>JAVBIV010000007.1:0-2400000 GCA_031142775.1 Microdochium paspali
CTCCTGCTTGGCTGACCCTAAGTAGGATCGTGATACATGGCGCAAAGATCACGAGCAGGCTCTCCCGGCCTCGACCCCGCTGCCCCGATCCACACTAGGTTTCGTCATAGGTACTGCAATGGGGCAGGGCAGAGTACTCTAGTACACCACGCCAAACCGTATTCGAAAGGCATATCAGGTATTTAGGGGAGTTATTACTACAGTAGTTAGACACCCTTATCACCTAGTAACTATCCCACTTCTTTGCGCACTAGAATTTTTATTTAGTTTTAGTTTTCGCCTAACAGACTCGTCGAAGATCTATCAGGTAAAACCTCGTTTGAGTAGGTCGTATCGGAGTGTAATTCTAGGTTACCGTGTGTATAAGGATTTCACCACAGAAAGGTAAGTCAGTTAGTAGAGATGGCTGGTAGGGGTCGTGTATTCACAAGACTAATTTTTGAAGAGGAGATATTCCTCCTCGACACTATGTCGGCACCGATGCGCACTCTATTCGGCGACATCCCTAGTGGTGAACCAGGTGGCTGACTGTGCAGGGGATCAACTATTGTAGCGAGGTGTGGCGCCCCGACTCGGGCGGCCCTCGGCACGGCCTTACAGTTATCTAACTAATCAAGATTATCATCTCTTCTAAGAGATACGACAACCTATTCCGAGAGAGAACGATAGTCGAGAGTTGGTGATATTACATCGGCTTTACGTATCTTCCAGAATAGCAACACCCACACCCTGCTTGCGGTCACTCCGCAGGTAAGGTCGTGACAAGCTCGTAGCTGCGTCACAATGCTCCAATAGTCTTCATTATTAGCCGAGTCTCATGGCATTTTCTCAGTTGATATGCGCTGACTCGCGACCTTGTCTTCCTCACCGTCCAGCTCTTCCAAAACAACCTGCATAGCTCTCCAGACGATCCGCGTCATAGGCAATACAATTGGCCGCTCAATGCCGTCTTTGCTCCACACTTCCTCAGCTCTATCGAGTTCTGGTGTGACCGTCCTTGTCCATCTTAAGTCTAAGATTCTCGTCTTAATCATAGCGTCAGCCTGCGAGGTGCCGATTGTCCGGCAGAGCGCGAAATACGGGAGAGAATATGGCGGCTTAACCAGCTTGCGCATGACGTGCACAAGATCATCTCGTGAGAAACGACCGGTTCCTTCCTCAGCTGCTGCCTTGGCGCCGCTGCTACCGCCGCTGTTCCCAGCCCATGCAGTGGCCGTCGAAAGTGGACTGTACGTCTCGAAGACCTCGTTGGTCATGTGGAACTGCAGAAGTGTGTAGGCCTGCGTAAAGATGGCTGACTGCAACGGCTTGAGATCTTTGCCTTCTTTGTTAACCCAGGCACTGATATAGTCTGCAATATGGCTCAGCTTGCCACCAAATGCATCATAGATGTTCTCAAAGTCGATTTGCTGCTTGAGATGGTCAGGTATGGTGGGCAGAATCTCGTCCTGGAAGTATTGTCGAGCTTGCGGCTTTGAGCAGTCTCCAATCGTTAGAAGCTGTGCGTGATGGCCCACGTTCATGGCCCGAAGAAAGTGCTGAAAGAAACTATCGCTCGTCGAGAGAATGGCATGGCATAGGCGGTCCTGCTTGGTGAGCACCAGCATTGCATCCAGGAAGACCTTGAGGCTGAGCTGATCGTTGATGAGCGCTGGAAGCTTGTGTGCTTCATCGAGGAGGAAGACTATTGGGCGCTTCTTGAAAACCAGCTCTGTCTCCTCTTCGGTTTTCCCTTGTTGCTTATTCACTTCCTCTCCCAGTCGAGTCGTTGAATGTGTCTTTGTGTCCGCCTTGTCTCCGTCCTCGGAAGCTGGCACTCGTCTTGATGGCCGTGTTTCATCGTCCTGAGGATTCTTGGACCCTGTGGCTTTTCCCTCTTCCTCTTCCTTCTTCGCTGCAGCTTCAGGGTCGTACTCCCAGTAGCGGAGAAGACATGACTGCAAAGTCTCCATGAGGTCAGCTAGGTGAGCTACTGTGATCTCGACTTGTGGCTGATCCCCATTGCCTTCACCATCGACCTCCAGAACCAGGTGCTTGAACGTGATTGCTAACTTGTCCATTTCCTTGTCGTTCATCTTTACTTTTAGTCAGCCACCGGACGTTGTCGCATCACAAAATACTGAGCACATACCTCTTCAAACACACTTTGAAACTGCTGACACAACGCAATGTACAGACTCCTCAAGTCCCCAAACCCACTAATCCGCAGATCAAATTTGATGACATAAAAGCTGTCGTCGCTCGCCAGGACCTGTCTCAGCAGCGCCGTCTTTCCCACTGATGTTGCACCGTACATGACGTTGAGCTGAGGATTGCCTGCGAGTATCTTCCTGAGCAGCTCTTTGGTCATAGTCGTGCATCAGCTATAGTAACAATCGGTTTTAGAAAAGTCTTGGTGCAGGCAAGACTCACCTTGTTCCTCCTTACGCCCATGAAAGCCTGGTAGTGGTGCAAACGTATGCTTCTTGGGTATGCGCTGCTTCTCGCTCTTGAGCATCGCATCCTCACGCGCCTTGACGAGTAGTTCCTTGGACTCGTTAAGCTGTCTGAGCGTCTCCGCTGGGTTAGCGAGGACACCGGCGATTTCGCCAATGCCAAAGATCGTCCGCCTCTGTTCCGGCCAGCATATTGGTTGCGACGGCTGGTGAGAGGGGCATGGCCGCTGTGAGGCCATACCGACGGGGACCACTCTGGCGCGCAAAGCTCGGGGCGCTGGCAGAACTGCGCGAGAGAGACCTGAGCGGAGCGGCATAGCGAGCTGAAGCTGCGAGGCTCTCTCGTAGAAAACTGTCAACTTTCGATGGTTACATGAGCTTGTCGATCATGATGCATGAGGATCCCAGGGAGGAGATCACTGGGCTGATCATGAGTGCAAAGGCGCATGGATCGATGCCCAACGAGCAGTAACGGATGACGTAGGTGTGCCAGCAGGGGCGTCCCGGGGTCGGCAGCCATACCCCACGCTAGAACCTGCAAAAGGGATGAAGTGCTCCGGCTCCAGGATCGTGCAGTCATGTTTCGTGGCAACAGTATCATTGCTGATGCAAACAGTCAAGTAGCAGCCACAATTGTGGTCGAGTGTCAGAGATAATGCGACTTCGCAACGTACCATGTTCTAATTTGAGGCAGAGCTACAACTTGAATAGTGTGGCCGAGTGGCCTATTGAGAAATTTGGTTCAGCGGTGGACGCAGTGGGGCTTTTGTGCCTAGCATCTCCTTCTTCAAGGCCGCAAACCTCACAGGCTTGGCCATGAAGATGTCCACACCTGCAACCTTTGCATCTCTTTGCGCATCTGCGCTCGCGAGTCCCGTCAGCGCAACAATGCTAGCCGGCTCGAGGTCATGCTCCCGCTCAAACTCTCGAATGTGCCTCGTTGCCTCGATGCCATCCATAATGGGCATGCTGATGTCCATCAATACCCAGTCGAACCCGCCTCGGGTCCTCGCTTTCCCTGATTCGTGGCCCCTTTCAGAAGCAGGAGAGCGCCTGCTACCCTCATGCGCAGCCTTGTACTTATCCAACGCCTCCTTGCCGTTCTCCGCCGCCTCGTACGTGAAGCCGCTCTTTTTCATGAACATGACGAGCAACTGCAAATTGATCTTGTTGTCGTCAACAACCAACACCCGCAGCTGCTCTGACTTTGGCAGCTGTGGCGTCTTGTCCTTTTCTATCGCGTTTTGCAAAGAAGGAAGCTCTACTGCGCCACTAGCCCCTACCCTTTCTCGTCTTGTCACATCATCGTAACCCATCGCATCTACTTCTCCTTCCAACACGCTAGGTTCCGATGGCTTTTCCACCACACGTAAACTCTTCTCATCTTGGTTCTTTGTTTCTTCGTCAGTCATGCTAGTCATGTTCTCATCATTCATCGGTCGCACTGGAATGGACGTCGGATCGGTCTGCAGCTCATCTTTTTTAGCATCCTCATAGGTCATGTCGTCCCTTCGCTGTTTTTCATGTGGTGTCGGTCTCTTCTTTTTGCTCTGCAGGTGCAAACGGGCAGACAGTTCCTGCTCATTCGCTCGATCGGGTTTATTCGCCAGCTCTTCGGCTTTTCGCAGGCACAACTCAATCACTTTTGCAAGCTTTCTCGGTCCGCATCTTCCAAGAAACTAATGGTTAGCAACATGGTAGAAATGGTCCGGTTATGGGGTTCTACTCACGGCTGAGGGATTAACTCGACGATCCGCCCGTATCCTTTTGTCAGCACCTCTTTTTGTGACTGAGATATCCGGAGCACCTCTTGCGCGTCCAGACACACAATGATGACAGGGATCTGCCACTTTCGACTCGACAGTGTTTTGTCGTTCTTGAAACGCTTCTCAAGGGTATCCATCGACGGCGGCTCGCAGTACATGAAGATATCGGCATCAAGCCCAGCCCCGTCCTCCTCGTGGGCGACGTTGAGCCCGAACCAGCTATAACATGTCTTGGCAATGACATGGTTCAGGCGATGCGCATGTCGTGCTGCAGCCTTGCCGGCTTGTGCCTCGATATCATTGTCGAGTATTACCATACGCAAGCCTCTCGCATGCTTGCGGATCCAAGCCAGCTCCTGGTCCACGTGGCCGTGCTCAATTGCAGTAGGTAGGCTTGCACGGACATCAATCTCAGTGCCCTTGCCTTGTTCTGATGCTACGTCAATAGAGCCGCCGAGTGAGTCGACAATTTGCTTGACGATGCTGAGACCGAGCCCGGTGCCCGGCTGAAAGTGATCTTCCTGCATGAATGGCACGAAGAGCCGGTTCCGCTGAAATTCTGCTGACATGCCCTTTCCACTGTCGATGACCCGGATGAGCACTTCTGTCTTCTCTGACTCAGTCGTCTGCTTGACTGTGAGCGAGACCATGACGTATCCCGCCGAGGTGTACTTGAGCGCATTGCCAAAGAGATTCATGACGATGCGCCGCAATGCGCCAGGCTGAGTTCGGACAAGCCATGTGCCTGGCGGAGAGATATCGACCAGCACGGAGACTGGTTCGTCCCGCGCCAGGGAGACGTGGGGTGTAGGGGCTAGCTTTCCGAGAGAATGTGACTTGTCTGAAGATTCGGGCAGTGAGGCAGTCGATACCTGTTTGAAGGTGTGCCCAGTGACAATAGCGTCAATTACCTCCTCGACGAGAGCCGAGAGATCCACAACGGCGGTAAGATTGAGACTGTCAAGAGAATCTGAAGAAATGCCCCCGGTTGCAGGCCCTTCACTACTGCCTCTTAACTGTCGTCGCCGCCGTGATCGCCCAAGGCGGTTGATCTTGCTGTAGTCCAGTACATGGTTGAGCGTATCGAGCAAAGTCTTGCCGCAAGTTGAAATTGACGAGACAAGACCCGCCTGGAATGAGTCGGCAGACGTGTCAGCGAGAAACTCGGCAGCGCCAAGGATGCCGTGCAGCGGACTACGAAGCTCGTGACTCATGCTGGCAATGAACGTTGTCTTGGCGGCCTCGTTCTTCTGCGCGCTAATGCGGGCAACTTGACTCATGATGCTGTTTGCGAAAGCTCGCAGGTACGAGAGGTCCTCATCGAGGTTCATCAATCGACCAGCAACAGAAGTCCAAAGGAAGCAGCCTCCAGAGAAGCTGTTCTCGGCGTGATCAAAGAGTGGCACAAAGACGACCGTCTTGGCACCAGGGATGCGCTGAAGCAGCTCTGTGTGGTCGGTCTTAGGCTTTCTCCGGGCGCGGTGGTGATGGTAATGTTGTTGTTCTCGCTGTTGATGTTGGTGGTCACGCTGGTCAGCCTTCCCGTGGCCGTCACCATGCTGCTGAGATGTCGTTGTATTGGAAGGCCCCGACTCGCGCGGTGTTTCCCTTTCACTGGCACTGTCGTCCTCCGAGGTGATACTGGCGCCCTGGCCCGTGAAGGAGAATGCCTTTCCCTTGGGGAAGAGGGAGTAATATTTTTCCAAGGTCCCCAGTGTCAGAGCACCTTTGCCCTGCTCGAACATGCCACGCGTCTGCTGATCCATGATGGAGTATGCTAGCACGCGAGATCGCTTGTCACCTCTGAATGTCGACGGGCTCGCCATGTTCTCAAGGACCTGGCCAGGCAGCTCTGAAATATCTGGCGATGACACGACGGGCTCGTCGTCGTCCGAGGAGAAGCGCCCATTTGTCGAGTTGGCGGGCGCCCAGCTTGTCTGTCGTGAAGTGGTGGCCGATGCACCGAGAAGGACAGCACCATCTGCAAGAGTGGATTGGCACAGGATGTCGGCAGCCTGCTGCAGCATTGTCGACATGGTGTCAGAGCTTGATCGCTTTCTGGATGACTTGCCCTTGGAGCCCTTGCGCTCGCTTGTTTCTGGGCCCGGCCCAGGAGATGGCAGCGCTTGCGCGTCCAGGGTCTCATGAAGGCCCCGACTCCGATCGACCGAGGGCGACTTGATGTGCGCGGGGGCTGCAGTGCTTGTGCTGGCGGCACGGGCGCCAAAATAGGATGTCTGGCGGGATAAGGGGTGCCGGGGCGAGGTGATGACGGCTTGTGGCGTCTTTGCATGGTGATCGGTAGAGGCGGTAGAGGCAGCGCGAGAGTGGGCAGAGTCGGACTGGCCAGAGGAGGTCTCGATAAAGGCAGCGAGGCCACGCACGATGCGCTCGCCCTTGAAGCGGTCCACACGGTCGCGAGCCCACTCGAGATGCTCCATTATGGTCTGGGCCATGCCCTGCATGAACTGGACATCCTGGAGGCTAAGGCCGTCGCGGGGGATGCCGTCTGAAACAGCATAAGCACCTATCTTGTGGCCATTGCGAGAGATGATGGGGACGCCGGCGTAGAAGCGAATAAAGGGGCTGTCGCGGACATAGGGACGGTTCTGGAAGCGGGGGTCGAGGGTGCAGTCGGGCACGATAAAGGCCTGGGTGGTCTGGGTGATGACGGCGCCATCGGGGCCGGTGGCGGCTGAGGTGGCCGTGTAGGTACTGTCGAGGCAGGCCGGGCAGACGGCGTCCTGGCGGGCGATGGTGGTGGTGCCGAGCCACAGGACGGTCGGGGGCCGGGCGCCGGTGTCGGGAGAGCGGCTGTCGTCGCGGTTGGCCTCGGCGAGGATGGTCTGGGTGGACGTGTCGATGAGGGAGACCATGGCGCGGTCGACATTGAGACGCAGCACGGCGAGCTGGGCAAAGGCGGTCAGGGTGCGGTCGGGCGAGGGCTGTGCCGCGTAGCCGGTGCGCTGGAGATTCGCGAGGCCGATGTTGTCGACGTTGAGGGCGACGTTGATGGCCGAGCCCTGCGCCGTCTGCCAACTGTCGAGGCACAGGCGCACCTCGCGATGGCGGCCAGCCTCGCGGTCGCGTGGCACTGCCGCCGCCATGGGGAGTGGTCGAGTTGGCGAGTCGGCGAGTCGGTGAGTCGGTGATGTTGGTGAGACGGAGAGATGGTGGCTAGCTGGCTGTAGTTTTGCGTGGTTGTGGCCGTCGCAATCGCTCGCCCAAGTCGAAGTTGGTGAGCGAGTGAACGAGGGGCTGTCTGTGAGGCACGAGCAGACACCAGGTGGTGAGCTAGTCACCGCGCGCTCCCATCACCGGGTCTGGGCCATGGTAGACACGAGCAGCACAAGACACGCACGGCAGGAGCGATCGGGCAAGGACGAGGCGTAGTTGGCAGTCACGACAGCAGGAAGGAAGGAACGGTTCCAAGCAAGCAGTTGCCGCGATGGGACATGCACTGCTCCGCACTGCTCTGCTCTGCTCTGCTCTGCATGGGACCGCGCGGTCTGGCCCTCGGCGGCAGGCTTTGTCGCGGTGACTGTCAGCAACTGGACCATGGTGCGGTAGCTGGCATGGCCCCTGCCACGCGGGCCGGTGGGTGCTCAACCAGGACATGGGCTTCGTAATTTTACATGGCCATGGCATCGTGGAATCGGAATGTGCCGCGCCTGTAGGACGATCTCCTCCGCTAGACCGAGATGAGCACCGTGGCCCGTCACGATGACGTTGCCTCGCGCCGATGGTCGATCACTCCCCACCCCCCACAAATCGGCCAGCCACGCCACGCCGGCCGCACGTGGCTTCGATACGGACTGCATGCCCTGCCAAGACAAGACAA
Source organism: Microdochium paspali (assembly GCA_031142775.1). Taxonomy (NCBI): domain Eukaryota; kingdom Fungi; phylum Ascomycota; class Sordariomycetes; order Xylariales; family Microdochiaceae; genus Microdochium; species Microdochium paspali. The sequence goes on from JAVBIV010000007.1 coordinate 8,043, forward strand.
GATCGAGCAGCCAGTCCATGCACACACATTGTCTTTTGAAGGTGCCCTGGCAGACAATGCTAAACAACATGTTTTTATTCCCTCTGTATGGTACCGAACAATCATGAGGAACGAGGACGCGGGGCCACCAATGCCTACTGAAGGACCCATTTCCCCATTTGCGGTTATATCAACCTCAATAATCGTAACTCCCCCACGGCAGTTTTTTGTTGTGTTTGTTACAGTGAACCTTTACAATTTGGATCCACGCCTCCGTTGCACCAACTCCCACGAGTATTCCGCCATTGCCACAAACGAATCCGCGTACTTCTTGGCTTCTTCGCTCGACGCCTGCCTTCTAGCCGCCCTTGCCGCGATCCCCTGACAGATCACCGCGCCTCTCATCATGGAAAAGGCCATGGCCCACCGCATGTCCGGTCTGGGATCCCACCTCGCCACACTCGCATAGAGTTCCAGTGCCTCGTCAATATCAGGCAGCCCAGGCGTTACACCATTCTTGAACGCGGGATTCTGCATGGTCCATTGCACGTCCGCGTCAGCAGTGTAGTGCACGCCCAATAGTGCGCACAAGTCGGAAAGCGGGTGTCCGATGGTGCTCATCTCCCAATCCAGCACCCCAATGATACGAGGCTCAGTCTTATGAAACACGAAGTTGTCGATCTTGAAGTCGCCATGAACAATCGTGGCGCGGTCCTGCGGCTGTTCCTTGGCGAAATATGCCAGCAGCTGCTTGAAATGCGGTATGCTCCCCACAGGTTCGCCTGTATCGATGTCGACGACTTTCTCCTGGGCTGCGGCCGTGATCTTCCATGTTTTAAGCTGTCGATTGTAGAAGCCACTGCTCTTACCGAAGCTTTCGAGGCCAAGGGATTTGTAATCAAGGCGATGCAGCTTAGCGAGAGTCTCGATTGCAGACTGCCACATGAGACTCCGGTCTCGTGGGGAAAATCCTGTGAGACGCATCATTCTCGTCAGCAAGTTCAATCATTCAAGGGGGTGGGTTGGGAGCCGGAAGGAACGCACCGAGCATAGCGGCGTCCTCGATGATCCTCCCCTCCAGGAACTCCATGACATAGAATGCCGTGCCAATCACGGACGTATCCTCGCATAGGCAGTATACCGTAGGCACGGGCACATCGGTGCCCGCTAAGGCGTGGAGGATGTGGTACTCGCGCTCGACCTGATGAGCAGATCTCGACAGCAGCTTCCCTGGGGGCTTCTTGCGCATCACATATTTTGTGCCATCTCTTGTGACAAGCTGGTATGTTGGATTCGACTGGCCGAATCCAAATTGCTTGATCTCGAGCGGAACTGTGAAGCCGTTGATCTTGTCGCACAAGTACCGCTCGAGCGCTGCCACGTTGATGGGCTGGCGTACTCGGCCCGCCATGACTGAATCCCACGAAATCCGGGATGCTATGCCAATTACTGTGCTCGTGAGTTTCGTTCTTATCGTTCTGTAGTAGTGGGAACAGCTTCAAGTCCTAGGCCGTCGAGCGTCAGCTCTGAGATCACCTGGTCGCGTCTATAATCCCTCCCCAATCGAGCCGTGCGTGCGGAGTTGACCGAGGCTAACCCCACGTTTGTGCAACCTTATTTCCCCGCATGGCTCCAAGCCCCGTGCACATAATGCGGAATTGTGCTGCCCACTGCGATGAGGGGCTTGTCTTAATGGACGACGAGACTTTTGCTCAGGGACTATATTGCGGCGCCTGAGATCAAGTATACTGTGGGGAGAACATGCTTATGTCATTTTCGACTACTTGTCTATATCTCGGCAAGAAACACGAACGAAGATCAATTTGGTTCAAACGCGAAGATGAAAGGCCAGCTTGAGCCGAGAGCTCAGCTAAATGTATCAGTCACGGAAATTTCAAGACTCGTAGCTCAAAGTTCAACAAAACAATTCTCAATAATATTACTAGCTCAAAGACCGACCTATATAGCGAATCCCATCCCACTTGCCCCCGGTGCTACCATCGTCTCAACATCAATTCATAAAGCCGTGAGCCGGCCTCGGCTCTGTCATCAATCGCCTGGCTGCTTCCCAGAAGCGCCAATACGTGAATCCCGATTTTTTCCTGAGTGATCTGTTCTTCCGATCGTTTAGTTGTCGTCATCCTCGTCCTCCTCGTCCTCATCGTCGCCCGCAGGAGCAGCGGCCGCAGGGGGGGCAGCAACAGGAGCGACGGGGGCAGCGGCAGGCGGGGTGGCGACAACAGTGCCGTTGCCATTGGCAGCGCCGGCAGCGCCACCAGAGGCAAGCTGGACTGGGACACAGCCGCCGAAGGGACCAGCGCGAGCAGGGTTCTCGCAGCGGACCATGCAGACGTTGCTCTGGCCGGCGACGGTGCCAGTGCAGGTCTGGCCGGCAGGGATGGCAGCAATCAAGGGGTGGTCCGCAGTCTGACCATCCCGGTTGCGGCCACGGTCATTGCCTGCGACGTTGGTGGTGACAGTGATGGGCGTCCAGTTGGTGCCGGTGCCAGTGGCATCAATCATGCAGGTGTAGGGACCGGCGCCGTCGGAGTTGACTTGGTGCAGGGTCATTGTGAGTGAGCCGCCAGCGCTGACCTGGGGAAGTGTGTTACCCATGGCCGCCATTATGGCTGCGGTCCCGCTCTCGACATCGTTGGTGCCGGCACCGACCGTCTCGCCACAGCTATCAGCGGCTTCGCCCTGGAAGCGGGTCGAGTCCTGCTGGAAGGGGTTGCGGCGGGTTCCGTCACGTGGAGTAGAGGCATCAACTGTGAGAAGCATTATCAGTGTGTGTATCACAGAGCGAAAGCGAATTCTCAAGTGATGGAACTTACCGGCAATGGCAGAGCCGAGGCCGCCCTGATCGCCCTGGGCCTGAATGATGGCGGCATGACCGGCAACGAGCTGGCCAGCAGCGAGGATGGTGGAGGCGATGAAGACAGAGGCAATCATTTTGACTGAGGAATTAAGTGATCGAGAATATTGTGAGAAAGAGATAAAAGGCGGGAAGGTGATGGAGAGATTATAAAGTGATTCGCAGAATCGGGTAAAATACTGTAAGGAAAGAGGACGAGGAAGCTACCAGAGCTAAAAGGAGAAGAAGAGAGGAGGCTTGAGGGCTTGAGAGATGATGCTGGTGATGATGATGAGGTGAAGTATTGGGTTGAACGGCGACAGATGGCTCCTTATATACCAGGATCTCTACACATCACAACGGTATGAAATGGCCCTCTCGTTCGGCAGAATACTGGCCTCTACACCGGAGGAAAGAAACTAAACACCGCAATAAGCATAATCAACTCAAAATGCAACGCATTCGAGCCTGAAACTCGAGACGGGCATCTGTCCCCTAGCTTGAGGACCATTTGTGGTGATGTTCGGGGTTACAAGGGGCTATCACTAATCGGTCGACTGACGGCAGCTGAGGGACTGCGCCACTGGAAGCGGCACATTCGCCCGGCCCCTACACGTGGAAAGCAAGATTCTTGAGCCGTAGAGCCGTGGCTATGGCATGGTGCTAGAGTCAAAAGCTAAATTTAGGTCTCCACAGAACTGTAAGACTCCTGGTCAGGATGTGTCGCCTTACAGCTTTTTGGCATATTGTGGAGTCCGGGTACGATGCGATCCGTGCAGTCACTGTGCGAAAGACCTCCTGCCAAGATAAAGCTTGGATTGAAGATTGACACAGGGGTGGAGCTTCTTGGCGGGATGCTGAAGCCCCTCGGTGAAGGGCCAGAGCCTCATAATGCTGAGCGTGGGTGAGCTGCACACGGAGAAAATACGCCATTTGGCCGTTTCGACCGTGCTGAGACACGTGCAGAAGGGGCCGGCGAGTCAGTTGGAAGTAAGCTTGCAGCCAGTGGCCGTCGAGAATTTTAGAGGTTGAGAAGTTGTTCAGTGTTTCAGCATACACTGTCACCCCACAAAAGCCCTTGTCCCGGTCACACCTTTCGATGGCGCCAACCCCCCTCCGGAAGGGCGGCACGGTAGTGACAGCCGCAAGTGCCTGGTCCATATTTTCAAGCATAAGGGTTCTGAGGGAGCACAGCCTCATCGCTTTAGCATAACCTTGATTCCAACCTTGAACTCAAGCTTACTTTAGCGCGCCGCGAGCAAGGGATGGTAACCTCGCAAGACTGAAACAGGCTTCGCACGTCGCACATCATCTTCGACTGATGTTTGGAAACAACGCTGATGTCCCGACGGCTTCGTTTTACCTTCACGTGATTCGAAGTCGTTTTATAAGAACCGCTCGCGAGGCAGAATGCCAAGGCCAAGATGTAGATGCTATTCTGCCACTTATCGCCGCTATTTGAGCTGGAGGTCCACCTCTCGGACCTGCGCCGATACGTTGACCACACTCAATATCTTTGAATCTGACTTTTCTCCCCGCTATTCTCTATCCTCAGAAAGGTGGTGATGTCTTTTGCACACCACACGAAAATGCTATGCCTTTCCATAATTTGTACAGGTTTCAATACTGCACGTAAAGGTAGCACTCATGCCTAAATGCCCACTTCTCACCCAGATGTCCATGAACAGAAGTACTATCATTACCCCAGGCCTACGGCGCGGGAGATAACAAGAGGCCTATTCGCGGGCAAAGCGCAATCTTGACGTCACCTTGACTTGCAAATTGGCGATATTCATAGCAATATCATCGTGCAGAAGCTCGCTTGGCACGATCTAGAAACGGTACCGCACGATGCTATGCATGCAGCCAATGGGTTGCGCTCAGATCACTTGTTTCAGTGTCACATTCTCTACAGGGGTTTGTGCGTGTCCCTTCGCGAGGATTTCATGACTAACACCGGAGCGCGTCATCTCGAAGGCCCTTGACTATAATAGCAGTTCTTAATGATGCTACTGAACCCTATATTTTCATGTCTTGCACAGAATCAGAAGTGACTGGGACGTCGGAATCAGTCAACCCAGCTGCGTTGTCACAAGCTTGCAAGATGAAGCGTGGAGCAGTAGGGGGCTGCTGATCCGGTCCGAGCTTGGGGGTCAAGGGGCGCGTCCTATCCCTGACACTTTTGGGTTCCTCGCGACTAGATAGCCTCATTCAGACATGCCAAGACGTACATGGCCGCATGAGAGACCCACTAGAGATCACATTACGTAATCGTCCTAAAGACGCTGGTCACAGTCTCACAGAGCATTTACAGAATGGGGGTTTAAAGAATCAATCAAATACACTATTTTTATAGAAGAATTACTTAGGAGCAAAAATCAAATATTTTCAGACGCCCAAAGTTCTCAAAAGTCGCTACCAGTAACAAAGCATTTGTATATTTTTCGGGGTATGGTTGTATTTTGAGCTGCTCCACCAGACCTCACTTGTCGTGTAGCGTAACTGCCCACAAAGAAACGGATATATGCCTACGATTCTGTGCAGCTATGTGCCACCGCAACACCATTGAAATTTCTGTAGGCAAGATTGATACTGTAGTGATTAAGGCGATCGAGTATCCTGGCCTATCTGAAGGAAGCGTGTAATCACGTATGGATACATATTTGAGGCTGTATGGAGTGGCAGTGCAATCGTCTCTACACAGCTGATGGTATAAATTGGCAGAACATTGGTGCATACATGTGAATTGATTACCGTAATCTCAAGAGAGATTGTTTACATATAATGAGTGATCTGGCTGTATTTATGCCCATTTGACACCTACCAGCGATCCTTTCCTCCGAGTCTCGAGAGATCGTGAGTTCTGATGTATTTATGCAGTGCCGCCTCACTATTTGAGTCGTGCGCGTGCATCCTCCATAAGGGATCAGTGCTCACAATTGTGCAGTGATCCTTTTTGTACACGAAAGCTGATTAACCTGAATCAGTGAGTTCTGATGGGTACAGATGAGAGTTTTGTGAAATAATAAGTAAACAGAAATCTTGTGCAGGTGGGGGCCCTTTGTCCGGCAAGCCTGGCAGACAGGTCCTTGACCAGCTGTAGCCAGCAGAAACGAAGTTAGGGATACAAATAGCGGCCAGAAAGGACTGAATTGATAACGATTGTGGATTCCAGGCCACCCCAGACGACCTCAATTGAGTTAAGATTGACCATATCGAACAATCCTGCATAGTTTGGCAAGCCAAAGCTATTTCATCCACGGAGGTAGCTCGAGACTCAACATTGTGCTATATTGGCTGCAGGGACCATAAGCTTTGAGCTCCGGAACAAAAAGCAATATTGTAGTAAACATGATCGCACACTCGCGCAAGTATCAGTGCCATGGCTGGCGCTCCATGTTATGATTTACACATTCTCAGGATGTGTTGGAGGCTCCCTCTTCTCGCCATCATCAAGCTTGAGAGCCTGCTGTATGATCTTGGATTCCTCAACGATACGGGCCTTCTCCTCCTCGCTCTCAAACAAGAAGGCAAGCTCCTCGAGAGTGCGATTGTAAGTCTCGGGGAACATGAACCAAATGAAGACGATCTCGAAGGCCAGCCAGGCGATGTACACGAGGAGGTATTTCCAGCGCAGGTTACCGAGACCAATTGGGTTGACGAACGTCGAGAAGAAGCCGGCGCAGCGACCAAAGAGCCTGGCGGAGAGAAAAAATTAGTTGATGTTTCATGATATTATGCTTTTCAAGCTGCACAGATTTATAGGAGGCCATACTGGAACCACGAAACACCCTTTGTGCGAACGTAAAAGGGGAAGAGCTCGATGAGGTAGACATAGGTGAGAGCATTGTAGCCGATGATGTACGCTGGCCAGTAAAGGAACATGAAGGCAATGACAGAATTGCCAGCCGCAACCGAGTACTCCGCTTGCGACTGAGAGACACACCAAGCAGTATAGACCAAGATAAGCGAGCACGCGCAGAGCAGATACATGCGGCGGCGCGGGAAGCGAGTTGCCAGACTGGCGATAGTCATAGCCAGCAGTAGCGACCAACCTTGAATGCCGACGTTGAGCTGGTTCTGGCTTTTGGTGTTGGTCCAGCCGATCTGCTTGAGAATGACGACAAGGTAGGACGTGATGAGGCCGTTACCGGAGAACTGAGTGAAGAGGCCCAGCATAGCGCTGACGAGGCAGCGGCGACGCATGCCAGAGCTCTGAAACAGCTCGGCCCAGCCGCGCTTGCGGGATGCATTCTCGACCGTTAAGGCAGACTTGATTTGCGCGAGCTCGACATGCGGAAGCTCGTTAGTCTCATCACCCTCTGCGTGGTACTTAATGAGAATCGCGAGAGCTTCCTCACTCTTGTCCTTAGATACGAGGTAGCGGGGACTTTCTGGAATGAACCACACAGTGGCGATCTGTATGAGCGAGGGAACAGCTTGGAGGATGCTGGGTAGTCGCCAGCACCAGTCGCTCTGGATCTGGAGTGTCTCGAGCACGATGCCCGCCGCAGTCACCGAGCCAACGTAGTAGAATGCGTTGAAGTAAGAGCCAAGGAACGCGCGCTCTTTTGGATGGCCAAGCTCGCCCAAAAGAGCGGAACCCGCTACGATGCAATAGACGATGCCGTGCCCCAGAATCATACGAGAAACGATCCACATGCCAACTGTGATTTTGCGTCAGCACGTCTCAGCATTTCGGATTTCTCGCGTGGACAAGGTCAGAGTGAGATGTACAATTGACCGAAAATGCCTGCATGATTGCGCCGATGATCATGACAGAAGAACCGAAGAGAATCGAGCCACGCCGCCCCACATGATCGGAGACATATGTGACGAATGGAAGCGAGGTAATGGCGCCCAAGTTGTATGAGGCGTTGAGTATACCTAGACTGGCTCCCGTCGGCTCGCCAAAGTATGCGGTCCAATACTTCAGGGACTGTAGACCGTTCATGAGAGAAGAGTCAAAACCGGAGGTGGACTCAATGCCCATGCAGCATGGTATGAGGAAGAGATACAAGTATCGCAAGTTGGGCTTCTTGTACCATGGCGTCTTGTCATTGGCGATGATGGCCTCGACGACCGGGTCCGAGGCAGCGCCTGCAACCATCTTGGCAGGTTGCCCGTCGGTATCGCAGGCTTTATGATCGTTGTGTATATGGTCTGGTCAAAATCGACTACGAATCTTCCTCAGTCATGAAGACTTGATGAAGTTGAGATACATTCCACACAAAAAAAGCAACTGGATGATCGCCATGGATTTATATTGATTCCAGCTCCCCTCACGTTCGTGACATGGCCTTCGGAGCGGTCTGTATTCTGGCCATGGCATGCACACAACAAGGTCGCCTGATCACTGCCCAGAGACCAGGGGCCACACAAGGGTCAGCAACGCAAAATGACTTCTCATCTTAGCTCAAGCCAAGGCGTCGAGGCTAGGACAGATGCTCAATTGGAGTTTCTCCAACCTATTGACCCCGGTGCCAAGTCGTCGGATTTCTGAGGTCAACCGTGGGGAAAGAGAGTACAAACTGGAGAAATGTGGCTGGCCGTGACTTGTTAAGTGCACAAATTCACAGTGGTCCAAGAGGCCAAGACGGGCATTCCAATCCACGTGCGGTGATGCCAACTGCGAGGCGTCATGCCAAGCGAGCCAATAGCCAAGCCAAGGCTTATTTAGCCTAATAGCCGCGATAATAGCCGGATTGTACATTTCGTGATTCATGCGGTTCATGAGCCGTGCAAAAGTACCGAATGCAACCCACCATGCGTTTTGTTTCTTATGGAAAGGGAGTCTCTCGGCCGAGTATTCACTTACTTTGGAAGCATGCATACTACCTTGAGATAAAATCCGGGGAAGCCTGCTGTACTCTATTTTGACGTTCCTATGGGGACTTCTTCTCGCTACGTTATACAAACAGGCCTAATCTCACATCTGTCTTTCGCCGATCATAGGAGCTCAAGAATCTGAGATCAAATTCGCGCTACATGATCAAAGAAATGCATATAACATGGGCACTGGCCAGCAGAGACAGCTTGAAGCCCAATGCCCAGCCGGATTGCGGCAGAGTGAACCGATAGATTGGTCTACCTGCTTGGCAAGTTTCTCGGCGCCAAGGTAATGTGATTCAGCAGCAAGCAAGACTCCTTGGCGTCTGGCTGTTCTAGGCAATGTTAGTGGCAGTATATTTGGGCGACTACATTATATTGATGGATGATGGCCTGAGCTGCCTGCCGACTGTGCCGTAATGCGTAAGAAATGATCTTTTTGATCCAGATTCTTCTCTATATTGCAATTTAAGGTGTTCCTTGACAATCGCTAGTGAGCGAAGCCAATATCCCGGACACGGAAGATGTCACACCGATGCTGAAGGATACGAGAGCTTCATTTTCTATCTTACGCGCAAGATATTGGTTCAGGGACAGATCATGAACACCGTCCGTAGGCGTCAAGTGGGCAACGTGGGTGCGTGAAGAAAAAACAGAAGTAAAAATCAATAAGGTCTCAAGGCGGGACGGCCTATGGTGCTAAAATTAAGTAACAGCATATACCTGCTAAGCTGAAGAGTGCGATATTGATTGTAATATAGTGTCTAGATTCACTAAAAGTATAATGATCTCAGCCATTTCTTTTTCTGTCAAAATGGCTTTCAGCCACCGCTGCACTCGAAAACGTCCGAGCCCACTACCTTGCAGTACATAACTGGATTCGAGCTTTTGGATTAACAATCAATGCACAATGAGATGCACATCTCTGTATCTTATGGTACAAGTATTCCAAGATTCACCCAAACGTTCCCACTGAGCGATACCACCCACCATGTCTCCGCCAACATACTCACGTTACACTGCACCAACAAGGAGCTTGTAACCATAGTCCCGATCACTGACGCGAGCGCGGTGCAACCAGGAGAGATCTGAGTGAAAAGGATATTGTCCACGATCACTTGATCATGTTTTATCGACTAGAGCGGTAGGATTATTATAACTGAATTAAAATACAGATAATTCAGCTCCAGTAATCTAGAGGTACAAATTACGAGAGCACTATGATCTCGGGTTCTATCTATAGAATAAGAAGTACTTGAGTGTCTATTTGTACCTGTCGTACACAAATGGGATTACTGCACAATTATGAGCAGTGATCTCTTATCAGCGAAGCACGCGCATGACTTAACCCACCAGTGAGGGGACGAGTCAGCACCCGGAATCTCTCAGAGGCCGACGGAAGGATCGTTGGCATATAGGCATAAATACGGCCCGATCACTTTTTGTATATAAACAGATCTCGCTTGAGATCACAATACTTTATCAATATGTATGCAATACTGTTCTGTCAAACCTCCATAATACCTCATCATCTAATCGCCAGCAATAACTTCTGTCCGATACTGAGAGATCCTGAAGAGTAACTTATACCTATATCTACGTTATGCATGTGCTTTGATTATAGGAGATTAGTGCTCATAATCATGTATTAATCGCTTTTACGCACGACATCCAATTATTGTAACCTATAAGAGTCTATATTCTACTAGACATCCGTAGCATCGTCCGTGGACACTTTGTTTCCTCTAATAGAGGCACGCTATGTACTAATTCCTCTCAATATTACATTTTAGGCGCTTCCTCTTTAAGCGCAAGTCCCTTGTCTTTAATAAGGAGGCATAGAAGCAGACAGAGTCCGATGATCGGCGTCATAGAAATGAACACTACGTTGCTTCCAACTGCATACGCCGTCTTGATCGTTGCAACTGTCTGAGCGCTCAGACCGACAGTGCTAGGTAGTGTATAGGAAGAGGTGATGAGACCGGAGAGCTCTGCGGGGAGGTTCTGGCGGAGGGTAGACTGTAGGATTTGACTGGAGCACGCGAGACCGACTGCGCCGCCCAGTGCGCGCAGAAAGTTGCGATTCGAGATGACCACAGCGCGCATCTGCTTGGTTGAGTGCGCCTGCAGCGCGATCAAGCAGGGCTGAAATACGTTACCAACACCAACGCCCATGACAGCTTGGGCGACAACGATGACCGCGAAGGACGTGTTTTCGGAAAAGAGGCAGAATAGACATTGACCTCTATATGATTCGTGAGAACGGAGATTAGCGTGCCGCGCTGCATTTCAGGAAATAGCGCTCCATGAGCAGAAAGAAAGAGGCTAGAGGGAACTTACAGCGTCCAGCATACGAACCCGCTCCAGATCACCTCGCCATACCGAGAAAAGGCTGTGATATAGAAACCAGAGCAGACGGAAAAGATGGCTTGCGGTATAACAAGGGCTACCAAAAGCAGAGCCGAGTTCAGAGGGTCCATGCCTCGAACGTTCTGAAAGTATAACGGCAGGAAGTAGAGTGAGGAATAATAGCAATACCCGAATAAGAAGTTTTGCAGCAGAATGGCAGAGACGGCCATATTCTTGAACATTGCCACTATAATCAAGTAAAAAGGGTGTTAGAAATGCCAGCTGCTCGATTTTCAAAGGTCATGCTCAGAAAAGTCTCAGAGTGGAGGCAAATGGGCTGGGGAAAGGGAAAGATATTCATCGACGTACTCGGTACCATGGGCAACTTGGAAACCTTCCATTCGACATAGATGAAGATCAAAATGAAAACACAACCAATTGCCAACATGGAAATGACCATAGGCGAATCCCACGGGAAGTAAGAGCCACCCCCGGAGAGCGGAATCAGGAGGCATATAATGCCAATGGATCCGCTAATCAAACCATACCAGTCCACCAGTTTGGCTTTCTCAAGGCCTTGTGCTTTCGGCATAGTCGACGGCAGCAGCAGCCAGGATAGAAGGCAACAGACGAGCATTAGCGGACTAATCAGGTAGAAAAAGCCGCGCCACGACCACGACTGGATGAAAGCCGCCGAAATCAAAGGTCCGAAGGTGTTGCCGAGCCCGATACAGGTGCCCAGGATGCCCTGGTATTTCCCGCGCTCCTGAAGTGTGACAATGTCAGAGACAATCATCATAGTGAGCGAATTGATGCCACCAGTTGCGATACCGGCGAGACCTCGAAACAGGTAGAGTGCCCAGGCGCGCTGTGCTGTAGCGCAGAGGATATCTGCAACGGCTAGCAGAATCAGGGCAGACAAGTAGACGACCTTACGGCCAAATATGTCTGACAAGCGCCCATAGAGCACCTGAAAGACCGTATTAGCGATCATCGAGGACGTCCCTGTCCAGCTGATAGTATTCAGAGCATTAAGCTCATCAGCTATAGCGGGGATTGCCACAGCAACGCCATTCTGGTCGGCATAGGCCACTAGAAAAGCTAAGGCCAGGACAGAGAAGACGATGAGGAGTTTCTTGTGGGGAAGAAGATTGGTTTGATCGTGAAGCGCGATGGCTGTCGGCTGGACGGCCATCTTGAAAGGATTTAAGGATAACCGGAACAGGATGTAAGGACTTCGGGAGTTTGCATAAAGGTGAATGAATTTTGTGTGGGGATGACACCAAAGAGGTTCGAGAGTGATGCCATATAACCTTTTGGAATATATTGAAGCAGCAATTACATACTCCCTTAGGCCCCTTTTGTATCTAGATATTCATATACGCTTCTTGGCAAGCTAAGTTATTTTTTCTCCGAGGCTCGGTTATATTTCCAAACTCCGCGCCGACTTTCAACCGTGTATTCTGCTGTCTTATCTTCCACGAGCCCAGGAGCCTATAGTACCAATGCCGGCCCGGAGTACCCTTGCTATGAGCGTGGTACTTTCTCTACCCTGTTCTTCGCATGTCTCACTACTAAAATCCACAGTTGGATAACCTACGAGATTCCCGACCGCTTTGCGACTCGGGCCATCTCCGACACCTGTTACACGGCCGGAAGCCGGTGGCCGCACAAGCACGTTTGGACTTGACTGAGTCACAACCCCTGTAAACACCCAGTCTTCTTGACACTACAGCCTCCTCGGCTTTCAGCCGATGTACAGGTGTAACGACCGACGAACAGGGGACTTTTAAGCAGGAAGGGCAGCACAAACAAGGTTGCACAACTAGGCCAAGTCCCGCACAGACTGCGAAGGAAGGTCAACCGCGCACGGGGTAAACAATAACGTGCCAAGAGGAACCGACGCTTGCCAGTCGGCGCAGCGACAACTGATTGCGGTGCATAGCAGTCAGTAATCAGACGGTGGAAAATAAACTTTAAACGCTTGGGCTAAACTTTTTCGGGACACGTATGCACCTCGTTCCAAGGTTTTGTTGTTCGACTGCTTCATATGGTAGACAATCGCCTCCAAGAAAGGGGTACGGCTCTTGTTCACATGGTATTGACACATTACGTTTCTTTTTTTTTCTTTTTTTTTTCGAAAAAATAATCCAAAAAGAAACTCAAATGATGTATCTTGATTTGTTTTGTAAAATTTGCGACAGACTAACTCCACAACCCTTTCGCTCCTCTTTTTCGAATTTCAAGATCCCGTCGTTAGAATGAGTGCGCTTCCCCATTCCACATCGACTTCGATATAACGCCAGTTGCTAGCTCCATCTGCACCCCCACGTAAGTCAGGCTTGGCTTCACGGACGGCGTCCATCATCTCATTAATCACGTCCCCTTGTTGTGGTTGCTGCGTCTCCGCTGTCGCTGTCGCATCCACGTCCCTCCTCCTGTGCCTGTCGGGAAACGGATCTTCCACGCATGAAACGAGCCCCAAGTGCGAATGTGTTCCTCCACAGAACCAAGGGTAACACGAGCACGTAAAAGGGGGGTTCCGATGCCAGCGACCCCGGCACGAGGGCGTTCATACTCGACACGCTCGACACGCGCCCAGTCCCTGCTGGGCGGCACAACCTGACGCAACTTATCCTGCACGACGCTGCGGTCAGGCTGCTGTCGGCAACTGCCGAGCAAGGTGGGTTCCTGACTATAGGCATAGTGCTGCATCACGGCACTTGCGCGTGGGTATGCGGGCAATACGTGATCCTTGTAGCCCCAGAAGGCTAGCGTACTGCCAGGCCAAGTGATGCGGCGCAGTCTAGGCCACAGCCTATCCTGATTAAACCGGTGTGCTGCCTGTCCTGCCGTGACTAGGTCGACTTTGCCTGACTCGATGAAGCTGCAGTCCTCTGCATAGGCCTTGCAGAACTTGATTCCAGGGCCAAAATCTTTCCACGAGGACTTGGTAGCCTGCTCGATCATCCCTGCCGCCGGATCTGTGCCTACCACAAAGTCAAAATACTGTTTGAGATTGAGAGCTGCCTCGCCATGGCTCGTGCCGAGGTCCTAGGCAAGTCTAGTGCTATGTAGCTCGCCCTGCTTGCAGTGATGATCTAGCACAGTGCGGTAGAGGCTAGCAGGGTAGACCGGGCGGAAGGCGGCATAGTTGTGATGCAGAAAAGAAGCACTCCTATAGAAGACAATAACTAACTAGAACCATGGGGGGGGGTGGAGGGGCATCACCGAAATGACGCCATGGCTGTTATAGATGGCAAAGGTGGGTATCCAATGGGCTAAGAGATGGCAACGTGCAGGGCGGCTTAGAAACGGCGGCAGGTGCCGAAGGATGTCAACAGCCTCGTGATGCAGTACGCAATCTGCCTGTGCAATATCAAGCTGGTAATTTCTACGCAGGCCAAAGCGAGCTAGCCAGGGTCGCCAGGGTCGCCAGGGTCGCCAGGGTCGCCAGGGTCGCCAGGGTCGCCTGGGTCGCCAGGGTCTCGCCTGGGTCGCCAGGGTCGTAAGAGCCTCGTCTCGCGGTGGTGGTGACCCACCGGATACTAACTAGGGTGTGCTACCGAGCAATTAGGCAGGGTTTCAACAAGTCAGCAGATAAGCGAAGATGCTAAGATTCAGCGGTACGGGCCGCAGGATATAGCGTGATTTGGGGGGGGGGGTGGATGCTTGATTGAGCAAAGACGAAGGGGCCACGAGTAAGTCATGTGACATGTGATTTGCTGCTGCTGCCAACTAGATGGTGACACGAATTGGCTAATTACTCTATTCTGCTCTGATCTACTCTGCTCTGCCGATACTCTAACCTATTTTACGTCAGCCGCACAGACGCTTTGCTCTGACCCAGCAGGAGACTGCGCATGGCCTCATAGGCGCAGAAGGTGACTGATTGGCCCAGACCAACGCGCAGGACGCGTGCCGAGACACCACGATAGAAGACTCGTGCGCCTTCGACGCGGAAGATGTCTCGGGCGAGGGCCCAGGCCGAGACGGAGTGCTGCTGGCGCTGGACGCGCGTCTTGAGGGTGTCGAGAGGGGCGTTGGCAAGGGGGCCCATAGAACCGGCGACGAAGCCGGCCAGGGCTGTCTGCCAGGCCGGAAGCTGACGCTGCTCGGGGCCGGCACGGGCGAGCAGGGCCTCGCGCAGCTGCGTGTAGGTGAAGAAGTTTGCGGCCTGGTTGGTGCCCTGCCGCGCTGCCGTCAGGCCCACGCCACGCCAAAGGGCGCCGATGCCCTCACGGCTGATGATTGTGCGCAGCAAGCCGGCCAGGGTGGTGCTGCTCCCTGTGGCTGTGCCCGTGCCCGCTGTCTGCAGGCGGATCTTGAGGACGTCGCTGGGCGTGACGACGACAACGGCCTCGGTAACGCCGGCCGCAAGCCCCGCTGCCAGCAGCCGCCAGCCCTCGGGCGTGGGCCGGCCCGGGGCTCGGAGCAAGGCACTGTAGGCGTCAAACGCGGCAAAGCGCACGGCCATCTTGGGCACAATCCCCACCACGACCGGTGCCAAGCCTCGGTACAAGCCGGGGCCCCACACGCTGCGCTTAGCCCCGGCTCCTACACCGCCCTGCGTCTGCATGCGCACCTTAATCGTGTCCAGCGGGTGGCATGCCAGAGCCTCGGCGCACCCTGCCACCCCTCCTGTCCATGCCAGACCTGTCAGCTCGGCTCGGTCCCTGCCGCAACGGGGGGCTGTACTTACCGCAAAGCGCTGTTGACACCGCCAACGGTGACGACCGGCGCGCCCGTGGCGAGGCGCTCACTGTCGAGGTGGCCACTGTCGATGCGCCCACTGGTGATGCAACGGCTGCCATCTTCCCTCGTCAAGTCTAGATGAATGAAATAGGCTTTCTAGGTTCGGCCGCCGTCTGTGTGTATCGCTAACACTAGTATCACTAGTAAAAAGAAGAATAAAGTAGTAGTAGTGGTAGTAGTAATAGTAGTAATAGCAGTAGTAGTAGAAGTAGCAGCAGAAGTAGCAGCAGAAGTAGCGGTAATAGTCGTTGTCGTTTTCGTTGTTGGTATGCGGCGGTAGCAATAGCAGTAACTGCCTTGTTCATTTTGACGTTGTCATTCACCTATTTATTCATGCTGTTCGCCCTCCATGGCCACCACGCTGTATCTGTCATTTTTTTCCACGGCCCCTCCATTTGCACTTAGCTGCCCCCAAGCCGTCAGATCAACCCTACCAGGGTTCTGTTGTCATACCCTTGGTCTTCTTCCATTATCATGTGCATATAACCCGTACTATAATTATTGCGTCGTCTGTGTTAGGGCAATCCTCGTTCTATAGCG
Organism: Microdochium paspali; assembly: GCA_031142775.1. Taxonomy (NCBI): domain Eukaryota; kingdom Fungi; phylum Ascomycota; class Sordariomycetes; order Xylariales; family Microdochiaceae; genus Microdochium; species Microdochium paspali. Next base: position 24,349 of record JAVBIV010000007.1, read on the forward strand.
CCGGCATTTTTCCATACCGGAGTCACAAGTATAGTTTGACGGGTGCCGTGCAATTATAATGTGCTATACCGTCTCAAAGCCGATGTACAATCATGGCTGAACGAAGTGCAGTGCTGCACGGCATAATGTGATTTCCGATCTTGGGACAGATCAACGATCATGACTCAGCAAATCACCCTACCCCACTCCAGAGATATCTGGTTACGTAGACCGTGCACACAGGTGCATATGGCCCACACACGTCGGCCTTTATTCCGTGGATTCCATTCCCTCCAAATCCTTAGATTCCACTTTGACAAATCAGCAACACTACCATTCTGAGGCTCATGCAGTGCATTGCAGGAGAGATCTGTCTGGGCGTCCGAGCATCGCCGCTAAGACAAGGTTCAACAATACCCTCACAATAAGGTTTAGATTAATCCTGCCCGGCCAACCATTTGCCCGAAGACAAGGTTTCACGATACCGTGCGGTGTTTTCAAGGGTTTGGCCAGTACCCTTACGATATGGTTTACAGCGGTGCCAAGCGTCCCAGCATTATCCCTGAGACCAGCCTTGCCTAGGCAATGCGGCGATAACGGTTTCATATTCTAGTCATGAAAGGGGGGTAGCAGAGACAGGAATGAGCGTACCTGACTGATAGGCCCGAGAGCACAGGTCCGGCATCGACAGGGTGAGCCACCGTCCAAAAGAATAGGTGCTAACTAAGTACAGTGGGTGGGTGTCAATTTGGAGTCTAAGCTTGCTATTTTGGTCATGAGACGGGGACGCTGTTCGGCGGGTCCCCAGCATTTAGTTGAAGGCCGACTTTTGTCTCTACACTAGCATGGTTAAGCTATGCTGAGCAAAGTATCTCTGAACATCTATCGCTGCGAAATATGCAACCGCCCTGTGTAAGCCAAGTAAATGAGATAGCAAGCCGGGTCCGGAGCGTTGTCACGGTGGTGGAGTGTTGCAGGTCGTGAATAGTAAAAGTGGGCTATTAGCGGTAAGCAGATTTCTGTCAACGGTCTATGTAATCTCGTAACATGACTAGTCAGACAATTAGGAAGGTAGACTAAGGATCGGGCTAGGGGCCAAAGCCGATGCAGGACGAGTCAACTGTGCAGATACCTGAGTACAGCAGGGCAGGACTAGGAAGGCAAGGACGACGACAGCTGAACGCGCATGAGATGGTCGGACTGATACCAGATTGTCAGAGAACTATGACCATTTTTGTTCAAGCTATACGGAGGTCATTGTTGAATATAAAATAGGAGATCTCACCCAGGAGTTTTACCATCGATATACTCATCTTCTACATCCGCATCCTCAAAGCTTCCCATCGCACAACATCCTCTCATATTATCACAATCTCCCGCTCGCAAAGCTCTCTATACTTCAGCTTCTCCACCAAGAACGCAAGAATGTCTGCAGCCGTCGCTCAATCCACCATGCTTGGCATGGGTAACTTCACCACCAGCTTCCCGGAGCCTTTGAAGGCGGGCAACTCGATCGCCGACTGGAAGTACGAGGACATGACTCTTCTCCTCGGCCGAGAGTACTACAACATCGACATCGCCAGTATCTTGAGCTCGCCTGATGCCGATCTCATTATCCGCGATATCGCTATTACTAGTCAGTATTTCCTGTCTACAAGATCTGCGCAGCTACAAATCCCCTCAGCAGCAGTGTTTCTAAGTAAATCTCTACTTACGCGCTTTCGCTTTAGTCTCTGAGCGTGGTCTACTCGTCTTCCGCAACCAGAAGAATCTCACTCCTGCTTTGCAAAAGGAGTTCACCGATCGTCTTGGCCGACTTACTGGAAAGCCTGCTGAGGCTGGCATCCACATCCACCCAATGTAAGATAATATTTTCACCAAAACCTAGAAACGCACTTCATTGCTCGAGAGCCCTAACTAACGCTGACATCTTCTGTCACTTCAGCAACCACACTACCCACAAGGCCGGTGAAGAGCCCGATGCACAGATGTCCACCATCGCCCGGAACCCGGAAAACATGCTCTCCAAGCAGACGGGAGTGACTGGCGACACTTCCGGCGGACCGACACTGAAGAAGCAGTCTGTCGCGGATGGTTGGCACTCGGACATTGCCTTTGAGCGCGTGACCTCTGACTACACCACCCTCATCAACCGCGTCCGTCCCTCGACCGGCGGAGACACCATCTTCGCCAGCGCCTACGAGGTATACGAGCGCATCTCCCCTGCGATGCGCGCATGGCTCGAGACCCTGACTGGCGTCTTCTCTCCCGTCGGCTACGAGCCCGACCCGGCCCACACCCACCGCTACCAGTGCGAGCGCGGCCACCCGCGCAACATCGACCAGTCCCTGACTGCCGAGCACCCCATCGTGCGCACCAACCCCGTTACGGGCTGGAAGTCCATCTTCGGTGTCGGTCACCACCTGCAGAAGATCAACGGGCTCGCCCCCGCCGAGGAGCAGTGGCTCAAGCAGTTCCTCATGGACCTCATCACCCAGAACCACGACCTGCAAGCTCGCGTCAAGTGGGAGGTCAACGACCTGGCCGTCTGGGACAACCGCGCCGTCTACCACACGGCTACTTACGACTACAACGAGCCCAGAGTCTGCCACCGCGTCGTGGCCGTTGGTGAGCCACCTGCGCTTGACCCCAAGTCCACAACGCGCACCGAGAGCCTCGCCAGCCGATAGAAGGCTTATAGATAAAGAGTATGAAGGAAGAAAGAGAGGAGAAAAGAGCCGTCCGACATTAATGGTTCATATCGCAGTCAGAGAGGAATATGTGTAACAGATACTTTTCTTAGCTTCACTGTCATTACAGAATATTCAGTTTTCTATATTTCATTTGAATGACTTTAAAACTCTTGACATTCTCTTGAAACCAGTGAAAGAACAAAAATTCATAAGGTGCATATTTTAACGTCTTTGACCCAGGAGCGATTTAAACTAGCAAAGCTGATTGAAGGTAACGCTCGATCACCACATGCATTCAAAAAGTAACGACTTGTTCGTTTTTCAAAGCATGGTCCTGGGCGTCGTCGTTCGGCGGTTTCATTCGTGGAGGCACAGGAATGTGTGGCGATGCGTCCAACATAAAGTGCCTGATCCAGACAAGGCGTTGCTGGTTTAAGTGACTTTAACAAGATGCTCTAAGGCAGCCAGGCAGCCAACGAAGTACTTCACTCCTTGTCGACTTCTCTTCAGTCTTTTCTACCATTTCCGTCCTGCATCCTCCTTCACAAACAAGCCAATACACGGTCGACTCAACACAAACACGACATTCCAATAACGGGCATTTTCTAGATAACGTACACGATGGCAATCGGCTGGATCCTCCTCTCCGTGACTGCAGTCGGTTTCGTCACCGCCGCTATTCTTGGGATCGCTGTCGGCCCTGTGGTCGGAGTTCATGGCTTCGAAGCTGGAGCGGTCGTTGGAGGTAACGTGCATCTATTTCCTTCACCGTGCCGCGACTCTCCATACCAAGAGTGTCTCAAATCGACCCAGGATATTAACGCTCGCTCTCTATGAAAAACATCCGGAACCATCGTCGCAGCAACCCGGGCTTCGATCGGCAAGGTCGCTGCCCACAGTCTCTTCGCGGTTGCGACTAGCGCGAGAGCTGGAGGATACGGTATCAGAACGCTTACGTGTGCGACGCAGACTGTCTGTGGTGCTACTGCTGCTGTGACTGCATTACTCTAGTATGTACATGAGAAATGACGTTACTCATCACTGAGATCGCTATAATCAATCGTTCGGGTCAAAAAGAGAGTTCAGCCTCAGCTGAGGGAATTGTCAGGACAGCAGAACAATGGCAAGCAAACCTTTAGGGTGGCATCGCGTCTGTCGTGCTGGCAGGGAGCGTAAGGGAGCCTGGTAGGCATTCCTGACCAAGAAAGCGGATGCGATAGTGCATCGCATATAACCTTGAACGCTGTGTGAGCGATGTTGATGACTGAATTGGCTGCATTAGGGGTGGCATATCCAAGGAGGGGGGGGTGGCGACGTCTATGTAGCCCAGACACCACCACGATACAAATCAGTTCTGGCAGCTAGATGCACGTTCTGATTTATCCGATGGAATTCATCGCTCAGACTACAAACAGCCTCACAAGATGCACGACATGCTTGATAAGATCCCCCCCCCCCCCCCCCGAGCTTGATAATGTTTCAGTCCTGCATTGCAGGTTGCATGCAGCTCCTACGCGCTGAGGCCGGGGTGGACGCAGCCCTTACATAAGCTGTCATGACCCCAGGCAACTCTAAAGCGCGAAGTAAGACAATTTTGCCTCCGGGCCCAGCTAAGAAACGTGTTAACAGCGAGCACCGACGTGAAATGAAGTGCCGTCCCAGAAGTGGTTCAAACCATCATCTAGGTCAGGGAAAGTCCAACCGCATGATGGTTTCAACGCTCTCACCTTGATTAGAGGAACCTTATGTACTCCAATTTGTGTCCAGTATAAACTGGAGTGATGATTCGCGAATGACCTTGCATACCACCAAAAGAATGCTGACATCATTAGCAAAATAGCGGCCTATTTCCTTTCTATTCCTTTGTGTACTCCGTGGGCAAGCTCAATGATTGTACTCAAAATCAATTCAAACTCTTTCATAAAGCAGGGCGCATTCAGCACATTTGCTTGAAGCGACTATTAGAGGTAGGCCAAGCCACGGACAACCAACACACCTAATCTGAGCTATTTCGGACAACAAACACGTCCAGCACGATGAAAGTATCTCAATCAGGTCGGTCACAAGAGAGAACAGGAAGAACTGTTTGCATTCTGAAAGGACAACAAGCTATAGTGTCTCATAAATGCTTAAAAGGTCCAATCTGCCAGGAGACTCTACGGTAGCAGGAGATCCAGCTCCCCGGTTCGTGGTTCTGGTAACACCGAAGACTTGGCTGGACGGTTCGCTGGCATTGTACACAGCAAGGTTCCAGCGAATAATAACGCCGAAATTACGGGGTCTGAGAAATCCTTTTTTCTTTTTGTCGCGTGATGTCTAATAATGTACATCAAGCCGACCATAGAGTGGAACACGCTCCATTCTGTTTTAATGGCAAAATGGCGCATTTGTTTTTGGTTCTTTGTTTCTGGCTTCTTGTTTCTTTGGTCGGGGATTTCCCCAGGGCGAAGGTGTCGAAGATGATGTAGACTCGACCCCCCGTCTCGATCAAGACAGAGCATTGATTTGGACGAGGATCCCCCACAAGACTTACGGTATAATCTTCGGGACTACGCTTGTAAGAATAACCGAACATGTCTTTTAGTATGGGCATTATTCAAAAGCCTATCGTTGCATGATGTACCATTGCTGATATTCCAGGTAGCAGGAAGCGATAAAATCGCGACCCTGATGACAGGACCCGTTTTTCACATCATGACTCGGGTTCTGAGGTTGGGAAGCATTTTGCCTCCGAAGACATGTTGTGGTCTTTTCTGCAGTTAATGGCGGCTGGAGAGCCGGTTTCTTTCCTCCGTGCCGCCTATAACATGCATCAAGCACCGCACATCGAGCGGTCCGTGTGCGGACCCGCGCCGATACACCCCTGCGACACATCATTCAGAGTGTGGCGAGCGTGGGGCCAGATCGTACCAGGGGCCTCGTTCTAGCTTGTCAGGTCTTGCAACCCATAGGCCAGGCCTGCCCCAGTCACTATGGATGTTGTGCAGTTGTGTCTCGGTCCAGTGCTGCTGGAGTTAGCTGAGTTTGCATAAGTTCGGGGTGTACAAACCTCCTTGGCGGCCCAAATAATGCTGCTTCTGGCAGCCTTTTGTCTGCTGTGCCGTGCCCCGGCCTACTGTTTTCCCTCGCTTTTCGCTTTCACATCCCATAAGTTCCCTGCGCGAACTCCCCACCCTTTGGTTTCAGCCAACCGAATGTGGCTGCAAGCTGACATCAGGAGCCCGGAGCCGGCCCCCTGCCATGCTACCTCCCATAGGGCAAAGTGCTCAGGAAGGGGTCGTTTATAATTAGTTGCGAGTTTTCTTTTTCTCGGCACGCAGGCCGATTTCGTCCGGCAATGCAGCCACAGATATCCCAGCAGAGCCACCCTAAGAATCATCTAGAGGTGCGGCGTGAATTTCTGGTAGGTCTGTCGTCTCTGATGATGCGGCAATCTCGCTTCAAAGACCAAATGCACGGCTTGCAAGCCAATAACCATTGACAAGCAACGTGGGCTAAGTGAGAGCTCGTACTGGCTTTGACATGAGCAAGCCCACCGACTAAGCGAGCTTTTGTCAGCTCCGCATGATGATCCGGCGCTAGGAAGGGAGCCGTGCTCTAGTGACCCCTCCTGTGTGGTTGACAAGTGGTTTTCCGCGACCCTCAGGTCTTTTCGACCTGTCACTTTTAGCTTCAAGACTGCATACGTATCGCGCTACGGATCCTTACCATGCGCGGAGATCCGGACTGTGGTCCCTTCGAAGAGACGGCCTGTTTTCCGAAAATCCTAGGAGGGCCGCGAAACCTATGATCGACGGTGCGACGCGTTGAGGCCTGTGCTGAGTTCTGCCTTCTCGCCCCTGCTTGAATGTGGATGTGGCTGAGGAAAAAGAAAGTAACCATCCATGACACCATGACGGAGGCGGGTCGCTGACTCTCCCTCTCCGTCATGGCAGTCTCATAACTGATTGCGCCATTAGTGTCATTTTAAATTGCCCGCGGCAAGCCAGTGGTTCCCGCTAAACCCCCAAGCCAAGTGCTGTCTGCAAGCTGCTGGTGTCGATTGGACCGTAGCATCGGAAAAGTCTCCTATGGCGTAAAACCCCCCGTGGCCTCCTTCATTCTAACAAAGCCCTCGCATGGCCTCCTTACAAGGACATAGCGCATCTCATTCTTCCCAGTCTTTCTAACATCTACGAACCACGCAAGAACAGAGAAAACATTCAAACCCACCGGGAAAGCGCCAACACTCCTCGGCCAATGTTATAAGCCACAAGCACAGCTCTTTCGGAAGAGCTACACACTGTTGCCATATGCCATACAGTCGACCAACGCCTTTTGGTTCCAACCGGCCAAACCCCGCCATATTGACGCTACAGACCCGCTTCCGGTACTCTGCCACAAAGCCATCATGACTGATACTGCGACAAATAGACAGCACTCCCGCGTCATGACGAGAGACCACATGGCGAAGACGATAACAACAACACCTGCGCACTGGATCACGACCACGTTGCATCATCTCGAGCGGCGCGACATATTTCGAAATCCTGAGCCGCCTGCCGCTAGAATTTTCTCCATCTTCTTCACGGTTATCGCGGCTAGCATTTGCACTTCTCTGCTCAGTACGCCTCTCCTTCGTTGCACGAGCTTCGACTACCATCGGCGACAAAGTCAACGACATGCATAACTGACACATTCGTGACGTATAGCATACCGCATGTCCACGATACGATCATGGAGGAGGTTACCGTACATCAGGTGGCGTAAGTCGACGACGCGATCGCAATATGCCCTTGTAGTCGCGGAGGAGTTCTAGAACACTAGAGAACTGACAGTAGTGCCCTACAGTCGTGCTGCTGCAGTACGCCGGAGCATTCATATACATCTTGATAGGCGCAGTACTGCAGTTTGGTTACGATCCCAATGTGTTCACCCAGGCTTGTAGTGGCGGAGCGATCATATGTATCGTGGTATACGGATTGATCAAGGTATATTCTACTGACTCAACATACAAATAGAACTGGATAACTGACAATTTTGGCAGATGGTACGTGCTGTCAAACCTCCTATCCTATATGGAGGGACCAAGAAACTCACTCGGCGATATTAGCTTTTTTACCTGTTTCTTGCGGATCGGCTGGTAAGTGCATGGTCACCTCTCTATTCTTTTAACTACTTCTATGGTTCAGACATGCTGACATGACACGCACATCCTCAGCACGTTGTGCGCTCCACAACGAAGCGCCGGATCAAATCGAAGTTGTTCCTTTTCCACACAGGTAGCATTGCAGGTCAGTGATGTCGCCGCGTGCCAGGGTGGCAAACTTGGCTTAAGCCAGATCTTGTCCTGCTGACCACACCATAGGCGGTATTTCTGTCATGATAGTCATCTTCTCAGTCTTGTGCGTCACGTTCACATCCTTCACAGCTTTCAGGGCGACCCCAAGACTGGACTAAATTCTTCGCTACCCGGACTAACAAGACATAAAGGCGGATTGATGATCGACAAGACGGAGAATGCGTAATCGGAGTGTCGAGGTTCGTCATGCTCGCAGGCGTGTGCGTAGATTTACTCCTGAACGCGAGTCCCCCCACTACCTTCAAGCTTCTGCCTCCGCAACTGACGTCTCAAAACCCGTGATAGGTTTACCTGACGGCCTTCTTTCTCCACTACCTCAGCAGTGCGTGCACCTCTCTTCCCAAGTTTCACCTTTCACAGCATATGCTAATTTCGCAAGAACTTTGGTCAACAGAGTCCTTCAGCATCCGACCTACACGAGGCATCCGTGGCCCAGCAGACCTCATCACATCCAACGACACAGAGCCTAGAGTGGGCGCAGAGATCCGCGCCCTCGCGTGGCGAACAGTCTTCGGTCTCGCAATATCTCTTGCCGCCACTGTCTCCAACCTCGTTGCCTCCATAATAATGAATGGAGAAGTGTTATGGCTATGCTTCTTGACCTGCAAAGCCGATAGTGAGTTCTTCTGTCTTACCCTAGCCCCTCAGAAGTCTCTACATATTGCGGCGCGCGGACAGACTCCGTAATGCTGACTGGCTCCCCAGTACTCATCGGTGTCATCGTCCTGTACTGGATAACGACGGGTGGCCGTGCCGGGCGTAAGCGCAAAGAAGAATCGAGTTCCTACGGGCGATCGTACGAGAGCCGAAGACCCGCCTCCCCGATACCTATTGACACCATACCACTATCCTCACCATCGTACGAGGCTCACATGCGCCTGCAGCAGAACCGCAGCGCCATTGCTGCCAGTCGCTTGGATGCGATCGAACTCGACCTCCACGATACCGAGCATAGATTGTTGCCGACGGGGACGAACAAGGTGACCGTGGTGCACCCGCCGATCGCGTTGGGAAAGGTTAAGGGTCGAGCAAGGGAGCTATGAGAATATCCAGCAATAGATCAAGTACACAATTATCACGACGTACACAAAAGCATATTAGCATTGGGGCTTTTATACACGCGTTTCCATTTGCATTTTGTTATTTATCTTGGACATAGCTGGCGGATCACTTTGCACCATATGAAGGTGCGTGTTCTCATGGGATTTCGCTGAAGCAACAACTAGCATATGATGGACGAGTACACGAGAAAACTGGCGAATACACCATTAGACTATTCAATGCACAATGAGAACCCCTCGCAAAAGCCGAGTTGCACGCGCTCCGCTCTGTCTCTTCGGGTTGTTTATTCCGTAGAAAGAGACCTTCGCCAATTCGTGTCCACAGTCTGCAGATGGCTCGAGCTCCTCTCAAAGCCGTCGCATCATGATCACGCCGTTCGGTTCCGGAACCATCTACAACCGCTACATCAGCAAACGCCTCCATAATTCCTGCTGTGCAACGGTAACGTGCAGCATCATCAGCAAAGACAGGAAGACTCACCGCACTACTGTAAATTCGATCCGGATACCGCTCCGTCACGCCTTCCGGCAGTTTCCACTCATAGTTCATGATCGCGTAAGCAAGGATCATCTTGAGTTCATTGTTCGCAAGGAACCGTCCCGGACAGGCATGTCGACCATAGCCCCACGTCAGACTGGAGGCAGACACGCTGACGAACTGCTGAGTGTTTGTCAATGCAACCGAGTCGTCGCTGCTGTAGAAGCGCAGGGCGTCGAAAGTTTCAGGGTTGGGGTAGTATCTTTCGTCCTGGACCGTGAGGATGCCAGGAAGCTCGATAAAGGCGCCGGCCGGGATGTACTGTCCATTGGAGAGGGTGAAAGGCTTGAGAACTTTGCGTTGAAAGGCGCCTTCACGACGTGGCTGGAGGTCAGCATTCGCGCTTAAACAAGGAGAGACACACGTGCGAGTGGGAGAGTACAGGATGGACTTGCCAGAAGCAAGCGGGTAGTACCGCAGGTTCTCCTTCGAGAAACTGTCCAGCTTCCGCATGTTCTGCATCGACTGATTCGTGAACTCGCCATTGCTCTCGACCAGAGCCTGCTGCACGTCTTCGCGTAGGATTGGGATTAGGTCGGGCATCGCAGCGAGTGTGAAGAACCTGTAGCATTACCAGAAGGTCAGTCATCTGGGCAAAGTCGAGACCCTCTGTCTGTAAGGCGACCTACGCATGCGTAGCAGCCATCGTGGTTGTATGTAGCGCCGCACCAGTGATCGTAAGCTGGTGATGCGCAAGGTCCGCAACATCCTCCTTGCCCTTCCTCATCATATCATTGATGATCCACTGCAACATGTCGTCAGGCTCTTGATAATCCGGATTTGTCCGCGCGGCCTCTTTCCGTGCTGCGACTACAGGCTTGATGAGATTTGCTAGATCCCTGCGGCGCTGCTGTAGCTTCCGATTCTGCGGTAGCCACGGAGCGGCAAGCGGGCGCAGCCAAGCCGGCATGAACTGGATAATGTGTACAGCAATCATGACGTCTATGGTATAGTTGATTGCGGACTCGAGGTAAGCTTCGTCGCGACAGAGTTCATGGCCGATGAAGATCCGGCCTGCAGCCATTGCGACTACACGCTGCATGTGTTTGTTGATGGTCACAGGCGTCCAGCTGGCGGCTTGGGGGATCTCGAGACGCATGGCTTCAACGACCTCGTTGTGGAGGATGGGGTTAAGGCGACCTGATGAAGGTCAATTTCGGATGTGTCGGGAGCATCGAGGCATTCTTCGAGTTGCGTTAACGGAATACGTACCGAGGGATGGGTTAAGCGCAGTTGTGATAAGGCGAGGCACGAGCTCAAAGTCGCCGTGCATGTGGATGTATTTGTCTTGCATAGCCTGGACAGATGTCAGTTGAACAATTGCCAGTAGTACTGTGCCAGAGATTCTGCGGTGTTTGCTGACATCATTGAAAGCGTCCTCGAAACTCAATGTGTCGTCAGGAAGCTTGCTCATTTCCTTGGCATATTTCTCCGAGATGACTAGCGAGTCCATTTCTGTAGTTCACGAGTGGTGAGTGTTGTGCCAGGTTGTCTTGCGAAACGGGAACACAGAACTGACTTCTTATGGTCGTCATACGGAACACTGCTCCACCAGCGGCAAATACCTGAAGGCGCACGTTAGTCTCTGCATGCTACTCACTTTGTTCGTGGACTCTTTTGGAGTAGAACCTTCTTCTTGCCCTCATAGTACAGATCCTTCGACCGCCCCGAGATGAAGAACTTGCGACGCTGTTCGGCATTTCCCTCGCCTACAAGCGGGATACCGGCAAGAATATCTGGCTTGAGAAGTCGGTGGAGCGCGATGCCGGCAAGCAGAGCGACCACTGTCGTCGCGGCGTAAGGCCATCGTTTCGCTATCTCTTCGTGGACGGCGGACCCCAGGGCCTCACGATGTATCGACATTTCTAGAGCTCAAGCAAGAGTCATGTAGGGTTGAAAAGGTCGAATAAACAAATGGTACGGACACAGTACATATATGAGAGACAGATCAGACGTGGAGAAAGTGCATGTTCTTCCCCACGGGTTCTACCCTCTATCTCTCTGACCGGCATGCATCATGCATGCGTGCTGACCTTACAAGCAGGGGTCCGGAGTTTCGGGTGAATGGTGATTGATCAACGCATTGCGAACATTGAATCGAGTTATGTCTGACTTGCTGCAGTGCTTCGCACGCGATTTCAATTTATAATGGCTTTCCGTCGATACAATCTTGTTAACAATATCGTTCTTTGTACTCTCAACAAGCACTCCGTTTTTCTCACTCGACAGTAACGTACCCAAGTTGGTCAGCCGTGGCGCGCGAAAACCCCAGACCTGCGTCGTATAGATCTCCAGTTCTTGGTATGACTAGCCTCCTGGAATAAGCCGTGATACCGAGGGAGGGGGTTTTGCCATGGAATTGGCGCCATTGGGAATGCCCACACCATTGTCAGCATCCAGGACTTGTCCTATGGAGCTTATGACAGGGCGGACGCGGGAAGATGAATGACCGGCACGTGGGACGGGCCGAAGAACCGTGGGGACAAGCGTGCAGATCCCCGGGGTCTTCCCCACGTCAGCGAAAGCATCACGCCAGGCTCGATCTTCTGATAATTTCGGATACGGAACGATAAGGGCCACCATGAATTTTTGTTGCACGAGGAAACTCAAGTTTGTTCTAATAAGCAGATCAATGTCACTTGATTTCTGCGGGCTATACAACACTCCCTGCTGCTTGATTTGGTGAAAATCGGATTTGGGCAACGAACCACTGTTATGCCCCCTTTTGAATAGTCGCAGCATTCTTTCCACGGTTCTCATAGCTACAGGTAAATGCGCTGTCCCCGTCGCGATCTCGAAAGAGCACAAAGTTGCTTAGGTCATGCGCAGAATTAGTGCCAGTTGTAGAATGAAAACGAAGTCGATGTGATTGTTATAGCTACCAAAACTCCGCTGGGTCTTGCTAGTGCGACCAGAACTACAAATGCGGCGCATGAGTCCACCAAGCATTCAAAGCTTATTGGTTGTAGATCTCACAGATTTACAATCATAAGATAAACATCAACAGGTCAGGAGGGCGGGTTCGGCTCGTGCCTGAGGAACAGTGGGCTCGACGGACAACACCACAACCTTGGAACCTGACGCATCTCGTTTGGCAGGCCGAGATGGTATGCTGGAGGCGATCCACTATGTAGGCTGAATGCGACTCCCTAGACATGGAGTGGTCGCAAGAGGCTCGTGGAGAAGAAGAGTTAGGGTTGCCGAACGGTCCGCGAGCGAGTCACGTCATTTTTGGCTTGTCTCTTGCCCTCTCCACCTTAGGATAAGACCTGCCCGATTATGACGACGCCACAGCAAATGCCAAGAAGATGGCGCATGCTTCTTGTGGGCGCTGGGCTTGCGCGTGAGGGCCCCGGCAAGCCCGGGAGCCAGCAGTAGAGTTTGGAGGCAAAGTTCAAACGGCCGCTAGACTAAGACTGAAGTGCACGCGCAATAATTATGTCAACGGCTAATGCTGGGGCTATTCCTCTTGCCCGTGCCGCCGGCAGTTGGCTGTGGCGGTATTTGTGTCGATGTGGTACGGGTAAGAACTATAGTCATGCTTAAGGTATTAATCTGTACTGTACCTTATTACTTGCGTTGCAGTCAAACTAGCGTAGCGTAGCTATGACTCAAGCCGATGGTCCCAGGCGGCCTGGGGTCCTTTTCTTCTCCGCATGCATTCCCTCTTTCAAGACTTTTCCCAATTTTGATCACGCTACGAGACATCAATTCGCACCATCAACTGCCGAGCCACTGCCTGGACTGCGCACGCGAGCTAGACTGCACTGCGATACCAAAAACCGCAGACACGAGGCGGGAGCCTGCTGTATCTGGTTAGGGGGTCCGAGCTGCCAAGGCTGGTATCAAAATTGCGCTGTGGCGGCATCGATGGGCCCTGACAGAGTTCAGTGGATGGTCGCGGTCCGCCAGCGCTCGCCTTCCTCTTTGGTGGTCTTGGACTTCTTGGCGATGGCGGATTTTCCCCAGAATCTTGCATACACTCGGTGTTGTTGAGTGCACCGCCAACAAGCAAATATGCTTTAGCCTCAGAGTCAATTTTCTGATCGGCATCACAGCCGGCGCCTTGTTGCGTGACATGACGGCTGCTACTTCGGGCACGGCAGTGCCACTTCGTCCTTCCCATCACGGCATGGGATGCTCTTGGCATCGCGACGCGCGCATCTCCATAAAGGTCGCACGACATCTTCATTGCTAGATCAACTTTTCTTGTCCCCTTCCATCCTCGTCAGCGGCTGCTACCTTGCTGTGAGATCCTTCAAACGCTTGCCCTGCGTCTCTGGTACTCTTGGTTCTTGCTCATCTCTGCATCTGCGATCATATCAACCCCACAATCATGAAGTCCATTAGCACCGTGGCGCTGCTCGCCTCTGGTGCCGCTGCCAGCACGTCGTACAAGCCGCTCGTCGACTCGGAGAAGCTGCAGTCGCTCATCAACCTCGACGACCTCCTTGCGGGTTCCCAGAAGCTGCAGGACTTTGCCAACGCCAATGGCGGCAACCGCGCCTTTGGTGGTGGCGGCCACAATGCCACCGTCGACTGGCTGTACGACACACTCCAGGCCACTGGCTACTTCGACGTCACCAAGCAGCCCTTCGTTGAGCTCTTCTCGGCCGGCTCTGCGACGCTGAGTGTCGGCGGGGAGGACTACACGCCCGGCGTCATGACCTACTCTCCTGCCACCGATGGCACCGTCTCGGCACCCGTCGTCGCCGTCGCCAACCTTGGCTGCGATGCCGCCGACTACCCGGCCACACTCTCTGGCAACATTGCCCTCATATCGCGTGGCACCTGCGCTTTCGGCGCCAAGGCTGCCAATGCCAAGACTGCCGGCGCCGTCGGTGCTCTCATCTACAACAACATCGAGGGCGCCATCTCCGGCACTCTCGGCGGTGCTGGCGACTACGCGCCCGTCGTCGGCATCCCTCAGGCTGAGGGCAACGCGATCCTCGCCGCGCTCGAAGCCGGCCAAGTCACCGCCGACCTGTTTGTGACCTCGATCCTCGAGAACCGGACCAACTACAACGTCATCGCCGAGACCAAGGACGGCGACAAAGACAACGTGCTCGTCCTGGGCGGGCACTCGGACTCGGTCTTTGCCGGTCCGGGCATCAACGACGACGGCTCCGGCACTATTGGCGTCTGGGCAGTCGCCAAGGCCCTCACCAACTTCAAGATCAACAACGCCGTCCGCTTCGCCTTCTGGGGCGCCGAGGAGTTCGGCAAGCTCGGCTCCTTCTACTACGTCAAGCAGCTCAACCAGACCGAGGACGAGATCGCTAAGATCCGCGCGTACCTCAACTTCGACATGATCGCCTCGCCCAACTACGTGCTTGGCGTCTACGACGGCGACGGCGGCGCCTTCAACTTCTCCGGCCCGGCCGGCTCCGCGCAGATTGAGAAGGAGTTCGAGGACTTCTACACGTCCCAGGGCAAGCCCTTTGTCCCCTCGGTCTTCTCGGGCCGCTCCGACTACGCGGGCTTCATCGAGAACGGCATCCCCTCGGGCGGCCTCTTCACCGGCGCCGAGGTGCTCAAGACCGAGGCCGAGGCCGCCCTCTTCGGCGGTGAGGCCGGCGTCGCGTACGACGTGAACTACCACAAGGCAGGGGACACCATTGACAACCTCAACACGGAGGCGTTCCTGCTCAACACCAAGAGCATCGCCAACAGCGTCGCCAAGTATGCCACCAGCTGGGAGAGCCTCCCGCCCGTGGACCTGGCCAAGAGGCGGTGGTCTGCGGATCACCACCGCGCGCTCAACAGTGCGAGGGGCACGCATGGGCATGATCACACCCATGCTGGGCCTTGCGGCCAGGGCGCAGATCTCGTCTAAGGGCATCGGTCAAGAATGAAAAAGATAGGTTATCGTTAGCGTTGTTGGTACTGGGCGCATGGCGAGGAGTTGGGGCTGTGTGCAAGTTGTTGGATGAGAGATACCCAAATAGCAAGGCCTTATTTGGAGGCCTAATGAGGAATAAAACAAATTTGATATATACTATTGCTTTTCTGAAGAGTAAACTTTTCAATCTTGAGGAAATCTGACTTGCACAAGACTCTGCTTTTGATAGTATCAACCATGGAGGGAATCTGTCGTTAGCAACCTCAAGTTTGTCATTGCCGTGGCAGGCAAGATCTATAGACTGCGCAATCAGAATCAAAGCGGGATATCTTTCCATTCAGACCCTCCAAGGTCTTCTGCTCGCAGCCCATGGTGCATCAGTATACAAAAGTGAGGCTCGCGGAGACCTAGATCGCGAGCAAAACGACACCCGCCACATTACCGATGGCGCGAGACTCAGGTCTCGATGGCCTGCCGGATATCAGTTACAGGTACGTCAGGACACCGTGTGAAGAGAAGTAGTTCAGTGCGCAGCCGACAAGGCTCAACTCTATGCGATCGTGAAATCTGAGAAAAGCATCACTTTCGAGCCACGAAGTCGACATGGATCATGCCTGGGCCTATCCGAGTTGAGAAGTGGTGGTGTAATAGAAGCTGTGCCCTTGTCGTACCCCGCCTGCCTGTTGCGCTGGCGCCATGCCAGTCTCTCAGGAAGATTAAAATGCTTGAAGTCTGGTAGGTCGTCGTCTGATCATTACGCCAGGCTACGCTCCTAAAACCTGTTCGTGTCCCTAGGCATAGGAGACAGGGTATCATACTAGCCGCACACAGCAGCAATATATGGTCAAAGCCTTATGGTCTCCACGACGCTATGTACTCATCAGCGCGGAGCTGCCATAGCCTCTCCCCCTTGCCATCAACATGCTCCGCCCCAGCACCCTCAAGCAACCTCCTCAGCTCCTGACTCTTCTTCTGAATGTCTTCCGAGGGATCAGCCACGACAAAATCAGGCTTCGGTCCATGCAGCCTCACATGCACAGCGAACCTCTTCAGGTTCGGCAACTTGTCCCCCCTCTCCTCCTTCATGCCTCTTAATAGCGCCTCCCAGCCCCGCGCAGTTGGATCTTCTTCCGCTTCATAGTATTCGTCGTACCGTATCGGTGGGTTGACATACAAGTCCAGCTCCTGAAGGGAAGAGGGAAGCACGTCCACGAGCCTGGGAACATCGCTCTCTCTTCCAACATGCCACTTCTCGAAGCCAGAACCTTCACGCGGTCCCGTGGTGGTGATCTCGTCGATCCGCCGCTCGCCAGAGTCCGGGTGCGGCCCAAGGAACAAAGCTGCGTCGATCTCGAGCCGCTCGAGCACCTCTAACTCAGCAAGCGACCAAAGTCCCGTCTCAGCACCGCCCAGCTCAGAACAGTCAATACCGACCGCGAGGTCCGTGATCTGTAGGCCCAGTCTCTCCCTAACAGCAGATGTCGGCCTGGCGCGAGTCACGGCGCCGAGAAACCTTACGACATCCCAGCCAGGCTCGTCCGGGCTAAAGCTACACTGAAAGTGTGAGTAGCGCAGTGCAGTGAGATGAGGCATGTGGCTGACGAGCTCGGCGATGGCCGCGGGGTCGAGCAGGCAGGACATGAGGTGTAATTCCTCGACGCTGCTATTGGCCCGTACAGCTGATAGCAGGCCTTGGCTCGACCAAGGGCCCGGTTCCTCGTCGACGCCGAACAGAACGCCATCCCTCTCTGCCACCATGCCCACGGCGTGTAGCTTGCGGAGCCGCGGGGATCCCACAAGCGGGTCGAGCTGGGGGAGTCTGGTTGGGTACGGGCGGTCCTCAAATTGGGGAGGAATCTTTGGCCAGATGTAGCGTACCTCGCAGAGATTCTCGAGCGGGGACACCAAGTGGCTCGTTGCGCGGAGCATGGCTGTCGTGCTGGGCGGAGGCTTATCGAGCTCGGAGGCCTGAAATTCAAAGTAGTGTTCAACATTGCCCGGCTGGACATGACGCCAATCGTCTGGTGTGGCAGTATCGTTCTCCGCGTCGTGCTCTTGATCCTCCCACATCCCTTCGCTAGCACTGCCTGCAAGTTCAGCTGCTGGCAGTTGGCGAGCCCCAATGCGTGCAGACATGAGCTGCCACACTCTGGCGATGCCTCCCAAATCTTGGTCGAGGTCGATCCAGGTGTCGATCGCCAGTGTCCTGAGCTGTGGCAGTCTCAGTAAGAGAAGCACAGTCAGCTGGCAGACTGCAGTCTGCTGAGTTGGAGAATTTGATCTCGATTGCGCCATGATCACTTCATCGTTGAGCTCGACCAAACGGCCGCGCTCAAAATGAAGCACCTCGCGCTGGACCAGACCGTCGGACCCATGTGCGAGGAAGATGGACATGCGGAACTGGTGGACGCGGGAGATCCAGTATCGCTTGTGGATGCCTGCTGCGTCGAGCCAGGGCGAGTCGAACGTGTCCAGCACGAGCTGGGCGGTCTGGCGCGGGGACCAGGTCACCATAGTCGTCAGAGCCTTGTCCCAAATCCACGCCAGGCCCGGAGCTATGAAGCGCGGGAGTAATCCGTTCTCATCTTCTTCAATCTGATCCAGCGCAATGGTCAAGCTGCGGACATAGCCCCCAAGTTCGGGCCAGGCCACCAGCGCGAGGACAATTTCGACGAGGTCGCTGGCAAGCTTTTCGTCGCAGTACATGGGCCCGCGGACGATCAGGTTGCTGAAAACACGTCCCAGCTCGTTGTGCCGTGGTATCAGGTGCGCGTTCGCATTGTAGATGTGTTTGCAGGATAGCAGCAGCGACTCGAAGTCGTCGGGTAGCAGATTACAGACGATCGAGTGCAGCAGCTCGCCTGGTAGCCGCAGTAGCAGGGGCGTTATCGATGATGATGATGATGATGATGATGATGATGATGGAACTGGGACTGCGGCAAGCATCATTACGGCTGCCGCTTATGTTACCGTCGTCGGTGCGGGCGTGTAAAGCGGTGGGCAATCACGACTGTGTCGCTTTGTAGATAGGAACAGCAGGCGCAGAGACTCGCGCGTTAGTAATAAGTTAGCGGCAAGTCGTTTTACATGCCAATGTTGAAAGTCGTCAAGTTAGAGCTCGGCTACTACGTCCCCTGCACCATCGTCGACATTTCGGGGGTGTCGTGCTAGACCTGCTTAATCATCAATTGAAAATGGGGTCAGCTCCGAGAAGTTTTTTTTTTTTTTTTTTTTTGATATGCTAGGGAATAATATCCTATTCGAAATCCACATGCTCTTTTCTTCGTAGATGGAAACTCTGGCACGTTATTCGGACCTTGTATTCAAGAATAGGTCTGACGAATCAGATATCGAGGCCACCAAAGCCGAACAATCGCGATCCCATAGGCGTTGAACATGTCCCGTGATTAGATCTATACGCGCAGATATCTATCTCCAAGCAAGACCAAATGGCACAAAGTCCCCCATTTCTAAAGCTTCGCCTTGCCGGCAACCAGCCGCTCCCAATCCTCCTGCCTGAACTCGACATACTCCGCGGCACCTGCCCCAGGCGTCCACAGAATTAAGTCCTTGCCACCGCTGCCCAGCGTGCCCACGAGGGCCGGGTCAACACCCTCCTTCCGCAGCGGGACCTTGTTCTGCTTGTGGTTATGGATGTGCATACTCCGTCCCGAATCCATCACGCGCACAAACACAGGCACGGCATACCGTGGCAACGCTTTCCGCGCATGCTGCAGCACGCCCTTGAAGAACGACGTCCGTTTCAGCTCGTCCGAGACGTCCACGTTGCTGTCGAGGGTGACCGCTGCGCAGCCAGCGCGCCCTTCATGGCCTGGGACCTGGACGCCATAGACGTTCGCCTCGGCGATGCCTGGGTATTGGCCTAGCACCTCGGCGACTTCAGCGGTGGACACGTTCTCCGACTTCCACCTGTACGTGTCTCCCAGCCTGTCCAAGAAGTGCCAGTGCCCATCGTTCCCGCGCCTCAGGGCATCGCCGGAGCGGTAATACAAATCCCCCTTCTCGAAAACGTTGGTAGCGAAACGCTTCTCTGTGGCATCGGCATTCTTCCAGTAGCCTCCAAATGCTTGTCTGTTAGGCACTTTGACGAGAATCTCGCCTCCCACGTCATAGGGCATGCGCTTTGCGAACCCTGTCTTGGGGTCGCGGTAAATGTCCCCCGTGTCCACGTCTACTGCAACGGGGATAATCGTGTTGCGCGTGAGGAACCGGAGTAGTAAGCCGTGGTGGCCGACGCACTTGCTCAGGTACTCCCCGCGGTCCCACACCACGAGGCCGAATACGCCCTCGCTAGAATTGAAGAACTCGGCGACCTCGGGGATGTTGAAGCGTTCCTGGAAGCGTGTCCATACGTCAGGCCTCAGACCATTTCCGTACGCGCACCGGAGCTTGTGCTTCCGCTCGAGGGGGTGCGGAGGGGCGTTGAGTAGGTAACGCGCAGTCTCGCCGACGTAGATGAAGAGTGTGGCCCCGGAGTCGTGGATGTCTGGCCAGAAGCCCGAGACGCTGAATTTAGGGGCAACCGCGATGCGCAGACCGGCGAGGAGTTGGGTTGTGAGGGATATGATGGCTGTGCCGTGGTACATGGGCATGGCGCTGTACCATGTGTCGACGCCCGGGGTGCCGCCAAAGGGGGGCTCGATGTGGGTGCTGTGGGCGGGAGGTTAGTAAGGAACTACTTGGTGTTGATGTATGCGTGTGAGAGAGAAGAAGTAACTGGAGCTCACCCCATTTGATGCACGCGGCTGTTGACGAAGGGACAGCCCTTGGGCATGCCCGTCGTCCCACTGGTGAAGATGAGTGCATATGGATCGCTGCCCTTGACATGGCTCCGCAGCGAGTCGTCGATGGCTTGGGCCGGGTACGTGGCCAGCTTGCTCTTGAAGGTGTCATCGAGCGTGACAATGGTGATGCCCTTGGCCTCGATATCCTCGCGGCTCTGCTCAATACGCTGCTGGCAGCCGGCATCGGGATCGATAATGAGCACCTTGGAGTTGCAGACGCCGATGCAGTGGACCAAGCCCTGGCCCTCGAGGTTGTAGTTGATGAATCCCGGACTGGCACCGACGCACCACGAGGCAAAGACCCAGAAGATGAACTCAGGGCTGTTCTGGAGGTAGAGGGAAACAATGTCTCCCGGCTTGATGCCCTGCTCGAGCAGCCAGTGGGCGTACCGCAGGCTGTGGGTGTAGACGTCGGCAAAGGTGTACTCGCCGGTGCGGGACCAGATGGCGGACTCGGTGCCGCGGGCCTTGCAGACCGAGTCGACAAAGTACCAGGGCGAGACACGCTGCTCCTTGACGCGCTGTTCGTAAATCTTTGCGAAGCGGCGCAGCTTCCAGAGCATCTGGGCGTCGCGGGCAAGCTGGTATTTGCCGTTGAGGTAGGCCGCAGCAGCGACTCCGCCGGCGGCAACGGCGGCTGTGGCGGCAGACATGGCGGACGAGAGTCTGTGTGGCCGTCCCAATTCCGTCGGGATCGTGGTAGTTTGTGGACTGCGGGAGGAGATGGGCGAGATGGGGGGGAGATGCTCAGGTAACCTGGTTGGTTGTTTGGTTGAGAGTTGTTGTTGGTGGTGTTAATGTTGGCGGTGTTGTTGGTGGTGGTGGTCTTGGTTGCATGCCAGAGAATACGGCAGGAGCGAGGAACCGACAGTACCAGGCTCGGGAGGAAGGCACGCCGCCGGGGCCGGAAGCAACGAGCAACAACAACAACAACGACACCAGGCACCGCCCCCCTTCTCTCCCCTGCCCGCTCTCCACTTCACTTTCCACTGGACTGGACTGGCCAGGGACCCAGCTTACTCACCCCGGCCTGCTCGCCTGTTCGCCTGCTTTGAAGGCGCGCGCGCGGGAGTCGCAGTCGGCAACCAATTGCCTCAGGGTAGGGTAGGGTAGGGTAGGGTAGGGTGCGGAGTATGAGTACCGAGGACGGGGCACATACATGCATACATGCGTACATGCGTACATACACACGGAGCACGCAGGGAGCACGCAGCAGTACCAAGGACACAGCAGGCGCCTCGTCGGGCTCGGCACGGCAGGCGGGGCACCGTCTGCAAGGAAAAGTGGCAAGTTGGGGTTCGCCGTGCGGGGGAGTCGGGCTACTTGAATTATCCATCCGCCGCGGGCCTCGGCTCTCCGCAACTGCAACCAGCTCCCTCCCGCGCGATTATGTCAGCAGTCCACATTCCAAGGGTGGAGATCCAGCTGGTGGCGTCAACTGACAAAGCCCAACAAGCTCATTGCAATGGCCTGGGTACTTGAGTAATTATTCTGAAAGGTTGATTGATCGGAACCAAAGCTACTTAAGTAGTCAAGGTCTGCCTTCCCACCTCCCTCAAGCCGGCGGCCAAGATCATTCCGCGTGCGGCCAGGAATCCGCCTTCTTGAACCAGTTGTCTGATCTTCGACGCACCGACACGGACTGGGGCCAGGGAGGACAGATCAAGCGGCATCACCGTTAGAGTGCTCATAAGGCTGTGCTAGGCAATTGGTCATTTGTTCCCTTTTACTATTCTTGGACTATTCAGCTGAAGACGGACTTCAGCTGAACGGCACGGAGAGATTCCGTTGTGCGGCGAGTTCAAGACCCCCGCATATTTCCTGATAATTCCTGTTAAGTCAGTGCACCTATGTTCCGGCACCACCCCAATTCCGGCACCCTCTCCACCCTCATTCCTCACCTCGACCACCACCACAATTGCAACCTTTTCAACGCGTATTTACGCGTAAAACACGCTTAATTAATCAATCTTTTGGTGTTTTTGTAATCTGCAGCTATCAATATGCCGAAATACACCCCACAGGACCTCCAAAACGCAATTAACAACGTCCGCGCAGGCATGTCGCAAAAAGCCGCCTCTCGAATCTGGGGCGTTCCCCGCGGCACCCTCTTCGACCGGCTTAAGGGTACTGAAGACGCAGTAACTACTGCTTCAGGTCGTCAGAGGCTATCGCCAGTTCAAGAGCACTACTTAGCAGTCTAGATCCTTGCCCAGGACGTTATAGGGCTCGCGCCGTCCCATCACTAAGTTATCGACTTCGCCCAGCGGATTCTTCAGCAAGGCGGAGATCACCAACTACTCGGCGTCCACTGGCTTCAAGGCTTTAGGCGACGGAACCCTGAAGTTAATACGATACTTGGCCGTCGACTTAATGCCAAAAGGGCTAATAGAGCTAATGAGAAGGTTATTAACGCCTTCTTCGACCGCCTTATAAACCCCGTAATTACGACGATCCCTCCGGAACACCGCTATAATATAGATGAGACCGGAATAATAGAAGGCTATAGTATTAATGGCTTGGTAACAGGAAGCTCTAAGAAGAGGTCAACGTACGTTAAGGCCGACTCCTTACGATGCTAGACTTTAATTATCAAGTGTATATCGGCCGACGGCCGTATTTTTAAACCTATTATTATCTTTAAGGGGGTAACCGTACAAGCGTAGTAGTTTTCTAATAGTACTACAGAAATCGAACTTATTACGAAGTGGCGTTTTACGGCCTAGGAGAACGGCTGGACTTCGAACGAGCTTAGCCTCCTTTGGCTTAAGAAGATCTTCCTCCCAGCGATAAAGCCAGCTAATCCTAACTAACGTCGGCTTCTTATTATTAATAGCTATAGAAGTTATATTACGGATAACTTTATATAGGAGTGCTTCCAGAATAACGTCTAATTACTATATTTGCCGCCTCATACTTTATACGTTTTATAACCTCTAGATCTTACGATATTCTCGCCGCTAAAGGCGGCGTATAGGAGGCTTACGCGCATACTCTTTATTTAATAAGATAGCAGCCTAATTAGTAAATAGGGCTTTTTTATTTACTACGCTAGAGCGCGCTATAAGGGCTTTACGACGAAGAATATCGTGATATCGTAGAGGGCTTCTAGGCTCTAGCTAATCTCTCGACGGAAGCCTCTTATAAGTCGCCTCCTTGTCAAAGCTACTACGCCGCCGCTAAAGAAGCGTTTTAACGATTTATATAAGTCTACTAGTACAGCAGGAACTATTACAATTAAGACCCCGGAAAGCGTTCGTGATGTACGGGAGGTGTTGGAATAGCTAATACGCTACCTTCCCGATACGGCAATTACCTATAAAGGTATAGATCGACGCTATAGAATATCGTCGATCCCCGTTGAACCTTCTAGCTATACTATTGATTTATAAGCTATAGAAGGTTCTAGACGCTCTCTCTCGACTATATAAAGGTCGCTTCGCTCCCTTAGTCTCATAGATAGATCCTTACTACAGAGCACTGTAGTTCAATATAGAACATACCAATACAGTCAACTCTCACTTTTACAACTTGGTCGTTACCCTGCACCTTATATAAGGAATCTACCTTATATACGGACCTTACCTCCCAACAGGAGGTTATCTCTAACGTAGGCTACGATACATCTAAACCTACAGTAAGACTCCTCTAGCGGAAGGTGGGAAAGAATATTAAAGACCGCAATCACCTAATTACTCTTAATAGCCGCGAGATTATGCGCTTGAACGCTAAGATTCAAAGAATAAAGCCAAAGAAACAAGTCACTATTCCGTACGAAGACCCTAACGATCGCTTTATCGCGATTAAAGCGATCAAACGCGGCCAGGAGACTCTACGGGAGCGTATAAAGCCCAGAGAAGACGCCCACAAGGTCCCATTTGAAGCCTGCCTATTCCAGTGGCAGGTTAACTTCGCGATAGCTTCATAATTGCTAAAATACAGTACTTGAACGCCCGAAGTTGACATCGCATTTTGGTGGGATTTTGGTGTGGAGAGGGTGCCGGAATTGGGGTGGTGCCGGAACATAGGTGCACTGACTTATCCCGTGTCCATCCTCAGAGGTATTGTGCATGGTACTGTGACAGGAGCTCTTGTGAAAACATGTCTGATTGGCGGACTAAAAGACCAAGCTTTCTAGCGGCTTTGGTTAAGCCGTCACGCCGATCATGCCTGCAGGGAGTGTTAGAATCTCTGTAACGACGAACTCTAATCACTCATGATCACTTTTAATCAGATATTTAAAGCTGGGACATCGGTCCGACCAAAATAGCGTAATGCAACGTTGAGACCATGTTATATCGAGTCTGCCTGGCCTGACACGTCGGTGATCTGCCACCAGATGCGGGGGAGGTAACGTTAAGCTACGTAACACTTACCGCGTCGTTTCAGTAACATTGTCGAGTGGATTACGGCCTGAGTACAAAGTCGATACATCTTCCATCTCAAAACCGGGGAGCTGTTCTGGAGACTCCTTTACTAACTTAGGTCACGACTTCCTTGAGTCCACCAATCCCGCCATGTTACCACGGCTTCTTGCGCTCTTCGGCACTCTTGCATCCAGTGTTATTGCTGGTCCAGTCTGCCAACCACACGATCAGCTCATCGTCAAGACCAATACCGGCAGGGTACACGGCGTTATAGACCCAGAGCACCCAAACGTACGCCAGTTTCTGGGCATTCCATTCGCTAAGCCGCCCATCGGTGACCTACGCTTCGCTCCTCCGGAACCAGTAGCGCCATGGCTCAACACCCTAGACGCCACGAAGACACCCCTGTCCTGCCCGCAGATCAACTCCAACAAGTCTTCAAGCATCTACATCCAAGACGTGCTTCAGTTCAACATCCTCGGCCTCAACTACACCGGGCCTTACACCGAGGACTGTCTGAGCCTTAGCATATGGGCACCCGCTGCAAGCCCTGATCCAAAGCCTCTGCCTGTCCTGATTTTCATCACAGGCGGCGCCTTCGCCAAAGGCGGAACAAACATCCCATACCAGATCCCAACTCAATGGATCGCCCGCACGCCCGACCACATCGTGGTGACCCTCAACTACCGCGTCAACATCTTTGGCTTCCCCGGCTCCCGCGGTCTAGACACCGACAAGCTCAACCTGGGCCTGCTCGACCAGCGAGCCGCCGTGGAGTGGGTCGCTGCCAACATAGCTGCCTTTGGCGGCGACCCTCAGCGCATGGTGCTTTGGGGACAGAGCGCGGGCGCGGCGTCGATCGCCTCGTATGTATACGCCTATCCCGAGGATTCCCTCGTGGCGGGCTTCATTCAGGACTCGGGCACACAGACTGTGCTGGGCACTGGTAAGGCTGAGAACAGGGGAGCCGAGTTCAGCACCGTCGCGGGTGGTGTTGGGTGCGGCAATCTGACGGATTCGCCTGCTGCCGAGCTCGCGTGTATGCGCAGGGTGCCCGTGGACAAGATTGAGGGCTTCCTGGAGCAGTATGATGATGCGGGCACGCAGCCTTCACTGGGGTTTCAACCGCTTGCTGATGGCAAGTATGTGTTTGTGAATTGGACGGCACGTGCTCTTGAGGGACATATATCCAAGCTCGTGAGTTGATCCTCGCCCGAGCTGGAATGGGTTACGAGCCGCGTGCTTCTGTTTACATCGATAGCTAACGCAACACTTGTTTGACGATGCACAGCCTCTGATCATAGGTACGAACAAGGGCGAGGGTGTTTTCAATAGTCCGTACGACCCGAGTGACCCTAAGCAAGTCGCCGTCTTCAACGCCACGATCAAGACTGAGTTCCTCTGTCCCGCCGCGGGGACTGCCAGGTACGTGCAAAACATTCCTTTAACTGAGGCTGGGCATGAATTCATATGCGAGGGATGTTTCTAACCAACAGATTACAGACTCTGAGACTCAATCAATCTCCCAACCTACCGCTACCGCTACGCCGGCAACTTCATCAACATCTCCCCCGAGCCCTGGTTGGGCACATACCACTCTTCCGAGCTGCCCATGCTGTTCGGCACACACCCCAACTTCCGCGGCAACTCGACCGAGGAGGAGTACGCGCTGAGTGCAAAGATGCAGGATCTTTACGTTGCTTTCGCCCGAGATGGCGTGGCCGGGATTGAGGCGGGCGGCTGGCCGAGATATGACAACTCTACCGGACAGGGGAAGATCTTGCAGTTCGGGCTGGATGGATTCCTCACACAGGTTCAGACTGCGGACTGGCTCGAGCAGACCTGCTGAGCACGTCGCTGGGCCAGGAAATACGAGCCTTGTGTGTGCGGGTGGGCGCTGAAGGTGCCTGGACGGCGTGATTGCGCGTTTGCAAAGAAAAGATAACTCTATCAACTTGACCAAAACTGTTTGCGTAGGGGTCAAAGCCGGCTGTGACGTCCGTGAGCTCGATGTTTGTTTGCTTCTACCGCCCCTGCATGATCGTGCAACGGCCTGTATCGATCTCTGCCGCTGCGAATTGAGATTCTGGCGGTTGAGCTAGATGGTTTGCTCGGTTACTGGGTGGCCACTCAAAAGGCAGGCTGCCTTTTTGCATTTATTAAGGCAAAGGATTGATTTATAGTCTCGACAATCCCAGGTCGGAACCCTGTTTAGAATATTTCAGTCACGTCCAGCCAAGCTGATCAGTATCTCAAGCAGGGTTATCAATAAGAGCAACGCTGTTTCTTCGTGATCAAAACTTATCACACGACTTTGGGACGACTAGGCACCAATGTTGCATGGCGCGAAACTATTACCATAGAAAGAAACATACAACCCCTTCGACGCCCTAAGTATACCTGTCCAGCATATGCGATGCAGCCCTCCGCCACAGGACATTTTCGAGGAAGCCGCGTCCTGCGCACGGTCTGCCTCAGGGTCTTCCCATCCTTTGCGGCGCCCCAAGTTCGAAAAGCAATTGCCAGTAATTCCGTACGACCGGAAGCAGGTCGAGGACGCAATCGAGTACTTCACGCAATCGAAGGGCGAGAGCAAAGCCATATTTCCCATGAATCCACTGAATCCCCAGGCGTGGAGGCGGACCTTCCATGATGTCATGGAGGAGCAGCACGATGGATGTTATTTACGATACTGGGAGCTAGAGAAATGGGAGATTGGGGAGCCATGGTCTCATCAAATCCACAGTGTACGGTTGAACGTACATGATTTGCTCGTGACGGTAAGCTAATTCCTCACTTTGGTGTTGGGTACACACGTCTTGCTAAACCGTCAATCAGCCACAATCTCCCATTCTCGGTGCGAGTTCTCCCAACGCATGGCAAAGGGAGGACAGCAGGGAGCGCTCGCAGCTTCCACCGGTGGCTCCTTCTAGCTGCTTCAAAGACAGATCAGCAACTCCATTTACTGTCTTGGATGAGTCCGAGGAGATCGCCGAGGAGCGCGAGACAAGCCCAAAACAATGCAAACACACGCCGGCAACCACGCCGGCAACCACGCCGGGACCAGACAGTCTTCAAGAGAAAGCGACGGGGAGCTTAGGCACCGAAATATCAAAACAAGGTTGTAAAAGTCGCACAGAATCCCCCAAGTAGGGAGACGACGGGTGGCAAAGCCCTCGGATTGTGGACAGACGCGTCAAGGACTTGCTAGCACGACAGTACTCAGACGTCCTGTGTCAGAGCTCACCACCACGGAGACAAACGTATTTGAACTCTTCCGATGTACCGGGCGATCCGGAGTCCTCATCGGTAGCAACACCTTCACCGTCGCCATCGCCATCGCCATCACCACCGCGGCCTCCAGCACGGCTTTCCCACCTGAATGACCCCCTCGGGGCCCCAGAACCCGTCGTCCCGGAATTAGTCCAATTCCGAAGCGGAAATCCGCTTAAAAGCTCACGGCATCCACCAGAAAGACGCCATAGAAACCTTCCCGAACGGCTTTTCGTCGGCTGGCACAGGGAGCAAGTCCAACTTGCGTTCCCATATATAACGCGAGACAAGGACTACCGTCAAGCCGTGTACCGAATTGTGAGCAAGCGAGGATACGCGCAGTGGCGGCTACTCCGTGTCAACATGGCTGGCCAGGAAGTCCCTGCCGCGTATAAGCTGAAGGCCAATCTTTCATGCATATCGAGAGAGGATATTGTATTCCGACCTGGCTGGGATGATGTTCAGAAACATGATACGGACTTGGCGACGTCGATCCCCACAGCTGGCCTTGTGCAACGAATATGTAATCAGAAAGATAGTGTAAGCCCAATGTCGAATTGACCGCAAGGTGAGAGGGCAAGGACGCAGGGGGCAGCGTCTTTTCGGGGCCTTGCTCGACAGAGAAGAAAAACGACTCGTACTTTTGTGCGAAGTAAGGAGGAGGCAAACGGCGTGATTGAAGTGGCTGCCTGAGCTTGGGTCGAAGCTTGAACATGGTACTGGCTGGCGATAGACTTGCCCTGCCAAACTCTATGCCAAGTTCTCAGGCAACTATTGCCGCAGTTACAATCGTCCGTAGGTTTTTCCCCCACAACTATTCTGCGCTTTCAAACCCATTTCTCCGGCGACCCCATTCCCAGACGTGTTGTCACTTTGCAAACGCACGAGGTCCTCTCGTCCCAACATCATCGCATCGGCACAGTCTGGACCAAGAAAACGCCGCGACCATGGCCAAACGAAAGCCCTTTGAGCGCTGGCGCAACGATTACAATCCTTTCGACGCCCTCGGCATCCCTCAGGAGCACATGAGCCCTGATCTACCACCGCAGAAGGTCTTCAACGACGCCGTCACTTCCGCACGATTCGTCACCAGGCCATCACGCCAGGCAAGGAAGCCCTCCGATGTCCGTCCGCTACCGTACACTGCGGGACAAGTCGAGGCAGCGATCCAGTACCTCACGAGGGGCGAGTATGAGGGTGCAAATGTGCACACGTGAGGTCGGCTCGACCCTCTTGCGTGGGAGTGGGCATTCGAGGACATTATCGTGCGCCAGCAAGACTGGTGCTACGAGCGCAGCTGGGCACCGGAGCTCATTGACTGGCATGATGTGCTGGAAACCCACTGCTCTTTGACTTCTCTGAAGCCTGTGAGTCTTGATGTTCACCATCAGCTCACCTGATGCTGTCTACCATTTATCAGGCACTGACACAGTCGCCAAGCAGGTCCCCGACGAGATAAAGGAAGACGAAGGATTATCCGCAACCTTGCCGTTCAAGATTGCCGTCGCGACGGTTGCCGATGAAGCAGATGATCCAACCGCAACCCAAAGAACAGCGGCCGAGAATGTAATCCCCAGCTTCTGCTCCACGACGCGACAAGCCTCCACTGCTCAGCCGTCCCCTGCGCTTACTTTGAAAAATGACTTGGCGATCACCGCCAACGCCTCAACAGCAGAGAGAGCAGAGACTGCCGCGACCACAATCACGGCAAAGAAAACTTCGAAAGTTCTGCGAGCGGATGGCCCGCCATTGGACAAGACTCCAGTCAAAAGTCGGCGAGCGACATCTAAGATCTTGCAAAAAGGCTTGCAAAGCATACGACGGTCTTCGATCGAGGTACGGGACAGCCAAGCGTCCCCAGGCTCGGCGTCCGCCGCGACACCATCGCCCCCAACCACTCCCTTGCCACGAAGGACGCAAGAACCGGATATCACCAAGAGGCAGAGGGAAGGCGCACCCGTCAGTGATTTCAATCGAAAGATGGACGATTCTGCTCGCAGCGAGTGCTCGGAAAAACGCTTTGTTGGGTTCCACCGGGCCCAGATCGTTATAGCAGGTGACAACGTGCAGCCTGGCCGTGACTACCGGCAGACAGTCTGGGAGCGGGAGGACAAAGACGGCTCACCGTACTTGCGGATCAGCGCATTCAACATGGCTGGAGAACCAGTCCCTCGTATGTATCGCCTGGCCAGAAAAGCCTAAGTGTGAAACGGAGGGATGTCTTGTTTCGCGATGGGTGGGACAGCAATGAGGACTGTCCTGCTTGGATTCCTACGCCGGCGCCGATGGGCAGGCCGACGTCCGGTGCGGTACCTAGTGCTGCTTCCGATACAGTTACTGCAAATGCTCAACGGGGCAACGGAAGGGACGAAACGAACGGCTCACGTAGTGCCAAGCGACGGCGAACGTCGAACTGGGCGGCTCTGAACGACTGATGGTGAAGAGAAAGTCGTTGACAGAGACCTGGCGGCGGATCCGACAAAAGACCGCGAACTAACTACTTAAATACCTAAATTGCACTCTTCATGATTGCAAGCGAGTCAGTAGCTTGAGTAGTCTTTTATTAGCAAAATGAATGAACCTCAAGAACTGTCGAGGGCGGGTGAATGACGTTGAGTCACGTTGACACAATCGAAATCACAAGTTTTACTCTGGCGCTCTGAAATTCTACACAGGCCTCCACATCACTCTCGATGCCCTTGCACTCATACCTGCAAGGGGAATTGATCCCTCGTGGCAGAGATTACCAGACTTCGCCCAAGTGTCCGTGGATGTCGTCGACGCCTGCTTTTCGGGAGGAGCGACCCGGATGCTTGCTTGTTGCGCTGTGCCTGGCCGGGTCACCTGCCATTCTGCCTCAGGCAGACATCTCATTGCGGGCTCACATCTCCACCATCCCATCTCCTCCCACAAATTTCTTTGCACCATCGCAACCTTTGTTCCTTTTTTTTGTTGCGCAAGGCGCCAAAGACCTCCAATCCAACAAGCATGAATCGAATCATGGTCAATCCCACTTTCACCGACTGGCAAAAGCCCTTCTGCCCCTTTGACGCCATCGGCTTCGCCAGACCGACCCCATTGCCGCCCAGCCAAGCCGACTTCGCCAAGGCCGTCCGCATCGCACGCTTCGTCACCAACTCGACACGCGTTTCGAAGGCTGGCGACGCTGCAAAGAACTCACCCTACACGTCCGACCATGTCAATCAGGCCGTCAGGTACTTCACACAGCGACCCGGTGACGACTCCAACATCATTGGCGAGCAGGCCGGAGACGAGACTCTGGACACAGTTGCATGGGAGTGGGCGTACCAAGAGCTCGTCGTGTTCCAGTACAAGCAGAGATATACGAGAAAATGGGTGCCCGAGGGACTGCGCTGGGAACATGTCATCCTCAAGGAACCTATCCTCGTCGACCTCAACCCGGATGCTTCTTTGCGGGTTGGCGATCGCAGCATAGACGTCAGGGACGGGATGGATGATGATGGCATTAATAATGAACACGTCGAGAGCGACGGTAGCATCATCGCCGATGACATGTGTGTCATCGGCGAGTCACCTCAATGTCAACAAGACAGTAGCGTGATTGATGCCATGTTTGACGAGACCATCCATTCGACCACGGGTATGGCATTCCAACCAGTCACCCCTGCGCATAGGAGTCTTCGCCTTCACCAGTCCATTCTCAACGACGAAGCCCGCCCTCAAGTTACCCTTGCCAATGGCCCCTCGCCAGTTCTCGGATCCGATTTTCGAAGAACTCGGTCACTCCCGCCCTCACAATACAACGCGAAACAAGACAGCGACGCGGATGATATCCTGTACGATAACGATGATGCACGAAACATCCGAGAGCCTTCAGTCCCATCGCCAGTCAAGGGTGACATCCCACAGGCTCAGTCACCACAGATTGATCATCATCACCCCTTAGGTACCAAAAAGAGAAACCATGATCGGATTCACCAAACCGGTGTTGTCCTCGGCTTCCATCGGAGACAAATCCGAAAGCTTCCAGCCCATCTGAAGCCATCCCAGTCTAGCAAGAGCAGCGGTCGCGGAGGAAACCCCCAAGTGAAAGACTACCGGCAGGTGGTCCATGGCGTTGTCGACGCACTGGGCCGTGTGCAACGCCGACTGCGGTCGACCAACATAGCCGGCGAGCTTGTGCCCAGCGAGCACCGTCTCGCAGGCATCAGCAGCGTCCGTAATGATAATATTGTGTTCCTTGCTCAGTTCAAGGGCATGAATGTTGAAGAGATAAACGATGAGGTCTTGAGATTGACCGCTTAGTCCAAAGAGAAGTAACGTGAGTGGCGAACTGGAAGAACTCCACAGCCGGAAGGTGAAAGAAACACGCAGGGAAATTCAGCCGCACGCACAACCTTGCGCCGGGGAGGGACTTGAAGTCACGTTGTTCGAGAAAAACAATGGCAAGCTACACTGAGATTACTTCATACTCTAAAAAAAAACTTCAGAACATTATGAAGACACGTCCTAAATGATGTCGCAATCAGCTAGACGCATGTTGTAACTAGATAATGTGACAGCCACGATACATTACGCTAAGAGGAGACTATGATGGGCGGCTAGGATCAGATCCTTGTTCCACGTTTCCTGCAGAAGGCTGCAGCACATCGGCGTAAATTTGGCACCATTGACCTCTTTCGGCGGGTTGTTTTCTAAATACTGTCCCAACAAGGTTTCTCGGAACGAGGTATACGCGCTTTATACTACCGACGACAAGCACACCCGTGCCAAGAATTTAAATGATTTGTGCTCATGTAAACAACGGGCATTTTGATCCGCTCTTCGGCCAGGGCACTAGAATTACCGTCTTAGAAACAAGATTTCAGGCCTGATTGCCTCCTTGACGTTTCAACACTCTACGAGCACTACCAGTAAGCAGAGGAACACTTAGTAAATGCCGTCCGAGTGCGAATAAGACAGGCTGAATCACCGCCTGGGGTGCATGATGCACGGGAAATAGCCTGGAACTCGGCTCATTCGTAGATCCGGGGAGCTATACGACAGGCGAGCGGCAGGGTATTGTACGCGTGGATTCTTGGGTATTTATCCGCCCAATTAACCGCATCTGCCGGAGCGCCACCATGCTCGACAGGGGTAAATGCCGGCTCCAAGCTTTGGCTAAGTTCTTGTCATCCAACTCATGCGCTCATTGAATCTGGGGTAGATTGGATCCCGCGCTCCAGCCGGAGGGTCGGATGCATGTGGTGTTGCCTGTTTGGGACACATTGTTACGTGGCGCCTGGTGTTCGCACGTCAGCCCCTGACTGGGGGGGGGGGGGGGCAAAGGAAGGACCATCGTGGTCCGCTGGTATTGTGGAAACTTCCTGTCGTCCGCGCCAATGAAAGGGCTGTGGTGTTTCGTGGAGCTGGTTCCATGACTATATGGCACTATTAAGATGGTTTCATGGTGGAGCTTTCTTGTGACTAAACGGAGCGACGGAGGTGCTGTTCCGTACGCGTACCCGCAGGTCTGTGCTTGCATTATAGATAGATATATAATGACCCGTGTTGAATCAAAGAAAATTATCACGAATTGGACATCACCGCGGTTGGTACCTGTCTCATACCCAAACGAAGCACTTCTTCGAAAAACACTTTTCAAAATGAAGTCATTCTCAGCGCTCCTCCTCGCCGCGGCCTCGCTGACCTCTGCTGGGACCATCGACACCCGGCAGAGCTGCCCTGGCGTGCACGTCTTTGGTGCCCGCGAGACCACTGCTCCCCCGGGCTACGGTACCTCTTTGGGCCTGGTCAACAAAGTGCTCGCTGCGTACTCTGGCAGCACCTCGGAGGCCATCTCGTACCCTGCTTGCGGCGGACAGTCCTCATGTGGCGGCGTCAGCTACGACAACTCCGTAAGCTATCCCAGTGTGCTCTCTCCCTTGCGTCGCGGTGGCTGACCAAAACACTCGTGTGTCCATGACAGGCCTCCCAGGGAACCACAGCCGTCGTTCAGGCCGTCACCAGCTTCAACCAGAAGTGCCCTAACACCAAGCTCGTCCTGATCGGCTACAGCCAGGGCGGACAGATTATGGACAACGCCTTCTGCGGCGGTGGTGGCCCGACCCTGTCCGGGTCGGCCCTCGCCGCCGTCAAGGCCGCCATCTTCCTCGGCGACCCCCACTACCGCTACGGTCTCCCCTACAACCTTGGCCCGGGAACGTGCCGTGCCCAGGGCGTAAGTGCTCTCTGCTTGTTTCTTCTTTTCCTTCCTGTTTTTATCTACCCTTCCGTCGCCTACCTAAGAGTGAAACTTTGCTGACTGTGCGCGTTTCGGAATCAGTTCGCCGCCCGCCCTGCCGGATTTGTGTGCTCCCCTGGCAACACGGGCCTCATCCAGTCCTACTGCGACTCGACCGACCCTTACTGCTGCACAGGCAACGACGCCAACTCGCACCAGCAGTACGTCAACAAGTACGGCGACCAGGCTTTCAACTTCATCAAGAGCAAGCTCGGTTAAATTTGACCTTGCCCGGGGGATTGAGAAGTGCACCAATTGGAGGGTCAAAACGGTTGCGTGGAAGACATACGGGGTAGCGCAGGCAATTTGTCGCTCTCGCTTGGCAAATAAAAAAATCTTCTTCTAGTCGGTATATATAAACGCTCTAAGCAACAGACATAGGTCAATATGCACAAAAGAAAGTTATGAGGAACAGTGTGTCGGAAATACGACGGTTGAAATTGCTGCTCGAATCTGGAACCAAGCCATGGTGCGTTACATCCGTAGAGAGATTGCCTGCTGAAATTTCGCAGCGGATCATTTCAAGGACTTCCGAGTAGCTATAGCATGAGAACTCGCAAGGGTGCATCTTACAGCTGTCCCCGACTTCAGCTACTCCAACATCCGGAAGCCGATTCCGCGCAGGCGCGTGGTTAGGATCTTCTGCACGTGTGCGTCCGTCTTCGGATCGACACTATTCGTGCCCTCGTTCACTATCACAATCTTGGTCTCTCGCAACGGGGCTCAGGCCGGCACCATGCGCTGGCGCTGGCCGACTGAGAAGTTTTAGCCCTTCGGCTTCGACTGGGGCGTCGAGTTCTACAACAGCGTTCGTCCGCTGACTTGACGGTAAGGACTGCCATCTTCATTCCGTGACTGTTGCGGGTGTCAGTGTGCGTGGCGAACGGTCGCCCACAGCTCCAAGTCAGTGTGTTTGTCAAAGGGGTCAACGCTGGATCTGGCGGTGCCTCCAAAGAGCGTCGGGTCCTGCGGGATGATGACCAGCGACGAGCGTAGCCGATGCAGTCCGAGCTACCTGATGTCAACACCGTCGATCGTAATGCTGCCGTCGAATATTTCAATCAGCCGGAACAGCATGGACAAGATTACGCTCCTGCCGGCGCCCGTATGACCGACGATAGCAATTCTCTCCCCGGCCCGGACCTGCAGAGAAAATTACTTGCCACACGGATAGATCTTCACCGTTGGGATTCATGTCAGTGGCATGTATTCACGTAACAAACAAAACGCATTGACAGGTGACCTTGCATGACCACCCTGGATCTCGAACGTTTCTCAGTCACGCACTGACTGTGCATATTGGGGACTGGTACTTACACCAGCTCTCGTAGTCAATAGACAGTCTTTTTACGGTTCGGGTAATAGCGGTTCCATGCCGACTACAGTAAGTATATTTTAAAGATCTCTTCTCTGTGCCAGCCAGAATGGGAATGCCTCATTTCGCCCCTTCAACGATCATGTGGGAATCTGTGCCACCATAACCCGACGCATCGAGTAATACCCGTCGAATAGGAAGATAGGCAAAAATTGGTGTCGATGCTTCTAGCACTTGAACTCAGCACTCTTTCCACTTGATAGCCTTCTGGTCACATTAGAGGTTGGTCAGCTCGGGTTGGGCTCGCAATTGACGAACGTCAGTTGGCACCGGGAGATCGGCCCAATAGCATTCGCCAACTGGACAAACGACGTCAAGTCATGCAATGTAGCGTCTTGGCATATAGGCTGTGGACAAATCATGGCACAGGGGCTGTGGGGATGACATACTTGTTACTCACAATTTGGGAACCCTGCCCGATCTGGCACAATGAACTTTGGACTAAGACCACGACTTGCGATAAAGCGTGATACAATGTTGCATTTTTGCAGATCGCGCTGTTGGTGCGAGGTTTCCATGAAATGACGAGGCCATAAGAGTCCGAGCTTGTATTGCTCATACAAACTCTTCGGTCATCTTTCCACCTCAGGGGACCTCACAGCACTTCAAGCCTCGTTTCATCACACATCACAGGAAAGACAAGGAACGAAGATGCACTTACCCGCAACACTCCTCAGCGCTGCCGCCATCGCAGCCATTGCGCACGCGCAAGACAATGTCCACAACTGGGTGAACCCCACCAACGTTACCGGTAGTGTGCCAATCCCAGGCTTCCGCATGGACATTCCATATCCGGGTGAATGGAGCGACGACTATGACCCTGGGTCAGGCGACGGGTGGCGGCTGAGCATCAATCTCACACAGGAATGGCACCCAAACAACACCTTCATGAGTTTGCAGTACCAGCTTCTCCCGCCGAAACTAGGCACCGAGGGAGCTTTGTTCCGGCCATCTCATGTCAGCTACAATGGCACCAACCACATACAGACGTTGCCACAGTGGAGCGTGGATAATAGCACGGCGAAGACCTGGTCTATGTGGTTTGGCTATTTCGACTATTCCGAGGTTCGGACTGTCGAGGACGGGAATGACTCGATAAACGGGACTTGTCCCGAGAGCGTTCTCGGCGCCGAGTGCCAGCGGGAGATCCGCAACGCCATCATGACGCTGTATGGGGGCTCATGGAATGATGGCTTGTCTACCCCGGGTTACTCTTCGATCTTTTCGGAACTGCGAAAGTGCGACGGATACACCAAGGGAACGTTTTTAGGTAAGACGGGCGATTTTACAGCTCACGATTCTTTTGAGAATAGGGATTTTGCAAAGACCAAGCGCTGACACTTGATGGCCGACGTCGTAGAGGTCCCGCTGGACCAGTCATTCGCGACAAAAACCGGGGCGATCTTTGGTAGCGGTCTAGCCGGGGAAACAGACTATGACAAATACGGTTCGCGGACGTACCCGATCATCGCAGTCTTTGCCCAAGCTCCAGAGATTGCGGGAACAAGACCCCCAGAAGTCGAGGAGGAGCACATCGTTATTGCTTGCGTCAAAGCTGACACGGTCGTCAGCGGCGGAAGTAAGCTGCCAGAGTGGGACGCTAGTAGTGCCTCAGGCAAGCTAAGTCTCTCAAGCATGCTCAGGTCTTTTCTTGCCATTGTAACTGCTGTTGGAATTTGTGCTTTTTAAAGCTTTGGCAGCCCACAGTTCTGCTTCATAGCGATTGATCAACTTCAAAACAGAGTAGAGTTCTTGTGATCAAAGAAATCCAGGTCGGCACAGACCGGACAGCCATTGTGACTCTGTCAAAACATACAGAGAGGCAGTCGTGGTTGTGAAGCAAGCAATGAAGAACAGTTGGGCGAAAGCTCCGAAGCGGACAAGTTCCGTGTAGAGTTGTAGCTTTTTCCTCAGCTTTAGACAAGCATACTGGAGCCCCTATACGGGTAACACTGGCAGACCCGAGGCAACCAAGTTGAGCGAATTCTCTGATTGATGTGAGCACATAGGTAGTCTTGCGCAAAAACAATGAGAGCCGAGCTATCACAGTTCACTCAAAAGCCCCACAGACTAATAGTACAGGATCGCCTCGTCCTAATACATGGAACTAGAACCCCTAAGATAACCTCAGCCAACGACAGCAAAGCTAGCGCGCTTTATTCTTGTATTCGTCAATTCGAGTAACGAGTACCGTCAATTCAGTCAACAGATGCCCACTCGAGATCACCTGCAATGCTGGGCCTCAAACTGGAACGTCACAGAGGAAGAAGGTTACGACTAGATGGGCTTTGCAGGATAAGGTATATACTATATGCTTTCCAATATATTCAAGCACGCGAAGAGAAATTTCGATACCATGGCTCAATACCTCGGGCAAAAAAACTGCGATAGATTCCCCAAAGCATGACCTGTACATGGCGGGTGATCCCAAGCACCCTCATATGCTCATCTCTCATCATTCATTCCAGACACACGCCCGCCCTGCAACACACAACACTACACCAACTCCACTGCGCCTCGCTTGCCACAATTCCAACAATCACCAATAACAGCACTACCCAAAAATCTTGCCACTAGTGCTCATGACCGCAGTCGTAGCCGTAGAGCTCCCTGATCTTCTTGATAGGGCTCAAGGGCCTGGCAGCAGGGAGGTACTCTCTGCCGTTGAGCTCGATCGCGGTGCGCTCCTCAAGCTCCTCCCGGTCGGAGCGCTTGACTTTGGACGCAGTGGTAGCTTGCAGCTTGTTGAGCCAGTTGGCGAGGCGGTAGCCACCCTTGGCAAGCTGGAGCTCGATGGTGGGCAGCACGCTGTTGTAGTAAGTCGGGTAGAGGTCGCCTTTCTGGAGGGCTGCGACGCCGTTGGGCATGACAACAGAGCAGACAAAGGCGTTGGCGTCCGAGGCCCAGCGGGTGGCGGAGGTGACGGGGTCAGTGATGTCGTCGCCAGAGATCCACGAGGCCTTGGCGCTCTTGTAGGCGCCCGAGTCGATGGCGGCGATGAGCTGGGCGGACCAGGTCTGGGCATCGGCGAGGGTGTGGCCGCCAATGTCCTTCTCGGGGATGTACGTGTCCCAGATGGAGTGCAGGTTGTCGCTCGTGTAGCCGTCAAAGGTGACAGTGATGTCGTTGCCGCCGAGCTCGAGAGCCTCGTCGTGCAGGGGCTGGGTGATGTCGCCGAGGAAGTGTGTGAGGAACTTGAGAGCCTCCGCGCGGTTGGCCTTGGACAGGTTGCTGTTCACGACGCGCGAGGTGTAATTGGCCACGGCCGAGATGGAGCAGCCGCTCGAGCCGCAGTCGCGATCGTAGTCGACGTTGCAGTTGGTCGGGGGGCTGTCCTCGGCGTCAATGAAGTGCAGGGGAGCAGACCACGCGCCGGCCGTGGTTGTGCGGTACGTGTCGGCCCACGAGGAGATGTTGGCGAGATAGTTGCCAGAGGTGTCGCCGAGGAGACCCTGGGCCCAGCTGGCCGTGGCCGCGTTGAGATAGTTCTGGGCAACGTAGGCAACGGTTGCGTGGCCGAGAACGCCCCATGCGTGAGCCGTGTTGGCACAGGCCAGGCCGAGGACGACGGTCTTGATGGCAGCCATTGTTATTATGCTGTGCTATACTGTGCTGTGCTGTGGTGCCGGGAGACGAGAGGTGCTGTGTGCCTGTCCAAAGAATACTTGTGAAACAGTGGCCGTCTTCTTGGCGCATCTTTATATAGCTGTATACAATGCATCGGTGCGGCTAGACCCACGACTTCTCATCCACCAGCCCCATTGATGCCTGCCGACACCCCCGTCATATCGTAGATCCCTAGTACGCGTAATCCCCAATGCATTATGCAAGGACCTTGTGTCCGTGGTCGGATACCGGATTAGGAAGGCCGTTGTCGGCATCGGCGTAGCGCTGCAACTCTATCGTGGAGCAGCCCGCGCTGAAACTTGACAGCGCTTGGCGTTTTCCGTGATGGGTTTGAGGGTGCTGGAGGATCGTCGGCACAGCAGGCCTAGCACGAGTGTCTGTTCTGCCATGTGATTTGATAAGGGCCGAATTAGGGAGGTGTATAACTGGGACTCTCCGCATGATACCGTGTGTCTTTTTCACAACATGATTGGCCCGCCGAGTTTCCCACTAACCAAGCATTGCCAAGACCGGCAGCCTCAAAGCTTGGCACCCCAGCTTTAGACTTTCGGGGTCGAGGGTCAACTACGCACGAGCCCACGGAGACCGGCGGTCGTCATCACATCTCCTCCACAACGCATCAAATAGATTGCCACCCCTTGTTGTACCTTATCACTCTGGTATAACAGTGTTATTAAGGGCAGAACCTAGATTCAACACATCAAGTGCTCACCGGTCTTATGGCCGTAATCGTGGTAGGTAGGCATGAGGGGGAATCTACTTCACCAGAAGAGCCTGAGAGTGGACTCTCTTGAGCAAGTTCATTAGCCCAATCGCGAAGTTCAATTCCGTCTGATCCGTCGACATGTGCCTAATTCACAATTCAGACGACCAGCTCAGGCAGTCGAGACCAAGAAGGGGCAATATCTATACTCGGGCTCGTCAGACTCGGATCGCTCCCGTTCTTTCGACTCAGTCGGGCAGTATACATCACCCGGGCAGTTGGGGCAGGCATGTGCGTGTTTGCCGAGGTGGGGTTCGTTGGGCCTCCATCGTGAAGACGATACATCGCGGTCACGGGTGAATCATCTCTACCAGCCCCCCGGTAGTATCTCCGACTTTACCCGCCGGACCTGGCTCAGATGCAGTCAGCTCGCAAGATGCCTGCCCGATACTCCAGGAATGTAGCGGGACTAAACAGACTTGTACAGTTTCGTCGAAACGTCCGGCAGCGCGAAAGATTAGTCTGCGGGTCATGCATTGCTGTTTTGGAACCTGTCCGCAAGACACCAATCAATTATGAAATGCGTAGACAATAGGTATCAGATATAGATTGAGCTCAGTACTCAGTTGGGTACTGCCCTCGCGGGGGATCTCGCGGCTCTCGACTGAGTCCCGAAACTTTACAGGGTATTGTTGTGCAACTCCTCAAAATTGGGTATCCCACGTGGTGGGCGCCCCTGTAGAAGCTGGACCACGCACAGACATTGTAACCGTTGCAGAGATCTGGACCATGTGGGACATCGCTATCGACATCAAGCGGGACCAGATCTACAACCCGGATTGCTTTTCACTGAGCACGACTTCACTGTCCAGGGGCCATTTCAATATTGCATAGAGACTAAGCGCATCCTTCCATCCAGTCCATAAACTTGCGCATGAGCTGCAACTAATGCCTCGCTTCCGAGCTGGATTAGGACTTGTCAGGAGCTGCCATAATCTCCCTAAGGCGAGCTTACCAATAATCGGTACCTCAGAAATGGAGGCACCAAGGTTCGATCCGACCCTTATGTAAGGCAGGTAAGAGGATTCGGAATCTGTCGTGGTGCGCTAGTGCTCATGCATACAAGGGAATTTGAATTACCGTACTCTAAAAGACATCTATGTACACTCAACGAGTGACTGCTGCCCTATGTATGCTCAAACCCAAGTCCTTCCAAGTGATTGATCGGTTGTGCCAAGGCCTCCCTTATACGCAACGGGCCGAGTAACGATGTCTGGTCTTTTAGTGGCGATGAGCACCAGCCGCACTTGTGCATTACTCCCTTTTGTGTCCAACAAAATCTCAACCTACACCAGATAAAGCATCTTTGCTTTATCTTGAGAATACTTGGCTAGAGGAATTACCTGTAAACTTTAGTTCCCTGAATGGGTGCATCGGGTATATCAACACATGCTTAAAGGATGCACTACGTTCTTGTATATCGCGTTTTAGCTTTGTTGTTTGATGCAACATAGAACGTCAGATCTGAGTCACGTCTGCGCCGGCAGCAGTTCGGAAATCACTAGTCTATATAGCTGCGAAGA
The DNA here is from genome assembly GCA_031142775.1 of Microdochium paspali. Classification (NCBI taxonomy): domain Eukaryota; kingdom Fungi; phylum Ascomycota; class Sordariomycetes; order Xylariales; family Microdochiaceae; genus Microdochium; species Microdochium paspali. The sequence goes on from JAVBIV010000007.1 coordinate 65,801, forward strand.
GTAGCGATGGGTACTTCATGGGCCATCTCATGGCTACTTAGACTGTTATTCAGCCGTAGCAGCGTTGTCGAGTGGCTCCTCAACTGCACCCCATATGTCAGAGATGGCGACCAGTACATCCCGCTGCGCCTACGGGTAAGGCGCGCTCACTTAAGCGGTGAGTAATTTGAGGTCGTCCAAGGTCGTTCAAGGGAAGCCCGTGCCATCACATCTGTTTATCTAGAAGAAATATCAGATGAAGCTCCGGAGAGGAATCTGGAAGAGGCTTTGCAGAGGTAGTTGCTGAGACTCACACAGTTGTAAATTGCTGAGCACTCGGGTCGAGCTGGGTCCTACATTGCAATTCCAAGAGGAAAACAAGCCCAAGATGTATAATGATAATAGTGTCTATATGAGGGTGTAGGTTTTGTCACATCTGAGCCCTGGTGGAATGTCGCGGAGTGAATTGAAATGACCGGGCAGGGTACTGGCACAGTCTTTGAAAATATGTGCTTTATGGAACACTTCGGTACTCAAGCATGATGAGATGGAGTTGGGACATCTGTTGCACAAAGGTCAAGCAGCTTTCATCAAGCCCCCCGACAATCTTATGGTAACAAAAATGCCAAAATATTCGTATGAGTGGCTGTAATATCCATCAACACTTCTTGGAAATACCTTTTGTGGATTTTACCACGTTTGGCAGGAAAGGAGTGGGCGAGGCTGATTTTTCCATCTGCGAATTCCAGCGCTGAGATACGGGGCACTGGCGAAAGTGGCGAGAGCTATGATGGCAGGAGGGAGGTTGTGAATTCCAATGTGGCGATGAACCATGTTGATTACATTTTGCAGAAGCGCGGGGTATTGGAGGTCTCAGGCAAATACACGCCATCCGAGCAAGGGATGGCGTATGTTGCATCTATACACCATCACATGCCATTGTGAATGTTGCCGAGACTCCTTCCATGTCTCACCTCCGCTATATCACCTGTGTCGGACTGCAAACAACATTGGTTCATGGCACGGGACGGTTGATTATGCTTGCATGCAGACTGATCAAAGGGCCGAGGCGCTGCATGAAGTATAACTGAGCTCAGAGTTAGCGCAGAGGGGATATGCGAGAAATACAGGCAGACATGCTGCTGGCACTTTTCTTGAGCAGCCTTACTGATCGAATCTGCTTCCCGCTCCTAAGACACATGCAATAGATGTAGAATGACGTCTCGAACTTATGATTATAGAGAGTCTCAGAAAGTCGCCCGCCAGGTAGTTTTAGATCGAAGATGAGCAGTCGCTGTCTGATGCGCTGCTGCACTTATGTTGCGCGATGTCTGAGATGGGCGTCGAATCTGCAGTTATCGTCAATCGTGGGAAAGACGGAGAGTCGCAGGTGGAACCTCTATTATCGGCCGAGATAATGAGACCAGGTCTTGGGGCGGGGCTGCGACGTCTCTGCTTGCTTTTTTCGGACTTCATCCCGCTGGAACGAATCAGTGTCACTCATTATTTGGTCAGTACGTAAAGGGAATAAGTTGGTGATGCAATACGCGTGGGGCTTTTCACTTGACACAACGTCAACTGGAACAGCGGCAAGGTGCTCACCAAAGTCGTAAAAGACGCTATGGGCCGACAACTTCGCCTTGGAGTGGCATGCCAAGATTGCTATGTGTGATTTTGCCCAGCCAATAAACCCCGCATCTTGCAACGTGTATGCCGCGTAAGTTTGGACCGTTGGTTCCGTTCCGTGTAGAACAGCCGAGGCGCGAATTGGGTTTCAGCCGTGTCTTACCTTACGAGAGAAAAGTGCTTGAAACTCCACCTCATCACCACAGATTTGTCTCAATGGTCTGCCGTGATTGTCTTTTTCTGTCCTTGTGCATGATGTAGAACGGTAACTCTGCACTGCATTCCCGTTTCGTCATCCGGGCTGCAGGTAGCCCTGTCCGCCACCACGTTGGACAGGTCCCCAACGCGAGAGTCTTTCCCCGCCGAACGGCGCCGAGAAAGGAACGTGCTTGTCATGTAGTCGACAAGAATTGAGGAGCCTTACAGATCATTTGAAGCATGAACTTGTTAGCTCTCTAATCGGATTGATGTTCGTGTGCAGCTTAACGTCCTTGAATGATATACCATGCCATTGGTCATCATGTCCGATGAAACGGTTGAAATCAGCCCACTTGAAAGCTGATAACTTGTGCATCCGCCTCACCGTCAAACTCATGGTCGTCTTAGCATTGAGCCACAGCTGCAAGTCGCAGCGATCCTCAACCACCCCTTATGCACTGCGAAATACCTAATGCTACACTACAACGGTCGACGGGCGCAGATGCATCGAAGACAGTAGGATCGACATTCGCGTACGGTCTACAGATGCAGTCCATGTGCATTTGCCGTTCTGGGAACGACTTGTTTTTGGGTATTGCATCATTGTCTGACATTGTGACCATGATAGCCACCACTGTCTTGCAGGTCGCCCTGACTTCGTGGGAGACTATAGGAGTGGTTGGAGGGACAGACGGAGGCCCCAAGATAGGTCCTCACCAAACAACAAGCCGCAGCTATCTCTATGGTGTCTATTGTGTATATAAGCCTGCTCGTCGTCCCCTTCTCCATTCTATATTCTAAGTTCAGTATCAGCAACAAAACAACACCGACCCAAAGAAGTCAACAATCTCACACACCTCTCCCAACACTCCACCTCATATTCAACATGCCTGCGTACAAGGACGGCTCTGTCATCGCCTTCATCAACTATGGCGCGGGCACCTGCCTCGACCTGACTGAAAGTGAGACTAACTCGAACTGTCCCAGCCGTGACGAGTCAGTCTTTTCATACATATGCGCTGACCAATGCAACTAGGCAACCCCAAGAGCGGCACTCCCGTCATCGGTTACAACTATAACGCCACCAGTAACCAGCACTGGAAGTTGGTCAAGGTGCCATACTCTGGCGCCAAGATCTTCCCCGTCTACTTCCTGATCAACCAGGCTACCGGCAGTACGTCCTTCAAAGCCAAGAAGCCACTGAAAAGATACTTAATGCACTGTATAACCATTTTCTAACCATCAAAATCTTGACGAACAGCCGCTCTTGACCTATACAATGGAGGTCAGGACAATGGCACCCAAATCAACGGCTGGGCCAATGGTGAAGCCAGCAAGACCAACCCTCACCAGCTTTGGCGTATCATTACTGCCGACAACAACTCTGACGTCGTCGCGTATGTGCACCACGCCTTGAAGTATTGCGTTCAGGCTTTGTGGTCTCCTCAGCTAATGACGAGTTGCATAATAGGATCCAGAACATTGGCACCGGCACCTTCGTCGATCTGTACCTCGGTGGCTCCGCTAATTCGTAAGTGCACTACAACACCAACACTCCTAGTGTCTTGGGCATGATGTTTCAATGCCTACGACAGTACTGCTCTAGAGTTGACCAGCTAACTTTGAAAACACAACAGAACCAAGATCACTGGCTGGGCTGGCAACCCCCTCGTCGAGGAGAACACTCACCAGTTGTGGAAGGTTAAGATCATCTCTTAAAATTGGATGTGCACCCAATACAATTATGGCGTATACGCCCGCAGCCATGAGGTGTTGAGTGAGTAGGTAGAAATCTTTGTGGCTTGCATATCAATTCGTAAAATGGTGGAAGAACGTGGCAGATTTCAGTTTGAACTGTATGTATTACGGGGAGCTAGTTATACAAAGACAAATTGAATCAAATCACCTGCCAGAATTCACGCTTTTGTTCGGCCAACCGGCATCAAGACACTTTGGCCTCTCGCCCGTTTTGTATTCTGCGCTCCAGCGATGTATACAGGGTTGTGGCTCAAAAACGCCCTGCTGTATGAACCATGTATCATGCTCATAGGCATTTCATTGATAACCATAAGCCAAATGGCAAGGCTCCCTTGCTGAGCAGATAATGAAACGTCTCACATACATTTTCACAGTGGTTCTATCTACGCTTCGAAACGGGAAAACTACACGTAATGATCTGTCCACGAGTTGGGGATACATGGTTTAGGTTGGTCTCAGATCTCATATGGCGGAAACTTGATATACATTAGATGGGATGCCGAAGATCCCGGCCTCGGAATGTTATGAGAGCACAGGACAATTAATATGCTTCTTGCTCAGGCACATCCAGGTACCTGTCGCAGTTATGGCTGGAAAATATGCTTTCTCCAAATTAGCGCTTATCACGAGAGTTTCCATTCGTCCGATTTTGTTCTCCGTTCAGCCTTGCCAGGCAGCAACAAACCACAGCCATGCTAAAAGTTCCATGCTTGGCCATCAATCTTGGCTAATGAGCATGGCCCAAACCCAGCTCCGAACTTTTGCATGATCTGAGAAACAGGGCCCTCTACCCTTCAAGCTAGGACAACGAGAGAATGGATGGGTTCGAACGCAGTGAACGGTCCTTCAGTCGCTTTCCCAGCCATCTCCATTGAGTGATGCTTACTTACCCCATAAAGACCCTGGCTAAGATCGCATTGTACGCCAGCTTGTGGATCATACTGGACACGTAGCGCGGTCAGCGCCAAGAAAAGGGTCAGGGGTGTTTTTGTGGGAATCTGGCTAAAGGGGAGCAGATGGGCCGAACCCAAGATGGCAATTCGGTCGCCAGGGAACATCCCATCGTCTTGACGAACAAGAGCCACTAGTGTCGGATCCGTGATCTGCTGCAGTACGGCGAGAAGACGTGCGATAATCTGGTTGGCGTCAAGCTCCCCGCCTGCCCCATTGGTTGTGTCCCTGATCAAAAGCTGGGCTATACAGGTATGGTCACGTTTGTGTTGGCTGTGGAACATCCATGCTGTGACCAGTGTCTCTGACCCTAACCAGGGGCAGACTTGGCGGGTGGCGGAAGTCTGGAGGTATCTATCTTCAATATTCACCTCGACCCCTTTGTGTGCCTTCTCCTAACCGAAGAATCCAGACTCCAGGCGCCACTTGGCTGCGCAAACCGTCGCCGCTGCTCGCTGCCTGTCTTCCACCAGTGGTTTATCCAACTCGCCTAATAGAACAGTCGAAGGAGCACAGTCTTGTTGTCCTCCGCAAGCTCTATGGAGTCTCCTACATCTGGCCTGCCACTGGGCTTCGGCACTGCCTGGTCGAGCATCTTGACATTCGTAACAGCATGGCTCGTCTATCAGCTCATCAAAGCGCTCTACAACATCTCACCTCTTCACCCGCTTCACCATGTGCCGGGCCCGGTGCTGGCAGCAGCGAGTTACCTACCTGAGTTCTACCACGATGTCTACCTTGGAGGCCGGTACACGCACGCCATTCAAAAGATGCACAACACATACGGCCCAATTGTCCGGGTGAACCCTCACGAGGTGCACTGCAACGACATGGACTTCGCAGACGAGATCTATGCCATAGGCGGCCGGAAGAGGGACAAGCCTATGCACCTGATCAACGGTTCATCGGGAGGTGTTGGCAACACGTTCGGCACGCCCGACCACGATCTGCACCGCATCCGCCGCGCGCCGGTCGCAAAGTTTTTCAGCGTCGCTATGATCTCGCAGCTGGAGAACGAGGTCCACGCGCTGACCAACAAGTTGTGCGACAAGCTGCTTGCCGAGCGGACAAAAGCAGGGCCGGACAGACAACCAGTCGACATGGCAGCCGCGTACAGCTTGTTTACGACTGATACCATCTCGAGTTACAGCTTCGGCGAGCCCTTTGGTCTGCTCGACCAGCCGGGCTGGACTCCCAACTTTCGCGACGCCACCCTCGCCATGCTAAAGCCTGCTAACTTGTTCCGCTTCTTTCCCTTCCTTTTGCCCCTTACCAATAGCGCCGTCCTCTTCGTCGACTACCTGCCTGCCGATGTTGCCCTGCTGCTCCGCGCCATGCGCATCACGATCCCCGGCCACGTCAACAAGGCCAAGGCCGATCTTGACGCGGGGATTCGCTACCATCGCCCTACGGTGTTTGGGTCCCTGCTGGAATCAGATCTGCCCGAGGACGAGAAGAAGCCGGCCCGGTTGGCGTTCGAGGCCAACGCCATCGTCGGAGCTGGCACCGAGACGACCAGCTGGGTGCTGACCGTCATCACCTTCCATCTGCTCGACAAGCCCGCCATCCTGTCGAAGCTAAGCAAGGAACTCCAGGCCGCTGTCCCGGATCCGACCAAGTTGCCAAGGTGGGCGACGCTCGAATCGCTACCCTACCTCGGCGCCGTTATCCAGGAAGGCCAGCGGCTGTCCTACGGCGTCTCGGCCCGGAGCTCCAGGGTGCCCACCCAGGAAGACCTCGTCTACCGCGGCGAGGCGGCCAAGAAGCCTGTCGAGATTGCCATTCCACGCGGATACGCCGTGGGCATGTCCGCGGCCATTGCCCACCACGACGAGGCGCTCTTTCCGGATAGCCACTCGTTTCTCCCCGAGCGCTGGCTACTGGAAGATGGCCAGACGAAGAATCGCGACTTGGAGAGGGGCCTACTCAACTTCTCCAAGGGCAGTCGGACGTGCTTGGGTAAGAATCTGGCAATGTGCGAGCTGAATCTCGCTCTCACGGCCGTCGTGCTCCGTGTGATGCCATACATGAAGCTTTACGAGTCTAGTGTAGTGGACGTAGCGTACGATTACGACATGTTTATTCCTGTCGTTAAGAGGGGGGGCAAGGGAGTTCGAGTGATTATTGAGTGAGGGCGAGCTTTCCCGAAATCCCTACGTCAAGCTGCGAATGTATTCATGATATCTTCGGCACGCACAAACCACCATCATACCAAAACATGATTTAGGAATCATGTATTTGACAGCAGCTTACAGTACTGACCAAGTACACGCCGTGGACCTGTTTTTAAGTATAGAAGAATTACAGCATGAATCAACCATCCCGTAAAGATCGCATGGTTTGATAGAGTAGGTAAAAAGGTTGCTACTGACCTGGCCACAGCTCGCATGAGCCTAGCCTATGGTCTTGAGAATATCCGACCAGTCATCGAAGAATTGATCACTCTCGGAATTGTCGAGGCTCCGTACTCGATCCACTCGTTCTGTAGCCTCATTCCACTCATTCCTGTTCTCGGTTGTGCATAGTCGTCGGTGTACAATGCGTGTCGAGGATGAATACGGCGTTGGTATCTTCCTGTGGTGGGGATCGATGGCTTCGGCTGCAGCATTGGCTTTCGCGGCGAACGCTTTTGCTTTAGCGTTCCAAGGGTCTTTGGGTACCGTAATGCCAGCACCTTGACAGTACGAGAAAATCGACTCGCCATTTTTACGCTTCTCACTTCCCGCAATCTCGGTCAGATCTTTCTGCCATACGACCAGGCTCTCGCCGCCCCGGTTGTTCGCAAAGTTGTAGCCGTATTGCACAAAGCGAAATTTGAGCTTTGCTGGTAACACGAGAGGCGGCATTCCCACCAGCACGAGGCTTGGAATCGCGTCCTCCTTGCGCGGATCGTGAGGTGCAGACAAGTGGCTGAAGTAAGGCGTGCCAGATTCCTCGAGTGTTGCAAGTGGTCCTAGAAAGAACTTGTCGCACTCCACACTAACGAGCTGGTCGAGATATGCTTTGTATCCTTCGCCCACCCGCTTGGCTTCGTTGTATTTAACCTTAACAGCATCATGGTTGCCATGCCGCGGGCCCTTTTTTGACCAGGAGGGGACATTCAAATACCAATTAGCGCCGTCTCGAGACATTCCAAACGGAGCCAGTAGCTTGTCGATCTCATCTTGGCTTCCTGGTGCCCAATTTGCAACCCCAAAGCCAGCGTCATAGACGATCACCCGGGCCAGTCCCGCCTTCCTTTCTGTGATGTTGTCCATCTCTATGCAGACACGGCCAAAACGGGTGGCTTTCGCGTTCTCCTCTACTTTCCACGACTTGATTCTGTCCACCTGTGAACGTTAGCACGGTAGGAGTCGTGTGTAGTTAGGCGCACGTACTGTGCGCCAAAGCCATTGCAGCACTCTATCAGCACTGAATGTATTGATCAAGGGCGAAGTGTCTGTGGTGAGCGGTTTCCAGCCACTTGAATCATTCTTGATGCATGCACTGAGCGCTGTACCCAAGGCATAAGCGTCCATTGTCATGGATGCAGCGGCGAAGATCATGGCAAGCCTCCCTTTGCTCGGGCTCTCGAACCCTTCTGATGCATTGTCCATATCATTGAGGCATGCCTCAAGCGCTTTCATGAGAGGACCGTTGTTGTCAACCACTTTGAATAGCTCGCGGAGGCAGTCTTCTATCTTCTGCTTCAGGTCGTGTTCGATATTCGTCTTGTCTGCCTGAAGCTCCAATCTCTTGCATATGGTGCCGAATGTCGCATTGATGCCAAAGTTATGCTCAGCAAATGAAGTCGCGACTGTCCTCATCGCCGACTTCAGTTGCTGGAAATGCTCCTGCTGGAACAATTTCGCCGTTGCATCAAGCAATTTTGAGAATTGCGACACAGTAGCTCGCTGGGTCTCCGCCGTCTTCATTAGGCCCATGTGGATAACGCCCTCCAGTAACGTGAGAGCTACAGCCCCAGGGCCCCATCCTGGAACGACAAAACAGGTCGTAATGAGTGTCCCTAGAGTCGTGCTGATGATGCCACTGGCGAATTCCACGTCGAATCTTCCCTCGTCGCGCGACTCGTCGTATGCCTCGTTCGCGCGCTTTGCTACGACCCAATAATCCACTGGTGGTATGTCGATAGTGATTGTGCTTGTTGCGCCATCGATGGAGACGAGATCTGCTCGGCCGTTATAGCCACTTCCATTGACGAATCGATCCACGGTCACGCGGACCGAGCCCCCTGTGTAGGTCATCACCCAGATCGCAACAATGACGTCTGGGTGATTCTTAAACGCCATAAATATGGCGTGTTCGCGAGGGAAGATCGTCTTGTCCAGCTTCCCAACTACGAACGATGAATGTCCAGCGGGGATCATGTCATCCACTTTTGGAGGACCTTTCAGCCACTCGTCACTTACTCTACTCACAGCAGCCCCAGGCTCGCACGTGTCAGTGTGTACGAAAACGAGTGGGTCTGTGCTGTGGTTGTTGACCATGATGATCGTCTGGCCAAGCTCCGAGAAGCGAAGACCGTAGTCCACCATGTTGAAAGCTGGACTGATAATAAGAGCCGAGAGTGGACGGACTTTGACGGACTGAGGGCTGAGAAGCAAAAGAACAGTAGCGCAGGCTCAATAAAAGTCGGACGACCGAGTAGTTTCACCTTCGGTCCTTCTTCTCTGCTACTGCGGATGGTCACACTCTCGTCTCAACCTCATCATGCCCTAGGAGTAAGGGGCATGTGCACCGTTGACAAGAAAAAGAAAAAGAAATTATGTTACACAGCATCGGCAAGATCAGATCGGTCTAGATCTTTCTCGTATCGCTCACTTGACCTATCGTCGCGCCACGTTTCCGACTAGTCATGCATGCACGCACTTGACTTCCAAAGTTGGACTTTTTACCTGAGACATGGGACGCACCGCAACGTGTTAGTGCATGACATACAGCACTTTCTGCATGCATGTTTCTCACGCCGCGCAGGGTTCAATTCTTGAGCTACTCTGAATTTCTGACCCGTCAACACCTCACGTTCGGCACGCTTGCGCTGCTTGATTATCAGTCGTGCATCACTTGACCTAGAATGACATGGCATAACGAGGCCAGCTGTTTGCGGTGTGCGTTATGGTGTTTGAGAATACGCCTGGAGGGATGTAGGCTGATCAAACGAGCTCTGGAGCATGGCTGCGGTGCTGAGGTTGTTTGCTTGTCTAGGGACCCTTCCTCATCCGAAGGCACTTTGTGATCCCATCCGCACACCCACAACTGTGTGTCCAGAGTCCAGACGAGGTGGAGTAAAGGTACATTGCGTGTCAGATTATGCAGTAGAGCGGGTACAACATGTAGCTACGTCGAATGTGTGGATGGCCTAGCTGGTCTCACTCGATCCACACTGTGCTTTCCAGCCAAAATGTGAACGAAGGCACAATGCTGCGCAGATTATATGAAGTAGAGTGGTAACAAGTCCGGGCTGGAACACTCGTCCTGTTTCGCTCCTTGTTGCAAATAGAATCCTCAACTCACGATGGAGCCCCGAAAGCACGAATTCCGCTTCACGGACTATCCGCACCTCGAGGAGCGGAGGAGGGTGGAACTCAAATCCAACATGGAGAAATGGCGTGGGTGGCACCTGCTTGACAATACGTTTTCATGAGCCTTTTTAATCAAATCACAGGCTTCCGGTTGGATGTATTCACCAATCCACACCTGCTGGAAAAAGGCGAAGCTCCTTCCTACCTAAATCCACTCAACCCGCTCGAACTCAAAGTCTACGACCGAGCCTCCATGGTAGAGATGGCACTCAACCTGACTAGGCGCTCGACATTCCGCGCTGATCAATTCACCGATGGCATGGATCAGTACAGGACTTCCTTGGTCGCTTTATTGGAAACCAAGGGCATTCACTGTCAACATGTCCTTGTCAGCGCGATGGGTATCGTGTTTGCCGCAAATATGAAGGGCGCAGCACTCATCGAGCGCGCACAGGAACTGGCCAGCTTCAGTGCGGACGCGTGTGCTAAGATCTGTGACATCGCCAATGTGCCGCGTATAGCCACGACCGTTGAAGAGGTGGGCACGGCCAAGTTCAATGAAATCAGGCATCAGAGCGAGGTCAAACTCGACCAAGTGTTCGTGGAACTCGGGAACTACCTGACCGCCGACCAGAAGTCCATGGTCAAAGACTGGTGGCTCTGGCCAAATGCCAAAGTTATGCAAACCATGTCGGAAGCGATCAAGAAGCTTGAGGGTGCCGACTTAGGCACACAGTCAACGGTTATGCTGAATATCATTAACTCTTGCCTCCCAAACATGGACATCTCTACCCAAAACAAGGTCATGGCCCCAACGAAAACATTCGTTCATAATACTATGGACAAGTACATTAGCGAGTCCATTTTGGCCATAAAGAGCGCCGGCAAAGCCGATACAGCCAGTGAGCAGCAGCACGGCAGATGGGTCAGCGATGCAGTAGCCCATACGTTGAATCTTGCCAGCTATGGAATCAATCAGACAGTAACGGGGGCATTCACGGGGCCTAAAGTCATCCAAGCCATAGGCATTGCGTTGGTGACAGAGTCGGTTCGACAACTCGACAGGTTGGAGAGGGCAAGGCAGCACAATAAGTACTAGATACAGACAGGTAGCACAAACGCTTGATCAATGCGGACAAGAAGGTGTTAGAATCCGGCATGGAGCATATCGGGGGGTGAATCATGAAGTAAATATTGCTCTAGAAGCGCCCCTGCACGGTTGAAAAATGAACCACCAATACTCACTGAACTATGGCTAGCTTCTTCGGATATAAAGTGCTTCGCAGCTTTGCACAATTATCGTGCGTAATGCAAGCAGAGACAGTATTCATATTATGCCGTGACACATCTATATGCGGGAGATGGGGTGAGTGTCAATCCGTTACATGCCTCCCTAAGACAGATGTTGCGTGGAGCACCAAAGGCTAGGGATGAATACATCCCTGGTACCTGACTAATCGTTTCAGAGCTCCTTGTGTGCTTATGAATGGCATATCAAAGCTCACTGACATTTATTCATAACTTTCTGTTCTTTCAGATAGGCAATTGTGAGTTCTCCCATTGTATCCTCAATCGCATGCTCTGTAAGCACGTAAACCACACTCGTCATAACAAATCTATAGCCGTGGCCACGTCTGATGCCAAGTTCGATCCAAAGCGTAAGACGACAAACAATAGGCGGCGAACATCACTCGAAAGTGCAGAATACCCAACGGCCCGGCTCGATCAGAAAAAAGCCAATCATTGTGACTCGGACTTATCCTGACTTCTACAACATTTCTCAACACTGTCCAAGATCTTGGTAACAGCCCTGCTCTTAATCGCTCGTAGTATACTTTTGTGACAAGCTTTTCGTGGTCTCACTAAAGTTATGCTTGCGTGGATGCTGAAGTTGTATAACATGTCACTACGACTTCGAAGTATGTCTGGGTTCTAAGGGCCAGATGGGACGTGGAACTTTAAGGTTCAAGACTTGGCCAACTCCCATTGTTTCCCCATCCTGTTTGTGAAAAGCATACCTCACTCTATATAGCATGACCTAGAGGGTCGAACTGCTGGGTCTGCCTTTCTGAATGAACTCACGCTACAAAGGTGGTGACACAAACAAGACCGCAACCTCCGTCCTGTGCGATGTCATGTCTTAGCCTCCTTTGACAAATTTGCACATCACAATGTACTCCGTCCTTGCCATGAGCTTTGGCTTTACCCCTTCTATCTGTCGAATCGTGCCGGAGAGCCCCCCCCCCCCCTCATCCTCCCCCGAACCACAAGAATGAAATCCGTCTCATCCAAGGCAGGTGAGACGAACCACTTTGACCCGTCACTGTGGTCGTTCTCGAGTCGCGGGGTGATGTATTTACTTTGACTGCGATATACGGTCAGTCCTTCTTTTCTGGAACGAGCATAGGAAATGTGGACGAAATAGTTTCGGAATGACAGCCTTACGGCTACTAAGAAGGCTAGTTGCTACGTAGCAGACCTTATTCGGCCAGGCTACTGCACAACATCGGTTCAAGAATAGGTTCCAGTAACCAAATTCGGATCTTCGAATTACAAGCTGACTTTAGTGCCACCGTATCTTAGCTAACTCCAGATTCACGAGAAGTAAGAGCTACTTTCTACTCCTGGGGCTACACCGCTAATCTTGCATAGGTCTTTGAGGGTTCGCTAAAGGCATGGGTGTATCGTATGCAGTTGTGTATACAGTCATCATGTACACTTAGCCGACTGCCAATTTGCATACATTTTCTGAACATGGCATGTATTCACAAGTTACAATAAGAGCACTATTTTTATACAATAGCATCAGTGGTTTAGTGGTAAAATCCATCGTTGCCATCGATGGGCCCCGTGTTCGATTCACGGCTGATGCATTCATACATTGGCGTTAGCGCTCTTCTTTTTGCAGACTTTATGCAATGCAACGCCTTTATGTTAACGGTGCCCAAATCGACTGGCATCTCGACATTTTTCTTGTGTTAAGAAGCTTGCCTCCTCAGATCGCCTTCGAAAACGCGATTGACGCCGCGCGATTTTGTCACTAGCATGGCTTCCAGACCGATGGAACAGCCACCGTTGCCGTATAATTGCGAGCAAATTGACTTTCCCGTGGTGTGACGATCCTGTCGGTTGTCGTCCCAACTCCTTAGCTTGAACGTTGTTATTTGTGGATCTCATCGTCGTGAAGAGCGGGAACCTATATGAGCGCTGCTGGTCACCGGAGACGGCGTTCTCGCTCGAGATACTGGATGGCAGTCTGCACGAGGTAAGTCTGCCGCACATGAGCCGACTTTTCCTTCGTTCTTGAGGGAATCTTCGGGGACATGGCCTAGCCAAATATGTAGGTGGGCAGATCTAACACGTCAGTCTCGCCAGTAGGCAAGTCGCCACGCGCCAAGTGAACCGGAGTAACACCCGCAGACCGACCACGAGCGCGGGCGCAAGGTCTATATCGCAACCTCCCAGTCCCGGCACCAACACCTAATCGTGAACTAGCGGCTGCCCCCCCACCCCCACCCACGATTAGGAACGTCAACTCAGCGCATACAATATGTCAACGAACTCCCTCAAGCCGAGCCCTCCAACTCGGTAGAGGCTTTCGTAAACAACCTCCGCCAGCGCCATGGGCCGCGGGTTTATATGGGAGAATACCGGCCTTGTCCTAAGCCTTGCTCTTCGATCTCCTTAGGGTCGGATACTAGCAGTGGTTCCAAAAAACCTTACAGGGAGCAGCTTTGCTGCAGCTCCGGTCGTCTTCTTCGATATCAGCTTATTATTGTTTTGCACCACTGGCTCAACAGGAGTTTCAGAGGCAAGACTCGCGCTCGATTCCCACGGCGAGCCTGGTAATTCATCTTCCCCAGTCATAAAGTACTCTGATTTTGGACAACAATGCAAGGGCCGATGGTACTGGGCAGAGAAAGACCATCACAGAGTCTGAGGTCGGTCTTATCAGTGGCAGCAAGGACGCTGAAGGTTGAATGCAAGCCTTAACGGGCGTGACGACTGCACTGCAGTTTGGACAGAGAAAACAGTACGGCCGTTTGAGCGCGAGAGCAACTTCAGTAGAAGGCATTGCACACGTTTAGGACATCAAAAGATAACTTCTGGCACCAATTATATTGATTTCGCTGAGTGCCAGTGGAGCTGCTCGCCATACTGCAAGTGTTGAAGAAGGAAATTACAAGAAAATAGTGGTATAGAAAAAATGGGTGTAAATGCTTTGGTGTCAGCGAGACAAAAAAAGTTCTTTTTGTGCCAAAGAAGTGTGCTTGTCTGGGCACTTCATGTTTTTCCTCCACCAGCTTCTGTGGGCGCTGGTCATTCCAACATTCACTTTTCGTTTTTCGTGTGATGGCCCATTAAAAAGTATTGATGTGCGGCCACCAACTCCGGTTCAAGGTCCTGCCCCCTCACCATGAAAGCAAACGCAACCTACCGTTTGGCCCCAGTCCAGCTCGGTCCTTAGAAAGCCCGACCATAAGCTGGCTGCGGCGGTCTCGATCCAGCCGAGACACCGTATCCACCATTCCCTTGGTTGTACATGTTGTTCTGATATCCTCCCGTGATTGAGTAACTCCTCTCGACACCGCCCTCGGCCCCGTGTATGCCACCGCCACCGCCGCCGCTGTCACACCTGGGACTATCCCCCGCACTGCTCATCGGCTTCAGGATCTCGTCGGTCGAAATGCCCCCATCCTTGCCGTAGCGCTGCGTGGCGGATTTATAGCTCGACAACGAGCCTAAGGGTACGCCTCCCTTGCCGATGGCCGGGTGGTTGGCCGGGTTGTAGTGGCCGCCGCTGCCGCGATGGAGCTGTCGTGAGTTGGCAGAGGAGGAGCCGTTTGTGCCGCGGGCGCGGCGGGTCGCCGTGCGGTTGGCGATGAAGACCTTGAAGGCGGGGAGGGAGCCTACTATCACGGCTGGGAGGGGGGGAAGGAGCGAAAGTCAGCAGGCTTGTCATTGGACATGGATTTCGACGCAGGGCGGAACGTGGGCAGTGGTCGGCGAGGGTCGACGGGGTCGGACAGGGGCGAGGTGTTCCCGGGGACGTACAGATTGTTGCGGCCAGCGTGGACCAGAGCATCAGCATGGTCAAATTGACGAATGCCTTGGGCACGAGGATCTGGTTGGCGCGGATGATGGAGAAGGCAATCATGACGAAGCCGAGACCAAACACGGCGACGAGGCCGACCTTCTGGCCTGTGGAGACGCGGACGTTGTAGATGAGGCGGAGAGGCATGGCCATGACTGCAAGATCGCAATAGCACAGTGGTCAGTCACTTGTCATACGAGGAGGGGCAGCGTTGTGTGTTTGCAGAGAGGAACGAGGAAACTCACTGCACAGATCAGTAAACACATCCACCGACGTGCTCAAGTACACATTAAAATTGGACCACCAGACCTGGTTCTCGGAGCCACATTGGTTAAACTTGAAAAAGTTGGTGATGTTGCCACACGAAACGGCGAAACTGGCCCAGCACGCGCCGTATCCGAGCAGCGTGAGGAACACCAAGGTATACCACACCCTGCGGTAGATTGGCAGCTCCTTGAACAGCTTGAAGTACAGCGCCAAGAACCCGGCCTTGATGGACCACAGCACCGTCCAGTACAGTGTGGTGATCGGAAACTGGTATAGCAGGTATGTCTCGCTGTAGGTGATCAGGTCCAGCGAGGGGCGGACTTTGCCCTCGAGCACGGCCGTCATGTAGTACAAACTGGGCGCCTGGATTGTCTCGAGGATGCAGAGCGCGAGGAGTGATGCGAGGGCGAAGAGGATCCACCAGTCCTCGGCAGAAGGGATCTTGACCACCTTCAGACGCACGGCTGTCCTGCCCATCACGATGAGGAACGCAGCACTGAAGCAGCTCCATATGATGGCCAGCATGACCGGATGGCGCAGCGTACCGACATTTTCGAAGCTGAATGAGTCGGCGCCCATGGTTGTGGACGCGTACGGGACGGTATACTTGGTTGTGCACCCCTAGCGTGCTGCTAAAGGAGGTATACGTCCGTTAGAGGTTGCGGGTATCGTGCTATGACATCTGTTGCGACTAGGCCAGGAAGCTCGGTCTCCTAAATCGCGGCCGCGCGGGGAAGGTGAGACACTTGAGCGTTGAGGAGACGTTGACATAAAAGGAAAAAAAAGAGGGAGAAAGGAACCAGGCCCGTACCGCAGTGATCCGTGCCAGGACGGGAGCGGGAGGATATAATCTTGACACGCACGCGGAGACTCACAGCGGGACACGCAACGTGCGTGACAGGGTGGGAAAATCTACACATGCAGGAATGCTCTCATGCAAGGAACAGGCAGGCAGAGACGAGCTTGTTGTACGACGCCGGCGGCAAATCTTGACGATCTGGCCAAGGGGTTGAGGCCTCATTGGGTGGGTAGGCAGTGCCACTTGCAGGGTCAAAGCCATGACTTACATGCAGTGGCTTCGGATCGACCCATTTGGGAAACAGAGACGAGTGGACGCACAGCAGGCTAGCCAACAGCAAAGCCGTCCGAGGGCGGACATGTGCGATGGCAGTGTACTCTGCAGGACCCAATTGTGAGGTGTCGATTGTGACCCGAGACTGGGAATAGCGATGCACAAAGACAGACAATGGCATATGGCCCCGGATGGGCAGTGAGTGAGTGGCCAACTGGTGCTGAGGAGTCCAGGTATTGCACCTGGGACCACGCCGGGATGCGGCAGCGAATCGGACGGACGCAAAGCGTCGTGAGTGTCTCAGCCGCCACCCACCAGCGGCAACGGGCCGTCGCCATAGGCTGGCAAGGCGATGATGGTGCCTCGCGGATCTGGCCCAGGCGAGCTGGGTGGTGTGCAGACAACAAGTTGGTCACCTCTGAGTGGTTGTGGCGCCTGGCTAAGCCCTGTCGCGGAGAAGGCAACCCTCTCGACACTGGCTCGGACCTGCAGGGGTGGCTCGGGGCTTACCAGCCAGTCAGAGTGCAGAAGAGGCCTCTCGACGATGGCGATCAGCTCGAGAGGGTTGCGAGTCAGCCCTCAGCGTGGTAGTGTGCCCCGAAATCACTTTGTCTGGCGGCCGAGCCTATCAGAATGCGGAACCGGCTCCCTCTTCTCTATTGTGAGTGATTTAGAGCCAATCGTGTCTGTCACGGCGTTGCAAAGGGCTGACTGAGCAGTCAGTTGCATCTGGACCTGGGCCTGGCCGAGCTGGCGACAACCCACTCTGCCCAGCGAGATCGGGAGCGGGCGTGGTAATGGCAGGTTAATAGCAGCCGGCCAGTGCGGAAGGCTTGGTGCACAACCTTGAGGCAATTTAGAGGAGGAGGGATGGTCCATGGACATGTCCTTATCTAAGTTTATGTCAGACAAGTCGACGCTTGAACTACAGTACAATCCATTGGCAGCGAGCAGACAACTCTGCAAAAAAAACAAGCAAGCAGCCTGCAGGTGGACTGGTCACTGGCGTGCTGCTGGGCCATATGTTGCCCCTGAGCAGCAACAGATTGGAGCACGAGACCTGTTCAAAGAGTTCCGAGTGCCCAACCGAGTCCCCGCCTCGAGTCGTTCCCAAACTCTGCATTATCAGTCAGTCAGTCTCTCAGTCATGTTTTCGGAGTTTCTATCGATACGAAAAATTCTGTGAGTCCGTCATGATCGCGACACTCTGGTGCACTCACTGAGCTGCGTCGCGGACCATGCCAAGTCACACGCAACCACCACGCGGAGGTTGGGCCGACGCGGCCACTCCGCTACGCGTACACAACCGAGGCCTGAACTTGCTGGCCCGCCAGCGCACCAGGCTTACGAGTGTCTACGCCATCATGGCTTCGACGCTGGCAACCGCTCGACAGCATCGGTAGCAAGGAGGGAGCATGATGCTTGACTCTGAGTTATGGATCTGTCAGTGAGTACAGCCCAAATGCCCCACACACGAAGTCTCCCAGCACAAGCTAACAGGGCTCGCCAGGCGGTCACAGTCCCTTGCCTCATCCGGTTGGCGATTGCTGCTTTATCAGTTGGTGGTACGTACTCACGACGTGTGAAGGCGGGGTCTTCTCCGAAGACATGTCTGTCAGCAAACCACTTCAAACCCCTATGACGCATTTGTTCATGATTGTGCTAACTTGTCTTTCTAGTTGACTCTTCGGTGCTGATTCGTTGATTAGCTGAGGTCACCAATGTGTATGAGCCACACCTCAGCCCGGATCAGCCCGACCCAGCTATTCTCAGCTCATTTTTGTTGTGCGCCGAGCTGGTCAGCCGTGCTACATTCCCGTCTGTGGCTTGCACGACACTGCCAGACGTGATGTCCTCCATGACCCCAGGCAGCTGAAACAATCTGGCTCGTGCTTTATTCATGCCTCGCAAATCTCTGCGAGGCATGACGGGCTTTGACTCTTGACAGTCTCGAAGACCACAGCACCCCAGCCTGCTTTTCTTGCCTGACCGCTGCTCACGGGCCCAGCACGGCCCGACAGGCTGGGCTCGATGACGCCGTTCCGACCAGGGTCAGCCGCAACAGGACCCCGACCTGGCAGACACCACCACCACCACCCAAAAAAAAAAGTTCACGGGCAAGCACACGAGGAGAACAATGCACGCCTGCCCACGCTAGCCAGCGCACCGCCTCTCGCCGGCCTTGTGCCAAGCACGCAAGGCAGGCTGTAGCCTGTCGTGTTTTCTCCGACTGCTCCTCACCTGAAGGCCTGAGGAGCAAGCAGCTTAGGGATGCGGGGGATGCTGCGGCGGGCTGCACGAGAGCTCTCATCGCCAGGGGGCCTGAGTGGCTGGCCGAATACGGGGCCGACACGTCAGTCCACCAGAGCCGAGGGCCGCCGGTCGATGATGCTGCTGCTCCCGGCGCCGGTGGAGGCGTGACGACAACGATGCTGTTTCTGGCATCGCACACAACTCGAGCCCTGCCTGCTGCCACGTTGGTCTGTCGGCCGCGATGCCGGGTCTTCGGGCCCGTCTCAAGGTCAGCTAGGTCAGGCACCAGGGCAATGGTTTGCAGCGTGCAGGGAGGCTGGTAATCGTCGTCGAGGCGGTCTCTCAAGACCATCATGCTCGCCCGCTGGCTTCCCAAGTCGTGAGGATCTTTTCTCCTCCTGTTTCAACAAGTTTGGTCCTGCATGTACACCGTCGGAATTCCCGCCTGCGACCAAGGTACCTACAACGCGACAAGGAAGAGAGAGGACCCTGACCTCTGTCGCTGCGCATCATCATCACGGGTGCTTTTTCTTAATACCTCGTCTTATCTCTTTGCGCTCGGGGTCACCTTCCGTTTCTTCTTCATCGCATTAATCTGGCCAGAAACGACGCCTGGACCATCTCGTGATCTCAGTCCTGGTCCGTTGACGTCGTAGCTCCGTCGCTCCGTCGCTCCCCCAACCTGCCTCGGCCCGCCTCCCGGCGCATAGCAACGCCCATCGTCCTTTCATTTCGGACGGTCCATCTCAGGCATCAAACTTCGGCGACTTTCGTTTTTGCCTTGTTTGTACTTAAGGCCGCCTGTGTTCGTTCCTGCATTTTTGCTACATCAGCCCTGTTGTAGTACCATCTTCTTGTCCTCCAGCATCGGACTACGATTCTTGACGAAACCGCAACCTTCACCACAGCCGATACCACTCAACTGAGAGACCGCAGGACAACCACCACCTACGGAACGAAGTCCCTGAATCAAAATGAAATTTTCTGCCCTCGCCAGCGGGCTGCTTGCGTGCCTCGCCACCACCGCAGATGCCCGACCCGCCCGACCATGCTACGAGCAGCGCAACCTCAACACGATATCCAAAATTTACAACCTGACGGTGTACCCGAACCAGGTCCCGGTCATCGCTGGTGACGGCGCCAACGTGCCCAAGGGCCTGTTCAACGCCAACGTCACCGGCCGGATTGACCCTGTGGGCACATTCCAAGGCTTCACCGACTCGATCGAGTACTTCTTCGCCCTTGCGCCCATCCCGAACCCATCGACCTCCAACGTCGCCATCACGGGGTTCCAGATCACAGAGTTCACCTCTGGCTGTGCGGATGTCGCGGCCTCCACGGTGTATCTGTACTGCAGCGTGTACAACCCCGGCGCCCCCGACCACGGCACCCCCGTCGCACCCTTGAAGCAGGTAAGTCCAGGGCCCTTGCAGTGACGCTATATCTCGCTGTGGTATCTGCTATGGGATGCCAAGCAGCAACCACCAGGCGACAACCTTCACGTGTAGACGAAATTAAGCTGACATCACAACCCTTCTTGTCCCGTAGATGGCGTTCTGGAAATTCGACCAGAACGGCGCCGTCGAGAAGTACGACGCCATCATCCCCAACCTGAACGCATGGGTGCAGGCCACGACCGGCACGTCCCTGTCCACCCCGCAGGTGCAGAACTACAGCATCCAGCAGCTCTGCGCAGCGACGCAGCAGCGCTGCACTGGCGCCAACACGCAGTGGAACTCGACCGAGCAGTGCGTCCAGACGCTGTCTCAGCGGCCCTACGGCACATACGACGAGACCTGGGGTGACAACATTGTCTGCCGTAGCATTCACATCATTCTGACGGCTGTTCGACCTGACGTGAGTTCCCCCCCCCCTCTCTTTCTCTCCTTTATTGTCTTGTTTCGCACTTTGTTTCTTCCAGGGAAATCTGTAGCTGACCATGGACTACCATGCATACAGCACCACTGCCCGCACGTCGGTCCCACTGGTGGCGGCAAGTGCATTGACGTCCCCTACAGCCAGCAGTTCTTCACTGACGAGGCCATCTTCGGCGACCCCGTCGGTGAGACGTTCAAGTGCAAGGCCCAGTAAAGGGCGCCCTAATGCATTTGTCATGAACAACACCCTTGCCACGCAACACACAGCACAGCAGCACGATGCTTTCGCAAGAAACCATCTAATGAGAAACAAACAAAGCAACATGAAAAGAAGAAGAAAAAAAAAAGAGCTCACGAATCTACTCCCTTGTCCACTTTTTTACTCAACCAAGACACGAAACGACTATGATCACGACATGACCCATGACGATTACGACACGACCTAATTACAACAAAGAGGAGACAAAGCCAAGAGGGGAAAAAAACAACGCTTTGATTTTTTGATTTTTTTTTTTTTTGATTTTGCGCGCGGGGGATATACCAATCATGCCTTTAGACGTTGTTTCTCTCATCTCGAGCCCTCGGATTTACCTCCCGCGCACCCGCGCCCGCACTGCCTTTTTTGATATTCTCCGCTTTGCGACGAAACTGTGTACCACTACATAGCGTATCTAGACTCACTTGCCCTCCCCCCTCGACGTCATTTCTGCTGTCAACGTAGAGCGGCGTTCCGGTGGGGGGGCTATTAATTGATTGCATTGCATTTACACTTGTCTTGTTCCTCATGCGATGTGCCCTCCGTCGTGGAGCATTTCAGAGCCCATGAAAACACGACGCCAAGTTCGTATGGGAAAGGTGTGGCAGCACAGCCCCGCTACGCTTGTGTTCCTTGCATGATCCAGAAAGGCGGCAGTCAATGGGTGCACGGAAGGGTGTTCCGTGTGGCACTTAATCTCGTTCATCTCGTGTTAGTCAGGTGGTTTTTGTTGTGCTACCCCTGACTTAACTAATGCGGGCGTCTTGGCTTCTGCGGAGGTCCCTCTTCAGCTGGGCGCGGATGTGCTGAGCTGAGGAAAAGAAAACCGTCATAGCTCAGGATTAACGTTGGCCCTAGCCGGAGATGTGGATGGTTGTTTATTTTCTTCTCGTCTTTTTGCTGGCCGTGCGGAGATGGTGCGTATCACAGGCATTATGCGCGCGGGCGCGTGTGTCGAGCAATCATCCGACCGTCCTGCCATGCGTCCACCCATCCATCCCATATCACGAGAATCCTGGCAGCGATCGATGGCGTCTCTCTCAAGTGTCTCGGTGCGTGAGCTTCACAGCTGACGAGGCGCGTGCCACACCCATGTACGTGTCAATTCACGTCGACCGCGTCGCTGCCCAGGGGTGGTGCGCAATGATGTCATGGCGAAAGAGACCCTGGATTTGGATATGCCCCTGTCGTGCCAACATTTTTTTGTCTGGCCAGCACTGGGCTATTCGCTTGGCTGCGCCCCGAGAATTTCCAAGATTATGCACTCCAGAAGGGTGCTTTGTGCTTCTCTCTCCATCTCTCTCACCTGAAACATTGACACGTGGATGCACTGATGACGGCGAGCTGCGAGTGACGCCAGCTCGTGCCAGCTACGCAAACCTTGCGGAAAGTCTCTATCTACATGTGTCAATGCCGCACAGCCATCGCTTGGCCATGAGCTTCCCCTCAAGCTCTCGGGCCGAGAACGCAATATACCTGAATACAGCCTGACCGTGCCACAATAAATACCCACTGCAAAGCGCCCATGACCTGTGCATCGCCGCATCCGCCCTCGTCACCATCAAAGCCTGCTGTGTCGGGCCGTCCCCCATCACTGCCGGAAGCTCCTTCAAAAGTTTCCCAGCGCTGGCATAGGGACCCCCTTGGGCACTGACTTCATCACCAGGCTCACAGTCCCAGAAGAAAGCTGTGTATGACTTCATCCGGCTTTCTAGTGGGCAAGCTGGACTTGCGGATGCGTTCGGGGCTTCTACCGGTGGCCTAGAGAAATCGCGCAAGTTCGCAGTGTAACGAGTGGCTGTAGAGGATCTGCTCAGCCAGCTCGAAGCATACTATGTTGATGGCTTGGACGGTCGCGGTGTCATCAAAGATGACAAAGATCCTGGTGACGGTTTGCCTCGGGCAGATTTTGGTCTCTAGTTGGGGGACTGTCCCCAAGGGTGGCAAGGACTTTGGGGTCGAGTGATGTGTGTCCAACTGGTACCCGGATGCGGGAGCAGTTCTGCCCCCCACACTTGAGTGCGTCAATCTTGAGCTCCGGCTGGACATTGTGCGCAAATTGAGGTTGAGGACTAGATGGATGTCTATCTTGAAATGCTTGAAGTGATCCAGCTAAGTCTAGGCCACACGACGGTGTGCTTATCGAAATATGGCACATCCACAGAGCGGCTCGTCAGGGTCCTGATTACGAACCGCATAAGCCCCGGCACCAGGGAACTGATACGACGAGCAAGCTACACAAATGAGAGGACGCTGATGAATCCGCAGGCCCTCAGTCCCGCACTGTATGTACCCAGCAAAAACTCACAATCGTTCGAAATAACCCACGATGAACGGAGCTTTCTCCTAGATTTCCTCGTTCCACAAAGACGGAGAGGGTTCTAACAACAAGGCTTCTCCCCTGGCGGCCGCTCGAACTCCCTTCCCGCCATCTCACGACGGACCACCGACAAAGGGCGAGATGCTATGCCGTGTCACAATCGTCGTGGCAATATACCTTGAAAAAAAGTCGTAATTATGTACACTCGAGGAAGGCTTGGAACGGGCTAAGACACACCTCAGCATTAGCAGAAAATAGCAGCCGAAGGAGGCGATGACGAAATCCGCACGCAATCTCAATCTACGTCCTGGCTGCCGTCGTCATGAGGCACTCTCAAACCATTAAAACTTTAGGCTCGAAGATGCCGCGCAACAGGCCGTCTTTGGCGAGCGGGTTGCTAGCAGAAGGCTCAAGGACCAGTGCATTAAGTTGTGGGGAGATTTCCGCATCCTATAAACGAGGGTGATATCCTCCGCTATGAACGACATCGCTGGCAAGCATTTGTGGAAGACGCTTGTGCTGCATTTTGCTGTGCGGTGCGGTGTATCTTGCCCCATCACTTCAGTAACAGTTTGGAGTCTTAGACTGGATTTCGTGGGTATGGTGGATAGAATTCACTTTTAGGTGGAGATGTCTGTAACGAGAACCAATTTCAGTGCATATCGATGATTACCGATGGCCATAAAGGTTTTGTGTGTGTGACATGACAGCGTAAAGGCTGTTGCTTGGTGATCTAGTGTTCAGACCAAGGAGCACTTGCCGTTCGGCGTGGGAAGCGACCGTTGGTATTACAAAGAGGAACAGTAGCTTTCTTATGGTGTGAATGATAACGGGTTGAAGACTTCGTACAGATTAAAGTGCAGTACACCCCGTCGAGACAGGAATACACCTGCTCCTCAAAGAACCGTGTTCAGTGCATAACAACCGGCTCAATCCATCCATCTTCATCGAACACCAATCTGTCCACTGCCGACACTCTGTGATCCGCAACCGTATCTCCCAGAATCCGACGATGGTACACAATATAATACTCATCATCCCCGTTCTTGATGACAGAGTTATGCCCCGGTCCATCAGCAACCGAACTATCCCCTTTGTCCAAAATCACGCCCTTTCGCACAAACGGACCCAACAAGCTCTCCGACCGCGCGTACGCCACTCTATACTCGGGCGTCCCGTACGGCCCCTCGGACCACATGAAGTAATAAAACCCGCCACGCTTCATCATGTACGGACCCTCCCCGTACCCCTCGCTGGGAGTGATATCCCGTGGCTCAGTGCTCCCGTCGTCATGCCAGGGGTCAAGGCTGGCCATGTCGTCCCCCAGGGGCGCGATGCGGGCGAAGCTCCCGCCCCAGATGAGATACCACTTGCCGTCGTCCGGGTCGCGGAAGACTTGCTGATCCATCGCGTTGGCGCCCGAGTAGCGCTTTCCGACCAGTGGTCCAGGGAGGACGTCTACGAACGGACCCTCGGGGTTGTCAGCGACAGCGACGCCGATCCCCGCGGTGTCCTCATAGTCGATGGGGTCGTTTGCGGTGTAGTAGAACCAGAATCTCCCGTCGCGCTCGACCGTGCAAGGGGCCCAGAGCCAGCGGTTCGCCCACTGCGAAGCGTTGTTGACTAGGGGCGCGAAGACAGCGGGGTGTTTGGTCCATGGGCCGCCGATGGAGGGCGCGGAGAATGCGTCGAAGCTGGTTTGGTCGTCGAAGGCTATGGAGAGAGTCGCGTAGATGAAGTAGGTCCCATTGCTGGTGTTTATGGCGTCTGGATCTGCGTACCAGCCTGGGTCTATTGGGTTGGGCGCGAGAGTCTGTTGGCGGCGGGATGGAGTAGGGGATGCTGTTGTTGTGGTTGAGAATAGGAGGAGGAGCCTCGTGAGGCGTTTTAGTGCCGAGGCCATGTTCACACACATATACAGAGAGATAGATAGAGAAGTGTGGTAGAGTAAAGGAGGACTACTAGGACTGTTGGTGTCTGGGACTCAATCCCGTTTTATTATCCTCCATAACGACTCTGGAGAGGATGAGTGTACGTGCCGATCTCGTGCCTCTCCTTCCTCCCCTTTCAATGGTGTGCCTATGTTACCTTAGCTGTCACGAGCCGTGTTCTCAGTAACCAGTCGTGCTATGCAGCTGCCCTTCGAAGGACACAAGCGGCGATCTCCGCAGGGCACTGCCGATATAGAGCGTGCCAAGACCAGACGTTGACAAACATATCTGGAAAAGATCCAAAGCCATGCTCGGCCATGTTACACTGCACATAGGTTAGGCACGCGTGACGTTACAGAATGGGGTAAGTAGCAGGTCGATCTGCGCACGGGTCACACCGGCATTCAGTACACTGCCGGTACTGCGGGGAAGGATTTGACGATTGCATCTGCTGATCAGCGGGCTCAGGGCCATTCGGTGCATAAGCTTAAGTCGTTCTAACGCGGTCAGCAGGCTTGTTGTTGGCGGGTCTTTCGAGCTTATACGGCTCTTTTGGTTCCGATCGCAGCCTATCCCCGCAAGACGTGACCAGCACTGCCTATTGTAGGCATGCGTCTACACTAGGATCCCGTGGGTGGCTCAAATGCTACATGTATGTGATGCGTTAGCTACAGCGATGCAGGTGAAGCCTGTGGCGATGTCAGAAGGTCGTCTAGCCTCCTTCCCCACGATCTAATACCGATATAGTGCCGTATGACGCTATAGCAACGACTCCAAAACGTACAGTGCCACAGCTTTTTACGCCAGTTGTATCACGTATGAGAATATACAGGTGATTATCACCGGAAGCAGTGCAGCCGTACCCATTAGTGGCACAGATGCATGAGACAAGTTATTACTGTGTAGAATGCTAGTAATCGTCCATACCATCAGTAGGTGCCGACAACCACTGGATTAGGCACGGGTCCGCGTACCTATGTTTCCAGCTCCAGGCACGTGATATCACCCTGCAGGAGGGCGGGTGCAGTCGTGATCAGCCGAATGGACCCCGCATCTTCGCGACAAATTACACTGCCACCGGTTAGCCTTTAGACGTTTCGGTAAATTCCCTGCCTTCAAGAACATTAGAGTGTTAAGACAAAATGCGACTCTTGAACACGCGAACACTCCGCCTCGAGACCAAAAGCTGGACCGAAGCTACCTACGCCATCCTGAGTCATACATGGGACGCGGAAGAGATCTTGTTTGCCGATGTGACTGGGAGTGATGACGAAAATAGCTGGAGGACCAAGCGCGGTGCTATGAAGGTCCTGCGCTCGTGCGCGCTCGCACTAGCCGATGGGTACGACTATATCTGGATCGACACATGCTGCATTGATAAAACGAACAGCGTCGAGCTGTCCGAAGCTATCAACTCCATGTTCAACTGGTATCGGATGGCCGATATCTGCTATGCGTACCTCGCGGACGTCAAGGGAAACGATCGGGCGGCAATCGAAAGCTCACGTTGGTGGCTAAGGGGCTGGACACTCCAAGAGCTGGTAGCGCCACGAAGACTTAGATTCATAAACATGGGCTGGAGGGATCTCGGCACAAGAGCCTTGCTGAGCGACCTGATCCAGAAAATCACCTCGATACCTCCCCAGCTGCTCGCTGACCAGGATGAGATCCTCGATGTCATCGTCGCTGACCGCACGCTCCAGACGACGAGCATTTCTTGTCGCATGTCATGGGCTGCGCAGCGCGAAACTACACGCGCAGAAGACCTGGCGTATTGTCTGATGGGAATATTTGAAGTCAATATGCCGCTGATATATGGCGAAGGTGGTAAGAATGCCTTTACCCGGCTACAGGAGCAGATCATACGGAACTCTGGCGACCAGTCCATCCTTGTGCATGACGGGCAATCTATTCTAGCCTCACAGCCTTCGCTCTTCGAGGCGAGCACGACTGTCATTGGCTCCTATCGCCCAAACGACATCAGCGTTGTTGACAATGAAATTGTTGTGGACGTCATTATGGTGCCCTGTGTCATTGGATCGGGTTATCGAACCGGGATTAGAACAAAACCCGAGGAAGATGTGTCAGAACCTGTCGATATGAAAGGCGACACTTTCCTCGCAGTGTTGAACTGCACAATCGGCAACCCGGAAGAGATGAGCCGCCCTGCTCTGGTTGTCCAGGCGCTGGAGAGTGGCAGTGGCCCTACAAGGCATAGAGTCCTGCGGCGTGGATTTCGTAAGTGGCTGTTGTCCCTATCACGAACTCGTGATATGCCGACGGAACGAGAACGTCCTCGGAGTGATTTTTATTCAGGCTTCACACTTACAGGTCAGTTACCTTTCATATCGCCAGATATCATTGCCCTCCGTCTATTCACCAAGGTACCAGCCACTGGATGCTAATTGGCAATCGTGCAGTGATGCATGTAGATCCCCACGCAGCTGTAAGACGGCGCATCACACTTGAAATGTTTGGTTGGAGACACTACGACCACTCAACACACGGAAGTATGGTTGTTCGGCTCGAGATGTCAACGTCTTTGCAGGAAAGATACAGAATCACATCAGCAGCACCCAAGATAGGTCGCAACCAGGTCATTATTGCCAAGTGTGATGCCAATATGGATGAAGTCGCACATATCACTAGACCCCCCAACGACAGCCTTGGCGGTCTGCAGTGGCTTGGCATTATTCTGCTCGTAGCACAAGCGGTCGAGGGTCGCCGACTCATAGAAGGGGACCCGGCGAACCACCTTGTTCTTCTTTGGGGTCGGGCGAAGACGGTAAGGAGCGACGACGACAGTGCCATCCGAGGGTATCCAGAACCCTGGTGCCAGCTCGTCACGGGAAGGGCGTTACAGGACCGCATCGACGCGCGATGCGGAGCTACTGGCGGAGCCCGGAGCCGTCAGGAAAGTAATAACGAGGGGGGCGGCAGCTTACCAGATTGCTTCAAGCAGATCGAAGCGCTCCCTCAAGACCCGAGTTTTATGTTCTGGTATGAATGGATCCACAATAGGAGGAGTAATAGACGCTGGTTTCTGGACAGTCTGGAGCCCGCGGTGATGGCTGTCTCTAGCGGTGCCGGCTCGAGCGCGAGTGTGCGCACCGATATGGGCGCACAGGTTGTGGCGACCATAGAATCGACTACCTTCTGCGAAGACGTCATTCATACTCTTAAATTGGAGGTAAGTGAGCTTTGCGAACACAGATTTCCTGCCCAAACTACCCCGGGTTACATAACTAGAGCTGAACCGCACCAGATCTTGCGACTAACAGAGACCAAATGTCAAGGAGAAGATATGGTAAAGATTTTGACAACGGCGTATTGCTGACTTTTTGGGTGCTTGGACATGGATATTGTGTGTATGGTCGCATATAATACACAATACGCCCACTACCCAATACAGCATGTTCCATTATGCCTTAGTGGTCAATTGTCACAAGTTCACCTTGAATGATATTAATTTTTGTCCATGTGTCCTGCCCTAATGCTGAAGAGTGACTGTCCTGGTTCTAATCAGATGTTTCTGGTATGTATGAATGTCTACGCATCTGAAATTTATGATGCCCCGGGAAACAATTTTGCGAGCGGGCAAAAGACTGTACCACCTGACTGCGTGTCTTGTTGACCCATCAGTCTATCTATGTAATCCGGTTGCATCTTCTTGATGATGTGCATGACCTAAAAGACCGGTTTAACAATTAGCAGACAGTTCAACTGATAGAACAGGTCAGAGACAAACCACCATGGGAGACGATATACCTTAACCAGCGCAGACCTGTCCATCCCATTCTTATGAGCCTCATGACCCAGCTGCACGGCAAGCGAAGCAGCCATAGAGTTTTCCTCCGCGCCGGCAATAAGCAAATCCATCAAGACGCCAAGCTTCTCCTCAGAAGCCTTGTTCTGGGTGACAACAAAATCTTCGAGGTACGCAAATGACGCCATAAACGCCCCAAAAGTGACGAATATGTTGGAAAAGTCTACTATCGGATCTCGAGTTGTCGAAACGACGAGCGAGTAAATCTCATCTGCGGAGACGATCATTCGTGCGGAGGAAGCTGCAAGCTGGCCTAGCACGGCCTCCTGGTCGCTGCTGGGGCTGGGGCTGTTGTCGTCGAGAGTACTGCGCAGTCGAGCAGTGAGTTTCCTGTGGATGGCGATCACGCTGGTGTGCAGCTTCAGCACAATCGGTGCAGCCTCTGGTCTGCCGTCCAGACGAGATGGATTTGTCAGGCTCGAAGGCAAGGCCATGAACATCAGTGCTAGGCGGTCATCCAGGTGTAGGTGGGTTCTAGCGAAGTCCTCGCTGTTTGGGAGATCGAACTGTTGCTCAGGGTCATCGAGGTTTTGCTGCTCGCTGGCTACGCTGTACGTCTGCATCGTGTGGTTTGTGCACTCGTGATAGAGCAGCGTACCGAGGATTCGACATGCATATGTGGAATACTGCGCGTTGGGATCACGCAGCGCTCTGCTCAAGGACACGGAATTTTCTGTGAAGCCTTCCATGAAGCTCTCGTCTGAAGCTGGAAGAAGGGTACGGATCTGCTCAAAGCGTCAGAGCAACAACTCATGGCATGTCTCAAGACTAATGGACGACCTACCTTGTCCGCCTTGAGCAACATCGGCCAACCTGTCGTGCTGCTCGTGTCCAGATCACTGCAGAAGATGGACCACATAGTCCGCCGTCTCTCCTCCAGCTCAATCCAATCACGCGCGGGAGGTAGGACAGATCTGGAGGCTCCAGATCCGTCGTCAATGCTATCTAGACCAAGCATCTGTGACAAGCGTACACTCCTGCTTATGCTGGTAGGTGCTCGTGTGAACCAGACTTGCTTCGCTTCAAAGTGGCTGAATAACTCCCAGCACTGGGCGTGGGCAACGGTCATGCCGAGGTAGCCATCGTCCTTTCCCCGCGTCCACATTAGCAATGTAGATACCCAACTCTGATTAGAAGCGGATGCTTACAGTCATGTCGTCGTGGTCCATATATCTCTTGGCACGGTGATAGAATGGAAGGGCAAGGCCTTTATGTTGAGGTGACACCGTTGCACCAAGCGCCAGGATGATGTACTGCAAGCACAAGGGAGGCTGCAGATGTGGTGGCTTGACCAACGAGGCGAAGTAGCGACCGGGATGCTGCATCGGCGCGTTTGAGTAGAGATGAAGGAAGTAGAGGTTCGTGCTAGGCCGATCGAATATCAGCAGGCAGCACAGTTATATCAGACTGTGTAGAGCCATCACATACAGCTCATCCACGATTTCTTGTGGCGGGTGCTGCTCAAAGCGGCCTGTATGTAGCAGCTTCGAGCTCGAGGACTCTGGCGTCGGGTAGTCCCTTTGTCCTTGAACACTGTCGTTGTCATCCTTGAACCTGTGCTCAAGCACGTCTTTGGTGAAGTCAGCATTGTGTACTACAGTCATCGGTAAGAACATCGGCAGGTTTGGATGGAGCACGCTGCTTACGCAGTCTGGACTCGAGCTGCTTAAAACGGGGCCTCTTGACGGGCTCCTTGGGCTTCATGCGTCCGGTTGGGAACTCGCACTCTGCCCCCGAGGCGAGGCACCGACTACATGGCCAAACACGATTACACTTGAGTTTCCGCGATCGGCATTGGTAACAAGACAGCAACTTCTTCTTCTCGGGCTCGGCATTTCTGGTGCTCGACGGCGGGCTGGCCATGATGTGGCTAGGGACAGGTCAGCCGAGTGGTTGAGGGATCATCCGTGAATAGCGGGTGCTTTTGCAGGCGCGGTATGCTGCCCCCTTTCTTGGTCTGGTCTTGGGCAAGCTCGATGTTGGTACAATGTCGTCTGGCTCTCTCGAATGGTAAAGATCATCGCGACGAAAAACCCGTTGGCGTAGTTCTTACCGCCCGATAGTTCTGTCAAGACGCTGACGGGGTCTGCTGACGCTTTCCCAATTACAGATGAGGGGTAGAGACTGGCGTGCTCGGATAAGCGACTCGGACGTTACTGGTTAGCTCTATGCAGCCCTAACACAGCCAAATTTAGCTTTTGCTATTCGGTGCGCAACGGCGCTTGAAGGCTCCCAGGCCTCTAGGATTCGACAGGACTGCCAATATCTAGAAACACAATTGAAAAGCCATTCAGCACTATGAAATTTCTGGAAACTCCCTTAGGAAATGTCAGATGTATCTAATGAAAAGTCATACAGTATCCCAGAGGGGTAGAGGGAGACGCGTTCCAATCATCTCAATGCGAAATAGAACCTCCGCATTTGTTCGCTACAAAGTGGTGCTGCACAAGTAACCTGGAGCTCGTTTTTAATCTCAGTCGTTTAGAGGCAGCAATGGCATAAGCATCCACTGTCAACAATTTTGGATACTCTGTCGAGACAACTGTGAAAGCTGTCCCTCATTTACAAGACTAGTCTTCTGCGGCAGGCTTTCCGCTTGGGGAACCCCGATCAGGCAGCTCTGGCGCTTGACGTGCGACCAACGTCATCTGCCGCAAATGTGTCATGGCATCCCGGACGGTTTCCGTTTCTCTTCAGAATTGCCCCCTGCCAGTGCGGCACTAAACGTGCCGGTGGTCCACCAAATGCCGCGCTTCCAGGGTCAGATATACCGGCCGAACACGCGCCACGGAGGTCTTTCTCCTGCCTGGTGGGTCAAAGATTGCTAGCTATCTCCCACTGTGGGCACTAATCCCACAAATCTCTGGAGCATTCGGCCTACCACAGATCGCGATGAGCCAGACGAAACAATGGATATCGATTTGAAGACGATCTCATTCGCTCGAGACTTTTTGACATATGCCGTCGCAGGGGCAATGAACAGGCCTTCATGAATCGGGGTCCTGTCTACGATTCCTAGACGAATATGTGGGTTTGTGGACCAGTGACGAAATCTAGTCCACGCCATGAAAGAAGTCCATCTGAGCATTTCCATGAGAAATCGAAAAGAAAAGTGGAATACAATCAGTGAACAAAACCAACGTCAGCCGGCCTAGACTAGCAGGAGAATTCGCCGGACATCAGATATAGCACATCTGTCAGACAACGAAGAAAGCAACACCCGATATTGGCATACTCCCGTGATACCACGCACCACATCGCCAAATGGTGTCTCCCGTACGAAGCGTCTGCCAGCGGCTCCGACCACATCTTCCACGGCAGCAGGATGGCAGCTCCCCTCTCCCATTTTTCCGACGGGAAGATGACGGCAAGATGATAGAGAGCAGCAACAACTCTGACTCGGACAAGAACTACTACTCCTCGCAACGGCAACATTATCACCACCGGAGCCCTGTTGCCGGTCTCGACAACACCCGCAAGGCCCTCGGTCTAGGTGCGCAGCCTCCGCAGTCAGCAGTCCGGCGGATGGCCAACACGCACATGAAGTGGAATCGCATCCGTTTGATCCTGCGCGAGCCGATACTCGAGTTTTGGGGTGTTTTCATCTTCATCCTCTTTGGCGACTCCGTGATCGCGCAGTGGAAGCTGAGCAATGGGGAATTCGGAAATTGGGTGACGGTCTGCTTTGGGTGAGATATCTGTCCAGTTTAGTCTTGCCATCATGTCATCAAACCACCGTAACGGAAGAACCTCAGAGGCTGACCTCTCTATCTCTTATCTTCTAGCTGGGGCGTGGGCCTCATGTTCGGCATCTACGTCGCCGGCGACTCCGGCGCGTATCTCAACCCGGCCGTGACTCTGACGAACTGCATATTCCGCGGCATCCCACTGAAGCGATTTCCCATCTATACTACCGCGCAAGTCCTCGGCGCGTTTTGCGCCCACGCAATCACCTACGCCAACTACTTCAGCGCCATCAACGAGTTTGAAGGGGGCGCGGGGATCCGCACCGTGCCGCCCAGCGAGACGGCCTCGGCGGGGATTTTCTGCTCTTTCCCCGTGGGCGAGAATGTGCCAAAGGGGAGCCAGGTGCTCTGCGACTTCATTGCGAATTTCATCTTGATGTTTTGCATATTTGCGCTGAGGGATGAGAACGGTGCCGATCTGGTAAGTCGAGCTGGATGTAAGCATTGCGGAATTTCACAAGTGGCGCTGCTGACAGCCTGCGACAAAACAGAAAGGAGGTGGCGGTAACTTCGTGTTTGCGGTGGGGTGGCTTAACTTTGTGCTGTTCGCGTGTTTTGGGTGGCTTACAGCGTAAGTGATTTCCTCCTTGCCAGGTTCGGTGGGCATATCTGCTGACTTTGCGTTTTGCTCCAGGTCACCGATCAACCCCGGCCGCGATCTCGCAGGTCGTGTCTGGATCACCATAATGGGCTACGAGGGCGCCTGGACGACAATGGGAAACTGGGCATGGGTAAGAGATTGTTTCTTTAGTTTCTCCTGCTCCATCTTTTGCAATGCATTGCAAAACAAGCTGTACTAATACTCTTCCACGTCAGGTTCCCATGGTCGTCCCCTTCCTGGCATGTTTTACCGGCGGCATATTCTACGACTTCTTCATATACACGGGTGAAAGCCCGATCAACGCCGACGGATGGGGTCTTTCTGGGCTCTGGTACCTCATCACTTGCGGTAGGAGCCGCAAACTGCCCGGGCATCACCAGACACATCAAAATGAAGTAGCCGACTATGGGAAGGAAGCCTATGCGCCGAAAGACGATTTGTCAGATCTGGAACAGGGCTTCGGCACAGTCGGGTCTTTGGACAAAAGCAAGACTCAGAGTAATTCTGGGAAGGATGGTGCTTGTCCCTGCTGTGGACACAAGTCGAGTCTAAGCGATACGCTGGATCAAGGTCTAGGACAGCAGGATAGCCGAAGAACATGGACGAGGGCCACAGGCCACGACAGCTTACGCGTCACGCCCGGCACAGCAGGGTTGGAGCACAAAGAGGAAAAGGACACGCCCTACGATGGCGATGCCGGAGGACGAAGCCAACTCGGCCATGTCGGGAATGGTCCTGCGTCAGCTGAGAGCATCGGCCTCTCTCGACGACAGAACAGCCGCTCCGAATCAGATTACTTTGGTCGGAAGGGCGCTTCTGTGACAGGGACGCAAACGACACCGACTCAGCAGACCCAGCGCGAGAGGGTAGGGGACGTACCATCTTCTTTGATGGCCGGCGCGCAGGGCGCTGTGTCTGCCGCTGGACGCGGTGGCTTCAACACGACGACGACAGCGGCGACGGGCCGGGCGGCACACCATGACGAGAGTGACCCTGCGAAAGCCCCCGAGCAAAACGAGACACGGGGGGAAAGAGGAGCATTGAATGAAGAATCTGAGCAGAGACAAAAGCAGACCAAGATCAACCCAAGAAGATGGCAGTGGTCGTACCGCTGGACTGATGCAGAGCTAGGCAATAAGGTCGCGAAGGACAGTTACTACGGGTATACCAGGACGACATCCGCAGGGAGGTAGATGGAATATTACACCAGCATGCGCAGCTATCTCGTGCCAACATCCAGACATCCCTAGTATCAGAGTGCCACAAGTTCAAGAGTCCAGTGGTTGAAAGGTTACTAAATGATCATCGAGTTCTATTTCTGAATAATACACCTTTGAAGTGTATTGAGGGGTTGTTATTCAATTACGGCCACTCTCATGTTACATCTCAATCTAATACGATATAAAAACTCGCCACCTACAATGGGATCGCCTCTATGGCACAGGGGTAATGCGTCGCACTCGTAT
Source organism: Microdochium paspali (assembly GCA_031142775.1). NCBI lineage: Eukaryota > Fungi > Ascomycota > Sordariomycetes > Xylariales > Microdochiaceae > Microdochium > Microdochium paspali. The sequence continues at coordinate 100,545 of JAVBIV010000007.1, forward strand.
TCAATAATAGTACGATGTATATGCGAAGATCCGCGGTTCGATTCCGCGTGGAGGCAATATTTTTGCTGTCTCTCTATTGAGAATTATATATGGACTTCTTTTATATTTTTCTATCCTACACTCCTTTAGTTTTGCGTATCCCTTTTCGTGATACCCAACATAACATTTACGCCAAGATGTACGGTTTGACTTCACGGAGAAATACGGTTTTGGCTACAGTCCGCTCTACTTTGTTTGGAAGTTAAATCGGGTTATGCTTATCTTATCTTTTATATGTGTTGAATAATATGCCCTTCTCCCGCCCTCACCCCATCGTCCCAGCTTGGAAGTATTGCCCCCAAGTCAAAGCGTCTATCTAGTATCTAGGACTTACTAGCTAGACGAAGCTTATCAACCATGGCGTGCTCGATGCAGTGCAACAGTGACACGGAAACGGCACCCGGCCAAACGGGACAACACGACGCCTTCCGAGCCTCTATGCATCTGCGGCATGCACACATTCCCGCCTGTCACAGACGAGTAGGAACCAACCAGGCGCGTGTTTACTGATGACCCCGCAAATGCAGGTTTGTTCATGTTGGTGCAACCCCCTGGACTAGTAAGGCCCGTCAGCACTCGTGTCAAGCAAACCAAGCAGAAGACCTCGGGACCGGACAGGCTGCCGATAGGACAGACGTGCTTTGAGTGCGCGGCTACGCTGATTGATGTTGGGATCCTGCTGTAGCAAGCAAGCAACCCCCCCCCCCCTTGTAAGGCGGCATGCACGCTGCTGCAATGCGCATCGCATTCCCATCGCATTTGCTATCTCCTAGCTCCGAGTAAAGCCCCCTTCCTCCCCTTCCCCCTCCTTCTCCTCCCACAACTCTAGTTAGACTCCGCCTCTCCACTTCTTAATTATTGGGGTCCTAGAAACCGGGATACAGGCTTTGGTGGGCGAGCTATTGGGGAGATGTGAGTGGTCAGATAGCGAGCATGTCAGCCTCCGGGGTGGGGGCGGGCTGGCAGGTCGGGACCAACTTTTGGATGCGGCAGAGCGTCGCACGAACTTGGGGACAGGGGTTGTGTGGTGGTCTAGGCTCGGCTCGGGTTGGATGAAGACGCAGCAATAGACTGATTACCTAGTCGGGACGTCTTGTGCTACGACCAAGTCCTACCCTATCGTGTCCTCGCGCGCGTGCGTGTGTGTGCCCTCGTGTGAGTGTCCTCGTGTGAGCACTGCGTCGGGCACGGCAGACGCAGCCAATAGCACGTGGGCTTGAATGGCCTAGTTTCTAGTATACAAGACCGTCTTCAGCCTCACACAAAGTTCGTCCTCCAAGCCAATATTCAGCTGCGTGTTGTTCCCCAGAAGAGTCTTCAAAGACAGGCAGCAGCAGAGTGTTCAGTCTGTCTGTCGGAGGAGGCAGCACAATCACAGTCATGACACGCAGACGCTACGCGAGTAAGTCTTATCATCATGTTCGGGCCCCTTCATCCACGATCTAGTGTTGGCAAGGGGAAGGTCGTCAAAGCTGTCGAAAAGTCCCTCACATTATTTCCTCACAACTGACAAGCTGCGGATCAAGGTCCCAACGAGCTGCGGACAATCAGCCGCGAAGACCTCGGATGGTACAACAACGTCGTCCTCGGCGCAGTCTACACATTTACGTACGACGACGGCGATGATGACGCCAGCAGTGTGCTGCGGCCGGAGCACTACTACCCCGCGCTCCGGCGCATTGTGGAAAAGCACCCTTTTCTCACAGTGGTGGTGAGGGACGGCCACGGGGACAAGGCCTACTACGAGCATGTCTCGAGCATGGACATGCGTGACCACGTCGCGGTTCTTCCTCAAGGCCATGAGAACGGCTTCGCGGCTAGGGATTCATCGAGTTGCAAATACCTCAGCGAAGAGAAGGCCAAAATCGAGGGGATCCTGCCAGAGCTCGCGGACCACGCATACGCGCCTGAGCGACCGCCGTGGAGCATGATCGTCATGCCCCTGAGTTTGGAAAAAGAGGCCGCCGATGCAACAGTCACGTGGCGGTGTTTCATCGCCTTCGCCTTCTCGCATGTCCTCGGCGATGGCATGAATGGGCTTACTTTCCACGAGAATCTGCTCGAGGGCCTTCGTGACAGTTCCTCGTCACTCACATCACCATCACCATCACCATCATCACCAATCATCACGATCCCTTCATCAACAGCCCTTGACGAGCCATTCGACACACCCCAGCGCCTCCCAATATCATGGGGCTACCTCCTCCGCCCGCTCTTCGCAGTCTGCCTGCCGCAGTGGTTCGCCATCCTCTTCGGTATCCGCGCGTCCACCAGCACTCTGGACGCAGGCACATGGATCGGCCCGCCAATGTTCGACAACAATAAGCACTGCCCATCACGCACTCCATCATCTCTTACAGGTAAAAGCGGCGAGACCAGGAAAATCATAGAAAAAGACACTACCAACCTCCGCATAATCGACATCCCGGCGTCCCACCTCGAGGCCGCGCTCGCCCAAAGCCGCGCGCACGGCGCGAAGCTCACGGGCGTCCTGCACCAGATCATAGTGCACGCGCTGAGCGATGCGCTGCCCGAGCGCGTCCTCCGGCCGAGGAGGCGGCAGAGAAGCAGGAGCATGAGCTTCAGCCTGGCCTCGAGCGCCAAGGACGCGGGGTCATCGACACATATCTCGACGTCATCATCGTCGGGGGACAAGTACGAGCCCGCGATGGCCATTACAAACTTTGCCTCCCAGACGGCCATCAACATGCGCCCCACGCTCGACATTCCCAACACCAAGATGGGCCTCTACGTGAACGGGTGTTTCGACTATCACCCCCGCCGGGGGTTCCATAACAGCGAGGAGAACGTGGACCACCACCAGCAGCGGCGGCGGCAGCACCCCTCTACCTCCGCCACAACAAAGGACAGCGCGTCCGAGACGAGCGGAAGCACAGGAAGCGCAGCCCAGACCGGCCCGCTGACGGACAGAGAATGGGCGGCCGCGCGGGCGACGACAGAGAAGCTCAGCCTCTGCGCGGCGACGCTGAAGGACCAGCCTGTGGGGTTGCTGCGCTACGCGCCGAGCGTGAGGGGCTGGATGGCCAAGAAGATGGGCCAGAGGAGGGATTGCTCGTACGAGGTGAGCAACCTACTCGCCTTCAAGCCGCCTACTGGCCCGACGCGGCGACCGGAGCGAGGAGGGAAAGGGCGGGTGGTAGGGCTCGAGTGGATCGTCTTCGCGCAGCCTCGGAATCCGACTTCGGCTCCCGTGGTGTTTGACGTGGTCAGCGTCAAGGGGGGCAACTTGGTGATTAGTGCGGTGTGGCAGGCTGGTGCTCTGGGGGATGTCGCTGTTACAGTGGAGGATGAGGAGAGATTGGTTGAGGAGGTTTGTCAAGGGGTGAAGGAGGAGTTTGCAAAGTTCGTAGAGTAGGTTGTCCATCGGCGAGATGAGTGTGGTTTGGAGGATGAAGGGAGTGGAGGTAACATGCCATCACAAGATACACGATTCATTTCTAGGTACATGTTCTGAAAGAAGTAATGATGCAATTAGAGGTCAAGGCAACAAGAGACCTGCGATAATAGTGGCTCCCTACAACCAAATTATGCGCCAGTACAACTTTCCGCATCACGACGATCACATACATGTGCAAGATGTGCACGACTCCTCAAGCCCGATCCTTCGCGACAAAGGCGTCAAGCTCATGTGTAATTATTGTCTGAATTCCTATCCTGAAACACTGCGGGTGCTGCCAGTCTCTTCCAGTCCCCCGCGTTGCTGACTGACCTTGCAAGACATTGTTACGATCCCCACTGCCAATGGCGTCGTGACAATCTCGCTTCCGCTGTGCACAGCCACATCTAACTCAACTCATACGGGTAGGGCCAAGAGGGGCGCCTACTTGCCGTTTCATCGCTGACCATTGGATCTGTCGCCTCATTAATTAGAGTCCTCAAACATCCCCCTCCCAGCACAGCCTCAGTCGCACAAAACGGAGATTGCGGCTGTCAGATCGAGTTCCACTGCCGAGCAGGGGAAGACTCGCCCCCAGAATGCACATGTGTTTAGGCAACCGTTTAGCGCCTCCAGGGTGTCCTGATTGGCTTCGATGGGGAGTTATGGCCGTGGGGCAAGATGGCCTGTCAGATCTAGCTCAGCCGGGGGATGGCCAGGTTAGGGAATAATACTTGTTTAATACTGTATGTACAAATACGATAGTGGGGATGATTGACAGCTAGGGACGTCGTTGAGGCTGTGCAGCCGAAGGATGGCATTCTTTGAAGGTCGGGCCTTGGTGAAGCGAAGCGAAGGATCGTGCTTTTGCTTGGCTTGGCTGCTCGCTACCCACTGCATACGAGCCAGCCACAGCTACCCGGACGGCCGGGAGTGCCGGGGGGGCCGGTCTGCCGTTGCAAAATGGCAGTGTTGTAATTATCATGTAGGGCGTCAGCCAAGACCACAGCGGCAGCCACTAGGCGGCTCGTCGCTGGGCACCCAAGCACTTGGCTCCGAGCATGTTCTAGCCTGTGCTTTGCTGGCACGTTCTGCAGGGCGGGCGACAGGGCAAATCAAGGTTATTGACCACTGTAGGGAATGAATGGCCAGCGTGTGTCTGCTAGTCGTCGTTGTTGTTGTTGTTGTTGTTGTTGTTGTTGTTGTTGTTGTTGTTGTTGTTGTTGTTGTTGTTGTTGTTGTTGTTGTTGTTGTTGTCGTCGTCGTCGTCGTCGTCGTCGTCGTCGTCGTCGTCGTCGTCGTCGTCGTCCACGAGACAGGACAAAGCATAACATGTGGTGCAGGTGATTCTGTATGGATGAACATGCCCAGGTGTTAACCAGAGGGTGTGGCATTCTTCTTCATCACCTCAAACACTGCAGTCTCGAGATAAGTCATCGCGTAGCTTTCTTTGGCAATTAGTGGTGTTCCTCTGTGTCTTGGCAGGCGTCCATGATGCATCATCCCGCTCCCTCGTGCTGACCGCAACACGAGCTGGGCCCATCGTGGTCTACCTGATGGCTTTCTTGGCATTCTTCCTCGACTGCCCCCCAGCCGCCGCCAAGACACTGCCAACCACTCACGGCCCTCGTCTGAGTGAGTGTGCGTTTCTTGGTCCTTGGAACGCTCGGCATGGCATTGCCAGGCCACGTCCAAATGCGGTCATCCAGATTCCACTCTGTTTTTCTTGGCCCTTGATTAATTGACTGGCTGGTCCGACTCTCCAAATACCATATGTACGCTGCCAGTAGCCACATCCCCCTGCTCCCCGTCCCCGGCACGATCAACACTCGTCGATCAGCGTCCACCACGTGCGTAATGTGCGCCAGCTGAGCCAGACGACATCTTCAAGCCTACTCACGTCTAGAGTCACTCGTTTATTTGGCGGCGGTGCACCTTGACTGCGACACACGAAATCTACTTGCGAGCAGCTGTAAACACCAATACGACCGTATGAGGGGGACCTTGAAAGATCGGACTCATATCACAACTGTCTAAGACACGGCCAACACCTAGTCATTCGACGTTAGCAGACAATCACAACCACAGTCACAATCATAATCATAATCACAGAGATGTTATCACAGCCGCGGAAATGGCTAGCGGCAGCCTGTGCAGTTGCGCAAATCGCATCCGCTGCGCTGCCAGAGGTCGACTTTGATGACAACGGTGAGCCCTTACCTCACCAACCACAAGGACCCATGACGACCACAAGCCACATATACTAACACTAGTCAAACCGCCAGACTCCATCGCAGCCGCAGCGAAAATCGTCGCCCAAGACCTCCTCTCCTTCTACCCGCCCTACGCCCAGAACGGCGCACCCGGCTGGACAACCGGCATCCTCCCGGGCCCGCCTCCCCACGGCCAGATGCCCGGCCTATACTACTGGTGGCAAGCCGGCGCCATGTGGGGGACCCTGCTCGACTACCGCTACCAGACGGGCGACTCGTCCTTCGACAAGTATATCAGCGAGGCCCTCCTCGCCCAGGTCGGCGACAACCTCGACTACAACCCGCGCAACTGGTCCCTGTCCATGGGCAATGACGACCAGGCCTTCTGGGCCATGGCCGCCATCGCCGCCGCCGAGCAGGACTTCCCCAACCCCCCTTCCGACCAGCCCCAGTGGCTCGCCCTGGGCCAGGGCACACTGCACTCGCAGATGCAAATGTCGCGACGGATCGATCCTAACCTGGACACGCCCTGCGCCTGGGGTCTGAGGTGGCAGGTCTTTAAGGGCGCCCAGAACGGGTGGAACTACGTCAACACCATCTCCAACGGGTGCTTCATGAACATGGCCGCTCGCGTGGGGCGGTACACCGGAAACGTGACGTATCTCGAGTGGGCGGAGAAGACGTACGACTTTATGCGCGGGCTCAAGTACATTGGCGATGATTACCAGGTCTACGACGGCGGACACGAGGAGAACGACTGCAGAGACATCAACCCGCTCACGTTCTCGTACAATGCGGCCATCATCATGCAATCCATGGCGTATCTCTACGATGCGGTAAGTTTTGTCTATACCACCATATGGCTGCTGCTGCCGCTGCAACACCAAGGAGACGAGAGAGAAAAAAACGCTGACGAACAAACCCACAGACCAACGGCGCGGAGAAATGGAAGACCGAGATCGACAAGCTCCTCAACCGGACCATCGTTAGCTTCTTCGGCGACGAGGGCATAGCCTGGGAGCGCAACTGCGAGGACTCGGAGCTGGGCTGTAACAACGACATGCGGTCCTTCAAGGGCTACCTGCACCGCTGGATGGCGACGACGATGAAGCTCGTCCCGCACACCGAGGCGACGATAATGCCGGTTCTGCGCTCCTCGGCCGCCGCGGCGCTCAAGACCTGCGTAGGCGGCGCCAACGGCCGCATGTGCGGCTTCCACTGGCGCGCGGGCGAGTTCCGCGCCCCGGCCCCGGGTGTGGGCGAGCAGATGAACGTCCTCGGCGCGCTGCTGAGCGTCATGCGGACGAATACGGTTAAAGGCCCGCTGACGGGCAGCACAGGAGGGAGCAGTGAGGGGAACGTCAATGCTGGTACCGGGCCGGCATCGTTTAATCCGTATGAGATGTATGGGCCCGTGACGGCGGGGGATAGAGCCGGCGCGGGCGTCGCTACGGCGGCGTTTGTGGGTGTTTTTGCTGGGTTGATGGGGTGGTTGAATTGGGACCAGCTCAGGGAGAAGGGCGCGCTGCCTTTTCCCAGTAGTGCGTGATTCGGTTTGGGGGGGTTTGAAGTAGGAGAAGTAGAGACATTGCTGGCGTTGGGACTTATCAAGGTTTTGTGATTGGGCTTTGCCGGTTTGGCAGTTCTCGAGCGTTTTACAGAGTCTGCTTCTTCTTGAGTATTTAGTCGCATAACATGGATCACGGTGTTCTGTGAAATTTTAAGCAATGATAGTTTCATAAGGAAACCTTCGAATCAAGCAACGCAAAAGTGTCGTACGTGTTTTTAGTACAACGATTGATGCACTGCTCGTTTATTTGTCGCTGGCAATGATGTCCAACCTCGGGAGATGGTGATTCTGACAGTTACAGCAAGTACTGGTGAGTAACTCCAACTATTAAGCAGAGGACCGGGTACTTTCATGAAATGCAAACATGAGCGTCGAAAAAGCCGCCTGGGCCTCACTACGTGGACATTTTCCAAAGCCAACGAGACGGTACCACCATCGATATAATATTCTACAAATGAGTTAGACTGCTCTTTTTCCGAGGCAATAAGCCATTTGCACAATGAAGCAACATTGCACGTCACTGTTTTCTGCCGTGCACTGTTTGCTTTAATGCAAAATATCATGATGGAAGCTGATCTTGATGATTCCGCTGCTACGGAGCAGATCGCTGTTGTCCTTCTGAATCTCAAAATGCAATAGACCACGGGAGACCCGTGTGATTACTCATTGCAGAATGCGGCCAATAAGCATACCCGTTTCCGGTCGTTGGAAGCACTTAGTCGGTATGATTCATAGTGAGTTGACATCCCGTGTTGATCCACAATCGTGGCTCACCTGCACCATGTTGGTTACCCATAGTGGTATGCAATGTCAGACACGACAATTCGTGTTGAGACTTGCACTTCGGTGACTCAGAGTACGCCGTGAATCGGCCAGACTCTAGATAATTCAAGTTCGTAGACAGAAAGGATATAACATGCCGAGTTTCGAGCCCGTTCTGACAAAAATGAGCTCGACAAGCCAAACCCCCAAACAGTCACGATGGAAGCCAAAGTGCTCAAGCGCATCTACAAGGAGATCGAGGACGTCAACGCTGACTTCTTCAATCTCCGCACCGTCATCACGCCGGACCCCGGAGACGACATGACGCGCTTCACATTCATCATGCAGCCCAACGACGGCGCCATGGCCCATCTGCCCCTCGTAGGCGCCTTGTACATCCCCGACGGATATCCAACCTCCCCGCCCGTCGTCCACCTGTACACCCGGACGGGGCGGTACAACGTCGACGTCTACCACGGCGCGGCGCTCACGCGAGACCGCACGCGGAGCAGCATGTGCTTCAACATCCTGCGCGCCTCGACGTCCGGCGCGTACGGCGGCTCGGGGACCTGGACCGACGAGTGCACCCTCTCGGCGCTGTTCGCGACGCTCATGTCGGCCATCGTGTCCCTGTATGTGCCACAGGAGTACGGCGGCAGCTGGGCCGAGTTCGTCACCATGGCGTCCCTGCGCAGCGCCAAGGAGAACTCTAGACTCGCCTACGAGGCGCACAAGATGTCCCTGCCCCCTGCCTCGGGGATCCCCCGCGCGCCGCTCGTCCCGGCCACGCGGGTGCGCGCGGAGGAGCTATTATTCCCCGAGCCCGTGATCCTGGCGGCGGGAAGTAGCGAGCGGACACTCACGGCCGGACCGATCTACTTGCAGCAGCAGCAGCCCGGCGGCAGCGGGAATGTTGTTGCTAGCACGTTGCACACCTTCGCCGTGGACCTCTCGGAGCTGCACGACGACGTGGTCTTCTCGGTCATCCTGAGCAACAACAAGACCGGCGACTTTGCCGGGCGGCAGGCCGACACGGTGCTGGTGCGCAACGGCGTGACGGCCACGGCGGCGAGGAAGCGCCGGGGCGGGACCGCGCAGTGGTTCTACCACGGCAAGCCCATGAACGACGGCGACATGCGGCTCCACGTCACCGTCGGCGCGGGCCAGATGACCATGGCGTACTACGGGGACGACGGGCGGCGCTACGTCCTCGGGGATTGTCCCGTGTCGAGGCTCGGGGTGGACGAGATTGGGGATGTCAAGGATGTGCCATTCTGGGTGCATTTGTACACCAAGAACCGGTCGAAGGAAGCGGTGAAGATATACACGCTGGATACTGGGGGGTTTGGGTACGTTTTTAGGGACGCGGAAGATCGGGAATTTGAGTTTGTAGATCGGGAGGATGAGGATGTACCTCTGAAGCGGAAGAAAGTGGTGTCAGCGGTTTCTTCAGAAGTCAATGGAGGCTGCTCAGGAGAGAATGGGAAGCCAGTCGACGTGGACGCACTGCTGGCCATGTTTAGGGCTGCAGATCTCAAAGGAAGAGCAGCGTAGTATCTCATAATTTTCAGCAAGCAAGCATGTGAATTCTCTGGCCGAGATATTTTTACTTTTAATGCAGCGCTCCAGGGGTTGACAAATGGGAATCCCACGGGACAGTCATTTGTGCTTGCGAGACTACTGTGATGTCAAGTCCTTTTGTATATACACTGCCTCGCAAGTTCGTTCCCCGTCACCGCCTCTCCCCAAACCGTACAGAAGTCTCGCTCTGCACCACGATTCCACTAGGCACCAGACCATCGGAACCAGCGCGCTGGTCAACACTTCCCAACCTCGGCCTCGTAGCTCCACTGCCACCACCATCCGAGTTGATCACGGTCCTGAAATCCGTGCCGTCCAGCGGGTTCGGCACAAAACTCGCGCCACCCCCGCTCACAGTCCGCGCCAGCTGCAGCACAGAGTCCCCGTCCTCGATGGGCGTCCCGCTTCTGCTGAGGGCGTCGCTGCTGTGCCCACCTTTCCCGCTGCTGCTGCCACGAGAGCCGCTGATGCCCCGGCTACCGGCTGTGTGGCTCGCAGTCGCGCGACCGCCGTCAATGTGACGCGAGTGGCCTTTCTTGTTGCTCCCCTCGGTCGAGCGGGAGAACATAGCTATCCCAGATGCGGCGGCCGCGGCACCGCGGACGTGAGAGCCTTTGCCGGCGCTGCTGGGCCCGCCTGGGGGAGTATTCTGTGCGCGGGGGTAGTTGATATTGTATACAGTCTGGTCGGAATGTCTCGTGGTGTCGCTGACGCGCGGTTTGCGCCCGATGATCCAGAGGAACGCTGGGCGGATCGTGGGGAGTGATGCTAAATCTTTTGTCAGATTACCAATTCTAACCAGGGCGTGTGGGGGTTACGAGATGGAAGTGCCAATGGTCTATAGGCATGTATCGTATGCTAGTAGACAAAGGGATGGACCTTGGAGGCAAGGCTTACTTGATACGACAACCATGTTAACCTCGACAGTCGCCCACGTGACGATTGGCTCAATGTTCCAGGTCAAATCGATCGAGCTGGCATCGAATCTGGTCGACTCGAAGATGATCATGATCCCGGCAAAACATATACTGACAGAATCGTTGAGGTTAGCAGATCTCGTCGCGAGGAAGACACATCGCTCTGTATCAGGGGGGGGGGCACCTACAAGAATCCAAACATAAACACCACAGCGATCCCGATGCGCTGCCGTAGCGGGAGGGCCAAGTGCTTGATCGGCACGACAGGAAGCAGGATGATGGTGATATCCATGATCACGTGCACGAGGATGCTGCCGAAGAAGAACTTTGTGTCCCGGATTGCGCAATAGCCTCCTGCAGAAGGGTCCCAGTATGCTTGGACCGGGACGCAGTGAAATATGCCTAGGAACGTCTGCCAAAAAAGTCCCACGCGCACCATGTTAGCCCTGACTCCTGAAGCACCAGAGGGACCTGAGAAGGGCGGGTGTTAGTGATGGTACATACCCTGATTATGATCCATATCAAGGCACAGCCGAGCATGATCTTGATGGCGAGTTTCATCATCCTCGACACGCCAAAGACGCGCCAGTAGAAGCACAAGATGGACGTCTTGGCGAAGTAGAGTGAGAAGGCGTAGAAGAACTCGGCGATCCACAGGATGAGCTTGTTTGCGAAAAGGAGCTGGTCGACTGTGTAGCCTGGGACTTGTTGAATATGTAAACCCAGACCGTAGTGTATCCCTGGTAGCACATACATCAGCAATAGGGCCAAGGAAAAGGGAACATTGGGGACTTGGGTACGGCTTACAGATAGGAATGAGGACCAGCCAAACAATTGAACAAAACTGTACAGTGGTGAGGTTGTCAGATCAATCGAATGGATACTCCTCGCATCTAAGGGACCCCCTCCAGCAACAGCAATAGAATCCGGACTCACGAATCCTGCAATCGCCATGTAGTCATCCCACCAGAGCCGCACGCGGGTGAGGCGACGACTCAGCATCCGCAGGGCGAAGCATATCGTCGCGGGCGTCAGTGTCGCGAACAGCACGCCCCAGGAGATGCCCTGCTTCGAGTACGCCATCGTGGGCTGCCTGTGCCTGATGGAAAGGGGGGGGGGCACGTGGGCGCAAGCTCGCAGCTGTGCTGTGTCGCTCCCTCAGCAGCAGCAGCAACAGCGGGTGTCGCTTGCTGGCTGCATCTGGCTCGTATGTCCTGGCGCAGAGCTTTCGGTGCGGTAGGTAAGCAGTTGTGGATTGCTGCGGTTGGAGAAGGACAGACGTTGGAAATGCTTGCCACGCGGACGCATGCGACCCGGCAGGACGGTGAGGTCAGCAGTTTTCGCGTGCGTATTCGTTCAAGCTCTAGCTTCGATCCGGCGCACGCTAGCACGGAGGTAGTGCCGTGAAAAGGAACTGTCGGGGGGGCTAGGCCTCGCGGGACATACGCAGGCGCAAACTCAAAATGTATGAGGGGCTGAAGCAAGGGATGGCAAAGTACAGTATGGAAGAACCCTAAGCTCTGGCACTTGGTCTCGACTGGTTGGGTGCTAGTATGCCACGTCTGCCGAGGCGTGGGCTTTTTACATGCATTTTCTTTCACAATTAGTTGTGAAAGGCCCGCAAGGGTTTGTTCTGAGATTATGACCAAGCGGATCTCGGATTTAATTCGTAAAAAAAGCTTGTTCGAATAAACACGTAGCATTGACTCTCCCTTGACATGCTTGACCACAGTGAACGATGCTCAAGGACTGCTTGACTTTGCGAGACGATAAATTGGTTACGCAGGGTTGACCATAACAGCCTACATACCTAGACAGGTACCCCATCTGCGCATGTGGCGGCCCATTGGCTCGGACATGAGAGCACGTCAACTAATTGAGCGAGATCGCCGCCTAGTCGTGCTTCACCAAGCTAGCCTACACCCTAACGCGTCAGCTGCGCAGCCATCAAAGCTAGAGGACTCATCCGCACGAGCTAGGTCAATACAGCTGAAATCTCAAACATGACCCTTGCCTGCTTCTGGGTTAGTATCTGCTGGTGATGGAGACATGCTATACTAATACTTGTTCTCGGCGCAACATGGCCGGCACGAAGAACAGAAGGTCGTGGTATATCATTGCCGCAGCTGAAACATATACGTTCAGTAATCATCTTCGCCGCCTTTACTCAATGCTTCCACTGTCAAGTACTGTATATCCGTTGTTCTCAAAGCTTGTCACTAGGTTTTCTGGAACTGAGGTCGAGTATATTACTGCTTTTCATACTATAAAGCTTTACCATTGAGGCAAAAGTGAAGGTACTCTCTGTTTTGTAGCGGGCTTATCGGTCTATATATTTCACTACAAATACTCATGCCACCTCAAGTACTGCGTTATCTCCTCCGGACCACACGAAAAACCAACCTAAGACATAACAATAGTCGAGCCTCTCATTCCGGCCTAGACACCACCCATCTTCCAGAACAGCAAAACCCGGCGCCTCTATTCCACCCCCAGCCGCATCTGGAGGCTGACTCGTTGATACTCTGGTATGTGAATGTGCCTCGGGCTCCAGCCAAGGACACAATCTTTGGATTCAACATTCTCTAGAAGTCCAAATCGTGGTGGGACTTGGTCGTTTTCCTGGGTCAACGACTCTCTGCTGTATTTTAAGAAATACTCCGCTGGCTGTGTTTTACGTTGTGTGAGGACTTTCGCTGCGCCGGTAATGTGATAAACTGTCGTATTAACAGGGAGAGAATTGGTTTACGCGACGATGCAAGACGGACAAAAGACGTAAGTAAACCGGCTAACGCTTTGTTGTCTGTGGGGTGATGGCTGACACACTTCGGAAAACACTTGCAGACCTGGGAGCTCTTACTCGAGCTTGGGTGACCCCTGGGAACGACTGCCACGATTCTGCGCAAGTTGTACTCAGTCTTTCTAATGTCTGAGGCAGCTGTGTCCAACTAGTCGTGCGACGTCAATCTCCCCCGAGCCGCACTTTGCATGGCCTGACACCGTCTAACGGCTCACAGAAACATGAAGTATGCTGATATCTGAGCATCAAAATGCGAAAAAGATATCCGGACATAAATGAGGTAGTGGGAAGGTAGAACGGTCCAAAATAAAAGGGTCAACAACGAGAATATAATCTACACAATCGAGACCAACAACATCCCATCTCTCCCACTACTACAAACATACCATCCTGTCTAACCACCCTCTCACCACCCCCTCACAAACCCCAAACCTCCGCCATCCAATCCATAGTAACCTGCGCAAGCTGCGCCTCCGCACCCAACTGACAATGCTGCCCGGCGCCAACATCGTCCTCGAACAGATAATACGTGGCCTTGTCCCCCAGGATCGCCGCGACATCTTTACTCTGCTGGATCGGCAGGATGTCATCCTGCGCACCAAACACCAGCACGGGACACTCAATCGTCTCCAGGGTGTCTCTCTCCGAGGTGATGGCGCTCAGCCGGGTGAGCCAGGCGTGCGGGCTCTCCGTCTGGAACGAGTACAACCCCTGCGCGATGACCCAGCGGAGTTCCGTAGGCTGGGCCGGGTCGCGCATGAGGCCGAGCATGACGTCGTCAAACTCGGCGTGGTCCGCGGTCGAGTTGCTGCTGTACAGCGCGCCGAGCTGCGCGCCGAGCTCCGAGATGATGTACGCCCCCATGCTGGTCACGCCGTCGACGGCGACGACGGCCGAGAGGCGGTGCTCGCGCGACGCCGCGCGCGGGGCCAGCGTGCCGCCGAAGCTCTCCCCGACCAGCGAGATGCGCGCCGTGTCCACGTCGGTGCGGTTGTCGTGCAGGTAGTCGACGATCGGGGTGATGACGTCCCACCAGTTGGGGATGAAGCCGACCCCTTGGTCGCGGAGGACGGTGGGCTGCCCAGGCCCCTCGTAGCTGATGTAGTTGTACCCGCGCTCGAGGATCGCGCGGCCGAGGGAGTGGTAGAGAGCTTGCTGCGAGCCGTCGTAGCCCGTGCCGACGATCACCGTAGGGCGTTTCTCAGGTTCGCAGCCTGGCTCGGTAGTCGCTGGGGAGAAGAAGTAGATTGGGATGTCGAAGCCGGAAGCTGGCAGGCTGGTCACGACGGGCGGGATGTCGAGCAGGCTGGCTGCGGTGTTGAAGTCGTCGGTGGAGGCCTTGCCGAGGGCCTTGATGCGCGGGTCTGTCTGGTTCTGGTGCAGGAAGAAATCGGCGGCACGGTAGTAGCTTGCCGCGCGGAAGTACATGTCGCGAGCTGATACGGGAAATCTCGTGGCATTGATGGCTGTGGCCTTGCCGTGTAACGCGTCTCCGAGGAACTTGAACTCTGTATACCAGCTTTCGTAGTCGCCTGGGACAATCTGGCTCGCGGCGCGGAGGACTAGAATCAAGAGGTGGCTGTGTTAAGTATCGCGTAGCATGGGAGTGTGAAGAATGGCCGGTACGGAAGAGCACCGACGCAGTGTAAAAACTCACCTTCACCACTCGAGACCCCATTGCCGCTGGCAAGGGACACGTACTCCTCGAGCACAAACGCGAATTGGCTGTCGATACTGAGCTGGTAAATGATGCTGCTGGCATTGACATTTGGCTCGTTGGGGTTTTGTGCAGTCTGTTCAATCCGAGGGTGTCCATGTCAGTTTCCACTGAAAAAGCTGCAAACAATTCTGGCGGTGCTGCGTTGCAAGGTGTTGGAAAGGAACACCAGCACATACCGATGTGGCGATAAGTCCTGTCAAGGTGGCCAGCACAAGTGCATAATGATGATGCATTATGGCTGGGAGTGGGTGTTGTCTCTGGTGTTATGTGTATTTGTGTGGATGCTCGAAAAGTTGTCAGTGTTGGTCGTCGCCGATATATCTATATCTAGATCGAAGTCAGCTCAGACTGTGTGTGACCGAGTAAGAAGCTGCTGAGGTACATAAAACTCCCGTCTCCCGAGAAGTGCCAGTCGCTAGTTATATGAAAAATCACCTCGGGCGACCTTGTGCGGACTTGCAGGATCAGAGCAAACACACCTCCCCCACCCACGGTGATGATATTTAGTTCGTCAGCGAGACGTAGGGCAAAGCTGCACCTCAAGGAACCATGACGTGTATGCCACGTCTGCCCGGGACCAGAATCCCTGCAGGACATTCTGGCAAGCCCGGCTGCACCTCGACGCATTGAGCCCACGCTGACAATGTCTATCAGAGGCGCGACTGTCATGTCAGTAATTCGATCAAAGGAGCGCGGGTGTAGCGCGGCACATGCCCATTTCAGGAAACCGTTATGTTGAAATCGGGGGCGCAGCCCGTCTTAGCGTCCTCTGTCTTTCCGCAAAATCCAGGGTGACCAAGGCACGGCAACCCAGCACAAGCACAGGTGCAGATCATCGACGACATGGCAGCAGTGGTGAATGAGCAGTCTGGGTAGTCAACGAATTAGACCACAGCTAGACCCGCATGCTGCCGGAAAGCTTATGTCGCGGCTAAGCTTTCGGGGAAATGCGAGTTGAAATGGGGTATGGAGTATTGACCCCCCCTGCAAGGCGGCAGAGCGACAAGGTAAGTAAAGTAGCTGGCATCCTAATGTCCAAATGCGGCAAGTGTTATGCTTCTGCAGGTCGCCCATCCTCATCATTGTCATCCGCGGTGAGAGCCGCCCACCATCCACAAAGATGAGGATTGCTTTTACCTCAGCCAAGGCGCCCTGTTTGGTATCGTGTCTGTGCAGAGAGGGCCTCGTCGTCCTAAGGCACACGCATAACGTTATCTATAGAGATGGACATCTTCCAGCCTGCACACAAACGTCTCATATGAAACACATTCACAGTTGATTCATGATTTTCAGGGCAAAGGTTGTGTTTGCCGTCAGTTAGGTAACGCCAGCACTTCGGGTGGCTCAAAAGAGGCCTTGCTACTTGAACCAAGCCTTAACTTTATCTCTTGTCCGCATCCCTCGTGACTGCGGATCTGGTGTCCCCTTGTGCCATATCCACTTACCTCGCGCCCTGCTCTTCCATATTCGGCTATGCCCCCGCTCTTCTTCAAAGCGGTCCTCATCAGTCTGCTCCTCACCCGAAGACTCTGCTTCAACGGTCTGCTCCTCGTGTGAAGACTCTGCTTCAACACTTTGCTCATCGTCTGAAGACTCGGCTTCATCACTCTGCTCCTCGTCTAAAGACTCCAGTTCATCAATCCTGGACTTGACATCTGCCAGCATTTGCTCGAGGCGGACGACATTGTCCTGATCATCGATGGCCTCGTAGACATCGCGCAGCAGTTTTGTATTAGCCTTCGCATTGCTCAGGTCTGTAAGTGTCGACGTTGGGTGGCACTGAACAGTGTGCTGGAGGAGGGCCACAGCCTTTCCAGGCTCTGCCATGGCCAGCAAGGCGGTGGCAAGCCAATATTGTGTGTTCAGAAGATCAAAATGTTGTGGGGGTAGCGTCTTGGTCCTGGTCTGTAAAACGTGGTTGAGAAGGGCAGTCGCTTGTGTGGGGTCACCAATGCCGACAAACGCCCGAGCAAGGGCTACCTGTGTGTCCAGCATGTTGCGGTCATGAGGTGGGTACTGTGGCCTCCGAACGGCAAGCACATGGTTGAGCAGTGGAATCGCTGCTGATGCCTGGCCGGTTTTGAGGTAGGCGCGTGCGAGGCCATGCTCGGATCTGACTCGGACCCAATCGTCGTCAGATCGGGTGTGCCGGGTGGCCGCGAGGACATGCTCAAAGATGCGTTTTGCTCTATCGAGTTGCCCGTCACTCTGGCAAGCTTCTGCCAGGAACGTTTGAGCGCGTGCCCACATGAGATGCTCGGTGTCGAGGGGCGAGGCCACCTCGGCGAGCACTTTGACAGCTCGCCCAGAGTGTCCGAGTCTTTGGAGCATGTGCCCACGCAGCAACGGTGCAAAGACGAGCCACTCGTCATCGGGTGGGCGCGTCTCCCGTAGCGTGGCAATGGCAGCCTCGACAACCCGCAGTCCAGCCTCAAAACGGTCATCATTCATGTATTGTATTGCCAAGTTGCACTGCGCCTGTGCATACTTTTCGCTGCCGTGGTCATAAAATTCACCCATGCCCTCGGTGTGGACCAACGCCCACTCAACTGCGTCATCAGGACGCGCATCAGCTCCCAGACAAACGCGAGACATGGACCGCGAGCCAGATTCGATCGAGTGTCTGTACTCCAGCGCTGTCCGTCAGCACCCGCTGGGCATGCGGCAGGTACGCCGTCCACACAACGCGCGACGACTTGATGTAATAATCACCAAACTCCATCTTGCTCTTCAGACATTCCAATGCCATTGTTGTCGCATCGTCCATCAATTGTTCCCGTGCCACCCAGTTGCGGATCGCTAGATGCACCAGGCTGTGCATGTCGTACACCTCGCCTTGCCGTTTTGTCAACGAGTACTCCAGCAACGTCCCGATTGTCTTGCCCATCTCTGCTGCCGACCATCCCAACTCGGGCAGCATCCCCTTGGGGATCGCCTTGGGCTCAACTCGTGACAGAAACATCAGCAGCTTCACCGTGGGCCCCGCGCTCCCGCTCGCCGCCGTCCTGTCTTCGCTTCTCTTGACCTGGTCCAGCGACACCAGCCATGTCGTCATCGCCGCATTGTACTGGGGCTGTCGCTGCTTCTCTGCCGGCCACTGTTCCGCAGAGCTTGTCCCAAAGCTCAGCAGTGCTGCTGCCTCATCCTCCCGGCCCTTCAGGAGCCCCAGATACTCTTGCACCAGCATCCGGTTCCGGTTCATGTATGCCGCAGCCTGCGTGATCGCCAGCGGCAGCATCTCCAGTGCCTCCAGCAGTTCCACGCAAAACTGCTCGCTGGCATCAGGTACCCGATCTGCAACGAGTAACCTCTTCAGCAGCGCTTTGCCTTCCTCACTAGACATTACGTCGAGGTTGACAAAATTCGGGCTCGCCGACATCTCTAGCGCCGCCTCCTCAGTGCGCGTCGTCACCAGCGTAATGCCACTCGGGCTGTTCGGTAGATAATGTCGCATCGCCTTTACAAGGTCTATATCATCAGCATTATCGACCACAAGCAGCCATCTGCCACCTTCAGGGCTTCTCGACAGATAGTCCTTCAGCCGCTTCTTGGCGTCCCGTTCTTTGTTCTCCTCTCCGGATGCCATCCCGAGTCCATCCAATATCTCCGAGCACGACTGCGTGAATGTATTCATCGTGAGTGCAGAGATCCAATAAATCGAGTATTCGGGCATGTTTTCCTGCACCCAGTACGAGAACTGGAGCGCGACCTGCGTCTTCCCGATGCCCCCTAGGCCTCCGAGACTGACCAACGCCACCGTGTCTTTGATGTTCCCATCATCGCCTTTGGCGAAACAAACGTCGCGTAGCCGTTCCAATATCGAGGTGCGGCCTGTGAAATCATTGTTTCTTCGCATTGGGATGAGTCTTATGACTTTTGATCGTATCTTGTTGGCAGATCTTACTTGCTTGGTCAGCTTAGGGCAGTTATGTATATCCAGTAGCGTCCCGTCATGCACTTACACGGCTTCCTTCACAGGCTGTTGGGCACTGGCGTTGACGGCACGCATCGCAATCTCCTGCAATCTCGACCTCACGATATCATACACGTGGTCGTGCTGAGCGTACTTGACAATCTCCGAGTGCGCGCGATCGATGGCGCACTCGAAACCTCGCTTGTCCGCCTGTGGAATACAGTGCGTCGCGGACGGGCGTGATACGAGGACCGAAAGTGGTCCTTGCATTGTCCACTTTCCATCTTTCAACTACCAGGGTCTTGAGTCAGCGTTCGAGCCCTTCGTCCTCGATGTATTTCTACTTACCACAGCGGTAGGTGACATGACCGTCTCATAGAAGCAGAACACCTCTGCTGGTCTCTGTGGACTACCTAGACTCTTCAGTGCAGCTGGAAACTCACGTGTCTGCCGGTCAAGGAAGGCGGAGTTGGTTTGCCCGATGGACAAAAGAAGCGCTCTGTTTGCTCCTTTCTCGCCAGCCATCGGCTCGAGCGAGGTAATATCCATACCCAGATGAGGCACGCCAAAGAAAACGAGGCCGCTGATGGCGTTGCGAAGTCTTAGCACTGTGCTATCTCGGGAAGCAGCCAAAGAGATCATGGTCTGGCGGCATTCGACGAGCAAAAGTCAGGGACGGGCATTCGGTTGGGAGACGTGAAAATATGCGAGACGGAATTATACCCCTTTCAGAACCAGACCACCAAGGCTATGTGACAGAATAATGATAGGTCGTGGCTGGTCGCCATCCACGGTGGACTCAGTAGCAGTGAGTGCCAACAGCTCCTCCCGCAGTTGTCCAGCCAGGTCATTCACGTTCTGGACACTGCTGCTATTCGCTACTGGTGACGAGTAACCATAGATCATGATTCTTGCCATGGGGCGACCGCTGCTGAGTTCGCCCTGGCTGTCGTTGCGGCGTGGTGCTACCATGTGGTGGGGAAGCGCATCACGTAGCCACATGTGCTCGCCGCCACGCTGTTTGAAAGACCTGAAGGCGTGGCTCCCAAGTCCCGAGATGGCGATGATACTGGGGAACCAGGGACTTTTCAGTGTGTGCTCGTTTCAGATGAGACGACATGGAAAGAAGACTCACTCTACCATATGATCCTCCAGTGGCGGGCAATACAGCGTCGTCAGCCCCAGAAAATGCTCATCTGCAGCTGGGATCCATTGCTCCTCCCCGTCTCGGATAGTCTGGTGACTGACACAAGATCGCAATGAAGTCGGTGCTGTGGAAAGCCCATCAGTCAGGCTGACGGTGGCTGTCCTCGAGAGGCCATGTGGCTCGAGGGCGAGAGAATGCACTTTGATCGTCCAAGGGCCAGGGCTTGCTTTATCTCCGCAGGCTACTATCTCGTGAAAGCATGCACGGCTACATCGCGGATTGATGCCGCGGACCCTCCATGTCTTGGGTGTGCTGCTGGGCATGGCTCAGTTTGGGTTCTGAGAAGTGGGTGGTCTGTCGCCGTGTGTCATCGAAGGGAGGTCGAGCATTATCCGAGTCGCGAGGAAGCCTGAGTGCAAGCGAGACGCAAAAGCAGGCAGATGGGTGGCAGAGGTGCTGAAGCGGTGATGAGAGGTTCGCAGGTGTGATGTGGGAAAAGTGTTGGTGGTGAGGCCAATGCACCACCCACTCGAGGGAAGTTGCCCAACTGCATGCATCTGGGGCATCACAGCGACCCTGAGCAGCCTGCCCAGGTGCTCAGGCAGGTCAGGCAACGTAAGCACGTTGCAACCACTCTCTACAACGTGCATCAGTCGGCTGCATGTTCTCAGCTCAATGCGAATCAGGCTGCTTGGTGCGGCCAATGTGACGGCAGCATGGGCAGCAGAGGCTGAGTACGACTGCGTGATTCGCTGACCTTGCCGCCCTGCATGACACGTCCAGCCCCTCATCCGGGTGAGGCTGCCAGCAGCAGTCCTGCTGCAGAAGTCCTTATAGATGTGCCAAAGTAACAACGACACCTCACCACTCGACAAGCTGCGCCTCGCGAGGCCGCCCTGACGATTTCAAGCCGCCCTGAAACTTTGCAACCACAACTCGCCATCCTCATCCGCCATTGCTCCTTGAGCAGCATCGTAGCGACACGCCAGGCATGGAGCAATCCTTCCTAGCCAAGATATCCACACGACCACCACCATTTTCCCCAGATAATGCCCTGCGGAGTTACACTGAGATCGATGCTGACTTGCCCATTGCCCTTCAATATGACGATGAGTTTGTACACTCCACGACCGATATGGCCACCCTCATGCACTTCGATCTACATACTCCCAAACTCGATTGTCTGCACAAATGGCTCTGGACTGCCGGCCTCATGCGCCCTGCCCGCCCTCTCCACCGCCAGCGCCAGTTGAAACGCACCATCTTCGTCACCGAACGACCCGACGAGCACTTGGTATGGCACGAGGGCGTCATCTTTGTCAAGCCCCTGCCAGAATATCTCCTGAGCCATAGTTTCTGGGTCTCCAGCATTTGTCCACGTGACGCTGCCTTGTATAACAGCGCCCTTGGCATGCTCCTCTCCTACACCTGGCTCATCCGGTCCAAACCTGACCTCCGTGTTGCGCATGAGACAGGCTTGCTACCGGCAAATATCGAATGGCATGCCTGGTCATGGCTCGCCCGGGACGTCATCAAGACGTGCGAGACCCTCCGCGAGAACGCCAAGGTGGCTGCTTCTGATCTCGGCTACAAGAACAACCTCGATGAGCCCGCATGGCGATACGACTACGGCGAGCTCCGCCTCTCCCGTCTCAGTCGCCTCTACCGCTTTGGCTTCGCGGGTTTCACTGCGCGTAACCTCACCGGCGGCTTCACTGCGGGCTCGCAGCGCTACACCACCGTGTTCAAGCGCAATTTTGGGTGGCTCATCGTCATCTTTGCGTACCTATCGATCGTTCTTAGTGCGCTGCAGGTCGCGCTTGCTACGAGCCAGTCCGCCGCAGACGAAAGGTTCCAGGCGCTTAGTTATGGGGTTGCCGTGGCCTCTTTGGCGGTTGTCTTTTTTGTGGCTGTGCTGGCTTTCATGGTTTGGACGGGGTTGTTTTGGTATCATGTGCTGTCGACGAGATATTATCATCAGCAGGTTATGCTGAAGCGGCGCAGGTGAGTATGCCGGGTTTCAAGAGACGTTGCCCTTTCATACTAGAGACCGTGACTATGCTTCAATGTCTTTTGGTCATTGATGGTTACTCAAGTATTCTTAGTCAAGAGAAGGGAGGAGACGGAACTGGTTGTTCCACTTGGAAAACGTTACGGAGACGTTTTCGGACAGTAAGAAGTCAAGGCGATGGGCGTCTGTTTTTGAAACTTTTTCTGATTTATAGATTTTCGACTGACCGGCTGGGCCGAGCAATTCTTTCCTTAGATAATAGAAAGAACCGCCGAACTTCCTCCCTCGATGGTCTCGCTTATCGCTTCAACGCGGATATATTCAGCCTCCCCACCATCTTCGCCCTCCCCAATGAAAACCTACCATCCGTCAACCTACGTCGCACCGTTTTAGCTAGCATCAACTTTGACCACCTCCCGTTCCCTCCGCGCAACCACAGTTGCCACCTAGGCCTTCGAGGTGGTATTATTAGTATTCGGCCGCACCCTGGAAGCCGATCTCCTCCAAGTGCGCGAGGTGGGACCACTCAAACAGCACCTGGCCCCGTGCCGACATCCCTCTCGTAGAAGAGCATGTCTGTGACCCAGCCTTCCATTGGACCGGAGACTGAAGTGAGGTTTGCGCCGGGGGTGGTGCTGTAGGCCGCTATCAGCATTGATGACCATCCCCCCAGCCCCGGCGTGCGTAACCCGGGTGGGAGAGAGGCGGGTCGATGACGCGGGACTCGCGCATGTCGAGGTCAGAGATCGTACACGAGCTGGCCCGTCGTCGGTCATGGTGAAGGTCGAGTAGTTGTGTGCTGCACCGCCGGCGACTTTGAAGAAAAGATATCCCAGTGTGCTTGGTGATATTGAGGGACTGGGGGTTGTAGGTCTGGCCAGGAGACAAATGTCTTTTGTGGCCATTTTGCGACTGGGAGCTTGGGTTCATCTTGTCGGAGGGTAAGTGGTTGCTGGGCTACTGCTGTTGCTAATGTTGAGCTGAACACTCCCAGAAAGAAATGGACTGGGTGTTGTGTTGAACATGGTGATGGCCATGCTAATTTCTAGACTGGGTGGAATGTCACTTTGTAAGCAACGAGGGACAATTGATGCATATCTCTGCCTGTATGCACCGCGTGTCGTGCATATGCGTGCACGAGAGCAGCAAGATGGAGGACATCAGGGGTCCCTGCTCACAGCATCACACCATCCAATCGGACATCCGCCGTCAGCCCTACCTAAGTACTTACTTAAGTAAGTACACTGGACCCTGGGGCTCACCACGAAATATGGATGCCTGCGGCACGTTTCAGCCGCGGGTGACCGCAGAATCTCACCAGGGAAAAATGGATGCTGAGGATTGCGGCATCCCAGCCTTGTCGTCAAGCACGATAATGCAATGATAGTGTTCGCCCGTCAACATCTCTACCCACCATCACCCATCAAATACTAGGGAACACACGCTATCACTTGCAGATTCTCCACGCGCAAGAATCAGCACGCGCCAGCCCCCTGGCCACACAGCACAGTCGGCAAACACAGCAGCGATGCCGCCAGCCAGCAACAACAGTAACAACAACAACACCACCGCCACCACCAGCTGGCATCCGAGCGGCTACAACGGCACTTGCACCCTCGGCGGATACGACTACTACTACTACGGCAGCCCTGGCGACATCTGGCCCAGCGACACAGGCCCCGTGGCCATGACGGGGCTGGCCGGCGACGACCCCACGGACCCGCGCGTCGTGTCCTGCTGCGCGCCTTTCCCCGTCAATCTGGCCCCTCCCTGCACCCTGTGGTGCGAGTACGACCCGCGCGGCTCGGGCGTGGGCCTGCAGACCTGTCTGGAGACGAACAACGACGGTCTCACGATCCACGCGTCGTTCGGCCACGGCCCCGGGCGGGTCACGGGGTGGCTTGGCGCGGGGATACCTGCCGGCATGCCTACTGCTGCTGCCAGTAGCGCCGTGGTCATAGCCGCCGGGTTGGCTGTCACGTTTGCGATTGTGCAGTGGAGGACGTGGAGGTATGGGAAGAAGAATGTTGAAGGGTGGAAGGATGCTTGGTGGAGGAGTAGGGGGGTGGACGGGCCGGGAGATGCGGAGAAGTAGAGCACAGTCCATGACGGGGACTCTAATGCGTTTGTGGGATGTTCTTGAGCACTGGGTGATTGCTGCTCATACACGTCCCCCGTCAGCCATTACTGCCTAAAGCGAAGTTGTCGATCAACAGAGCAAATTCGTGCACAAATCACATGTACGTCACTGCAAAATATAGAGGGTTGGCTGGACATCGGAAGGCTGGACTGACAACGTTGTTGATAGCCTAGGGCGACCACTGGGGGCATCAAAGTTGGCACGTCGATCTGAGCAGGTTTGGCAAAGCTCGTGAAAGGACAAGTCTGACAATTTGGCCAAGCAAAAAGCTTTGAGCATATCCAAAAAGCAACAATAAACAGGCAAAAGCCAGATGCTGTCTAGACAAACACCCAAGCTCCAGCTCGGGACTATTGGCCGGTTCTTTGACTGGGACAGCCTCCAGAAGTACGCGGATAAGCTCATTATCCGCATCCGTGCCTTTGTCGAAGACGCACGGAAGCTGCTCTTCGAGTTAACACCCGCAATCAGGCGCGATCGTGCCAGATGGCGTGTGGGGGTCAAGAACACGATTACAGTGTTGGAAGAAATGCCGTGTTATTAAGTTCACCATTGAATAACATCTCTATGCAAATGTGCCATCACTACGCTCTCAAACTATTACCAGGCCTTTTCGCGGCTCGAACCAGTCCACAACCTCATTGAACTCTTGGAACAAGTCGTCTCGGAAGTCATAAGCCATCAGTCCAAGCCTTTCAAACTTTCCTTCTCTACGATGGTTCTCGTTCTCATGCCAAAGGACCATGATGACTTCGACGACCGGGGGCATGTTTCCCCAGTACAGAAGCGTCACAGTGCTCAGACACGACGCGCTATCAGCAGGCATAACATAATCCGGCTTGAACTTGTAGTCGAGGGTCCTGCCCGTTTCGCGGTGTGTCAGTTCAAAAGTCTGCGGCTCACTGACGGATCCGGGATCAACCAAGTGCACGTCAAATTCGAGCGCCCGACCATCAACCTTGATAAACCCAGCAGTTATGGGTCCCGTAGGCCGCGTCTCGTCCGCGAGTGTACACTCGGCCTCGGTGATTTCCACGGCAATATGCTGGTTGCACATCTCGTCCTCGTTGCGGTTTGGGAACCCAAGTCTACCGACCACGGACAGCCACGACCAACTGGGCGCGAGATAGACGTCTCTCGGCTTGTGGTGCGTGTCCAGGACCTGCCAGCACAACTGGTTGGCCAGGTCCCGCTCCCACGCGCCTGCGAGATACCTGCCCGTGGGCATGTTCGAGAGGAGAGCCTGCTCGGCGACACCGGCGAGCGCGACGACGCGGTCCGCGACAAAAGTGAGCTTGCACATCGAGTACCTCTCGGCGATGCACATCCAGCGGATCGGTAGGTAGTAGTATCGCTGCTTCAGTGGTGGCTGCGAGGCGTCGCGCTTGCGGGTGCCCAGGGCGGTTCGGTACGCGACGACGAAGCTGGCCTTGGTGAGCATCCCGCCGCACAGGCAGTCGCTGCCGCTGCAGCACTCCCACTTGAGCTCCTGGCTGTCGAAGTAGACCATTCGTGGGGACAGGACACGTTCCTGCAGGATCCAGCCGCGGCTCAGTAAGGGCGAGTGGCTGAGGTCGTCCGCATCGATGTCGCCGCTGCTATATGCTGTGTGGGTGTCGTTGGGCTGCCTCTGGATTCGTAGGGGGTGCAGACCATCTTCAGCATCGTTTTCTACTGGCTCTGGAACAGTGTGAATGGGAAAGTCGCCCGAGGTCTGCCTGTTTGCATAAAGACCACCGTGAGAGCCGACTGAGCAGCTGGCTGCGATATTGAGATAGCTTCCACTGTAGACGTCCTTCATGCGCGTAGCTTCGTGCTTCCAGTCGTCAGGATCGTCCTGCATTATACAGATAGTGTCGATCCAGATGTAATCGATGCCGAGCTGACGTGTCAAGCCCATGGAATCTCGAAATGTCTTGGGGATAGTGTCCCAAGGAATATCTCTTGCCATGGCCGCCTCGGTCGCCTTGAGCAGCTTGAACTGCTCGTCCTGGCCCCATCGGTGGCTCAACGTCGTGTAACTCAGCACCTCGCCGCCTGTCTTGACGACCCGGACTTGATCATTGGCCACACGGACAAGTCTCGTCGGCGCCGGAGCGCCTTCCGCAGGGACACACCCGTGTCGCTTGTCGCACTTCGCGATCCACATTTTGAGCTGACCAAGGGCTGCCTCATCGTCCGTCGACTCTAGTGCTTGGCAAGAAAGCGAGGCCAGGGCCTTGCAGCCAATTGTCTCTCCGCCTTTTCCAGACACGTCCCGCCAGATGTTGAAATGCCTCTGTCCCTCGAGGAATCGCTTGGACGGCGATGTCCGGATGATCCTCCTACCACTCGACATGGCTGTCCGCGGCGCGAAAAGCTCAACATACGTAGCCTCCCAGTCTTCCTCCAGCCATTCAGCCTGCCTGTCGTCGAGACTGCCCCATCCCTTCCGGTCGCGCTGCAGCAGGTCCTTTACAGTGCCCTTGATGGTCTGGGCAATCTCCTCGACCTCCGTCAGAGCTCGCGCAAGTGCCGCACACGTCGGACACGCTGGACGCGGCCCAGCCTCGCCGTCGGCTTTCCAGACGTACGTCATGCTCCTACCTTCGCCGCTCTCGCGAAGCATAGCGATCGTGGTGCTGGGGTATCCAAACGCGTCTGCGAACGGAGCCTGCGGACACGTGTCGGGCGAGCAGTCGACGTGGAGATCTTTGCACAAACAAAGTCTATCGGACAGCGGTGGTTGGGGCTGGGGAGGTTCCATAGTCAGAGTCAGAAGTAGCTGTGAAAAAAGTGCAGAGGGTTCGTTGGGCTGTAATATGGGTTGCACCCGGGGACTGATGTGGTGTAAGTGGGTGAAGGAGGCGATCTTTTCAAATGTTCTAGTTCCTCGAGGGAGGTCAGTCGGTTTGGGTAAATTGAAGGCGAAGTAATATTGCTCCTGTGATAGTGCATATTGGTTATGCATAGAACTCGCCATATGTGTATTAGACATGGGACTCTGTCCCCGCCAGCAGGCTTCTCAGCAGAGACTTGGAAAGACAGCTGCAGGGGCAAGGAATAGCCCCACAACCATCTGTCTTGAACATGGGGTAGTGTGCCATGTTAAGTTGATTTACGATGTGCTCGTATTGCTGGCCAATGAACGTCCAAACAGGGCGCCAGCGGCAAGTAGTTTCTTCTCGGGCACCCAGACCAACCTCAATTAAGTGAGGGCCAACAGCTATTTACCTTCAAACCCCGGATAAACCGGCGGCACCACAACATTTGACCTCCCAGCCTTGAGATCACCATTCTGCGCAACGACGTAAAATTCAAAGTTCCACGTTCCTGGAAACAAGAAAGCAACCGTATGCGACGTCCCCGCGGCGGTGGAGTAGTCATCAGTCCTGAAATCCTCGTTATTTTTGAAGTTGCGGAAGTAGACCCTGTAGCTCGCCGCCCCGGCTACAGCCGGCCAGCTTAGCACCACAGTCGTTGGGTCTGTATTGCTGACGGACATTCCGCTGACGGCGCCCGGAGTGCCAGCACCGGGTATCACGCTATTGCCCACAGTTGGCCATCCTGGGCCAGATGAAGTCCAAGTTACCACCGCGATACCCTGGATGTGTCCCGGGTCGAGACTGTCAGTAACCGTCACACTTGTACCCTGGACGCCACGGCCGTTGGGGAAGACGGTGCCAGTGGCGGTCCTGTCGGCAGTAATAACCTCGTACAAGATAGCGCCAGGTACAGAATCCCAAGACATGAAAATACCATTGTCTCTCGGCTCAACACGAAGATTGTTAGGACCTTTGGGGTTCGTGGGGTGTGCAACGGCGGAAGCAATGCCTGTCCAATCCGAGACGCGGTTGATGCCCATGTTCGTGCGGACGGAGTACTCCCATTCCTGCCCTTCGAGCACCCAGCTGTTGTCCCAGCGGTTGATCGGCCATGAAATACCATTTGGCCACATTTGCCAATCAGCCTGACCCTTGAGGCGAGACCGCACCTCGTAGCTGTTCGCCCCGAAAAGTGCATCCCACTCGATTTTCAGGCCCCAGGGGGCAGAAGAGACGCGCAGCCCCGTAGGCGCGGTAGGCGACTTGCCGTTCCAGTAACCAGCGCTATCGCTAGATGGCACCTCAAGAGCATTTTTGCCGACGCCCATGCGCACTAGTGTCTTACTGAAGGCACGAGCGATCTGGTACTCGCCCAGTTCGCTAGGGTGCAGACCATCGTAACCAGCTGGGCATCCGCTTCGTGGGGTACAGGAGTACTCCCCAGCGACATCAACAAGTTCGATCCGGGAATTAGATGTGCTCCATCCCGGAATCGCGTCCTTGAGCATGGCATTGTACCGATCTGTATTGGCGACGAGGTCATCGCGACCGTCGATGAAGGTGCGGTGCACGACGTTAGCCAGAAGGATCTTGACGTTGGAATTGGCCGCCCTGGCTTCATCCACGATGGTTTTCATCGACTGCAGCGTTCCTTCTGGACCAGACACGAACCAGCCAAGGTCGTTGAAACCCAGCATTACGAACAAATAATCTGGCCCGTACTCGGAGACCTTGCTACGGATCTCTCCCTTTACCTGCGCGGCCTGCCGGCCCCAGAGAGCCCAATGCTTGCCACTAGGCCAGTTTAGCCCACGCGAGTACAACCCGCTGACACGAGGCGCATCGGAAGGAGCTGGGCCAGAGCCGATCAAACGAGGAGGCTTGGGATCAGATGGGAGCGCGTTTGTGTGCGTCCCGTCCCACGGACCAACAAAGTCAACATTGACCCCTTCGCCATATAGCCACGT
The DNA here is from genome assembly GCA_031142775.1 of Microdochium paspali. Classification (NCBI taxonomy): domain Eukaryota; kingdom Fungi; phylum Ascomycota; class Sordariomycetes; order Xylariales; family Microdochiaceae; genus Microdochium; species Microdochium paspali. The sequence continues at coordinate 129,526 of JAVBIV010000007.1, forward strand.
GTCGAAACGGAAACGCCAAGTCCAGTCGCCTTCAAAGCCCTGGGTGATCGAGTCTCCCACTATTATGGCCTTGAAGTCTGTTGCTGGTGGTGGTGTAGGCTGGACTAGGCCAGGGCATTTCTGATTGTCTGGTGTTTCGGGGGGTGTGCCGGGACTGCCCTTCTCGTCACGCTCGGGGTCGAATTCGTAAGGAAAATTGTCATTGTTGCACACAGGATTGTCCGAGGGCAAGTCGGAGCAATCAGAGGTTACTGCGTTGCGGAGATTGCCGGAGAAACTGCTGTCCTTCAGGGCGAAGCTGGCAGAGCCGAAGTTGTATCCGGAGAGCTTGTCACGGATCTCTGTTGTTGGGAAGCCATTCCACGATACCAAATCGCTAAGCTGCCACGTGCCCTTGTGATTCTCAATTCTGTCGTCATCTGCATTGGCGAAGCGGAAAGCATGGGTTGAGGCTTTATCTTTGTGGTAAACCATCTTGGGGTGGTCGCCATTATGCCAACGGACTTCCGAGGCTTCTCGGCACTCCCAGCCTCCGTGGGCAGAACCGCAGACCCATTTCTCGATGGAGGAGTCGTCGGGTACCCAGACTATAATGTGTTCCCAGTCATTGCTGTGACCTGTGCTCCCACCTGCGGCGTAGTCTTTCTCGAAGTAGTAGTCGTACATGTATGCGCACCACCCGCTGTTGCAGCGCTGTCTCGAGCTGTGGCACTCAAGGCGTTAGCATCGTGGTTTTATCCTAATAAATTCGCCGGCTTCAAGGTTACTCACTAGACATTGTTGTTATCGAGATCCGACTCGTCTCTGCATCCATCGGTGGGACTGCTGGCGGGAAGTCCCTGAGAGACTATTCCATCACAGTTGATAGCAGCAACATTGTAGCAAGAGTCCGTGTCAAAGTCTGCAAGCATCCAGCCACGTTAGTGATAGCGCCCCTTTCACGGGCTAGGGCTTCATGACGACTTACCCAATGCTGGCTGATATCGCAAATCATTGTCTGTGGCTCGCTTAGGGACCTTACCCACTGCCCTTTTGTCGAGGATTGAAGAACCGTGGGCTGAGGGAAAGAGTGAGATGATGCCCAGGGCGACTTCCAGAACGAGGCGTTTTGGTATAGGAAACGCATCCATGTTGACAAATTGAACCAGAAGATGTCGAGACCAGTGCGAAGTCTTGCCACTACAATTCTTTGGAGAAGGTTTTGGTTCAGCGAGCACCCAGTTTAAGTAGTGCGCTCTTGTGTCAAGGGAATTCCAAGTACAGCAAACTCCGAAATATCTGAGTGGGTTTTCGAAAGGTCTTAACCTTGGCATCAGCCGCCACCGTGCGCCTCAACATGCTCAACCTGCTTCAAAGACACTAGTTACAGAAGCAAATTTGGATAAGGCTGATTTCTTCTGTTGAAGGTATTATGACTCGATCTAGGCTGACGGTAAAGCAGCGCTCTTGAGACAAAGAATAGATCAAAATCTCCATTATGACCTTAAGATCAGGGTCTAAATGCTAGGAGCCTGAACCACAAGCCCTGTCTATCAGTCTCTAGCTAGATTGTAGATGCAACAACGGCAAGACATGTGCGCCAGGACACATCTCTGATACAGGCTCGATGCTTCTTGGGATGTCATGAGCGTCTACCTAGAGTACGTACTGAAAGGTCAACGAGCATGGTTCCCCGCGGGTAAGATTTATGTTGGACTTGCAGCCAAGCCCACCAGGATTGTGAGCCTAACACTTATCTCCTTTGCAGGGGTAGTCAGCTTCGCTAATGTTAGGTAAGTGTTATACATTCCAACCGTTTCCGTTAAAGCAGCGGATGATGAACGAGGCCTGGTCCTAGCGCTGGATCGTTTTTATTCCAGCAGTCTAATCTACGAAAGCAACACCCTTCGAGAGCGCCAAAACTGGGCTTTACCTCGAAACCGACCACAGAGATAGATGCATAACCACGTCCATCGTACTCAAATGGTGAAGGCAGCAATTCATGCACAGCCTTTCAGAAGATAAATGGTCGACGAGAACCAGATTATTGGATGGCTAAATCGCTTCGGTGTGGGAACCTCATCTGGTATCAGTTTTCATCACGATCATTCCCAGCAGCACTGATCATGCCTCATCACCCTTGTGTAAACTAGACAGGCGTCCAAAATGTCTCAGTTTGGACATCGAGTCGCAAGGGTCTTCAAGCCTCTTGCAGGAGTGCGATTGCCCCTTCATGGTTGTTGGGGTAAGCTGAGCCGAGGCTTCCCGAAATTGGCTGACAGACCCGATCACAAGCTTAACGGTATGCATCATTTTTGGTGGCTAAGACTGACATATTCCCCCCCACGATGTAATTATGCAGGGGTACTCCATTTTGCATGGTTGCAGAACCGCAGGAGACCCAGAAAATAAGCACTTGCCTGTTCGGGTGATCATACTGCTCCGGGGGGGGGATGACAAAACCTTTAATTTTGGTCCTGCGAACTATATTCTGGGGCTGAAAGGTGCAAGCCTGCTTTGTGCACAAACTAGGTTCCCTGGGGGTACAACGTTACATTTAACCACCCGGACCTGGCGGCTGAACAGGGCTATCCGAGCCTATCTCTGCCTGTCAAAGCATTCTGCTCCAAATCCTGGGACGATATGATAGATAGTGATCTTGGAGTCGGCAGGGGTGTGTCCGCGAAAGCTCACCTCCGACTAGGCACTACAATTAGTATCTTTATCTGATTAGGAAGTTCTTAGTTCTCTAGTTATGCCGGCCAAGCTCATTCGTAGCAGATGTTTTGGGCCTTGGGTGATAGCCAAGCTCAGCAAGAATGCGAGTTGGATGCCCAGCTTGCTAATCCTTACACTTCCTCTATAATTGCAAACTCATCCGAATCACGCTAAAAGCCTTGCTCGCCACAGTGCATGAGCCTTGCCTGAGCTGTACCCATCGCGCAAGTTAGCACAACTGAGCAGGAGTGAGCGCAAGGGCTAACCCATGCATTGATACTTCCAGAGCCAATCTCGGAGCATGGCACTGCACAATCAATGTTTGCATCCAACGACTTCGCTACGGCTTTTAGTACATACTAGTGGACATGTCCAATACGTATTTACCAGTAGAAGATCGTGGTTTGGCCTTCTAAGGCAACGGCTTTGTTAAGTGTTTATACAACTATTGTGCTTTTGAATAGGGCGCATCCAGAAACATATGTTTATTCTCTGCTACTTTTTGTCTCCATTCGATATTTATATCTATACTGCTCTAATGTTAAATTAATGGACCGTAAGTAAAGCACGTAATTATTTAGATTAATTATTCTGGTAGCTTTGCACCCGCCACCTTTCATCAGGCTTCGCGGATATAGTTCCTCAAGTAGTCATTCTGGACAAAGCACCCGGTTGACAAGTCAGCTTATAGCATCCAGGTCACATAAAAAGGGCATATCTAAACAAGATTTTCATGATTCCCTTTTTGGAGGCAAAAGGGAAGATGTTCATGAGGTCTTCCTGGCCAACAGCGAGCTCTTCCCGCGAGCTCAGGACGCGCTGCTAGAGGGCAATTGGAACAAGGTATTCTGCGAGCTGCTTCTGGGGTTACCTAGTCCATTGTTTGGAGGTTAGACCATTTGCTTATAGCAACTGTCTTCTGCACAACGGATAAGCACCCACTCTCACCCATCGCATGAAGATTGGCGGCGCAGTAGAAAAAGCGAAAATGCACTTTGACTTAGATAAAGATGGACGTGAAATCGCGCCTGTCGCTCAAAAACTACATCCTGGCGCTGAGATACCCGCAAGGCCCTTGACCGAGGAGACTAGAACTAGTGACCCAAAAATGCCTAAGGACCATCCTGGTGTTCGGAATGTCTTTGGCGCCCATCACGACCGCGTGATAGACTGATTTATGGCGTGCTTAGAATACTTCGTAACTTCCAGGCCCCATTCCCCAATAAGTGTGAGTCTTCGATCATTGTGGCAAGCAACGCCGCGGAGTATGGAAGACGGAAAGCTCCTAGAAGTACAATTTACGCAAGGGAATAGATGAAGATGGCCACTTTCCCAATCCACTCTAGGTACTCTTGCTTATCAAATATCGCTGAAATCAGGATACTAAGGGTCTGTCGCAGTGGATGGAAGTTAGTGATGCTGAGAGAGGGCTATAGTCACCTAGCAGTTTCGTAGAAGAATGACTTCTTTAATATGAGATATGTCTGGCACAGAGGAAGGATTTGTCATCATCTAAGGAGGGCGAAGCGAAGCAACTACTGTATACGTCCAGGCGCTGTGCTGGGGCAGCGAGGAATCCTCTGATGGGGCCAAAACCCTTCGCCCGTGACTGCAGGATGGGCCCTCAACCACAAAGGAGTTGGTGGCGGTGTTGTCCGCTCGGTGGTAAGCATGAGGCAGGACGCGGTGCGGCCCACCATTAAAATTGGTGCAGTCCGGCTCCAAGAAAGCAGCTGAAATCATGTTTTTCAACGACTCGTCACTTGGTGAAGGATAGGAGGTACTGCAACACCGTGGTAAGCTCAGGATATCGTTGGCATAGTCTCCACCCGTTCGTTTTCTGGAGTAGCTGCCGCAGGGGTCTAGCTGCATTGACCCTTTCGTGTCGCTGAATTATGTTGCCTCTCCAATACGGTAGCCGGGCTATAGAGACGAGATCTTCGATCATTTGCGGGAAGGCGGCAATGGGAATGACTCCGGTGCTGACAGGGTGGCGTTCTAGGGTCCGACTACAATACCCCGAACGGGGGGCGCCGTTCCAGGGTCCTAGCGCACTGTCTGGGACAGCAGGTGCCGTTCCGGAGCTTAATAATAATGTATCCAGAACAACACGAAAGGATACCGCAAGGTAAATATTGCGTGAATTATTAACATAATCCATCTACTATTTCCCCCAGGCCACCACTTTCCGGGTGCTAAGATGCTGAGAATGTGACCGGCCGCAAATAAATTCCCATTCCACTATTCTCGTTATGTTCCTCGCGTGAGTCCACTTCAAGCCAGATTCTGTATTAATCAGTGGGCTCGTGCATGATCGCGAGTTGGTTGGTAAGCGAATTTACCCCAGCACAAGACAGTCCTGACTAGCATGTTGGAAACAGGAAAGAATACAAAAGTAAAGCTGCAAGGCCTTTTCAATTCTCGAATGTGAACCCGCAGCGTCATCACGACCTATACCTGGGAACCTCATCCGACTTACTCCAACCTCATCCAATGGCATCTGTGAAAATCCTCGTCCTTGGCGCCACTGGCCCCGCCGGCATCTGCGTACTCCGCGAGTCGCTATTTCGCAAGCACCCGACAATAGCCTACGTTCGCAATGCATCCAAAATACCCAATGATCTACGTGAGAACCCGCTGCTTGAGGTAAGAGGCGCAGAAACCGTACGTTGTTAAAGGGAGGAACTCTAAACTGATTGTTCTCATAGGTGGTCGAAGGCCAAATGGATGACACCAACCAACTTGGCGTTGCAGTTTCCAAGGCGACAGCGATCATCTCGCTTCTTGGACCTGGAGGAGGTCTACCTAAAGGCCAAGAATTCCCGTTTCCTGGTTACTATTCGTCTATTTTCCCGTTGATGCAGCACCATCGTATCAAGCGGATACTTGTAATGGGCACTCTGGCTATTTCACAAGAGGGTGATAAATTCTCTTCTATGCGCAACATCATGAATTCTGGTGTTCGCTGGGGGGTCCCAGCAGCATACCGCACAATTCTGGCCATCCAAAAAGTGTTCGAGAAAGAGGCCGATGGCCTTGACTGGACGATTTTCCGCCTGGGAATGGTGCAGGGTACCCATGATGAGGAGAGTTGGAAAAAGGATCGCAAAATGGCTACTTACGTTGGGCCAGTTGCTCATAGGGGCTGGACATGGAATATCAGCAGAGGCGGTATGGCAAAGTGGCTGGTCGACCAAGTCGAGGACTCTAGTTCCGCGGTCAAAAACATACCGGCCATCAGCACGCGCAAAGCATAGCAGCTTGGCTGACTAGATCTGCTTTACTCGTGGCACACGGACTTCCTAGAACGGTTGCAAGACGTTCTTCAAACCCAAGAAAGAACGCAGCCTGGAAACACAAAGACCAAGAAGACTGCATCCTCAGCTCGAACTGCGCTCATACACATGGTGTCGAACCCATGGTCGAGCACAGTCTGAAGGGAGCCTCGTAGCACTTCGATATTCCCGTTTATTCAGCGTTCCTGCAGTACATACATGCAAGATAATAGTAATGGGGACGGCGATAGAGGCCGTCCGACGATCTGAGCATTCACAGCTTTGAAAGTTACTTAGAGTTAGAAGAATAGACATTGTTTGAAGACCTCCCTGCTGCGAAACACCTTCCAGTGACGGAGTAGTTGACGCAGGATTCTACCTGATACTTAACCTATTTCACTATTTCAGGATTCTCAATGAACATGTCCAAGTCAGTTTGGTCTCGCAACGTCTATGTAGAGCCCATCAACGACTTGCACCCTGCCGTCTACGCAACGCTCTCTCCACTTCGTCTGGAACAGTTCTCGTGCTCTTTCTATATTAACACTATCCCAGACAAACCCTATACTCGTCGAGTTTATAAAATAGTCTAACTACTTGTTTGCTTCCTTAGCGCTATATGACGATGATGCCATAGTGTACCTAGTCCTTGAATCCTGTGCCTCGCAACTTTGCCATCTGGTCAAATCAGAAGGTGATAGTTATACCGGCAGTTTACCGAGAACACTATGCCGTCATCTAATTCAGGCCACCAATTTTCTGCACTGCATTGACATCGGTCATGGAGGTGAGTGCCGTCAAAAAGAAAAAGGACCCCCCGAGCATAGCACTGGTATGAGTGCCTACAGATATTTGACCTTAGAACGTATTGACTCGTATCTCTGGTTTGGAAGACTTGGAAGACACGGAAATACTCGAATTTCTCGGCAAGAAATAGACCACAAAGGTCGACAATGACTCCCAGACGCCTTAGAGCGGTACCAGGCCGGCACCAGAGTACCTCGTCTACGCCATCGACTGGAGTCAAGTCCCAACAACAACAAAACACGCTATGCACACCGAGGGCAGCATATGTCTGATTGACCTTGCGGAAGCCTTCGTCACGACTGGCTCGCCTCCCAAAGCAATGGGCATCCCCCCATCGTCCATCGAGCACCAGGGGCACTGTTTGGCGGTCGGTTCTTTGGCGGTTGCGATACCTGGGCTCCAGCTTCTACCATCTTTGAGATCTGCACAGGCCGGCAGGTGTTTGCCTGCTTCGACAACGACCCGGTCGAGTGTGTTTGTAAAGTATGTCGCATACCTGGGAAGCTGCCCGGGCCTTGATGGCCTTCGATATGGGAAGCCCGCACAGACTACCTTGAGGATGCAGTCACTGCGGAAGGATTAGGGACGATGTCTGGCGGTGGGACTGACACGACATCTGGGATGGGACCGGTAGAGGCAAGGTCTTTCCAGGCTACTGTGGCGTTGGGGGACGTTTTAGATGATGAGAGCACGCCGGCCGTCGTGAATGACAAGATATCGGAGGAAGGGACAGCGCTGCTTGCAGACCTGCTGGGTAGCATGTTGAAATGGCAACCATAGGACCAGCCCTTTGTGCAACAGCTCCTGGACCATCCGTGATTTAGACTCTGATATTCATACAATGCACATGTGTAGATGTCTGAAGATGACTTAGAGTGTTCGGAAGAGCGCTTCGCACGTGTTGTGTTGGATTGCATCTCCCGTTTGTGACGTCTGGTCGAGTTGGACAGCAGTTGTGTGGTGATCCTGTCAGGTGGTGACTCATATGTCGCGATGCTGTCTAGCAGATTCAAGTTAGTGGATGACCAAGATCCCGATGCGATGCAGTCTGATGAAGGAATCTTATGTGGTTGTGCGCACGGTCTGCATTCGCGCCTGCACACCGCTGATGCCCCCCCCCCCCCCCCAAAAAAAAAAGACTGCCTCGTAAGGCTCTCACGCATGGCCTTCCTGCCGCACGACTGAGCTGCAGCCGTGTCGTGCTTCTCATTTCTTTACATCTTGCAACACATGCGCGCGCCGAGTCCCCGAGGAAACTCACCATGATCACCACCAGTCGCTACACAAAATGACGATTCGTTGAAGACACAGCGACTCTATCAGACATGTGAAGTCTGTGCAATACACACTCGTCTGAACTGTTGTTCCCTCTCGTGGGTTCACTTGCCGTATCTCATGGAAGAGATACCACTCTCGTTCAATTGAGAGACTGGGTCAAGTGAAGGGTCGGAATAATGCTATAGAGGTTTGGCAGGACAGTAATACATACGTATAAAGTGAATTGAAGTACCGTTATCTCCGAAGAGATCCATCTATATATAAAGAATGATCGGGCCATATCCATGCCCAAGTGTCTGGCCACCAGCAATCCCTATCTTGCGCCTCGGAGAGATCCCGTATGATGACTCGTACCTACATTTGCCCCTGCCGGGTTGAGTCATGAGTGTGCTTTATTCATATGATATCAGTGCTCACGGTTACGCATTGACCCTTTTGAGCGCGACAAGATATGAGTATAAGAACCCCTAAGGAAGCTGCCCTGATGGGAACATGAAGAGGGTATCACATCGTTACCAATCTGCTTCATTCATTCAAACCCCTTACAACTGAATCTCAACCCAATATCTTTGCTTTCGAGTAATATTCACCCCCCATCTCGTACCAACATGGCTCCTCTGCAGAAAGGCGATGCGTTCCCTAGTGGCGTAACGTTCGAATATGTTCCTTATAGTCCCGAAAGGGCCGACGTCAACGCCTGTGGAATCCCAATCAAGTACAATGCCTCTGAGGGTAAGAACCCTCCCAAAAAATCTCTCTCCGACCTGGGGCAGTGAGATTGCCACTCCAAGACTGGTCAGGCATGACTAACGAGTTGCAATATTTGGAGCAGAATTCGCCGACAAGAAGATTGTCCTCGTGTCCGTGCCCGGAGCCTTTACACGCACCTGCTCGGGGAAACACCTTCCCGGCTTTATCGCGGCCCTCGACAAGCTCAAGGAGAAAGGGGTCGACAAGGTCGCCGTGATCGCCTACAACGACGCCCACGTAATGAGTGCGTGGGGTAAGGCGCAGGGCGTTAACCACGACGATATCGTGAGTTTGCGGTTTTCTTTTCCCCGAGGCGATATCGCCTGCATACGGTAGCTGTCCGTGCGTTTTGCTGACAAGGCCCGAATCTCGCTCTTTTCTCTCTCCGCAGCTCTTCCTAAGCGACACAGGCACCAGCTTCTCGACCAGCCTGGGATGGCTGAAAGGAGAGCGGACGGCCCGCTACGCCATGATTATCGACCACGGAAAGGTCATCTACGCCGAGAAGGAGCCCGCCCGGGAATTGACTGTCTCTTCGGCCGAGTCAGTCTTGGAAGCGCTAGGTTAAGTGAGATCGGCACGGTGCAGGACAGAGTCGCGGCGGTGCGTCATTCGGGCCCGGTCGATTGTGTGCCATGGATGTTGCTTCTGCAGATGTACCTATAGCAATTCTCCACGGATAATATGTAGAAAAAAAAACAATCTAAAAGTGCCTGGCAAAGAAGGTCCTGCAGTTTACATGCATGCGTGTCAACACCACCACTTGTAAGTGTACCCTGACCTGGTGATAAGTCTGCAGGGCTCCGTCCCGAATCCAGGGTCCCTTGGCAAGCCGGGTATGCAGGGTAGCCCCTGCAAACGGCACCTCGAAATGCTCGGGGACCCTGCCGGCCATGGACCCTTGAGCCGCTGAGCTCGGGGATATGGCCGATATAGTCTCGGCATATCGCCGATGTAGTCACGGCACAGTAACCTCTCGCGCAAGAACGACATGGATGTCCATGTCTTTGAGCTCGTGAGTTCGGCTGTGCTCGCTGCGAAGTGCATCCTGCGCAATGTCAACTTGGGCCAAGAGGTGCAGTGCTTTCTCAACGGTCTGCCGACCTATTTCCATGCCATGGTTGCATTTGCCATTGCGTTCCTGCTCAAGTTCTCTACATCAACGAGCGGCCACAGCCCTACCCATCTTCACATCGCCTTACCTATGGACCAGGGGAGACTACTATGTAGGAAACCCGGGATGGCGGCCCCACCTTTGGTGGTCTCGCGGGTGTCCATTAGACTATGGGGTCTCGGGGTGCCGCCGATTGGCCCCGCCGCCATTTCTTCTCCTGACATGTTGCACGGAGACTTGCCGCCACATTGTCGGCAACGGTTCTACCCAGCCTAAAGCATGGAGCAAGACCAGCGCGGGCATCGTGCGACAGCTCGTCAAGCGCAACGGCAGCGGCTCATCAACCTCGACCAACGAAAAAGCCTAACAGACGAAGGTGACATCGCGATCGTCAGGGGCGGCACTCAACCCTCTAGCCTCGCTCAAGCTGTTCGTCGACAAGGAGTCCAGCCTCTTGTGCTACGGCTGGACACTGCAGCCCCGCGCGGCGACGGCCAAATCCGCCGGTGCTGGGCGAGATGTGGAAATAGGTTTGCAGAACTCAGATTGTTCAGCATCATTTGCGAGAGTGGATCTATCAGAAGATAAGCATTCCTTAGGGACTTCGTGGATAGACAAATATCAAAATATCGAGCTTTGACTACAGACGTTTTTGCTTCTGGGACTGACCAAGGTTGTTTTCTTTATATCCCTATTATTCAGTAGTGCGAAGATAGGTAATGATCCAAGCCCAGGGTGACGAGTATGGAATCGGAACTTTCCTTCGCGCTACAAGGCGCATCCCCAAAGGTGCAGCATTTTGCGCATCACTGTTATATCGGTAGACATTTGAAACCCTAGGTTGTAAATAACACGGCGCTCTCAGCCTATGCTATTGCAGATTGGTCAACATGAAAACAGATCACCCTAGCATATTGAATTTTCAATCATACAGCTAAAATTCAGAAGCCTGCTCAATCATGACGCCCTAGGCCAGTATCAGACATCAAGATGCGATCACTGATATTGCATGCTCCCAGTGGATTTATCATTGGCGTGGATCGACTGATTGAGCTATGAAAACTCCCTTTAGTGTCCCGTTGAATAAGCGTCTGGGCAGGAATCAGCGTGGGCTAAAAGAAGAGAACAAAGAAGAAAAGAAATTCTGCACTTTTCAACAGTATGGTTTGCTTGACATAAATTAGTGAGGAGTTTCCCTTCATCTAACACATTACATCCGTTTAGCCGTTTATATTCTACTTGAGTCTTACGATGCACCAACACTGTGATTTTCGGCACGTCATGCGGGAGCATCTCTAAAGGACTGTTACGGTATTCATTCCTGTCCTTTGGTGCTCCGGGCGACGAAGTTGCTCTTGTCCCACGATTTATGGAGTATTATTCATTTGGAATACATTTCGGCGAACCTTCCTCGGAAATACCCGGACTGCCCACGCACCGTCAGCTGGGGCATGACAAACATTGCAAATAATGCTACTTGACAACTGGCGGATGGGGAGTTTAGGCATTCCACCACCCACTGCCTGCCCAAGATTGGTTCTAAGGAGGTTTCCATGACTTCGTGGGGCATATATATCACCCATTGGGCGTCGCTAGGCCCCAGCGATCAGTATGCAGACAATTCTGAGTCTTCGCCCAATTGCGTTCATGTGTATTAGCAGATATTCAAGGCTATTCTATGTATAGCATGCACTCTAAGGCGGTTAGCCGCTCAGTTTTGTGATCACATCACCAGAGCCAATCGACTTTACCGTGGCACGTCCACTTAAGCGCCGGGATCGTGGCCCCCAGCCTCAAGGCTTTTGCCGCGGCAGCCTGTTCAAATCCTCTCCAGCAATAGCATACACCAATCATACTCGACAACGAGTGCAGGGGCTGAGACGAGGGACATCAGGCTGGGTACTGCCGGCGCCTCGTCCTGTGCCCGACACTCTTCTTTTCTGCACAAGAAGACAACCGCAGCTGCACTCTCACAGATGACGAAAGCCTATGTCCGTCACTGATTCCATCCCTTGCAGACCCGATCCCACGTCGTTGCGACCCCTAAACGCCAACACTCGTCTTCAGAGACCCCTGTAAGATGTTACGACCCCGCGCCCTCGATAGCCCTGAGTTGTACACAATCGGTTGGATCGCGTCTCTACCGATTGAAAGGGCCGCCGCAGAGGCCATGCTCGACGAAGCCCACGCGCCTCCAATCGGCTTTGTGAGACATCAAAGTGATGAGAATGTCTATACATGGGGGCGATTAGGAGAGCACAACATTGTTATTACCTCGCTTGCAGCCGGGGTATATGGCACCGCATCGGCGGCCGTGACTGCATCGGGCCTCCTTGCGTCCTTGCCGTCCATCTGCATCGGCCTCATGGTCGGTAGAGGCGGCGGCATCGCCCGCCCGGATGAAGATCGAGATATCCGACTGGGCGACGTTGTGGTGAGCCAGCCGGATGGGATCACTGGTGGGGTATGTCAGTATGACCTCTTCAAAGCAAAGGCTGGCGGCAAGCGCGAGCGCAAAGGTTTTCTCACAGCACCCCCGACGGTGTTGCTCAAAGCGCTGTCCGCCATCCAGGCCAGTCATGAGCGCAGGGACTCTAAGGTTCCTCGCTATGTACAAGAGATGCTGGAGAAGAACCCTAAAATGGGCAAAGAGTCCAAGAAACGCCCCAGCTTCGCACACCAAGGCTTCGAAAACGACCGCCTGTTCCAGGCGTCCCACGACCACGCCACCGGGCCGGACTGTCGTCACTGCAGCGCAGATGGCGAAGTCAAACGGGATCCTCGTGATACAACTGACCCTGAGATCCATTACGGCATCATCGCATCGGGCAACACTCTTGTCAAAGACGCGGCAGAGCGCGATCGGCTTCTCGAAGACATTGGCGGGGACTGTTTGTGCTTTGAAATGGAAGCAGCTGGCCTGATAAACCACTTTCCTTGCCTTGTGATCAGGGGCATCTGTAACTATGCCGATGGTCACAAGAATGATCGGTGGCAGCGGTACGCCTCAGCAACTGCGGCCGCGTATGCCAAGGAACTCCTCGAGTATGTGCCGGCCGTCAAGGTACAGAAGACTAGGATGGCGTTAGAAGTGCTATACTCAGGTTCGTCATTTATTCTCATACAGGAAAGATTGGCTTGCCGAAGCTTACAATCGCTAGTTGATCAAACAGTCGATGATATGCAGAAAGGTGTAGCAGATACGCAACGTACCGCTAGCTTCATCAGTACGGACTTCTACAGCGATAAAATCAGAAACTGGTTACGCCATTCTGGCCCAAACACGAACGCCAGCCATCCGGGTACTGCAGCGCGGCTCTTAGAGCACCCGGCAGTTCGATTATGAACAGCAGGGATGCCTCAGCCTGTATGACATCACGGACTCGTGGGCTGTGGCAAGGCTGTCTTTAGCACAACCTTGACAGCCAACTTCGAGGATATGCAGGACCGACAGCTCGTCTGCTGGTCCTGCAACTCCACCGACACCTCTAAGCAGACTGTGGACGAGATGTTACAGTCATTTACTTTCCACTTGTACCTAACCACGGCTGATTCTGTAACCCATTACAAGGGCCATAACTAGCCGACCATGGGGACGCTGCAGTACGTCGCATGTAGCATGCTCGCGATCCGCGAAAGGATTGTTAACAGTCATGACGGCCTGGGTGTGCAACCGCGAGGGACAAATTCATCTCAGGGATCAGAGGCAGTACTTATAACCCGGAATCGAGGCACGTTCAGCTGATCTGCACCATTTGGCCCGAAGCAGACTTCCAACGTAGTATGACCGAAATGATAGAAAGAGGGGGGCTGTTCGAAGCTAGACAAGTATGTGGTAGACGGTGGTATCCTGTCCTACTTCGCAGCAGAGCTTGTACAACGCCGCGAGCTCCGTACCAAGAATCTGTCGAGGGGCCTTCCCGGCCGGATCCAAAGCAAAGTCTGGGAAAGGGCTGATGGCTTGATTCGCAGCACAGCTGTGGACAGGCTTTGTTGCCTCTATCGAAATCGCTGGGAGTGTGTTAGAAGTGAGCGCAATCTTTCTTCAAGAGGACATAGCCACTCGGAGATGGTGCTAGCGATGTCAGCAGGAAAGAAGTTGGGAAGCTGATCCAGGCATCCACAAGTATCACGTTTGTACTACGCTTGCCTTGGGGATCTATCCCGAACCGCGAGGTCGCTCTTGGATGAAGGGGCGGGCTTTCACGCGCAGGGTCGCGTATACAGGAACGCTCTACAAGCTGCCTCATTTGGAGGCCACGAAAGTACTGTGAAACTTCCCTTAGCTAACGGGGCCTGCGCTGACATGAAGGACAACTACTACGGTCGCAAACTTCGACAAGCATCGATACCATACGACTTCACCATCCTCCTCGGCGTGGGCCAGGTCGATCTTAATTATGTAGATTATCTGACGCAGCGCCCCTTTCTTGGACCGTTGCCCATGGCCATCATGTAGTTGTCAAGGAGCTTGATCGTGTTGGCAGAAGTGAATGTCCCTTGTTTTGTACTGTCATACCTGGGATAACTTCTACAAGGAATGAACCTCAGCGAGTCTTGCTCAGTAACACTCTACATGTTCAATTATTGTACTAGCGCGGCACAATTGAGAATGGTAATCAGGCTACCTGTCAATTGGTTTCCGACTCAGTGGCTAGACTGCTCTTTCCTGTCAGATCCTCCCTCGCCACTACCGCTTCCTCCGCCTCCATCACCTCCACTACCACGCGCAGCAGCATCAGCACCAGCCGCTTTGATGCCCGCCTCGTCGCCTCGCAACTTGGCAAAATAGCCCTTGATGTCCTCGGCGCTGATCGCCTGCCCACTTTCAGCGAATTGCTGAAAGAAAGGCTTCAGCTGCTCCTTGAGATGGTTGTACGCCATGACACCCTCGATCGCACGGACACGGTCGACGTTCTTCAGAGCCGACTCGCCACGCTCGAGTAGTGAATTGGCGCTGCCTCCAGAACCGCCAGCATCTGAGTTCTCACCGTCCGACAATGGAGGCTCATATGGCTCTTCTTCCTCCAAAAGTTGCGGATGTGCACTGAGTTGTGGGAAGCAGGCCGGGCAGCGGCAGAACCGCTCTCTGAAATTGGGTTTGACGAAAAGGGAATAGATACCGGAGTGTTGTGGTGGGAGGGACTTAAGCTTGCAGGATGCAATAGTGTCGGTGTCTGTGGATCCAGGTTTTGATTCATTGTCTGCTGACTCCACCATGGCCGTAGCATCGCTAGCCAGCTCGGATGTCTGCTTGGGACGCTTAGCTGCTACCATGACCCGCCCTGTCTCATCGTCGTCACTGTCGTCGTGTTTCCGCTTATTCGAGGCTACTGGTGGCGCTTCTGATATGCTCTCATTGGACAAGTAGATCGGTGGCAGAAAGCCATCTGTGCCAGCATAGCTCTTTATCCAGGGGTTTGCCTGGACGCACTTGTAGCAGATGAGGTGCTCGAACTCTTCCTCAGCAGGGAATCCCTCTGGTAGCGGGACGTCATTCTCATCGTCCTCTTCGTCATCTTGTGGTGGCTGTGAAACAGCTGATTGCTGACCGTCCTCGGCAATCGGCGCGAGGGTCGTCGCCGGTGCTGTATCTGGTTCCTTTTTGGGAGGAGCCATGGACTCGTACCATTTTGGGCCGAGCCCTACCAAGCACCCTGGGTGATACCAGTCCTCGCCGCATCCGCCAGTCTCCACAGTGCCCAGGCCCAAACATTGAAACATGGTTCCCTTCTGTTCTTGTGGCTTGTAGTCGACAGAACAAGAACAGAATAGATTTCTAAAGTTCTGGTTGTACTTATTGTCTGCTGCCGGCTCTTCCGAGTGGACATTGCCTTTTGTATTCGTGGCAAGGTTGACGCGAAGTGTGCATGGTTGGTCAGATCGGAAGCGAGTCGTGCCGCAGTCGCATGTGAAGTTGCGCTTCTGGAAGATCTCGACGAGTTCGTGCTCGCCATGGCATTGGACTGAGCAGGAGTAGCACACGCCAGCGGGCTCGAAGGCGTCGGATGGGGTTGTTGGAGGAGGATTGCAGGTGAGGCAGGCGAATACGTTTTGTCGCAGCGGACCAAGCGGCTTGGTGCAGTTGTCTATGCTCTGGCGGGTGGAAGCGGGGTCAGCGCATGTCGTATTTACAGAAGAGCATTCTAGTCTTTTTTAAAACTCACATATGGCATTGCCTCACGCGCATCAGCTTCGAGCTGCATCTGACTGCGAATGAAATCTGCAGCTGTCTGAGAGTCTGCCGACTTCTGAGAGCTGAAGCTGTCGCTCCGGGTCTTGGCAGGTACGCCATTACCTTCCGCGACGCCGGTTGCAGTCGCATCGGCCATTGTGCTGCAGCTGAGTGTCGAGAAGCTCTGTTGATATTCGCTTCGTCTGCGTTGGAGAACTGCGGGCGTCTTGGTGACTCGGGCCGAATGAAAATATGGCTCACGCGACAAAGTGGTGAACGTTGTAACGCTGGGCTGAGAGCTGCCTGTGAATGCGCTCGATTGGCGACGCGCCAGCGTACTAGCGATGACGACCAATGCGAAGCTCTTATCAGTGCAGCTCGCAGCTTATCACTGAGGTTCAGCTTAACGCATAACATGTGCTGTGACTGAGTATGCCGCTGTTTGCATAAATCCGACCAATCCCAGCAAAGGACCGACCACTCTAGCCGCAAGACCAGTGAAACGGGTCCATTAATGCCAGATGGGGCAGGCACTTTACGCGACCGCATCGCGTCGCGTCCAGGATGAGACGCGTTTTGAACCCCCTGCACAACGGGACCACTTCTCGAACAGCGTTGCCCCCTCGCTCCGCAGGTTGCTAGGCGGCTGCTACACTTGTCCCTCCTTCGCTTCACCCGCACTTGCAAATGCACATCAAGCATCAACAAGCAAGAAGCAGCGCAAGGATCACGAACTTATCGCTCATCACGTTCAAGCGCAACGCCAAGGCGGACGAACCGCACGGTCAAGCCTTCCACCTGCTTCACCGCTAGAGCAGAGATCAATCATCCTATATCCTAGCAAACTGCCCAGTGCAGTAATTTGCACAACATGAGGTCAGTCTCAATTTTCCGCACTTCCTTGTCGTTGTGACCACCTAGTTTTGATTAAGGAGACAAGGCGCGGCTGTTCTGGTATTCCCGTGTTGCTGAGCATCCCGCAACTAACCGCCATCGCGGAATAGTTCCCCGCTCAGGAGCAACATGGACTCAGCCAACCGCGGGGCAACCCCTCGCGCGAGCCGCAAGCGCTCAAGGACCGGCGGTGACGCATCTTCATCGGTTGCTGCTTCTTCACCCATGCCCTCGTCGCCTCCAGCCTTCCCTGTCGCCCACGGTATCGACGATGACGATGTGGTCGAGGACGATGTCGAAATCGAGGACGACCTCGACGAGCTCGACGAGCTGGCAGAGGATGAGGTCGATCTCTTCCGCGAAGGCTTCGAGCGCGACTACAGGGAAAGAGACGAGAATGACGCCTACGACGCAGCCGATATTGATGACGAGGGCGAATTTGGCGAGATGAACCTTGCAGATAGACGTCAACTCGAAGCCCAACTCAATCGCAGAGATCGTGAAGTCGCCAGGCGACGGAGGATGCCCGCGGCATTCCTGCAGGAAGAGGATGAGGATGGAGACATTGACCTTACTGCTCAGCCTCGTCGCCATCGTCACCGCATCTACGACGAGGATCCCGATGAGGACATGGACCGCGATATCATGGACGAGGAGCTGTCCCTAGAAGCGCTCCAGGATGTGAAGGCCTCGAGTTTGACAGAATGGGTCTCCCAGCCTTCCGTCCAGCGCACCATCAAGCGCGAGTTCAAGGCCTTCTTGACCGAGTACATCGATGAGAGCGGCTCATCCGTCTACGGCAACCGCATTCGGACCCTCGGTGAGATCAATGCCGAGACTTTAGAGGTCTCTTACGACCACTTGTCGTCGTCCAAGGCTATTCTCGCCTACTTCCTGGCCAACGCCCCGTCTGAGATACTCAAGCTCTTTGACGATGTGGCCATGGATGTTGTCCTACTCCACTACCCCGACTATGAGCGCATCCACAGCGAGATTCATGTCCGCATTTTCGACTTGCCTGTCCACTACACACTGCGCCAGCTTAGACAGTCGCACCTCAACTGTCTCGTCAGAGTCAGTGGTGTTGTCACACGTCGGTCTGGTGTGTTCCCTCAGCTCAAGATGATCAAATTTGATTGCTCAAAATGTGGTGTCACACTCGGCCCCTTCCAGCAGGAGTCAAATGCCGAAGTCAGGATCAACTTCTGCCAGAACTGCCAGTCGCGCGGTCCGTTCACACTGAACTCCGAGAAGACCGTGTACCGCAACTACCAGAAACTCACCCTGCAAGAGTCTCCAGGCACTGTCCCTGCTGGTCGTCTTCCCCGTCACCGTGAAGTCATCCTTCTTTGGGATCTTATCGACAAGGCCAAACCTGGTGAGGAGATCGAAGTTACTGGCGTGTACCGCAACAACTATGACGCCCAGCTCAACAATAGAAACGGTTTCCCTGTCTTCGCCACCATTCTTGAGGCAAACAACGTTGTCAAGTCGCATGACCAGCTCGCAGGCTTCAGGCTCACCGAGGAGGATGAGCAGGAGATCCGCAAGCTGTCTAGGGATCCGCAGATCGTGGAGAAGCTTGTCAACTCCATTGCGCCCAGCATTTACGGCCACACAGATATCAAGACAGCGATTGCCTTGTCCCTGTTCGGTGGTGTCGCCAAAATTGCCAAGGGCTCCCACCACGTCAGAGGTGACATCAACGTCTTGCTTCTTGGTGACCCGGGTACGGCCAAGTCGCAGGCGCTCAAGTACGTGGAGAAGACTGCCCACAGAGCCGTCTTCGCCACTGGTCAGGGTGCTTCCGCTGTCGGTCTGACGGCTAGTGTTCGTCGCGACCCCTTGACCAGTGAGTGGACGCTCGAGGGTGGTGCCTTGGTGCTTGCCGATAAGGGTACCTGCCTGATTGACGAGTTCGACAAAATGAACGACCAGGACCGGACGTCTATCCACGAAGCTATGGAGCAACAGACAATCTCCATTTCCAAAGCTGGTATAGTGACTACATTGCAAGCCAGATGCGGCATCATCGCAGCTGCCAACCCTATTGGTGGACGCTACAATTCTACCATCCCCTTCTCTGCCAACGTCGAGTTGACAGAGCCCATTTTGTCCCGTTTCGACATCCTGTGCGTTGTTCGAGATACTGTCGACCCTGAAGAAGACGAGCGCCTCGCTCGCTTTGTCGTCAACTCTCATAGCCGCAGCCACCCGTCATCTCAAGCTACGCAAGAGTCTGGTGATGCCGAGGGCGAGACACAATCGGCCAAGGAGACCCAACCGGCAGCCAAGGACACTGAGATCCCTCAGGAGCTCCTGCGCAAATACATCCTATACGCACGCGAGCACTGCTCACCTAAGCTCCTGCACATCGACGAGGACAAGGTGGCGCGTCTCTTCGCCGACATGCGTCGCGAGTCTTTGGCCACTGGTGCCTACCCGATCACTGTAAGTTCTCAATTTACCCACGCATATTAGAACGTTGGCTAACATTCCTCCAACAGGTCCGTCATTTGGAAGCCATCATCCGCATTTCTGAAGCGTTCTGCCGCATGCGCCTTTCAGAGTACTGCTCAGCGCAAGACATTGACCGCGCCATTGCCGTCACTGTCGAGAGTTTCGTCGGCAGCCAGAAGGTCAGCTGCAAGAAGGCGCTCGCCCGCGCATTTGCCAAGTATACCCTGGCTCGTCCTGGTGCCACCGCGCCGCGCAGGGGTGGTCTGCTGAGCAACCGCCGCACAACTGCTGCAGCTTAGTGTCGTCGTGTGTATTCGGGAACGATGGCGTTTCGGTGTTTAGAACGAGTGGCATTGGTGGAATAAGGGCACGAGATGATACCTGTAGATATGCAAACGTATGATGACTGTTATCGACGAGAAGAGAGGCATCGAGGAGCAATTGCGCATTTCCAATACAAAGACGCATATGATGGATGATGTAGTACAGTTTTAAATCTATCAAAACAACAATCACAACAACAATGACAAGGCAATTTTCCTCCAATGCCTGCCCATGTGGAAAAGGAGGTGCGGACACTACTAATTCGTGCGAAGTCACTGCATTTTCGCAAATATAACCTAGATGCCAGTTGACTTCCATGGCTGGATTTTTCCGACGGTTAATTCAGCGTCTAGCAACCACATGGGTTGCTGGTCTAGGAGTCTGGTTTGCACATAGAAAGCAAGCACGTCACGAAGAGTTCTCGTATCAATACAATCATCTCAACCGATCTTTTTTTGCCAGATACCGTGGGTATATAATCTAACTCGCACTCACGACAGAGGCCATGCGGGGGAGAGAAGAGAGTAAAATGGAACCGTCAAGTAAAGACATCTCAACCGGAAGAGAATTCGAAGACAAAGAACAGAGGGGATTCCATTGGGGGATGAATGGTGCAGTTAGGAGCTAGAGGAGGTGAGGGGTGAGCATATTTACACACGGTTAATGCAAATAGCTGTTATTCTTGAACATGACATTTATTTATTATTGCTGGAATGTAGGGGTGCGTCGGTGTAATGTTGGGAGTAGATTTGGGCGTATCGCTGATCGGGCCGATAATCGGATAGAACACTATTGTTCTACACGGGCCGACAAAGGAACAGTCTTCATAACGGCGTTTGGGACAAGGATATCGAGTTCGGCCACGTTCTCGGAAGTCTAGATCTAAAAACGACGGGTGAAGTAAGGCCTTTGAGTCAAGCCTCTGTTTTGCATTCTTCATTGCTCCAGACTTGCCTACCAACCCCCACTCTCTCCTCCATCCCGAGCTCATACTCCCGCGACCTCGAGGATAGTCTTCCAGAACATATCCGGATCATGCGCGAACCGACCCAGAAACAACCCATCAACACCTCCCCCCTCCTCCTCCTCCTCTTTCCCCTCCTCGCCGCCCAAACTAGAAATCCCTCTCCCATACGAAGCAGCAACTCTCTCAAACAAACCCGGCCCGGCACTACCCCCATACAAGATCCGCACGCTACCCGGGGGTCTCCTCCTCACACACTCCATCCGCCTGATGCACCGCGTGACCTCGACGACGTGCCGCGCCGAGGCCGGCTCCGCGGCCCCGATGGCCCAGACGGGCTCGTACGCCAGGATGACCAAGTCGGCGGTGGCGGCGGCGGCGGCGTCCGCGGGCACCGCGGCGAGGACGGACTCGATCTGCGGCGCGCACTCGAGGGCCGCCTTCTCGGCGGCTGCTCGCAGGTCGTCGGGGCTCACCATATCCACATTCCCGGTCCCGGCGCCGGCAGAACGGTCCATGTAAGCGGGCCTCGTGACCTCGCCGATGCAGACGAGCGGGATCATGCCGTTGCGCGCGACGGCGGCGGCCTTGAGTGCGGCCGTCTCGTCCGTCTCGCCGAATAAGCGGCGCCGCTCGGCGTGGCCCAGCTCTACGATCCGGCATCCGATCTCGGCCAGGACCACGGGCGAGACTTCCCCCGTGAACGCGCCGCTGTCGGCGTGGTGGGTGTCTTGTGCTCCCGGGAGGATTGTCAGCTTGTCTCCCGCTCCCTCTTCTTGTCCCCCTTTTGGTTGTTTTGCTTGTTCTGCTCCTGCGGGAGATGTATTCGTCGTCGTCGTCGTTGCCGAGGAAGGATACGGAGACGAGGAAGTGACTCGCGACTCCAGCTGAGCCACCACGCCGGCGAGGGTGAGATGGTCCGGGATGACAAAGACGTCGCACCGCGAGGCGATGGCCCGGCGCTGGGCCGCCGGGGCCGAGGCGACGATGCGGATCAGGGCGTCGATGTACTCGCGCGTGCGGCGGGCCGAGAAGTACATCTTGGTGGACACGCCTACTAGTCGCCGCCGCTGCTGCGGGGGCGGCGCGTTGGAGGACAGAGGTGACATTATGGTTGTTGTTGTTGTTGTTGTTGTGTATGACTTTGTGTGTGTGCGTGTTTGTCCGTGTTTGTGTGTGCTGTAGGTGTCGTGAGGAAGTCCACGAATGTGCTGTTGTTTGTTCGCAGTAGTTTGTCCGTA
Source organism: Microdochium paspali (assembly GCA_031142775.1). Lineage (NCBI taxonomy): Eukaryota > Fungi > Ascomycota > Sordariomycetes > Xylariales > Microdochiaceae > Microdochium > Microdochium paspali. The sequence goes on from JAVBIV010000007.1 coordinate 151,505, forward strand.
CTCGAAACCAGTGGAACTTCAGGCCGAGAAAGCTGTACTACGAACCAGGGCAACGGGCAGACAGATAGTCCGTCCAGAACTGCTGACTGTCGCCGCCTCCCTTCCCGGCTTCGGTGTTTTAGGTGTCGACTTCGCGCAGTATGACCTGTTGCCGTCTGTGGTTTTGTCACCAACGCTGGCAGTGGTCGTGCTCTCGTCAACTACCTAACACAGTCCGTCAACCAGCTCTTGTCTTCCGTGGCGCAGTCCCTTGGTATACAGCTTGTGGCGTGAGGTATCAATGGCGTTTCTGAAAAGAATTGACTGGCGACTTTTAAAAGTAGAAAAACATCAAACGGGCCAAGCGATTGACCTGGTCGATGGTCTACCCCACTCAAGTGAATTGATTGCTGAGACTCCGCCGCCAGCTCAGCGCCCCCGCCCGACCTTCGGCGCTCCACTGGAAACTCCAATTGGGGAACCCCGCTTCCCCGCACCGCCCTGCGGAGACGAAACGATGATCGCTCAAGGGGAGAGAGGGAGAGAGAGAGAGCTCTGTGCTGGGTACGGGACAATATGTGCCTGTGAGGATTGACTTGACAGTTTTATTTTCCTTTCTTTCAACAAGACAACAACCTGCAGGCTGGTCTTCAGGACAGCGAGGTACCATTATATGTCTGCCTGCTAGAGCATAGCGCATCAATAACTTGTCGTCCACATAGACGGTCTTAAAAACATTGCCATACTCGTATTGATCCAATTCGCTCCTGAAATTTACACTCCTCCAACCATTATCATGCTACCAACCTATTCTTGTTTTTCAAAAGCCCAAGCCTATTCCTAAGCAAACCCATCAGACAATCCCTTGATCGCAACCATAGCCCCCCACGCGCCCGGGTCCGGAGGAAGCTCACCACTCCCTGCGCTAGTCCCAACATACGTCGCCCGCCCGAGTTTCGGCTCCATAGTGATGGTCGCCTTGGCGCCCGCCACAGCAGCCTCGACGCCCTTGTCGAAGCTGTTCGTCGACCCCATCGCCTCGGCGAACGGAATCAGCGTATCCATAACCGTCCGGTCGCCCACCTTGGCCGGTGTGTATTTCCGCAAGTTGCCCAAGGCCGTCTTGGCCGCTGCGGACCACAGAAGGGGCAACTTATCGCCAATGTGTGAAGATGGGTCGCCGCCGGCCTTGGCCATCTCGTCTAGTAGGGCGTTGCGCAGAGAGACGAAGAAGATGCCCAAGATGCCACCTAGTGTGCCGCCCATCTTGTCCTCGAGGATTGTCTCGAGCTCGAGTAGTACGTCGCCAACAGAACCCGCTTTTGTCAGCCCGCTGTCAATAGCAGCTAGGAGATAGCTCGCGCCCGTTTTCAGTGTCTCGCCGCAATCTCCATCGCCCATGACTGTATCCCACTTGGTAAGGTCGGGCTCGGCGCTGATTACGGCGCTGCACGCCGTGCGCAGCATCTTTTCGAGCGCGGCAGGATCGACCTTGAGGTCTTTTGACTTGTCGAAAGCATGCTTTTCCTGCACTGTGTTGTCCTTGAGGAACTGCTCCGCCCGTGGCCTCCTTTTACCCGACGACTGCGAACCGGCCATTGACTCCCAGTATGTGTCCGTCCGCACGTCGAAGAAGCGCTTGATGTCATCGGCCGTGTATTTTGTGCCCGAAGACTTTTGTGAGAGCGTCCGTGCCGCGGCGGAGATGTTGAGTACCGATATTGAGAACGCCGGCGCATTGAGAGAAGTCTCCATGAAGCCAGACACGACGCGCACGGGCTCGGGGAAATTCCACGGCTCGCTCGAGATCTGCTGGAGCAGCTCGTCCACCAACGCGCCCATCTCGAGATGCGACATGCCACCAAAGTTGCTGACCATAAGAATCGTCTCGTCGCCGGGCTGGAAGTTGACATAGCCGCGCTCAGGGTCCTTCTCATCGAGCATGTACTTGAACAGCGTCGCCACGAGCTCCGAAGGGCTCGGCGCAGGGGAAAGCTTGCTGTAGCCGGGCTCGTTGTGTGGGCCGGTGCCGACCTCGAGCTCATTATCTGCGAGCATGCCATGTTCGGTGCGGCCAGGGACGTGGCAGTGATCGAGTGTCGCCGCGATGGAGACGATTTGCTGAGAGACAGCTACGCCCAGATCATAGACGTCGTCGAGGGCAGCACCCTCTCCGCTGGCGCCGCCCATGACCTTAAGGACACCAATCTGGCCCGCGAGACCACGACGACCGACAAGACCACCCTTCTTGCGCCCGACGGAGACATCGTCGCCGCAGATGATCATGCGACACTTGTGGCCGCGGGCATTGGCTTTTTCGTTGGCGAGGCCAAAGTGCAGGCAGTCGCCGGTGTAGTTGGTGACGACCAAGATGGCGCCGTTGTCGGAAGGGACAGCCTCGATGGCGGAAAGGATCTGTTTTGTGCTTGGAGAAGCAAAGATGTCGCCAGCAACAGAGGCGGCGAGCATGTTTGTGCCTACATAGCCGGACCAGGCAGGCTCGTGGCCAGAGCCACCACCGCTGATGATGGCGACTTTGGACTTGGGGAACTCGGAGTCGAAGACGACACGGTTCTTCTCGTCGAGAGTGAGGCGAGGATTGTAGGCGATGAGGCCGCGCAGGCACTTTACGACAAGCCCGTCGGGGCTGTTGAAGAGATGCCTCTTCGACATGGCGGTGTTGGTGATGGTAGATGGATGGGTGGAGTGTGTTGAGAGTGAGGTTGTCGCAGAGAGTGGCGTGGTCGTGAAAGTGCCAGGTGTCGTGAGCGGCAAGTGAGATGTGTAGGAGGAGCAAGAAAGTGAAGTGAGTGAGTCTAGAGCAAGGCAAGGCAGTCACGAGCTCGCAGGTGCATGACGGGGTCTGAGTTGGGGTACACCAGGGTGTTAATGGCCGCAGCGTCACTGTGCAGGCAATTTCACTTGAGCCACGCAGGCGCGGACATGAACACAGGAACAGCCACCATGTCGAAAACAGGAAAGCCGGAATCCCTTTCATCAGGCCAAGCAAGCCACGCAACCTCATCCGATCCGGCAAAAATTGTTGACACGCCAAGGAGGCCTGTGATTGTCACGATGGCTCCTCAGGCCCTCGCGCGCTGTGCCGAACCGACTGGGGCCCGGTGCTACCCGTTTAGGCAAAGAGAGATAGCTTGGGCGACCCTTGAAATGGCGATGCCCCGCCATGGCCGTCGGTGGAAACAGCGAGCTGGACTACCTGCGGCCATGGCGCTGTAAAAGGACGGCTCTAGCCTGTAGACAAGACCTAGGGGGGCATTGTCCTACTAGAGTTCAGGCTAAATGCCCACAGCCAATCCACTTTTGCGGCAGTCTAGGCTCTTGTGGCGTGGTGGCGTGGGGAAGACGCAAGACGAAGAGCCTGTGTTTCCACTGACTGCCCTGAGCTTGGAACATTCCAAAAGTCGGAGGTGGGAAAGAAGGGGAACGTGAGGCGGGGAATGGGGGGTCCGCATTGCCTGTTTGGGTAATCCGGCTGCAAGCCATACAAGAGTGCGACCAGGACTCGACCGGCTAGAGAGCATCAATGGCTGCTAAGCCGATGACGGACTTGGCGGCGGACTGCGCGTGGGTTGTTGTTTGGTCTGTCTCTCTTGCGTCGCAGTGGTCTCTGATGTGAGCGTGACGAGACAGGGCCTGGGTACTCGTTGGGGTTGAATTTCTGACCTGTGTGCTGCTGCTCCAACTTCTCCCCAGACTGTACAGACCTGCCCCGCCGAGTTCAAGTCGGCACATCACCTTAACCACCAACAACAAGGCCTTCTCCAGCACTATCACCACCAAAATGCCTGCCGAACCCAAGTGGCGAATCGCCGTCGGCTGCGATGTAAGTCTCTCTTTCAACCAGCAATTTTCAGCTCCGTCTACACACACATACACATACAGAGAGAGGACCACCATCGAGAACTGACCCTCACATCTCTCCCCCAGGACGCCGGAGTGTCCTACAAGAACGCCATAAAAGCCGACCTGTCCTCAGACCCGCGCGTGGTCGAGGTGATCGACGTCGGCAGCAACGAGACGTCCGACAAGACGGCGTACCCGCACCGCGCCGCCGCCGCCGCCAAGCTCGTCGCCGAGGGCAAGGCCGACCGCGCCCTCATCATCTGCGGCACCGGCCTCGGCGTCGCCATCGCCGCCAACAAGGTCAGGGGCATCCGCGCCGTCACCGCCCACGACAGCTTCTCGGTCGAGAGGGCCGTCCTGAGCAACAACGCCCAGGTCCTCTGCATGGGCGAGCGGGTCATCGGGCTCGAGCTCGCGAGGAGGCTGGCGAGGGAGTGGCTGGGCTATGTCTTTGACGAGGGTAGTGCTAGTGCCAAGAAGGTTGATGTCATTACTGAGCTTGAGAAGGACATGTGAGCGGCGGAGGCCGTGGATGGGTTTTGTGTGGGCTGGTCGTGCGTTTGCAAGGGCATGGAGGCTAGTGAATAAAAGAAAAGGATGTTCAATAAATAAAAAAGTCATACGCACATTGAAGAGGAAGGGAAAATCCAGCTCTTGATTTGATTGCAGAGAATCGCCAACATCGTTTCGGTGATCTTGTACGAATGGTTAAGCTCTCCTTTGATCTTGCGATTTTGTCCACAGCTGGCTGTGATTGGTAAAGTGTGTGCCGCCGCGGCCCAGCGCACCTACGCAGTCATTGTGTGTCTCACATGAGGCAGAATCACTGTGGTGCCAGTTTGACAACCCAGACCCCTCGCTGAGGGAAACATGGCTGTCTTTTATGAGCTGTCCAGTAAAACATGACGATACTATCCATTTATTGTCGCAAAGAAATTTATTTTTTGCCAGCGGTCTACAACATCACTCACAAGCAACACAGGAGCGACAACCAAACAGTCCTCGTTCTTTTTTTCTTTCTACAAACACTCATCTATATCACAACTACCACCCCTCTCTCTTCACAGTGCCCGCCTTGCCAGCACTGCCCAGCTGCCTCATATACTCCTCGATAGCCTCCTGCATCGCATTCGTGCCGGCCTCGATGACCCCCGTGAGCGGCCCGCCCTCCATCTCCTTCTGCACTCTGGCATAGTGCTTGTTCATCCCCTTGTTGATATTGATCTTGGTCACGCCCGCGGCCATGCACTTCCTGAAGATGTCCTCAGTGAACGGATCAGCCCCGTGGAGCACGAGCTTGACCCGGTCGCCGACTTTTTCATTCACGCTCTGCAGGCGGTCGTACTCGAGCTGGATGCCCCTCGGTCCGTACTCGCCGTGCACGTTACCAAACGCAGGCGCGAGCAGGTCGATCCCTGTGGCGACGAACTCCTCGGCCTGCTCCGGCGTGGTCAGGATGGCCTCGAGGTCAGCCGTATCGGCGACGCCGTCCTCGCCGCCCTCGATCCTGCCGGGCTCCGCCTCGGTCGCGATGCCCCGGGCGTGGCAGTACTCGGTCAGCTCCCGAGTGAGCGCGAGGTTCTCCTCTTTTTCGTAGTGGCTCATGTCGCACATGATGCTGTCGAAGGCACCCTCGATGTCGGCCGCGCGCCGCACCAGCTCGGGAGTCTGGCAGTGGTCCAGGTGCAGGCTGACGGGGACCGTGGCTGAGTGGGCGGCCTCGGCGGCCGCGCGGACCAGCGCGTCCCCCGCGTACTGGATCGCCCAGGGGAACAAGAGGACCATGGCGGGCGACTGCGCGGCCTCGGCGGCGCGCACGGTCGCGATGATCGACTCGATGTTGTAGCAGCACATCCCCGGCACGGCGTACGAGTGCTGCTTTGCGGCCTCGAGGATGGCGAGGGACCGGTTCGCGGAGAGCGGGGGCCGGACGGAGGGCATTGTTGCGGGTTTGGTGATTTGGGGTTGTGCTGTGTGCGCTGTGTGTGTGTTTGTTATGACGTTCTTGTGAGGCTAAGTGTAGCTCTGTGTTTTTCTTGAACTTGTAAGTTCAGTTGATGGTGAGGTTTGCACCGGTGGTGTCTCGAATGGAATTGTTGAGATTAGATCAGGCGTCGCTGCAAGGTGACGTGTGGGGGGATGGCAATGCAGACTGGACAAAGGCAAAAAAGTTGACAGCAAGTGAGTTTAGCCGGGCTGAGTGAAGCAACCCTGTGGAGACTCAGCTAGGAGGTGTTGTAAAAACACATGTCAGTTACCCCTTTGGAGAAAAGCTGAGCCACCAGAGATTGACCATATTTGGGGGTGGAATTATAGAATGCCGTGCCCGGAAGACGGACAAGTGCCCGCCAAGGGCTGTGCAAGTCGATCCGCCCGATTGTCATGCGATCAAGCCGGTTGAGCGCAGGGCTAGACACAGCAAAGTCGCCCGGTGGGTTCGGGTCGGTGCACGCCGAGAGTTGCCGGGTGGAGTGAGGCGAAGGCAACGGCGGGGGGTCCGGATGCTGTCTGCCCATGCGGGGAAAAGTCCGGGCGCCGGGTGGGGTCGGAGCAGCAGCACGGGCGGAAGTCCATATGAGCGTCTGGTGCGGGGCATACGAGCGTTTGGTGCGGGGGCAGGGGGGTGGGTAGGTGGGTGGGTGGTGGATAATTACCTGCCTCAGGCTCTCAGGATAAATGCATCTTGGCCGGGCCAGCTGAGCACCCGCGATTCAGCACCAGGCATCTGACGTTATTCTTGTGGCAGTTCTTACAGGGATACAGCATCGGGTGTCTGAATGGAGTGCAAATAAGCTGTCTGCACGCCGAAGCGGCCGTTGGCCCGGGCCACGGATCGGAGACTGCGCCGTCCTATCATCTGAGACCTTCTCCAAATTCTACGTTGCCCATCCTGCTCGTGGAAGAATCTGCGAATCCCGCCTTTTCTATCCTTTCTGGTTGTCGCATTACACTTGTGCCTCGCTGCATCCCATCGAGAACGCAGAGAAGTCCACCATCTGACTCCTCGCGAATCTGCCTTTGTCTGCCCATCACCACCTGAACAGACCTCAGTCTCTTCTCAACCAGGCCAGCTTCGACAACCACATTCACGCCACGGCCACACATCCACACATTCACACATCCGCACCATGGCCGCCAAACCAGAAGTCGCCTTCATCGGCCTGGGCGCCATGGGCTTCGGCATGGCCACCCATCTCGTCAAGCAAGGCTACCCCGTCCACGGCTTCGACGTCTACCCCCCGATCCTCGAGCGTTTCGCTGCCGCCGGCGGCAAGACCGCCACTACCCCAGCCGAGGCCGCCCAGGGCAAAAACTTCTGCGTCGTCATGGTCGCAAACTCGATACAAACACAATCCGCGCTCCTCGACGGGCCCGGCGCCGCCGTCCCTGCCCTCGCCAAGGGCGCCACGCTGCTCCTCTGCTCGACCGTCGCGTGCGGCTACGTCCAGGCCCTCGAGAAGCAACTCGCCCAAGTCGGCAGGGGCGACATCCACCTCGTCGACGCGCCCGTCTCGGGAGGCGTCATCCGCGCCTCCGAAGGCACCCTGTCCATCATGGCCGGCGCCTCCGAGGCCGCGCTGGAAAAGGGCCGCGCCTTGCTCCAGGAGATGGCCGACCCGAGCAAGCTGTACATCGGCGCCGGCGGGGTCGGCGCCGGCAGCAACCTCAAGATGGTCCACCAGGTCCTCGCGGCGGTGCACATCCTCGCCGCCGGGGAGGCGCTGGGGTTCGCCAAGCAGCTCGGCCTGGCGGACCTCCAGGCCGTCGCGGACCGTATCGCCGCCTCCGACGCCGACGCCTTCATGCTGACCAACCGCTTCCCGCGCATCCTCGAGCTCGCGGGCGAGACGAGGGACGAGCCCAAGCTCCCCGTCGCCAGCGCGGTGACCATCATCCTCAAGGACAACGCCATCATCACGAGCGAGGCGGCGCGCCACGGCTTCGCCACGCCCATGTCCACGACGACGGAGCAGGTCTACTACGACGCGCTGGGCCGGGGCTGGGGCCGGCTGGACGACGGCGTCATGGTGCAGCTGTACGACGCCGGGCAGGGCAAGGTCGGCCCCTTGGTGGCCAGCACCGCCGCGAGCACCGACGAGGAGAAGCTGCAGCTCGTCATGGGCCTGCTGCGCGGGATATACCTGTGCTCGGCGGCCGAGTGTCTGGCGTACGGCAGGGTCCTGGGCATGGACCTCGGCCAGATCCACGACCTGTGCGCCAACGCGGCCGGCGGCAGCGCCGTGTTCCGCGACGTCGCCCCCGCCATGATTGACGTCCTCAAGGGCGGGGAGCCCGGCGAGGACGCCGTCGGGCTCAGAGTCGTCGCCGCCGAGCTGCAGGCTGCGGTGCTCGAGGCCCAGAGGCTCAAGATGCCGCTGTTCCTGGGCGCGCAGGCGCTCAACCTGGTCAGGCTCGCGCTGAGCCACGCGCCGAAGAGCGCGGAGAAGCCGCCGCGGGCGTTGCTGGCCAAGGTCTGGGCGGCGTGAGGTGGTGCTGGCAGAGTGTAGCGGTAAATATAGATTGCTTCGCTTGTCACGGACTCACTGTTTTGGTGCATTGCCTGTTCTCTATTTGGTCCCATATGCTGAGTAGTGACATCGCAACGGCGCGGAGTCTTGCAACTATTTTGGAGAAGGATATCCTGCAAGCTCGATTTCCTGCTTCGTGGCACTTCGCCTTTTTCATGCAATATCGCTCCTATTGGCCTGGTACATGTTTCTAATTGCTCGATGTTGTCATTTCACTAGTCACGGAACAACATGGAATAAACTGGAGGCAACCACTCTAGCACTCGGAGTTTGAGATTCCACTACGTGTCAATAGCATTTAGCGGAGAAGTCTGACTGGTATTGACTTATCTGGGCATGTTCAAGAGATTTATTAGTGCCCTCCTAACCACTTCCTGAGCATTCTGGGTGGTCCATCATTGAGAACAACGATTAACATGCGGCTTTGAATTTCTGGTGCTTGCCTTTGAAATCCGGTGGCTGTATCTAGGACGTAGTCCGGTGAGGATTACATGCTGCTGACTACACAGTTCTGAGTTCAATACCATTTCTTCGAAATAGTATTAACAGGCTCACGAGAATACGTGTGATGTGTGACAAACTGGCAATCATCCCATCAACTTCTAATTCTACGTGGGCAGACCAGGTAAAATTTGCAATGCTTATGTACTAGGTATCGCTGCGGAGGAGAGTCTCTCTCCCGCTGGTCATGTGTTTATGCCAGGTCTTTTATCGGATAATGGCAGTGGCTTTGAGCACGGAGCTGGATCCTAGTACCACAGCATCACGTCCCTGATCGTTTGATTTCGGCCTGTGCAATATCTTAGTTCGAGAATTCCTGAGTGCAGGTGCAGGTGCCAAAAATACTTACGAGTTCTTGCCCAATCGCACCAAAGAGTAGCATCCTCACTGTGGCGGGTTTAAACGATCCCCGGGGTATTTCAAAGACCCTATTGAACCTTTCGAGGAGGATTTCGCGTGCAGGTCTGTCTAGAGTGGTGGCCCGGTTCCATGACTCATCTCGAGCAAGTTCTCGGGCGTATTGGATGGCTAGCGTATTCAATTGAGCCTTGCTTGTGATTCTTGGCCGAGCACCTGCCCCTGAGGCCGGTCCTGCATGGCCTGTCTGAGAAGGCTGAGGCGGAATTGGGCTCACAGGTTCTACTTGCCGTATAGGAATGCCCGCGCTCGTCGCTAAGTTTGTAGAGGACGGATTGGATGGTGGCAGACTCCGCTGGTGTGAAGGACCTTCTGCACCTGGACCCTGAGCGGGCAATACATTGTTTGATGGAACCGATTCTCCACGCTGCATTGTGCCATGCGTGCTTGGAACAGAGCGCTGTATGGTCCGGGCTGCTGGCAGCGTTGCCACTGGTTCATGCATCCTAATTCTGCCGTCTCTTGTCAAATCAGTCTGGCGTGGCGAAGTCGGCTCTGCTGTTGCTGCCAGACTGACGCCTCCATCAGAGGTGATTCGTTTCCTGATTCTTATCCGCATAGATTGACAGCCAAGTGGTTTGGAGCGTGCTGCCGTTTTCCCTTCAGCGACACGAATCTGTGCTGTGGGACAAAACACCAGTGCTTCGCCGGTTCGTAATTCCGTCATAGAACGGAACACATCGGCTTGTTTCTGTCCCGCGGTGCTGTCTTCGTCCTGTGCTATGCCTGCGAGGTGGCCTTTGAGAGCACGGAACCAGGCTGGTGACGAGAACCGATGGACGAACGTTGCGTTCGATAGATCAATCAGCTTTGGCGACAAGGTCGGCTCCTGCGTGGCTGTAAAAACTCGTGTACTGATGTGGCGCTGTTGCCGGACGACTGAGATGAGGTCTTCGGTCAACGCGGTTGCTGCGCCAGACTGCGTCAAGAACTAGCACGTCGAATGTCAGTATCCACACGGCAGCAGACTTCGGGTTCTTCAGAATACCTTGTGCGCCTCGTCGAGAGCGACTACGCGACCACAGCTGGTGCGTTCCTGCAGAAAGATGGACAGACATATGGAGAATAGACCGCAGGCATCGTCGGAGGACAAAAAGGGGTCGCTGAGGTCCACGACTGTCAGGGTGCCTGGCTGGAAGTCCCATATATCCTGCTCAGCGGCACTTGGCTTCCTCGCATGCGGTGTCAACTCTGGCGTGAGGAATGATTCCAATAGCTGGAGTCGCATTTGGAGCGGCGTCTGCTGCCCCGGGACTAGCTTCGTGTCGCTGAGCCTGCTCCGAAACAGGCTGTATGTGAAGGGACTGCCTTCCATGGTGATGTCACGAATGATCCTCATGATGACTTCCATGTATAAAGGTGTGTCGCTTCCGTTCGGGTCTAATGCCATCAGTTTGAGCATGGTTGAAGCGTTCAGCTTCGCCTCATCGAGATATAACGGCACCACTTGCAGATTCGGGCAATCATGTGTGTTTTCCAGGTGTTCTCTGTACACGCGGTCCATATTCCATATGTTCGATGGTGGGACAAGAATTCTGACCGGTATCCCTGAAGATGCAAGATATGCCGCTTCACAGATCTGCGTCGTGCTTGCGCTTGTAAATGTGTCGTAATGGAAAACCAAGCCTGCCATAGGATGGGACAAGGTAGCTGTTGGGTTGTCCTGGATCAAGCAAGCCTCAAGCAGGCACGATAGTGTATGACTCTTGCCCGATCCCTGAGAGCCACAGATGAATGCAGACCAAGGGATGTTTAGGTTCGCCATGATAAGCTGGTCCTCAGGGGCAGTGTTGGGATCGCCCACATCTTCGCGGCTACCGATCAGCCCGTATTGTGGGACAAGACGGTTGCCAGTCAGCTTGGCTTGCGAAGCTGTCTCAACGAGAGCCTGGGCTGCGAAGGAGAATAGAGGTGCGTTCGCATAAGCATGAAACTGTGCTTTATCGCCGCTCGCTGACCATGGGTCTTCGGTTTCTAGGGAAGGTCTTGTGGTGTAATTGAGTAGACGCTGTATGTCGGGTGTGTGCTGGGAGCTTGTGGCCTCGTTATCGGAGCTGTTAGAGCGGAAGTATGAAAAGATCGGCATGATGATGAAATCTCTTGGGCAAAGGCAAGTATTACAAGATGGAAGAAGGTGAGTGAAAGGGAGATCAAGGTCTCTGAGCTTTAAGGCGGGATCTATTAGTGGTCTTTGTAGAGCTAAGGTCATCAGGAATGTGTTTCAAAATTTTGAGACCAATATCAGCACTGCTTACTTAAGCCCGGATCACACTGCGCTCGACCTTGGGCTTTAAAAACCCTTTCCCTGAGACAGACCTTGAGACATCGTTTCTTGGCACTGCACAAGTAGTAGATCTGCCCAATCATCCATGCCCGGAGGAAACCGAGTGGGTTGTCTGATACCACCATATGCGGGAGGCCAACCAGTGCGGGGCATACTCAAAGTTTCAGAGTCATCTGAAAACATTGAATGCGTGCTCGTTTTCGCTCCAAGTCATTGAATCCGCCGGGCATGATTTCGGACTTTCTTGTCTTTCGAGCATTGAGCGACCTCAAAGCGTACAAGCAGAACTCACCATATGCCGACGCAACAAATTCTCGAGTCAAACAAGAAACAGCTGACACAGAAATGCGTTTTCATCATTTCGTGCAACTATTCAATCTGCTATACGAGGAAGGAAAAACCAGAAAAGATCTGTAGAGTATCCACAGCATAGGAGGGCCAATCGAGGTTTAATGCCAAATTCTTGTGGCGCGCAGGTGTCTTACTCGCACTACAATTCAGGGGTGATGACATTGCCTAACTCCTTGTCATTCACTGTCTGCCTCGGAGACCCCTACAGCGTGCTGTGTATGGTGCTCGTCTAGGTGTGGAATGACGCTGCCGGACTATCCCTCGCCAAAGCGTTGATGATATGGAGAGGTTCTGGTCCAAATAAGTGTCCTTTTGGTTTCCAAAGCTAGCAGTGCTGGTGATTGTAAACGGGTACGCATGGCCTGAAATTTCCCTCGCGAACATGAACATAATTCGACCCTGAAGCAAAAAGAAGATGAATTGGTTCGGAGGGGGAAAAATATGAAGAAAAAAAGAAAAGTGGAAGTTAGAAGCATTGGCTATCACATCTTTAGACCTATACAAGACAGTCTCGCCGGGAATCATCGAAATTTTGATTACAGCCCAAGATGTGCGTGATAGAATCCACATTGTTTTCAATTTGACACCTATCGTGCACAAATGGGATCACTGCACAATCATGAGCATTTATCTCTTATGAATGAAGCATGCGCACGACTCAATCCATGACGGGTCAGTGCAGGGATGAGTCAGTACTCGCGGATCTCTAAGACGAGGATGAAAGGATCACTGGCAGGCGTGCAAATGGGCAAAATACAGCCCGATCACTCTTTGTATATACACAAATCTCTCTTGAGATCACGGCACTTGATTCATGTGTATGCAGCACTGTTCTGTCAAATTTCCACAACACTAGAAGTGAAATCGGAAAATTGGCTCGGGGTTTGCATAGTGTAATACTTACTCGAAACCACTCGCTATCATGCAGTGAAACTTTTACCACAACATACATTCATCCCATATTTGGTGTTTGAATATCGCTTTCCACATATAAATTTTACTGGAGGTCAACATCAAAACAATAGAACACCAGAAATAGCGAGTCTGCCGAGATGTGCAATCTCGCTCTCTCAATTCTCCCGTTGAGTTCAGCCTGCAGAGACCCCGGCTTTACCATTGTGCCACATCCTCCGTGTCCGCCATGGCAAACTCCGATACCAGCACCTTTGACGTCTTCAGGCGTCTGCCTGCCGAGTTACGGTGCATGATCTGGCGCCTCGCTGCTTTCCCGCGAATCCTCACGTTGCGCCGGCGGCCGTGGAGGAAACGCGAGCGTAATCCAAAATACCTTGACGACAATTACTTCTTCTTGTACGACTTGGTGCCGGCCGTAGTTCATACCTTTCGCGAATCGCACAAAGGGGCCCCCTTAAGTCCGTGCCTTTCGCGACGGCCAAAGCCCCCCGTTACATATGGGTTGACTTTGAGCTCGATATCGTACGCTTTGTGGATAGCGCTATCTTCCCTGGAAAGGTAAGCGAGGAAGACTGCGCCGCTATGCAGCGTAGGATTCTGCACTTCGTTGAAGTCAGCGAGTTCATTTGGGTCATTGTAGAGGATGTAAACAGGCTGAGCAGCCTCAAGAGCCTTCCAATACATGTCGCATACGGCGGCATTGATGCGTAAGTCGGTGAGGTAAAAAATTATCGAACGTCAATTCCATCGTTGGTCCGGAGGCCGGAACAACGGGTGGGTGTGTCCAGAGATCAGGTTGATAGACCTTGAGACTAGCTTCGAGCTCAATCGGGAGAACTATCGGACGCGCTACAACCTGGCACCAGCCCAAAGCTCCTGCATGCCTCCCTTGTACAGTATCGTGGGAACAGGCGCGGCAGGGGCGGCGGGAATGCAAGGAATTAAAGGAGGTGGGTTATAGTGGTTTTTCTCCACTGACAATATCTTACTGTATCTGAGATAACAACATTGGGCGAGAATTCTATCTTGAGAAATCAAACTGAAATATATCGAGCTGGACCTGAGCCATGAAGTGAGACTTGTTAGTCCATGTTCAAGGTTGTGTCCAGCTGCGTAATTGCGTGCTACCTGCATGCGTGTATTGCCTTGGCACCACCGGGAATAGGGGATGATGCCAGCAATGGGAGCTATCAAACGATTCAGAATTCGGCCGTGGCCAAAGCGCAAGGTCGACCATGCGAGCTGCCGGCAAGTTATAGTAGAATGGTGTGAACTTCCAATTGTGATCTTTTCAGTTTGCAAAGTCCTGGTCTAAAAGAAGCTCCCTGGACTCTTCTGCTTCATTCTTTTTCCCAGCAAGATCTACAAAACCAACTCATACCAATATTCAGTTTCACACAGGGGCAATCACCGGCTATGCGGATCTTCAGCACCATCTCTCTCATTCTTCATTTCGCCGTCGTGTGCGTTCGTGTCTGCGGATCAGCCGGGGCGTACGAGCGCCTCTGGATCTTCTATGCCTACCAGATCGATCTGCTACTACCGGAAGATGACCGAATATTCAAGCCATGCATATGCAAGAGTATTGGAGGTTCCTGTACGTTCAACGAAGTCATTGATGCTGTGGATGAGCACCACGGAGGCCCATGTTACCATACCTACCTACCTAGGTAGATGTCTACAGGATCAAGTCATCAAGGTACGTACTTCAAGTACAATATAGCGTACCTGAAAGTATTCAATACCCCCACTTCCACGTTGGCGCATACGTGCATAAAAGCAGCCAAGATCACATCTTCCCTCTGCTTGTCCTCCTGCGCTGCCCGATGCTAAAAGCAGCTACTCAAACACGCAGCCTTGGGGCGTAAAATCGTCCTTGACGACAACGCCACACCCACAGCATGGCATCGAAGACTCGTTCTGTCACAACCCGACTTTTGCCTCCACGCCACGGTACTTCATTCCTGTTGAAGCCGTACTCACCAAGACGCAATCACCTCAGTGCAGCCCCAATCGCTGGCTTGCGGCGCGCACGCTTGGCGCAAGGATTACCGGCTCGTGCACACCATGAACGCCGCCTCAGCACAGAATCTCCGAGACGCCATATGTCCGGCGGGCATCCGCATCCAACCATGGACGACAACGACACCGAGCACTCATCGGGGGGCTCATTCGAAGATAACGGAACCTTGCAGGATTTTCGCACAATTGTGGAAAACAGACCAGACGGCTTGCAAGGCAAATGGGGTTGGATCATCTACAGGACTGCCTACCAGCCAGAGCTCGACGCAGGCTGGGCTGCTCTGAAAGCCCGTATACTGGACGGCATGGGTCGCGGCCGCACTGATGACTATGAAGCCGCACCGTGGCCGGAGGATATACTGAACATGATGGATTTCGTCTTTGTCGAAGACGTCGCGAGACTCGACGGCATCTCTCACGTTTCTCTCCGCAAGGACCATTTCCAACAATGGGTCTGGCCCGAGATCGCCGCGCGCGATGACCTCCCTTGGTGTGGGGGTCGGTACAACTGGTTCCTCCAGGCTGACGAAGATGTGCTGCACAGCGTGTTGGGCCTTGCGAGCACGACGGACAACGGGGCTGTTCGTCGGCCAGCCTACGTCAATGTTATACAGGGCTGGCCAGGCGGGCCGGAGCCGTCGTCGTCGTCTAGTCTTGACCCGCCCAACGAGGGAGACGCAACTCTGCCTGACGTGGCGAAGTTACCTCTCGACGACATTGGGTTGTCCGAGTATGTGGACCTCGAGGACGAGGAGGGTTGGTATCACCTGCTCCGATTTTCGCCGATTCAATAGTGCGGCGACTAGAAATGACGGTAACAAGACTAACGAGTGGGAGTGGTATTACGATCCTCAGAATCAGCGAAGTAACCCGTCCCTAAGCGCTGATCTTAAGACCGAGCTATATTATTGGACTATCGCGTGCTAAGCCTCTGCTCCTTGTGAAAAAGAGCGGAAGGTCCTTCTTCGTCAATGCCCCTAGAGAAATATATAGCAATTAGAAATTAGGAGACAAGGTATATCAATGCCCCGTGCTGGAATGGAGTAGAAGCTAAGGGGATCTTCTGTCCTAGGCCTCAACTTGTACGAGCTTTTCATGAGGTCGAGTCTTCCAGTTCATCCGACCCGAGCGGCCGTACAGACAGCAGCGACTCAAACTCCACTGGCGCGCCTACTCCAAGGGAGCTGTGGATTAATCTTCTGCGCAAGTGGGCGAGTCGAGTTGAAGAAGAGCTCGAGGCCATGTTTTTTGCAGAGCGTCAGGGAAAACCATCTGCAAACAGCAGAGGATACCGGCATAGTCTGGTCCGAGTCGTCACCGGTAGCCGAGCCGAAGCAAGACGTGTGACCAGTGTACGGGAGCAAGGAGTATTGGTTGCTGATGTTTGAGAAGATCTGGAATGAGCAGAAGGTCTGGAGCGTAGCAGCGTCTCGATAGCAGCTGAGGCGTACTTCTAGTATTCGACATTCCCGCGAGTAGGATTCCGTAAGGTGCTTACGTGTGTGTGATGAGCTATAACTATCGGGCTTGAATTCAGTCTCAGTTCGTTGTCGGACCGGTCCGTCGTCCGTGCGGTCCTTTGTCAGCGCGCTGCTAAATGTAGTGCAGTTCGGCACCACGGAAGCAGATGCACCACACGGGGATCTCAGGTGGTCGTCATTCTGTCGCACCTACCTTTCTCAGTGATGCAAGGACAGGGATCTTTGCAGGGGCCGTTACCCCATCGAAAATCGCGCGAACTGCCGACAAATTCGACTTCAAGACCTCTTCCTACTGTTATCCTAACCACACCCCGGGTATAGCTGGCCTACCCTTAGTAATCGTTCTGCAGTGTAAGCTTCTAGGTACTTGGAGATGATTGGCGCTGAGGACGAAGAACATATCCAGAGATGGGCCAGACAAGACGACGATTTTGCGCTAGGTCGAGAGGAGAAAGGCTAATGCTGCGGAAAACGGGCTACCGAGAAAAACGGAGCGATTCCAGTTTCAGCACGAGTCGTGCCAACTGAAGATACTAGCAGTTTCGTGATTCATCCCTTGTGGCCGGATCTTGGCACCCCGAGACACCGGGGTTGGCGTTTCCTGGTGCAAGTGCAAACCTGTCAGGCGGATCAGACAAAAGCTTGGCGGCCGGAGTGCGACTCTACTTTGTAGTCATTGGCTCCATCTTCTTTTGTAGACATGACATCGCAGCGGCTGAGCGCGGCGATGTCGGATATGCTCAGATCCTCCCCGCTGGTCCTTGCAGAAGTTGGGCTAAAGACCAATCTCGCCGGCACGGGGAGAACTTGTGAATGGGACAAGAGTCGTGACCGTCCTTGGCAAAAGGACTTTATGCCACGAGGCAGCTCGCTGACCCTGGCTCGCCTGACTCGTCCATCAGTACATGCAGTCACCCGTCAAGCTCGGCTCCGCTGTGGTGAAACGGCGCAGCCTTGAGGGCGCGCGGACCGACAGCTTAAATATGCTGCGCTGTACTATGAAACCACAGTTTGAGGCCTGATGAGGTTACACGGGGATGACTTTTGTGACGCGGCAAGACCTTTGTAACCCGCGACGATTGTCCACAATCATTTGGTCTCTGTCTGTTCTCTTCTCCGCCACACCTACTCAACCATTCAATCTTTTTCTCTTTTTTTTGCATCCAACGGAAACGACATTGAAATGACTACACCGATCCTGGGCAACCTGACAGTACCATGGACTGCGCCTCAGGGCTGCTCGACTGCCGTGGGTCAATGCTCAGTATGTGGTCTCGCGTGGCTCGGCCAGCGCTGTCCGGGAGGAGCGACAGTCCAAGACGATGCCTCGTGCTGGCCTCCTAGGACTCGGAACGTACCAACGCCTTCGCCGCTCGGTGCTTGGGGTGTCTACTCGCCAGGCATTCAGTGTCCAGGAGGCTACACCACAGCCTGCACGCACGATGGCAGCCTGCCCAGGGGGGACTTCAGCTTTGTGTGGCCGCCAATGCAGACGGAGACCGCGGTTGGGTGCTGTCCTATGTGAGTTGGCAATGCGACTTGTTCACGCCAGCGGGCGAGGAGGTAGACTGCTAACAACGACTACACAGTGGTTTCGATTGTGCCCGCCTAGACAGCGACCCGCAGAGTCAGACATGCACCCGCATCCTAACAACAGGGTCATTTGCGTCCGTCACCTGCGATCAGGGCACCACGGTGAACCTTTTCACGAAGCCCGTTCCCTTCGAATTCATCAGCAACAGCTCCACGTTTACGGTACCTTCGATGCAATTCCAGGCGCCGTTGATACAGATGGTCTACCAGTCGACTGACTTGAGCACGTCTCTTCCTCTTCTTACTGCTACTCGTCCGACTGGGTCAAGCTCCGTCCAAGGAGTCGTTCCGCTATCGTCGCTGTTTCCTTTAGAAACAGGAACGTCAACTTCAGAGTCAGAATCTTCATCCTCTTGGTCAAGTTCGTCGGGACTATCGACCGGCGCAGTCGCAGGCATAGCTGTTGGTTCAACTCTTGTAGCCGTGGCAACGTTGGGCGTCATCATCTTCGCGCTGTGCCACCGGCGAAAACATCGAAAGCAGCAGCAGCAACAGCCGCCGCATAGGTATCCAGCGCCAGGTGTCCAACCAGGCGCCCCTTACCAGCCGTCTTCATACTACGGGAGCCCTGTCGAGGGACCGGTCTCAGAGGTCGGCACCCCCTGGAGCCAGCATTCTCGTCGGCTTAGTGAAGTGCTGTTTCCGCCTCCGCTGGTCAAGAGGGCGGAGCTACCTGCACATGTACCGATGGACGAGCTGGACTCGAAACGATTGAGTATAGCCGAATCTGCGGTTATTTGCACAAAGATGAGGGAGTATTAGGATGGTCTGGTCGTGGCCCTAGTCCTCAAATTAGGTATAGAGTGGGGATATGGGGTCTTTTGACGTTTAATCGCCGGTATTGTGGTCAGCTACAACCGCGCAGGCTTGGTTGTCGTCACAACCGGTTTGGAGTATATGCGCTGCTTTGTACATGAATTCATCAAATCAATTCAAAAACTTAAGATACCAGTCTTGTACCCCCGCTATTCCAAGCTGTCAGCTCACTGAGTTACCGTCTATCATGAGTGCCAGTCTTACCATCCTTTAATCTAAGAATGTCTTGGGAACCTCTGGCCCCCAAACAGCCAGACTTTCATCTCCAGCAGGGCCATAGCCCACCGGTGTATCCTCGTTGATCACATCCCCATCGGCATAGTGTTCGACCATGTTCCCCGTTGTATCCCACCAGTAGTCGAAAATCTGGCTGCCCAGGATATGCCGTCCGATGCCCCAAACGGATTTGTACCCCTTGGAGGCCAGCCACTTGTGCCCCAGATGCTGTGTATCAAAATCGTGCACCTCGAATGAGCAGTGATGCACGTGTGAGGTCGGATTCGTGGACATGAAGAAGGTGTGGTGGTCTACCAGGTCTGGGCCGCGGTCAATGTGTGCGAATACTGCAACGATCTTCTTGTCGGACGGCGAGGAGGACGGGTCAGGAACCCAGAGGAAGTCGGTTGGTACGAGGTTAAAGTTGCGCGTGTACCATTTCAGCTGCTCGTCGAACTTCTGGACGCATAGGCCGTAGTGTCCCAGCTGTTTTGGTCGCCGTTAGTTATTGATTTGCAGATAGAATTTTCTTCCATTTTGATCATGCCTCCAGCAGGTCCTGCTAGAACAAAACGCACCTTGTGAACCGCCGCCGGGCCCTCCCTGAAGCGCTGAAACTCCCTCACCCTTGGCTTCTCCTGCTCATAGTTGATTACAAGCTTTGTCGGCAGCTGACCAACCTCAGCAGGTTCCTGTCCGTGCATGAAGCAAACAGGGAACCCCTCGGGATCGATCACACTGACAAAATGCCCACCTCCGGGAGCATCTTGGAGCTCCTCAATCTTCCCCGCGCCATCGAGCGCGGCTGCCATCTCAAGATCGGCATAACTTTCTACGAGGTACGTGCCCCCTAGGAACTTTTTAGGTCCCTTTTGCGCGTAGTACACGTATTGGTCTGGGCCATAGCCGCGGAACCATCTCTTCTCGTCGGTGGATTTAACCAGGTGCATCCCAAAGTCGGCCATGAAGGTGGTGATCTCGTCGAGGTCTGGGTGCTGATAGCGCATGTGACTTAGCTTGACGAGGCGAACTTGCTTGGAGACATCGATGTTGTTGGCGCTGCGCCATTGGGCTATGGTTTCGGTGTTCTGACCCAGGGCGGCGATGTCCGAGATTGATGCGCCTTTGCTGGGCGGGACCTGTGCCTCGGGACGAGAATTTTAGCATTAGACTGGTTCGACGGTACAGGTTGAAGGATATGTTGTTGCCATCTGCCAGGCTGGACACGTACATTGTGAAGGGCATGTGGAGGACTTGTCTGCTGTTCGACTTGCATGGTTGCAAACTTGTCGATTCTCGGTGACACTATGGAAGCCAGGCAACGCCAGACTGGTTGCTGCGACGCCGAATTGACTCTAGGGCTCAGTTAATGGTCTTTTCCGAAGGTCTGATGAGGAGATGTGGATTGTTGCGGTTGTTTGGACGTGCCAGCCACGCGTACTTAGGATAACCTGTCTGCCGAGCACAGCCGCCGAAGCCTGTGGGACAGAAGAAGCCTTACATCATGCATGTGGTAGGGCCACAGAATGCGGGGAAGTTCCCGAACCATCAGTAGATTGTCTCCAACTTGCGGTACCCCAGTGTATCCCATGTCTATCAAGGTCCAATTAATTCCCGAACCCCAACCGTGCTGGTGGGCATCTGCCGAAGAACAACTGCCGAAGCAATTGGAGCTAGACTCCGGGCTTATACATGCAGTGCTTAGAAGAAGCGAACGCTAATGTCGCTTGGCTGCTCGTCCAAGACTTGTGTCTTTTCTCTTACGAAACTATCCTGCATGGTACATCGTACCTGTGCACGCCATTTTCCACCTGGCGCATATTCCTTATAGGTAGGCGACTGCTGAATTCTGCCATTGGTATGTCTGATGTACTACGTGATCTGAATACCCCACACTCCAAGCCGCGTTACTATGCAGCGGGAAGTCGTATACGCCGTAGGCAGACGTGGGCCGATTCCTCTGCTGGGCAAGGTTATCATCCCTGGAGACTACGCTCTCGCCTGTGGATATGGGCTGCACTGGGCGAGGGGATTGATATTGACAGTGTCGGGATATGAGGGAACCTTTTTGAATTTTGAGCATATTACGTTGACTGAGGACAAATTGGAGGTCGAGGATGTTGGTGTCCATTATTCGCGTATAGGTAGAGGAGTTATGAGAGAGCACGCTTTCAATTCCTATTATTTGATACACTACGTGGGGGAGAGGGAGAAGGAGAGGATATCGGCTCCACATGGAAGCAGCTACTTCCGGTTACAGATTTTGGTAGCCATAGCTGCGTTTGAGGGAATGAGAATTTATGGAGTTATGCTATTACTTGAGAACGGGTTGATGGGATTAAGAAATCCTGTCATAAGGAAAATCAGCCCTGTCTACGCCAGAACGCAGGACAAGTGGCAAATCACCTACAGCACATGAGAGAGAAGCCCAAAAAGTTTGATCGTTCAACAGAGCAGTACCCGTCCACATAACTTCGCATATCCCTAACTTACACGCATTGAATTGCGGCCCTTATGGGTAATTAACAAAAGATGTCTCATGGCTCGTTCTGCAGGGCCTAGAACAAGTGATATCATCAAATAGTGGCAGCACTGGAATAATATTTTTCGTCTGGCGAGTAGAACTATGAGACGCACGTCAATATACCGCCTCCGCATTTAGACTCTTCAAGGTCTGGAGCTGTAGATGTTCGGACTTGGGCTTGATTTTCTTCTCAGGATTCTAAACAAAGAAGTATCGCCACTCGCATGCTATGGCTAGGTAACCAGAATTCCATGCGGAGCATTGATTGGTCGTGGAGACGTTAGATCAGCTGACGTAACTCCTTTTGTGTGCACCACTACCAGAGCGTCAGCCAGGGCAGATACGCGTCCTTTCTCTGTCATCCGGCCAGGAAGGCGAGGGCCTGAGCGGCGAGCTGAGAGTGGTCAACCTGGACGACTCACCCACGTTTGAAGCACTGTCATATGTGTGGGGGGATGACACGAAAAGCCATGTTCTCCGCATTTCGGGCCAGGGACACTTGGGCATTACAGCACTACTCGATAGCGCACTTCGTCGGATTAGACATCAAGATAAGCCGCGAGTGCTCTGGATCGACGCGGTCTGCATCAACCAGGATGATCTCGCCGAGAAGGAGCAGCAGATACCATTGATGAGTAGCATTTACAGCAGCGCGATCCGAGTCATTGCCGATATCGGTGAAGCATACGACGATAGCAATGCAGGTCTGGATCTACTCGACAGGTACTGGCGCACAGCGATACATACAGGGGTAGATGGCATGACGCCTGAAGAAGCAGTAGCACTTCTTGCACTACCGCCGGACGTGATCGATCCTGCTTGGAAGGACAACGAGCTGCCTGATGACGAGGCAGATGAGTGGCTCGCCCTGGGCCGTCTGTGCCAGCGGCCGTGGTTCTCGAGGATCTGGATCGTCCAGGAATTTGTTCTTGCCAAGGATGTCACCTTCTACTGCGGCTCCCGCATGGTGGACTGGAGGCACATGTTCGCCATGGTGCTCGAGTATGATCACCCATCCAACTTGGTAGCCAAGCCCCATTTCCTCGAGAAGCACAAGTTCCTGGCGACAAGCTATGAGAAGTTCAGTCTCATGTTCTATCACCGAGCTATACGCATACTACAGCAGAACGGCCCCGGGGGCCGCTCGCTCCTCGAGAAAATAATACTGCCCCCGCACGTCTGTACGATGCAGCATGCGGGACTTACCGATCTACTCCATTGCTATCAGTTTCTTGACTGCACGGTGAGCAGAGACCGCTACTATGCACTGCTTGGTCTTGCAGCGGACCGATCCGCGCTCTCCAAGTACCAGGAGCTGAAGCCAGACTATACAACCGAAGAAAGCGAGTGGACGGCGAACGTCGCCAAGCTCCTGCTGAAACTACCTGGAGGGCAAGATTTGTTCCTGCACGGCGGACTAGCCTCACAAGTCGATCCCAGCAACCAAAGCTGGCTGCAGACTTTTGGCCGTTCGCGAAAGCCAGATATGCTCATGAGCCAGTCCGAACTTGACGGCATCAGCGAGGCAGGGGGCGATAGTAGTGGCTTTGGTTACAGGGAAGTGCCTGGCCACTTTGACGCCATCACGCTGCACGGGTATCGCGTCGACAAGTTGCACGAGTTGGTCGACACTGCCTCCGAGGCAGACATTATCGATAAAGAGGATCCGATATTGACTTTCTTGTTCCCGCAAATCAGGAGATACATGCAAAACGTCATTGAGACTTTTGCATCTACACTGCGAGACGCATGCACAGACAAAACAACGGCCTCCGCCAAAGTGATGGGCAAAACTGATCTTGAAGCGCTCTTGATGGCCCTCACTGCGAGATCAGATCCTACGAAAGGTGCCGTTTTTCAATCTACCCTGGGGGTTCTGGCCCTTGGGCTCTATCACCTGCTGGACATCGAAGCATTGACCCCAAAAGGATCCGCCAAATGGATCATGGAGATTTCCGATATTCTTCGCAACGATCATGGTTACCGCGGACTATCCAATGTGATGGAAAGCGACGAAGAAGACGTGGACACTCCATCAATGGACGCTAACAGTGAGCACAGAGACAAAGTGTCACGTACAGAGGACACCGCCGCTTTTGATGGGATAAAACGCCCCAGCCCAGAAAGCAAAGGAGAAGCCGTGGCGGCCTTGATGGTTCGTGTCTTGTATACTGAAAGTGTCAAGTTACAACCCGGAAAGACCACTGGGCTTCGGTACACGAGCGTGCCTCGCGGCGCCAGAAACTCTGACGAGATCTGGGTGCTCCGTGGATGCCGGCTACCGGTGCTACTGCGCAGGAGTACCGAGAGGTCCGGCATGTATCGGTTCATCGGCTCTTGTTATGTCCACGGGATCATGCGCGGCGAGGCACTGCGGGATGACGGATTCGCATGGGAGGACGTTATCCTCTACTGAGTGGATAGGGTTTGGAGCGTGATTGGTCAGTTCAGCCTGCGTACAACATTACTTGAAGCTGAGAAACGTGCAAGATACACCTGGGCGTCCTTATGGAGACTTTAGGCCTCGTGAGGCAGACCTTGCTAAATGTCGCTTGACCCTGGCTCCGCCTTAGAATATTCTAACATCTGACTCGTGTTAACAAGCTCAAGATATTTTTACTCAGCTAACGCAAAGAAAGGCACAACGCTGCATAAACATGCAAGTCGTTGGCTCATAATACCAACGAACCACGGTCGAAAGAATGCTACCTGAAATCTAATACCCCTGAGCACATGACGCATCGGACAAGGGCCTATAATTGAGATTCTCGACATTGCGATTAGGTCAGTAGACGTTTTCAAAGACAGGCTTGGTAGGCCATTTGCAGGCATACAGAACTTCCATACGAAATCGAGAGGGGGAAAAAAGGAAACTGCGTAGCGCCAGGCGCAACTCAATCCCGCTCGCAATGTCTCGCGAAGAACCCATGTCAGACGTTCAAACATCTCGAGCTCCACAAAAAGCCAAAAAGAAGTAGCTACTCCCCCGGACAGGCTTGAACTGTCAACCTCCTGATGCCGGACACCTTTACGAGTCAAGTGAATAACAGTCAGACGCGCTAGCCAATTGCGCCACGGAGGACTAGATGCAAATTCGGGATGTTATTATATATTATATATGATTGCCAATTCTGCGCGAAAAGCACGTTTCCCGTTCGAGGTTATATCAAATTGACACAAAAGGCACGCGAGGTTTATGATGGGCCATGTTCTCCTGGATGGTTGGGATTGCTCAAATCTCGTGCAGGGCTGATTATTGCCTTTTCGTCTTGGCAAGCACAACCGGTGGTTTCCTCTTTGACCATGAGAGACAACTGCCTGACCCCTCCCATCTATTCCACGCCTGCAACGGGTGGTCTGGTTGACCCCAAGTATTATGATATTTTGTCAAAAACCAATGGGATTTTCACAAGAACGCGCGGCACTTCGGAGCTATGAGGTTTTCAAAGAAAAGCCGTGCTATCCTCTGACTCAACACGCCTGTCTGAGACCGTTAGTTCTGACTCATGGGGCACATTGGTGGGGAGAAGGCGACCATGGGCCAGCTGGCGGATAACCAAACCCGAGAGTCGGCGGCGCAAAGCCACGCTGCAAATACAGTGGATCGTCCATGATACGCCGCTTTTTTTTTGATGCATCTCCAACTGGATCAGCTTGTGGTATGTGCTAATGCGGTGTCCCTAAATGCCATAATCAAGACTGGGATACAATCAGGGTCCGCGTGAGCCTCCGAGGTCAACCTTCTTTCCACACTCAACCGCGGCTCGATATACTGAAAAGCCTGGAAACACAAACAGCCTATCACAGCGCGGGTAGAGGCCGATGCGGTCCATTTGCGGCAGCCCTGCCGTCCGGCTGGCCGTGTGCGGCGACTAGTAGTATACTCCAGAGGCACAGTGGATAAGGATATCCCGCCAAGTGGGTTCCAGGGCGCGCTAAAAGAGGTCTCAGGGACGGAAATCTGTGGGGCCTGGCGTGGGGAAGCTGGGGAAGTCGGGGATTGTGCGGCCATGACGACACAATTGGATGCGTCGCGCCGCTGATGACAGTTGCGGGGTTGAGGACATGCTTGCTTGCTCGCTTCGAGGATGGATGGACTCTTGGGGTTCAGGAGTAGCCGTCGGACCGGGGTGTGCTGCCTCGGAGCCGCGGGCTGATTGATGTTGGTGTTGGCTCCATTGAATAACTATGGTGATTTGTGCACGGCAATAACTGTGTGCTTCTTCTCAGTCTCGCCTGGCCTTCGCAACTGCGACCCTCGATGTCTACAACAACTTCACTTCTAGCACCTGGCCCAGCTTGAGACAGCTGCCATAAGCGTTTGATTCAGTGAACACCAATCGATTCCCACACAGCAGAGATAAGGCCACTCCTCAATCCAAGTCGCTGAGATAACACAGTCATCACCATGGGTCTCGTCGAAGCCCTGCTCGACAACCTGGCCACGGTCGCTCTGGGCGGTGCCGGGCTGGTGAGTTGAACCAAATCACACGCCACTTACACAACAATGCTAACCACAACAACCACCGTTTCCCCCCTCTCCAGACCATCCTCTACACCATCTGGTGCTGCATCTACAACATCTACTTTCACCCCCTCGCCCGCTTCCCAGGCCCCGTCCTGGCCAAGATATCCCCAATCTACTCCATCTACGGCCTCTTCCGCGGCAGATGGCCGTTCGACGTCCACCAGCTGCACCTCCGGTACGGACCCGTGGTCCGGCTCATGCCAAACGAGCTGTCCTTCAGCACGCCCGGAGGATGGCGGGACATCTACGGCCACCGCCAGGGCCACCCTCAGTTCCACAAGGACCCGATCCACGTGGGCTCCGTGCAGGACCTGCCCGGGAGCACCACCCTGACCATGGCGGGCGACGAGGAGCACAGCCGCCAGCGCCGAACCCTGAGCCACGCGTTCAGCCAGAAGGCGCTCCTCGAGCAGGAGACCATCATCCGCGGCTATGTTGATCTCATGGTGGTCAAGCTGTCTGCTTTTGCGGATAACCAGAAGCCGGTTAATATGTGTGATTGGTTCAGTGCGTCATCCTCCTCGGGCGATTTTGAACTCTTTTTTTCCCTCTATTTTTCTTTTCCCCTTTCTCCCAAGGACTACCTTATCATAGCATCAACAAGCAGCGCTGACATTTACTCTCATGTGCACTAGACTTCACCACCTTTGACATCATCGGCGACATGGCCTTCGGTCGTCCCTTTGGCTGTCTCCGTGACGGGGTGTGGCACGACTGGGTCTCGTTGATCACGCAGACCATCAAGGCCGGCGCGTTCGAGCAGGCCACTCGTCGCATGTTCAGGACGGGGAGTTTCCTCCAGCGCCAGCTCGTCAAGCTCATCCCCGCTGAGCTGCGGAGGAAGCGTAGGCAGCATCTAGAGTTGAGCAAGGAGAAGTGTCTGCAGTGAGTTCCTACTCTTTGTTGCACATGTAACTCCCCTCTCCCTCTGTCTCCCATAGGATAGCATGTTGGAGAAGAAGAAGGGGGGGGGGGGGGACAAGACGAGTAGTTGCTGACAAGACTGGGCAAAACAGACGAATCGACGAGGGCTTGACCCGCGAGCATAACGACTTCCTGTACTACATCCTGCGCGCCAACGAGAAGGGCGGTGTCAGACAGAACGAAATCATCCTCAACAGCGCTTTGTTCATGTAAGCCTGCTGCCAGTCTTTTCTTTTCCCATAAACCACTCACTTCCTCCTCCTATTTCAATCTGCCCCCCCCCCCCCTTTCACATCTCAACCCAACCCAAACCTAAGCTAACCCTCTAACCCCCCCTAAAACAGCGTCGCCGGCTCCGAAACAACAGCATCCCTCCTCTCAGGCCTGCTGATGCACCTCCTGCGCACACCACACGCCTACACGCGGCTGGCAACCGAGATCCGCACCGCGTTCCCGACGTCCCCTCGGGACATGAAGTTCACCCAGCTCGCCGAGCTCCCTTACATGAACGCCTGCATCGACGAGGCCCTCCGCGCGTTCCCCCCCGTGCCAACGGGTCTGACCCGCACCGTCCCGGCCGGAGGCGACACGGTCGACGGCGAGTTCCTCCCCGGCGGGATCACCGTGAGCGTGCACTCCTGGTCGGCGACGCACTCGCCGCGCAACTTCCACCGGCCCGACGAGTTTGTGCCCGAGCGCTGGATCGCCGGGGAGGCTGGCCTGGAGTTTGCGCGCGACCAGAAGGATGCCAGTCAGCCTTTCAGTCTGGGCCCGAGGGGATGTATCGGGAAGCATCTTAGTTATCTCGAGCTGAGGCTCATCCTGGCGCACTTGCTGTGGCATTTTGATGTCGAAAGGTCGGATGTGGATCTGGCTGCCGCGAGGGAGGGGAGGGACGGCGGGTTTGATGTCTGGGATCCGAGTGGGGATCAGAAGCATATCAAGGCGTTTAACACGTGGAATAAACCGCCGCTGATGTGTCGGTTGACACATGTCAAGCGGTAGCGGGGGGTGGGATGGGGAGCTATGCGGTGGAAAGCGGAAACCAGAGAATGAAAAAGGAGGTGTAGACGAGGAGATGAGAGTGTGTTATGGGGATAAAATGGGAACACATCTTAGTTGAAGCCCCCTCGGAGCAAACATCCTGATATTTACGTGTCGAAAGATCTATAAACTCGTGCGCGGTAGACGCCTTCATCTAGGCGAAGGCTTCGCGGCAGTAGCATGCATGCCATGAAACCCGTGCCCGATAGCCCATTCACACTCGGCCCTTCCTATCTCCTTCATAGTCCGAGCATCAATACAGACAAGATAACTCGTCTTGCCGAACCCATCAAGCACCACACTCAGCAGAACTCCATCGTCCTCTGACCTTTCTCCATCGTCACCACCCTCCACTGCATCCTCGCCCTGCTGACTAACCCATTTCGCCCCTCTTGGCCTGGGCACAAAGATAGCCTCCCCGGGAGTGTGACCCTTTGGATTATCCCAGAACAGCGAAGTCTGCGTCTCAATATCCGTCTTGGTGATACTGTCAAGCAGCGCAGTCTTGCCCGTGTTAGGCAGGCTGTAGAAATACCGATACCGCCTCGTAGCGTACGCCGGGTTGATCGTGGGCAGCTCGCCGACGTGCGGGGCTTTGATCGCGCAGAGCTTCTCGCCTGCGCGCCAGACATACCCGCCGCTGCCGGTGGCGTAGTTCACCGCGCTGGAGACGGGCCAGGGGACCCAGCTTGCCCTCTTGTTCTTATTCCCGGGCACAACGAACTTGTGCCGCACGAATGTGGGCAGGCTGTTCCGGTTTGTCTGCTCGTTCCCCCAGAAGCCCCTTTGCGTGTAGCTCGCGTCCTGTCCGCCTCTGCCGTGATTCGTCCCGCGGATGATGTCGAGCTCGAAACTCCGGATGATGTCCAGCGTGGGGTACTCGAGCACATCGCAGTATAGGTTGACGTCACCGGTGCCCTCATCCTCGGCGTCCTCGAACGCATTGACGCTGTGGAAGAAGAAGCCCGCAGGTGTTTCGAATGTGCCCACCACGCCACTCCGCCCGGGTCGCCGGTCTACAACGAGCCATTTGCACTTCTTGGACTCATTGAATGGCTCGATAGAGTCAGTGATGTTGCGGTTCCATACCACGCTCAGACCCATCTGTCCGATATGCGTTGAGGCAACGCATATTATGACAAAGGACTTGGACAGAAGAAATGAGTGGGCGTACGCGGGAGGGATGTCAGACTGGGATATTGTGGCGAGGATATCGGTTGTCCCCGTGGCCGCATTGACCCTGAAGACACGGTAGGTGGATACCTTGCTTAGGTCGAGGTTGTAGTTGAACAAGTCACCCGTCTCGGGATCGACCTGGGCGTGCGCGGAGCTCATAGGCCCCGTGAGAGACGGATGCAGGTCCTGCTGCGCCGCGAGGCCGATCGGCTCTAAAGTGTCGCGGTCGACCTGCTTCATCGTGTTTGAGTCGGTGGTCAGCCACACGCTCCTGACGCCTGATCGATGCCCGGACTCTACTGTCGCTGATCCATTCTTGAGTGGGTCGAGGCCTGGCACATTTGTCAAGACGGTTACACACGAGTTGTCCTCGTCCGGCTTCCTGTCGGGAACACTACCATGCCGCCATACCGTCATGAACTTTGCCATAGCCCCCACGCATGGGTCGCGGCGCTGTGAGAAGGTGATGTGTCGATCCCGCTTGCCATCCTGCTTGATCGTATCGATGAGTCCCTGAGCCTGCCTGCGCGACGAGTACTCTACCCGCACTGGGCCGTCTGAGTTCCCGGCAGCCGGAGGGATGATCTCGAATTTATGCGAGTGCGCAAATCCGTCGAACCAGTGTGTAGTGTGATAAGGGCGACCGCTCGAGGTCTCTTCGATATCGTACTGTCCTGGTCCCGTGCGGAAGAGCGTGCCGGCGATCCAGGGCGGCAGGTGGCCCTTGACTTTGAGCTCGACAGGACCACGGACTTCTGTAAGTCCTTCAAACTGTTCAAAAGTTAGACCTCAGGGCTCAGGAGATTCTAGAGACAGAGTTTACTCACGCCGGCCTCGTTTGGCCAGTCATCGAAATCGCCATCGACGAGGTCCTTGACCAGCTGTTCGTGGTCCTGCTCCTGGCGCTCTGGACCGCGGAGGAGGTCATTCTGCCGTTGGCTGTGGTTCTTTACTGATTTTGGCGCCATCTTTTGAGGGATTTATCCTTGAGCAAGTGCTAAAGTAGTCGGAAGTAAGTCAGCATCCAGAGTTCTAAGCTTTATCAATGTTGATGGACATCAAGCGCGCATCGTTTTCCCGAGCCTACACTACCCTGCCCATCACCGACCACTCTGTGCCACACGAGGAGAGCAAGAAATGAACACACTGTCTTGTCCCATGTGCTAGTGATTCGCCGTCAAACCCCCCGGCTGAAACGCGCCACATCTGTGAAAGCCGCAGGTTCCCGTCCCCGTCTCGCTAGTGTGACCTCCAGTGCGTGCGGCTGAGGCTGAGAGTTTGTGCTCCGACGAATGAAGCCCGAAAGAGGCGCAGAAAAATCAAGGATACAGAACCAACTTACCAGCTGCTGGTCTTCTGCCAAGCTCCCCTGTTCCTTCCGATGTTCAAGATGAAGAGATCAAGGGTTTATGCCAAACTCGACTTATGCCTCAAGCCCGTTCGGTCTGTCCAGTCAAGGGAGGACTTGTTCGAGACTGAGGACCAACCTGAGCAGCCGCGCGTGGTCAGCACCTTGGACTTTCCCAACTAAGACGCTTACAGGTGGTCAAGATGTGGACGTTGACACTGACATTGTTGGCATTGTTTGCATTAATGATGATGATGATGATGCTGTTGTGGTTGTACAAATGTAAGTGGGGCACGGAGCTCGGGTACTCCAGCCCACCGACCTCCGGGATGGCGTACCTGAGACTTTGACAGAAGGCTGCTGCTGCAGGATGTGTGTAGAGCAGGCGCCACAAAGAACACTGCGGGCAGCCTCAAGCTAGCATGCACGCGTCCAGTAGGGATTCTGTGACCAGGGGGCGATGCTGAAAGCAGAAACGCTTAGCGAAAATGCATGCAAGGTGTCCCGCTGCTGCTACTTTGTATGCAGGTGGGTAGGTAGGTGTACAGCCTACCGGCCGGATGTGGTGAGCGAGTGAAGGGCCCCACACTTTTGCTTGTCTTGCCCGCCAGTCGTCAACGTCATCATCACGAGCTCCGCGCTCAGACTCCTTGTCGAGCTTGTTTGTGAGGAATGTGCCGAGCCGTGCACACCTGATTAGGTAAAATGGGCCATCGCGTTCAACCGCATCTAATATGACTGCACTGTATGTACTCAACCCACCAAGTGATAAGGCCAGTCAGTGTTGTCGGCTATGTGGATGTAATGGACAGGCACAAACCCCTATCGTTAAACACTGAGCGCGCCATCTCGTCTATTAGATAGCACACGACAGCCACGACACGTGCCGTCATCACATGTCGAACCACTGGGGACCCGTATGTAAACCGGTCAAGAAAAGGGTATATGTATTCGAGAGTAAATAGCAATAATCTACCATAGATGCTGAGCCCGCCTCTTCCTCATCGCGATCCCATCGCTTCCATACCACCTCCCATCCATCTACTTCGCAAAATGCTTGCCGGCTAAAAGCAACCAGCAGGGTATATCAGGTGCAAGACGCAACCAAAAAGTACACACACACACACACACACACACAAACGCACGCACACACGTGCGTTCCTTTCTCTCATCTCTCATCTCTCCTCATCACGTCAGCACCCACTCGCTGCCCCGCTTGACAAACTTGTCAAGCAACATCCCAAGATCCGCGAGCACAAAGCGGCAAATGTAGAAGCTGAAAAACTCGGCTGCATGGCGCGTGCACAGCTCCAAGCCGACCTGCGTCTTGTCGGCGTGGCGCAAGCCAGGATCGTCGACTTGGCGGGCGATTTGATCTGCGAATTAGAACCTGTCAGCACATGTAGCACAAAATAGCATATCCAGCAGCAATCGTCAACTCACCAACTGTCTGCGCAGCATCAAACAGCCGCGCCAGGCTCGCCATGTAGCCGCTAAAGGGCCCATCAAACTTAACAGAAAGCACATCGCGCTTCGCGGGTCGACTCATCGGCTGCGCCACCATCGGTAGGCTGGGCAGCGTGATGCCGCTCATGCTGGCGCTCGTCACCTCCTTGTGCTCCGGCACGGAACTGTTGCTGCCACCACTGCTACTCTTGGCCCCATATGCACTCGTCAAATTGACCGCAGAATTCTTGCTTCTGAGTCGGCGCCAACTGAATGCGCCGCCCTTGGCGCTCACACTCGTACTCCGAGGGACTGGAGGAGCGGCCTCGCCGTCCTTCTCGCCGCCTAGAGAGGTCACGCCCTGAGTGCCGACTTCATTGCCCAGCTTCTTGATAAGGTTTTGCTGCACAGTTTCCAAAACGCCCTCGAGACTCTGCATCTCCTCGAGCACGGCATCGGCATCGTTGCTATCCACCAGTGCCAGTTTCGAGAGGGCTGCAGTTAAAAGGTCGCACTGTGAGCACTTGTCTTCAATGTTTCGCAGCTTCACGCCCTTGACCTTCCAGGCATCCCGAGGAACAAATAGCTTGTTGGTGACATAGCCGCCCCGCGGATGCGCGAGAGTCTGGTACAGGGCTCGCATAAGCCAGAAAGGTCTGAGCATCACATCTGACGGGCAGGGCTCAAGTGACAGGGGAATGTCATCTGACTGTTCCTTTGAGCTGCGATGAGGGTGCAGCGTCGTTGGTGACGCCAAGTGGAAGTCGGACTCGAACAGCTGCATACCACCAAACCCTCCCCTCTCCTTTCCATTGAATCCCACTCCTATCGGCGTGGGCGGAACCGCAGGTACCGAGGTCTGTCGTGTCAGCGTGTTGTTTGTTGTTGTAAAGCTCAGAGGCGTGTTTGGCGACAGCTCCGGCTCCTCGAAGCCCGGTACGGACATTTGGCGTTGCCTCAACGACTTGAGGCTTGACGAGGAGAAATTTGTGCGCAGATTGGGCGCCATCGAGGACGGCGAGTCGGCTCGTTCGTCATACTCAGAAGAGAAGTTGGGTGGCGGAGGGGGCGGTGTAGGCGGAGGACCCATGGCCTCGGCTGGACTCGTGGCCCTGACTGGCGACGATGGCGTTCGAAGAGAGAAATTTGCCGGCTTCGCGCCAGCAGACTGCGACAAGTTTTGGCGCTGTTGCGCAATGAAACCACCACTCTTTGCTTGCATCGCGGAGGCAGGCATATCTGGCGGCGGCATGCGAGGAGGTGAGGCCATCTTTGCCGTTTCGATTTTGAGCTGCTTCGCTCCCTGTCCAGACAATCTCCGTGCTCGGACGGAAGAGCCACTCTTTGATTGAGGTGATGGAATCTGGGGTAGTGCTCCGATAGGTGGCAGTGTTGGCGGCGACATAGCGATAGTGCTTTGTGGGCTCTCATTGACCGTGGACAATACGGATGTCGAGGTTGGCGCATTAGATCCCATCGACGACGTGTTCCACGTGCGGCTGGTGACACCACTCGAGTTGGACTCCCTTGTGACTCGAGACTGCTGCTTATTCGGCGAGAACGAGAAGTCACCCATCTGGTAATCTCGTGTAATCTCATCCAGCATGCGTTCCTCCTCTTCAGAATCGCTGCCGTTGTATATCTCCCCAAAAGTCATGGAGTCGCGCTCAGATGACATGGACGGCTGCTTGTCCCAGTCTCTGTCGGACTCGATGCCTGTCTCGCGCTCGGTTTGGCGCACCCTCTCCTTTGCTAGCTCAACTCGCCGTAGAGCATTTGCCACGCTGTCTTCGGGGTCCACAGGCTCATAGCCATCGTCGTATGCTGCCTCTACGGCTGCGTCGAGGGCTGCGTCAAACTCGGCTTCTGTGTCGCCGCTCGGCCCACGAATGTGTTTCCGTCGAATTCCTAATGACGATGTCCGGGAGTGGACAGAAGAGCATGCAGAACCCCCACTTTCATCAATGGGATCCAGCCACGATACTGATTCGTGGCTTGCAGATCTGGTGTGGCCTGGCTTGGAGTATGTCGTCGCATTTAGCCGATCAGACGGTAAGGAGAAGTCCTGCCGAACAATCGGCTCTGGGCTTGGTGGTTTGAAAGGGGATGGGGCCCGGCGTGGTGATAAAGGCGCCGGCATAACATCCCCACGAGGAATCGCGAGCGTGTTGCCCGCGAAAGGCCGGCGTATCGAAAAAGATGACTGCAGCGGCGAGCTTGGGCTATTACTGTGCCCCAGGCCCGACGATAGTGTTGCACGGCCTACTGGCCGACCAGAATCGGACGGAATAGGGCTCGGAGCAAGACCAATTGGTGGGGGCGAGCCTCCTTGCGCCTCCTCCCGCACGACAACTTTGGCAGTTTCGATAACAATGGGATCGGCCAGATCATCGTATGCTGTAATGTCCCTGGGGCTCTCTGGCCTATCGGAGCCCTGCGGTCGGGCTGGTAAGCGTTTGTCGATAGGTCTCGATGGTAGCAGACTCTCCAGTTCGACTATGCGGCTTGTGTATGTGCCACGCTAAGCGGTATGGGTTAGCCTCAACCACAAATCATTCCAATTCCTGCCGATACTCACAATTGCCTCCAACTTCTTCCTGTCTTCCTCGCCTGTTGTCCTTGCCAGAACGAGTTGAAGAAGATCGCATGCTTCCACATAGGCCTCTCTGGCCCCATCATAGTTTTGCGCATTATCAAGCTGTACGGCGGTGTTGGCTTTTCCCAGGGCTTTGGACAGCATAGCCTTTTGGGATGGTTTAGACCTGTCCCTTGCCTTGGTGGAGTCTGAACTCCCCTTGGCGTTTGAGGAGCGGCTCCTCGTATGTCCTGGCATGTCGTCGTTGTCGTTCTCAGCGACAGCTGCAGATCTCACGATGGCGGATGGGTTTGATGCGGGAGCTTGGTGGGTTCGATCGGTGATGGCATCCCAGAAGTAGTCACTTCGCTCCCCGTTCTGCGGCGCGAACACCGAATTTGGGGTCGCGATACTGGGGCTATTGACCATGTGTCCCCCGGGAGATTTGATGAGGCCGTCTTGGGTGGTATCCAGTGGCGGCAGAGTGATTATTTGGGGCAAGTTCGGAGGAGGTGATGGCGCGTTGACGGCGGCCGGTGGGGGTGACTGTCGTCGAGATCGTGATATGGACCGTGCGAATCTTGACTTGGTCGATGGACTACTTGGAGCAGCTACGGAAGGTCGTCGTTTGGTCAGACGCCGGGGAGATGCAGATTTATCCACAGATGCTGAGAACGGGATAGCTTTCGTGAAGGAGTCAGCACTCCCGGGTCGGTCAAAAGTTGCGGCAGCCTGGGAAGACAGCGACTCGGGAAAGTTCTCGTCAGTGTCGCGAGTCACAGGTCGGTAGGCTGTGCCAGCGGACGAAAGAGACCATCTATTCAGGTTTCGAAATCCAACAGTTTCGGGAGACAGGGGTTCGCCGTCGCGGAACGAATCGGTTTGGGCGCGAGTTAAGCGTGGTACCGGTACTTCAGGATCGTCTTGTCGGTCTCGCCCAGCTCGTGGCTCTGGTGAGGGTGGTGCGAATCTTGTGAAGAGGGACTTGCCAGCCTTACTTGGCTTTTGTGCTGGTGGAGCGAGACTCGGCTCCAAACGTCGGCCCGTTGAGGGTGGCTTGATCACAATCGTGTCGTGATTAATCCAATCGGCCTGCCCCGTGGGGATTCCTCTGAATGGCGACCTGTCGTTGCGTTTCCTGGATTGGCGGGCGTTTCGATCGATCCTCTCTCCCTCGCCTCGGACGCCAGTGGCTGTAAACGGTCTCGCAATGCGAAACGCTTCCGCCTTGTTTACCAAGATTGCAGTTTGTTGTGCGGTCTGTGGCA
The DNA here is from genome assembly GCA_031142775.1 of Microdochium paspali. NCBI lineage: Eukaryota > Fungi > Ascomycota > Sordariomycetes > Xylariales > Microdochiaceae > Microdochium > Microdochium paspali. The sequence continues at coordinate 187,306 of JAVBIV010000007.1, forward strand.
GGTGGTTGTGATAATCATAGGTATCGTCGTCTTCGTCGTCGTCGTAATCGTCGTCGAACAGGTCGTCGTCGTCGGGCAGAAGCTGGCTCAGTCGTGGTGGGCGCGCCAAGAAGTCCCTGTCGTCAGAATCGCCGTCCTGGTCTGAGAAGTCTAGCGGTTCAATGTCTCCTCGAAGGGCGGCTGAGGAGTCTAGCCGGCGGCTGGACGCAGCATCACCTGCCTGACCACCCCTGTGTTTGACTTTGTAGTGGAATTGAGTGGCGACTGGAGGCGTCGATACGGCACCAGAACGCGGGAGGCCGCTCGCGAAGTCTGCGAAGGCGGGGGCCTGTTGGAGCGAGGGCGACGTGGTTCTATCTTGCCTGTGTCGAAGGCGAGCGATGGGGTCTACAGGGAGAGGCTGTCGCGGGGGAGCAGCGCCCAGGGGGGAAGGCAGCGGGGAGGCGTGCTGGCGCTGGCGCTGGCGGTGTGATGGGCCAGGAATAGGCGGCAGCTGGGTCGTGGGGGGGCCGCGCGCAGGCGAGGGCGGCAGCGAGGTTGGCGATCGTGGGCTTTGCTCGCCTGGGCCTGCTGCGAGTGAGGAGTCGGGTTGCCGGCTGCGACTCTGGGGGAGGACTTGGTTTTGGATTTGGTTTTGGTGGAGGAGGTGGTGGTGGTGGTGGTGGTGGTGCAGCTGCTGCTGCAATGGGTGTTTGGGCTGGGCAGCGGGAGGGATGGCGGCGGCAGCCACAGGCGGGCTTCCGCTCCCACTGCCACTCCCACTGCCACTGCCAGGTGCGCCTGCATCTGGATCCGGCGATGTGCTGCGGGCTCGCTGCTGCAGGTGCTGGGCCATGACAGCAACGCTCCAGCGCCTCCTTTCCCAGCCTCGCCTCGCCTAGCCTGGGTCTGGTCTCGTCTCGTCTCGTCTCGTCTCGTCTCGTCCTGTCTCGTGTCGTGTCGTCTGGTCCCGACCCGGCCCTACCCTCCTTAGGTCCTACACTAAGCACCTGGGCAGTCAGTCACGCACACTCGCGCGGCCGACCTGCACGACGGCTTGTGTGCCTCGAGCTGCTTCTGCCTGAGCGTCCTCTCGCGCCTAGCTCTAGAGGCTGGACTAGATGCTTAGCTCGGTCCTGCAAGGGCCTTTCGGCACGTCTTCCAGCAACCACCACCGCAGCGGCTCGGCATCCAAACACGCAACCAAAGCAAGCACGCAATCAATCCGGCGCCCCAACGGCCCTGTCCCGTCCCGGAGCACCTGTCTACCGTCTGTCAACTGCTGGGGGATCCAAAGAGCGCGCGCGCGAGAGAGAGAGAGAGAGAGAGAGCTGGTTCCGCCCCTTCAACTTCAAGGCTGCCAGTTTCGCGTTGGCGGGTGGGCGGCTCGACCCGAGACTGGCTCAGTTGGTTGGCTCTGTCCTTCAGCGTGTGCTCCGAATTCCAGCGCCGCGCGGCGGGTGGGTCGTTTGGGTTTCGGGCGCTGAGCTGAGGGTTGCTTTCTCCCTGTGGCGTGCCAGCGCTTGTCGACTTGACGAGGCCGGATGTTGGCGATAGACAGATCGCAAAATCGTGTGGCCAACAGCAAATTATTGTACAGGGTCACATTTGTCGACACCGACCCGTGGACGAGGGACAGAGCTGCCCTAACCTCGAACCCCGACACAAGGCAATTCCTCCTCGGCGACTCCAAGGTTTCCCTGGGTCCAGCCGTCACTCAACTTCAAGCCACGGTAGCCAGGGGCCACCCTCGTGAACCCTGGCGAACCTGGAAGGGGAGTCAAGGGCGGGGTCCTCCAGGCTCGTCGGTCAAGGGCAGTATCGCAGAGACATCGTCACGCCCTTCCGAGAATCTGTCCAGGGCCGCACGCTTCTCCCTGGTCGAAAAGAGATCACAAAATACGCCTCCCGTGGCCAATTGACTGCACGCGATTGGGAATGGCACGACGGACCGAAGTGAGATATCTTGGGGGCCGGCCAAGTCAGTTGTGTGCTTGCTTAGGCTGGTTCGGACTCAGTACCAGATTGACTTGCAGGCGGCTTGCTCGACTGACTTGCAGCCGTGCTCTACGGAATGCGTGGGTGCCGGAACTGCCCTGGCAACAGCAGGCGAGTCTCCAATTACCGCTTACGCTCTTCAGTCCATTTCTATGCCGATCCGAATCGCAAAACCACCAGATGCACGACAGATCGCACGTGCTGGGTTGCCACCAACCTCCGATGCCGTCCGCGTCTCACCTGTTTTGGGACCTCGGGGGATTACCACTGTGCCAAGATCGCCATATTCGCTGCTGAATTCGTCGTTGACAATCATGAGCTGGTGCAGGCATGTCAAGGTTTCCTGCCAGCCTCAGTCTCATGGATTACTGACACTGTAACGTCCCTCGTCCCCGGAAGCCGGCCAAGGGTGGCAGCTGTCAATCGTCAAATTACTATGCAGGTACACTACTTGACATTGCTCGCATAAACACCTTGGCCATATCGCATTCCGGTTCCGAGTGAAAGGTGAATCCTTAGTGGCTACAGTACAGTACTCATATGTGCCGGGCAACCGACAGAACTCCGCGCTGGCAACGGCTTGGCGCGGAAGGCCTCATCTACATAGTATTACGGCATCTGACAATTTGTCGCACCCGCCCACGCTGTCCAGAGAGGCCCCCAAACAGAGCTTGTGTGCACACTTTTTCAGGGGTTTCCCACCGATCGGGTAGACCCCTGCTCACGTCAATTTTACCCCTTTTTCCTGGGCGGGCAACCATTGGCTACCCTTGATCAAGCCCTCGTCTAGTCAGGGGTTTGTCCCACCTGTCTTCGCCATCGAAGCTACCGCATGCTCCATTGTCCAGCACTGAAGCTTCTATGTGGCGCCTTCCATTGGATCTTGATCTCGTTATCTTGATCTCGTTCATATCCGGAACACGGATCCTCGTGCCTTGGTAGGCTGGTGTAAAGCGTGTGAATAAAGCTAGACATGGCAGCTGCACCAGCGACGGCCCACCCAGCGCCATGACAGGCTATCTAGGTGAGAGTTACAATCTGTAATTACGTCGGGACGACCTATCGGTTCGCTACTTTCCCGGTTTGTCAAATCAAAACAGTCGAGACAGCTAAGAAGCATTGCATCATAGTATGGCCTTCAATCGACGGAGAGCAATTTTCACAGGCCTCACAGCTCGAATTCGACAGCTTGAGTAAACGACTCAAGCACGTCATGCACAGATTAACATGCATGCAGCCCATCGGACAATTACATGAATGCCCTTGTTCGCAGAGAGGCCCCATACCCAGTCTATAATCATGCCACCATAGGTACATGACCACGATTCGGCCGTGGCTCGTCTCATCTCATCCGAATCCTCGTCCCATTTCCAGGCAAATCCAAGCGGATATCGTCCTTTTCAGTTTCGACCAATCAGGGCGGACATAGTCCAACGGCTCCGGTTTCAGATAACCCCGACCACAACGACCGCCTGACACGCAAATGTCTAGGCGTGGGCGCTTCTTGGTCGAAAATGGACATTACTTGCGACGACGAAACTAGACGAACAAGCGATTCGGATGAATGCCAGTTTCCTATTGTGGCAATCTGTAAGCACGGTTCCGACGCGACTGCGCGGGCTCTTGGCAGCCTGCACTCGTTGGTCCCTCGATTGACATGTCCACTAAATAATCATCAATGCCCACGGCTCGCGAACGCGTCTCCGGGTGCACGCTGGGCACATGACCTTGACCATCATCGGGAGAACCAATAGTCCCATATATCCCTGGTGAGGTGCGGTCCGTGGTCCTGCGTTGCCGTCTACTTTATGGTAAAAGAACGGGTCTGTCTCACTAATGATAATATCCGTCGTCGCTTCCGCGGGTCATCCTAGTTCCTGGCTTGCAAGTGTGTTTCATGCGACAGCCTTATGGTTTCCAAGTCACCCGCCTGCAACGCACGCTCAAAGCATATACGTAGATACTTCGCGACGTCCGACGGGGTGGGAAAACAGAACCCAGTGCTATTCCCTCCAGCACAGCTGCTCTATCATCTCACTGACGCACCCATCTATGGAGTGATATGACACCTTCAAGACTGTGCTCTACACGCCTACCTAGCTTGGTAACCTGACCCTTGGAGACAGCATGCGCTACATCGGCCCAGAAGACCTGAGGCACTGTGTCTTGTAGTAGCGACGCGACCAAGCGAGGTTGCACGCGTACTGGCAGGCAACGGTACAGAAGCGTGTCTTACCACACAGCCCTCACAACTGGACAGTGCTGATGGATGATATGAAGATTGTTGGCCGCATGCGACGCTGCATGGTGATCCGGTGGTTTTGTTTTCCGGTGGATTCCGGTGCTGGGCGGACGGACGTACTTGGAACCTTCTCAAGGGCAAGCACTCTTTGACTTTGGGTTCTTCACGGTGGTCATTGTTCTTAGCTCGCCATCATGGCTGAACTGATTTTTCCGACTTCTCGAAGTGACTTGTAGATCAACCCGGCATCTACAAACAAATCGAGAGACATTCTCCAATGGAGGGAGGAAGGATTCATCATTCCAATGCAATTGAAAATAAAATCAAGCATTTGTATCACCAGTTTCCGATTTGTCCCCAACGCTAGCTCCCCAGGAACGAAAGGGTCAAAAAAGAAAGGAGGTTCAAAAGGAGGACTGCTGGCGAATTAGTATTTACAGCTAGCCCCCAAAAAGTCCCACAGCGAAGCAGTGTCCAAGGAGGGAAAAGCAGGACTGGCTGGTAGATCTTCCTTCTCTACGGCAGAACGATTTACGTCATTCCAGGACCAGAGAAAGCAGCAGCGAGAATATCCTGCATTATAATATCCCTCCCTCAAAACGGTACTGCGTGGGCCACCGCCGGTGATACTTGATTCAATCGTGAACATCGCTGGCCCGATCGCATCGAGCGTATAAAAATCGGAATCACCGGTGAACTCCTTCCCCCAAAACCCCTTTACGCCCTTTTGGTGGCCGTTGGCAAATCTTGTCTTCTCCGGGGAGGTCCAACTCGCGATTCAAAGTCGGTACATCTCCAGTGTCTGCATCCCAATCTCAGATCCATTACACAGACACACAAGGGAAATCACCCAGAGAAACCTGGACTCCCCCGACTCACAGATTTCAGTCCGGTCATCGGGTCGTAAATATCCAACTACTTACGCGATAGACACGATGTCAAGGCCTTTTTTCCCCTTTCTTCCCCCTTTCAGAATCAGAGAATCACATCCATTCCCAGCGACAAACCTGCTCTAACACAGGAATAGTTCTTCATGAGTCTCCATGACTCCATCAAATTTCCGTGAAGTTGCCTCGTAACCTTCCGTTTCAAACCAGCAGGCCTGGTTTCCTTGCCTTGCCGAATTACTGAGTAATTCTGCTCCTCCGAGAAAAACCAAACGACTTCATACTCGTCTCCGTTCCTGCATGTATAAGATTTTACCTCAGCCCCAAGGACACTGGAGAAAGCTATGCGATTTGTGCATGACGTTCTCTTCATCTGACCTCAGCGCTTGTACTAAATGAACATGGAGAAATCTGCAAAACAATATCAAGAAAAGAAAATGATTTTTTTTTTGGGGGGGGGGGGGGGGGGACCGCGCCACCATCGAGGAAAACCCTTAATGTCTACTTCATCGTTGCGATTGATTTTACCACAATAAGCTCAATTTTCCCCTTTACGTGGTTTTTTTATGACATCTCAGCTTCGACTAGTCGTTGAAACACAGTTAACAGGAGGAAGATAACAAGGACCGCTCGTTATTGATGATTGCCCACGCGAGGGCCAGCTGTAGTGGTAGCAACGCCAGAGGGCACCATACATATCCCCAGGAACAAGGGGAAAAAAGGGAAGAGAAACATCTGTCCGTATTGCGCACACATACACACACACACAACGTTATGCTCAAAAACCCCGTCTCCATGTCACACTCGTCTCATAACTAGGAGGTTAAGTCCTACCTTCTCTTCACATTTCGTTGATTTATTTATCTATGTTCGTTTTTCTTTTAGGTAGATTTCTGGCTTGGCTGTCCTTGCTTCTTCAACTTTTATGCCCCCATTTCCGGGCTTCAACTGTGGCTATAAACCCGCCTTCCTCTGGAACAATGCAGCAGTTGGGAGACTTTTTGAGTTTTCGCTTTCTCTCATCTACTTAGGACAGCATTTCCACCACAAAAAAAAGGAAATCGTCGCGGGTTGCGCAAGCCTCGCTCTGCGCGTGGCAGTAGCCCTGTTACATATCAACTGAGCCACCCGGCACAAGAAGAGGGGCAAGGTCGTGAGTGAGAACGAGTATCGCGACAAGAACTTCACATATAAAAGTGTCATCACATGCACGCGAGGGATGAGGGCTCCTGCCTACCCAAGTGTTCGTTCCATTTTCAGAATCGCTTGTATTTACCATCGGTTGAATTGAACACCGCTTCACAGAGGGTCGAGCTAATGATCATTCGTCATGGTTGGGTTTATTGAGTTCTAGTGGCATATGCGTGCCGTAAGAGATTCTAAACGACTATCGACAACGCTACGCAACACAGGACCGAACAAACCACCACTGCAAACACGCCTCTCCCGATTCTCATAATGTTGCCCGGCTACGCTACTGTGGTCGAACTGCCTAATACCTCTCCAATAACCTAGTGCAGCTCACGCGTCGGGGGAGTGCCGCCGTGCTCAACGTTGTCATGGTGGCTGAGCTGGTCTTCCTTCTCGCCAAGAGGGGAGCCACCGTCCTTGTGGCCGACGACGCCGGGACCAGAGACGCTTTGGCGCTGGCGGAATGTCTGCGAAGGTGTCCAATGCTTGGACTTGCGAGCCTGCGAGACCTGGTTGTAGAGCTCGTCGACCTCCTCGAGAGAGAGCCCCTTGGTCTCGTAAATGAAGAGGTATACGAAGGAAATGCAGATGAAGCAGAAGCCGAACCAGATGAAGAAGATCTTGGACTGCAGGTTGGCGTAGCCGGGACCAAAATTGACGAGGTAAGGAGTGGAGTAGGCAATAGCCCAGTTGAGCAGCCACTATTACAGAACGTTAGCCAAAGTCCACTTCTCACAGGATGAGTCTTTACTTACGTTGGTTGCAGTGGTGATACCGAGCGAGGTGGCACGGGTCTTAAGCGGGAAAATCTCGCCAGTGACGACCCAGGCAAGCGGACCCCACGTGGACGCGAAGAAGAAAATGTAAATGCAGACGAAAGCAATTCCCGCTTTCTGCGCGGCGACATTGTAAACAATGATCGTTCCGTCAGGGTTCTGACCAGTCGTCAACGTGCCTAGCATGGCAACAAGGAACTGACTGACAGCCATGCCAATAGCACCCCAGAAGAGCAGAGGGCGACGACCAATCTTTTCGACAGCGTAGAGACCAGGGATTGTTGACACGACGTTGATGCAGGATGTGATCATCTGGATCGTGAAGGCATCCTGGATACCAGAGTTCTTGAAGTATTGGGTGCCGTAATAGAAGATGAAATTGACACCTGTGAGCTGCTGGAGCGCCTGTAGAGCCATACCTGTAAGCTGTCTCTTGAGGATCGGCGGGCGGAAGCAATCAAGCACGCTGGCCTTGCCGAGGCTCATTTCAAACTTGTGGTTGGCCTCAATCTCGGCAAGCTCATTCTGGATGGACGGGTGGTCTTGTGGGAGACGACGCAGCTTCGAGAGTGACCGGGCCGCGTCCTCCTTGCGGTCTTTCTTGATGAGGAAGCGAGGAGTCTCAGGAAGGAAGATCATGCCGACAAAGAGGATGATTGCCCAAGCGAACTGAACCGCGATGGGGATGCGGTACGAGCCGGTATCATCGCGGCCTTGTGTGGCCCAATCGACAATAGCTGCTAGAAGCAGACCGATTGTGATAGCGAACTGGTAAGCTCCAACGATAGCACCGCGAATCCACTTAGGGGCTGTTTCGCTCTGGTAAAGGGGAACTGTAAAGCGGTCAGCAAGGTACCGGGGAGACAGCAAGATGCAAGCATGATGTGGGCGGACTCACTCTGAGCAGACAAGAGACCAACTCCAAGACCGGCGAAAAAGCGGCCAGCCAGGAACAGAGGCAAGGCTACAGCCGCAACCTGAAGAATGACTCCGAAAGTGAAGACAATTGTGGAGAGCATAAGAGCCAATCTACGACCAGTCATATCCGCCAGGAAGCCGGAGGAGAGGGCCCCGAAGAAGGTGCCTGCAGACAGAATCGACACAACCGCGGAGGACTGTGAAGGTGAAATATCGGGCTGGCCCTCGACGTTGGTGTAACCTGTCGAGAAGAGCCTCATCCAGTAGGGCATAGCCAAGATACCAGAAATGGTACCAGTGTCATATCTTTGTTTCCACGTGTCAGTCAAAGCAAGAGGATTGCACGGGTGGAATGGTGAAAAGCATACCCATAAAGGACACCTCCGAAGGCCACAAAGAAGCCAATGGCGATGGCAGGCCATGCTTTGCCGTCCTCGCCCTCAGGCTTGCTCAACGACAGCTTCCGTCCAGCTGCCATGTTGTATGGGGTGGTCGAACGAAATGCGGGGTGGTCGAGATCGAATAAGTCGTTCGCAGGAATCCGGTGAGCTAGCCAGAAGCCGTGATCGATGGAGAAGGAGAAAAAATCTGGCAGCAGGGTAGCCCGTCCAGCTTATATGGGCATGAGGGAGGCAGGCAAGCGGAGAGCACGAGGCCAGCTCCTGGTTGTACCATGCCAGGGGATCATGGTGCGGAGTACTCGGTATGCGAAACCTTCTTTTTTCTTGGGGCTCCGCATCAAAAACCTGGAGAGCTCTGGGGATCCAATGGCGACTGGAATGGGGTATGGGCCTGTCTCATGGCAAAGAGGGTGGTGGTGCTCTAGGACGCAAGCTCAAAACCAGACGTGACTCTTGGCCAACTAGGATGCAGGACCAGGCACCCAGGAGAGCCTCGAAGCATGTCATAGGCTGTCGAGGTCTACGATGTCCGCTTTTCCAACCCTGCAGCACTTGGTGGGACACACCGAGGATTCTCGCGGACGGGCCGATTGTGGTTGCGATGGAGATGACACGCACGCACACACGCGACCGCCCGCGCGCGCGCCACTGTTCGCGCCCACATCTGGTGGCCTGCAAAGTCGTCTCGACTCTCGAGCGGCAGGGTTCGTGTTATTGGGCACAGACCCTGAGCATTACACTCGTCTTGTACATGATAGACCGGACACAACCTCAGACCGCGGCACAGCACGACCGCTTGTTAGGACGTCGCGAATTCTGGCCAGGGACGACAAGGGCTGCGAATCATGTTGTTTCCCACTTCCGGGGAGATGCCCAGTTCTTGCGCTGGGGCCGTGCTCTCGACAGTGGGCACATGACCAAGGGTTACTTGATGATGATGATGATATCATGGAGCCACAAGTACCGGGAGCTAAGCATTTGCAGTGGGCCAGAGCAGAAGGCTTATCCGGGCTAGAGAGTGCTTGGGGCAACGCGGCTGGTGAGGGGGCAGATGCGGAGAGCGGCCGGGTTGGGGGATTCCCCACACACAACTTTCGAGTCTTTGACTTGGATCATGGAGAACAGAGTTTCGAGCTGAGCTCTCGGGCCTCTGAGAGTCCCCGACCAAGGACGCTCGCTGCCCAAGTGAGGCAGGCTGGCACACCTCGCAGCAAGTGTGTGCGCGCCGTGGAATCTCGCCTCGCCCGGGCTGCGGAGCCTAACGTTCACTGCAATGAAGACGCGGTCAACAAGCACTTCAGCTGGGCTAGCTCCATTCAACGCTAGCCGCTAGCCGCTGGCCGCCTCGCTGGCCTCGATCTCGGCTGGACGATACCAACCTTGGTTTGGCAAGTAACCTGCGGGGGAATGCAGCTGGCCAGATAAAATTTGAAGCCAGGTCAGGACCACCTGCACGCTTAGTGCGTGACTTGTCTGCCGGTTCCATCATTTGTTGTGTGGCGGCCATCATCGACGGCCGACGAGCTGGCGAGCATTGCGGCAATTGCCAGCCCAAGCCGGCGGCACCGAACGGATCCGACGGGCGAGGCGTTGGGAAGTCGGTTGGTTTCTCGGCCAAATGATGGGGCTTGTGGGCAGTGTCATCGTCGCGTGCTGGTGGTGGTGGTGGTGGTGGTGGTGGGGCGTGTGCTGTGCTGTGCCGCTGCTGCAGTGGTGTGCACCCAGACTGTACAAAGTACTTGAAACACTCGAAGTACATGATTAGGCGACCGCGGCAGGCTGAACTAGGCTCGCCAGGCCGCAGCCAGCATCCGCTTATGCAACGTTTCGCGTAGTAATATAGCGAGCGTGTGAAGAGTGGCAGGGACAGGGGAAGTCGGAGCGAGAAGCGACCGACGTCCCAGCTCGAGCTTGAGTCAAGACCAGGGTCGAGAGTTGGGGATTCTGCATCGACCTCAAGCGTCGGAAATCGAGGCCGCACAATCGCGCGGCGAAAAGAAGCTCGGCCACTCCGGACGGATCCTGTCGCCTGCTGGCCTGTCTGTCTGGTGGATCGAGGACCTGCAGAGAGTTGCATGCAGGGAGGGTGCAGGATGCACGCTTGTCGGTGCGTGTGGTCGAGGGCCGGCAAGAGTTCCTGGTGGCGGGAAGCTGTTTGGAGTTGCCATCGGCGAGCGAGACTGCTTTGGAGTGGCTGGATGGCTGGAATGCGGAGGTGATGCCGGGAGAGCCTCAGCTGAGCCGTCGGCCTGGGGTGGCCTAGGCGAGATGGACTGCCTCGATCGGGACGGAATGCATGCCATAAGGTACTTAGCTTGAGTTAAACCAACCTTGAAGTACAGAATGTGTTGAACGCGGGCTGTAGGCTGGCGAGGCGTGATCACGACACGGCCAAGTCGGAATGGGCGTCGTGACAAGCATGACAAGCATGACAAGCATGACAAGCATGACAAGCATGACAAGCATGACAAGCATGACAAGCATGGCCAAGCGAAGTGGCCAAGGCGCCACCACGGCCACGGGCAACAGCCACGGCACAGCATCCGGCACAGCAGTCGGCCAGCAGTGGCACTAGTGTTTGCCCTCTGCCCCGCCCCCGCAGCCCCTGCTCCTGCTGCTGCTGCCACAACGCGCCTGGGTCGCGCCTTCCCCAGGCTTCTCCAACCCGTCACCTGGGCAAGCTCGACAGCTCCGCAGCTACTTGGCAAGGAAGGTACTCCAAGTCAGCTGTTTGAGACACCACGCGCAGCACCAGCGCAAGTCTACAGGCAGCGGCAGCTCTTGCCATCCCATGATAGTAACCCAGAGTGGCTAGGCGGCCTTCGTGAGGACCAACTATCCAGCTTAGCCAGGGGCCAAGGCAACAAAAGCCTGACCTCTGCACACCTGCAATGGCCTCGTCGTCACCCACTGCACCACCCGCCCAAGCGGCTGCTGTTCGTGGCGCTTCGCTCCTCATCCTGCTCCAGATCCTCTCCCGCGCCGTCACCTTTCTCGCTAACCAGCTCCTTCTCCGCTTCCTCACCGCCCAGTTGCTCGGTGTCGCCACTCAGCTCGAGGTCTACTACCTCTCTGTCCTCTTTTTCGCCCGCGAGAGCCTCCGCGTTGCCATTCAGCGCCAGGCGACCGACCAGGCCTCATCTCGTGGCAGCCAGGCTGTCGTCAACATCGCCCACATCTCCCTTCTGCTCGGCCTCGCAACCTCTGTCGGTCTCGGCTGGGCGTACTTGGCAGCAGTCGACCACGCCACCGCCTCGACCCCCTATCTCGACACTGCCCTCCGCATCTACGGTTTTGCTGCCATCATCGAGCTGCTCTCGGAACCTGCTTTTGTAGCTCTGCAACACCGCCTTCGTTTCGGGCCTCGTGCCGCCGCCGAATCGATTGCCACCTTCTTGCGATGCATCTCGACTTTTGCTGCGGCCAATTGGGCCTGGCGGGCTGGTCGTGAGCTTGGCGTGCTTCCCTTTGCTATTGGCCAGTTGGCATATGGCCTGGGCTTATTGGCCGTGTACACTTGGTACGGGACTCGTCTGGCATCGGCAGAAGGGTTTTCGTTGTTGCCAAAGGCGCCAGCACAGCCTACTGCGCAGGGAGATGAGGCGAAGAAGGAGAAGGATAGTCGTCCAGCTTCAACCGAAGACAAGTATGCATTCGGCTACTTCTACAAGCCGACTCTACAGCTCGCCTCCAGCTTGGTTGCGCAGTCTCTCGTCAAGCATATTCTCACCCAGGGCGACACTTTCCTGGTTTCCATCTTCTCGTCGCCACAGTCCCAGGGCGTCTACGCACTCGCCAACAACTACGGCTCTTTGCTTGCCCGGCTCGTCTTCCAGCCAATCGAGGAGAGCAGTCGCAACTACTTCAGCAAGCTGCTGTCAACGAGTGACGTCAAGGCCAAGCCAGACAAACAGTCAGTTGAGAAAGCACGAGCCGATCTACAATCGCTTACGAGGTTTTACACTCTGCTCAGCGTCGTCGTGGTTACTATCGGACCCTTTGCTGCACCAATACTGGTTCAGATCATAGCAGGCTCCCGCTGGTCCTCAAGTGGTGCTGGAAAGGTTCTGGCGGTTTACTGCTTATACATCCCGCTCCTAGCCGTTAATGGCATAACCGAGGCGTTCGTCTCGTCCGTTGCAACAGAGAGCGAGGTGCACCGTCAGAGTATCTGGATGGGCGCCTTCAGCATTGCCTTCGGCCTCGCTGGCTTCGTGTCACTTCAGGTCCTGCAGCTTGGTGCCTTTGGCCTCGTCTGTGCGAATGGCATCAATATGCTGTGTCGTGTGATCTGGAGCACAGCGTTCATCTCGCGGTACTTCAAGGCCAGTGGAGCACCTTTTGATTGGCAGGGTGGTCTGCCAAACGGCATGACAATGCATGTTGCAGGTGCTGCGGTGCTATGGGCAGTTCTCAGCAAGGCTGGTATCGTCCTTGGAGCGACGTCGCCCCACGTGTTCAAGGATTTGGTGGTTGTTGGCGCCGTTGCGGTGCCGTACGTTGCCGTTATGTGAGTTGTCGCGTGCAGTGCCCTTTGAGTTGTGTCGCAGTGAAATCTGTTTGTCTGGACCTGAGCTCTGCCCGGGATTTTTGCTAATACAATCTCGTGCTTGCAGTGCCTTTACTGAGCGCGAATACCTATTGCAAGCCTTCCAATCATTGCGTGGCAGACGTTGACGAAAGCTGCGAGTGTGCGGGATGTGATAATATGACAAAGATACAACCCTTTGTAGGAAATGGCGAACAGAGATTTCTTCTGTGATAGAGTATGTAATAACGTCCCGTTATGAGCACGTGAAATGTCTCAGTCGCTATGCTCCTCTGCATCTTCGGTTAAATGTATACTTGATGTGGTAGTCACCAAGTATGTTGAGGCATTGGTCTCGTCACGCTTGTTCTACTTGTGTGTGACAGCAAATCATAGCCTGGAATGTCGAAAGACTTGTGCTACACCATCAAAGTCATGAATTGATCTAGCGAGCATAAACAAGAGTATACTTTTTCTGCGCCAGAAAATACTACATGGCCTATGTCCGTTCCTGCATCGTTCTTCTCGCGGATTTGCATCTACCCCACAGCTTCAATGCTATTGCTCATATCCCAAGGGGCGCTTCAGTGTTCCGTACCAGCTATGTACAATCCCAAATTTCGCAAAACAAAACTACCACATGTTCTCTCTACACGCCCAAAATCACAAACACACACGCATACGAGGATGTGTCTTTAATCAAAAGTAATCTTGGTTCCCTTCTTGCTCATGTCCACATCCTTGAAGAACGCGCCATAGGTGCCGTGCGTCTTCTTCTTGACCGTGGTGCCAAACTTCATCAGCTCGTCGGGCACAGGCTGGCCCGCGGCCTTGAGGATGTTGATGAGCTCGCCTGAGTGGGACTTGTCGTGCTCTGTGAAGAGGGTTATCGCGCGGCCCGTCTTGCCTGCGCGCCCTGTCCGGCCAATGCGGTGGACGTAGTCTTCTATCGTGAGGGGGAACTGTATTCGGGGGAAGGAAGACGGTTAGCAAAGGCGAAGTGGAAGGGCAGTGAGGAATGGGAAATTGGGGGGGGGGGGGAGGAAGAAGGTACATACAGTGCAGTTGATGACGAGCTTGACCTCGGGGATATCCAGGCCTCTCGCAGCGACGTCCGTAGCCACAAGCACCGGCGTCTCGCCCTTCTTGAACGCCTCCAGACTCCGCGTGCGCTGCTCCTGCCTCAAGTCGCCGTGGATACCGCCGACTTTGAGCCCACGCTGCTGCAGGAACTGCTCGACGCGGGTGGCCTCCTTCTTGTACAGGCAGAAGACCAGGATGCGCTCGTTGCGCGGCTCAGCCTTGAGGAGCTGCAAGAGGCGCTGCTCTTTGCCACGGGGGTCCACGACTTCCACGCGCTGCTCGATCCGCGTGTTCGCTTGCAAGTCGCCGCTCGCATTGCCACCAATCTGGATCTTGACGGGGTCGATCATGAATGTGGACGCCAAGGCTTGCACGGACTGCGGCCATGTCGCGGTGTACATGAGTGTCTGCCGGGATTCTTTGGCCGGAGCGCAGGAAAGAATGCGCTTGATGTCGTCCTCGAAACCCTTGTCGAGCATGCGGTCTGCCTCGTCGAGGACGACGAAGCCCGCGTGCTGGAGTTGCGCGGTGCCTTCCTCGATGAAGTCCTTGAGTCTGCCGGGGGTGGCGACGATGACGTCCGCCCGGCGGAGTTGAGTGCGCTGGTCATCCTTGGAAGCGCCGCCGTAGACGCAGACTGTCTTGAGGCCGACGAGCGCGCCGAGAGTGGTGAGTTGCTCGCTGGTCTGCATTGCCAGCTCGCGTGTCGGGGAGACTACTACAGCGCGGATCTTCGAGTTGAAACCGGGGCGCTCCTGCTTGGGCATGCCGAGAACTGCGTTGATCAAGGGCACGCCGAAGCCAAGGGTCTTGCCGGAACCGGTCTCTGCCACACCCACGATGTCTCGGCCGGAGAGACCAAAGGGCCAGGACGCAGCCTGGATTGGTGTCGGGGCGCTGAAGGACTTGAAGGGGTTCTTGGACATGAGTGTCGACTTTGGCAGGTGTGCGAACTCTGTGATCGGGCGAAGCGTGTTGGACTCAGGGGAGCGCGGGTCGGTGATGACAATCTCGTTCTTGCTGAGGAAAGCGTCGATATCAGACTGAGGGAGCGCCGACAAGCTCGTCGCCTGTTCGTAGACTGTCGAGGCTGGGGCTGATGATGAGTCGTCATTGTTCGGCTCGGCGTCGGCGTCGGTCTCGGCTTCCGCCTTGCGCTTCTTGTCCTTTTTCTCCTTCTTGTCCTTCTTGCTCTTCTTCTTGGGCTCCTCGACAGCGTCTACTTCCATGGCATCTTCTACCGGTGCGGCAGACTCCTCGGCGGCAGCCTCGGCCTCAGCCTTGCGCTTCTTGTCCTTCTTGTCCTTCTTGCTCTTCTTCTTCTTGTCAGCAACCTCGCCGTCTGTTGTCACGGGAGTGGCGTTCTCGGTGTCGGCGGGGGTAGGCAGAGCAGCGGCCGCGGCCTTCTTCTCCTTCTTTTCCTTCTTGTCCTTCTTGGACTTCTTGCGCGACAGCGAGGCGTCGGCGACCTCGACGTCCTCGACGTCCTCGAGCGTGCGCTTCGACATTGTTTGGCGATAAGGTTGGCGGGAGTCTGCTATATGCTGTGTGATCCCCGGGGGCCTTCAAGGACAGACAGAACCGAAACCTTTTTTCTTGGTTTCTTCCGAAGCGAAAGTGGGAAAATCCGCTCCTCTTCAATGCCTGGGGTCGGAGAGACAGAAGCGCAATGAGTGAGTGAGTGCCCTTGGTCGGGCCTTGCAACAGAGGGACCAAAAAAAAAGTCGGACCCCGATGGCAGGCGCGACCCGATAAGAAGCGCGATAAGCCCCGAGGCCCGCGCCTCCCCACATTTGACTGAGATGGTCCGCTTTTCGTGCGGCCGGGGTCTTTCGTCCACCCCCCTGTCAGTTGATGTTGCAGCGGGTTCGACACTGCAGAGCATGATTGCGCCAAGCATCACGGACCAAACTCAAGGATATTTAGCAACTCGCCAAGACTCCGTTGCAACTAATTCAGAGGTCATCGACACAACTCGGCATGACTTCTGTAGGCGCCCGTTTCTAACCCACAACCCGAAACAAGAATTGGTGTGATTACACCAACCCGATAACGATGGGTCGGGCGCAAGCACCTGGATCAACTATGATAACGACATTGAAACCGTACACCTTCATCGTGAAAAACTCCGCGGGACAGAAGGCCTCTGGCTAGACAGATTTTAGCACATTTTTGCGCGTTTATCCATTAGACCCAAAAAGCGCTTCGTATCCTCGTGGCTTCCTTTAACTGGTCTCGTTATCCAATATGTGCCCAAAAACGGTCCCACCCCACGACCGAGGGACCAGATCAGATCAACATGTGTACTTTCGAAGCGGAAATATGTACCATTCAGAAATTAAACGAGTTGCGTTGAAACCCCAATCCCTCCTGTCAATAGTTCTTCACAGTATCGTCACCCAATATGCACACTCCCAACACATCTCTACCCCCTTACCACAGATCACCAAGGCATGCCCTGGTTCCCTTAGTGCAGACCATCCTACTGCCCCAGCCGTCCAAATTCGACGCCTCCGACCTGCGCAATACCACTGCCCCCAGCTTCAAAATCCTTCTCCGCACGCTCGTCGTCCCCCAGGTCATCCGCGGCTGCTCTACCGCCCTCGTAAAGCGCTCTGAACGCCGACCCAGGAGTTTTGAGCAACGTCCCTGGCTCGTCGTGCTCGACCAATCTGCCCTTGTCAAGCACAGCGATCCGGTCAAAGTCGAGCACTGACTCGAGCTCATGGGCGATGGCGATGATCGTCCAGTCCTTGAACCACTCGCGGAGGACATCGTAGACTGTTGTGGATGACTCGTCGTTGAGGCTGGGTTTTTCGTTCGAGGGGAAGTCAGCGTGGTGAAACCGTATGGTGTCATGTTGTGCGTGGGAAATGGATTTGTGCCGTGGAGGACAAAGAGATGATGTGAAGGAAGACGTGGAATGGGGAAGAACAAACCTGCTGGTGAACTCATCCAGAATCAAAACCCGACTCCTCCTCAACATCGCTCTCGCAAACACGAGCAGCTGCGCCTCGCCCTGCGACAAGCTCGCCTCGTCACTCACCACCCCATCCAACCCCCCACGGGTCTGCAACTTGCCCCAGAGTCGGACTTTCTTGAGAACTTCGACAATCTCTTCGTCAGACTTGGCGACTCCGTCCGGATCGACATTCAGCCGCACCGTGCCGCCAAAGATGTACGCGTCCTGGGGCACCGCGGCGAGGGACCTGCGGACGTGGTCGTGCGGGACGCTGGCGATGTCGATCCCGTCGATGGTGATGCTTCCCGACTGAGCGTTGAGCATGCGCAGCAGACACATTGTCAGTGAGCTCTTGCCGCTGCCTGTTCTGCCGCAGATGGCCACTCTCTGGCCGGGCTCGATGGTGAGGGAGACGTTGTCGAGGACGACGCCGGTCGAACTGCGCGGCAGACCACCGTTATTAGCAAACATTTTTTTTTTTGGAACTCATGCCGCAGGCGGGTGGGATTCAACTCACTTGTAAGACGCCGTCAGATTCCGGATCACCACTTCGCCTTTCCTCGGCCATTCTTCGTCATCAGGCTTCTTCAGCTCCGCCACCCCTTCCGCGGCCGGCTCTTCCTCACACTCCGTCTCGTCTTGGAACATTCTCACCCGCGATACTGCACCGAGACACA
Organism: Microdochium paspali; assembly: GCA_031142775.1. Taxonomy (NCBI): domain Eukaryota; kingdom Fungi; phylum Ascomycota; class Sordariomycetes; order Xylariales; family Microdochiaceae; genus Microdochium; species Microdochium paspali. Next base: position 204,948 of record JAVBIV010000007.1, read on the forward strand.
CCTCGAGCATAGTCCACGATATCACCGATGCCTCGATAGTGCTGCTGAACGCGAGCACGTTACTCAGCGCGATACCCATGTACCCAGGACCGATCTGCTCGCGCAGCGTAGTCACCACGACGATCAGAACGAGCGCAATCAGGGCGACAATCATGTTGACCGAGAAGATGAGCCAGCGCTGCAGACATGCGAGCATGTAGAACGGCCGCTGGGAGTCGGCGAGGAACGACATGTTCTTCACCTCGTACTTGTCCTCCCAGCGGTAGGCGCGGATCGTGGCAAGGCCGTCCAGGGTCTTGAGCAGCTGGGATGCCAAGGGGGCGCGGTACTCGATGTCGAGAAGGCGGACCTGTCGGGAGGTGCGGAGGTAGAAGTGCGCGACTGCGTAGCACAGGATGATGACGACGGGAAGCAGGGCTGCGAGATATTTTGTTGACACGGCGATGAGGATTAGTTCTGCGAGGGCGAAGGCGAGACCTGGGTTATGTTAGAGAAAGCACAGTGATGTTGTCAGTGATTTTCACAGAAGATCCCCTCACCTGTCGCGACAGCAAATCCAGTTATGGGGAGCTCCATATCAATGAGCTGGATATCCTGACTGAAGCGGTTAACAGTAACACCACTATCCACTTTGGTGAAGAACGACATCGGTGCTCTTTATACATGTGAGTATTAGCCACCTTTCTCAACATCTTCTGAACTCAACTCATCGAAACTAGGTACATACCTTGCTGTAGTCCTGAGAAGGATATCGTGGAAGTAAACGCCAGACTTGTTGATCACAACAATCAAGAGTTGCCTAAGATGCTGTCAGCCTTGGGTCACACCTAAGACGGCCATTGTCGGCTTTTCTGGAAAGAAGTCTTACCAAGCGCCCACGATGACACATATTGAGGACCCGACTGTCAGCGCGATGTAAACGCCTAGCCACTTGCCCAGATCCTCGTTCGGACGCGTGATATTCGACTCTCCCCACCATTTCAGCCAAATACCTGTAGTGACGCATGATAACGTTAATACATTCAGACTTCCATGGACAATATAAGTCTGAGCGAAACTCACTTGGAAACGTCCCGCACGCAGCATAACCAGCCATGGCCAACAGAAACGTCAACAGCGTGACCCAGCCCACACCGCGCGCGTAGAAGCCGTACATGGCAGAGTCGCCGAATCGGCGGTCCTTGCCCTTGTCATATGCTGCGACTTCCGGCACGGGCAGTGTAACCGCGTCTGCTTGTTTCTGCGTGCCATTTGGCGATTCCTTATCCGAGTTGCCCTTTTGCGTGGAAGTGTTCGTGATGGACCTCTCGACTACTTCAAGTATCTCTGAAACTTCTTTGGACTTGTAGACCAGCTCGGGAGGTCCTTTGGCTTCCACCTGGCCTTTGCTATTGAGCATTACGACTTGGTCGACGTGGCGCATGCGGCGAACTAAGGATCCGCGAGTGTCAGTGATGCAAAATCAACCTAGCCGTGTGGAAAAGGGGGTCCCGCGAACCGTCGGAGCTGGCGAGCACAGCAGTCCGCAGACTCGTTTTCAAAAGCCCATGTTCTCCGAATACCTTATGGAAGACTGCGTCTGCTGTAGTCATGTCCAGACCGCTGAACACATCGTCCAAAACAAAGAATTCTTCTCTCGAGTAGAGCGCTCGTGCCAGGGCCTGGGATAATTGTGTCAGTTCTCTCTCGCGATAGACTCGTGCTCGCCCACAAATGTGGATGCGGCAGACACGCTTGAGGCGGGCGACTTACAACACGATGTTTCTGTCCTCCGCTCATTGCAATCCCTTTGGTCCCGACCACCGTCAGCTCTCCCTGCGGCCACATCTTGAAGTCTGGCCGCAAGGCACAAGCCGAGACCACCTCGTCATATCTCGTGGCATTGAAGTCCTCTGGCCCCTCGTCACTACCAGTGATGATATCCCTGACGGTCTCGTTCGGCAGCCAGGGAGTCTGTCCGCAGTACGCCACGCCAGTGTAGCTCGTGCGTACCTCGCCCTTGAATGTCGACAACTCGCCAAGAACCGCCTTGAGCAGTGTCGACTTGCCGCACCCCACGGGCCCGATAACAACGGTGAGCTCGTTCCGCCTGATGTCAAAACGCTCGGAGATATCGATCACTGGCTTCTCATCTTCAGACCAGCGATAGTGTCCCTTTACAGAGACGATTGTGTCTTTCTGCTCATGCTGGAAAGGTAGCGGCTGGAGAAGGATCTGCCCGTATTCCTTGTCGATGACGCTTCTCCGGCTCATGACGCTTCTGCTGCTGGTGACCGTGCTAACTGAAGGCTTGGATCGCATATGCCGCTTTTCCTTGTCCGAGTCGTGAATCCGACTGTCCTGACGCTCTTCGCGGTTCAGAAAGTCTTGGATACGCATAAAGGAGGCCAGACCGCTGGCGAAGTTTGGAAGTGCAAAGATCATCATTACTAGCGGTCGGCTGACGAGAGAAAACAAGGCTGATGCCGTAAACGCGGTCGAGATTGTTAGAGTGCCCCCGTTCGATCCCGTCGCGGCATAGACGCAGAAAGTGAGAGCTGGACCCCATAGCGGGACATAAATTACTACAGATATTGTCAGTTTGTGATTCCCTGCGATTCATTCAGGATATGGAGGCTCACAGAGGACAAGATACGCCGCGAGCAGCATCCTGCAGGACCTAGAGACCGATAGTTCCTCGTCGCGCAGATGACGAATCACCTTGAAAGCCCTCTCATTGAGCCCAGATATCCGCAGTGACTTGATACTTCCGATTGTCTTGGCCGTGGCGCTCACACGCTCTTGCGAGGCCAGGAACCATGCTGCCTGTGCTTTGCCCGTTGGCACTGCTAGGCAGCCCGAGACGATCAGAACGGCTATCGTTAGGAAAGAACAGTCAGCATCACCTTCAAAATAACGGGCCATCCCCAAGATTGGGTCGAAAGGTGTGCGGCCTGGTCTCGAAATCGTACCGAATGTTACAGCCACCGGCATGACACAAGCTATGCCCAGTTGTCTCGACAGCAAATAAACGCCGACGCCGACCTCCAAGAGTCCAGACCAAAGCTCATGTAGTTGGATCAAGCCCTGCGTAATGCTATGAGCATCAGTGCTAATCAAAGTCACGGCGGCCTCGTGGCTTGTGCCTTGGGATCGCAGGTCGAGACGCATCGCTTTCTGGTAGATGATACCGATGACGCTGCCTTTCATCTTGGTGGCAGCGCGGTATAGCCTCCATTCATATTGACCGTTGGTGACCTGCCTTATTAGCTTGTGCCTCTGCTACCGGTTGAAGCTTGCTTTAGGGAGCCGACATGAGACTTACAGCGATGCCCACATACACCATGAAGTACGCACCAATAAGGCCGTATCCGACGTTGTTGAAAGGCTGAACCTGAGGTAAAGAGGCGAGGGCGATGCCGGAAGTGATCAGGAATGGCTGTGCGTACATAAACGCAGCGTTCATGAGCTTGAAGATGACGGGGCTCAGCACCGGGACGATGAACGTCTTGAGCCAGGTCTTGTACAGGGCCATGTTGGCTTTTTTGTCCGGAACTGTAGGGCATTAGTGTCAGCATATAAACGTGCGAAAGATACGAAAATGTCCCCATCTATATCTAGGGGATAAAATTGTTGGAAAACCCTCTCAACAACATACCCTTTTCCCAGGCGTCCGCGAGAATCTCGCTCAAAAGCTCAGGCGTCAAGTCATCCTCAAGGACATACATCTCCTCCAGCTCAAGCTCCTTTCCATACCCCAATCTCAGCAGCGGTGTCAACCACCAGAACACGCTCCTGCTCAAAGAGCTAGTCTTGTCCTCGACCGTAGGACTCTGCTTCTCAGCCTTTAGGATCTTGCGCTTCTCCACACTCTCAACTACGCCCATCACAACCCGCAATCCTAAGCCGAGCGAGTAGATCGTCGGTATCGTTACGCTGCTGCTACTGCTGCCCACGGTGATGAGCCACAGCGTGCGCACGCGCGGCAGATCGAGAATGGCGGAAAGCGCGAGACATGTCGTCAGGACAAACGACGGGCGGAGCGCGCGATCGTGCTCGAGGAGCGACAGTCCGACGAAGCCAAGCGAAGCTGCGAACACGACCGCCGCGGCGGGGATGCTGGCTGCCGTGTATATCGGCGAGTCGGCGGAGAGAGTCGCCCAGAGGATGAGGAGGTAGCCATTGACAAAGGCCAGCGCTAGAGCAGCAGCCTGGTGACAAGTTCCCGCGGGTAATGGAGCATGTAAGCCACAACGGAGCGCATCCTAGAGAAGGGGTTCTCAAGTTTAGGGAGGCAACGAACTTACAAGCTTCACTGTCTTGAGCAGGCTGGGCACAACCTTGACGTCGGTTCTCACGAGTTGGTAAACGCGCACGGGCAGCGCGAGGAGGAAGATGGAGTACACGGGTATTGTAAGGATGGTGTCCTCAAAAAAGAGGGTGAAGTCGAAGCTCCCGCGACAGAATAGGCCGGCCCATGGTCCGAAGGTGTCGTCTGTTCCGGCTGGACAGACAGATGCGTATGGAAGTGCCATTACGCCAGCGCCGTTGAGGGCCTGCTGGCCTGGCCTGGGGAGATGGAAGAAATATCAGGCGAAGTAGGTGATGACTGAATCTCAGAACCGCAAATCACCTGAGATAGCCGAAGTATAGATGATCTTGGCTCATTCGTACAGCCAACCACAGGATCCTTGTGTGCGAAATCTAGCACGACTGGCGATATCTGGACAAGACGTTGTGTGGAAGTGCGTCTTGCTGCGTGCCAGGTTCTGGAGCAAGCATGAACAGGACTCCCAATCGTGAACTGTACACGACGGACACGAAGAACCCGAGGTCCCGAAGGTGGGAGCTCGTGAACGAGGCTAAAGCGCGGCATGGCTATATAATGGAGAGACAATGTCTCAACAGGCTGGCTTTCGAGTGGCGGATAGTGGTTCGCAAGGCTGCTTGGACGTGTCACCGTGTAGACTCTGAGGCGGGCGGCGGATAGAGCATGCCGTCAGAGTCAGTCACCAGCGCCAAGACCACAGCTCATGTCGGATGCAGAGGAAGAGGTGATCGCGCTGGTTGAGTGGTAGGTAAGGCTACCTTTAGCCAGGCTGCACGTCGAGCAAGTCCAGAAGAAGCCCAGGAACCTATGCGCAGCGTTACAGTGGCTGCAACCAAAGTACCTGCGATTACCCGATCCGGTAATCATTCGAAACTGGGTCCTCGATTGGGAGCCAAGATGTAGCTTGGCAGACAACTTCGTACCGGTTAGAACGGGACAAACGAGCGATGCTATCAAAGGGGTCCAGCGACGACTCCCGAGATTCAACCCGCTATGCCGCACAATATAGTACAACTTGGCATACCTGGCCCAACAACAGATCCTGTAGCTCGGAAGCTCTCGAGCATGCGGTAGTCTACCGGCATGCATCCTCCCTCTTCGATCATATACACACACGCGCGCGCGCAAGGGGCACCTTTGAACAACCTTACTACCACTACACTGCTGTCCAAGCTACGCCTTAAAAAAAGAACGCAGCCTCACACTCCTAACCCTCTCGGACAATTCGCAACTCCCCGAGAAAAAGCCTCGCCTACACCTGATTGGGAGGGCGGGGCCACATACACGCACGCACGCCTGTCCGCGGGCTTCCAATGTCTCACTTCTAATGCTTTACCGGGGAGGGGGGGAGCGCTTCTTATTCTTCTGCCCTTGCGTGGGGGCATGGGTCTGAGAGAACTACGTAACCTATTTACCGTGGCAGCTGGATTAAACATGCAGGTTCGATATATAACAAGTTCTCCTTGGGAAAAGAAGGCGGGGACGGTCCCAGTGCTCCCCTCGCCGCCTCATCGACACATGTATACAAGAAGAGTCGGTTCTTAACTTCGAGCATGTTTTTTTATATTCTTATTTTATTTTGAGGCGGATAACCTGCTCCCCTCGCTTTGCTTCTATGGTGGAAACCCATCGCTGCAGCTTTAAGAGGTGGACGGATGCCCTGGCGCAAAGTACATACACACTCACCTTACTTGAGTAGAATAACAGAGAAGACTACAAAAGATGTTCCCAACTTGACTGGTCAATGAGTCAGGGACTCCTGGGATGCAAGATACTTACCCACTAGCCTATCGTACCACAAAGTGGCATTCCCCCGTCATAACTCCTGCGTCGTGGGCTGCGAGGCTTTCCACTACCACCAGCGCCACCAGCAGCGGTAGAGTGCAGCGGCGTCATGCAAAACGCGTACCCAGCATGTCTCAGGCACGGGCTCGCCCCACGAGATCGCCATGATTGCCGCCGAGGTCTGACTTGGTTGAAGTTGGGAGAAGCACCTCCTCAGGTCAGTCAGTACCTGCATACGGCACGGGACAGTATCAAATACGCAAAGTTGACGGGTTTTGGGTGACGTCTCAGTGCGCTTGGCTGGCAGATGAATATAACGATGCTCAACACAAATGAGAGCTTAGCTGCCCGTCCTGTGAGTTGGAGATGGAGCAGTGGGCTGGAGCCACGTAGATTATCAGTTTCTCGCATCCGCTGCCAATGGAAAGTCAGGTCAAGATGGCTTATAATACATTCTTAATGTCAATGATGATGCTATGAAGAGTTCGTTGACCCACTGAAAGTCACAAACTATTCTGGGTTCATTCTGGTTTCAAAATCCGAACTCATGTACAACCCCACGTCCATTGCACTTCTCGTCCCCTGCTAGGCCAGTTTCATCAAACCACCAGTATCGCCAAAGGAACTAGGTCCCTCCTTCATGAAATTCGTCAAGTACTGAGAACCGCCTCTTCTTTTGCGAATCGTCTCTGCTACTTTTGTATTGGGTATATCCTCTTTCCTCATGTGCGAAAACCTTTGCGCACATCTGTCTTCATATGTCAAATCTCTCCTATCCTGCGAGCCCACTGCAAGATCTACAAGACTAAGCAGTCGCAGCCTCAGCGGTAGGCAGCTTAGCCTCAGTGCCAGCTAGGTTCGTCTTCTTGGCGTGAGGGTTCTTGGTGTAGTAGTTGGAGATGGCGGACTTGATAGCATCTTCAGCCAGCATGGAGCAGTGAACTGTGCATCAACAGAGTCAATATATATCACAATATCAGATAAAATGGCTTGGTATCCGTCAGGTGAACTCACGCTTAACAGGAGGGAGGCACAGCTCCTTGGCAATCTCGGTGTTCTTGATCTTGCCAGCCTCATCGAGGGTCATGCCCCGGACGAGCTCGGTGAGGTAGCTGGAGGAGGCAATGGCGCTGCCGCAGCCGAAAGTCTTGAACTTGACATCGGAGATGGTGTTGTTTGAGGGGTCGACGCGGATCTGGAGCTTCATGACATCGCCGCAGGCTGGGGCGCCGACAAGACCGGTGCCGACATCGACGTCGGTCTTGAGCATGGAGCCGACATTGCGGGGCTTGTTGTAGTGGTCGAGAACCTTCTCGTGGTAGGAGCGGCGGGCGGCGACGGATGCCCTGGGTGCAGAGACGGCAGCCTGTCTGCTGAGAGCGGCACGAGGCGCGGAGGAGGCGATGACCCGGCGGGTGGTGGTTGCGAGTGTCCTGGAGAACATGGTTGCGAGGATGTGGCGGATGGAGTGAGATTTAATCAAGATGTGAGGCACAGTGGGTGGCCTGATAATGGTACGATACACCGGGACGATGACGGCGATGACGTTGCTGTCGCTGGTTGAACTCTTGTCGCGGTTGATGTCTGGTGATGATGCGGGATATGCGCAAACCGTAGTGTTTGTGTTTGAGATGGGTCAAGATGGAGTGTGTCGTAGAAGAGGATAGGCAGACCCTTAGGTCATAGATAGACTGGGGAAGCGGGTGGCGGCAGCAGTTGCGTCGGATTGACGGGCAGATGGGGGGCACTTGGTGATGGGTCGCAAGCAGCCGGGAGCGGCACCAATAAAAAAAGCGCGAGTGGGCGGGCAATCCCAGTGCCCGAGGTGCAGATGCGGCACACCTGCGCACCTGCCCGCGGCGATCTCGGCGCTCGAGGCAAAATTCCGGGCTTACGTAACAGTACGTAGCCTGAGAAATAGTGCAGACTAATTACTATACACTGTACACCTGCCCACCATTTCTACGCACTACATCACAGTTTTGGCTCTTGGTCAGTGCCGGCCATGCACTGTATTCCCCGTCCCCGAACCTCCGCCGCTGCTTATCAGATGCCGATGCTCGCAGACCGAGCTGGGAGTTTCTGCATGCCCCATTCTCCTTGCGATGTCTCCTGCGTTCAACTCCCTCTTGAGCGGCACGTACTAGGGGAGTCTAGAACGATAAGGTGTTGCTATCGCTATTCTTCACTTCAAGAGCCATGTACTCTGTTCTGTTCAGGCTCTGGAGAACCTTGATGTCCACAGAAGCACACTGTATCCAAATTTTATAGATCAAAGATGGGGATATTGACATTTCACATCTTCACATACTGCATCTGCGCACGGTATTTATCAGCACCTGTCGACTTCCGCGACTCGAGCAACTCGTGATGCGCTTCTCGAGGTAGTCTAGATGGAGGCTCAACCCCGCACCATTGAAGGCTACAACAGAGAACCGCGGTCTTCCTGCACCAAACTATGACGATGAAGCCTCTCAGGCTTTAGTTAGGGGAAGTGTCAACATATGCCAACAACGTCACAATGACCAAGGCGGAAAGCTGATGTAGTAGAAGAAGAAGAAGGGTTGCTGTCACTAAGTGAGGAGAAGAAGGCGAGCAAGCGGGGTCCTGTCGTGAATCTTGGCCCTGCAGGCTGCAGAGCAGCAGCAGCAGCAGGTCCAGTGAGCACCCCTCCCCCCTCGCGCCTACGTCAATGCTGGCCGAGCTGCAACAGTGGCTCCAGCAGTGGGGAGCAGCAGAGGGAGAGCTTCACAAGCTCTGGTGCCTGGCAGGCAAGCTCGACATCGACATCCACAGTCTGTAGCAACTACGCCTCAAGCAGCTCACTTCACTGCATCACCACACCTCCAAAGTCTCCTGGTACCAGCAGACCAAACAGCCGGCCTCATCTTCCGAGTTCGCAGGACGACTCGAGCCGATATTTGCCCTTGCACCAACAGCTACAGTCCAACTGTCAACACCATCACCCAGTGAACAGCATGGCCTGCCCACATCTCGAGAGCACAGCTCTCAGCCTCCCTTCTCCTTCACAGTCCGTTTACCGCGAGGACTGCACACAATGCTTCGACTCCGTTGTAAGTGCATGTATTGACCCATTCACACCTCTCTCACGTCTAACCGCCGTGCCCTAGGACGAACCCGCAGGTCTTGATGTCTGCCTCCAGTGCTTCAATGGCGGCTGTACCGGTATTCGTACGCATTCACAACTTCATCATGTCACTCGAAGCCATCCATTGGCTCTCAACATCCGCCGTACCCGCAAGCACATTGTCAAGGACGAGCCCCCAGCCAAGATGACCAAGCTCGCCATCGCCGCCGAGACCGAGGCCGACCGTTACGACTACCACACCTCCGTCAAGTGCCTCGAGTGTGCGACAGAGCTCGACAAAACCAGCTCGAAGCTGGCACCGATCGTTGACGGAATCCTCAAGGCCAACACATTCTCCCGGCAAGAGGAGGTCAAGGCGTGGGAGCAGGAGCTCACGTCATGTGAGCACATCCTCATGCTGCAGCAACACGAGGCGCGCCAGTTGCAGAGTGATCTCGGCCACTGCTCAAAGTGTGATCTCAAGGAGAACTTGTGGCTCTGTTTGGAGTGCGGCAATCTTGGCTGTGGTCGTGCGCAGTTTGGTGGTGTGGGTGGCAACTCTCACGGTCTGGCTCACGCGACCGAGTCTAGCCACGCCGTTGCAGTGAAGCTGGGCTCCATTACACCGGAAGGCACAGCAGATGTCTACTGCTACCAGTGCGACGAAGAAAGAGTCGACGAGAACCTGGCGTCACACTTGGCGAACTGGGGCATCATCCTGTCCGAGCAGGTCAAGACCGAGAAGAGTCTTACGGAGATGCAGATCGAGCAGAATTTGCGGTGGGAGTTCTCCATGACCACAGATGATGGTAGGACTTTGCAACCAATTTTTGGCCCTGGTCTGACTGGCCTGAAGAATTTGGGCAACAGCTGCTACCTTGCTAGTATACTGCAGTGTCTTTTCGACCTGCCAGCCTTCGAAAAGCGGTACAACATCCCCGAGATCGACCTTCCCAACGTACCCGACCCTGCTCAAGATCTTGAGACACAACTGCGCAAGATTGGTGATGGTCTTTTGTCTGGACGATACTCGAAGCCCGACTCAGACGTGGTTGCCTCGGAAGATAGTCCCGAGATTCCACACCAGCGTGGTCTTGCGCCCAGCATGCTCAAGCATCTGATCGGACGCGGTCACGCCGAGTTCTCAACAATGCGCCAGCAGGATTCTTTCGAGCTCTTGCAGCATCTCATCAAGCTCATCACACGGTCGCAGCACCCTGCGGGTTTAGGCGATCCGACACAATCGTTTCGCTTCGCTCTTGAGCAACGTCTTCAATGTCTGAGCTGCAAGAAAGTGCGGTACACGTCTGTTGAGCAGGACAACATCTTTATTGATGTCCCTCTGGAGAAGCTGCCTGCGGTTGAGGGCCAGGGTGAAGCGTACAAGCCTGTGTTGTTGAAGCAGTGCCTGGACAACTTCACGGGTTCAGAGGTCGTGGAGCTCACGTGTGTAGGCTGCGGTAGTAAGGAGGGCTTTGTAAAACGTTCGCTATTCAAGACATTCCCAACAACCTTGGTGGTCAACGCCCGTAAGATGGCCATTGAGAACTGGGTGCCTCGCAAAGTTGACGTTCCCGTCATTGTCGGTGACGAGCCTTTCTCGTTGGATCAGTACTTTTCGCGAGGCAAGCAAGACGATGAAGAGCTTCTACCCGAGGAGGACACAGCTTCTGCACCGGCTTTTGTGGCTAACGAGACGGCTCTTGACGGCCTTATGGCTATGGGCTTTCCCCGGAATCGCTGCGAGAAGGCTCTTCATGCAACAGGGAATGCGGACGCCAATGCCGCAATGGAGTGGCTGTTTGCCCACATGGAGGATCCTGATATTGATGAGCCGCTCCAGCTCGAAGCGAGCAGTGGTAGCGGCTCAAAGGAAGCCTACGACCCGCCCGAGAAGATCGACATGCTCATGGCAATGGGCTTCAGCCTGCCGCAAGCCCGCAAGGGCCTCAAGGAGACAAGCGGAGATGTAGAGAGGGCGGTCGAGTGGGTGTTCAGCCACCCAGATGATCAAGGAGACTTTGACGACGGGTCAGCCGATGCTGGCGCGGGTGCAGCCAAGGAGGCGGCGGGCCCTGCTGGCAGCGCGGAACTGCCTGCCAACTTCCAGCTGCGCAGCATTGTGTGCCACAAGGGCACAAGCATCCACTCTGGGTAAGTCTTTCGGTTCTGCGGCTTTGGACAGGGAAAAGAGATGCTGACATTGATTCCAGTCACTATGTCGCATTCATCCGCAAAATTCTCGATGTCACCGACCCGAAGTGGGTGCTCTTCAATGACGAGAAGGTCGTCGAGGCTGGCGATGTGGAGGAGATGAAGAAGACTGCTTATGTGTACTTTTTCCAGCGCGTTTAGAGTATTGTGAGGGGCGGCTGTCTGTTACACGAGTGAGCAAAAGCATTGCAAAGGGGACATCTTTGCAGGAGCGAAATTCAAGCCGAGGAAGCGTCATGGGCCATTCAGACATTCCGTAGGCCATTGCTGCGTTTGCACAGATGGGTTGTTCATTAGAAAATTCATAGCATGATACACGCATGATGTCCTTGCGTGTTGGCATGGACAAATTGGGTCCTGTCATTGGTGTCGTTGTTGAGCTGATGCTGCTCCTAGCTCGCATCATGCCTGTGATATTCTGTTTCGTTCAAAATCTCTTACGTGCCCATCTCGGGATGTACCATATGCGGCACCTCCCCTCACATAATCACCACGCCCGCAAACCCACGCCCTACTCCCCCAACCGATAACTGACAAGCGTATCGACCCGGTGATTCGAGGTGCTGAACCCGCGCAACTGGACCTTCTCCCCATTGACAATCTCCTTGGCGTCGCTGTCGCCCCACTCCACAGGGACATCGCTGTCACTGTCCGCGTACACGAGGACGTTGAAAGTGCAGTCACCGCCCTGCAGCTGCGGCAGGAACGTCACGGACGCGGTAATCTGTCTGAAGAGCGCGGCTATCTCGGCCTGGATCTCGGCCTCGGTCTTGTTGGGGTCGGGCAGGGTCGACCCTGGCCCTGCCGCGGGTGCCGCGTTCTCCTGGGTCTTTGCGGAGGAGGATTTCGAGGACTTGGAGGGCTTGGCGTTGAATATTTGCACGTCAAACTGCCACCGCTCGACGTGCTCCCCGGTGTCCTTGTCCGTGATGACGATGACGAGCTTGCTGATCTTGCCGTGCTGCATCCACTTGTCCAGCTGCGACATGATCTTTTTGATGTACGCTTTTACTTGGTCGTCGGAGGATATGAGCATGTTTAGGCCGTATTTCTTGACTCTGTTTTTTGTGTAAGGAAGAGGGGGGTGGTTAGTATTGGGAAGTATAGGAAACTCTTTTTAGCTGGAAAAGAAATAAAGGACTATAGGGAAGTGGTGGGTTGCTGCTGCTGCTGCTGCGGCCGCATGAAACGGAGGCGGAGGAGGAGGAGGAAATTCGGGAAGGCGACGTACGCTGTGAAGTCTTCGGCCGGATATACGCCTCTTTGGAAAAGGATTGTGTGGATGGAGTAGTGGAACTGTTTTTATTCGGGGAAAGCGCAAGCCAAAGAGTTAGCATGCCGGTACATGGCGAGAGTTGGTATCTTGCGAATTCTGATTTCTTGCGAATTTCTGACTTAAAGGGGTTGAAGGGGGCTGCGTACGAATTCCGCGACGAGCTTGGAGCTTCCCTTGAGCGACAGCTTGTGGACCTTGGACTTGTCCTTTTCCTTGTCGGTGGAGGGCGACATGTTTGCTGGTGTGTGCGTGCGTGCGGGGATCGGGTTGTGTTCCGTTGTGTTGTGTTGTGAGTCGGTGGTCCAGTGACGATGAGTATTCTGTGGTCAGGGGTAATTGAAGGGCGGACTATTGGGAGAGGACGTTCTGATGCTGGATTGAGGTCGTGGAAGTTGTGGAAGGGAGAGCGGTCGCGATGGGAAAGTTGGAGAAGCAGCCTTTGGTGGTTTGTTTGTTTGATCGGGTCTAGCTCTAGAGTACCTGGCTTAGCCTCTAGGGAGCGCTGCGGGGTGTGACGGACCCTGGACAACGGACGGCACAGTGCTAATGGCTGCCAGTTTAGGCAAGTCAAGGAGACCAGGACATGTGGGGAGAGGGTGACAAGTACTGTGATGCACTGTATCAGTGTATCAATAGTTGTCGACGCCGAAATGGCCAGGCACAGGCGCAACCCGGGCATGCATGCATAGTCGCTAGGTCAGGAGACTTGTTTCTCGGAAGAGGCAGCAGATAGTCCAAGAATCTGCGTCCACAACTTCAAGATTACTACTGGAGAATCTTCTCGTGTCTATCTGTCTGATCTATCTAAAGTTTACAGTCTTCGCTCTAGCACTTTGCACCTACACATCTACACATCTACACACTTCTTCCTGCACTAGGCAAACCTCACCTAGACAAATCCTCCTTGACCATGATATGATCAGTCTGCACAACCGGCCCAATCTCGAAATCGTGGAACCCGACCTTGCGATAGCCCCAGTGCTCATACTTCTGGATCGCCTTGTAGTTCTCCTCCCAGACGCCCAACCACAGCTGCTTGAACCCCTGCAGTCGCGCCATAGCCGTGATCTCGGAGACCAGAGCGCTGCCTACGCCCGTCCCGTGCGCGCAAGGGTGCACGTACAGCCGCTGCAGCTCGGCGGATGTGGACTTGATGTGAGCCACGCAGGGCTCCTCGGAGTTGCGGGTCAGGTAGGCAAAGCCGAGGACCTTGCTGCTGTCGTCAGAGGCCGCGGCGACAATGACGTCCTTGTCGGGATCGACGAGCTCAGGAGCGATGATAGACGGGGTATATGTTGTAGAGAGGAAGGCTTGCAGTTCCTCGTCGGTGACTGAATGTGCGAAGGTGACTGTGAAAGTGTGTGCACCGAGATCGGCGATGGCTGTGGCATCAGATGGCTGCGCTTTGCGGATTATGAAGGCCGGTTGTTTGGCTGGGGCCGAGGAGGGTACTGTGACGGTCATTGCAGAGGTTGATGGCGATGTATCGGAGGGGTTATCAGGTTTGATAACTAGGACGAGGCTAAGCGTCTGTCTCTGACTTATACGAGTGAGTGTGTCCAGGCTGTGTGGGGGGTTGTGGTTCGGTGTGGAGACGGCTGTCGTCGTTTTGGGCAGTGTAGCTTGGAACAGATGCAGTCAACAGCAGCTTCGACGACTGGGTTTAGAACGAACTAGAACTGGGGGAAAGCAAGCCAGTCAACCTGGAAATACTATGCTGCCATTCATATACTGTCGGGAAAGCGAAGATGGTCCTCCGGCTCGTTCTGGAAGGGTCTTCAAAGCTTGAGTCTAGACCAGGCGAGTCTAGCATCCACCACGCCCTTAGTTTGACAATGCTTCACTCGGGTTCCAGGAAGTGGGAACCCACCAGGTTGTTGCTTGCTTACCGGCGTCGTATGGAATAAAATAGTGAGGTCAGAGACGTCAGCGACGAGTTGCCCTGTGGATGACCACAGGGCGCCAACACCAGCAGGGTATTGTTACTATCCGCGGTTTCTTGACGGCACAGCCGCTATTTTCCGACATCGGGCAGAAGCACAAACGCTGAGCACGCCCAGGAGGACAATGCCGACACGAGGTGCGCCTCGATGGAAATTTTCTGTGGAATTGACATGCATCGGGATCTCTTTTCTGTATCCACGTGCAACAGATTGTACACAGCAACCATCATCCATCCCTGCGTGTGTCGCAAACCTCCTCCACGTGCAAACGATGACTGACATCGGTAGTGCACCCGAAAATGGAAACTGTACTGTGCCCGTCACAGTGCCCCGCAAACAGTGACCCCATCAACTTTTCGATCTCCAATGCCACCTCCTCCACCATGACTTTGCCATCACAACCTGCAGCTACAACCACAATCGACCACCGCAGCGACCGCATGGATGGGTGCGAGGCTGGATCCGGCAGTCGGCGCCGCACGATCATGTCTGCGCCATGTATCACGTCAGCGAGGCACGCTTCATAGTGCCAGTGCCGGTCCCGGGACGGGCCTCCTCCTCTCTCGAAGCAGCACCGGCGACCCGGCCAGGACTTCACAGCAGCACAGAACGATTTCGTCGGCAGTGACATCTCATGAGCAATCACGATGCCTCCTCCGCGCTCCCACGCAGCCAGCCCGATCTTCCTTCAACCCCCTCACCCAGCGCCGCAGCAACGCAACAGCCGCCACAAAACCCTCCCCAGCGGAACTCGAGGCTCGCATCGCGGCAATCCCAATCTCGCGCTTCCGCAACTTCTGCATCGTGGCACACATTGACCACGGCAAGTCCACCCTTTCGGACCGCCTGCTCGAGATCACCGGCACAATCTCCTCGTCCTCCTCCAACCGGCAGATTCTCGACACCCTCGAAGTCGAGCGCGAGCGCGGTATAACGGTCAAGGCGCAGACATGCACCATGATCTACAACCACAACGGGCTCGACTACCTGCTCCACCTGGTCGACACGCCGGGGCACGTCGACTTCCGCGCTGAGGTCACCCGCTCATACGCCTCCTGCGGCGGCGCACTGCTCCTCGTCGACGCCAGCCAGGGCATCCAGGCACAGACGGTGGCCAACTTCTACCTCGCCTTCGCGGAAGGACTCGAGATCATCCCCGTGGTGAACAAGATCGACATGTCCGCCGCCGACGTGCCCCGGGTGCTGGACCAGCTGGAGTCGACTTTTGAAATCGACACGAGCAAGGCGATCGGTGTCAGCGCCAAGACAGGGCTAAACGTGAAAGACCTCCTTCCCGCCATTGTGGAAGGTATTCCCGCGCCAACAGGCGATGAGAACAAGCCTCTCAAGCTCTTGCTCGTGGACTCGTGGTACGATAACTTCCGCGGCGTAGTATGCCTGGTGCGCATCTTCGAGGGCACAGTCCGAGCGGGAGAGCAGATCATAAGCTTCGCCACAGGGAACAAGTACACCGTGGGCGAAGTCGGGATCCGGTACCCGACCCAAGTCCCCCAGTCCACCCTCCGCGCGGGTCAAGTAGGGTACATCTTCTTCAACCCGGGCATGAAGAAGATCCAGGACGCCAAGATCGGCGATACCTTCACCACGGTCGGGTCAGAGAACGTTGTCGAGCCCTACCCGGGCTTTGAGGAGCCCAAGCCCATGGTCTTTGTCGCGGCTTTCCCCACCGATCCCTCAGACTACTCCAAGCTCGCCGACAGCATAGGCCAGCTCGTGCTCAACGACCGTAGTGTGACAATGTACAAGGACCACTCCGAGGCCCTGGGCGCCGGGTGGCGGCTAGGTTTTCTCGGGTCCCTGCACTGCTCGGTCTTCCAGGACCGGCTAAGGCAGGAGCATGGCGCGAGCATCATCATCACGGAGCCCGCGGTGCAGACAAAGATTCGGTGGCGCGACGGGAGCGAGCAGGTCCTCCAGTCTCCTGCCGATTTCCCGGACAGCGAGGACTCGTCCCGCACCCACGGGGCGACGTACTACGAGCCCTACGTGCTGGCCACCATGACCATGCCCGAGGAGTACATCGGGCGGGCGATTGAGCTGTGCGAGTCGTACCGCGGGGAGCAAGAGAGCCTAGAGATCTTCCACGGGATGCAGGTCATCTTGAAGTACCACATGCCCACGGCCTCGCTGGTGGACGACCTGTTTGGCAAGCTCAAGGCCGCGACAAAGGGGTACGCCACGCTGGACTACGAGGACGCTGGCTGGCGCGAGAGCAAGCTCGTCAAGCTGCAGCTGCTGGTGAACAAGCAGCCCGTCGACGCCATCGCGCGGGTCGTCCATCTCAGCCAGGTCGACAGGCTGGGCAGGGCGTGGGTGGAGCGCTTCAAGGAGCACGTCAAGAGGCAGATGTTTGAGGTCGTCATCCAGGCTGCTGTCGGCAAGAAGATTGTCGCCAGGGAGACGCTCAAGGCTTTCCGCAAGGACGTGCTGGCCAAGCTGCACGCGAGTGACATCACGAGACGCAGGAAGTTGCTCGACAAGCAGAAGGAAGGACGCAAGAAGCTGCGGAGTGTGGGCAACGTGGTCATCGAGCAGGAGGCTTTCCAGAAGTTCTTGTCCAAGTAGATGGATGGTCCGCAGTGTCGAACTGAGAGGCTTTTTTGGTATGTGAAATGATGTTCGTGTAGACTCAGCTGAGAGATATGTAGAATATGTACAGCTACTGTAACTCTAGACCGCAAGAAAACATACTCAAGTATAGAATGGAACGACCTGGACGAGAGAAGCAGGTTGGGTCGGACATCGCTGTGCCACAGTAGAGGGTGAATCCGTGCTGGCGATACACGGCATCCTTGAGATGGCCGGTTCTCGCAGTGAAGTGCACCCGTCCGACTTTTTCGCAATTGTCACAGCTACGAAAATACGGAGAGATCTTGACAGGAAACTACTCGAGGCAGATATGACCTGAGTTTCGCTGTGCTCACCGTTGTCTCAGTCCATTGCATGGTAGACGCCAGTAATTGTTTTTACGACGACCAGATATTAAAGGCAAGTCAGTCTTGTGTTCATGGGGCTGCTCACCAGACTACTTGAGACCGTCGGCTTGAAAATCGCCTGCCCAGAAAAAGTCGAATCTCGCATAGACCTCGCATCTTTGACCTCGCTAATGGCGAAAGTGACGCCATGAATACATACCTCTAACACAAGGCGTGCTGTTTTTGGCATAATACCTGTCCGAGCGAGAACGGCTGTACATGTGCATGGGCAAGCGCCTTGCCCATGCGCAAGGGTCATCACATGTCGCGGCAGAGATCGCTCCGATGGTACAACAATCCGAAATGTGGACAGACGATCCGGAAGACATATAAGCAAATTTCGGATCCGACGCACAACAGCAAGCGAGGCCACAAGCGTGTATCATGTGATGATGCTCTTGTGTACTTACTTGCTACCCTGGCAGAATCGCAACATGGTGAGCTCCACAAAGGCCCGCCGATGCACTTGCGGTCGACATTTTGTATGCAGGCACATCTTAATGGTTATCGTCGCCCCGCGCATGTGAATTCTCGCTAATCTCGCGAATGAACAGAAAACCAGCACGTGGCAATTGTAAAAAGGTGAGCTCTAGCTTACTGGTCTGGTACTTTTAGTGGTGCGCATAAACCTAGAAGCACCACAGCTAGCTTGATCGAGTCCGTCGGGCTTCTCGCCACCCCCCCCCCCCGGGAACGTGCGGCGGATTCGGCTGTGGTGAAATGAAGGGGAAGGAGGCGACAAATTGTCGACTGTTAAGGTAGCTGGTGCGGACGAAAGCCGCGCTAGACGATTGAAAAACGACACGCAGTTACATGTGATGTCTCTATATCATGGCGAGCTGAAGCAAGCTTGAAGCAGACATTTGCACCGATGCTTGTGATGCCCAAAGGCCTCGAAGTCCGGGACTGGACTTGTAGCCATCATACAGTTGACCTGAAATGTCTTGGTGGGGGACTAGATGCGTAATTGAAGGCCATGCTGCATGCTGGTGCTGTGCAGGACGGAGGACTCGGCCGTCGCCGCGGCCGCGCACAACCCGTGCGCTGCACGCGGCAGTTGTCGCAGCTGGGATTGCGACGGCGGCAACTGCCGAGGACGAGTCGGCATGTTCGGGTCGATATGACTGTGTCTTGGACATGGGAGTCATGTCGGTGGAGCCACGATCCAGGATGGTTGTGCTCTGGACCTTGACCTAATGCAAGGGTTGAGGACTAGGGCAAACCTTAGAGTCGAGGGAAACACCTGTGCTGACTGATATCGACGACACGGACCGAGGAGCTGGGAAGCCCGGTGAGGCTCTTTTGAGCAGGGCCATGGCCAAGTCGCCCGACGGAATTTGCGCCGCGGCTGGGTGGTGTGGCGGAGCCAGGGTGATGTTGAATGTACCGCACTCTCGGACCTTGGCAGCTCTGACGGATTCGGGTTACCCGAGGTGCTTTGGCTTGACTGTGAAACAAGGCTGACGGCGTCGGTGTCGACGCAGGATGGGGGTTGGAAGCGTCGGTGCGGATGATTTGACTTCTGGATCTGGCAGCGGACGCTATCGCCATCTGTGGCTCGATCGTGTTCGCCGGCCTTGGGCAAACGAGCCTGCGCGCACGCACACCCGCACGTTCGAGCATGTGCTTGTCAACCTTGAAGCCCCTGGAGGCCGCGTCGGCAGCAGCCGGGGCAGGTGCCCCGGTGAGCAGGGGAGGGCCGAGCGTTTCAACTTTGAACGAGGCCCTGCTCCTCGGGGCGTGGCAGAGCGTGGCAGGGCCCTGTCGAGAGTGGGTTCGGTGTGGCCCCGGGCGCGGAACTTGGAGTTGGGGTTTGATGCTTGTTTGATGGTTGCCGTCGCAAAGTCTCGGAGAGGTAAAGTGTCTTGGAGGGTCGTCTCTTTGTCAGCAGGAGAAACCTTGAAGGTTGGGTGCACAGAGAGAGAGAAAGAGAGAGAGAGACAGAGACAGACAGACAGACAGACAGACAGACAGACAGGCACACAGACACACAGACACACACCAGCCACGGGAGCAGAGCGTCATCTGGTCATTTCGGGTGCAGTAGCGGCCGAGTGATGTCGTTCCTGGGGCTTGGCCGAGCCGGCCAACCTTGTCGTGCCGGCTATGGCTTGGGACGTGCTCAAGCTCTTGAGAAGTCCAAGCTGCGTATGCGTCTGCCAGACCGGTAGTCGCAGGTTGTGTATGTAACTTTGTACGTGTGTGTGCGTGTGTGCATGTGTGTGTGCGTGTGCGTGTGTGTGTGTGTGTGTGCGCGAGAGGGTTGGCGACGGAGGAGGGCAGGCAACAGCAACAGCAGCAGCAGCAGCAGCAGCAGTCCATAGCAGCAGCTGCAACAGCAGCATTGGGCATCGCTGAGATAAGCTCGCCGGCCGGTGTGGGCAAGCCCAGGACCAGGGCGTTTGTTCCATCCAAGTCGAGGAAGGCCAAAGACGGGAGCACCCCGCAAATGAACGAGCACGGGCAACCATTAGAAGCACTGGACACGTTAGCCTAGCAAGCAAAGTACCCGTCATTACATTACCTACATGGTGTACATGGTGTACATGGTGTACATACCGGTGCTCCAGTGCGCAAAGTCAAGTCTGGGTGCGAGCCGAGTGGGAGAGTTGTGACCCTGCTCGTGGGGCCCCTGGAGCCCTGGAGCCCTGGAGCCCTGGGGTGCTGGAGCCATGGAGCCCTGGAGTCCCGGAGCCCTGTGGCCGGGCCCTGTAGCCCTGCAAGTGCCCACAAGTGCGTGGGAATGCAACGGCAATGGGAGGAGGCTATCGTCACTCTCCCCAGCAGCAGCTCTTTCCCCAGCAGCCCGGACGGCACCTGCACCACCTGCACCTGCGCCTGTACTTGCGCCTGCACTTGCGCTTGCCGCCGCCACCAATCGAATTACACTGGCGCCTCCGTCAGTCAGTCAGTCAACTAAACTAACTCAACTGGACCTCGTCCATCTGGCTGCTCATCCCGACGGCCATATTTCCCTCTGCTGCAATTTGCATCTACACTTGCATCCGCACCTGCACCTGCATCTGCATCCACAACGGCGTCCACATCTGTCTGCACTCCCGCAACTCATGTCCACGTCTATTATGTCTGCCCTCGCCCGCTGCTGCTGACTGTGACGCTTGTCCGGTCCAGTCACAAGCACGCAACTCCAGCCGCGTCTGCTCCGCCTACGCCCTCGCCTGCCGCCCGTCGTCTGTCACCCGTCACCCGTCACCCGTCGCCGACGACAAGGACAACGACAATCGAGACGGCACCACACTTCCCGTCAACATCTCCCGGGCTCAACGTGCGCCGATTCACACCCGACAGACACCACCTCAACCACCGTCGCCGGTCCCTTCGGCCCTCTCCCCATCATGAGCGCCGTGGCCGCTGCGGCCCACCTGGCCCTGGCCAACGACGCTCCGCGCGCAAAGAGGAGACCTCGTGTTGCCGTGGCCTGCAAGCGTTGCAAGCACCGCAAGCAAAAGTGCAACGGCCAGACGCCCTGCAGTAACTGCCTCGACTTTGGCCTCGGCGAGGCTTGCGAATATCCTCCCATCAGATCAAAGCCCGTCGTCAATACCCTCCAGCCTCAGTCTCAGTCTCAGTCTCAACCTCAACACCAACCACTCCAGGCTTCACACCACCCGCAACAGACGTTTCTCCCGCCGCCTCTATCTGCCATTCAGCACCATGCCGCCCCCCCTCCGACCACTGACTGGGACAAGACGCAGCAGCCTCTTCCGCGAGTAGAGCACCAGGTGTACGGCCAGTCTCCGCTACCTACGCCTCCAGATGCCACATTGACGAGGCCTTCCATCGGCAGCCGGGTGGCAGCCCTCGAGACTGTCCTTCACAGCGAGCAAACAGCCGCTCCGTCGCCAAAGGATGCCGAGGTCAACCAGATTGTCGCCGCCTTCTCCCCGGCTGCCCTGCCCATGTATTCGTCGTCCTCTTCGGACCGGCACAAGACGCCCTATTCGCCCGCCGTGTCGTCGTCTTCGTCAACAAGATCACCGTCGCATGGTGTTGCCCTCAAGTCTGTCCGCGACATCATCTCCGACCTGAAACTCGCATCCGGACGGGAACCGCCGCCGTCATGCCGCATGAGCTCGATGAGCCAGATGATTGATGCTGTGAAGCAGGCCCGGTCATTTGATATCTCGGCGTATAGCCGGCACAAATGGGAGCACCTCAGCCTACCACCTCTGCGTGGAGCACCCTCGCCACCGTCTGACGAGTCCATGGTCTGGCCGCCCTTCGAGATTGGGGATCAGCTCCTGCAGGCCTACATCGCCAATGTTTCGCCGATGCACCCGATACTGCACACTCCGTTTCTGCAGTTGTTGCACAAGCAGCGGAATCAGTTGAATGATGTTTTCTTGTGAGTGCAACGTTCTTGATTGGGTTTCAAGGACGCCGCAAATACTGATATCAGTTGACCCAGGTCGAGCTCTCTCCATCTCATATACGCCATCGGCAGCACTTATCTTCGACCCGCGGGCAGTATGCAGCTTCGTGGTTTCGATGTTGAGCAGCACATCGACTCAGCTCTGCAGCATCTGGATGACGTCCTCCTCCCGCAGAACATCCGCTCGGTCCAGTTCCTGCTGTTCCTGACGATACTTAGCCTGCGTCGGCAACAAGTCACCAACGCTTGGACATATGTAGACTTGGCGATGCGGCGCTGCGAAGAGATTGGCATGCACCGGCGTGCGGATGTGAATGGCAATATTAGTCCTCTCAATATGGAAATGCGCAAAAGGGTGTTCTGGACGGGTTACTCTCTTGACCGGCACATTTGTGCGGTGCTCGGCAAGACTCCAAGTATTGCTGATAATATCATCGATATTGAGGTAAGAGAACACAATGCCACTGTTCACGTTGGCTGCGTCCATCCGGCTAACATTCTGACAAGCTCCCGCTCGACATCGAGGAGTTCCTCGAGGACAACGTCACCATCAGTAACGCTCAGCGCGACGCCATCGCAAATGTTCCAGATATGATGAAAACGAAGCCTACATCACTCACTAATTTTATCCATGTGTGCCGTCTGCGGATTATGGAGTCGCAGATCCGCGGGTCAATGACGAGCGATGTCAGCACGCCATGGACCTGAGAGCTTCATGTCGACGGGAATCATATCTCATCCATATTCACACTCGGCAGTTCAGCAGCGCTCTTGATCAAGCAAAGAGCAAGCAGATCAGCGTTGGATGTTTGCTGAACGCCACGTTTATCCCCTTCTCGATTGAAGAAATATTTTGCCCCTAGCCGGCATTGGGCATTCTTCAGCAGCGACATTGAAGTCCAGGAAGCCTAACGTCATCTTGGTTATGCCGTAATCGCCGAGGACGGTGGTCGAGAAGCAAGGGTAGAGTCGCCCTTTTATTGTTACTCGCTCACCGTCCTAAGCGAATTCAGGCACGCAAAGATTCCTTGGGTCGTATTCGCCTGTCAGGCTGTGCATATTGGGATTGAGGGTCCACGATGAGCAGGTGCAGAGATCTGCTCGGTGCTGTCCTTGCTCTTGCGTTTGGGGCTATGTCGTGCAGTCCGTTGAGTGGGTTAGGGCTCGCGTATTGCTTTTAAAGGGCTCAAACTCCAGCCTGGTGCCTCTGCCACCGTCTTTATCGCCCAGGCGATTCTACGAAATCTGTGCAGTTAGGCTCAGCAGGCGCTACCGAGCCGTGACGCTTCAGGCTTTTTCTCTCCGAAACGGCTCCTACCCAAGTCTTGGTAATCACGTGGAGCTGTTGGCGTGCAGGAATCGAAGACGATGCGTTTCTATCTTGATACATCACTTGTACGTCATGCTAGTATAGCGCATGGATTTCAGGGCAGCACGGTGATGAGTGGCCTGGTGCCACTGGGGCAGAAAGGGGCAAGATGGGTCTTGGAAGCGACAAGGCCATTCAAATGGCTGTGTTCGCCAATTTGGGAACGAACTTCTCAAGACAGCCATGATAGCCATCTTGTAGTCTATATTGTCCGAAAAGAAGGACAGAATTGTAGTCTAGAGCAGTACGATAGTAGCTGCGCTTTCAGGCGTTGCAAAGCTATGACAATCGTTAATGCAGATAATAATCTATATTAGTAGAAACCACGTTTCTCCGCACGCCGTTGATCGAATGAAACGTGCTTGCGTTCATTGAGACCATGTCATGATCTTGTCCCCATGCTGTGCACAGCATTCTCAGCTGTCGGGCCCGACAGTTTAGTTTTCCTTTGATTTTGAATGAGCGTTTGTCTTTTCACCTTTTTCACCGTCTAGTTTTGTAGTTTGAGCAGGTGCGTGTCTGCTTACATGGAAGCCGATATACATATTGGGATATAAGTCTGAAGTACCACGGCATGCAGTATACTTTCTCGGGGGGGCTGTGTGTGTGTGTGTGTGTGCTTTTTTTCCCACGCCCGATCGCTCTCAAGAGTGAGGTAGAAAGGGGGTTAGGTGAGGACGGGTTGCTGAAGCAGCTCTTGAATTAAGCAGTGAGTCAGTCCTCGGAGGGGCTTTAGGTACTCGATTCTAATACTTTGTGCTGATTTGTGCGGATTCTGCCTATGATCGACAACCTCGTCCTCCTCCTCCTCCTGCTGCGAACGTCTGCTTTACGAGGGAACAACAATAGGGGAACGCTGTAAGTTCGAAAACGAAGACCACTTAGACTTTTTTGGATTCCATACTTCGCTAAAAACATGCAACCAAGGCAAGCCAACTTACGACAATAACAACCTCTTGATGCTTTGCTTTTCCCCACACTCCTAATCTTATCTTGAGATCTCTGGCTGTGGTCTATCGAGGATGATATCTGCGACAGCGTGGAATTACACACATCCAAAGGCTCTGGAGACAAAAGCGAGGCCTCGCTTGGCGGGGACAGGGGAGGGAGGGGATGGTTATTGCCGGATCAGCACGCGGTCTTTTGCGTCGATCGAGCCCCAGTTGTTCTAGCAATTGCCATGACATGGATTTTTACTTTTATTTTTTTATTCCATTTTCTTTTTCATTCTTTTAGAGGGGTTTGATTTCGTGCTATGTCTCTTTTGGAGATGATGACTGGTACCAATTATGACCGGAATAATATTAAACACCACAATTCATGATGACGTGCGAAGAGGGGGGGGGACCGGCTGTATATGATCTCGGGCTCGTTGAGTCTTGAGCTTCAAGCCACCAGCTAGATGGGAGAGTACACGGGACCACCCCCCCCCCCCCGGGGGCAAACACACACACGTGCACCATACGTGTAGTATCCGAATACGCCAAAGCACAGACGAACAAAAAGAAAACCCACACAGCAGCATTCCCGCACCTTGACTGAGAGAGAGAGTCCCACTTTAACCATGAATCATACCCTTAACCCAAGAGCGCCATGATTCGTCAATCTATAGAGGATCCTTCCAGATCGGGGAATCCCCCCTCCCTTCTTGACTCAACATTACTCACTACCCCGGCACGAACGGACCTCAATGTCATGTTTCAAGTCGTGGGTATATCTCAGGCTCATTAAGAAAGCCATTTTATCATTAAAGAACGCTTCCTGCGCTAGCACATCACGCTTTGAATCTATACATATACACACGGAGAGAGAGCGCACCTTTTTTCTAAACACCGCTCCACCAATACTCTTCCTCCACGACGAATTCCCCCTTGACACTATTGCCCTCAGTGACAGCCGAGCTGTCCGCAACGACGACCTCGTACCCACCCGCCTCGACGCACCACTGATCCCGCTCCTCGTCCCAGTAAGCAGCGGCGTACTTCTCCTCGACGGTGATCTCCACCTCTGCGCTCTCGCCTGGCGCGAGGTCCTTCGTCTTGGCGAACCCCTTGAGCTCCTTCTTGGGCCGGTTGATCTTGGCGTCTTGCTTGGGGGAGATGTACAGCTGCGCGACCTGGGCGCCGGGGGTCTTGCCCGTGTTTGTGATTTTGACTTTTGCGGAGAGCGTCCCCTTCTCCCCGGAGGTGTGGGAGATGGACAGGTCGCTGAACTTGAAGGTCGTGTAGGACAGTCCGTGGCCAAAGGGGAACAACACCTCGCGCTCGGCGTGCTCGTAGTAGCGGTAGCCAATGTACACGTCCTCGCCGTAGAGCACGCGCGACGCCTCGGTCCGGAAGTTGAGGAAGGCCGGGTTATCGCTGTTCCTGACGGGGAATGTGAGACTAGTCTTTCCGCTAGGGGTGACGTCGCCGAAGAGGACATCCGCAATGGTGTTGCCCGTCTCGTTGCCGCCGAAGCCTGCCCAGATCACCGACTTGGCTTGTTTTACCCAAGGCATCTCCACGGGCGTGCCGGACTGCAGGCAGACAACTGTATTGTCCGGGTTTGCCTCCAGGACGGCAGAGATGAGGTCGTCCAGTCCTGGTGGGAGTTTCATGTTTGCACGGTCATTGCCTTCGGTTTCCCAGTCTGCGTTTAGGCCAGCGCAGATGATTACTTGTTCGGCGTCCTTGGCCAACCGAGCTGCGTTTTCAATCTCGCTTTGGGGATCAATAACTTTGCATGCTCCCAGGCGAAGCGCGCCACCGGGAATCGTGGTGTTGTTTCTGCTCAATGGGGAGGTGGCGATTGAGCCGAATGTGATGCGGATCTTGTATTCTTTGTTCTTGAGGAGCTTGTATTTGCCCTTCTCCTCGATTGTGGATGTGCCGAAGAATGCGTCGCCCTTGGTCTGGTTGTCTGTGTTGTTGATGACGAGCTCGTCGTCAATGTACACGTTTGCCGTGCCCGCCACGACGCACCCGAATTCCCAGGTCGCATCTTCTTCGATGGTAAGAGTGCCCTCGAGCTCAGCGTACCATACGTCTGAATTGAGTTTAGGGTTCTTGTAGTCGACAAGAAGCATCTCTGTCTTGACTAGCTCGAGCTCGTCCACGGGCGTGCGGTCCTTGTGGGAGCTGGGCTCATTGTAGAACTTCATCAACACACCAGGCTTGCCGCTGGGGGTCTTGGTTGAGAGACCCAGCAGGGGCAGCATCTTGTGGCTGTACGCGCCGACAGAGTACTTGGGCGCGAACGTTGTCTTGCTGCTGATGCCCTCGAAGGGCGTCACGGCGTAGTACGCTAGCAGAGAGGCGGAGCCGCCGCCGTGGTAGGTGCTAACCTTGGCGTTAGGGCCGATGACGACCGTCTTCTTGTCCTTCTTGAGTGGGAGCAGGCCATCGTCGTTTTTGAGCATAACAATACCCTCGTTGCCGATCTTGCGTAGCAGGGCGGCCGTCTCGGGCGTGTCCGCCTTGCCTTCGGGGGCGTTCTCGGGGACGCCGCTGGCCGCACAACGCTTGACGAGCTTGAGAACTTCGCAAACGCGCTGGTCCAGGACGTGACCACGGACTTTGTCGGTGGAGACATTGAAAGCCAGCGGGTCACCGCGGAATCGAGGAGGACCAGGCATCTCGATATCGAGACCGGCCTTTGTGGCCTCGGTGGTCGAGTAAGTGCCGTACCAGTCGCTCATGACGAGGCCATCCCATGCCCACTCACCACGGAGCATGTCCTGCAGCAGCTTGGGGTTCTCAGAGCAGTAATGGCCCTGGACTGAGTTGTATCCGGTCATGAAGGCGCCAGGCTGGGCGTCGCGGACAGTAAGCTGGAAGGGCAGGGCGTAGATCTCGCGGAGGGCGCGATCGGTAAGTATAACGTCGACAGCGTTGCGCTTGTGCTCGTGGTCGTTACAGACAAAGTGCTTGACAGTCGCCTGGACACCTGTGGACTGAATGCCACGGACGATGGCGGCAGCACCGAGGCCTGCCAGAACAGGGTCCTCGCCGATGGACTCGAAGCCACGGCCGCCGAGAGGCCCTCTTTGCATATTGATGGTCGGGCCAAGGATGACATGGGCGCCCTTTGCCTTTGCCTCGTCACCCATCTTGGCACCAGCCTCCTCGAGCAGCGCCGTGTTCCAGGTCGCGCCGAGAGCGGTGCCGCAGGGGAAGCAGGCAGCGGGGATGCCGTTGAAGAACTTTGTGCCACGGACACCATTGGGGCCGTCGCTGAACCTCAGAGAGGGGATGCCATGATGGGGCAGGCCCTTTGTGTGCCAGAAGTCGATGCCGGCGAGCAGGTCGACCTTTTCGCGGGTGGAGAGCTTCTTGAGCACCTCTTCTACGTTAATGTCGGCCATGGTATAAGGGTCGTGAGTGAGTCTAGGAGAGCTGTCCGTGGAAAGAAAGGTGGTTCACTTTGGAGCTCGCCGCAGCGTCGACTTTATATAGAATTGGGGATGCTGTCCGGAGCCGGAGCCGACGGGGACCGCCCAGCCGCTGGCGCACAGGCGGGTACGCCCGGCAGGCGGTGGGCAGTCCGGAGGAAGACAGGGCGATTAGCCATGTTTCGAATCTGGGGCATTGTGTCGTAGCGGGGAAGATACTGGGTAAATGGCGGACGTTCGGGCCGGGGACTCGTGGCGGAGAGACTCAGGCGGCCGAAGTTCTGCCATACGGTGCGGAGCGGAGGTGGTGGTTTGGCCGGAGTTTCTCCTTCAGCCAGTCACCACACGGCGAGCGGCTCCGGGGCTAGCAAGGACCCTCCTGGGCAGCAGTCATGTGGCGGCAGGCCATGCATGCCTTGGCGCGAGGCCAGCAATTGCCGTATCTGGCTGCTCACCGAGTGACATGTCGCGCCCAGCAGCGTCGCGTTGCAGCTGTTAAGGTTGGTGACGACTGGGAAATGGCCTTTAATCTATCGTGCCTTGGTAGTCACCCAGTAAGTACCAGCTGGTCTTGTTCTACCTAGTGTGGCAGCTCCCAGGTCATTGTCACGGCAGGAGCGCTCGGGTGGGGTCTGCGCCTTCCTTCAACGTGCAATTGCCAACCATCACGTTCATGGCGGCAAACGAGATCAACTCTGCATGTTCAAACGGTGCCTACTTAAATACTCATGTAAGTAAGTAGGTCCTTTTCTTGTGACAATCGCTTCAGCCGATGCAGTCTGTATCTGCCTCGTCTGGCAGCTTCTGCTGGTCTGCCTTGCTTAGCTCAGCAGCGGGAGGACCCTTCAGGGGGCCGCGTCCCGGAGGTGGCGCCGTCTGCTCTGAAGGGGGGGGGGCTCCAATGGGCGAAGCCGTCAGCCTTACAGCACTCTCTGTCCACCACCGTCGGATCCTCATTGCGGCTGCCTACGGAAAGCGATTAGGCGGCGCTATTGCGACCAAAGGTACATCAGCGCCATGTTCCGCAAAGCTTGGCACGCCATCGTTGAGCAGCTACAGCACACCAACCTCGCACAATGGTCTACACGGGGAAACCATCCAAGAGCTGCGAAGCCTGCAGGTTGCGCAAACGACGGGCAAGCCACTCAGAATACCCATGATGCGAAAACAAAGCTGACCCGCTCTTCGTAGTGTGACAAAGGTGTGCCCGGCTGTGGCCAGTGTCGCCGTCAAGGCACAGCATGCCCAGGCTACCGAGACCTTCAAAGCCTGGCCTTTAGGAACGAGACAGATCGTGTCATTGGCAAGGCCAAAGCACGCAAGACACATCCGCACCGTTCACAACAGCAGAATGCTCCAGCTCCCAGTTCGCAAGGCACATCTCCCGCCTCTTCAGACGAATGGTCCACCCCGTCATCCCCGTCCCGCTCAACACTAGTCCTCCTGCCCACACGCGTGTCGCCACTTCTCTTCCAGATGGAGGTGGACATGGCAGATCTGGGCCTCACCTACTTCCAAGACAACTACGTTATCGGTCCCTGCGAGGGCTATGAGAATTTCCTGAGTGTTGCCCCAAGAGTGCTGGCCACGGAGCGCAACCCGGCAGCAATGACGTCTGCCATCCACGCCATCTCGTTGGCTGGTATCGCCAACTCGGCGGGGCCCCAGGTCGACCAGGCGGGCTTGTCACGCCGAGCGTGGTCAAAGTACTGCAGTGCTTTACGGGCCGTCAATCAAGCCCT
The DNA here is from genome assembly GCA_031142775.1 of Microdochium paspali. Lineage (NCBI taxonomy): Eukaryota > Fungi > Ascomycota > Sordariomycetes > Xylariales > Microdochiaceae > Microdochium > Microdochium paspali. The sequence goes on from JAVBIV010000007.1 coordinate 234,435, forward strand.
CGCAGATCCTGTCGCCGCTTGCAAAGACAGCACACTCTTCGCAGTCCTGTTGCTGTCCATCTTCGAGTCTGTCACATGCTCAGGCCCGGCGTCAGTATCGGCCTGGAAACGGCACATTGACGGCGCGTCTGCACTGATAGCTCAGCGCGGCCTGGACCAGTTTGAGCACGAGATGGGGCGCTTAGCGTTCCGCGAGACGCTCATCCACATTCTCTTGCTCTGCTATCGAATGGGACTGCCTGTGCCGGCGCATATCACCAACATGCGACTCGCCTTTGAAAAGCGTGTAGGGCCATCAAACATGATATGGCTAATGAGTAATGCTCATATGGACGCCGTTGATCTCTGGCAGCGCGCCGTGATGCACAAATGGCCTCTCCCCGAGGGTCTATGGGAGTCTCTCATGCTTGAAGCCCTGGAGCTGGACCGAAAAAATATTGCGGACTACGATCAATTTCTGAACATCACCGAATATAAGCGTGAGTTCAAGACCATCTTCAACCCCCGTGCCGACCCAGATCTCGTGTACGATGGCATGTATCACGTTTATCCGAGCATGATGATGGCTCGCATGTGGACGGGCATGAGGGCGAGTCGACTGCTCGTAAACCGGTTGATCCGCGCGATGGCCATGGAAGCCAAGGAAGGTACTTCCTTTGCATCCATTGGGCAAACACGCGAACAATTGATAAAAGCCACCAACTACAAGGTCTACGAGTTGGGGATGGCTTTGATAGCCTCAATGCCGCAGCTTTTGGGTTACCTGGACTGGGACGGGTCAATACTGCCGAAGCATGTCGCAAAACCCCATGTTGGAGGTGGCTACCATGCGATGTTCCACCTTTATCATGCGGGCCACCTACCCGTGATGGAGACGCCAGTGCGTGAGTGGGCAACGAGACAGCTGCGGAACATCGAAGCGCAGGCAGGTATTCGCAAGGCCGGCTTTCTTGCAGATCTATTGGTGATAGAAGGACAGAACAAGCATTAGTAGGGTCGCAAGGCGAAACGAGGGTGCAGATCTGCGCATTAACGGCATGAGCAGGTCTTTGCCGGATAGCGGTGCGTCACTCGGCCGAGCGTATCCCCTCATATATCGCATGATTCTCCATCGAGATGCTATAATCCGCAGCCAGATTGTGATGAGATCCAAAGGTCTGTATGTGACGATGTCACAATCCCAGGGTCCCAGTAGCGATTGTAGTGGTAATGAGGATACTTATAGGCTTCCTGGGACACTGAAAGCACTGCTGTCATACACGGTTTCGGAGCCGAGCGGTCGATCAGGATTCGATATTGCTATTGGTCAGAATATGAAAATCCCGCTGCTCAGGAATAGGCGTCAATGGTTACGCATGATGAAGTCCTGCATCCCATCAAGGAGAAGCCGCAGCTGTGCAGCACTGCGCATGGCCCGCACTTTTCGAGCCCATCAAAGTGTCTCTATCGACAGCTAGACGCACGCGCGATAATGAAGATGAAAGGCAGAGGGTAAATTGACTATTGGGGCGTCGCTAATGATCAGTGACCATGGGCGGTTTGCTGTAGGGCTGGGCTTTGCATCGCAGCTTTGAAGGTTGGACTTTAGCAGCATGAGATTGACGATGGTGACGGGACCAAGACGAGCTCGAGAACATGTACGTGGGCATTCTCAACTGGGTGACTATGCAGCATGGCAGAGAGGAGGGTCAAGGGTCGTCGGCCCTTGCCAAAACATGCGGGGTAGCCGGATTGTCTGAGATGGGCAGAATCGTCTCAACGGCCTGCAAAGAGAAGCAACAAAGCACTTGCTGCTGGGAGAGCTAGCGTAGAGTCGAGATGTTCATCTCTTGATAGGGGCAGTGACTGATCTTGCAGGGCTGCTGCCTATGCTTTGGACCCCCTTTCAGCTTATGTTCGGATCATGTCCAGACTACTGAACGCTATCGCTACCGCCACCGCTACTGCTGCCACAGTCTGGCATGCATCATGCCAGACTAGGAAACCGTCGAGAGCTGAGTCCGGGTTAACCTGAGGCCATGACAGCACAGCCGCGAGGAAGTGCAGGGGGGCACTAGAACCCCACCCGCCCGCAAGGCCAAGCTTTGCCAATCCAGTCCAGTCCCCCCCCCCCCCGTCTCCCCCTTGTGCCGCGAGATGAAGCCTTGCCCGATCGGGTATGCAGGATGCTGTTTTCCCATCAGGGCCATTCGGGCTATGCTGTGTGCTGTCCGAGGGCTGTTATTGGCCATGCTATCGATGTGCCTGTAGTGGGGGATCGGGAGGGCCGTGGATTGACTTGTGACGTGTATGGGTATGCGCGCTGTGCGTTCTCTCGAGCATACCGGATCTGGTTAACTTGATGTCAGTCTGGGGCGCAGGGTATCAGGCCATGATGGAAATTTTGCTGCCTGGTGCTGGATGCGGTGGGTGAGTGCCGGTATGCGAGGCATTTGTTCTGCGGTCCACGGTATATGGTACGTGGGAGCTGAGAGGAAGAGAGTTTTGGTTATAGATATAAGAGTATGATGCCCTTCCATGGTGGTGGATGGAGGATCTTGTGGGAAGTCGTTCATCCCAGTCAGATATTGGCAATCAGCAACGCTCCTCGATAACTACTACTATCTACAACACTCAACACTTACACAGCAGGCCAGCCGAGTTGCAACAACACACCATCGGATACATAAAGCAACAACCCACAGCACACAACACCACCCACCCACCCACCACAGACTTCCCAGAAATGGCGAACCCCCCGAGCGACCTCACCATCGCCATCATCCAGCTAGTCTTCTTCATCCCCATCGTGCCACTGAGCATATGGCTGTGGGTGCGCTACGGGTTCCGCCTGGGCGCGGGGGCCTGGCGTCTTGTCCTCATGCTCGCCCTGCTGCGCCTGATCTCCGGGTCGTGCGCCATCGCGGCACAGACGTACCCGTCTGATAGCCTCTACGCGGCGATTTTGTCGTGTGATTTGGTGGGCACGGCGCCGCTGTTCTTGTTGGTGCTTAGGTTGGTGGAGAGGGCGTAAGTGTTTCTCTCTTGCTTCTCTCTTCTGTTCTTGTTGTACACTCCTTACCCCCTTAACACCTTAACCCCTAAAAAGAAATCCCTGTCGAGACTAACACATCCCTCTCCTCCACGCACAGAAACAACCTCTACCACGCCATCCCCTCCAACATCTTCCGCCTGGCAGACACAGCCTCCCTCGTGGGCCTGGTAGTCGGCATCTACGGCGCCAACCAGGCCCTCACGAGCACCCTGGGCGACGGCAAGGCCTTTTCCGTCAACGCCTACATGAACGCCGCGATGGCCCTCTTCATCGTCGTTCTGGCCGTCGACCTCCTCGGCACCGCATCGCTTGCCGTCCCCGTCCTCCGCGGACAGCCTCCCATGGCTGGTGGTGTCGAGGATGGTGCCGAGCTGGGAGACAACCGGGCAAAACACCACGAGAGCACGGACTCGGCGGCGTCCTCCCCTGCGGATATCGACATCGAGAGAAGGAGCGCCACTGCCACCACCACCGCCGCCGCCGCCGCCACCACCACGACAAGCGCCACCAGCCAGCGCTCCGAGGTCGCAGCATGCAGAAAGATCATCCTCGCCGCCGCGCTGGCGGCCCCGTTCCTGGTCGTCAGGATGTGCTTCGCCGCGATCGGGGACTTTGGAGACGACGTCCGCTTCATCCCTTATCTGGGCGACCGGGCTTTGTACTTGGGCATGAGCGTGCTGATGGAGGTCGTCGCCGCGTACATCTGCCTGGCGGTCGGGTTTGCTGTGCCTCCGCCGCCGAAGCCGGCTGTTGAGAAGAAGGAGGGTTCTTGGTGGAGTAGGCTGAGGAAGTGAAGTCTTGTTTTGGGAGACCGAGGCTTGGGATGTAAACGGTGAAGGTCCATCCAGGACATAGGAGGGGGGGAGGTGAGAGCTGTCGTGTTGAATGTTCCTTTTGAATGAAAATGTGCGATATTCTGGTGAAGCAGGAGATAAAGATTCCTCGGGTTTTCCTTTGTTATTATATCCCTTGTTTTTCTTTTGTGAAGTAGAGCATTGTGGAACCAGGCGGCAGCGGCGACCTCCATTTGCAAGCGTTTCCTTGAAATTAGCGATAGATAATTATCATCAACTTTAATCAAACTTGTTTCTCATGACGTTTATCTTTTGTCAATCTTTTACCGTTTATTCTCATTGATATTAGAAGTGAACATAGGCATGGGTGCAAGGTACAGGGCGCGTTGCGGTTGTGCTTTTACTTGGTGGTTAGTTTTATTATCTCTGCTTTGGTAAGTAATCAAAAACTTCAAGTAAACTAGATCTGGTTTCATCTCGTAGAATTCCAGCGTCGTTCATCGTTACTCAAGTTATTTAATTTCCTTAAGAAGCTCCCGGCTGTCAGAGAGCATGGCTCAATCATGGTTACACGTGTGTTCTTACATCCCGGGGAAAAGAGAGTCTATACCTGCCGGATCCAGGACCATCATGCAAAGACAGGCCTCGTATGGGACACGTGTACGTATAACATAACAGCGTGAGAACCCTCCATAGTAGAGCGTCGGCTTTTCACGGAACGGGAAAATTGATGATTAAATAGTGGCTTTGCTTTGAGAAGGAAGGCTGGCTAATGACTTTTGTTCAGAGCTTCGAGATGATGCTCGGTCCACATGGATCCAGCGTGTTTCCGCTTTCTGTAAGGTCAGAGAGAAGAGTGCTGGTGTCGTATCTGTGCGAACTTTTCGCAAGGTGCAAGACGTCATTCACCCTCCGCGGGGCTTCCCTGATCCAAAGTGCCAGTGACATTAGGTACTCTTGGCTGACAAGTTTTCATCTACATTACCATGTTATATCAACTACCCGTGATTCATGTTTTAGGGCGAATGGATTATTACTGAAGTAGAGTTTCTGTCACGAAAGATGTTCCTCCAGCTGAGCCCAAAGGGGGGCATCATCTAACCGCTCATCCTGTTGCCGATTTAGACCACAATGCGGGGCTGGGTCACAAAGGAAAGCGGGCCGTGTTTGCCGCGTGGCTTGCCTTGAACTGCGGCTGCGTCCCATTTTTGATCGGCTCTTCGTGACGATTTTGAAGAGTGTACAGAAAGAAAGAAAAGAAAAGCGAGACATGACAATGTGTGTCCGCAAAAGTATCGCCACTCAGAGAGCCCCGTCTTCGCTGAATTCAACACCACATAGGCATCAACAGTCTTGCTTGCAAGTTAGTGAGCGGCACTGCAGAAGGTGTGTAAGGCTGTCACTGGTTGAGGCAACGACTTTGCAGGTAGTGCTTTGGAATCTATTCCGGAAGCATTGCAAGAATGACGGGCACACATCGGTTGCCAATCCCCCGGGGTTCTTCGTGGAGCAAAAGGCTCTAGGCGTTCAAAGTGCTGAACGGCTCTTTTTTTCAAGATAAATTTCTTGCTCACATAATGTCATCGAGACCTTCGCATGTCGTCGAAGTTGATTGGGTGGATATGTTCCTAGTTCAAGCAAGCGTCTAGACCGTCATCTAATCGCGGCACCCGTACCCGTGTTAGTGAGCCATTCCACAGCCATGCAGGGGGGCCTGATGCAGATAAGCGTCAGATCTCAAAGGACCTTGCCGTGTAACGTGGACCGAATCAGAACACCAACTGTCAGACAAGATCTGACACTCGCGGATTTTCATGTCACGCAGGATCGCCAGGAGCTTTTTGTCTCACGGGCCAAATGCGGGTAGCGCACGCTTGACAGCCTTACATTGATGACTATCATGTGAGCTGGTTCCACGTCAATATCTCCCAGGGGAGTCTCCAGGGTTTATGGGTCGAGCCTGTTCTCAGTTACACAGAGTTGATCACATGGACCAGGGTGGAACAATGCAATGGCAGATACCCGGTGAATGCATCAAACATGGAATCACATGCACTCAAATATGCCAAGACATGAAGCCTCCAGGATTAAAACAAATCCCTGCATCATTGATCCAGTAATACCTGTTTGAATCATGAAAAGCACCAACAAGTTCAGGTAGGGTCAAAAGCAAAAGTCCACAACATCTCTTTTCCTGGCCCTCTGGCGATCTGGCCCGCTAGCCTTCTGGATATTGTTACCGCTGAGTGTACGAATGTCGTAATTCTCTACACACTCAAACCTCTTCATGTCTGGCATTCTGGACCTCTTATCCTCCAAGTGTCTACTGATCTATTCTTCTGACCGCTACCCCGGGGGCCAACACGCCAGAGTCTCCAAAGAACACTTGTGTACAAAAGTAACAGGCATGTTCGGCTGATCTCCATGATCTTATCCGGCTCGGGTCCGGTCCAAACCCGCTTTCTGGTGTAAATGCGGGCCGTATTCCTGGGAACCAGTGGAGCAACACGATCGGGTCCGACTCGTGTTGGTCTCATCCGAAGTACCCCCATGCCCTCCACCACCAAAGGCTGCCAAGGTGGTCGGGATCGGTGCATCATCCCGGACTCTGCAAGCACTGTAGTTCTATGCAATGCCTGCTGAAGGCCCCAGCCGCATTCTCTTTGTATGCGGGACACGTTCAACGGCAGGGGGCCCCCTGTTTTGTGTGTGTGGTCTATCAAGCACCCAACCAACAACATCAACTACACCATTCCAGGGCACCCCTGGGATTTATCTGGTCGTCTCACAGTCATGCCCTCTTCAATCATGTCCTTAAAGACCCGAGGTCCGACGCGAGATGAGTTCTAGCTTTGTTGTGAAAGTGAGTGACAATCAATATATTACTCGCAATGGAGTGGCACGATCTACCCTTAACGGCTCGTCTTCAGAAATGGGCCACTGCAGTGATGCAGGTCTCGGACGACGACAGCCATGTACCGCAAAGATACGTCGACACGCTGCCACCCCCAACACACACAGTTGAGATGAAAATTATTGTTCTCAGCCCAAGCAGGTAAGTCATTTTCTGAAGCAACATGGCTCTCGTTACCAAAACGTGTCGGTCCGGGACTTCCGCGGTTAAGCTACTCACGACTCACATGGCCCTACATCTTGCTACGATCACAAGCACTTGAGAAACTGCTGATCGCTGATTTGATGGCCCCAGATCCGCGACACTGGCCACCTACCGGGCCCTCCAGATCCTCGGCTACAAGACCTACCACTACTACGAAGCCGTCACCAATGGCGTGCGGGACATGAGACTCTTCAACGAGGCCCTGAGGGCGAGCTGGGACGGCGAGACGGAGGCCTACCGCCGCCCCGAGTTTGAGAAGTGGTTCGGCGGGTACGACGCCATCACCGAGATCCCGTCGTACATCCCCCGGGACCTCGTCCGGGCGTACCCGGACGCCAAGTTCATCCTCGTGGAGCGCGCACCCGAGAGCTGGGCGCGCAGCATCGTCACCTGCGTCGTCCAGCTGGCCGAGGACGTCAACAAGTTCCCCACCAGCTTCCTCAAGCAGTTCGACCGCGGCATGTACGAGATGTGCGACACGGCGTACACCACCGCGGCGCGCTTCTCGGGCGGCAACTTCGCGAGGCCCGGCGGCCCGGAGGCGTGTGCGGATTGGTATCGCGAGTAGTAAGTCACAATATTGGTCGTCTAGCTGTGGTTCCCTCCGTTTCCCCCCCCCCCTGCTTCCCCAAAAATTAGTATCTTCGCCCACCTGTGAACTCTCTGGCCCCCATCATGTGTAGTTGTGTGATTCGCTTCATCGTTTTCTTACTTACCAAACCCCGTGATCACAGTATCGCCGTAGTCAAGAGCATCGTGCCGCCTGAGCAGCTCCTCGTGGTGAAGCTCGAGGACGGACTCGACTTCAGCTCGATATGCCCCTTTCTCGGGCGTCCCGTCCCCAAGGAGCCCTGGCCAGCGAAGAACACCCCAGATGAGTTCCAGGCGAATGTCGAGGCCTTGATGATGCCGATGGTGACACGGGCGATGAGGAACGCGGCGGCGTGCGTCTTATCATCTGTTGCCCTTGCCTCTGCGGGCGCGTGGTGGGCTCGGAGTAGGTGGAAAAGCGTCTGATTCACGTTTGCTGGGCATTTGTGGTTTTGTGGAATTTGGAAGACCAGGTAAGCATGGGATTGGAGAGGCTGGTTGCGTATGTATTATTTCGAGAGCTCGCTCTGTCTCTTTCTCTCTTTCTTTCTCTGATACCAGCCAAGGACGAGGCAACAATCATCTTGTTCATCTATCATTGTCCTTGAAATTGAATTACCGGTCGTGTATTACAACTGTTGAGAACATCTAGCCCAGGTCGAGCTGAGGCAGGTGCCGCAGAACGTGGCTTCAATTGCAGGATCACTCAGATCGGTTTGACCGTAGTTGCAAGATATGCGAACAATTCGTGTGCTTAGTGATGGCGGCTTTGTGGTTTGTCGCGTCAGTTGAGCTCAGCGTCGACTTCGATGGCTTTGAGGAGGTCTCAACGACCGCAAATACTGTGTTCCCTGGGGCAATTGATGGCTCTCGTCATTTAATCTGAGTCTGGGTGCATTAGATCGGTTAGTATTGCAGGCTTTATTTCTTCCTGGATGGTGTTTGCAAAACACTTTTTTCATTCAGCATTGTGGTGGAAGCTATCTCTAGCTTGTCAGACTGAGGCGTTGGTGCTGCCTGCCTTGGCTGCATGCCACCATTGGATCAAGTCATGTATTCGTATGTATCACTTCATCAGCAGATGTCTTGGCGCAGGGAAGTGGGAATCAACGGATTTCATGAAACTTCGAGTTTGTCAGACAAGGATTGTCACACTCACTGACAAGCAGGCGACAATCTCAGCCGGCTATGTTTCTTTCCGGCGACGCGAGTTAGTGCAGAAGGACAAGAGCTAGTGGAAACTTTTCGAAGCATTTGTGTACAGCTACTCGGATAGCTCCTAGTATACCTTACTCAGCACAAATAATCCGTCTACATTAACGTCTATAGACTAGTAGCCGTTTAAGAGATTATTCCACAAGACTAGAAACTCGGACACTCAGGCTTCCAAAGTTTCGATTATTTATTTATAAGTTTCGATCTCTACATAAACTTAGAGCGTCAGGCCTGTGTATCCTGGACCTCTGATCTGCCCAGGCGATATCGCCTTTCCACACCATGGGGAGTTACTGTAGATGCCCCTGCAAGTACCCCTCTGATCATGAACACCCTGTGTACAAGAACAACCAAGTCTACTACAGTCGAACCCAGCCTCCAGATTCCACGCCGGGTCAGTGATTCCATGACAACTACAACACCATACTCCAGTCTTCCTTCTCTATGACTTCCCTCATCGAAGTCAGCGACAACCTAACAGGAAGCTGTAAACCAAGTTAGCAATCATTTCCTCTTTTTCACCCGCCAAAATTTCCCATCTCAACCCTTCCCACAAAGCCACATCCCTCGAAACACGTACCTGCTCGGGAAGCAAAACTCTTTCATCACCACCCCAGTACCCAAATTCCTCCCAAAAGTCAAAGCTGGCAGCAATCTCCTGCCCGAGCGGGTTCGGCACGTCCGCGAGGAACAACGCCGCGCCGCCCTCACACTTGACATACTCGGCCTTCCTCCCCAGCACATCGCCCCAAACCTCCGCGAACTCGGGGAAAGTCATCATCTCCGAGACGCCCAAAAGCGTGGCGCCGACGGGCAGGTCCTCCACCAGCGCGCGGACAAACTCCCCCGTGTCCCGCGGCACATCCACAAACGGCACCTTTGTCCCTTCGGAGAATGGGCGAGTCACCACGAACTTGTCCCCGCCAGCGGGCTGCTGCTGCTTCTGCGGGTACATGAGCGGCACGGCGGTCCAGTTGCTCGTATAGTGGCCCATGAGCAGGTTGTTCATCCTAGCGAACACCCCCGGGAACTCTGCCGCGATCCGCCGCGCAGCCTCGGCCTTGGAGTCAAAGTGGTACACGTCGGTGTACTTGCCGCCGCTCAGGCCCCGGGCGTCGGCGAGCGTCGAGAAGACGAACCGGTCCAGCGTGGCGAGCACCTCCGGGGCGGAGGCGGCCTCCGCGACGGCGAGGTTCTGCGCTACCTCGCGCTCGTACGCGTCTTGCAGGATCTCTGTGGCCCGGGCAGTGGTGGTGGAGGTCGCCATGGCGGCGTAGACGGGCGCGAAGAAGTCCGTGTTGCAGAAGATGACGCTCGCGCCGGTGAGGGCCGGGACGAGGAGCGCGGGAGACGAGTCGAGATCGCCTTGGACGATTTCGACCCCGGCCGAGGCGAGGGCGGTGGCTTTTGCGCTGGAGGGGGAGCGGGTTATCCCCCGGACTTTCCAGCCTGGGAGGGTTAGGAATTTCCTGGCGACAGAGGAGCCCTGTTGGTTGAGTGCGCGTGTATGTTAGCGCGGCCGTCCTGGGATGCCTGGGGAGGAGGGAGATGGGGGGGAGCGGGGAGTGGAAGGTTGTGTGTGCGTGCGGTTGGTGGTTTTACCTGTTGGCCAGTGACTCCCACGATGACGATTGTTTTCGACATTCTAGCTGTCTTAGTCTTGTAGATTTTGCTGATGCTGTGTATCTTGCGAGTAGTGTGAGTGAGCTATGCTAAACTAACTGAGATGTCGTGATACTTGTTCCCTTCAACCACAACCTCACTACCTAGACAGCAGATGGCCATGTTTTATCACTCCCCATCGGGACTTTACACTCTCCCGACACGAAACCCCACGAGACTCTGCTCGGCATCTACAAACATCCGTCATTGGCCCAGATGCTCCGTGACGATTTGCGGAGAGTGTGACGGGACTTGACCGATCGAGTTGTGCCATCATCGGACAGGAAAAGGACAATTTGTAAGTCAGGCACACATCCTCATTGGCTCGACGTTGATTGCTAAGCAGTAGCGCCAAGGGGCCTGGCTTACCTTAGCCTTGACCTTGGCCCTTCAGCCTCTAAGAAAGTAGACATCATGGGGATTGAATCAATGATCCATAGTCAAACGGCATACCTTTTGGGTGTCATCAGGTGCCTGATCCTGCAGAATACCATGAGCACTGTATACCCGGTAATCGTCCTCGCCGTTTTGGCAAATTCCGGTGCAGCATCGCTCGAAGTTCCATGGTTCAAGCATGCGGAGCAGTGGACCATCTCTGCACCTTCTTCGGACGCGGCTGGGACATTCGGGCCTGCGAGCAAGTGCGTGATACCATAATTAGAGACCCCCTCACAGTACTAGGGCCTCTGCTGGCTGATTATCTGATCAGCAGAAAATGGGACACGGACAGGCTCCCTCCATTCTTCCGAGCCGTCCTGAACAGCAAGTCTGCTGCCCTTACAACTAATGTATGCAGAACAACCCGATCACCATATTGGTTCTGAGATAGACCAACTGCCTTTCTGGGGGCGGGTTAATTGCTACCACAACTCATGTCATGGGGACAAGATCATGACCAACTGGCAAAGCAATATAATATATGTTCAAACAGTTTCCATTCTGGGATATTGGTGTACACCTTTTCATCTAAATCTAGTCTTATACATGTGAACTCCAGACCCAGTCGTATGCTCATCAGTTCAAGATGTGAATATATACATGAGAAATACTGTTGACAACGATATCAAGCAAAATCGCTATGCAAATGCAATCGCAGACAAATGCCCGCTCACTTTTTACTGCCACGCATGGACTGCATTGGCATTGCAAGCATGTCCTCCTCCTCTCCTTCGAGGAAGATCTCGTGGCCGCTACCCTCATAAATCAACGTTGCGGCGACACACCCAATCAGCGACATGACGGCAACTCCCCACCAGCTCGCACCAATCATGCCCATCTCGAGACTTGCTCCATACCAGGCTCCGCCGACAATTGGGCCAATGGTACGGAAGCCAGCTGATACACTCTGGCCGAGACCGTGGATCGTGCCCAGCACACTCGGGTGCGGGCTGCAATTATTGACGAGGATGATACTGGCGGGGAGAGTGACTGTCCGTCCAAAGACGTGGAAGGCGAGGACGAGGCAGATGAAAATCCAGACAATCGGGCCAGAAACGGGCGCCGGCGCCTCCGTGTTGGATGGCATGACTGCCAGATATGGCGCGAGAAAGTAAGCAATAGGGAACAACGCCAGGAACAGTTGAAACCCACGCAACGTCCCGAGGCGCGCGTGGATCTTGGGGTATACAAAGAGTTGGAGAAACATGCCGAAAAATCCAATGATGGAGGTAGCGAAGCCGACGCTTGACGCGGGAAAGCCTAGACCTCCAGAAAAGACAAAGGGAAGTGAGCGGTTCGCCACCTGCTCAGGGAGAGCGCGGGGGCTCGACAAGAATAATGACCAGATGTTCTGAAAAGCGCCGAGATGGAAGTCGTAGAAGGCGCCTGTGATCAGGGTAAAGACAACATTTTTCGTCCAGATCCGGTTGAATGGGAGCTTGGCAAAACTCCGCTTGACTGGCTGACTAGCCATTGGCTTCTCTTCGTATTGCTGGGTATCCATGCCATGAGAGCCCTCGGGGCTTATTTGCATGTAGTCATACGAAGTCTTGCCAAAGATCTTCTGCTTGATCTTGGATGCCAGATGGAGGCCAAGGTCAAATTGGCCCTTCTTAGTGGGCAGTGTCTCCTCCAGTCCGAAGATGACAGCATAACCGGCTAGGCTGAGGAAAATAGCGTTGAGAAGATTTGGTATCGCGTAGGGGAAGCGGCGGACCCATTCGAAACCGAAAATTGCATCCTCTCCAAAGAGACCAGGCAGGTTCTCCGCGGGGTCTGCCAGCATGCCACCCATGACTGGCCCAATGAAAGCAGCAACGTTGAAGCTGATGGGTAGAATCAGGAAGGCACGGGACTGGTATTTGCGCTCGACGGTGACCTCAGCGACCATTGTGCGACTGTGTAAATGTTAGTATGTGCAACTCCTGAAGTCCACTGTATCCTTGCTAGGGACGACTTACATGATACCAACTGTGCCGTTGATCGATCCGCCAAACATGCGCCAAAACATGCACCAGGCAAAGCTCGACGAGAACGCATATCCCAAGCAGGAAATGGCGGTGCCAAACGTGCCTATAATCAAGACCATCTTGCGGCCACACCAGGTGGCATCAGCAGCCTTTCCCCACCACATTGCTGTGAGCACCTGTGCTCCGGTGAAGGCGCCCTGGAGCCATCCCGCCTGGCTGGAGACCTCGGCATCCGAAAGCTTCGGGTCGAGGCTCTTGAGCTGATAAAAGACAAATGCCTGGAGGGAGGCGACCTGGAGGAAGTCGACGACGCGGGCGAGAAAGAGGATGAGTAGTTGGTCCTTGTGCGGCAGGGACATCCACGACACGGGGCCGGTCTGAGGCTTCGGGGCCGGCTTCTGGCGTAAGGACTCGGAGTCATGGGTGTCAGTGTCGGTGTCGGACAAGTCCTCAGGCGGCGGGGGAAGTGGTTCGTTGGTGACAGTCCGGGACGCTTTCCGCACGTGGAGAGTTCTGGTGTTGACGGGTTCACTCATGGTCTGGCTCGTGGCTCGCCGATGGCGGTTACTGTTACGGTCGTCCATATCGGCGAAGGGGGGGGCGGCGCGAGGCACGCGTTGTATATGAGTCAAGGCAGCGAAGCGAGGGATGCAGAGCCCAGGGCGCAAAGTCTAAAACAGCGGAAGGCGTCGTGGTGACGTGGATGCGGAACGGAGTATACGACAGGCCGGGATGCGGAGGGTGTGGAGGGAGCAGCGCTCTCGTATTGGGGACCGGACACTGCGCCGCCGGCAGAGGGCGTGTGGCAGAGGCGGCGTGGACAAGCTGTGATGCACGTGCGTGCGTGTGCAAGCAACGGAGAGCCTGGCCGATGTCTCGCGTGGACGGCCTGGAACTGGGGATGCGTGACACGGAGACGGGCCGGGAGGGAAGGTTTGGCCTTTGCTGCTCAATGCGGAACGAGGGGGCGGGCGTCGAGGAGCCGGTGGGTGCCAATCGAGCAGAAACACACCACTGGGGCACGTCTGGTATCTGCAGGGGGAGGGGGGGCTGGACCTCGAACAATGAATGACAGGATGCGCAGTATTGGCGACTGGCGGGCAGTATGATGTTGTGTGGTGATGATGATAGTGATAATGAGAGGACACTCTGTCAGAGCCAGAGCAGCGGCGAGGGGTGCTTGAGGGTGCAGGTGTGCTTGCAGGTGTGCAGAAGTGTCCTTGCTGACAGCGAAGAAAAACAAGCAGAAAAGTGGCACTGCAACGGGACAGGACAGCACAGGACAGGAGAAGAGCAGGAGGACTGTCGCACCTGCCTGTGCCTGCCCTGTCGGCCCACAAGCATGCAAGTGCTAGCTGGGGGCTGGGTCTGGCTGCTTGCTCCCTACAGTACAGCAGCTGCGAGCAGTAGCAGACACCTGCACCTGCACCTGCACCTGCACCTGCACCTGCATCTACACCAGCATCTGCACCTGTACCGGTCCCGGTTGCGACAGCCTCCCCCTCCCCTTCTCCCAGCGGCTGTCGGGCGACATGCTCCCACGGCTCCAGTCCACCCACTACCACCACCACCACCACCACCACCACAAATCTCCGACGATTGGACCAGGGGCGCGACTCGAGACTGCCACCCATGCGGCAGCAGCACGTCCGGCACTGCCATTGTCCAATCCACTGCCTGGCTAGCACGTCCCCATAAACCACGACCACTATTATCACATCACCGACCGTCTCAGGACCGACCCCCCTATATCGTGACAATATCTCATTACTCCATGCCACGCACGCACACACGCACACACTTTCTAGGCTTCCATTATTGGGACCATGCCGTCCTCCCACGGTCCCGCTGCTGGCGTCACGCTCCGAGTGCTCGATCTGTCCCGGTCGGACATTGTCCCACATAGAATGCCTTCCCGGAGCAAACCCCGTCAAATATGCCGCCTTAGAGTTGTATGGTTATCTGGGTCGACACCCAGCTAAGTGACGTTTCCCAGGGCGCCTACTGGCCTGCCTACCGCCAACTCGGTACCGGGACCACCAGGAGCACAGGGAGCTCGATAACCAAGATCAATTTTTGGGGGCAGTGCTGTGTCCGCGAATGCTCTTCCGACTCCGGACCGGCGAAATGGAGCAGCTGAGTCGTCAGCCAAAGGCGTGTCCCGACGACTCAAGGCAAGGTCAGCATAATAAGTATGCACGTGTCCAGGCATTGCAGCACAATACAGAGCCACCGTCCAAAGCAGCACCGAGAACGCGAGATGCCACTATGTATCCCCAGCAAGTGGATACAACCAAAGCCAACAACAACAACACCACCACCCGTCATGGCACGGCTCTCGGCAGTATCGGGAATAGCAAAGAGATGCAGTCCATGCCGTCGAGCGTGGGCAGATGATCCCGCCTTGGCGGCTGCGGACATCCGATGAACCGTCACAACACCCCTACACTGGAATACGTCAACAGACAACACATGGAACACATGGCCCGCAGGCTCACGACCGCAAACCCCAATTCTCCAGGCTTATCTTTCAGGGCTTGCTCCATCTTCCAATCGCCATCAATCAGAAGCGCTAGAATTGACCGCGCAGATTGTTTAGCGTGGGCGGCGGGCCCCTGAAAAGCCATACCGTCATCGGACAACAAGGGAGTTCTCACCATTGCCTCGTGCCAGACAGGAGCCACAATCAAGTGAAATGGAGACCTATACTCCTGCCATACCAAAGAGCACCGAACATACTCCGGGGTCCAACCACTTCACAGGCTCGTACCGGTAGGCCCGGTCTCCTGGGAGCCGCAAGAGCTGGCTTTGAGGCAGCACATGTCTTGCAGCGGTCTGCTGGTCCGAGAGTGGCTTTGCAGATTCTCCCTGGTATGACGACGATGCCCGTGTCGTTGGGGAATCAGGCTGCCAAGACAAGGACCAAGATCAATCCTTGCCAACGAAGCCGAGATAGCCTGCGCCGCCCGTGGGTGCGCTTGCGGCTGAGGTTGGATTGGCTGAGGAAGCCGGAACGCGGCAAGGCATGACAATGCTGCTGCTGCTGGCCCATGAAGACCACTAATCACTGGAGATTGCGCAATGGGGCCAGTGGGCAGCACCGACACAGGGCCATCTTTGAGCCTAAGTCTACGTCTAACTTTAGGCACCAGGATTTGGCACATTGAGTTTCCCAGGGTAGCGTATGCAGAATGCGCAGCAGCGCACGCGTGTCTCATCCCCGTCCGTCGGCAGTCCATGCGGTTCCTTGGTGTCCGGCTGGGACCTTAGCGCCCGGGCCAGCCAGGTGGGTGTAGGCGCCCCTCGGCGTGGGGCCCATGGGATGACAGCGAGAGTCCTCCCCCAGCTTAAGCATACCTTACTTAAGTGTACATACTTACATAGTAGTATTCCAAAAAAGATCAGCGCATATTGTTGTATGACCGGCCAAGGCCAAACTTGTATCCACTCCCAAACCATCACCACATCCGACTTGCAATTCTCACGATTCCCTACCTGCGTAGCGGCCTACAGCTTTATTCCTAATTCCACAACCAGCCATCCTCTGTTCCTGATCGACACGCCCTCCCTCGGACGTCATCCCCACCACTAAACGTCTTGTCGCCGGATCCCCCTACTTCGATCGTCTTATGCCAACACCACCCCAATTCGACCGCGACAACCACAGTTGGGAGTGCAGGTTTTCTCGCCCCAGCGACCATGAGAGGCTCATCGCCATGGCTCGTAGGGCTGGTCGCCAGCATTAGTGTTGCCAGCGCCGCTGTGGCCGCGCCTCGTGGCAGCCATGCCTTCTACAACGACTATGGTTACGAGAAGGAAGCATATGGCAGACACCCATCCCAGGCCTTCCGCACATTATCACAGGATGTGCCCAAGTTCAACATCCTCCAGTCCAGCTCAGAATGCGCCACGTCCATGTACACTTTTCTCGCGCCCCGCGGCAGAGAGACGACCACACCACAAGCGACCATCTTCGACAACGATGGTCGGTTAGTGTGGACCTCCGCCTACGAACGACAGCAGCTCTACAACCTCAAGGTCCAGACATATAAAGGGGAGCAGTACTTGACATTCTGGTCTGGCGACGACACCGTGGGTGGTCACGGTGCCGGCACAATGCACATGGTAAGCGGGGACAGAAAGGACCTATTTGTGCTGCCACTGCTGCCCACAAGATTGCTAATTCTGTGTTGCTCTGCTAGTTTGACAAGAACTATCAAGAGTTCAAGAAGCTACGGGCCGCAAATGGCAAAGACGCCGACCTCCACGACTTTGTCATCACACCGGAAGGTACCGCCATCATCACGATATACGCGAGGCGAGACGTCGACCTGGCCGCAGTCGGCAAGCCCTTTGTAGGACCAGTGTGGGACTGCTTTATCCAGGAAATCGACATAGAGACGGGCGCGGCGGTGTTTGAGTGGAGCGCTCTCGATCACCTCAAAATATCCTCGGGGATGAACGAGATCGGCTCAAGTGGCGAGAACGACATACCTTGGGACTGGTTCCACATTAATAGTATCGACAAGGACAACAAGGGCAACTATCTCGTCTCGAGTCGCTTCCTGCAGGCGCTGATCTACGTCGACGGGCGCAGCGGCGACGTGATCTGGATTATGGGTGGCAAGGACAACATGTTCCTCGACCTATCGGAGGGCAACGCCACCAACTTTGCCTACCAGCACGACGCGCGGTGGGCTGACAACTACACGGCCATCACCATGTTCGACAATGGGGTCGACGACCTCCACCTTGACCGAGCGCTGACGCGAGGATTGAAGCTACGGGTCGATCAAGAAGCCATGACGGTAGAGATCATGGCAGAATACTTCAACCCACGACAAGTCCTCGGCAAGTCGCAAGGTTCCTACCAGACTCTGCCAAACGGCCACGTGCTGCTGGGCTACGGCGACTCGGCCGCGTTTACCGAATACGCCGCCGACGGCACCGTGCTGTGCGACGTGCACTTTGCGCCAGAGTCTCGCTACAGCTTCTCCGATGTCATGTCGTACCGCACGTACAAGTACGAGTGGCACGGCTGGCCCCTGACGATCCCTGTGTCGGTGCTGGACCAGAGCGAGGACCACCAGTGGAAGGTATTTGTGAGTTGGAACGGCGCGACCGAGGTCAAGACGTGGGCCCTCGAAGGCGCGAAGGACATCGCGTGGCGCAGAGAAACGGACGACACATTTGTCGAGACGACAGAGTGGAAGGAGCTCGCCAAGATAGACAAGATGGAGTTTGAGACGGCCATCGACTTGCAATATTACTACCCAGCGTGGCTGCGGGTCGTTGCCAAGGACGCGGCGGGCAATGTGCTGGGTGTTGGCGAGTCCTTGAACGGGACGGCCTTTGGCCAGGTGAGTTTCATGTTGCTATCTGTTCCTTGTGTTATGACATCCCATTCATTGTGGGGGATTGTGATCCGCGGCTACGTACAGGATGGAGGATGCTTGCCCGAACAGAAGCAACCTCTATCCCGGGCCGGTGGTCCAACTGTCCACCCACCAGCACTGGAGTGATCCACAGTGCACCTCCGGGTCACTGCATCCACAATTCCTGTCACTCTCTGAAGATCACAACACAACACTCTGGTCAATCCCTATCAAAAGCCCCATATAGCTAACCACATCCTCCTTTTCAAACAGCCATGGAGACGCAACAGGCCCACAATCGGTGAGGAGCAGGACTGGATGATGCGCACGCTCGTCTACTTCTGCGGTGCCATCAGCCTGGGCATGGCCGGGTACATGCTCAAGACAATATGGCGATCCACGCCGCCCCTTCGGCGGATGACGCTGCGGTAACGGATGGACGATGGGAGGGGGGGACAAGTCGATTGTTCCCGAGATCGTCCGGCAGACAGCACAACACGACGGCAATGACGCCAGGAGTTTTTTTTGTTGTACAAAGTAGGATACCCACATACATAAAAAGCGAGGGGTCTTAAAAGGGAGCATACATGCCACGGGCATCGGCGTAAGCGAGTTGGATTTTCTTTTACATCACATTTTGGGTATCATATATACATATATATACTTGAGTATACTTGTGTGTGCGCGTTGTCGTTGTTGTCGCTGTTGGGCAAGGGGACATATATCTAATGTCGACTATCTTAACAAATACATAAAAATATATATATACGCACTTTTTGGAAACACGATGAACTACTCCATAACCAGGTGGACAAGACGGGAGTTTGGGGTTGACGCGCAACTTGCAGGCAATAAGTGAAGTACTCATCGCTGACACAATGAAGCAAGCTCCTTTGCAGATAGCACGCGACAAACACACATAACCTCGATACAACTTTCCTTGGCGCGCCTACGATAAAGAAGCACGCTACTGGACACAATATTGGGAGGGGGAGGCGGCAGAATAAACGCGCGGCTCAGCTCAGCTCAGCTCACAGGTCTGTGCTGTGCTGGGCGGCGGCGGCGGTGGTGGAAGAGCCTCAGCCAGCCTGGTCAGCCACATTGCCCGCCGCCCAGCGCCAAGCGCGCTGCGGCTGTCTGCATTAGGTTGCCCCTGCAGTAGTTTCTCAGCACTAAAAGGCCAAGTGTTAAGTGTAGAAGTGTGTGGGGTCGTGGGTTGTCTTCCCCCCCCCCCCGGCCCCAATTCAATTTACCATCCATAAAACTAAGGTAAAAGAGGTAATCACCGGAAGGCAACTCTTTGAGATGCGGCTGTCCTGTCAGCTATCTAATTATATTAGGTAGATGAAGTTTTCCAGACATTTCCCAGTCGGCGCATTCGATCCCCTGTGTGCGCGCGGGGCGCGCCCGTATACTGTGCAACGGTTAATCCAGAGATGGGGTTTTCTCTTTCTTACGGGTTGATTGTGTTGGGAATCTGATTGGCAATTTGACAACGGTACCTTAAGGTAAGTACCAGATTAATTACCTACCTACCTCGGCTGGAAGGAAGGAAGGAAGGCTGGCCTGCTGAATGCGGAATAGATGGATCGGGTGGTACGCTCGCATCGCATGGCTATTGCTGGGCTCAACGGGCAGGAGAGATTAAACGTGAGGGCGAACCCAGTAAATAGGCTTGGGTGGAAGGAAGGTGGAGATGTTGCAATCCGTGCTTTGGGTGTTGTAATCTCCGCGTTGTGTGGACAAGTTGCAGGGGTGGAGGGAGGGTTGTTCCCAGACTGTGGGCGGATTGGTGAATGCTGTGGTGGTGGTGGTGCTGCTGCTGCTGCGAGGTGGTGACCGTAACCGGCCTGCCTGACTGCCTGCCTGCGGGATATGTATTCCTGCATGACTTCTGATTCAATAATGATACTATATTGATTAATCACCGATCGAACCATTGCAGGCGGATGCAAAATCACATCAGGCGGTGTGTGCCTGTGTGTGTGTGTGTGTGTGTGTGTGTGTGTGTGTATATGGGGAACTGTACAGTGCTAAACGGAGCGAGGCCTGGGGCCTTGGCTCGCTCTCGCAACCACAAGGAACTGGCAAAAAAGTAATTACAAGGCGCTCCATCAGCGGCTTGATTTCAAGGTATATAGAGTTAGTTAGCTTGCCCAGATTAACGTTATGCTTGAATGTTTATCACCCGCACATACACACACACACATAGCGGGCACGTTCCCTCAGTTCCCTTGTGCTCCACGGCCGCGCGAATCCTAATTTTCTGAATTCTAGCTCGTTGGCTGGCTGTTATGTAATATATATCAGAGGCTCGTAATGCAATTGGGTACCAAACAACCCCGTGTTGCGAAGTGCCGATTGAACCGGATGACATGGTCCGCATACGACGGCGGGTGCAACGGTTCATGCGTATGCAATGGTCTGGTCTGGCTGGTGGTTGATTGATGATTAGGGGGTGTCCATGTCCATGTCCAGATGTGCTTCTCACGTAATGACACTACACCCAACCACCACCGTCCCGCACTATCTTTTGGGTACACACATCACATGATTTAAGTGACTGCGTTGTGTACAACATGCCAGCAGTGGCCAGGCGGCCTCCAACCTCACAATGCATCGTGGTTGGCCTTTGTCAAGCGGAACCAGTGCAGCAGTATCCGTGACAGAACGGACGGCTCACTGCCACTGCCCTTACTTGCACATCACCGGTACAATCCTTCCGGGCGTGACCAAAACCCCCCCTGTAGTGTCTGGTATTATGTGCAAGAAGGGTGGGGGGCGTTATATACTGTACGCGCGTCCACACTACGCCCCGAGTTTCGATACTGTTTTGACTATTAACCCAAATGCTCACGCCTGTTGTTACCTACGTCAGAGGCCCCCCCCCCCGAATGGGCTCTAAGTCGGTGGAGTCTATGCTTCCCGTGGTAAGCGTAAAACTTGCAGATATGCTTAACCCGGTTGGCTCTTGCTGTTGTCCCGTGCGTTTAATCATGCCATACCCGTGTGTTGTCTTTGTCGTTGCTCCTGCTGCGGCTGTTCCAGGGGGGTTTTGCGCAATGTGTGTTGCCTGTTTTGCAGTTTTTCGGAAGGACGTGGGCCGTTGGGGCCCCATCGCCCTGTGACCGTTTCACTAACGGCGATGGTGATATTTACGGTACCAGTCGTGCCTCGTGTGTGCATGAAGTTTTTGGCAGACTGCCCAAGTACGAAAGAGAGAGAATAAATAGACCGGAACAGGTTGCACCCAAACTTAAATTGCTCGGTTGCTTTCTTTTTTGTGCATCAGGATCCAGATCCAGCTGTAGCTGTCATTGACTCGGAGACAGATAACCATAACTCAAAACACAGGGCTGGCTACCTTACTTACCTTTGGCAAGGCCATACAATCAACTCGAAACCCGCAACACGCCTGCGAGCCCTGCCTGCATGCAAAGCTTGTCCACCACCACCACCACCGACTTCCGCACCGACAGCAACCACATCAGCAGCAGCAGCACAAACCACCCGCCCGTCCCCGACTCGTCCACGCCAATCTGATGATCAAAATCACAATTGACGGCCGCTTTGCTCCATCCAATCCCCTGACCGCAGCAGCTAGAGCTCTAACCTGAACCCTGCCCCCCCCCTTCTAGTCCTTGATCGAATAATCAACCATACTAATCCAGGCATGGGAGATCCCTTCCCTAAGAAAGCAAGGAAAAAAAGTCTTGGCATCCATTGAACGCGCGTTCTTCAAAGATTATTATCACTTTACTCTCCAGGGTACTGTACAATCCAAGGTATCAATCTATCTCGTGCCATACCGTCCCATCGCCGTCGCCCATCAACGTCAAGTTCCATACTGACAACGATATCTTGTTTCAAACCCCCCCTTCTTCCCCCTCACTCCCTCTTAACTACACATGTACGCAGCCGACTATTGATATCAGCCCCCGATTCCATATTTACTTCTTCTTGTTATTCTTGTCCTTGTTCACGCCAAGCTCCGTTGCCAAAAATGGACAAAGTGAACCCCTCCCAGACAGACAGACAAAAAGACACAGACAGCACCGTGATCCTGACGTTACACAGACCGCAAAACCCAGTCTGTGCGCAACCCCCCCCCCCCAAGCCCTCCCCTCCGTGATCCATCACCGGGCGAATATTCCCCCTCCATCCCCCTTGTCTTTCTTTATTCCCTTATTCCCCTGATACGGCTGCCTATACCGTTGCGGGTCCGCTTTCAACGCACGCACGTTCGCTCTCATGCACACCCCCCTCTGGCCTTCCCCCCCCACAATTCCGCTTTCCAGACCAAAAGCATACACCCCCCCCGGATACTTTGCCACGGCCCAGCGAGTGAAGTGACCACAAACAAACCACACACCTAAGTTCAGAGAAGACATGATTGTACCGAAGGATAATCTCCGCGGTTTCTTTGATGTTTAATTTCTCGAAATCTCCCCCCAAGAGAGAGAAAGAGAGGGAGAAAGCCAATGGATTCCTGATTTAAGCATATTTCTGCTGCCAAAAGACTACACACGGTATTGCATGATTAAAGTTCCCATCACGCACGAGTCAGCTCGTACTGTCGTGTCTAGGGTATCTCGACGTAGTGACCCGCGCGACCACGACGTCATTTGTGGGGGGTTTGCTGGAACTGATCCCGTCCCGGGAATAACAAAAAAAAAGTGTTTGTGGAGCTTGTCGGTGCCGTTGCAGTTGCATGCCGTCGTGAAGCGATCGATTCGTCGTTAAAGTTCCTCGTTAAAGTTCGTGTTGGAGGCGCCGTAATGATGGCATTGCTGGTATTGCTGGTTCATAATACTGCCGATACTCCGGTTGTCACGATCACCACATCACAATCATGGGTCTCAAAATCTGCCAAGCTATGCCTGTCATTGTAGGTTTCCAGTCTTTTCTAGCTAGAAAGCCTTTTTGGTCTTGTGCCTGCAAGCAGCACACAGACCTATGTTGAGAGAAATCAAAACTCCATAAAACCCGTGACAAATAAACCCAACATGAGCTTAGTCGCTCCCGAACGCCGACCCCGTTGACCCTATATGTTTTCCCCAGAAATTGCCCAGTATGATATGTGCTGCATTTTCCAGCAGGATACACTATCGTCACATAAAACTGCCACCAGCTTATTTGATGTACTTCTCAAACACGTAATGCGCCGAATACACGGCTGCTCCAACCATGGCAGATACGTGCACCCACCGGAGGGCGACGTTGAACATCTGGTTGCGGTTGCGCCGGCGGGAGCGGGCGACAAAGTCCCGGTTGTCGTTGACGTTGGGGAATTTGGAGTCGTAAGGGACGGGCTCGCCGAGGAACTCGCAG
Organism: Microdochium paspali; assembly: GCA_031142775.1. Classification (NCBI taxonomy): domain Eukaryota; kingdom Fungi; phylum Ascomycota; class Sordariomycetes; order Xylariales; family Microdochiaceae; genus Microdochium; species Microdochium paspali. The sequence continues at coordinate 257,963 of JAVBIV010000007.1, forward strand.
AGTGGCTCCCAGCCCTCCTTGACCTGGAACTCGAGCAGGCGGTCCTTGGGGACAAGGCTGCGGACTTCCTCGTAGTGGCGGGTGTAGATCTCCTTGCCCTTGTTGACAAAGTCGCCCTCGAAGAAGCAGTCAAAGAACTTCTGGAGCATGGGCTGGTACATGCTGGCAGCCCAGGAGAAGTTGGCGAGGGCCTTGAGCTCAGGGTCGGTCACACGCCAGTACACAGTGCGCATGGTGGAGGCGTGCCACGAGTCGACGTCGCGGTTGGTGAGGACGACCTTGGCGTCAGGGTAGGCCTCGATGAGCTCCTTGGCAAAGGCAATGGCGGGCCAGTCGCAAACGGCCTGGCAGTTGCCAAGCAGCTTGTCCCAGTCCTTGCGGGTGAACTCGCCGATGCCGTCGTACTTTGCGCGCAGGGCGTCCATCCAGAGCAGAGCGTCGGGAGGGTTCTCAATGGAGCACGACATCATGTGGTAGGTATCGACATAGCCGAGCTGCTGCATGGCGGCGCGCATGGCTGGACGGTTGTTAGCTGGTGCAGGAAGGAGAGGCAGAGTCTGGAAAAGATGGTGACATACAGGCAGTTCCTGTGCGGCCAAGGCCGAGGATCAGAACCTTCATGGGGACCTTGCGGGTGCATTGTCTGCGGTCAAAGTCGGTGTCGCCGGTGAAGATGTCGGTGATGGGCCTGCGCGTGTAGCGCTCGGCATAGGTCTGGGGGACACTGGCAGCCATTGTGAAGGTATTGAGGTGTGTAGTATTGGCCGAAGCGACAGGCGCTGATTTGTGTATGTGTGTATGAGTGTATGAAAGAGTGGCGGATCTACGGGCTGCGATGGAGTTGCTGGAAACGAGAAGAGGCTGGCGGTACAAGTTGGATGACCGTGACAGCAACGAAGATGCGAAGATATCAAGATATGAAGACTGGAGAGGACGGAGAGGTGGTATGAGAAACAAGAGTCTGATCTGAGATCGAGCAAACTGGGGAAGGAGGGCTTCAAGAATAAAATAAGCATGCCAGCGGGATGCCACTGCAGGCGCTGCCATTGGAAGGGGGCAGGGGCAGGGGGCAGGGGGGCAGTCGGCCACCGAGCGAGCGAGTCCAAGCCTGCGCCGGCAGGTTAGAACTCGCCGCGTGCCTGCATTAGTGCTCGCGCCGGCCATGGCAGGGAGGGCAGGCACCCACCACACACACACACACACACCCACACCATCACTTCACACCAAGCCGCCACCCTCCGGGCCTCCCCCCCCAGGGTCATCCTTACATTGCACGCTACACAGCCCCCCCCCAATCGACCACTGTTGCTCCATAGCGGTTGACGACGCCAGCAACGCGGCTCTCATCAGGCAGCAGTTTAAGGCAGCCTTGTTTCCTCCCCCGATAGCCGCTCGCCATCAAATACCGATGTAGCGAGATCTCCAAATGGCAGCCTTGGAGATGCCCTCGCCAGTCGTCGTCAGCGGCTCCATCATTGTCGCAGCGTCCCTGGCGAGTGCAGTAGTTAATGTGATTTGAGCATTGCGCCAAGCCGGTTTCCACGCCTCGCTGATCCGCTGATCTTGGCACAGCCTCTCGCCTCGAGTCGAACGAACCCCAGTCCGCCGTGGCAATCTCCTGGGAATTTCTCAGCCAACTACCATGGTACGCTGCCTCCTCCAACCCCGTCGCCCGTTGGAGAGCCTCAGCGATCCTCCGGTAGCCATCGAACCACATTGAGCTCGGCAAACCCCTATCTGACCGCATGGAACAACTGTGATTGCGAGCAGCCCAGCCCAGCCTGTTCTGCTTTGTTGAGTGGTCGCCAAGACCGCTGGGATTGATCTCCAGACCAGTGTCAGATACAGGCCTGCCCCTCTTTGCGTCCTGCTCGATTGAGTGCGCTGTCGAGCGTGTGTCCGGTTTCCGTGTCCAAACAAGAAGCGACCGTCAACAAAGTCCCGAAGATCGCTGTCTCCTGCAACCATACCCTGCTGTCGTTCATCATGCTCGGCGGTCCTCGTCGCAGTCGTCGTCCGAATGCCCATACATGGCCACGGCCCTCCAACCAGCCATTCCGCCGGCCAATGCGATCGTAATCGACGGCAGTTGTTGCAATGTATCACAGGACGTGGAGAAGAAAGGTTTCACTGGCGATGGTCGAATTGATAGCTATATACTGCCGTGTTACTGATCTCGCCAGAATGCGGAAGAATGGCGTCAAGCGGACAATGCCCATGGCATCATACACCTGGTCACAGGTTGCAGCCCCAGATGCGATCGCCGCCCGGACACGTTACAACGCCTTGTCCCTGCCAGCCGCGCTATCGTTTTGCGCCAAAGTCGCTTAGACTTATGGCACTGGCAGGATCGCGGGAGGATCGCGGGAGGATCGCGGGCCTCTCAGGCACATATCTCTCAGTTGTTGTGCTTTGAGGGGGAATCTGCGTCGCTCAGGAATCCTTCCGGCTCTGGCGTGCTTGGTAACATTTGCAGGAATTAGAAACATGGCACGGTCTATGGGCCTGATCTCGACCGCCACTGAGCCGGCGATCGCGATAACCCTTGTTCTCCCGACGCCATTGCATCCACGAGTCGGCTCCTAGCCGAGTACCTACATACAGGCTCAGCATCTTAGTGGTCGTCTACACAATCAACCTGGAACGGCTCCGAGTCGATCAATTGACCATTTCGACATGGCGAGGAGCGGATGTGCAGCACTAAGCACATGTCAGATGTCAGCACTTTGCCTGTGGTCACCATCTCATTTGCACTTCTCCACGCTATAGGGCGTTGAATGGCATCCCTGCGCAGCGCCTGCCCACAATCTCTGTCAATCTGACATTGCACATTGACTGCCAAGCCGCCAAGCGCGTGTCCACCAGCCGCCAGTGCCGCTCAGGGGTAATATTCTTGTGCTTTCCCACAAGTACTGATGATCATGTTCACACAATCACACCTCGAGCTCTCGGGGATGTGAAGAGTGCAGCGATTACTTGAGCACGTTTTCTCGGATAACTCCCCGTGGGTTGGACCTGGCCTGGAGTGTTTGGCGCGAAAAGCACTCCAATCAGTCATCGCAAGCGCACCGGTAACTGTCTGCTCCAGAGCCATGCAGCGATCATCCTCGCACGGCACCGACATTACCCACCCAAGTCAGCTACATCCATGCCAGACACGCGAGATTTTCAGCTTGGAAAGTAGCTTTCAACCGCGTTGCCAGAAATATGGGGCAGCATGCACCGGCAGCAGCGGCCTCGTTGTTCCGGAATTGTAAGCCCTTGGCAGACTTTGAGCCACTGTCCCCTATCACGAGCCAAGACTGAGCGAGATGTCGCCTTGGCGGCACGCACCTTGAGGCGGTTCGCATGCCTACCTACCGGATCCGACTGGCTGGCGAGATTCCAGCAGGTGCCAAGACCCGATCGGCCGGGACGGGACAGGGCAGATGCGAGTAGCTAAACCACGCAGCACGAATCATCGACATTATACTCCAGTCGGAGATGCTCATCCGATGGGCTGAACGAGGGAGATTTGTCCCTCGAGCCGTGGGCGGACTATTGTACTTGGCACTGCGACTGTCAATGAAGTCGGAATGAAGTCGGATATGTCTCAGGTAAACTGCCGTTGGCTAACTGAATCAGGAAGTGAGCCCTCGATCAGACAGAAGGTTCCCGTAGGGCCTACCTACGGTATACAGCATACTTCACAACCATGTGCTACATGTGTGCCCCTCCTTAGCGTAGTTGACAACTATCCGCATGCGGCGGGCCTTATTGTTGACCGTGAAACTTTGTGCATACGTGTGCGTCATCGTGTTAGCTAGCACGACGACACACACGTGGGAGTAGGTGAAGCTTAAAAGTGCTATGTCGACGTTCTCTCCGCACAGGGAGGGCGATGCGTAACCACATGACGTAACCGAAATTGAAAGTTCACAGGAGCAATCATGGGCTGAAGTTATCAATTTGTGCTTAGAGAATGTGGGTTTTGCTCCTGCTCCTGTCGGGATGGATGCAAGATAGCGTCGGTGTAAGGGTTCACTAGCTTCACTACATGGGATAAGAATTGATGGGCTAGGTGAGTTGGCGAGAGTTTGAACGAAGGCCAATAAAGCAGCCCGCGACTTGCCCTTTACGTGGGCTTCCGAGGTGTCTTTTTTTATGGCTCGCGTTGATCGAGGCTCACTAGTCGAACTTTGGAGTTGTTGTTCATATGTGTTTGTTTCTTGAGATTCATCCGCGACAAGACCTGGATCTTGGAGGAGGTGACAATTTGCCATACCTTTTTTTGCCTGGCTGGGTGTTTCTCACAATGCGATCTTTGTGTTTGTGACAAACCCCTTAACCTCTCTCTGTGATAGAAATTCAATTGGTGTTGCTCCGGGGTGAATTCTTGGCAATCTGAGTCTTGGAGCTGCTGCCATATAGGAAGGTTTAGGGAAAGTAGAAGGCTATTCTCTATTTTCGATCTCGCTCGTGAGCACAGGGTGGATGGAGGGCTGGCAGGGAATTAGAGGCAACCTTTGGGGGTTTCTTTCTTCTTCTTTTCTTTTCCCCCCAGCGTTGTTTTTTCTCTTGGAATTGGATTGGGATATGTTTGTAGTTACCGGTTGGTTGGAGATATCTAATGGTCTGGCCTTTGCTCAGTGGTACGTTTCTCTGCTCTTCTCGGAGTTATAGATCAGGTCACTATTAGGAACACTGGTTGTTTTCTTACTTTTCTTCTTCTTTCTTTTTCGGTAATTGGCCTATGGGCTTGTGTCAGGATGCTCCGCTGAGGTATCCCGGTGGTTGTAGGGTTGTGTCAAGTTATCTGGGATCAACGGCGGAGAAGTAAACTGATCGGGATCTTGGTGTGCAGTTGTTCGAAGAAGATTCGTGGCTCGACGCGGGTGACTTGGCTGAACACCATCTGCTCCCAGGCCGTAGTAGTATGAGAATCAAACCAGAGGAGTCACAGGTGGATGTAGGCTCGGGAGTCCCAAGCTCGGGGCAACTGGAAACTGATAGATATCTAAGGTTTAGATATTTAGAGGTTAAGATATCATCAAGGGTTCCGGACAACCAGATTCGGTATCCCTCCTTTTTGGCATTACTTCCAATTTTTTAAATTCATTTTTTTCAGAACATTGATCTGGTAAGTCACCTGATATAAACTTCCATGGTTCGAGAGCTATCGAGCTGTATGAGTATTTCAAAAGTGAGGGGCAAGATGTGCTGCAGACATCGAGTTCACGTTTTTTTGAGCTATAGCGAAGCAACCCACAACCACCACGGGAATTTCGTGAGTTTCGAGAGATCTTCTAATGTTTTACATTGTTGGCGATCTAGCTGGATCACGTATTGGGGTTGCAACCAAAGTAGTTCCAATTCCTCATTAACTCGATGCCTCACTGTGTTAACAGAAGCCGTCCGTGATAGTAATTTTGTGTAACCGTGTGCAGCTGTAATTATATCCGCGATCACTTAATCACACTTCCAGACGAGATGATAACAGCACCTTTCCTTCTATCCAACGACTCCCGCCGCGCGCTCGTTACACACATACAGCCCCGTTGCTAGAAATTACCAAAAAAATAGCCTCGAGGAGACAAAATTTCAGGTCAGCAGACCGTCAGAGTCATCCTACCGACAAAGTATTAGCCTTTGTAGCCCCAGCTGGTTGTCCAGGAGAAGAGACACTAGTTCTCGGTTGAATCTAGTAAGGATATCTGAGGTTGCCGCAGGAGGTAAACGCCGTCCATACGCTGAAATTCGAAAAAGCGCGCTCATCTCCGTCGTGGTGAAGGGGTCCTCACAACAGGCATATTTGACTTGGTCGGCTATCCCCTTACACATTGTTTCCATCTCGTGACTGGGATAGCTGACCAGATGAAATATGCCCCAAGCCAGGAGGATATGCACATCGCTGTTCAATTTCTAATTCATTTTAACATCACGGTGCTTACGCGCCACCGGAGGAGTTCTCTGGAGCACAGGACAATGTCAGCGTTCCGCTTAACGCCAGATTGCACGAGCAGTGGACGACCCATATATAACGGACCACGCAAACCCCGTTGGCGGAAACCAGCAGTAACACCATCCTGTCAACATACCTCGCCGTCACGAGAAAGGCCGGCGAGCAGGACGAGTAAAAAGTGACCAAGTCTCTTTCGTGAAAGTACAGACCACAGTCCTGGAGTGCGGTGTGCTTCCAAGCGGCGCAGTGTTTTCATCTTACACCGGTTGAACAAGCACGCTGTGGCTATTCTTCGTGTCGCCATGTTTCCCCTCTTTACGCTTGGCCTGCCGGGGGGGGGGGTTGTGCTCTGGTGTTGAATGGAGAATATTTATTCTTTGTACGTCGTAAGAGTATTTTCCACCTATCAATGTGGTTGTAAGTGTCGACGGCGAAGCTGAGATCCGTTGCGAGACCGAGCGTGTGCGAGATCTTTGTTACGGTCACTGATGCTTTCATGGGGTGAGAAGCTGTTGATTCAGGCTGGGAACGATGTCTTGTGCTTAAGACCATCTGAGAAAGTCTCTCCTTGCTTTGAACACCTTCAGTTCCTGCTAGTGCCATACGCTATATCGTTTCATCAAGATATTTGTGGGTTTACATGACGCTGAGACTCGGGGACAATACGTGCCATGTTCACTTTCTGCCGTTCAAATGAAATCGATGTTCAATGGTGGCTGATGTGTGTCTGAACCTCGTCCGGCCATGAAGTACCGATTAAAAAGTCGGGTGGTGGCATCATAGTGTTTAGCGGCCACATGCGAAAAGCATCAATAAACACTTATTGTGTGATATAGTACACTTCACTAATTTTTAACATGACCAACCGAGTTTTCTTTACGGGCATGATCTCGTTGGTGGTGGTGGTTTACATGGTGTATATGTACATTTGGTTGTCCCAAGCAGTTCTGAAGGACAGCATGTCTGTCTCCGTCTCGCCTTGGATTTCGCCGCTAGGTGAGGCGGATGTCCGCATGGGTCCAGCTCGTGCGCAGTGTCAGACAAGCACTCTACCAGGTGTAGTATGGTCTCTGTGCTGTAACAGGCCGATTGGGAAGGTGAACCCAAGGCTTGGCTTTCTTCTGCTTCTCGATACGCTCCTCGTGCTGTCGTATCCTCGTCTTCTCCTCCTTGAGAACGATTGCGAGTCCTATTGTTTGCGTTAGTCTTGACCTAGACGAACAACACCGGGCAGCCTTCAAACGTGTCGTTGGCCAATATGCACTTACTCGTCGTTGGCTTCCACATGCCCGACATGCGTGACCTAGCATGATACTGCACCCGCATGCCTCTCCACGGGCCCGCACCGACCCAGGACTCGTCGACGTACAGCCTCGTGGGATCCTGCACTTCGATAATCCGGCCATCCTTGGTCTTGATCTTCCTCGGCTCCTCAAAGACCTCCCCGTTGTGCTTGCCCAGCCCCATACCCCTCTGAACAATAGCCAGATCTCGCGCCTTCTCGAGCTCGTACCTCACCTCGCGCGCCATCTTCTTCTTGCTAAACTTCATCTGCACGATAGCCTCGTCGACCGTCTTGCCCACAATCTGGCGCGACAACATGGTGAGCTTCTTGACGCTCGTGGGCACCGGCGGCGAGTGCGACACGACCTTGCGCTCGCGCGAGAGGAGCAGCTCCTCCTTGGTGGGCTCGCGGCCGCTACGGTGCATCTGCATGATCTTGCGCTTCTGGTAGCGAATGCGCCACCTCGGGTCAGGGTCGAGGGCGCGGGCGGTGTGCTCCTTGAGGGTGCTCGTCTCGGGGGCGTATGAGATCTCTGGTTCTGCGGTGGAAGGAGCGCTGGCCTTCTTGCCGACTTCGGTGGTCTCGTCGTCGAAGATGGACGTGCCCTGCTGCGTGTTGCGGAGGCGCTCCATGGCCTTGGCTTCTTGCTGTTTCTCGGAAATGGCCTTCTCGAGGGCGGATGTGCCCGAGTCGGGCTTGGAGCCCCAGCTGCCCCAGAAGGAGCGGCGTTGTACCATGGGCTGGAAGAGCTGTGATGGTGCTAACCGGACTACGTGCGGGTGAAGGGTGTTAGCAGTGGACGAGAAAGATTGTGACGGCCAGGGCTGAACATACCGGCACCAGCGGCCCGCCGAATTGGGAGGTTCAGACTCATGGCGACAGCAGCCCGAGGCATAGCAGTCCCGTCCCGTGCTGTGTTGTGTCTGCCAGAGAGCTCTGGCGATAATTCGAGGCCGTGAAGGCGGTTCACCCAAAAATCTCCAAGCAGTCGTATTGGATAGCGGGCAGGGGTCCCACTATGGTAGCGTGCTCCAGCAGCACCGCGGGACAGCAGTCTGCAGGCAAGCCGGGCACCACCAGGGCCCGCCGGGTGTGGCTGGAGGGCGACCATACGCCACAGCTGCCACAGGCCGGAGGTGCGGGTGGCTGGAGTCGCAGCTGCTGCCCCGGCACCGCATGCAAGCCCGCTGCCTCCTCAAGCCCAGCCAATCACAACGCCCATTGGCCTCGAACTGGAGCTTTGCCGAGCGCGATAATATCGTCAGACCATCCCGAGAGCCATCTGCACTGCACTGCATTGCTCCAGATCTCACATCACCAACGTCGCCGCCTTGCACCTCACTTCGCCTGCCACCGCGAACCCACCTTCGTACACATACACAATGGCCGTCAAGCCCATCACTGGTGTACGCTACCTGTTCCCCCGCCAGCGCGCCGGTCCCGCTGCAAATTCGAACCGGCAAGCAACCCTCCTCCGGCTAACGTACGACTGATACAGATGCTCCGTCGGGGCCTGGTCACTGACCTCTCCATCGCTCTCGGTTCGTCCTCCCGCCCCAGCTGACTTCAATCTGTTCACGTGAGCAAGCGTTGCTAACCGCTTTACTCATCTCCAGGTCTCGGTACCGTCATGGGCAGCGCCTTCTGGTACGCAACGCAACCCCCCGCATGACTCGGTTGCACCGCACCGCACCGCAAAGTCGCAGAACCGGCCTCAATCAGAACACCACCTACGTACCCAGCTACAATACGGCAGGATTATGTCCAACAGACCAAAACCACGAGTACTGACACAGCGTTTTCTCTGCCCGCAGGTACGGCTACCACATGCCCCGCACACACGCCCGCGACAACTTCTACCAGCAGCTCGAGTCTGAGCGCGCCGCCAAGTCTGGTTGAGTTTGAAGTTTAGGGAGAGAGACGTCGAGTAGACGAAAAAGCCGTGTATGGCAAGGAGGGAATTGTGTACTACAACTTTAGAGCCACGGCGATGTATTCATCAGGTTGAAGGGTCGGCATAAATTCCAGCACAAGACAAAAACAATTCCATTTATACTCGTTCGACGGCTCATTGCTTTGTGTGTGGAAAGTTGTTGGGTTGTAAGGCTGCGGTGCTCTGTGATAGCGTCTGGCGCTTTGCAGTTCCTTATGGTGCGTGCTAGAAGCATGGTTTGTTGAGCAAAGCTGGAAGATCCGGACGGTGTGTGATATTGTCTACGCGTGTGGATCTTGAGCGCCGTTCTCTGGTGGTAATAACGGCCTGTGATCTCTTTGTTCCGTATAACGAACTGTTGGCAGGATCATAGCGTCTTCTCAGCTGGCGCTGACTGACTAGACTAGCTGCTTTGTGTCTTTCTTCCTTCTCTTTCCATACATGGATGCACATAGATCTTCGAAGCCGTGGATCCGGCTCAACTCTGGAAACGCTAGTCGAGAAGTAGACTCATTGGATATTTTGCTTGAAATTACGAGCCTGAACGCCGTCCGTTGACGACGCCGGGACTAGCATTTATTTGCACCACACGAGCCACCCTATGACAATCACAAATACACTTCATTCAATTGTCATGCTTTAGCTATTGTACAATAGTACAATGTCACCATTCAAAAGTAGCACTACAAAACGCCAAATCGCCCTCGTGCTTGCCCAAACTCCCTTAATGTCATCACTCATGAGCGATGCGTGCCGCCTGCTTGAATATCAGCCCCACCTTGCGCATCATCCATCACCTGCATCAAGCTCAGTCGTCCTTTCTGTCCTCCCAGGCTGTTGTCTCGACCATGAAATGGCCCTTTTGATCCGCACACCTGCCTCATTGTCAGCATAAGCGCTCTGTACATCAACTCGACCGTCAAGCTTTCCAATCCCTATTCGCACAAACCCTGACCCTCCAGCTTCGTCTGTGCCCGTCTTGGAACCTGCATTTAAACACGAACCTTCAAGGATAAGGCCCAGGAAACGAAGAACAAAAACAGAAAAAGGAAATAACACACCGACGAAACCACCGCTGCACAGGCCAGCACTTGACTGTCTCCTGTCGGTCCTTGGGGTTTTCGACCTGGCAGTCGTACTGCAGCATCGAGAGCAGCTCGCACGCCGAGAGGTCGATCTTGCCTGTCCCTCGGCCTGCTCCAGCTGCAGAGGCGGCGGGCTTGCGCCGCTTCCCGCTGGCGTCGACCTGGATCGCCTCTGGAAGGTGGGAGGACTTGAAGACCGCACAGGGCGGTGACATTTTTCTCGTCCGTGGGAGGGAGTTGTGTGTGGAATTAGAGTGCGCGGTTGAGGTATTGCTGCGGAGGTGACTGGGAAACCTTTGAGAACAGGGTGAGCAGGAGATGGAGCCGGCGGCCGCGAGGCACGTCGGGGCGAGGCTCCTGGCTGAGATTGAGGAGGAGAGTCTCGAAGAGGTGAGTCAGTCTCTGGCTCAAGTACGATTGACCATCTTATTTCCCGGCCGAAGTGGTTGTTGATGGGGGAGCTCATTGAATGCCTGTCGCTATGAGCGGCCCGGTTTTCTCCACCTTGACTACAAGTGCTGCTGCTGCTCCTTGTCGCCCACTTACACGCCGCGGATGCGTGAGGTGAGGCTTCTCGTGATGCATTGCGCACAGTCTTCGACTACGAGACGTCAATCCTCTGTCTTCACTCTCATTTCTCATCTCCGATCGACGATGGATCATTGACAAGGCCCAACCATAGCTCCTTAAAACAATCCGCACCCAACTCAGAGCAGAAATAAACCCCGGCACCAGGAGCGACGCATCATCGGCTTCACGACCACCCATCACCACCACACACTCATCGCCCACTGCACAGCACAGCACAACACACCTGCCTCTTCCTCCCGCCATCATACCACAACCGCACATCCCATTCCCAGCCCTCCATGCCCTCGTGGCACGCCACCAGAAAGCCACACAATCTGCCCCACCACCCGTACTGTTTGTGAGCGGGCGATATCTGCCCTTCATATATCACCTCGTCTCAACGCTCATCTCAACACCTTCTTCATCCCGAGATGGTGGCAATCCTGGTGGTGGCGTGTCCGAGGGGTATAGGCACTGTGGATATACAGTCGTCATCATCGACGCAGAGTGTCGCTTCGACGTAACCCGCCTCGTCAACGACCCGGTGTCTCCCACCCACGCAAGCACAAAGGGGAACAACATCACCACCCAACCCAAACACAACGGGGAAAGAGAAGAAGAGGGGGAAGAAGAAGGAGCAGAAAATACCTACCAACAGAAACAACCTCCCACCTCGTTCCACCCAGCAACTCCTTCAGACCTGCGACACGTCTACATATACCGCCCGGCACACTCCCAAGTCCGCGCCGCCATCGCCGCGGCAGGAGAATTCATGCTCTACGGCGATCATCAGAGCCGGGCCAGGGAGTGGTGGGGCACCATCGTCGTCGGATCGAGCGGTCTCTCTTCTACCACCACCGCCACCACCACCTCCACCTCAGCATCAACAACAAAGACAACACCAAAGACAAACGCCGCAAAGACACCAGCGGATGTTCTGACAGGCTACAAAGGCTGGCTGCGCGTCGACCGCGCCGAGCAGGTCCCCGGTTTCCACCTTGGTATCAGCGCTGAAGAGGCTCTCGCCGACCGGGACAGGAGGATGGAAGCCGTGGATAACGGGGACGGGAAGTGGAGGGCCAGTTCGCGGTGGGGGAGCTATGCTTTTGGCTGATTCTCTTTCATCACGGGGGGATGCGCGCAAGAGCACGCCGACCTACCAGTTGGGAGGCGACAAGGATATGTAGCTGGAGCTTGAAAACCCAGTTGCATTGGTCAAGCGGTAGATCATAGACCTCTGTTACCACAAAAACAAGACACACAGATGTAGAATGGTGCAACCTGTTGTTAGAAAGCAGTGCTCGTAGGAGGACACCCGTGGCAAAGACCTTGGCTAATGTAATCTTCGTATTCAAATATCATCCACAATGACCATAGGGCTACATCCACGACTGAACACTCCCCACTAGAGTTTGGAAATTAAAATCTATCCCAAGAGCCAAGCGAGAGGCTTATCCTTTGCCGCCCACGGTCATCCGAAGTGTTTCCAAGATCAATCTATTTCCAATTTTTTGTGTCCAACTTTCTGGTCATTCCTGGGAAGCTTCTACTCCCTAAGCACACTGAGTCTCGAGACGTAGTGCTGTCTAAGGATTGAACTTCAGTCATTTCTCCTTTGCGCCTCCCAGAAGTTTCGCCACTGTTTCTCGTGATTTGACGCGATCGTAGTACGCCTTAAGTGCTGGCAATTTGTCGAGGACTGATACTTCCATGTAGTCCGGCTCTACTTTTTCTTTCTCTTCTTTGGCTGCTGGCTCTTCATTGTCGGACTTTGCACTGTCCGCGACTTTTGCGGCAACAATGTCCTGGCTACGAGCAGCAGTGTCCTGGGCCACGATGTCATGCAAGATTGGCCAGAACGCGTAGTCTGCGAGTGTCAGACCGCCTTTCGATGCGAGGTAATCATCGCCATCCTTTGTGGTGTCGCCTTTAGGGATGAAAGTTTCCCATGGCGCAAGAAGGTCCTTGATCGGCTTCGCAGTGTTATTGGCCTCTTTGTCTGCACTGGAACTGCTGTGGACAGCTCGGATCTTGTCCTGAAGAAGTAGAGCTTGGTAAAATCTCGTGTACATTTTTCCGATATCGACTTCAACCTTGCTTATGCTTGGGAGTTCTGTTTCGACTTTGACGATAGCATCGCCGGCTCCCGTTGTCGTCTTAGCTGCATCGGCATTCGAGGGCCTAGCCCGATCGCCATATACGCGGTCCAGGTACAACATGATAGCAGCATCACCTTGTGTCGTTGACTTTGCTGCATCAGTGTCGATGAGCTTGATTTGCAGTGCCTCAAACCTCAAGGCGTCCTTTGCCCCGGTGTTCGCTGCAGCGGGCCCCATACTCCCACGGGCATACCCGATCCCGAGCTCAGCGAGCATCATTTGCACGCGCATATTAACCACAGCGTCCGCCGACAGAAATAGTCTGGGGGATGCTGTGATGTGCAACACATCGAAACCCTTCCCGTAGAAGGCGTTCCAGTCGAAGTCGCTGAGTTGATTCTCCCTGCCGAAAGCGCGAAGCATTTCAACGGCCTGCGGCGTCTGCCCATTGATGACGTCCTGCGCAGAATCTCTGGTTTTGCCTGTTGCCCCCTGGCCCCAGATCCGTCGTTGCTCGCTGTCAAGGAAAGTTCCTATCCTCCTAAATGTCAGAGAGATGCGGCCGCCAGCATAGGCAAGCTCTTCTTTGCTCTTCTCGCGCTCTTGGCGTTTATCCTGCCGTATTCCATGCAGCCATTTCATATTAGTCTGCAGGCCCATCTTCATAAGTGAGTTGTGAGGTAGCGGCGCACGCTCGCTCTTGCGCTTGAGGTCGTGCGGCTGAGTGGCAGGAGCAGGAGGATCGCTACCCGGGACTTCCCCCTCTTGGTCGTCTCTGGGTTTCGGGGTCCTCTTCGTGCGTAGGACCATAGTTCGCTCGGCACCTAGGCTCACATTGGCAATAAAACTGTCCTTCGCAATGTCGAGCGTCTTGTCGCTGTGCTCGGATATGTAGTCGTTTCCGTGGCGATAGAACTGGATGAGTGCATGGTTTAGTGGATGGCCGAGTTCTTTCTCCACGACCTCCTTGATTGCTGTCACGGTAGGTGTGAATCGCAGCAACGGAGGTGATTCGTCAGATGGATGCCTGTAGACAGGCATACTTCCATCTTCCTCAATTTGACCCTGCACGGCAACAAGTCGCGGTACTTCGCCGCCCTGGTGCGACATGCGTTGCCATTCTACTTCTTCTCGGACCTTATCGAAGATATTGTCGGCGAGTGCATCTGGCAGGATGTTGAAGATGACTCGAGAGTCGCCCTCGCACAAAGTGTCGCCTCTCGTCGTCATGCTTGACTGTGGTTTACCGTTGTCTAATGCTTTGTCGTGATCGGCACCTGCAGTTGTTTCGTCATTCGAGGCTGACGGGGAACTGGGCGTCGGCTCTTTGGCGACCACAGGGCGTAGTGGTGCTGCCTTGGTCAAGTCCGCCTTGACTGGATCCTCAACTACAAGCTCTGCTTTATGTAGAGCTTTTTGGATTTCCAGTTTTGTATTGGAAGTTGCGAGAGTTTCGAATTCATTCTCGTTGTTTCCGTCAACTGTGGAGTGAGGCTGAGCATCAGCGGCAGATGACTCATTGGAACCAATTGACACGGCAGCCGCGTCTGAGACTGCATTAGTCTTCGTCTTCTCCATGCTAGCTTGAACATCTTGCTCCTTAGCAATGCCTTTGACAGACTCCTCATTCTTCGATATGGATGGTGTGTCTCGCCCGTCCTTTCGGTCTTGCTTTCGGCTAGGGGTCGAGGGCTCGTCGGCGATTGACAATGATGCTAGCGCAGCTTGCAGATCTGAGGAGGCCAACGCTTGCTTTGAGTCATCTCCAGGTCGCTTGCATATCGTGGGATATAGACTACTCGATGAGGAAGTAGGACCGCTTTCCGGCACCTTTGGCGTGCTTGCTCTCGATCTAGGTGTTTTTCTGATCAACGAGATCTCGTCGAGGTCAAGAACATCACACCCGGTCAGCTCAACAATCTGTTTGATAGCTGCATTGTGCCGAATCGAACTCCTGAAGCCGCAGCAGTCCTTAATGAGTGTGATGGCGAAACCGTGGCTAGCGGCATCGTAGGCTGTGGCCATGACACCAACGTTGGTGAGTGATCCGCAGATGTAGAGCTCAGTCACCAATCGCATGCGCAAAAGACGTAATATCTGGTCATTCTTGAAGGCTGAATAGAAGGACTTCGACAGGACTTGGTCCTTTCGTGAGATTGCCTTCTGGATCTCCTCGGGAAATTCGAGACCTGGCGTTCCTAGCCTGACAGCTTTCGACAAGGTGCTGCTGGCGCCTATGCTGAGGAAGCCCTCCGGACACTTGGGAGATGTGACCCCACCTGCTTGTGCGACGGCCCTCGAGCTACGACTCCTTGACGACGCTGGACCATTTCCCAGAGGTAGGTCCGCGGTGAGTATCATCTCATTGTGGATGGAGCGGATCTTCTCGAATTGAGAGCGAATCCATATGATGTCGACACCATTGTCTCTGAAAGCCTGTGCCGCATGTGCAATCTGCTCTGGAAGGTCGAGTGGCTGATGAATCGGCAGTGCGCCTTCGTCGTCAAGAAAGTCGTTTTGGGGATCAACCACCAGGAGGGCCGTCCTGGTCCTGAGCGCAGGCAGTTTGCTGGGGTCGATTGGGAACATGGCGGAACTTATCAAGACATGGACAGCTCTCAGATCTTGAGTGAAGGGACTGTTGGTGGTAAAAGTGGTGGCTGTCGAGGCTGTCCATAGCCTCCGCGAAGTGTCTAGGTCAGACCAAGACAGCAAGTCCTCTCTTGTCAACGAGACCACCGGAGAGAACTGCCAGTGACAGACAGAGAACTTAAGCTCCACAGGGCAATGACCCTAGGCTCCGCGGTCGTGCTGGCGGACCTGACTCCAATCCGGACTGGCTGGCAGGGGCTGCTGTCCTTGCCTGCACGGAATAGCACAATAGTGTGTGATATCGACTGTTCGAATGCGGGCCTCGCTTCAGCATCCAGAAGCGGCACGAGTCAGCGGTAGGGGGTTGCCCGTTGCCGCGTGGTAATAAGGAACGCCATGCAAGCCTGATGCGGTGCAGGGATGACGGCGGCGGACGGGGGGGCTTGGGGAAGTTGACAGCGGGCGAGGTACGGAGTACCTTGAGGCCATGACAGTGCCCTGGTGGGCCGCTCAAGGCAGACGCTGACCAGGTCTTGCTTAGAGGACAGGAAACCAGGGAGATCCGTGGTTCAAAGCAACCATCCGAATCTGCTCCGTCGTACCGTAGCTCGCATCTTATGCTCTTGCTGAACTGACTGGTCTCTTCTTTTCCTGTCGATCGCCCAATGCACGGTGGACTCAGGACGCTCGGCCAAGCTGCCAGGCAAAGCTTGGGGCTACAAGTTGCACTATGGCGCGCCAGGACCGTGTGGCGATGTCCCTGTCTTGCCTGTCCCCAAATTTGAACGTCACTGGCACCTCAAGCCTAGAATGCAGCATGTCTTAAGTGACAGACGACTCCCTCCGTGTGCTCACGAGATCTGATCGAGCATGTCGTCGTGCCTAGCCATTTACACGTAACTATTCCGTGGTCGATCTGGCCTGGCGGGCTGTCGTGCTGCACGTGTACAGTGTTCTGCAGGGTCGTGGCTAGGCCGTGCTGCAGGTGCGGGTTCACGACGAGAAGATTCCTTCATTACGGACCCTGGTCGTAGACCAGTCGGCAAAGTTTAGACAGCCCGGTAGCTCCAAGCCGTGATCCGAGGACGGAATGTCTCGACTGCAACGACCGTCATGCTAAGGCAATTAGTGCAGAATCATGCCTATCCCTAGCAGATCGGCACCGATTCAGTTTTCCATTGCTGATTATCCTCCATGAGATCCACCCAACGATCAAGTCAAACCGGCTGGGCGAGCACCAGTACTTTGTGCCCTGACTGCATCAAGCAAGAAACGGGGCTCTCTCTACATAGTACAAAGATCGTCTCCACCCGGCATGCAAGACTGGTTCGACTTGTCGTGTGCGAAGCCCCTGGTCGTGCATATTGGCTTGCAGCCGTTGAGAGATCCCAGTCATCCTCCCTTGACATCTGTAATCGCTGACGTGCCTGAGAGTCAAGAACGGTCCACAGACGAGTCTGGCCCCTTGGACTCCCATGAAGGGCAAAGAGTCAGAGACATATCAATGCTGGGTTCTGCAATACGATTATATCGTCAGGACCGGGCGTGGGTGCTTTCGATTTTAGTGATGGACTCTCAAATTAGGTCGATTTTTTTCAGTCGCCGAATCGCGATCTGACAGTGAAGTATCCGCTCACGCATGGCCGCCGTTGCCCCCTCGTGTTACAGGAATCGATTCGAGGACGCGACGAACTGTTGTGCTTAGCAGTGGTTACCTACAGAAATCTGTCAGCGTTGACAAACCGTCGTAATCCTGCATGCGCTTAGCCAATGTCGCACCCGCGTCTTCAATCGAGGCCGACGGGCCGGGCGTGGAGGCTGTCTCGTCGCAAAAACATACCACGCATCCGGCAGGCAAATGAGGGCTGACGGTATGCATGAATAACGGGTCGCCAAGCACAGAGCAAAGGCGTTGCAAACAAGGCTGACTGCTTCTTGAAAAAGACAGCTTAAATGCAGAATGGGGGTTTTGATGCCCGAGGGAATAGGAAAAGGCGAGGGCTGAGGTATGTGGAAAAGGCACATGCACCTGTCTCAAGTTTCGCAACCTCTTCATCTTGGACTTGCAGGGCTGATGGCAAGTAAGATTGTGGATTTCAACTTCCGTCACTAAGTGTGGGGGCGCTTGCTCCTGGTTGGCTGGCCCAGCACGCGTAGTGCAAGCGTCGCTTGGAGAACGATCGCGACTTCCTTCAACCTGCATGTGCTGCTGAACACCGTATCAGAGCTTCGTGCCTGGCCGACATTATCACTTTCTCCAAGCGTCGCCATCCATCACGCCGCAGTGGTCGCGCGCGCAAAGCCTCGCCAGCAATCTTTCATATTCCTTGTAACCTCCAAAGGAGCCAAGCACCCTACTCTCCTTACCGCAACACCTAACAAAGCTACTCGACATTTCTTTCTATGCGCTGAGCACGCGCAAACCAATACGAGCAACGCATGCTCACCACATCACTATAGGCAGCCTTAATATGGCAGAGATATCGCATAAGCGTGCGAAGCCTGCAAATGGAGGTTCTCATCGCGACAAACCGAGCAAGAAACCAAGATTGATGACTGGCGGCTCAGCGGCCGCCGCATCGACCACAAACGCGACAGGCGCAGCTGCCACCGAAGCATCACTATACGAAGTAGTCAACAGGCCGACGGCGCAAGATGTGGGCAGAGACGGACTGCGCCGGTCGATTG
This sequence comes from Microdochium paspali, assembly GCA_031142775.1. Taxonomy (NCBI): domain Eukaryota; kingdom Fungi; phylum Ascomycota; class Sordariomycetes; order Xylariales; family Microdochiaceae; genus Microdochium; species Microdochium paspali. Next base: position 276,156 of record JAVBIV010000007.1, read on the forward strand.
CAATCGCCCTGGAGCATGTTGGATTCGATGCGGCAACACCAGAAGCCCTGGAGAGCTTTACCGAGGCAACTGAAACTTGTGCGTACATACCTGTGCTATTCGAAGCATCGCTTTACGTTGCTGACTAGATGACAACAGACATGAACCGCATTGCTGAGAAGCTCAAGAGCGAAGCAGCAGCCTGCAGACGCGAAAACCCAACGCCAGATCAATACGAGGAAGTGCTACGGTCTCTGAATGTCTCAATAGATTCACTGCGGCCTCACCTAAAGAATCCCTTGCCAAAGGAGAAACGGCAAAAAATCGATCCGGAATACTACGACCCCATCATTGAGGATCTTTACAAAGAATTTGGCGTACTCAATATGTCACCACTGTTTGTTGGCCACGAACTTGACGGCACCAAGGAGAAGGAAGAGAAGGAGTGGATTCCAGAGTCGTTTCCCGGCTTCCCAGCACTTCACAGCTACAGATACACGCCAGTCGAGGTTATTTCAGGCGAGCCCGAGAAGAAACGCGCCGAGGCTGCTGCAGATGCCCGCAATAGCGAGAAGGCACTTCGGCGGATCGACAGGGCTGCTAAAATTAGCCGGCAGAAGGAGTTGCGAGAACTGGCGACGCGCAACCCTCTAAGCAAGCAACGAAGCGAGGCGTGGGAGGATCTGATGAAGGATCTGCTACCACGCAATGGTCACGGTAGTATTGGTGCCCTCGACATTGCCGACCATAGCACGATTGTCAACTCCAGCGCCAAGTTCTTGCGGAAAGAGCTACCACGCACGAGTCGTAGGACGACTGGCGAGGCTAATGGCTGAGCGACGTCAACGAGGTGCGAAAACAGACGAGAGTTGCCATAAATGGGGGTTTGTTCGTCTTGGACAGAATTCCGTGTGCGGTAGCCTGCTCTGCGCGAGGCGGCATACAACCACGAGGACTATGGTTGATGGGATGTGAGTATTTACCACATTCATCATGGCATCCATGCAGAAATTGCATTCAGCATCATTGCGAGGCGTTCTGGTTTCATGCACTCAGGTTTGCATTTTGAGCTTCCGCTGGTGCCACAATCACGAAGTTTGCTACAATCAAAGATCTCTTCAGTAGCGATAATGAAAGCGCGTCGAAGATTTAACCAACTTTGGTTGGCTTGATGGTCAGTGCCGTGCCATAATTTTCAGCTACCGGGTTTTGCCTTCAAGTAGGTCCAAAGAGTCTACGGATATTCCGAAGTTAATCAACCAGAGCGCTGATACCGTACGCACAGGATTCTCGGTCGTGGGTCGGTTACCAAAGCAGGAAACTTCTACTACGACAGTACAATCACGACGAGTGGTAGCACCTCGGAGCACGGAATTAGAGCATTTTGAGAATACTGCCTCGCCTCTGGGGCCTTCAAGTCCCGCCATTCTGAGTCTTTCGACCTTCGAACTATCAACTTCAGGTCTCTGAACCTCTGAAGTTTTGGATATATAGCAGCCCATTTGAGGCCATTGAAGGTAAGCGTGTCCTAGCTGTGAATGTACTTGTTCCAGAGTATTGACCCAACAATGGTTAGCGAGAGTACGAGTAGTTCTTTCTGAAGGCTGTCAGGCTTTTTATTCTTGCAGCATGCGCAGATGCACCCCATGAGGTTGAGATTGCTCGTGGCTCAATACAGACAGGTCGTGAGCACGGCGCCACTTCGTGTCAGTCTGGTGCTTCAGTGTGGTTTAGTGGGGAGCACGGTGCGGAACCAGCTGGTTGAGCATGGCGCGCCACAGTCCCCACCTGGGTTTCAAAGCCTCAGCCACATCTCCAAGCGAAAATGCCCACACAAAAGTTCAAAACTCACAACTGAATTTTGCCAGGCAGGGGGGTCCACACGCCGCGCAGTTTGCAGACCAAGCGCCTGTGCCTAGACGATTTTCGCTGAGAAGCCGGCCTCACGACAACCCCACGACTCCTTCCATTCCCAGTTCAAGCCGCCATTCACCCGCAGACTTGAATTAATCGTCCAACATGGCTGAGCAGCTGATCCTGAAGGGCACCCTCGAGGGCCACGTAAGTCGCCGCCGCCGCCTGCATCTCCGACGCCGCTCCAGCACATCTCAATCCCGACGTCCCATGGCCACCATCGCGGTTTTCGATGCGCGTGTCTCAATTGCGATGCGATGCGACTCTACCACCAACTTGGGCCACCGTGGGACGACGGGAAGGGAAATGCCAGCTGTGTCTTGGTGACAACACTTGCTAACGCCTCGACAGAATGGCTGGGTTACCAGCTTGGCTACCTCCATGGAGAAGTACGATATCCTGCAGTTCTCGGGTGATCAGTCGCCGGTGGCTCAGATAGATCACGAAGACTAACTATGACACAGCCCCAACATGCTCCTGTCTGCCTCTCGCGACAAGACCCTCATCATCTGGAACCTGACCCGTGATGAGTCGCAATACGGCTACCCCAAGCGCTCGCTCCACGGCCACTCCCACATCGTCTCGGACTGCGTACGTTCACACCCCACGATATTTCTGCTCGGCAGTTCCCGAGTGCAAGAGGAAGATAAAGCCATAGGGGGCACGTGGGAAGACGCGAGGGAATATGGCTGACGAGATTTGGAATTGCAGGTCATCTCTTCTGACGGTGCCTACGCTCTGTCTGCCTCATGGGACAAGACCCTCCGCCTCTGGGAGCTCGCCACCGGTACCACCACCCGCCGCTTTGTCGGCCACACCAACGACGTTCTCTCCGTCTCCTTCTCCGCCGACAACAGACAGATCGTTTCCGGCTCGCGCGACCGCACTATCAAGCTCTGGAACACCCTCGGTGACTGCAAGTTCACCATCACCGACAAGGGCCACACCGAGTGGGTCTCTTGCGTCCGCTTCAGCCCCAACCCTCAGAACCCCGTCATTGTTTCCAGCTCCTGGGACAAGCTTGTCAAGGTACGTGTGGACCGTTGCGTCGCTTCTAGGTGGATTTCCTGTTTTTCACATGATGTCTTGCACTTTTTAAAGTATTTGCTACTTCAGAGCTTGTTCGCAAGCCATGAGACCACATTACACCATTGCACTGATGATATACCCTCCCACCGTTTTCGTACAAACACAATTGTTGCTACCATATCAAGAAACTGGGAGATGGTACTAACACTCTTTCATTAGGTCTGGGAACTTTCGACCTGCAAGCTCCAGACCGACCACATCGGCCACACCGGCTACATCAACACTGTCACCATCTCCCCTGATGGATCCCTCTGCGCCTCCGGTGGCAAGGACGGTACCACTATGCTCTGGGATCTTAACGAGTCGAAGCACCTGTACAGCCTGAACGCCGGTGACGAGATCCACGCCCTCGTCTTCTCCCCCAACCGCTACTGGCTTTGCGCTGCTACCGCCAGCAGCATCATCATCTTCGACCTCGAGAAGAAGTCCAAGGTCGACGAGCTCAAGCCTGAGTTCACCGCTGTCGGCAAGAAGAGCCGGGAGCCTGAGTGTGTCTCCCTCGCCTGGTCCGCGGACGGTCAGACCCTGTTCGCCGGTTACACCGACAACATCATCCGCGCCTGGGGTGTCATGTCGCGGGCATAAATTTTCTCCTAGACCTGCCGCTACAAAAACAATGCTGCGCCGCTGGCTTCCTTCTACCCCTGACACTTCGCGCATGATTTGGAAAACAATCGCCGCACAGACAGGGTGGATCAGCGGCGGCACATGTCTGTGAAAGGAATAGAGAAAACTGGGGACTTGTCGTCGTGCTACAGCAGAAGACGTGGTTACTGACCGCTGTAGAGTGATGACGGAAGGAAGGGAAAAAGCGAAAGCAAGGCTTCAAGGTTTTCGGTCATTGACTGGGCGTATGGATGGGCTGTCATTTCGCACAACAAACTCTGGTCTTATTTTTATGAAGGGAAATGGCCATCTGCAGCACAACCTTCTCGGACTGCTTACGTGACAACGAAGGTCAACAGAAGATCACAACAATAAAAAAACATGAAGAAAAGATACCGTTGCGTTTTTGCATGTGACTTTTGTGTCGTCATCGTGCTAGTGCTTCTCGCGCACATAAATTCGTGGAAAGACTGCCACACATTATCGTTCATGACTTGACCCTTTGACCGTTCCATGCTCAATGAATAAAGTAATACATCTCGTACCTTAGGAGCCTAATTCTTCTCAGCTCCTCAGGCTGGGAGTGCATATGCTCTCTTCAAACTACATCTAGCTCAACGCAAACGCTGCACATACAGCCTTTGCTGCCCCAAAAAACATCGAATATGTTCGCATAGACCACCTATATATCTTTGAGCGGGAAAAACGGTGCCACTATAGCTGCCTGTCCTTGTGCTTGTTCTCTATGTACATATTGATGTCTTGCACGTTTTAAATTGGTTGGACGTGTGGCGCATGTGGTTTGTCGAGCTCCCAAGGATGGAGGCTCTGTAGCCGTGCTGTCGCGTAGGATATAATGTGCAACAAGCCCGGTACTGATTGGGACATGACCTGTTTGGCCATGGTGGTAAATTGTCACAGTCACTTTTATTGTTCTACCAAGAAACCACACGAGCCGTGTGTCGCAGCTAGGCAAGTCCTCTTCAGGTAGATATTTCGCATTGTTCAAATATGTAGAGATGCAGGATATAAGAATGCGGGACGTCAGATGGCAACGGTCCGGGAACGGCCTCGGCTCCTATTCGATCATTTCGTGTCGCAGCGACTCAGTGCTGTCCGTGAGGACGAAGCCATGTGCTCTCTCCTTTTGAACAGAAACCGCGCTCATGTTGGGAGAGAAACCAGGCGGATTGACGATATGGTGTTCCTCTCGAAGAGTCAAGGTTAGACCCTGTTATTCTAAATGTCCGTGAACTCTATGCTAGTCCACAACGAGCATATCTAACGCCCAGACTCGTGCGAATAGTTCGCACAACCTGCCGTCCTTGAAATTCCGCGAAAAAAATGATGCCAGATCGGCGACATGCCCTTGAAGACGTCCAGATCTCCAATTCTTAGTGGTGGCCGTTAGCTCCTTCGATATATACGTGTGGCGTGTGAGACGTATGCACAGCAGGGAGGCATGTAAAAGCTTCTAGATGCTTGCGGAGGCATACTTGAGGAAGTCCACTAGTGTAGCTGGATTAGAGGTTCTTGCAGTAAAAAACAAGGCCGCTATTATCCGTCGTCTTGATGCAACGCGTAGAGATGCCGCATTTCAGCAAGCCTCCTCCAACATCACAAGTTCAGCCGCATGATTTGGTCCTCTGAGCTCACGAGGAGACGAGCGGCTCGGCTACAGCCGCTACTGTGTGGGGAAGGCTGCCAGCGAGCATGAGGAGCCAATTTTCATGGAGGCTTGATGGATTACTGAAATCTGGAGAATGGCTGCAGCATCGCAGAAAGTGCGGAATGGTTTCTCGGTGAGACTCATCGCACCTGACGAAGAAGACCCGTTCAGGTGGAGGAGCACACGAGGGTTAAGAGGCTGACGTGGGGCGGCCGAGTCCGGTCATGGTTGCGAATCGGCGGTTTTGACCTCAGAGGGTCGTCCGTGCAGAGCTCTCTGGGGGGTGTCTCGCCGATGTGGGTAGTATTATGGATTGTGTGCTGGCTGGCTTCTTGGCGAGCATTGGGCATCCGAGGGCCATTCTAGACGCGCCAGAGTCAAGCGTGCAGAAGATGGCGTTCATGAGACGAGGCTTGATGTGACTGACTGAGTCCAGGATGCCTGGGCTGTTTGGGACGTGTGACCAGAGGATCGGGCAAGAAGGGAGCAAGTCGGCGGCACAGCATTGAATAAGGAGCAGGGGATGAGGGGCTGGAGATGGTGGAAAAGCGGGGTCTCTTCGTGGTGGCCCCCAAGGCACGGAAGTCTGGCGAAGTTCCAACGGCAAGTCAGTCAGAAGTCTGGGGAACCAAATGAGGGGAAAAGACAACGGCCGGGGGTTCAGACACGGCTCCCCAGACTGGCAGGGTTTCTTCTCCATTCTTCTCCACGTTGTTTTGCTAATGACGGCCGTCTCGTTCGGTCGAGATGGCCCTCAGGCGCCCGTCACGCGGGCCGGCACACCTGTAGACACCACGCCAGCTCCACCCGCCGGTTTATTTTCTTGCTGTTGAAATTTGGTTGGCAGTATTATTCGACAACGGGGGCTGGACAAGGGCTTCCGACTGCCGACCGGCACTTTGCGCTCCCACCTCACCGTGACCCCAATTGTCGACCCGACCCCAACTTTGGCAGTCCTGACGGCTTCGTAGATTCTTGGAGAAGCATAAAGAGCCTCGCGCGCCCCCGGCCAAAATCTTCCCCACAAAGCCCAGCACGACGTGGATATAACCTTGGACAACCCTGGGCTGCATCCTCACTCTGCTGTCCAGACTTTTCTCTCCAGGTCCGACGTCCCTTCAGCAGACCCTCCGGACTGGCACGGGCAGCCCCTTCACAGACACCATGGCCTCCGTCCACTCTGTCCACTCTGCCCATGGCGACACCGTCTCGCCCGTCCGTACTCACAAGGACGGACTCCATGACATGTCGTCCACCGACAAGGCCGCCCTCAACATCATCCAGAGCGCGAAGCAAGCCACCGAAAAGGAACACAAGATGAGCCTGCTACAGGGCATCAAGCTGTACCCAAAGGCCATCGCCTGGAGTGTGCTCATCTCCACGTGTATCGTCAGTAAGTACAGGCCATCCGTCGCACGACAGCCCTCCTCAGCTTGTCTTCTAGGGTCCCATGCTAACGACTGATGTAGTGGAGGGGTAAGCATAGTGATCTTTCCCAGTAGCAAATACGAATACTGACAACTACAGATACGACGTCACCCTCATCAACAACTTCTACGGCTTCTCTCAGTTCAACCGCAAGTACGGCGAGCCCACGTCGGACGGCAGCTACCAGGTCCCGGCTGCATGGCAGGCCGGCCTTTCCAACGGTGCCGTTGTGGGTGAGATCATCGGTCTGCTACTCAACGGCTGGATCTCCGAGCGCTTCGGATACCGCTACACCATCCTCGGCTGCCTCGCCATGCTCACTGGCTTCATCGCCATCTACTTTACCGCCCAGACTGTCGTTCACCTGCAGATTGCGTCAATCCTGTGTGGTATTCCGTGGGGTGTCTTCCAGACGTTGACGATCACATATGCCTCGGAGGTGTGCCCTGTTGCCCTTCGCGGATACTTGACTACATACATCAACTTTTGCTGGGGGCTTGGCCAGATCATTGGTATTGGCGCTATCATGGGTAACCTGTGGCGGACTGACGAGTGGGCGTACCGAATTGTAAGTGGTTCCGAGTCTGATCTGGTGGTTGCGCCCCATATAGTGGATGCTAACACAGCTTTGCAGCCGTATGGACTTCAGTGGATGTGGCCATTGCCTCTCGCGGTAGGCATCTTCTTTGCGCCCGAGTAAGTTCTGTGCTCTCTTCAAACTTTCAAGACAGATTCTGACAAGTGGCAGGTCGCCCTGGTGGCTCGTCCGTAGCGGCAGAGTCGAGGATGCCAAGCGATCCCTTTTACGGCTGACCAGTCTTGACCGCGAAACCGACTTCGACGCCGATGAGACCATTGCCATGATGACGCACACCACGGCTCTCGAGAACAAGGTAAATAGCTCTCATCAAGCACTACTATCTCTGCCAATATCATAACTAATCATTCTTCGCACAGATCACTAAAGGGGCAAGCTACCTCGACTGCTTCCGCGGCACCGACCTCCGCAGAACTGAGATCGTCTGCATGTGCTGGGCTATCCAGAACCTCAGTGGCAACTCGTTCTCCAACTATTCCACATACTTCCTGCAGGCCGCTGGTCTCGACGAGAGCACATCTTACTCTTTTGCTTTGGGCCAATACGCGATCAACTGCGTCGGCGTTTTTGGTGCTTGGGGTCTGATCACAATGGGCATAGGCAGAAGGTGAGTGAAAGTCACATTGCATGCACGGCCTCAGACACAAACGCGAATGCTAATACTTACTGCTCTCTGCTAGGACTCTATATGTCTCTGGTCTCGCCGCGCTCTTCGTGATGCTACTCATCCTTGGCTTCATGGGTCTGGTCCCCAACCGCCAGGCAGCGTCCCTCGCGACGGGCAGTATCATGCTTGTCTGGGCTTTGTGCTACCAGCTTACTGTCGGAACGGTTTGCTACTCCTTGGTCGCTGAGATCTCAACGAGAAGGTTGCAGATCAAGACTGTTGTCCTCGGTCGTGTTCTCTAGTAAGTATCTCCAATCTTGCGTACGGAAGGGAATAATACGATGTGTTGGGTAGGACTAACTTTGCTATCTTGTGTAGCAACATTGTGGGCATCGTCTGCGGTGTTTTGACGCCCTACATGCTCAACCCTACTGCTTGGAACTGGGGCAACTACGCCGGTTTCTTCTGGGTATGTACTCCCACTCTCCCCTTCCAACTCTGAAGGCCTTTCTCCCTCTTTTCATTCACTCTACCTATCCTCGCGTGTACAGTGAATACCAGCTAACGTCTCTTCCGTTATAACAGGCTGGGTCGTGCTTCCTCTGCTTCATCTACGCATACTTCCGCATCCCTGAGCCCTCAGGCCGCACCTTTGCCGAGCTCGACTTGCTCTTTGAGCAGAAGGTCCCTGCGCGCAAGTTTGCCTCTACAGAGGTGGATGTTTTCGCTGAGCATGTTGATCCCGCGATCATGAAAAATTACGAGGATCAGCTTGCTATTGAGAACATTCAAAAGGGGTTGAAGGTTTAATTCACAGGGGTCGGGAATGTAGGCAGGGGGAATAGGTCGAAGTACTTCATCTGTTCAAAGGACGAGGTCTTGGAATAATTGTATGTTGCCGTTTGAAGAGAACTTGTGCATCATACAATGTTTGTTGCTCTCCCTGCTGGGCAGACAGAAATTATGAGTTCGAAATTGAGCCAAATCAGGAGAAACCTCTCAGATTCATCTAGTTTGACTGCATGCATAAAAGTTACATTACCGCCGGACATGGTAGTGGGCGGTCGCGAAAAGTAAAATCAGTCTTGCAGGGATTAATCTTGGTGGATGAGTCTGCAACTCGACGATTCTCTACACCGTCGTTGGAAAACTATCAGAGTACCCTAGGCAACCTTGTATGGAGGGTTGTGATCCTGCTCAACTGCAGGGATCGCCAGTGTGTGGGGAAGCAGCCGCGCGCGCCGGGCTGAGCTGGCAGACAGGCCCCTACAGATTTTTGGTTAGCGCGTACAGTTGGACTAGGCTGGTCAGGGCGGTTGCATTCACGACCACTGAGATGCAGCTCGTTTGCAAAACCCCTACGTAAAGACGGCTAGCCGGAGAAAACGCCCGCATCTTCGGTTGCCGACCTTAACTCTCTGTCTCTCTTCCTCCCACTCACAGAGCATACGAACTCAGTGGCTGAAGGAGGGGGGGAACCATCGCCACACCGGGCCTGCCAAGGATTCCGGGACTTGAGGCACGTACGACTGTCACATGCCCGCCAGCTCCGGCAGATGACCCCAATCTCGTCCTGAGGCGGCTCTTTGCTGCTGTCGCTGCTGCGGATATGCCCTCGACGGAGCAGTCTGATCTGCTCGCGACGCCATGGTGAGCAGTTACCATGTCAGCAGAGGGATACCATGGTGGCAAGACTGGTCAAAGCTGATACCGTAGAAATGATGCAGCGAGACGTGTCGCGAGAATCATCTAAAGTGTGAGTGTCATTCGAGTCTTTGGTCTTCATGAAACGCGTCGTTCTTGTTGGATGTCATTGATGTTTCTTGGAGACATCCATCCGCTGACAATCCAGGATTTTCCAGGTGACCGGGCTGTTCCGAGATGTGGACGCTGCGTGCGGGCTGGGTATGACTGCCGGCTCGCCTTCAAGTTCAAGTCCAGCAAAGGTGAGCCTGGCAACAATTCTAAGAGGCGGTCAAGAATCTGACTGACAACGCTGATTGTATGACCTAGGCTCGTTCGTGAAGCACCAGAAATGGGTGAAGCTTCCGAAGAAATGTACGTCTTCTACTATTTGCCCCGTGAGGATGACATTAATGCACACGCGAACTTCAGTACCATGAACTTGCACTAACGCATTCATAGTGCGATATGTGGACGAGACGGAAATCGTGGCTGGCGGTGGTTCAGTCGAGGAGACTCAGGAACCTCACCCCGAAGATGCAGAAGACGACACCTGGATGACCAATTTCGCTCAAATGGCAGCGAGTTCAACAGAGCAGCCTCACCAAGCCGCCGTGCACCATCTCCCAGATCCCACTCCACGCAGCGCGCCAGAGCAAGCACCGTACCGCCCACCGCCAGTGTCGATAGCGGAGCTTCTTGACGACCGGGAGGGGCCAACGCGGACGTCTAATTCTAGCAGAGAGGCATCTGCTCAGTTTGCTGAGCTTCAGCAGGAGATTCGTCTTCGCACGAGCGGCTCGCATAGTCCGTATGACGGACGCAATTTGCACGATCCCAGAGATACCTGGGGACAGCGGCTGGGTGGTGGTGCGTCGCCAATGTATTCGATGACACCGGATCTGCCCTTGAAGAATCGGACGGAGGCACTGCTGTTTCGGCATTACATTCAGAAACTGGCGACTTGTGTGAGTGTGATGCTGGAGAATGATGACGTCCTAGCATGGATTTCGCTTGACTGACGTTGCTCCACGCCCGACGATAGCTCGACCTCTGCGATCCCATGCGACACTTTGAGTTGGTTGTGCCGCATCGCGCGAGCCACTGCCACATGCTTCTCAACTCGATCTTTGCCATTGCGGCACGACACTTGAGCCACACTACGGACTTTAACCCGCTCATCTCCAACATGTACCTGGACGAGTGCCTCAAGTATCTAACGCCGATGTTGAGTGATGCTTCGACTCTTTCCGACGAGAACTTGTTTGCGGCTACTGTGATTCTACGAATGCTCGAAGAGATGGATGGTCAGTCAAAAGAGAGGATTAAAGGGGACTTGTCCATATATATACCAGCTGACACAATGTGGCAGGTTCACACACTGGCCATGACAATCACGGACATCTGCTCGGCATTCAGGCATTCGTTAACGTCGGCGACCAATACATGAATCCAGGCAGTCTAAGCGCCGCATCGTTCTGGGTCGGGCTCCGTCAAGAGATCTATATAGCAGTCATCACGCAGCAGCCGGTCAAGATGAACTTGGATCACCACATTGTGGACCGTTCGTTCGAGCCGGCAGACGACTATACCTGGTCGAACCGCGCAGTCGTGCATTTAGCCGACGTGCTCAACTTCTGTTTCGGCGAGAATGCCCAGTCAAAAAGGGAACGGTGGCTGACCCTAGACGAGGCGTCACGGAAGTGGACGGACACAAGGCCGATCTCGTTCAACCCCTTTTTCTACAAGGATCGTACTGCAGCGAATGTGTTTCCTGAGATCTGGCACGGCTCAAGTTGTCATGGTAGGTGCCAATACTAGCGACTGAGGGATAACCGTGTGGGTCAATTTCATGGCTGATCCGATGATACGACTTGCAGTAATTGGCATACAGCACCACATGCTTGCCCAGCTCTTCTTGACTCAATTTGATCCCAGCATCCCCCAAGTCGGACTAAATCGGCGAGCCGCGATGGTGAGAGCTCAGGTATGTTTACAGGATGATGATGCAGCAGCAGCCCCCCGCGGTGGCTCTCAAGCGAGCCACACGCTGACCAGACGGCATTGATTAGGAACGAATCGAACATCTCGTGCGGGAGTTGTGCGGCATTGGACTATGCAATCAGTGGAGCCCTCCGGCCATGTTCACAGCGTGCATGGGCATTGCGATGTGTAAGCACAACCTCCTTTTAACATGCTCAAGAACACTGGCAAGAAGACAGAGCTAATTGGTTTATGATCATAGTCGGTGATGAGTTCAGCAACGCCGCTGACCAGGAGGCTTTGATCGGACTGTTGCGCAAGACTGAAGACGATCACGCGCGCCCGACAACGGCGATACGTCTTCAACTTAAACATGCATGGGGCTGGACGAGCAACGACCAAGTAATGGCTGACCAGCGATGAGGGCGGCACCATCTAATGACAAAGGCAACGCCAACTCCATCAATCACTGCAGTGGCTGGCTTGACAACTCTGAGAAGCAGTCAGTCGGTTGTATAGACAACTTGGAAAACCAATCGGGTTCTCGGGAATGCGTCTGCACAGGGAAGGCCGCCTTATCTCAGACGAATCCCGCGTTGATGTTTCCGGAATACGCGCAAAGTCTCTTCCATGCCGACCTGGCGTCGCGACGACCGACCGCCGGCTATGGCGAAAATGGCTGTTCCGCCTGGCTCGCCTGGGCTACGTGCGTGCACGGGGGGAAGAAAAGTCTGAATCGCCCACATGACGTTGCGCAAACAGGGTTAGCAGCCAATGCCCGAAATGGGCAAAGCAGGGCGAAACGAGTCTTGAGGCCCTGTACAGGGCAGGCGACAGCACACTGGCTGGCCCCCAGCCGGAGAAAATAGGCTGGTGAGTGGTGCCAACCGAGCGACGCAGGAAGAAGTGGCGTTTCGGGTCCCCGATCATCTGGCTTGCAGAGTTGCAGCCCAGGACACGGTGGGAAATGCACGCTCCGTCACTGGCCGGGGGAGAAGAGGAGGGGAATGTTCTTCGTGGAGAAGCCCTGCAGCCGCGATTGGCACGGCAGATGTCCGGTGGACCACGGGCACTCGAGCCGCACTTGGCCGGGGCCAAAGTCGGCGATTCTGACCCTTCTGAGCTCTCTGCCAGCCCACTCCCGCGCCGCGCCGTAGGATGGCGACGATGCCGTCGTCGCTTGTGGGGTTTCCCATACGGCAAATACCCGTGGAAGAAGGAACATGCAGAACGCAGATGGCCACCCGCGGCTATTCGCGAGTCTGGGCGGATGAGGATGTGACATATATCACCCCCGCTAGCTTGTAGCCTTCCGGTCGGATTGTGTTCTACTTCATCTTCATCATTTTTGTCTTGTTCGGTTTCTACAAGTACTCAACAATCTACTTACACAATCACAACTATACGCAACCTCTCGTAATCTCACCACTACTCAAAGGATCATCTCATATCGGTGCCCAAAATGGCCCCCGGAGTCCTCGTCGACGACACAAGCAGCCGTGATGGCCTGCAGCTCGAGTCAACCTCGGACGCCATCGACGCTGTCAACGTCATTAAGGGCAAGACCAACAACTTCGCCGACGAGAAAGACAAGACGCAGTTCAGACAATACGAGGACGCCTGCGACCGCGTAAAGAACTTCTACCTGGAGCAGCACACCAAGCAGACCGTAGCGTACAACCTCAAGGCCCGGAACCACTACAAGCACCGCGCCCCGATCATGATGACCATCTGGGAGGCCATGGAGAAGCTCAACACACTCATCGACGACTCGGACCCGGACACTTCCCTGTCGCAGATTCAGCACCTCCTCCAGTCCGCCGAAGCCATGCGCCGCGACGGCCAGCCCCGCTGGATGCAGGTCACCGGCCTGATCCACGACCTCGGCAAACTCCTCTTCTTCTACGGCTCCGAGGGTCAGTGGGACGTCGTGGGCGACACATTCCCCGTGGGCTGCAAGTTTGACGAGCGCATCATCTACCCGGGCACCTTTGCCGCGAACCCGGACATCAATGACCCAATCTACTCCACCGAGCTGGGCGTGTACACCCCGCACTGCGGTCTGGACAACGTGATGCTCTCCTGGGGCCACGACGAGTACCTCTACCACGTCGTCAAGGACCAGAGCACCCTCCCCGCCGAGGCGCTCGCCATGATCCGGTACCACTCCTTCTACCCGTGGCACAAGGAGGGCGCCTACGCGCACCTGATGGACAAGGACGGGCACGACGAGAAGATGCTCAAGGCTGTGAGGGAGTTCAACCCGTATGACTTGTACAGCAAGAGCGACGGCGTGCCGGATGTCGAAGGCCTGAAGCCTTACTACATGGAGTTGATTGATGAGTTCTTCCCCGAGAGGGTGCTCAGGTGGTAGATATTCGGGGAGGGGCCTTTTTTGATTGATTTATAAAAATTTAGCGATGTCTTTTCATTTTGCATTACCCTTACGAGGGCGGGTTCTCATTTAGACCCAGGAACAATTGAATCAACAAAGGACGAATTGTCCTTAGTCTCAAGTATCTCGCCAAGCTCTCTTTATTGGTGATTGTTTTGTTCTTCTTTTCATACATGCATGACATGGGTACATTATGCGCCGACTCGAACCGCGAGAAGATAGGCGCGGATCGATTCTTCACCAAATTCAGACTACCACTCAAGGAAGAGAATCTCCGTACACCCTGCCGAAAGATGAGCACATATAAAAAAAGAGATGGGCGAGTTCCCGACTTCCTCACAGAACTATACACTCTTCGCGAGAAAGCCGAAACTTCATTGTGGGCTCACAAATTGCCCTCCAACCTGGCCTTTGTAACCAGCAACGCGCGTCAGGAACAAGAAAACACCTAATGCACCGCAGAGGCGTCCTACCAGCTATGGGTCCTCCTCCCGCACACGTCCAGCTAAGTACGACTGCGAAAAGATTGAAAAAAAAGAGAGAAAAAAGCAGCTCCAGCCGAGGTGGGAGTTGTAGATTATCGGTCAGCCGTTGTACTGCTGCGCTTTCGGACTTGGTATCGGCACAAGACCTCGCCATGGGACTGCACCTCAGCTCAGCGGCGTCCTCTGCAGCTGCTGCTCTTTCGTCTTTTTTTTCTGGGAAATTTCGAAGCGTTGTCTCCAAAGGCGGTTAGATGTTAGCATAAACCAGCTTAGACTTTGTGGGATTACTTGAAAACCTTATGACTGTCGGTGTCGCAGGAGAACATAACGTTACATAGAACATGTCAGTACAATGAACACATCCCGGCCAAGACAATAGAGACAGCCGGGCTTTGAGACAGGTTGGGTAATGACTTTCAGGTAAACCTAGAACTCATGTGGAGGGGGGACTCCCTCGAAAGTTTACGATGGTTTCATTCGCTGTCAAAGGTAACGCCTAGACTTCCGACGGGGGGTTGTGATGATGTAACAGCTGGTCGGCGTGTCCGGTTCATATAGTCTCACATGTTGAAAAGGATCTAGATCGAAGGGTGAAGATCACGGTTACCGTCTACCCAAGTAAAGAGCTTGCAGAGCTGGGGAGGAAATCTTTGCTGGTTGCTTGAACATCGTAGGATAAACGGAGAGCAACAATGACCGGAGACATCCCCTTGCTGAGTACACGCGAAGAAGTACATGCCATGTCATTAATAATCTAGGGATCCAAACTCACTTTAAGCATCACCTGCGCTGATCGCTCCGTAAAAGGTACATCGGACGAGGTGAATATCAGAGGAAAAGTATCCACACACCAACAATCAACCCCCAACCGGGTCTAGAGACAATGGCCTCCTACAGCCGCAAATCTCGCATCATGAACTTGTGCACACATCTCGTCCTCCGGGAAAGAAAGAAAGAAACGCCAGTTTACAGCTGAAACCATGCAACAATGCGCCTCCTTCTCCGCCATTATTCTCTTTTGGGTGGCTTTAAAAATTGAAAAACCCATTGTTTCCCTCCCCTCTTGTTGCCATCCCTTGCCGTGCCTCGCAGGCATCTCATCGCATTGTTCTTCACGCATGTTGGGTAGGGAAAAAAAGGAGGGTGGGGGGGAGGGGGAACCACAACCGTGGTACCAGATTCGTTTGTTCTCTCGGGATATCCCGAGCCGTTGCACACCTGTCTAGCATCTCTCTGAATATCTCCTTGACCGTTATGCGGTGAGTGGCAAAACGTTCGCTATATATTCTGGGGCGAAGTTTCGAGTTACGCATGGTACACATACTTCTCAAGGCGCGTTACACTATTGTCACGAATTCATCATCGATATAGCTTGGGGGCACCGCTTAACAAAAGTATTCGAAAATCGAAAGAACAGGGAAGTCGAGATCTCGGGCGAGTCATGAATCATTCATAGTCATCCATGCTGAGGGACCTACAGTACACTCTCACGTGGTTCCATCCCGGAAGAGAGGAAGAGTAGGGGAGAAAGGGGTTAAGGGGGCGTGTTGATCCGCGAAGAAGGGAGACAGCTGAATGCGAAAACCAATGCGTCGCAAGGGATATCCAAAACACGGAATCAGAAGAACAATGGGCATTCTTCTCCGTTTCATCCTTCTCCCTCTCTCTCACTCTCACTCTCCCCCCCCCAATATCCCATTTGCTCCCACCTCCCGGCTGATGGGTAACCTTCAGCTCAGTCTCAGCCTCAGCCTCGCGCGCAGGTCCTACTTTAGGTCTCGGACTTTTCTCCCAATTCGGTTGTGTTGAAATACAAAAAGGTGATAAAACACTGCTCGATTACTGTATGGACAGATTAAAACCTGTCAAGCTATATAGACATAAGATACCATTACAGAGTAAGGTCCCCGCCCCCCACGCCATACTCGGAACAGCACAACGAAGAAGAAAAAAAGAAACCTGGCAAAAGCTGGATAGCGTCAATGGCTTGAAGAGAAATGCGCTGCAGGCTGCAAGATCGCACAACCCGCAGGCCAAAGTCCGTCTTGGTAACTCCCACACCCTAGGAAGCCTCCTCTCTTCTGTAGATAAGTGTCAAGTACGGAAAAAGACCCCTCGCTGCTGCTGCTGCTGCTGCTGCTGCAAAGGAACACGCAGCCCGCCCTGGGAAGCGCTTCATCCCTTGCTGCGACACGCCACAACGCAATGTTTCTCGCCTGCGCGCGCCACTGTGAGAACTTGTGATTAGCTAAAAAAACGCTGGACGCTTCTCCCATGATGACGACCCAAGTGGCAAGGCTTTTTCACGTCACCAAGGAAACCCCCGACAACAGTTGGACTTTCAAGCAGCGCTTCCTATCCTGGAATGCTTCTCTGCCCAGCTGGCGCCAGGAACAACAACAGCCCCCGCCCAAACACTCATTTCCCTTCCAATGGGCGCATGCCAAGTAAACACGCGCACAAAGGGTATGAGACATGTTCGCGACAACATGCAGGTACTCACCGCACATGCAAATAGCCGCTCTCAGTCACCTTGCTTCGGCGTAAACCAGAGAGTACACGCCATGCACCATACAAACAACGACAGAGCAATCACAAGTGCATATAGTAGCCATCGCATCAGTCTCTCGGGGCTGCTCAAAGGATTGTATTTTGCTATTTGCGAGAGGCCGTGCCACAACTGCAGAGTGACTGGGTGGGCCGTGGGGCCTGGGCAAGTCTTGACGACAAAGGTATGTGAAACGTCCTCCCTTTGTATATCGGGAAGGCGCGGCTCGGAAGCGGCAGCCTTAAAAGTCTTGGTGTTCCAGCGCAGCAGAGCCAAGATTGGAAGGAATAAGTGAAGAGCAGGCAGTTCATGAAACAAATTAAAGTTGAACACAGGTCCTGCCAAGAAGACAAACAGAAGACATTGTTCCAGCCAAAGACAGTGACACCACATACAAAGAAGAGAATAAAGGACAATTAATAAAAAAAATAGGAAGTCTGCTGCTGCATCTACGCACGCGCGGAGTTATACCTTTCCGAGGCAAAGTAGCAGTGTCTCAGCTCCTCTGCATCATTGGCATTCCAAAGCCCTCGCGAGATCCATAGCCGCACCTGTGACTGGGACACCACGTCGCGAGTTGACCTCTCCGATGCACAGCGAGTGAGAGCAAGGAGGTCATTATGATCGAACGTGGGATATCGGGTCGGCTATGCTGAAGATAGGGTAACAAGAAGCTGACGTTCTACAGTCGATGCCAGGTAACATCCGAGTCGGAATCCCCTACCACTGCGGCAGGTTCTGGTTGTCGCAAGTCCCGTTGACGCGCGTGCAATCCTCGTATATACCAATCTGGCCGGATCCGCCACACCACTGGCCAGCATTACCAGAGCACCGCATGTTGCAGGATCCCAATGACCCAGCCACGGGCATCCGGTCCGCGGGGATCGTGTTGCCGCAGAAGCACTCCGCACTGTATTCGACACCTGCATAGCGAAAGCCCTTGGATTTGCAGAAGTCGATACACTTCTCAACTGTGTTGTCCGACTTGCCATACGAGGCACCGGAAAGTGTCCGGCTCGGCAGTCCGTTCCCATCGAGGCCACAGGTCACGAATCGCCACTGCTTGGTCGACTTGACATCCGTAAAGGGCGCGATGGGTGTCTGTGGGATTGTGGTTGCAGCGCCACACGACCCCCCGCCAGTAGCCGCGCCAGGTCCAGCCTGGACAGGATTGCAGCCGGGAAGCGCCTTCATGTTGTTCTCAAGAACCGGCTCTTGAATGTGAGCAAGTTTCTTGCAGGTGCTCATACCGCTATCAGGCAGGAGCGTAAAGGCCTTGCAATACTCAATGACACCACTGGCATCCGTACAGGTAGTGATGGCTTTCTGCAGGACGTTGACATCCCAGCCATTCACAAAGTCTCCGTGAAACCCATAACCAGTCGGGTCGCCATTTGAGAAGACAAATGGGTTCTTGCCCGCAACAGGCCACTTGTCCTTGAAGGCGTCCACCTGCCAAACAATCTCGACAAAGAGGGTGATGAAGCGTTTGGGGTGCGTCGATGGGCAGTAGCCATTGTCCATTGCGCTGGGGTATGCCACGTGCGACTTGTGGCTGGGCGAATCGAGGTTCTGGCCATCCCAGCAAGAAGGGAAGACAATCTGGGATCGCAGTCCACCAGGACAGTTGTTGTTAGGCATGCCGTTGGTTTGCGGACCGGTGGTTCCAAGGCAAACAAAGCTGACAGCCCGTTGCTCCAGAGTGTTGCTGTAGCTCCTAAGCATCGGGTTGCCCGCAAGCATACGGAAGCCTTCCGGAAATGCAATGAGCCCTTTGGAGTACTCGGGATCTTTCTTGTCTTGGCGTTGCCTGTTGAAAGTCAGTATGAGCTGCCACACACGTCGATGGGCAAGCAGAAACTCACAGATAGTACACCAGGGCACCTCCAGTCTGCTTGACCGGTGTGAAACTGCCATCCGCATCCTGGAAGTAGAGGTTTGGAAACCAGTAGTTGGATAAGTCCTCCTTGACCTTGCAAGTCGTACACGTTGCGCGAGAAGTGAAGTCGCCTTCCATGGTATAGTTGAAGGAGTTTGCACCCATGATGGTATGAGAATGGCTAGAGGGTATGCCCGGGCTGACGATAGGGTCTGACCTTTCGACGATCAAGGGCGAGCCGCATGGCAGACGCCAAAAGGCGCTGGCCTGAGTGACCAGGCAGGCCAGACTGAGTAGCGCCTTGCGAGACGAGAATACGACAGCCATAGTGGAAATAAAGATGCGAAGAAGAGGTTGCCAGCGTGGGTTGCGATGCAGGTGTCACATCATTGCCACTTCTAGCCGCGGCGGACTCTTTATATGTAAGTGAGACCTGACCCCTTGTCGCTCGTGGCGTGAACAGGTCTCGGAGGGCAAACAATTCATTCTGAGTCCGCTCGAGCTGACGTGTAGGCGCCTAGACAGTGGATGTGCCCCGTCTGAATGGGTGGGTTGCGGGTACCAGACGTAGTTCAACATGCTATGGTGGATATGCCTCGATCGTGGCGGAGCAGAGAGTTTGTGTCCAAACCCGTAACTTGCGCTGCCTTGCCTCATTGGCAGGCCTTTCGATATGTCACTGTGGTAGTTGTGGTAAATTCGCACATATTTCCTCCTTGACGGTTCAGACTTTAGGCGGAAGCTTGTTTCCTACGACGCTGAATCTCCGTGAGCGAGGCTGAGACCTTGTGAATGGTCGTACGTTCAGTGTGACGTCGCTCAAGACCCTGAGTTAGATTCTCACGAGAAGGACACAAGACAGGCGACAGCCTGGTTGAATGAAAACCACCGCCGAGGAACTCGGGCGTTTGGTGCTAGTGAATGTCTCGGCTCGATGTGCTGTTATCTGAGACAGTCGTCAGTCATTCCCTCGTTAGTGCTGTACGTCTCGAGTTTAGCGCCAGGAGGGATTGCTCTCGACTTGCCTGGCGTCACCATTCACTACCGAGGACAAGGTTCGGACGATGCAATGTCAGGAGGCGCGCGTGGTGAGTTGTGGAACCTTTGGCATGCCAGGCACTATTGGGCCAACAGTAACACAGGTCAGATATTGGCCGAGTATGTGCCTTTGTGGTAATCCCCGAAACTCTGACGAGGATGACAGGGCGATACCATGTGGATGTCGTCGGCCTCATGGAAGCCATGATGCGCTGGTATGACAAAAGAGACCGGCTCCAAAGTTAATTTGGCTATGAGGAGCGAGTCAGCCAGGAGATCTGTTCAATTTATGAGAGCAGAAGGCAAGGAGATAGTGCCGCGTGAGCTTGTGCAACGGCAGCAAGGGCGAACGCCACGCAACCTTGAGAAGGTAATGTCGACATCTTCACGCAGAGAGGCATTCAAGGCCATGCGTGTCGTTCCGGATGCGACCGCATCGGGTCGCGCGTCGGGCCGGATGACCTCACGAGGCGCGCATGCAAGCTGCGCGATTGACAGGCGGAAGTGGCGGGCGGGAGCGGGACCCGGAGGCAAGCAGCAGTTGAGCTGTAAGCCTTGAGCTTGGGAGCTTATCCGCACCGACCTCAAGCCAAAGCCGGCAAGCCACCGTGGCTTGCCGTGAACATAACCAGGTGGTAGTCGCGTCGAAAGCGTGAAATCGATCGTTGGATATCCAACGTAATGGATACCGTGAGGCACGACGTCAAGAAGAGCAGATGGTGGTGCGATTCGTGACATCTGGACGCGGACTTTAGCTACCGCGACATCGAGACAGATGGCCGTTTTGGTCGTTATGCCGATAACCTAGAGCAAGCGGCCCTTCGTACAGACAGGTTTGGAAAGCGAGGTTGGCGTGGCTGTCCTGTGGGAGAAAGTGAGCTTGGGTGGGCCCCTATGATGTCTGCATCGCTGCTGCACGGCGGTGATTACGGCGATGTCGTTCGATTGCCTGTATCCTGGAAGAGATCGAGGCCATCCCGTGCAAGCAGAGAGACAGTGTTGTGTATGGCTGCGAGATGCAGACGTTGGATCGCAGGGCCAGGTGGACATCTGGAGCGGGTAACGATCTCGAAAGGCAGGCACGACGGTCACTACTCCCACGTCACTCGGAACGGCCAGGCAGCTGCGCCTGGGCAGATGAGCGCAGGCAACACGACCGACAATAGCATGACGGGATTGCCATATCCCACGAAGTTTGACGTGGCAACCACAAACAAGCACCACGCAGTGCCTCAGGCCACCTCTCGCCCAGCCTTTGGAGCACAACATCCCACAACATCATACACCATCATGCTCACTGCCTACCCCACCACTTTCTTTTTGGCTCTCTTGGCAAGTCGTTGATATAGAGCATCTTCCACGTGGGTGTCAACCGTCACCCGCCTGCTAGCTCATGGCGTCCGTCCATCACTTCACCGGCTCAAACTCTGGCTCTGGCAATGCTTGCCCGTTGCTATTGTCCTTGCGGCCAGCACCGCTCAAGGTCCCTCCACGAAACCCAGACCGAGTCATCGCAAACCCGCTAGACCCCGTCCAGACAGATGCTGTTTTCTACAAGGCTCACAAAAGCCCGCCGGCCGTTGACCCAGGCCCAAAACGGAGGTCCGTCGCCTCTCGCCTCAGCTCCATCATCTCAAAGTTCGAGATGCTCGATGCTGTGAGCTCTGCAGATGCGGCACCGACACGACTCCCACCTTATGCGAGACGATCTTCCTCTGTCAAAGGTCCATCCTCGACAGACGCCCGGAGATCAAGCGCGAGCCGTCATTCCATTGAACTCTCACCCTACAGAGTCAATCCTCCCAACCGACAACTCGGCTCATCAATCGGGCAAGAAACAGCACTTTTGACTAGCTCTGGCAGTCCGGAACGACCATATCGAGCAAATAAGTCCAGGTCTGAACTTGTCAACTCGAGGTTTGGTGACCAGACCAGACTGTCGTATGATAGACGCCAAGACAACGGCCATCAGTATCAAGAACTTGCTGAGATGCGAGAGAGAGACGAGGCGGCTCAGTTGCAGAATAGTAGCGGCTAGAATCCCCTCCTACGATTTGACCAAGCCGGGAAATTCGAGGACGAGTCAGGTAAGTTCCACATGTGCCCCATGCATAGAACACCATCAAACAACAGTACTGATCCACGAGTTAAGAATGGAGATCTGGTAGACTTTCGACTAAGGTACTGGTGCAACCACGAAACCCGCCTTCGGAAGCGGACGACATGTTCAAGTGGAGAGGCTTATTCAAGGCGGACAGCGACGTCTGCGTCCCGGAACGCCAGCATGTTGACTGGAACGCTCTTACCAAGCCAAGCGGATCGCGTCAGAAGTCGATGGGGATTGACCCTTTCGGGGTAACTAGCAATCCAGGACTTGTCTGTGCAAGCACAGGATCTGTGAGACAGCCATTCATGCCTCGGAAAGGACAAAGACCAAGCGTGGCAGACTTGCGTATGTCTTTCGAGCGTGGAGGGCCGTCAAAGCCGCTGCGTGTGACGCAATCCAAGGGAGCAGATGCGAACAGCACCAACGAATGTGCTTCTACGCAGCTTCAATCAGACAGTCAAGTGCTTCAGCTGGATTCGGGTGCATTAGTAACTCTCGACGGCGTCAATCATGAACCCGACAGGACCACAGCCGCCAACTCAAGCTCGTGGAAGCTTCCTTTGTGAAACAGCTTAATGGCGAAAACGACCATCACCGCAAAGCACAAGGGCGGCAGTATGTTTCATCGACCCGAGCGAGCTCTCCGAGCCTAGTATCACATAGAATGACAAGCACTGAAGATCACTGGATGGACGAAACGCATAGGAAACTGAAGAGCTCCAACCATGACACAATGGACCAGCCTTTGCTAAGTCCGCAACACTCAATCAATCATTGGACTTCGTATCATATCTTGGATGATTCGCAGGAATCACCCCTTCGCCACTTGAGGAACCGCAGACATGCACATCACACCCCAGCGGGAAAATCTCCTTCTCGGAGTTTCTTGCATTTCAATGCAGCCGACGATCGGAAACGCTGGAGGGCCAGTGAGCCTTGCCAGCTCAAGCCGGAAGCCAAGTTGGTACATGCTGGGCATAGCGCGTGGCAAGAAAGCGACTGGTTCAAGACATCGCGCTCCACCCAAAGCTCGCCCATCGACTGGACTATCTACAGGCAGAACGTCCTATCAGCTAAGCCATTGCTCTGCACAGCTGAAACAACTCCAGCACTACCAAAGCCAGTGATAATGTATAAGTCATCGTTGGCGTCACTTCAGTCCTCCACAAGCGCATGGTCCACCAGTGACTTTCACGACTCAGAAGTCTCTGGTTGTGAACATGCTTCGCCTGTAAGAGAGAAGATCAATCTCTTTGAGCATTTGCAGTACCAGGGTTATGGAATAGATACGAACAT
This sequence comes from Microdochium paspali, assembly GCA_031142775.1. Classification (NCBI taxonomy): domain Eukaryota; kingdom Fungi; phylum Ascomycota; class Sordariomycetes; order Xylariales; family Microdochiaceae; genus Microdochium; species Microdochium paspali. The sequence continues at coordinate 299,460 of JAVBIV010000007.1, forward strand.
GCCAACGAGCCTCTGGACGTCTGACTCGTTTCAACTCGGGCACTCACGCGAAGGTACTGTGACAGAGCATAAGTCAACAAAACACCATGGTCTCCGTTTGCTGCGCCGCGTATCTGGATCACTAGGTTTAAATATTTCTAGTAGTTTCTCCTTAGGTATGGATGGAAGCTTTCAGTCTCGCATGAGAAGGGCCACGAGCGAGGCTCCCGTGGATGCATTGCCTCCGACTCATGCCGTTGGCACTTCTGCTCCTTCAGCTCTTTCAGGAAGAACTGGCTCCGCCAGCGATGCTCTTGCACAAATCCGTAAGGAACACAACACCTCGAAAGAGCAACGAAAGCGTGCGAAACGTGACAAGGCGAAACAAAAACAACGAGAATCTTTAGCATTACCAAAGGGTCTTCAAGCACATTCTTCTCAGCTTGACCTCTCTTCCAAGGACCCGATAGTAGCCACCAGCGACACAAACTCCCTCAGCATGGCGAGGCGCATGAGAAGTATGCTCAGAATTGGCAGTAGAGAAGGACGTGATAGTAGCAAGGCCAGTTCTGGCAAAGAGCGTGCCTGGACGACCAAGACAGGATCAGGATTCGCAGTTCGGCATGCCAACGTTAACGCAATCCAAGAACCCAAGCCTCGCCGTCCTGGTGAGGTCAAGAAGATTGTCAACATGTACAAAGACAAGGCGTCGAGTATGAGGTCTATCGGCAAAGCCAGGGGTGGTGGCTGCCACGGGTCATGCTAAGCTCAATCGAAGCAGTCATTAAGGGCGACGTGGCTGATCACAAAGGCGCCGCGACTGTGGTGGCGATCCCCATGATCCACAGTGGTGGAGCATATGTACAGTTAGCACTTACCGCAGTGTACTCTTTGCCAACAATTATAGGCCAGATGGCACGTTAGATATACGTTCAGGCTTCATATGCCACCCAGGCGTATGACAGACTCGCATCTACCACGTCAGAATGCACGAGATCCAAAGTGCTATGTAGCATGTGATCTACAAAGTGCGCAATGCGCACAGGCAGCCTGTGTGGTCGCCATTATATACTGTCTCGAGAAGAAGCATCAGAGCTACGCAAAGAACGATTATATGACCCATCAAGGTCTTGGCAGGAACGAAGTTGCGAATCCCAATCGTTCTAGTATCGCAAGCTACCTGGGCATACAGTATGCCTCTACTAAGCCAGCAAAAGAAAGACAGGCAGGCAGATTGATGAACCGACCGAGCCAACTCTTGACTTTTCAGCCCGGAGTCAGCTTAGACAGGACAACATGTATCCACGTAGGCTTTCGTCATGCGGCCGTACACTTTCTTCCCACTACACAGAAAGCCATTACACCTACAAGTCAGACCAGCCAAACGTGAGGCAGGCGGGCACTTCAGTAGTGGCAAATACCCCCAAAATCGTCATCGATAGTCCACATTCCCGCCAGCCCGTGTTCCACGACGGGCTCCTCGGGAAAGACGAGGTCCTGCTCGTCCTTGCCGAGGAAGAAGTCGTTCTGCCCGCTCGTCTTGGTCGCGCGGCTCATGAAGCGCCGAGCCCAGGCGTCGATCGCGGGCTCTCCGGTCTCGTCGCGGGCCTGCTTGAGGAACGGGATCAGAGAAGTCCCGCCGGTGCCTTTGACGCTGGACTGCGCCGTCTTGCGGGACGCCGATGCGAGGTTCGTCGTCGACTGTTGCTGCTGCTGCGGGGCGTGGGAGCGGACGGCCTCCGGGCTGCGCGAGCGGCTGCGCGCGCGGACCTGACGGGACTGCAGCACAATGTAGCGAGTCACGATGGCGATGTGGATGTCCCTGAACGTACGGAGCATGGCGAGGCAGGCGTCGTACGCCACGGCCAGCGGGCGGTCGCGGGCGCCGTGCTCCTCGACAAACGAGCGGATGTTGCAGACTGAGCTTACTGCCTGCAGGAAACGAGCGTGAGGGCCGGGCATGTAGCGGCGCATGTCCTGGATGAAGTTGTGCGTCGGCGGTCCACCACCACCGCTGCCGCCGCTGCCGCCGGGTTTCTCGCCCGTGGGGCGGTGCTCGATGCCCAGGACGATGTCGAAGAACTGGATCAGGCTGCTCTGCGCGTTGCTCGGACCAGAGTACTGCACGTACTCGGCCTTGCCGGTGCCGTCGGCGTCCCACATGACCCCGTGCGGCAGGCCGGCGTCGGCCATGTTCTTGCTCCCCGCGAGGAACGTGCGGATCTTGTTGTAGAAGAAGGCCGGGTCGCACTTCTCATGCATCCGGCGGAGCAGGCTGCCCAGGTCGTCGAGGCGCTCGGCAAAACCGCGCAGGCAACGTGTCACGGTTGCGCTGTCGCCCTGGCGGGCGGCGGATATGGCGTCCAGCATGAGGGGGATAATGGGCCCGCCTCTGGCCTCGATGGCGACCGAGACGAGGTAGAACCACGACTCATCCAGGGAGCCGGAGAAGGTCAGCAGGGTGGCGAGGTTGTCGAGCTGGTCGATCCCTTCGTCTACGAACAGGGGCTTGAAGTTCCACAGGACGGAGGCCGCGTAGGTCGACACGGGAGGGACTTCGAGGTGCTTGCAGATTGCGAGCAGAGGGGAGGAGATCGAGGGGGGGACAATGTCGCGCGGGGAGTCGCCTCCCCAGATGTACCCGTGGGCGAAGAAGGTGAGGAGGACGTAGGCGCGCCTCCACTCTGCGTCGTGTTCCAGACCAGAGGTGGAGAGCACGGGGAGGCGGTCGATGACGCCGCGCAGGCGGCCCGTGAGGATCAGCGACTGCAGGTTGGCCGCGACGGCCTCCCACTTGTTGTAGTACGGGTCGGGCAGGCGCGCGAGGGGCAGGACCTCCGGGAGGAAGCCGTGCTCCGGGGAGATGCCATACTCTGCGAGGTCGGGGATCGGGGGGCGCATAACGCGGGACTGGTTGCGGCTGGGCGCTGCTGGAAGACGAGGAAGTCGTTCGTTTGTGTTTGTGGTGTTTTGAGGCTGCTAGTTTTAAATAGCAGGGAGGATTGTAACCGTCACAAGGAGACACTGGGGTCTGGTGATTTCGTGCCGAAGCTACGGGAAGTGGTTTTTTTTTTGGCGATCGGGAAGGCAGCGGGGGAGGGGGGGATATAAGTCCTGACGCAAGGAGTATACAGACTTTGTGCTGTGATACTCCTCAGCCGTGCGAATAATCTTTGGGTGCGGGCATGCGAAGCAGTTGCGTTGGTGGTAGCAAAACAACAACAAAAGGGTTGGCTGTGTTGTTGGCGAGAGGGGGGAAAATCCGTTATTGTAGGAAGGGGGAGAAGAAAAGAGGACGAGAGAAAAAAGAGACACCAGAGTGCGAGAGCGGAGCTCCGAGCCATGTGAGCGGGCGCGGTGGTGGTGGTGGTGGGACGCACAGGACCGAACCAGCCGGCCGGGAAGCACCGGCCTCGGCGGCTTCGGCGGTTGCCATTCAAATCACGCACCTTGTCGGCTATGATGAGCACCCGTATGGATGCTTCCCGGTTTTTTTCCCTGTGCGGTCTCGGGGTGATTGGTCAGCCGTTGCTAGTGGTTTTCAGAAGCGATGAGGCTCTTGTGTCGAGATTGTGCCAAAGGCCGCATCAGCTGCAATAACCATCGTACGGAGCGCGGCGTATGTCGTCAGACTTAAGTTGGTGGGCACCACCGGATATTTCCTACGGCCACGAGCATGATCTGATGGGATCAAACCTAAGGAAATATAGCAGCAGCCGCGTGTTAAATGTTGTCGTAGTGGTGATGATTGTTCAAAGGCTTAATCGTCCACGTCGTCATGGACGTTGGGACATGATGCAACCCCCCTCCCTCCCCCCCTTTCTCCCCCAGCTGCAGGACGGTCGCCTAGACTTTTTTTTGGCTGGCGTAATGATCTGCGTGGCGGCGTTCTTGGTACCTTACATGTATGTGCCTAAGCATAACGAACCGGAGGTGAGCTTATGCAATAGAGAGACTTGGGCAATGGAGTCTGATCGAGTCACGAGAAGTCGAGGCTGACAGCCGCAATGGCAGGCACTGCTCCGAACTCTGTCCGATATCACGACTCGGATAGCATATATGAATAAACACTGGCAAAAGACGGGACTCTGTAGGACCAAGATGGTCTGTCTGTCTGTCTCTGAGGCCTGGAGTAGAGCTCTACTTAGTTATTACTGTAAACGCCCCCCCTCCCCCACCTGGCCGTCCAGTCGCGTGCCCCACACAAGCTCCTCCGCATCGCATAGCATCGCATCCAACGCATCGATCGCATCGTCACTTCCTCGCTCAGGCACATATACCGCTTCACAGGACAACAACACCTCCCGCCTTGCACACACCGGGGCCGCCTCTCTGTGAGCCAGGCGTCCGTGCTCCTCTCGATCCAACCCCCAAGGCGGCCACCCTCTTCACCATGCGACACGCCCTGCGGTAACCTCCCGTGCTGCCCCCAGCCTCCCCCAGCCAGCAACATCCTCGGCGGCCCAGACAGCTTCGCTGCTACACCTGAGCCATGGCTGTCCAGCAGCATGTCCTCAATTGGCTCTACAGCGTCTTGACCAGTGTATGCCCACGTCCCTCTGTCTCGGCCCTTGGCTTCAGACCACCCGCTGACAGCTCCCTCTCCTCCCTCCTCTCAGGAATACCACGACGTCAATCGCACCTACAACGACGTCGCGACCGTCCTCGCCCAGTATCCCTCGCTCGCCCCGCGCACCGATGCCCACACCTTTGATAATGGCGTCTCGGCCCTCCTCCTCCACCTCTCGGGCACCATCCCCGTTGTCTTCCGCGGCACCACATACCGCTTCCCCATCGCCATCTGGGTCCCTCACGCCTACCCCCGCGAGCCCCCTCTCGTCTACGTCACCCCCAACGAAGCCATGATGGTTCGCCCAGGACAGCACGTCGACCCCCAGGGCCGCGTATACCACCCTTACCTTACTGCATGGCCCAGCTTCTGGGACAAGTCTTCGGTTGCCGACCTACTCGCCATCCTTCGCGACGTCTTTGCCAAGGAGCCACCCGTCGTTGCCAGGCCTCAGGGCTTGTCACAAGTGCAGGGACAGTCACAACCAGGAACATCGGCCACACCACCAACACCACCACCTGTGCCGCCTCAACCTTCGACAGCTTCGCCAGTCCAGCACGGATATCCACAAGCGCAGTCGCCGGCCAACAGGCCACCTCCACCGCCACCAAAGGGTGATCAGGGCGGCAGTTCGAGGCAGGGCGGGCCTCCTCTGCCGCCTCTACCACCTGGACATCGGCAGAGCCAGCTGGATCCGTACTCAGCATCGCCCGTTCAGTCACCACAGCCCGGCGGCTCAAGATACGACAGACCGCCACCTCTACCGCAACAGCAAGCAAATCAGCCAGCGCCACAGTATCAACAGCATCCCCAGCATCAGCAATACCAGCAGCAACAGCACAACCACGTACCACCGCCTCAGGCCGGGCCACTTCCCCCGCATGGTCAGCACACTTCTATACCACCACAGCAGTATGCAACAAACAGGCTTGGGCAGAGCCCGCCGCCTGCTTTCCAGGCACAAAGCCACTACAACCCACAAGATCCACGGCAATCGGTAGCCTCACCGTCTTCCGCGTATCAACATCCGGGTACGCCACGACAGGTAGTCCCGCAAGGCCCTCCGCCAGGCTGGCAACAGCAACCAGGCCAGCAGCAGTACCAGCAACCTCCACAACCTATGGCTACACAGGTTCAGCAAAAGGCACCACCACCGCCAGACATCATGGATGAGCCTTTGACTCTGGCACTGCCCTCAGCCTCTAGCGCCCCAGCGGCACCACCCATTCCACCTAATCCAGAGAAGGACGCTCTTCTCCAGCAATTAGCCGTCACTTTATACAACCTACGACAACACGCTCGGCAACAAAATGAGACTTCTCTCACAGGCCTTGCAGCCCAAAAGAACGCCATGCTCACAGCGCTGCAAAATCTCCAATCAGACGCAGCCGCCCTGGCCCCGGTATCAGCCATGCTTTCATCCAACACGCAGATTCTACAAAACTCCCTGCGCGAAGCAGACGCCGTAATCAACAACTCCAAGAATCAGCCAAAGCCAAACATTGACGAGCTCTTAGTAGCACCGACAGTAGTGGGGAACCAACTGTACGACCTCGTTGCGGAAGAGCGCGCGCTGGGAGATGCCATCTTTGTGCTCGGCCGCGCAGTCGAGAGGGGCAATATGTCGCCGCAAGTCTTCGCCAAAACAACGAGGAGTCTGGCTAGGGAGTGGTATCTGAAGAAGGCCCTTGTCAGGAAGATTGGCAAGGGGATGGGACTTATTGGATGATGAGTATAGGGGAGAGGGGGAGAAGGTATTATTCACCTTGTGCTGCGTAAACGTCAAGACCTTGCAAATATTAGAAACACAAACTTCTGAAGAGCCACATATTTTGTTTTGTAAACCTCGGGTCAAAATATAGAAACAAACCCGCTAGCGAGTTGAGCGAATCATATCATGCAGTTTGCCTCGTCGCCATTCCTCCCTCCCTCTCTGTCTCTGTCTCTCTATCGTGCATGATAACCAAGTAATCATTCCCGATTTGCATAGTTAATATATACCTGCCAAAGCTCCTCTTCCGTTTCCCCCTTAGTGCGCCCCCAGGCTACCGTCGTGTGACGAGACCCGAAAACGGGCACTCGGAGAGCTACATAGGTATCGGGGCTTGACACGATTTCGCAATGGGGTTTCCTCCTTTGGACAGGCGTACGTGGATCTGCACAGTTCCTTCCCCCGCCCGGGTTTCGACCAAGGGAAGCCTGCTTGGTGCACAGATCTCCCCTCATCCTTCTTGATCTCTGACTTGGCCTTTGTCTACACGCACGCACGCGTGAGAAAGGGGGAAAAAGGATGGGGAGAGGAACGAGGCGCGCAACTAAAGTCGCCAGAGACGACCACCTTTTTGTTTTTCTTTCTTTCTTTCTCAAAGACTGCTGTGGGAACTCCTGCCAGCGATGAAGATTGCACATACCGGAGTGAGTAGACTATCATGCGCTGGTGTGTATATATATATATATATATATATGATATATTGCCCTCCCGAAGTGAGACGGGAGTCCTCCATCTACCCCAAGCGAGTAAACGCCTCCACTATTTAAACGGCCAAGTCTCCGGCAGCAGCGGTCACGGCACGGCGTAGGGCAAAGAGAAAATATATACATACTTAATATATACTTATTTATTTATAGATAGATCAAACGCAGGTGTGATTGGAAGTACCAATTGTGTTCTACTGTCTCTGCAAGTTGCTAGCGACTATGACGACAACCACGACCACGAATGGGTGGTGGGGATTATTATCGGCTTGATTGTTTTTCTTCGGCCTTGTGCCTTGATTTCTTTGGACTTTTTTTAATTTTTATTTTTATGCGGTCTAGACTTACCTCTCCTCTCAAGAAATGGCGTGTACGTTATGTATGTACTTGCGGGCATCTTTTCTAAAGTCGACCTGCCTGTTCGGTAGCGGCGCAGAAGTGAACCTGGCTTTTAGTTTTTCCGAGCACATATCCCCTTTTAATCAGGTGGCGAGCAAACTAACCGGCCCTGCCTCTGATCTTGAGCAACGGCGTGTAGACCCCCCGTCTCATGTTTTCTGAGAAGTGTCATGTGACTCACCTGTTTCTCAGAAAGCTGATGTTTGCGGCAAAAGAAAAATGCCGACATCAAGTCATGCTTGTTTTCGTTTCGAGGCTCGGCAAGCAGGTGGCGTGAGCCGTTCATGTCATATATAGAAGAGCGATGGTCGCGGCTCTTCGTCATCCACTTCATCACCCACTACTCATCCACTGCAGGGGACTTCTTTCGTCTCGCGCGCTCAAACATCTCTTCTTCGTCTTCTCTCTTCTCTCTTCTGCTCTTCTGGTTCTGCTTCACTTCTTTTCTCAAAAATCTCAAGGACTAGTCTTGCCAACGCCCCGCAACGCGCCTTCTCTCCGCTTCTCGCACCCGCCACTCCACACACACCTCGCGCCTTATCAGCTGCAAAGACCCCCTCATAAGCCGGGTATGGCATCGTGTCAGTATGTACACAATGCTATGCCTGTTACCGCGAGAGGGTGCAGATGATTCGCTATTTCTTGCCAATGTTTTAAGAGTTCCGTCGGAAGGGCATTCAGAAGTAAGTCGTACAGAATAAGCCGGGGGAATATGTAACCGTTGTGATCATGGACGCCGTGAGTCGTGTGAAAACCAAAATCGTGACCAAAATGAAATGTTTTCCGAGAGTCCGAAAAGTATCCTTCAGATGCCCAAGTCGAGACGAATCGCCGGAGGTCAACTCCATGATATAATGACAAAGGAAAATCCGTTCCGTGAGTTGTGAATTCACTTTTTGAGCCATAGCTCAGCTACGGCTCACTCTCTGCCACCAAGGATATCTGCTTTGGAACAAAGACTCCTCGATATTTTGAAAGCGCCGAATTCACCCTTTACGAGATGGGGAGTGCAGCTGGGGCAATGGGGGCCGGGGCAGCAGCAACGGGGATCTCACCACCGACAGCAGGAGCCTCACCAGAGGCCGCCTTCTGAGGGCAATCGCGAGAGATGTGGCCGGCCTCGCCACACTGATAGCAGGTCTTGCCAGCAGTGTTGAGGGGTCCACCGTTAGGAGCAGTGCAGTCGCGCGAGATGTGGCCGAGCTTGCCGCAAGCGTAGCACTTCATGGCCTGAGCCTGGCAGTCGCGGGCAAAGTGGTTGGGGCCGCCGCACTTGTAGCAGGTGGCAGGACGAGGGCCACCACCGAAGCCACCACGGCCGCCGTAGCCGCCGAAGCCACCACGGGCGGGGGGACCGCCACGGCCCATGTTGGCACCAGGGGCGTTCTGGCAGGACCGAGCCAAGTGGCCGGGCTGGCCACAGTTGTAGCAGCGGCCGTTGGCGGCACCAGCACCAGTCAGGCGAAGAGTAGGGCAGTCGGCCTGGACGTGGCCAAGGCCCTGGCAGTGGTAGCACTGCTTAGCATCGGTGGAACGGGGCAGCGGGCACTGGTTGGACTCGTGGCCTAGGAAGATGATCAATCAGGATGTGGTCCGAGTCGGCAGGGAGTCGAAAGTATCTTACCAGGCTGCTTGCAGTTGTAGCAAAGGCGCTCGGCGGAGGAGCAGACCTCGGCGTAGTGGCCGACATTGCCGCACTTGTAGCACGCCCTGCGAGAGAGAGAAGACATACTGGATGTGTACTGAGGTGGCGATTAGTGAATGTCAAGTTATGTGTCTTTGTAATAAGTAAATCGGCCGCGAAAAGATTGCATTCCAGCGTCGTGTAGTTCAGGCTGGTCTCTGTCTCCTCTCTTGTCCTCTGGCGCGGAAGGACTGCGACGTGCAGCGACTTGTGTGCCGACGTTCGTGTCCTTGTGAGCCAGCTGGCATCAAGGGTCCAACGACGGTCCGGCTGCCGCCGATTGGTGTTCGCTGCGAGGTCATCATCTTCGTGATGCAGCCCCCAGCTAACACAGAGCCGCATGGCCGACTACTCGATGCCCGGTAGATTGGGGACGCAAAATGGTCGTGCCGCGGACGAGACATTTTCTATTCTAACCTGGATTCGGACCCGAGATGACGACAGACTGAGAGAAGAAGAAAAAAGAGGTGGAGGAAGAAAGACCCGGAAGGTATTGCTCAAGGCCATCGTATGCGCCGCCCAGAGAGGCAGCGAGACCAATCGCGGGGTGGTCCTTCATGCGCACGGGACAAAGGATGCGGATGCGCCCGCCGACAGGAGCCAAGAAACAATATGAGGAAGGAAGTCATGACAAGCAGCAGAACTTACGGATTGGGATAGAGCAGGCTCTTGAGTATAGGGCTGGATATGCAGGTTCGAGAGGAAGAACCTTGATGGCGTGATGTGTGTGTTGGTACGATAAAAAGTCAGGTCAGTCCAGGTGGGAAGCGTCTGGTTTGGGGTGGTAGTGGTGGTGCCGAAGAATTCTGGCAAAGGGGGGGGGAAGCCAGGAAGGAGGGGGGCGGAGAGGGGGTTCCGGCACCTTCCTCTTACCACTCCCGACCCGATCGGCACTAAAGCCGCAAATGTCCTCCCTCCCTCCACTGTGGCCGGGTGCTACGCTTTGTGGGGTTCCAAGTCGTCTCTACTTCCAAGCCATGGATGGGTCAAGTCAGCTGAACGTTAAGAGCAAATTGTGGGTAGACCTTGGAGGGCAGATGTTGTGGTATTTTGCGCGTGAGCGAACATGGGCAGCGGTCCGGAAACCAAGAATGACAACGCTTTCATATGCGTGTTTCTACCTGTCCTGCGACCAGAATATGGTCTAGTCAAAATTGGTTCTAGTATTGAATAGAAGCTCCGTCCCTTGACTTTGACATATGCTCAACTGCATTTCTACGTTCCTCGAGGGAAATCAAGACATGCAGGTGCTTGCACAATAATCACCAAATGCACGACATAATCGCGGAACTTCGCACCAAAATAATGGGTATTATCCATACAATTGACGACGACGACGATGATATAGATCTGATAAGAAACAGGAAAATGTCTGTCCCACAATCTGCAATACTGTTGTCCAATCGCTCCCCCATGTGTGAAGATATGATGAGATGAGATAGAAAAGAGAACAAAAGTACATTGGGTGGATGAATCAATCCAAACCAGAACAAAATATCCGCACATTCTCATGTTTCGCCAGAATAAAATCAGATGGTTTGAAGTATTGAGGTTCGTTCGCGAATGTAGTCCGGAGCGATCCAAAAAAACAAAAACAGGACCGCACTCAGAATGCAGGCGGCGGGTAACCAACGCCGTTCTAAAATAGATCAACTATAAGAGGAACAGGGGCGGTGGTGCGCAAAGAGGATATTGGGAGAAATGAGCAAGGTGAGCTTTTTGGGGGTGAGTTTCGTATGTGAGTATGTGTGTGTGTGAGTGTGTGTCCGTATCTCAGGCCTCTTGATCGCATCGCCACCTTCCGCATGACCGCAACCTGGACCAGACATCTGTCAAAGCAGCCCTGAACGCCTTTACATGCCCAACGCAAAACCCCATTAACGTGCTAGAATCCAAACAAGACGGGCTTGGGCGGGACGAGAGTCAGTCGAGCTTCTAGTCCGCGCCGATCTCGCCGGCCCCTTCCATCCCGAACGCTGATGGATCGAAGCCGAAGTTGGTCCCGTCGGCATCGTCATGGAGGAACGAGTCAAAGTCAAAGTCCTGCAACACGTTTTCGGTCATGTTGGGGTTCGCGAAGTCCATGTTAAAGCCCATACTCTCGTCCATGCCAAAGTTGCCCATCTGGTTCGGATCAGGCTGAGGAGCAGCAACCGGGGCCGCGGCCGCTTGCGGAGCTGTCGTAGCAGCAGCACCGTTGTTGTTTGGACCCTTAGGGAAGTTTGCATTGGAGGCTGGAGTGATGGGCGTCGCAGGCGTTGGTGGCTCTTGGTCTTGCGCTGCTTCTGACGCTGGTGTCGCTCCAGTATTGGCGTTGCCCTTCTTCGCAGCGGCCTAGGAAATGGATCGTTAGTATGAGCATGTGCGTAGGGGGTACCAAAGATTGTGTTTACCTTCTTGTTACCAGCCTTTGTATCCTTCTTCTTTGGCGCAGCCTTGTTGGATTGTTGAGGCGTTGGCGGTGCCGCATTTCCTTGCTGAGGGGAAGCAGTCGCCCGGCCGCTGGCGTTCGCGTTGGCAGCAGCGCCCGTGGCCGGAGCGGATGGTGGCGGCATAGCGCGCTGTTGCGGCGTGCCTTGCACCGGACCCTGAGGGGCACCAGGTGCCATGCCATTGCCGTTGGGTTGTCCTTGCCATTGCATACCCGGAGCCTGACCACCTTGTTGGCGGGCAGCAGCCATCTGTTGTGGTGTCATTTGCCCATTGAAACCGGGCTGGCCTGGATGCGAGCTCGGCGGCCGCATGTTACCATTCATTTGCACGTTGCCCATGTTGTTCTCCATGCCGTTCATGCCCTTAAAAAAGTGTGGCGCCATGTTAGGATCTATGTTGTTAGGCATAAAGTTCATCGGGTTCGGCGAGCCTCTGGAGTTGGCGCCCTCAGGTAGGGGTGATGGTATGCCTGCAGAGTTCATCTGTGGCGTACCACGCTTCATCTGCTCAGATGGGTTCGGTGATGTTCCTGAACGAGCGGCCTGGGGGGATGTGTCCTGGAAACCCTGCCCATTCTGGCCTGGAGCACCAGCGGGACCTGGCTGGCCATCAGCGCGTGGCATGTTGCCCATGCTGTCTTGCTCCTGTCTGGCCATCATTAGACGTTTCTTGTTTTGCTGCTCAAGCAGCATCAACTGCATCTGATAGTCCTGCAGAGCATGGTTACTGCCGCCGGCACCTCCAACCCCGACGGCGCCAGGCGCGCCGGGTCTAATGGTAGCCGGGCCTCCCATCTCCCCGGGGTGGTAGTACGCATTGAGGTTAGATCCGTCCGGGGCTTGAGCCATCATTGGAGAACCCTGTCCCTGAGGAGCGTTGGGGTTAGCTGCCGGTTTATTCGGCATTTGCTGGCCGTGATGTTGTTGCAGGTTTTGGGAGTATGCCTGGATAGACTTCATCTGAGCGTGTGGTGGCTGGCTCTGGAACGTCTGGAACTGTTGAGGAGTCAACTGGTTCGGGTTGATGCCATTTGTGAGCAGGAGCTGCTGAGCCTGGGCGGTGGTATTTGTCGGGCCATTGGGAACTTGCTGGCCCGGCATGCCCTGTGGTCGCTGGCCGTTCATCATGGCAGCCTGCTGCTGGGCGTTGAATGGACCGGCGCCATCAAGCCGAGGCCTTTTGTTTGGTGACGGGGCATTCTCAGCCGCGCCAGGAGAGCCTGGCCGCCTGTTCGCATCCATGTCAGCGGCGTTCTGCTGCATTTGACCTTGTTTCTGCAGCATCTGCATGGCTTGCGGGCTGAACTATCGTTAGCCGTGGCGGAACTTGCCATATGAATTGGCAGCAAAACCTACTTGTTCGTGTTGTTGGCCATGGCAGTACGTGCCAGGTTCTGCTGTTTCTGCATCTGCATGCCATTGGGCATATTGCGCATCATGGGGTTCTGAGGATTAAACATGCCGTCTGGCCGCATCGACCTCAGAAGCTCCTGTTGCTGGCTCTGTCTCATCCGGTTTTGTTGCTGAGGTGGCGATGGTCAGTACGGGGGTTCTTGAATACACACCCACAGTCACGAATAAACCAGGGCTGCGAACTTACCTGGGTATGGTGAAGGAATTGGCCGACTGATGAGTTAGAGTGGTGGCGCTTGGTGACAGCCACTTGCATCTCCCAAAAGAGAGAGAACCATTCGTACAAAAAGTTGGGGGCAGTGTTCGGCAAGGGTAAATCGTTTGGACGTTTTGAATCGGCGTCGTCTTTACTGTCTGTATCCATACTGTCGTCATTGACGCCGTTTACAATGTTGCCATCGTTATCACGAGCGCCTTTGAGGTTGATCTGGTTGTCGGGGGCCTGTAGCAACGAACGCGCCACGTCGTACATGCCCTGGTTTAGGAAGTACTCATAGATGCACGTGTGAAGGTTCGCGCGTGTGGATTGGCTGTTGTTGGACATCGGCGCGGGACCAGCGCCGGCAGGCACCATCATGCCCATAGGGCCACCAACAGGTGCTCCTGAAGCCATGGCAGTCATGTTGGCCATGTTGACGTTGTTCATTTTGGTCGGTGAGGCAGCCAGACCAAGCCTGCCTAGCACTCGAGAAATGCGGAATCTGTCTTTCTAGAATCGACGATGCATACGTGGACAAGTACAGGACGTCAGCGTCGATCAAGATGGTTGACCTGCTCCGAATCGTGCGGTGGCGCGGACGAGTCCGTAACGGCTGCTAGCCAGGCTAGTGGTCGACGCGGTACATGCGAAGATAAAACCCAAATGTGGTCGGGAGAACGCGTTGAAGCACACTGCAATTGCAATTCAATCAGTTTTTGCGATCAGTAAAAAAGGCAAAAGGACCTGAAGATGATCGTTGCTGTGGTTGGTGAATGTATGAGGGAAAGGCGCGTGCGCGACGCCACGAGGTAGCTAAACGTCGATGATGATTACAAGGCAGAAATGCGCGCGCCGAGGATGAACACTTGTTGCGCGGTGCGCGTAATGATGATGACGATGATGATGAGCATCAATAGAGTGATGCATTGATGGGTGGACGAGGACGATGCGGCAGCGCGAAGAGTCCAGGTTGGGAGCGCGCGACGGGGATGTACGTGTGGTGGGCGAGCCAGCAGAAGGGGGCGGGAGAGACATACCAGAGGGACTACGAACAACCAGCGATGATTGTCCGCTGAAAGGCGGTGATGAGCTGCCACGAGGAGTGCACGATGGCGGAAGTCGAGGAATAGAATACAAAGGAGCGCCTTGACTCAGCAGGTGGTTGTGTCGTCGAAATGAAGAGAGGGTGCCCGATCGGCCGCGACCGAGATGGGAGGATGAGCTGCGCCAGACGGGGGGCGGACGGGGAGATGGGAGGGAAGAGTGGCTCTGGCGCTGGGCGGCGGGCGGCGGCGGTGGTGGTATGATTGATCAAGGCGATGGATGGGATGCGCCTGGGGCCAGACGTGGAGCAAAGGTGGTGTGTGCTTCCTGCCTGGCTGCCTGCCTCGCGGTTCTCTGCTTCTCCTCGCAGGCAGCCTTGGCTGTCGTCCTGCGACGGCTGGAGAGCGGCCGGCACCGGTCTGGCAGCCGTCGTAGCACTGTTCTTCCAGCTGTTGTTGTGGAGCTTTGGACTCAGATACAGCTGGCAAGTGGGGATGTGCACAAGAACTTCAGGACAAGGGCCCAGGGCTCGCAGGCCCAGGATGGCCACCGCAGCGCGGCTCTTCCGGACCTCGAGTTCAACCCACTTCGGATTATACTGGGAGGCAGGGAAAATGCTTTCGTATGTATGGGTTCGAATACTTGGGCCCTAAAATTTGTGACAGCCTCCGTCTTCGTGGGGTTTACGGGTTTCTCTACAGCATAATGACTGTCATCGATGTCCGGCCGCTGCCCAGGCGGGTGACTGACTGCAATGCCTAACTTTCCTTCCGGGGGAAGCCAATAGCACGTCAGTACCTGCGAGCAATCCGCTCTAAGTCGGTGAGCATCTTTTCATGCCCGAGGTTTCGATTTGAAACAAAGATTCCCAGTTCGCCAGCGGGATACCGTAGTGGAAGAAGTCTCACAACGTAGCTCCAGTGGTCGTCAGAGATCACAGGCGCCGATGGGCATAGAGATCCGCGTGTCACCGCTCGAAAACGTGTCAATCTGGGCAGGATAAGGCACAAGATGCAAGGAGAGATCAATGCTCACTTGCAATTGTCTGCATGAGCATCAGGAGATATTCAGCCTGGATTCTCATCCGTTCGCAAAAGCACCCCGTCTGTGATGTGTTCCGATGATATTCAAAGTGGACTTTGAAGCACCAACAAGGAACGACGGGGACCCTTGTGGGCGATCTGGTGGTCGCTAAAGCGCCAGAATCTACTCCATAGGCGCAAGCAACCTGGCGTGGGGGACCGGGCTGGCTGGGTCCAGCCTGACAGCTCCGGTGGAATTCCATGGTCTCCCATGGCTGGTCGCGCTTATTAGCTAAGCACGCGCTTTCGGCCGGTCCCAACCGTCGTCCCTGATGCCTCTGACAGCGTCCTCGCAAGCCGTGTTGAGAGAGGCGGACTGCACGAAATGCCAGAATTGAGCAGCATCCACCTCCTTCCCGGTATCGCAGTGCAGCATGACGCCCAGGCCTCGTTCGATGGAGGATGAGCTCACTGTCACTTAAGTCAGTCAGTCAGTCAGGCTCCCTCCGGGCTGTCTTCCATTTGCGCAGTATGGGGCGGATAGCCAAGAAGTGACGTACAGCAGCCCTCCCCAGACACCGGCACCACCAAGCCAGGGCCGTTCGCCCTGGAATCAACGGCAGCAGCGCAGAACCTGCAGCGCGACAAGAACGACGTGGGCGAGTGGGCTGGCGCGGTCGCAAGCCCTGAGCAGGCGGGCGGGCATCCAGATCTGCAGCAGCGCCATGGGAATTCCGTCGTGGTGCGCGTACATCTCAGTACAGTGCAGGTACCCCAAAGACCCCTTGCGGCAGATGGTGCAGGGCCAGTGGCGACTGTCCAGCGTTCTGGGCTCGACTTGGATGCCAGGGCAGATGACGGACGGTGCGAGTTGGCAGCCATGTGCGTCACGACCCTGCGTAATTCTCAGAACGACTCCACCCATCCTGACTTCGTGACAGCCTTTGGGCCCACTCTTTGCTGTGCAGCAGGTATCTTGCTAACATTTGCGCTCCAAGCCTTGGATTTGAAATCAGTCTCGATCATGATTGACTAGGTCTACAAGTTCCAGACAAACCTCATTATGTGTGCGCATCCCTTGGCTATGCGTGCAGCCGGTTTTTGCAGCAATCCGGTGCTGTTCTGGGCTTGATTCTGGGGGATATTAGCCTGGAGGTATGGCCCATGCACGATGCTGCACAACATAGCGCCTGGGTAATGAGAGACCGGCATACGCGATAGTGATGTCGAATCAGGAGGTGCTGGCGTCGCGAAAAGGAGGCTGCACATCGGAAGCACTGGAGCATCGATGACCAGGAAATCTCGTCTGCCCCGCGGGGCTGTGGTGCCTTGGACGTTGGCAGCGGCACAGAGTCTGTCATTGCGGTTTTGCAGGTTTGCAACTTGTCCGTGGGATGCTTGCTTCGGTACCGCTGCGGGCGGGTTACTGCGCAGCAGCTAGGGGCGTGCGGGTGAGGCTCAGCTGCGGGACCAGAAATCGCCAACCCACGCGCGGCAAGGCTGCCGCACCGGTACGTTAGGGACAATGCCTGGCCTGATCGTGCAGGGCAAGGTGGGCAGGCGCGCCGCTGGGCGGGAAGGTGCGGCGCCACCCAGCCTGCTTAGCTAATTGCCCGCGATTGCCAACTCTGTGAACCTGCCAAGGTAGCACGCTCCAATCCAGGCCTCTATGACTGCTTCGGCGGGCGCCAACGCCGCAGGGTCCTGCGGATCCTTGCCACAAGATGCAGACAAACTCGGGCGCCTTTCTCGACTTGCGGCCGCACGTTACTACTATTAGTATGTACTGACTATTGGAACCAACAACCCACTATTTGTAGCAGAAGTCGCGATCAGCAACTCTTTGGAAGCCGCAGAATATTCGTGTGACTACGCTACCGGGGTCCCATGTGAAGCACCACCCTGCAACGGCTCTCTCGGAGTTCGATCACCTTCACGTGTTTGTCCGATATGGCCACCACCGCATCTTCACGAAATCAGGTCCACATTGCACCGAAGCCAACATAAAGGGGCACATGCTTTGTTAACAAAACTCAAAACGCCGATACAACACGAGAAAAAAAAACCAATATTGTATTCAAATTTCCCCCATATTCGTTCGTGGGCAATCACAGCGACGCGTTGCAGCGCGCCACGTTCCTGAGATTACGCTAGGACCAGCGCCGTTGCGGAGCCAACTTCAGATTGTTAGATTGGGGAGGGGGACCCATCCATATCTGGTGGTCCTATGACTCCACGGGATGCACGCCACGATGGGAAGTGAAATCGTCGTTGGATGGTCCCGTGGAGACGGATATGACGTGCAGCAGCAGCATCAAACGCTCGTGCATTGCAGGCAAGCGATCCGTGCTTTGTGTGGTGCTGGATGACTACTGTTACTGATGGGGTTTTCGGAGGAATATGCTGTTCCGTCTGCGTAGTTGCTCAGGTAAGTTTCACTTTGAGTCGATTCATCGGCCCTGCAAGGATTTCGTGCAAGACAAAACTCTCACAAGAAAAACAATCACGTTGTCACTTCGATAACCAAGGCTTGTGGTCTTCACACCTTGGCATACGTAGCATCAACGAGCGATCCTGGAAATCCGCATGGTTGTCGATTTAAGAGAGGAGTAGGGAACGACTTGGTTGGCTTTTTGCTAGCCAAGTTGAGTAGGAGCCATTACACCCTCCTCGTCACATTGGTTTCCACAAGATCCAGTACATGTACTGCACTTTTTTGTTTTTGTCTCGTGCAAGTGACCTTTTTTTTTTTATGGAAAAAAGATTGATCCTACAGCCTGTTCGTCTTTAATTGCAGCTCAAATGCGCCTTGTGGAAATCACTGCTTTATTTACTCTATAATCATGTATTATCCCTGATATTCAAAACTTTTTTTCAATATGAACGATGCTATTATCTTATACACACAGTTGATGTCTCAGACCTAATACGACTTTCCCTCTCCTCATTCACGGACTAAATATGGCTTCTGTTTCGGAACTGTGTGGTCTTATAAGATTGAGTTTGGGTGGATATAGTCAAGTCTACAATTGTATCGTGCTCGTTCCCGCCTGCCCACACCACATTCTAACTCTTGTTTGTGCATCATCGCTGATCCGGACTAGACGCCAGGTGGCCTGCTAACCGACGACCACGTCACAAGTCACACAATATTGGCCTATTCACCCACGAAAATCACTCCACCAACAAGAGCTCTAGCTGCTATTCTGTCGGACCTTCCTGGTAAACCGTAGAGATCACCTGGCCCGACAACCTCTCCGCCTGGCGAAACTGCATCTTCAGACTTTAATCGTCCTCCGGCGGGAGCTCATCGTCGATGTACCGGATCAGCGAGACCCGCATCTCAGTGGTGTCATTACCGCGCAGCACGTCGCTGATGAAGTGCGCCTCGACCTGCATCTGGACCATCTCGAGCGCCCCGCGGAGCACGCCGCACAGGATGTTGGAGAACCAGAGCTCGTCCTGGGCGCGGCCGTCGTCGGGCAGCTCGACAAAGTCGGCGAGCGGGTTCTCCTCGAACACGAGTGAGAACTGCTTGCTGTCGCTCGTCCAATTTGTGATTGTGGGTGTGATGTTGAGGAAGATCTTGAAGCCGATCTGTAAAAGAAAGCACCGGGCAACAACATGTCAGCTTGGCTCCCCGCTATCTGGTATGCCCACTGTGCTCTGTCCTCGGCTCGTACCTTTGATATCGCATCGGCTGTTTCGCGGAAGTTGCTGCACCGCCGCATCGAGTTTGACTTGGCGAGATAGTCCTCAATCAGGCGCAGGCCAATGTTGTAGCCCATGCGGTCGAGCTGCTTGTTGACCTCGATGTAGTCGCCCTCAAAGTCCTTGCACAACTGTGCGACGATCGTGCCATACGTCAAAGTGACGAGCTCGGCGTTGACTTTGTCAATGCGTCCTCTGGTCGTTGCGGCAACGGTTAGGTATGGTTCGCGAGCGTGGCGGGTAGGCCGAAAGGCCAGAGCCGGCTGTTACTTACTTCCATATCCTGTTGCGGTGTCTCTTGTTAGCGATGGGCCTGTGATTAGAGAAAGAGGCGAGGGGCTTCGGGGCCGACGTACTCCTCGCCCACACGGGCGGCCTTGTTGGATGACATGCTCGCTCAACGAGCCTTGCGGGCGGGGACTATGAGGTCATTGAGGGTCTGGCAGGGTCCGACTGGGCTTGGGCGCAAAGTCGAGAACAGGACGTTCGTTCGGAGGTGCTGTTGGTGATGTCGCAGAGGGATGCGCTGCATCGCGGAGGCTCAGCGGTCAGGTTGGGGAACGTCCAGCGGGGTCTCCCAGGCGAGGCTGCCCCTGGAGCTGTCCTAGAGACTGCACTATGATTGGCTGGCTAGCTAGCTGCAAGGGCCTAAAGCTCTGGCACGAAATTTGAGGTGCGGCTCTGCACGCCAGCATCTGACGACACGGCGCGAGGCTGCCATTCGAGCAAAGCATTACTGCAATAGACCCGATCACGGAGCAATTCTCCAACAGCGAAGTCACGCCGCAGACTATCACCGACAGGTCTCGCAGCCAAGTAACCCAGTACTCCGCCGACACGTTCCTCATTGCCTGGCTGCAAACTACAATCTCGAACCGCTCTCGCGCAGCACGCGACGAATAATCATCACGGCAGCCATGGCTTCCGAGAAGAGGCCAGCGGACGAGTATGGCCAGCTCGTGGTCAAGAGACAAAAACCAGGCACGACCACAGCACTTGCTCATCGCGATGGAGGTGCGAACGGTGCCCTGATTGCGGCGCCACGAACGAGCAACCTCGACTCCCACTTGATGGAGCTCACTGGACACACTGGGGAAATATTCGCAGCCAAGTTCGACCCAACTGGCCAGTATATCGCATCTGGATCTATGGATAGGAGCATATGTGCGTATCCTGGGACAATTGACCTGCATTTGAGTCGTGACTGACATTTTGCGATCTTGCAACAGTATTATGGAACTCATCAGGGGCATGCGACAACTACGGCCAACTTACAGGCCACAAGGGGGCGATCCTCGATCTGCAATGGTCGCGCGACTCCGAGATACTCTACTCAGCCTCAGCCGACATGCACCTAGCGAGTTGGGATCTTCAATCCGGCACGAGGATACGACGATACGTGGGCCACGAGGAGATCATCAACACTCTCGACACGACGAAGCGCGGCGAGGAGCTGCTCATCAGCGGCAGCGACGACGGCACAATCGGGATCTGGGACCCGCGGACGAAGAACGCGACAGACTACATCGAGACCGACTACCCCATAACGGCAATCGCGGTGGCTGAGGCCGGCAACGAGATCTACACGGGCGGCATAGACAACGACATCAAGGTGTGGGATCTGCGGAAAAAGGCTGTCGTGTACACGATGATTGGCCACAACGACACAGTCACAAGCCTGCGCGTCTCGCCAGACTCGCAGTCGTTGCTGTCGTACTCGCATGACTCGACAGCCAAGACGTGGGACATACGACCGTTTGCCCCGGCGGAGCGTCTAATCCGGACGTTTGATGGCGCGCAGATGGGCATCGAGCAGAATCTGGTGCGTGCTAGCTGGGACAAGAGTGGGAAGAATATTGCGGTTGGCGCTGGTGATGGGTCGGTGGTGATTTGGTCGAGTGAGAATGGCAAGCTGCAGTACAAGCTGCCCGGCCACAAGGGCGTTGTCAACTGTGCTGAGTTTGCGCCGAATGACCAGCCAATCAGTAAGTTGTCCAGGATGCCCGTTTCCGGCATGCAGGTACTGACCGACTCTTTAGTTCTCTCGGCATCTTCTGACCGAAGGATGCTTCTTGGCGAGCTCAAGTGAAAAGGTCTCTTGGACGCACATCAGCTACTAGCGGGGGAATGCGTGTGAGCCTGCCGCTCGCAAGAGGGCACTCATCAGCCTCCAAACTCAATCGCCAATTCCGCAAAAGGGTGCTCTAGCCTCTATTCAGAAGGATCACAGGGCTCGGCTGGGCGAAGGCGAGATGCGGCGGAGCTAGGCTTTGCAGTTTTGTCGCCCTAAATACGCATGGATATACTGTGGCGAACGGGCCGTTGCACTGAATCAACCAGACGGCGCACGAAAGACATTATGGGTCTTTCCGTCTTCACACTCGAAGTGTCCTAGAAGAGCCAGGAAGTGCGCTGAACCAACGAGCATTCACTTCCCTTCACCAGATATCCAGAATAATCAGTCAAACAAACCACCCCGTAGAGCCAAGACGGTCGTCTCTCAGGTGGTGATCTTTCAGAAGGAATTGCGTGTCTTAGAGTCATTTTCTTCGTTTGTGATTCAAGTAGTTGAACTGGCGAAAATATCCGGTACACGATTGCGATTTGTTCTTTCCCTCTGTCTTAATTGAGAGGCCCCTGCACCTAGAAGGCTCCCTGTATGTGTTCAACTAGTTCTCGATGCAGAGCTTGCTTTTCCCTGTGAATGATGTGTGAGTGTATTTGAAATGTGGTGACAAGCTCTTCTGTTTTCCACCAGACAGCCATCAAATTTTAGACATTTTTCACCGAGACTCAGTGGCATGAGTTGTCTGAACCTTGGTTTTGGAGTGTGACTGATTAGCCGCTGTCATGTATATGCAGCTTTAGGCAAGAGGAGAGAAACAACCCATGACGTGAATACAAGAGGTTTTGCTCGAGACAGAATATCTCCGAAACAATACCTTATATTGGTCTATTTAGAATGTCTTACAGCCTAGTACATATGTTTGGACGTTGTGGGTTGTATGTATATGTCGTTCGTGGGCCAGACCCTCTGAGTAATGATTAGCACAACTGGAAGCCATCGGGCCAGTCTGAGAACACAACGTGCAAAGCCCGCGCGGGTCTCGTGCGCCAGGACACGCACGCATGGCAACGTGGTTGCTGTGCGGAATGGATGATAGGAGCCGCGTAAAAAAACGCGACGAGGATCGCGGCGCGTGCTCGACACGAGCAGGAATATTTGGAGAAGCCCAGTGATTAGTTAGCCTCTATGAGCGACTGGTGTATTGCCACCCGAAAGGCCTAGACTTATTGCATGACCGGATCAAAGCACAGAGCCAGGAAACCCCGTGCCTCAGGTGGCGATATCTCAGGGGGACCGCGCCCGTAGATTCTAGAGCTCGAGTGCGTCGAGCGGGATGATGGAAACGTTGTATGTGCTTGTGAGTCACTCGCGTCCATCGTGCTGCACTTCCCCACTGGCCGAGGTGGTTTACAGGCTGAGAGCGCACCAGCAACTCGGGGAAACATGAAACACCAGCTGCGGGACCCTGCATGCGGCAGTTGCGCTAGAGTTGTGGATTGCTCTCGGCCAATCGTTCTGACAACCCAGTTGTGCCAAGCCAAGTTGACAACCAACTCAACTCCAACCACCACGTGGAGTCCATCACACACAGCACTGTCTCATATTCAGCTAGGTGACTTGGAGTTGTGCTTCGTTCTGCCCATATTCCGAGCCCGCTGAGACTTACTGACGCTATGTGCAGTCTCGCCACAGTCCTTGCGCAGGGGGTTCTTGACGCCCCCCCATCACACAGAGCAGACCCCTGTAAACTACCGGAACGTCTGTGAGCGTATCAATCCGCTGCTCGACCACCAACCTCGAGAATAAGCCCTTAAGCTTCTTAGGCTCAATTCAGGCAATGCCTGTTCTTGCAGTAGGGGAATGCAGCTCTGTCTTCCGAAAGGGGCGAATTGTCCGAGAAGACTTTGAATATGAACCGTGGTTTCTGTCACACTTGGTGCCTCTGACAATAGCTCTCCTCTGTCCTTCAGTAGCCACTTTCACTTCGCTTCGTCTGGTACGACACTTTCGACGATACGACTTTGTTGTTGCTCAGGCTCTGGCAGCTCGGACGACCAAGGTCTTGCACGTCATAATTTCTTGTATTGTACTTTTGTCCTGCCTCCATCGCATCATCCCGACTCCGTGATCTTAGTACTACAGTCGCCATCTTGGCAACAGATCACAAACATGGACTACCTCAGGAGAAGCATATTCCGTCAGCAGGGTCCCTTAAACAACGAGGTTGACCCGGACGTCGAGTGGCAGCCCCAACAGCTCAACCAGCAATATCCTTCACAGTCAGGCATGGCTGATAGTGAAAACCAAAACAACCATTCCACATTTACCCGCCGACCATTCTCATCACTCTTCACCCGCAGCAACGACAACGCCGGAGACCAGAACAAATATGCGGTCGCCTCCGACTTCGGCGAGAGTACTGACAACCTCGCCAGCCCAAAGTCGCGCTTCTCTCTGGGCATCCCCAGCTTGCAGCTCCCCAGCATCGGCCTGGTTGGCCACAGCAGGTTCTCAGGGCAGTCCACTGCGCCTAGGCCCCTCTTTACACAACGCCCTGGCGCTACAGGCAGAGCGGGAGTTCCTTCATCAGTATATCCTCCGACGGAATACCACCCCGCCGACAACTTTAGCAGTTCGATCCCGCCTCTGCCCACGGCACCTATGCCGACGTACGCCGGGGTGACAACACATGTCGAAGCCAATGTCTACGATGAAAACGCGCGCTCTCGTCGACACCATGAACGACACGGCAAGTCGAGGAAGAGCAGCACAAAACACAGCAAGACCCACTCGAGCAAGTCTAAGAGCAGGTCTCGCAGCACCAGCCACAAGCACAGCAAGAGCAGGAGGCACCGGCAGCACTCGAGACACCACGACACTTCCGTGCCAGCGGTGAATGGGATCACCGTCACCACAGAGTCATCACTGTCGTCGTCGTCGATGACGGATTCTTCAGGGGAAACGGGCGAGAAGAGCTCAAGGGAGCACAGGAGACGGGCTCGCAGCCCACCGAGGGCCTTCATGGGATGTTTCCCGCCTGTGCGGTCACGGCGGATGCGCACGCGCATCGTGCAGTGTGTTGTCGCTGGGTTTTTCCTGGTGCTTGTTGGTGGGATTTGTAAGTCGCCCTTTCTGTGCCTGAAAATGAATACTTCATGAAAATCGCACCTCGGTCATTTGATCCGTAACTGACGCAACCGCAACCATAGTTGGCATTCTAGCTTTGACCAACACCGTCGATCTGAGCCAGCTTACCATTCCTATGGCTGTCATTATTGGTCTTAGCGCTCTCATCTTCGCATGCTGCATCACTCGCCTGGTCATGTTCATCTCCTACAAGCGCAACAAGAGCAAGGCTCGCGCTCAGCGCCGCAACGACCTTGAAGCCCAGAAGGAGAAGCAGCAGCAGCAGTCCGCTTACACTTTCGGAGTCAACTACACCATCCCGGAAGAGCCTGTTCAAGGCTTCGACGCTGGAATTTCAAGAGTCGAGCCACCGGCTTACGGCTACTGGAGAGAGAGTATGGTACGTCCCACTCATAGTTTGGAACATGGCTGCTTCGTCTGCAAGTCGAATGATCCAAGTCTGGTTTGCATGTGCTAACTATCATGGCCCCCTCTTCAGCGCGTGGACCCAAGCAGAGCGCAGTGGCAACGCAACGAGCACTCCCCAATTTCTGAGAAGAGCCAACTCTCCCCCCAAGCACCAGACTATGCCAATCACCCTGCTGTGGCCGGCACTTCTTCCTCTGCCCCTTTGTCCTTTGCCAACCAGGGCACAACCTCATATCCTGTCATTCGCAACGACAATGAAGTGATCCACGACGACTCCGCTGTGTCAGACCTTGGGTCTTCCGCACTCTCAAACTTCAGCCCAAACCCAAGCGCTGTATCCTCCCCTTCCGTTGTCAACCACCAGGACGAAATCCCCGGCACGGCACCTACAACCCCGTGGCCGCGACCGCCTTCCTACATGTCCAACAACGGCAACGCCACGCGAGCAAGACCCAACAACAACAACGCCGCCGCAACACCTAACTCGTTCCTCGCGCCACCGCCAAACCCCCCTCCAACACTAATGCAACTTCCCTCCGACTTCTCCCTCTTCCAGACCTCTGCGTCCCGCCTCGAGACTCAACAACACCCCTCCACGCACAACGAGGAGGAGGAAGCAGCAGTAGAAGAAGACACCACGATCCTGCCCCAGACCCGCTTCCAGCCAGCATACTACATAGCCGACCCGCGCGACACGCAGGCCTACCAGGCCAAGCTGCAGCAGGACTATGCCATCGACCGCGCGGCGTCGGAGGCGGCCATGTCCAGGGCCCAGTCTCCAGTGAACTTCTCCTACCACCCGGCCTCCCACCAGCACCACCTCCGCAGTGGCGCCGGGAGTGTCATGGGCTCCTCGCTGGGCATAGGCGCGCGGTCAGACTGCGGGACCATCGAGGTCGGCATCACGCAGAGCCAGTACTTTGGCGCCGGCGCTTATGGACGCAGCATGCTCGGCGGCAGTGTGGTTGAAGGGAACAATAGCGAGATTGTCTATGACGAGTTTCATCACCAGCATGGCGAAGACGGGGAGGTAGCGTACATTGATGTGGAGGTTTACTCGGACACGGATGATGAAGAGGTCGTGCATGACGGCGTTCCGGTTGTTGGTAGCCCAGTAGGAGGAGAAGAGGAGAGGTCGAAGCGCAAGAGCAGGAGTAACAGGGACCGGAGAAGGAAGGAGCGGAGGGGCCAAGGGAAGGTGGACAGCACGCCGCTTATTGGGCAGCTTGGTGGTGCTCATGGGTGGTCTTGAAGTCGATGGCCTCCGGTGTTTGGGGGCTGAAGGGTGAAGCTCGGTTTTTCTTTCCTTCGTGGTCTAATGAGCTCGACGGGGCATGATATGTTTTCCGGTGTTAGTGGCGTATTGGTTTCGGTTTTGTTTTGTTTTCTACTTGTACACATGACCATGATGATGATAATGATGAGGCTTTCACTTGAATATACTCCTCCTTGGCATATTTTAAACAAATTGCTCTTGCTATATGGCTCGTGACCGAGAATAACTGTGCATCTTTTCTCGAAGGACGACAGGAGCGTTTCCATATGGCGAGCTGATTAGACACTTCATTGATATACTTAAAATCTGTCGGCCTGAAGGGCAAACGATCTAGTTGGCACGAACCTACCACGGTCGAAGAGGCAGACGAGTAACACGCCCTTAGATTCGGGCTTTGACACGTATCAACTGAAAAGAAAGATTTTCTCATTCCTTTCCAGGCTCTACGACATCTGTAATGCTACCCCCATTCCCCTCCCCCTTTTCAAAAACCCATACCTGACCACCCAAAGCTTACCTCGCCATCGGCAGCCCCTCCTCAATCTTTCCCATCTCCGCCAGCGCCTTCTGAATGCCATCCTTCTGCACATCCTTAGGCTCGACATACGGACTCCTAGGCCTGAACTTGATCTCGGCCCCCTCGATCCCCGCGTACCTCGCACTATACAGCGCCGCGGCATACTTTGTCGCCGCAATGTCTCCCTTGACAGCCTGCTCCGCTAGGGCAGCCTTCTGATGCAGCTCCAGCGCCTCGGCGAGCTTTCCTTGTTTGTACAGCTTGTAGATCTGCACAATCGCCTTGGGAAAGACATTGGCAAAGGCCGCGATGCAGCCAGAGGAGCCCGAGGCGAGGCCGCCGATGAGGAAGTCAGACTGTCCACCGAACGTGGCGAATGTGTCTCCGGGGAGAGTCGAGGAGAGACACGTGATCTTCGCGACCGAGCCGCAGGTGAGTTTCACCCCGACGACGTTGGAGTGTCGTCTCGCCAGGGAGGTGATGACACCCGCGCCGAGGTCCACGCCGTTGCACACGCCGGGGAAGTTGTACAGCACTATCGGCAGCGAGGACCGCGCGGAGACCTGGGCGAAGAAGTTGTCGACGACCTCGGGCGTGGTCGCCTTGCCAAAGTACCCCGGCGGCAGGACGAGGACGGAGTCGGCACCCGCCTCGGCGGCGTCGGCGATGTTCTCGAGGACCTGCTTCGTCGAGTGCTGGCCCACGCCGGCCATGATGGGGAAGTCGGGCCCCACGGCTTTGCGGGCGGTGGTGATGAGCGCCTTGCGTTCTTCCCGAGTGAGCAGGAAAGCTTCTGCGTTGGTGCCGAGGATGACGAGGCCTGCCAGCCCGGTCTTGGAGAGGTAGCTGTAGTATTGGGCCTGGGCTTCAAGATCGAGGCTGTCTGTTTCTGGGTCGAACATTGTGACAGCTGGGGCCCAAATACCGCTAGGAGGGACGCGTTGAGGGGCCATGGTTATGATTGGGGGGGTGCTTAGTGGTGATTTGGAGTTGATGAAGTTTGAATATTAATTAGAAGAGGACAGATTTTTTTCTTTGAATGTCTTTTTGGGTGAGAACAGGACCTAGCAGGACCATCGGGTTTTATCCCTAACTTATTGTCTCGAGTAGACGGACAAGTCCAGCTAATGTTGTTAAGTACTCCGGTCGCGGGGCCTGAGCCGGAACCCTTCCCCGCCCCGCACTCGGTGCTCCGCCCGGCCTGATGAGCCGAGATATGGGTCATCGTCCGTCTACATGGGGTGAAGATGGGGCTGTCGTCTGTACAAGCCTAGTACTGAGGGTCAGGTCCACCTACTCCGGGATGTTGATTCGAAAACTAGTTAGACCCGGCATAGACTCAAGCATTATCGTGAAAAGCCACTGGATTAGCATTCATATAAGTATGTTAGCCAAACTACTATCGTCGAGGTCAAAGACCAGTCTTTATGATGCCACGTGCTGGTGTCTGCTTGTGAGAGACACCTGGCCATCACGTCTTGGTTCATTCAGACGGAATATCGCCTGGGGCAGATGGATGGAAGTGGAGCAATTTATAGTAGCCGGATGTATGAGACATTTTTACAGTTTAGAGTTCTTTCTGAAAAACGCTTACTGTCGCCGTTTGATGGCACATAGAATTTGGCAAGTTCACAACAGCATGCGTGAGGATAAAGAAGCATGCAATCTTCATGGTATAGACCAATATCGACCATGGGCTACCTTAAGGGCAATGCATGCTTAGCCTTCCTTGTCCACTAAGAACAAGATCACACAATATGCCTTCCAGCCAGGAACACATACTCTGCCGTGCTAATAAGGGCAGTTGAAATAGTCTGGATGAGATTCAGACCTCGGCAATAGTACGTTTCAAGTAGTGTGTCGTTCCCAAGCTCGGCTACCGGACGAATAATTTAGGCCTGTACTTATAACCTGGCTATAAGGAGAAGTATAGACAAAAGTCCTTGCAATTCTCAAGTGCTCAGGGATGTTGTATTATCAAAACTCATCACTCCAGCACGTGGCTGTTTATAATACCGCACTGTCCACATAATTATGCACTGCACAGTATAGTCGCTGTTTGTGCAGACAGACATTCTTCCGGGATGACCTCATTGGCCAAACACCCCGCATAACTGTGGCGATGTCGGGGGCGATGATCTCTATGCTTAAGCCGAGCACTACTTTTGTCCGAAATAGATTTGTGAAAGCTGCGGCAGCAAGAAACAATTTCGCAAAGGCACAAAGCTCGTATTGGCAGACATATGATCAGACCAAATCATTGGCTAGTGTCTGCTCACCGAGGTGGATATTGTATTCCGCTAGCTTGGCATACTGGGTTAAGCTCCAAGTCGTCTCGCCTCCTCACATTCGGGGAGTCAACCCTTCACAAGACGCCGCAAAACAATCAACTGCTCCCCGAATTGTCAAGACCCCAACGACCACAGATCCAAAAGAAGACATGGCGACGACCTCCATTCAACGACCAACCCCAGTGGTATACCACATCCCACCGACAAAACTGATCCCCAACTCCAAGCTGCCTCTGCTATACTTCCCAAACTTCTTCAAGCCATCACCATCCTCATCCTCATCCTCGTCCCCACCAGCACAAGTGATAGACGCCGGGCTGGTGTACGACCACTTCCTCTCCAACGGCTGGGAGACCCAATGGATCGCCAAGTACGGGCTGAGCCAGCCGTCGCACTACCACCCGGAGACGCACGAGTGCATGGCCGTGCTGACCGGCCCCGGCAGGATCCGGTTCGGCGTGGCGGATCTGGACGCGGACTGGCGGAAGAACACGCCTCTTTCCCACAAGGCCCAGACACAGCCGGAAAAGGACGGAGAGGAGGAGAAGACTATGGACACGGGGGCGACTGACTGGAAGAAACAGGAGGAGCAGAGCCTAGGCGAGGGAGTATACTACGAGTCCGGCGGCCTCGAGCTCGCCGTCAACGCGGGCGACGCGTTCATCATCCCCGCTGGCGTGGCGCACAAGTCGTACAACCCCGCCGAGACTGCTGAGGATGCCGTGGCGCTGACGGGGGGCAGCTTCCATGGGGTCACCGGGGGCGACGATACGAGGAAGGTGGTCGCGGAATGTGAGCTTTCGGGGTTCACCATGATCGGTGCATATCCTGAGGGCAGGGAGTGGACTTGGGCTGAGGGTGGTGCCCACGTTGGTGATTTCGAAAAGGTTTGGAATGTGAGCAAGCCGAAGTTGGATCCGTTGGTTGGGAACGAAGCAGGGCTGAATAGTCTTTGGTAATAGTACTGGATGTGATTTGTGCTAAAATGTGTATAGGAGATATGCTGTTTCGAGTTTAAAAGTTCCAGACATAATTTTCGTCTTTGTTTGTCCCAAATTGCGTTTTTGAAGTAGCTAAAGCACTATATTGTATACCATTATGGATTTAATACTCTTTATTAATACTTCTGTATCGTGTCAATGTAAGACAGACTTTTCCAAGGCGAGACAAGTGAACCTCAGAATTGGAAACACTTTTAGCATCTTCCCAAACTGCTCTCATCTCGAAAGCTATAGCCTGTATCCTCTCACCGTGAAACTATAAAGTCAAAGCTAGTTTTCCTTTTCGATGCCACCAAAGTCTATACTGCTAAAGCAGGCATAAAAAACAGCTGTTGCCTGCCACCCACTCATGCATATCCTCCGCATGACGGAAAGGAACCAAGATCGCCTTGTTAAACCCACAAGCGAACTTCTTGGGCATCGTAGCCCGCCCGAAGTCGGCGGTTACCCCCATCTCACCCGTTATCTAAACCAGGGCATCAGCTGATCAGCTTGCAGGCTTTCCGCCCCCTCTTTCCAGTAATCTCTCTACAGGGTTGCCGTCCTGCACCTGCTGCAACCTTCCCATCTCTTTGCCACGTTAGGGGAGACACGAACGCTACCACCATACAACCGCCTTACCCCGCAGTGTGCCCCCCTTCCCCCCTTGTTCTATCGCGTTGCTGTTACTAAACTGACTGTTCCAGGCATATAATACCCGGACTGGACAACTCGTGACGCTAACGCAGGACGGCGGGGTATCTCACCCCGAAACAAAGCCGGGAGAGGTGGAGAGATGCGCTTTAGCTTGGAGTTTAATGCCCCCATCCTATCTCTGTCTGTCTCTACTGGGTAGGTGACTTCGGATTTTGGAGTAATTGGGCAATGGTGCACAATGCCTTGTTTATGCTAGCTTATCTCTGTGCGCACATGTACACTTGAGCCAACGCGTGTTCTGGACAACCCGGGCTTGCCGCGTACAGGCGTCTCGGCCTCGAGCGGCTTATCGAGCGGGACGCCCTTTCTGGCTGAATACGTGCCTCCGCGTCGGAGGAGTATCCGATGGAGCGGGAGAGCATCCGGTTCGCGTAGGGCCGGGCTATCAAGCCCGGCGATAGGCCAACCATTTCTTGGACGACAATTACAGCTGGAGTGACCCCTCACACGGGATGGAGATCAGCAAGTGGTCGTCTTGTATCGGTCATGAGACGCTTCGAGTGCGGAGGCGTGCAGTTGGCATTGGCCGGATAATGCAGACCCTGATAAGTGTGCTGTACCTCAATGCTAGCTTTTGAAGTTGTGTGATGTGCCTTGCGCTGCGTTGGCATTCTTGAGTCGACTTTGGATCGTCAACAACTTGGCTCTTGCCGTTGGTCTTTTTTGTCATCCGACCGCCCCAAACGTTCAGCTCGACTCTGCTACATCGAGACACACTGTCGCCATGATTACTCGGAAGACAAAGCCAATCCCGCTGAGCCTACTTCGTAACACGCTCCAACGACGGACTAGCACAGCCATCGGCTACACAAGCCTCAACCATCACAGAAACTACTCCTCCAACAAGAGGAACGTTCACGTCTCAACAGCAGCAGCACCTGCAATCGACCTCCACCATGAAGACCATCATCTTGCTACAGCCACACGTAACGAGACCAATGCCAGAGCCACAAGCCGACCACTCTCTTGTCTCCCATTCCCACAACTCCTCCGCTCCCTTCTGATAGCAACGATATCCTCGCATAGGTTCTTACTCCTACCGGCCCTGTACACGCTGCAGTTCCTCACCGCGCGCTCCCACACATCCACGATCCTCTCCGTCGATAAGAACCCCCTGCTCCACGGCATCCTGAAGGCGACCTTCTACAACCAATTCTGCGCCGGAGAGACGGGCGAGGAAACTCGCCAAACCGTGCGGAACCTGAAGGAGCTTGGGTTCCGCGGGATCATTCTTACGTATGCTCGTGAGACGATGTTTGATCATCGGACCAAGGCCGAATTGGCGCACTTTGACTCTGCCAAGACGCAGCGCGGATCCGGGGTAGGTGTGGTAGAGCATGATGCTGATATCGAGGAGTGGCGAAGGGGAACCTTGGAGACGGCGGCTCTGGTTGGCAACGGGGACTTTTTAGCGATCAAGTAAGTGAAAGAAAATCGTGATTTCCCGTTTATGCGCGCAAGTCCTGGCTAGTTGCACAAAGAACAACTTTCGTCTGCAGACTTTTTATGTATGGTCCCCGCAAGATCAGAGTTGATGTTGACATTTCGAGTGAACAGACTCAGCGGGGCTGGCACAGCAGTCACTTCCGCCTTCGCAGCCCGCCGTCTCCCGCCGCAGCAGATGCTCACGGCCCTGCGTGAGATATGCGCAGACTGTGCCTCACGCTCAGTGCGGGTCATTGTCGACGCCGAGTCGCAGCACTTCCAGCATGGCATCGCTTTGACGACGCTGCAGCTCATGCGCGAGTTCAATCGCAATGACAAGGGGAAGGGCGAGGACAAAGCGGTCGTTTACAACACATACCAAGCCTATCTCAAGGCCACACCTGACCAAGTCGCCGAACATATGCGTGCCGCGCACGAAGAAGGCTTCACGTTAGGGCTCAAGGTCGTCCGCGGGGCGTATATTCTTTCGGATGACAGGAAGTTGATCCACGATACGAAGCAGGATACTGATGATGCGTACAACTCGATCGCAAGGGGTGCGTTAAATCGGTCGTTCAAAGAGTTTGGCGATGATGCTATCCGTGGGACGCAGAAGAAGTATCCCTTCCCTTCGACGAATCTGCTCGTTGCCAGCCATAACCGCGAGAGTGTATTTGCGGCGTATGAGCTGCACCGGAACCGAGTTGTGGCTGGTTTGCCAACCGTGCCTGTGGCGTTTGGTCAGCTACAGGGCATGTCCGACGAGGTGAGTTTCGGTCTGCTCGAGCACGGGCGGAACTTGGCAGCGCAGACAGCTCAAATATCGGAGGAGGCACTTCGTGATACCACGCCAAAGGCCCTCGCCATGGATGGCGGTGGAGGCGGCAGTACCCTGACAGAGGATGTAGTGCTGGCGAGAAGACCATCAGATGCTGAAAGAGGTCACAACGCTCGGTCAGCGACGATGCCAGACGTGTTCAAATGTACGACGTGGGGGAGCATGAGCGAATGCATTGCATATCTTGTACGGCGAGCCGTGGAGAATCGCGATGCGGTCTTGCGAACTAGTGACGAGTACACGGCACTGAAGAGTGAGCTATGGCGACGTTTGTTCTCCCGTAGCTGATCTTGGCCGATAGCAATAGTACATATCATCGACACAATCTTAGCATTTCCAAGGCGAGGTCCAACTTTGACATAAACTGTAGAAGCTGAGAGCCAATCCAATTTCGTGCTGTCCTTTGAGCTTGACAAAAGGCATCCTAAATGCGGAAGGCTTACTACCGGAGCAGGGTAAGTAGATGCATGGAGACCTTGTGAAGGATGGAAGTGAGACGCAGCAATGTTATCAGCGCGATATCTGTTCCAATTCATAGGATCAATGAGTGAAGGATTGGGACACTGGAGCGCAATTCTGGCAAGGCTGCAGTACCCGCATCCGACATCCTTCGCGTATTGTCAAATTAAACAGCTCACCGAGCACGAGACGTTACATTGTACCGCGGCGATTGATGAAAGCCGCTGTCCTGTGGGAAGTGGATGTGGAAACACGAACAACAAGAATAACCATATGGATCGCGAGCATTTCAACAAGTCGCTAAGTTCCGAAGGTCGATATTACTTACCGCTTGGTGCGGCTGATGATGTCCTAGCGCTACCATTCCTCGCGATCGGAGTTGTCCCAATTTCGGCGAAGAACTACAGGGAGGATACGTGCCGGAGCAAGACTTTGGGCTGTTCATTCTCGAGGAACAACGGTACCCCTACCGGCACAGCCAGTTTTGCCATTCATAAACACGGCGAATGTAACATCTCGTTAAAGAAGGTTTCCTGCAGGCAGGTTTCCGGTTGAATATGATCAGGCCACCTGAAAAGTATCGCGGCAGCAGGCCGATTGAAGGCGACAGACGTGAGACGCCCCGGTCGCCCGAGTAGTAGAGAACATTGTGATCTGTCATTGGCCAAGTGAGACAAGAAGTACGCTGTTGTGCTCCATGAGTTAATGGCGGAAATGGCAAATATGATCGTCCTCACTTCGGCCAAGTAAACAAAACTGGCGATGGCGTGCAAGGGCAATTAGTGGCCGAGTCTCGCCTGTATTTTAGACGGCAAGGGCCCGATATTGCTTGTCTGAAATTAATTGCGTTCGATTGCCATGTGGAGATTTCCGGGGCTGGAGGCATTGAAGCCTCACCACGATGGCTGCTTTCCAAGGACATGGACTAGTCCTTCCATTGTGACACATGTCGCCGCTCGGACGTTCCTTCGTCAGCCTCAAGTTCAAGCGCAGCAGAATTGAGAGCTGCAGGCATCGCGGAACCAACTGTGTCTTTGTGTGGATCAAGGAGCGTTTGGGTCGGCTCTCAGATCACTGCTGAATCAGGGTCCTCTAGCTCCATGAGTGTTCGCTCAGTGGCTTGACAAGCCAACCACGACGGCACAGTCAGCCAGGGCCCCCTGTCTCCCTTGGCTCATGCGTGCTTAAGTACACAGTAAGGGCCCCGCCGTCACCTATGAGGCCAGCACAACCCCAATGGTGCTTGGAGTGAACATCATTCCACGAACAACAATGCCTAAGCATTCCAACGCGTCCACTGCTAGATATGCGTATGGCTTTTGGCATGTAGACTGGTGGAGGCGAAAGATCACGGCTGCAGACAATACATCCCTGGACATCTAACACCTCTTCAATTGTGATAGACCTTCATGATGTCAGCAATCGCAGCGGAGAAGAGCCGAAAGCCACATACGTGTGTTCATTTGATGGAAGACTGACTGGGGTAGGCGCTTGAGCATCCGCCGTGCTGTGGACCAGGGGGCCTGCAGCACCTGGGATGGCGTGTTAGAGAATTGGACACGCGGCTTGGCAAGGGGTGGTCCCTGGCGAGGATCAGCCAACTTACTCCATACAGACGACCTCTTTTCCTTGGTGGGTTCGCAAATTCCGCGACGAGCCATTGATTTGTCTGCCAAGGGCTGGCTGCTGACCATGCACAGCACCAACACGTTGACTTAAATGGTCCTGCCAGAACGTGGCTAGCGGGCTGAGGAAAACCTCGCCGGTGGCTTCTTTAAATGCTGTGCTTGATGAGCGAGCGGGTTGAAGATGCCTTTTGGTAGTGCAGTGTTAGTGATGGCTCGGCCCGACCAAATTCAGGGGCACGATTCATAAGCGTCGACGAGAGCGCCGGACCAGCCCGCCACCGTCGTTGCACCAGGCCATTGGCAAGAGACGGACAGCATTGGTGGGACGTCGAGTAGTCCGTAGCGTGGCCCATCCACAAGATACTGCGCGTAAAGTGCCGGAGCGGTCTACGGCGAGTGTGACAAGAGTGCTGGGTGGTTGTGTTGACCATGGGGCCGCTCAAGAGTCTGAGATCACCAGCGAACACTACCAGATCGGGCCGAGGGAAGAGTGTTGCTGGCTCGTGACTGGAGAATGGATTGAGCAATGAGGATCAGGAGCGCTAGTGTGTCTTGGGGCTTGCCGCTGGGATGTTGACACGGACTGGCAGAGCGTCTCATGTGCAATGGCTGGGAATTGCATGCCATTGACTGTCTGCGATGACAAGGAAGCACTTGACTCGCGCGTTGGCATTGTCTTTTGTCCGTGTAGATCATGCCGGCCATGGTACTTGGGCGCTGTCCAAGCAAGATTCGGGTGGATTCGCTGGAATAAGCCGATGCTTGAACAATAAGCCGATGAATGAAGCGGAGGGGGATGCCGCTGTTGGAAGGTGGCTGACGGCGAAGAGGGCGGAGCTACCCAGACGAATCGGCGGGAAAGTAGCATTGCGTTACAAGTCTGGGGTTGTCAAGCGGCACGACAGGCTGACCCTGGCAGGCGACGAGGGTGCAGGATCGTGGCCGGCCGGAGGAGGCATCGCAAAGAGGGAGGCGGAGTCTTCCCAGGTTGGAGGGCAATGGCAATGGGGCCGCCAAGTGCAAGTTTGACAGCAGCCCCTGCCCCCGCTGCACCAGCGCCTGTGCTTGTGTCTGGCGAGCCTAGGGCTGTTCCTGCATGCCCAGGTGCCCGCTCAGCCCACATGCAAGTGGGAGTGCGCGCTCCTTCCTGCCGGGGGGCTGCCCTCCAGGGCTCCAGGGCTCCAGGGCTATTCTTACCTCGAGCTGCTTCCAGTACATACATCAATCAGGGTCGCACCTGCCTGTCCGCTCGGCGCTGCGCCTTCCCTCTCCTCCTTCCTTCCTCTTCAGGTCTTGCTGCCGCCTTCGTTCGTCGCCTTCGTTGTCGTCATCTGTTCTTTTCTTCATCTCTCGACCCTCACTCTTTTCGGTGTCTTGTCCGTCCATTCTCTTTTCGACCGCTCCACGCTCTTTCCTATCAACTCGGTCGTCTATCAGCAGCCCCGGCGGTTCTTTACATCCACAACTCAGCGATACGGCACCTCAAAACGACCACAAGCAAAGCAACCTCAGTAGCTGTTCACCGCCTACAGCAACACATACTTTGACAGTCGGAAGTTCCACACAACAGACCCTTGTCTGTACCACAGAGTTTCATTTCGATCGGTGTAACCACCATTGTATTTGTCTCTATACCGAGTGCCAGCATACATTACCTGTTGGCCAGCTTAACTTTCCCGACAAGACTATCAACATACATTGATTTTCCAAACTACTGCCAGCAGTTATCGACAAGATGATCATCCCAATCTATGCTGCCGTTGTCGGCCTCCTTGTCGGCCAGGTCGTTGGCCAGGCCGCGCTATCCCCCTGCGCTGCAGGCTGTGTTTCTGGCGTGCTGGCTGATACGGCCAAGATGGGTTGCGCCGTTGGCGACACGGCCTGCGTGTGTAGCTACGTTGGTGACGTGACCGATGGCGTCCATGACTGTGTCGTTCAGGCTTGTGCCTCCGAAGGTGCTGAGCAGATCACACTTGCGCAGCAGTCCGCAAAGGACCAATGTGCTGCTGTTGCGAAGCCTGCTGCCTCAACCACCACTTCTCCTGCTGAAGCGCCAACCACTTCTCCACCCGCAGCCGCCTCGCCAACATCGACTCCTGCGGATACTACTACCACACAGCCTGAATCGACCAGCAAAGCCGATTCCACTACGGCCACAGCCGAGTCTACATCTACTGCTGGGCCCACATCTACCCCCCAGCCCACGTCGACCACCGCAACGACCCTGGAGACGTCGAGTGCATCTTCGTCAGCATCTAGCACCTCTGCCAGCACCTCTGCCAGCTCATCCACCAGCACCTCAGCCACCACTAGCGTAAGTTTGGAGCTTGGTTGGCGTCTTCGCATTGTCTCTTGCTGACCTTTGTGGCTTTCAGACGACATCCTCCACAACTCAATCAAGTGGCGGTGCTGCACAGACTGGCGAGTCTAGCCAAGATCAGGGCGAAACTATTGGGCCTTCTGGTCTCTCTGTTGCCGCCAAAGCCGGTATTGGTGCCGGTGTTGGCGTTGCACTGATCATGACTGGTATCGTGGCCATCTGCCTTACTGTTCGCCGCAAGCAGAAGGAGAACGATGCCCGCCGTGGAAACATGATCGACATCTCTGGTCCTCTTCCTGGCGGTGGCCGCCAATGGGCTAATGAGGAGGGCAAGTATGGTACAACCGCTACTGTTGGTGTCCGGGGTTCATACTCCTCGGAGCTCGACCGCCATGCTAGACCATACGAAGAAATGGTGCCGCACATGCAGCCACGCAACATGATATAATCATTTGCGGGAAAGCGTGGTTGGTGTATTTACTAGAGAGGTTGCAAAAGAGTTTGCAACTCAGCAATCATATGGGATGAGGCAGTCGATTCGAGGCTTGAAGGACAGGTTATTCCGATCATGTATGCGTTCAGCATGTTCTTTCTCATTCACAACGGAAACACACGAGCCTGCGGGCGCGCCCCATACTACAAGGGGAATTCCATCAGAGGTATCGCAGTCATATGAGCAGTCGGGTACGTCATATAAATCTAGACGTCGATAGCTCTTAGACAAATCATAAGAAGACAACCACTTTGTTCAACGGATCATTTCGAGAGTATAGGTCAAACAAGAATAGCACATACGTCTATTGTTCATCAATTATTGACTCGCCAAGCGTCTCGCCAAGCTGAGTCAGTGTCTTTTCATAGACTTTGGCTACATTCAGGTGTAGCTCTTCCTCTTCCTCATCATTTTCGAAGCGATCGAGTTCTACCTCAACTTGCGATCGTAATGGCCTTTGATCTGACGATACTTGTGCTTGCGTGGCAGGTCCTGCTTGTCCTGAGCTAGCCTGATCATCCGAGTCCGAGTCCGAGTCCTCGACAGTCCAGTGAAATTGATGGTCCGTCGCAGCCGCGGCCCTATTCGGACCTTCAGCAGCGTGAAAACTTCCACTCATGGGCTCGTCTTCATCTTCAATTTTGACGGAGTCTTTTGTATGATACGTCGGCGATCCACTCTGCCCCGTTACCTCATCCACCCCATCAACCTCCGATTCCTCCATCTTGATCCTCTTCCTCGCCTCGTCGGCAAGATGTTGGTCCAAAGCATCTCCTAATGAAGGTGTGTCTACAGCCTGCTGCTGCTGTTGCCGCCGCTGCGAAAGCTTGCGCTTGTTCGTGGGTGGTTCCACATCTATGAACTCCTGGCCTGCTTCCTCGTCCGAAGACGAGGAGTCCGCGTCATCGATCTCCTCTGGTTTTATGGTTGCTGTGGCGGCGACTGGAGATGTAGACTCTATAATCTCTAGCCCATCGTCGTCATCGTCGTCGTCGTCATCATCATTACCGATGCTGTGAGTTACAATCATATCTCGACCGTGTCCGGCTACGGGAGTCTTATTCCCCCCTTTCCCTTCAACTGGTTCATCCTCATCCTCAACATCCTCGACATCGGCCTCCCCACTCATCACGACAGCAACGAGCATCCTCGTCTCGTCAGCGAGGGATTTGATGCGAACCATATCCGTCTTGGAAAACCCGGCGCTCAGCCCGCGTTTCTGGAAGCCTGGCAGAGGCTCCTTGGTCTTAACGTCCCGCCCTATCAGGAGTGAGGCGAAGCAGTGGTCGAGCTTCTGGAGTAAGTTGAACGTTGGCCGTGGCGAGGGAGGGAAAGAGGGGAGATACTCGTTCAATGCCAGGGCCAGAGCTAGGAGTGTTGGAATCTGTATCGATGCTGGAAAGCAACGCTGTTAGTATTACCGGCTCACAACAAGGGCGAGGACTTTACCCCCTTCAATAGTGGCCCAAACGATAGGCGAGAACAAGGGCGCAGACTCACGTGTTCCCGAGAACCACAGCACATCAACAATCTCCTCCATGTCCACACAAAGCTCATCCATGCTCTCGTAACCCTTGACCGTGTCCGCCGGGTCCGGGATACCATGCTTCTTGACCCAACGGCGCGAGATGTGCATCATCCGCTGCGAGACGTAGTCTCGCGCGTAGTCCTCCTTCCTGGACCCTGGCAGTAAGGGCTTCGAGCGCGGCCGGGGCAGGCGCGCCGCAGCCCGGCTCGATGCTGTGCTTGGTGCTGGCGAGGGGAGCGAGGGGCGGAAGAACCCGCCTGCCGCTCCGGTGGGCGTTGCGGCATTGCTACGGGGCTGAGAGCTGGATGCGAGCGTGTGTGGTGTTGCCATGGTGTGTGTGAGATAGGGGGCGCGCCAGAGGTTGTGGTATGTGATCAGGAGATGGTGGTGAGCAAGGCTCAGCTCAGCTGGCTGCGATCGTGGTTGTGAGACTGCGGCTACCGCCGATTCTTCATTTCAAGCTGCTCGTGTCGCCATGCTGGTGGCTGAAATTGTGATCAAATCCTGTTCATAAATAGGTCGAAGACTTATGAAAGGTCACGTTCATAGGAAGTTCCTGATCAGTTAAAGGTTCACTTCGACATCGTCTTTCGTCCTGCATGAGGTGAGCACTTACATGTGGGGACGCTGCCATCCCCGGCTGCTCCCGGTCCATGCTCGCAGGAGCTATGAATTGTGACGCAATCCAGGTAGCGTTCTGGGACCTCATTTAGTCGGCTGCGCCACAAAAAATCCCTGTGGCTTGCGTGCCGATGCTCATCATCAGACGCCCCACCTCTGGGCATCATTGTGGCTTGCGTGCGGCATCGACTTTTCTCCAGCGGCAACTGCGTCAACACCAACATCAATCGACAGCGCCCAGCCCACGAGCTTCCCATCTCGCCAGCACAACCCACCCAGATCAGACACAATGGCCCCGAAAAGAGTAGAATCCGGCCGCCAGCGCGCCTCTCCCGGCTTCATCGGCTCGACCTACGCCGCCCTCACATCGTCCGAGAATGCGTCCGTCGTGCGCAGCGTAGCTATCTTTGGTGTACGTTTTTGAGCCTTAAAAGTCTTGGGAGAACTCGCCATGGTGACCTTTTTTGGGAATCAATTGCTGATATTCACATAGGCCGCCGTCGCTTTCCTTGCTACATCGTGGGGCGAGTTCCTTCTTCCTCCGTACGTATACGACACTCCTAATGACGACTTGATGGCAACGGACTTGTCCACTGACTTTCTTGTGATGGCACAGGGAGTAAATCGATCCTCTCAACTGCGCATACGACACGAACGATCTGTGGCCTAAGAGTGTTTCTTCTCTCCGAAGACAAGCGACTACGTCACGTCTAGAAAGCTCGACGACACGATAGTCACCGCAATGAGGGACAGGCCCATGTACAATATCAAGCCAGCTACAAACTGTATAATACACACACGATAAATGACGACTATCGAGAGGCGGAGTTTCGGATGTACAAAAAAGCTACTGCTTTCATCACGTAATTAAGTCGAAGCAACGTGCCAGAAATACCAACGATCAAGATTTGTAACGCTGTGAATGAACACTGGCTTTCGCCAAGAATACAAGAATGATGACTCATTTGGCATTCGTCCCCAGTTACGCCACGGCTCCCTGTTACCCTCGCGTATTTGACTTGTAATAACACAGCTTTGAAGGAAGCATTCATGAAGCGACCATGAGTGATCCCATGCACGTGTGCATGTGAGCATGAGACCTTGGAGGAAATGTGAGTTTGGAGAAACGGGGGTGCGTTTGTTCTTCTTGTTCGATTGTGATACGACACCCTCTGATCGAAAGCTCTCACGCGCAATCTAGCAAAATTCGTTGCCCCATAAGCGTTCGAGATACGATCTTCCTCACCTCATTGGCAACCATAACACGATACAACAGTGCAGACTACTCACTACAGAAGCACGCACAACAGAGACACCTGCAGCAAGGTACATAGTTGGGACATTCTACTCATTGCAGAGCGGCCAACTTCCGCGATCGGCTAACTGCATGTGGGTGATTTGACAACTTTCCTGACCCAGATCTCTCCAACGGGATCACCCGGGTCCTTCACACATTCCCATTCGCCAATGCCATAACTTTCAGGAGCATTCCGCATGCCACGGCCGCCTCCGCCAATGATGAGGTTTCCAGGTCTGTACTTGGGGTCCATCTTCATCCTGCGGATGACCGAGCCATGGACACGGACAGTATCTGGCACGTCGCGTGTCTCGCCACAAGGCAGTGGCCATCGGATCGGCTTCCACGACCCATCTGGCTGAAGATCCATTCGTCGAAACGGCATGTACTCCATGATCTTCCAGCTTAGGACTTTCAACCTGCTGAGCCCGCACCCGTATTCCAGAGAGTCGTGCAAGGTCGCCAGGTGCGCTTTGTGAAGCATCTCATGGAAAGGGTTAAGCGACTTATCGTGATCGCCTTCAGCATCACAGCCACCGTCCTCCTTGTCAGCGACTTCGTTTCCATTGCGAGTCGATTTGTAGCCGTTGAAATGGGCCCAGTTTGGCTGACCTTTCTCCGAGAAGTTGGTGTCTGCCTGCGAAGCACCCAGCTGGGGAGTCGAGGCCTCGATACGAATTTGTGGGAATGCTTCATGCTCCTTTTCGCCCTCGGCTCTCGCCTCAGCTGTCTCTGCGACAGCCTCTTCCAATGTATCCCAGACGCCCATGGCAACCAGTTTCTCGGGGTCGAATTGAAGACCTGCTTTAATAGCCTCGCGAATCATGTACGCCAAAGGAACATGGCTGCATGGCTTTTCATCTGTCTCGACCTCCCAACCGCCGCCGACATCGCCATGGCCGCCAGCGAACCTGTTGTTGCGGAGTCAGTTTCAGATTGATCAACGAAGGAATGGGGCACAAACTTACCAGACCTCATCTATGTCTTGTTCATCGTCCGATTCTGGATCTTCCACCACCACCCGAGATAGTTCGGAACCATTGGCCGACGTCGCGCGGCTCATGTTGACAGAATTCGTGGTGATACGAGACCTCGAACGCGATCGAGGGCGGAAGAAAGACTCATGCGGCGCGAGCGTGGCCCGGCGCCGTCCACGTGGATCATCTGCTGGAGCCGACGTGCTCAGATCAACCACGGTGGCGCGTCGAGCTCTGTACCTCTGACCATCCTCCTGATCTTCCTGTGGCTTGGGTTTGTCGTGATGATGGTGGTGTCGGTGGTGCTTGGCTTTGATCTGGCTACCTTGGTAGATCAGATCCTGGCGAAATTTGGCTCTGCGCTCATCGATTGAGACGCAGTGTCTGACAACCTGGATGAAGCCATGTTAGCAAACCTGCAGCGTCGAGTACATCTCAGGAGCGCTTACCTTCGCACTGCTCCTCGCCGTGTAAGGAAACTTGGACCGTTGCATCCACGCCGTCTCGAACCGCGGAACCGAGTTGACGGTATCAAACAAGCCGAGGAACCGGATGCGCTTCACCGGACGACTAAAAGTCTCCCGAAAGCCCTTCATGAAACGATACATCTCGCGTCTCTTGCCTGCACCTGCGAGCGAGTCATCATGTTCTCTTGCCTGCCATTGCGAAAACGCCTTCCAGGCAAAACCGACCATCTCCTCATTCCCATGAGACAGAAGGCCGACATGGTCGAGCATCTCTGCCAGGAAACGTGCGACATATGCACCGCGAGAGAAGCCGAAGAAGTAAATCTCATCGCCGGGGTTATAGTACCTCATCAGGAAGCGATAGCCGCCCACAACGTGCTGATCAAAGCTAGACCCGATTGCCGAGTCCTTTGCTTTGAGACACCAAGATCGGATCCGCGAGGTCAGGGTCGTGTGCGAGAGCGAGGTGGAGACGACATATGTCCCGATTCCTGGTTGGTAGTAATGGACTTTACGAGTTGAGAGCAACGTCGATTAGTGACCTGCGCAAATTATTCTTGTGTCTGCGTGGGGACTCGCATCACTCACATTGGTCGTTCGCCTCTCTGTCAAGGCAACGGAAGATTTTGAGAATGTTGCTGTCACTGTCATCACCTCGGAACTTGTTGCCAGTGCCATCAAAGCACAGGACAAGCTTTCGTGTGACGGGACGTTGCGAGTCCTCGAGACCAGTCACGATTAGCGGCATGGCTTGTTTCTGAGGCGGCCTAGAGAAGTCCCGCTTCGATGTTGCATTGTTGTTGTCCTTGCTAGCATCATGAAAACGGGCTCTGGGGCCGGGAATTAGGTGAGTCGGGTCCATTAGGATCGTGCTTTTTGCTGATCAGGATATCCAAACAGCAGTCGTGTGATTACAAGAGGCACGATGAGGGAAAGAAGACAAAGTGTCAGATTGGCCAAAGCAGGTCATAAGTTGTGGAACATCACAAAAACGGCACTTGAAAGCGAGCAACATTTGAAAGGAGGAAGCGCTTGGGATCCGAGCTGCGACAATGTCCCCGAACATCACGGCAAAAATTTGTCCGGTC
The DNA here is from genome assembly GCA_031142775.1 of Microdochium paspali. NCBI lineage: Eukaryota > Fungi > Ascomycota > Sordariomycetes > Xylariales > Microdochiaceae > Microdochium > Microdochium paspali. Next base: position 342,933 of record JAVBIV010000007.1, read on the forward strand.
TGCATATGTCGGCGCTCCTGCACAGCAGACGCGCATGAGACAGGACACGATCCGAAGCTGACTGAATCTGCACTGTCTATTACGACACTCTTCAGCTGCAAAGATTACCCTCCCAACCACTTTCAGATTATCCTCGAGCTACCGTCCTGCAGGAAGGTCTCTCAACAGGCCGCATCTGCGTCCCTCCTTCGTACCTGCTCCACACTGACAAGCTGATCGATGAGGGGATCCACGTCTTGCCGCGTCTTATCGTCGACATGCTTGTACCATTTCGCGGAGATTTCCTCAGTTTGGTGCTTGGACGTCGAGACGGCTCAAAAGCTAAAAGTGACGCATTTTCGTGGGGAGAACTGTATAGATGCGTCACTTTTTGGGCTAACTCGGACGTCTATCTCTCGCATCCGCCATGCATGCCAGACCGCTCTGTAAGGCGATCATGCACACTGCCAGCGAATGAGCACAAAGCTGATACTCGGGGCTCAAGCATGAAGCCACAGCACTACTGCAGTCCAACCCTAGCTCGTGGCCGCTCTCCCCCCCACACCACCCGAGGTCGGGCTGCAGATCGCGAGAAGACAAGGTTTCTTTTCCTCATTTTGTCGCCCAAAGTAGCCAATATTTGCTCGCGCTTTAGCCGACATCTGCAGCTTGACGACGATCCAGCTTGTCGCCAAGCCGTGTTGAACCGTGTGCTGGACCTTGTAGGAAGCTGACGGGCAGCTTCTTGAACCGCCCATACGTGAAAATAGCCCTGAGGCACGTTGCTCCGCGGCCATCACCCGCGACGACCCCCCAGACACACTCTACGTGGTGATGATTGAGAGACGTCGAAGCTGGCTTTTTGTCAGCTACTTGACTTAGCGCCCAAGGCCGACCATCTGCCGGATCCAGAGAGGGTCGCGCCTGTCGCGGGCCGGCCCCTCCCTGGCCAAACCTGTCAAGCGCATGCCAGATTTGGTCATGATCTCCACAGGGATATGCGGAGCGCGACTCCGAAGCCATGGACCTGGGTAAGCTCAGATTGCACCTCCAGCAAGCACCATGTCGAGCGAGCCTAGATGGAGAAACGATCTGTTTCTCCCGCTCTTGTAGTCAACAAGACGTCATCGTCCTGTGGCGACTTTCACCCCGCTGATGCAAATGGGCTCCTGCTCTTCCACAGCTCGACTTCAGCCGGCAAGCTTGTTTGGGACACTATTGTATGCGGGACGTCTTTGGTGCTGCAGTAGCCCATGCGCTAGCTTCAGCAGTTCCCACCCGAGCGCGGAAAGGATCCTTGGAGAGGCACGGGATGTATATTCAGATGGCGAGCGGGACAGCCAATGACCCCATCTTGCGGTGTAACTCGAGTGGCGCTGTGGCTATCTCTTCGCATCTTGGTCCGCGCGCAAGTGATTGGGTGGGCTGGAAAGAAACGTCCGGTCAAGGGAGCGCATGTGTGAGACAGCGTTTTCAAGCGAGCTCTCACGCCCTCGAGACAAGGATGATAAGGCGAATAGGAAAAGGCTAGGGTGTCTGCGGCGATCTCGTCGTCGTCGACAGATCGTCGTCACGACAGCCATGAACTGTGTGGTGCTTCTGCTTGAGCTGAGTGCCAAGAAAAACAAAAACGCCCCCGGCATATGTCTACCGAACCCACTGAACAGTGTTTATTTGGGGCGTTTTTATTTCGTTTTTTTCGACACCCACCTCGCTGCTAAACCCTTAGCCTCGCTTGGCTGGGTGCAACTGCCGACGGACAATCACTGCAGCTTTCAGCTGCTCGATCCAGGATGCAAAGCCAGCTGTCGAGCTTCCCATTGGCCAGGATCGGCCCTGGGGTGTGCCTCCGTCCCGATGAACCAGCCAGCTAGTCTCGTTCGGCGCCAATCCTGCAAGATCATAGTTAGCCAACCGCCAAAGCTCCTCACCCTGGCAGCGGCACCATTGCATTTTCCAGGTTGAGAATGGTGTCTACACAGGCTGAAGCTGTCTTTCACCCACTAGCCGCTGGCGATCTTACGCCCACACGGCTGGATAGCTGAGACCTGGTCTGGCGCAAAGCCATGCAGCCTTGGCCGACTAGCATCTCGAGGACCTCTTGGGAGTGTTTATTCTCATGCACTGTGTCGGAGGTGCTCGCCCGCTGCTGTGCATAGGTGCCAATGGTGACGAAGCCGAGCCGCGTCGTCGTGTCACTGCCGCTGGGTTGGACAGAAGCTGGCCGCATAAATTTGTGACGCGACAACTCCAAGACAACAACGTCGCGTGACTCTTCATCTTTTTCTTTGATATTTTCCTTTCGGTTCTCCGCTTTGCAACTATACGATACCCCAGGAGAAGCAGGAAGTCTGCCTCTCTTACACACATACCACAACCATGACCTACATGCAGGAGAGCAACGGCGCCAATAGCAGCCAGAAAGGCGCCCGCAGCTCATCTAGCGTGAGCAAGACGACAGCATCACCGCCGGAACCTGCCAAGGAGGCGCCTGTGAAGCCCCATGCTGCGACTCGTGAAGGCGTGAAGGCGACTTTTTCGCAGTTCTCGCAGTTCATGAACGTCACAAAGGGCCCTTACCCATCGCAGCATGGAGACGGCACCATGACTTTGGCCAGAAACAGGCCAGGTCTGAAGCAAGATATCAAGCATCTCAAGTCGAAAGGTGAGCACATTCGCGTGTCCCTCACGCTCTCCGCCGGTTCTAATGTAGTTGTCCACGCACAGATGTGAAGACCATTGTCAAGCTCGTCAAATCGAAGCTCAAGGGCGAGCTCAACGACGACAAGACAATGCTCATGGAGCAAGTCATCCAGCTCGTGGCCTCTCTACCGCACCAGTCAAAGCTTCGCGACACACTGACAAACAACCTCATCGGCGAGCTCTGGAACACCCTGGAACACCCACCGCTCCTCTACCTCGGCGACAAGTTTCAGTACAGGCAAGCCGATGGCAGCTGGAACAACCCCAAAGACCCGATGATGGGCGCTGCTGGCACGCCCTATGCTCGCTCGGTCCGCCCGAGTCTCGTACACCCGGGCGCGCTGCCGGATCCTGGTCTTATCTTTGAGGCTGTGATGAAGAAGCGGACTCACCGTAGTCACCCAAACAATGTTTCCTCAGTCCTCTGGTACTGGGCGACCATTATCATCCACGACCTGTTCTGGACCGATCACAGGAATATCGAGAACAACAAGGCCGACAGCTACTTGGATCTTGCTCCGCTATACGGTAGCAACCAGACGATGCAGGACTCTGTGCGCACATTCAAGGACGGCATGATGAAGCCGGATACTTTCGCCGACAAGCGCCTGCTGGGCATGCCCCCGGCCTGCAGTGTCATCCTCATCATGTTCAACCGCTTCCACAACTACATCGCCAAGAACCTGGCGCTGATCAACGAGAATGGCCGCTTCACTCCGCCCAGGGATGGTCTGCCGGAAGACAAGGCAGCCGCCGCATGGAAGAAGTACGACAACGACCTCTTCCAGACAGCCCGCCTCGTCACTTGCGGTCTGTACATCAACATCACTCTCGTTGACTACGTGCGCAACATTGTGAACCTGAACCGCAGCAACACAACCTGGACGCTTGATCCGCGACAGGAGATGGGCGTGAACCAGGGGACCAAGGCCGTCGTTGAAGCCGGCACGGGCAGCGCTGTCTCTGCAGAGTTCAACCTCTGCTACCGTTGGCACTCATGTATCTCGGCCAAGGACGACAAGTGGATCCAGGACTTCTACCGCGAGATCTTCAACAAGGATCCTCTCAGCGTCACCGAGATGGACATGATGATGGGCTTCATGAAGTTCGAGAAGTCTATCCCCGATGAGCCCGCGGAGAGAGTCTTTGGCGGCTTCAAGCGGACCGAGGGTGGATCCTTCGCGGACGACGACTTGGTGAACTGCATCTCAGACGCCATCGAGGACGTTGCTGGTGCTTTTGGCGGTCGCAACGTGCCCGAGGCCATGAAGCCTGTCGAGATTCTTGGTATCCTCCAGGGTCGCCGCTGGAACGTCGCTGGTCTCAATGAGTTCCGCAAGCACTTTGGACTTAAGCCATTCGAGACATTTGAGGAGATCAACTCTGATCCCGAGATTGCCGACTCGCTTCGTCATCTATACGAGCACCCTGACTTGGTTGAGCTGTACCCTGGTTTGGTCGCGGAGGAGGCCAAGGAGCCTATGGTGCCCGGTGTCGGTATTGCTGTAAGTGTTCTTGGTGTCTGCACTGAAAGTTCTGAGCTGACCTTTTCTAGCCCACTTACACCATCTCCCGCGTCATTCTTTCCGACGCTGTGTGCTTGACTCGTGGTGACCGCTTCTACACCACTGATTACAGCCCCAAGTTCCTCACCAACTGGGGCTTCAACGAAGCTGCGTACGATCTTAACCTCAACTCGGGCTGCGTCTTCTACAAGCTTTTCATCCGCGCGTTCCCCAACCACTTCAAGCAGGATTCCGCCTATGCCCACTACCCCATGTGCATTCCAAGTGAGACCGAGAAGATCCTCACCAACCTCGGCAGAGTCAAACACTTCACCTTCGACCGTCCTGCCTACCACCCTCCTTCAGTCAACATCAACAGCTTCTCCGCTGCTAAGTATGTTGTCGGCAACCAGGAGAAGTACGGCGAGCACACGCAACAGGGCCTCACCAGCATGCTTGCCACACTGGGCTCGACGTCTGCGAAGCCGTCCAGCTCCAAGCCTCAACAGCTGTACAAACCCGAATGGTTGTCGGCCGTCAAGTCCTCGTACGCCTCCATCATGGCTGCTCTCTTGAAGGAGAAGAGCTACGACCTCGCCGGCGCCAAGTTTGTAGATGTTGTGCGCGACATCGGCAACCTCGCCCCAACACACTTCGCAGCCGAGTTGTTCGGTCTGCCCCTGCAGACCAAGACCAACGCTAAAGGCATTTACACTGATGACGAGCTTTACATGGCCTTGGCCACTATCCACATGAGCCTTAGCCGAGACCTTGACCCTGTGAAGTCATACCCGCGCAGAGAGGCCTCGGCGGCGCTGGCACACCAGCTCGGTAGTTTGCTCGAGACGAGCGTCAAGAAGTCTGGTGGCGGTCTTCTCGGAGGCAAGCCCAAGGCCGGGAGCATCGCCGCGCACGGCTCCAACATGATCAAGTCCCTGTCCCAAACCGGTGCGAGCAAGAGCGACATTGCCTGGAGCCAACTCCTCCCTACCGTCGCGGCCACCGTGCCGACTATTGCCGAGATGTTCGCCCAGGCTCTCGACTACTACCTAACACCCGAAGGCACAAAACACATCTTCGAGCTGCAGCGCATCGCCGGGCTGGAAGCCACGCCCGAGACTGACGCGCTCCTCCTAGGCTACTGCCTCGAGGGTGTCCGTCTCGCCGGCGGCTTCGTCACTTCCCGCACCGCCCTCTCGGCGGACACAATCACAAAGGAAGACGGCAGCCAGGTCCACATCCACCCAGGCGAGCGCGTCTTCGTCAACTGCGCGACCCAGGACGAGGCGCACTTCCCCGCCGCGTCGACCGTGAACCCCCGCCGGCCCGTCGAGTCGTACATCTTCCTCGGCGCCCTGGCCAGCTCGTCCGCCGACCGCGGGCTCGTCGAGGCCAGTCTGACGGAGATGTTCCGCGGCGTATTCCGCCTGAAGAACGTCCGTCGCTCGCCTGGACCGCAGGGTGAGCTGAAGAAGGTGCGCCAGCAGGAGACTCACACTGGTGTCGATGGTGCTTGGGTCTACTTGCGCGAGGACCGGGGTGCTTACGTCCCGTTCCCGTGCACCATGCGGGTCTGCTATGATGAGTAATGTTTATGAAGGAGGGGAATGAGGTCTTAATGAGCGTGGTATTGAGGTTCTGTTCGCAAATTGGAAGATATCCCTTCGATAGTTTAATCGTTTGTTTGCCTTACTTGAATTCTGTGATGTTTGATTGGTGATTTATTCGTGATGTCTCGGAGCGTGACCAGTGTAAATATTGCTCAGCTCTTGGAGTCTATCTAGTCTTTTTGCTCGGTTGTCCGCGACAGGAATATCTTGACACCAATAGTGGGCATCGGCAGTCTCGTTCATATCTGATGATCAACAATTTCATCCAAGTCTCGTGAAAGTGTGTTAAGTAGTAGCGTAGAAACTCTAAGGCTTAGGCTCACAATGATCGGTGGCACGAAGTTTGAGATGGCTTCAAGGTGAGGATCCGTAAGTGCATTGCTACAGATTCCAGGAAGATCGAGCTTGAGAGGTTCACATATCCAGAGGTCTGAGCTTCAGTCATAAGAGTTTCCGGCCAATGACACAGTATGAATGAAATTCGGAGGTAAAACTGCAGATGTTCTTGCTCCGCCACGACGCGCTGAACAGTCCACAAAGCATGGGCACGATTTGTGCAGGTGCAAATGGGTTACGGAGTCTCTATGATCGTTGCTATCTCATATTCCAATGTGGTCTGCGGAATAGAAACAGAAAAAGGGAAACCATGAAACGACTAAAACCTAACAATCAACTGCAGGCTCCCCAAAACGGCCACCAACTCAGCGAAACTGCAAATGGACTCGCACCAGAGGTGGAGGATATTCCTCTGTAACGCTATCAGACGGACGAGACCTACAGACGGTCCTGGCCCTCGATCTCCTGAACCATGATGCCGTTCTTTTCTTTGACGTCCGCGTTTGCAACTTCCGTAACATCCACTGCGTCGTCCCCGTCGAAGAAACGAGCAATTTCCTCGAGGGGAGTATAGCGAGTCTCCACAATGAAGAAATAAATAATGCCAACCTCAAAAGCGAGGAAAACGACATAACACAAGTAATATTTCCAATGCAACGCGTCGAGAGCGATGGCATTGATATACTGGTTGAACCACAGTGAGAGCGAGACGCAAAAGTTTAGCCAGGTAAATCCCTTGGCTCGAAGATGGTACGGAAGAATCTCGGTGGTGTATGAGGCGAGGAGACCGTTTCTGAGTCTTTGTTAGTTTTTCCTTTCTTTCTTTCTCATTCCCCGCCGAGAAGCTACGGGCGTACTCCGCGACTTGCACTCATATCTGAAGGGGCATATGTGGCGCAACACTTACTTGAAGTCATAAAAGATGCCGTAAAGGAAAATCATGGCAACAAACGCGTAGCCCAATGAATTGCTGGGAGACGTCTCGTATCGCGCTGAGATAATAGTCCAGATTGTGAAGATCACGAAGGTACCGATGGTGGAGATGAGGTACATCGGACGACGACCAATCTTGTCGACAAAGAAGGACATGGTGATGTTTTCGATCAAAGCTTGAGTCTTCATGCCGCCGTTGATTCCGAGTTGTGTTTGCGGGTTGGTGATGCCAACTTCGTTCATGATAGTGCTCAAGTAGTAAGAGATGAGGCCGTTCCCGCTCCACTATAAATAAGAAAAGTCAGACCTTGGTATTCCACATTTCTTGAGAATAGCCACTATCGGCTTAGATCCAATGTACGGCGCTTACCTGACTGAAGAAACCGATAGCGGTGATTATGCCGATTCTCTTGCGGTTGCCCTTCGTGCGGAGGAAGTCTAGCCAGCCAGACTTGTCCATCTCTTTCTCAAGTGCGATCGCAGCCTTGACCTCAGCGTACTCGAGTTGCACGAAGCTGTCGTCACGGTCACCCTCGGCGTGGTAGTGGGCGAGAACCTGGAGGGCATCTTCGTGTCGGTTCTTGTCCATGAGCCAACGGGGACTCTCGGGCATAAGGAAGATCTGCATTTTGAGATTGACAGATTAGTCTACTGCCTGAGAAAGTCACAAGACAATGATCCTTTCGATTAGACTTACCATCCCAAGGATGACCACTGAACAGATGGACTGTAAGAGGCTGGGGAGTCTCCAAGACCAATCGCTTTGAATCTGAAGTGTGCCGTAGGTAACCCAGCTGGCGATAAATGCGCCAGAGTGGTAGCTGGCGCCACTGAGAGTGACGAGAGTGGCACGGTCCTGGGGGTGGGCAATTTCCGCGATCAGAAGCGGCGCCGAGCCGAGCACGATACTGTCGCCCAATCCGAGGAGAAGTCTTGCGGCGATGAACATGCCGAAGTTCTGCGCTCCAGTCTGCAAACCAACTGCCACCAGCATGATGACACAGCCAACAGCGACGCCAACTCTTCGGCCAGCCCAATCGTTGAGGTAAGGTGTTGGTAGGAGACCGATCAGGGAACCCAGACTCATAGAAGCGTTGAACAGGCCCAAGCTAGAACCTGTGGGGTGGCCGAAAAAGTTCTGCCAGTACGACAGGGACTGCAGACCATTCATCATCGAGCCGTCGAATCCATTGGCGGTGTTGGTGATAATCAGGATCAAAATGTAGAAGTAGAGAAGGCGAAGATTTTTCCGCTGCCACCAAGGAACACGAGGAAACTCCCTCCCAGCAAACGGGAAGTGTCCCTTCGTGGGCTTGGGTGGGACCTGCGACTGGAGCCGCCTTGGAGGTGAAAAGATCCCCATGGTCGTGATAATGGTAAGAACAGTCCAGAGGTGATCAGGGCTGTGACAAAAGGAGACGCAATGTCTCGACTCTGATATGCGCAGAGGACAAACCGTACCCTTTCTTGGCGAGAGTCGGATCAAGCCGTGCCAAGTTATATAACTTCCGACCAGACCATCGATCACAAGGCCAGGTCCGCGCTGTTGGTTTGTCACGGTTAAAATCGAAACATTTACCGATTGGCCGGTTAAAAGCTTGTGTGAGGGAACCCTGGCCCCCCACGCAAACTAGGTCTGGGGACCCCAGATTTCGGCCCCATGGGGCCGCGATAGTGCCCTCGAATCCTGGTTGGCTCGGCTGCGAACGGTATCGAGTTTTACCGGACGCCACAAACTCCTTGATGTCGGCGGCTCTGTTCCGAAAGCCTCGTGTGGCGCCTACGATGAGTGGCTTGGGCTTATATAGCAAGATAGCGTTGCATTTGACTAATGAGTCTTGCATTGCTCCATCAGTCACCACGGGAAGAACAACGGCCTCAGACTGCTCTAATGGGACAAGGCATGCTTTTCGGTGACAGTGTATAGACAGACTCGGAGTTTCTGCTCACGAGTGACGAAGCGCACTAGCCGTAGTTTCATGCAGCCGGCGAAAAAAGGAAGGTAGTCAAGCAACCAACCTGGACTAGGTACATAGCAGAATAGTACTAGCGCTCTATCTCGTCCAGTGGCGACACTTCCTTTCAGCCTCCAACCATGGACTATCGGGACGCGTCAGTCATTTTCATTTTGCCTGAAATCAACATTCATGGCTGCAAAGTGTGGCACGTCGGCCTTCAAGAGCCCCAAGACATTAGTGCGATTCAGTAAACTGATGCGAGCATTGAAATAGCTGTGAGGCTCTGGTTGGCCCAAGCGACTAGTCGGCCAACAGCCGTGTTTTGGTGACTCTAGGTCTCCGCAGCCTGGTCAATTACTATCTGGTGCAATGCGCCACATTGTATCTCAGAGCATGACGGCCGCGCGGCCTAGGATGTCTTTACTAACGAGCTTGCAAAGATCCGGCTGACCACTGAATGCATATGCGGACATTCAGGTTCTCTCTGGGTATTTGATCAGGTAGCGGTGGACGCATATACTAGCGTTCCGGTAGTACCACATTGCATAAAACTTCCGGTTTTATATGCGAAGGGCTGGCAATGGGGCATGGGTATTGCTGAGCATGCACTATTTGACAACCTACAGCGTTGTTTATTTCCGTGGCAGCATGATTTCAAAGTCTGATATCTCTCTGGACGGCAAAATTGAGCTAGATGATCATGTGGCATTTTTGACCGGGCATGGCCGGAAGGGATTGAGAACTCGATTCGACACCTCGAACCGTTGGCCATAGCTTCCAAACCATCCCATTGCAGGTCCAACAAGGACAGCGCCCAGACTTTTACTGCACTAAGCTAGGTCTTCATTCTTCGTCGAACTCTATCAAGACCACCAATCAGATGAAGAAGTCGGTATTGCGGATATACCTCTACCACTCCGTTCTTGTCGGTGACTGCAGTCCTCTGATACTTGAGCGACAAGCACATCAGGCTATGATCTCCATATGAATTAACAGGCACTCGTGAGAGGCTCGTTAATTGGAACCTGGCCTTTTGAACCTCTCGCTACCACGAGAAGGTTATGACGAAGGATGTGAGCTGACTTATTAGGGTGATGGAAACCTTGACGTAATCGGTGGCGGTGGTTGATATAGGAGGGAACGGATCAATTTCAATTGCGTCTTATTTTGTTCCCGCTTTCTTCATATTATAGGACTTCGGCGTTTGAACCTAAAAGTTTCTTTCAAACTGTCATGTGAAAGAATGAGCGAAGGCTTAGAAATGCGGTAACATGAACGTTTCCCTGCATTCTCTCAGCTAAAGCTGTATCTGTTGCGGAAATTGTTCTTATGAACGGCTCAGCAGCTGGATCACATGACACTGTTCTTCCACAAATCCTTCCTCGTTCACTAATAAAGCCAAGTTAATTTTATCTGAGTGGCCGCAACTGTTGCGTAAGCATACAGAGACAAGGTCAGAACCAGGATAACTGGAAATCTCCTACTCCATCACCACCTCGCCGTCCGCTTTCGCAGCCGACTTCATAATATCGACCATCCCCAGCACCATCGCGTCTCTGTACAAGGCGATGCCATATACGAAAATTTGACAATTTACCACTAGAGAAAGATGGGACCTACTCCACTTTGTAGCGGACTTGTCGGACATCACCTACTACGCCACCGAAACGAACTCGTCAAGCGTTATCTGATCGCAGACCGGAGATCGTTCACTATCACACCCGGCCTTAGCACTGACAAGTATCCTCCTATCAGGATATATTCCTTCTCCACATCGACTCGCCTATAGCTCTGCCACTATTTTATATAGGGCGACATCTTGGATCAAACTCAGGATCTGGCCCTGTAGATCCAACCTGCCACTGCCACTGGTCGGAAGAAAAAAAAAAGGCATCCGCAGCGTATATGCGCCTTTAAGAGGTCAGCCACTCTGATATATCGAAACCGCAAAGATTTTGCCGAAAGGGGGGCTCCTACCTCACGGTGATTAACTTCTTGACATTGCAAAGAACTAGAAATGGCGTCCTGTCGCGTACTGTAGTATATACTATGCTATGAGCCCGCTATAGAGTGGATTATATTCCATCTTGCCCTAGTGGTAGGTTGTCACATGTCTTGATTGCATCGCTCAATGAATTATTACAATCCGTCTCGAAGCTGTTAGGCTCCCGTCGCGTTCACTGCTATCGCGGCCAACCGCGCAGCGCTAAGCCCACACTAACTCTGACCATGGTCCGCAGCCACCTGCGGGGTTTGCCGTCGATTTTGGGCTTGGGCGTGGTAGCGGATCTGCTGGTAATACCAATTTGTTTTTATTTTGGCTTTCTCGCGGCGAAAATGACGCAATCTCGCGCTTGGGGTAATGGACAATTTTGGAAATATTTTCCCATGTGAAAGGCCTGTAAGGTATTTATTTCAGCCATCAGTGAGTTGATCATGCTGTAGGAAGAAAATCACAGCATCATTCAAGCCTAGATTTTCATTATGGGGCACGCTAGATCGTCTAGCCTACGGCCACCTGTCAAGAGTACTAAGAAGGGCTCATTCGTGCGAAGAAGATCCACAGCAACAAGACCGAGGCAGAGAAAGGTCGATCTCCTGTCCACTTTTCCATTTTTCTAGTGGGCCAGCGATCGCTCCGGCATCGCCCTCAATTCCCCTTTCGCCCCCCGCGATAATATTGAAGAACAGGCATTCCCCAGATGAGGGCCGGTGATGGGTCTAGAAGAGTTTGCACTGTTCTTTGTGTGCGAGATCGGCAGAAAGCAGTGACCCACGCTGGGAAAGCCCGAAGAAGGGAATAAGACGGGGCATTTATCGCTACAGTCTAAATCCTTCAATAATCTGGGCTTGTCAGCTTGTCTTCGACCTCTAGATCTTGACTTGGACCCTTCGATCCTCGGACTCTCAGGACTTCTGCATCTTTAACGTTCCAAGCCCCCTGGACTCTCAAAAGTGCCTCAGTTTCCCACGATCACTGGAACTCATCAACACGATCATGGCAGCATATACGCCAGTAGAAGCCATCGAGCTTGCCTCTCGGGCTGGCGCGAAGAAAGGCTACATGCGACCCGAAGCCATATTAATTTCGGCCATATCAGCGGGATGCTTGCTCAGCTTTGCCTCAGCAAGCTACCTCATTATCGGCACATCAACAAAACTAGAAGAAGCTGCTCCAGGCTTGCTCAAGATGCTGGGGGCACTTATCTTTCCATTCGGGCTAGTTATCATTACCATAACGGGTGCGGATTTGTGCACAGCTTCATTCATGGTACGTGGGGACAGCCAAGGAAGTAAGTCTCAAGAATATTTCAGCTGACAAATAGTACAGTATACCACTCTCGCCGTCCTGCACCGTCGCTTGTCATTGCCGCGAATGCTTCTCCACTGGATCCTCACCTTCTGCGGCAACCTAGCCGGCGCCCTTCTCGTGGTGACACTCATCTTCGGTGCGGGAGGGATATTCGCCAAGGACCCGTACAAAGCCCACGTCGCTGAGTTCGCCACAGGAAAACAAGTTACTCCTCAGTTCCACCAGATCTTCCTCCGCGGCATCGGCTGCAACTGGCTTGTAGCGTTAGGAATATACCTCAGCTTGTTCTCGCGAGATGTTGCTGGCAAGGCTGTGGGAATGTGGTGGCCTGTTTTTGCGTTTGTGCTGTGCGGAATGGACCATGTCGTCGCGAACATGTTCTTCATACCGATGGCGCTGTGGATCGGGGAGACTCCGGGGCTGACGCTAGGCTTGTACGTGTGGAAAGGGATTGTACCTGCGTTGCTGGGTAATGTGGTTGGCGGGTCGGTGTTTGTTGCTGGGTACTACTGGTTTGTGTATCTGAGGAATGTTGAGGAAGAGGTGATTGTGGATGGTGTTGGTTTTGCGATGAAGGATGTTGAGCAGGCTCGTTCGTCGGATGATGGCGAGGATTTGAGAGATTCTAGATAAGATTACAGGTATAGATTACGATGAGCGTATACCATACGGACTTAGACATTTAGACATGGATAGAGTTCAGGCATCAAGACGTTCGGATTAGATAACTCCAGACACCATCTCGAAAACACGGAGACGTTCAGACGTGGTCTTCAAGACATCTTGATTGAGAAACCAAGTCTACTCTACGGAAAAGCCAGAGAACTCAACAGAATAGTCTCCCTTCCCTACGACTGAAGCACCAACGACAGGCCCAACAAAGTCAGGATCTGTCAGATCTAGAGCATCCAGCTTGAACAGCACCTTCATATCCGACTGCTGACCGAACTTGTAGGCAAGCTCATACTCCTTCTCCGTGTAGGAGATTTGAAGATGAAGATCTCCATCTAGGCTCTCGAGCTTGTGCTCAGCATTTCGAACCACTTCCTGACCCTTGTTAACAAGCTCGAACTGGACGGCCTTCGACGCCGGATTCAAGAAGATCCTGAAATAGCGTAGCTCGTCCTTGTACACTGCCAATCCGACCTTGTCCACCGAGTCAGACGGAATGCTAGCCACATTGTGAACAGTGACGCTGCTCTTGCCATCCAGCAGACGCTGCCTCTTGCTGATGAAAGTAGGTGACTTGCGCGGTGCAGAGAGGTCTACCTCTGAGGGCTTCAGGCTGAACTTGGTGCCGTCCTCGGAGACACTATACCGACTCTCGTCCCGATCGCGAATATACAAGATGTCGTGCTGTTTATCCGCAGAAGGTGCTCTGCTAGCACCGGTCTTTCGCTCCAGACCAGTAGGGTTGATCTTGACCCTCTCAAAGCTCAACCATCCATCCTCAGTCCACTTCGCGGGAGTGACAAAAGTCTCGCGACCCATGGTATGCCTGCCCTCAGCATCCTTGCGGACTCCGAGACACGTACCCCACCACTGCCCGTTGTCGCCTTCGAAGGCGTCGCAGTGGCCTGTATACTGGACGTATTCGTCCGTATCGCGCGCCGTGAGGACTGGGTTGGACGGACACGACTCGTAGGGACCCCACATCTCGCGCGAGCGCGCCATGGTGACCATGTGTCCTCCATGTGTGCCGCCCTCAGCGATAAGAAGGTAGAAGTACTCTCCCCGCTTGAACAAGTGCGGGCCCTCAGGGTAGATCCCGCCAGTGCCTTTCCAGACCGTTTCGATGGGGGACTTGAACTTGCCGGTGGTCACGTCGATCTCGACAAGGTCGATCGTGGTTCCGGGGCCCTTGCCCCCGGAGCCGCACAAGTACGCCCTGTCTGTGTCCTTGTCAAAGTACAAGCTGGGATCGATGCCCTTGAAGTCGAAGTACACCACGTCGCTCCAGTTGTTGGACCAGATGTCGTCGCAGGTGACGATGAAGTTGCGCGTCGCGTCCTTAGCGGTCTCGGTCGCGCGGATTACGTTGGTGCAGACAACGTAGAACTTGCCCTTGTGATATCTGATCGTGGGCGCGTAGAGACCGCCGGTAGCGAAGAGAATTGCGTGCGGGGGCTTTTGTGGATGGAGTTGTGTCTCGGTGAGTTCCAGACTGAGCTGCTCAGGACGGTTGATGGCGTTGCCTGGTGGACAAGGAAGGTGTTAGTTAGTTCTTTGAGGGTGATTCCTAATGGCAGCATACCTATTTGCTGCCACTGGACTAGATCTTTCGACGCGTAGATGGGCAAGCCGGGAAAGAGGTGGAAGGTCGAGTTGACGAGGTAATACCATTCGCCGACCTTGGCCACGGATGGGTCAGGCGCAAAGCCAGGGATGATGGGGTTGACGGCTGCCATGGTCAGATAGATCTTACGTGTAATTTAGAAAGTTCGTGATGCCTTGGTGCTATTGTCACCCTGCTCATTGGGATCACCTTTAATCACTGTAGTTGTACCAACGATTTTTGTTTCTTTCGACTATGGGGATTTGTGGGGTAAAACTAGCTTGGATCTGGGGTAAGCAGCCTGTGCGGAGAAAAGCCCGGCTAATACTGGTAATTATGTTGTGCCGCTTGGCATTTCCCCGCATACGTCCAAATCTTTGCATAGAAGCTCTGTTTTGACAATTGTGATAAGTATAAATAGCTTGATAATTACAGACTCTCAGGTGGGATCTAAACAATTTAAGCAAAATCACTAGCCAACGTAGAAAGGTTACGATCTTTAATCTGAAGCTTTCTCCAAATCCGCGAAGGATTTTGGAGTGAGGAAGAACAAGCTCCCCGCATGTTCTCGTAAGGCGACCAGGGCTTGGCGCCACGTGAATTTAGCCGGAGGACGCGCGTGCTAGCGAACTATCCCAGCGGCTTCAGGCAATTTCCGGTGAAGTCGCCGGGAAGATCCAAGAACGGCAGCACCGGCTATACGCCTCGTAGGGATAGTATGCGCCACGTCGCGAAGGATCGTGATCCATGTCTTGAGGTGCTTGAAAATTGCACATTCTCTAATGCAGCATTTTGAGACCACTCGCACTCACCCAAACTGGGTTCAAAAGAAACCAAACCAATCCCTAGCTACTATGTAGAAGAAGCGCGCCTATCAGGACAGGACTGGTATACTGCGGTTGTAAGTAGATGCTTCCTGTGATTAAAACCGCATGTGTTTTCCCTATGACGTAGTCGAAAGATTATAGGTTTAAATATCGCCGCGCTGGACCATCTTTGAGCGCGCGTGCAGAGAGACACTAGTTATTGTTAGTGGGTTCGGCGGGCCTCGTAGAACACAGCGTGGTATTCTATCAGTAGCGATGCTAGATGGTCTGTGTACTCGCTATGTTCTGTTGAAATCTGCACAGTTTCGGGATGAATTGTTCATGTTTAACACTCTGGCTAAGCGCAATGAAAAAGCGTCCTTGGGCCCGATAATTTCATGACGTTCGAATATGGGACGCCTTCGCGGAAAAGTTCTTGAGTCATGCTGGGAATCCTCACACCCCTGGTTCTTATCCATTTGCAACATATATCTCATCATGCCCTGACCTTTGATGACACGATCCAAACGGCTTTTTTCTTATATTTTCTCTTCTTTCTGAAGGTCATCTGTCGAAGACAGCAACCCAATATCTGGTGCGAAATTGGAATGGTGTGACACTCTAAAAGTCAGCACTCCCATCGTTGGAAATATCACAGAAAAGCACCGAACAATGCTAATCTCGCGTGGGGCACCAAAGGACAGAAATGAATACCTCTGTGGTACCTAGCTGGTCGCTCCAGAAGCTCCGTATGCGCGTATAAACGGCCTATAGAGCTCCCAGTCACTCATTCATAACTTCGAACTTTTCAGATTGGCAACTATAAGCCCCCCCCCCCCCGGGGGGATTGTATCCTCATTCCCATGCTCTGTGAGCACGTATATTCAATCGTCACAGCTGAATAGTCAATCACTCTATGAATTTGAGCAGCCGAACACAAAGAGCCTCTTATGAATGGGTCAGCCCTATACGACTACTATGCACCAATCATTTCTGCTAATGCAACTGTGACGTTGAGACCTTACGTGCTCACAGAGCATATGAATGAGGATACAATGGGGGAACTTATAGTTGCCTATCTAAAACAAAGGAAAGTTATGAATGAGTGAATGTGAACCTCAATGGGCCATTTATACGCGCATGAGGCGCTCAGGAACGATTAGTCAGGTACCAGGGATGTATTCATCCCTGCCCTTTGGTGCTCCACGCGACAGCAACCTTTCCTGCGAGCGTCTACCGGGTTGTTGCCGATGATTGGTGGTCGCTGCTCTCACCTGCATAGAACCCAGCATTCGGCAACAAGGGCCGTCTGACTAGGACTGAAGCAGATAGCACGACGCAGCCATCATCTAGCAAGGGCACGAGCATAAATCCCGTCCAGCACAAAGAAAACCCAAGCATATCCCTGCTCTGCACTTCCGCCGTAAGATCGACCTGGGCAGCCTCGTATCCTTCCCCGCAACAAAGTCTTCTTACGACCAGGGCAGGATTAGTTTCGACCTGTCCCATGAACCCCTGCTTTTTTCGCAACCCTTACTATGACCACCACGAACCCACAAGAACGCTTCCGCCTTGGCCGTCTTTAGCGGCCCGTCGGAGCGGACCGCGGTCAAATTGGGGTCACTACCTAGTTGTCTAGCTATCCATTGCCCATGAACAATGCAGACATTTGACGGGTTCTCACCCATCTGACAGGGTTCTGAATTCCCGTGGGACATAGACCGAGCCAAGCATGAA
This sequence comes from Microdochium paspali, assembly GCA_031142775.1. Classification (NCBI taxonomy): domain Eukaryota; kingdom Fungi; phylum Ascomycota; class Sordariomycetes; order Xylariales; family Microdochiaceae; genus Microdochium; species Microdochium paspali. The sequence continues at coordinate 360,088 of JAVBIV010000007.1, forward strand.
CCCATTCCTTCCCCGCATCAGATCCTTAGAGCGGGGAAAGTGCACGATATTCCTCTTCCTTCCATATTTGTGAGCCATTGTCTGACATTCTGGGGTCTCTTGGGGTTCAGATTCGCTTATCAAGCGCTTGGCACGATGAAATGAAGTTCCGCAACCGGTACTGGTGGTTTAACTCGACATTCGCAGTCACTAATGAAGAACAGTCGTATCGCAATATATTATAAGGGCCATGACCGTAGAAGAATGACAGTATGCGTCAGGTGTCATACGAGCCCAGACCTGGCGTTCAAGACCCAGCGCCATCTAGTTTTGACGGCTATTAACAACAATCGACAGCATCACCAACAGCATCTAGTAAATTCTCCCTTATTTGTCAAAATGGCAGACCCTGAACCAATTGCTGTCATTGGCATGGGCTGCAGACTCCCTGGTGGAGTTTCAAGCCCAGAGGAATTATGGACACTCCTGGAATCGAAAGGATCAGGCTGGAAGGAGGTTCCAGCCGATAGGTGGAACAAGGACGCCTTTTATCACCCAGACTCGACATCCATACAAGCCTACAACACGAAAAGTGGCTACTTCCTTACTCATGACCCGGCGGACTTTGACTCGCGCTTCTTCGGCTTCGGCTACCACGAGGCCGACGTGACTGATCCACAGCAAAGGATCCTCCTTGAGACGACCTACGAAGCCCTTGAGAATGCGGGCATTCCTATCGAGAGCCTCAAAGGCTCAGACACGGCAGTCTTCGCTGCCCTGTTCGCCCGCGATTATGACCGCATGGGCTACAAGAATCTCGAGACGCTGTCGAAATTCCACATCGGTGGAACCGGCGAGGCAATTATCGCCAACCGTATCTCCCACTTTTTCGACCTGAGAGGAATATCGATGACGATAGACACTGGTTGTGTAGGTCTAATACCCTGAGATAGATGACGCCTAATAAAGAAAACCACTGACACAACTGCACATACAGTCGGGAAGTCTAGTAGCACTGCATGAGGCTTGCATATCTTTGAGGACAAGACAGTCTAACCTCGCAATTGTGGGAGGAACGGAGATCATCCTCCATCCTGATCAGAATGTCTCCATGTCTTCCGGAAAGTACGTCGACCTATTCAACTCGCTTGTATGCAACGCGCTCTAATAGGACCCGTGCAGCATGCTCAACTCGGAGGGTAAATGCTTCACCTTCGACTCTCGCGGCGCTGGCTATGGCCGCGGAGAGGGTGTTGCCACCGTCATTGTGAAACGCCTTGCCGATGCGCTCAGAGATGGCGACACAGTACATGCTGTCATCCGCAATTCGGGTGCTAACCAAGACGGCAAGACCACCGGAGTCACACTGCCCAACCCTGACGCACAGGAAGCCTTGATACGGTCCGTGTACAAAAGCGCCGGCCTTGACCCGCTAGAGACGCTTTATGTCGAAGCTCACGGTACGGGCACGGAGGTTGGTGACAATGCCGAGATCCAGAGTCTCGGTAACGTGTTTGGAGAGAATCCCAGACCACACAAGCTGTACGTCGGCTCGGTCAAAACGAACATTGGTCATCTTGAAGCAGCAAGTGGCCTTGCTGGTCTTCTCAAAGCCATCTTGGTGTTGAAGAAGCAACAAATCCCTCCAAACTTGAACTTCATCAAGCCCAAGCCTGGTTTGAAGCTCGAGGAGAGACAGATAGCTGTGCCACTGGAGAACAGACCTCTTGTTCCCGAAGGATATAGCGGTCCTGTGAGGGTGTCTCTGAATTCATTCGGCTACGGTGGCACAAATTGTCATCTCATCCTCGAGTCGCTTGAGCAGTGTGTGGCCGGCTTGAAGAAGACTTCCACCAATGGGCACGTCATAAATGGATCAAGCGCTGAGAAGACAACAAATGGACACACCAACGGCCACACCAACGGCCACACCAACGGCCACGCGAATGGCGACTCCAATGGGCACACCAATGATGGCAGCGATAGGGATGATTCAGAAAAAGCTCAGTCGCCGGACGCTGCCCAGCAAAGTGTTCAAGACTCATTGCCTCTGATATTTCCCCTTTCCGCCAGCTCAGAAGCCTCTCTGGATGCGATGCCAGGCATCCTGAAGGACTGGCTCGCCTCTCGTAAGGTTACTGAGTCTGATCTCAAAGACCTTTCATACACTCTTAGCTCCAGAAGGTCGCTCTTCCGATGGCGGAAAGCATTCGTTGCTCAGGAATTAGATCAGCTCAAGTCACAACTGACCGAGCCCAAATTCTCCAAGACGCGCGCGTCAGCCTCTGCTCGCATTGCATTTGTATTCACCGGGCAAGGCGCGCAGTGGGCGGGCATGGGCCGGGAACTCGCTTCGTCTTCTAAAGTCTTCAAGAAATCTCTGGACCAGGCGTCGGATGTTCTGAAGAGTGTTGGTTGTGAGTGGAATCTGCTTGAAGAACTCTGTAGAACTGACGCAGATTCGAGAATCAACGAGAGTGAACTTGCGCAGCCAACGACCACAATCCTGCAGATGGCTTTGGTGGATTTGCTGGCAGACTCGGGCGTCTCGCCGAAGTACGTTGTTGGTCATAGTTCGGGAGAAATTGCAGCGGCCTACGCGGCTGGAGCATTGAATCGAAACGATGCCGTCAAGGTGTAAGTATTCTCTCGATGGATGAGGGGATCCGATTTCACTGACCTGATACTTCACAGAGCATACTTCCGTGGCCGTTGTTCTGCCACGGCCAAGAAGCTCAACTCCATGCCTGGATCCATGCTGGCCACTGGCTACAGTGAGCAAGCGGCACTACAGATGCTCAAAGGCGCGAATCTGGATAACGAGAAGGGTCGCGTCGTTGTCGCTTGCGTGAACAGTGGTTCCAGCACGACACTATCGGGCGACGAGCCCGCCATCGATTACATCAACTCCATCCTTGCATCAGCTGGTGTGTTCTCACGCAAGCTGAAGGTCGAGACTGCGTACCACTCGCATCATATGGAAAAGGTTGCCGACTCGTATACGCAAACCCTGGGCGATGTCAAAAGCTCAGCAACGCGCAGTGATGTGGAGTTTATTTCGTCTGTGACTGGAGAGGTAAAAAGCTCAGAATTCGGTTCAGAGTACTGGGTGACGAATCTTGTGTCAAAGGTAATAACCGTCTCAAGTTCATTGAGGTACATCGGCGCGCTAATAACGCGAACAGGTTCGCTTCCACGACGCGCTGAGTGCTCTAGCACAGAGAATGGGAGAGCTGGGGACCCGCGACGTCGCCAACATCTTCATCGAGATCGGTCCCCACGCCGCTCTCCAAGGCCCTGCAAACCAGACACTGTCCGGGATACCCGGCTTCAAATCATCCTACGTGTCAGCAATTTCGCGTGGAAAGAACGCCTCTGAGACCTACACCGCACTGCTCGCCCGCATCTTCGAGCTCGGAGCGCACATCCAGCGGCAAGCTTCTGCCGATGAGTCCTATAAAGTTGTGTCTGACTTGGCCCCCTACCCCTGGGACCACAACAAGCACTGGGCAGAGTCAAGGCTGAGTCGCGACCACCGTCTGCGTCGATTCCCTTTTCACGATCTTCTCGGTGTCTATGATGTGATGAGCCCCATCGATGAACCACGTTGGCGCCACCACATCAGTGTCCCGCGCCTACCTTGGCTTAAAGATCACATTGTGGACGGCATGGTCATCTTCCCCGGTGCTGGATATAGTACGATGGGCATCGAGGCTATGAAGCAGCTTACGCAAATGCAAAACCCAGATGCGAAGATTGTGAAAACCACGATGAGGGACGTCCGAATCGTTCGCCCGATCATCCTGCCGGCGGAGTCCACTGATGGCCCAGTGGCGGACATCGAGGTTCAGCTGATCCTGAGTCCGTCGAAAATGAGCGAGAATAGCCCATGGTACTCTGTTCGCGTCTTGTCTTTACAAGCCGATGGATCATGGGCGGAGCATGTCTCTGGCTACATCAAGGTGGATATTGAGTCTTCATCGAGGCCTGTAGCAGAGAGCTTCGGCGCAGAACACAGTGCAGTGATCGAGGAGGCGTTCGAGGCTTTGGAGAGAATCAAGTTGCTTGCTCAGGAGCAACTGCCAATGGAGACGTTTTACGATGAGCGCCGCAAGGCGGGTAATGATTGGGGCCCTAGTTTCGCTCTTCTTACAGAAGCTTACATTGGTCCCGGTGTCGGCTTCTCCAAGATGAACATTCCAGACGTGGCCGAGTGGATGCCTCATGGTTACTTTGAGCCTCACCTCATTCACCCGACTACTCTTGATGCTTCAAACCACATGTTGCCGGCGATTTTCCACCGAGAAATCTCACAATCACCTATCATGCCTGTCACCACAGAGGAGTCGACCTTTACTAGCCTCATTTCGAGTCGGCCCGGTGACGAAATGATCGTAGCCATGGAGCTCAAGCCTCAAGGCACGACAGGCGGTCTTGGAAACGTGTGGGCGTTCCAGAAGCACCCCGAGACAGGCGAACTTGTTCTGGTTAGCAGTGTCAGGGGACTCCTCATGCGGGCAATTGGTGAGGATGCTACCAAAACGTCTTCGCAGCTCTTTCGTCGCAAGCATAACTACCAGATCGTCTACAAAGAGGATCCAGACTTTCTCACCGAATCAGCCTTCCATGAGTTGGTTGCCCCGTATGTCGCAAAAGGATCCGCTTTCCTTGAACAACTCAGTATCACCGAAAAAGCCACGACGATCTACCTCCGCGACGTCGCTGAGCTGCCCATGGTCAAGGACCCGAAATCTGCTGTCCTGCCCCATCTGACGACATTTTCCCAATGGATCTCAGACTTTGTCACATCCGATGGTTGTCGTGAGGCATCTGGGTTGCTCAAAGAGGAAAATCGTGCAGCAACGCTTCAACAGTCGAGGGAATCTGGCATCGAGGGCAAGATGCTGGACCGCATTGGCAAAAACCTCCCGGCCATCCTCTCGAACAAGATCAACCCTCTCGAACTGCTTGTCGGCGATGATCTCTTGGAGACATTCTACCGTGAAGGCCCCTTCAAGCCACTCTATCTCCAGATGATTCAGTATTTCCGCGTTCTGTCCAACAAGAACCCACAAATGAATATTCTCGAGATTGGTGCGGGTACTGGCAGTGCCACTTTGCCGCTCTTCCAGGCTTTAGGCGATGATGCCCGGGATTTGATTGGCAACTACTGCTACACGGATATCTCATCCGGTTTCTTCGAGACCGCCAAAGACCGTCTTGACAGGTGGAAGAATGTCATTGAGTACAAGACTCTTGATATCTCGAGAGACCCCATTCAACAGGGCTTCCAGCCTCAGCAGTATGATATCGTTATCGCTTCCAATGTGCTCCATGCTACCCGATCAATGAAGGAGACTATGACCAATGTCAGAAGGCTTTTGAAGCCAGGGGGTAAGCTGCTGTTGGTTGAAGTCAATCGGAGCACGACAACCATTAGTAGAATTTTGGGAACCATCTTTGGTACTTTACCTGGGTAAGTTTTACACGAAAGATATGCTGTCATAATGGTGGCCTGGCACTAATTCATTATTCTTGCAGATGGTGGGAGTTCAATGATGGCCGCAAGGACTCTCCACTGCTCTCCAACGGCGAGTGGCACGAGCTGCTCAAGGCCACCTCATTCGGGGGCATCGAGTTCGCTTCACCAGACTGCGACGGCCCGCTAGCACGTACATCCTTCATCGTGTCAAAAGCCATCGAGGAGGCACATCACGAGTCTTTCTCTGCGCCCAAGTCGGTTCAGTTGGTGATCAATCCTGCTTCTTCCGTGGCCAAGACCGTATCTGGTTCTCTCAGTGCTGAATACCAGGAACAAGGCCTGTCAAGCGTTTCTACCACGTGGGATCTGCTACCAGAAGTCAAGGACGACGCGGCGACTCTGTATGTGGTCCTTGACAGCGCAAACTCGCCGATCCTGGCTAAACCGGACGCCGACATGTTTGACCGCATGCGTACCCTGCTTGTCAACTGTCGCAACATTTTGTGGATTTCTTACCAGGAGTCTGGCGGGGCAGAACTGGCTCCGAATAAAGCCCTCGTCAACGGTCTCGCTCGTGTCATGCGTCGCGAGAACGAAGGGCTGAAGTTCATCACCATCGAGGTCCGTGGTCTCGTCTCAGAGGAGAGCACATCAGGGTTGGTCAAAGAGATCTTGAGAGTTTCTCAGCTGCTACTTTCGAACCAGCGTGAGCACTTGACCACCGACGACGAAGAGTTCGTTTTGAGCTCTGGAAAGCTACTAATCCCACGTGTCTATGCCGACAAGCGCTTCAACGACTGGACAGATCGTCTCAACGGCACCACCAGTCTCACCCCCATGGTCTTCCAGAACCCGAATCTGCCCCTCAGAATGGCCGTCGGAGCCCCAGGTCTCCTGAATAGTATTCATTTCATCAAGGACGACACTCTTTCACAAGAGCTAGGCGAAGACGAGATCCAAATCGATTCGGTTGCCTTTGGTGTCAACTTCCGTGACGTCTTCAATGCCCTTGGACAACTCGCACTGGGCAGCTACATGGGCGAAGTCTCTGGTGTAGTCACGGCGGTTGGTTCCAGCGAGTTCGCCCAGAAGACGTACAAGGTCGGCGACCGAGTCGTTGGTATGCACGCACAACCTTTCGCCAGCTACTCGCGTCTGAGTGGCTACAAGGCCCATGTCCTGCCCGGCAACTTGAGCTTTATCGAGGCTGCTTCCATCCAAGTCATCTTCGCCACTGTGTACTACAGTCTTGTCAATGTGGCACGTCTCGAGGCAGGTCAGACGGTGCTCGTCCACTCTGGCTCGGGTGGTGTGGGCCAAGCTGCGATCCAGCTTGCCCGACACTTTGGTGCCGAAGTGTACGTGACCGTCGGCAGCGAGGAGAAGAAGCAGTTCCTCATCAACGACTACAAGATCCCAGAAAGTCACATCCTCTCATCCCGCGCGAACGCTAGTGACTTCAAGCGCAGACTTCTGCGACTCACGGGCGGAAGAGGTGTCGATGTTGTACTCAACTCTGCTTCAGGCGAGATGCTGACTGCCTCGTGGGAGTCCGTGGCATCATTCGGATACCACATCGAGCTCGGCAAGTCTGACATTGAGAAGAAGCGCCACGTGACAATGGGTCCTTTTGATCGGAACGTAAGCTTCGCCTCGGTTGATCTCAACGTGATCGCCAACGAGCGGCCGAAGGTCTTCCACCAGGTCCTCAGTCGAACATTGGCTCTATTTCAGTCGGACTCTCTTAAGCCAGTGCACCCTCTTAACGTATTCCCAGTCGATCAGCTCGAAGCTGCCTTCCGACTGATCTCGGAGCGCAAGCACATGGGCAAGGTTGTCATTGATTTCAACACTGACACGGAGGTGCAGGCGATCTTACCTCCGCCAGCGCCACTGAAGCTCAATAAGAGTGGGACGTACATCATCGCCGGCGGTCTGGGAGATATTGGAAAGATGCTATTCAAGCACATTTCTAAGCTCGGGGCCGGACACGTCATCACCTTGTCCCGCAGGACTCTCCCTGATGAGGAACGTGCTTGCTACGAAGAGGAAGCAGCCAAGTTTGGTGCCAAGCTGCACATTCTGCAGTGTGATATCACCAACATCGAAAGCGTGAGAAAGGTCGCCGAGTATTGCAAGGAGTCTTTGCCACCCGTTCGTGGATTGATCCACGCGGGCATGGTTCTGAGAGTAAGCTCACATTGGCATTTATGAACAATTTAGTCTAGTCGCTGACAAGGTAATCTTTATCGCAGGATCGGCCAATGACCCTCATGACCGAACCCGAATGGAATATGGTCCTCGGGCCAAAGACCTTCGGTACGATCAACCTCGACAATGTCTTCGCTTCGCCTCAGCTCGAGTTCTTCATCACTCTGGCATCCCTGGCTGGTACTCTCGGTAACCCAGGACAAGCTAATTACAGTGCCGCCAACGCATTCCAGGACTACTTCGTCACCACGCATGACCGTAGTAATGGCACCCGCTACGCGTCATTCGACTTGCCGCTTGTCGACGAGACCGGCGCCATTGCCGCCATGAAGGCTGAGAACCGCGACTTTGTGGGCAAGGGCTCGATTTTGTTCAATGTTGAAGAGCTTTTACAGCTCGTCGACTACACCATGGACAGCTCTACTGAGATCGAGAGGCCGTTCTTCCACTCTCTGATGGGCTTTGACAGGGCGTCGATGAAGATTGGCTCGGGCGACTACGTCTGGGCAGCGCAGTTCCGCACGATCCCGCAGATGCAGGAGGCCGGCTCGAACGACTTTGGCAACACTTCCTTCAGGAAGGACATTGAGTCTCTCTTGCGCAATGTCACATCACTTGATGAGGCTGTCGACATCATCACCGAAACCACTGTTGAGAAGTTTGTTGCTTTCCTCAACCTTGCCGTCGAAGATGTTGGCCCAGATCAACCTTTGGCTACTTTTGGTCTGGATTCCCTGGTCTCTATCGAGTTGAAGAACTGGATGGTCCGCACGTTCAAGGTCATTCTGCAAGCCGTGGAGTTGACGAGTGCACCAAGCATCGTGCACCTTGCAAAAATGCTTGCATCTCGGTCCAAGCTACTACCTACTGATCTCGCCAAGTCAGCCGATCCAGTCCCCGATGAGATCCCCGAACAAGCCGAGACGAACGGTCACTTCCAAGATGAAGTCACAGCTCAAGAATCTGAAGAATCTGACATCCCGGATTTCGAGTGCTGCGCAGTTCCCGGCCGAGAAGCATTGCAACCCGTCCCAGATCTTGTCGAGACCATGAACGCCCACCTTGAGAACATCGCACATTTCGCCACCGACGATTCAGAGGTTGAAGAGCTCCGCGCCGCCATAGCAGAGTTCACTGCACCTGACGGCGTAGGAGCACAGGTCTACAAGGACATCAAAAAAATCTCCCGCGACCCGAGTGCGGGCAACTGGGTCTCTAACTTCCTCTCCGACGACTACTACCTGCGCATGCGCCAAGCACTACAGTACACCAACTTCATGGCAATAAACCATGCCTCTCCTATTCCGCATACGCAGGCGGAGCGAGCGGCGCTGCTCGCTGTCACTGCATACCAGCTCAAGCTTGATATTGATGATGGCTCGGTTGAGACCCCGTTTATTATCGATACCTCTGTGTGTCGGCAGCAGTTGCAGTGGATGTTCAACACTTACCGTCAGCCTCAGGCGGGTATGGACGAGATGAAGAAGGGAACTGGAACACACTGTGTTGTGCTCAGACGAGGCCGAGTGTTCCGTGTTGAGATGCAGGATGGGCACAAGCCTGTGGCTCTTGAGACTGTGAAGGGCCAGCTGAACAACATCATTGAGCACGTGCAGGATGAAGGAACCTGGGTGGGAATACTTACGACAGACAACCGTGACTCTTGGGCTGCTGTAAGTGGACGTCATATCTTGTGTTCATCTTCTTGGGGAATCAAAGGCTTCTTATCAGTCAGCCCATACTAACACTTCGTTCAAGAAACGCCTTGAATTGTTGGCGATTGACCCAGCAAATGCCAACTACTTTCAGACGATTGAAGACGCCGCGTTCGCTATCAACCTCGATGACGGAGAGGCCCCCTTATACGGGGCGTGGGCCAAGAAGTCCAAGCTTGGCAATGGCTTTAACCGATGGAACGACAAGGGCATCCAGCTCGTCGTTACAGAAGACGGAAATTCGGGTGTTCTCGTCGAGCACTCCTACCTCGACGGTACGACTCCCGTACCTCTGTACGATCGCCTCTACAATGCAATTTCTGCGCACAAACCTACCTCGGACACCAACGGTCACACCAATGGCCATACCAACGGCCAAACCAATGGAAGCTCCTGCCCCGGTGCCCCCGAGGAGTTGCCCCTGACGCTCACGTCCGAGATTGAGGCCCACATCTCGACCCTCCGCAGTCGCTGGCTTGAGAGCAGCGCCTCGCGCGACTTCGTATCCTATCCTCTCACAACTTTTGGCTCGCATATGCTCGGCCAATCCAAGATCCCCATCAAGGGCGGCTATGACATGATGTGCCAACTCGCACTCTTCTTCTACTTCGGCCAGATCACACCAAGCTGGCAGCCCGTTATGCTCTCGCACTTCCACCAGGGACGCCATGACATCATTCAGCTTGCCTCCAAGCCTGTTCATGACTTCTGTGAGTCAGCACTGGACGAGTCCATCCCTGCTGCCAAGAAGCGCCACTTGCTCGTCGAGGCGGCGAAGGACATAAACCGCCGTCTAAGGGACGGCAAGGACGGAAAGGGGTTCTGTCGGCTGTACACTGTAATTCAGCAGCAGTGGCCTGCTGATCAGCCAAAGCCGGCGTTGTTTGACGACACTCTATTCAAGCGTGCGTACGACTTCAGAAGCGTTGCGAACATCAATCACAACTCGACAGAGAGCATCACTACGCCTCTGGACCCAGAGGCCTTGCGGCTGAGGTACACAATTCATGACAACCAGTAAGTGCACCTCACTGACCATTGTTATTGTGTCAAAAGAGTAGAAACAATAACTAATGACTGTGTTACAGTTCCCTAATCAGCTTAAATTGTCCCACTGGGCAGGGCGAGAGGTTCATGGATTGCGTGAACCGAGCCGCTGTGATCATCAGAGATCTGGCTCTGGCCGAGTAATTCTTGTTGGCGATGTTTGTACATACTTGTCGATACTTTCTGTCTTCAAATATATTCAGTTACTTTCGGACAACCTTTGAGTCATAGTATTCGAAAAGTCCAGATGCTGCTGCAATGGGAAGGTAAAAGGCCCTGAGTGCCATTCAGCCACACCGGTTTGACAATGTGAACTATGGCTTCTGCTCTGTAAAGTCGTGAGATGACCCCCTCTAGACCTTTTCGTTCTTCACAGAAATATCTCTCGTCCTGCAGACATATTGAGCGCGCCCGTCACCGTTGTCGGGGTCTAGAGACTTCTTGATCAGGAAAGCGGAGCAGGGTCCACCCGGCGCCGAATGTCCGGAACCGCGCCCGGATGCGGCCCCACAACCACGGAGAGGTAGTACGGATTGATTGCTTGCGCAGAACAAAGCATGCGCTCAGTCTGCCTGTGAAAAGGCATGCACCCTGCCTTTTCGATCTTCCTTGTCCGCCGTGCGACCTCCCACGACGGCTTTGTTTGCTTGCTGGCACAGAAGCCATGTGGCATCATCGATCACCATCGTTTGGTGTGTTCCTGCAACGCCCCCTCCCACTGCTTTGATGGTGCATCTTTGCCCTGCCCATGGTGTGCATATGATATGATCCATTTCTCCAGTGCGTGACTCTTGCCAACCATGTCATGAGAAACCTCTTTGAGCACGCTACGCCTTCCTGAACGTCGTTTTAGTCTCTATCCCCCGTCGCTCTCAGCATTTTGTGCGACTACGTCACTCCCTACTGTCAGCTTCATTCTTCCTCTTTGTCAACTCCACGTCCTTCTTCCCCTCTTCACTCTCTTTCATTTCATATCTCCCTCTTTCCACTTCCTTTCTCCCTTATCTCCACCCTGACTAGACCATCCATGCGCACCGCGCCCAGCATGACTCGCCAAGTCTTCCGATCAAAGCCACGACACTGTCAGGCCATAGAAGCCACCCTGAACAAAGCAGAACTTGCACGACATAGCATCACTTCTTAACTCGACCCTGGGCTAGACATATCGTTTCTAAGAAGAACACCATGGCGCCATCGACGCATATATCACCGCTCGTCCTGCGCAATGAGCTGCTCGAGAACATGCTCATCTTGTACAAGCCCGAACATCACTCTCTTACACACCTCATTCTGCTGCGATAGACTCCAAGTAGAAGCGACTTCAATTCCTTCTACCCGGCGGTAGATACAGAGCGCCGATGCTGCCACCTCCCCCTGAGTAAACTCTAACGCACCATCCGAATCAAAATTTATCACCAGATCCCATCGTCTCACAAACTGCGAAACACTCCTCCGAAAGAAGCACACGATACTCGACAGATACCATTTCAAGATGAAGTCGGCATCCTTTCATAGAACTGCAACGGCAGCAGCAACAATCTTGTTAGCAACGCTACCTTCTCTGACGGCCGCCCTAGTCACGGGCCCACGACACGTGCACCCACGTCGCGTTGACGTGATCGGGCCCCGGAGCGAAAGCAGCCTTCCATCCTCATCTTCATCATCGCTGGCCCCTTCCCAGACTACAGGAGGAACTTCCGAGTCCACTTCTGGCCCAGCAGTGGATACTTTCATGCTCAATATTCTGAACCGCCAGAAATCAGAAAATGACTTGTTCGCGTACATCGAGGCCACCAACACACAAGGCCAGAGAGGCTTTCTCGTGCCACCGGCCGGCGCAAAGCAAGGCGATCCCGCAGTGTGGTTCTTGCCGACGGGTCTAGCGCCCACATTCACTTCCGAGGGCCAGCCCATGGCCAATCACCAGCCTGTGCCACAGGACGCGATCAGCATCCAAGTCGCCAGGAACACGGGCGGCGAAGAGGGCGAGCCGCCGTCGTTCAGCATGAGATTGCCAAATTATATCGAGTCGGGACGAGTGTACCTCAGCGAGGACCCGCTGAGCTTCACCAGCTACCAGGACCCCAGCGATCCTTCTAAAGTCATGATCGCCCCGCCATCTGTGCTTGGTTTTGGCAACGAGAGCAGTTTCGGCTTCGTTGAGCTCACCTGGAGGTCTCAGTCCAGCGGTGGGGATGGTGAAAAGGCTCTGTGGGCAAACCTGTCCTTCGTCGACTGGGTCGGCGTGGTTCTGGGTATGTCCGTGAAGGAGCGCGGCGAGACGGATTCAGTAAAGAATACGATCCCGGGGCTCATGGAGAGAGATCACCCGGGGGTTGTTGGCATCATCTGCGACGAAATCAGCAAGATTGATGGTGCGGGCAACGGCTGGTGGAAGAACCTGTGTGTTCGCGACAAGGACGGGAACGCGCTACGTGTCATATCGCCCAATTTGTTCCTGTCGATCGGCAATCCTGGCGGTGACTCTCCTCAGGAGGAAGCTACTGGCTTCTACGACAATTACGTCACTCAAGTCTGGGAGAAGTACAAGCAGTCCCCTCTCACGGTCGACACGCAAATCTATCGTGCGCAATCGAAACGCTCCGCCGAGCAGCAGCCTGCTCCAGGCAACTGGACAGAAGGAGGGAACGGCACCGGTGCTCTCTGTGAGTGCAAGACAGAGACCGGCGACTTGGTCTGCGGTGGCGAGTGTGTCAACCTCGCGCAAGGCAGCCCCCTCTATAACGAGACCCTAGTCTTTGTCCGCCCGAGAGCCACGGACATCTTCAGCTGCAACACTGGCCCCTTTGCTCCCAACGACGGCAACCTCGCGTGGGCTCAGCTCCGTGCCCGCATCTGTGCCGCGTTCGTGCGCGGGACTCTCCTCCTCGGCGACGGCAACGTGACGCCAAGCACAAAGGTCAAATCCGACAGGTACTACACTGGCGATGTTTACGACCACTACAGCAAGATTGTCCACAGTTACCTGCAGGACCAGCGGGGCTACACCTTCTCCTTCGACGATGTCAACCCCGATAAGGACAACGCGGCAGGTGTAATCAAGACTCCGTCGCCCGAGATGATGAACATTGTTGTGGGCGGTTGGAAGGACGGCGACGAGCTTCTTGGGATGTCTTGATTATTCACTCCATCGAATGTCTAGTTGTAAATTTTCTTCTCGTTTGGCAATGGGCGGCAGACTGTGGTTCTCAACTTCTTTCCTTCTAGACTTTCGTTCATTCTGAATTGACTCATTTTTATTTTTTGAGTGATCTGTGAACGAGTGGAATTCCACTTAACGTATGTGAAAAAAGAAGAATGCGATACGCCGCTAACACATTGATATTCTGCTGATGGTAGACTCCTTGAAAGAGAAAGATGCATCAAACTCATCGACTTATACGCACCAGCGTCTCAGCATATATACCCAGAGCAACTGAAAACCGAAGTATGCCGTCAGTTTGTGTACATCACTTTACATACACAGGAAATACATTACTCGAAATTGCAATCTCAAACCGACCTTCTCGAGCTAGACGCTCCACCACGAGCAGCAGCAGCATCGTAGAGAGCTTGGATGTCGTCCTTCCACTGGTCGTCGAGACGGACGAGGCGGCGATCATATGTCATGACTGTCTACACGTCAGCAGCACATTCACATATCAAGCTCCGACCCCCTCAGGCGGGAAACCGGGAAAGGGAAGCACTCACAGCCATTGACCTCGCCCTCGACGTCCGTAGTCTGCGTCCAGACCGCCGCAGAGCACGAGTACCTCTCGATCTGCTCCTTGAGCTCCCTGAGCAGCGTGTGGCCCCGGTAGTTGTAAGCCTCGAGGTCGAAGCTGAGCTCGTAGGTCTGGTTGACCTCGTTGATCGACTTCTGCACCTTCCACGCGTGCTCCTCGGAGATGTTGTGTCCGATCCCGCCGAACTCGCCCTGGATCGCGATGCGCTTGTTGTCGTAGGGGGTGCTGAGGATCGAGTAGAACGGCGTGCCGCACTGCGGAGTCGCGTAGTGGTGGTTGTCGTGCCAGTCGCCCGCGCCGTGATCGTTCCAGCCCGATGTCGCGTCGATCAGGCGCGTGGGGTCGAGGGACTTGATGTGGGCGGCGATGTCGAATTCTGGGTAGTAGGACGTGATCTGGCCCCAGCCTTCGTTGTAGATCACCTGAGGGGGTTTGTTAGTTTTTGTCTGGGGATATGCAATGGACTTGGTGTGGTTCGACGTACCCAGGTGTAGATGCTTGGGTAACTCTTGTGCTGGTTGATCAGGAGGTCGATCTGGCGCTCCCATTCTGCTTGCTGCTCTGCGTTTGGTGTGCGGGATGCGCGCAGGGAGACCATATCCTGGATCACAAGGATGCCGAGCTCGTCACAGGCACGGTAATACAAGTCCGGCTCAACTTTGATCTACATAGCAATTTGTGAGCGCTGATTGTGGCGATGCGAAATCGCAAGGTCAAGGTCACTTACGTGTTTTCTGAGCATGTTGATGCCCTGCGACTTCAAGAACTTGAGATCGTACTCCATGGCTTCACGGTTGGGTGGTGTCATAAGCCCATCAGGCCACCATCCTTGGTCCTATCTGGTATCAATAAACAGAACTTCATCATTCTGGCGAGAGATCTCCACTCACGAGAGGACCAAACTGGAAGATGAACTCCCCGTTGACAAGTGGACGAGGGATGCCCTCCACTTCGCCGATCGAGATTGTGCGGAAACCACTACACCAAGTAGGTTAGAACCGACCTAGATATGGCAAGGCTGGAAAGAATGCTTACGTGTAGCTGTTGACCTTGTCGTTGCCCATAGTGAAAGTGAGGTTATACAAGGTCGGGCTGCTAGGCGACCACAGCTTTGGCGAATCAACCGCGAAGGTGAACTCCTCATTGGAGGACGCAGCATGCGTCGCGACAACGCTGCCACTGTTGTCAACAACTTCGACACTGACGGCCTCTGATGTGTTGCCTGCGCTCCACACCTTGGCAGTGACTGGACCACAATTGTCAGTTCTATTAAATGGGCGTCAACTCGAGCCCGGATTGGTGCGACTCACCGGTGCCGTCCATGCCAGCCGCGACGTCAAGTTGCGTAATGTACGAGCTGGGAACCGTCTCAAGCCATACGGACTGCCAGATACCCGTGCAGGGCGTGTAGAAGATGTGTGAGGGACTACGGGTCTGCTTGCCAGTAGGGATAACGTAGTCTCCCGTCTAATAGTGGTGTTAGTGGACATGCCCCACTCCCATGCTCACCGAGGATAAATTTGGTAACTTACATCCGTTGGGTCAAACACAAAAACGTGGCTATAGCGCTGTCGTTAGTGAATCAGCTGAGTTTTACTTGAATAGTAAAGCACTTACATGGTATTGTTACCGGGAGTTAGCAGATCGGTAGCATCAACAGTGAACCGCCAGTACCCGCCGCGGTGAAAGCCCGCCTCTTTACCGTTGATGTACACCGTGGCTTCGTAGTCGACAGCTTCGAAGTTGAGCAAGATTCGGCCAGAAGTGGTTTCCCAGTCCTCAGGAAGGTCAAAGTCTCTCGTGAACCAAGCAAAGTTCACATCCTGGACCATGACGCCAGAGAGGGCGCTCTCGAGGCAGGAAGGTACGAGAACGTCGTCAATCAGCTCCTCATCGACTGGAGGGCTCGAAGCCTCGCCGAGACCTGAAGCAGCCCTCCACTTCCAGATACCGTTCAGGCTCATCCACTCGTCACGGCGGAGTTGAGGGCGAGGGTACTCGGGCCAAGGATCTGTGCCGACATTGTAGGTCCAGTCTGTGTCGAGCGGCGGCGTCTTGACCTGGTAGCTGTGGCCAAGCTGACTTAGCAGCGGCGCAGCAACAACTGGAAGCAAGCTCCAGCGCATGGTGAGGTAGTATTTGATTACGAGCAAAAGGGCCAGACAGGAGACAAGAACAAAAGCTCCAACTCGAGTTCTAGGAGCGCGGTCTAGCAGACTGTATCCACCGGGCCGGCAATGGCCATAAAGAGGGCACCGCGTGCCCTCTTTATGGCCCGCATCGCAGCGATAGCTCTTGACGCAATCTCCCGTCATGAACACGCGCTCCTTGGCCGGTGCTGCAGGGTGAGTGGTGGTGAGCACGGGTGAGCAAGCATGTGTCGCGCGGTCTTGTTGAGCTGGCACAGACGGCGGGTGGGGCTGGTTGGACGACATGACTTGTGGTTACCTCTTGGCGATGCAGGATGAAGCCCATAGAGTCGTGCTGATGGTAGGCAGGTGAGCCTGGGCGAGGACGAGCAAGAGGAGAAGTTGCGAAGTGTGATGGCTGGTTCGAACAGACACTCCGCCCAGCGGACCGGAGCGCGGCACGGGCCCGCTGCGGGGACACGGGCTCATGATCGCTGATCCCCATGGGGTGCCCGCCTCTAGAACCATTCCAGGCCGGGGTCAGGCGGGGTCCCAGCCGTGCCGCCAGTGACCTGGCACTGCTGCTGCTTGGGACACAGCCATCGCTCGCGGACGTGACTGTCTGGAAATGCGGTAGAAGGGTATCGTGATCAGACATCTGGAGGTTGAGTGTGTGTCTAAGGCGGTGCGACATGTCTCTGGAAGGGGTCGAGTGTCGCCTGACGGTCCTGGTGGAGGTTGTTCCAAGTTCAGCCGACTGCCGAGAAAGCAGCAGCGATCTGCGACGCAGACGCTGTCATTGTGCGCCACGACCGGCACATGGAAAGCAGAGCGGGCACTTCTGCAGGAACCAAGCTGTAGGAACCCCAGCAGGGCTGGTGGTATGACGCAGATATTGTGTAATTGGTGACCAGTATACCTGAATGGAGAACATGGCCCTGCAGCCCTAGGTCCAACCTGGCAAATTAGAGAGCTACCCCGCTGTCGACAGCTCTGGTCACGGGAGCTCAAGGCGCAGGACAATGTGCAGTAGGGCCGACTGGGGGGTTTGCTATGCCAGTAGTAGTGGCCAAATCAAGACTGCATCCCGTGATGCGTAGCGGGGTCCTCGTGGTTCGGCAACGTGGTGGGCTGTGCGGAATATGTATTGATATTGACCTTTGAGATCAGACTTGTACCGATAGCCGACAGATCCAAAGACGATCTAGAACGTGATGTAGGCAGTAGTGAGGATGGGTAAGCCTAAAGCTAGTTGTGCCTCACCGCCACGAAGCTTGTGCATGCAAGGCTTCAGGTGATCCGGGGAAAGGCACGGATGGCAGGGAACTTTGGAAGGCACGCTTTAGCTCTTATGCGTCCCACAAATTCTTTTAACAAACAGCTTTTAATGTCAAGAATAATCCCGCAGACTAGATATGGGGGGCTACGGTAGTTCTTGCAGTCCCCATTCTATAAGGTCCAAGAAGTCTTCATGGTCAGATGACATCTATAATCCTACATCCTAGAGATCTTCAAGGTATTCAGGCACCCCACAGAATAGCCTATCCGAGCCTCAAATCTGGGGGCCATCAGGTCGTCAACCCCCCTCCAAGCATGGGATTCCCGTGCTTGCGTGCAAATCGGTTTGGCACGGACCCCTGCATGAGACTGCATTCCTTGGTGCTCCCTTCCGAGAATAGCTTTCTAGGCCCGTGTGTTTCTTTGATCGTGGTTCACACTAATAGCTTGCGTCTTACAAGATGCTGTCCACGTGGTGGTAGACCACGTGTGCTGTATTGGTACCACCGTGGTTGCAGAGTCCAGGTGGTTCTCCTCACCTGTTGCCATGCTTGGGTTACTCAACGAAAAATACGTCCACCCCAAGCCCGTTCTTGTTGAGATTTCCATACGATATCTTTGGGTTTTACATGATCACTACCTCCGGTGTAATCGTAAAAGTGGTTGCTTATCCCGAAAGCCGTTAGCACTTCGACCTTTCCATGCACGGCGGTCTTTCCCAAGCCTTAAATATTTAGGATTACAGACCATCTTTCACTCACACTAAATCTACGTGAGTTGACCGAGCGATTGCCCATGACCCTTGTATAATTATGCCGCTCGCCATAAATTGCGGGCGCGTACAGGTCCACGTATCACGACAAACCATCGCGGCATATAAGCGCACGGGACCGACCACGTACACGGCGCAACACGCGACCGTGTACGATAATAGACCACCCATGAGTCACTTTGAGCCACTTCTTCCTTTCCTGTCTGTGTAGGCAATGAACATGCGCTGACCATTTTCCCACGTCGACTGGCAATAACCATTCAGGTTCAAGTGCTGAGAAGCAGGCACCTCGTCATCCTGTGCTCTTTGATATTTCATATAACACTCGGAAGTTTGGATCTCACCGGGCCACGCGGAAGTATCGCGAATGTAAAAGGTCTCAAATTTAAACGCCGGGACAAGCACCGTGTCGGCTCGGTGCCGGAGCGGGCTCCGGCTCCGCTCAAAATTCTACAACCCGGAGTCCCTCGGGCCGGAGGCTCCTCCGGTTCGGGCTGGGGCGTGCTTTAGTCGCAGACACAAGCTGGCACTATCAGAAGAAAAAGCAGCAACAACCTGAAGTAGTTTATTATAAGTGACACCACTCATTTTGCATTACAGTGTTACTCAAAAGCTGGAAAACACTAGTTTTCTGAATATCCCCTCCTCTGTGAACCGATCAACATCAGAATAGGCATGCCGACTCCTTGAGAAGATTTGGACGGACTGTGAGGCTTCTGATGACTTCGAATTCAGTGGCACCGAACCACGCTTGTGTTCAATGTTTCTTTTCTTTTGTTGAAAAGAAGAAAAAGAAAAAAAGAATCAGTACGCAAGAGTGGCTTCCAACAGACCATAGCTCAAGCGTCACCCATGCCGAAGACTCGGTGGAATCGAAGGCTTTGAGACGTTATCATGGATATCATTGCTCAGAAATGTAGCTCATGATTCCTTAGAAGGTAGACTTGTTGAAAGGCATGCTAGAAATTGCATTGCAGGTAGCTTTACCCGTGGCCTTTTCGTGGTCGTATTTTGAACCATTTTGTCCCGCATTGGTCTAATCAACTTGCGCTCATTGAGAGCTACGGATACATCATGACTATGCTGGATATGATTCATTATGCGTCATGTCGACATGATCTAATTCGAGCTTCAAACCAAAGTACTACAGTCACTTGGCGCTTTCCGAGGTTGTCTCTTCAACTAGTAAACTGCCCGCCTCCTTTGACGATCATCGTGGACAATATGAGAGTTGATGGACTTTTCGCAACTAAAGCTCACCAGGATAAAATCTCGAAGATATTTCAGGCTTGTTTTTGAGCTCCAGAACGGAGACCCTAAGCTTACGCGCTTGTAAGAATCTGAGATGAAAGGGGAGGCGATATTTCTCGTCCAGATCGATGCTTGCAAGCAGTCACAAGCACATGCCCGATACGAAAGACTTGAAATGTCTTCTCTGATCACGAACCTACGATATCACTCAAGTCATGAGTACCAGTTCTAGACCATTTCGTGCAGGAGGTAGTGTATGCAGCTTCTGTAAACAGCGCTCACGAATTCGATAGCTTCGAGACGACAGTCATTGCTGTGAGACAGTCCCATCGGAGCTGCAATCATCATTTTTAATACAGTACACAGCGTCCTCAAGCCGGCTTTGAACCGTTGACAGTTGCGTGTGCATGTGCCAAACCACGTTCTTGTTTCCAGCGAAAAGGTGTACTAGTATCCAGGGTTGGTTTCGAGGTGCTGTAAGTCAATGCCTTAACAGGCCAGCCTGATTCCCGCCCAATATTTGTGACATAGCGACGTCACCCATGGAGTTGTGATATCCTTGCACATATTTTGTGCCGCAGATGCTGAACCCAATAGCCCAAAAATGTCCAGAACGTCTTTGCTTCAGTAAGGCTTGTATCACCAGTATCAAATTACCAAAGCTCTTAACCATTATCTCCTTGACGGGCAATCTTTGTCAAGACGTTACACTCTTGCAAATGCGCACAGGGGGTTAATCAACCTCAGCAATGGACCTATCATCCACGACATAACATAGCCCTTGCCGTCACGCTGAAGCTCAGGACGAATACGTTCATCTCACGCCACAGTACGTCACCATCGCTGACACATATCCTAGTCTCTCATGTTAACAGCTACAGTAATATTCCAAGGGCCCCATGCCGTCCATCACTTCAGAGCCGGCAAGGGTTTGAGATGGTCTGCCGCCATCCAGGTCCTTGCTGGAGTCTTGGCTCATCATCCACTGATCGTCCCTTGCCCATGCCTTTGACAACCTTCTCAGATTGACCATGACCAATCGCGACTTGGCGCTCTCCTCAAGGATTCATAACAACACCACATATACACACACCCACACGACCTTTCAGCCGCGTCGGGACCTTCCCCCAAGCCGACCGGCAGGAGAGAAGTTGCAGAAGGAAATTCCGCCCGGCCGAGTGATCCTCCGCCCGATGTGTCCTGCATATATACAACTGACCAGAGAGAACTACCCTACCCTTGCCAGGGTCCCCGGGTCAGTCCAGGTCCAGATCCAGACAGGTCTCACAGCCGGCACATCGGTTTCCGTCAGACAGGTACGACACTTGCGGCGATCCCTCTCTGCCTGGAAGGCAAAAACGGCCGCATTCCGGCCGGCAAGAGAGCAGGAGGCCCTGCCCCCCTTGGCGTCCCGGGTGCTGAACGGAGGCTACCTAGATATGGTCAGTCTAGCCTCGCCCCAGGTAGACAAGATTGCAACCCATAAGTCCCAGGGAGACTGTGCAGGTCTCACCACATGGCCTCTTGCCCGTCCTTCCAAGCGAGCGAGGCAGCAAGGCAAATCTCCTTTGAGTCATACCTATCATAATTATACGCCTTTCCAGACCTGCCCACCAGGTCTGCCGCCGCCATGCAAAATGTAAGACACCGGGCTAGAAAAGGAAAAGAGCCGACCACGGGTCCAGCCCTGTCTCAGTTCCTGCCCCGCGTGCCCACTTCCCCAGCCAAAGTCGTTGCGCCACCACAGTGGTTGTCCATCGCCCCCCCCCCCCTGCTCTCTCTCTCTCTCTCCTTCTCTCTCTGTGTGTAGTGTCGCTTTTTTCCCCCGCAAGCGTAATAGCGCCTCTCAAGCAGATGCGAGGCATACAGCCCACCAACTTAATAGCATAGCCGAGTTCGCTTCGCAGCGACTTAAAGTTAGTTTCGACAGCTGTCTGCACACAAGGGCCCTACAAAGCCTCGGCCTTTTTCTTTTTGGGGGGGAAGTTCTATAAACGACCCGACTATGCGAGGCATAACGCCACATACACACATACACACATATATACACACACATATACACACACATATACACACACATATTATACTCACTCACAGACACAAACGCAATTTACTCACATGCGCAACACGGCACGTGCATATGAGCTGACCTAAACAAGATGACATGCATTACATATAGTACCTACCACACCCCCTCGCGCACGTAGGTCCGCACAAACTTTCCAAACGCAGCATCCCCAATCTATCCCCAAGTCCCCTACAGCATGCAGTTACGCCACGCAGATGGACAGACCAGGGCTCCTCAAGCGAGCCCCGTTTCACCAACAGCATCCACGACACAATGCACAACCCCGGAAGAGGTAATAAGCGGACCTTGAGCGAACAAGTCGTACCCAGGCCAGGGGAGGAGGGGTCATGTACCTGGAGAACTGGAGTGGTTTTTGACGTGCTCTATTGTGTACTGACTGCATGCGCACCAATCGGACGAGCGGGCTTCTTCAGTGGGCCCCCTTTCCACGCAGGCATCATGAATAACATCAAGCAGTTCCAGGACATCGGTTCTGTGCCCGGATCAAGCTCGTTCGGAGGGTCGTGTCTGACCATTGTATCCGGACCCCGATTGTTCTCCCCCGCTGTCAGGCGAGGCGGAACAGCGCATTGGGCAGCGGGATTAGCATAGGAATGACTCGAACACAAGACCGAAGTCATGTGATGTGTGAACGTGCGCTCGCGACCCCGAAAGAGACGCGTGCACAGATTGACGTTCGTACTCGTTCCAGGTGATGTTCAAATGTGCTCGTTTCAGGCGCTGATCTGCCTACCTGCACCACACCATCCTCATCCCTGAAACCCAAAATCAGTCGCCGCCTCAAGTATCATCAGCACTTGAAGGACTCTTTCCTCTTCCTTTGCTACACATCACCTCAATACGGACCGACAATGCTTGTTTAGGTCAACAAAAGTTGCCGGTTCAAGCATGTGTCCACTTAGGTCTATTGCCAGGGATGCATCGATTATACGTCGATCACCCAGCCTATCGCAACTGTGCTTCCAGATCTTCAGGATCATGCCGTGCTCAATCTGCATTCGTAACGCATGTCGTGCATGTTACATTAATTACGTCAACAATATTTCAGTGTCTTCCCTTAGCATACGCGCTCGTATGATGTCGTCCGCGTCCGCGCCACGAGCCAGCCAAGTGTGACCTCAGTGATGGCAGATAAAGTGCCTGGAAATTGAGGTTTCGATCGAGAGATCGTACCTGACCCACTATCGCCGCTACCCAATTTGAGCCTCCGTGGAGACAACTTACAAGCAGTCGGATCTTCCAAATCATGAACCTAACACTGCGGCCCGCGCCGGAGCCCCGCCATTCGAGCAGAGGGAAACCATAAAAGCTGGATGTTTTGAAGAGTAGTCTACAAGGACGAAACGTGATGTAATAAGATGGCCGAGAAAGAAACTGATTGTCGACTAGCCATGGGAGCCGGCCAGGAAGAAGTCCAGCTCATTGCCGCGACCCTGTTCATTCTCGGCTAGCTGCTCCAGGAGGCTGAGGAACGGGTCCTTTTCCTCCGGTCCTGTTCCAGCACTTCCATGCTGGCTCCCGGCACCAGGACTCGGTGCAAGAGCAGTACCAATGTTCAATTGAGACTGTTTGGTGTCTGGGTCCCCGTGCCATGCAGCTGGCGACGAGTACGCATTTGTTGGGATTGTTCCGAACATTGGGTCACTACCTCGCATCCCGGCAGGGTCTAGATGGTCCATTTGGGCGATTGGGGTGGCGAAGTTGTACGCAGGTGAGAGCGTGTTAGATGTTGCGGTCGGCACTACCGGCCGATTTTGCTGCAAAGGTTGTTGCTGCTGCTGGAGCGGCTGCAAGGAGGTGGAGAATCCGTTGCCGCCGTGAGTACCAAGGTTGGAGTTGTTTGCATCGTGATTGGACAGCATAGTTTCCCTGCGCAGCGGGACTTGTTGATTGCTCATCGTCCCCGCAGCTTGTGATTGAGCGGACACGGGACTGAACATGATAGGTTGAGTATGCTGGTCGTTGGTCAGGGCGTACTGACGTTCGTCGAAAGCAGCAGTTGGATGACCGTTGATCGATCTACTGTGGTGCATGGCCTCTGGCATGGAGGATATCGGGCCTGTGTTGAAATCCTCATTGTGCGATGCCTTTCTCTTCAGGCTGGGACGTTCCCCAAAGTAGGACGGTTCGGCGTATGAAGTGATGCGAGGCGCGTAAAGCTCATGGCTGGTGTACGTGTCCGCTGTTGAATCGAGCACAACGTCTGTCAAACTCAGATAAGCTGGATCGAAGGTATACGGGTGTCCATCGGGACCTTTGACATTGGCATATCTGTCGAAGAAGTCTTCAAGGTGGAATACCGGCGACTGGCGGATGAGATCAGATTGTATACCCTTGATCAACTCTGCGTGGGCGTTGTAGATGGCTTGCAGGGTTTGTCTTTGGTGCTGAACACTGGTCCAGGTGTAGCGCAACTCGTTGAGCTGCTGCATTTCACGGGATAAAAATTCTGCAGATGATGCGAAGACACTTGTGCCTCCGCTTGCGTCGTTGCTGTTGTAGTAAGTGCCGTGTATGTGCACAGTTCCCGCCGTGCAAATGCAGTAGCCCACAAAGGCTGGCCATTGAATCGCTGTATTGCGCTTGCCCAACTCAACAAGCTCGGCCATGGCGTTCGCGTGCAGGAAGCACATGTGTGTGGCTTCGATTTGCCAAGATTGATGCTGGCCACTGCCAGAAAGTTCCGCGAGGTCGATTGGTAGGAATGGCCGATATACGAGACAATGGATTAGATGGTAAATTAGCTTGCTTAACACCAGTACAGTAGAGTCGTGCTGGCCGAATAAGCTGTTTACACTCGAGAAGACAGTGTCAGTACCAGATGCCCAGATGTCGAGGTCCTGCCGAATCCGTGAGAGGTGGGACAAGGAGTGCCATGGAAAATGGGAATCTCCTTTGATCCCGCCTGCTGCCAAATACTGGTTGGTAACGCCCAGTATCCGACTGATGTCTATCAGCATCCCACTACTGCCTTGTGACTTCTTGCCGCTTCCTTGCAAGTAGTGAAGATTTGAGCCTTTCTGAAAGAACTCTCCCTCGATAGCTACATTGGAGCCACTAGGAGTCCAACATGGCAGACGAAGTAGGATTGTCTTGTCGCTAATCAGGCACGGTCGTTTGGAACCACACGCCATGAAACGGTCAAGCAGGTAGCAGGTCCAGAAGATCCGGCGCCTTGTTTCCCTTTCGGTGATTGTGATTGGGGAAGATGCGTCAACCTCTCTATGGAGCTCAAGCGCCAGAGCCATGCCGATCGCCATACTCATAAGCATGTACGCTTTGCGCCCCTTGCCACCAGCGGTAAAAGCAGTCACCAGCAACAGCATGGCCTGTAAGGAGTCCATACATGGCTCGTCGGTGTCGATTTCGTTCCTCGATTGAGCAGCATAGCTCTCGCTGAGTCGTGCGGCGGCCTGACTGCCGCCTGGGTGCGGCGCATAGCGTGCTGCTACGGCGTATATTGCTTTCGATAGGTATGTCGGAAGCTGACTGGATTGATAGCGATGTCGTAAGGCTGGTTCATCAACAATGAAATAAGGCTTGCCGTGGAAGTGCGCGAAATAGGTGTTTAGTAATAATTCTGGTTGAATGTCAGGCTGGGACTCAGAGGTCAGCGGCGGCGAAGGCACCGCTTCTTGAGAGTGTCTGCTTGGGACAATGCCCTGTATCGTGGAAGCCCTTTGGCGTTTGGGCGGCAGATCAGCAGCCGAAAATGTAGTTGTGGCTGCTGCTTGGAGCGAGATATTTTGTTGCTCCGAGTCGTCTGGAGAGGCTGACTGCCCATCATCTGGGTTTGAATCGCTGCCCGCCTTTTTCTCGTGCTTTAGTCGTGCTTCCAAGCCATCGACCCGTTTGAGAAGCGCTTCAAGGACATCTGTCTTTGGTCCTCTCTTCTTGGGGACAGCATCTTTCAGTACGTTAGCTTGGCAAGTGACGCTACCATGACGGAATGCGTGAGCCGTAGACGCTATCGTGGCTACCAAACGTACCGTACACACAAGGACATTGAAAAACCTGGCATGCCTCGCATGATGGTCGAAGGCGATTACATTTTATCTGCTAGAAGTCAGAATGGTGACGCAAGAGAAGACACTGACGGGGTAAGGGTGATAGCGACAACCTTTCGTTTCCTACATGACTTGCAATTCATAGACTCTCGTGGTTCGTTACTGATACGCCGTGTGGGCAATCGTTCGATGCCTAGTTGCTGGCGTGGGATGGCAACGGGCTGCATTGATGCGTCCATGGCGACAGCAAAACTGGCTTTGCGTGGCGCTGAACAGAGGCAGCTGTGAGCGGATATCCAAGCTGAGAAAGTATTCAGGGTGAGAATATCTGCTCTTCAAGTAGTAATTGAGGCCGAGCGCTCGTAGCGAACGGGGAGACGTCTCAGGCTGCAGGGCCATCCACGCCGTGGTCATACGACATGGTAAAACGACGTGTGAATGTGCGCAGTTGTGAGTGATGTCGTCTCGGTGTAAAGTTGAGGTGCTTTTGCCGGAGGGCGGGCGCTGAGCTGTCACAATCTGTAAAGAAGATGCGAAGATG
This sequence comes from Microdochium paspali, assembly GCA_031142775.1. NCBI lineage: Eukaryota > Fungi > Ascomycota > Sordariomycetes > Xylariales > Microdochiaceae > Microdochium > Microdochium paspali. The sequence continues at coordinate 386,335 of JAVBIV010000007.1, forward strand.
GGACCGGCGGAGGTCTGATGGACAGGGTCTCTGTTGATATGGTAGCATGACACTGGCAGGTTGCAGAGGAGGAGCCCCCCTTGGACCTCACCAGGGGCGGCGGCAACGAGAAAACGGGCGACAGGTGCTTGTGGAGACCACGGCATGCAGGACCCAAGGCGACCCAACTAGACTAACCTCCCTCGAAAGCCGGGGGCATGGGGGGAGCGCCGGGCTCCATGTGGAGGCGGCTAGAACGCTGGTGGCCATGCACCCCGTATTGACCACAAGTCCAGGGCCAGCAGGCAGGGTGGACCGACTGGCGTGAGTGAACCCGGGCATGGCTCATGCAGCCTTTCCTGAAGCCACATTCAGAAGGCTGCAGCACTTGCGTCGCGAAGGGCGGTGATCACTGCGGGGAGGCTTCAGGGCGATCTTGACCTTTGACAGCACGTCTTGGCCTGCCATCAGCCAGTATCACAATGCTTGCGGGTTGGCAACCCATTTGGCTGTCCGGAGTTGCATGACATCTGAGCGTAACGTGCTCAAGCACGACAGCAGAACGACTCTTCAAATGCGGCTCGTGCTGTATCAATATTCCGGCGTTGCCGCAGGACAGTTGTTTTGCAAGATATGATGTGATGATGGGCAGCTCTGAGGATGATAAGAACCCTCCCAGGGCTGGCATGGCTTTGATACTTCGCGTATCCACCTCTTGTTGTGTTCCACTCCGGATGGCCGCCCTCAATGGCTTTGGCGGGGGTAGTCGTCGTGCCAGAAGAAGCAAGCAGGTTGCGGAGGCTTGGTTGCGAATCACGGGATCGATTCCTGTACTTGGGTCCGGTGATGTATCGATCGTGTATGATGCGGCACTTTAGAGTTGGCAGGCTCGTGCAGTGCTGGCCGTTTGCCCCGAACAAGCAGCCATACTCAATTTCACTTGCAGCTGTCGGTGATCAAGGAGGACAGCTGCGTCGAAACAAGGGATGACCTGCAGCTGCTATATCGCGAACCTGGCCCATATCACAGCAATGACGCCGCGATGATGCTGGGTGCTGTGGAACAAGGAGATGGACTGCAGCAATTCAGTCTCTACGACACACCGCGTGCTCGGCAGGCTTCGCGCGATTCATGAGGTGCGAGCTCGATCGCTGGATCCGAGACAAGGACTGCTTCAGCGCCGTGTGCGTCGTGTTTGCCCATTGTTGCATGTCGCTATACGAGCAGAGCCTCATCGAACCGGCATATGGATACAGTAATATGCCAACCGCACCATCTGCGATGGTTCCGAACATCTCCCGCCTATTGCTTAAACCCTCGCATGTCGGTAAAGCCGCTCACTTGTCCTCCTTGACCTTTTGGGGGGTGCTTGCTGGTTGTGCTTGGTACGTGCTGAGGGCCAGCTTGCCAGCTGAGCGTTGGCAGACAGGCACAATGCCGGCCAAAATGGCGCGCTTGGCAACGGTTCTGCCGCCAGACTGGGCACCCGAAACGGGAACGGCCGCCAGTGGATGGTTGTCGAGTCGCAGAGTTCGGGCGAGGGCAACGTGGCGGTGCGTGCACGTGTAGGCGGCCAGGGTCGCAGATGAAAGGGATCACTCGGTCCAGCAGCCTTGGATCTGCACCCCGGGGATTCGCAGCAGGGGGTGCTGCAGCCTCGACGTCTCGCAAAGAGTGACTAATGAAGTACAAATACCGACGGTGTGATGGCGATGGCATTGTTGGGGTTGAGCCAGATACGCGAGACGTTAAGTTGGCGGACGAGACCACGATAAGTTTGACCGCGCGTTTGCGGTGCTCAATGCAATGCAATGCGATGCGATGCCTGGGGCCGCAAAAGCAGACACGTACAAGGCCGTCGCAATGGGGAAGGCGCGACCCTCGAATGGCTCCACCGAGCTTGCAAGAAAGTGACAAGTCTCTCTCTTGACCCTCGGAACAACTTCAGACACCTTGGATCGAATCTCTAGCCCAACTCGCGATCGGCACTGCATCATCATGCTGTCTGTACTCCAGCTCGATGCTCTCCTCGCCGTCTTTGCAACGAGCGCCTTCGGCTCCCGCATCGGATCCGATGCACGACTAATACAACGTCCTACTCTGCTGGCCAGACTGCCTGTTTTTGCGCACGCCTTCCTCAGTGTATCACCGAGACGCCAGGGCACTCTGAATGCAACTCTACGCCCCCGTATTGAAGCAACTTCCGTCTGGTCAGTTGCCTGTCAAACATCGCCCTGAGTCAGACCGCCTGCTTGTCGACTTCGACGCCGTCATCCGACTATCACTGCTCCCTGGACAAGTATCACAACCAGCACTGCTTCACACGTCACCCAGCCAGCGACCTGTTTCGTCCCATCCCCATGGTGAAACATGTGATCGTCTCTAGGTTGTCTTGGGATCCTACCCACATCGTTCGGCACGCTCCTGCATGCCAGGCTGCCAGCAAAAGCGTCGCCCCTCATGCAATTCCGGGCATCGATCGGTCCGGTAGGGGAGAGTGGCAACGGACCAGTGGCCCAAAAGCAACCTCAGGTGAACATCAGACGGACGATAACATGTTTGCACATGTCAGGACCAAGACCACGACTACAAAGCTGTCTACTCTGCATAGTGAGTCTCATTTCGGAGAAATGGCCAACTGTCCGAACGAGACTACTCCGTCAGGTTTGAGATATCATAACGAGAAGCCAAGAATGAGACAGGCATGAATCTATAAGCAAGTACCTGAGATCCGCGAATTTCTTAGGCCTTGAGCACTAGCCGAAGTGCGTCTAACATGGAGTTGAGTGCGCCAACGAGTGGCAATTCTGGCCCTTCATCAAGCACAATTTTCTCGTCGGTGGTGGAAAATTGCCAGACGGCGCCACTCATATTCCACGAGCACCTCCAATTCATTTCAACTTCGGAAGCGCCCTCCAACGACCTAAAAAGTCTTGACCTAATGATTCTTTCTGGCGAGGAACTCAGCAGCTGTAGCACCGGGACTGCTGCATGACAGAAAAGCTGTCATGGTTGATGGCGGGGAGATGAATGCAGTGCCGAGATGGGTTGGGTCAAGACAATCTCGAGCGAGGCAACCCGAAGCTGCATGTTGCCACATCCGAGCGAGGGGAAATTCTACCCAGCTTGCCAACCTCACACCCATGCCTCGCTGCCCACTCGACTGGCTCGGGCTTGTTCGATAACAGACACATCCTTGGTTCTTCCGGCGGATCCTGGACGTACAACCACCTTGCAGCACGAATGAGCAGTCAGCATGAGTAGGTCCCGTTTTTTGGAGGGACCTTGTTCAAGTAGTCTACCGTTGGACATGCTTGAAGCCTGCATACGGCCTCCTACGTGACCGAAAGAAGAAGCGCCTGCAACGTCGCTCTCCGGACGAGACGAGAGTTCCCCTCCTCCATCACTAATCATACACGTAGGTCTTGGATGGGTTCACACGGTCAGCAAACCGGATAGGGCCACACCAGTCCGCCCTTTCAGCCAGATATGAGTGTTCTCCGTCCAAGGGTGTCCCTAGCGACCTTCGCCACCACGATGTGGCGCGATGACCCGTTGCCCACTATGCCAAAGACAGTCGACGTGGCGACTGTGCCTTGACGGCATGACCTCCTTCCAACAAGAAAAGCAAGATGGTCTTACGAAAACTCAACGGCCCTACATGACACATCGGCATCCATGTCCTACAGCCATTTCGAAGCTCCCATTGCGATCACATGAACGTTGAAGGGAAGTCTTCAAATACTTACGTAAAGATAACAAATTTCACGAGCGGTCCGTGATGGACTCGACAGAAGGGCAAGTAACGCAAACCTTGATAACCGCCAGGCTCCGTGCCGTACAGGATGTGAAACAACATCAGTCTTCACTCAAACGAACACTTGGTACGTGTAAATCTCCCATATATTGAATACGTTGTGCATTGACATGTGATCCCAGCAACCATGCTATGGAAAAAAAAGATTATCCTCGTGTGCAGACAAAAGTCGCTAATGCTTGAAATGAAAAAGGTAGAACGCCTCCTCAACGACCCGCAAGTTGCGTTTTCGGTACTCCTGCAACTGTGTGTACTTCTTCGATACAACAGCATCTACCTCCTCTTCCTTCGCGGCCAATACTGCAACTCCACGATACGACATCTAATATCGACGATCACAAGTCTCGTTCTCAAGTGCGGCGGCCTACACTTGGCGCATATGGTCGCGTGAGTTGGCGTGATTCCCTCATATCTGTCTTACTATGCGTGATGCCTATAGGCTCATCTGAAAAACACTCGAGTACAGACAACCACAACAAACGCGGTCAACGATTCGAGCACCCTTGCCCAGAATGTCCGGCAGCCATATCCAAGATTCTACTCGTTAGCAACAGCGTTCTATTGAGACCATATGTGGTCGCGTATTAACTCGTGGCGATCCCACTTTAACCAGGTGTGCGAGCCCTTAGCTCATAGCATCAGAACATGCCATTCCCGCTGGCCAACCTGACGAAACTGTATGGCACATTCTGGCCAACAAGAAGCCTGAGAGTCTCAACAGTAGTAAAGGCCACTGTGTCCGCGATGCCATAGGCAGCAAAACCACTCTGCTCCGCAATGGCGCCAGGGTCGCCTTTTCGAGGCCCGTCAGCCAAGTCGAGGAAGACCTTCCGAATGTTCGGCGACGAGCCTCTCGAGCCGCCGAAGACGCGTACTAGCATGCCCACTATGTTGGCCTTGTCAGCTCCCAGAGCCGAGACAATGACGAAAGGGCTCGCGTCGTCGTTGAGTGATCGCGCTCTCTGCAGGCTCTCGAGGCTGTTGAATGGCTCAACAACAAAGCCCCGTGCTAATACAAGCGGTGTCTTGAATCCGACAGTGTAGACCTTTCCGATTCGCAGAGCCTTCAGGGCGTACATGGTAGACGCGGCATCGTCCGAGTTCGCCGCCAGAACGACGGCTGTCCGGCCAAAGTATGCGGATGGAGCCAGGTCCCTGGTAAGCGTGCTGACTATACCTCGCCAGCTTGCGTTATCGAAGACGAGACCATCGCTGGCCGGTAAGCCGTGTCTTGTTTCTAGCGGCCTGTTCAGAGGCGATTCCCCCCGCGAACTCGGGCTCGATGGGACCGACGGTGGTGCCGAAGCCGGCGCGGAGTTGTATGATGCGCGCACAAATATAGTGTCGACTACGCCGATCATCCGCGCGGCTTCAGTCAGCGTCGGTCCGGATCCATTTGATAATCTCGAGAAGAATGTGCTGTTGTGCATGAGACTGGTGAAAGACACTGGCGGGTTGAGATAGGCACCTCCGAAGGATTTCTGATTACATAATGTCTCAATACAGCTAATGTTCTTTGGCTGTCGTTCAATTACAGCAAAGTGGTGTGGCAGGCCGAGTTCGTTGAAACATTTCTCATAGAAGGGCGCATGCGGCGTTCCGATTCGCGAAAATGGACCGCATATACCATACAAGAACTTCTTCGGCAGCTGCCCCAATAGGGACAACGCCGCATTAATCTCGGCGGCACTCATCTGGCCTGGGGCGGCAATTAGTGGGAGCAGAGGGTGGGTAATTGGTGTCAGTGTTTTGTTGAGTGTCCGCGAGAACTGGCCCAGTGCGCCCATGTTGACCGCAGAGAGCGGCGGGCCGTCAGGGAAGTCGTGCCGGATCTTCGAGCGGAAGTACTCAAGCTCAAAGTTCTCGTTGTGCTCGTTGATGATGGCAATCATCTTGACAATGTCTGCATACTTGCGCGACTCGGCGAAGATTGACTGCGCCCTGGCTGACGGCCATTTAAACGTGCCTGAAAAGTCGTGGAAGGCGGACATGATGTGACTGCTGCCGCGCTGCTCATATAGCTTACGGCGGATCTCCTCGGGCAGCCAAAGCTCGACGTCGATATACTCTACACCCCACTGCAGAGCACGGTGGAGATACTGGTAAAAAAGATCCGGATTGTCCATGGGGAATCGGCCGTTCTCGGCAGTACATCTCGTAGTGTAGATGATCGGCAGCTCGGTGCGCTGCCGCAGGAGCATGAGCTGCTCACCTACGTAGCTGAGACTGGGTACCTCGGCGAATGTGCCGTCTGGTAGCGGTTCCCTCAAAAGGTCAACACGGAGCTCAACTGCGTCGGCTCCGACGGTAAGGATGTCGATATTGGATAAGGCCGCACGGACATCTGGAAAGGTCATGGAGAGAAAATACGTCCGCGGCTTAGCCATGAGTGTGTCGAAGTGGTTAATCTGCCCGAGAGTGAAAGAAACAAAGCGTGCCAGGTCTCGCCGACACAATGGACCCTCGTTGTAGAGAAATTCGTAGTCGCTATGCATCGACAGATGCGAGTCTGGGGGCATCCCAAGCCGGACACAATGGGCGTTGATGGCGACAACAGCAGTCTTGTTGCGTAGTGATATATCGATCTTGGCATCGTTTGCCGTCAACCCTAGCACCACCTCCTGTTCGATTGACGATATGCCCTGAAAGCTGCCGACGAGTTTATAAGGTTTCCCAAGCACGTCCGCGAACAATGACACAATCTGCTCCTGCCCAGGGCCGTATATGATGACGGCTGTACGCTTGTCCCCCCGCTTCAATCCGCTGGAGACGGAGGCTCCATATGTTGCTGGCGACGCCGAGTCGTGCTGACGGTCGAGCACCATATCGATGTCAGGTTTGGTAAGGAGCCCCCCGCTAATGCTCAGCGGGCGTGCCGCATGGGACGGCGTATGTTGTATTTGCTGTACGGTAGCCATGGCTGAAGCTGTGATTAGAGTCTAGATACGTGAAAAGCCCGTCAAACCTGCTGTCGTGGCTTTAGGATATCCGCTTCCGAATTGGTTCCTGATCCCTGGCCGGCTCAATGCCCGCCGGGTAATAAGGATGACCCTGGTCGAGTCGAGCCTTGCGTCTGTTCAAAAGTGATCTTAATGGCGAGAGGTATCCGATATTGTCCTTGCAGTGCGTTCCGAGGGAGCGCTTCAGCTGTTTTACAGAACGTGGTTGGAGAGAGACAGGCGTCGTCGAGTTTCGTCGTGCTACACAGCAAGTGCGGTCGTCGTCGATCGATCATGAGCCAAGCCTGGCCGGGGAGCCATATGAACGCGATAGAGCCGGCGGGCGAGTAGGAGTGCGCTGTTGGCGGTGGCAGCACGAAACCACGAGACGAGAGCCTAGACGAGGTCTTGGAGTTGGGGCGAAGGGGCAATGTCCGGGGGTTTTGTCGTCCGGGGCGAGCAAGAGCAAGGGCTGAGGTGGTGGCTCGCGCGTGTAATAGACGCAGCAACTGCTAGAGGAAAGCGATGCGAAAGAAGCACCGCGGTTGCGATAAGGAGTAGCTGGGCGGCGAGACAATTATTCCAGCCAGTAGAGCGGCAGGCTGCCGGGGCTGCTATGGCTTGCTTGGCTTGGCGCGGCGCTGGGGACGGCAGAGAAGTCGGCAGGAACAGCCAGGTGAGGAGGAGGCTGAGACCTGGACCCGGGAGCTGAGCTGTGATAATGGATCAATTGCAGTCCGGCGAGCAGACGACAAAGAGCCAAGTCGAGTCGAGAATGCCGGGGGCGACGGCAAGAACGACTGAGTGCTTGGCCGCACTTGCCCGGCGACTCGACGTGGACATGGACCTGGACCTGGACCTGGACCTGGACCTGGACCTGGACATGGACCTGAACCTAGGCCAGGCAGGCACGGGGACAGGGACGGCAGGAGCGATAGAGGGATAGGGTGGAGGCTGCGCGCGCTCGCGAGCACTGAGCACAAGGCCGTAGCTGGCGCTGATTGGGGGGTTTTCCCACAGGCTGCGGGGGGGAGACAGCCCCGGGGCTGGGGCACGGCTGCCTGCCTGCCACAGGCCTCGACCTGGGGAAGGCGCCGCCCGCACACACACACACGGGGGGACCCTCCTGCCCGCTCTCGGCCGGTTGATTGTTTCTCCTCCAATCAGGCGCCTGCCCGGGTTACTCCTTCGGGCCAGGCTCCACGTTGCTTAGGACACTGCGCAGGCCAGACATTTCATCTCGGTCTCGTCTTCTTGGCCGAGTCCCGCATCACAATAACCATCATACCTCATGTTTCACAGAGACCAGGTAAAGTAGGCACTCTATTTATATGGCATGGTACAGTGCTGGCCGCAGCAGTGCCCGTCTCGACACACAGCGACCAACCAACAACAGCTCCAACAACACCAGCAGAAACAACACCAGCTCTCACAACTCCACGTGCTTCAGAGCTCAACTTGCAACTGGCGTGACCCACGCCTTCGGTACCCTAAACCGTCGGATCCAGCCATTGGTGCATTTCAGAACGCCCATCGATCGCCCGGTGGAGCCCGGCTCCGGAACCTTGCGTTCACGACTCCTGATATCTTGCCATCTGACGTCGTGTCACGGCGTCTGCCGACATCTCGACTCTGTCCAGTCGCATGCAGCCTCGTGTACATGGCTCCACGTCTTGGAGCCGATCTGAACAGGAGCAGTCTCATGTTACAACGCGCGCATCGGATCGGCTCCAACGCGAGCCCCAACTATGCACTGACGACCCGAGCCCGGCATAGCATTGCCTCTTATAACCCTCCTCCTCCAGTGGAGCGTCTGGTGATCCGTGGTAGCATTGAGAAAACTCTCATATGATGCTGACACTTTGTTTCACTCGGCAGTGATTCGTCCTCGCGCCGAGCAATAACGGTCAGCAATTGCGCTCGAATATGTGTCATGGTATGATAGGATGCTTATCAACCGAGACGTGGCCCCAGGGGCATAGATATATCACAAAGGCCCATTGATGACAGTCATGTTCGTATTTCGATACTCAGTGCTGCATGTCCGTCCCAGAAGATGCCATTCATGGCTAGCCTGGCCGGGGTTAGTATTCGGTTGATCCATTCGTGGCAACAAAGACGAACATAATTCCGTGGGGGCAGCAGCAGCATCATCGTCACCACCATCTCCTCCTCCTCCTCCTCCTCCTCCTCCTCCTCCTCCTCCTCCTCCTCCTCCTCCTCCTCCTCCTCCTCCTCCTCCTCCTCCTTCAGAACGGGTAAAGCAAATATTGAACCATATTCTATACGGGCTTGCATCGTCTCGTTCTCCAATGATTGCCGGGTCCTGGCCGAAAGGAACCTCCCGTATCGTAAAGGAAAAACCCTCATCCGGGTAAATTCCATTCCGCCAGTTTGCTGCAGCCATGCTGCCATATGCCGCAATCAGCCGCGCTACTGACGCCAGCCTCACCATTATCCACCGGGCATTTCCCGAATGCACCAACCGCTTTCTCTTCCCCTTTCTTCCCTCCCAAGCTAGAACACGAAACTATTCTCTGTGTCAGATTTAGTGTCTGCCTGTCGGCCCGATGCATGCCTATTTTGACAGCGGACCACTCACTGTCTCTTCCGTACCTCGGCGAGAAGCAGAAATGGACTTACGGTCCGGGGTAGACGGCCAAACACATTAACCAAAGAATGTTATCCACAAGGCCACCTTCCTTCACTCCACTCCCCATATAATATGAATATGGATGTCACGATGTTTCATCCTCATCCGTCACTTACTCACCACCCCAGTCATCATCAGAACCTTCACGACCATTTTTGACAGCAGCCGCGGCAGGCGAGGGACAAAAAACCAAACTTCTCCCCCCATCCAACCACTTCCCGCTCTCGTCACCGTGTCCCAGCTTGCCGGCTGGGGGGCCCAATCAATAAAGCCAGATTCGGTATACGGGACTTTCTGTTTCCGCAAGCACAATACGACGATACCGGGAGGGGGGGGGACCTTTCCCAGTTAGCTTGATGGCTCGGTCATGTGACCATTATCAGATGATGGCTTGGCCTTGCTTTCCGATGTGTTTGGCTCGAGATACGATCTTGTTTCAATGGATCTCGATGAGTTTGATGGTCCTGCGACGTGCGGCTCCAATCCCAACACCAACCCCAAGGTTTCCCTTCGCTCTTGCACGTCGGTTGTCGTTGTTGTTGTCTTTCTCGAAAATTTCGTGGTATATCAACAGCTTCAGGGTGTAGTAGCTTGATACAAAGATACAGATCAGCACATCTCCAAAGTGTCGATTTGGATCCATGATGATGTTGTTCCGTAGCCCTGAAATGCCACGTGAGCAAAGTCTCTTGTTTTCTACTCAAGCCTCCCCCCGCAAAATTCTTGAATCAGCCAGAAGGGATGTCGCTCTCTGAAGGAACAACGCCTTCTTCTTAGGATGCAGTGGGGGTAATGAAACAAGTCCAAGGGAAACCTCGAATCGGGGCGAATGAAAAAACTTATCAATTGACTGACTCGTCGGCAGATCGCGGTGAATCGATAGGCTGCCATACTCTCTCTTTCACGCTGCTGACTCGAGAGATACCCAAGAGTCACCAGGTGAATCCTCGCAGCCAAAATTCCACGAATGGTGTCCAGACAAACACACCCCCCCCCCCCAATGTGCACCACCGTTTCAGCACCCTCTTCTTTTTTCTTCTTCTTTTTTTGTCTGCTTTGAAAACTAATACCATGCATCATCCCAGAGCTGTTCCACTTCTGCAAGGTTCAAAGCCCACCGTTTAATTCAGAGGAGGGGAAAATTCATCCGCGTGGGAATCAGATTCTACTTCAAAAGTCCGACCTTTCCCGGCATTTGCAGGACAACTATTTCCTACCCGCAAAGCTTCTGGGTATGCTGCCCAAAACCCACAGCTCTCCGTGTCGTGCCGACTGCGACCTACAAAGGGAGCAGCACAAAGAAGGCTCTCAGTTGTGAACAGAGGACCTCCTCCACATCGTTCTCGGATAAAAGTTTTCTTGCATGATCATCGCTTTGTCTCTGAAGTTATGAGCAACTTCGCAGGTTGCTCGGCAAGATAGCTGGTCAGAAGAGCTCGATTTTTGCATGTACCTCACGCCCCATTCAACGTCCGTCCCCCACAACCCATGGGGGTAAAACGTGTCTTGGGGCTGGTCATGGCACAACTTCTTGACTGAGTGATGGTAAAGCCTAGCCCACCCGTTTCTCTCTCTTTCTCTTTCTCTTTCTCTGGCTCTGGCTCTGGCTCTGGCTCTGGTTTCCTCGTTTTGATTTTCGAGAAACCTCCAGCGGAAAGACTTGGATATATCCTCTGAAAAACACACACACACACATCTGCGCTCGGCTCACCTCCCGCGTATAGTTTCATCAGCTGCACGGTGAAGATGGCTCATTGAGCACAGCCAGCACAGATATATTTCTTTCTTGGAGCACTTTCCCCAATACAAACACGAAACGCAGGCCACCACCAGCAAGAAGAAAAGAACACAGGCCTTGTCTGGTCTCAGACGAGGGCCCTCATCTTCCGCCCCTCTGCAAGAACACCAATAACCACTGTCGGACACGGTGAAGCAAGACTAGCCACTGCTCCTCGACGGCGCGAAGAAGAATATGTCCTACCATCCTCCGTACCTTGACGCTATACACATGTACATGGCCACAAGGAATCGCAGTCTCAATATGCCGCCCCCATCGAGAGGAAAGTACATTATCATTACCGTCAAAGCTTGAGAGGCTCGGCGAACGATAATCAAGAATGATTGCCGTGACTAGGTGGTGCGACTACAGCTGTTGATTGCCTGATTTAGTATAGATGATAGGAATAACGAGAACTGCAAAGAAAAGAAAAAGAAATACAGGAACATCAGAAACAGCGCATCAAAGGGTCCGGCACGGAGTTCGAAGGAACAACTAGGCCACCTGGATCCGACGACGTCGATAGGAAAGACGCAATGCAAGAACACAAGCGCAAGGACATGGGCAGCAGCCGGACACATCCAACATAAACATGAACGGCAACGAGAGAAGCACGACGACGACGACGACGACGACGAGGGTAACAAAGTAGCGAGTCCGGAAAATCGGCCATGCCAGTGCAGCGGAGGGGCACAAAGCGCAACAGTAAAACGCCCATGCGCGAAAGCACATATTTACCCACTCCCCACCAAAAACTAACCCGCTTGAACGACAACACACAAAGACCAGCAACTAACGATACAAGCCAGCACCACCACCACCACCACACCTGCTCTCCCCGAGACCGTCCATTCAAGCTCCCCCCTTACACGCTTCCACCCCTTCTCCATCTCTATTTCCCCAATAGGCGGCACATACTCGCTCAGCTTAAGCAGTTTCTAAAGTACCAAACCCCGAAACCGCCCCGGGTTCTCCTCCCCAACCAAGCCCCATCACCATCCCGTCTAGTACTTTCTGTCTTTCTCCTCCTCAAAGACGCTCTCGCTCCCCGCCTCTCTCTCTCTCAGTTCTTGATCCTACCCTCCCAACACAACGATGCGAACCTTTATACCAAAGAATGCAAGAACACAATACATCGCAAACATCCCAGTTCAACATCCCCGCACCCCACACCCCACACCCCCGAGCCTCCCCACGGCGAGTCAAAGTGACACACCTACCCCAATACCCTATTTCGGATTCCAAGCATCCTTAAAAATTCGGTGTTAAAAGCCGCAGTAGGAATTCCAAAGAATTCTTCTTTAATGGGAAGAAGAAATACCCGGCATTCCCTGTCTGCATTGTAGACGCCAAAATAATAAAATTCCTCTATATGTCCCATTTGTATATATATCATCTTCAAGCAATCAGCCGAAACGCACTGTCGATCACACGACGGACTTGTAGGTTACTTAAATCTTAGATAGGATACAGCTTACTATAAATCGATAAATAAATATTTTCAAGCACGTCTTGCAACCCTTACATTCAACAGCAATCAACCAGCCCCCCCCTTTGCAACACACACACACACACACACACACACACACACACACACAGAGAGAGAGAGAGAGAGAGAGAGAGAGAGCGCTCCGAGGTAACCCAAACATCACCAACCCGTTTCAGCAAGTCATATCTTCTCACGGCCGTGACCATGACCAGTAATATCGTACCCGGCACTACTTTTGTCTGCATCATGTATCATCATATATATAATATGTATAGCGATACCTCGTACTCCAGGAACCCCTTCCAGCCTTCCGCTTCGCGCATCGGCATCCGTCATCCACGTCGCTACAGTCCCTACTCGACCTGCGGAAGTGTGAAGCACGCTTGACCCGTCCCTACGCGATGCCAACTTCCATTACAGAGAAAGACTGAGAGACAGAGACATACCCCTCCGACTTTTCTCTTACAGTCCACTCACTTCTCCGCCTTCAAGAACTGCACCTAATTATACCTGGCAAAACTCAGGCCAATACGTATGCAATGTCTCCCATGAGTATTTTGCTTTTTGCGGTCGCCTATGCCCTTCGTGGCTTCTTGTTCGCCCATGTTCAAGTCTATCTTGCGACCCTGACAATAAAAGAGATGTAATACACGAGCCTGTTTCTGCATGCTAACCTCTTTTTGCCATGACCAACTAGTTATTGTCGTTGTTGTCGTCGTCGTCGACACCCTCCTCGTATCCTTGCTCCCTATGACCAATCCACCACTGACCTCCACTGTGTAGATCCACATCGCATGAAGCAGCACCTCGCGCACCACTCATTTCGCTGGCGTTGGCACAGCCAGTGAGCTAGGCCCAGCGGCCGATTTGCTCGCACCAGTTCGACCTCTCTCTGCTTGCTTCTCCTCGCTGTCTGATGACTCGTCATCGCTGGCGGGCCGGCTGTCTTGGAGATTCCGCTGGCTCTTCGTCATCTGTGTCGTACGTCAGTGGGAAAAAACTCACAAAAGCACAGCAGGGTAGCAAAATCCGAATGGATAACTTACCCATGATCTTACACCACCAATCAGGCCCAAGGTGTATCCAGACATGAACTCGCTAGGCGGCGGCTTGTCAGCTCCAGGGGTCGTAGGGGAGCGCAGCATGGATGCGGCGGCGGCGGCCTCGCGCATGCTGTTGGCGTCGCTGAAGCCGTTGGGACCAGGCGTGCTGGGCATGCGCAGCAAGGGCGCCGGGCTCTGAGGTCTGCTTGCGGGCCAGTACTGGCGCAGTTCGCGTGTAAGCTCCTGCCCTGTCGTGGCCCAATTGGACTTGATGTTGTCGCGGAGGTCCTGGACGTGGCGCTTCAGGTCGAGCTCGTTCTTCTTGAGCCAGCTGACGTTGAGCTCCTGCCGCGAGGCGCCGCGCTTGAACTGCCGCGAGATGTACTTTTCGTAGTCACGGACGATCCTAGTAGCAGAGAGGGGATCATTAGCGGCTGTGTCTCACATCTCAAACCAGCCCAAAGCTTTACTTACTTTGTGATGATGCCAGTTGTGCTCACACCCTCTGTTCGTTGCGTGACGAGGAACTTGCCCTCCTTCTTGATCGGGGCGTAGATATCGTCGCCCTCGTCGGCACCGTATGGAATATCGTCATGTGCAACGTAGTCAATCTGGTGCTTGTCGAGGAACTCGGGTGTGACGATCCAGGGACAGCTCTCAATGACCTCGTCGACCCACTTGCAATGCCGGACTGTCTCAGCACGCTCGGCACCGGACAGCACTGTGAGACCCTTGCGCTGGTGTGTTTCCTGATCGCCTGTCACGCCGACGAGCAGGTATACGTTGGGGAAGGCTTTCTTGGCTTGTTCGAGCTGCCGCATGTGTCTGCACACTCTAAGTTAGCCACCGCCGCGGGTCCCCAGCATGTCTCAAGGACAAAAACAAAAAAGCAAAGCTGCATTAAGCGGAAGGAGTGCTTACCCGAGATGGAACAGATCAAAGACACCATCGGCATATACCCTGACAGTGCGGCCCTGAGGAGGGTCATTGGTCCGGTATCCCACGGGATGAGTGAGGGTGCCAATCGGAGGCGGTGCCATGGCATCGGCCTTCTTCTTACTGCTCTCGTCGTTGTCGTCGTCGGCACCGCCCATCTGCACGTCCTTGGCCGAAGAAATGGTGGCGCGCTTGGACTTGCGACCGACACGGTCGGCAATGTCGACACTGGCCTCGGTGGTGTCGCTCGGCTCGCCCGGATCGACCGTGTTCCCTGCCCCGGCGGCATCGGAGCCTCCACGGTGGCGCTTAGCCGGGTTGGCACTGCTGCTGGACTCGGACTTGCGGTGGTGAGCGGCAGTAGTAGTTGCTGATGTGGTCGTCGTCCCTGCTGCGGCTGCGGCAGCAGCAGCCGCAGAGGACCTGGTGGCACGGCCGCTGGTGGCAGTGGACTCTGGGGCGGTGGTGTCGCCGTCCTCGCCGGAAGCGTCGCGGGAGGAGGGCTGGAGAGAGGTATGGTCGTCGGCCATGGCGGAGGCGGCGGTGGTCGGGCGCTTGCGCTTGCCGGCTTGTGACGAAGGTGATGGCATGTTGTGTGTGTGTGTGAGTGAGAGAGAGAGAGAGAAAAGGTGACCTCGAAAATCAGAGAGTGAGGTAGAGAAGAGGCTGCCGGAGACTAATTACAGAATGCTGGTCGACCAGGCCCGGGGCGGCTCTGCCAGGAAAGGACAGGTCAGGGGTGGAGCAGCAGCAGGTGTGCGGTGAGGTGAGGTGAGGTGCTGTGCTGTGCTGTGCTGGGAGAGGGACTAGTCTAAGAGAGAAAGAGAGAGAGATAGAGAGATAGACGTCACACGTCAGACGTCAGAGCTCGAGCTCGTGCAAGGACGCAGCGCCGGGATCGATACCAATTGATGTGCGCCAAAGGTGATTTGCGGCAGGCAAGCTCGGCAAGGACGATGGGGGGCGGGCGGGCGCGGCGAGAGTGATGTCGATGCCCAGTCAGAGAGCTCAAGTGCTACCCGGCCCGGCCCAGACCGGAAGCTCCTGGTTGGGCTGGGGGGGGGGGGGGCACTCGCTCGCAACCACAAAACCAAGGCTAGAGCTCTAGGAGCTATCCGTCCGCACAACACACCTAGCATACCTACCTTAAGGTACATACACGGCGCACCTCATTTGAGCTTATTTTGCTCCCCAGCGATGCAACACCATGTACCACCACTCATGCGCCAAATCAAAAGTTCAGCCCAACCCGGCACAACCCAGCCCAGCATAGCATAACCCAGCACAACCCAACCCAGCCCAGCTCAGCACGGTCCAGTTCCAAGCCGGCAAGCCAGATCCTCAAAACGTGCAATCTGTTCTCTCCCAGCCGGACGAGGGACGAGCTTTCTTTCAAGGGCACACTTGCTTGTCTTTGCGCCAGGCCATACACACACCCCTGTTCCTCAACGGTTTTCCATCCCCCCAAGGAACTGGAGAGGAGGAACAGGGTAAACAGCGCCCCAATCCAAGCAGGCTCTCTCACCTCGCTCGACAAAATAACACTGGGAAAGTGGACTCCCCTTTCTAAATTAGCGTGCTTGATCCTGGAGCTCCTCAGATGCCTCCCCACTTTCTTTCTCATTGATGGAGCGCTGCTCCTCCTCCTCCCCCAGTCAAGCCAAGCTAGGCCAGTGGGATCGGTCGATGACGAACGTCCACGCTGGTGGAGTCTCGTTGTGCACGAGTCTTTAGATTCCACATATATACTCTATAATTTTGACCAGCTAGCGGATAATGGATTGACGCGACGCCATGTTTCCATCTCGTGTATGTACCAAGGGCTTGTTGATCATGTTTGTGGTTGATGCGAGCACGTATAGGCGCAACGGCCAAGCGAAATGACGTACACGCCTCGCCACCTCCTGAAGCTTAGACAGCTCCCAGCCTCTACATTTGAGACCCTGCACAGGTATATTCAGATTACTGACGATACACCCAGTCGGCGAGGCTCATCGTACAAGTCGAAACAAGTCCACGCTCACTTGGAAAGCGAACAAATGATAATCATCATAAAAAAGGTGGTATCCTATTCATCTACAACTACGCGCCCAAAGGCTATTCGTTAGTTTGTATGCTCGTCTCTACAATCGTGTCCATATTCTCATTCGATGCATCCCACTTTAGGATCTAGCATTTCTAGTTTCTCTCGTCATGGCTCCTCATTCCCTAGCAAGACAAGTCTCCATACTGCCTGTATCGAGGGTCTGTGTGTCATAGTTGCTGCCCCCTCCCCAGTTGTCAACCATGCCCTGGCAGCCAGTGTTGAGCAAGACAAGTCTTGCCGCTTTGTGTGCTTTGCGTGTTGTGTATGTTTGTGCGTCGTATATATACTTACTGTCCGTGTAGTCGTTTCGTATTGACCCCACGCGAGGTCGCACTGCATGGCAATGCTAATTACACAGCAATATAAGCCACCGGCGCATGTGGATTTGTTCGTGGTCGACCGGGCCTATCAGTGTAGGCAACACCCAATAAATGTAGGGAATGCACTTGCAACATATACAACGGTGATTGGTGCTTGGGCTTGCCGCATGCAAGTTTCCATAAGCAGAACAAGCCCTGGTTCCAAGCTGGTGTGCGCGTAAAGGATCGGACGCCTTATATAACTAACTTCTGTGGCCTGCCACAGATGTTGAGTTGTTGGTCCGGTTCGATCGACTTTCTGTCGGGCTGTTTCTGCCACTATCGTGACCGCTTCTTCGCCAATTCCAACTCCAGTTCCAGCGACGTTGTTTCTTCCACTATGAGAGACGAACGGCCCTTTGCTGGCGGGTGTGCCTGCCGCAGCGGTGCGGATGTCGTGGCGAGCTACGACAGCATACTGGCTTCGCTCCTGGCTGGGCTTTGCTACCGTACTTTTGAGTGATCTCACAGTACTCGCTGTCGGCTGGGAAGAACTCCCGGATATGGTTGCGGAGCTCGCAGCGCGCCGTGCGGCACTTTCGGCAGTAGACTTGACCTCGAGGGGATAGCTCGGCGAGAGCGTTGTGCTTGATGGCCACGCCACCAGTCCGACCACCGAAGATGAACGGACCAGCATTCCGCCACACCCACTCCATGTCGTTCGGACCGGACCGCCTCGTGGCAAGCGAAACCTTGCCATGCATCTGGCGGTGGATGATATAGAAGTGCTTGCTGGTAAGCGCGAAGGCTGTGCTGTCAATGGGCTCGAGGAAGTCGAAGATGGCGTAGTGGAGCTCCGGAGGCAGATGGACAAGCAACAGGGCGGTTCCTGGCTGATGAGTAAACGGCACCGGCTCGTAGTCCATCACCGAGTATGAGCGTTGAGGACCGGGTAGAATTGGCTTGCCAAGGGCAGTACGGATGGTATCTCGAGGTGGTGTGGCACCCTCGAGGAAGGCAATCTGGCGGGCGTAGCCAGGAGACACGGGCACTGTTGCGGCTGAGCTCCGGCCTTCAGTCTGGAAATATGAGTCGCCCATGTCGTGAGTTATTCTAGGGGAAGGGATAGGGCTCAGTGGCTTCGAAGCCGCAGAGCGAGAGACGATAGAAGTCGGCGTTCCGATCCTCGAGGACTGGTCAGTGGTCGAAAAGGCGCGGCGGGGTTCGAGGAAGTTGCCCTTGGGCGTGCTTGCCCCGGACGCAGTGCCGGCATTGTCCCACTGCCACTGCTGCAGTTGCGCCTGCGGTTCTGATGCCCGCTCCTCCTGCGGCTTCTGGGGTTGGGAGTGTACTGGCTTCTGGCTCTTGTCGTGCTGAAGTTTCTGCTCCTCTTTCAACGACGAGAGATCGAGCCTCATGAAACGAGCC
Organism: Microdochium paspali; assembly: GCA_031142775.1. NCBI lineage: Eukaryota > Fungi > Ascomycota > Sordariomycetes > Xylariales > Microdochiaceae > Microdochium > Microdochium paspali. The sequence continues at coordinate 404,781 of JAVBIV010000007.1, forward strand.
GACATTTCGGGTCCATCCTCTGAGTCGGACAAAACAAACGACGGGCTGCGTAGAACCTCGACCATTGTGGCGGCAAGTATAGACTGGCCCGTATCTGACGAATACGACTCAGGACTGAGGGACGATATCCCACTTCGGTATGGGGCTCGGTATATAAGGCGGCTCGGCAGTCTTGTAAGTCGACGACAAGCCCAAGATATTGATGAAGGGTACTGATCGCTGCTTTATGGGTTTCGAAGGGTTAGGCAGGCGTTCGGGCTATGTCGAGAGAAGCGAGTGGTAGTTGATGGCAGTGGATATGCCAGTGGTGGTGGGACGATGTAGGGATCACGCCACAGTCTGGGGGCGGGCCAGCTTAAGAAGGACGAGGACAAGGCGATCCGAGAGTCGACAACTCGGTCCATCGCGGCGGAAGCGGAAGCGGATGCGCCAAAGCACACGACAAGGGAATGGGCGGTGGGGGGGGGGGGATGGAGGGAAAACTCCACCGAGGGGGAAAACAGCCATCGTGACCCAGTGAAGCAGGCCGGCAGCAACGACGATTGGAGGAGAGCGCCGCCCTGTCCAGGGGTGTGCGCAGCGGCAGCGCAGCAGTGCAGCAAAGTCAGGGCGCGAGCGCTGGGCGACGTCAGCCATGAGCGAGACCTGCTAGGGTTCCTGCGCATCTAGACTGAGGCACCGCCCACCGGCCTCGCCGCTGACAGCCTCTAGTTAGGCCTAGTATAGGACGACAGCGAGACAGGTCGGTTTCCGAGGGTGCGGCTTCGGTGTTCGAGAAGGGCTCTGGCACATGGGCATTGTTCCTCGCCACGCGAGCACTCCCTCGCGTGAGTCCCACTTCTTTGGTCCCTTCGTGTTTTTCGTTCTTTTCTTGGTTTTCTCGCCAGCTTTTCAATGGACCGACCCTCCTTGCCATTCCCCAAAGAGGCAGCACCTGCCCGCCACCAGCCGAGCCATCCTCACTGAGTCGTGACGAGTAGGATTACTAACGAGCCACTAGTCGTAAGGATGGCTCATGGAAATTTGTGAGACCTTGTTTCAATTTACCCGTTACCGCGTGCTGGATTCCAATTATGGAACGTCGCTGTTGGCGCCTTACTCGGGAAAGTCTCCAAGATGGCAGCCCTCAGCCCCAACCAGGAGCATACCACTCTGCCGCTCACAATCGATGTTGGAAGGCACCTGCTCGAACGATCAGTTCCATCTAGATGGTCCGCCCAAACCGAAGATCATGACGTCTCCAGCGTCAATGACGCCCCACACAATGCCCTTTCACGGCCGAATGAGAATTGTCAAACACGCCCCATATCCATGGGAAGAAGGACCCTGGATCTTCCCGGGCACGGAGCGCATGACGCCGCTCAATACCAAGATCTGCTCAGGTTCATGCTGATCGGTGGCACGAAGCTGCATTGCTGCCTTGACCGTGCTTCCAGAACTGGTTGTGCGTGTTCATGGTTCGACCTAGCCGCAGGTGATGTAGGTGGAAGTCTCTGCCCGACACGTGAAGGAGCTGGTTTGGGCTGCCTTGACTGGACACGCCAGGGCGGCTGGGTTCGGTGTCCAACTGCCAGGCGCCCTGCAAACCTAGAAGCTTCGAGGCCTGACCACCGAGGACTCGCTCCGACTTCTTTGACAGGTGCAAGGAGAGTGTGCTGCTCCAACTGCACTACGTACAAGGGTACAAAGGCACAAGGCACAGCAGCAGCCAACTCTCCCGAACATTGAAGGCGCCGCCGGTATCGGCAACCCCACCAAAAAGGGCAACCCGACCGACCACCCGACCGAGCTCCACTTCTTCCTCTCCCCCCTCCCTGCCTGCCCACCACCAGCTTTCCCAAAATCCCAGCCTATGGTAGCTGCACCACGCAATACCACCACCACCGTCACTACCACCATCATCACCTGCAAACAGTCTTCGGGCACCCATACGGATGCATGGGTGACAACGAGGAATAGTCCAAATAACCCCCTCCTAGAAAGTATAATAGAATATCCTTCTTGTTCTTCTTTTTTCTTTCTTTTTCTTCGAAGCCTTCCCCCATATAAGTAAGGTTCTCAAGTTCTGCCAGAACCGTAATGTGCCCCCCAAGCGCTCCCACTCCCCCCAAAAAGTCATTTGCTTCATATGCAACGGCAGTTTCAATCACAAAGTAGTATATGCAAGGAATGATCTGCACCTATTAGGCAGAGCCGAGGAGGAGGAGGAGGAGTACCTGGACAGTAAACCAGACGAACGCTCTCGCAGGCGCCTCGGGGTTGGACATATGCATCCCGCTCGCGTGCGTGTGACAAATGTGCATTTGAGAACCGGCGTGGGGGTCTCGTCTTCCCCCGCTTCATGGCCTGCTTCCCCCGTGCACAACATAGGGTACATTTCAGGCAAGACATTGCGGAATCGAAGTTCCGCCACACCATAGGCCTGCCTCTGCACGAGTCCCGTGGGACGTATAATTAAGAGCTGTCCGGGATGGGAACATTATACAATGGCAAAGGACGCCACTGGTCGAAGCGCCATTAAATGAGGAAGTAATGATAAATTGGGTATAATGATGCAGAAGACTCCTAAACGAAGAAAGTGGCTACATGCGCGACCTCATCTGCTTCGTACACGGCTACACAGCGCAGTCGGAGGCGCTTCATGGCCATCCCCGCTATGCGCGACCTCGTCCGGTCAGGGGCCCCTTTTGAAACACATTAATCCAAGCTCTGCTTCTCTGGCTCCCGTGCTCGAATAAGCTAGGCGATGGTTCCTCAAAGGAGCCAGACTAGGTCCTTTTCATCGTACCGCCATAACAGACCAGAAATAGCTGATCAGAGTCCATAAAACCAGCCGTACTCAGAACACAAAAGAAACCTCGGATTTTCCCACCATTTCAGGCAGGCTGATTATCCCCAAGCCACGATTTCGCGGGCATTCGAGGGGGGTTTGGCGCAAGTGTAGTACAGAGGTTGATTGGTACAGTGGCCAAAGACCAAGGCGGTCGGCAGCTAGGCACATGCTGTGCGGAGTTGTTTCGTCCGGAACATAAGTTTGCGCATGCCTCAAGCGCAGGAAGTCGCCTTATCTTTCGTCGGTAGGTTTAGAATCTGCGAAAGTGAAGAGAGCGGGAAAGCGCTCGTCGCAAGGGGGAAATCGTGCTGCGGGGTGATGCTCGCTTGTTTTTTTTCGATCACCCGAAAAGTCGCTGCAGCCCATTTGCGACAGTGGATTGCTGATTTATACAGCAATCCAGATGACAGTGACGACGACGTCCATGCCCTTGGCCTCGCCGCCGTCGTACTTGAAACTCCAGAGTCCATCGTTCCTCTGGTCCCAGAAGGCTTGTGTAGCCGAGTGCATGCCGCGACGGCCTACGTGGGGCTTTCCGTCTGTGGCTGTGGCGTCGGAGCTAGTGGTGATGTGCGGCTCGTCGGATTTGGCCTCGCTACCGCCCTTGGGCTTGTTAAGGGCCGATGTAGGCACCAGATGCTGCACGATGGTGCTGTTGACGACATACTTGTGCGAGGGCGCGGCGCCGGCCGGAGTCGACTCTGTAATGACGTTTTTGAGGATATTGTTCTGTATGAGAGGGAGGTGGGGCCATGGTCAGCACTGGGCACAAACACTGGCTTGGGTACAGCGGCGGGCGATGCAGGGAGCCGCGCGAAGAGACAAACCGCCAAAACCGCTGAGCCTAGGTCGCAGCACTGGCTTTCTTCTCCGTAACAAGCATTCACCTAGCAGTCCTGGGGTGCTGGCGTAGTTGCTGATCACCCCCACCGCCGCCGAGCTTGCGCATGCATGTTGTGACGTACAATGATGAGCGAGTTCCAGCCATTGACCTTGGTGTGGTCGTAGAAGTCGGCGCTGCCGACAGCAGATTGGCAAGCCTGTACAGGAAGATTCGTTAGAGAAGAGCACAGACCGTTGAGGGAGTGAGGGCAGAACGTACATCGGTCGCAATCTGCTTAAGGCGGGTGTGGGAGATGGGCTAGAGATAGAGCACGGCGTCAGCGCATGGAGGTAGCTCAGGGGTCGCCGAGTGGTATGGTGTCGCGTACGGAGCTGGTCTGAGAAGCCATTGTGAAGAAGGCTGCTGACGACTTTAAGAAGCGCGGAACGGGTTCTGGTATGTGGTTGACAGTAGAATGCGAGGTGCGGCTGCTGGTATGCTACGCGACTCGTGCAATGTGCGTATGCTGGATGAGGCTCTGCGAGAGGGTGTCTGAGTCCAAGGTGGGTGGAACGGGTACTGGTGGTAGGAAGGCTGGCGGGTGTGGTAGTGGATGGGAAAGAGGAAGAGGAGGAAGGGAGCAGAGGAGGAAGAAGAGAAGAACAGGCTGTGGTATTGCTGGGAAAATAGGCAGAGAGCAGCGAGCAGAGGATGGAGCGTGGAGTGGTGGTGTTTTGGTGCGGAGCGGAGCTTGCAAGAGCAGGACATCCAGCCCGGGGCTCTCCGGTGGTGGAGAAGGCCGTGGTGGGTGCAGGCGCAGGTGGCAGGGTTGTGCGCGCTCTCTCTTTCTCTCGCTCTCTCTCTCTCTAACGCTGCGAGAACGCACCTGCACCACTTGCGTAGCCCTGGGAGCCCTTGGAGCGGCTCCGGTACTCACAGGCGGGCCACTCATTGGCAGCCATCCGGCGAGGCAGCGAAAGCAGGCGCCCAGCTGTGCTGCATGCGCGGCACGGCTGCGATCCAGGAAGCAACCAGAACCACGGACGGGGAGGGATTGACAGCTCCTCCGCCTCTCGACTCCATCCTCCTCTTCCGCTGGCTGGCTGGTGTCTCGTCTTGTCTTGCCCGCCTGTCTCCTCTTTCGCCATGCAGCACCGCGGAAAGGCTAACATCAGACCACGACACTGACTGGCTGCGTGTGCGGGGTTAGGTAATGACCACCAACTCTGTTGCTAATTATCGCATCCCAACTGAACATTCTGCCTGCTGGCCGCACTTATCGCCCACGGCCCCTTCGTACGTCCGCGGCTGCGCGTGCAAGCTTTCGAGCCATTGCCCAATCGTCATCGGCACATGTCATTCTTGCTCGCCACCCTTCTTTTCAACCTTTGACTCTGGAGGCGGGGCTGGGGCGCGCTTCTGGGTGTCATGAAACCGAATATCTCTGGGGTTTCTGGGGCGCACGATGCCATCTCCATCTTCCGGGGCGCCACAATGGAGTGACTATCTGAGCGGTCCTGCTACTCATGTAGAAAACTTGGGAGGCATCGAAACCCGCCGCTTAGATGCTGTATCACCATCCTCGACGTCTCCGGCATCCGCGTGTCTGATCAGCACGCTCAGTCAGGCGCTTGTTGGTGAACCTCACGTGCTCTCCTGCCTTTGTGCGACGTCGAGCGTAAGGCGCTCATGCGCACTGGCGGGAAGCGACCATCCGTGCTGCTACACCATGCAAGCACAGGCAGCTCGATGTGAGGTCGCAGAATTGACTGATGGACATTTATTGGTCAGTGACGTGCAACCTCAACACTTATATAGTAGTATTACTGTGGGCGGTGCCATTTTGGCCATCTTGTCGGAGGAGACACAAAACAGCCCCCATCAGCCACCGAGCCCACCTGGAGACAGCCCTGAGCAGACTCGACCAGCGTCGCAATGCGCGCAGCCAGTCAGAGCAGGTAATGGCACGCACGTGTTGCGGCTAATGAGAAAAGCTACCGCGGTGGGGACCCGGGTGCTCGCGCCAGATCTTGCTCGGCCCAGTTGTGGAGGCTCGAGATACTTTGCATGGATGTATTGATGGTTGGACAAAGAGACCGACCCAGGTGCTAAGGTGGTTGTCAATGGCACAAGGCGAGGATCTTTTCGAAGTCGTGTATCTTGAGACTTCGAATCACTCGAGGGGTTGACATTGTTGGAACAAGGACGCACGGCTGGAAGCACCTTGGTACATGCTTGATTTCGAAGTTTTCGAGACGAGGCGAGCCAAGACTTGACCATAGTGACGAGCATAAACTTTCAGGACCACCAGGGTGGCTACTGACCAGTATCCAGCTGCTAGACTTTCTCGATGTTTTGCCTGTTGAGGTTCTGTTAGGATGTTTCTGCAGTGCAGTGGCCAGACTGCGCTATGGCACTGAGACGTAATACCTGCCAATTTGCGTCCACCGACAATACGCATCAATCTCTATCCTTTGGGGTGGTCTGAAACCTTGGTTGACAGTCGCTCGCGCGTGCGATACCTGAAGGCCCGGTACCTCGGCCGCTGGCTCCAGAGGTGTAGAGCGGGTGCAGGCAAGGGCAGAGCAGGGGTTTGCAGGAACAGGCCGGCCAGACGACGTCAAGCCGCTGCAGTGCCCACTTCCGTTGCTGCGCTTGCAGGCAATTGCAGCCAACCTCCGGTCAAAGCCTTGCATGCCTCACTTCTCCCCAATTGCCTCGTCCTCTCCGTCGCCCGATTTCTTCACGTCAACAACCCTCTGTCGCATTGGCTTCTACTGCTGCTGGTATCGCGAAGACACCTGTCCAATTGAAGCATACACAGTACGTCCCTTACCGATGCAAGACCGGCAGCTACCTGGTCGAGCTTGATGTTTGGTGTGTCGGAGAGGTCTGCGACCCGGCCTGATCTTGAACTCAGCATCACCAAAACAAACTCGTTCGCCGGAATGCAGGCAGTGTTGAAGGGCTAATTGCTGACCACACCCATCTTCTGCAGCCTTCCACCACTTCAATCCGTCCAGCAGCCTTCAACATGTCGAGCCAACCTCTCCTCCAGACCGCTCCCGGTACGTCCGACCGATAACCTGCGCTGCGATCAAACAACTCCAAGTCAACCATCCCCGAGAATACTAACAAACCGCCTCCCCCCCTTCCAGGCAAGCGCATCGCCCTGCCCACGCGCGTCGAGCCCAAAGTATTCTTCGCCAATGAGCGCACCTTCCTCTCATGGCTCAACTTCACCGTGATCCTCGGCGCACTGGCCATCGGCATGCTCAACTTTGGCGACCGCCCGGCCTTCATCTCGGCCTTCCTCTTCACGGGCGTTGCCATGCTCGCTATGATCTATGCCCTCTTCACATATCATTGGCGCGCAAAGAGCATCCGCATGCGCGGGCAGGCCGGCTTTGACGACCGCTTTGGCCCCACGATCCTCGCCATTATCCTGCTTTGCGCCGTCGTCGTCAACTTTGTCCTCCGCATCACTTACTCGGACAGCAAGAAGCACTAGGGGTTTTGAGTTGGGTGAAGATGGATGTGGGCACAGCTGATCGGGAAGCGAGAAGGACAATAACGCGGTCACGAGTCTTTGGTCGCCATACGGCTGTTTGCGATGGGAAAACGGTTGCTCAGACTCTTCGTCGAATCACACGCAAGACGACAATGTTTACATCGAGAATGCATCAACGTCATGACTGCAGCCGGGCTGAGCTCCTGGATCTTGGTTTTAGTGATATGAACCTCGACAGGCTTGGACGCACACGAACCACAATCTGCGACATGACACAACAAAGACGGCCACAGTTGATTATCTGGCAGTATCCCCTGCCAAAATCTTGGAGCGATGAGCAAGATTGACCGCTTACGAAAAGTCTCTTCCAAGGAGAGAATAATGTGTATAACTGGTCGAGACGAGCAGACGCCAGAAATCAGACGGGGCATTGGCGTTTAACAATTTTTGGGGCACTGCAGCAGACAGATACTGTACATAGCCTTTGCTTCAGTATCGCAAAACTTTTTATGCAGACAATTTGCCTACTTTACAACCACAACAGTGACCTCGCTCTTCAGGGGTGCTAGGACGCGACAATTTCACCTCCTCGTCAGCCAGTGTCAATGCGGACCGGGCAAAGCGCGCCGAAAATCAAAAGAGACTTGATTTTTGGTCGGCTATCGCGTCCGAACGCTGCTACCGTAGTAGAGACAAATCTAAATCAGTCTGTGCACGGATTCCTACTCTATGTGACGTGCGTTCACGGCGCAGATACAGGTCTTACGCGATACATCTGCCGCTGTATCAATCTATATCGTCCAAACAAATTCAAATGCTCTCTCCTAGTGAGGTTCAGTCTTCAAAAGACGGCACTTTGATCAACCGAAGTAGCATGGATGCCGTTGTTCTCCATGTGATTGACGCCAAGGGTTCTTGAGTATTGGCATATCTTTGGTAGTGTAAATCCCTCCTCGTAATGTGCCGGCTCATAGGGTGGTGGTGTTGTTATTATTGGTGGTATATGACACTCGGCTTGAGGGTGCTGATGGCTCTCAAGTCCCCGGTGGCCACTTTTTTCTTTCTTTTAGAGCTTACTGCCACTGAGTTTTGCCATGATCGGCTTTTCCCTAAACCCCCAAAGCGCATATGTACAGAATCATAACGGCGGGAGAGCATTCGTCGCCTCTCCGAACCTCTTTCGCAACTCGTTCCCCAGCGGCACTCGTGAGAGGAATATACCCATGATCGGCGTGCCCCTGACGAGAGGCTTCCCTTCTATCGCGCGCTCGAAGCGGGTCTTCATTATTTCAAAGTCGTCCTTGTCATCGTCGTCTTCTTCTTCCTCTTCTCCTACTCCTTTATCCTGAGGCACTTCTTCTTGGTCCACACCCTCCTCGCTTGTTGGATGTGTAACGACGTTAGGGCGTTCGCGTTGCTCGAGGTCCTCGCCAAGAGTGATGTACTGATACCATGTTCCCGACTGGCCCGGATCATCACCAACACCATCACCACTGTCACCGCGCTTCTTCTCGATCTCCCTCTTCGCGATCTCAGCTATAGACACCAACTTGCCCGCATCTGCCGCCTTCGCGCGGAGTAACATGACCTTCACAGACTGCCCTTCCGGGGCGGCGACTCCCGGGCGCTGCTGGAGATGCCGCAATACGGAGCTGACTTTCTTCTGCATCTTGGATGACGATATGATGGACTGTATCTGCACGTCATAGCTCGGCGTGTCCGCGTCCAGAAGAGTCTGCAGCGCACGGTGGCCTTCGTGGTCATCGGATGGTAAAGCGGTCGCTGTGAAAAGGGAATATGGCTTTGATGGTGCTGGGGTTGGCTGCCGTGGTTTCGTGGACGGTCTGGATGGCCGTATTCTGGGTTTATGTTCGTTGTTTTGTTGTATAGAGGGCGTGGTGGTGGAAGGGTTCGTGGGCGATAGTTTCCGCTTCTTGCTTTGGTGTTGTTGCGACTGTGACTGTGACTGTGACTGCGATTGGCTTCTGTCTCGTGCAGATTTCGAGTTGTTACGCTTCGCTGTCCCTGTAGACGAGGCGGAAATTTTTGGTCCCGCCATGATAGTCGGACAGGTACCTCTGTAATGATCTCTTCCCCCGTGTCCCAAGATTCCGCTATGTCGTGGCCTCTGCTGTGTCGTGGCTCGTCGTCATGCGCCTGCCAGTTGGAAGATACGATCAACGCTGTGTGTTGGGCGGGGGTCGGGCAATATGATTCGGAAAGTGTGATCGACAAGGTGATCAAAGACTGAAGATCTCTTTTGAGCCAGGGAACCAATCTGACTCCCGAAAACTTGGTGGTTTTGATGGTCAAGTTGTGGTCGTGGCTGCTCGAGGTTGTGTCGGCCAACGTTGTGAGTTTCGTGCTCAGGTACCTGTCTATCGATCGTGCGCGACTTCTAGCATCTGCACAGCTTTGAACGCAGTATGACTGCGTTGCGTCAAGCAGCGCAGAGCAGTAATGCTTTTCTTGGGTGTATTCGGCATAATCTATCTCCACGATCCATGGTCGCACTTTCGCGCGGTGGTGATTCTTATCGATATGCTAGCATTGACCGCTGAGCAGGTCAGGGACTAACCAGCACAAGCTCATGCACCACGATGTCATGCATGCGGATCTTCAGGGTTGCGGGACTCGATCTCCGCCACTTTCTGCTCGAGTCTCAATGTAGGCTCAATTTCATTGGCTACGTCTCGAATTGTCTACCTCCTTCAGATCCCCCCTTGGTCAAAAGGACTGAGAGCTGCGCATGGGTCGAGGGGCAGAGAGGGGAGGGGCCAAGCCACAAAATCGAGGACGTCCTGCCTACGAAGCATACGAGCGAGTACCTACAGTGCGTTACATGTGATGTCCCTCCGGTCCAAACCTTGTCCTTATCATGGAGGGGCTGAACAACCCGAGCTTGTACAAGACACCTTACTGCGGTATACAAGATTTGACAGGAGGGAGTGCCTGTCATTCGCGAACTCTCAACACACCCAGACGCCGTCTGGTCAGAGTTTGTCTGCGGGCAGACTGCAACTTTGAACTCCAAAGCATAAGGGGTGACATGCATCATGACTCTCCCAGGTATGGTTGTGTGTATTCGATTGTTGGTGAGCATGGGATCTCGAGAGGACACCTGCGTCATATCGTCCCGCTTTGGCGAGTTGGGCATGGAGTATTGCGAGCTCTCTCAAGTAGGACTTGGCGACAGGTCGTTGAGACTATGGTTATGCATCAATAGTCGACGGACTCGAGCTTGCCCTGGGCTTGCGGGTGGCATCCAGCTCTAGCTTTAGCGTTGTGTGCATAGACGTGGGGTAAAGCTTCCTGGACGAAGAACGCATGTGCTGGCCCATGTTCCCCTCATCTGTTCGTGGGACTTGGTGTTCCTCGAAGTCACAAGCACAGAGCTTCGCCGAGCCTCACGATAGACAGTATTCGCCTCTTCTCAATCGTGGCCCTTGGTCATTCATGATCGCGACCACATGAGCTCTCTCTCCCCCTCTCTCCATCTCTGCTGTTGCTGTTTACGTCAAGGTCAAAAGTTCGCAAGGTTCCTGCCGAGCCCCAGCGAGACCATCGTGACGCCAAACTGGGCCATCACCGACGCCGGGCGGGCTCCATGTGGACCATGTGCGTTGTTAGCGCAGAATTCGAGGCGTGAGCTAGACATAGACAGTGGAGGAGAGCGGATACGTGCCATGCCCACTGTGATCCAGAACAATAGCATCTTGTCCCAAATCGCCGTGGCTGACTGGGCCTGATTAACAGCTCCGGAAAGCGCCATGCATCTCGTGGCTTCCGGCACAGGGTTCCCCGGGGCCAACACCCCTGCGTACATGAGCCGCCTATGCCTTGTTTGGACAACTTGCGGTCAACCCTTGGGCCTTATCGGTGTTGTTGTACAGTAGGTCGTGTCTCGAGATGGCTGATGGCATCCGTTGGCGACGGAATGGCAAGTCGATCCAACATTGCCGGCTGCTTCAGGCGGTCATGAAGCTCTTCGCGATAAGTGTTGGCGCTGGTGAGGCGATAAGAGCAAGCAGCCGCGTGTAGTAATCCGGCCAGGATGACTGAAGCTGGCGTCTGTCGTTGGACTTATGTTTGCTGTGGTATGTGCCGGTGTGCACGATTTCGACAGGCGTCTAACATAACCGCGGACTTGTGGAGGATAACGTGAGAGGCCTGAAGTCCTGTCGCAGCCGAGCATTGGCGGCGGGACTGTCCAGTTGGACACATGCAGTATCTTGCATCCGGCGGATCTCGACTGCCAACAGCAATGCCTCATGGAGGAGGGGATTTGGAGATTTGCCATTTCCCGCTCATGTCGGGGCCCACGGCGGACCCACTTTCCGCTGTTGCCCCCCTTCCTCTGATCACCTCAGTTTGGAAGCAGCGGCCGACCTGCAGTCGACAATCGCTAGGGCCTTAGGCACTCAGAACAGGCTGCTAAGCAACCTTAATCACCCACCAGAATGGGTGGCATTCAACGCACGCTCTTCCTCCACAACACCCTCGTCATTTGTCATTGCAACAACAATAGCAGTGCCGCCAGCAATCCCTCCTCACGACAACCAAACTCATCGCTCTCTCTCCTCTCAAGGCCTTTTCGAATTGTCTTTGTTTCGTACGCTCCCTTGCGCCCGTTTTCTGCCCACGCACTCTCCTTCTTCGTGCTTGCAGCAGTCTCCCACTCTTCCCCACTCAGCAACACCATCACCACCCTCATCGGCGCCCTTCATCTACGCACTTCGACCTCGCTCTTGCCCTCTGTCACGCATGTCGCTCACCCAGTATTGACCGCTGCTTCTTACCCTTCCAGCCGCCGTCAGGCATACCTTTTTGGGCATTCATCCCGCGCGTTCCCACCTTGTGTGCTCGACGTGTCACTTGTTCTTGTCGCCCCATCTGATTGCCACGAAAAGTAACCTCACAGCACGCGCGATTTGTCGGCTGCCACTTCTCACTCACCGACTCACTCGCAATTCTGGAGCCCATCGTTCTCTGTGCGGTGCTTCGACTTCACGACCCAGATCGGCCGGCTGCTGCAAGGGCATCCACCGCTTCGCATTGAACCAACAGCACCACGGACACAGCAACCACAGGCACCAGGACCTCCAGTCAGAAGCCAAAGCGGCTCGCACTGTGACTCAGGCCTCGGACGTGCTTGTTAGGCTCTAAACTGGGCGGCCACCACCGGCTTCCTCTCCCTTGCTGCCGCGGCTTCCTCGTATCCACCAGCATACCAGTCAAGGGCCAAGGCACGCTCTGCCTGCCTGCAAGCAAGCAAGCAAGCACAAACAACACCCGCGTCAGCAGTCCTGCCTGCCAGCACCATCCTGCTCACGGCTGGCTCCCTCCTGCGTCAACAAGACAACACAACGTGAGTCTAACCGACCGGTCGACTGCCTGACGGCGCCCGTTCTACGCGATCGTCCCCACCCTTGTTCGCCCTCCAGTCAAATTGACATCTTCGCCTTCATCCGTCCACCTCAGCAACGACAACGACAAAGACATCAACGGCCTCTCTTGCGATAGCGCCTATCGATGCAAGCTCACCCCAACCACCACGCGCTCTGATTCTCTTGGCCACCACCGTGTCGTGCGCTCACTGCTTGCGCCGGCCTCACTCACGCTCACGCTCCACTCACACAGCTCACACCCCCCGGTCGGCGCTTGGCGACGTTACGTCAGCCCTGCCTTCCCTCTCTCCCGCCCAGGCGTCGTCCTTGTCACACCCACAGCCTGCCACAGTGCTGCTGCCCGCCCACCCCTTTTCCCACTCTACTCTCGTGTCAGCTTGCTGCGCAGCCACCGCCGCCGCCGCTGCCTTGTCCGCACGCCCGCCTGTGGCTCATCGCCCCTCAACCCGCAACCCAACATTTCCCACACCCCTTGGACCGACGGGGAGAGTTGTTCATCATTCACAACCTGACCATCCTCCACGCGCCAGGACTCGACGTTTGGGTATGCTCATGTTCAGATTCTGGGGTTCAGATTCTGGCAAAACCGATAGGACAAGTCACGGCGACCAACCCATGTTTGACCTTGGCAAGGCCCCAGTCCAGTCCCAAGTTACGCCAGATCTCACTTTCCCAGTTTCGCCCAAGTCCAGTCCGGCCCGGAGCTCCAGCACCGTCACCATAACGCCGCCGCCGGTTGCTGCTGAGCCTCCAGTGCTCAAGCGGCAGAGGCAGGATGGCGACGACGTTGCAGAAGAGTCGAGGCCTATGAAGAAGGCCATGGCCACGCCTCCAGCTGAACTTGCGAGCGTCAACACCGTCAGCACAGTGCCTACGTCAGCTGCGTCTCCTACGCACGATGAACTGGAGCGTGCAACGGAAGTCATCGAATCTCAGATGAGCCTAGAGATCCTTCTCAAGCATGATGAACTCCGCCTCATTAACCAGGAGCTGGCCAAGTGCCAGGTCGCGCTGGAACAGTTGCGCCGCTGTCATCTGATCCCGTACCCCGTCAATGTGCCAACTCCTGAACAGATGCTGCGCATCGCTGGTGGTTCTGGTCCTGCGCTCACGCCGAAACCTGGTGCCAAGCTACCACAGTGGGCGCCGCCCTTTGGCGTCACTGATGGTCCTTATGCTCGTCACTATGCCAAGTGGCTCATACCTGATCCCAAGTTCGATGGCATCCCAGCACCCATACTGGTGCAGAGTGAGTCTGTCCGCTTGAACGCGGCACAGGAAGGTAGATCAACGCGCAACAGCTTCGTCGAGCAGAGCGGCTCAAAGGGTCGGCCTGTTCGTGGCAATGCTGGTCAAAAGCTGCAGGCTTTGTCCAGCGGTTACGCGCCTCCGAAGAGCCAGCAAGGACCGTGTGTCCTGAAGCGAGCTGATGGCAAGACTGTCAAGCTTGTATGCATTGACTGCCAACGCGAGAACTTCAACAGCACTCAAGGATTCATCAACCACTGTCGTATTGCGCACAAGAGAGACTTCAAGAGTCATGAAGAGGCTGCAGTCCACTGTGGTCACCCGATCGATCCCCCAGACTCGGGCGCTCCCAGCGCCCCTGTCGAGGAGAAACGCATCGTCGCTCTACAACCACCAGTCCTGCCGTCAGGTTCAGTCCACCCATTCAGCCGGTCGAATGGTATGTCTGAATCTGAGGCGTGCTTCTCCGTGGTTAATCGCATTCAGCAGTCTATGGATGGCTTCCGGAAGGGCTCGTACAAGCCTAATGGGCTGACTGCCATCCCTGGCGATTCTTTGCGCAAGAAGAGCTCAAGCAAATCAGCCAAGGTTCAGGCCAAGTTCTCGCCAGCGGCATCATCTCCGCACTTGTCTCGCTTTATGCAGAGCCGTGGATTTCTCGGCAATCTTGGAGACATGGTTGCTGATGCCACCAAGAAGGTTGATCTCAATGACGTGGGTTACGAGGAGGACGAAGACGATGAGGACGTACTCATGGCAAACAGCAGCCTTGGTACACCTCGGGCGCGTGCCCTCGCTCCAAAGATGCGCATCCCAACCAGTTCGACACCCGTGGCTACCCGGCCTGGCAGCAGTAAAGGAGGGATGCATCCGACGATACAGTTTGCTACACCACTTGCCACACCTTTGCCACGCACCAACTCTGAGATGGTTGGTGATGACGATCTCATGGCACCAGAGCTTAGTCCCAACACCGCCATCAGCAATAATGCACCGTCTCTCGTTAGTGACGATAGTGACTACGACGACTCAGAGGCTGATTCTGATTCGCGGTCAGAGGTCAACGAAGCTTTGGACACCCAGTCTATCTCTGACGTGGAGGAAATCGACATGGAAGAAGAACATCCTCGGCATCACCACCAAAGGCCCGATAACGGCGACACAGCCGTGCGTCTCCGAAAGGATGATTCTAAGCACGTGTCCTTTATCAAGCAGGTTCAGCCTGACACAACCAATGAGCGTAAGCGACCATGATTGCGTGCTTGCTCAGACGTGTCCATGAGTCAAGTCGTGATCCGCCCCGGTGGCGCATCTCGGCCCCTACGCGAACTTCTTCTGGATTGTAACACTATCAAAAACTCGCGCCACTGTGCCACTTCCTTCCGCCTTTTTGGATTTCTCGACTAGAATTTTTCAACAGCGACAAATATTACCACTACACAATTTTATTATGACGACACTAGCATTTAAGTACATTTTACGGGAAAGGTTGGAGGCGTTTTGGGCTGTTGCGAGTCGGATACAGGGTTTCGTAGATGAGATTTTAGAAGGACGGTGGCGCTCGATTACCAGCTGGGCGGGCTACAAACCCGCATCTGTTGAGGGAGGATGGTTTTTTTTTTTTGGCTTTGCTGTATCTTTTTTATACTCTGCAGTCATCATCACTGTCCAGGCTGATGGCTGTCGCAGAGGCCGAAATTGACAAACCAGCCCATTATCGGGTTGTCGCCTCACCCACATTGGGGAGGTTGTACATACAAACATGTTACCAATACTGGGTCCTCGTGTGCACTGCTGTCAACACATGTGCGACTTAGCGCACGACTTAGCTTTGTAGTCTGTGACCATGCCGTTGCCAGATGTCGAGAGATCCTTTTTGAAGTTGGGGGTTTCATGGGCGTTAGGGGTTTGAAGATATCCACTAACGGGGCACGCTGATCACGACTCTAAGGAAGGTAGGACTGCGTCATGCTGGACGCGAGGAGGTGCAGGGTCCCACCGGATATGGAAACGGCGTCGGGACATCACTTCAGATGAGCGAGAGCTCCCGTCGTGACACGCAGCTTGGATGCTGAGAAAGAGGGGGGGGGGGGGGGTTTACGGCTGCGGCAGGGTTGTTATTTCATGTTGTTACGGCCCCGGGACATTTGGTTTGGAAGGTGTCACGGGAGCGGGGTTTTTCTTTTTGTGTCTTTCCTTCTTTTTTTTTGTAATTATGGGAAGTGGTGAAGTGAAGGGAAGGCAAGGGGCGATGGTATTTGGAGATGGGATGGCGTGGTGACTGGTACGGTGTAGTGTGTGTGTGTGTGTGTGTGGATTTCTCGTTCTTTAGGCTCGTCTGAGGAAGAGTCTTGCCTGTGTAACGGGGGACTTCTCAAAATGTAACCTATGTACAGTAGGTAGACGGGCTAAGGGGACAAAGATGTCATATCATTCGCATGGCGAGGTTTGTAAGGGATTTCTAATACTCGATGGGGGGAGGAGGCAGCAGGGCCAGAAGCGGCAGTCGGGAAACTAGGTAGGGAAGGGGGGTCATCGGCCCGGTTGGTAGCGTTGGTGGTGGTGCAGTGTGGTCTCGAGGGGCTCTCTGTGGGCTTGTTGAGTTGGACAATGTGGTTCTTATCGGTCAGGTGGTAATAGCAGTGGTGGCGGTAGTGGTGGTGGTGGTGGTAGTGATGGTGATGGTGACGGTGATGGCTGGTGGTGTTTCAAGGAGGTGGGTTTCCGTGTCGCATGTTGTGCTGGGGGGGTCACCTAGGTATGGGGTTGGCAGCCTAACTTTAGGGGACCTGATGGCGCGCCGAGGGCTGCATAGCGTCCGGCGCAGGGCAGGTCATGCGAATTGAGTGTCTCTTGTCATGGTATTATATTCTGTGTGCATTGATTCCGACGGCACCAGTGGCTTCCGGCGGGTGGCTGATGGCCAGAGTCGTGCGTTCATGGCGTTGTCATGTTGCGATGCTGCCCTTTCCTCTTGCTATTGCGGTTGTGCTATGTACGCTATGATGGCCGTGTAAGTCGCAGTCGTGTGGAGACAAGCGCGTTTCGTCGCGGTTTCTCAGCTTTTGTCCAGGTCCCTGGTGCAATCCTCGCTGAGCACCGGGGCTGCTCTCGACTGTCGATACGATCGCGCCATCATCACCACCACCATCACCACCATCATCATCCATGAGAGCCTCGTGTGCAGTCAGTGCGCGGGTGGGAAACACGCTCGGCAGGGTATTGGCTGGCGCATCTGATGGTATCAGCACTCTTGTCTGTTCCCAAACGTGCTGTCGTCAGTTTCTGGGCAAGTATAGGCAGGGGGGAGGACGGCATCTAGTGCTTCAGCCCCCTGTTCCCATAACCTTGGCCGCCGCGCTGGTGCGGTGCTGGCTCTTGCCCGTCGTCGCCAGCCTGAGACGACGCAGATAGACGAGTCCGAGCCCGGTGGCAAGCCCGCCCAGCGTCTACGGAAGTACACGTGGATGACGGAAGACATGCTCGATTGGGAGCTGGCCGTTGAGGGGGGGCTTCGACACACGTGGAGGAGAGGGAAGACAGGCTGCCTTCAGATGTTAACTTCCGTGCCGTTTCCCGACCCGGATCTATTTCCATGATTGATGCTACTGTAATGCCCTTGTCCTTGTCTCTCCTGCTCTGCGGCCTATATGCCCGGCCCTTTTAAAACCCTTTTCCCTTTCCTTCCTACCCACACCTAACCACGTACGCCCACGCACACACACACGCCTTTGACTGGGCAACCTCGTTCGCTCCTTTCTCTTTGGACCTTTCCATCTCAGCTGCAGGGCAGTTCATTCCTTTCTGCTGGCGGGACCAATATATTTATTTGCAACGAAACGACTTTTGTTATTATTCATCTGGCTTTCAGTCGACACTATTCAGAGCACAATTTATCACGGAAACAAAAGGGACTATCCAATCGGCCGAGCTTTTCAAGAAAGGAAACTGGGGGAAGAAAAATCGAGACAGGGATCTCGGCGGCTACAGGACTGCGACCACTAGGAAAGGACACAACCACACTACTCGATCTTACTCAACGAGCCAAAGAAGGGGGAGGCAAGAAACGAAACGAATTTCTTCGAGAATAGACCCACGACGACTGCCGGGCGCTTAGACGACAAGCAAGCGGACTGGACCAGATCGGACCAGACCTGCTCAAAACGGCAAGACAGGAAAACGAAATCGAGCAGGATTACACGCGCGTGGTGTGTGTTTGTGTGTATGTGTGTGGGTGTGCGAGTTCCGCGGAACAGCTTCTTCGACGATACTGCCTTGAACGCGGGCGAAACCTCGTCGTCATCGAGTGTGGCTATCCAGGTTTCGAGGGCTTAAACCACGGGAAGGGTCTTCTCTCGACAGCCAAAGAAAACGGCAACCCGGCAGAGCACCAAAGAAACATAACGACAATAACGACAACAGCAACACTGCGAGACTTTACCGTGCGAGGAGACCGACTAGCCGGCACCACAAACGTCAGCGGCACAATTTGACGCCTCTAGCAACGTAATCTCGGCATATATATATTTATATATATACATATATCCCCTTGCCCAACGCCCACAAGCGGGAACCTCCATCCAGCCATGTTCAAAAGCTCAACCCTCCTATTCATCCTCGGCGCCGTCCTGGTACTGGCATCGGCGGCTCCCCTCGCGGATTCCTTTGCGCCCCGTGCCGACGTCGAAGTGGCGGGCGGTACCATCAGCAGCGGCGGCGTGCTACCCACGCCCACGGCGAAGTCAGCGACAACGACAACGGCAGCGGGTGCCGCCGCCCCGGTGATCGTCAGCGCCGCGCCGGCGGTCACCATTGTCGCGGAGATGAAGTGCACCGAGGCGAACCTGCTCAAGTGTACTATCAACGAGTGGCGCGATGCCGAGGTTTGTTTTGTAGAGCTGTGTCTGCAGTGATCAAGGGAAGATTGAGAGGGGGGTTAGAAAATGAGAAGAGAGAAAGAGAGAGGGAGAGAGTTCGTGAGTTGGAGGAATAGGTTCAGATCCCTCGGCGCGCGAGGTTTGGAATGCTCGGGGGAAAGCTTGTGGCGTGAACGGCGCGCGCGCGCGAAGACTGTTCGAAAGCTTCCGCAAAGAGCTTATCTTGGAAAGGGGGGGGCCTGAGGGGGGAGGCCTACATGCGAATCGAAGAAACGGTGTCTCCCCGTCCCCGTGATGTGGAGGCGCAGTGGGTTTCTCCGTATAGCTAAAGTGCGGCTTTTGTTTTGTACTCAACGTAGTAGTGTGGGTGCGTGTATGTGCGTGTGTGATGTGTGCGAATAGGTTACTGTGCTGGAGATTCTGGAATTCGGGCTCTTTTCGCAGAGGGTTGTGCGAGCATCTCTCCGTGGGTGTGTCTCTTGTCATAACTGAGAACTTCTTTTTTTCTTTTCTTTGGTGTGTGTATAATCTATTCTTCTTTCATTTTTTCGCCTGTGCGAGGGATCGTGGTTGTGTGTGCTGTTTGCCAACTCAAGATACTCACTTGTTCTTTGGTGTGTACTTGTGTTCTGTTGGGGTTTTCCAGAGTTTTGATAGTCGTTTATATTGATATGCTCGAGTTCTCACTTGGTCGCCCTTTCTCCCGAATCGCTCGTTACACTTTACGACTGTTTCTCAAGATGTCGTCCGTATTTTTTTTGAGCCCAAGTAATCAACAGTATTATCGGCGAGCAACAACCAGGTCTGACTGAGCTGTCTCTTAAACCCTGCAAGCTCTGAAGATATGCAGAACCCATTTGGCATTCTTCCCCCGAGAGGGAGGAGGTTGTGGCTGACCGACCTATCGACAGGCTCACCGCCACTGATCGACTGCGCTGCCGGATAGGATCGGGTGTTTTTCAGCCGTTTTGACGACTCCTGTGCCGCTGGAACTGCTCGGGAGCGCGTTCCTTGATGCTTTTGCGCGTTGTCGAATGTTGGTTATGCATAGCTTGTTTGGATACTTTATTCTATTCTACTATCCTTGGCTCTTTCTCTTTGTGTGTGTGTGTGTGTGTGTCGCTTTGGTCGGTTCCTGCAGCGGTGCTATCTCGTTCGCAATATACTGTAGTATCGCACCACCGGAACATACCGACCATGTAAGTCAGGATATATCTTCTTCGTCCGCCTCGGTGATGCAACAGGGAAGGCGGTATACAGCTGTGTGGATCATGATAAGCCGTGTTCCATGTCGGCGTTACTTGGGGAAAGGCAGGGGGGTCCGTTAGTCCATAAACCTAACGAGGGGACGCTTGAACGGGCCTGGCGAACTGTGCAGACAGTGCCTCCTTTGAAATGGGGCTAGACTTTCTATGTCTTGTTTGCGATATGGATCTTGTTGCTCGGGCACTTTGTGAGAGCAGTCCCTGACCGAAGGCTTTCTCGGTCGAGTATGAAGATAGACTGACCAAAGCATAGTCATGTAATACCCAGATAGGTAAATTAATGTGAATTCTTTTTTGAGATTTCTTTTTGTAATAATCATGATGTGGCTCCTCATCCGTGAGTCGTATCTTGGATATCCTAGCATTGTTAACGGAGGCATCGGGGAGGGTGGTGTACGCCGCAACAGCGCTGAGCATGGGAGTCGTTCCCCGAGCTAACTTTGTCCGCGGACAATGTTGCGTTCACGCGATCTCTTGCGGCTTAGCCGAAGTCTCCGGCACACTGGATGTTAACGCTGCTGAGACGAATCTGGCCCTAGACATATATCACTATCTCGGAGGTTAGTTGGTTGCCCAGAGTACATCCGAGCCGCAGGATATTATCCATTTATCGTTGGTCAGAAATCTTGCGAAAAGCAAGCCGGCAAGCCACCAGGAGGACATCTTGCGCCATAACCTGGCCCCCTCCCTTCAATGCTTACATACATCATCTCCCCGGGGCACCACCGGAAAATCACCTACCGTCTCCCTCATCTCGCGCCGATCACGTAAGCGTACACTCGACGAGTTACAGTCCCGTGCTTCCGAGATTAAATCCCCTCTTTTCTGACCGAGCTGGGGATGGCATGCCGGCTAGCTAACTACCTGTTCGTCACAGTGGGACTTATATAAGTCTTTGTATTCGGTATAAGGACCAGAACCCCGGTCGTTGACCCTTTCGGCTTTGTCCTAGCTCGATGCAGAAGGTTTGCCTGATCCGTGTGTGGCGCTGGAGACGTGCGAGAAGACGTACATCTCCCCCTTTCCGAGCCAAAGAAGTACAAAATTTCTACATCAGAAGATGAGGCTCATGTATCAGCCGATTCAAGTCCGCTTCTCGAGGACTACCGAGACCCTGCTACCTTCGTCTAGTCCGCTCTAGCACTGTTTTTACTGATCACCATGTCTCATCCTGGTTTACACAGACGTGCGCCATTCAGAGGAGTAAATATGCCTCTATCACATCGTCCTGTAGGCTCCAAAATATGGTGCCGTGAGTAACTCTCCGACGGCGGTGGCCGTGCACCGGCAGTCAACCTAATATACCGTACATTTCTGCACTGTTTAGGGCGTGGAAGGATCATTTCTCGGGAGGATGGGGCTTGTCAAGGCTGAAAACTCCGTTGATCAATTAATGTCAGCACTTACCTCTTGCTGGTTCATGACACGGTCCCTTTCGAGGATCAAGGTCGGCAGATCGTGTGCCTCGCTGACATTGGATACGCTTGCTTTAATGCCTGTGGAGCTCATTGTGCGCAGGGCATAGATATCAGCATGCGGCTTTTGCTGATTCGGCCGAATGGCGGTGGACGGATCGGGCTGCGCTTTGTACATAGAATCAGCCCGCTTGCATTCGACCCCGGCAAGTGGATATCATGAATCAGGAATGCTTACAACAGGATTCTCTGGATTTGGATGAGGTTTACGGTGTTGTATGCGTGTGGACCTGCTACACTTCGTTTCGGATTCTGGTGCTGGTCAGGGGGTGTTCCAGCTCGTCTTAGGGGCTTATGAGGCATCTAGCCGAGTTAAGACGAACCTACATCGATTGTTTTTCTTTTAGTGCCATGCAAAGTTTCTAACATTCCCAGTAGCTAGGAGCTGCTTATTGGCATGCCTCATCGAGTCTAATGCCGGGTAGTGGGCACTGTTGACAACAACGGGGCTAACGTCATCATGAACATCACAGGTTAGTAGAACTGTAGAAGTGCTCTTATTAGCCATGACGCCCTGTTGCTAGAAGCGTGCCCATGTGCAGCTAGTAACACGGCACAGTCCGTCCTGATGGGAATCTCACGAAGTCTCCCCTCTACGATGGGTGCGCACCTCGAGGCTGGTGCTTGGGGCGACACTATGTCAAGATTGTCGTACGGATTAGACAAGAGAAATAAATTGAATCTGAGATTGTGATCACCCCCGGCCTGTCTTCCGCCGAATTGTGTCAGAGTTGACACAAAATAACAGACTGTCTCCCTTCAGAAGCTTGAAAAGAACGGAGGCCAGGTTGCATCTCTGGCTATGGAGGTTGCACGAATAAATTCTCCGTCGGCACAGACCGCCGTCTGAGCACTGATGACGTGGATATCGCGTAAGTCTGCTTCTCACAAGCCTCTGGTGAAGTGAGACCATTGCTGTGAAAATGTGTCTACAGCTTTGTCTGGCGCTCTCGAGCTCGCATAGCGTCTATTGCCGATTGACTAGGTCAAACATGGGCTTACTCGCACTGTCTCGGACAGATGCGCAATCCTTCACTTTGGTTCAACGGCAACTCTTCCTGTCACAGCAGAGCGCGGGCAAGCACATTCTGGGCGACGGGTAAAACAATAGAGGATTCTCCTTGGCAGGCCCCTCTTTGATCCAGCTGGCACATGGGTCCTCAGGAAGCCTGCTCTAATATGGCCCAGAACGCGGTATGGCCCCCAGCTGCTGCACGCTAACCAGATTGGTAGAAAAGGACTGTGCAAGTCGCGTGAGTAGGGCGCAAGGATGCAGAGCCGGTGAGTGAGACCAAATGATCTTTTAGGGACGAGTTGTGGGTGATGGCCCTATTGCTCCATATCGCAGCTGGCAAAGTAGGATGGCACGCTACGAGCCCAGCTGAGCTTGCAGTCCTCGCATCCCTCGCATCTTGCCGTGTTTGCCAGTGACGTCGGCGACCGTTACTGCCAATCAGGCTACGAGCTCGAGGTCTTGCTATTGTAGTCGGGACAAACTCCGACGTGTATATGTCCGAGTCATGCAAATTCTCCAAACCGGAGCCAAACAGGCTCCGGAGACACACCGACTTTGAGCGCGGGACCGTTGCCGTAGCCAAAGACAAAGAGGTGATGACAGGTCCCCATCATCAGCCTGTACAGCACGCGTATACCTTCGGCCACCTCGCTGGGGCTGCCCTATGGGTTTCCGGCACGTACTGCATCAACGTCAGATGGCGCTGGACGGAGAGAGACTCGGCTGTGACTCTATGTGACATGCAGATAATTAGTAGAACATTACGATAGGGCTGACTTATCTGGTTGTGGTTCATCCCTTGCACGAATATCCTTGCTATATGATGAGCATTTCGTCAGTGCCTGCCATGACAGGGGAGCAGACTTGCCGACTTGATTGGGCATTTTGCGACAATGGAACCAGGCTGGCGAGCCTCCATACTTGCTCCGCACACAAGGGGGAACCCTGGTTAATCAGGGGCATGACCTGGAAGCTTCGCCGGAATTGAAATTGACATACTGGTGGCAAAGAATGTGCAGGCCATGCAAGAGCGTTGAGCTGGCGCTACAACAAGGACAGTTTATGGTCATGACAAAGGTGCCGAGAATGGTTTTCATAAGGCTCTTCTCGTAAAGCATGGTGTGTAGTGGCAGGCATTGGCTCGGTAGCTCCCGTTGTCGACAGAGGGGGCGCAATGCCACGAGCAGCGGCCGGCACGCCCCGTTGCTGACCTGGATGCCGCATGGGCGGCAATGCACCCATGGCATGGCGTGGCGCTGTTATCTGTTGCCGTGTTGGGTCATGTCGAAGCTGGCCTGCCCGTCGAAGGGTGCGTCCGCGTCATGCCGGCAGACTGGTAGCGAAGCGTGTCGGTCGTAGGGCAGACCGATGCGACTGATGGATGCATGCAGCTCGTTGCTAAAGAGAGTACAGTAGGAGTAGGCACCGTCAAGGTGGGTGGCATTGAAAGAGCACAAATTGGGACGAGGCAAGAATGGGACGAATTGGACGGCAAGCAGAAAGCAGCTGTGATAAAAATAGCGTAGGCACGTCGTCGTGCAGTCCAGTCAAGGCAGCTGCTGCCTGCCTGAGCCACCGATCATCTAAACGCCCGTCCATGTGCCCCTCCTACCCCGCGAGACACATTGACGCACAACACACACACACACACACACCTACACACCTACACACACACAAGTCTGCATCTCCAATGCCAGACCTGCAGCCCCTCTCGACGATCGCCAACTCAACCAGAGTGCCTGCCTCTGGAGTTTGCAGACATGGACACTATTCATCACATACAGTAACAGGGAATTTGACTGAGCTGCTCCACTGCCAAGGCCCCGGGCCGCGAGCGTGGTCGCTTCTCCAGCCATCGCAAACAGCCTGAAAGCCAACCACTACTCCCATCACAAAGGCTGTACAGTTCCACCAGAGTCGTTATGATGCCATCGTCACCGAGGCGACTGTGGATGCGGATGTCAACACTTCCAACATGCACATCACAGTGCCACGCGTAGCGGTCCGAGAGCCAGCAACCCCCGCATGCTGACATGCCGATAATAGAAGGCACCGAGAAGACATGCATGCCTCCTGGGGCTGTGCTTGCTGCACCCAAGCATCGTCACCTGCGCATGTAAGCGGTTCACCAGTTCCGGCACGCAGCAGGGGTATACTCCCCTGATCCATGCGAATGCGGCACCCCGGCGAGCTGCGCCCCTCAGCCAGCTCTCGAAATCAGCCCAATGCCCCTCGTGCCCCGTTCTCCTCTCAACCATGACGACTTGCCAGCCCGACGGCATCTCGACAAGGATATGCACTAGACCGGACTGCTGGGACCGCCTTATGAGCGCAATTTGTGTACGACTCCTGCCTTGCAACCTCAACGGCGCAGCAACGCGAATACAGCTTGTCTGCTTGCCTACTTCGGACGATGGCCCTTGTCCAGCCATCCCGGCAAATGCCCAGGGACTCCAGAACGGCTGTCCTTGTTTGGACAAGTTTACGTGCTGGGCTAACGAATGGGCCGAAAGTCACTGTAAGCCAGTCCGCACCACTGAGTCGGGGGCAACTTTGGACGATTTATCTCAAAGGGATCCGCCTCTGTGCCGGCTCGTCGCTGCACGGGCTAACGGCTAGCGGACAATCACTTCGTTCTCTACGGTGCCTGCCGGGCGAAGACAAAACTTGGGCCAGCACGACTCGGTATGGAGGTTCGTTCGTGGTACCGTGGCGGGTCGACTCTGTCTCGCAGACTGGTTGCAATGGTCATGACACGCGCTTCCACGATTGTGGTGTTGTCGTTGACCTTTGTGCTGTTGTCTAATTTTGGAAACACGATGCACTTTTCGACCAAGCCCTCGGGACGCAGGTAGAGATGCAGACATTCGGGCAGCTGCCGTACTGCAACCTCTCGAACAAGCGCCAACATGTTGCCTGCGATGACAGGTCTTGAGAGACAACATCTCCACTCGAGCACCTCACCCTGGTCACCACTCCACTCAGCCGTGCTGCAGCTTAGTGTCAGCACAGTCGTACGGTACCGAGTAGAGGGTACTTTGTGGTCTGGGGCTGATGCCGGCTCGCCTGGCGTAGCCGCGACCGAAATAGCCACTGATCAGGGCATGCTCAGAGTGCCTTGCATCTTTGGTGCGCGACTGCAACTCTCACCCTGCCAGCCCATGGACCCAGCTGACAGGGGCCCGGTCTTGCAGCGGCACACAGCGCAGCAACCACAACATTGTGCAGGGCCATCATCTCACTTACTGCCTGCGTGCTCAATCAATCTCACCTTCGGTCGTGCTTCTTACTTACCCTTTTTCTTGCCTTTTCTTTTCGTATCTTTCTCTCCCGTCACCTCTTAGCCGCCGGCGCTTAGATCGAGCCTATCAATCTCGATATAGCAGATCTGGCTCCGCCTCACCATCCCGCGTTCTTCAGTGCAACGGCCCCATCCTGTCCTGCAGCATACCATCGCGCGGCTGTTGTCTCTGGCACCCTTTCCCGGAGCTGCATCTGCACGACATCGACGAACACCTTTGCTGCCATAGCCTTCACAACTACACCTGTCGTCCCCTTTGGGACAGACTCCCCTACCCGGCTCCAGTTTTACCCTCCATTTGTGGTTTATTTCCATCACAGAAGAGGCTCTAACCTTTGGGGGTTCACTGCCGAGAAGGCTGTGCCGATTACTAACTTTATCCCACCCGGCATATGCTCCGGGGTCCAACCACCATGAGCTACCTGAGGGTCATCATGGACATGGACGACCATGATGCGGGCCCGAGATCGAATATAAGGAATCATGAAACACCCCCGGGGCCGGATCGTGGGTCTATGTCTTCCCGTTCGGCACCGGCGAACCAAGATCACCACACTAGCTCTGCCACAGCCTCATCACCAGGACCACTTGGCCTATCTAGTCGGCCTCCAACTAGCTCCGTTGCTGCCACAACAGTACCCTCCACAGTTTCGGACCCAGCCGGACCATCACGCCGCGAAAGCACAGCCAGCACGGAGTCGATGGATTTCTCAGGCTATACCGGCCGTGGCCGAGGGACCTCATCAGGGCCCATGATACCGATGGGAAGTCCCGCGGTGGCCGAGCACTCGGTCCGACTAACACCAATCACTCGCCGTGTCAGTCGAGCTAAGAAAGGTGTCCGTGTGCACACGTGTGAAATCTGCCGACCGCCCAAGGTAAGTATGCTCGTTTTGCCGAGCAGACATGATGATTGTATTGGTGGTGGCAGTAGCTGACATGCGGATATAGACCTTCACGCGGGCCGAGCACCTCAGGTGGGATAGAACCTTGGAGCCTTGGCATATTGGGCATGTCTCGCATTATGACAACGCGAACTAACAGTTCTCCAGGCGGCACAATCTCAGCCACGAGGTGCCAAAATATGCGTGTCTGCATCCAGGTTGTGACAAAGTCTTTCACCGCGAAGACCTACTCAACCGTCACAGAACAAAACAGTAAGTCGTGAACCATGGGACTAGTACCAAGATCTTGACTGACTCGGTGAGCGATAGCGATCAAGACGACATCACCTTGTCGCAAAGTGAAACTGGCAGCAGGCGGCCGTCCCAGGCGTTTCCCGAGCCATACCCGGCGCCACTGCCATTGCCCACAACGGCTTCAAATTCCACAGTCCATGGCGCAGGCATGACGGCGACTACTCATTATGGACAAGGACCATCCAACACATATGATACTACTCTGTTCACCAGCGGCCCGGGACCGGCGGCGCCGCACACAACGCCGCCCCCACCACAGCCATCTGGCGGCAGCTCAGGGCGAGTGCCTCGCTTCCAACCCCATACCCCTCATCAGGAATACTTTTCCCACCCAGCAGCAACGGTTCAGAATTACGACTATGGTGGACATGCTGGATTTGGCATGGAAAGTCATTCACGGCCTACGCTGACCATCCCTGAAGCGCCTACCTTGGTACCGGCCCACGAGTCTTCACCCTGGGCCTCCTCAGCTTCAGAGAGTCCCTACTCTACCCCCTCCGAGGTTCACAATCAGAGGGCCAGAGCCATGTCACCACCTCAATGGCCGGAATTCCCTGGCACCTTTGTGACATTACCCTTGGGAAGTCCTATCCAAAGTTCGGATTTGGCACAAGACCCATCTCTTTTTTCTTCTTCTTATTCTTCTTATCCTCTATCTTCTTTCTCTTCATACCCGACTCTCATCCCAGATGTACCAATTTCCTATCAAGACGAACATGCGGCTATCCTCGGAAGTGCCCATGCTCACAATCCTTATTCTTCTGTTCGTAGTCTTACTCCGCAGACAGCCACGTCTGGCGCTCATCCCACTGAACATTTAGTCATCTTACCAGGCGCAGTATCTGGCACGTTCCCAGTACTAGGCATGGATGGTTCCAAGGAGTCGGGTCTCGGTGTTCCCCCATTCTGTCTGGGTAACTCCCACCTGACAGCCATGGTGTTGCCACCATCAATCCTGGGCTCAATTCCTCGCTACCTCCAGAAGTACTGGGAATGCTTCGATGTCCAGTTTCCACTGCTGCATCGAGCAACGTTCGAGGCATCCGGAGGAGATCTCCTCCGATGCGCTATGGGAGCCATCGCCACGCAATTTATGCCTGATAAGGAGGACCACATCAAGGGAAAGCAACTGCACGAGTTTGCAGTGCAGGAACTTCGGCGGGTAAGTTGAGAAAACATAACTGGCTATTTGAAGTATTTCATGGAATCAAGTAGTAGCTGACGCTTTTTGGATAGACTCGCGTGCTTGACAGCCTTCCAACCATGCAAGCTGTCCTCTTGTGCGAGTACTACGCTCGCTTCAGGGGACGGAAGGTCGTAGTCACAGCATCAAAGGTCTTCCGCGAGATCTACACGAGGGTATGTATTGACTTTCTTCCTCCTTCTCTTTCTAGGTTTTCACACTTTACTCGTCAGGAACTTTTCTATTCTGTCCCTGATATTTCTTTTTCATCCCTTTCCGACGGCTCATCCGGACCAACTTCTCGATTTCCATCTTCTTACTCTTCTTTCCTTTCTCGACAATGGCCGTCCATATACTCAATCATGTCTTCATCGCAGGTCCGTGATCAAACTGCAGCCGAATCGCTCCACGCATCTTTAGGTGGCAGCACTACGAACCAGACACAACGCTGGCAACAATGGGTGGACTCCGAGTCCCGTCGTCGGCTTCACGCAGGCTGTTTCCTCCTGGATGTCAACACTTCTGTGCTCTACGAGCAGCCACTAATCAAACCGATCACTCCGACTTTCCAGCCTATTCCTTTGACAGCACAGACCTGTGGGCAGTGGGCAGCAATGACGGCTGACGGCTGGGAGTTGGCAGCTACTTCTGCGGAATCGAGCGCACCACTCGTGTTCTCTCCGGGAGTTGATGTTGTGACAGCAGATCAGTTGGCCAGGGCCCCGGTTCTGGACATTGGTGTCTACCTTGCTGGGGAAGTGCTTCGAGTGCTACCACGCGGTGGCCGGGAAGAATTTGGCCAACCCGCATATGCCGATCTAACTGCCTCGGACGAGCTACAACGCCTTTTCTCTTGGTCACCTATGGCGAACACATACACAGCCCTGTCTTACACACCTCTTCACGATCTTCTTGCTGTCAGCGGCGACTCTTGGATCTTCGCCACCAAGGTCCTTACGACGGAGAAATACAATGAACACAAGGCCCGCCTTAGACTCTGGTGCCAGACTCGTCAAGCTTGGGCGGCCGCCAAATTTGCTGCCAAGGCACTGTGTTCCTTCTTGGCTCTTGGAAACGATGACAGCACTCCAAATATCTATCACACTGCGCGGAACAGCCGTACGATTAATGATAATCTCTTTTGCACCGACACATCAAAAACCACTAAGGCCACAACAGGAGGCGTCCAGCGTTTATCAAGCCAGCCTAAGAACATCACGCGAGTCTTCGAGGGCGTCATCAACGACAAAATTTCCGATTACTGGGCCGCTTATGCCTGTGCCCTCATCTGCTGGGCTGTCTGCTACCAAGCCGAGTTCACCGCGATGACGACGTCGCTCAACAGAAACTCCCAGGCAACACGCAGTGGGGCCAACCCCGCCAGCCAACAGCAACCGCAAGAGTGGCTGCGGCAGGCGGCCGACGCCCCTCTCGACACCCTGCTGTGTCTACCCTCTGCTGGAGTTGCGGCTGGCATTGTCGCTCTGACTCGTCGACGTCTACAAAGCGATGCGGTCAGCGGTACGAGCGGATTGCTCAACGACGCTCTCGATGTGCTGGGCAAGCTCGAGGACCGTGGATTCGCAGCATTCTGGGGCACGCAGTAGTTCTGCGAGTGCTTTTTCTAGGCTCATCAAGTGATGAACTAGCTCGTGGTCTTGTGCCTACCTCTTTTCTTTATTTTGCGACTTTTTCCATCTCATATTTATTTCTTTTTCGTTTCTTTTGAGATTGTGGGATGGCATGACTGGGCGTTTGATGGAGATTTCAGTACTCCTTCTTTTATTTCGAGCATATGATTTGCAACGGCGTAATGTTTCCTTTCTTAAGCCCGTTTTTATCGCTCCTGTTTACATTTTTCTTTCCTTTTATTATATTTCTTACTAATGTTTCTTGTGTACGCAACGTTTCCTGTACGCCATGAGGCACGACTTTTTTTCTCTAGTTCGTTCGATTTTCTTACTTCTCTCATCTATACAATAATGTCTCGTTTTTATTCTCTTTCTTGACCGGGCATACATTTTCATACACGACATTACTCCTAGAAATTTCCTCTTCTCACTTTTATTCGTCTATTTTTTTTTTCCTGTGTGGCTTACTCTGCATTGCATCTTTGTCGGCATCACAGCGGCATCTTTTGACTTTCAAAACTGAAGGGTTTTACTGAAGGCGGGGAGTGAGGCATCGTAGCATGGAGAGAGAGAGACAAAGAGAGATTTTACATTCACTGAAGGTGGAGATGAATGTGGATGCGGGCTGCTTTTCTTTTTGGTTGTTGTTAGAGGAGAAAGGGGGGGGCTTCCGCCGCTGCGTAGTGAAGGACATTGGGCATGACTGGTTGCATAGGAAATACCCATTTGTGTGCTAGGAAGGAAGCTTGGATGTATGCCCCAGGCGGCGACGAATGTAGAACAAGACGCCGGAACTGTACCATTTCGTGTTTTACGTGTGTGTCGTGCCTGTCGTGCCTGTTGCTGCTATTGCTAATAGGCGTGGAAGTAGAGTAAGGAGGCAGTAGGTATTAAATAGTATTCCGCTAATCAGTCAGGCGCATGCCTTACTTTCTTCGGGCAGGATGATGCAGACTTGCGAATGCGACAGCTGCGTTTTGTTTTTACAGGTCTGCTTGGAGAACCCACCAAAGCTGGGTTGCAAGTGGACGGTGGGAGAAGCCGGCTGGCGGGCACTTCTGCAGGAAGTTGATATGCAGTATGCAGTAGGGATGCAAGTCCAGGGGCGAAAGAGAGAAAAGGAGAGAGAGAGAGTTGGCCCTGGCGGTGGTTAGGCGTCGTCATGCAAGTCAATCGGACGGGTAGGTGTGTTTGTGTGCGGCGTGTGTGTGTACCTACATGTAGCGAACCACCCCAAAAGTCTGAGGATGGCTGACGATGGGGATCTGGGATTGAGTGGTTGGCGTTGGACGACGACAATCATCCATTGCATGGGCATGTGTTGGAAGGGAAGCGGTAAGGAAGGTACTTGACGTGCCTGAAGCTGTCTTCCATGTCGTGCCGTGTGAGCCTCATGAAGGGGTGTGTGTGTGTGTGTGTGTGTGTGCCGTGTGCCCCACTGGACACGCGCCGGCCTGCGCGCAGTGAGTGCCGGAGCTGCGGCCAGGAATGCTTGTGTGCATGGGCGAGACACACACCTTAACTTTAAAAATAAATAAACAACAATAATGATACATGGGACGAAAACAAGCAGTGGGCTGAGACGTGCATGTGCCAATGCAGTTTCGCAACGTCCACATTGCCCAGTTGTTCCGCGGCTGGTGGGCGGGGCGGGGCGGCTGCGGCGGCGGAATGAGACAACAGAGGGTTTGGTTGGTCACAGAAAGAGAGAGAAAGAGAGAGAGAGCGCGAGACAGTCTGACTGGGTTTGTAGAGCTCTAGGTGCTGTAGACGAATGAGTATGGAGTCAATATGATGGGCTGACGAGCAGAATTGCTGGAGCTGGGTTGCCAAGGGCGTCCAATGGCAATGAGACGACGTCTGCCGTCCCGTGTCCGAGCCGAGTGTCCGGATGCGGCTCTCATGCGGTCTCTGACTGGCCCGCCCCCCCCTTCCCCCCTAGAGATAAGGTGGATGATGGCGGGCCGCATGCTCGCTGCATGACGTCGGCTACGTCGACCACATTGGTCCAACATGTTTGGAAACTGTCGTTAGGCTGCTTGCCATTTTCAGGAGCCGTGGATGCATAGTGTGTGTATGTGTGCTAGGGGGGGGGGGTTGTTAGTCTGGATACCACTCTGTAAGAATGCGCAGATGATGAAGTGTGCTGTTGGTATAAATCGGTAGAGCTAGATCTGGAGCTAGAGCTGGGTATCGCAGTTGTTGTCCATCGGCTGCCCAGGCCACGGCCAGCCGGAACGAAGGCAGCGGTGCGCGCAGGGGACCCTGGCCAGAACTTTGGCCATGGTTCGCCGCTCAGTCCAATCAGGAACACTGACCAGGAATACTGATGATTGACGTATGCTAGATAGCTACAGTTACAGGCTGCCGGTACGGGTGTTGCGCCCGGCGGAGTTTTCGGGCATCTTGCACCCAGGATGACCAGAATGGGCTTGCTTGCCTGGATGTCGTCCGTCCACGCAAGCCGACAGTCTCTGGAGCTCTACTGTGTAGCTGTAGAGCTAGCTTGTCTACTTAAGTAGGTGGCGTGGCTTGTGGGAACAGCAAGACAGGCAGGCGAGGTCGCCGGGGAGAGAGATGGGCCTGCAGCAGTAGCGTCAAGTGGCTGTGGCGTGGTGCCTGGGAAGCTGCCATGTACAATAAAGTACAATAAGGTAATTAATCAACAGATAGCGGCGCGGGCCATGACTGGGAGTTGGCTGGAGCGACGGGCTGGGCCTTGTCGTCACCGGGCGGTTGTCTTGGGGGCAACGCCTGCGAGGCCTGCGCAGATTCCAGGATTCCAAGGTTCCAAGGTGAAGGAAGGTTGGGCGGTGCACCCCCCCACCTGCACGGCAATGTACTGCACTGCACTGCACTGCACTACACTGCACTACACTGCGCGACACACTGCGCTCGCTGCCTGCACTGCAAGCAAGAGCCGCCCGCCGCAGAGCGAAGGGGAGGCTCCCGAGTGCGCCATACATGCATCCATCCATGTGCACTCCACTCCACTCCACCACCACCACCGTCTTCCATGTCGAGTCCAGGTCCCCATCCAGCCGCCTAATTTCTCGTCGACACTTTTTGCCTGCTCACACTGCGGCCTCTCCTGAGCAGACAGAGTTCGCTTCGTCCTTGGCTTGACTGCACTTGACTTAACCCAATCCAACCCAGACCAAACTACTTTACTTTATCTCCCTCCCTCTCTCTCTCCCTCCTGCCCGCCACCCGCCGCCGCTCGCCCACCTGCTTTCTTCCCATTCCCCTCCTCCCTCCTGCCCTCGATTCTTCCGCCAGATTGCCAACCCACAGCCTCACTCGCCTCCGCAGTCCGGCCGCATCACGATGGGCACTTTTCTCTTCAAGTGGTGAGTGATATCAGTGTTGCTCCGCTCGGCGTATGCCCGCTCCGCACGGTCCTCGTCTGCGTCGACATCAGCGCCCCCAGCTCGACGCTGCAGCTGCTCATGCAATCGGCGACTCTGGAACGACTCGATGCAAGCTGTTGGCACCGCCAGCTTCCAACGTTGCTCGCTCTCGTCCTACCGATACCACTCTGCACTGTTCCAAGGGGCCAGCCAATTTCCTTGAGCTGACCGCCCCAGCCCCTGCGCCAGCACGCTCCGATTTGCGACTCATGGGCGCAATCCCCGGCACTCCTAGGTCCCTTTCTGCCAGCAATCCGCGACGAGCGACCTGCTTCTGCCTGCATGATTGGAAATCAGCTCTCCGTCTCCGAGCCCGCGACTGACGCAAGACCTTTCCGCATTCTATAGGGAGCACCCTGCCTCTGAGGTGTACGTCACCGGCACCTTTGACGACTGGAAGAAGTCGGAGCAGCTTGAAAAGGTCGGCGAGCACTTTGAGAAGAACGTCACCCTCAGCGATGCCACCAAGAAGATCTATTACAAGGTGGGTACCGGCCTTTATTTCTTCTGCCACTGACTCTGCTTCGGTCCTCCTGCACAATCCATGCGACCATGGGCTTGCGTCAAGCTACCATCATCGTATCCCCTTTTGCCGGCGCAATCACTTGCGACTTTGCGTGGGCTGCGATGACTGTCGACGTAGCGACTGCGCTTGCGCGATGCGACCAGCGAGTATCAGACAGGACAGCCGCCCGAATTGCGACACACGCTTTTCGAGAGCTCTGTTGTTGCACATGAAGTCTGCGCCCAGTCAAATCTCGAAATTGTCTCTGCGTTCGTCGCGTACCCACCCAGACCTGCGTGCCGTCCCCGCCTTTCTGGACCAGTCTCGGGTCTCGCACGTCCATGCTTCGTCCCAAAAGAGCTTTGCGACAACGCCCAGCCATTCTTGCGACATCGCGCCGCCAGGCCAGCTTTGAGTTGTTGCTAGGAAGCTGTCTCGTGACCCAAGTGGGTGGTGGTGCAACACCAGTCGAGACTAACCCGCGCCCGCTCTCAGCACTAGCCCAGCGACCGACCAGATGCCAGCCACGATCCTTCCGCTATACCACCCCCTTGCGATTCTCCTTCAAAGAATGTCCGCCCCGTCAGCACTGACTGTGCCGTGCTTGTGTGGCCGCGCAGCCTCACTCGTTATCGCCGGCTCAGCACAGACAGGGAGGGAGGGGCCTTGCCCTGGTACCAACAACCCCGGCAATGACATCAGCCTTGGTCGCATCCACAACACGAGTCCAAGGCGGTCGGCCACCTAATTACCTGAAAGTTGTTTTCCCAGCTCGTGGCGCATGGCGCGCGAGCATAACAACCGCCGCAACCCCCGCACTTGCGGTCGGTCGGCTCGACTCCTCCTGTCTTCTGTCCACACACGCATTCCTCACTTCTCGTGACAGCCAGATCACAATTCATTTTTTGGCGACACTTTCAGAAACTAACTTTTTCGCAACCTAGTTCGTCGTCGACGGTGACTGGGTAACAGACCATACTGCTCCGAAGGAAATCGACGAGAGCGGCAACGAGAACAACGTCCTCACTCCTGAGCGCATCAACGTTCCTGCCAGCCCCGCCACTGCTCACACCATGAGTACTGTCACTCCCGAGTCCACCACCGCCGCACTGGCTGGTGCCGTGCCTCTTGAGAAGAACCAGAGCACCGACTCGGCTGACCTCCCCGGCGCTTTCCCCGAGACCCCTGCTGCCGAGCTCGAGAAGCAGGAGATTGGGATCAACCCTCTGCCTGCCACTGCTGGCGCCGTCAACCCCGTCACCCTCGCGCCCGGCGAAAAAATCCCCGAGCACATCACCGCCGAGAGCATCACGGACAACGTCAGACTCGACCCCGAGTCTTACGAGAAGGCCGACACCCTTCCAGGTAGCCAATCCACCTTCACACAGCATCTCCAATTTACTAATGGATTTCTAGGTGGCGTTTCTGCCTTTACTTCATCCGCTGCTCCTGACGCCACCACCGCCGAGCTTGCTGGCCAGGTCCCCCTCGAGGCCAAGGTCCCCGAGGTCGTCAAGGAGAGCCAGGAGATGGCCAATGTCGAGCCTGAGGCCAGCGCGATCCCTGCCGAGGTCGCGGAGAAGGCCGAGGTCGAGAGCGAGCTTCTCGCCAAGGTCAAGGAGGCCCCCTCCACCTCCGAGGGCACAGCTGGCAAGGGCACCGAGAAGACCGAATCTGGCATTACCGCTGGTGAGGCTGCCGCGTCCGTTGCCGCTGCCGCTGGTGCGATTGGCGCTGCCGCCGTCGCCGCAGTAGTCGCTGCCAAGGATGCTGTCGTCGAGAATGCCGGCCCTGCTGCTGCCACCGCCCAGGCGACCATCACTGAGCAGGCTGTAAAGCTGCCGGAGCCCGTCAAGGAGAAGCTCCCCGTGTCAGTCCAGGAGCAAATCGGTGGTGCTACTAAAGAGGAGACCATCCAGGAGGTCTCGCCTCAGGTCCCTGCTGAGGTCAAGGAGTCGATTGTCGAGGCTGGCGAGAGCCCCGAGGCCGCTGCCAACACCGAGGCGGTCGTGGAGAAGAAGGCTGTAGAGGAGGAGCTACTCAAGGAGGTCAAGCCTGCCGAGGTCTCGGCTGGCGAAGTTTCCGCTCCCGCTGCTGAGACTTCTGCTCCTGTTGCTGAGAAGACTACTACCCCTGCAGTCTCTGAGCCCGTGAAGCCTGCCGAGACCACCGCTGTCACTTCCACCTCGGCGCCTGCCAACGGGACCGCTGCGATTGACGCAACCACTCTCGAGGCTACCGCTACTGCTACCACTGCTGAGGAGGCCAAGGCCGTCGCCGCCAAGGCCGATCCTAACGGCACCACGACTGCTGCTGCAACCCCGGCGACTGAGACTACGACTCCTGCTAAGCCTGCCCCTGCCCCTACTTCTACCACCAGCACTCCGGCCGAAAGCACAATTGCGACTGAGAAGAAGAAGAAGAACCGCCTGAGCGCCTTCATCAGCAAGCTTAAGAGCAAGGCGAAGTAAGGGCGCCACGCTGCGTCGTTCATGACATTTGGCTCGAAGGCGATGATAAGAAGCTGTGCGAGATGTCGAGATACCCCTTGAAGGTGATGGTGGTTAAAGGAGAAGCCAGACCTTGTATGTGGCGCGACAGCCACCTAATGAGTATATAATACCCTGTTTTTCGTCAGCAACATACCCCTCAGGTTGAATGTGATTGAGATACATTGGACCGGTCGATTGGTTTTCCCTCCGATGATTTGTGGTGTGTGAACAAAGAGCTGTTTTGATTGCAGTCTGGGTGCGCGTGTATGAACCATGCGGGGCTGCCATCCTACTCGCGATTTCAGATTATCTCGCAGCATACGCGACTGATGAACTTGTGCCAGAGAAATGATCTATGGAAAATGCGGCATGTTCC
This sequence comes from Microdochium paspali, assembly GCA_031142775.1. Classification (NCBI taxonomy): domain Eukaryota; kingdom Fungi; phylum Ascomycota; class Sordariomycetes; order Xylariales; family Microdochiaceae; genus Microdochium; species Microdochium paspali. The sequence goes on from JAVBIV010000007.1 coordinate 441,333, forward strand.
ACGAAACGGTTCATCTCAAGCCGACGACCCGATGCTCACACGAGATTGTATCTGTCCCGTGCTGCACATGCACATGCAAGCCCTTGCCGGCGATGGATGACGGAGTGGACAAGGAAAGGCGGGGAAACGGGGGCCAGTCCTGGCCAATGCCGTTCGTTGCTGTCAGCGTGCGTCGGTGGTTGTACCCTCACTTAGTGCCTGGGCGACGGAGTACAACATGCGGCCCCACCAGATGACTCCTCGACCCACAACAGCGCCCCGAGTCGAGCCCCCGCCCAATCGAGTGCCACATTGTGCCTCCATCGCCGCATCGTCCGTTGTCGCCGCTCCGTTTTCACTTCGGCCTTGCTCTCGCCCTCCTCTTTATCCTGTTGTACCTATGCCCCAGCCGGGTCTGGCCATCCAGGGACTCTCGTCTCTGTGCTGTTTCAATACTTCCTCCGCCCTACGACATCTACCTTACACAGAACATCTTGATGACTGACGCAGGTTATCTCACGTCGATGCCCACTTTACGAAGCCCGTTTAGCGACTGCAGTTTGCCGTAACGCCTCGCCCAGCTCCATCGAAGGCCGCCACCACTCGCTTCTCGGGGGATCATCTCCGCCCTTCAACCAACACCTCTTTCTACCTTGACTTCTCCCCGGCCATCTCCGCCGTCGAGCAAGCTCCAATCATCATCTTACTCACCTCCTCGGAAGAGGGTTCATCATGAGCTCCGGCCCATCGAACTCGGGAGCCAAGTCGCTTCCACCCGCCAACCCATCATATTCGAGCAACTCCCAGCCCATCTCGGTCCCTTCTTCTTCCTCAGCCGGCGGCTTTGATCTAAATTCCTCACGGCGCTCGAGCGGCCTTTCGAGTCCTTCGCTCGCCGCGTCGGCACCACGCAAGGGGCAGGCTTCGCGGAAGCAGCATCGCAACCAGCGACGTCCCGGGCTGCGTGCATATGATCAGCCGGACGAGGATGACGCCATGGCCGAGCTTGTGAGTCCCATGCCCGTCTGCAGTCTGTGACATGGGCAGTCGCGCTTGATGCGGTGGCTAATGTGATTGACTCGGGGTTGGTAGAGAGCTGTCCAGAAAGCATCGAGTCGCCGCGGCCAGACCTCCATTACACATCTGCTAGACTATTCGGCTCCTTTGCGACACGTACAAGAGCTACATCACCACTCTCGAACGAATCGGAGACACCCTGCATTTCCCGGATCTGGGTACCACACTGTTGACAAGGCTAGGTACGACACATTGACACCCAACACATTTCAGCACGTTGAAGGCTAATTTGGAGACATCTGCTCAGATTCGTTCATGCCAATTACCGATTCGTCGTCGATCCGAACGGCAGCTATGCCCCCTTAGCCAGTGATGCGGACAAGCATCTCGACTGGAACGACGTGCTCCAAATCATTGCTTCAGCCGAATCTCAGACGACAGCCTGCCCGATATGCCTCTCCGATCCAGTGGCACCCCGAATGGCCCGCTGCGGCCACATCTTTTGCTTGCCGTGCCTCCTCCGCTTCATGAACTCGTCCAGCGATGACGACGCGCATAATGTGCGGAAAGAGGCCAAGTGGAAGAAATGTCCGATCTGCGAAGACTCTTTCCGCCTTTCAGAAACAAAACAGGTCCGCTTCTATCACGGACAGGAAAGTCCACTGCCGCGGCCGGGGGAGGACGTGGTGCTACGCTTGATGGTTCGCGAAGCTGGGTCAACGCTTGCGCTCCCCAAAGAGGGCGCGGCCGACGTCCTCAATAGAAGCGGCGAGATCCCGTGGCACTTTGCAGCGAATGTGCTGGACTATGCCCGGATCATGAAGGGCACCAACGACTACGTGCTGGAGCAGTACGATCGGGAAGTTGAAGACCTGAAACGGCAGGCGGTCGAGGACGAGTATCAGTTTGGCATCGAGGACGGCGAATGGACGCAGCGGGCCATAAAGGCCATTGGCACAGTCCGAGAAAAATGCAAGAATGAGCCTATGGAGATCACTTTACCCACAAGTCTCGAGTCAGAGGGGGGTAAAGGCAAGCGCGCAGCTGGTCAACAGTTTCATTTCTATACGGCGCCTCCGCATCTATACCTGGCGCCACTGGACATTCGGATTCTGAAGACCAAGTTTGGGGACTTTTCGAGTTTTCCGACGAGTCTGCTACCGCGGGTGGAGCACATCTCCACAGGTCATGTCGTGGACGACAACCTGAGGAAACGAGCCAAGTACCTGGGCCACCTGCCATATGGCTGCGTAGTGAGTTTCTTGGAGTGCGACTGGGCGGAAATTGTGCCGCCAGAGATCCTGGAGACGTTTTCTGCTGAGCTCGAACGACGGAGGAAGTCGCACCGGGACAAGACGGCGCAGGAGGATCGGGAGCGGCTGCAAGCTGAAAGGCTGGAAGCTGCTGCGATTGGACGGGGCACGAGGCGACACTTTGAGAACTCCCACGGACACCACTTTGACGAGGAACCGACGGTGCTCAAGTCTGAAGACTTTCAGCCGTTGGGGACACCGAGCGGGACCACGCCGCCGAATCCGCGACCGGGGTTCGAGCAGCTGGCAGAGATGTCTACGAGTCCTTCGACGTCGAGGACAGTGTGGGGAACGACAGCACTGGCAGTTTCGCCGAGTCTCGAGCCGGCGCGGCCGGTAGACGATGGCTGGCTACGGGACGACGACATCTTCGGGGCGGCTGAGATTGCGATGCAGATGGAAGCGATGGGGGTGAGCACACCACAATCGGAGCAAGCGGGTGCACTGGGCAGTGGAGGCGGTGCGAACGGTGGAGGAGGTGGTGGCGGGAAGAAGAAGAAGAAGCAAAAGATCACGCTGATGAGCACAGGGAGTCGTCGGACGGGGTAAGAGAGAAAGAGAGAGAGAGAACGGGTCATGGAGATCTGCTTCGCAAGGTTGCTTCCGAGAAGAACGGCGATGATTTCACGTTTTGCCCGGTTGTTTTTAGCTGAGGCGCTATATAACAGCACGCAGTATCAGACTATACCAGCGATTCTATCGTGCACTGGTCAATGTTGTATATCCAGCCTTGATCTTAGCTCTTTGTCCATGGAGTGAATTGAGTTTGCACTCTGCAATAATATCTTTCTCAGCAGGTCCAAAACACTACAATTCTAGCGTTAGGTACGCTCGAATTGTCATGGGGGATCGATGAGAGGTCGCATCCCGTGATTTCAAGGGCTTCGTTCGTCAGGATATCGTGATGTCGTACGGTTCAATGTCGCTCACATCAATGAAGAGATAAGCTAAAAGCTCTAAGGAGCGTGGGGCAATCCCGGGGGGGGGGGGTATGCCGAAGTCGGCAACAAGGGGAGAAGGGGGCGGGAAGTGATGCCGAGCTGTGGGGTACGTACGGGTTGTCTTTGTTATCTCGCTAGCTGCTTGGGTTTATGGGTGCTGACGAAGGGGGGCTCGCATTTGTTGTTGCTGTTGTTGTTGTTATTGTCGTTATCGCTCTCGTTATTCAAAAAGATAAAACATTAGGGGGTGGGCTCTTTGAGCAGAGCCCATTTCGTGGACGCTTTCGAACCTACTTGGACCGACCTAGTGTCTGTCTCTGTCTGTTTGGTGGGACTGTTGGCCGGCAGAGCACACACACACACACACCAGAGTCTCTCTCTCTCTGACTCTCTCGTGTGTCCGTCTTGAGTCACGAATTATACGCCACACATATATCTACATACACACGGCGCGAGGGAAGTTCTGCTACAAACTCCAGGGAGCTGAAATTCAATATTTTTTTATTCTTCTTTCTTCTTTGTGTTTCTTCCGGGTCACAAATTCCAGCACCGGGGGATTCCGAAAAAAGAACTACGAAAAGTAAAGAAGACGAAGAAACGGAAAAAATGGACATAAACCCACCCCTACTTAACTCGTCCAACCCCTGGGCGACCTCCCTGTCCGACCTGAGAGAGCTGTGGGCGTGTCCGCACACGGGGGCCGTGACGACGCGCACCTCGCTCCTCCTGGACACGGGGTTCGGGCACGACGCCAACAGACACCGGTTCGTCCTCTTTGATCCTGCGACTCGGAGGTGGGATGATGGGGGCGTCGGGGTGAGCTCGGATCGGGAGAGGGTCGGTGTTGCTGGCGAGGAGGGGACGGGGGCAAGCAGGTTGAATGCGAGCTTGAATACTCTGGGGTATAGCTATCACTCGCTTGATGAGTATCTCGGGTTCATTGGGACTATCGTCGCGGATGATGTCGCAGGAGGAGGAGGAGGAGGGCGAGGTGGGAGGCCGAAGTGGTTCATCGTTTCCGTCACGGGAACTCCTGACGAGGTCGCAGAGTGCTATCGTCGGATCGCTGGCCTGCAGGGACGGCTGCTGTCGTTGTCACAGTCGTCGTCAGAAGGACGTACCATCCCGGCCCGCCTGGCCATGGAAATCAACCTCTCGTGCCCAAACATCCCCGGGAAGCCGCCGCCCGCGTACTCGGGCGAGGCGCTGAGGGAGTACATCGCCGCCGTGGTAGCTAGTACCGGCGCGGCGGCGGTGGCGCCGGGGAGCGATGCGGTAGTGGTGGTGCCGTGGGGCGTCAAGACGCCGCCGTATACTTTTGCCGGGCAGTTTGAGCAGCTCATGTCTGCTCTGCGCCCCGTGGATTCTGGCGGCATGGAGGGGGAGGAGGGGAAGAAAGAGGGGAAGGAGGAGAAGTCGCCGGTTAGTTTCATCACGGCGACGAATACTCTGGGATCGTGTCTCGTCATCACCCCCACGCTCGCGACCAGCACCGAGACAGCATCTTCACCTTCATCATCGTCATCATCAGAACAGATCAAAGCGCAGAACCGGCAGGTATACAACGCCCACACCGCCGTCCTGCCCGGCGCGGGGATCGGCGGGATGGCGGGCGCGCCTCTGCACCCGCTCGCCCTGGGGAACGTTGCCACCCTGAGGAAGATGCTCGATGGGCACCCCAGCACGAGACACATCGGGGTCATTGGGACCGGCGGGGTCGAGGACGCCGCTGGGTTCCAGCGGATGAGGGATGTGGGAGCTTTTGCTGTCGGCGTTGGCACCGCGCTGGGAGCGAAGGGGGTCAGAGTGTTTGCGGAGATTGGGGGAGGTGTGGACGGAGTTCGGAGCAGGGAGAGATTATGAGGCTTTCTTTTTGATGCTTGATTGTGATGCGGACAGTTGAATTTTAGGAGAGGACCGTTGAAGTTCGATGATTTGTTCATGTATTTGATGATCCCTTTTTACATCGTGAGCCTCGTAGGTATTTTTACTTCTGATTCAGATTGCTCGATAACTAGAGGAAGAGATCGATGTCGAACAAGTGAGTAAGCTATACCTGTATGTGTTGATGCCTGGGCAGTGTTGCGTTGTAATGCTTTGACAGTACAACATGGTGAATGTATCGCGAATAATCAAAGACACAGGATAATATGGCAACGATTGCAGCAAATAGAGCAGCGCATAAGATATGCGTCAAGCAATCTGTGTCAAGAAATTTTAGCCAGGTTATCTTCGAGGCCATGTAAGTGTCCCTGTCCATGTCAAGACCAGCTATTGCAGGCCTTGGCCCTCGACCTCCTCGAAACCCTTCCTTCCCAGTATACACAAAGCTCAAACAGAGGACCTCGATGATCTGTGGCAGTCCATCGATCTCAATAAGTAACTCTTCGGACAAAACCCTGCGATCCCACGAAGTCATAGCGTCATCCTGGTGCGATGATCACGGATGCAGACTGCGTATGGTCTACAGCAAGGGCGTATCGCCTGATCTTTCTGCGCGATTGGATAGAGATCGCTCGGGTATGCTGATTTTACGTTATACTTTGGCTTCTGTACGTTCATCCCGGTTTTCATGAGTGACCTGTCAGAGTGTGGACAGGCCTGGCTTCACCGTCAAGGAATAGACCAGCGTTTCATCCTCTCCTGTCCTTTAAGCTTAACAATGTACGAGATCAACTCGGCATGCTGAACAACTGCAAAGCTGTCTTTGCAACAATGTTAGAAAACATGTCTCTTCTTCCTTGTACAACATAAATCATTATTCAGACGAATTGTCAACTGATTGAATTAATCAGACAGTTCCACGACGGTGATCATTGAATCTACTACCCCCTCCACTTGCGATCCAGTCACCTGGGTACGCTGCGGATAGCGGGCACATCTCAAGGGTTGAGTGGGTGGACTCCAGTTTATCCGCCCGGTGCCGATACTGGCACAGGCAGAGCTAAATGGGACGAAATGATGGCCGTTACATAGAAGTGTGAGAAGCAGAAACATGGTAAGAAAAGTGCTGCCGGAAATGGCCGCCGTGGTCACTAACACCAGCAGTGTCTGAAGTGGCAGAAGTAGCGGCAGGTGATGATGAGGGCGATGATGTCACAAAGGGCGCCTCGATACGGACTGTGAACTTGAACCAATGATTCGCAAAGAAGTTTTGTTGTGAATTGATGTGACGAGCCCTAACCATTCCTCATAGAAGACAAAAGTTATCCCCAGAGCGCAATACGAACATTCTTAGGCGACCAAAAGCATGGTCTCTTCTTATATGAAGAGAAACGTAAGGACCTCCTTGGTTTTACCCAATCAACTCCCCTGGACTTTGTCACCACATTCCTGTTTCCGGTATATCGCCTGGATGCCACAAACCGCCATTTCTCACAATCTCTAGTTCGTGTCATCGTGTTCTTTTTATCACATACAGGACTATTCTATCGCTCACCCCCTGTTCTCACACTTGGCCCGAACACGTCCCCGAACACGTCCCCGAACACGACTGCATCATCAACAACTCCAATACGTGACGATACACGACACCATGATTGACATACATCTCACTGCAGCAACATGATTTCTCCCTCAGTATACAGTCGCACTGACACAACACCAGCCTCCGCCCACACAGAGACCAAGTACTGTTTTGATTCAGGGGACACCTCAGACACACTCATACAATTGTGTTCAACAATGTATGGTGCCATTTCGCCGCCCGATCACATACAAGTCAGCACCAGCTGTAGCGCGTGGTCTCTCTAGTATAACATGTCCCTCTCGCCAGACCTCCTTGAGAGCCCTTCGAACCAAATATCGGCACCCCCCAACCCTCCCACGCCCCAGCACTAACAGCCACCCGACCTCCCATCCATCATTTGATCTTTGGCAGAGGGAAAGAAGGAGGTCGTATAAAAACCCAAAAATGCCCAATAAACACTCCCGCCACGGCAAAGACAAAGACAGAGCCAAAGGCAAAGGCAAGAACAAAGTCAACAGTAGAGAGGAAGAAGAAAAGGGTTTCCCCGACCCCCCAATCCCAGCAAGCCTCTGCATATGTCCCTGCCGGTGTCCAGCTACGTTCCCCGGAACCACGGGGTACGTCTGCGACGCGTGCATGCACGGCCAGCACCAGTCCCGGCGGCACGCGAACCCGGCCGTCGCCCCGCCCCCTTATGGGTTCGGCAACATCGAGCAAGGTATGGTGTTTACCGATGTCGGGGGCTCGCTGTTCAGGCCCGGTGCGCTGATGGTCGCGGGGGAGACCGAGGAGGCTGCTGCCGAGCTGCTTGGGTTTGGGGCCGGGATGGAGGGGAGTGAGTTTGGGGATGGTATGAGTGGGAGTGGTGGTGGCGAGGGTGAGGGTGAGTTCGTTTCTACTTTGTTATTGATGTTGCTCTTCTGGGTGCTGTTTATGGTTGTCAATGAGATGTTGGTAGTCATCGGCGAGGTATACTTCGGCTTGGGGAGGGATGGGTTTATGCGATAGGGCTGACAAGAGAGGAAGACAAACTACACCAAAAGAGCTGGATTCCACTCGGACAAGCCTTACATCGGAAAAAGAAGCAGGCTGTAAACTGCAAGCTAATGAAGTAATATCCTAGTCTCTTATTCTCAGCAGCAACAGCAGTGGCAGCAACAACAACAAACATCATCGTCATCATCCTTGTCCGCCCTAGCACAGCCATCCTCACTTCTCGACAACATGGACAACTACGACTTAGGCCAGTATGACTCGGACGTCCAGTTCGAGTACCGACACAAAGACAGTCCCAGCAAAACCCCGACCCCCAAACCGACAAAAGCAGGCGCCTATCACCCGCCCCAAAGCTCAACGCAGGCATCAACCTCCGCTTCGTCCTTCACGGTAGAGCGGCAACGTGAGCTGGAGCTGCACAACCGGGCGCTCGTCGAACAGGCGATACAGCAGCCACATCCAAGAAGAAGAGCAGCAGGCTCAGCCCAGGCGGCGGCGGCGCCGCCGCCGTCGTCGTCGACGACCTTCCAGTCCTCCTTCACCCCCCAGCGTCGGAGCGAGCTAGACCGGATCACCCTGTCCCTCTACGAGCAGGAGGTGCAGATGCAGGAGCACTACGAGGCGACCTCGAGCTGGCAGGAGCTGTCAGCCACGATCAAATCGCTGGAGCAGCGGGAGCGGGAGCTCGACGCGCTGAGGAGCCAGCAGATGCTCGACCGGCAGACGATACCGCGGGGCATGTCGCGGGAGGAGAGGCAGGAGTGGCTGCGCAACTTCAGCTGGGACTGGCCGGAGCAGAGGCAGACGTCGGCCGAGCTGGACAGGGTGTGCGAGGCCAAGGAGGCGACCGAGAAGCTGCGCGACAGGCTCGAGTCGCGGCTGAGGCAGCGCTGGTCGCTCGCGCCGCGGACCGGCACGCTCGAGGAGGAGCGGCACAACGCGCGGCGTCTCACGGTAGGCGGGGTCCCTATGGAGCTGCTGAGTGAGGAGCTACGCAGTAACACGCGGCAGCTCTCGTCGTCGTCGGTGTCGTCGTTCCGTGGGGTGCCGCTAGGCCACGCGGCGATGCTGAATGAGCAGAGTCGGCTGAAGACTGAGGAGTTGATCACGTACTGGAAAGAGCAACTGACGATGCGAGAAAGGGAGAGCGATCCGGGCTCGCCAGCGCCGTCGTTACAGCGACAGTCTGAGGTTAGTTTCGAGTCTTTTGTGATTTTCAAAATTACTGCACGTCTTGGAAGCTTTCCAGACATGGAGTTGTCTAGCTTTGTCCGATGGAGTTTTTTTTCAACATTCCTGAACCCTCCGCTGGAATATCCCTCCACGCATGGAACCATCCAAACACTAACCCATCGTTCGTCTCACTCTAGGCTCTTCAGAGACCCGCGCCGACCCGGAGAAATTGGGACAATGATAACGACAACTGGTCTCCACCGAGAAAACCCGACCATCGCGGTGACAAGCCCCAATAGCCTTGAAGCGCGGACCTTGCTTTCATGAGCAGAGCACCAAAGATGAAGTGCGGGTAATGATGAACGTGGTTGAGGTGATGGCAATTTAGTAGACTGTGCTCTTTCCTGGAGGTCAAGCCACTGACCGAGTCATTGGTGAGGAAGGTGGTGGTGATGGTAGTTGTTGTAACGATGGTTTCGGCATGTAACTGCGTTTGATTCCGACAATATTGAGTTCCTGATATTGGCCTGGGGCATACGGTAGCATATGAGCATACTCGCTACCAGCATCTTGGGGCGTCCAGTCAACACGCATGAGTGAAACTTTGTGGTTGTTGGACGCCAGGAGTAGTATATGCTCTAAGTCTTCATCACTATGAGCACGATTTCAGGTCTCAGAGATACCGTCCCTAGTCAAAGTGAGAGCCAAGGAGAGATGCAAGTCAAATGACACTTCAGAATGCTTATGAAGTGGCAATCTTCATAGTCAGGCATACCAAAATGCAGCACACAGCCAATTCAAGGTGATCGTCAAGTTTTTCGGGCTTGTTGGGAAGGCTAAGCCATTCCCAAATCTTGGTATATTTGTGCTAGTATATCCAAGGAAAACCCGAGTTCCTCCAATTCCTATAAAGCCATTACTCATTATATCACTAAGCCGCAAGTCGCTGGCAGAACAGAAAGGCAAGACGCCCGCTCAAATACGTCGCTGAAACAAACACATCCATCACATGATCCTAGATTGGGCACACTTAGAGGACGGCGGCAACAACAGCGGCAACGGCAGCGAGGATACCACCAGCGCTGACGGCGAGGTTGGTAGCGGCGCCAGTGCCAGTAGGCTTGGGGGTGGAGGTGCTGCTTGAGGCAGCGGGCGTACCGCTGGACTCAGCGTCGGTGGTGGTGGTCGCGGCGGCAGCAGCAGAGGTAGACTGAGTGCCGGTGGGCTTGGGGGCAGAGGTGGTGGTGGCGTAGAGGCTGGCGTTCATGCTGGAGGCAAAGATTGTTAGACAAGGCCGTTGACATGTCTCAGGAGACGCGTTTGACTTACCAGTAGAGGGTCTTGTTGTTACCGAAGCTGGACGCGCGAGAGTCGGTGGGGCAGTTGTCGAAGCAGCTACAGCAGTCGTGTTAGTGATATTTGCGCCCACTACTTGAATTAGAGAGCCGCAGCCCAACTTACCTGACAATAGCGGTCCACTTGTCACAAAGGCACTGGTAGTCGGTGGTAGAAGGGCACAGATCGAGGTAGCCCTGGGTGGTGGCGAGGCAGGATTCGAGGATGTTGATGGCAGGGCAGACGGAGGTGGACTGGGCCGAGACGGAGCTGGCGGCGAAGAGGGCGGCGGCGGCAAATGTGGTCTTCATTTTGGCGGTTGGTGATTAAGTATTAGTGTTGACGTGGTAGTCGACTTTGGAAGTAGTCTTAGCAACAGACGAGTGTATGCAAAAGCTCGTATATAGTCCCGAGGGCAAGTGATTATTAAGTAGGCGCAGTCGTGTATGCAGAAGCGAATGGCAGCAGACGGGGCGGGAGCTTGCAGGATGAAGGATGATCGGGGATGGGGAGAGGAGGAGGAGGAGGAAGAGAGGAAGGGAAAGAGGAGCAATGCGCAGCATAAAGAGCTGGAGAGGAAGGGCGGGCTGTCGCGAGGAAGGCACGAGCCGCGGACGGAGCTGGGCACCCGGGGCAGGTGCAAGGTACTGCTAGTGTCAGGGCTTGACCGACAAACAAGCACGGAAGCCCGAGCATACTGTGTAGCAACAACACAACACCAGGGAATACCGTACCATAGGTAGTGCGCAGTAACATCGTGGGCCCGCCCGCAAGCCCCAGCCTGGCCCGGTCCGTGACTCTGCTTCACCGGACATTGACCTTGCAATCCCCATGCACTTGCCGGTCCTGGCCCGGGTGGCGCGCCGTACTGCATGCTGCTGCTCGTCGTGCAGGACACGCGCATGTCTCATCTCCAGGGCCAACCCGTGCCGGCGCGCCAGCTGCAGTCCAGACTCTCTCTATGCGCGACTTTCTATTTGATGATGCCGTCCATCGTCGCACGGCAGAACAATTCTGGCATCGCAAGGGCTTCATGTGCCGGACGTGATTTTCGCCGCCCCCAATTTATCTGACGATGGGAAAATCAGCAGCTCTCGCACCAAGCGTGCAGCCGGGATCTCGAACAGACAAGCCCATTGGCTGGTCGGGAGTACGCTAGTGTCGAAGAGGACTAGCCCGCGGCTACTGCGAGATGAGCTTGATCAGGGACCAGGGGCCCCGTCCAACTGCTCGTGATGCGCCGTCAGGGGTGCACACACCACCCTGCACCACAGCCCAACACGAGCCATCCTTCGGGACGTACGTTGAACCCCAAGAATCCTCACCCGTCTTCACCGTGTGCACATGCAGCATCACAAACTGGAGAACTCGATCCGGGGTTTCTTATCCCACAACGCAATGGGACTAAACCACTTCCCCATCAAAACTTCACACACCGCTCTAAACTGGATCTGTAGCGTTCGTACACCGTATGCGTACTCTACCCAAGTGCGGCTTTGACACGGCTTGTCCCAATGGTCCCTTTCAGCCGAGGTCACCGAGCAACACCAAAACCCAGTTCCCAGTACTGCAGACCGCTCTGACTGACAGGTAAAGTAAAATACAGTACCTAGACTGCCGCGCATCTCGCGCCAGGTGGGTTGCTGCGCTTGCACTAGACAAAAATGAACATTTCGACATGAAAAGTACTAGGTTCACCTACCTAGATGCCCGGCTTTTCAACTGATGATCCGTCGAGATCCTTGCCATTTCTTCGTCTGGTCCATTGTTACACTTCCATGTCGGAGGCGGGTTTGCCCTCTTGCGGCTTGCCTGCTCTGGTTATACACCTACCTTCAAGCTTGTCAAGGCCATACGATGCTCGATGCTTATACAAGTCGGGACTTGTTTGAGCCTATCTATTCTATCCACTGAGGTAAGTAAGGTAAGCTACGGGTCGCTGCGCCTGAAAAAAAGGCCACTTGCTTGGTAGCTCTGCTCTTGAGACCAAAAAGCCTGCAGTTGCAAGATACTTCTCTCAACTATGCCAGCACTGCGGGAAAAGCTTGCGCAATCGACGTTGTTGCCGTGAATCTTTATCACAACGTATCAAGGGAATTAGAGTGCGATAAACAGGTTTCGAAATATTGAGATATTGCGAGTTAAGTATCTGCAGGCGCAAATTGGTCTCTGCTAGGGAAAAGAGAACATAGGACAGGGCAAGCCGGGTTGTGACATTGTCAAAAACTCATCGCGGGCGGAATTCGCGCGAGCACTGATCGTCAAGACTCGAGATAACGGCGACGTTGAGCGGTCGAAGAATACATTATGCGTCCCGACAATGGCAGTTTTACGATCTTGACAATATCTTCACAAATATCATAATGCAATGATCCGTATGTACATCAATACATGGACAAAAACAGAGGTGTCTGCCCGTAGACTCCTTTTCGCCTCGAGGCGTCGTCTTTCGCCACGATCCGTCACAGCAGCTTTGCCGAAGAGATCTCGCAGCCTGATCCCTCCCGACCTCATCAATAACCACTCCCATCTACTTCCTGTACCACATCCGGGTGATCTTGGTGTTGCGCATCTTGCGCTGGAGCTGGAAGATGCCGTACATGAGCGCCTCAGACGTGGGCGGGCAGCCGGGGACGTAGATGTCGACGGGCACGATGCGGTCGCAGCCCCGGACAACACTGTAGCTGTAGTGGTAGTAGCCGCCGCCGTTGGCACAGCTGCCCATGGAGACGACCCAGCGGGGGTCAGGCATCTGATCGTAGACCTGGCGCAGCGCAGGTGCCATCTTGTTGGTGAGGGTGCCGGCGACAATCATGACATCAGACTGGCGGGGCGAGGCACGGAAAATGATTCCGAGTCTGTCCTGGTCGTATCGTGGTGTCGACAGGTGCATCATTTCGACGGCACAGCATGCGAGACCGAAGGTCATGGGCCACAGGGACGACTGGCGCGCCCAGTTGGCGACTTGATCGAGGGTAGTCCTGTGGGGGGTTCAAATGTCAGTATATCAGGTTCTATGAAGCATATCCTTGCGGGCCGGAAGTTTGAACATACAAGGCGAATTGAACAGCGCTCTTGTTCTGAGGGTCGCTGGGCAGCGGTACCTCACGGCGCGGCTTGGCCATACCGGTTGTGCGGTGTGTCGTTACCGATGTAGCATCTTTCTTTGATGATGTCGTGATTGAGGCGACAGACTGGAAAGGGACGATATGAGCGCTCGCAGGCTTGGCTGTAGGCGGCAGGCATAGTCAGTGGATATGGTCGGAGATCTCGACATCCACGAGAGCAGAAGGGTCGCCCTCGGATGGCAATCGTGATATATATCGCGGAGGCGAGGGGTGTCATTTTGCCTGAGGGAGCTCACCTCTCAAAGCCAGCGCGGCAGCTCTCCTTGACGTGGCCAACATTGTTCAATCGGGCGGCGACGCAGTCGACGGTCGGTGATACGTAAAATGTGTTGGGGGGAGAGGGTCTGTCGTGAGGGCGACGGAGTGGTCGTCGCTGGCGATGTACTCGAGTCGTCGACACGAAATCCCGCCGCTCGATCTCTGGAGGCTAAAGCTGTCTTGACGTTGTCGATGCTGCTTTTCGCCCCCCTCGGACCGCTAAGCAGCAAAATGGCGCCGCCGATTGGTTGGTGCCGCAAAGTGGGCGGGCTCCTGCTTGAAGCACCATGGTGGCCGAATTAAATGAAGTGTCCCAATTTGATTACAGCGACAGGCCTAGTGATAGAAGTCCCCATCATTTGACTTTGCATCCCCGGAACCCGTCGGATGCAGCCTTGGTGTCCCAATTGCCAGTGGAAACATACAACTCTGTCAATACTACACTTTGGCATGTCATGTCATTTGCCTCAGACGGAAAGGTCGTCCTGACAATGGAGCAATGTGCACATTGGCGTCGCCATGAGGTACATGTCCTTCTTGCTGAAGTCGTACCCTCCAAGTTCGGTTCGAGGGGATGCACACATTCAGTCAGCACGAAGGAGAATTTCAGAAAGCATATCAATTGGGGAGAGCATGGGGAATGATATGCTATAGATGTTGCAACAATTGGTCCACGCTGAGACTGACAGCGGAGCTTTCGACACGGGTGTTGTTGACGCGGCCGTCGTGGAGGGAGTGATAGGGGATTGGATCCCTGTGTGCGTGCCTGGGGCGAATCCGGCTTACAAAGCCGCTATCTAATTCATGTGGTGGTCGTCCGTCTTCTCCGGATCGCGCAATACCAACTGCATATTGTTGTCGCTACATCTCATGCGCAACGCTTGATTTCGCTCTCTCGACACATTCCACCATTCAAAGGCCCCAGCTCCCCCCTGCTTTGTGGTCGTTCTGAGCCTCTTTCGTGCTGCTGCCACAAGTACCGCACGTAAAGGGCAATTCCGAGCGCAGCTGACCAATCACCTCGCGGCCACGGCTTGTGGAACAATCAACGCCAAGCCATAGCATCGCGTTGATCAGTAAACCATTCATCCGGGTTGACGACACCAATATGGCCACAGCTGCAGCTGGCAGTAATACCGCACGGTCAGCTCCTCAGGATGGCTCGTGGAGGGACGATGATGGCCTCTCAACAACAGAAGCGACACCTCTGCTCCGGTCCTCTGCAACCTCGGCGCCAGGGAGCAGTCGCTCCTCTATTCCAGACAATGACCAGCAGCAGCGCATCGATAAGGACCTAGATGTCCCTAAAAAGAGTGTTAGCAAGAGGAGGTCCATTGCCATCATTCTGAGCATCTACCTCCTCATATTCTTGCAAGGTGTGTGACTGCCCCCATATGCTCAGTTTAACACCTTTGGGGGAGATAACACTAATGACCAATGTCTGCATAGCATCCAACGCGAGCGGCATGAACATGGCCCAATCTCGCATCGCGGGTGATCTAGACGCTTACGAGAACGCCATGTGGATGACTACAGTATTCCTCCTCGCCTTCTCCAGCTGCGCTCCCGTTATGGGTCGGCTTTCAGCCATTTTCTCACCTCGGGTGATGGTGGTGGTTTCTGCTATTCTGATAGCAATTGGTGAGACTTGAACCCCTCTCAGTCTCTCAGCGTGTCGGAATACTTACTGATGGCTGTCCTCCCCACGCAGGCCAGACAATAACGGCTCAGGCTCCAACTCTCACCCAGTTCCTTGTAGGCCGAGCCATCACGGGTGTCGGAGGCAGTGCCGTCATGGTAGTGCCCTTTATCCTGGTACTCGAGCTGGTCAGCAAGAGACGACGCGGAATCTTCATGGGCCTCATCAACGCGGGCTTCACCACTGGTGTCAGTCTGGGCGCAGTGGTATATGGTGCTCTGATCGACTACCCGGGATGGGTAAGTCTAACTGCTGTGTTGTCACCTGGTCCACTACACCTTGGGCCATTGCAAGTAAACCATGGACGAGAGGAGATGCTAACACCATTTTCATCTTATAGCGCTTCCTGTTTGGGATTCAGGTTCCGCTAGCCATGATTGCTGGACTTGGTGTTTACTTTAGCATTCCCAGCACCTTCGAGTCCGGCGGCACACAGGGCTCAAAGGACGCGAGCCTCTCTGAAAAGCTACGCAGTATCGACTATGCCGGCGCGATCCTCTTGGTAAGCACCCGCCCCGTGTTCACGACATCAGCAGCAACTCACGCTAACCCCCCACAGACCGCAACCATCGTAACATTCCTCTACGGCCTCGCCGGCAAAGTCCAATACCTTCCCTTAGCAGTCTCCGCCGTCCTCCTGCTCCTCTTCCTCGTGGTCGAGACCCGCCTCGTCTCCGACCCTCTGGTCCCGCTGAGCGTGCTCCAGAACCGCGGCGCCCTGCTCTCCTGCTTCGCACAGCTCGGCTTCATGGCCGCGCGCTGGACAATCCTCTTCTACGCGCCCGTCACGGCCCTGGCGGTCCGCGGGTTCGCCCCCGCGGCAGCGGGCACCATGCTGATCCCCACGAACCTCGGCTTCGGCGCGGGCGGGCTGATCGTGGGCTGGCTGCACGTGAAGCGCTCCGGGTCGTTCTACGTGCCCTGTATCGTCTCCGTGGGTCTCTTCGGCGCCACGCTCCTGGGCATGGCTCACGTCTCGGACCCGGGCGTCCCTTTGTCCGTCTACGTCCTGCTGCTCCTCCTCAACGGCCTGGCCACGGGCGCCGCGCTCAACTACACCCTCGCGCACATCCTGCACCTCACCCCGCCGGGGGCGCACTACATGTCGACCAGCCTGCTCGGTACGTTCCGCGGGTTCGCTGGGTCCTTTGGCACCGCCATCGGCGGCGGGATATTCACCCGGGCGCTACGGGAGAGCCTCGAGCGCGGTTTCAGCCGTCTCCCTGCTGATGGGCCCGGGTCCGGTGGCGCCGGCGGCAGGGCGGAGTTGGTGAGGAAGCTCATCGGCGGTCCGGCGCTGGTGTTCCACGGCCCAGAGGGCCTGCTGAGCGACGAGGAGAGAAAGGTCGCGGTCCAGGGCTACGTCGATGCGCTGAGGGTGTTGTTTTATGCCGCGAGCGCGCTCACGGTCGTCGTGCTGGTGCTGCAGGCCGGGACTGGGTGGGAGGCTCCCCTGGGTGCAGAGAACGAGGAGGGCCGGGAGGAGGCGGAGGAGGAGGTGTTTAGGGAGGTTGTTGAGCATGACGGGGAGCGGGATCTTGAGGTTTAGATCTTTTTTTCAAGGAGACGGGGAATTGGGATGTGATATATATATATATATATATATATACATATATATATATATATATGTGTGTGTGTGTGTGTGTGTGTGTGTGTATGTGTGTACACTGGACATGTCAGTCTACCGACTGCGAGATGTACGTTACGAGACTGAATACACAAAGATCATTGTCACCCTTGCGTTGTTGAAGGCTGCATTTCAAGCCATTCCAGTTTTCCTTTTCTGTTTTCTCTCTCGTCATGTTATATGCGCAATGAACCATTAGCAATGAGAGACATCGCGAACACGGGCAGTCGATTCAACGTCCCACGTCTACACGCGAACTCCTCATCCGAGCTAGAACCAACGTCCTATAAGTGCCGTCCCAGCACCCAAAGCGCCGCGAAAGGACCAACATCGCAATGAGGTGGTGAGTTAGCGAAAAGCTATATGCTCTGCGCAGCGAGGTAATCTGAAGCCTTTTTCTTTCCTCCTCATGGCTGCATTTGGGGGTCGGGGGAGAATTGTTAGGATGCCTATTTCCACTGTGCTTCGCTTACCAGGGAGACAACAGCTAAACGCATCACTCCCTTTACTCGGTTGCGGCGAAGTTAGAGCTCTGGGAATTATGTACACGCCAGTCTGCCAACGGCGCTTGCATTCATGGGGAGCGCGGTTGTGCAGTGAAAATGTGAGACCCGCCCCTCTCCCCTTTGTTTTCTTTTTCTTCCAAATCTGGAGCTAGTTTAGGTAGACGCAGGGTGCGAAGAGATAAAGTACAGGACACAGTGAGACATTTCCATGCATCTGGAAGGTTTCTTGAACCATTGGCTGAAAAGGGGAGGGGAGACCCTGGACTTGGGGTTGTGCAACTAACTTTTCCAGAGTCGATCTGCTGGGAGGGGGCCGGTGCTCGAAGCTTCCGCCTGTTTTTGCCAAGGCTGGGGGGAAGGGGTCCCCGGTGATCCTGATAATAATGCGAAAGCAGCAAGGTGTGGCTAATTACGTTCTTTGGTGCACATGGGTGGTCTTATCTCGGACGATGATGAGGGGGAGGAGGAGGAGCAGCAGCAGCAGCAGCGGAAAGTATGAAACTCGACTGGGCAGGTTGCGCCAATACTTAGTTTTTGGAATCACGCTATCTATCTCGGCGCGGACGGGGTGGGATGAACCGGGGCAGGACGTAGATGCTTACAGTACCTACCCAAGTAGGCATCGTACCAAAGTGACACCCCTTTCTGGGGATTTAGTTAGTGGTTGTGCTGCAGGTCGAGTCGTGCATTGGGCGTCGGGGGGCATGCGAGGACGCACGAAGATGCGAGCACCGAGACCGGCGGGGGTAGGCGCGCGCAAAAGCTGTGGCTGAAAAAAGGTGCAAGTGTGCTGGGTGCAAGGATCTTCACAGGTCTGTGTGTCGATCAGCTCTAAGGGACAGGGTGGTGGACGAGACGAGGCATGGCGCTGGGGCGAGTGCTGCTGAGTGAGTGAGGAATTGAGGGAGTCCACGTGGGAGACGGCCTGGCAACGGCCCAAGTATGGCATGCTTGCGAGACCGCTTGATAACAACGCCGGAGGGACCGGCCTCGGAACTAGTTGACTCGTGCACATGTAGCAGTCCCAGGACAGTGGCGCTTCCAAAGTCCAGCCTCGTGGGCATGGCGGCGCCTTTTCCGGGGGCAGAATGCGGGGAAGAGAGGCCTACTGTACTTGAGTACCTTGAGTACTTGGGTGGTACATAGGGAGTAGGTGGAAGGTGTCTCGAGGTAAGCAAGTACCTTGTACATGGTAGTATATACATAGTATGTAGGAGCGACGGGGACGAGACGAGCAAAGTTGTCTTGGCTCAGCAGCCCCCGCATGCGTGTGCCAGTGCAGGATCTGAAGAGGGCTGGCTTGCTTTGGGACCGTCAACCCGCGGATGAAAAGGTGGAAACGTCACCGGGCGCGTGGTGCATTATGTCATTGTGGTGCGCCTGGACCGGGGGGGAGGGGGAGGGCTGACGTTGCATTCCCAACTGATTGTGCAGTGCAAAGTGCAGTGGGTGCAAGCCAACTAAGTGCAAGTGCAAGTGCAAGTGCGAGTGCAGTTGTCCCTCCCTTCTGGTACGGTAACGTCGGATGCGCAGGGATTGCCAATCTCTCTGGTGCTGATTTGTGTCGCCAGTGCAACGCTCTTCCAACCTTGTCCTGCAGTCATTGTTGCAGCACATGCTGTCTCTCTGTCTGTCTGTCAGCAGCTGTGCTGTGCTGTGCGTCGATGAGGCAGGCGTTGATTACCAGTGCACCATTGCTGGCGAGGGTTTTCGGTTCTCGAGCCTTGAGCCTTGAGCCTTGAGCCTCGGGTCCTGGTCCTGGTCCTGCCCATGGTCCTGCCCATGGTCCTGCCCCTGGTCTGCGATCATCGAAATTAATACGGGGAAAGAGACTGCCGGCCCTCCCACAATATCACGGTACTATGTCCAGTAGCACGAGATTTTTCATGTTCGAGGCCCATTGCGGTTGATCAGCATCGATCGCCTTGGACAAATGGCCTGATGCTGTCCTTCTCGACTCTTCAAGCATCACTAATTCATACCACTATACACTACATATTCCAAGGGTACTATCCCAGCGCCCAGCACCCAGTACTCAGCCCAGTACTCAGCACCCAGTACCCAGCCTAGTCCCGGTGCCGTCTCCCCCCCTCCCAGGCGGCTGGCTTCCATAATAGAGCACCACACACTTTAGCTCGCCTAGGCTGCCTGCTCTGCTACTCCGCTGTGCTCCTCCAGCTCCCACGCCGCCGCGACACACCGCGCCATCAAACTCTTTTCCCGCGGAGCCCTGCATCCCCAACCCTTCCGCGGCCAAGTCTCCAACTCTGGGCTCGGGTCGCTGGGCTCCGTCTGGCTTCTCATTTCTCGTCTCTCGTCTCTCGTCTCTGGCCCCAGCCAGCCAATCCAGCCAGCAATCCGTGGCCGACGGCAGCCCAACTCACAACTCAATGGACGACGACCTTGCTTACCACTGACAGGACCTCCGTCCCACCACCACCACCACCACCACCACCACATCTTCAACCTAAGCAAGCTCCAGCAAGACAACACATCTGTTCTTGATGGATCCGGCTAACGCAGCGTGACCTGCGTCCTCCCTTCCCGGCCACTGCTGCAAGCAAGCCCGCCCATCGCCGCCATGGACGCTGCCACCGAGGCCGCCGCCAACTATGCCCGCGCCTCGTTGTATCCGGACCGCGGTCCCTCCGTCTTCGCCGTCACCACAGCCACCTTTGTCCTTGCTACTGCCTTTGTAGTTGCTCGCATCTTCACCCGCACCGCCATTGTCCACCGTATCAGTTGGGATGATTATTCCATGGTTGTCGCCTGGCTCGTCGCCCTCGGTCTCGTTGTCGCCATAGATGTCGGCACCGCCAAGGGCCTCGGTCGCCATGACCGCAATATCGATCCCGGCGACTGGGATACCTTGCGTCGCACTGAATATGTCTTCTCCATCCTCTACAACCCGGCTCTCATGGCAACAAAGACTTCCATCCTCATCTTCTACCTCCGCCTCTCAAAGAACACCGAGAAGGTCCTGCGCCTTGCCTCATGGCTCGTCCTCGGCATAGTCAACGTGGCCGGCACTGTTCTTACTCTACTCAACATATTCCAGTGCCGTCCCATCAGCGCCGCCTTCGACATGTACCAGGGCGCCGCCTACTGTATCCCCATCTTGACCGAGTTCATCTGCGCCGCTCCCGTCAACATCGTAACCGATCTCGCCATCCTCGCCTTGCCGCTACCGGTCCTGACAGGCATGAGGTTACCCTTACGCCAGAAGGTCATACTCATCCTCACCTTCACTCTCGGCGTCTTCGTCACCATTGTCGACGTTGTTCGAATCTACTATCTCCAGCAAGCCGTCATGAGCGTGACCCCAGCTGTCTCCAGCAACCCTGCCGCCACCTTCGGAGACCAACCCGAATTCGCCTGGAACGCTTCCTTGTCTTTCATGTGGTCCGCAGTCGAGGTCAACGTCGGCATCATCTGTGCGTGCATACCGACGTTGAAGCCTTTGATTATCCGCATCTTGCCCGCAATGCTGGTCGACCCAAACGGAACCAGGAGAGTATCTTCTATGCTCGAAAGCAAACCTCAGACAAGATCGGACAGGACCGGCAGTGGCGACAGCGGACTGCTTCCCGCAGGCCCGGCTCCTCTCGACAACACAACTCACCCAGCACCGACACACCCGTCTGGCCCAGATGCGCCTCTTTCTGCCATGGAATTCTTAACCACCCCAGAGATGGATATGCCAGGCCGGAGATCGTCGAGTGGTGCCACGATGACTCGGCAGCAGACCCTCATGACCAACTATACCAACTGCTCAAACATGGAGAATGCAGTCTACTTTGGCTTTGTTAACATCCGCAAGCCTAAGAGCTTGATTCGGACTTCAGTGCGAGACTCTTGGAAGTACTGCACTCTAGTCACCATACTCTTCTTCATCTGGGGATTCTCCTACGGACTGTTAAACACGCTCAACAACGCCATTGCTGTTGTCGCGGACATGACCGCCGCCGAGACTCTGGGGCTGACCAGCATCTATTTCGGAGCCGGCTACTTCCTTGGACCTCTGCTTGTGGGAGAGTGGGTGTTGCGGCATGACGAGCATCGCCGGGTCAAGAAGAAGAAGAATGGAAGTCAGCAAGTGGGAGGCTTCAAGGCTACATTTATGCTCGGACTTTGCATCTACGGTACAGGCACCATCATGTTCTGGCCAAGTGCTGTACTGACCTCGTTCGCTGGCTTCATGATTTGCAACTTCGTCGTTGGCTTCGGCCTGGCAGTTCTCGAAACGGCGGCCAATCCTTTCTTGGCTCTCTGCGGACCGATGGACTACTCGGAGATGCGCCTGCTCTTTGCGCAAGCCATACAAGCCGTTGGAACGGTCCTCAGCCAGGTACTTGCGCAGAGAGTTTTCTTTGACACTGTCAGCATACGCGATAACACGGGTTCATCGACGACACTTATCGACGTGCAGTGGACTTATTTGGCCATCACACTCTTTTGTGCAGGACTTGCCCTGTTGTTCTACTACATGCCCCTGCCAGAGGTCACAGATGCAGAGATGGAGCACTCAACACGGTATCTCCCGATCGACCACAAGAAGCCGAGCTTCTTTGGCCTGCAGCTCCGCACATGTACGCTGATCCTTGCGGTCCTGGCACAGTGGACCTATGTCGCTGGCCAGGAGAGTATGAGCATATACTTCTCCTCGCTACTAAACCCTTCCGATCCCACAAAAGCGATGACATCTTCCGCCACCGAAAGTGTAGTGACAGTTAGCACGACCCCAGTGCTGGCACTCAGGGCTCCGGAGTTCCTTCTCATTGCGCACACAGCTTTTGCCGTCTCCCGCGTCATCGCGGGGGTGCTGGCCTACTACTCGCCACGACATCCACACGTACCTCAGCCACGGACTGTGCTCAATGTCACAAATGCGTGCAGCATCGCCTGTGCCATTGCTATCTGCGCCATCAGGCCAGTCGAGAACCCGAACATTCTCGTCATCCCTGTGGTTCTGTTCTTCTTCTTCGAGGGTCCCATGTGGCCGCTCATATTCGCTCTTGGCCTGCGAGGTCAAGGCAGCCGCACAAAGCGCGCTGCAGCGTACATCACGATGGGAGCTTCCGGCCCAGCATTCTGGCCATTCGTCATGTATGCCATTGTTCAGCGAATGGGTTCTGGAGAACGCAGTAGCTACCAGACTGCGTTCATCGTCGTTCCAGCCCTCCTCGTAATCACCGGCCTGTTCTCACTCTTCCTGGACCTCAAGCGCGACGCTCGTCTGCTCGTCGATTCTCGGGTCGGTGCCGAGGAGCAGGCAAGAATCCAAGATCGCGCGAATCGTGAGATGGACCTGGACGCGATCATGTCTACACGTCGACAGAGACGACGCTCGTCATCCGTAGCCGCTGCAGCAGCTGCTGCAGGATCTGCCTTGTTCCGCAAGAGCACCGACCGATCCACAGCAAGTCGCGGGAGAAAAGAAGTAGATGAGGAGCCGAAACAGAGCAACCTCGCCAAACGATTATCCATGGCTGTTGGCAGAAACGCCAACTTTGGGCCAGCGTCTAATAGGCCGATGGATGCCAGCGGCAGAGCGAGGAGGACAAGTTCTGTAGAGCGCGCGAGCCCGACTGCAGCGACGACTCCAATGTCGGGAGTTACAGACTTTGCCATACAAGACGACGAGGTCGACGTCGACGTCGAGAAACAAGCACCAAGGCACTCGTCACCCACGCTGGACAATGAGGACCCGACGAGCGGGATCTCAAACGACGAGCAATTGTCTACAGGCACACCGTCGTCACCAGCGTTACCACGAGATCATCCGCGAGATGATGATGATGATGATACTGGGATATCGCCGCCACCACCACCAGCGACGCGGAATACTGATCGGGTGCATTTCTGAATGAATAAATAAATCTGTTCTTTTTCTGCTTTTCCACCACCGTATAAGCGCCTTCTTTTGCAAAGTCTCGCGACCAGTGTACATAAAAAGCCGAGATGTGAAAAAGGACAGTAGTATATATTTGTAAGATATATTTATATATATATATAATTACCCACACATATTAAATCACGTAGATTCAGCCAGCCAGCCAGTCAGCCATATAAATAGGGCACCAGCGCAATCAATCCATGTGAACACGAGCAGGTCCCACGTATCCACTCTGTGATATGTACTTATACATGTATGTATATCTGCATCGGGTGCGAGACTGTGTGACCCGATCCCTCCCCCGGTTGTCATTCTTCCATTATTGCTCGACGATCATCTGTCCAGGCCAGACTTGGCAGGAAACCATCGCGGGGATGGGGCTCTTTGGGGGGGGGGGGGGGTTTAGGCACTGTCTTATTCCTTTTTTTTTCCTTAAGTCTGCTTTACAATGAATGTATACCAGGCTTAATGATAGGAAATGGGGCCCATTCACGACATAGTGGGTCTTCTTTTCCCCTAGTATGCCAGAACATTGACTATGCGTGTTGAATGACATGGAAATATTTGTGTGCCTAACAATGGGGACCGGGGACAAAAGATATATACAACATGACAGGCTCTGAGCACTCGTGTGACATGGTTGACACCGCCATATAAATTCCCAGCCCAAAGTGTGTGTATTTATTTGTTTGCTTGCTCGCTCTGCTTTCGTGACTATTCTTGCGGCGCTATCATCTACTCCTCGGCGTGAGCCCAGACAACCAAAGATGCAATGCGCTTATTCTTGACCGAAACCCATCGTCTCCTCTACGGCAATGAGCAGTTTGTGTTGCAGCTGCTCGAGTGACTTGTACGGTGGAAGGTCAAGACGGTTGAAACTAAAGGCAGGAATGTTAACATCAGATCTCCGTAGAAATGTCCCCCTAAGGTGCTTGTTTAGCTTACCATGTATGCGCCTTGGGCAGGTTCCCTGGCTCGCCCGATTTCTCAATAGTAAACCGCCTGGGCCCGTCGCTGCCTTGGAGATCCTTGAATCCATTGACAGGAATACGCGATGTGCCGGTCGTGAACTGAAGCAGTCTGCTCTTCTGCTCACCGTCCCAGCTCCGCACAGTCTGCCAGAAGAACTGGATGACCTCGTCGCTCTCAGTGTAGCCACGGTAGTCTGTGTGTTTCTTCCAGTCATCCACATCGATCTCCGCGATACCACCAATGAGCAGCTCAAGCTCACGCTCGTCGAAGACGTTGATTAGTTCCTGAGGAATGAGCTCGTGGAAGCCCTCCTTGAACGCCTGGAACTGCTCGGCAATACGCTTCTCAATGCGCCACTTCACCATCAGGTCGACGTACTCCTTCTTGTTCTCATTCGTGACGTCAATGTCGCGACCACCCGGAATCAGGTCTTCTGTGGTCATAACACCGAAACGCTCATCTTCAGTCGAGAACGTTTGCTCAAGAATGCCTCCGGAGATATCGTTGTCCAACATCCACTGCAGACTCCGGTGGAAATCAGCATCCACACCTTCCATATCAGCAAGGTTGACACTCTTGCCAAGCACCATCTTATACAGAGCACCAATGAAGAATGCATCAAGGAATCTCCGGTGGA
Source organism: Microdochium paspali (assembly GCA_031142775.1). Classification (NCBI taxonomy): domain Eukaryota; kingdom Fungi; phylum Ascomycota; class Sordariomycetes; order Xylariales; family Microdochiaceae; genus Microdochium; species Microdochium paspali. The sequence continues at coordinate 466,279 of JAVBIV010000007.1, forward strand.
AGATGGCTAGACCGACGACGCGCCCAATGAATTTGAAGTAGTTGAGATGCTCAGGGTTGATGCCTGAGTGAGGATTAATCTGAAGAGTGTAGTTGTCGTGAGCTGAGTACTCAAAAAGACAGTAGAATGGGTTGAACATCTCGTGCGAGAGGAGGAAGAAGAACTCTCGAGAAAGACCGCCATAGTCGAGACCGTCTTCGCCATCGAATCTGATCATCAGGCGCTTCTTGAGATCCGTAGCAGATTGCCTGGAGATCTCGGCAAAGGAATCCTCAAAAATGTGCGAGCGCCGGATCTTGATATGGCACTGTCCGGAGAGAATACGCATGGCTGGTTGCGACCGGAAGTAGATCAACTTGCGCCTGAAGTCTCTCTTGTACTGAGGTACGTTCTGGTCAAGTGACGAAGGGAGTCGCGGGTCATCCCAAGTTGTAGTCTTCGTGTTATGATCGACGAAGTAGACTCGGGCTGTGTTTGTCAAGCGCATTTCCCAACCACTTGGAAGCGGGCCCAATTGTGACACAGGTTGCTGCTGGATCGTGCCATTGGCGTTGTTCTGCCCACCATACATTCTAATGTACTGCTGCCGGCGCGGGTCAACCCAAGTAGTGGTCCTGGTGTTGTGGTCGACGAAGTACGGACGTCCTTCAGGTGTCCATCGCTGTTCCCAACCAGGCGGCAGTTCGCCTGTCCCTGGACTTGTGGCTCCCGTGTGCATCAAGGTAGCGTTGCTCGCAGCCTGGCTAGCATTTTGCGATTGTTGCGTCGAGAGTGTCGGCGAGTTCGCGCCGGTTCGATCTTCGGGCAGCGTCCGATTCTGGTGGCGCTGGCGTTCGACTTGGGTTGCGGCTTCACGCTCGCCACGTGCTTCAGTAGCAGTACTGGCCTGAGTAGGCCGGTTCCAGCTGGTCGTGCGCGTGTTATGATCCACATAGTATGTCCTGCCGAGATTATCCTCCCGTCGTTCCCAACCAGCAGGAAGGCGACCTTGAGCATCCTCAAAAGGACTCATCTGACTTGCCCCTCTGGCAGATCCTGAATTGGCACCACTATTGCCGGCGCCGTTGGCAGGGGGAGGATTAGCCGCGATGCTGTTGGGCCGGTGCGGCAGAGTTAATTGCCCACCCGGTGTGAGGGTGTTCGAGGACGAAGATGGCGGCCGGTCAGCTAGGGCTCCGGTGCTCAGAGCGGACGATCCTGGCACAAGCGACGGCCGGCTCGAACTCGCAGACAAAGCCCCGCTCTGGGGCGGCCCTGACTGCTGAGGGTTCCGGACCGGAGCGCTGAGATTGGTGGATAGGTTGACGATCAGCTTGCCATGAACCACGAGATTGTCCGTCGACTTCTTCAAGTCCCTCGTGAGCATTTGGTCTGTCAAGAAGAACGGTCAGCAAAACGAGCTATCTAACACCGGGTAGGCGTAGATTTTTGTTTACCATCTGCTCCATCTGCCAGCTCAATCACATCTCCAATGCGGATGTTAATCACGCCAAGGAAACCTTGATCCTTCTTCTTGAACTTCTTCTGGTCAAACACTTGCACAGCGAGGATGCTGTCTTCGGTTGCCCGACTTCACGTTGTGTTGTTAGTCATGTATGGTGCTATCTGTGAGGGATCTCAGGGACATACAAGTCAAAGCTCTCATTCCAGTAAGGGTTGAGTGTCCTTTTCGAGACAGCCGTGGTCTTTGTCTGCTCCCCGTTGACAGTCGCAACGGCGAAAGGATCCGGAAGCCCTGTCACAACACTTAGCATTCGTGTTGACCGCGGAGTTTAAGACCATCCGCGCATGATCATACACGGAGTTTCATTGACTTACTGAAGACATCTCGCTTGTACAGTCCATCCGCAGCAATGACTAAATGAGAATTGTGTCAGAAAGGCTGAGTTGCGAGCAGTATATTCTATTGAGCTGTGATGTTGACCGTCGTTGAATCTCGGTGTTCTAGGGATGTTTGAGGAGGAGGGCGGCGTACTTGTGACACGCAGGTTCGCAGGACTAAGCGTCGCAAGTTATCAGTATGCTGTTATTTGCTCGTTCGATAGCGTGCCAACTTTGAAAGCAGGCCTGGAACGCAACCCTGCTGCGCAAGCTGGGTCTGGGAAATGCAGGTGCGACTCACCCTGAAGCGCCCGCGGCGCCCGCGTCGGAACGTCCGGCGCTCATTGCCACGAAGCTGTTCGATCAACGGCGAGAAGTAAGGGTTCACGGAAGAATGAGGAAGCCGTATGCGACGATGGCGTGGCGTGCAGGTACGCCGAAGCCGGTGGCCAAATTCAGAAACAGCTCAGGTGACGTCTGCTGCAGGTGCCCGGGATCAATGATTTTGCCGGATGAACAGAGCCCGCTCGAGTTGTTCACGAGTAGGGAAAAGTCGACGAGTTATTGGCCGTGCGAAGTTGCTTGGGCGGCCGTAAAGAGTTGGACAATATCGCTCGAGGTTGGGGAAGTATGATGTCGTGCTGCACTTGCTGATCGGAGCCCACAATTAAGTCGCTCGAGCAGTCGATAGTACGGTGACGTGGACGTTGCCGGGTGCGGGCGTGTAATGCAGAAAAGGCGACAATATCTCGTGGGCGGTTGTCAAGGGCGCCGTGAAGACTGCGCTCGACGATGCGAGCAAGATCCGGGAGATGGAAGGCTGTCGAGGTTGGAGATGGGGGATTGTCGGGAACAAGAAGAAGGTGGCGTCGCAGCGGAGAGCGGGTAATCGTCAGATGGGCCGGCCAGCCAGCCAGCCAGTTGAGTCGAGTCGAGTCGAGTCAAGTCGAGGAGGTGGCAGGCTGAGGCACCCGGCCAGGCGAGCAGGCAAGGAGCAGGCCCCGGAAGGAGGGGTCGGCATGGGCTGCTCGGTGCCCGCTCACTGGCTGGGGGGGGGGCACCTGAGCCGTGGGCACTTGCACTTCTGGACAACTTTAGAACCACCTGCACCAAGACAACCACCACCACCGCCAGAAACAACCACGCGCGCCCAGACAGCACCATGGCGTTGCTCGATTAGTACATGGCCAGGGTCTGTCCGCGCACGCCGCCTGACCTCAACGCGCGCCCTCACCTCAGTGACGTCTCGATCCAGATGCTTTTATGTATCCCCCTCACCTTGCCCGGCAGACGCCAGGCTAGCCCGCTCCAGGATGGCGCTTGTCTGCCAAGCCGAATTTTGTCTCTTTCCAGGCTCAATCCCTCCTTGCCAACTCAACTCTCTTGTTGTTGACGAGCAATTATTACATCTGCACAAGAGGAGGGGGTTACGGGACGGGGCAATCTTGCCGTTGAGGCTGAGCACCGCCCGGGCCCCCAGTCCCCGTTCCAGGCACATCGCCTGCGCAGGCCAGGCCAGGCCAGGTCAGGTCAGATCAGGTCGGCGAGATGGTGTGGCCGTTGTGGTCAGCAGCACGCCCGGCCAGCGCTAAGCCAAACCAACAGCGAAACAAATCCTAGGAACAAATTCCGATTACTCAGATGGATGCTCGTGCTGGCCCTGCATCTTGCTTTCGCCACTGCCTGTCCCTCGTGGCAGTGCTGAACCACCCGTGCTTGTGGTGACGGCTGCCAACGATTGACCTTACTGATTTAATGATTGGACAAGGGACAACGTTGCTGCTTGTTGTTGACCTTGTGTGGCACAAGGAGTCAAAAGTACAACAGATTCGAGTCGAGTCCGCGACCAACACAATCACCAATTGGTGATGGACAACTAACTACCCGAACATCAGCCTGCATGTCAATGGGCTTTGCTTCACAAACAACAACGGAACGGCTCTGCCCTTGGCCATCCCCTAATTAAACATTATCTCCGAATCCTCCACGGAGACTATCCAACATCGTCCCTAGCCTTTGATTACGTCGATGCTGCGCCTCAAACTATCTAGGCACCACTATTACAAGCCTCGTACTTTGTCTACCATCACATATCTACTATGTAGGGCAGCATCAAGTTCGTGTAGCTGGGCTCCAGAATCCCACCCTGCATGCGCGTTTGGTGGCTTTTTACGGTGATCACACCTAGCAGCCACTTCAACACGACACAGAAAGACACGCCTGTCATCGCGAGGCATCACGATGCCGACAGCCCTACAAGGGTAGTCAAAGACAGCGCCACAATCATACTATCTTTCTCTTTGGGCTCGTGGCTACACGTTTCACAACAGCCACTGCCCATCGCTTACCAAAACTCAATCCGCGCAAATGTAGGTTTCAAACGGACCTTCACAGCCAGCAGCATTCCCCGGTCATCCTGAACCAGGTCTCCCGTGGGACAATCGTGAAACTCTCCTTCCTAGGGCCGTGCCCGCCTTTCCCAAGTCCGGCAACTCGGCAAGGTGCCCTCCCCAAGACATATGCGGCAACACGACGCGGCATCTCCGAGCCGAGCTGCGGTCTCGTTATTGACGCAGGATGATATCAACATCTACCAGTGGTGCTGCCTTTCGTGGATCGATTGGCCTTGGAACTTAATCTGTAATGCTCGCATGTTATGCAATTCCTGATCTGTGTGCGTCACAATGGAGTCTTCGGGTCTAGACCATTCGATTTCTGCCACTCATTATGCCCACACATGTTTTGCGGAGACGCCAGCATAAGTGGTCCAGAAATATGCATCGAGAAATGATCAAGCGTAGAATTGCCTGTACTGCGCAAACTGCCGCCGAGACAAAATATCGTACTTTGTTGCCAGTTGAATCCAAACTCGCACCGCGCATGTGCCCATTATGTTTCAGGTTCGTCGATAATCCTTCTCCTTCATCACGCCCGCCCCCTTGGAAAAATGCATTACCCGCCTAGTAAGGCGTGAAGCCCCGTCCGCGTCCACGGCCGCCACCTCGGTAGCTACCTCTCGGCACATAGCCTCCTCTTCCAAAACCGCCACGACCTCGCCCTCGCCCGCGACCTCTGCTCATGCCTGGTACGTTTGTCCGCTTCGGTGTGACCTTGATGTTGCGACCTTTGAGCACGCTGTCGTTGAGAACGAGTGCCTGGGCAACTAGGCTGGGCTCGGTGAACTCGACGTATGCGTATCTATATGGAGAGAAACGGATCAATCAGTCACGCTCACAGAGAAAATCGCGGCTGATCACTATTGATGAGACTCACCCTTTTGGTTGACCCGTGAACTTGTCGAGGAGAATCGTGACGCGGTTGATGGAGCCGCAGGACTGGAAATGCGCCTGGATCTCCTCTGGCGAGACCGAGTAGTCGACGTTGCCAACGAAGATGCTTCGGCTATCAATGTCGTTCTTGTCGTCGGCCACGTCCTGGTTGCGCTCCTTCTCCTCGAGGCTGGCCTGAAGCTCGCGCAGCTTGGCAGCCTCGGCCTCCATCTCTGCTACGCGCCTCTTCATCGCAGCAATCTCTTCCTGTTTCCGCAGCATAAACGTGTTAGTTGAGCAAACGAGTTCGACTTCGAGTATTGATCGACGGCATGGGTGCCATTTGTCGCAAAGGTAGAAGAAGAGATTTGGTAGAGCTGTATTATATGTGTCGGGGTGGTTGCGAACCTCATCGTTGCCCTCCTCGCCGACTAAAGGGTCTTCCGCCATTGGCGCAGGGTGCTCTTCGGCCTTTGTGTCGGACATGATCGTTGTTTGTGATGGTCTGTTTGTTCGCCGAGTAACACTATTCTCTGCGATCGAGTTTCATGTGCGTAGAGGTTAGCAATCATGCCAGGCCTGGTGCTTGGCCATTTGGTTCGCGAAAGTAGAGAGGTAGGCTTGCGGCGCAAGGAAGCTTGAAGGGCCGAAAGGTAGATTGGAAGAGTTGTGACCAGGTGCGGCAAGAAAGGGGATGAGTGCTCGCTGGATACTTGGAACGATGCTGAAGTTCGTGATCAAGAACAATGATGGGAAAGATATGCAGTGTTATGGAAGCCTTAAGCAGTACTACGAGTGCCTGAGAACTCATGGTCGTACTGTTTGATGTGTGTAGAGGCAGGCACGCGGAAGGACGCAAGCTGAATCAAGAGTAACTCACCGAGTGATGACTTTGGAATGAAGAGTGCACAGATGGCTGGCGCAACAGCTGTAAGAAAGTGACTGGTGGGATGGTGATGCTCGTAGCACAACTCTCGCAGGTGACAATGACGTTGGCGACAATCGCGCCGGTGGTCGCAAAGCCGCGAAAAAGTGATGCAAGGCTGCCGCAGCTGCGTCTAACCCGCGTTGAGCTGCTCGTGCCTGCCCCCTGCAACGCGCGATGCCTGGTCCGAGCTGTGGGGCGCGCCTTCTGCAGGTACCTGAGCCACCCCGCCAAGAACGCAGACGTCAGAGGTACTGGCAACGAAAATCACAGTCCTCACCCGCACTTGGGGCACTCTGATTGCCGCATCCATATCACAACTTCGGCAGACCTCGTCAAAAACCCTGTTTGTATACTGGTTTTGTTCAAGGAGGCTTGCTGGCCCAAAAAAACACAAGCAGATCCGGCTCAGCTATCATCCAGACAGCATTATTCACAATCGCCTGCTCCGTACTTGCATCGTACTCGCTTCGAGCTCAACCATCGCCTATCAGAATAGCCACCAATAGCCATGGCCAGCCATGTCGAGATTAAAACCTCCGGCATCACAGGGGCAGGGCGAGGTCTCTTCGCACGGAAGAGCTTCTCACCCGGAGATGTCGTTGTCTCTGTCGACCGCCCTCTGATGGCAGACTGCGAGTATGAACGCACACTCGACACGTGCTCATGGTGCTTCCAGCGCTCCATCACAGAACCAGAGGAAAGGGCTCAGGCTGCATCAATGGGACTTCCTATGGGCTACACCGAAGTCAAGGCATGCACCGGTTGCAAGAAGGTTGTCTACTGCTCAAAGAAGTGCCAATCGAAAGCCTGGAAGCAAGACCACAAATACGAATGCAAGATCATCGGTTTCCCCGGACGGCCAGACTTGCCCGTCCCAGTCCGTGCCGTCATCAAGTTGCTTGGCAGGCTGAAAGCCGACCCAGCTGGAGGCAGCTCTAAGCTTCTAGAGTTACTCACCTTCAAGCCGTTTTCTGGAGGAGCGGGGGTAGACGAGTTCGGCTTCCATAACAAAGCGCGTCTGGACGACTTTAACATGCTAGCACATGCTGCATGGCATTACTGCGACAAACCGAATTTCGAATTTGCCAGTGGCGAGCTTGTTGCCAAGGGGTTCTTGTTTGCATTCTACAGCAATCAGGTCGCCATATCATCGCCGCTAGATGAAGGCCAATATGGTAGCTCTTTCGATCCCCTGATCTGTAGTGCAAACCATTCCTGTGAGCCAAATGCCACCATCACTTTCTCCCAACCAGGCCAGTCTATTCGTGCGTTGAAACCGATAAAAGCTGGAGACGAGATCTTTGTACACTATGTGGACGTCTCAAACCCTTTCAGTGTTCGCCAGCTGGAGCTGAAAGAAGGGTACTACTTCTACTGTAAGTGCGGCAAGTGCAAAAAGGGAAGCAAATTTCCCCAGGACGAGTTTCGGAAGATGGCAGAAGATATCGACGACGAGCATTTCGACCTTGCCGATAAACTCATCGAACGCCATCGGGAGGTGCTGGACAAATACATGGTACCCGCAAACGATGCCAAGGCGCAGGAGCGAATCACGGCCATGCAAGCTGAGGCTTTCGCGGTCGCTCAGCAAAAAGGCTCAGTCACTGTGGAGGATATCAAGGCTGCACTCAAGATGTGTATAAACACGGGAATGTGGACGTGGGTGAGACAGCCCGTGCCGAAGCTGTGTAGGAACCTGTTTTCTCTATATCTCGCTCGTGCCGACGTGTACCGGGCATTCCGTGTCGGCATCAAGCTGTACTTCGAGATTCTCCCAGTCGTTACACCGCAGCCTTTCTCTCCGGAACGCCTCATCCTTGCGTGGAACCTCTCGACGGTTGTTAACGTCCTGTGTGGTCCCATGCATGAGGAGGTGTGCAACGAGCTGGCAAAGGAAGCTGGAATCGAGCTACGGGTTGTCTACTGCGGGCTGCTGTTCGACCTTCATGACAATACAGACCTTATGTACGCTGACGAGTCATCCTTTGGTATGCTCATCAATGGCACTTACCAACAGATCATCCCGCAGCTGGGTCATCCAGAGCAGGAGCTAAGGGACAAGGCCAAGGTCATGTACACCAAGGTGGAAGAGCTCGCGAGGAGCATCTCTGCCGACACTATTTGAAGGCTGATGAGGTTCAGATGAGTCGCCAGTCATTGCTGTTGATACCATGGCCATGATCAATCTCATGTATATGCTATCTGTTGGATACATCACACCGCACTACGCCTCCAGCATGGACTACAAACTAAAATATCAACGTACTCAATTGTGTATACATTGTGCCCCAGTCAATGAACGGCCACCTTTGACAAGAACATCGCCCTTGGACCCAAAGCAAGCACCGCGTCAGTCGGGCCACGTAATTCACAACTGAACCTTTTTGAAAGCCTTGGCCGCACCGCCTCCTTTCCGGAACATGGCCCTGAGATCGCTGACAAGCTCATCGGGCTTCTCCCACGCGGGGAAATGCCCACCGCTAGTATGAGTTTTCTCAAAGACCACGTCCCCGAGGGTCCTAGTCCAGGTCTTTGGCATAACAATTACATCCTTTGGGAAGTGTGATAGCCCCAACTTGACCCGATTGTCCTTGAATGGCAAAGACAAGGCCTGCCCGAAAGGTTTCCGCTCTGGACTGGCACTCTGGTGGTCATTCATGCGAAACTCATAGTATAACCTCACGCTAGCATGAGGCCCGGCGGTGCTGAACCAGTAGATGCTCATCCAGGTACAGACCTCTGCGTGGGTCCAGGGATACGAGTCGGTCCAGTCGTGGAGTTTCTCGTATACCCAGGCGAGCAAGCCGACGGGACTGTCGCGCAGGGCGTAGGCCAGAGTCTGCGGCCTGGTCTTTTGTATGGCGTAGTAGCCGGACCCGGTGGACCGGAAGCGGGCGCTACGGGCCAGGCCCTCCTTTTCGGCGTCCGTGTAGGGGCTCAGAGCGTGGGAGATGGCCAGACGCGGATGGGAGGAGAAGGTCGGAGCTCGGCTCACGTCCATGTTGTAGTGGGAGGCGCGGACATGAGACGGGTACTTGAGCCCGAGAGCACGGGTGATGAACCAGCCCCAGTCGCCGCCCTGTGTGGCGTACTGGGAGTATCCGAGTCTGAGCATGAGCTTGTGCAGCGCCTCGGCGTGGTGCTGGATGGAGAAGCCGACCCTGTTAGGGCCCTCGGAAAAGCCAAAGTTGGGCAGCGAGGGCACAACGACGTGGAAAGCGGGATCATCGCGGGCAGGACCGCCCTCGGTCAGCGGGTGGACAATCTTGGTAGCCTCGTAGAAACTGCCTGGCCAGCCGTGGACGAAGAGCAGAGGGATGGCATTCTCGCTGGCGGGGCTGCGCTTGTGGATGAAGTGTATGTCGAGGGGGTCGAAGCCCTCGACGGTGATGCTCGTGACAAACTGGGGGAACTGGCGGTTGAGCGTGTCCTCGGCGGCGCGCCAGTCGTACGTGTCGCGCCAGTAGGTCAGAGTCTCGCGGACGTCGTGGAGCGGGACGCCGAGGTCCCACCCGGCGCCGTCGAGCTCGTCGGGCAGTGCCGCCCGGGACAGCCGGTCCCGAAGGTCTGCGAGCTTGTCCTCGGCCACGGCGATCTTGTAGGGACGCACCTCTTGCTCTGCTGTCGGGGCAGCGTGAGCCATGTTGTTGTTGTGCTAGTTCGGAGTTTTTTTGGCGCTTACTGTGCCTTGTTTCAAGTTGTCGCCGGCTGTGCACACACGTGTTGTGTGCTATTTGCCCCCAGACGTCATGGAGTCTACCAAGTCGGACAAGAACACGCAGGTGTCATCTCTTGTTGTGCTGATGCTCTCAAGGACGTAGCATAGCTTACCTTTTTAACAGAAAGGAGGGGGGATTGAAGCCGCCTGAGCCCGAGGTATCCGGCAGGACATGAGTAAAGTATACTGTAGCGTAGAGCCCTGCAACCCCTCACGGACCAATTTACAATCCCAAATTCCGGTAATCGTAATTGTACTTGTGCGCTCTCGGGCTCTTAGTGGTAACCCAGAAATGCACGTGCAACGAAGACGAGTTCTACAGATTGGCCTATTCGCGATTCTTTTGGGATGTAGTGATTCGTCGCAGAATCCCATCTCTTTCATCCCTTGCATTTCCAAATGGCCCGAGGTCTCGGACCAGGCTGTCTGGGCCCCACCCCCGGGGGGGGACGAGAGAGGCGGGTTAGGTCAGTCTTCGTTAGCGTTGGCGTCACAAATGCCGTGGAGCCAAGAGCCGGGAGCCGTCCGGAATCGGGGGGGGGGGGGGGGGCGCTGCGTACTTTGTGTCTATTAGTTCTAGCTCTAGCTCTAGGGGGGGGGGGGTTCACACACTTACTTGATCCGTACGTTGACGACTCTCTTCAAGACCTCTTGGCGTCCACATCACACAAATGGAGGCCGCGCGTTGGCGCATCCCGCGCCACACTTTGGGGGGGGGGGGGGGGGGGCGGTCTTGGCATACATGGAACATGTTGGGGCGGAATAACCTTATATGTATTTTTGTATGCTGCATGGCTTTCGAGTCATGTTTCCTAATGGCTTGGCCTTGGCTTGCGTGTGCACACGGTATTTACCGACCGACATACGCCTAGGAGTGGATTGGCGCTTGTCAAAAACCCCCCGCCAAGCTGATCGCGCGCGTGTGACGCACGTGATGATGATGATAATGATGATTAAAGATGATGATGATCATGGGCTTGGCGCACAGACAACATACACACACACACACACACAGCCTCGGGCATGGCGATGGGCGCAGCCAAAGGGGAGTGGAGGGTGGGGGGGGGATTTAAGCATCAAATGCCAAAATACACCCACACATAACACCACAGCACATACATACACGTGGCCATCCCTCCCCTTGAGAACCCTAGTCCGGAGGCGGAGGTCCAGACTTTCGCAATACTCCGGAGAGACCCAGGACCAGGGCCATGCATGGTTCGAGAAAGCTCACGCGCGTCTCTAGAGAGAGTAAGTAAGAGTGTGTGTGTGTGTGTGTGTATACGTGAGAAGAAAAAAAAAACGGTACTGTAAATCCGTTTCGCCAAGCCACACTGCTGCTATGCATGAAACGCGCGGCAATGACGAGAGCTGGTCCAAGTGTTCTCCGGCCTTGGGTGTGTGGGTGGGTGTTTTGTGGTGTGTTCCTGCATTTGCCATACACCGGCACGTCATGAGGCGTACTGTAAATTATGTATGGCGTATTCTCAAAGATGGAAAGTCTCCAAAGAAAGAAAAAAAAGAAGAAGAAAAAAGTCCTTACAAGCTTTCTTGGCACCCGCTAAGTGGTGTGTGATTTGGCGAGAACTTGAGTATTTGGTAAACGAAAACTGAGGTGGATGGGGACAGCAACAAAAAACTAAAAACAAAAAAAAGCGATGAAATGGGAATATGAAAAATATAAAAAACGAAAAACGAGTAGAATAATGGGATGTGGATGGAAATGAAACAAAAATGAAAATGCAAAGAAACAACAAAAAATCAAAGAGGATACACAAGAGAGAATAAAGATATCAAAACACCTGGACCTCACCGCCGTTACATCGTCGTCATAGCCAGGTGGGATGTGTTTTATCTATATGCACATATCCACTGCTTCGAATGATTAACCGGCCCTTTTTTTCTACATTGAGAGAGGGGCGTATTCCTTTGTTAACCAGGAATGAGGCTGCAACTAGCACTTAGACACACATAGACACACAGACACACACATGTGATGTGGGCTTCAATATCAAAAAGCAATGATGTTGCACTGCAGCCAGCCTTCCGGAGGACCACCTCGCCTCACCTGCCCCCCTTGCTTGCACGAGAAGGCTTGTTCTCAAGCATAGGCGCCTGCCTACTCGAGCAGGTAGAATATTTGGCCGATGCACACATATGCACACGCACAAGCAAGCCCTGTGCAAGCCAGTACGATCTTGTTATCTCGGGGGCGCGGGGCGCGCGGGGGGGGGGCAGAATGGCTGTGCATGCGCGTATGGGTCAGTCGGATACTTTGGAACCTCGCTTGCCCGCACGCACGCACACACATACGCACGCAAGCTCGCAGGCGACCAGCTCGGCTCCCCAGGATCAACTGCGTGGTGTACTATGTACTAACTTTAGTATATCAAGGTTGCCAGGATTGTAATACCCAACACTTTGACTCCAATTCTCTGCTAAGGTGGATTTTCTTTTCTTTCCGTGCCCATTATTGGCTGGTCTCTTCAGATGTGCCCGTGATATTTTGCTGTTTCACGTCTATTAAGTTCACCACGTGTAACATGTAATCATCGATTGACACCGTCAGGCACTGCTTGACAAGATTAGACGAAAACGGACCCAAGACCCGGTCAAAAGGGGGGAACCGGTCAAAAATTGACAACATAAACAAGGTACTGTACCGGCGGAGTTTTGTCAAATAGTCCTGTCGACCCCTGGGGTAAGTAAGTGATCGACCCGTTTCAGAGCAGGGGGGTGAGGGCTTACCTACTTATGTATACCCGGCTCAGTTATACCTTGGGCGGAGCAAGGTTTGCCCGGCCAAAGGAGGCTCTTCGCCAAGTACCGACAGCTGCGTGTGGGCCGAGCCATGCGCTTCCCATGAAACAAAGTGCTTATCAGATCCTCCACCTGCCAAATGCGCTGGCGATTTTCTTTGGGGGTCCGTGCGCATTGGTCTCTCGGCGCCCTCAACACGATATGTGGTTAGAGCATGTGAATTGTAGAATAGCTTGTTATCTATCATCTTTCGCCTGCAGTATTACAGTCCTTGGGACAGTCGTGCAGCCATTTGGCGTGAGCTAAGCATTTGTCATCGTTGTCGCGATTGACCTTGCATACTGAAGTCGAGACTTTCCCGTCATTTTGGGTCATTTGCCAAATCAAGACGGTGTCGTTGCCGAGTTCCCGCAGAGGATGCTAGCTCATATTGCATACTTTGTATCGACATCACACGATGTAACTCGGAGGCGCCTCGTTATGGCGTACCCGCCCTCAACGACGAAAGTGGGCACCCGAGTACTAGAATATGGTGCCAAGTACTATCTGGTCTGGTCCTGTGGCTCTGAAGCTCCACCGCATAATTCAATACCAAGAGAATGCAAATGTAGAGTGCCTTGAGGTATGGCGCAGCTGCCAAGCAACCCACGTGAGTCGGTTGTAAATGAACTGGGCTCGGCTAGTTGCAAGGCAATTCAGAGACAGGCATGGGTCACCTCAGGTTCTGACGGGGCTCTCGGCCGAGCTGCAACCTCGTCGTCGCTACCAAGACAGAGGGTGCTGCAGACCCGCAGATGACGGACCACAAGTGATTAACGAGCTGTTGACCTGCACGTCCCTCCACATGTCGGGACGTGGTGGTCGCGCTACCAAACTTCTTTAGATTGAGGCTGCAGGCATCATGCAGTATATTTCTGCGCTGGCAGGCTCCGTTCGGCGCGACGCAAGCTCCTTCCGAAAAAGTGCCAGGGACGCCCAGGATGAGGGTGTGGCTGATGGCACCCTGGAGATCACAACGTCGTGCTGGGCCATCCGAGCTGGGCGTGGAGGGCTTGTCAGTGCGCGGATATGGGGGTCAGGACGCTTGCCGCCCGCTGCTAGGCTGACAGGACGCAGGCTAATGTATGATCAGAGACCAGGATGTCCTTCTAGGGTGGCACACCTCAAAAGTGTTAGCTGGAAGTGGTCGCCTCAACGTCGACGTTGCGGGAGACGCCCATGCGGCTTATCGGCGCGTTCTAGATGTCATGTCGAGGCTTGCCCGTGAATCATGTGGCTCTGTCTTTGGGCAGGCCATCAGATGATCGAGATGCAATGGCTACTTACTGGTGTGCAAGACGGCAACGTCGTGACTGAAGGCTGGATTACATGGCCCCGGCTTGCCCAAATTGAGGCACGGCGAGCACATTCCGACTGCTCGGCTTGCCGTGTGACGTACGGAGGCATCTACGAGCCCCGCGTAGACTTTGAATCCGAGGCTGCTGTCCCACAGTGGCGGTCGCCCTGTCTGGTCTCCCTTGTCTCAAAGCGGACCGATGGATCCGGCCAAGCATCAAGGCGGCTCCGTCGAGACTTGATGTCGAGAGGGAGTGGCTAGGTCGGACATGTTGAAGACATCGTTAACCCTTTGGGGACAAGTTGCGGACCTCGTGGGAGCAGTAGAGTTTGCGGCCCTAAGGATGGGTGCGAGGGGCCCAAGGGTAAGGGAGGCAAGGGAGGCACGCTGCAAGGGTCGCGAGGTGTGCATTGGTTCGGCAACGGTGTGGAAGGATTGCCTTGGCCACGGGCTCTCTGACTCCATCCGGTCAATATCGGGGCCCCGCGGTCTGTGCCATTTGTGTCGTGGGTTGTCGTTATCGGCGCCGTCTGATCAAGGGCTGGCTGTGCGACTTGGGGATGCAGACATGTGCTGCCGGGGGACGGCCACGCGCATAGCCGACATGGCTGGTGGTGGTTGCGCTGGGTGGCTGTTGCGGCGAGCTGTTGTCTGACAAGAGCAGAAAGGGTCATCTGTCTGGCAAAGCCAGAAGACAACCACTGATTAATTAGAAGGGTACTGTACTTTGTGTTGTGCGACTAGCGGCTGGCGACGTGCCACGGCCGGCTCAACTCACCTAGCGTCATAGTAGTGTGCCCGGGGTTCCCACAGAAACATGACATGACAGGTCCTGTCCTCGATCGCCGTGCTGTGTGTGTGGCGCGAGGTTTTGGCAGTGCAGTGTCGCCGCGTCGTCTGGACCTTACTGTAATTAGACGTCCCCCACAAAGCCCACGTCGCACACAGATCGCCCGTTCCCTGGATCTGATTGACGCATTCGGGCGCATGGTCCACAGAAGGCTGACTCGATTGGCGAGGCGAGTCGCTCTAGAACCGGCGCGCAGGGAGGGCAGCTCGGGCCATGGCTCGCGCCATTTTCTAGCGTGGCTCGCCCCGACAGGTACTGGCACCTGCAGTCGGGGCAGGCTCGACAGGCACGGAGGTTGCTGACGGGGCAGTGACGGCATGGCTGTCGTTTCGGGTAGGCAACTTGTCCCACCCGCTCTCGAGTGCGCTGCTGATGTGCAGCGATAGGGCTAGGACGACATGCGCACCACGAAAGCAAGCAAAGTCAAGGAACGGATGCAGCATCGTGCGTGCCTGCAGTCCGTCTCGGCCTGGGCAGTCGCAACTGAGACCTTGACGCACCAACTGGGAAGGAGCGGCGCAGTGTGCGCCTGGAATCTAACTCTAGATACCTGAGGCAGGACAGGGCAGGGAAGGACAGGGTTGCGTTGCGGTGCATTCCATCAACAACTCTAACCGAGGACACACGACTGCGCACGTTTGTCAGTCTTGACAAAGCCCTGCCCGGCAGCATCACCAGCACAAGCCATCGCCACGTTATCGTCCTCATCCGTAATGCACAAGCATGGTTGAGTTGAGTTAAGTTGAGTCGAGTCGAATCGAATCGAGTCGAGTCACCCGCCCCGGGCCCCGGCTCTGCCCCCGAGGTGGCGTCTACCCGGCCGGCCTACGCAGACAACAACAATTTGCTTTCGGGCTGCAAAGCTTGCGACGGAAATTGAGTCAACACCCTCAATTTGTGACGGAATTCCTCAGTCGTGTGCGTGGGTGGCCAAGCCAGCGTTGCCGTGGCCGTGGCTATCGCCATCGCCATCAAGATCCCTATCCATCTATCCATCCATCCATCCATCCCCTTGTCCGTGCGTCACGCTGACCGGGCGGGCTTTTGTCAACATGTCCCGGCCGGGCTTTTGCAAGTCTCCCGCCGCACGTCGTTGCACTGGGTCGGGGCCAGAGTTGCGGCACCGCCTGGCGCGCAGTCTTGTCCAATCCCCACTCTTCTTCCTTGACCCTGCGCCCCGGCACTTACTCCTTCGGCTTGTGAATAGTC
Organism: Microdochium paspali; assembly: GCA_031142775.1. NCBI lineage: Eukaryota > Fungi > Ascomycota > Sordariomycetes > Xylariales > Microdochiaceae > Microdochium > Microdochium paspali. Next base: position 482,170 of record JAVBIV010000007.1, read on the forward strand.
TCCTGCCTGGCATGGCAGTGGGGCCTCTTGACGGCACTCGAGGCCCCGAGCACGTTTTGTCGCAAGCTCTGCTTCACGTTGCACTGGGCTTTGCATCTCGCCAAGGCACCATCTTGCGCGCGACCCCGGCTGCTAGACAATGTCGAGCTTGATACGTACGCCCTCTCGAGGCCGCCGTTATCTCCCACCAGCCTTTCCAGACTGACCAGGCCCGATGTGGTCTGGTACATATATAGACCATCCTAAGTCCCTTACTTGCCTCTTCAATAGATCCGATATCCCAGCATCACTCTTCTCTTTGGCCTCAGCTCAACAAGCCTTTCATACTTCTTCTTCGCCAACACTTTGCTGCTTGACCTTGGACTTGGAGACACATTATACAAGACATCAGACTCTTCTTCTTCATCATCGCCATCGTCATCTTCTTCTTCAAACACAAGCAACATCCTTCAGCAACCTTCAGCCCTTGAACACAACCAGACTTATAACTTCACAACTCAAAGCCTGTCGACATGGCTTCCCTCAGTTCGCTGACGCCTGAACAGCAGGCCGAGGTGTCCCAGGTCCTCAAGTCCCAAGGACTGAACATGACCATGATCGCCCACATGAACGCGACCATGAAAGCCGAGTTGAAAGAAAAGATCATGAATGCGTACTTGGCTGCCCGGACAGCCAAAAACGATTACGCCATGAAGCTATACGCCGCGGCTATCTGTGGTGTGATCGCAGTCTTCGTGCTTCTCAAATTCACAAGAGCATACTCGTTACGACTTGACAAATCCAACCCCGTGCTACAACCCATAGTTGCCCTCACTAGGTATGTTGGCCAAGGATTCAAATAACTCGACCTAGGAGACTCGCCCACTGACATGGTGACACAGACTTGTCCGGAAGCAAACGCTGCATTATATGCCCGGTTTCGTATCGAGGGGACAGTTTCTCATTGTGCTGGGGTGGCTGGCACTCAACGCGGGCTTCATGGTATTCCTCGACGGTCAATCCTTCTCTACTTCTTGGATCGCCAACCGCGCAGGATGGTAAGTTTCATCAGTCAAAATTTTGTCAACCCGGGATCATACCCTCGATGCTAACGTCATGGGCTTTACAGGCTTGCTTCTGCCAACATGATTATCGTCACGTTCCTAGCGATGAAGAACACCCCCTTGGCTATCCTGACCCAGTACTCATACGAGCGCCTCAACTTCCTCCATCGAATTGTTGGCTACACCATCTTGGCCCTTACTGTTGTTCACGCTATTGCCTACACAGACTACTTTCTCGGTGACAACCAAGCCGACAAGTTCTCAGAGAGGCATATCATCTGGGGTATCGTTCTTGGATTCGCTATGCTTTCCACCGTCCTTGTCGGCGTCTTCCTCAAGCGTATGTCGACTCCTGTCCTATATCGTACAAAATCTGTCGCACGCTTACTGACAACAATGCTCCACAGGCGCCAACTACGAGATGTTCTACATTGCTCATGTGGGCCTCTTCATGCTCATCGCTGTCGCGTTTGCTTTGCACCAGCCTTACTTCAACACTATTCTTCCCATGTCCCTTATGACTGCAGGCCTTTGGTTTTCCGACCGCCTCCTTCGTGTATTCAAGCTTGTCTTCAACAGCTTCAACAACGAAGCCAAACTTATTCCTCTTTCAAACGGCGGCACCAGAATCATCATGAAGAAGCCTCTGCCCGGTGCTCATGCCGGCAAGCACTGTTACTTGTGGGTGCCTAGCATTCGCGTGTTCCAGACACACCCCTTCACGATCGTCTCCAACAACCCGCTCGAGCTTGTTGTCAGCTCTCAAGATGGCTTTACCAAGCAGCTCCACAACTTCGCTGTGGCGAACCCCGGCGTCTCCATCAAGGCATCCGCCCAAGGACCGTATGGTACTATGCCGAACCCGACAAACTACGACAAGGTCGTCCTGATCTCTGGTGGCTCTGGTGCCACTTTCACTCACGGGCTAGCCGAGGAGATTATGGACAAGATGACCGTCAAGTCGACACAACAAGTCGAGTTGATCTGGGCCGTTCGCGATTACAGTCAGTCACCCTCCTTGTAGCACCACAGCAATTATTCACACGCAATGCTAACCACTCCATACATAGGCCAAGTTCTATGGTTCTCTGACCACCTCAACAACCTCCTGACTCACGAGAAGCGTCGCCAATTCCACCTGAAGGTCCACGTCACCAACCAAGAGACTGCTCCACCTTCGCCTGCGTCATCCAACTCCTCCCGTTTCGAGATGGACGGCGAGAAGAAGGGCAATCGCGATCTGAACCTCGACTTCCTTCCCGGCAGACCCGACCTGGCAGCATACATCAAAGAGGCCGTCTCCTCCCTAGGCGCAGACAAGAGCATTCTCATTGCGGCCTGCGGAACCGCGCCCATGCTCAAGACCGTGCGCACCGCCTCGGCCGAGTCTATCAGATTCAGCGGTGGGCCTAGCGTGGAGCTGCACTGCGAGCAGTTTGGATGGTAAAAAATCAGTTTAGTATCGTGCTTTCTTTCTTCTCTGAGGGATTTCCTTTGGAGTTTCATCATTGGCTTATGATATCCACCCGGGGTGGCAATCTTGTTCGGACATTGCCAACACTTTTGTTGTTGTCCAAAGACTATGGTGTTTTAGGCGTCTTGTGCAAGGACTCCAGATAGACTATTTGTGCTTGTATCTTTTTTTCCTTTTGTTTATTTACTGGGTAGCGTGTACCAAACTCAGATATAGTGGTTTTATCATCAGACATAGTTGTTTTATCATCAGATATGCGAAATGCAAAGACTTTTACCAATATATCTCAAGACCGCCGCTCATCTAGTCCTTGTAACTTTGCAACTCATACAAGCGCACTATCCGTGCATGCACACACACACACACGGGCGCGATTGTTCTGCATTGATTACCTGTGTGGAGTTTTTCTTTTTCTTTCTTACTTGTCTGTGTGGTAGTTGCTCACTGCATGTACAGGCCATTCGGTACCGGAGAGTCGGGTAGGTGAAAGGGTGGCGGTGCTTACTGTAGCGGACTTGTTGAGCCGCACGCGGGCGGGAGGGCGGGATGGGTGATTGATATAGGTACTTACTTATATAGGTGCTGCTGTAATGATTACCTCTCCGACCCGAGTTCCCCACGCCACAGCCAAGCCCGGCGCCGCCCCCCCCTCGGGGTAGGGGGTGGGGGCAGCTGGTGCGAACGAACGCCCCATACTAATAGGGAATCCGGATATCAATTGTAAGATGACGGTCCTGTAAGTTAAGTGAAGAACTCCGGCCGCGACAAGTAGGACGTAGAGAAATAGGTGTTAACATGATGTGTGTGTGTGTGTGTGTGTGTGTGTGCGTGAGAGAGAGACGTCTATCTGTCTTTTATTGGTGCGCAGAGAAGTACTGTGAGCACGTAAGTGAGATCTTTCATGGGCCATGATCACAGGCTTGTTCCTTGGCCATGAAAAGAGGTCGCTTCACGATAATCAAGTGCATGTTGTTTTACTGCGGTTCAAGAGATGAGCATTTGTGGGTTTGTGCAACGTTGAGTCCGATTCTGTTGTCTTAGACTATGAATAGGGAAGTACACACCAGCACCAAGGATGTGACAAGTCGAGTTGTGGGGAGTGCTTAAGTATGCGCTCGCCGAGACTCAACTGACCTGGGGTAAGGATGTGCGCGTGTTAAATCGCGCGCAACATCGCCTGGGCTAAAGATCATAAGGTTGATATGTGAGAGTAACAGCAGCTACGTCCTCATCTTAGTATCCAGTACATGTCGTCACCTCTACTCGCCCCCCAGGCATAGTGATAATGGCGCACCAAAAACCCGCTGATATACCCTCTATTGCTGGCCGAGGGAACAATCATACTGTCTCGCTGGCACACCACCCTTCTGGGTCTGAAGTCCTTCCATTTGATGTTTTCAATTCGATGACAAGAGTTTCCCACGACTTGTGCAAAACTACCATAAAGACTCACTTGTAACCATGTTCTTCCTCGGCGGCTCTCTGAGGACAAACGGTGGCGACGGCACGGGCGCAGGTGACCCTTCACCAGAAGCGAGTGACGGCTTCCTACTGTAGTTGGCGGTACCGGCGTTGGGACTATATTCAAGGTCCCGGTACTGCTCGTACGCTGCTGGAACTCGTTGCAGTGGCAGTGGAGGTGGTGGTGGCGGCCGTGGCGGAGGCGGTCGAGGTGGTGGCCCAGGCAGCCGGCCCCTATAGAGGGCTTCTCTTGCATTTGGAATGTAGTATGGGCTGTGCGGATGGCCGGGAGATGGCTGAGACATGCCAGTCGCAACGACGTTGACTTCAGGCGCTTTGAAGGCGAACCATGTTTTCTTCAGGATGCGAGGGGGAAAGACGAGCAAGATCATTGCGGAGGCAACCACTACCATTATACCGTCGAGGACTAGGAGGAGAATCTCGTTTTGCGAGTCCTGGCCCGTGAGACCCGTAACAACGGTGATAATGCGAAAGGTCGAGCGGACTGCAAGTAAGAATGTGGCCGTGCTTAAAGCTATTGGTTGATTGTCAGAATGAACAGGGAACGTCTGCTATTGTCTGGCTGATCACGGCGGGCTTACCGGCGAGCAATCTCTTGAATTTCCCACTGTTGTATAAGTGGGCGTGCTCAAAGCCAAGACCATGCTTTCGGGTCCGAAGTGCGAGCGCGAGCAATGTTGCATGTGCTACAAAGACGGCTATAGCGACAATCAGAACAGCTAGGCCAATGGCTACGAGTTGAACTCCAAGCGCGACCTACTAGGACGTCAGTGATGATCGTGGCGATGCTGGTATAACTGTTTTCTGACCTTGCTTTGATCCGCAACGGCCGATGCGAGGATCCCTCCGACTAGTTCCAAGACAACAGAGATTGTGACAGCGCCGAAGAAGATGCCATGATACCATGGTGGAGTCCAAGTCCGGAAGTTTGGGCCGTAGACGTGGATTACATTCGGCAGGCAAAGGAACACGGCGCCACAAATAAAGCTCGGTCCAACGATAGTGCCCAGGAAGAACAGTGTAAAATTGTTCTGAGTGTAGGTCGTAGTGCTGAGAAGGATGCGGCCGACATACCCAAGGACTTCGAGAGCTAGGCCCGACAAGAGCAGCAGGGTGAAGATGACACTTGGATACCGAAGCCCTAAGACGAGTGCCAGAAGAACTAGCGTGCAAAAGAGGGCACAAAGCGCAGCGTTTGCAGGCAGGGACGGCGGGTATGCCAAGTAGAACTGCGAACAGGACCTATCGTCGCAATCCCCGAAAGCTGCCATGGTTGGCTGAAGTCATGCTTGGTCCTGTGTAGTCGAAATGCGTTCTCGGCCGGGAGGTCGGTGAAATCGAGGCAAGACCAACGAGGAGGACTGTTTCACAATAGAGGGACGAGCAGGTTCGTGTCATTATATCCGGGCCAAGTGTCACTCAAGGCTGAGCAGATAGGCAAGCATACTCTAGCGAGCAAGAGCATGTCACCAGGCTGGGGAACAAGGGCCTCCATGCCGGACAACCAGGGTGTTCCGGGGAGTCACGCATGTTGGCTGATCGGCACAAGGCTCATGAGCAAGCTGTCGATTGTGTGTGCTGGCAGCATGTCTCCTTCTCGATGGAGCTCAGATACCAGCCATCCCTGAGCATGCATCTTGTTGTGGTCCTCTCGTAGCCAATCACCAGACAGCAAAGGTCATGATCATGGGCAATCCATCGTGAGGAGCCCCCAAAGCGGTTGAAGGGGAGCAGGGAGGAGTGCCGGCTTGCTAGGACATCCCGGATACCCTCATGGTATCCCGCATGGACCGGAGTGGCAACCTGTCTCGCGACGAACCAATGATGGGAAGGAAGCAGAGCCGGTAGTCTGGTGTAAGCGCCCTGAACCATGGCCGGAATGGAGGAACAAAACCTTATGGAAAGACAATCAGATGCGACGGAGGGCGTTGCGGGAGTGGCCGCTGCGCTTGAGCATGCCGCCCAGCCACTACGGAGTATCCTGCATGCGTCCTCTTTGATTGGGCTTTTATTCCGCGCTCTTAGGGCTGGTTTCGAAATCTCGTGAGCGCACAGCTGGAGGAGGTTCTTCCGAGGTACCGAAGTCATACTCACGATGTCGACGACGATGCTGGCTCGGTAGACAAGCGAGCGACCAAGACAGGGAAGACGGCTGAGCAGAGCAGGTGTTCATGGGGCCCTTGTCCCTGCAAAGCGGCTAAATGTTTGCTTGACAGATGCGGCGATCCTTGCAACGCAACAAGATGGTGGGCAGTAGACATGCTCGTGACAGGCTAGAAGATGAAGCCTGCCAGTCTCAGCGTCGTGGCATCAGCCCATTATCTCTGCAGATCTTGGCAGCCGGGTTGGAGATGCTGTCTACACGAAGCGACAGATAGAGGCTTGTTGCTTCGGCTGGACCAACAAGTCGAGGATCCTTTGCGAGGGAGGCGGGCCGGGCGAAGCGAAAGCAGCCCTGCTGTTGTTGGTGGGCGACTGCATGAGATGTTGGCTGTTGGTGCAGGTCGTGCAGCATGTTGGTCGTTGGGCGCAGCAAACGGCATGCATGCAACGCAACGGCGGGGGAGGCCGGCACGCCAGGGGTCCCCTGCGCCAGGGTTGGTGGTCATTTGCCAGTAGGTCTTGCTAACCGCGATCGCGTCGAGGCCAAGGCGTGGGGACCATAGTGCAGGATCTGGTGCAAGTCTGTCTTTTGCATCGTGTCGTGGGGCCTGGCCGGTGTGCTAGGCTAAGTACTTAAGCAGGTATGAGGGTTTGTGGGAGTTGTTCTGAGCGGGCGTACAAAGTTGGTGAGCCCCCCCTCCAAGTGGGAAAGAGGTGTGTGGAGCAACTTGCAGAGCAGAACATCAAGATGATTGTGGTTTTCTTGCCATGCGAACAGCCCTACGGAGTACAGGATGGATGCAAGCAGATGTGCCTCAAGCAATGGCGCATCCGCAACGAAAGCATGCACTGGCCGGGACTTTCCACCGTGAAGATATCCATCTGAGACAGGTGCGCCAAGCTGGTTGCACAAGTGCGCATGTGGCGCGGCTGCCATGACGTCAAGCCCACGCGCTGGCCACGACTGCCGAAACCTCCATCTCGTGCAGTGCAAGTGCAAATGCCAGAGCACCATTGCCTACACCCCAACCTTACACCTAACTCTGCCGATACGCTTGGTCTGGCTTTACAAGCGTCGCGTGGTGTGCTGCACAACTTAGTGACCTGCAGGGCGCCCCGACAAGCTCAGAGCTCAAAGGGCCCCTTCCCAGCCATGCGTGCACTGGCCCGAGGTTGCCTCAATCTACCTCTACAATCTCTGAGATTGCCGCAGCCAGCCATCCGCTCGTCATGCCGCTGCTATTCTGCCTCGAGGGAACACAGCGACGCTCGTCTCAAAGATTTTGGCCGTGAAATTCAGGACGATTTCGCCACCATCAGAGACAAGTATGGTGCGTCAAACCCAGGCCGCTTTCCGCAACTGCCGACTCGTGCTAATCCTTTACAGATGCACCCAAATATCCCATCGTTCTCGCCCATGGCTTGATGGGCTTCTCCGAGCTGCGGCTCGCTGGACAATGGCTGCCTGGGATTCAGTACTGGCACGGCATTGCTGAGGCTCTACGCATGAAGAATGTCGAGGTCATCACAACCAGCGTTCCTCCATCAGCGAGTATCCAAGACCGCGCTGCCAAGCTGGCTGAGGACATTGCCCAAGCTGCAGGACCCGGCAAGAGTGTCAACGTCATTGCGCACAGCATGGGCGGGCTCGATGCGCGTTACATGATCTCCAAGCTGCAGCCTCGGAATGTAAACGTCAAGTCTCTGGTAACCATCGCCTCGCCCCACCGCGGCAGTGCGTTCGCAGACCACCTGCTTGAACAGATCGGCCCAGCACGTCTCCCAAGTGTCTACAAACTGGTCCGCGGCGTCGGCCTTGACACGGGTGCCTTCAGCCAGCTTACGCGGAAATACATGACAGAAGAGTTCAACCCAAGTACTCCAGACGACCCAAACGTGCGCTACTTCTCGTACGGGGCGGTGAGCTCACTACCACCACTGCTTAGTCCGTTCAGGCAACCGTATCGGATTATCTCGCAGATGGAGGGACCTAATGATGGTCTTGTCAGTGTCGAGAGCGCGGTCTGGGGCACGTACAAAGGGACGCTACTCAATGTGAGCCACCTCGATCTTATCAACTGGACAAACAGGTTCAGGTGGACACTGCGTAAATGGGCTGGGATCGATCCAAAGTGAGTACGAAAAATTTTCGACAACTCTCCAGATTTCCGACTAAGCATTCACAGGTTTAACGCCATCGCCTTGTATCTCGACATTGCAAATATGTTGGCGGAAGAGGATCTCTGAACTGAACCAACTGCGAGGAGTTGGTTCATGCCACGGCGCTACAGACTGCCGCGAGCTACGATCCGACAAACTGTGTTGTTAGGGAAGCTCAACACGCATGAGTGTCGAGGTTACGGGTCGCCCATCAAGACAAAAAAATGAAGAACAACAACCAAACTTTCACGATCCTCTAGAGTGAAGGGGGACTTGAGCTGAAATGTAACCGGGACCTTCCAGTACAGCCGCTTTTCCCTGACCATGGTCTCTTACCGGAGGAAAGTCTAACTCGGCCAGTGCATTGATAGTGGGGTGAGGCGAACATCTACAATCTCAATGTTCGAAACTTAGCTGTGCTGCTCAGCCGGGCTTGACCGGTCTGCTTGGGTCGAGACCGTACTTCCACCATGTGGACCATGTTGCACACGTGTCCAGGACCATCCATGTAGGCTTACCAACCAGACTTGGAGGCATACAGGTCCTGTGCAGCACTCGAGACGGCAGCGCACAAGATTCCACGATGGAGAAAGGAAGGCCACCACGACCGATCCTGTGCCAATCCTTATGCTGATCGTCTCTGTCGCAAGAAGGATTGCAGCTGTGCTGAGACGATCCGACTATGCAAGCTGCCGTTAGCGTTTGATGTGATCGATGCAGACTTTGCTAGCCGGCCGCCTGTAGGCAAGTCGCGTACGCCGTGTCACTCCGTAGTATGGTCGGCTCCATTCGTGTGCACAATGCAGCGAACTCCCGACACGGCAACATACTGGGCTTGCGACACGACGATTGAGAGAAGCCATCAAGGGGGAAGAGGGACATTCGTAACTTTGAATTATATGAAGGATCTGGTCCTTCGAAGGAATGAGGCCGAGTTGAGCACGGCAGAGACTCCACACGAAGCATGGGCGCAAACGAGTCAGAGGTTGTCGTGCATGAGCTGTCACTGCTGTCGTTTTGTCTAGGCTTACAAGGTTATTGGGCATTCACATGCAAATTGCATGCCTAGGACTTCGTCACAATATCGGCCAACAAAATACAGATCGAAGGTCGACCCTAGTAGTAAAGCCATGTACGAGCCGGGCACGCGCAGCCTGTACACTCGTTGGGCTCCGCCTGCGGGTTTAGAACGGAACCAAGAACTCTACATCGATACCGGGAGGAAGGTCTCCGCTGCAGAACTAAGACAATTTCTGTCTGAATATCTTGTGACGCACAACTCCAGCTCAGCGTGGAACTTCGTCAGTCAACTCCATCGAAGCAGGCAGGGCTACATAGTATGCGACTGAGCAGGGCCAGGGCACCCTGTCGTGCTGGACCCTGCAGCTCGGTTCGTGTCCTGACATTGGACTCGGTGGTGGTAGCGCCGAAAAGATGGAGTTTGGCTTCGGCTGGCGCCGTGCAGAAGCTCGAAGGGCGGTTTGTGGTGGATGGGGACATTGGTCGCCCCATTAACATGAGAAGACATTCTAATTTCCATGTTGCAGATCTGCTTGATCCAGCTCAATTAGAGAGCCGGGCAGCCACAATCAAAGTCAAACGACCAGGCCATCCGCGCCGAGCGGCGCAGTTGAGTGGCTCGGTCGCATCGCCAGCATTACGGCAACGGTCGAATCCGTTATCGGGCTCTTCTCCGCTTGATGGTCCTTTGCTTTTTCCGGCCTGGCACTTGCAGATGCACTGCAGCCTTCCGCGCCCAGGAATGCCGCCTCCAAGCCTTGAAACGCCTGCCAAGCATGTGCGTGCAAATCATCCACCACAGCACCAGCTCGGTGTGCCAGCTACTGATTATTCCGCGTACGCTAGACAGGTAGGTCTTCGGGGCCGGGATGATGCCGCTTCCTAGGGAGGTAGACGGCCTGGAAGACATGCTGCGTATACTCCATAAGCTCGTGCTGCCCAATGGCACCCGCTATCCACGGTGGCAGATGGTCCGGATGAGCGATATCGCACCTTAAGCTGAGCCAGCCGGGCGTACGTGTTGCTCGTGTTCCCACTCCTCGGCGCGGTCTAGACTGCTCGATGGGCTGGTCCCTGGTGCTTGTCGCTCGTCGACATGAACGGGTCGGCTGATTAGGGTGGTGGGGACGCGGCCCCTGGGTCGTCCAAGGCCCGGGTGTGTGCCTGTTGGAGTCTTGGTGGCGTGGTCGTGCCCGACGTCGTCTCCCACAGGGTCGACCTACGCCACCGAGGACTCGCTGTACCGAGTACCGAAGCCAGGAGCCAGTCCCAGGAGCGACAGAGTTCTTGCCACGGCTGCCACGGCCTCCATCACACTTAGTCAGATCCTTCAAGGCTGAGGGGACAGGCCATATGAGGCTCTGAACAATCAATGGCCGCGGATGGGCGGGTCTCGCTCTGGGTCTGGCGGCCGCCTCCCGGAACCGCCCAGTCTCAGAGATATCACGGCGCGCAGAAAATCTGTCCCAAGCGTTCTGCCTGGCCCTTCTCCGAAGTCAGCCTTGCTATGCAAACCTCGAATTGCCCAGGCCAGCTTCAAGTCCTGGACCATAAGCATATTCATAATCTCCACCTCGCTTGCTACTTCTCGATCCTACTGCTAAAGAAATACAGTCGATATCGCCTCCTCTGCCGCTGCAACCAGGACTGTCTCACAGTCAACTCCAGCCGTCCTTCGTCCGACGGCCCTTGTCGTTGAAACCCTGTGCACCGTGTCCATGGGCTGCCACAAGATCGCCATTCCAGACAGCAACTTTTCAGCTCCTTGGCCACATTCTTCTCTGTGAAGCACGCATTCGACGTTGAAACCCACCACCAAGGGCCACTTGTCAGCACGCAAACATTGCCAACGACACCAGAGCCCGCACGATATCTTGACACTGAGGCTGTAGGCAGCAGTTCGAACCAGGTCACATGATGGCATCTCGAAAGCCAACAAATGGGTCAGCTTTATCAAATGCTACTATGCAGCAAATTGTATCGATCTTGGTCCTTCAGGGGAAACCACGCGATACGCAGGGATCTCGCACTACACAGCTGTGCGTCAGCCGCCAAGTGCCTTCATCGACAACAGTTATCAATCATGTCTTTGAGCTTGCAGGTATGCGTCCGTACTGGACCATTCGGGAATCAACAAGCACGTCATCAGCAAGAGAAGTTGCCGGAGTGGCCGGCTACGTCGATGTCGCTACGATATCAACGACGACAGCGCAGCAAGGCGATGTGCTGCTGAACACCTTGCGAGCGATCAGGGTAAACCCAGAGTGGGACCATCGCAACTGGTTCGACGATGTGTTGAAGAAGCTGAGGGATAAATGGCCGGATGAGTTTTCGGATGCGGCCACCGAGCCGTGTATTGACTATACTGTCAATCTCCTGATTGCCGCACCGGCGGACTGAGCTGGGTCATATTCCAGGACCATCATGTTCGCGGGGAAGGTCCCTACGATGAGTTAACAAAACCCCGGTCAGAGAAACTTGGTCACTTTACGACACATAACACACAACACAGGACCGAATCAATGCTGCTCACCATGTACCCTTAGCAAGCACATGCCGCCTCAGAAAATGGACTCAGTGCATTGGCATGGCGCTTAGCACGCCATCCGTTCTCCACTGGACAATTGGATCTCTGATGGCATGGCTCAGTCGAGCTTAAAGGTCGTCAAATACTCATACTGCTGGTGAGCACCGCGCCACCACAAAGTACCTATGCCGGCGAACAGCTGGAGCCAACACCTTCGCGCCATCAGCGCGTCTCTTGTTGAGATCCATGGCCTTTTAGGAATCACATTTCGACCATATTCGGAGCTTTGTGACACCAAATGCTTGACTACTTCGAGCTATGGCGCCCGCTGCAGCTCTAAATTACAAAGCAATCAAACAACAGCTTTCCTTTGCCATAGTGTCGACTCGGTGCCGACGCGGTAATTGACGGCATGGAGCAAGTTGTACGGGAACCAGAGTAAAGTGAGCTGGCTGTAAAACCACGGGAATTGGCTCTTGAGAAGCAATCAGAGCGCGAAGGCCGAGCGGGACGAACGACATAATCATGGTTGTTGCACAGTCGTTCTTAATACCTTTATGAATATACCCCTATATGATTTTGGCTGTCAATTCTTTCCGCTTTTGTCCAGTATTCACTTACTTCCCTAGGACAGATGGGCCAACTGGCTGGTCTCGTATGCAACAATTGCCGGTTGTGTACACGCCAAGTGACGTGTCTGCATCTGGTGCGAAATCCAATCTGAAATTGTGTCTAGGGGCACAGGAGGCTTCGTGCATGCCGGCCATGCCCTCTTAGAATCGAGCGGAGTCTCGAAGAGTACCGTTTTTCAAATTTCAGCATTGGAAAGTTGATCCGGATGTGACAACATACACACAGTGCAACTCGTCGCCCCCCCCCCCTACACACCGATAGGTCCCAGCGTGGCCGAATCAAAGGGAGTAGTCGATGCCTGGCTTGGGCTGTGTTGGTAGTAGCAGTGAACATCTGCACTGATGTACAGTTCGATGAGATTGAACCTCATTGCAGAAGCATCCCTCGCATGCCGACTAGTGTACCATGTAAGTCAGCGCCCACTGGGCAGGTTGATGGCGTTGATGCCAAGCAAAGGCATCCGTGCGCGCAAAGTATGAGCAAGTAGGGACAGTACTGTGTATACACTGTTGAATGTACAAGAGGCAGGCGGCACGGACGGGGCTTAGGGATCAGCTCGCTCCGCCCTTGCTCCAGCCCGGCTGGGCTCAGCCCCTGCTTAGAAGGGGCATACGTGTTGCGTGGAGCATTCCGGCGCATCCAGGGTCTCCATCCTCTGACAGTGCTTTGACCTTCGCTTCGCCATTGCTTCGTTCCTGAACGTCCATCAACTTTGCCGCGCATTTCTTCGACCGTCGAGCAACTCCCACGACCCTTCCTTCTCGAGAATATCATCGCCGCGAATCGTTTTGAAAGCCTTCCTCGGCGGTCGCCTGCACCAAAACGGCCGGACTTGCTCGAACCTAACCTCGCCATCCGCGGTCAACTGCTCCGGCAGCAGTACCTGCAACAATGGCACCGTCCTGGGCTTCAGCCAGGACTCTGGTAACTCAGGGTCTTCTGGCTTTCGCGACCTGGACATCTGTAGCAAGCGCTGACGCCCCGTCTGCCGGAGACTACTTTGTCCATTCGTTGCCTGGAGCTCCCGAGGGCGATATCACCAAGATGCATGCTGGGTAAGCCAGACGCCGCCGATCCCTAGACGTTCGCGAAGACGCGTGGAGTTTCGACTAACTTGTTCATCATGTGCGCGACAGTCACATCGAAGTCAACCCTCAACATAACGGCAACCTCTTCTTCTGGCACGTCCAAAATAAGCACATTGCCAACCGTCAGCGCACTGTCATCTGGCTCAACGGCGGGCCCGGCTGCAGCTCCGAGGACGGCGCCATGATGGAGATTGGCCCTTACCGAACCAAAGACTCAAGCACGCTCCAATACAACAATGGCTCTTGGCACGAGTTCGCCAATTTGTTATTTGTGGACAACCCTGTCGGCACTGGTTACAGTTACGTCGATACGGACAGCTTTGTCCACGAGCTTGATGAGATGGCGGACCAGTTCGTGGCGTTTCTGGAGAAGTGGTTTACGCTCTTCCCAGAGTATGAACATGACGATGTGAGTTCCTTGTGCCAATGGAGATATTTGTGTGCTTGCAAGAAACTGACCAGTATGCGTAGCTTTACATTGCCGGAGAATCCTATGCGGGCCAGCACATTCCGTATATCGCGAAGCACATTTTGGCACGAAACAAGAACCCCGGGACGAAACATGCTTGGAATCTAAAGGGTCTCCTCATTGGCAATGGGTGGATCTCACCCAAGGATCAATATGAGGCTTATTTGAAGTTTGCGTATGAAAAGGGCCTCGTTGAGAAGGGCTCCTCTATGGCCGGCCAAATCGAGACCTCGTACCGGATCTGTCAGAAGGACCTCGTCGCACCGGGCAAGTCAGAGGTTGACTCCGCGGCCTGCGAATCTGTGCTTCAGGATATCCTCCGACTTACACAGACGACTGGCAGTGACGGCAAATCCCAATGTATCAACATGTACGATGTGCGCCTCAAGGACACATACCCCAGCTGTGGCATGAACTGGCCTCCGGACTTGAAGGATGTCACCCCTTATCTGCGTCGCCCAGATGTCATCAGTGCCCTTCACGTCAATAGCAACAAGGTCACGGGCTGGAAGGAGTGCAATGGTGCAGTTGGAGCTGCCTTCAACCCTCGCAAGTCGGTACCATCCGGCGACTTCCTTCCAGATTTACTCTCCGAGATCGACGTCCTCCTATTCTCCGGCGCCGAGGATCTCATCTGTAACCACTTCGGCACCGAATCACTCATCAGCAACATGGAATGGAATGGCGGCAAGGGCTTCGAGGTCACTCCAGGAAACTGGGCTCCGCGTCGGGATTGGACCTTTGAGGGAGAGGCAGCTGGTTTCTGGCAGCAGGCTCGCAACCTGACCTATGTCCTGTTTTACAACGCCTCGCATATGGTGCCGTTCGACTACCCCCGCAGGAGTCGCGACATGCTCGACCGTTTCATGGGCGTCGACATCAAGAGCATCGGTGGTACTCCCTTCGAAAGCATGCTAGACGGCGAGAAACTCACCGACACCACCGTCGAGGGCGCCGCCAACAGCACAGCCAATGACCAGCAGGCCAAGGAGAAGGAGAAGGAGCTGAAAGAGGCCAAGTGGGCAGCATACCAGCGGTCAGGTGAGGTCGTGCTGGCTCTTGTCGCCATTGCGGCTGCTGCCGGTGGCTTCTATGTCTGGCGCGCACGCCGCAGAGCAGCGCTCGTGGGATATAAGAACATCCCCGGCGGCAGCGCCGAGGGTGTTGGTCGTGGTGCAGGGGGTACTGGACTAGACGGCTTCCGCAACAAGAGGTCAACCCGGGATGTCGAGGCCGGCGACTTTGATGAAAGCGAGCTCGACGACCTGCATGTCGGTACGTCGGGTGGCAACCACTACAGCGTTGGCGATGATAGTGATGACGAAGTCTCTCGCGAGAAGAACAAGGAGAGCACTTCGGGGCAGCGGGCGTAAGTTGTTGGCGAGCGATGGGGTACTTGAGGGATAGATATGTATCATATTTGTTCTGGCTTTGGGATTACAGAAATAGAGGCTATATCATCGCATATTGCGGTTTTTCTTGATCTACGATGGGCGCACTAACCCAGCATGGCACTGGCGCTTGTAGGAGTGATTATGATTAAAAGTGTATATGTTAAATCAACTGCGTAGCCTACATATGTAGATCTAGCTTGCGCAGCCTATAGGCCCTTGTTGTCCGCGAATTTTCGTCGGTAGATGTGACAATTTCGCGTTGCGCCAAATCTCCCTTTTCAAGTCCTTGACAACGACACTTTGTACTGTGAGATTTACTGGAGGTTGACTCAATCCACTCAGATGACAGCCCATGAAAACCACTAAACGCCCGCACGCCCGCTTCCATGAATCGTGATATCGGGAAATGAGAAACGACGAAACCGCAACTCTCAAATTGGAAACTCGCAAACCTTTGTCGGCACATCAGTCGTCTTCGATCTCGATGACTACTGGCGTAGTGGTAGGTACTGCGCGCGGCGTATCACTAGTGGCCACCACCGCAAATGCTGCATCTATAGGCTTGCTGTCGGAATGCTTAGTAGCTATTCCAAGGCCGGCAGCTTTATCGTCTTCCCCGCCGCTTCCCTCATCCTCGTCGTTCGCAGGTAGTTCTTTGATCTTCCACGTGCCGTCGGCTGCTACGAGGATGGATTTCGCCCCAAGATGACCGTCTGCCTCGAGCTTCTTGCGCACGCCGACAAGCCACTCGTCAATGCGCAAGCTATAAGGTCGAGCGTCGGCTGAACATAACGGACATTTCCACTTATCCACGAATGATGGCTCGCTAGGACACGTTTTACACGACGACGACCATTTGTCGCATACGCATGTCTTCCTCTTGCCTAGTCGCGATTTCAGCCACGTCTCCAGATCGAAGCATTCGAGATGGGTACAGTCTATGCCACGGACTGGTATCTTGAAGATCCCTGAGGTAAATGGATCTGCTAGGTCGATAGCTATCTCGGGAGTGACCACAGCGACTTCGTCGTCATCGCTGTCCTTTTTGCTGGATAATCGTTTCTCGATCAAACTTAGTGTAAATGAGGATGGCTGTATGCCGTGAACCTCCACTAAGCTCAATATGGCGGAGTGACTTAGTGTTTCCACGAGCTCGACGGCAAGGTACGGCTGGCTATCTTTGGGTATATCCCGTGGACGACTAGTAGTCTCTGGCACCCAGACATGAAGATAGTTTTCGTCAGAAAGCACATCAACCGGAACTTCTATAGGTAGATCCTTGCCGTAGTGTGCCTTTCGTCGTATGGACAGTCCGACGTGATTGAGTTCGAGGAAAATGTGTTCGGGCCAAGTAACGTGCTTCATGGCCCAGTCACTGTCAGACAAGCTGGGCGCCTGATCGCTTACAACGTAGCAGCAGCGAACTCTAACACGCAGAGAACCATTGCTGTATCTCTGTTTACGAGACAGACTGTCTTGTGCGATCTCAACAGGTGCCAGACGACTACGATCTTCATTGCTCAGGTGAAATTTGAACTTGTGAACAGCGGCTTTTGTTACAACAGAGACAGGTCTCAAGGCGAGCTTCCTGATTGATTGGTAGTGGCGCTCGCTTGCTTCTTCTAGTTGATCTGGCAGTCGCCTTGGACTGCGAATATCTGCTTGATGCAGCGTATGTATTATACAATTGGTGTCGTACTGGTCGCTTGGATACTCGTTGATGGGGATCCGGTAATCCCGGTCGGGAAATAATAAACTCAGCGAACGAGGGTTTGGGGGGTTTGTTTGGGGTGGTCTAGACTGCGGAGAAGTGAAAGCAGGGGCATTGTGATTGCCTGATACGGATAATGTATTTGGCGCATTGTTAGTCTGGATCATGGGTGATGCCATCGGAAATTGTCCACTCATGCCAGCAGCCATGGTCACTGGGGAATGCACCAACTCCGATGGCCCCCTAACCGCGAAGTTCGCAATGGCAGAAGAGTTGAAAGTAGCTTGCTGAGTCCTTGTTGATGCGAAGATCGGCTGTGTGTTTGGTTGCTGAGCAGGCATGATCGTCACTGGGGTCATTGTGTGCGGCAGAGGACCATGCGATGGCACAGTCCCCACAGAAAGTGATGGCTGTGAGGCTGGAGGAAGCCAGTGGCCTGCAGCAGCCATTGGGACTGCTGAATTGTGATTTGATACGGTAATTGGTTGAGGATGGAACGAATTGTTGGATTGTGAGAGGTCGGTTGTGGGTGCATTTGTGCTCGGCAGAACTGTCCATTGCTGGCTCTGCGCGACTGGAGATTGATTGTACCCGGAAAAGCTCTGGCCGTTGTTGAGCATATTGGTCGATGTTGAGCCACTGGGATGACAGTATGCCGGCTGCTGTTGAGCCCGTTGAGCGGATGGAACACCATGCGTTGTTCGAGCGGCTTGGACTAGCTCCTTGTACTTCTTTATAAGTCCCCCATTGTAGTTCATGTATGAAGAATCATGCTCTTTCGGCTTGAAAGAGCCGTCCACACATCGATGGAAGTCTTGATCTTGCCTGAAAATCGACTCCATTTGTGTGCCAATTGGGCTGTCTGGAACACCTGCTGTTCTGCGTGATGCGCGAAAGACGATTACTTGCAGAATGTCGGAGTACATCTGCAAGTGCCTGAGCAATTCATCCATCAGTAGTGGGAAGCCGTGCGCTGCATGCTTGCTCATCAGGTCGGTCCATGAATTGGCCACGCAGAACAAGAAATTCACAACCATATATAGTGTCGAAGAATACTCTGCATTTCGCTGGGTTTTGGCGAATGGTGCGGGGAAGTTGGCGAGACAGTCAAGTAAGTCCGGACGCATGCTTGCATTGTCTTTAAGAATTCCACTCAGGGTCCGCAATCCTAGCTCCGCCTTCGAGCAGGACGCGGTGTCGCCACGAAATAGTCCATGAACCTCGCCAGGGTTCACGGTCCACGTACAGAAGAGCTGGTGCAGTACAACGTAAAAAAGATCGCCGGTCTCACAAGCGTCTCGGAGTAGTAGAATTCGTGGCTGCTCTAGGGCTGGGTTGAGTTGTTGCTCGCCACCGCATCTCCGCACAAGATCCTCCAATTTTCGGAGCGCGCCCCATGACTGCAGCAGCTCATAGTCTTTAGGCAAAACCCGCCGTTTCTTCTGGGCACCTTCGTTTTCTGTGCTTGGGATATCATGCCTTTGTGACTGCTGACTCGGGAGTGTGGAGGTAGGTGCAGGGAAATTGGCCTGTCCCGACTGAGTGATGGATGAGGGGATGCTCGCCGTCGTCACCGTAGGCACTGATCCGCTTGGAGGCTGCGAGACAGTCAGTCTCGATGTCCTGCCCGCGGCAAAGTCGTAGTTGCGTGCGGCGTTTATGGTCTCATGATCGGTCAACGTAGTCGAAGCTGGTGTCACCCCACTCTGTGGTATCATCGTCGTGACGGGGTCGAGCAGAGACGTGATGGCTACTTGCGCACTCCTGTCCGCGCTCGTCGCTGTTGAGCTGCCTTCATTGCTAGGGGCAGGAGATGGGAGTATCGGGAGCGTGCGAACAACAGGGGACCTAATAACCGTGCGTACAGTCAGCACATATATAATTAAGTCGGTCGGAGTCGTGCTGGCAGGAGTAAAACTTGAGGGAAAAATGTATAGTTGGAAGAAAACCCCTACTGTGGAATCGTTGATGGCGGCGATGACGACGACGACCGCTCAGGACATTGAGTGTTGGTGGTTATTTCGATAATTTCAGCTGCTGTCGTATTAGTCGTTCCGGGCAACGGTGGTGTTGACTCTGGCTCCGCAACTCCACGACGGGGATGCCGTCGCGATCTGGGCGAGCGAGTCGGATATTGAGCTCGTGGTGTGGGCGTGGCCGATGCTGCAGAGGTCAGCCAAGACGGTTGGCGGCGGTCGGGGAGCCAAGCGCTAAGGGTTGAATTAGACTGCGCAACCTGTCGCGACGACGTGTCGCAACTCCGCGCCGTGGGACGAGCCTCTGCTGGCGTCATTGCTGCAATTGACTCCCTGTAGTCCCCCACTTACTTGCCTCAAGCGACGAGCAACACGTACAAGCGGTGTTCCAACGACGCGATTGCACACAGGACTCGCGAGCTCGAAGCAGATCTTGTCATGTGCCCGCTCTGCACGATGGCGCCGTCGGTCGAGCCCAAGACAGATTCGGTCTGCAAGAAGCGTCTGATGAAAGAGGTGAAGCAGCCTGCAACATCGAAGGCGAGTCTTGCAGGGGGCGCATCGTAGAAACAGGGCAAAAAGAGTGTCGTCCGCCGTATGTATGCAAGCTGTCGGAGGAGTCTGGCATGCAAGCCGCGCGCCAGCCGCTGCGCGCGGTGTTTGCGTGACTGGATCGGGTTGTCGATGGAACGAACCTCTAGGCGTGTCTCTCTGTTGCGGATGTGCAGCTTAAGAAAAAGGCAAAAGTTTGGGGTCGCGATGCAAGTCTGATCGAGTATTGTCCCCTCGCGCGCGCGAGAAAAGAGAGAGAGAGAGAGAGAGAGAGAGAGAGAGAGAGAGAGAGCTTTGCAAGTGAACGGGACACCTGAGTACACGGCGGGCACACTCTTTGATGCAGGTGCATGTGTGAAGCTTGATGGATGAGTTGGGAAGTCTTGGATGGGTGCACGGAAAGAGCACACCGCAGCTACGACGCAGCCGTGGAAGGCACGTTCCCGTGACCAACAGGCCAACAATCAACAATGGTCCCACCTCTGACTTTTGGGAATACCGGTTCAAAACCAGGCCCATTGCCAGGAAAACAAATCATAGGCCCCGTTGTCTTGCATCAATGACCAGCTTCCGCTCAATTGTATTGAGCACCACAGAATCAACTTACCACGCCAGCCATGACTTTGGTGCCGGGATCTGACCCGTTTCTTTTGCACGTCCAACCACGGCGGCCTCATTCGTGGCGCCTGCAGCTGTGGCCGTCAGCTATTGGTCATAGTGTGTGCTTTTAGGTATGCTGCCCATAGTTGCTTGAATGCGGATGTCAGCTGTACGTGCCATGGCGACTCAGTCCAGCGCGGCCACAAATGCTCAACGGCTGCCAAGGAACTCAATAGAATCCCCTGGGAAGTAGTGGTGAACGCACAAGGTCGCACACACCCACCAATCGCGGCCGATATTAGATCAAGGTGTTACCTGAAGCAAGTAAGGATAGTACTAGAACAGGCACTCAGGAGACACAAGCTACAAACCCGGGGGCTCCTATTGGAGCGCGGCCATCGTTGGTTGGCATGCACAATCTGCCTGTGGACGAGGCTTTGACAGTCGAGGCAGTGTTGGTCTATGCTTGCAGCTACCTACCTTATGACCATGTTCCAATGTTTCCTTTTTTAGGCTTAACAGCCCAGCGCACATGTAAGGACTGGTTGCGCCCGCTCCAGTGTCCTGAGCTCCATTACCAGACTGGCACGGTCGAGCACGCCATCCGGGATGAGCTACCGCATGGTCTTGCCCACGGACTTTTTGATGCAAGGATAACGGTCGGCTCGGGGTGAAGTCATTTGGCATGTTTCACCGGTTCGGGATGGCAGACTATACATAGGTATATAGACTTCCATAGTAGTAGTAGTTATGTCCCCGGCATACACGGCGTTAATGGGGCTGGCGGGAAGCGGACTGCATTTCCACGCGGCACATGCAGAACAGACAATCGCGAAAGTCCCCACACGGCTGGATATCCTTGCCCAACTCGTGGCCTTGCTGATGTCAAATTGTCAATCCATATGAAACTGTGCTATGATTACATGCTAATTACTATCTATGTCTGATGATACGCCCAGGCACTTGTCGAGATTGGCCGGCAGGTGTCCGTGGCAACCAGACAACATGCCCCTGAGACGGCACACAGACGAGCATTCCTGAGAACCGGGTGTTTGATCGTCATGAGCAGCCTTGAAACGAAATGGTCTAACTAAGTACCGGCCGGTAGGTGAGGTCGTCGGGCGGCCCTCCGAGCCCGTGTCGCAAACACGCCACAGGAATAACATGCCGTCCGGATCTGAAATCCTGCAGCCGACCCCATTGTTCGTAGGCACAGTACAAGATCACAGGACTAGTTTCAGGCAGGAAACCCATATGAGGACCTTCGACGGGGCGTGCCGCTACCGGGCGGACAGATTGGATCTGCTAGGAGGAGCTTTCTCGCTGTGTCGACATCCATACACTAGATATGCAGAATAGTAAGAACTGTGAAGGCAGTCGCCGCAGCAAGACTTCGAGTAAGGACTGACTTATTGGAGTACCTTTGTGCCATCGGTACGGGAATGCCTCGCCACGTGTGCGGCGGCGTCTGCAGGCACGAGCATGATGGCATTTGCCAGCAGAGCGCATGCATTGTGATGAGGGTGGAGCTTGGCATCATGGATTGCCGGCAAGGCTGCAGTACAGTACCCTAGAGCTCTAGAGTAGAGGGGACTCCTCCGTGCAGGACTGCTGCTGCTCCTGCATGCGCTCCAGTCTGGTCTGGCGCCTCCCCGCCCAGGCCCCCCGCTCGTCGTCGCCCTGGCGGCGGCAGAGTTTGGTGGCTCCCCGGCCAGGCCAGCCCTGGAGGCTTGAGCCGGACCCCCGGCCAGCTGCTCAGGTCGGCCCACTGGCCTTGCTCAAGGACACCGAGCGTCGAATCTCGAGTCTCATGTCCTGCCTCCCTCCCTGCCCGCCCGCCCGCCTGCCCGCCGCCTGCCTGCCGCTGTCGTTGCTGCCGCCGCCATTGATTCGTCGCCGCCTCGACGGCCACAAGCTACTCTGCACTCGACGGGTCGCCCCTCCATCATCGATCCCCTTCGCGCCTCCTCCTCCTCCTCCTGCTGTCCTGGACTGTACGCTTTGCGTCAACCGCTCGACCTTTGCGACCTCCAGCCACCAGACCTGCATCGCTACGCGCAACCCGCGCTGCTCGCAGTTCGCTCTGTACTCCTCTACACCCCTCTTCTCCTGCTCGGACGATTGCGCTGCACTCTTCGCTCGCAGAAGTCGCCGTTCATTACTCCCTCCACTCCGGCGCTCCGCCCTGACGGGCCCCCAATCCCTAGGACAACCGTCTTCGTCTTCGTGGCAGCGCTGCTTCGTAAACACAGCACAGCACCAACAATACCCACACGATCTCGCATTTTGGTCAGGTCTTCACCAGCTCGGATTGCGATTGTCCTTCGCCGACGTCGTCAGCACCGACTACATCCGGACGGCATAGTCGAGGCCTTTCTCCAGCCTGGTCGTGCATTTACAACGCATCGCCGGTTTCAATGTATTGTGCCGTGCTTTACTTGGCCCAGACGTCTTGTTACCAATAGGCTTTGGCACTTGCGTCGCTCGGATTATCTGCGGCAAGCACACATTGTTGTCCCAGTCGACAGACACAGCCAAAACAACAGCAATAGTAGTCTGGGCAATAGAAATCCACAATTGCCAGATTGCCGCCGCCACCGCTGTCAAGGGTATCTCAATCGCAAGATCGCAGCATCGGTTGCGCATCTCTGGATCGGGCGGGTTGTCATCATAGGTCGCTCATTTTGCGACGGTCGACATGGCAGCCGCGCGACCAGAAGTGGGGGACATCCTCCACGTTGTCCGTAAGTGTTCACGCACAGACAGTCCTTGTTGGCATGCTTCTCTCGTATGCAGGATCTTGATTAGACGGGAGCTTACGGTCCTTTTTCTTTAGATGATTTTCTGGCGCGTAGTTCGGACGAGTTGAGCTTGGCCAAAGGTGACAGGGTTGAGCTGATTGAGAGAGATGACGAGTTTGGTGATGGCTGGTTTCTTGGTCGCCACATGGTGACCGGCAATACTGGCCTTTTCCCTGAAGGTACCAACAATACTCCGTCCTGACAGCGCTGGCAAGGTCTTTGCCAAGGATGACGGTGGCTAATAGGCTGTGCTCTATTTCAACAGTGTATACACGACCACCTCCCAAGGGACCAGCTACTCCATCTCCTGCTGTCCAGAAGCCACCAGTCACCAAGATGAACACTGGCTCTAATGGTCTGCCAACGCCATTATCGTCGGGGACCACCTCCGGTACAGGGCGTTCTCCAAGTGCTGGAACAAATCAAATGCCTTCTGCCACCACAGATCAGCGGTCTCTAAGCATGCCATCAAACACGATGAAGCAAGACAGCGCATCGAACACGATGCTGCGCAACCCGTCGAGTCCTGCGATGCATAATTCTGCAAACAGACCGACCACACAGGACCATGTCTTGCATGAGACCTTGACCGTTATTGACGAGCACATCACGGATCTCCACTCTACACCAAGCAACAGCAACTTGCATGCGTCCAACGATTCTGGCAGCGAGTATAGTTCACAGATGCCTGAGAGAATGTCTTATATTCAGGGTGAGGAGACGGACGAGGAGGATGAGATTTTGCATACGCAGCAGGAAGTGGTGGCCTGGACACCTGATCAGGTCGCCGAGTACCTCTTCACTGCCGGTGTGGAAAAGCAACACTGCGAAGTCTTTCGAGATCAAGAGATTTCCGGCGAAATAATATTGGGCATGGACCAATCTTCATTGTTCTTGAAGGCCTTCGACCTGGGATCTGTGGGACGTAGGCTGAAGACCTGGCAAAAGATTAAGAACTTGCAGGATGAGGTCAACGGAATTGTTATGGATCGGAGAAACTCCCGCTCACACAGTGATGCAGGGTCCGAGGACTCCAGGGCCAGGATGCGGAGCAGGACCAATACCTTGACTAATTCCGTCCAGAGACTACCAGCCATCACAGATCGAACAGGTTCGCGGCGCTTTTCGCAAACACCAAAAATGGACCCAGTAACTCCTCTGACACCCGTCTCCCCACGGGGGCTCGACGATAATTCGAGACCCTCCAACCACCAGAAACGTCCTTCAGCAGCTTCAATCCGCGATCTCCATCATTCCCGCCGCCATTCCTCCAACGGAGGTTTTGCGGGGTCTGCACTGGGCAACAATGGCACTCCAAAGCTGGGCGCATCAGGAACATTTCCGATGGCCGATGGTACTCATCGAAAACAGCCGTCCTTCGACCGAAACTGGACAATGGGCAACGCGTCGCCATCCTTGGCCCCGGGCAGGCCGCTATCCTCCACGGGCATGCACGATCTTCAGGGTGGGAATGGCCCGGACGGTCATGATCAATTTGGGGGTGACGTAGATCGTGGCTACTTCTCGGGTACCGAAGTTGACAGCAAAAAGCGCAATGTGCTTAAGAAGCGTGACAGCGTTACTCAGGGCCAAAGGTCAAGCTACACAGAGCAGCAAAGGGCGAGAGCCGCAACGACTTCCGTCAATAGAAGCTCGCGTTACGGCAGTATGGACGCAAGCCAGCTTGAAGCCGTTCCATCTGCATCCCAAAAGTACTTTGGGCTATCTGACGACCACAGACGGAATACCTCGGCAACAACTACTGGCTCCGCACCACCGCGCCCACCCACAAAGGATGGACCTTCGCCTATAGTCACAAAGCTAGATGGGCAGGAGACCTCCAAGAACGATTGGCTTGGTAAACCGTTAGCACCACTATCAAACCTCGGTGGACTTCGAGCCATATCCGACTCCATGACAAGGACTGATCGTACGCGACTCGCTTCTCCGACGGATTCTTCACTCAAGGATTCCCCGCGTTCGAGCACCCCGTCAGCGGGGCCGAGCTTCGAACTAGATTCTCCAGACGCTAGTAAGAGTGCTCTTGCGAGCCTCACGCCTGGCGCTCGGAAGCCCATCAAGACCAAGGCCAAGAAGGACACAAGTGCGTACACACGTGGCCTTCAGAAAATTGGTCCTCGGGAAGCGATCAAGGACGCCGACTACAGTGGATGGATGAAGAAGAAGAGCTCGCACCTGATGACTACCTGGAAGCCTCGCCTCTTTGTTCTCAAGGGGCGGCGTCTGTCCTATTACTATTCCGAGGACGACACTGAAGAGAAGGGACTCATCGACATCTCGTTCCACCGGGTGTTGCCTGCGGACAACGAGCGTCTGCAAGGCCTCCATGCAACTTTGACTGGCGCTAGCGCCAACCCAGTCCCTGCTGACAGTAGTCTTGAGACCACCGCGGACGCAGCTACAGCAACAGCATTCATGGAGAAGGGGACGGACTCCATGTTTATCTTCAAGCTGGTCCCACCTCGCGCCGGGCTCAACAAAGCAGTAACCTTCACCAAGCCCATGGTCCACTACTTTGCCCTTCCTAACCTACAACAAGGTCGCATGTGGATGGCGGCACTCATGAAGGCTACGATCGACCGAGACGATACTCAGCCGATGACATCGACCTACCAGCAGAAGACCATTTCCTTGGCCAAGGCGCGGCAGATGCGTCACCGGCCTCCTGCCCTTATGAACACCGATGACAAGACTGAGTCTAATGCCGCGGGGAACAGTGGCGACCAGAAGGACGATGCACTGGGCATCTCGTATGGCGAGCTTGACAGTGCGGTATCCGGACTCGAGAAGCTAGGCTTCTCAAAGCTGGAAAGCTCATCGGCGAAGAAAGCCACATTTGATAGCGAGAAAGGTGATGGACTCGCTTCCACTGCAGCCGAAGCCCCTCCACAGAGCGCATAGGGCGCGTTCTGTCGACGTCGCTTGGCACTCCGGTCCGCCGATTGAGGCGGTTCCAACCTTGATACCCCCCCTCTCAGCAGCATTCCATCGTTCATTATTCTCTATGTCCACCATCGCCACATCCATATCTCTGATCACAGGCAGTCTGTATATTGTGGTATAGTGAATCGATCAGCTTCAGGCAAAGCTTGATGACTCCTTACGTGTTAGGCGCTTTGTTCCGTCTTAGCTTGGCTCCATCCCGATCTATAATGTAGCGAGCTAGCTACTGCAGTATATAGCACGACCACGCAGCTTGACGAAAATCTGAGAAGATCATATTCTTCCTGTAACCCTGCTGATGTTATCTCCCTTGCTTGTGATGCCATGTATTCCAAAATACTCTGTATACGGCTGAAAAATGGAAAGGCATTTGCGTGCTGCTGCGTCTCGGGGAGCTGCACTCTGACACGAAGAAAACCCCGCCCGTGTAGATATTCACCGCCAGCTGTGGCCAGTGTTGGCTGTCGATTCCCCTGGGGAGGCTACGTTGAGTCTGTTTTGTAGCCGACGGCCATGTTTTCGAGCTCACACTGTCAAGCTTTTATGTTGTGGTTTCATTGGGAAAAAAAAAAGGGGGGGGGGGGGGGGGTTCCTGAGGGTGTTTAGTCATGGTTTTCTTCTTGTGTATGTCGCTGTAAGTGCAGGAGAAAAGTAAGGTTTATCTTATTTCATTTCATTTCTTTCTTTCTTTGTCCTCTTCTTTTAGTTCAAAGGCCTTCTTTGCAGTTATCCTCTTGCCCCTTTTTTCCTTTCCCTCCCTGTGGAAAGATACATATTGTAGTAGTAGCAGTAGCAGTAGCAGTAGTGTGTATTCCGTACACAGAAGTGTCGGTTAACCTGGCGCCTTTTCCTTTTTGTCCGTATAATCACGGCATCGCTTTTTCTTTTCTTGTTTTTTGTCCTTGAACAGTCTAGAGTATCTGTCTATCATTTAGGCCGCGGCGTTTTAGGTTTCGTGGAGTGATATATGGATATATTTGTGCATATATATATATACATATTGACAAATTTGGAGAGTGTCCTTTTTCATTTTGCATTGATGGGTACAGTCATTGTCTAGGACAAGGTTTTATACTTGGGTTGTACGGTCAAGTCGTAAAGATCAATACACCTTCGCTTTTTTTCTTTTTGTGTGTGTGTTTGCGGGGGGGGGACAGGTTGGTTTGTCTTGATTATTTGAAGTCTGTTGAGCTGACAAGGTTGATTACTTTCGCGGTCATCTGGCGGATCTTGTCGGCAGATCATGACATAAATGGGTCTGATATGAGTGGCCAGAAAGGCTGTAGACATGTGGCACGGTCAACTACGACGCACAAAAAGTCACTGGCGTGAGGAACGTTGTTCTAACCTGCTTTCTCATTACTTTGAATATCCAAAACTTTCGCTTTATAGTCAACGCTGGACACTCGCTCGCTTGCCTCATTATCGTGGTCTAATGGTGATGAACATATTCACGTTCCTCCTTGATACAATCATTGATTTTATTCTCGTTCGAGTCTGACGTGGGCCATGTCTGGATAGAAGTCATGTACTTGTTCAGCTGAACTCAGCTCAACTCCGCGCGATTGCCCCCTGTCCCCACCACGTTATCCGCCGGAACCTCGTGCGCAATATTCTGTCCCTGATGAGGGGGAGGCTGGTAGTACCCAGCCCCGCTGCCGCCAGTGTGCTGAGGAGTATTGTTGTATGGGTAGTTGCCGCTGCCGCCGGTCGTCTGCATGGGCACAGGGGACTTGGCTGGATCGTATGGCTGCTGCTGGTCATACGGTGGCTGCTGGTGGTAGTACGGTTGTGGTGGCTGGCCTTGGTATGGGCTGCCGTATGGAGTCGCGCCGCTGCCGTCAACGGGGCCACCAGGAACAAGGCTGTATCGCGGGTCGTGGTATTGTCCGCCAGGAGGGGGAGGAGAGTGTTGTGCCATGGCGGCACCGGGGGTACCCTGTGTTTGTGCGCCGCCGGAAATGGCGGCATTGTCGTTCTTCTTGCGCAGGAACCACCACAAACCGAAACCGATGAGGGCGAGGACGGCCACACCGCCGATGACGCCGCCGACTATCGCGCCCACGGGAGTACTGGAGGAATTATCGTTGCTCTGGCTGCCGGACACGTTGCTGTTACCTGGGACAGTGGGTGTTGCACTGGCGGTGGTGGAGGTGGCCGTGCTTGTGATCGTGGATGTGCGAGTTGAGGTTAATGTAGACGTTGTGGGCGGCGCTGACGCAGCCAGGAAGTACTGCCCAGAAAAGCTGGCCTGGTCACAATTGTACTGGGTGAAGACCTCGCCGGGCGAGGCGGTGGTGGACCACAAGTAGGTCAAGCAGTACGGGTACACCGATGTGTATGTGCTGGTAGCAATTTTTTGTAAGTTTCTCTTTTATCCGTTTTGAGCAGATGTTCATGTGACTTACCAGCAAAGAGTTGCGCCGCCGACGCTTCCTGAACAGATTGGAGCCGTTGCGTCGTGACACTCTGTGAAGAAGGCGCCGGTAGAGGTGCATGAGCTGCCCTGACAGCAGCCGCGGAAGGATCCATAGTTTGTGCACGTCTCGGTAGCTACACACGTCAGCGGGTAATAACTGGACGGTCCAGAGATATAACCACAGGTGTTGAGACCGTTGTCGCGGGCATCGAGCAGTGGCATGACACCATATCGGCGTGCTGGTGGGGAGGTTGGTTGGGGAGCACCAACTACAGCGGCAACCTTGTCACCAGCTGGTGTCTCACGAGCCATCAT
Organism: Microdochium paspali; assembly: GCA_031142775.1. NCBI lineage: Eukaryota > Fungi > Ascomycota > Sordariomycetes > Xylariales > Microdochiaceae > Microdochium > Microdochium paspali. The sequence goes on from JAVBIV010000007.1 coordinate 510,901, forward strand.
GGCCACTGCCGATGCTGAGGCGGTGCCACTGAGAGCGAGTATGCCAACAACGGACCGGTATGCCGACCTTGAGGACACCATGGCTCAGGTTGTGATGTATCTGAGGGCTAGGTCTGACGGGTTTCGAGATATGGTGTAGATCCGGACTAGACGCTGCAGACCGCACACGAGGGCAGGCCAGGAAGAAGAAAAACAAGCCAAGCCCTGCGGTGACAGAGATCCGGGGGCGACGAGAGGTTTTTCATCTGGGCAGCCCAATGCAGTCTGCCGCTGCGGCATCATTAGCGGCTGCGAGACTGAGCAGGGGCCTGCGGGCCAATACGTGGACTCTGGAGTGAGGGTGTGGTTTATCGCAAGGCGGAGTCTGGCCGTGGCCGTGGACGTGGCGTTGGAGCAGCGACGGGACACCTGAACTTGAGCTGGTCGCCGATCTGCACGGGCTTGCATGGGCTGTGTACCCGAAGCCATCGTGGCCAACATTGTGCAAGGATGCGTCAGCCCAGAGAGGCATTGTGTGGCCGGTGGCATTGCCGGTTGGGCCCAGCTGGATAAGTACTCGTTCTTGTGCTCTCGAGACATGGTCTCTTGTCTACTCACGGAGATCGATATCATCTGTTCCAGGCCATGTCTCTGGAGCACCCAACCCTCTCGAGATGACCAGCAAGAGGCAGGACACTGCCTATGCCGTCGTGCTGAAGCTGGCGTGGTGGGGGGTCCGTTGTCGCTTTGGGCGCTTGCAGGCAGGCGTCTGAGCTAAGGCTGAATTACCCTAGTGTATCCAGGGAACCTTGGCTGCAGAGATGCTCGAGGCAGACTGGCCGCTGCTCCATTTCTGGAGTCCTGGGCCAATGGGCAGTAGAGCTAGAGTAGTGCTGACGCTCATTTCGGCAGGGTGGGCAGCGTGCGCTCGAGACGAGAGAGAGAGAGAGAGAGAGCGACAGAGCGACAGAGCTGTGGAAGGATCGCGGCTGAGGGGACCGATGGCCCGTTACCGTCCTGACGCGCAAGCTGAATCCGGGGTGGCTTTGCTTTGCTTTGATTACTCGTCGAGTCAGCAACAGCACGGCAGCAGCCGTAGAGGGGCCGTACCTGACAGAGAGGACGCTGGTGAGCAGCAGGAGCGCGATGCTGGGCGACGAACAACGGGAGCATGGAGAGCAAGTGCGGTGCAGCCGAGGCGGGCAGGAGCCCTTGCGGGCGGATAAAAATAGACATGGTGGGATGGCTGTGGAGGGTCATCCCAGGGTAGCTACTAAGCATTTAGGTAATTCCCTAGCGTGGCCATTTCAAACCTGTCACTCGCGCTGCTGTACGACGAGGTCCCGCACAAAGGGTCGCGGATAACCCTAAAGATCAGGGGAGTTGGACATTCGCACATCTACTCTATTACTCTAGAGGACTCTGGGTGACACGAGGATACTCAGCGACCTCAGCGGGCCTGCCCACATCAGATGTGGCTTGCTCTTTGAATCTCATAAGCCAAGCTTCCACCATCATCTCATGTCTGTAACCCACCACCTCACAGAGGCAAGAGATCGACAAGCCCAGACAGGGTGTCTACCGAGTACACCAGGCCCAGCTGCAGCCCCAGCTCGCCATTCCCGCAAGGCCACACATTAAGTAATCAATCAATCACCCTTGCGGGCAGGGCAAGGCAAGACAGCAAGCGCAGACTCAAGTCCTCTGGCAAGCAATTAAGATATGCTCACCCGTGCGGTACCTGGCGGGGTATCCGCCAATGGTCGCATAGTTTTGAGGCATGGCAGAAGAAGAATAAGAATAAGAAGAAGATAATGATGCCATCCATCTTGTTGCAGCTGTATGAGCAGATGTCGACTGAGGACAGGTACGTTGTATGCGCCCCTACATCATGCAGGTGATAGTTGGAGGGTGCTGCAGGTGACAGGGGCGGAGGAGGGGGAAGGGCGACTGGACGAGGTTGGACGTGCGCGGCCTCGAGGGGACAGCTGTTGTAATATGCGCTCACGGCCTTTGGCATTTCGTGTCCTGACGATGGTTGCTGGAGGAGAGCCTCTCCTGCCAACGGATCTGCTTGTGCTCTGACAACAGATTGGAGAGTTGTTACCGCACCGCGCCGCACTTGTGCCTGACGCTCCGACAGCTCACTCGAGCAGTGCCTGCCCACTTGAACCCGTGCAGTGCCCAAGTGCTACTGTAAGGCGCCATGCCTGCCGTAACCGCCCCCCACAATCAACCACCGCCACCGCCGCCACCACCACGACGCCAGCAGCAGCAGCAGCAGCAACAACAACAACAACAGCAGAATCATCAACAACAATCACAATCACAATCGCAAGTACAAAACAGCACAGAGCTCCTCCACCGCCAGATCCAGCTCAACAACGTCCTCGTCCACCTCCAGCAACTCCAGCCTGCGCCACACATCACCGCCTCTGCATCTGCATCGGCCGCCATGCAGGCAAACGGCAACGGCGCCATGGCCATAGGCCCAACGCCTGCGGGCCATCAGGCCGAGCTCAACATCATCTACGGCATGGTCGAGGAGCTCTCCCGTCAGCTCGCTGAGAACCGCCGCGTCACCGAGGACATCGTCTCCAGTCTCGGCAGGGTGCGAAACCGCGCGCGCGAACAATGCCTGTCCAACGACGATGTGCTCGACGAGGCTGCCGCTGAGATCTTCGGTGCGTATATACATGGTGCTATTTGCAGAACACATACCGTCAATTGTAGCCTAGCTGACTCTGCATCTAAATAGCCCAAGAACCAACCATGGATGCCGCAATCTCCATCCTTACCGAGTCCCTCGACCGCGCCAAAACCTCTCGCGACGCCAACCTCGACCTCGTCACGAAATACGCCCGCGTCCTCGCCACCACCCTCGCCCAGTTCCACACCTACAAAGAAAAGCACGTCGCCGATGTCTCTGCCTGGCACCGCTCATACCGGGCGCAGCTCGCCGAGGCGCGCGCCGAGAACTCGCGGCTGCGTGAGCAGATCTGGGACATGCAAGAACACGCAGGCAAGGCGAACGCCATGCTGCGCGAGTTCAGGAAAAAGTACGATGAGGATGAGAAGCGCTGGGACCAGCGGGTCGAGGATAAGGCGCGGAAGCAGGAGCTGCGGTTCTGGAAGCGCTTGGCGATGCCTGATGTCGCGGATGATGAGGAAGGGTATTGGAGTGATGATGATGATCTCATCGACCCGATGGAGAAGGAGAGGCTGAAGGAGGTTGAGAGGAAGATTGCAGAGCAGAATCTGGCCAGTCTAGCGGCGGAGAGCCAGCATAGTGAGGATGACTCGGATGGGGACGGGGAGCTTGCTCATTCGCAGGCGATTCTCGGCGGCGTAGCCATGGAGCGCGAACGCGACGGGCCGGTGCCGACACCGCCTTCTAGACCCGGAAGCACGGGGAGCACTGGAGATCGTCTGGGGTAGACTGATCCAGGGCAATCAATGGTATCGACAGCCCAATGGCCGGCACGAATTCAAGCATGATAAGCATGAACGTAAGTCGGTGTCTGAGCAGATAGGCGACCACATGTTCCGCGGCGCAGGCATGGTGCAATTTTCGAACATCTCCAGGTGACGGAGAGTCCAAAGCCAACATGCCACCATTGAACCGGCACAGACGCCAAAGCCGTGGCCGCTATGCTCCTCACAAGCTCTTGAGAGAGCCAAATGCACACTGTTCAGGTCAGTAGCCAGGTCACAGCCGTGGCACTGCGATCCGACTGGCAGTGGACAACAAGGCCAGCCAAATCCCTCGCCGTGTATTCCTGGGAGAGGAGGACGGATATAGTTTCGCGCAAGAGGGAGTATAGAGAGAGCGGTCCGTTCTCCTGCACGCAGATTGTGCGATCGACCAGAGGACGATCCGTTGCTCGAGGGCCGGAACAACAGGCCATTGTATATTATCAGATGAGGGGACGAAGTATGACAAATATACCCATGCTGTTTTGTTTGGTGATCTACCACCCACTCCTTGACTACTGTGTGTTTCTCGTGTGCCTGCCTCCTGGGCATGGTTATGGTTTTGCCCGTGAAAACTCTCAGACTTACATCTGAGGGATGACGGGTCTGGTGGGGAGGATCAGACGGAAGGACAATTTTAAAGGATATTGTAAATGGGACCTCGGATAATCTCACTTATGAGGTTCAATTTCAATTTTTTTTTTTTCGCTTATACACTGGCTGTGCTTTTATTGTCTCTCCTTCGGGCGTGTCCCTGTCTGTAGCATGAACACGCTGCCCACTGGGCAAATTTGAAAACTTCTTTTTTTTTTTGGGGGGGGGGATGGTGCTTGATCAGAACATGTATCTCAAGGGGGGTGAGTGGCATGCTTGCGTGAGTGTGATGGTATACTGCACCTAGGTTTCGCCAGCCACATATATACACACATACAACAAGGCATAAAGGTCTTGGTAAGGGCAGAGTTGCTGTCTTGGAAAGGAGCCTGTGGTTGTGCAGTGTACACGTATGTGTGTGTGTGTGTGTGTGTGTGTGTGTGTGTGTGTGTGCGTGTTTGACAGAGAGAAAAGAAAGAGAGAGGGTGTATATGAGACTTAGCGGAACGAGAAATCGGAGTCATCGTCAATGGCGAGGTAATGTCCTATCAGCGCAGGAAGAAGAAGAAGAAGAAGAAAAATTAATATTGCACTGTTTGGTTTGAAGCGGGTAGTTGAGATGGGAAGGACGATCTGGGCCGGCTTGAGTTATGATGGGGGCTGAGGGCGGCGATGGGTGGTGTAGCTTGAGGAGTAGATAAGGATGGTTTTTGGTGGGGTTGAACTCGGGTGAACTTGTATGTAAGGTACTTAAGTAGGTTCAGCGCGGGAGGAACCACACGAGTGTCGTTGGATCAGGGACTGCAGTACATAATGTGTGTATGCATGTTCCGCATCTTATATCTTGTAGATTTACCGTCATGGCTGGCTGGCTGGACATTACTCATGCCATCTAGGACTGAGTTGCTTCCGAGAAGCAGATCCGGACATCTACGATGTCAAAAAGTTAAAGCACCAATGGAGTGGAAGGGGGGGGGGGACTTCCAGAGGGAAGCCCTGTGTCTGCGTCAAGAACAACCAAAGTCGAAGAAGGGAATTGGTAAGAGAACACTTGTTCAGTTTTGTGTAAACATAATGACGCCTTCCCATATGTTAGTAACGCGAACGATCTCCGTCGCGTAGTTGACATTTACAAAAGTCTCTCCACGAATGACTTACATGAGTGCCAGTCCCAGGACTAACCCAAATACAGAAGATTCTTTATAAGCCCCCCCTTGAGTTACTTTAATTTTCAGACGAACCGGTTGCACGGTAACCAGATGATGGGGATACGGCACCCGCCACTCATACCACCCTTTTTTCTCCGCCCGATGTAACGGAGTATATAGAGCGAAGCAGAAGGGCGTGTGAAAAACCAGCCAGCTATCTGGATCCAGATCCGTGGGTCACCCGGCCACGTGGGAATTTTTACGTGTTTCTTCTGGGACGGAGAGAAAAAGTTAAAGTCTTCTGATGCTGTAGGTAAGCGAATGGTTCTTGCATGTCGCATGGGAGATTTATAAGGATCTGAGAGATTGAGCTGTGCGAGCTAGGGTTGCGGAATTGATGCAGTAAATGGACACCAGCTTGTTTAGGGTTGAGATGAGAGAGTGTTCAATCGTCAAACTGGCACAGCAGAGGGTATTGTAGGTGGTATCGTGACTTTTCGATGGTAGTGGTAGTGAGGTTCGCGGGTGAGGCAGAATGTGCAACGAGTACACCTGGCCCATCTGTGGCTTCTGCAAATTTTTCAGTCATGGGGGACGGGTTTAAAACCAGTCTGGATGGACATCACTCCATCTCGGGAACAGTTAATCTCAAGCGTGAGTACGACCACGTTGGAGAGCTTCTGGGATGTTCAGTCCTTAGATGTCCCCTGAAAACCCATCCTCTTTGCCCAGTTTGCATCGAGAAACCACCGGGGGATTCAGCCGCGACTGAGGGTACATGACGAAAGGAAAATTTTCGTGCGTCGAATATTACCATGCACAGGTACTACTCATGACGAAAGCGTAGGGCTCTTTAAACGCAGCGCTGCCTTAACGTAAATCTTGGGTAATAAGATGCACATTAGATGTCGTGAACAAACAATAAAAGGCCGCGCCAAGGCAGCGAAATGGGGCCACAGTATGAATCCCCGGAACCAAGGAGATTGTCCTCTACAGGCTACAAGATGCCCAGGGCTGAGGGATAAAAAACGCCTGATCTGCCGGGGCCGGGTAGAAAAGTTTGAGGCTGTAAGGCTCCTCATTTCAACTACACTAACAGCAGCGGGTGTAGCTAATGGATTTCTGCAGAGGACCTGGGCTGGGGGACACGGGCGCTTGGCACAAGTGAGATCAATTAGCAAGGCCCGGAGCGAGACCCCGCACATGCCCGGTTTCTGAAGCTGAACCGACGCATGTCATGTACAGATTGGAGGCTCAAGGGGCTATTAAGCGACTGGAACCGACAGGGTAGTTAACTAGCTGGGACCGTTGTGGCCAAGCGGCGATGAGCCACACCTGTCGAGGTCCCACAGAGCGGTGAGTCTTACCCAATGCGGGCCGTGATAGACGTTGCGGCTGTTTTGGAAGTACGGGATATCCAGAGAGATTGCCTGCTGAAGGGAGCTGTATGTTGGTGCAGATGGAATTGCTGCGTGTGGTGGGGGGACGGGACGGAGTGCTCGAGTGGCGCCGTGTCTGTCATGTGGGCAGCTGATGCCAAGCTTTGCGGGCCCACACGTGCTGCGTTAGATCCGATGCTTGAATTGTTTATTTTCTCTAGCTGGCCGGGGTCAGGGAACGCAACGTCCCAGGGGACATGCATACTTGGTGTAAGTACCTTACCTCACTATGTAACTAGCACAGCCCCCTCCGTCAGACACGGGGTATGTATGCGCGGTTTTCTGCCCTAGTCTCTGGCCCTCTTCGGGAGGGGACCGAGGCCCCAGCCAAGACAGCCGCCGTCAGCAGTCCTGATGCTGAAGCGAGATAGGAGTGAGACAGGCGGTTCTCTGCACAGGTTGGCAGGTGTCGGATCGTCTCCCGGACCCGGCCAATCACAGCAGTGTGGGATGCATGCTTGGCACTTCTGGTGCTTGGCGCATCAGGCAATTTGCAATTTGTGAGCAGTCCTTGGATGTCTGCTGAATCCGACCCCGATCCCCGTGACAACCACGAGGGAAGAGGGCTGGCGCAGTGATTTATGAAAGTCGATCAGTCCACATTGCGAATCATTGCCTGCCCAGCGGATGAGTGGGTGGAGCGAATGCAAGTGCAAAGTCGAATGTCGCTCAGACGCACAAGCGAGTGGGGAGAAAGTTCTGGAGAAAGGAGCTGTCCCGTTTGGGGAAGCCGCAACGCGCCTGGCAGGCGCTCATAGGCTGGCGGCTGGGTTGCAAACATCCCCCCCCTCCTTCCTGCTGCTTCCCCCCCTTGCACAGCAGAACGCACTGACCACTGCTTATCGAGCTTGCTCGTCGTCGCCGACACGCCCAAGTGCCTTCATGCACTGATTACCCCTGGCCTGCAAACCCTATCACAAGTCACGCTGCCACGGCCACTGCCACTGCCATTGCCACTGCCATTGCCAGCCGGGAACCCCCTCGTCATCAGGGTCTCCTGGCCCGCTGCAAGCCGCGTATGCTGCCCGAAGCGTAATTGCGTCGTCACCGCCGCCAAAAGGACAAGCCAGCTTCCACCACCGGCAAGCAAGCAATCGAGTAAGCAAGCAAGCAAATTCACGAAATTCACGCTAGTCTCTCACCAGTCGCCCCTCCAACGGCCACGCCATGCGAGGATGCAACCAGAGACAACTCGACCTCATCTTTTGCGTTCCCGCGTGTCGTTGCCCGAGCTCCTGAGCGTGACGTTCCTCACTTCGGCCGGCTACGGCCCTCAAGCCGTCCAACATCAGTCCCAGCGGCAGACTGTGCGTTTTCATTCTCAGAGTCGACCACATCAGCAGCACGAGAGGCCTCCCCCATGTTCCCGGTCCCAACTCAGTCCCCCGCTCCTCTCCATTGCCATCGCACGGCACTTGCAGCAAGGGCGTGGGAGCCGCGGTGGGCGCTCCCGCACCGTCGCCCAGACTTGCCAGAAGAGGTGCGCGAATTACCACTGCGTTGGCATATGCTGCTAGATGCTCTGGGGCGTATGCCTACCACAGCTGTTCCCGACAGAGTTTTGAGCTAGAATGCTCACTGACCAACTTGGAACGCTGGTTCCTCTGGGCCCCCCATCCGACCCAAGCCAATAACCGCCCGTGTCCCTGACGCCACTCCCGCGTGGCACTCTTGGCACATGGGAATTCCTGCATCCCGCCTCCCTGTTCTTTCTGGTGCTGCCCCAAGATGGGAAAGGAGCACCAACATCAGCCAGGGCGTGAAAGCAAGGCGAGCTCAGAGTCTTGCGCCCCCAGTGGTCCCCGTATGTGCGGCCTGTCTGCCCGCACTGTCCTTGACGCTGCAGTCGCTCGTATACCCGACAGTGCAGCACCCGCCTTTGGTGATCCGTCCTCGACAGCTCACCGCGTCCTCTCTCTTGTAAACCGACGTTCGCTCTGATTCATATAAATACCTGCCGCATCCGTGCCAGAGATAGCCAACATGTCCGCCTGTCTGGTTCTCCTGTGTTTTCACCCTTCTTAACCTCGTCTTCCTCTCTGTTGTCTCTTTTTCATAGTCAACCGGCAAGGCTCTTGCCTACCAAGCGTCACAATGGACGACTTAGACCTCGAGAAATCACAGTCTCGCCCTGCTGGTGGAATTCGATGGGAGCAGGGAGTCCGCCGCTCGCTCTCTAGGGGTCCTCCTGCGCTTCGTCGCACGCACTCAAACGGCTCAATGTCCATTCGCAGTGTGCGCTCTCGTCGCGAGGTTGATCCTGCTATTGCCCTCCCTATCCAGTATCGGACTGTGTAAGTTTAGATCCGCTGCGCCGAGTCAAGTTCTTGCAAGATATGAATTCCGCACTAACAGTGCTCGTCCATCTACAGGTCTTTCGGTATCGAGCAGGCCAAGGCCAAAGAAGAGGCTCCTATTGCGAAGGCAAAGGATGCCACAACGGTTGGTGAGTTTACCACTGACAACATGACTCTCAATCTTGATATAAACATATTTTTAATACATGTTTTGTGCTGGCAGAGCTCTCCGCGCTCGAATGGCACACGATCACCGCCGAGGAGGCTTTGCGGCGCCTCAGCTCGAGTCCCGACCAGGGCCTTTCCGATGAGCAGGTTGCGCGCCGGTTCAAGGAATACGGCCGAAATGCCCCTTCTCCGCCCAAGTCTCACAGACTTCGGAAGTACATCGGTTACATGACCACTGGTTTCAGCCCCATTCTCGTCATTGGTGCCGTCCTCGTCTTCATCTCGTGGAAGCCCCTTGGCGACCCGAACCCGGCCGTCGCAAACTTGGTAAGTCTCAAAGAACGATACAGCTTATGATACATAGTTGCTGACTATTCGTCGTCGTCAGGCTCTCGCTATCGTCCTCGTCGGTGTCTGGCTCATCAATGTCGGGTTCCAAACCTGGCAGGACTGGAGTTCGAGCAAGGTCATGTCCAGCATCAAGAACATGCTACCCGAAGACACGCTGGTCATCAGGAACGGCACCCAGGTCTCTATCGGTGCCCCTGAGCTTGTTCCCGGTGATATAGTCAGTGTCAAAGCCGGCAACAAGCTTCCCGCAGATATCCGCTTTCTCCAGGTCTCCACCGACGCCAAGTTCGACCGCTCTGTTCTTACGGGCGAGTCGCTGCCGCTCGCCGCTACCGTCGACTCCACAGACCCCAACTACCTCGAGACCCGCAACATCGGTCTTCAAGGAACTCACTGTGTCTCTGGTAACTGTCTGGGAATGGTAGTATCAACTGGAGACAGGACTGTGTTCGGCCGTATCGCGAATCTGACGAACACCCCGCAAACAGGGTTGACTACGCTCGAGAAAGAGGTCTTGCGTTTCGTCATTCTGATTTGCTCAATCATGTTCGCTATGGTGGCAGTAGTCTTGATCTGCTGGTATGTGCCACAAAATCACAGCTTACAAAACGTTCCTTTCGACATGGCTAATTCTGAATAGGGGCGCTTGGCTTCGCGTCGATCACCCTGACTGGATATCGGTTCCTGTACTTATCGTCAGCTGTGTCAGTGTCGCTATTGCTTTCATTCCTGAAGGTCTGCCGATTGCAGTCACTTCTGGTCTCACCATTACGGCCAACATCATGCGCCAGAACAAGGTTCTTTGCAAGTCGTTGAAGACCGTCGAAACCCTTGGCGCTGTTTCTGTCATCTGCTCGGATAAGACAGGAACTCTTACACAAGTACGTCATGTTTCTTGGGATGATACGAGTTTCTCTGTTATAGTTACTGACCTGGTACCGCAGAACCGTATGACTGTCACCGAATGCAACATCGGCAACAAGGCCCTGGCTGCTGCTGATGCTGTCAGGGAGCTGCACGGCTTGCCTGACAACACTTCAAGCGGCATTAGCCAGCTTCGCGTCGTCTCTGCCCTATGTAATGCCGCTGAGTTCGACGCTGCTAGCATGAGCAAGCCCATTGAGGAGCGCACTGTACATGGTGATGCCACTGATCAGGCTATTATTCGTTTCTCTGAGACTCTGAATGCTGTCAGCAAGGCCAGACAGTGCTGGCAGAAGACCTACGAGCTCGCCTTCAACAGCAAGAACAAGTATATGATCCGCACCTTCTCCGTCTTCCGCCGCGATGTTCTTGGACAGACTGTCTCCAAGCAGGAAGCAGACTCGTGGCAGAGCAACGACACGTAGGTTGACTTGAATTGGGACCTCTCGTTGGACCAGATGTGCTAACCGGTATCTAGTCTCCTGACGATCAAGGGTGCTCCAGACGTCCTCATCGGTAGATGCGGCTACTATACTACTAGCTCTGGCGAGACGCAACCTCTTGATGCTGAAACCCGCGCTTCTCTCGAGAGCCAGAAGAACCTGTGGAGTAGCCAGGGCAAACGCTGTATTCTCCTCGCTCGCAAAATCGTTCGCCAGTCCAGCATCAAGCACCACCAAGGTACTGGTGGCTTCGAAGATGAGATGCAAGAGCATGCGAAGTCCGGCCTGACACTTATTGGTCTTGTTGCGATCGTCGATCCCCTTCGCCCTGAGATCCGCGAGGTTGTCGAGACACTTCGTGGCGCTGGTATCCGTATCTTCATGGTGAGCAAGCACAACATGAATAACATGAATACAGATCGATTTATTAACACAGACAATACAGGTCACCGGTGACTTCGCTCTCACAGCCTTGGCTATCGCTCAGGACGCTGGCATTGTCAGAACGCCTACCTCGCTTGTCGACGACGTTACCGCCCTCCCTCGCGAAGCTGTAACAGACTCAGGTAGTGATTGTAACGATCAGGATTTTCCCCGCACCTCGCTTGTTATTTCTGGACCGGAATTGATGACGCTTAACGAGCACCAGTGGAAAGCTCTCACCCAGTATGAAGAAATCGTTTTCGCACGAACCACTCCTGAGCAGAAGCTGCGCATCGTCCAAGAGTTCCAGGCCAGCTCTGGCATCGTCGCCATGACAGGCGACGGTGTTAACGACGCCCCATCGCTCAAGGCCGCAGATGTTGGTATCGCAATGGCCAGCGGCTCGGACATCGCCATCGAGGCCGCTGACATGGTTCTTCTCGAGTCCTTTTCTTCCATTGTGGAGGCCGTCAAGTACGGTCGTGTCGTCTTCGACAACCTCAAGAAGGTCATCTGCTACCTGCTTCCCGCTGGATCATTCGCCGAGTTCTGGCCTGTCATGACGAGTGTGCTCTTCGGGCTGCCCCAGATCCTTTCGTCCTTCCTGATGATCATCATCTGCTGTTTCACCGACTGCGCCGCCGCCACTGTCCTCTCATACGAGAAGCCTGAGGCCGATGTCCTGCTCCGCAAGCCTCGCAATACCAAGACTGACCGCTTGGTCAACTGGCAACTTGGTCTTCACGCTTACGGATTTGTCGGCGTCTTCTTCACCCTGACTTCCTTCGCCATGTCCTACTGGTACCTCGAGCGCCGCGGTATCCCCTTCTCGGTCCTGTGGCTGTCGTATGGCGTGCTGCCAGACTGGATCGACCCAGACTACTACAACCAGCGTCTGTACGAGGCCTCGTCCGTGTACTTTGTCAACCTCGTCGTCATGCAGTGGTTCAACCTCATGGCCATCCGTACCAGGAAGTGGTCCATCTTCCAGCACCCGCCGCTATTAAACCCCAAGACTCAGAACTGGTACTTGTTCCCGGCCATCGGCTTCGCCATCGTCATGGCTATCCTGTGGATGTACATCCCCCAGCTGCAGGCTGCGCTCGGCCTGGCGCCCGCCCCGGTCGAGTACTGGTTCCTTCCCATGGCGTATGGCTCATTCTTGCTCATCTCGGACGAGACGAGGAAGTACTTTGTCAGAAGCCGTCCCAACGGGCTCCTGGCCAAGATGGCTTGGTAGGTCAGGGGCGGCGTGTCATCATCTTGCGAGAATGTGAGGTGGGCGGCGCAGTAGACGCAGGGGGTTGTCTCGGGTGACTTGCTGTTTTTTTATTTCATATTCTATTCTATTTTACAACATGGCGACCAGCGAGGAGTATCGGTTTCGGTTTCGGTTCGTGCCGGTTCCTGACATCTGCACCATTTTTTACTAGAGCAGCTAGAGTGAGAAATTACCCATGTCTGTTCAGCGATATTACTTGATGCGAATCTGTCTTTGTGTCTTGTGTACGAGTTGGCTTTCCCTCGTGCGGCCTGGAGTCTGGGGTACATACACTGTGACAAGATGGGAGTGGATAGGACCTCGCTTGTAGATGAGTGGCCAGCAAGTTGACTCTTACACCATGGTTTTGAAATTATTCTGCCTGTTCTTTCTATGTGTGGTACTTGCTATTGTACGTACTTGACTTGATTTATTGGTTTTACAGTAAATGACTGCAGGTGGCGGCAACAGAGGCTCAGAGGGCTTGAAGCTTGTAACCCTGTACCTTTAAAGGTCTGAAGGTCTGAGAGTTTGACTGTCTGATCTGGACTTAAGGTATCAATGTCTCAATATCTAAGAGTGTGACCCTTCACCGCTCTGAGCCTTCAAACCGCTGATCCTATGGGCCTCTAGCCCAGAAGCTCCTTGCTAACCTCGGGTGAGTTGATATAAGCGATCCCCTTCTTCCTCCACGTATCATCCTCCACCCAGCTCTTGGTCGCATTCAACACGATATTTTGTGGTTTCCCCAAGCTATATCTCGGCCAGTGCGGCAGCAGGCCAGCCGTCTCCTGGGTTCCCTTGCCTGCTCCCGCCACAGGCCCGGCATTAGGATCCAGCTCCGTCACGAAACCCACATACGCGCTCCCGATAGCCCTCGCGAGCCGGACGTGGCTGTCATACTCTGGACTCGGGCCCAGCAGGCCGCTGATGTTCTGGAAGCTAAACGCCACGTTCTGGAAGTGCTTCACGCCGTCCCACTCGTTGCCGTTCCAGGGCCGCTGGTCGAACCGGTAGCTCCACACCGCCTGTCCCGCCGAGGTCAGGAGCTCGGCCATCTTGCGCCGCCCCGAGACCATGACCATGTCGGAGCCGATCTGGGCTGCGCGCCGCCACTGCAGCCCGCGCGAAGGGTTGCGGGTGCAGTTTGTTATCGCGTACGGGGGCTCGTGGCAAGGGTCGTCCGGGTAGAGCTCGAGGAGCTTGCGGATCGTCGGCGGCGTGAGGGAGTACGAGCGCCAGGAGAGCAGGGCTGTGAAGATGTCCTGCTCCGTGTCCATCAGGGTGAGCCCCGCGACGGCAAAGGTCTCGTCCGTGTTGGCGCCCGTTATGATGGGGATCTTGACAAACTTGTCCTGCGCGATGAGCTGGCTCGGGTACGCCTGCAGGAAGTCCCCGTCGAGCAAAGGGTTCCACACCGTCGTCTGCCGGGCGGCGAAGAGCGTCTCCTGGTCGACGCCGCGGAGGCAGGCGAGCTGGTCCTTTGCGCCCGAGCAGCCCACGCTGCGGGTGAGGTTGTCGTTGGCGGCGTTGTACCACGACAGAGTCTCGACCTGGGCGCCCTGCGGCCCTCCGCTCTCGAGGATCGCCGCGCGGAAGAGCCCGTCGTCCCGCCCGCCGTAGGCGAGCATCTGGTACGCGACGCTCTGGGCGCCGGCGCTCTCGCCCCAGATGGTGACCTTGTCTGGGTCGCCGCCGAAGGAGGCGATGTTCTCCTGGATCCAGCGCAGGGCGAGGCGCTGGTCCGCGAGGCCGGCGTTGCTGGAGCCCTCGGCGAGGATCTGCGGCGACTGCATGAAGCCCCAGACTCCGAGGCGGTAGTTCATGCTTACTGCTATCATGGGCTGGTGGTTGTCCTGCGCGACCTTGACGATGCCGGAGAGGTTGTATTGCGGATCGGCGGTGCTGCCTAGGGATAGGCCGCCGCCGTAGATCCAGACGAGGACCGGGAGATGGTCGGAGGGAGTGGTGTTTGTCGGGCGGATGACGTTGATGGTCAGGCAGTCTTCAGACAGAGGGAAGTTGGTCCCGTATTGCGGGCAGGAGAAGCCGTATTGTGTAGCATCTCTTGTCTCCGAGAAGGACGAGTTGATGCTCTGAGGCCATTTCCAACGCAGTTGGCCGACTGGTGGCTGGGCGTAGGGAATGCCGAGGAAAGCATCTTGTTTCCAATCCGACAGATGGGCACCGCGATATGTGCCGTTCACTGTTCGAGCTGTGGGCGATGAAGCGTTGCTTTGGGCGAGGACTTGGCCGGAAAAGAGACACAGCGCGGAGGCAAGAGCAGACTTCATAATGAATACAGCAGAGGGAGGCCCCTCTGGAGGTCTGCGTAATCCCGTATAGTTCTCTGTCGCAGGAGGCGCACAGAACCATGAGGAACACTGCCTTTTTTAAAATAATTTTATTTCTCTTCATTTCACAATGACTTGCAGTTGTCCGTTCATAACATTTCCCCGCCTAGCAAGGATACTGTAGGCACATAATCTGGGGTAAAGAAGCATACATTTAGCAACTGCACGTGTGAGTGGAGGAAAATCTCACAGACGTCTTAACCCTGGTCATCATAGATGGATCCGGCTATGCGATTGGTGCGTTTTGCACGCTCTTGCCTAAGTTGGACAGCCGCTTTGGAGACACATATAGGATCCTGGCTCGGCTCATCATACTCGACAGATGGCATTCCTTGGCTGTAGGGGCGTCTGCAGGGTTAGCAAACAATGCCGGTCTCTTATCTACAAGGCCTACGGTGAGCGATTCTCGATGCAGTACAGATGGGGGAAATTGAGGGCTAAAGAGGTTTGTGAACTTTCGAGTTCAAACGTCTATTAGTCCAGGTTTGAGGTCAAGAGACCAAGATATTTGGATGCTTGCATGTCTAGTAACATAGAGGTGCACAAGATCTGTGGCCCTAAAGGTCAGAGATCTGGTGTTCCTGGCCCGCAAGGATGCAGAGGTCAAAATAGTCGGACGTTCAGACACGTAAAGGTACATGGGTTCGGACGTGCACAAATTTACAGATCCCTCGACGAACTTGGGGTATAACATATGAATACCTGGAAATTCACATGAACCTTGATTTTCTAGCGGTCGGTTGAGGATTCACTTAACGATCATCACCTCAATAAGGTCGTTTATGGACGCAAACACACACCGCAATGTGCTCACGGATTGATCTGCTGAGTGAACGCGTACAGCACTGAAGACCCTCGATTCCAAGACGACATCACATGTTCTCACACGAGAATCGGAGGCTGCGAGAACCCAATGGCATCCAGGCTCCCCTGCCAGGATAACTCATCGCTCACCCGCACTCGGCTGCGTGGAAAGCCAGACCTCGTCCTGCGCGTGGTGCCCTGCTTTCGTTCTTGTTTGCGAGCCCATTTCCTTTTTTCTAACGGCTTCTTCATATTTGACGGCCTTTTCCCATTTTGAGGCCGAGCGTTCGGGTGATTGCGTCCACCATGTACGGCTCATGTAATTGAGTGATCTGCTGAATTGCGGTCCAGCATTGTCGAGTTCGATAGCAAGGTTCGCGCTGGGAATGCTGCTGCGCCTCTACGAGCTCGTATTCATGAGATCCTGATCGTACGACTCGAAGGACAAGACCATGCGTTTTTCGGCGATGAGCTTGCGATTTGTCATACCCAGAAGTGGCAAGACTTCATGGAAATATATCAAGCTGAGCCCGCACGTTTGTTTTCACGGTAGTCGGTCCATGAGATGGCTGATGTTGTATGTTCTTGGCTGTCCGCTCCCGGCCTCATAATCCCACCACTGTACGCCCAAAATGGGGTTGCGAGGACAAACAATGACATATTGATAGCACGGGTGAGAGGCCGGCGGTGCTGCTACAGCATTAGAAGGACCGCTGCGGTCAATTTTGGGGATGTAGAAACTACCTAAACTATCGATACTGTGTCTGAGTGGCTCGGTCGTGTCTGGCAGGCGCATCGCCCATGAGCCATGGATCTGTTCTCCTCTATGGGCTGGTGTCGATGTTTTAGTAATACCACTAAGATTCGGCATGGTCATTGCCTCAACCCTGTTTAGCAGCATTGAGAAGAATTATATTAGAAGGAGAAGATGTTCTTGCCTTTCTCATCGCGCGGATCAATATGATTCAATTTTGATTCACGCCAACTGTCGGAGGGGTTCCCGTGTATTCTCCGCAATGATTCAGAAGAACCTCATGTGGTTTGTGAAACATGTCTTCCATCAAGGTCATCGACTCGTGAGGCTAATAGATGGAGGGTTTTGTGCCTTTCAATGGCCGGCGTGGAGCAAGGGGCTTCCCGACGATGATCTTGTCGGCATTGGCCTATCCTAGATAACCAGGCTTCTAAATCGACGAGGGCGAAGGACAGATCGTTGATTGAGAAAGATGGAGTGCGAGAGGGAAAGATTTTTTGCGGGTGGGACGACCAAGATATGAGTCTTAGCGGCCTACAGGTCAGGTGCTTCCCAGCCAGGCAGTCGATGTTCGTAGACCACAAGCGCTTCCAGAATATTATTGTTTGTAACATTCTTGCTCTGCATCATATTGCTTCGCTTGATGGAGATCACCTGCGATAATTAGCGAGGCATCTGCATACATTGCCCTCAGCGCAGGGCCATATTTTACAAATTTAAGCGAAAATCCAGCCTTGGCTGTCCGTGGTTTGCGTTACCGCAAAGGCAATACCTTTAGCTCTCTAAGGCACTTTGTGAGAGCACGTGGTACTCGCCAGCTGTTTCGCTCAAAACACCGTTATGTACCTTACATGATCCTTCATTCTGTCATTGATGCAATACATGGGAGGGGGAAAAAGCTGGGTCTTCCATTGGCAGCTTTCGTTCAGGCAAGCCCTCCAGGCTCATAGCGATCGTTCGAGCTGCCAACCATCTCTATCGGCCTCTACTGATAGTGGACATGTGCCCGATGGTACTGATCCGATTCATGTCCACAGCAGCTGTCAATCTCCGACTGCCATTGACCCTCTCTGTCGCGAGAATTCGGGCCTCGCTAAACAGCCCCGTCGTCCGATCCAAGAGAATAGTCACCAAATCTAGTACTTCGCCTGGCTTTCCCTCGTCTGTACTAGAGTATGTCATACGCGATTGTAAAAATGCCAGCAACTCCAGCGCTGATCCCAGTTCGTACTGGCGAACCTGTTGATGATGTTGGCTACTCGGATCCAGCTAGGCTGATTGGTAACTAGAGTTCATGCTGAAAGACTCCACTGGAGATGCTGTAATATGTAAAAATGTTGGTACAGAAGACTTGGCAATGTTCGTGGTCAATCCTGTGCTAGATGATCTTGTCGAAATGGCAGAGCGCGTGGGCAGCATGGTTGTTCGAAATGGATTCGGGACACTACTGATGTTGGAATAGCGAGCAACGAACGATGCATTGCGCTTGTTTCCCTGTTGAGAGAGATCGACTACCTCTGAGGGCATGTTCGACGATTTGAAAGAACATGCCCACGGACTGGCACGCTGCCAAGCCTGACAGGAAGCAGGGGTCGGCGGCTGTCTCGGGCTCTCAGTCGTCAACTTTGCCGTAGTGCTGGAACTATGTTGTCTTAGACAGTTCAGGGACGGCAGGAAACTGCTCTAAGCGCCGGTGAGCGCAGGGGCTGCTCTTGCAAACATGGGGGTGGAGGAATGCAAGCCGCACAGGCTTGTTGGTTCACTAGTACCCCTGAACCTTGAGCCTTGGCAGCAACCACTCACCGGTAAAACCCCTGGCGAAAGCCACGCCGGGCGCTTAAATTTAGCTGCCGTCGCACATCCAAATCTTGATCGGCAAGTGCTGATTGACTTAGTCTCATGCAGTTGGTTCGTCTTGTGACATGGTCCAATCTGGGATGTGGATTCGACCTTGGGCCTTAAAAACTTCCCAATGTCGTGCTCCGGCGTAATCTTGGACTCGTAGCCTACGGCGAGGCTGGAATATTTCCTAGAGACGTATCTCATGCCATCTTTTCAGCCCTATATCGAGCGCGCTTGTTTCCGGGACCAATTGGCACCTCAGTTCTCCAAAAGCCATCGGATCGTCTCGCGTATGACAGCTTCATAGACATTGCCGGCTATGAAGATTTGATTCCTCGGTCATTTGTATCTTTGCCTATCAGATCTTCAAAGACATTATACCAAGTCTGCCTTACACACGGCTTGCCTACAGAAACCTGCGAACAGGTCAGCCTCACGGCAAGCTCATCCATCAAGTCGTGCTTTTCACCAGCATCGCCCAGCGCAGATCTACCGCGACGACATCACTTTATTTGCGACTGGCTCGCCTTCATATAGCCCACTCCTTCATCGTGTGCGACAGGCCCTCTCTCGATCTTAATACTCCTTGCCGTGTCTGCGCCGCTCCGCAATCCAGCCACGATCTGTGGACCCGTCACAATGCTTGCCGTCCGTCCTCAGAATCCGATCTCGGCGCTGCTTGTTGGCGGAGGAGTCTTTACGCTGCTCTGTCTCTTCCTCTACCGCTCCGACGCCGTCTCCGTCACCAACTCTCTCAGTGCCTCACGCCCCTGGACTGACTCATCCGCTAACACATTCACGCACGATACCTTCAACGAAACGCTGGGCTTCGATACCATCTTTGTTGTCAGTCTTCCCTCCCGCACAGACCGCCGCGATGCTATCACCCTGAGCGCCGCTCTGTCCGGCTTTCGCGTCGAGTTCATCGATGGCGTCATGGGCAAGGAAGTGACGGACAAGGCGATCCCTTCTGGCAAGGGCCAGCACCGTCTGGCGGATGCCTCAGTCGGCTCATGGCGCGGCCACATGAACGCCATTTCTGAGATTGTCCGGCGTAATCTGAGCACCGCGCTTATCATGGAGGACGATGTCGACTGGGACATCCGTCTCAAGGAGCAACTATACAACTTCGCGCGCTCCTCGCAGATTCTCACACAGCCGTTGGCTCGCTCATCACCACAATCATATGCCGACCCGAGTTTCCCGAACCCTGGCGGCGACTGGCCTGCGAAGATCCCTGATCTTCGTCTGGACGACGCCCCCACGACCGTAGAGCCTCGCAAGTCACCATACGGCGACAACTGGGACCTGCTCTGGCTCGGCACTGCGGTATGACATTTGCGCATGGCGACAGCAAGGTGATTCCAAAAGGCCGGGTGGTGCAGCACAACGACCCAACAGTCGCCGAGAAGCGATACCTTACGACATGGACGAAGCCTGACAGGCTCAAGGACGAGTACCCCGAGCACACGCGCGTCGTTCACCACGCGCAAGAGTCGTTGTGCTCGCTGGGCTACGCGGTCACGCAGAAGGGAGCACGCAGCCTACTATACGAGCTTGGCACTAAGAAATTTGATGCTGCATTTGACCTGCTGCTTTCAAACTTTTGCGAGGGCGGCGGTCGAGGATATCATACGTGCTTGAGCGTACAGCCGTCATTCTTCAACAACCATCTGCCAGTCGGACCGAAGAAGGCAGAGAGCGATATTTCAGATCACGGCGAAGGATGGACTGATGTGGCGTTTACGCCAAATACAAGGTGGAGCGTGAGGCTCAACTTTGAGGCGTTGCTTGCAGGGACGCCGCCGAAGGATCAGTTCCCGGATAGCACGGCGTGATTGGACACCTCGTATTGAAACAAAAAGATGTACATAGTGGAAGCTCGACGTATGCTGTACATATTTGGGATATGGCGTTCGAGGTATTTGCATCTCATTTCTGGGGATATTTAGCGTTTCATACATTCATCTCCAATATGAAGCTTTTCTGGGGAAACCCTAGTACGACCCAGGCTAGTCGACGAGCGATTGTGTATCTGTCTGGAGCATTCCATGTTGGCGCTCCCGATCTTTGATACCGTGTGACGTTTGGGGGTTTTCGACCCGCAGTGACTTGATATTTTCGAACGCTGGATGAAGTTAGGCTGACGTGCGCTGAGTGGAAGCCCCTCGACCGACCCCCCGGCCGAACTCGGGAGTGCCCCACTTCGGCGGCGCATCCGGCGCCGTCATGCCCGCCCGAAGGCAAAGCTCTACTCTAGCACTTTGCCATAAGCCGAGCTCAGCTGTACTCACCAACCCAGTCATTGACATCACGACTGTTAACCCACGAGCGCGCCTCTCAGCTACCGGACAAGTCTGCAAACACCATACTCGAAGCAACACAGCTCGACGCTCCAGCTCACCGCAAAGAATCCATGCCAACCTGATCGCCAGACTCGCCGCACTTTTCGAAGTGCGCCCGCCGCTTCCGGGGCCGATGTGCCTGCAATCGAGTGCATCTCCTCTGCAGTCGAGGCTCTTGCGTCGAAGCACATAGCTGCCGCAACGAAAATGTCACAGCCTAGTCGTTCCAATGGATCGTCCTCAAAAGGTGAGAAGGACCCCCCCGCAGCCACTTCAACTTCTCCCTGTGGTCTCATCCGCTGGACCTCTTCCCATTCTCCCATTTTCAAACCTACCAACTAACACCCACCCCACCCTCCGACATAGCATTTCACTTCGCCGCCGGTCTGAGCTCCGGAATATTCGGCGCCGTCCTCCTGCAGCCCATCGACCTGCTCAAGACGCGTGTGCAGCAGTCCGGCTCGAGCTCAATAACCTCGTCCTTTCGCGAGATCGCCTCGTCCCCGAATGCCCTCCGCGCCTTTTGGCGGGGCACCGCGCCCTCGGCCCTCCGCACGGGCATCGGCTCCGCGATATACTTCTCCACGCTCAACACGATACGCCAGCAGGCCGCCCTGCTCTCGGCGCCGGCCCGTCCTCCCCCCGCAGACGGCACCACCTGGAAACACGGGGGAGGAGGAGGAGAACAACAACAACACTCCTCCCACCTCCCCAAGCTCTCCAACACGGCAAACATGCTCGCCGGCGCATCAGCCCGCGCCTTCGCGGGGTTCATCCTGATGCCCCTGACCGTGATCAAGGTGCGCTACGAGTCGAACCTGTACTCATACCGCTCCATCGCGGGCGCCGCGAGGGACATCTACCGCACCGAGCGCATCCCGGGGTTCTTCGCAGGGTTCGGAGCTACTGCGCTCCGTGATGCGCCATATGCAGGGTTGTACGTGCTCACTTATGAGCAGTTCAAGAAGAGGTTGAGCCGGTTGTATCCTACCAACCCGGACGCCAGCAAGAGCACCACTGCTGCCACGACGACGTCGACGACGAGGGGCGAAACTGGAAGCGGGAGTGGCAGCAAGGACATGGCCTCGACCCGCTCCGCGACGATAAACTTCACTTCAGGCGCCCTGGCCGGCGCGACGTGCTCGTTCATATCGAACCCCTTTGACGCGGTCAAGACGCGCATCCAGCTGCGCCCGAGGGAGTACAGGAACATGTGGCAGGCCGCGTCGCGGATGGTGCGCGAGGACGGGTTCCGGAGCCTGTACGACGGTCTGGCCCTCCGCATGACCCGCAAGGCGGTAAGCTCAGCCCTCGCGTGGATGTTGTATGAGGAGTTGGTCAGTCGCGCGGAGCGGACGTGGAGCCGGAGTGGGAGCAGTGAAGGTGGTGTAAAAGGCGAGCTGAAGCTCTGAAAGATTTGGCGCTAAGTTGGAATGATCAGTGGTAGTGGTACGGAGATGTTGAGGATGCTTTTAGTAGGAAGCTCGGCGGAAGGCACGGGGTTGAAATCGAGAACGGACGTGTACGATTGAAGTTTGTGGAAATGGGCCTTTGTCTAGCAGAGCACATCTTTCCACAGTGTCAAAGGGTTGAGAGACCTCTGTATAGAGATATTGGTGTTGCTTTTCTGTTGTAAGATCAGAGGACGAATGTGTAAGGATAGGCACATTTGACCTGCAAGCTGTAAGGCATAGACAGGTTGAGAGGATGTTCTAGAAATACCCCCGATCAATATCAAATTTTTATAACGCGGAGGATTCCATGGCAGCAGTTCATTAAAACACTAAACTCGACGAAGACGCTCAGAGAAGCACAAAGACATGGTCAATGGAATAGTGGTATATTCGAATTCAGTACAGAGTCAGACATAGATTGGACACACGAAAAAGCAATCTGCCCTCCAAATCTTCGATCATCCATTTTCCAACCACACAAAGAGACCGACATGTGGTACATTCACCCACTACGCAGGCCGTCCTCCAGCCATCCAAACTAACATGGCCGGTGACTTGCTCCGCTTGCGGTCCTTCTTGGATTCCTTCTTGCGCACCCACTCAAACTCAGGTTCGGGCATGAGATGGTGATGGTGCTTGTGCTTCTCCTTCTCATCGATCGACATGATCAGCCGGCCGCCGTGCGAGCGCTGCTCACGGATATATCGGGTGTGTTGCCACAGGATGTCCTGCTGCTCCTCGGGCACCCAGCTCTTGATGATGACGTATTCCGGTTGGTTCTGTAAAGCAGGGAACATATTGTCAGTCCTTTCGTCTAGCGGAGTGAAACAGGTACTTGACTTACAACATCGAGAACATAATCATAGTTGTATGCTTGCAAGGTCTCGAGCGACAAATGGCGTCGGAGCATCTTGGTGTGCACCTCCCGGTCGGAGTCGTCTTTGTACGTGACCTTTTCCTTTTCCTTCTTCTCCTTCTTCTCCTCTTTCTTCTCAATCTTCTTGCCCTCCATGATCGCCTGGATCTCCTTGTCACCAAGACCAGACTTGAGGAGGTGCTCTTCGAGCCGTGCCTTGTACTCCTTATCGCGGCGCTCCTGCTCCTCTTTCTCCTTGAGGATCTTCTCGGCTTCTTCCTTCTTATACCGGTCAATCGCGTCCTTGGCCTCTTTATCACGACGCCTCTTCTCAGCGGCAGCCTCTTCCTCTTCCTTGAGGCGCTCGAGCTCAATCTTCTGCTTGATGCGCTTCTCGAGCTCGGCGCGCTCCTGCTCACTGCGCATCTTGCTTAGCTCCTTCTGCGCCTCCTTGAGGTCGCGCTCTTCCTTCTCGGCGCGCTGGCGCTTGCGGTCTTCTTCGGCCGCCTGTTGCGTCTTGCGGATGTTGTCGAGCGTCTTCTTGGCCTCGCGCAGCTCGCGATCCTCGCGGGCAGATCTCTCTTGCTCTTCGCGCTCCTTGATCTTTCGGAGCTCCTCGAGTTCGCGCTTGGCGTCACGGTACTCGAGCTCCTCCTTTGCTGTGCGGTCACGGCGCTTACCGTCCTTTTCGATCCGCTTGATGAGCTCCATTTCTTGTAGCTTTTGGCGTTGCTGCTCGAGCTCAAAGTCGGTCCGAACCTTCTCGAGAGCAAATCGGTCACGCTCGCGATCCCACTCGCGCTGCTCTCTCTCACGGTCCCTCTCGCGATCCTTATCGCGCTCCTTATCACGCTCCTTCTCACGCTCCCACTCCCGCGCACGTTCAAATTCACGTTCACGTTCACGCTCACGCTCACGTTCTCGCTCACGTTCACGCTCGCGTTCACGGTCCCGCGAGCGAGAGCGAGAGCGGCTCGAAGACGAATGACGGCGGTGGCGTCGGTGGCGGCGCCGGCTTGACGTCCTCGAGTAGTCATCGGATTCGGTGTCCGAATAGTTCTGAATGTGGTTGTTGATGACGACCGGCTGAGCTACAGGCTGCGGAACTATGGGAGGGTAGCCTGGTGAACTGGCACGCCGGTCTCGTGACTTAGAGCGGTGCCTGGTGGCCACGATCATGTGGTCGTTGCTGGTAGTGAGGTATCCGCGTTGTTGGTCTTCCTCCCAGAAGCGACGCTCGACCTGTGGGCGTGGCGGCTGAACATAGGTAATGGGAGCATTCGTTGGGCGTGTAGCAGGCCGGGGCGGCGCACCACTGCCATGTCTAGCATGAAATCGAATGTCGACCGAGTCCGACTCAGAGTCATCTGAGTCGCTATATCTCGAGCGATAAGGCATTGTGAGCGACGGGTTTTGGTATACTCAGGCGTGTAAGCCAAGAGATATATCGTTCTCAGAAAGACAGGAAAAGGTTCGTGCTTGAGCGTTGACAACGCACTCTGGCCCAGTAGCTAGTGAGAATAGCCACAAGCAGCGAAATACTGGCGGTGTGGTCTACGATAGAAAGGCAGAGAGAGAGAGAGAGGGAGGGAAAATGTCAGCCGCAGAAGCAGCGCGGGGACGCTTATGTGAGTGAAAGTGAGATGAGGAGCGAGGTCTCCAAGGGTGGGGTGGCGGGCCGCGGCGCTGGGTTTCCAGCTATCTGGAGGCTACTCCGGAGCTACTTCAGTAAGGTAGGGAGCATGCATGGGATGGCATGCTTGTCGGCGCTTCCGAGCTGTGGCTTGAGGAGGGAGCACGCAGGCAATGCAGACGGCCATGCATGTGCGTGGATGCCAGGCCGACTTGCGCGTGCCGGCTATCCACGCCGTGCCCGTTCAGTCAGTACCAATATGTACTCTCTGTCTGATGTCCCATAAACACCCCTCCTCCTGCTGCTCCTCACTCTCTCCTCCCGCCTCTGCTCCTCCATTCCTGTTTCAGTTTCGCAAGTGTCAAGCTCTGGGCTGAGAGCGTAATGCCAGCGCGGGGTCACGCTACCGTCTTGGCTATCTTGGATCCGCATATTGAGACCTTGTCCACGCTAAGGGTTTCGTGCTACTGGTTGACAGTCCGTTAGGCCACCCATGCAGCCAATGGTCGCACACCAGCGGGAGAAGCTGGCTGTTGGCTGTTGACTGTTGCTTGTCTCCGCACTGGTGGTGCCGGCCGGTAGCCTAGATACTGTGTACATGGCAGGTGTAACACAGACCTGGCCTTGAGGCCTGAGCAGACATGGCAGAGACACGCCGAGCGAATGCTGCCTGCTGGCGAAAATGCCATGTGACTGGAGTGGCAACGCTCGAGTGCTCACGAGATCGACAGCGAAAGGGTACCAGACCCGGCATCGGCGCAACTCGGCGTGGGAAGTCGTGGTGGCAGACTGGCTGAAGGGGGGTTACAGGGGTGCGTGATTTGGGGGCCGCAGCCGCTCAGCCATGGCAGCCGTGTTTCGCAACCATGAGCTAAGCCACCTGGAGCTCGCTGGAGGTGATCGGAGAGTCCATTTTTGCGGGCTGGCTTGCTGGCATTGCAGGTCCCTTGCCGTCCTCGCCGCCTTACAGGGCTAGCCGCATATCGTGCAAGAAGACTGTGGACGATCCGGCTGCCTCTTGTCGCAATGGGATTTGGGTGTGAGGGGCTATGCTTTTGATGGAGGGGTCGCTACCAAGCTGAGCCCTATCAGGTGCCCCGGCGAAACAGGGTCCTGCCTCTGCCTGGATCTGCTCTATTCTTAGACTGCGGCCCAGAAAAAGAAACGACCAGCCCTACCTGTAGCACAAGCTGCTGGTCCCTGATGATTCGGATTGGTTTTTCACTCTATGGAAGACAAGCTGGAAGCACGCACCTCGTGACAAGAAGTTATTCAGCGGCAGTTGGCAAAGTCCAGGTTTGATGCAGTACATAGCTGGAACCTCCGACGGGGGCGCTTCTTTCCAGCTAGTGCTGACATTTTCCCAGCCCCCCTGCGCCAACGGCGGGGAGTGATGCGCGATGATGGCTGGCGTGCAGGGGGCATATTGTCCGTCGTAATGAAAGCGAGACGATGCAGTCCGATCTCTCTGTTGCCGGCCGGCTGCTCTTCGTCGTCAGCATCATAATGCAACAGCGCCGGGAGTGGCTTTTCACTTGTCTATCTTTAGCTGCATAACTGGGGGATGAGTTCTAGTGTGACTATTATTTGTTCAGGAAGTCCCAGCTTGGTGTTTGTGATGTTGCAATGCACTGGTTGGTTGTATAGACGTGCAGAAACCGGCACAAAGCGTCACATTTCTCCACATCCTCTCGCGACTCGACGTGTGTCAAGTCTCTCGTTCGTTGTAACTGTGTTTGCAGTGTATTGTATGTATTGACGTGCTGCCCTGCGGATTCCTTATGGCCGACCGAACGTGAAATCACCGCCATGGGTGCTGTCTCTCAGTACTGTTTGGCAATCCGGTTATTGACCATATCGTCAGATGCTGAGCTACGATGCCCTTTGACAGCCACGCTCCACGGTAGGACAGCTGTCGTGCTAGTTCATGAATATCAGTCAGACTACTGCGAGACGACGCATCTCATGTGTCCGGCTGCAAGGCTTGTCTTCGAGAGCTGTCCCTCGCTTATTTGGCTCATCTTCATGACGCGCCCCCGCCACCAAGCATACGCATTATTTGCTCCTGGCTGTTCTTCTGGGAGATCTCGAGATAATTGAGCCGCTTGCCGAGTCCCTCGACCTCGCCTTCAGCGTCCTTGATCTGAGAAGCAAGCTTGCCGTCCATTTCTGACATTGGTAGCGCCACGAACCTGTTTCTGCTGCGTTAGCATGATATTTCACTCCCAGGAACCCTTCATGGCTCTGTGTAGATGAAGGACTGACATCTTTCCAACACCCTCATAGACGTCGATATCCTTGGGTAGTGAGGAGAGTTCGGCGCGCGTGAGCTGGGCCATGCGCATCTCCCTCTGCTTTGAGGCCTGCTGAGTTTTGACGAGCGAGATCTGCTGTTGCGCAGCGATGGCCTGCGTCTCGACCTCGCGGAGGAGCTAGAAGTGCGTCGTGTTAGCCAGTCTTTTCGTTTAAGATCGATACCTGTAGATCTGGCCAGGGCTGCTCAAAGCGGAAAGGGGTTTCACGGCGACGGCGACACTGTGAGCTTGCCGCCACGGAGCAGCACTCAGGACTGTTGCCTTACCTTCTGCAACGCTTCGTTAGATATGGACATCTTGACGATCTGGATATAGGAACGTAGGCTCTTGAGATGCAGGCACGTCGTGAAGGCTTGGTCTCGCGAGTGTCGATGCGCGGGGCACTTCGGGGCATGGAGGCTCCATAGAAATCCTTAGTGGCCGCTTGGAGCTGAAGTGAGATGCTTCTGATGTGGATCCCGGGTAGCCCCTCGCTCAAATGCGAATCAGAGGATTGCAACTCAAGAACCAGACGTGAAGTGAGATGGCAAGGCAATCATTATTGATTTAGAGATCATAGTGAATAAGCTTTGTATATACCTGGTGGAATCTCTTGTATTCGGATGTCCTCCAATGTGCACACTACTAGTCCACTCTATCCACTGAATATGCTCCTTCCACGTCAGCGAATAATTTGTGCCCACAATATGAACATGAACCTTCATGAACACGTGTAGCAGTGCGAAGCAAGTCTAATGGTGCCTCTGATCTGTGCAACGGCGGGTTGTCGTTGAACCGCAAATCTCAAAGCCGCAGCCAGCCAGTCATACGCATGAAGGGGCCGCCCCGTTGCTTATAACAGACTACTGGGTCTTCTTGGACTGCCTCTGCCCGTCCCTAGACACCACTTTCGGGAAGGAGAGCACTGAAGGCCAGACAAGTTGGAATTTGCCCTCATCACCGGCGAGGCATCGATCAATCCAAATCCTCCATATGATATAGTAATAAGCTGCATTTCATGTTAGCCACTTAGTTCAAGACGTCCAGTGGTCAGCACGTACCACCAATACCCGTGCCAAGATGCCACCAGGCGTGACCTTCTAGGACGACCGCCCATGGTAATTGCATTCTTCTACGCCAAAGCGTAATTGTGCCGCAATATATGTTGTCTAGATTCCATATCCCCCAGGCACCTAGGAAACCGGATAGACCTATAAGAAGGACGATGTTGTAAATATACTGCTCCAGCATAGGGCAGTGCTGGCTTTTACTCACCTGTAGCAACCATCATCCACATCTGCTTCATAATAGCGTCGGTTGAAGGAGTCGTCGCGCCGCCAGTTCTGAGCTTCTCCCGTGTCTCAAGCTGTGGTCGCACTCGGTACTCCATGATCCACATATTGGAGAATACCACCGTGGCGGTGAGGATCGCGTAGGCGTCCTGGTGGAACTGAGGATCTTTGGTCTCATAGTATCTCGCCTGTTATCTGGTATCAGTCCTACGTGTCTCATGAGCAAAGAATTTTTTGGTCCACCCTTACTGTAATGTACCAAGCTGTGGCAGCCAGACCTATGCTGAGAAGAACACGGAAAATCGGCGACCGTTCATGAGCAAAAGTAGCATACATCATGAAGAAGGTTGTATAAATCATGCTCAGCTCGTCGGCCAACTGCATCCAATCTGAATGATCGCATCAGGTCAGCCCATGTTGGAAAAGCCCAATGACAGCCACTGTAAATCACATACACTTCAAGGACGCATGGAAGAAGGTTGAGGCTAGTCCGACGGTCATATAGCCAAGGAAGGCTATGAAAAAGATCGGGGCATGTTGATAGCGAAGGCACATTTTCAGGCCCCGTATGCCCAGCACGATGAAGAGAAAATTGGTTACGGTCTGCAGGATTAGAGAACACCAACATGGTCAGCTTCCACACCCGCGGTGCACCTCGAGATGGAGTTGTTGCTTACGTTGCAAAGCTCTGCAACATAATGGGTGATGACGTAGTCCTAACGTGGACGACCAGGTCAGCTAAAACTACTATTGGAAGCATGAGTTCATCTCTTCGAGGTACCTCTTCACAGAAATTGAGTGTGACTGTCTTCGGGCCCCAGAACCCCTCGCCGGGCTCTTTGTAGGGCACCGAGAAAGCATTGAGCAGGTCATGCCAATTCATGTTGCTGTGTGTCCCAGAGACTGGACTGGACGGTCGTGACTAGGGTGGTTGGTGGCTTGGAGGCTCCGGATCGACGAGGCCAGCGGCTGCAGCGCGGGCCGGATGCACCGGGGTGCTGCGGATTGATTGGTCTACTGGAAAACGGCCAGGCGTGCCTGGTATGTTCTTCAATTGGCAATGCGGATCGCAAAGGATGCAAAGCAATCCGCATGTAGAGTGCTGTAAGAGGGCTAGTGACGAGACGGGCAACAAGGGAGTCTGAAGTGGTGTGTGTGCTGTGCGGTTGGCTATACTTATGCGATAGCAGTCGGGGGCCGAGAATGGGAGGATGGTTCTCCTCCATCAGATCCGTTGGGTCCGTCAGGTCCGGGCAGATTACGCACTGCTGATGCCAGTTTGTGGTTTCGGCGCTAGGCATTGCGGAGCCATCCTGCCGCCAACTCTGGGTGGCCGCGTTTGTACTCGAGAAGCTGGCTGCTTAGGCCGAGCTCAGCCATAAACCGCTCATTACAGCCTAGAGCTGATTGTTATGTCAGTCCAGGCAGGTCGAAACTCTCCCGCCATGCGCCTTTGGGCTTTGCAGGCAAAAGAAGGCGCTGGTTCTATAATTTTCAACCGTGATGTGGCGTTTCCCGAATGATGTTGCTGCTGCCCAGTCGTGGCTCAGTGGGGGCTCAGTCTGAGCTCCTGGTCAACCCCTGTTGGTTTTGTTTTATACACATTTCTATGCTCCCCTCGGGACGAAAGGTCAGCTGAACGGAGGTATGTACCGTTTTAGAGTACTGCTTTACGTCCGGCCAAAACGCTCATAGCTGCATTTAGCTTATACCCGTGTAGTTCACAGATTGCAAGCATTTACATCATACGCTACACCAATCACTCTCGACTACAAAAGGATCGGATGTTACACCGACATTGTTAAGGTTCCTCATCGTTCAGTCAGAGTTGTCGTCACTGGTGTTGTGGTTGAAGCAGTCCAGGGGGAGTATTGTTGAAGCTTGTCTCTTCTTCTATTCTATCTAGCTATAAGATTATCTATGTATATATAGGATACTATGGAGTAGTAGGCAGAGCATGTACTATATACCCAAAGTTATGTAAATCGTGACAGGCGTGCCCAGACTCACGATTCGAGGACCATGATCAAGTCTGGAAGGAAGCACAGCCAGTGCAGCGGACTAATTGATGTATGGAGGATCTTCTGCTTGAATGAATCCCGTGTAGTGGTAATCTTTCGAGAAATTGAGGACGGCCTGGAGCATCCATTTCCCCATATCCAAGAGAAATGGAGAAGTTCTTGCTGTAATGGAGGACTTGTCGGGTGCGGTTGCTATGAGAGCGGGCGTAGTAGAACGGTGGAAGTCTTCGTCTAAGCATCGCAGTGCCCATCCCTGCGCCAGGTGCATCAACACCCATATCCTCCCTGGCAACACCACCATCGGCATAATCACCACCACCTGTAAGAATGGCACGAACAGCGAGGCGAGTTGTGCTGCACCCTCAGCGCCAAGACCCACGCCCCAGACCGCTTGTGCAGTCGTCCGCCTCTATTGAACGCGAGTATGGTGAGCATGAGCGGCCTCTGGCCAAGGTCTTCATTATGGAGTGCAATAGCCTCTACCTCAAGGAGCCGTATCCAGGGGATGGTCAGCTTATCCTGATCCCCGGCTAGTGGTCCGATAGCATCGAGTCGAACCGAGAGATGAAAGAGACTGGCGAGTGGCGAGAGGTCCAAGGCGTCGCCGACTGCTGGAAGATGACGGATATTTGTGAGCAGCTCCCATCGTCGCACCCGAATCTACTCACATCCCGCGGATACGACCCTTAGACACAGTTCCCCTTGTTTGAGAAGCCTTCCGGTGCAATTTCTCTCGAATAGTTTCAGGGGAAATTCGGAGCACAGCTCTACCACTCGTTCTCTTCTTCGTTTGGTGGAGGATCAAGAGTTCTTAATGCATACCGACCAGTGGTGTATCAGTGGGTTCTCCATATCGTGTCTACTATTGTCTTCCTCCATGCCAATAACATCATCTCGGGCGAAATCAATGAAGAGTCGTGTCTACTCGCGACCAGCAGCAGGAGTAATCGCAGCACAACTACAACAACGACAACCCCTTCAGGCACAACACCAATACCGACAAGGCTCTTCCTCGTCAACTTCCGGAACGCGTGCTACGCCTCCAAGTCTCACGATAGCCAAAAGGTCAATGGCGCAGAATTCCCCTGCAAACACTTCCCAACACCTTTGCGCAGAGTCAAGGACCCGACGCGCACAACAGATATATTTCTATTAGGCAATCTTATCTATGCCTTGATGACGGGAAGTGGCGTCAGGGATAGGGATATTGGTCCGAACCTGGAGAAAGAATTCCCGGGTGACATGGTCAAAAAGTGCTGGGGCGGGGAATACGAGGAAGAAACTGGGACTCTGAAAAGTGATTTGCTGCAGTACCTGACTGGTGAGGGTTGGGCTATTGGAGATCGCGGTGACGGCGACGACAACAACAACAACAATGACGATTTGTTTTTAAGCGCCCTCAACGTTGAAGGCCTCCGTTTAAACGCTACAGAATAACGTAGTAGTGGCAAATTTCCCTCCCAGATTGTTCATGGAAAGTAACTCCTCGCAGAGAAACATGACCTAACAATCCACTCCTTCTTGGCTTTGCAGGTCATTTTTCACCTCGAGCAGACTATCTCTACTCTAGTATCTAAAATGAGCAATAGAGCTGGCTCCACGATTTATGAGCAGTACCCCGCGCAACGAATTTCTCATCCAGTAAAAGCTCCAACGGTGCTCGGAGGCAAATTCCTACATTTGTCCGTCCTCTGCACTTTGATCTTGTGAATCTCGACACCAATCACACTCATGATCCTTGCCCACGAACCAATGTAGCGAGCGTCGTGCTTTTTGCGTGCAAACATCATCTTGAGATTCGCTCTTGCCTGTATGATAGCCCAGTCGAGCTCGATGCGAATGAAGCGAGGCCACTCATCGGCCAAGTAGCTGCCCATGCTCGTGCCCCAGGTTTCATACCATGCATCAAACTCCTCGAGCAGGCCGAAAATGCCGTTGTATACACCACAAAAGGACTCCCAGACGGTGTCAATGTTTGTGTATGAGAAGACCATGCCGAGCTGGTGAGCTGCAAGTAGCTGATCTGCTCCTGCGTCTATCTGTCGAAAGTGTTACTCGCGGTAGCTGCCTTGTGTTCTAACAGCTTGCCTTTGAAGGGGATCGAATTCTTCAGGAACACCGTCAACCGATCCGGATGGAGTTTTGGCCCCAGCTCATCGACAATGTGGTATATGAGAAACTCGCCGTTGAAAGGCGCCGCGGGGTAGTTGCGGAAGAAGTTCTCTTCGACCCAGTACTGCTCGCGCCGCCGCAGGTTGTTTACAGGCTTCTCAAAGAGCCATTATCAAAGAATCGGAAAATTGTCTGCGCCTCAAAAACGTGCTCAGTATTGTAGAGCTGCTTGTATGGCTTTTCTCGCTTGAAGCCCTTTGCCTCATTTTGTTTCGGCCAGGGTAGAGGTCATTTGAACTTCCAAACTGCGCCACGTCGAATGATGTACATGTGGCTGACGAGTTATGAAAGTACTTCTTGACGCTGCTCCACGCTGGATCATCAAAGTTCTTAGTATTATTGGGTTGTCCCCAGTAGTCGGGGTAACTTGGGTATACCTCCGTTTCGACATCCAAGGCAAAGGCATTCGGAAGGTCCGTGTACACGTTTTCGCTCCAGAATTTGACGTTCTTTCTCGATTCGGTCACACCGCCGGCCGCTCTGTCCTCGATGTCAGCAAAGACGACCCTGGCCGGGGCCTCACCATCAACATCTTCAATCAGAACGAGCAACCTTTTACACGGAAGAGGGATGCTACCCCACCATTTCCCGTCTTAGATCGGTAAGAGGAAGACACATTGGCAGCAATCCTCTTTCAACCCAAGCTCGGCTTCGCACGTGCCACATGCGTCACAAGTGAGCTCTAGAACGGCCCCAACGCTGCTCGTGGCATCTTGGTTGATCATGTATACCACTTCGGGGTAAATATTGTAGAGACCACTGAAATCTCCTTCGTTGGGGATAGCAGGAGGAGTACGTTCCATCTAGCAGCGTAGCCTTGTAGGACTGGCTCCGCTGGTGTCAAGGCAATGCTGTTTTGGTGAAACGTTGGAGACTTGATAACTGACAGCGGGCGACGTTCCAACTGGCAATTGTGCCTGACGTGAACAGTGGGGCCGGATTCGGCCTAGATTCGCCCGGAGACCTCAGAGCCGGGGAGTTGGGTGTGGCCTGACAGCTTGCAAGACATTCATTCCACTGATGGTGCGGTTCAGCTTTCGACTTAAGAATGCGCCCGAGTACTGCAGGGCAAGTATCTGTGACAGCGGCGTTCAGGTCTCTGAACTGAATCACACTGTTTCGTTGGGTGCTAGCTACTCGGAAAGGCTGTGTCATTCTTTCCACTCTTTACCTGAGCAGTAAATTAACATCTCGGGCCAGGCGGCACCCTTGCATTGCATCCTCCAAGCAACCCTCATCCTGGTTCTCGCCTCGTCTGATTGCGTCGTCCTTGGCGCGTCCGAGCCAGGCAGTGCGCCCAGGCATCTACTGCCCACTTTGACAACTCGACACCATCGACCCGACTCGGTCTCTGGACCAGCGATTGCTTACTCCCTCACGACGACACACTGCCTCACGATCGCCAACGTCACACAATCCTCGTTTCAGATTCTGCAACCGCTTTCGCTGTCTCTAGCTATATAACAGACCTCGTCCACGATCTCCAGCAGCTTGCGCATCCCACCAGGACCCCTGCTCTTCTGCAAAAAGTACGACATCATCTCCCGCGCTGTCACCCACAACCACTACCTCAATCGAACCTGACGACACCTGGCACCCGTGTCCTATTGCGTTCACGGCAATCCAAAGACATTCACAGCGAGACCCGTCGACAAGCACGACCCATAGTCGCCATCCGAATCTAGAGTGTTTCGCGGACAACTCAGGCAGTGCGTCCGGTTACGGAACTCTAAGCTCGGGTTCGAACGGGGCAGGATCGCACAAGCTATAGATCTGAAATGCGCAGGTTTTGAGGACACGGCGATTCCCTCATTTGGGCCACCTACTACTCCTGTGGACCCTACACGAAGTGATTAAACATAGAGTCGCTGCGCAAGTGAGCGTCAGTCGTCACTGCAGCTCGGACTTTGGACAACATGGCGGCGAGATGGGGCTCGTTCTTGTCCCAGGCCGTTGCTGGAGTCGAGGCTCGCCTCGACACCATTTTGGCTGAAGATGACCCAAAGTCGAGCCCGACTCCCAAGCCCGCAGCTGCTAGCACTGCCACGACATCGACGAGTACAACAACGCCTACGCCTCCACCGCGATCAAGCACACCATCACGGACGAATGACCGACTGCAGGAACGATTGGCTCGTGCGATGGCCGCCAAGAGCGGTGCCCAGAGTGCTGCCCCTCGAAGTAGCACCGAGGTTCCGTCCTCGAATCCAAGTCCGCGACCGAGCATGGATATACCTGTGAGGACATCGCTCGACATTCCTGCCCGGACGAGCGCAGATACACCGAGAATCAGCCTTTCAGCTGATGAGGACACAAATGCCAAAGCGGCAAAGCTTGCAGACGAAACAGTCGTCAACAGGAGTACCACCGCTTCTCCCGCATTGCAGGAAGCAGAGGCCTCGGTATCCCAGCAGAGGTCGCCATCTCCCGCTGATAGTCAGTACAAGCCAGAGGCAACCATGATCGCGCCTGGCCTTGCGACCAAGCCGCTTACGCGAACTCCGTCTGTCCGCTCGGATGCGGGCGGCGCAACCAACAAGCTCTACGAAACACGGGTGGAGGAGCTGGAGAAAACGTTGGAGGAGGCGCGCTCTCAACATCAAGAAGAGTTATTGAGCCAGACTGAAAGGGTGGATGCCTTGCAGTCTAAATTGCAATATCTTGCGCGCGAAGCTTCAGAGAATGCCAAATCAGCGGCTGCCAATGCGCCAGCAGGCAGCTTAGAGAAAAGGCTTGCCGACAAGGACCAACAGGTAGCCTTGTTGATGGAGGAAGGACTGAAGTTGTCAAGCACGGAACAGAAACTACGCGCCATGACTAAAAAATTGCGGGCGCAACTTGCAGCTCTGGAGAAAGATCTAACCACCCAGAAGGTTGCTAGGCAGAAAGCTGAATCCGAGTTGAGCTCAGTCAAGCGCCGTCTCAGGGAAGCCGAGGAGTCCGGAAAGTCCAACAATGAGGCTCAGAAGCTTGTGCATCAGCTCAAGAGAGATGTAGAGAGACTGAAGTCCGAAGTGGCCACGAAAAACACGACGATTGCGGATCTAAAGGCACGAGTCCAGGAGGAAAGTGAGCGACACAAGATTATTGCCGCAAAAGCAAACGACCAGCTTTTGGAAACCAAGGAAGAGAGAATCAAGGAGCTCGAGGATGCTGTCGCAGCTCTCGAGGTCGAGAAGGGTCTGGTAGCAGATCGGGCTAAGACACAAGCGGCGGAATTAAAGGAGAAGGCAGAGCGTGCAGCCGAACGGTCGAGAGCAGCTGAGCTCGAGCTCAAGAGTGAAGTACAGATCCTCGAAAGCAAGTTGGAAGCCTTACGAGCTCGTGCGGAGGAGGCGTCTTCAGGTGCTGTGGGTGATGCCCAAGCAAAGCTGCTGCGGCAGATCGAGACACTACAGACACAATACTCGATCGCAAGTGAGAACTGGCAAGGCATGGAAGCATCACTGGCGGCCAGAGCCGCTAGTTTGGAGAAGGAGCGGGATGAGGCTTTGCGTAGAGAGTCCGACATGAGGAAGAAAGCTCGGGAAGCTGTAAGTCAATTAGCCCACGTAGCCGGCGTTGAATCCAGCAATGAGGCAATGCTAATCACAAACATAACTATAGGCTGCGCGCGCCAAGATCCAAGAGGAAGAGCTCGAAGAAGCCAAGAATCAGCTACCGCAGGTTCAGCAGGACCTGTCCTCTCACCAATCACAACTTGAGACGCTCAGGGCGCGGGCAGAGGCTGCCGAGGCTGCACTAGCAGAGTCCAAAGCTGAATTCGAGAAGCAAAGGAAGACCTGGAAGTCTGAGAGAAGGAGTGAACGGGCAGACAGTAGCGACCGACGCGGCTGGCTTGATGAGTCGGTCATGCCGCCTTCGTCCCTCAGGAATGGTGGAAGCCGACCCGAATCTCCGCTTTTGTCAGCTCCCCAGAGGACGTTCAGCAGCGACTTTTTGGGACTACAGAACTTTCCTACAAAGCTGCGCAAAACATCTGCACCGTCTAGTAACGGAGAGCCCAGCCTAGGCGGCGAGAGGCAATCACCTGCAAGACGGCCTGTGGCGCTCGGCACTAGCCGACCCTCTGCATTCACATCTCAATCCGGCCACTCGACCCAATCGCCGTCACTGTTTGGCGGCTTGGAGCCGGTGCCGTCGTTGCCATCCCATCCAGAGGACAGGGACGAAATGTTTGACAACATTGAGACGCCCCTATCTCCCCAGAACGTTCTGCATGACATGGTGTCCGTGTCGACCGTCGGCGCGGGACCATCAGTGCAGCTCGTAGAGAAGCTTAGCGCGGCCGTGCGGCGACTAGAAAGCGAAAAAGTCGCAGCCAAGGAAGAGCTCGCAAGGATATCCGGCCAGCGGGACGAGGCGCGCAACGAGATCGTGGCGTTAATGAAGGAGGTCGAACTAAGCAAGAGCGCGCGGCAAAGGACCGAGACACTGGAGAAGGAGGTTGCCGAAATCAATGAGCGATATCAGACGACACTCGAGATGCTCGGGGAGAAGAGCGAGCTGGTCGAGGAGTTGAAGGCGGATGTGCAGGATGTAAAGGCCATGTATAGAGACCTTGTTGAGAGGACGATTAAATGATGAGACGCTTTGAGGCTACGGTCTCGGCATGTGGTACCACCAATCATATATGACCGCTGATGGCCTTGATATGCGCAAACTTCCCCGCGATTTGGTGATGTTTTCCATTTCCGAAGCAGTTAAGCCGAGATTCGGGATTACATTGTTTCTGGCCACATGACTATTGCATCAGGCCCACCAAATACGCTCTATCTTCAGGTATGTTCCGCCGTCATAGATCAATCCCTTCATTCTCACACTCTCGCTCTATGTACTTCCGGACCTGTACACAACTGGGTTAGTATACGGGTTGTCTCAATTCATCGAAAACAGCGGCGTCATAGGGCCAATTTCTTGAATGCAACGTTCTGCATACCTCTTTGTCCGGTGCCAAATCGAGAGCCAAGTTGCCATCCATGTCCTTTTTGTCATACTCGGCGCCGGCTTTGATCAGTGCCACCGCGGTATCACCTGTTCCCGTCACATCAACCTCAGTATGTACTGCCCAAGAAAGCATCGAAGAACTTCTCCCGCTGGACAACGCGAATATGCGTTCGAGACTTACCATGACCCTCAGCGACCGCGTGATGCAGAGCAGTGTACCCCGCTGAGTCAGTCGCATTGACCGGGCTCTTGTGTTTGACGAGAAGCTGAACAAGGGGGGCGGAACCGACTGCCGCGGCACGGTGAAGGGGGTATTGCCCGCGCTTGTCGCGGACGCGTACTGACGCGGGGGGGTTCTGGTTCAGGAGCTTGCGGGCGAGCTCAAGGTTATTTTTGGAGGATACAAAGTGCATAACCGTCTGGACGAAGGGTTTGTGGTCAGTTATATGTGCTTGAGAATGGAAGGGTGGATGGTAGTAGTTGAGGAGTGGAGAGATAGATAGGATGGAACTGACCTGGCCGCTGTGGTCTATTTGGACTGTGAGTTTGCTGTGTTTTTCCATATCATAGAACGCCATTTCACTTGGACTTACTTGTCTGATTTATGTCGGCGCCCTTTTGGAGCAGCAAATCTACGATGGCATCAGAGTCTTTCACGCTGACTGCGATCATGAGCGGGGTCCAGCCACTGTCGTCCTGGATTTTGCGAAAATTCAAGTCAATTTTGAGTCGAACCAGTATCATGGGGCCTGCAAGCTGAGTAACTATACCTCTGCATCTGGATCGAAGCCTTTCTGGTTCGCAAGCATGAGGGCGATGGCATGCTGGTTTGATGAGGCGGCCCAGTGAATGGGTAGTCGCCCATCGTCGTCTTTCAGCTTTCCGAGCTTGGGGTCCACCTGAGAAGTGCGTATTGTCAGCTCAGTGACTGGAAAACAAGCTAACTATATTATTTGGGTGTGTCTTTTACGAACATTGAGTAAAGACTCGACGGTGGTCACTTAGTTCCTGGTCAGTATCAAGACTTGACTAAAAGATATGGGACGATCACTAACCTCGGCCTTCCCTCGCAGCTGCGTGGATGGCAAACCGAGACTGGTCTGAAGCCATGATGTATTGACGCGACCGTTTTAACGGATCCTGATGTATGTTTCTGTGACGCAAGGAATGCCAAATCTGCGCGCTCGTTGTCAGAAATAGCTGAGCATCCTGAGGCAACAGTTCCACTGCGTGTAAGTTGAAGTGGCAGGCCCCACGCGGCCCGGGGTCCCTGCGACTATGGAAGCCTCAAGCTCCCCCAAGCTAACGCAGACATTTACTTACGTAAGCAACGGTCGCGCAGCTGCCATTTTTCGGACGCGCTCCAAGACGCCGATCGGCTCAACATTCATCACAGCGAAGCTACGACCGTCTTGACATAATCAACCCTCCTGTATCGAACAGCATCTCGAGCTTCAGTCCAATTCTCCGGCATTGACTGCAAATTCCTCGCCACGAAAATAATCGACATCGTTCCAACCAGGCGACCGCGATCTGTCGAGCCCCTACCAAGTAGGCAGGTTTAGCCTGACTTGCGACAAGCTCGATTGCACAAAGCCTTTTCGTGCTTCGGGCTCACATCGCTATGGAAGTCGCGCCATCGGATCTGAGCGCCCTGGCGCTACAAAATGCCAAGCGGTCGAAAGCTCTATTCGGCACTCAACCCGCTGAGTCGGCTCGCAAACGGTTACGAATCCTCGACCCAGCCGATGCGCAACTTGAGAAAGAGGCCGTCGCCCTGCGACTACACGCCGAGTACGCCGACTTGAGAGAGCTACCTGCTGCGCTGGCACAGAAGCAGGCCAATGCCGCGGGCGCGCGAGGAAAAGGGCCACGGAAACCGGCAAGTGGAGGACCCGGCGTTGCTGCCGGAGCTGCTCCCGAGGATCGGAAGACGCAGAAGCTCATCGAGGGCATACCCAGTAAACTAGCACCGAGCGGCTCAATATCGTCACCGTCAAACGCGCTCGTTCGCTCGACACGACAGCAACCCGCCCCTACACCTGGCATAACAGGTGGCAGCAACTCCTCACAAGCACTTTCCACAGCTCGCTCTCAGGCTGCTCACCATGTGAAGCCCGACTGGCACCCACCGTGGAAGCTCATGAGAGTTATTTCGGGTCATCTCGGCTGGGTGCGTGCTCTGGCCGTAGAGCCGGAAAATCAGTGGTTCGCAAGTGGTGCAGGCGATCGAACCATCAAGATCTGGGACTTGGCTACTGGCAACTTGCGGCTGACTCTGACTGGCCACATCTCCACAGTTCGTGGGCTGGCTGTATCACCACGGCATCCCTACCTGTTTTCTTGCGGAGAGGATAAAATGGTGAAGTGCTGGGACTTGGAGACGAACAAGGTTATTCGACACTACCACGGTCATTTGAGTGGCGTCTACACATTATCGCTGCATCCGACGCTTGATGTCCTGGTTACGGGAGGCCGCGATGGTGTTGCTCGCGTCTGGGATATGCGCACCCGTAGCAATATCCACGTCCTCTCTGGCCACACACAAACAGTTGCCGACGTCAAGTGCCAGGAAGCCGACCCTCAAGTGATTACAGCGTCGCTAGACTCGACTGTCCGGCTATGGGACCTGGCAGCCGGCAAGACCATGTCCGTTCTTACTCACCACAAAAAGGGTGTCCGCACGCTTGCACTGCACCCAACGGAGTTCACCTTCGCTACCGGCAGCACAGGCAGCATCAAGCAGTGGAAGTGCCCTGAGGGTGCTTTCATGGGCAACTTCGAGGGCCACAATGCCATCATCAACTCGATGGCTGTCAACGAGGATGTACTCTTTTCCGGCGGCGATAACGGTTCAATGAGCTTCTGGGACTGGAAGACAGGTCACCGCTTCCAGGCTCTCGATTCGATTGCTCAGCCTGGTTCACTCGATGCCGAGGCTGGCATCATGAGTTCGACCTTTGATCGCACCGGTCTGCGTTTGATTGTTGGTGAAGCTGACAAAACTATCAAGATCTGGAAGCCAGATGAGAAGGCTACTCCCGAGACGCACCCGCTGGAGTGGAAGCCGACGCTGGCTAGGCGCAAGTACTAGACTGCTGGCAAGCTGACTTGAAGGGGTGGTAATGGCTGTATATAAATTGTACAAAAGCTACAGATTCAGCTTTTGCAAAATAGGAAACGATACCCTTGTTATTAATTTCCAAAGATGACAACTTGGTCTTGAGGCTGGTGGTTGCTTGTGCATGTCTCGAGCTCTTGAAGTCTGCACTCGTTCCAGAGGTACGGGCGTCCACGGTTTCAAATGGGCTATCAGATTTTTGGACGTTCGAACGCTCAGAATGGTCGAATAGAGAACAAGGTTCCAGTCGATCGGGTTCCAGGAATTATCATTCAGCCCACCACGGTTACTTCCCTCTATAAACGCTTAAATAAAAACCTCAGAAAGCTATACCAAGAGCCTTGATCTCCGGATCATCCCGAAATGCTAATTTGACCTCCTCGTCACCAACAGCGAGTCGGACTTTGCTCGGCCTCTCTGCCCTCTGCGCCTCAAGAAAAATGATCCCTGCGCCTGTGAGGTCGACAGCCGCGCTGCCAATCCCAGCTAGTCGAACAGACTTGAAGTCCTGCTTGCGCACTACCGATAGACCGCCGTGAGCGCTGATAGTACCTACTGTACTGCTGCCACCGGTCGTGGCATGACCCAATCGCCGGCTCTTGAGCAGGCTGACTCTTCGAGATCCGGCGTCGATTACCAGGGCACGGTTCATCTCTTCGATAACATCGCCGAAGGTGCTATCTGGTAGACCACTCCGCTCGTTGCGCACCAGCAGAGCCGCGAGAACGAGTTTCGAGGCAAATGGAAGGGCACGCAGGTATTGCTGCAGTGGGCTCGAAGTGGCTTCATTGATGGCGCGCTTGACAGTGGCAATCGTGACTCTGCCTTTCGCGCCTTTAGGCTTGGCGCTGGCTCCTGTAGCTTCGGCGGCCTCTGCCGCTGCCTTGGCTCGCTTGCTCGGTGTGCCTGGGCCGCTGCTGGCAACTGCAGTGCTGTCTTTGTTCTCAGCCTCCGCGAGTTCGACTGCTCGCCGACATATATCGAGGGCGCGCCGCGCGTCTCCGCTGACGGCGGCGACCTTGCGACTGGCGAATTGCACGGCGTCGGACTCGACGATATTGCCGGGTACGCCCTCCAGCCGGGACTGGATAATCTTCATCAGTTGTTCGTGGTTGTAGCCTGGGAAGGTTATTCGTGTTAGCCCAAGACGACTGCTGATCTTGTTGCTAAGTGTTCGCTCGGGCAAGTCCATTGTATTGGCGACCGCCAGCACGATGAGACGAGAGTGGCGAAGACCGGGCCAGTTGAAGAAGTTGTACATGACACTTTGATTCTTGGTGACGAGCTGGTCGAGCTCGTCCATGAGCACCACGACTGGTACTCTTCGGGGACTTGGATGGTTAAACTCGCGCTCAAGAAGGTCTAGGGCTTGACTTGGCGATACGCGCTGGCCACGCAATGCTTCCCATAGCAGCGAGTAGGATTGATGAGGATCTGTAATCTTCATGCCGTTGATCTCGACGAAAATGAAGTCGTCCAGTTCCTCGGCTTGGACAGCTTCGTCGAGACGCGAGACAACTTCTCTGACTGTGGCTGTCTTGCCGGTGCCAGGCGTGCCAGAGATGTAGATGCATGCTCCTGAGCCGTCTGTGATAGCAGCTTCGAGGTGCGAGTAGACTACTGAGAACTCTGACTCTCGACAGGGTAGACTGGTGGGAACGGATGCTACGTGCAACTGTGCCCTAGCGATTTGGAATGGGGATGCTTGGTGGTGAGAGGGTGAAAGGGTGCGTGTAGCAAGGGGAGTAAACTCGAGAGCTTTCTTGATCACGATCCTGGAAGCGCATGTCAGCTTTTATTTTAAGCATTGGCATTTGCGCAGAGTTGTACTTACTTGCGGTGTGTAGGGGTAAGGGCGGTGGAAATCTTCTGCTTCTTTCTTGGGGTGGTTGGCGCTCGACCCGTTGCGATCATCTCGTCGTCGTCATCTTCGTTCTCGTCTCTGTCGAGCGGGACTTCATAAACTTCTGATTTGATGTCCTTGGTCTTGCGCTTCTTTCTCGTCGATTGTGTTCCCTTCTCGATAATTTCGAGTAGTGTGACCATGTCCTCCTCGCGGCCTTGATACACATCCTCCCATACCAGCTCATTGGTGTATGTGGTTGTTCTCACGTTGCATCCTCTGCGGCACACAAATGTCCTTCCGAAGCCTGGTGATGTCTTAGGGATCTTGCCTGTGGGGTATTCCTTCATGAACTCCTGATACGACATGATAATCGCCTTTCCCTGTATCGACGATAAAGAATTGATGTCATGGTCAGGAGTTATGTAGACTTCATTCGGCAAGAAATCCGTCCGTTTGCGATTCTTATTGCGAATCTCTTTTTCATTGGCAAACCACAAGAAGTTGGCCGCTTGGTCGCCATCCTCGTCCCGCTCGACAAAATCCGAGATAATGGCGACCCATGAATCGGCCTGGCCCTCAGCCCGCAATAGTACGCAATCGCCAATGTGATACTCCGCGCCTCCACGACTCGCTCCTACAATTCTCTGCCAGTTGTCATCCCCGCGCTTCCGCTTGCGAGCGGAAGACGGCGTCGCGGGCGCCGCTGTGGTGATCCACTGCCACTCATCGTCGGCAGCCTCGTCGCTGGAAGACTGCTGCTGGTCCTCGTGGTCACTCATGTCGACATCGTCTCCTGCCTGCAGGGCCGAGCCTGCTGGCAACGGCGAAGGCGAACGGCTGGGCATTGGACACGGAATGGCTGGGCAGTGGCTTTTCTTGCCTTGAAATGATTGCGGTGGTGTTGGTCGATTTGCTTGTCACTGCCCAGAAAACGCGTCTTGCTACGCGATGCGACGCTATCAAGGGGCTACCTGAACGCGAGATCACATGCAGTGTAGAGTGCAAACGCACAGTGCTCATAGGTGGTTGCTGAGAGTGCCGCACAGGCCAGGGTGCACGCTGGTGCGGACCGTGCGCAGGACGTCTTTGCACATTGTCTGTTTCCGTACTACCTAATTGCAAGCACCTTCCTCAACATCAGTTCTTCATTTTCAAAATAAGGCAAGGCGATCATCATATTATACACAGAATTCAGTGATTTGGATACCACCGGCAAGATCGAGATGTTTGAGGTTTTGAGGGCTCACGACAGCTTGCTAACTGCAGTGGTGCTGCTCAGGATGAGGGTCACAGGTTCAAAGGTTTAGTGGCTGAAAGCTCCAGGGACAAATCGCACAAGGTGACAAGGGTGCCAACTCATCGTAACTTCTCTACCACTCGCTGTCTGTCGTGCTCGAACTTGTCAACACTATGGATCTGACTGAGCGAAATCTCAGCAAGCAGATAGGCAATCATCTTGAGTCACTCTCAGCTCTCGCATTTTCGCAGTTGGCACTTAAATGTGCATCATTGGCTGACAGAACCTTGAGGTCATGTATTCAATACTTCTCGAATACCTTGCGGTTGTGCCTAAAAATGCAACATTGGGGCCCAGGACAACTTTGCGGTGGTTCTATTCCTATTGCTCTATACCTGCGGACGTTTGAACGTCTCAACATATTAACCTCTCGGCATTGAACCTCTATAGCTGTGAACCTCTAAACTCCTGAAAATCCATGCCCCCGAACTCGAGAAAACTGTACCTATTGCGCGAAAGGTTACCAACACCAACAAACTGATGCGGAAGGTATGCACTAGGTCGCGAGGACACCATGGTGACACTACTCAGAATCGGCGAGAAAGGACTATATCGCGACTACAAACCCTCCTTCGGTCACATAACCACGGAACCTCAGAACCCCTCCTCCCCAAATCTCAAAGTCTCTCCTTTAATGCCACGAAAACTGCCTCCGCACTGGCAAACAACAGACCGTCCTCCCCCTCTAATCTCGCGCCCATGAAGCACTTGCGGCCCTCGATCTTTTCAATCGTTGAGATCACGAGCACCACACCGGGCACCGGCAGCGCGCGGTAGAATCTCGTGTTCAAGTAGCCTGTCATGGAGGTTGTGCGGACTAATCCGCGTTGGTGGTTCAGCCGACCGTGTAGGCCAAGGACTTCGTCGAGAATGGTCGCAATAGCGCCCCCGTGTGCGGTCGCAGGGTAGCCCGAAATGAGGTCTGAGAGGGACAGGAGGGTTTTGAACTCTGTTATGAGGGGGGGTGCTGGGGGTGGTGGTGCTGCTGCTGTTTCCGTCCCTGGGGCTGGGGTTGGTGAAGGCGATGACGCCTGTGGGGATGTGGATGACGGTGGATCATGGTAGAAGCAGACCATATTAGGAATCGTTGAAGGGGTATTCAGCGTGACGCTGATGAACGTGTCGTGCTGCGCCTGTGGCGGCTGGGCCCTGTAAGGGGGCAGCCATATCGTGGTATTCTTGCGGTTGAGATGCTCTGCACACCATGGAATAGCGGCGAAATAGGCTACGTCTTGTTGATTTTTTTCCATTGTGATGGTTGCTTGCCGGTGGCCGATATCAGTGTTTTTTTTGTCTTCGTGAGTGAGTGAGCAGTTGTGTTTGGTGGTCGCTCGGTTCTGTCGTCTCTGAGCGCCTTATCGTTAAC
The DNA here is from genome assembly GCA_031142775.1 of Microdochium paspali. Lineage (NCBI taxonomy): Eukaryota > Fungi > Ascomycota > Sordariomycetes > Xylariales > Microdochiaceae > Microdochium > Microdochium paspali. The sequence continues at coordinate 555,800 of JAVBIV010000007.1, forward strand.
CTCGGCTGTTTGACGTGTTAGCGCACACGACTCGGGTAAGTCGAGGAATGCGATTTTGGAGGCCTGAGATCCCCTTATTGAAAGTCCTTTCTATCAAACGTAGTTCGAACCACCACAATATCGCAAATCTTTTGTTGAGGGAAAAGTAAAGGCCGGGGAGAAGTCGGCTAATCATTGAACGACAGCGACAGACCAGCAATATCGTGATGTGGGGCCGAGGTTCACGGCAAGCTTCGGTGGTAAGTATGGGGTCCCAGGGGGCCCGAGCAGCAGCACGAACATGGCAACACAACGTTTCGAGAGAACTGCATGAAAGAAAGAAACCCAACGCTTGCAAGCCTGTGGACAGATGACATGCGCGGTATAGTGAGTGACACGATGGGGTCTGAATTTTCAGAATCAGACGCTCAGCATTGGCGTTTCACGATTACCAGCCAGAAGATCTCAGTTGCACTATCCCCAGACAGCTGGGGAGCTTTTAGAATGAGAATGTAGCTCAGTTTTCTCACGCAAAACATACGTCTATACTTGCGTGCATGTATGCTTGTATATGTATCCTGAGGTATTGGTATGTACAACAGCTGGTCATGACGGGAGGGGAAGAAATAAGAGAGTTGGGGGTATATATGTAAGAAAAGGCAGAAGTCAAGAAGAGAAGCTTGACATCTGAAAGAAGCGAAAACTTGGAAAGCCAGTTCTGAAAGCCCGGGCGAAATCGCCAGTCACTTTCTTCAAGAAGAGTAAACGGCCACCCAATGGACCTCCATCATGGCACCGTAACCATCGAGGGTAGCCGCGTTGGGCGGGCCAGGCCAGTTGCCGCCAACAGCGACGTTGAGAGTCAGGTAGAGTGGGCTGTGGGCGAGGGAGGCCCAGACAGCCTCGTCGTTGATGTCGGCGCCGCAGGCCGACTTGAAGGTGTTGCCATTGAGCTGCCAGGTGATGGTCTGCGCACGCCAGTCCGAGTTGGTGAGGTCGATGATGGCAGCCCACTCGTTAAAGACACCGTCGGCGGGCATAGTGGTGGGTGTCTGAAGACCGTGCATCTCATTGCAAGGTCCACCGCCCAGTTGTCCGCAGTGGAGGGTGCCCCAACCCTGGTCCTGGCCGCTGACCTGCTCGAAGATGTCGATCTCGCCACACTGTGGCCACTGGGTGCCGTGGCGCATGGCATCGCCGAGAGCCCAGAAGGCAGGCCAGATGCCCTGTTTCATCTCACGGGGGTTGGTGCCCATGAGAATGCTGGCGGCGAGCTTCATGATCTTGCCGGGTGCGGGTGTGAATGACTCCACCGTCTCTATCCGAGCAGAGGTCCATTGTCCATTGGAGTCCTTGCGAGGGACAAACTGGATGGACTCACCACCGCTGATTTGCAGATTGTTGCTGGTCGAATCGTAGTCCTGGACCTCGTTGTTGACGTGAATGTCGTTCACAGGAGACCACTGCTCCCAATTGGGAGGGGAGCCGGCGTCACCGAGGAAGGAATCGGACCAGACCACATTCATACCAGCAACCGGAGGAGGGTCAATAGCAGCGGCCAAGCCGGCCCAGAGAACGGCTGGGACTAGAGTGATGAGGTTCTGCTGGAAAAGCATTTTGTTTGTCGTTTCTGGGTATATAACGGTATTTTCGTCGTGAAGTTGGAGGTTGTCAAAATTGTTTGGAAGAGAGCGAAGCCGTCAACGATCTTGAGAAGAGTCTGTCAAGTCTAGAGTCGAATAAAAATGTCGAGTGGACAAAGTTCTGTCTTGCTGAAAAAATTGGAAGCTGAAACCAAATGGTGGTTGTGTGGTGAAAAGAGAGGTGACCGGACCGGGGCCGTCGTGTGTGAATGAGAAAAGACTGTGAAGCTTGACTTGCAAGACACGAGAAAGGAAGGACAGACTGCTGAACAGACAGAGTCTGGTAGAGAACGAAGAGAGTGGCAAGACTCGTAGACTAGGCCGGCGCAACGACAAGAGCCGGGGACGTGGAGGATATATACACATTGAGCCATCGCTGGGGGGGAACCAGCCCAGAACCGTGTTGCGGCGACTGAACCCCTGAGAGACTGTATCAAGTGAGACAAGCCTGGTGTAAGTCGATTGGCCGTAACCGCCGCAGCGGAGCCTCGCCGGGAGTACATCCCATGGCCAATGTGTTGGCGGAGCCTATGGGTGCGCCACGCGAGCCAGAGACAAACCTGGAAACCCCAAGGCTAAGGGATGCGTTGACCACGTCCTAACTCTGGGCAGTCTCTTGACGTGGTCTACAGTCTCCACCCTGGCCAGCAGAAGGGAAAATGGACGATACACTGGACCCTTGCTGGACCAGGGAAGGAGACGATCGCTCCGCGGGCGAATCAGGGCACAGAAGTGCCCTCTCCTCGGACCGCCCCATGCAGAGCCGCTCGATACTATCTATGTATGACCGCGAAAAGGTATCCGCTTGCATTGACATGAAACATCGCCTGCTGTCTGTTATCAGCAGCAGACTCCGTACAGGCTACTTGTACCTACTTGAGTACCTAAGTACTCAGTTAGTGCGCTCGCAGGTGACTTGGCACGGATAGTGGCAGTGTGATGCCTGTAGGACTGTTTGCACTATGGTTCTTCATCACATTTGGCGGTCTCATCATTGGCGGCGGCGGTGTTGTTGTTGTTGCTGTTGCCGTCGTTGTCGTAACTGATTGTGGCGAGGTCAAGACTTGCAAGGCTGTGCGTGCTGGCATTGCTGTTGCATGGCGGTCTGGCCCATGGGCCATGATCGACACAGCATAAGAGTGCCCAGCTTGGCCGTAATTAGAGAAAGCGCTCTGCGATCTCCTTCCGGACGCTGGGCCGAAATCCACATGGCGAACAAGATGACTCGATGCGAATGTGGGAACTTGTGCTTGTGGCCTGGGGCATGGAAGCGCTGGCAAAAAGGGGAAAAGTGGGATGCAGTGGTGCTGGCAGGGATTGTGAAACCGCACAGCCTGCCGGCATTGACATCTGGACCTTTCATCATCCTCGGGCCCTGTGCCGCCCACGCGAGCCGCGCATGACTGGACAAGGTCGCTACTACATATCTGAGTCTGTCACCATGTAGTGTCGATCATTCGAAGCCTCGCCCACAACCTGGAAACTCCACCCGGCGGGGAGTCCAAGAACTACACAAGAGACCTGAACTGAGACTTGAGCGGAATGAAGCGCGCGGCTGCTTAGCGCAGTCTGAGGTACCGTGGGCTAGTCAGGCGGGCAAGCCCAAGGCATGGCGCTCGTAGGATCTCGTTGCCCTACACAAGCTCATGCCTCAAGGGAACTTCGGCATCCAAGGCACTTGCTTGTCACTGCGTCTTACTGCTGGCTACTATGCACCATATTGTGTGGATGATTGGACTACAGACGCCCCACGGAAGCAAGCACAACATTCCAGGGTGCAGACATGCCTTATCAGTGCAGGACGTAATTATGCTCCCCTCCAATTGGCAATGCAGCGCTCTGAAAAGTACTTTGAGTCGTTAGCATGGCATCGGCTTTGGAGTTCCTTGTCTCAGCTAGATCGCGCTGGCTCCAGGCTTGCACCCTTATACTCAGGCTCGGCGCGACAGCAATGGTGGCGGGAGGACAGAGCGAGCATAGCAGCACCTGAGACGGAGATCTGATTCAACTTGAAGAAACACAAGGCGGACTGTTAAATCTCCTAGAGTAGGCTGAAGAGGTGAGCGGGGGTATCCTGTGAGAAGCACCTAGCCGGCCTTCCCAAGTCGAAACTGCGGGACTCTAATTAGTATCCACTTTCACCTCCACTGCTCTTTCGGTCGGCCAGTTACACGCAGCAAGGGAATGAATAATGAGTGATTCGAAACATCCGTCCACTACGCACATGTGGAGAGCTCGTCCCCTCCCCCCCTCCCCCCTCGAACACACGAAAAGACTTTAAACAATTTCTGCAAGGCAATTCGACATGCGAACTTCCGGTCAAGCTGTTTCCTTAGGTACATCTATGAGATCCACTTGTCACAAACCGCAAGACTCCCCCCTTGCTTTACCTGCTTGCCACTTTTGCAAATTCGAAGCTTGAGATTCAGCCTTGGTCGTGCGCCTACAGCGTAGGCACACTGATCTCAAACTCTGTGTCCTCGTGGCCATTCTCCCCTGGTACCAAGAGAAGGGGTGGTACCTCTTCCGATCCATTACTGGCAGCAAGCACGCCTCGGAGTGATCATCATTGGCTCGGTGAGAGACTCTGGCTTTGTGTTTCATATATCTTGACATGCTTCAGTGTGGAAAAATCCAAACCCATCCATGCCGTTGATGGTTCGCTCAGAAGTTTGACATGTTTCCTTGCCCTAATTGTGTTGCTTTTAACCACTGTTGAGATGACACTCAAATTTCGTAAATCTTGTGTTTGCTCAAAGCCAGAGCAATGCTCCCACGTTGTTATTGAGCACGCAAGAGTGTTCTGATGAGTCAAGATGAAAGCTTATCCGCTGCCCACGACTCGCTTCAGAAACTCTCACCTATCTTGTGATTTCTCTTGACATTATTAGAGTAGGCTAGCTCTCAAGTTTTGATCCGTTGAAACAAGAGTGGCGACGTATAAAATCCACAACCTCGAACGAGAGATACGATGATTTTGTAGTGACAAGGGTGCAAGCCCCGGATTTCGCACTACCTCTATCTACAAGCCTGGCAAGGTCGTGACAACGTTGGGCATAATGCCTCGCCGAGAGCGGAGGCGAGAGGCTTGGTGCAAGTGAGGGGTTGGAGTCAACTGCACTCCTCTCCACGTCGGGCAGCTGGCGTGCATAGGGCATATACGCAAAGGTTAAATGGCTTGAGGGTGAACGAAACGCAACTTGAGGCACCTTTTGTGAAACTTAGCTAGCACGAGTTGGCCGTGATTTCGTTGTGTTCACAGCTTGCTCAGTGGTAGTGATAAAACTCGCAGATAACGATTGACTCAACCACTACGAACACACTGAGACCGACATCGACGACTGCACGATTGAACACCATGGAAAACTTCGCGATCTATCCTTCTCTCCGTAACCGCGTTGTCCTCATCACAGGCGGAGCAGAAGGTATCGGTGCCGCAGCGGTAGAGTTGTTCTGCAGACAACAATCCAAAGTGGTATTCCTTGACATCAGCGAGTCCTCCGCCTCGACGCTCCAATCTCACATCGCCGAGATCCCCAATGCAACCAAACCGGTATTTATGCACTGCGACGTGACGGACCTCATCCGCCTTAAACAATGCGCCGACGAAACACTCCGCCAGAACAATGGCGTGATAGACGTACTCATCAACAACGCCGGCGCGGCGGGCGCGAAAGCCCGCGTGCCCACAGAGAAAGTTACACCAGAGAGCTTCGATTTTGACGTCAACGTCAACTTGCGGCATCAGTTCTTCCTTACCCAAGCAGTTGTCCCGGCAATGAAGGCTCAAAAGAAGGGCAGTATAATCAACATGGGGAGTATCACTTGGCGGATTCCCGCGACGGAGCTGCCCGTGTACACGCTATGCAAGGCCGCGGTGCTGGGTATGACGAGGACGCACGCTCGCGAGTTTGGTGCAGACAATGTACGGGTGAATAGTATCATGCCTGGCGCTATTGCCACGGCGAGACAGATCAAAGAGGTCCTGACGGATGAGTATCGCGCTGAGGTCATGGCTGCGCAAGCGCTGCAGAGGGACATCATGCCTGAGGAGGTCGCGAGGGTTATGCTGTTTCTCGCGGCGGATGATTCGAGTGCTATTACGGGGGCTAGCTATGTTGTTGATGCTGGATGGGTATCTGATCCGTAGCTGGAAGTGGATGTGAGCTTGGCTGTGATGGACGGCTAGATTGGCAGCAGACGACAGTAAACGGAGACTGCTATCGTCCGTTACTGTAGTGGCTGGGAATGACACCGTGATTGATGACAACCATCTTAGTATTACCATGGCACAAGTTATGTTCATTTTAGGCGTCAAGAGTTCATTGATATCCGTTTTCAATGCCATACATGCAAAGCCCACGACGACAGAAACATTATCGACGCTTGGGCGTGAAAGAGAGAGACCCAACCATAGACTCCAAATGCAACCGGCCCTCAGTCTTCCGTGAGGCGCCACCGACGGCTGCCCCGGCAGATCAGGCGCTTGTTTTGTGATGTGCTGCAAGTTCAAGTTTTTGTGTGCATTTATGCGGTCTCCTCCTCGCCGGCAAGCGCGCTCCGCTTGGCAGCCTGTCTCTCGGCCTTGCGCAGACGAGCGGCCTTGTTCTTCTGTCTCTTGGCGTCCATCTCCTCCTCAAGAGCCCGCTCACGGGCCTTCTCAGCCTTGGCACGGTGGATCTGTCACATTTGTTAGTCGGCTGGTCCTATGCAAGACGGTGATTATCGCCATCAACTTACGTGCTCAACGAGCGCTCTCTTGTGCTTGAAAGCGTTACCCTTGCTGGAGTGGTAGAGCTCGTGGTAGAGGTGCTTGTCGATCTTGCCAGAGGCACGGTACTTGACGAGAAGACGGCGGAGGACGCGAAGGCGGCGCATCCACAGAACTTGCCTGCAGAAAAGATCATTGTGAGTCCGTGCTCAAACATAATAACTCCATCGTAAGACCACAGGCAGAGCTGTTTCACTTGTGGCCGTATTGCCCACTGGTTTCGGGAAGAGAGATACGTACTCAGGCATACGGGCATCGGCGGTACCCTTTCTCTTACCGTAACCACGGTGTCTGCCTTCACGTCGGGACAGGTTCAGCTCACGGGCACGAGACCGGGAGTGCATGGTGACAGGCTTGCGGATGATAAGGCCATCGCTGACGAGCTTGCGGATGGTCTGGCGGGAGTTGGCGTTGGAGATCTCGGTGATCTCGTTGGGGTCGAGCCAGATCTTGCGCTCACCGCATCCGATGACGGACGCCGCCAGGCGCTTTTGAGTGCGGAGGTTGACCCTTTTAGAAGAGATTAGCCATTGCTAAATTGAATATCTGGCCGTGTCAAGTGAGTGCGCGATGCGATGATGGATTCTGCGGCGACGATCTGATCCGAATGCGATATTCAATGCCTTCTATGAAGCGAAGCATCATACTGGCTGTATTGGAGGCGAAGGCATAGTGTAATTAGCGATCCTTGTTGAGTGCAGTCGCTGTAATCCGAGATGTGTGATAACGTCGCTTTGTGCTTTGCTATTTCACAAGATGCCTTCGATCCCTGTGTGCTTCTTCGGTATCGAGATTGTTGAAACATCGCTGACTGTTGTGCTGAGTCGTGACTGATGAGGCGTTCGTGATAGTTCGAGGTCGACCTGAAATCGTTGATGCCATCGGGTCTCACCCGCCGCAAGATCCTCCATCAAGCCCGCCACAAGCCATGCACCCGCGCAAAATCCATCATCAAAAACCGGGCACTCATCGAAGACAGTGACGCAGGAGCGGCTCGGGGACACTCACATCTTGATTGAATTGACGGCGTGGATGGCCCGGTTGTTGGTATGCTGTGAGGGTTAGTAGGGACGAGGGTTGCAAGCAGAGGAGAAAAAACCTAAGAGAGAGGGGTCTGGCGCTTTTGGTGACTCGGCTCGCTGTGCACACACACTCGCACTCTGGGCTGCTGGACGGGCAGGGCGGAGCACACCTTAGGCGGGAAAAGCGGGTACCAAAGCCCGTGAATTTCGGGCCCAGCAGCCCCTGCCGGACTATGCTGGTCAGAATGCTGAGCTGGATGGTGCGAAGTTGTGGAGGCGCTCTAGGCCCAAACAGGCTGCGTAAGCGAGAAGGGCCCGCTTGCGTCGAGTCACGTGAAACAGATGTCTCTCATCTCACGGCCAGGCACTGACCACCTCGAGCACTTGAGAACAATGGAGTCACTACTAGCACTGCGCCGGCGTGCTTCAACACCAGGACACATGACCCGATGAATCATGATAAGAGCGGAGATCCAGCAAACACCATGGGGGTTAAGCTTCAAGGGCTGCTGTATGCTAATCTTCACGATTTTTTGGAAGCTCTATTCGGCGTCTGCATCTTGTTTTGGTTCTACAGGCTTCGCCCATAGACGTGCACTGGGTCAAGGCACGACTGTTGCATCATTTTGAGCTGGGCCTCACTGTTCCTAGTACCAGTAAATCACCGCTTGTTGCCTTCGTGAATCACATTCATATTGTACAGAAGATCTAAACTTTTTGACTTCAACCAATGCAACGCTAAGGCGATTACTTTTCAACCTGTGTGCACTGCGATTCGGAATTCAATCATCCGTGGCAAACACACCACCTCCCATATCTACCGCGCCCACACTCCAGATCTCCTTTTCGTCCTCGACCTCGTCATTGGACAGGCCCAGACCACCCGCCCCGCCCTCTGCCTCTTTCCTCTCTCTTGCCTGGTTGCCAAGGCGTAGTGCGACACGCTTGAAGTAGTCCTGCATGCTCCTCTTGGTATTGGCCGGAAGAGACTCTCCGGCCGCAGCCATGTATTTGTCAAACACCTTGCTTTCCTCTTCCACAACACTGAACAATTCCACAAACGCAGCTTCAGCAGCAAGCTTGACTGGTATCACAGGGTCTCGCACAGAGGCGAAGACTTGTGGCGCGAGCAGGGCGAGATGTGGCCGAATCATATCCATATCCGTTCGCGAAATGGTCCGCACAATGACGAGCGCCAGCCGCCGGGAGTCTGTGGGGTTTCCGGGCGCGATGATGCTCGCAAGAGCCGTGAAGATGGGCTTGATCGCTTCGAATGATTTGGACGACTCTGTCATGAGATATTTGCCGGTTGCCAGAATAGCATTGTCCGCCACGAACAGCTGCCAAATATCACAGTCAGTCTCAAATCATAATCCATAATGTGGAATGGCTGCACTTACATTCTTATTAGACATCCCTTGGCACAGGATGTCAGGGAGGTCTTCTGCCATTGGGCTGTCCAGCAGGGTTTGTGGCGACTCGACAAAAACAGCGTTGAGCGCCAGGATAGAGGCGTTCGTGAAGTGTGTTGTTGTGACACGATTTTTCATGAGGTTGTTAGCCGCCTCGGCCGGTACATTCTTAATCAGTGCACCGAGAAGCTTGGCGTTCGTGATGGTCATATTGTCGTCCTTCATCTCAGTCTCCATATCAATCAGGCCCAGGACAGCTGTCCTCGAGCTCTCTCCCATGTTCGCTCCAGCCTTGCTAATAACCTCATATAAGGCTTTGAGCATGGCGGTCTTCACACCCGTATCTGTCGTCTTGGACCCGGTCACGAGCTCGGCAATCAGAGGATCTACGCGAGGAGTAAACTTGATGAGTGTTCCGAGAGCCTTGGCGGCACGAGATCGGAGCATCTCGCTGGTAGGATCCGCCAGAGATCTAGCAAAAGTGCGCTGCAGTTGTGGTAAGAAAGGCTTAAGAGCTGTTGGCATCTTCTCAAGCAGATTATTGAGAGTGAGCAGAATCGCTGCCTTTACATCGGTAGAACGCTCAGATACAACACGAATGAGAGGACCAGTGATCTGCGTGACGAATGGCTTAAGTGAGTTCTCGCTCGTGCGGTCGACGATGTCCGAGATTGCGAGTGCGGCGTTCGTGCGCTGATCTGGAGTGCCGTTCATGAGACCTTGGAGGAAGATCGGCAGGATGGCGTTAATGCCCTTGGGCAGCTCGAATCCGGGAAGATTGACGCCAGCAACACCAACACGCAGTAAGGTCTGTCTTGTTGACGAGACCAGGCCCTCCATTTCTTCCTTCTTGAGTTTCTTGGTGAACTCGCTGAGTGCGGTCCAGGCTGCCTTGACGACTTCAGGATCTCTATCGTCAAAGGAGATGAGGAGAGCGCGAATGATGTCCTGGTTGTAGCGCGAGTAGTCCACGCTGCCATGGGAGAAGAAATTGGCGAGGCGGTATGCTGTGATCGCGCGCCGGCGGTGATCGTCATGCTTCACCAGTGCCAGCAAGACGTTCATGACAGTGTTCAATCCATCATATTCATCAACGGACTGGATGACCATATCGAAGGAGTTCTCCAAGTCAACACGAAGCTCCTCCCTGTCGGCATTGATGATATTGTCCATAAGAGAATTGATGATATTGGGCATCCGCCTATTCATGGCACCACCTGCCACCTGTGATAACGAAGCAAGAGCCTTGGCGTTGAAGGCAGAAATGGGCGGCGTAGTGAGTGTCGGGATAAGGTTGGGGAGGATGATGTTGGACCGCGAGTTGTCCGTAAGTAAGGTGAGTAAAGCCGCAAGAGCATTCTCAGCGTCACTCTCAGAACGCAAGAGATTGAGGAAGAATGGTAGAACTTGGTCGACGGCCCGCTTGCCAATGATCTGCTGTAATGAGTCGAAAGCCTCTGCTGCCGCCTCTCGAACATCTTCATCCGAATCAGTAAGAGCCGTGCGGACAACGGAGATCAAAGACTTCTCATGATCCTCAACGGCCTCCTCAGACGCTGATGCAATGAGCTCCTTCAGGGCCAAGCAGATACCCTGCTTAGCGTCGGTATCCGTGGAAGTTTGCAAGCCCTCCTCAAGAGTAGGTAGAAGCGTCGACAGGACACTATCGCCAGCCTTGCGAATAAGCTCGCCGAGGGCATTGCTGGCAATGACCTTATGCTCCATGTTCGAGCTTCCTAGCCGACGAATAATCAGTTGCGTGAGTGTCGGCGTAAGCTCCTTGAGGGTTCGTGGAGTAGCCACGAGAGCTTTCCACACAGCCACAGCGGCAGCACGGACTGCACCGGCCGTGTCGCAGCGACAGATGTAGAGTGCTGAAAGGATCTTGTTGCGCTTTTCTTCGCCGAGCACTTCGCGCAGAGACGCGCCAGCCTCCTTAGCATCCTCTTCGGCTTCCTCCTCGTCAGCATCGGTCTTGCCTGTGATACCTGTGAGATTGAAGAGGAGGTCGCCAACAAGTTCCACGGAGCTGAGCCGGATTCTGTAGCTGTCATCTGCCAAACCGCGTTCAAGTTCAGGAAGGAGAAGATCCACAGCACGAGTTGCGAAGTTCTTGACCAAGAGTCGTCCTGCGCGCAGCGCTGTCTCACGAATAGACTCGATGTCGTCTGCAAGACCAGCCAAGATTGGCGGGATGATCCTGCCCAAGTAGTTTGCGAAACTGTTGCCAAAACAAACGGGCAAGAAGATGAAGAGAGACATGAAGCCTTCTCTGACTGCTGCCTTGGAAGATTCCACGTTTTGCAATATAGTCGGTAGTGTTTCCTCGAGTCTTGTCGTGCCCAAACCCGCAAGGACTTCGGACAAGGCCTGAGCTGAACCCAAACGATCGCCAGCACCAGTATCGGATTTGAGAGTCTGCATAAGACTAGGGATGAGTTCGGGCAGGGCATCCTCGCCGAGCTTCTCGACGAGAGATCCAAGGGCCCGCGACGCCGTGGCTCTCGTTGTCGGCACGGGGTCGACCGCTGCCACCCTGAGACCAGATACAAGCACGGGCAGATGCGCAATCAAGTCCTTGCGCTCTGTGAGATGGGCAAGACTGCCGATGACTTGGGCAGCCTTTCTCTTTGTGCTCGAACGATCGTCTAGTCCACGTTGCAGAATGCGCGTGACAAGTGCCAGGGATGGGGCATCCAGGTAGTGCACAAACTGTACCTTGATAAGAGACTCGAGGGCATCATCGGTGTACTTGGTAGGATCGCTGAGAGCCTTCAGCAAAATATCGACGAGACTCTTGACCTCCGGGTTCTCGATAACCTCACCGAAACGCTTCAGACTCTTATTCGCGCCGGCACGAACTTCTTTATGGCTGTCGTTGAGTACTGCTGTGAGAGGAGGTATGATATCTGGCAGACTCTGCGCCAGCTGTTGAGGATCGAGGTAAGCCATGGCACCCAGCAGATCGCAGGCTCCACGCTTGCTGCGCCACTGGTCGTCGTCCAGTCCACGAAGCAGCGTGGGAAGGATTTGTTTCACACCATAGGAGCTCAGCTTGGCAAAGCAAGCCTTGGCAGCTGCCAAACAAGAGTCTCTTATATCGGCGTTGCTGTCTCCAAAGCCCGCAAGCAACTGGTCCACGATTTGAATGACATACGGCTCGAACAGGCGTCCGAGCATTGTGGGTAGCAGCTCGAAGGCTAGGAAAGCACCCTCCCGCTGCTGAGGTTCTTTCTTGTTCTCAGTTGCGCTCTTGAGGGTGATGATGATGCGATAATCGCGAAGCACCGAGATACCTCGGCCAAGGACAAGGCCTGCTAACCCATATGCTGCACCGCGTTTCTCGGCATACTTCTTTGAGTTCAGTAGCGTGTCGAGAATCTGATCGAAGTATTTTGAGGACTTATCGCTGCATGTCTTGACAAGAGGTGGCAGGCATTCCGCAACAGCATACTGCACAGTCTCAGAGGGTGTGCTTAGTGTCGCGAGGAGTCGGTCGAGGACGACCGGAATCTTGTCGTCACCAGACTTCAAGTGGCGAGCCAGTGCTCCGTACATGATGATAACGGCCTCGTTGACGCGGTCTGATGCTTCGGACCCCTTGTCTGGAGCAGCCAGAGTCTTCTCGAACGTCTTCATGAGTTTGTCAACAAGCGCTCTGCCGTGGAGCTCAATGACCGCGATGGCAGCCTCGAGCATTTCGCCGCGCACAGTTGCGTTCCGATCACCGAGCGGCCCTCCCTCAATGAAGAAGGAGAAGAACTCATCGATCTGGGTCTTCTGCAGAAGCGGCGCTAACTCCTTGAAAGCAGCTGCGAAACCATGTCGTGCCTCCCACGGGTCGGCAAGATCTGTCTTTTTGGGCATACCAAATTCATCCAGCTGGGGAACCTTGGGCTTTGCAAGCTCAGCGTAAGACGTTCGAAGCTGCTGGAGGACTTGATCAAGAGTGGACGGATGACTTTTGCAAGCTGCCGCAAGTGCTCTTGAAGAAGCCCTACGAAGCTGTGCGTCTTTGCTTTCGAGGTACGGCAGCATTCTGAAAGGGGTCTCCTTGGAAGTTTTGAAATCGCTCTCACTCCAAATTTCGAGACCCAGTTCAATATTCTCTTGTACATCGTCATGACACGAAATCCAGATCTCGTCAGAGAAATCAAGCTCGCTGATGTCCACATCTGCGCTGATTGAAGTGAGCACAGCTTCTCGTATAGACACTTGTGGCACGATAGCTCCCTTCGCAAGGACCTCCACCTCGGTAATGGTCATGTTTGGAGCGACACAACGCACCAGGTCCGAGAAGCAATCTTTGATAATCTTGTAGTGCTGGCCATACTGCTGCATGGCCGCAATCAAGATGGCGATAATTTCTGCCCTCGGAATGTTTTCGTCGGCACATACGTCTGTGTGTAGAGCCAAAATTTCGATTGCAAGAACCACTTGGGCATCTCGCTCATCCGCAGCTGCGCCCACACCACCTTTTCGAAGAATGGCGAACGCCAGTGGCAGCACATAAATCACAGAAACAGGGTCAAATGGCCGTTGTTCACCAGCAAAGTGAAGGCGATAAAGCACTCGCGTAACGAGCTCCTCTAGACCTTCCTCGATCAGGTTCTCTGGCAAAGAGTTGACTTCAAGCGCTCGGAGGGTGGCAACCCCAATGAAAGGGCGAACCGACCCTAGACGGCTCGTCACTTTGTCAGCACAGCTGATGTATGCCAGCGGCGCTGCATCACCAGTTATCATGCAGGCACCGGCCTCCATCGCTGCCAGCAAGGCGCTCACCGCAGGGCCGAGCCAGAGAGTTGCATCTGTCGGTGGCCCACCAACGAGACTGTTGACAATGCCGATACCGCGCATGAGCCGAGACTCGAGTTTTGAGATAGACTGTCGAATCTCGGATTCTTTCTTGAGCTGGGCGTTGACTTTGGCCTGTTCGTCAGCAGTGAGCTTCTTCTGTTGACCTTTCTTTGCAGCAAGTTGAGCTCGTAGCTCTTCTTCCCACTTGAGAGTGTCATAATCTTTCTGGTTCTTGTTTGGAACGATCTGAGACTTCTTCGCGAGGACATCAACAAAAGCTGTGCCCTCTGGTGTTCGGAATATTGCTGCCTCGACAGGGCCTACGTCTAACAACTCTGTCGCATCGAGATCTGCACGAAGCATGTCAATGATTTTGGAAGTCATCACCTCCGGTGCTACGAACACCAGGTCCGCAGCGGCATTGCAAGCGGCATGCTTAATGGCAACAGACTGCATCATGTATCAGCATGCATATCGGACCAGGATATGTATCTTGCACTGACCTTTTGTGTCGGACCCGTTTTTTCAATGACTTGCTCGATCAGTTCCTCTGCATGACTCTTTGCCAAAGTTCCTGGATCTAGTCCTGCCTTGAGACAAAGATCGATCCAGCTTATTCTGGGAATGAGCTGGTCACGGGCTAGAACGAGTACTGAACAAAGTCGCTTCTCAAATTGTGCTTCGTCGTGTATCGCAACCGAATCCTTCGAACATAGAGATCGAAGAGCAATGTTCAGATTATTAGTCTCAAACTTGGCGGCCGCTGCTACACTGTCCTTGTCGGTACTATCACAAGCCTCGACCCATTGCCAAAGTGCGGCAACTACGCTTTCGAACACGAGCGACGGCTGTTCAAAATATAAGCTGGAGATCTCCACACCTGTGGACTTCCGGACCGCAGCGGGCACAATGCTGGAGGAGAGAAGGTAGATTAGAGCCTGTCCCCAAGACACTCTCGCTGGTGTAGGAGCGATGCCAAGATCAACAGAAACGGCTGTCAGATTAGACAAAAACCATTTGCAATCGTCCTCGAGCATGAGGCGACTGTATATGCGATGATTCAAAAGGTAGGATGGCTTGGGTTCCATCGCGAAGCTCTCTTTCGTGACATCTGCCTTCTTCCTCACCGCCTTGGCTGCAGCGCTGTCGAGCTTGGAGAAGACCTTATAAGTGAGTGTTGCAAAAACAAAGGCGCCTGTGATCAGGCTGCTCTGGGCAGCTGAAGCAGGATTCTTCAAAATCTCGAACCATGTTTCTACAAGAGACGAGTAGACGGATTCTGCGAAGCTTGCCACATTGGCCGATAATGTTGAGGCGTCCGCAAATTGAGACAGAATCTCACCAGTGCGCAGGATCCAAAGACGGCGAGCAGCTATCTTCTTGTCCGCCAAGCCCTTGACAAAAGCCTCAGTGGTTGGTTTGCCCAGGTCTATATCATCTTGAAGCAGACGAACAGCCGCTCTCGCGATCAAACCAAGCTCCGAAGTCAGCGCGGCCTCGTTGCCTTCTTTAACCGCCACAGGGCTTAGTCCGCTAGTGATCTTTCCTGCAACTTCAGCTGAGAGCTCAACAGATCCGAGAAGCTCAGAATGGAGCACTCTGTGGTCAGCTGATGCTAGCTTTCCCGCCTTTAACGGGCTGAGAATCTCGTCAGACACTCCTTCAAGGGCCTTGATATTATGACTTCTCCCTGCTGCTGCCCTGAATGCAGTCAGCACCGCCGCTCGAATCGCGGGGTTGGTTGACTTGACATTTGACAGAATGGGCTTGAGGAGATGCTTGGAAAGGATCTCAGAGAAGTCAAATTCTGCGCGAACAGATCTGCACAGAGGACTGATGAGCTCAAGAACAACCTCAGGTGCTCGTAGAAGACCTTTTTCTACAGGTACTATGATGTTCTTGTTCAAGTCCTCCTCGTTGACGAAGTCCTGGAAGAAATCCCTGAGACCCTCGATGATATGCGCAGGCACTGGCGTGCGAGACCCAATGATCTCTCGCGTGTAGAATGTGAAGTAATCTGCCTTTTTGGTCTCAAGCAAGGCTCTTGCCTGATCGTGTCTGGCGCAAACTCCTGCCACGACGCCGAGCAGCACAGCGTTACGGGAAGTTGGCGCTGCACCTTTCGTAGTAAGAGCTGAAACAACGGTCTCTACAGCTTTCGGATGGAATTCCTTCGACCAGAAGGTCGCGCGAAGGCCCCTGCGTGTAATGACCAGGGCGGATTGGGCTGCTGTTGCTTTCGCAGTTGGCTGAAGACATCGTTCCAGGGCGGCGGCATTGGCGTGGATGATTTCAATGCCGCACTGGTCCCAAAGTGGCGTACCAGCGAAGCCACTGAGCAGAACCGAGCACCATTCCACCAGCACAAACGCAGCAGTGGGTGCCAAACCGGGTTTGTTGGCTTCTGTCCGAATAGCGCCAACGAACGGCACAACGACCTTGGGCTCGTTTGTGGTTGCAAAAACCGAGGCGAGGCATTTCTGGACGGCTCGTCGGGACGGTCTGTCGGTATAGTAGTGGTATGTGCCAAGAAGAAGTTTGAGAACGAGGGCAGTGGATTGCAAATCGAGCTCTTTTGCGCAAGGACTGTGTTAGCTTTTTGAGAAATTTCGAAGTATAAGATCGGAGTGTAAGTCTGACCTTTGGCCTGGACACGGTCGTCAATGGACCGCAGATGAGCTATACGGGTATTTGTGGATGAAGACGCAAGGGCCGCTCGGGTTGTCGCCCAGTCTAGGCTTTGGGGAGCAGCAGCTTCAGTCATGGTTGCGAGTTATTGCGACTGGGACATAGGGAATCGTGGAGGAGCTCGCCCCTCGAGCTTTGCGCAGGCTCTAAGATACCAAATCGGCGCCTGTGGCGAGTTGTGTGCAGCGCTTAAGGGATGGTGAAAACCGGGGGAGATGAGTTTGGCTGCGGGCCGCTCAGAATATCTCGAAACAGTGTTTGTAACTTTACTCGAGCTCTGCTCAAGTGGGCGCAAGCAGCATGAGCAGCGGGATTCTCGTGGTGGGGCTCACTGGAGGTTGCTGCCAAAATGCCCCGAATTGGCAGGCGGTTGCACAGCTTGATCGGTTCTGCCCCGTGCCGATGGCTCATTCTGATGGCCTCAGGACAATCCGACCCTGAGAACCGGTCGGCGAGCTGCTTACGGCAGGTCCAGGCTTTAGGCGGCAGAAAGCGGCGCTGGTCCGGTACTGCAGCACCCCAGCTTAGGTGCCTGACAAGGACCGTCCGCTCGGAGCGGCGCGGAGCCTGCCCATCAGCAGCACCCTTGTTTTATTTTCCCCCTCCTACGTCAGAGTGCCCCTCCACAAGAGCCCCTGGTATAGGTTTGTCCATCTGGATCCCAATGGGTGCACCCGCCTTTACAGATTCGACCAAAGCAGCCGCGATCCCACAAAATCTCGATTGCCGCTGCAGGCAAGTCTGAGCCTTGCATATCATGAGATCGTGTGGGCTCGTTTTCGATTCCTCCAGATCGACGAACAGCCCCAATACACCCGGACTGGCATCGCTTGTCATCAGACCAAGCTACCAGTAGCTGCACAGCTCCTGAATCTTATCTCTTAGACTTCTCACAACCAGGTACTACCGTGGACCAATGCTAGCAGCCTTGAGGTCTCAAATGCTGACATTGGTGTTTCCCTAGAGTGTGACATCACTGATAGGCACCACACCGATAAAACACACGCACCATCTGCTGCTTGCGTGATACTCCCTCCAGCACGTGCCTGGAGCACCACCATGGCTGGTGCGAAGAAGAAAAAGACAAAGCCAGCAGCGAATCCTGCAAGAGGCTTCGCCACCACTTCAGTCGCCTCGAAACCTGTTGCCCGCATCGAGCAAACGGAAGACGATGTCCCTGTGGCTGCCAAAGGGAAGTCAGACGCTGTCGAACCATCAAAGCCAGGCGGTACTGCAGCCACTTCCTCGACACGTCCAGAAAAAGAAGCGCCGACCGCGAAGGAATTATCTCCGGAGGAATTCGAGAAACATCTCGAAGAATCAGAACTTCAGATCATCGTTGAGAAACACGCGGAGAAGGTGCGACGAGATGCACAGCGCCAGAAAAGCAGGCTCGAAACAGACCGAAGGCTCTTGCGCAGTCAGGCAGAGGCCTTGAACATCAGAAAATGGCTGCCTCAGGAGCTTATGGACCATATTCTGGAGCTTATACAAGCCGAGAACCGCTTCTCAGCGTCAGCTGCAACTGCTACTGAGACAAGCTCAGCCAGCAAGCTGCCTTCTGAAGAAGAGCTCACGATAAGACTATGGACGCTTCAAGAAACGCTCACAGGTACTGCGTTTAGCGAAGAACGCGTCAAGGCAGCCATTTTGCATGTGCTCGACATCGCGACGTCCGTCAGCGCGACCACAAAGGACAGCATCTGGGGATTGGAAGAGGCTTTTGACTGGCTAGCACGAGAGTGCAGAGGGGACGAGCTACACAACTATGAACGGAAAGGGCAAATAACACGTCCAGGGTCAGGTACGTTATCGCAAAGGATGCGACTAGCTGGGGCACATCCGCTGACGCCGCTGAAGAAACACCAACGGACACTCCACTCGTGTCTGGTACCTCGACACCAGTAATCATCGAGCCCAAAACCGGGGCACGCAAGTCCAATGTCAAGAAAGGGTTCAATGTTCCGTCGCCGAAAAAGGCCACTCTTGTGTGTCATGAGGATATTGAGCCAGACGACCTCATACCAGCATATCTTGAAACGAAGGCCAAACTTTTCCAAATACAACGTCCACAACAAGACAAGACAAAGGTAGCAACTGGCCGCGCCGTAAATGCCGACAAATCTTCGGATGCCGATGACCTAGAGGAGCAGAAGCTTCTCGCCAAGGTTGATCGTATCGAGCAGGATGTACTTTTCGACAAGGCACTGGGGGACCAAAAATGGAAAATGGACAGGATTGTACTAGAAAAAGAGTATGCAGCTGCCAAGAAAGCAAAGGAAGATGAACTGAAGGCTACAAAAGAGTCAAATCAGGCTGTCTCGGAAAGCGAAGCCTCGGACGACGAGATTGCGCAAGAAGCAAAGAAGGTGGCTGCAGAGATATTGGCGCAAGACAACTCAGAGGATGATCAAGCTCTAAGCGATTTATTCGCGAGCCTTCCAACACAAGAGATCGACGAAAAGACTGGCCAAACCAGAAATGTGGTCAATGGCGCGGATGGCGTGAAGACTTATATACAGGATTTTGGCAAGTGGACTGGTGTGAATCCTATGCAGGTTTTGCAGGAGACTTGCAAATCAAGGTATGCTACAGAGCTATTGCTGGGCCTGCGCATAACTAACAATAGTGCAGGGATCCCAAATGTAAACTCGCATACAACATCGTTTCTGAGACATCGTATGCGACCAAAGCAATGGTTGTCATCTCTTGGACCAAGCCGCAACAGGTCCCACCTTGGCAGAAAGTGGCTCTTGTCGACAGCTACTGGCACCCGGAGCAGTTCGTTTTCACTATGAACTCTATCGCTGCGTCGACCAAAAAATCTGCAGAGGCTTATGTGGCCACGGTTGCGCTGTTTTCAATATTCAATCTAACGAAAGAGGACAAAGTCCACTTGAAGTTGCCATCTATCTGGCGAGATGTCTGGACTGAGCTTGCAGTTGCGCGAAAAGAAGAGATTGATTTCGCTGACCGCTTGTCGGTTAAAGAGCTTCGGAGTCACGTCAGAAAGCGTCATGATCAAGAAGAGGAAGACGGTGTGATTCTATCAGGTGCCTTCAGAGGGCGTGTCACAAATCGGAGCACTGCGGACAACGGTGACGAGGCTGGTCACGACAGAACAAATCGACCGGCCAACAACCCAGCATTTTACCAGCAAATCTGGCACGAAAAGTCAACAACACCCAAATTTCAGAACATGCTGGTAAGTATAATGCCAAAAGGCCCTAGTAAATTGCGCAAGTGGCTAAAACTGATGTAGCGTTCTCGTATGCAACTACCAATGTGGCTGTTTCGAGAGCAGGTCCTGAGTGCTGTTGAAGCCAACCAGGTTATCATTGTCTGCGGGGAGACCGGCTGGTAGGTTAAATAGCGCCAAACTCGACGGAGCAATATTTTCTTCAAAGAGGCATGCTCTAACTTAATGGGCTATAGCGGCAAGAGCACCCAAGTGCCTTCATTCCTACTGGAGCATCAGCTTTCACTTGGGAGAGAGTGCAAGATCTATTGTACCGAGCCCCGCCGTATCTCAGCCATATCACTCGCTCGACGCGTGAGCGAGGAGCTCGGCGAGAACAAGAACGACCTCGGATCTTCGCGTTCGCTCATTGGGTACTCTATCCGTCTTGAAGCTAATGTATCGAAAGAGACGCGGCTCGTGTATGCAACTACAGGTATTGTCATGAGAATGCTCGAAGGATCGAACGAACTTCGCGAGATCACGCACCTCGTTCTTGATGAGGTGCACGAGCGCTCTATCGATTCAGACTTCCTTCTCATCGTACTCAAAAAGCTTATGCATCGAAGAAAAGACCTCAAGGTAATCTTGATGTCAGCGACAGTGGATGCCAAGAAGTTCTCGGACTATCTTGGTGGCGCTCCTGTCCTCAACGTACCTGGAAGGACATTCCCAGTTCAGGTGAAATATCTTGAGGACGCGGTCGAGCTTACAGGCTACACGATTGACCAACAAGGCGGGCAAGAAAAAATGACCGAATTGGACGACGATCCAGCCGAAGAGGATACCGATCAGGACAAAAGATCATCAACAGTTGAGACTGCGAAATCCTTGAAGCAGTACTCATCCAGAACGCGCAATACGTTGGCTCAGATGGACGAATATACGATCGAGTTCGAGCTCATAGTCCAGCTCATTACCCGTATAGCAACGGATCCCATTTATATCGACTTCAGCAAAGCAATCCTTGTCTTTCTTCCTGGTATTGCGGAAATCAGGAACCTCAACGACTTCCTCCTGGGCAACCCATTCTTCCAGAAAGGTTGGGAGGTATATCCTTTGCACTCAACTATCGCAACCGAGGACCAGGAGCGTGCTTTTCTCGTGCCATCACCTGGTGTGAGGAAAATTGTCCTGGCTACAAATATTGCCGAGACAGGTATCACGATACCCGACGTGACATGTGTCGTTGATACAGGGAAGCATCGCGAGATGCGTTTTGATGAGAAGAGGCAATTGTCTCGTCTTCTCGACACTTTCATATCGAGGGCAAATGCTAAACAACGCCGAGGAAGAGCTGGCCGTGTCCAAGAAGGACTTTGCTTCCACATGTTTACCAAATACCGCCACGACCAGCTCATGAGCGATCAGCAAACACCAGAAATGCTGCGCCTGTCACTGCAAGATCTCGCTATCCGCGTCAAGATCTGCAAGATTGGCGGCATTGAAGAGACACTGGGCGAGGCATTAGACGCACCATCTGCGAAGAACATCCGCCGCGCCATCGATGCGCTTGTGGACGTGCGTGCTCTGTCAGCCGCGGAGGAACTGACACCACTGGGTCATCAGCTGGCTCGGCTACCACTTGATGTGTTCCTTGGAAAACTGATTCTGCAAGGCGCCATCTTCAAGTGTTTAGACATGGCCGTCACAGTCGCCGCGATATTGTCCTCAAAGTCTCCTTTTGTCGCGCCATTCGGTCAGCGATCCCAAGCCGACCAAGTACGTAAGGGGTTCAAGCGTGGAGACTCTGACCTCTTGACCGTGTACAATGCCTATCTCGCCTGGAAAAAAGTATGCCGAACGCAAACCCACGATTTCCAATACTGCAGGAAGAACTTTCTCTCCCCACAGACGCTCTCCAACATCGAAGATCTGAAGGGACAACTCATTGTTGCCCTTGTGGATTCCGGCTTTCTTAAACTCACCGACGACGAAAGGCGAACTCTGAACCGCCTGCGTTACTCAAGCCGGCGACGCCAATTCTTCGAGCTCCCACAGCGTGTCAACATCAATAGTGAAAACGACCTCATCACGGCTTCCATCATTGGCTGGAGTTTCTACCCGAAACTTCTGCTACGCGAAAACAAGGGCTTCCGCAACGTCAGCAACAACCAAACTATTAGCCTACACCCGTCTAGCGTCAACAAGGGGAATATGGACTTCAAGTGGCTTTCGTACTACCACATTATGCAGTCCAAGCAGTAAGTGTCTCACATTCATCCATTTTGCATAGCTCGTATAGCAAGCATGCTGACTGTTCGTAACAGCCACCTCAATGCCCATGAAACAACTGCCCTGGAGAATTTCGCTATAGCCTTACTTTGTGGCGACGTTCGCATCGATGTAAGTCGCTTACAACGAGAACGCCGGACACCGTCCGTTGGCTCTTATGTCGTTTGACACTTTTCTGTCACTAACATTCAATGCCTTTGATCAGATGTACGCTGGCGTCATAGTCCTCGATGGGAACCGCGCCCGTTTCAGCGTGCCGGACTGGAAGTCGATGCTCGTGATCAAGGTGCTGCGAGCTCGCCTGCGCGAACTACTTAACCGCTCATTTAAGATGCCTGGCAAACTGCTTACGGCGCAACACGAGAAATGGCTTGACGTGTGGCAGACTATCTTCAGCCAGGACTTTGGGAAGGCGTGATGACGATGTTTGTTTATTTATCTTGGTGGGGGGGGGGGGGGGCGGAAGGATGAGCTAGAAGTTTTGGGGGTCGCGATTCGCCCTATTGGTGGAAATGTGCTGACTACGAGTGGACATATCGAGCCGAGTGAGTTGATGGATATCGCTGGCTCGAGGTGAGTACTGGTGTCTTGAAGACACAATCAGCAAAGCGGTTTCCGTCCGAAGTCAAGAGCACCCGAATGTGGCCTGTGGACGGAGACGAACAGCAGGATATTGAGCACATCTTTTGAAATGAGACCAAGTTGCCGCGAGAGTGAATTGTGCAAAGCTACCTCAGGCTTATGCTGCTCGAACCAAATCTTCTCACGTTGGTGTCAATATCTGGGTATCTAATAGAATTACAACTGTCTGACATAAAGGCGGCCATACTGGGCCTCGGGTCCCGTTCAGATCATTTACTGCTGCTCAAACACCGTCTGGACCGTATCCATTCATCTTCGGCCCGGCAGTCTTTTCGCCTGCATTGCCAAGAAACATCGCCTTGAAGTCCATATTGCTCTTTGGCTCGACCTTCCCTGTCGACCGAGTTGAGGACGACGTCTGGATAGTCTTTTGGCCTGCCGCGAAGCCCAATCCTCGCTTCGGACCCGGCTTCCCCAGAACTGGCCTGCGTACATGTTGTACGGGCTGCAAGAAAGCAGTCTTGTTGCTGCTAGGCGCTTGTGTGTTTCTGTCATGCTGAACTTGGCTAGGATCGGCTTTGTGCTCTGCTCTGTTCTTCATCAGGTCTGCGACTGTCCCCATCTGCAGTTTCCGTCCAGGTGTAATCTCCAGTCCATCGAGGGATAGGGCCGCGCGACCAGCTGTTGTCGCGTCTGCAAATTCAACGATGGCGCCTTGATGATCTGGCCGAAGTACCAGCTTAGTTACCTCGCCATGCTTCTCCACCAATGACCGCACGCGAGCATCGTTGACTGTGTCGGGCACGTTCATGATGGCCAGTGTGCGCTCCTGCAGCGCTCGTGGCGTAGGATCGTGAGTGGGAGTTGACTTGGATTCTAACATGTCCACATCTCCTCGATCGGAGCCCGGGGCCGGGCTGGCTGACGCTTCCTCATGAGTGCGACTTGTAGCGAATGGTTTATAATTTGTCTCCTTGGTCAGCTCCACCTCCAGGATTTGTTGTCTGAACTTGGTTTTGTCAAGCTGCAGGGCGTTTTCAGCTTCCTTCGCAGACTCGTAAACCACAAACACAGTCCCGACGCTACGCCCGCCCTTGTTGGTCAGGATTCGTACTGTGGAGATCTTCCCGTACTTGCCAAATACGGATTTTAGGTCATCCTCTGTCGCAGTAGTCTGCACATTCTTGACTCTGATTTCTCGACCTTCAGCTGTTGCCCCCTGGCGAGCTTTCTTCTGCGCAGGATTGGAGTATTTGCACGAGAGCACGTACTTCCCCTCAAATTTCTTGCCGTCAAGACGTGTGGCAGCTTGCGCAGATTGTGCGTCGCTGAATGAGACATAACAGAATCGCCTATGGGTATTGTACTTGAGAGAAGGCCATCTGATACTGAAGATCTCTCCACAGTCCTTGAACAGATCTCTCAAGAAGGCTTCGTCGGCTGTTGGCGGATAGTTGGTCACATACAGTGTAAGACCAGCACCAGCCACAACTCTGATTTGGGACTGGTCAAAGTACTTGTTATCGCGAAGCTGAGCAGACAAGGCCTCCTCGGCGGAACTGAACTCGATCAGGGCAGTGGTGCTTTCATCCTCCCTTTTCGTGTCAATTGTCTTGATGTGCCCGTAATCCTTGAAATACTTCTTGATGGCAGTCTGGGTGGCCCCAGCTGGCAGGTTTTTTACAAGAACCGAGGTGTTTTCTCGATCTCTCTTAAGCTGCTGCTGTGCCTCCTCTGCGCCGCGTGCTTTCTTCTGTGTAGCCCCTTCATCGTCTGGAGTTGGCTCCCGTTTCCGCTTGGCGCTTGCAGGCGAGTCCTGCATTGCAACGTCCTGGGAGTCCGCTTCGCCCTGGGCTTGCTGCTGCTGGGCAGCATCTATTTGAGCAGCATAGGCAGCCGCTGCCTCTGCGCTCTCACGTTCGCGGCGCTTAGCAACGCCTTTGCGGGCCTTGTAGACTCGATCCGAGGCGTATTGGAGGGTTTCTGGTTGCTCATAGTCATTGCAGTGTTGCAAATAGACCTCCATGACTCGTTCTGGCCAATCTATCGTTCTCCGCTCTACAGCTCGACGGAGAATATCAGTCGCGAGAGTGGGAACCCTCATTGGCTTCGCACCTCCGGCTGGTGTCCCCGGTGTTGGACTTCTTAGCTTGGGGCTCGATGAGTAAACAACCATTTCCCAGAGATAGTAGTTGAGCCAAAAGTCGTAACTGTCGGCTAAGATCGGCTTTTGCGCCATGCGTTCCCAGGTGGCCCTTGCTGCGTCCGCATCACCTTTTACCTCGGTGAGGAACTGTATCAGGATGCGCTCGAGCCTGTAGTTGGGGTCGCCCTTGTACGTGTCCTTGTACAGGCGTTCTCCCCACAACTGTACGTCCTCCAGCGCGGCGAGAAGGCCAACCTCGGCGATATCTGCAGAGTCCTCGTGCGCGCCTGGAACCATTGCCGTCCGCTTCAAGTAGCCACACCAAGCAGCATACATGTCCAGGACACCAGTCATGCCATCCTTGTCGAGAGCCTTTGTGTTTGTAGCAGCGTGCTTGATCGATTCAACTTGCTGGAAGGACAGTGCGGCTCGCTCGGCAGCCAGGATATACCGTGACCACAAAAGGCCAGACCACGGACAATGCGCAGTGGCTTTCTGTAGAAGGTCGAGAACGTTGGGCAAAGTGAGTTGCGCCTGTATCACATTAGTCCGACCTGGTAGACCAGACAGATATACGGAGCAATTGGTCCAGATATCGTCGTCGAAGGCGAAGATGCCGGTCAACGCCCGGCCATAGAGTGCGAAGCAGAGATCGATCGCCAGGCGAGGGTTCTTGCTCTTCTTGATTTGCACCATTTCCCAGTCCAGGTAGTCGCGGAGCAAAGCTTTGTGAAGTTCGTGGTCGCCTGCGCGGATTGCCCGTTTGATCTTGAGCTCATAAGGCTCTCTTAGCTCATATATAGCCTTTGCTTCCTGGGCACTCGCTGTGACCTGTTTGAATTCGCTCTCATAGGCATTATTGTTGTAGGTGCTGAGAAAACTGGAGAACATTTGCGAAGTTTCATCCCAAGTTGCGTGGGGAATCTGCAGGCGGTCGCGGAACAGATGGTTGATGCGACGAATGCCATCCGGATGGCGCGATCGGGCAAGCTGCTCGAGCTCAATAGAAATCCACCGGTTCCAGAACTCGTGGCTGTCGTTCAGTCGATATTGGATTGCGGTGTATCCGTCACTCCAGAGGCCCAGAGCCGGTCCAAACCCAAAGATTTCACGGCCGAGCACCTGTTCCTCGGCCGGCCAGGATGAACTTGGATTCTGGCATTCGTTGAACAAGGACCAGAAATACTCGCAGTACGCAAGCCATATTCTCAGGCTGGCGGGCAGGGCGAGTGTCGCTGCCTTATAAAGCTCGACTACTTTGACGCGACCGTCAAGGCCGGTAGCCTGGCGGGTCTCCTCCTCTATGTACGCAAGCCAACTCTCTTCTCCTACGGGGTTTGCCATTGTGGGCGAGCGCAAGGACGAACCGGGATGGCAGGTGTCGCGGCCATGCGAAATGGTCCTCGACTACAGACGGGGGAGCGCTTTCGAGTGAGTTCGGTCGCGGCGCGCAGTGGCAAAGAGTAGTGTGTCTGGCCCGTTGACTGGAAGGAAAGGCGCGATGCTGTACAATGCAGTGGAAGGTCGAAGTGTGCACGGTCTTTGCGCTTGACGACGCTAGAGAAGCATCTGAGCCCTGCAGAGACAGTCGAGCAAAGGAGCGGCCGGATGCGATTCCGCGATGGCGATGGCGATGGCGATGGCGGCGGCGACGGCGGCGACGATGATGGCGATAGCAATAGCAATGTCGGAACGGGGAAGGTCGAGACAGCTAAAGGCAGGAGCTGGGGGCGCAGAAACTGAAGGACATGTGGAGCTGAGCAGCGGGAAGGCAGGCTGCAGGCAGCGAAAGCGAGCTTAGGCCAGGGAAGCTTCGCTACTCCCTTACGCCTTGCCTCAACAGCAATCTCTCGAAGCTGGATCTGGGCCCCGAGATCAGCACTGCCATGCTATGAGGTTGCTCCAGGGTGTGCTGTTCACTAATCCATTAGCAGCCTTAGTGTCGCGTCCCCTGTCCGCGGTGACACACCAGCACCATGGAGCCCTGGGCGGGCGCACCTAAGTCCCCTGCTTTCAAAGTGTGAAGAGCAGTTTTCAGGCGATCGCAGAGCAGAGGCCAGGCACTTTGGTCGCTCTATCCTCAGCAGTCTCTGCATGGCACAATACAATAGTCCAGTCCAGGCACAGCAAGCGGGTCGCTTCCAAATGCCCAAATACTTTCTCCCAGATGCCAGCACAGCATCATTGGCAGGTGCAACTCTTGCAGTCTCATCCTCAGCTCCAACCACGACACCACAATACCACAATACCGACGGCACAACCAGCGCTCAAGCCTCACGGTCTTAGCTGCACGGACGTAGCGGAGCGCCAGGAGGTCCGCCTTTCCAGCTGGCGGTCCAGGCCGGCCCTTGTGCGCCATGTCGTCATCTGTCTAGCCTCCTGTGCGCCCTGGCGCGCCAGCCACCCATCCGACCTGCAGTTTGCACGCGCTGCGACGCGAGCACTACAAAAGCGCCCGACATTCTTGTTCGCGTAGTCCTCGTGTTCTGATATGATTGCGTCCAGCAGGGTTTGCCCTGGGCCATTCTCGGCTCCGTCCCCCGACCGACGCCAAACACCGCCCTCGAGTCCTTGACCACCAGTGCGGTGCGACAGCTGCTGTCCACCAGTTCTCTCCACAATCGCCTGGCACTAAACACTGTCCAGCCTCCTTGCTTGTGGACTGCGTCCGCCTTATTCCCGTCTGTTGCCAGCATATTCATGTCTTCCGGGGCCCACAGAGGCAGCCAGCCATTTCAGGTGTTGATTGCAAACGCGCCCCTGCGACTCCGGCTTCATGCTGCCCTCTCCAGCGTGCCATCGATCTTATCATACGATTACGAGCTTCTATCCACAGCTTTAGCGAGCGCTTGTCTCGTACTCTGCACACATGATTCCAAAGGACTGCGCGACCAGAGCGCTCCAGCTCCACCGCCTCATGCATGTCTGCACCACTGGGCGGAATATCCACGGACCTGCCACAATCCCATGGAACCCACACCGTTGCATGTCTTAGTAGCTGATTTGGTAATGACAAGGTCACAAGTCTCGTGGAGGCTGTAGCGTGCTTCGTACGCGCTTGCTAGCTTTGCCGTGGCGGCTTGCATTCACGGGCATGATTTGCGCCAACGGAAACCTTGGGCCGTGGGTGACCGTCACTTTGCGCATTCCTTCACGTCTGTCAGCCGCACGAAGCGGAAGAATGTGCCGAAGCGCGGTGCCAGTCTGTGCCATTCCTTAGTCGCTTCCTCGGACATGTACCTTAGGACTTGACTGCCGTAGGTACCGAGTGAATCTGCTACATCCTCCAGTAATTGATGATGGGCTGGGTGAGACCCCTATGAGGTGCAGCCTGCAGTACTTCAACGTAACCTGCCATCGCAACGGCCCCTCATCAATGGACGCTTCTAGCCCGGCGCTTCGTCCCCAGCAGACCCAGGGCCCTGGTAGTAGACCCCTGTTGTTCTGCTGGGCAACTCGTCCCGAGGCGTTGCCGATCTCCTAAGGGCAAACTCTCCCGTGTCAGTTGCGACAGATGACTACTTGGGATCGTCGGCAGTCGTCTGCTGAGACACGGCTTACCAGGTCTCATGCTCGCACGAGCCTTGCAGAGTTTGGTTTTATGCTTGCTCCTTGAAGAGCATTTCCCAAAGAGCAGCACGCTTTGCCACAAATAGGAGCCGATACTGTACTCAGAATATGGCGTTCTTGAGATGTCCTGGGCAAGAACTACGACTTTCAATATTGACGGCGCATCACGTCGAATGAAGCCGATGAAGTTAGGCTACATCGACATGATGAACTTTGAAGGTATCGCTCACTCGAAAGCGACATATGGCAGCTCGCAGGCGTAGCAATCCCTATCACACTGGAACATGGAAAGGCACATTCGGTCTGAGACTCGTCTGCACAATGGTCGGTGCGGGCATGCTATGCATGCATCGCGCGGTGTCAGTTTTCGTCATTGTTACGGAGCCCTTCTTCGACTTCGCACGTTGACGACGTCCAAACCGCGGGTTGTGGACTAGGCATCGTGCGCTACATAAATTCGGCGTGGTTCGTCACAGTGAGACACGCCGGTGTACACTTCGGATGATGCACTTCTTGTTTGACCCAGTTTTATGACAAGAGCCCAAGGCGTGGAGACTTGCAGCGCACATTGTATCCCATCCCGCCGAGATATATATACCAGTCAACAAACATGCCAGAGGGGTTTGTACTTTGACTTTGCGGAACAACTGCCGGAGCAGGACAGACATATGTTATAGTTTGGTCTAATTTGTTGGTCTGACCCTGCAAGAGCTAAGGATGCCCCTGACTTCCTATATAGCAAGCACCACAGAAAGCAGGTTAGACTACTAACACGACCTGATCATTCAGGGCTAGTGGGTGTATTCATACCGTGGCGCATTCTGAATATATTCACTAGTAAATAAGGCTTGATCGAGATGTGACTTGGCATAGCCAGAGAACGACGTCTCTCCAATTGATGGGTTCAAATTTGGGTCGACATAGAAACTTAATCATTTACTTCACTGCAATAACGCCGCTCTCTTTCAGTTCGCCATAGTGCATTTGTTCAGCTCCTTCAAACCCCAGTAACTCGCGCCTGTTCTTACATATCCTCTCTTAACATTATGACCCAAAGGTATCTCCAAGCCTCTGCCCGCGAGGGTCGTTTAGTCATGTACGGCTCAACCAGCGAGCTTCTTAGTAACGCTTCAAAGCTGGGCTTCCGGCGCAGGGAGGTGCTGAAAACCGGGTCTCAACGAATCTGTATTTGCAAAATGCACCATCAGCAATGCGCCACGGTGCTCTCATGATCGTGTTTGGCAGGTACTTACACCTTCTGCATAGCCTCCTCACGCTTCTCAAACATGTAGTAGATCTTGTCAAGATCCTCGAGCCTCACACGATGCGAAATCATATCGAGAGGCTCAATCTCCCCCTTCTGGATCATGGCGAGCAGGTCTTCCCAGTACTTGTGCACTGGAGCCTGGCCGTTTCCGATGAGGCGGATGCCGCGTTCCATGAGCGAGCCAATGTTGATCGTGTTGGTGTAGCCGAGGTAGATGCCCGTGATGCCGCAGCGGCCAAAGTTCCGGCATCCCTCAATCATCTCGTTGATAATCTCACTCGTGTCCTGCTCGATGCCGAGCTGCATCTGGATCCAGTGGAACCAGCCTTTTGCGTACTCGCCGGCGGCGCACTCGAGGCAGACGTCCGGGCCACGGCCGCCACAGAGTTCCTTGAGGCGGGAGACAACTGTTGGCTTGTTGGTGACGCCAAAGGATAGCTGCTTGTAGTCGATGAGCTCAAGCTTGCCGGCGTGCTCGGCGGGCCAGTGCTCCTTGATGTAAGAAAGGCGGGGCTCAGTGTCAATGCAGATGACCTTGGACGCGCCGGCCTTGAGGGCGAAGATGGCGGCGAATTGACCGATGGGGCCGAGGCCCCAGATTGCAACCTGGTCGTCGGGGTAGACTGCTGTGTCGTGAACGCAGTTGTACGCAGTGGCTAGCACGTCGCTGAGGTACAGCGCCTTCTCATCGGGGACGTCGTCGGGGATCTCGAGCAGATTGACGTCGCCGATGGGCACGCGGACGTACTCAGCCTGGCCACCCTGGGTGCCAGAGGTGATGTGACCGTAGCCAAACATGCCTATTGTATGGGGTTAGTTGCAAAAGTACGAGCAGACGGTTGATGTGGTGGGCGTGTTTACCGGCTGTCTGGCCTCCGTACATGCTCTTCATTATCTGGTTGGAGTTTGTCTTCTCGCATTGCGACGACAGCTTGTTTTTGCAGAAGAAGCAGTCACCGCATGCGAACTGGAAGGACGCGACGTAGCGCTTGCCCTTCTGGACTTTCTTAACTTCAGAGCCGAGCTAGCGAGGGACGGAAATTAGCGACTATTCGACTCCGGATTTGATTATTGGGTATGTTAACTGCATGCATACCTCGTGGGCGATGCCACAAAACTCGTGGCCTAAAATGTCGTACTTCGCCATCTCGGGAACAACGCCGTGGAGGAGGTGGAGGTCGGATCCGCAGACGGTGCTGCCAGTAACTTTGAGTATGACATCCTTGGGCTCGAGGACCTTGGGCTGAGGCATGTCGTGGATCTCGACCTTGTTCTTTCCCATCCAGCACAGAGCCTTCATGGTCTCGGTCTTGCCCGTCTCGCCGCTGGGGGCTGCGACGTCCTGCCGAGTGATCGCGCTGTCATCATGGCCGATAGCCTTCTCGGCCGCATAGGCCACTTGTGACGTAGCCATGTTTGTGTGTTTGGGTGGTTTCTGGCTGCTTGGTATCCGCTAGGTTGGAGAGATTTGGAGTCTGGAGTTGGGTTATGTCCAAATTCGACTATGCCGGAAGACTGTGAGCGTGCAACATGAGGCTGAGGCACAACTTGAGGATTATAAACCGGCGGAGGGCCGCATACTGAACAGCAATCGCATGTCATCGACATGACGAAGGAAGGGGCCGCCAGCAGCAGGCGCGGACATGGTCCCCACGCAACGGTGCATCCATAGTTGATGATGATGGTTATAAAACCTGACACAGCAACTGCCCATGGTGGACAGACAGCAACGGTCACGTCAGAGATGGAGAGGCTATTGACATCTGAGAATGCCATAGGCTGGGATAGCCTGGATGCTGGTCGAAAAGCTCCGGGGTCGTAGGGGTGCTGTGAGTGTGGTGGATATAGTGCCTGTCAAAGAGACCCCCCATGATCCGGGCAAGACGTCATGACTTCTGGAGTTGTACACATATCGGGCAAGGCCCCCACTTGCACCTCACGGAGCAGACTGGTTCAGCCTTAGTTCCGGAACGAAGCGCAACATCTTGGCAACAGGTAATCTAAAAGCCGAGGCTTTGTCTACCAGACTCGGCTGAGTGCCGCTTCCTCTGCCCACATGGCATTGCCCTTGCCGCTTCGGTGCCAACGTCTGTGCACGTCTAAAATTGACGGATAACGGCCTCGTTTCTGCCCCAGATGATCGTTTGCTCCAGTGTCAACGCATGAATAAAGTGGGCTCCTGCCTGTTTGGGCAATCGTCATTGCGGCTACCGCTGGCCAAGCCAAACCACGGCTGAACACTTGTCCAGAGTCGAATTCCTGCCTTGTACGTCGCTTGTTCCCAACGACAACTTCATGACAACGCCAAAAATGATGGCGGTCGCCATGCTTTAGATGAAACCTGTCGTTGCAGACCCCGACCTACATGGCCAGTACAGTTTTGTCCAACATTACTAATCGATTATGCAGCTCTTGATCTCGATTAAACATAGCTTTGCAAGATCTAGCGAGTCTTGACTCCTCATACCACCCTGCACTGCTTACCCGCCGAACAGGGATGTCTTCGTTGTCTATGATCGCTGCTGTTTCTCTGATCCATCGCTTCCCTCGCCTTGTGTGATGCCTACCGCCTCCTCGACGGCAGCGCTCTCATCTTTCTTGGACGACTGTACCGGATCCCGCCGTATGTTCCATCCCCCGCTCCAGCCCAGCCAGCCAGTCTCTCTCGGCCCTCGTAACATGGCCACGAGCAGCCCGAACCCCAGAAAAGCAATGTTGCACCCGCCACTCCATGTCCAGCCACCTTGGGCATACAATCTGTTGCCCACAGCCGTGCCTGTCAGCTGGCCGGCGAAGCTAAACACCATATAAGCCGTGTTGATCCGGTTGCGCGCCTTGGGATCGAGCGAGTAAACATTGGTGCGGTTGGCTGTGTGCGTGAAAATGGCGCCCGAGTCCATCAAGACACCTTGGATAATCGGTCCGGCAATTGTGAACTTTCCAATGAATGTTCCGATGATTATCCCTGTTAGGTCGACAAATAGCCCAAGCACAACGGAAAAGAGTGGGACAAATCTATCAGTGATTAGGCGGGACCAGATCGGCGCCGCAACGATAACGACGAGTCCCATCAACGCAAACAAGCCGATCTCCAACGATGAAAAGCCATATGGCGGTGAAGAGAGCAAAAAGGTCAACGTGGTCCAGAAAGACGTGAATGCTGCAGACAAGGCAAATCCTGTGAGGCAGGCCTGCAGGAGAAGAGGCTCCGTGAAGATGATGACAATGATGCCCCATATCGCCTTGAAGTAGTTGAGTCCTTTGTTCTTCGTCGGGTAATCGGGCAGTGTCCAGAAGAGGATACCGGCAGTTAGATATTGTGCCCCAAGAGCAAACCAGTATATGTTTCGCCAGTCAGTATAATTAGACACGATGCCCGACAATATACGTGCAACCATCATGCCCGCTGAGAGACCGGATGTCACAATCGACAAACAAGCCGCTCTCCTCTCCGGGGGGGCGAGATCGCCGACGAGCGGCAGCATGAGCTGCGGTGTTACAGTACTTGAGCAAATGTTAGTCGCGGGTCGGCAGCGTTGCATGCGTCTTTGGAAGAACGGTCTTACCCAATACCACAAATGAACGACAACGCTAGGAAGACGTTAAAGTCGTGTGTCATACACAGACCGATCCACTAGAAGTCGAAGTTAGCATAGATGAGGCTGGAAACAAGCGTCGTGGTCGTATCGAGCTGGGTAAGATTCTCTTCTCGCTCTCGACATTGGTGTGGTGGACACTTACGACAGTCGCAGTAGCCGCAATCAAAAGGAGGATCATTGGTCTCCTCGGGACCATGTCTGCCACTGGACACAAGAACGCCAGACCAACGGCATAGCCAGCTTGAGTAAGAGCAGCGACATTGGACGCCCGCTCATTCTCCACGCCAAACTCAATGGCGATCAGGTTGAGAATTGGTTGTGGGTAGTACAAGTTTGCAACTGTAAACGTCGTGGCCTAAGACACCCATGCATGGTGTTAGTAGTTTTCCAGGCCGAAACCTTGAATTGGTCCGCTTCAGATCGGCAACCGCAGGAAGAACCTACGAAAGCGAGCAAAATGTTCATCGATTTCGTGAACTTCGGAGGGCTGTTTGGGTCATAGCGACAGCGCGCGGGCGTCCAGTTCATAATGCTCAGTGCCCGTTGCCAGAGACTGCCATTGGTGGGAACTCCGTCTGAGCCATTGTCTGGTGGAGTTGATGCTGCCGGGTTGGTTGCTGTTTCTGTTCCGCTTTGCTGCGCCAAGCCCTTGATTTCCACGGAATTAGCAGCGGTCGTCGATGGGGGCGACATGACTCCTAAGGCGACAATCTCTGGGCAGCTAGTTGGACTCTGAAGGGTGCCTTTGGCTTTTCCCCTCGTCTCAGGCAGGCGTGTGCTTATTTATACTCTGCAACTGGCTGGAGATCCAGGACAATCTCTGCAAGATTGTGATGTCTAGCTTTGCTAGTGACAGGGCGGACTCTTTGGAGCGGAAAACAGCGCCTAGGTTGCCTCGCGGTGAGTATCACGACGCACGAGAGTGCCCTGAAGGTTGTCCAGAAGTGCATCATAGGAGAAGACGAAACGAAAGGGAAGGTTAGAATTACTCGCGTCACCAACTCATAAGTCCGAGCTCCGCTCGTCGACGCGAGCATTAGTCAGGATCGTCGGGTCAATCATTGAGTTGTCTCTGTGCAGGTCGGCCTGCCTCGCGTGGCCCCAGCCCAGCGCGGCAGCTTCCTAGTTAGAGAGGGCCCGCTGGGTTGTATCTTCGAGAGGCAAGTCTGCAGGCCAAGGAAGGAACTGACCGCGTGGGTGCAGGTGGGCTCCCCATTATCTGAAGGATGCCGATTCGGAAGGCTGGTGGGGTCCCGGGTCGCATTGTCCGCGCTATTCCCTGTCTGCACCCTGGTCGCCCGAACTGCCTACATGGCTAAGTACTTACGCAAGTTCGGACTGGCGGTCGGCAATTGCAATGGCACCGGTATTGTATTCACTCTTGAATTGAGCACTGTGGCACCAGTGGTCGCAACAGCAACTTGCGTGCAATGACTGTCGTTCACTTTGACGCATTTCAGGGCTCATGTTGTATACGACCCAGCCGCACACTCTGCAACTTGCGTCCTTCAAGATTGTTAGGGGCCAGCCCACACCGCGCGTCCCCGGTGTCGGGGCCGGTAGGATCTCCACTCTGTCGCTCTCTACAGTATCTTCGGCAACTCACTGGGTCTTAGCGGGCGGCTCTTCTTCTTTCACCGGCGACAAAGCCAACCGGCCCAATCTTGCTTGTCCTTCAACTTTTGCTCCCTTCCGAGGCTTGTCTGCTTAGCTCCGCCACCTGATCATTTCTTGCTTTGATGTGGTACAATATTGTCGTTCGTGCTGATTGTCTTGGCCTACTTCTCATATGCAATAACAAAAAATCATGGCCGGAACTTCGTTAGAAACCACGCCGTTGCTTGGCGCTGGTGGCGTCGCAGGAGCCACAGAGGCCCGATCGCTGACGCCATCGGACTTGACCAAAGAGCCAACAAAAAGTTCATTGACGACGAGGATCTCGGCTCTACTGGGACCCGCGAATCGCATTCTGCTTGCAGGCTTTCTTATGAGTTTCACACTGGGCATTACTCAAGTGCCGTAAGTGACTCTTCGTGGCCGCGTGACCACGCAGATAGTCGGCCTTCCACTCGGCTGACACGATCTAATTTAGTATTCTATATGTCTTCCGTATGATGGAATGCGAATCTTTCTACAAGCATAACCCACCATACGATGGCCCGTGGGAGGACCGCTGTCATCGCCGCGAGATCAATGCTGGAACAGCGCAGCAGGTCTCCATCCTGGGAATGTCGACATCTTTTAGCGGTGTATTCAATCTGTTCATCTGTGGCTACTTTATCAAGCTCTGGGGTCCGCGCTGGGCTTATGTGTCGCAGACGACTTTACTAGGGCTTCGCGTGTCGACACAGATCCTTGCTGTCACGATCGGAGGGCGCACGGGAGAGATTGTTTTCCAGGCTTGTCAGGGTATTGGGATAATTGGAGGGCCAAGGGGTTATCAGTAAGTCGGGTTGTGTGTTTTGTGGCATTTCCCAAGCTAACAAGTGCAGGCTCGTTCTGAACACTTCTGTTGCCGAGGTTGTTACGGCTAGAGACCGTACGGCCGTGTTTGGCCGGCTTCAGGGGGCGATTATGCTGGGAACCGCCTTTGGGTTTCTTCGTAAGCACTGCCATGCTGATATTCTGCAACGAGGTTGACTCAACTAACGAAATTTCGGAGCATAGTGGGTGGTGTACTTGGTGATATCTACGGCATCAGGAGGCCTTTTGAGGTGGCCTTCTTCCTATACGTCATCTCCACCATTTACGGGGCGATCTTCATGCCATCCGAGGTCGCCAAGCCCAATAAGTCTGCAGCGACAAAGCCTAAGAAAGTCGGCATCGCAGCGTTCTTTGCGCCTCTCAGAGTCATTGTGTCGCATAAGTATAGGCTGGAATCTGGCAAGGTTATTACCAACTATGGGCTGATATTCCTGGCTACTGGTCTGTTCCTTGGAGTGGTAAGTTCTCCTTCGGAATTTTGTTTCATCTCCAGTTACTGTGTCCTTACCATGTGGGCGAGTACAGTTTGCCTCGGGCTATTGTCCAACACTACTGCAACTATACGCCACTGCTTCTTTCAACTGGAGCACAACTGAAAACGGCTATCTCATGTTTGGAAACGCACTTGTCAGGGGCATGTTCCTCATCATTATCTTTCCCCGAATCATCTCCAGTGGCAGAAAATGGTTTAACGGCGGCGGGCCTCCTGAAGCAAAGACTTCCGGAGATGGGGCAGTTATTTCCTCGTCGGCCACCACAATCGTGGCTGCTAATGACGACAACGGCAACCACGATGCGGAAGAGCGGGCATTGGCCAAAGCGAGCAACAGCAATGTCCCGACTAGTCCACGGCAATTTCCTGCTGCCGAGGGTCTAGAGGTACCTCAGGAACCATTACTATCCCCACAAGTCTCGCATCCGCAGAACTACGGTAGCACGACTCAAACTACAGACACAGACGACGAGGCGCCGAAACAAAACGAGGAGGAGGATTGGGGTATCGACTTCGACTTGTTCTTCGTGCGGTGGAGTCTCGTCGTGGACTCCATGGTTACCTTCTTCGCTGGCTTTTCTTCGCAGGGCTGGCATGTCTATCTTGGTAAGCATGCTCATTATTTTTTCCCTTCTAGCCTCTGTTCTCGACTGTGCGGTCAATATATCCCGACAGTAGTGTGGGTAATATACTGATAATGAATCGTTTTCCAGCTGGTTTTGTCCTTCCTTTTGCGTCAGGCTCAGCGCCAGCCGCGAAAGGTTTGTTGTCTGAGCTCTGTCCTCCAGAGCAGCGTGGAGATGCCCTCAGTGGGATCACGCTGGTCGAGAGCATGGCGACTCTGCTCACTCAGGGCCTCTTTGGTGTCATTTTCGCCGCCATGTCGGAGATTGATCAGCCGCGGCTTACGTTCTTCTGCAATGCGGTATGTGCCTACTCGTATCATCCAACGAAGATCTTGCAATATACTAGGGGGATCTACGGAGAAGGATGCAAAGCTGATATGTCTTGTTGTGCCAGGGTTTTGCGGTTCTAGGGTTCACTGTGCTGTTCATGGCGAAACTCCCGCCGGCTGGCAGTAAGCGTATCGATGTGTGACGACCAAAGCCCAGCATCGAAACCACGTGAGTTTTCCCAGGAGTGGTACCGATGAGGTCTGCCCTCAGACTACCAGCACAAAACTTTTCAGGTCGAACTGATTTCGCTCCGGTAGATAGCATGTAGAGATAGTGAATTTGCATGCACGTCGGCTTTATTAGAGACACGAATAACAGTAACCTCGGCATCGAGATGATTGTCTATCTACGGCATTGTATTTCAGGCACCACGCACACTTTACATGGCCGTACATTTAAGTCCTTTCTGCTTGTTTGGTATGTTGTGCTATTGGCTTACTGCAGGTTCACAAACAGCCCTCCATCAACCAAGAGCTGTGCGCCTGTGACATATCCACTAAGCTCTTCGCAGGCCAGGAACACGGCTGGTCCAGCCAGGTCATGTGGTACACCTGTACGACCCAAGGGTATACGGCCTTCCATGTACGCGCGCTTCTTATCGTCGGCTAGATCCTCCTCATTCAATTGCGTCCGTACCGTACCTGGCAAAAGGGCGTTGCAGCGGATGCCGTATCTGCCTAGAGCAACGGCGGTGCTCTGCATCAAAGAAGTAACTCCAGCCTTGGTGGGAGTGTAGTGCGTCTGCCCCCCGCCGCCGACAAGGGCCGAGATGCTCGAAAGGCCAATGATGGCGCCACCAGTGGGGTTCTGCTGGAGTGCCATGTGCCGGGCGGCGGCCTGGACGACGTAAAAAGCGCCGTCGAGGTTGATGCGGACTGTGTTACTGAAGAGGTCGGGCTCCATGGACAGAAACTCTGCGAATTGGCAGACGCCGGCGTTGCTGACGCAGATGTCGAGGCGGCCGCCAAACTTGGCTACCGCGTGGTTTACGAGGGCTGTGCCGGTTGCTGGGTCGCGCACGTCGCCTGGTAGGTGATCTAGAGATCCTGCTGTAGCGGACTGCTGCTTGAGGGACTGAGCTTCGGCGAGTAGGGATTCGAGGTGGTGCTTGTCCTTGGCAAGATCCTTTTGACCGGCTTTGTTAGTAGACGGCTTTTACTTCACACAAGGCGTTCCAAAGTTTTCGACGTTGGTGAGAATAACTTACAAGGTGGTTCACCACAACATTAGCCCCCTGCCTGACATACTCAAGGGCGATGGCCCGGCCAATGCCAGTGGTCCCGCCGGTGATGATGGCAGTCTTGCCATGAAGCAAATTTTCGGCCGGCATATTGGGGGGTGGCTCGAGCTGTAGTTTGTACTGTAACCTCCAGTCTACGAACCTACATGATATTTGCGTGTGCAGCGCTGTAGCAGGAAAGGCTCGCGACGAGAAGGGACAACAGTCTCTGACCACATGCATAGACCCCAAGTCTGCCTCCGCACCGCGTGTGGGGAGCTGTTGTCCCTGTCCCTTTTACCCCTCAGTCTCATTCTCGGGGTTGACTACACCGAACTAGCGATCATTCCTGCTTGACGCACGATCTGAGACCTGACCTATGTCCCGATCCCGATGCTCGGATGCGGCGCAACTCGCGGATCGCAACCAGAAAGCAGAATTGCTGTGTGGTCATTCGACACGGCGGTCGCCCCGCGCCATCCTCTATTCCGAGTGAGACCGTTCTTTCTAGCCCACAGTTCATGACCTCTTCAGCTGTCTCTCTTTTCTTACTTTCATTCTACAATCCCCTCTTCTCGATCCTCTCAACTTTTTCTGCTCCATCTTAATCTTGGATCTTGACAGTCTGAATCACAGATCTTCAAGATGGCATCAGTACGCAACTTCCCCACGATCAAAGCCGTCCGTTCCTTTGTCATCGGTGGGGTCGGCTCCGGCGGCGACTACCACAACGTCAAGGGCGGCCACTGGCTCATTGACTCCGATATCTCGACACCCTGCTCTATCTGGGATCAGTACAAGAAATCTCGCACATCATGGGGTATCAACGTCCTCGGCTCCTTCCTTGTCGAGATCGAGGCCTCAGACGGCACCGTCGGCTTCGCCACTGGTTTTGGGGGGCCTCCCGGCTGCTGGCTTGTCCACCAACACTTTGAGCGTTTCCTCATTGGCGCCGACCCTCGCAATACCAACCTCCTCTTCGAGCAGATGTACCGCGCCTCCATGTTCTACGGCCGTAAGGGTCTCCCCATTGCCGTCATCTCCGTCATCGACCTCGCCATCTGGGATCTGCTTGGCAAGCTGCGCAATGAGCCCGTCTACCGCCTCATCGGTGGCGCTGCTCGTGAGCGCCTCAACTTCTACTGCACTGGCCCCGAGCCGACAGCAGCCAAGGCGATGGGCTTTTGGGGCGCCAAGGTGCCACTGCCCTTCTGCCCTGCAGATGGACACGTGGGCATGCGCAAGAACGTAGAATTTCTGCGGAAGCATCGCGAGAGTGTCGGCCCTGACTTCCCCATCATGGTCGACTGTTACATGAGCTTGAACGTCGAGTACACAATCGAGATTGCCGAGCGGTGCAAGGACCTCGACATTGGCTGGTGGGAAGAGTGCTTGTCGCCCGACGACACGGACGGCTTTGAGCAGATCAAGCGCGCACACCCTACCATCAAGTTCACCACTGGCGAGCACGAGTACTCGCGGTACGGCTTCCGCAAGCTCATCGAGGGCCGCAACCTCGCCATCATTCAGCCCGATGTCATGTGGCTTGGCGGCCTGACAGAGCTGCTCAAGGTCTCGGCCATGGCGGCTGCATACGACGTGCCTGTCGTGCCCCATGCCAGCGGCCCTTACAGTTACCACTTTGTTATCTCGCAACCCAATACCCCCTTCCAGGAGTACCTAGCCAACTCACCTGATGGTAAGAGCGTGCTGCCAGTATTTGGCGACCTCTTCCTCGACGAGCCCATCCCGACCAAGGGTTTCCTGACAACAGCCGACCTCGACAAGCCTGGCTTTGGCCTTACTCTCAACCCTGCAGTCCGCGCCAAGCTCATCCCAGCCGACTATCTTCTCACACCACCACCGGCGCCAGGTCTTAAGCCGGCGGAGGCAGCGCCGCCACCAAAAGAGGAAGACAAGGGCCTGGTAGGAAAACTCACAGAAGGTGTGAAGAATATGCAGTCTTAATTTTCTGAGCTGGTATTAATGGACAGACGAGTTGGAATGAGGATACAGTGGGGATGTGGGGGTTTGAGGGCTCAAGCTTTGCTGATGTAGAGGATAGCTGGTGTTGATTGCGCATCATCAGAATATAGCACGAATTGAATAGACATGATCGAATTAAAGCACCAGAGAGAGGTCATTCTGTGGTTCCAGACTCTGCCGCGGCTTAGAATGCGTATTCGTAGAGAGACAAGCCACAGCTCCTGATTATGACTGGCGTTCGAAGATTTGCCTTGATGCGAACCTCTAACGCCAGGAGGACCCTGCGTGGCAAGTGCGACGACGACGCTCCAAAATGTGACACTGGCAGAGGGGACCAATCGGTGGCATCCGAGTGTGGGGATGGCGCGCCTCCACAAGGCCATGAGCGCAACAGTCGCGGGGCCTAG
The DNA here is from genome assembly GCA_031142775.1 of Microdochium paspali. Lineage (NCBI taxonomy): Eukaryota > Fungi > Ascomycota > Sordariomycetes > Xylariales > Microdochiaceae > Microdochium > Microdochium paspali. The sequence goes on from JAVBIV010000007.1 coordinate 596,294, forward strand.
CTTGAAGCTTGATCGAACGGCGCAGACTGTGAGCCGGGCCGAGTGCAGGGCGCGCAAGTTTTATTGTGTCTCGGCTGCCCACATCGCCTTGATTTTGTCCAGCAAGCGTGCATACCCTTCCCCAGACTCGCTGGCATTCCTCCCGGGAACCGAGGCCCAGCCCCATCGTACGCTTCACAAACTCCCCAGAGACACAACCACACAGGTGGCTGCATTCTCTGCGAATCGCGCGCGCTGCCATCTTTGCGGCTCTTCTCCCGAATACCGAGTTCTCGGGACGAGACCCAACGTCACCAACGTTGCAATGCAGGGGAGCACGCCACAGGACTCGACAGCGCCACCCGGACCGCCTCTCCAGCAGCACCAGCAACACTTTCTGCACCGCCAGCATCTTTCAACGCCGTCAACTGCCATGCCCGGGCTATCTGGGCCCGGCGACCTGCTTGCTGCGGCTGCGGCTGCTTCAGCAGTCGCTGATGGGAGTGACGAGGGCTCTGGCGACGAACTTGACGAAGATCCTGACTCCCCAGGACATGGCACTTCGCGCAAGCGCAAAAGGCCTGTTTCCGTCTCGTACGTCTGCAAGCATCTACTACCCATGCCATGTCTTCGTTCCCTGCGAGCCCGCCCTTTGTTGCCCCTCCGTATAGGTCCCCCAGTTCTACCTGTTTGGATCTCTTAGGAGATCAGACGGCTTCTTCCTCCACCATACCTGTCGACATCTCAACACAAATTGACATATCTGACTTGCCTAGGTGTGAATGCTGCAAGCAACGCAAGGTGAGCGACCCCAGGCTTCTCTGCGTGGCAATGATCGAACACAAGTATGACTACACGGTTTCTCCTTCCCCCGCTAACTCTCACCTAGGTGAAATGTGACCGTGGGCAACCATCGTGCGGTTGGTGCACGCGGAATGGCGTTCTGTGCGAATACCGAGAGCGGAAGAGGCCTGGTTTGCGTGCCGGTTATGGAAAGCAACTTGAACAACGCCTTGATCAACTCGAGGAGATCCTTCGATCACACTCCGAGATTATCCAGAGTACACTGTCCGCCTACGCAGCGTCTTCGGCCACCCACCACGATCATCACCACTCTCAGCACTCACAACCGCCTCCAAGTGTCCGTACTAGCAATCCCAGCCTTCCCAGCGACCATGGGACCCCCCGAGATACAATGTTCAGACCCCCTGCAGGAGTAGGTGGTGATCACATCAGGACACCACAGGCAGAGACGGCGTTGTTCCTGCAGAAGCCTACGTCGTATGGCCAGGCCACGCAAGCGGTCGACTTCGGTATGCCCATACATTCCAGCCATGAGAGTTTGCCGTCACATCTCTCGATGTCTGGTGTCTCCCCATCAAGCCATATGGGCAGCCTCCAGCCCAGTGCGGCAACACACGAGTACTATGGAACGGGGCCATCTCAGCAGCAACATCAGCAGCAGCAAGCACTTCCGTCGCCGGGAATCAGTATCACACAAGGTCGGAGCCAGATCTCCGCGGATCAGGATCTGCCACCATACGACTTGCTTTATGCATTGACAGACCTCTATTTCAAGCACATCAATACCTGGTGTCCGATACTACATCGAAAGTCGACGCTAGATTCACTGTTTGGTCCTTCAACTTTAGACGAGACGGATCGCGTTCTTCTGTATGCGATTGTGGCAACAACGCTTCGGTACTCAACAGACGCCCGGCTTACCCCTGAGAGAAGACAGCATTATCACACGATATCCAAACAAAAAGTAATACTCTACGGCATGGAGCACTCGTCAGTCAAGAGCTTGCAGGCTCTTGTCATCTTGGCTCTGGATCTTTGTGGTGACAGCAATGGTCCACCTGGGTGGAATATCATGGCTCTGATTACGCGATCAGTTGTTCAACTTGGTCTGGCTGTGGAGAGCACATCTTTCATGGTTTCACCAAATTTTCAATCAATTTACACTCTCCGAGCCATGATTCTGCCAGAATCGAAAGACTTTGTCGAGGATGAGTCGCGCCGGCGGCTTTTCTGGATGGTTTATCTACTTGACCGGTATGCTACGCTTGCAACAGCGTTCGATTTCGCGCTCGAGGACAGAGAAATTGATCGTACTCTTCCCTGTCGAGACGACCTGTGGATCAAAAACCAAAAGGTTGAGACAAGGTGGTTTCACTACGAGGGCGACCTTTCAGATTTGCCAGACCACAACACCAACAAGCCTGAGAACCTGGGTGCTTTTTCATATTACATCGAGATTCTCGGCATCTTGTCGAGAGTTCACAAGTTTCTCAAACAACCGGTCGACATCAGCGCGCTGAGCGACGTGGAGCAGTGGCAGATGCGATACAAAGAGCTTGACCAGCTCATGACGAGCTGGAAATTTGGTCTTCCAGGAGAATATGGTAACATGGCCAAGCTGTTCCAGCCTGGCTTCAGCAAGAGTCTGAGCTGCGCGTGGATAATGCTGCATGCGACATATCACACCGCTGTGATACGGCTGCACTCCTCCGCTGCATACCCAACGACAAGATCACCCATCTTCACTCCCTCATACAGCGCGAGTCAGCGATGCCACGGTGCTGTTGAGAACATCGCGGCACTGGCGGAAGTGGTTGTACAAAGCAACATGCTGCACAAGCTTGGACCGCCGTTCGCTTTCACGCTTTGGGTCTCTGCGCGTCTTCTACTTGTCCACGGCTCGACTGTAGAACATAATGTCTCGCCGCGCATCGCCTTTCTGGTGGATACCTTGGGGGAAATGGGTCGATATTGGCCCGTAGCGGACCGATATTGCCGCCTGCTTCAGCGCGTGCTAGACGAGCACAACGACTTTGAGGCGTCTGTGAACAGTCCAGCAACGCATGGAAACGCCGCCAGCGTCCACAAGGGCATCACAGGTGAGGCACGTGACACGCCATCGTCTGTGAGGATTCTTGCGGATATGCGGCGGACCGCGTTCGATCTCGACTTCCTGATAAGTCGGCAGCCGCGCCATATAGCGGGTGCTCCGAGTCGTTTGCCAAGTGTCACACCAGTCCGAACACCCGCTTCTGCGGAGCTCGAGTACCTCGATGTCTTTGACTTTTTCAATATGCCTAGGCTACCTTTCGGTGGGCCTAACGGTAATGGCCCCGGGCATGGCAATGGTAGTGGCCATGTTGAACAGCAGTCAGACAATATTGATAACGGTGCTGGAGCAGCCAGTACAGGTGCAAGTGGCAATGACCTCAATGGATTGGGCGATGCGCCATCTGGGGAGGGCGGTGGCGATAGCGGTGGCGGCGGCTTGGCGAATGAGTTCAACATTGTCAACTTCACCATGGATGTGGAAAGCGATTGGTTCAAGCAGCAGCAATAATCTGCCGAGTGGCCGGGACTGCAAAGGCCCAAGGGTTCGTGGGCTCGTTAGTGTGTAGTGCAGCTCGAGAGGTATTGAGTACCAAAGGTTTACAGCCAATCTGAGGTATATATACAGATGTATCGCACGGCACAGTTCTTGTGCATAAGATTCCAGATCACTTGGAAAGTTCAGACAACACAGATGTCTTCCAAAATTCAATAAGTCCATCCAGATGCGCAGGGGTTCAAAGCTCGCCTACCAACTTAAATGAATCCAGATGCCGCCAAGGTCTTATGGGCTAAGGATTCCAATATTAGGAAGCCCAAAATCAATTGTGCCATGTAAATGTAGCAAAAATAACCACACGCCAGAGACACCTCTCACGGTGAGGAGCAGTTGCATCTGTATATATGGTGTAGTCAAAACACATCACTAGCTTTGCAAGGTAGTTTTCTGAAATTCGAAAAGCGATCTGATATTCAAGCTACTTTGGGGCACTCTGTCGGTGCCCGGTGTGGCCTCCGGCGCTCGGGGTATCTTGAGCGCGCGCGAAACCAGTTGTGTAAATTGTGAACTGTCCCAGAGAAGTTGAAAAGGGGTTAAAAAAAAAAAAAGAAATCTCAGAAATCTCATGAATTCTCATGAAATGTGAACAGATCTATGACGAGAGCAGCAGTCTATGCCTGTCTATAGTTGTTGCCCAAGCTTTGCGGTAAATTGTCGTGGCACGCTAGGGCTGCGCTGCCGACGACGTTGAAAAGAAGTGTAATGTGAACGAACGCTGATGCTTCATATATTTCGCGAAAAGGAAATGTCGATAGATTTGCTGATTTCTTCATCGATCAGATGGCAAAGATCTCAATCTCGCGCTCCTCTTCTGGACTCCAGATGGCCATCTCGGGTGCTTTATCAAGACGGAGCTTGGGCATACCCTTGATGACGGGTTTGCGAGAGCGCTTCGTCTCCTGAATGCGCGACATCTCACGCTCGATTCCGTGGTTTACAGCGTCGAGAACTGAGTGAACAGTGACCCTAGGTTTGTAGGCAGGCTCCGTGCCGTCCTGGTAGACACCGGTCTTGACCAAGATAGAGTACCAATCGTTAGGGGCCTGCTCGTTGAAGCGGTTGGTGCCGCGGATATCGCTCTCAGGGGTGTCTCCAACGAAGTAGACGGTGCCAGGGGGCGCGTTAAGGCCATGCTCGTTCTTGCGCCATCTTTTGAGTAGTCTCTGGGCAAATTCGAAGGTGCTGATTTGGGGCTTGCCGAAGGCGTGGGTGGTCAGAGTCTTGCCTTTTGTAACTTCCTTGAAGGTGTATTCGACGATACCACGGAGAGCCCCCATTCCAAGGCGAACATTGTCGTGGGCAGCTGACCACACGACGTCATTGTGGGAAAAGTAGATCGGGGGGCCCTCATCGAACGTCTCGGAAAGGGTACCAACGCGGCCGCCCTTGGACATGGCCAGGTCAAGAATGATCTGCAAGTCACCAGCCCAGTCACGGGAGTCTGCGAAGACGAAAATGGCCTCAATAGTAACCTGGCTGAAGTCACGCTCCTTGGAGTTGGCATACTCCTCCTCAGTGAGCTTGCGGAAGGGGGTGGTGGCGCTGTTGTACTTGATGATGTCGCCAGGCGTCACGACGTCCTTGAAACCGTAGCCAAGAGCGACCTCACGGCACTTTTCGCCCTCGCCGCCCACCACAAGGACGGTGCCGTACTTGCTGGCCATTTCTGACATGGGCGTGTGACCACAAATGAACTGGGCGGGTGAAATGTCAACCTCGAGCTGCTTGGAAAGATCATTGCAGCGCTCCTCCTCAGTCTTGCCTCCGCCGTTGGTAAGAAAAATGTATGGGCTGCACCACGAGCATAGTCAGTAAGTTGTCAAACTAGCTGCTTGATCTGGCGTCGAGTCACTCACATCTTCATGTTGTACTTGTTCTCGCCGTTGAGGACTTTCATGGCCTCGACGGCCTCGGGGATGGCCCGGCCACCGCGGACGAGGACGCCATCGATGTCAAAGGCGAAGGCGAAGCTGTCGGCCACAAGATCTTCCTCGCTTGGGCTGGCAACTGAATCTGAATCCGAGGTTGGAGGTGAGGTGCTGCCGGACGGGCTTAGGTGGGGAGTATCCTGCTCGGAAGGGGTGTCGTTGGAGTCACCCCGTAGCAGACGCTTTGCAAGATCAACTCTGGCCGTCTCGATCTCCTCAGCAAAACTGCCTCGGTGGAATGAGGGCTTGGTCGGCTCGGGTTGCAAAGACATGGTTTGAGATGTGGATCAGCGGGTAGGCCAGTTGCGCAGGGAAGGTATCCAACACGAACAGCGGGGCAGGCAGAGTCGCAGATATAGCGAAGTGTGAATGGGCAAAGCTGAAGCTGACTTGAATGGGTGATAAGATGGGGAGATATGTGGACAATGGCGGGTCTGGGGAGGAGAAGATCTGGGGACGGGAGCGTATATATACACATGTGGCGACCGAGAAGCACCACTGGAGCATGGGAGGCAGCAGTGGCACCCGAGGAAATTGAGGAAAGTGCCATGTCCATCACCATCATCATCATCACCACCACTACACGTGGGCCCTGCCAGGTTGGCGTGGTGGAGAAAGGCCCGGCACGGTGTTGTCCAACGGCCCTTTTCTCTTGCGACATTCAAGCAGAGACGGCAAAGTACCTAGTCCTACTGTAGAGATAGATGCCGTCGTGGAGGGGCAAACATAGTGGATAAGCTGGTGGAACCAACGGCCCACTTATTGCACGGACAGCCAGGTACCTCGAGGTACCTCGCTGCATGCCAGTCTAAATTCTCGCTAGGCTCCCGAGTCCTGACCGCTGAGATCCTAGTACTCCACGTATTGAAATTTTCAGCAAAGAGGCGGCATCAGCTGTGGACGAGTCGGTTGTGCTCGGACGAGCCCTGCAGGACGAGGCTGGGAGGTCGTCAACATACAGTCCTTTTCCGCCTACGTCAGGCTGCCTCGACGGGCCAGGGTCCTGATGCATGCTGAGTGTGAGCGCAGGCGGCAGCATGCCAGCGCGGTTGAGCACGCCTGCAGTAAGCCAGTCGTGGCTTCACAGGCATCAAACACATCACGGCGAGTCAAGAAGCCCGCAGGCACGCACGTACAGGCTGGGAGTACGCGGAATAGCGGGACGCAGCATAACACAGTACAGGGATGACGCCCGGCTGCTTCTCGTCCAACAGCCCGAGACGTCCTCGAACGTCGATGCTCGGCAGACGGCCGAGCTCATCGAGGGGCCAAGCCTGCATGGTTGTAATTGTTACAACGGAGTTCCCGGGTTGCGTTGTACGGGCTTGTGACAACCCGACTCGGTTTGGCCGAGTAGAGGCAGACATAACAACGGCGCTGAAAGCCGACCAACAGAAGCCCCTGAATATCGCAGAGTGAGGGGGTTCTTGGCGTCGCCTACGAGCACTGCCCTGCGGATCCTGAGAAGGAGGCAAGCAAGCAACTGGGCTGGCGGCTCCGGTTTTGTGCAGTGCGAACTTCAACATCCAAATTTGCACAGAAGCAGCGCCGTTGTATGGAACTCCAACAGGAACCGATGGTGTAATGAACGCAGGGGCCACCCAGAGCCGCTGGGCCGCCCAAACAGGCAAGTACCTCTCTGTCATTGCGGATCTCGTGGGGCAGCCCTGACGTCATGGTACTTCAGCGCCGTGGGCCCTGTCCCGGGGCGCCGCACTTGGCCTAAACGGGCATCGCTTGCAGTTCGGCCCGACAGCCCATTCTTCTGGCAACTTAGAAGGAAGACAGACCACCAGGCCTGGGGGTTGAGAATCTGAGACACCAGTCTTTGACGCCGTCTGCTTGTGAGAAGGCTGGTCTTGTGAGGCGTCGACTCATAGGAGCTTAAATTCTGCAGAGTACACCGGTCAAACCACTGGTGCTCGACGGGCCCGCTGGTTGGGAGCAAATAGTCAGGTCCGGGTTAATCCCCCTCCCATGGTGTCTGATTACCGGTGCTGCCACCTTCAGGGTCCTGCAGGCTTGTCTCAAATTGTGCCGCACGATTGCAGCTGCCCAGACACGGGCCAATGCACTGTGGCACACAATGCGGTTGAGTTGGGTTGACCGCTGGCAGATCGCCGCCGGCGTGGGAGCGTTTCGACTGTGTACCGCTCGAGCCGCCCGTGATGCCGCCCGCCGCTGCCCAGCCCGTCCTCCGTCCCACCCCGGGGCCCCGGGATCCTCCGCTCCTGGAGGACCCCATATCCGTAAGGTACTTTATCCTCCACCTCCGCGCTACTCCTCCATAATATCCCGCACATCCAGTCTTTCACAGAGAACACACCTGACAGCTGACCCCATCATGCCCACTGACTGAGCACACAGCCCATTGTTGTTGCTGCACTCCACGGTTCATCCCTGAGTGTCCCCATGGGCGACCCCTCATTTCCCATGCCCTCTACTCACGGAAAACTGCACGCTGCCTCAGAACTGCATGCCAGCCTGCTGATCCCCGGCGTAACCCGGCGCCGTGGGCAGACCGGCGGGGTGATGAAGGTCCGAGTGTAATCTGGCCTCTTATTGTCTCGGTTGCTTGAAAGGGCAATGAAATCTTACGTTGTGCACGCATGCGTCAAGAGTTGTGACTGAAGCTGTGTTTCTGATGCCCGTCACACATACGATATACTGCACCACAGCAATGACATGGTTGCTACTAAGAGGCGTCTTAAATTTCTGACATGATCCGCACGCCACGCTGCAACGTGCTCGAAAGAGCCTCAGCGGCGGAAGGGGTCGGTCACGGCATAAGCGGCTTGGAGCTATGGCCCCTGTCCTCGAACCCCTCTCCTTTGCCGCGAATATTGGCCAGGGCGAGGTGCTATCGTGTAGGTGCAACGGGCAGCCAATCACAGCATCTGCAGATCGCATCTGAGGCCACACATACGGTCTGCCGGTGATTCCACACCTGAGTGGTCCTCCCATGGCGTGATAACGCAGCAGGCCTGTTGTGCCGAGGGATGTGTATCAGTCTTGCTTATCAGTGTAGGCGAGGGTAGGCAAGGGTATATCAGCTCCTGTCTCCTGTTGAGGTCTTTAACGAGTAGGCAACTGGAAATCTCAATCGATAGGGCAGGGTGGACGGGGAGATACACCCAATCATGCACTTACCACGACTCCTCGCGCTTACAATGACTTTTGCCCCAAAGGACGACCCCGAGATAGCCAGTGGCCTTCCCATTGTGCAACTGGCGGTCCGCTTTGCGTCGGAACAGGAAACTCCACCCAACCAGATGTTCGTCCCGTATCTCAGGATACCAGGAGCAAGCAATATATGGGTCATTTACAGCTTGACAATGGCGGATCTCTAAAAGCGCGGTTGCCAGTTGTAGTTCCAGTTGACAGCGTGCGCGCGTCTTGTGGCGAATAACATGCAAGTGTAAGCGAGCGAAGATGTAATTGTCCGGTCAGCTGTCAAGGCTGTATCAGTGATAAGTCGAGTCGACACGTGCAGGAGCAGGAGCAGAAACATGCACCGCGCTAGCCGGATAGCAAGAGGATTACTCCTAGCGTTCGGACAGGCAGCCAATCTACTTAGCACGACAACAATCAACCCAAAATTTGAGGCCCACCTCATGAATATCACATGCCTCCAGCTTTAGCTCAGCGGTGGCGGCGAGCGACTCGGGCCATATTTGTGGTGCTGGTCCTCGCTGGTTCTTTGCGTAGTTGAGATACATCGCCCCGTTCGCAAGGACAACGAGTGATTTGCAGGAGCACATTAGCAGACTGACTCAGTCCATTCGCCCAGTATTTCGATTGTCTAACATGCATGGTCGCACACCCGTCAACGCGCCGAGTGGATCCCCTGATGCCGTCATTTTCGACAGGGGCCTCTTGCCTTCCCGACCTTGATTGTCTGTGTGTATCGCCGCAGGCAGGTTGAACAAGCCACAGCAATCAACCACGGGATATCTCGATCTGCGCACGGCAGTCGTGGCCCGCCCCTTTTCAGCAGAACTTTCCGCTGGGGAGAAATCAAGGTCATCTTGACAGGCAAACCAGGACAGGCCACAAACATCATTCGAGTCTACCCCCACTCAATCCGCGTAACTCTTCGGTGACTTCATGGCAAACTTATCAGAATCAGGGGCTAGTCCGCAACGTCCCAATAGATCTGTGCTTTGCTGCAAGCTTTGATCGAGGCGCATTTCCCTTGTGACAATATATACAGTGCTATTGAGGTCTTCTCTGCACCATGGCGACACCAGGCCAGCAAACACAGCCACCCGCGAAAGGAGACACCGCTCTGGGATGCCAGCAACCCAGCTGTACTGATATCAGCGCCCCAGCATCGTACTCTGATGGTGCTATATAGTAGGTCAGGAAACCTAGCGTGAACCCTGGCTTCGCCCAAGCAGCATTCTCATTTCAGCACAGTAGTCAAACTTGCCCTCGACGCATTTCAGTGGCTGCCTCTTGCTCCTAGCTTCTGCATAGTGCTGCCGTCGCAAGTCTTGGCACCAGAACATTTTGAGATGGTCTACAAATACAGCGTGGTTGTGCAATGATGCTGCTGCGAGTCCAGGTACATGAACCATATCTTGGGCACCGAACTCTGAAAAACTCTATTTAGTGGACACAAACTTGCACTGGGACTCGAATACACATTGTGTGTCGTATGACGACATGTGCGATCAGCATGGAATGAGGCGTGGCATGTGAGACGAGGCAAGCAGATACAATGTGGCCGCGACCAGGTAGACGGATGAAATCAAGTATCCAGTACGAATCCTGCCCAGAGAATTTTCTGTGATGTGAAAGTGGTGAGCCTCAGCTTGAAGGTGCATGCAGCGTCTTGGGGGCAATGAACGAGGATAACTTTGTGCTATCATTCTCAAAACCAGGTCCTGAACACCCCAAAACGCCGATCATTGTTTGCCATACCGTATCTTGAAATCAAGTAGCACGTGAAGCCCCCGTGCCTACAACGCCTCTCCGCAGTTGATGCAAATCGTCTCACAATAGTCCGACCCGTGAAGACCGAAGTGAGATATGTAGCTATGCTACATAGTCGTTATCCGCAGCACAAGCGCCGCAATCACCGTTTAGGGATTCGAGCCGCACGCGCGGACGCTTGGAGCAACAGATACCTCATTGACCCATTGTTAAAATGATCCATAGTTTGGTGCTTTAAGCCGACTCATCCCATGGTAGAGGGTACGTGCCAACCCAATCAGCAACCTCGGCGCGCAGCTGAACGATTTCTGCATCATCCTCGCCACTACCAAGATGGTCGAAAAAGAACGCCAGCTTGTACTTCTCACCCTTCTCCTCGGCAGCCTTCCGAGCAGCCTTATCCACCCTTACAGCAATCGTGACAGACCGATCGACGATATCAGCTACACGGGAGAAGTCGTTCTCACCGAAACCCCGTGTCGTCATGGCCGGCGTCCCGATACGAAGTCCTCCGGGGATCATTGCGGACTTATCACCTGGAACAGTGTTCTTGTTGCTGGCCACGCCGACAAGCTCAAGGACACGCTCGACACGCGCACCATCGACTCCCTGAGGCTTGAGGTCCACAAGCACAAGGTGGTTGTCTGTGCCACCACTCACAAGCTTGTAGCCAAGACCACCGTTCGTCTTCGATTCTCCAAGACGATTCGCCAAGGCCTGTGCATTGAGTAGAACTTGCTCCTGATAGGCTTTGAAGTCTGGTGTCTGAGCCTGCTTGAGTGCTACGGATAGAGCCGTGATTGTGTGATTGTGAGGACCACCTTGGTGGCCAGGAAACACGGACGCATTGATCGGACCCTCGAGGTCGTACATTATTTCCTGTTTTGTCTTGGGGTTGGTTCTCCGGGCACCTTTACGATAGAAAATCATGGCACCGCGAGGGCCACGGAGACTCTTATGTGTGGTCGTGGTGACAATATCCGAGAATGCGAATGGACTAGGCAGGACCTTGGCAGCGACAAGTCCAGAAATGTGCGCCATGTCAGACATCAAGTATGCGTTGACCTTGTCGGCAGTCTCCTTCATGCGCTTATAGTCGATCAGACGTCCATAGGCACTTGCGCCAGCCACTATTATCTTGGGCCTGACAATCGTAGCCATCTCGTCGAGCTTATCGTAGTCAATCAGACCCGTTTCCTCGTTCAGGCGATAAGGTATGGTCTCGAAGTATTTGGATATGGCGGAGATCTTCTTGGTTGGGGTCTGGTAGCCATGCGATAAATGCCCACCGTGCGGCAGATCCAGGCCCATTAGGCGGTCATGTGTGTTCATTAGGGCGGAGTAGACGTAGAGGTTGGCTGGAGCGCCGGAAAGAGACTGCACGTTAACCCCCCATTCCTTGTCACTCAGCCCGAAGGTCTCAAGTGCTCTTTGCTGGCAAAGCCGCTCGGACTGGTCGATGAACTCGTTGCCTGAGTAGTAGCGAGCACCAGGATAGCCTTCAGAGTATTTGTTCTGCATAGGACTGCCCAGAGCATCGAGCACTGCCATTGACGTGAAGTTCTCGGACGGGATCAGGTTGATCGAATGCTTCTGCCGGTTTTTCTCCTTTTCGATAATATCGTACACGGCCGAGTCGGCATCACGGAGATGAGCGGAGAGCAGCTGCACACCACCATATATGTTAGTCACAATTCAGACGGGATGCTGCAAAGACGTTAGACCGTGGCTCAGCGAAGACATACCTTCTGCTGCCCTTCCGCCAGTGCAGATTGCCATCGACGCGCAGTACAAGACTGAGCGGGCGATGGACGTAGCGAAAGAGCTCGCAGCGCGCGGGCACCGCCGCGGCTAGTCACAAATGCCATGTTTTTGGAGCGGGAGCAAAGGGACGAGAAGATGGGGTCAGAGGCTGCTAGTTAGGTCAAGCAAGTGACCATGCCCTGACGGTTGCGTCCCCGTGCTATATAGAGGCAGTTGAGATGATACCGATCTTCTTGACGAGTCACGAACTGCTCAGGCGTAGCGTGGTCAAGGAAGGGCGTGCGATTGTGGAGTACTGATTCGGTAGGCTTGGCCGATAGAGCTATGTAGTGGAAAGCGCCGGTTCGGGACCCGAAAGGGCCCGGCCGTCCCAGGGTCATCGAAGCATCACCACACGTGTGGCCGCGCATGGCTGCGGATGCACACACCCCGCATTTGCGGTGCACAAGTCTGGCATAACCCATAGTGAATTGCATGCTGAGCCATCCAATTTTGAAGGCTTTTCCACCGGTCTTTCTGAGCCTCACGTGATGCTTGGCTCCACCTGGGCACACCCTCTTCATAAAAAAATCCGCGCCGGCGCCACAATGTCGAATGTTTCCCTTTCTCTCCTCACAACTAAATCTGGAAGTGACGAGTCCACCCGCAACAGCACATTGGTGTTCCGCCTCTTTTGCGCGGGAGCATGCTGACATGTCTCGGTGGCACATCACCACCTTTTAGAGACAAGCAAATCATCTGATCCAGCACTTTAGTTATCGCGTCAGCACCTGGTGCTCTCACTCTTAGGTCATGTACCTTCTTTTGCTACTGACATGACGGTGGCGCGTGATCTCTTCGGTATGCGCTGCTTGGCTGACGAGATGAAATTCGCACTATCATACTGTTACTTAAGAAATGGCCATGCAAATCAGCGGTAATTTTTAAACTATCCATGATAATGTGCTTCACTAGCCTCGTGTCACATCCCACTCGCGCGCAAGCTGAGCCTGTGCTGCATAAAGCCTGATGTCCTCGACCGTGCTCGCACGAGAAAGCACGGCATCATCTGTACCTGGAAAATACTCTCCATCCCTTTCACAATGTGTGTGCTTAGCCTCTGGCAGTGTGCCGTTGTACAAAAACCCACGAACGTGGTTGGCAATGCACCTGGAGGGGATGGCTAAGGAGCAATGTCCGTAACCATTCACCTCGACGATCCTCGAATCGACAAACTGCTCGTTTCATTAGCTTCATTTGTAACGTGAAGGGGTGGGCAAGCATCGGCATTCGCCCACAGGGCCATCACCGGGATTGACTTACGGAAGCAGATGCGTTTTTGGCCGAAACCAAAGGACACACGGGATCAAAGGTGGTTGTGAGCACTAGTAGTGGGTGTGTAGTTTCAATGCCAGCCCGTGGGACATATCTGTGCGTTTTTGGCAACAGCCACTGCTGCTTCGCAAAGTAGACCTTGGTATTGGTAGAGCGGAACATGGTGCCATTGTAGAACGGCATGAGGATATCATTGAGGGCTCTGTGGCCCTCGGGCCATTGCTGTAACCCACTCACGCCATCATTGAGAGACACAAAATAAAAGGATTCATCAGTAAATCTCCATCGCGGTCTCGAAGCGTAGTTGAGAAAAAAGTCTGTGGCGTTACCTCGCAGAAGCCCAGTCAGGTTGCCCGCAAGCGCAGGCCAGTCTGCAGGTCGGTAGAGGGTCGGGAATATGGCATCTTGGAACAACTTAGTCCAGTCTACAGTGCCATATGTTGTGCTGTTGATGTAGACGCTCAGTGGTTGACGTTGCAGCTGATCGCCGAACGCGAGAAGGCGTTCCCAGAGCTCCTGCTTCGTCTTGGCAATCGCTGACAGACTGCACTTGTAGCCAGCTTTGACGCATTCGTCCAGGAACCCGTCCAGCACAACCTCTGTGTCTTCGACGCTCTCGGCATCCAGCTTTGCATCGTACCAATCGAATTGGTTGACGACGCCGTCGATAATGACTCTTCGCGATCGGTTGGGAAACAGTGTCGCATATGTCTGTCCCAGCAGGGTACCATATGAGAAGCCCCAATAGTACATATCCTGCTGGCCAACAGCGTCGAGGATCGAGTTCATGTCGGCCGCAGTCTGGGGCGTGTTAATGTAATGCCCATGCTCGCCGATGGTGTCGGCGCATGCCCTGCCGTAGTTGGTAGCCCACGCGTATAGCTCCGAGTTGTTGTCAGGGCCGAGAACCCACTTGGCCGGGACTGGGGACAGTCTTCTCCTGGCCTCATCATTAGGATAGCAGTTGGCGGTGGGTGTTGATGAGTTGACACCACGAGGATCGAAGCTCAGAAGATGGAAGCCTTCTCCAACAATCTCGCGCAGGTACTCCCCCTTTCCATAGATCAAGCCAAGCCCGCTGCCACCGGGCCCGCCGGGGTTGAGCAGAAGGTTAGGCGCGCCTTCGCGCCCGCGCAGACGGATCAGGGGGATCGTGAAATTCTTGTGCTTGAGACCAGCAGTGCCAAAGTGGTCCACAGGAACCTGCAAGGAAGTACACTCGACCGGATAGTGTCCAACTTCGCCGCACGACTCCCACAACAAGGACTCTCCCGTATACCGCTGGCGGGTGGTGCCAAGGGCGATTTGGCTGTGGGTGCCGTACACATAGCTAATTCCGCGCTGCCATATCCACGCCGAGCCCGTGATGACGAGCAGCGTAGCCGTGAGCAGCCTGAAGGGCTGCGATAGGCTGTGGCGGCCTCGAGGAAGTGCGTCGCTTGACGGTGGCTGTTTCATGTCCATTGTGTCGTTGTCGTGGCCAGCGAGAACGAAGTTTCCGTGGATGCAGTGCAAGTCGTAGTCCTGAAGGCCGGTACCTACTTGGTAAATTTTACTTGAGACGTGATTGAGGTTGCCTAGTCATCTTAGACGAAGTACTGAAATGGGGGGTGACTCGGCAGCTCCGTGTAATCGCGTCCCTGTTGCCGAACACCGTTGACCTACTACTCTAAATCGGCTTCGGAGCTGGTGTCGGAATAATAGAACTGGGATAATGGTGGGGCGGAGACGATACATGGTATTCAACAAACCGACGACTGTCTGCTATCCCCGAGCACGGAAGACTGTCACTGCATGAGAATTGGCTTATCACTTACGGCCAACCTGCATCATGCAATGTGATTGTATGTAGATAAACTATTTGAGCAGGCCCTAAGGGCTCATCTGGCCGTATAAGTGCGCCGTCATGTAATAGTCAAACGAACTGTGCTGATTCTGTCAAGCCTAGCCGGTCGGCCTTCAGGTCTCGACATCAGCTGGGCATCCTGGCAGCATTGGTCGCTGAAATCGTTCGTGGCCGCCAAGTTGTTGCAAGCTCGAGACTGTATACCCGCGGTGGCGACGAGCCTCGGGCGCTTTGAGTTGCGAAAGGCTGAAACCCCATACCATGAGAGCCGAGGGAGGCTATCGTTCCGGGTGAGCAGTTGATGGTTCTGGCTGAGGCGATAAAGTGACAGTCTGTCCCTTTTTGTACTCTTCCTCGAGAGCGCGCTGCATGTCAAAGTCAAGCTGGCGCTCCTTCTTGATGCGCTGCTGTTCCATGTCACGAATCACACCTTGGTGCATCGCCTGCAGGTAACACGCTGGTTAGCAGCTTGCGATGCAGAAACACATGCTGTCCTTGGGTAGGCTCACCTCCTTCTCCCACTTCTGCTGGAAATGAACAAAGACGACGGTGGCTGCAGCAAAGAGCGACGTACCCGTCAGGGTCAGCTGTGAGGCGCGCGACATGTCTTGTGTTGAGGGGCTGGCAATGGTCCCTTGGGAGGGAAAAGTTCGAGATGCAACGGAAAAGCGCTTCTACTCTGCAGCGCTGATGTCTGCTGCCATAGTGGGTGCGGGCACACCTCAGTAGGGTACCTGCATTGCAGCACCCAGCTCATGGAGGTACTTGACAGCTCGAACTCTCACACGGTACGCACGGTACACACTGTCTGACCTGCGTGCATAACTAGGCTTGGCCAGCTCAGAAGTGCCTGTGGACCACCCCAGTGGCTTGCCCCCACTGGCATGCGCCCACCTGCATTACGGCTCTGGCTGCAAGTGAGCTGTGAGCTCCTCCTGCACAGCACCACACTGCCTCCGCCTCGCGCAGCGACTGACCTCATCCCCTTGTGGCTCCAGCAGCATCTCTCACGTCCACCTTGCACCTTTACGTCGACGGCCTCGACCTTAGCCTACTTTTATCACATCGCATCATCGTCCGACTACCGCACGCTTACCTCCCGACCGGCCTGATCTCTATCGCCATATTCCCAAGATACATACCGATCGATTTCGAGGCACAAAATGGTATAGCACCTTTAGCAGCGATAGCACTGCGCGCGATACTACTCGCTACATCGGCATTCACCCCGCAATCAAGCTAACTTGGACTTTCACAGGCGGCACAAAACTCAGCGGGCATACAAACCCTGCTCGACGTACGTGAAGATGACCCTTGGGCGCTCGAGAAGTTGCTGTGCTCAACTCGAGGCTAATGCACGTGGAATCCCCAGGCTGAGCGCGAAGCCTCCAAGATTATCCAGCAAGGTGAGTAGCCGCGTGTTCGCCCTTCATCCATATGCTAGGAAACTGAGATGGAGGCGTACTAACTGTGTGGATGCTTAGCTCGCGAATGTAAGTCTAGCTGAATGCTCCATCAACACGAAGATAATCCGAAACACATCCCTTCGCCCCCATGATCTGCCGATAGCTGAGACCTCACAACCCACAGACAGGACAAAGCGGGTACGAGAGGCTCGCGACGAGGCCAAGAAGGAGATTGATGCGTATCGTCAGTCCAAGGAGGACGAGTTCAAGAAATTCGAATCGGAGCACACTGCGGGCAACAAGCAAGCCGAGGATGAGGCCAACAAGGAAGCCGACGGAAAGATCAAGGAGATCAAAGCTGCCGGCCAGAAGAACCAGGCTCAGGTTGTAGCGGCCCTGCTCAAAGCTGTAGCTGAGCCGAAGCCCGTGGCGCCCAGCAAGGCTTAGTCGCAACATGACACGACGAAGTTAAAAAGCTGCCCGCTCTCCGTCTATCCACTACCTAATCACCGCTACGGCAACGAACAAGTGGTCATAGTGTGCATACTTTACTTTCGGTATTAGATGTACAGACGCCGTCGTGTAGGGTACGGTAGAAAGCATCCTTCTATGCCATTCTAGCAAGCAATCACAGCCACGAAATGCTCACCAGCCCTCAACTGCAGTGACTAGCTTGGGAATTGTGGCTATCACTGTCAAGCCTCACAATGTCGCGCATGTACATGTTGCATCATTTGTGCCTTAAATAGACAGCATACATCAAAGGGCGCCCCCCTCAGAGGATGACATCACTTATCGGACCACAAATCATTCTAAGAAACACAGATGCGGAAAGGAGTGCGCCTTCGGCCCAGGCCCATAGGAATTTGTAGTGATGGCTATTGTACGAATTGTAGCAGAGTGCTCAACATGTCGCGACTGTCTTGTGCCTTATCATCATCTGCATCTATGCCATCTAATTGCTCTTGTAGAGTGCTTCGGATGGTTGCTAAAGTCTCGTCCCTTTCGGCCAGCTCTTTCTCTATGATAGATCGCGCTCCATCATCCTCGGCGATGAGCCAGGCCAACACGACGTCTAGCGTTTGCAAAGCAAAAAGTCCAGCATCCAGCCGACGCAGAAACCATCCATCTGCTGCCTCTTGCCTCTCTTGCGCTGACATGCGCGCCTGTTCTGTGCGAATCGACTGCTCGATGGGTGCCATTCGAGCGGCATATGTCCGCCGCAGCTGTACAAGCTTAATCGTCTTCTCGTAGTTCTTCTCTACGAATTTGGCGAGCGTTCGTATGCGTTCTGCTGATTCGGCAGGCAGCAGTCGTAACAGAGAAGCGAGAATACCCACAAGATGTTCCGCAGTCTGTCCATCAAGGGATTTCTTCATAAACATTGTGAAGATGGTTTTGAGCCCACCAGCTTCCACAACCTTCAGGCACACCTCAAGGCCAGCACTGCCGCCCACAGCATGGTCGAGTAACCTCAAGGCAGCGGCCTTGCTTAGCTTGCCTTCCTTGAGCATAATCAGGCACAGCTCGACGCCTTCGGCTTCGACAAACTTAAGTTTCCCCTCTGGCTCGTCGACCATGCATGTGAGAGCTTCGAAGAGGTTCTCCATGTACTCCTCTTCCTCGCCGCCTTTCTCTGGGTCCCGTCTCCGGTATGCAGCTACAAGCTGCAGCATGGTATCTATCGCGTTGAGGCCGACCATTGTCCTCCGATTTGCAGCGGATGACTGGACCAAAATGGCAAGTATCTCAGCTGCGTACTGTTTGTTCTGGCCCACTGAAGGATTCGTCTCCTTTTTCTGTGCGCGCTGAAGTAGCCACCCCAGCAGTTTCTCATGTCTTGCCACCTGCTCAGCTGTCGCAGTCCTGCTGCAGAGATTCTCGACTATGCTCATTGCATAATAGACACCATTTCGGTCTACCTCCTCGTTCTCGTCCAAGCGTTCCAGATTTGACACCAGAAGTCCCAGAAGATCAGCTTCGAGCAGGGCATCCACCATCGCGTTCCATTCCGCTTCTGCAGCATTCACATCTTCGTCAGTGAACTCGTTGACGATCTCAATGGCATCGATGGCGATATCTGTATTCTCGTGCGCGAGTAGACTGACAAGTGTCGCTACACAACCGAGCTTCGCGAACTCTGGATAGAGGTCTGGATGCTCTGCCAGTATGGACAAATTTTTAATGTCGGCGTCGAGGTCGGCTTCGCTCTGTATAAACTTTCTCGGGTCGGACTCGAATTTGGCGCGCAGCTCGGCATTTTTGGATACGCGCCTTTCGAAATTGAGGGCCGTTTTGCGCAGCCAAGAGCTGTCGATCTGGTCGAAGCCGGGTTTGCCTACATCTTCCTCGCCTTCTACGTAGTCAAGAACCCGGGCTTCTGAAGTTGTTATGCCGCCTCCAAAGAACCGGCCTTCGTCATCGCCGCTGTCATCTGGATGGAGGGAGGGGCCGTAGTCGTCTCCAGGCATGGCTAGACCTGCAGCTGTGTCGTCGTCGCCATCGTTGCCGTCGTGCTCAAGATGATCCTCCACGCGAGCCTGTCGGTCACTTTGGCCATCGGGAGTTATGCGCCGCGACTTGTATACCTCGTCTGTCGATGTCAATTCGCTGTTCATCAGCTGAGCCCAGGTGTAATCGACATGGTTGAAGATTCGCGTCGGAGGAAGCTCACCAGGATTGCGCAACGGCTCAAGTTTGCGCTTGTTGCTATGCGCCTTGAAGAGGTCATCAATATTCGTCATCGTCAGCGTGATCGCGGACCTGCGTGAAATATGCTGGCGCAAGATGGCATGGATGAGAGAGTGTGCGGTCGCTGTTTTGATTTGCCTGTCGCTGGCACGTCATTGCTGCTTGCCGCACAGTTGCGCAACCGCTGCGAAGAACAGAGCAGCACTGTGCCGGGCTTCTCTGCCGACGGCGCGGCGCCGGAAGCGGCTCAGCTGCAGCGGCCTCCGGGCCCCATTACCCCTGGTTCCGATGTCACGAGCAATGTATTCATTTGTTCTGTTGAGTGACACATTATCAGGAACGCTGCTTTAAGAACAATGCCGCCTACGCTCATTCTCATTCGTCATGCGCAAGCTCTGCATAATGTTGACAGTGAGTTACTGGTCAATTAAAAACACCTCCAAGTGCGGGTGAGGATTTATTGGATAATCGCTGATGATTGTGTGCAACACCAGAAAACTACGAGATCCCTGACCCAGACTTGTCCCTCTTAGGTCAAGAACAGTGCAAAACCCTACGTGAGGGTCTCATCAACAGTGACCTGGCCCAACAGGCAGGCCTTGTCATAGTCTCTCCCATGCGACGGACAATCCAGACCGCTGTTCGCTCCGTGGATTGGCTGCTTGAAAAAGGCGTGCCAATTCAGGCCGATGCTGACTGGCAGGGTAAGGCAAAAGTCATGCTGAAAATTGAATAATCTATACCGTAACCGCAGCTCTCTGACCCTCAATCTCCAGAAAACTCTGCCAAGCCGTGCGATACTGGCAGCGAGATTGCGAGGGTGGCGGCTGAGTATCCCCAGGTCGACTACTCGTCGCTCGACCCTGTGTTTCCGGATAAGACGTCCAAGGCGGCTAGCCGCTATCACTACTCGCGCCCTGCTCTCTTAGCCCGTGCACAGACTGCGCTCGAGAAGTTGTACAATAGGCCGGAGAAGGTCATCATTGTTGTCTCGCATTCAGGCTTCATGCGGCTCGCTGTCACTGGCTGTTGGTTCTTCAACGCCGATTATCGTGTGTTCGAGTTTGCCCCGAGAAGCGGTAATGACAACGACAGCTTTCGATTGCAGCAGTCTTCCCTAACAAAGGAGATGGGCGGTGGTCTCGGCTGGAGCCGCTCAGAAGAGCTTGTACTCGGATCTGAATTACCAGAGGAGTATCCTCCCCAAGAGTCCTCGTGAAGTACGGCCATGAATCACACATGACAACCATATCATGGGCACTGCTTTCTCTGCGATCGGTGAAGCAGACTAAGATTCATATTGTGGAGGTTCGACAGAACAGCGTTGCATACATATGAATAAAGTGCTGTGATCTCAAGAGAGATCTGTGTATATATAAAGAGTGATTGGGCTGTATTTATATCCACTTGCACACCTGCCAGTTCCTTTCGCCCGCACCTGAGAGATCCCGAGTACTGACTCGTCTCTGCATTGACCCCTCACGGGTTGAGTCGCGCGCGTGCTTCATTCATAAGAGATCAGTGCTCACGATTGTGCAATGATCCTGTTTGTGCACAATTCATATGAAATAAGCAGGATTGAAAGGGTAACCTAATCAAGCCCACTGCACATACACTGATAATCACCACGTGTTGATCATGTGGAGCAAAGCAATTCCACAGAACCTTGTGATTGCATTTGAAACCCATTAAGCAGCAGGTAGCATTTGTTATGTTTTCGAATTGTTCTCATTGGGTCGATTTAGTATGGTCTGTCTACAATAGCTCCTAGACAAAGACTAAATAAATGCCAGGAGGCATGTAAGTAGAGTGCTGTCGTCCAACCCGAGCCCAAGCGTGACTGTCCCGAAAAGAATGAACGCCCGCCAGGATGCAGTAAAAAGCAAGTCAAAACACGCAGGTATCTTTTCGCCCCTAAGCCCTTTTACTTATGCACATAACCTTTTCCCCTTCAGCCACACAAAAAGTCTTGCCTGTTCCCACGTGGTCCCCATGTTCATCGCACTGACACACCGGAACGATCAGTGAACATGCGCGATGCGATGTTCATCGCCTGAAGCTCCTGGAAGAGCAATTTCGCAGCATACGGGATATGGATCTGTGCGATCCGCGTCTTGTTCTTGCAAGGCCGACACTCAAATGTCTGCTTCGTTAAATGTCTACAACCAATATTAGTTAATATTAACGGTTGTGACACACAAGTTAGCCTGCAACGGACGTGGGAGGGTGACTTACGCGACAGGGGTCATCAGACCACAAATCTCGCAGATGTGAACTCGGAACGCATCAGAAACCTCGAACAGACGTTCTTTAAGGAAGGCAGCTGCGCCGTGAGCAATCATGCAATCACGTTCCATTTCACCGAAACGCAGACCACCATCTCTGGCACGACCCTCGACAGGCTGGCGCGTCATGATCTGGACTGGACCACGGGCACGAGCGTGAATTTTGTCATCCACCATGTGGCGGAGACGCTGGTAGTAGGTCGGACCGAAGAAGATTTGAGAACGTAGCTTCCGCCCAGTATGACCATGATACATGATCTCAAAGCCTCGTGACTGATACCCGTGCTCGCGCAAAAGGCTGGAAACTGAGTCAACAGTCACATCCGTGAACGGTGTCGCGTCGCCTTCCATTCCTTTTAGTGTAGCGACTTTGCTGAGCAAACACTCGATCAAATGGGCGATCGTCATGCGAGATGGAATGGCGTGAGGGTTGATGATGATGTCAGGTGTAATGCCCTCACGTGTGAAAGGCATGTCCTCCTGGCGATATGTGACACCAATAGTGCCTTTCTGGCCGTGGCGAGAGGCGAATTTGTCACCAATCTGTGGAATCTTTGTAGTCCGCACTCGCACTTTGACGTAGCGAAGACCGTCGGCATTCGTGGTGATAATGACCTGGTCAATCAGACCACTCTCCGTGCTGCGAAGAGGTGTCGAAGCATCCCGCTTGACATGGACCTTGGTGCGCTGGCCCATTTCCTCGTTTTCGGGGTTGATGGGAGAAGTCTTTCCAATGATGATGTCTTCTCCAGAGACACGAATACCAGGTGCAATAATGCCATCGTCGTCAAGCTTGTCGTATGTGCCTTGTTTCAATCGGAGCGTGTCGGCTCTGAACGGTTTTTCAAACTGTTCAATGGTGTTGATACCAATACGCTTTTCGCAGTCACTGTAGGAGCGGAAGAACAGACTCCTAAATATACCACGATCAATACTACTCTGGTTCATGATAACGGAATCTTCCTGGTTGTAACCCGAGTAACAGGCAATGGCGACAATTGCGTTCTGGCCAGCTGGCAGTTCTCGGAATTTGAGAAACTCCATAGAGCGTGTGGTGCCGAGTGGCTTCTGCGGATAGTATAGAATGTTGGCCATCGTGTCCATGCGCCGCGAGTAATTGGTTAAGAAGAAGCCCATGGCTTGTTTACCCATGGCAGACTGGTAGCAGTTACGAGGAGACTGGTTGTGATCCGGGAAGGGAATAATACTGGCGCAAATGCCAAGGAGCATGCTAGGGTGGATTTCGCAATGCGTGTACATGTGCGTGGTCGGGTTCATGCGGGTCTTGATGCGCTTATTGGGTTCCTCGCTATTGTCCGTCGTCATGTCATGGCCTTGTTTGGCAAGACGGAAAGTCTCGAGATCCTCTGCTGTCATGCATATCATTGACGTCTCCTCTTCTTCGGCATCAAGGTACTCGATGACACCTTCATTGACAAGGCCCTGCCAGCCAAAGTACTCATCGCTGCCTGGAGGGAGAGCTTGGTCGTTTTCAAGCTTCCGGATGTGCTCCTTGCTGAGTGTCAGGGTGCCCTTCTCTGCTCCAGTATCCGGGTTGTCTTCTTGCTCCACGACAAAGAGCGGGCGCATGACACGGCCGGCATCCGAGAAGATCTTGAATTCTCTATCTCTGATATCGCGAATCAGTGACACCTCAGCAGGGATCTGATTGTTACGTCGAAGTTGCTGGACATCCCTGACAAGGGTCTTGGGGTCTTGATGTACGCCAATCCATGAGCCATTCAAGAAAATCTTTGTGGCATTCGGATACCGCAAAGGCTCATACTCCTCAAGCACTTCCATATTTCTCGTAATCATGTAATCGATGATGGGCTCGGTGGAAGTTCCCACGCTGATCGAGCACATGAGCGAAAGGTTCTTGACTAGACCACAAGCCTGGCCTTCCGGGGTCTCGGCAGGACAGACGAGTCCCCAATGCGTGTTGTGCAGCTGCCGTGGCTTGGCGAGCTTACCGTCTCTCCCAACGGGGGTATTGGTTCTTCGCAAATGGGACAAGGTAGACGCAAAGGTGTAGCGGTTCAGCACTTGAGACACGCCCGCCGTGGAACTCATGGCCTTCTTCTGGTCACCCCAGTTGCCTGTTGCGAGTGAATACTTGAGTCCGTTCGTGATGATTTGAGGCTTCACGGCAATCTCAATCAGGAAGTCCTTGCCCTGCTCAACAGCGCGCCGGAGAGACATCTGGATCTCCTGAGTCATACGACGCACCAAATTTCGGAAGAGCTTGGCAAGGAGGGGTCCAGCAAGATCCAGGCGCTTCTTGCCGAAGTGATCGCGGTCGTCCATGTCGCGGCGGCCAAGCGAGCACTGCAAAAGCTTGTGAACCATGTAGCCTAGGAAGAAGGCTTTGCGTGTTTCGCAGCCTTCTTGTTGAGAAATGTGTGGGAGCATCTCTTTCTGAAGAATGTCCTTCGCAGCACGCACACGGC
Organism: Microdochium paspali; assembly: GCA_031142775.1. Lineage (NCBI taxonomy): Eukaryota > Fungi > Ascomycota > Sordariomycetes > Xylariales > Microdochiaceae > Microdochium > Microdochium paspali. Next base: position 620,307 of record JAVBIV010000007.1, read on the forward strand.
GGTCGCGGGTCATTCCAGTTGTCTGATTGCCGCGCTTGCCGATGTAGTCGAGAGCAACCTCGCGGTCCTGGATGCAGAAAGCTTCCTCAATACAAGGCCGAAGCATCTCCAGCATTTGACTGTCGTTGCGGTCATAGCAGATGTGGTTCAGAATCTCTTCGTCGGAGACGACACCAAGAGCACGGAAAACAATGGCAATAGGAAGATCGGCCTTGACGTAAGGGAGCGTGGTGTGTATCGTCGAACCATAGGCACCACGGCTGGCATCACCTTTTGTGTAAAGCTTCAGCATGAGCGAAGAAATCAGACGAGAGCCCTTCTCAAGAGCACTCCTGATTTCGGCAGTGTATGAGAAAGGACTAGGCTGTGCTTTCTTGAAAACCTGCACTATGTTGGCGGCGGAACGCTCTTGCGCAATAAGAACCTTTTCACTGCCGTTGATGATGAAGTAGCCACCTTGGTCATACGGGCATTCATTGAGCAGAAAGAGATCCTCTTCAGTCTCGCGACTAAGATGGCAGGCCTTTGACTTAACCATAACAGGGAGCTTGCCAATGAAAACGCTCTGAGGGGCTTTCTCAGCACCGGTGTTGTCCGATTCCACATGCCATGTCAACTTTGTGGGGTGTTCGCCGGTACGGCTCATTTCCGCCTGCTGCTCGTCGTCAAGATCTTGGAGGGGTATTGGCTCCTCAATACAGCTCGAGGTCTTGGATCTAATGTCGACATAGATTGCAGCAGCGTAGGTGAGGTTTCGGTCGCGGCATTCGTATGGCAATAAGGGAGCGGTGGTGCTGTCTCCTTCAGTGATGACAGGACGGGAAATGATGACGCTCCCTAGCTTGATCTCATAGCGCCGTAGTAGAATTTCGCCATCGAGATTGGAGACTGGAGGGTTGTTCTCATCTATAGTCATATGAGAATATTCGTCAATGAGCTCTTGGATCGTGGTTTCCTGAAAGTCGTTGAATGAGTCGACTTGCTGCGATACAAGGCCTTTTGTATCGAAGTATGACGAGATGACCGTCCAGCAATCTTCTGGCGTGATGTTGGTATCTTCATCCCCATAATCCTCCTCGTACTCGTAACCTTCGTCGTAATCGGCCATGGTGAAATGGCAAGCTGGAACTTGCCCTTCAAGTCGACAGCAGAGCGGTCTAACAGGAAGTGAGGGTGCAGAATCTTTTATACGGCTGGGTCGGAGAGTAGAAGTGTCGGCTTCGTTGTACTGATTCGCTTCGAAAGCTAGGTCGTGTTGTACGGCAAAGTGCAACCGCGCGGCGGTCGGGAGTGGCTGAAGGTCGGTGTCGTGGCAAACGTGCGCAGGTCACAGCCAAGCAGTGCGCGCGATTCTGTGGAGCGACAGCACAGAAGCCTTGACGACAGGACGTGAAGCAGTCACAACTAATCCACGCGATTGCTGTTGTAGTTGCGTGACGAGTTGGCGACAGCAAGGTCGGAACGAAGTTGTTGGCGTAAAGAGGCGGCCGCGAGAAACGCGATCCTCGCCCGCGCTCTAGGCTCCTGGACCCACAGGAGGTGAGGGCGGCGGCTACCCGGTAGGGCCGCCGCATTACAGCAAACCGTTCTCCACCTACTCAATTAGTCAGCATGGACATCTGAGATCACGTCTTGTGACCGACCACAGGGTCCAACCAAGGTTAACTAAGAAGTAAACAATGACAAACAAGGTCCTCAAAGACAGACCTTTGCCAAACTACAGACATCCAAGAGACCGCAAGTGTCTTGGGAATTCCCTACTAGGCATGAGTCGATGGTCAGGATGTAGCTGATGCTATGGGTACGCGTGCTGGACATAGAGCAAGCCGCGCGGTCTCACTGTCTCTTCAACAAGTTTCCATATACTGAACACTGTTGCCATTTAGTTTATACGCACTCTCGGCCACTATGAATCTACAGCACCGTCCTGAGTGTTTGCGGTTTCGGTGCTCCATTGAGACGTATTCTCTGCACAATGGCTATGAAGCACGTCGCTGCTGAAGCCAGGCATTGCTGTCATTGTAGGCACAGGCGTGCGCGAAACCACCGACACATCAATCGACATAGCAGGTGCTCAATTGACTATGTTTGGACAGAGCCTCTCGTTATCAATCCCTCCGTCCATGTGCCATAGAACTAGAATCCTGGTCAAACATGCCCATCTCTCTTCGCGGACACGTCCGATCGGCATCAGATCCAGTGTCGTAACCTTCTACTACCGTAGATAAGCCATAGATAACTAAAAGTCTCGTCTCACAGCAGTCACAAGAGAAACGAGATCCCAGCGGACTGTCCAGATCAGCTTCCAACTGTGCGACTAGCGGCAAGTACATCGTAGACCGGACGAAGCTGCCGGTGCCATTTACCCTTGAAAGACTCTTACTCTTATAGGCAATCGTTGAGCACACAATTCAGTTTTTTCAGATTAAGAAAGAACCTTTTTAAGAGTACATCATGTGCTTCTAATTCTGTAATGTCAAGCTATATAGTATGTTTTGCAAATCAAGTGCTCTCTGGAAGGAATTAGTGGTGATATAGGTATATATCGTAGACGTAGGGATGTACAGCTGAAGTTCATAGTATGGCAATTAGAAAAGAATATATGCAAAAGAGGGGTTTTCCCTACATTTATTTATTATTATCGTTGTTCATAGTACGCTCTACTCTATCTAGGATTTAGCTAATACATGAGTTTGTCGTGTAATAAACCGTACCTAACGGCTAGGCTAAAAAGATGCACGCGGCGTTTTTGATACGCCAGTACGCCGCCTGCGCTCTGCCATTCCTACGAGGGGAATTTTTGATCTGTTCAATAGAACTTGACGATTCATCTTCGGAATGGTATGAGGCATACAAAGTAAGAACCTAGAAAGACTTAAACATGTAACACCACAGAAATACTAAAATGTGATAGGGTTATCTTGATTACGTAGATTTTTAATAGGCTAGGAAGAAGTTGTCAAAGTTTCACCGCACTGCGTATATTACAAAAGATGTTATGAAATGTCAATTAGAAGGTAATCTATCACTAAAGAAGGCTTTTCCATAGAACATGAGTAGCCGCGAGTCGCTGAGAAGTATAATAGGATGATTATTGACTAATATGTTCCATGAGAGAGATACTTCCTAATCATATTCAAAGAATGTGCTTGCCAGAGTAACGAATACGATTCCTATATACCCATGAGAGCTAATAGCCTAGCTGAGTCTAGAGTTATATTGACAACTACTACTACTACCTACCTACCTATAAATTATCACTAACTATTTCTGAATCTACATTACGTCCACTTTGGGAGCATAGTAATTATTAGAGTTCGTCCTGAGTATAGCTGTATTTAAGTTTTGTTATAAGGTGTTAATTTCGGAAAGTTCTTTCAAAATCTTACTAGTCTTGGGATTGATTTTAGGCGTATTCCCGAGTATAGTGAAACTTTTAACTGAGCAAAATCGAGATCGATACGTACTTCAGCTTAAGCAAAGATGATATGATATCCTGTGTATAGTTTGACTCCAAAAGTAGCACAAATGTCAGGTTCTGCGCCGGTGAAATTTATTGCTACTATTTATACTCAAAATAATAAGTTTAAGATACGATGTACGCATAGCAATGAGAATACTAAGTAGGACTAGGATTCCGCACACTGGACTATATATCAGCTGGATGTATACTATAAATAATACAAAAGATATGTATACCTCTGTTTTCTGGTACTACTATATAAAATAGTACCAACAGCGTGGCGGCGGCGGAGCGCGTCTTTAGGTGCACGATGCTACTGGGGAGACACCGACACCTACCCACCTTGAGAAACTGTTGAGAGCCAATCTATTATATCCGTAGGGGCGATAGAGCGCAGGCGGCGTACTTGCTCATCGAGTACTCAGCATATATTCCAGGTCTAGCCGAGCGATACAGGCTGTTGTATGACGGACTCGTAGGCTAGCTGAGGCCTAGATAGAATTGAGCTTACTATCAGTGATCATGATGTAGGTAGATCTTCTGAAAATAAGGGGGATTTGGACTTCATATATCTATTATAGCGAATTGCGATAATAACTAATCTTGGAAGTCGAAGCTCTATCAGAATGAAACGTATCTCATACTCTCATTGATATCGATATCTTCCTCCCGTATTTCTATAACGAGTTCTACAAGTATAAGCTAAAGTACCTTTCATGATAGAATTAAAACAATATATAACGTTGAAAGTATATATAGTCAAGTAATAGCTGTATCTGTCTACTGAGTACTACTATCTTAAGGTATCATACTGCTTAAAAGCTTTGTCTAATGATACCTGTAAAGCATATAAATATAATGTTTGTACTTTCGACTTTAGGTTGAGTATTGCTTATCATACCGAGAGTAATGATATAGCGAAGTATATATTATTATTAGTAGTACGCTATACCTACTATGCAGGTTTAGCGGTGCGACAAATCTATCGTATAATAAACCTTGCCTGTACGGCTGGACAAAAAATATACGCTACGTATTCGCTGCGCCAAAGAGGCGCCTTCGCTCTGTCGGTCCTACTCGTGCAACGAATGGCTCTCACCAGCCAAACTTGTCAAGTTGGGGTTCACCCCAGTGGTAACTCATCCCCCCAGCGTGTGTGCAGCTCTCGCGCGGCGCGGTCGTCCATCTCGCGCTACGTCTAACATATTATTTGACTACTATATTGATACAAGTATGCAGACCACTTAGTCTAGAGATAGGCGGATATTAACCTTTTAGCTACGGGAATACTTCGGAATAATACCCCTGACGTGCATAGTAGGGTATAATATTTAGAAAAGCTAGGCTGCTATGCTGCTATATTTACCTATCTAGATGTATTTGTAGACCAGCTACATGCCAGCTTAGATAGAGCTCATTATCGAACATAAAATCACCTCCTATATTCTCTGAAGCTTCTATGTCTTACTAGGCAACTATGTTAGCTTAGTTGCAACCTTCACTGTTAAGATTCCACATTCGAGTTTCTGCTCTGTACGATAGTTAAGGTTTTTATCCTACTAGATAGGTATCCCTCTGCCTATTTATAATTGTTATTGCGTATATTATCTAGCTACGAGAGCCGTGCCTAGATTCTTTATACTATCGTGTCTCTTGTTTGAATCTCCTGCTTGTTCAGTCTCTATATTAACACAATAATGAGGAGACTATATCAAGGTCGTAGCTCTTCAGCGATATAAAGAACTTTATACACTCTTCCTTCACGACGGTTTCCTGCTGCTAAATAAGCTTCGATATGAGTATCTCGACTATTGTAGCTCCTCAAAGCTTAAGTGTAGCTTAGCATATAGATACAACCGGCTATCAACTAAGCAGGTGAAAACATTACTTGATGAGACCTATCTCCAGAAGACAGGTTAGCGAACAACCTATAACAGAGCTAGGCAGTACGATTGTGCTTGAACTGATCTACAAAGTTTGCATAACTACTGTAGTATCGGATCTTGAAAGCTCGTAAGTGCAAAACCGTATAACGTTTTCTGCCACTATATGGGACGCATCACTATACGGGACCACTCTTTCGATATCTGCGTAATTAGAGGCCATCGCCACTTGCAATTGAGGCTTCCAATACAGGCCGCAGAGATCAATAAGGAGTATCCCAATACATAGTAATTTTAAATGCTTCTACGGCCCGTAGCGTCAACATAGAGAGTATTTGCACAATACTAAAGGCTTCGGCAGCTTGATTAATTAACAATAGTCACTTAGAAGCGATGGCCTCAAGAGGGGGGGCCATATCCATATTTGGCAGTCGGGGCTCATTGTCATACGTACCTCTAAGTAAAAGGCCTCCTCTTTACTGAGATATAGCCTTTACCACACTGTTACAACTAGGACCAGGATCGCCATAGCTTTTAAAAAATCGGAACGGTGTTTGCCGTTCATAATATAAAGAGGGTTGCCGTCCGGTGTGATAATGCGTCTCGTACGGTGGTGGAAAACGTTAAGTATCATTCAGAAAAACGACAGAAAGAAACGCTAGTAGAAAGATAATTAGGGTCGCCTTTCCTTTACGTAAGGATCCAAATACAAGTAATAATATAAGCTATCTATTAGTATATGAGTAATTTCATCTACAGTGAAAATAGAATGTAGATCTAATTTATCGATTTGCAGCTTGTTATTTTCTAGATCTAACAGGTAGTAATTACACGAACCATTTAAAACAAACCTATCGACACCTTGTTTAATAATACTAAGCTTGATAGTCTATATAGAACCAAGTCATATAGGCGACCGGGGTCTTCAATTATAGTCAAATCTGAAGCCAAAGAGATCCTGGATTCTTATAATAATGATCACAATAGTGTGTAGCACTATTTCTAAGAAGATTTTATCTTCAAAATAATGTTTTTACTGTAAAAGATCAATCGTCTTCGGGACATACGACCTTCCTATGATTCACCGGACTACATATATCTATCTATTATTTAAAAACCTAAGGGCCAGGTTAGTATTTTTAGTTATATATTTAAGATATATAGAAGCTTCATAATTGCGCAAGTACGATCCAGTAGTACTGATCTAGCACTAATATATACAAAGAACAGCAAATAGTGATATAAGGCATATTTCAACCTCTACTATTAGAAATGCGTTCTTAGACACAAGCTCTAAGAAGTCTATCAGTCCGGCCTTCAAAGTACAAAGCCTAGTTCGTATTAGGTTATAGTGAGTCAAACCGTATGTAATATCTATTGGGAGCGATTCCTCAAATCTAATAACTTGTGGAGGAATAAATATCTTTTGAACACACATCCATACTAACCTTTAAATTTAGAGAGTAATCTAGATACTAGAGAATATACTACCTTGACGATAGAATCACATTTATCTAGCTTAGTTGATTGAAGAATTTACTGATAGATTCTACTGATATATATTATTCCTGATTATGGGTAAGATAGAGCTTACTAAAAATAATCATGACATTCTAATTTGTAGTATAGACTACGTACCAGTCGGTGGTCTATATTACCATGTAGATACCTGGTACACTCTACGTGTAGGACTTCTGATACCACAAGGAATTTAGAAGGTAAACAAATACTTAGCTATTACACAACTCATTGGTGATATTTTACGGAATACTAGAGTATCTATACATCAGTCACCACTAGGCTTTACTCACTCACACTAGTGATTAAGTTAGAATACTAACATATATAGGAAACTATTGATATTCTTACTGTAGTTAGACCATCTGAGATGAGAGTAATAGGGGCTAAGAATCGTACGATAGTATCGGCCTAGTATGATATAATCATTTATATGTAAAATATACTCTAGCCACCTGGGGTTTAAGAAACTATCCTAAGTGAATTTACCATCTTCTCACTAAAACACAATACTTCATCAACTATATATGAAAGAAAACACGAATACTTCCTCGAGATCACTATTTTATCAAAGTACCAGCAAGCCACTTATCTTTAGAGACCCTACCGCATCGTTAAAGACTAGGCTCTATCCTATCTTCTCATCCAATATGTGTAGCTCTGGGCTCAGAGAATGGATACACAGATGAAGCTTGCTGCCCTAGACTGAAGTAACATTGTCTACACGTCATATATACTATTAAAATAAACTATATGATGATGAGATCGATGACTTGGTCAATATGAAGTAGATTGCAAGTGATTGAATAACACCAGATTATTTCCAATACCGTCTGCTGGAATTGAAAATAGTATTGATTTGAAAGTATGCTAGTCATAAAGTACATTCGTAGAAAAGATTTTATTCTAAAAGATCGTCTACTCTTACTACTTGAAAGAAAGTATAGACTTGAGCCTAGATTTTGTGTCTACTATATTGGAGATAACTAACTATATGATAACATGAAGCTATATACTACATATATTATAGTGTATTTCCTCTATTGTACCGGTGTAAAACTATTTTTTACCATATAGAGAGACAAAGGATATAGAAGTCTGAAGGTAGAACTTGTTCTCGAAACTAACTATACATTATGTTATATCTATTTATCAAAGGGTGATATAACTGTGCTAAGATCTAGGAGCTCTTGAAGCTAAGGTGACAGCCACTTACTTAGCCATATACCTTTTTCACTACTGCCGAAGCAGTTGTCTAGACTACGTAGCGCGGCTAAAGGCACTACAGTAAGACTTGTAGCTCTCATAGATTAGTAGGGTAGTAGAGGTAGAAGTGCTAGGCTAATTATAAAATGACATTTAGGAATATTGTATTTATTTTTATATAATCAGAGAACTCTTACTATATACATATATAGTAGGTAGTAGTAGTAGTAGTAGTAGTAGTAGTAGTAGTAGTAGTAGTAGTAGTAGTAGTAGTAGTAGTAGTAGTAGTAGTAGTAGTAGTAGTAGTAGTAGTAGTAGTAGTAGTAGTAGTAGTAGTAGTAGTAGTAGTAGTAGTAGTAGTAGTAGTAGTAGTAGTAGTAGTACGCTATACCTACTATTGCGGGTTTACCGGTGCTACGAATCTATCGTGTAATAGACTATGCCTTTCGGCTGGACTGAAAATACACGCTATGTATTCGCTGCGCCAAAGGCCGCGGCGCCTTTGCTCTGCCGGTCCTACGCGTCCAATGAATGGCTGTCACCAGCCAAACTTGTCAAGTTGGGGGTGATCCCTTGTTATATATAGCGTATATTAGATTTTGAATCAATCATAAGCGCCATCAACACGTCCCTGATCTAATCTCTCTATCGACTCACTGAGCTGGAGATATAGTGCTATATACTCATTCTATAGGGAGTAATGAATATAGATAAAAGAGAGTAGTAGTAGAAGAATGATGGCACCTCCAATTTTATTCTACTTTAGGTGATAATACATTTCAACTTGATTTATAAGGTCTATTAAAGCTGGAGATATGTAGTATGTATATTTGTCTAGACAGGCTCTCACATTACACTATTCTAATATGATCCTCGTTGTATAACTGTAGCACTAATTAAGTTCAGCCGGTCTAAGTATAGTGAAAACCTGATCTTACACTAGGGCACTAATTTAATACACTAGCTATCTGGATATAGGGCTTTCCAAAAATCATTCTACACATATATTAAGATGAGGATCTCTTACCCTCCATGTAGCTGAGATTCGGTGTTACAGAAGTCTTTTAGATACGATAAAACTTCGAGAATACCGAGGAACAGTCTTCTGCTAGCGTAACATGTCATACGGAGCAGGTGGAAGCTACCACTGCGCTAATGCCAAAAGGTCAGGATACCGCACTTCGAGTTACTACACTTCAAGTGCGGTGCTGCCCACTGTCAAGCCCATGAATATAAGTCGCACACGGCCTACGTGAAATATAGTATCTTTGAAAGGGGGTTATTACCGGGAGTAACTAGTAAGTCATTAGGTGGTAGCCTCTTTACACTTCATAAGTATATGTACCCTACTTTTTTTCTCTATATACACACTTCCAAAGCTTTTTCTAGTGTGTCTCATATATTAACAGCCGCTAAGCAAGAGCTCTATGTTTGGACTTACTATTGATAGTAATACGTCCCTGAATACTTTTTCGTCTACGAAAGATATTGGAGCCATGTTATAATACTTAGAGCTCATCATTATGGTACGTGTTAGCTTTATTACATGATAAATACTTTAGCAATACCTAAAAGGCGCTCATAATGCGTATAGCGTTTAACACCAATCTCTAGAGAACGATCTCCAGACGCATAATTAAAGGAAGCTCTATGAAATGTGTATTCTATATCTATAGTATCACAAATAACATCACGAGAACTACTGCTACGTAAGAAATCAGCTAGTTAGCGTATATAAAGAGAGGAAGGGAGAGAGCAAGTGTACAAGTATGGAAGGGATTTCTACTACAGCCGATCCTACTATCTCCAGGAACGACTAGATTCAAATCCGAAATCATAGCTTGAGTAAACGGTAACTTCCACTACTCATATACGTCCATGGAAACAACCAATCTTATCACCTTCGTTATAATAGTCTTGGCCCAAACCTTCCGATTATTCAAAGCTGAATTTGGCTCTACTGTTAAACAGGTACAGTAAGTACACCGCTTAGATTAAGGCCTTTACACGGTCTATGAAAGTAAAAATAGGGATGTATCAAGTAAATATATATAATATCTCGAAAAGCTATATATCAAAGGGGTTTTATACATTTTTGATAAGGACGGACCACTCTGTTCTGAAAAAGTGAAAGAGGTATTTCTAAAGTGAGATGAGTATGTATAGACTCAAAAAACCTAGTATTAACTATACGAGGATCGATTGATCAATTGAATAAACAGTACTGTCTGAAGCAGATTTCGAAACGAGGTAAAACGCCTTGACAGTATCGACTACAATGGGCTTAAGTAGCACATCATAATAGGCTTTCGAGATAAGAACTGAGCTAATATTACAATGATATATGTGATAAGAGCAATGATATCATATGATAACAAGTTATAGATAAGCGATTAATTGGCCGGAGTACAGGATAGAATTACGAATTCAGGACTTTCGTGAATAGCCTACGTAGATGATCTACTAATAATAGTTACTGAGTGACTTATAGCTCCATCTGTATAAGATATATAGGTACTATAAAGAGGCTCGGGCAGAGAGCAAGCCATTTAATAAAGCAGTCTGATATATAAGACGAATATGTGCGACTAAGGGAGCTCTAGTATAATTTGTCTCTGTACGATACTATAGAACTAATTAGGAGGTATTTTTTACTATCGTTATAATCAAAGACTCACACCATATATCCAATGTAATACTCTACTACAAGAGCTACAGCACTGGTTAGTATAGTAGGTCTTTACTAAGTAATACCTTTATCATAAATATAATTACGACTTACTCGACTCGCTATTATTGTAGTCCAAATCACAGGTCATAAGACTTAGCTGAGGGCTAGATTCGGTTGAGTACAGATAGCATATATCTTCATAATACATACGTACGCTCAGACTAAATGGAATTTGAATCCAGAAATAGGAGCTATATAGTATCAACTAAAGCTACGCAATAGGCATTGTAATTATTATACGCTTTTGGACTTGCACATACGCACTCGATCCTTTCTGAGGTGCTTTAAAAGAGGCAACTTCATATTGTTATAGAAACCAATATTACAAATTGAATAAAGATCTTATATAGAGATTTATTTCAATCTTACAGTTCTATTTACTAGTCAAAGTAATAGTTACCGCTTAAAGTACTCCTATTAAGACTTATATTAGTATTATCTGAGATAGATATCTTTGACTCAAGCGCTATGTCGTTATAACATGAGTTATGTAAGATATATGTATTATGCGCAAAAGAGAGCAACACAGAAGTGCGGCTCTTATTTCCAACTAAGAAAGCTAAGACATTGTTGAGCAGACTTTTTGCACGTGTGATAAGCCATTGAATCGACCGGTCCATCACATAAAAAGCCTCATATTTGAATACATATAGGACAGCGATCACTTCTTGTACATAGACAGATCTATTTTCCAGTATGGTAATATTAGCTTCTTCGTATGCGGAAGACCGCAATAAATTATATAGAGAAACTCAAGCCCAATATATCTTACTAGAAGTTAGGATCCACACCGAATATTAACTTCTTACTAAGTATTAAATCAAACCATATATACAACTTTCAGTAAACATTAAGGACGAAGAGACTTGAAAAATCTAATTTATCTTATCGTAAGCTCAACTACCATGCTAATGAATATACACCTCTGCATTTCTTTTCCTTACTATTTCTTGCGGATCGATTCGAGATATTTCCAGTGAACTATACTTAGTAGAGAAGTAAGTATTCAGTAGTGTAGGAGCAATTTGACATTTACAGCATTTGTTATTCCTACTAGCACTACTATCAAACTTAATCTTTCAAACGAATATATGTGTGCTTTCCCAGTAAAGAGTGATAGAACCTATATAGTATTCTAGCGAGATAGGGCACTGTTTCAGATAGAGCTTAGCATAGACTACAAGCTATTTCTTAGTATTACAGCTAAACTAATCCTAATTATAGTTGGGATATATATCTGTGACTAGTGTAAGGATAGAAATCAGAGGGAGGGATTGACAGACAAAGAGAGCTTATGGTATGAATGGTGACATTAAGTATCTACTTCGATCCCCGATATATTGGTCATATTACTGTTTGGAGAAGTGCAAATGTATAACTAGGCAACATTATCTCCATCTCCATACATACCTCCATTCAAGGCCTTTCATAGTAAATCAAGAATCATATAGTCTAGTCGCGGTGTTATCTTACTAACGTTTACTAGATCGAATAAATATCCAATTCATACTACTGATATGCTATGATACTATATTGATTGCTAAGGATAGTTCTAGTATCTACCTCAGATATAAATCTCATATCTCATATTACTGTACGACTAGCTGAGCAGACAGAACCCACACCGTCTCTCTTTGGGCTGTGGTCGGAGTGAGACAACCTGTTCGAGTGTAAATGTTTTTTTTAAGTATATTTACCCTTGCGGCAAATGCTAGCCCTGGTTCTCGTTCGTTCACTACTTGGAGAGGATTTATCTGGAGAAGGCGTAGAACCTGCGTAGAAGTTTTCCCAAGATACCCCATAGAATTATATGAAATTTCTCAAGGAGTCCTGTTGAAGGCGAACCAGCCATCTAGACACCAACCACCTAGCATCTCGCGCTTTCTATGGTGTTCGCATGTAAGTCGGCATTGTAGTTTTTCGTGCACGTTTCGGCAACGACACGAGCAGATTATAAGATTGTAGCCTGGCCTGGCATATCCTTCAGTTGCCAAATGTACCTTGCTTCGCTGTGTCTGCTTATTGATAGTTTAATATTACTGGTGTGCTGATCAGATTTGTGGTGTGTGATCAACTGGTGACTTCAACACCTTCGATGCACCTTGTTACCAGAATTATTGTTCTGTTCTGTGGTCTTGGTTCCCCTATTAGTCACCAGATGATACATATAGCTGTCCAGAACACACCTAGCAGGAGATATGCTCGCATCACAGGTCCGTATCGCCAAACAAGATAGGGTCAAGCTGTGCAATAAGTTTTGTTCAGCTGCGCCACGACGCTGCGAGAACCTTTGTAACTGCTGGGGTCGAGCCGGGATGCAGCGCGACTGCTGTGAGACGAAGTCCTGCCATGTCGTAGTTACATCTCAGCAAGCTGCTCTGTTTGGTGGGTCCTTTCTAGTGTCGCGATATACCTCAGGTCTTGTCTGCGGCGTCTGACGCCGCTTTGTCCTTTGCACCGACGATGGATTCGAGCCGGCCCGCCATAACACGATGGCGTTTGACGACTTCCACCCACTCATCCTCGGCTCCTTCTCCGACGTCAAGCGTTGCCAACAGCAGACTAAAGTCGCCGCCTAATCGCCCCAGACTGCCTGCACAATAGAGTACTTGTGTCAGCAGGCTGTCCCTGGATGGCTGGTCTCTGACAGATGGTAAGTAAAGCCGTAGTGTCTCCATCAGCATTTCTATCAGATGTAACGGGAAAGTCGACATGGCTGATGGGAGAGCCTGAAACTGGTCAAAATGTGCCGCGGACTCCGGCCCTGGGGTAGGTGCTGGAAAGATACTACGAAACATAGACACGATGGCGAAGCTCTGTTCTCGGAAGATTTCGATATACCGCTTGAGGTAGCGCTCCGTCTGCTGGCCACCGGACCATGCGGCACCTGTGTTCGCTTGCTGCTGCTGTCGTGACTTCTCCTGCTCGGCTAGTTCCCGCAAAGGTTCCAATGCGCCAAGCATAGTAACAAGCGTCGACAGTCGGCACGCAAGAAATAAAGCACCGAGCCCGACCCCATCACGACTACTTGCGCCCGCCTTGTCCAGCTCGGGCACAACTCGTCGGAGCCAGCTGATGGCTCGCAACGCGGCAGCGAGCTTGAGAGCGGGTGCGCGAAGGCTAGCGATGAGGTTTTTGGCCATGGCCTGCATGGCATCTTCAGCCTGGCCTGAGACCGACGAGACGAGAGGCGATTCTGGGTACAAGGCATGGAGCCGTCGAATGTGACCGTTCAGGTCGAGTGCAGACGAGTAGTTGGCAGCGGGTGTGGCCGAGCCAGTGGATATGGCTGTGGACAATAGCGTGGGTAAATCGAGCACGTCTACGAGACGCTCGACGTTGGATGAGAGAAGCAAAGCCTTCTTGCGGGTGTTGAGGATCTCATTGTCGCCAGACTTGTGGTAGGTGCTGGAGAAGCGGACAGCCTCTGCGTCGAGCTTGGGGATGGTGGCGGAGAGATCGTTCGCGGAGGACTCGAGTGCGGGGAGGGCATGACGCAGCTGGGCGTGTTTCTGGGCCGAGGCGATGACGACCTTGTGGGATCGTTTGGAGAGGGACTGTAGCGACAGCAAGAGCGAGTGCGACGTCTGCGAGAGGTGCTGCTGCTCGACGGTCTCGATCTGGGTGAGAGGCATCGAGGCCAGTGTCGACAGATACTCGAGGGCCGCGGCGCTGGGGCTTGGGCGGGCCGCCTCTCCCTCTCCCCCTGCCTCTGGGGCAAGCAGATCGTAGAGGAGGTCGGCCATGGCAGCTCGTGTATGCAGACGGGCAGACTGGCGGGGAGATCTATCCCAGAGTAGAGGCGGTGGTCATGGGGTCTTCCGTGGAGATAATGTACCCTGGGCTGGAGCTTGAGCAGTGGCCACGCGGAGTGTGCATGTGAAGGATGGAGGACCCTGAGCTTGCCCACGGCAGGTGTTCAAGTGGCCACTCAACGCCCCTAACGGGAGCTGCATAACGTAAAGTACCTCGCTCCAGTTAGCTCGAGCACGGGGCAGGGGTCCGCCCGCCCGCTTCCCCTCCGCCCCAACAATATGACCGCCCGTCACCTTCACGAGCCGCCTAACAAGGTCCCAACTTCTTCATCAGCGTCATTTGACTATCCCAAATCACGGCAGCGAGCCAACCGTGTGACCTTTCATCAGCACTACTGCTCGTATTTAAAGCCTGATAACCATCCTCTATCATACGGCTTTCCCGACAAGCTCAGATTGCAACCTTTCGTGCCCGACCTTCCATCTGCTGTCGCTGTCGCTTTCGAGCCCTAGACCGCCCGTGGCCAACACGTATAGATCAGGAGAAGCCGCTCACGCTTCCCATACAAGGCTACCGCTCGCACGACGACTGCACCTTTTGAACCAGATCCGAGAGCCAGCAAGACCACCCACCATGAAGGATCCTTTCGGCATCCCACCCAGTCCGCTACTCAGCAAGGCAATCCAGCCTCTGGCTGACTTCTTCTCACTGCCGACGCTGCCTCTGCACATCCACGAGATCATCATTATGGCTTCCTTCTATCAGTTTGTTGCCACTGTTGTCTCGCCGCTTGTGTCCCACATACTCTTCCCCGGCGTCTACGAGTCCCTCTCGCGCTCCAAGAAGCTCAGCTGGGATGTCCACGTCGTCTCTTTTGTCCAGAGCACCACCATCAACGCTCTTGCCTTGTGGGTTCTCTTGACTGACCAGGAGGTCAAGGATATGGATTGGCAGGAGCGTCTCTGGGGCTATGACGGTGCCGCCGCAATGATCCAGGCCTTTGCCGCTGGCTATTTCCTATGGGATCTCATCATCACGGCGTCCAATGTCAAGATCTTCGGACTTGGCATGCTCGCCCACGCTATCTCGGCTCTACTCGTTTACTCTCTCGGATTCGTGAGTCTCTCCAAAACCAAGTTTTTCTGGAAACTTTCTCTTGCTGACTTATATCTACCTTCCAGCGCCCCTTTGTCAACTACTATAGCTGCAACTTTATTCTCTGGGAGCTGTCATCCCCCTTTCTCAACATCCACTGGTTCTGCGACAAGGTCGGCATGACTGGTTCCAAATTCCAGCTTTACAACGGCTTCATCCTCATCGGCACCTTCTTCTGCTGCCGTCTTGTCTGGGGCACACTCAATTCCTTCTGGGTCGTTCGTGACATCATTGCCGGCCTTAACGTTACTCCCAGTGTCATGGCAACCCTGGCTGCCAAAGACCCCGCCAACGTCAGCTTACCTACCGCGTTACCTGCCTCCTACGATTACACCATGATCTACGTTAATGAAAACACCACGGTCCCACTATGGCTCGTAGTTGTATACATTGGTGCAAATCTCATTCTCAACTCGCTCAACTTCTACTGGTTCTTCAAGATGATCGAGGCTATTCGCAAGCGCTTCGACGGTTCAGATGGAAGCGCCGACAAGAAGTCTCATGAGACTGCGACAGAAGAAGAAAAGCCCAAGGGTAAAGTCGAGGGTGCCACCACCGCGCGGAATGATGCGCCAGCCACTGAGCTTAAGATGCGCCCGAGGCGCGGCACTCTTCTTGATGGTGAGGATGCCGATCACCCGCCTCCCAACTAAAGTCGGTATTTGGCTAAAGGCTATTCTTTATTGCGAGCTGTAGAGACATAGAACTGGAACCCGCCAACATGGTTCTGTTCGGAGGACGCATCGAGCTTTCGTCGGAGTACGTGCATTATGGTCTCTCGGGAAGAGGAATGAGCAGTGGGTGTCGAATGACATTCGGCGCAGTCTCGTAAAGAATATATTACTGTATATACACAATCCTAGCTTGAGTGCGTTCATTGTAGATTACGTGAAAACTGCACTGAAAAAAGCCGTCAACTGCTTCAGTCTTTACTGTCCACGAGTTTTGCAAACCATCCCACTGAGGGCTATGCGGTCGACACCAGCTCGTGGATTTTGGGAAGACTGACCGTGCCGTTCGGGCCCGGTTGATTAATATCAGGCTGACACTACGTATTAACTGACACACGAAACCAAGACTTGCATGGGTAGTGGAACTTCACAGAGGGCAGAAGCAACAGGGTTCTCCCTGAACCTGCTTTTAGATCTACAAAGCTTGATATGTATTCGTTTATATAGACATTAGAACCACACCTTCACCCCCTCCACGTCGAGTCTTTCCCGGCCTTATAACATCTTGCCAAATGGTTTCTAGCTTCAGCGATCATGGAGCTAACAGCTTAGGCAGACTCCTCCTGTCTGCGTACTTCACTCTTGAAAAAGGATCTACTTACAGACTCTCCACAAGTCTCCCAACCCTTTCATCGTAACTGTTTTGTTGAATCGTGGCAACAGCGATCCGGCTCAGCATACACCCACCTATTTGTGATAGCGTGCCCTAAAATCCAAACGGATTGTCCGGCGCTGGAAGGGTGAACATCGTGTTAGCTATCAGATGAGATCCAAATAGACGGTTGCCCGAGAGGCGACACGCGTATCAGTAACATGCGAGCATAACTTACTAGCAGCGGATAAATTGGCCCGACGGCCGGTCGGCTGGGGTGCAAGCTTCTCTGGAACACCAAACCGCACCGGAGGTGCGGGGCCGGTCTGCTGTGGCTGTAAAGGTTGAATCTGCGGCGGTGGTGAAGTGTTGTTCACGCCATTGGTGTAGCCGCCCTGGGCCGGCTCACCACCGATGCGAGTGAAGCCACCAAAACCGGCGCCGGTGGGTTGAGGTTGCATGGGCTGCATGGGCTGCATGCCCGTCTTCTCAGGCTGCAGAGCTTGAGGCAAGAACGAATTGATGCCAGTCTGCTGGGGAAATTGTTGTTGTGGCGGTTGTCCGAAGCCACTGGTGAATCCCGTGGGCTGATTATTCATCGGTTGGAACTGACCCTGAGGCTGGAAAACGCCAGGTTGCACCTGCCCCATCTGCGGCATTCCGGTCATATTTGGTTGCATGAACTGATTAGGCTGGAAGCCTGTCGGCTGTGGCATCATGCCTGGGTTGTAGGTCATGCCCGTCTGTTGGGGTTGAAACATCCCCATCTGCTGCTGCTGCTGCTGCTGCATCATCAGCATCATACGTTGCTGATTGATCTCGTTCAAGCTTTGTCCTGGAGGGGCGATCCCGGTAGCCTGCGGCTGCATAGGCGGAAGATTGAACGCGCTCGGCTGAGCAGATTGAGGTGCCGATAGTGCCCGTCCAGGGGGTGGTGCGATCATACCACCGCCAGAGCCAGCCATTACAGGAGGTGTCGGGCGTGCACGAGGTCCAAGACCGAGGCCCAGGGGCTGTACAGGTACCGGCGACCCGACTTGCATAGGCTGTACGCCTGTGATCTGCTGGGCAACTCCTGTGAAAAAGGAAGGGGTAGCACCTTGGGGCTGGGTTTGTGTTTGCTGAGGCTGGAGCACAGGTTGAGGTTGAGGCGGCGGCTGCGTAATCGTCGGCGGAGGTGCTTTTGTGGGCTCCAGCGGCTGTGATAGTAAAGAAAGTTCTTGCATAGACTGTGTCGGTAGTGCCTGTGCAGCAGGCGCAGGCGCGGTCGTTGGCTCGGGCGAGGCGACCTGGGCCGGCCTGGCGGGTGTTTCGGATTGCTTAGATGGCTTGACATCCCAAGCATCGTCATCAAAGCCACCACCGCCTGTCGGGGCGGGGCTCTTGTCCTTTGCACGGCTCGCGGATTGAGAGGACGCCGCAGAACTATCAGCACTGCCGTCCCGTTGTTGAGAAAAGGCCTTGGCATCAACAACATCGCTCGTCTGTGTGGCTGGTGCAGGGCGTCCTTTCCGAGTATTGTTTCGCAACGTACCGCCAGGCCCGGAGAACAAACCGCCACCGTTCTCGCCGTCATCAGCCGCCTTTTTCTTGCCGTCACGTCCGAATTTCTTATCCAGGAAGCGCATAACCTTTAAGATGTCGCCCTCACGCAGGCCAAGATTGCGCAGGACACTAGCATCTACATCAGGGAGCACACTTTCGTCCATCGAATCCTTGACGAAGGCTTGCGTGTACCGCTCGCACAGCCCAACCGCCACGTCACAGGACAGGAAGAACTGAAACCAATCATAATCCGACTTAGGGGCCTCGATGGTCACGCCGACCTTTGTGGCTTGTGGACGCGAGGAGCTGCTAGAACCGCTTGGCCTCGACTTCGCGGCGCGCTTAACATCAGAGAGTGGCCGATCCTCGTCGAGAGACTTCCCGGTGACCTGCTCTACAAACTCGATGTCCTCCACGGACATCTTGGCCACAGGAACGGCGATCTTGACGCCATTCATCTTGTGAAGATTGATCTTGCCGTCCTTAAGGCCAAGGAATTGGGCTTCAACGGTGAAAGACTTAGAGCGATCCGTCCAAGAGCGGACTTTCCTTGGATCAGGCTCTGTTGGACACTGGTTAGCACATTTTCCCATTAATGAGAGCAACTCAAGACGTGCTGCAACTTACTGGACTTTGATGAGCTCGACTTTGAGCCGTCGTTCCTTGTGCTTTCTCGCCTGCTGGTAGTATCTGTCGGCTCCTTTTTGAGCGCCTCACGGGTCAACCGCTGCTCCTCGAGTCTATTCTGCGCCACATGGGATTTCCCGGCATTGATGCCAGATATAGACGAGGCGATTGGTGTCGTGGTTGTCTTGCTTGAGTCAGTGATCTCAACGTAGCTGCTAGGCACGACGCCTTCCTTGCCACTCTTGACCCTCCGCACCAGCCACCACTCTTCGCTTTTGGTGTCGTCGATAACAATCACATCGTCGCCTACCGCAACGGTAACCTCATCATCACCCTGTGCCATGAAGTCGTACAGTACAAGACCCTTCTTCTGTAGGTGGCCGGTGCCAGCAGCAATGACCTCGCGCAGACCTTCGGCCCGTATTGCACCAGAGAGCTCACCCAGTGCGCTTACAATCTCCTCAGCCGTATCTTTGGCCCCGGCATGAAAGTCGATACTTTTGCTGGGCTTGACAAGTTCCATAAAGACATGCTTGCCCTCCCGCGAATAGTGCGTCATCTTGTCGGCTGTCCACTCTTGCGTCGGACCATCCTGGGCATGCTCGGGTGCAATTAGGATGATGCCTGTCTTGAGGTTGACGCCAAGTGTAGTCGGCATCTTCTTTTTCTTGCCCATAACAGAGACCATCTCATTGATGTTGTACATATGGAACCCCCCAGGTGCGATCCGTGCTGCTTGATTACTGTGTGCCTGTTCGTCATCGTAATGACGGCTTGATGTCCGAGGTGGTGGTGAGGCAAGGTTATCGTCGTTGCTGATGATTGACTGCTGCCTAGGCCGGCTGGGTAAGGCAGGGCTGGGCTCTTCTTCGGATCCAGAATACTGCTGGCGAGCAGGAGCATGAATAGGGCTTGGAGGCGAGGCTCGGACCGCGCTTCTGCCAGCCATCACGCCTGCCAGGGCAGCCGCTGGTCCCGCGGGCGGTTCTGGGCTCGGCGGAGCAACATCCTCAGCAAAAGCCACTTGGCGTGGTGGTATCGGCGGACTTGCAGGGCCGTCATCTTCCTCAACTTGCGCAGCTGGGGGACGCGCCGGCAGACTTGGTGCAGGTGGCGTAGCAGAAGCTGTGGCGGACTTAGCTTCAATCATTTCAATGTAGTTGGCGGGAGCGAAGCCAAAGTCGCCCTCGTAGGCGACCAGGATCCAGTCTTCATCGGAGGCGTCAAAGACCTTCAGCTGTGCCTCTTCTGGGAAGGACAACTCCTCATCTGTTTGACGCGTATACTCGTAGAGCGCGCGAGCGTGCCCGACAGGGTCGACCTAAAGGAGCAGAGAGTTCAGTTAGCCACAATATGTCGCGTGCTAACGAGCAAACACAGGATTGGCAGAAAGATTCTAAGCACAAACCTCCTCAACATAATTATTAGGGATCAAGCCAACGGGCTCATCATCGTCCTCAGCGTCGGCCTTCTTCTTCGCTTTCCACCAATCGTCATCTGTGCTCTTCTCGAGGACGTATAGCACATCGCCTTCGGCTAGCTGAAGTTCGCCCTCTGATTGCGGCGCATAGTCATAAATAGCCTTATATACACCAAGAAATCCCATTGTGCTCACTGGGGCGCGTCCGCTTGCGCCACTGATGTAAGGTTGAAGGACAGTTCGTAGGTGTCAAATCGGCGTCGGGAGTTCGTGGAGGTCGTGCGCATGCGCATGTGCAAATCCGGCTCGGATGGGAGCGTCGGTCGTTCCGCGCAGGAGAAAGAGGTGTATCCGGTACGAAACCAGAGTTCACGAAGCAGCAATTGTGCTCATGAGTACGGAAGCGGTCGAGGGATTAGGGGTCAGACGTTGGGCGGGAGAGGGCGATGGCCGCGCAGGCTAGGCAACACAGAGGGCAGCTGCTAAGCCTGCAGGTGACGGTTTACCACCAAAGCGAATGCTGTGTGGCTCTCTAAATGCCCTTTGCAGAGGTCTGTTGTCGATTGGGAGAATGGCCACGAGATGCCAGCGAGTAAGGACGTGGGAGAGAGGGTGATGGGAGCGGGAGTTGGTGGCATGAGCACACACCTGGGCAGTGACCAGGAGACGGACGAACTGGACTGGCACCGAGCCCCGTCATGGCCGCCTGGCGCTGGCGCCGGCGCCCACCTAAGGTACCGCACCCTGCGGTGGGTGGTTCAGGCAGGGGGGAGCTTGATTGGGCTTGGGTGCCTCAGCGAGTAAGTCGTGGCCCACAAGCGATGCCCAGCCTTACTACCTTAAGGTACTTACTTGCTTGCTGTCCGAATTGACCTGCCTGAGGTTATCAGCCAATACGCCCTTGTTCTCGAGCGGACAGCTCGAATCTGATTAGCATTTCTGGCTGCAACTGAGGCACACAGTCATGAACAAAACGCATTCGCCCAACTCTATCAGACTCTCAAATTACCGGACAACGGACAAGCCTTCGAATATCCTCCTTGGTGCTTTCACATACAAGATCCAAGAATGATATGCCGGCAATTCGACAACTGCTATAATCAGACATCAATATCGTCGCAAGGTTGCAGACAACTTTGACCACATGTAGTATGACACACGTAATTGGCTCTGCCCGCTCTTCTGACGTAACCTTCACTGCCGCCAACGCCGCTGCACTGCCAGGGTGGGACGTTGTTGCAGTACCGCTCTTTCTGCTCCGCTCTAGCTCAGGGGCGCGCACGCTGGTGAGACCATTATTACATGGTCAGTCGCCAGCAGATGGAATTTGTCATCCTGCGAGTAGCAAAACTGCCAGGTTGAGCTGTCAACAACACTTCGCTATAGACAAGCACGTGAGGCGGTTCAGGCGAGCATATCTTGTCATTGATATATATTTATTCGGGTCTATTGTTGTAATCTAAGCACTGTCCTCGGTGCCACTCGGGTGACGGGTAAGATGCTGCGAAACGCTGAGATCATCCGACTCGTGGACCGAGCTCTGTCTGATACTCCCTCGTCTAGAGGCTCGTGTCATCATGCCGGGAAGGTATCGCGGTTCATGTCCAGACAAATGCTTATCACCCTCAGGTCCCCAAGATCCATCCTGCACTTTGCTGCCCACCGGAGATCCGAAAGCATGTTGGCCGGCGCCGGGGGGCAGGTCAGCCTGCGAAACAGGTTTTGGCAGCCTCAAATCAGCGGCTGTGCTGATACTGGGTGCGTGTGCCTTGATAGATGAGTTTGGCGAAGTCGGAAATACGTCCGGCGCGCTCAGCTGCAGGGCCTCCGGGCTGCCGACCACATTGGGCTGTGAGGCAGTATATCTTGAGATCCTGGAGAAGATGAAGCAAGTCAGTAACCAGCAGTGGCGGTTCTAGTGCGGGTAACTTACATGCGATGCTCCTCAACCCATGTGTGGTACCTGAACTCCTCTCTTCGATCCGGTACGTTCGTTTTGACCATCTTGTTGCCCTCTCTACCTGGTAAATTGTATCGATCGCCCAGCCATTGTTGCTTGATGGAGTGTTCGTAGCCACTCTGCTTGACCGAGTTTTTGGCCAACTCGCACATGTCTACGGGGCTGAGCTTGTAGATCTGGGCGGCCACGGCATACTCCTCCATCAATGGTTCTTTCGTGAAGGCAAATTGCAAAGGGTCGTCTGTTGACAATGAGACATTGAGCCCGCGTCGGAAGTATTGGTAGAAAGGATTTCTTTCATATGCCAAGAAGAGAGCATTGTTGCTCAGGGGTGACATTGCAATTCCAATCTGCTCAAGGTAAAAAATGTATTGCAGGAGAGGCACCTTCCGTAACAAGAGACCGTGGCTAATGCTGTGGCAGCACAGGAGCGCTACTGCCAGATGCTCACTATCGCCTGCTTCTCCGCAGTGTGGTCGCAGGACAAACGTGTTGAAGCCACGCTGACGGCGCCAGAAGTTGAGTGATGTCATGTTGGAAAAGAGGTAATACTGCCAGTAGCTGTAGGGAGGGTTCTGCTTGGAAGTCCAGTCTTTCGGAACCGGAAATTTCTTGTACAATCGCCGCTCAATCTTACTCTCGTCATCTACGCTGTCGAAGCCGATGACACGCTGGAGGAAGATGTGCAGCTTCGGGTGGCTGGAAGGGTCCTTTGTCACCTCGAAGAGTGGCTGAAAGACATTCTTGATGACCTGCTCGTACGATTCCATAAGGTCAGAAGCCTTGTAAACGTCGTATAGGCGAGGGATCTGAATGAGCCATCGCACATTGTGCGAGAAGAGCTTGTTGTCGACTACCCATGCTGCGAGCTTGTCCCATTCGTCCAGAGACCTGCCGTAGATTGAGATACGCCACTCGACCATTTGATATTTGCTCGACTCCAAGTCAGCAATAACTTCCTTTGTGATCTCGGCAAGATATCTCCCTTTGATAAAGTTGTCGGTCTTCAGAAATATTGTTCTCAGACGCGATTCGCCAATCGGGTTATATTTCAAGTTGAATTTGTCAAACCGGTGGAACGAATCTGTGTGAGCCTGTGGGTCGGTAAATCAGTGCGTGGGCTAGGAAAATGACGGCATTGTTGTCTATTGACCAGAGATTCAACTTACGTGCATATCAAGTGTGTCAATACTCAGGTCGTACGCAGTCAGGTTGATACTCTCGAAGACCTCTGCAAGAGTGAGTTCCTTCCCGTCTCTGTCAAGTACAACTTCGTCCGGGTGCTTCTTCATTTTGCTTTTTATGAAGCGTAGCAGATGCTTCTGGTTCATACACGCTGAATGATGAACGTGCGTATCGACTTTTCTAACGTTGTAGAAATCTCTATGTGGCACTTTCTTGCTGTCGGCTGTCTCTTGGTACTCGTTTAACAGAGTGTACAGGTGGAACTTTCCCTCGAGATACTGCAATCGCCTAAAGGCGAAGCTCTTGCTAGGGCCGTCGGACGAGATTGCCAAAATCTGCTCAAGATCCATGTAAAAGTCTTTGATTGTGGGAACACCCACTACTGGAGTATTGGCCTCTTCTGCGGCTGAGGTCTCGAATACTTGATAGACGCCACTCTCGTCGAGGCGATAGGTGAACTCGCTTGCAGGAGGGAGGGGAGGTACGTCTTCCATGTCAAAATCCTCCCCAACATCATGACCAGGCTTTCGCTTTCTCGCAGCCTTCCTGGCTTCGTTGCCATCGACATAGGAGATAGACTGTGGTGGCTGGAGCACAGTACTGTTGCTCATGCTGTTGCTGCCGGTCACTGGTGCTGGAGTGTCCTGGTGGCCAGCCGGGCCTACCCAAGCAGGTTCAGGGGGTGGGGGGTAGATCTCCCAACTGGGCTCGTCCTTAGGATTGTCACCATCTCTTTGTAGCGACAATCGAATGTACTTGTGGCGCAGGTCGATGACTTTCTGGATGCTCTGGAAGATTGTGCTCAGTTCGGCCGTGATGTACGCATCACCTGCATTGCCCGAGGCGTTGCCATTCGCGGGGCCATCGGGCAGTTCCATGGTAGGCTGAGGGCCTTGCTGACCATGGACTGCAGGATCGAGGGATAATGGCGCTGATGTTGGAGGCGCCTTCACAGTGGGCCTAGGATGGCCACCAAGAGAGGGTTGTGTAGCAGTTCGGGGTTCAGGGCCAGCACGTTGAGCAGACGGCATGGCGCCTGCAATATGTGGGAAGTTGTAGGTGTCCGCAGCTGCGGAAGGCAAGGACATGTAGCTGGCGCTCGACGGGAAGTGAGCGGCTGGAGGTGCTTGTCCAGTATTGTGCAACGAGAGGTTGTCAATGGCGGGCAATCTGGTCCCGGCAGAAAACGCAGGGCTGCCATGGGGAGTGGCCTGAGATTGACCCCAGGCGGCTTCCCCAGTCTTGACCAAGTCAAGCTGGCTTCTCTGGTAGAAGAGTTTCGCGTCTGTCTGGGTCATCTGACGTTCGGCAACTGGGTCGTGAAAGGTCGTCCTCTTAGGAAGATCACGAGGCAGCATGCCTTCCTGGAACTCAGGTCGAGACTCGGCGGTGCGGCTTGTGCCTAGGCCATTGCCCAT
The DNA here is from genome assembly GCA_031142775.1 of Microdochium paspali. Classification (NCBI taxonomy): domain Eukaryota; kingdom Fungi; phylum Ascomycota; class Sordariomycetes; order Xylariales; family Microdochiaceae; genus Microdochium; species Microdochium paspali. Next base: position 645,497 of record JAVBIV010000007.1, read on the forward strand.
TGCACCAGTGTCAGAATCGCTCTCCGTCTCATTGCCGAGGTCGTCGACACCGTCAGAGTCGTGTTCGAGCTGGTGGTGCGCGGCATGAAGTTTGGGCGAAGGCTCCTCGGAAGGAGGATCGTGGTCGAAGTGTGCAGCTTCATGGTAGCCAAAGTGCGGTGTCAGCGAGTCCACTCGTGCAAGAGGACTGTACCGGCTCAGAGAAGAGACGCAATCATGTGTGACATTGGGTTGGCTTTCTACTTACACGACATTCTGCTAGGCCCTGGTCCTCGGTGACGCCCAGCCCCGGTCCTTGGTTTGTGGTTCCGATGAGGCAAAGCTTGGTCAGGTACGGTCTTTGGCACTGCTCCGGCAATGTGTAGAAATGGGATAAAAAGAGAGATTCGCAAAGAGCGTTGAGCAAATTGATTGTGCCCTGGACAGCAACACAGCTGAGCAAGTTCAAGTCATGGATCCGGATCCAGACTTTCGGCCAGGTGGGGTCTGTTAGAACCTTTTGGGGATGTAGCTTGAACGAGCGCGGACTTCAGAGCAAATCGGTGACGGCAATGGCCGATGGTGGTGGGGACCACCAATCTAAAGAAAGCGTGGGGTGTTTGACTGGCTGCTGTTGCAGCTACTGTAAACTTGGGGGTTCTTCGTCTCGGCGGCCAGCTGGGGAACTGCCTACTCTTCAGTGCACGCCGCCATTGATCATCGCACTTTGCTGTGACTGATCGCCAGCTCCAAAGTACAGTGATGGCTAATTAGAGATCTGACTCGCCTCCTACAGCACAGGTGCCAATCACAGATCGGGCCTTTACTGCATCCGCTCGGAAGGGCGCCATGATCAACCGACGGTTCCCGCAGAGTCTTGAAGCAGGTGGCGGGCTCCGCGGGCTCTCACCTAGGTGTGTAGGGTATTTTCAGATTCCAGTCCTACAGACCAGCAAGCAACGGCAATCGATTCTAACATAGCACTCAGAGCTCTAGACACTTCGGGTAAGAACTGCGTGAAACTCACGACAGTCAAATGTCTGTAAACAAGAGAATTGCCGTGGCCCATGCAGAATTATAAGTTCGAGATGTGATGCTTCTTTTCAAGGATTTTAGATAGATCATGGCTGTGACCGAATGCTACAATCCCGCATGGTCGCAATCGGAGAGCTTGAACCCTGTTCGGGGCCGCACCCCGCCGACTTCCGAACCCAGGCCTGACCTGCGGGAAGCCTGCCAGGCTCGGAACCCATGGCTCTTGTCCTTGTATTGTACAGGTGCACTCTTACTTGGCGATCCAGGTCACTGTCGTTTTGCTCTGAGCTTACGTACTGCACTCTGATTTAGTCGAATTCCTGCTGCGAGCACGTAGCTGTGCTCATCGTCGTGGTGGAAGACTGCTACCAGCGATATGCGTGCATGGCACATGTACATTGTGCTTAGTCATACAGATAGCTCACTCGACGTGTGGCATTCAAGTAAAGTGCAGGCGCGTCAATCACCAAGCAAGACGCGTCGCTTACCCCACCATGCGGAGAGTTGAACTCGTCGCTGTACAACGCCAGACCCAACACCGACACCCCCCAGATACTTGCACGTCGTTGGGGCTACTGAGCACCCCAATCCGATCAGGCATCAGACATCAGACAGAACTATTCTGTCGCTGTTGTGACGAGAGCCACCCAAGGACGTAAATCGCATTATTCTATTCGGGAGCATCGGAACCATGGCCGGTTCGTCGTCTGCACCTCCTACTTCGCAATTTTTTGGCTCATAGCTAACTAACCCAGACTACAGTGGTGGTTACTCGACAACTTCTTATGGGAATGGCGGGGGTGAAGGCGGAGGTGGCTTTGTCTACGGAGGCTCTCAGGGTGGTAGCCAGGGCGGTCAGAAGGTAAGTTGCGATAGTCACAATCATCACATGTCTTCTTCAAGTTGCCTCCAAGCACATGCACGCTGACAAAGTTCTCCGCTCCCACGTGCAGAACTTCGCCGACGAATCGTTACGACCAGTCACCATCAAGCAGATCATAGACGCTGAGCAGGGGGCTCCTGAAGATCCTTTCAAAATCGACGGCCAGGAAATCACACAAGTAACCTTTGTCGGCATGGTGCGCTCCATATCACCACAGACAACAAACATCACATACAAGATCGACGACGGTACTGGCATCATTGAGGTCAAGCAGTGGCTTGATAGCGACAAGCAGGATGAGTCGTCATCCAAGCCCGACACCCAGCTGGATAGCTACGTTCGAGTGTGGGGACGAGTACGCAACTTCAACAGACGTCATGTGGGCGCGCACGTCATCAAGCCCGTCCTTGACTTCAACGAGGTCAATTATCACTTCCTGGAGGCAACCTACGTACATCTTTTCTTCACGAAAGGCGGACTGCCTGGTGGAGGTGGTGCGAATGGCGCCGGTGGCGATTCCATGTTCGTTGACAGTGACTCATATGGCAATAATGGTGGGAATGCCAGCCTGGCCGGCATGTCTGCCAATGCCCGCAAGATGTTCCAGTGGCTGCAGAGCGCAGATGGTGGTAACGAGGGTATCAACCTGCACATGATTGCCCAGGGTGCTCGCATGTCTGTCCCAGATGTCATGGCAGCTTCAGAGGAGCTGATTGGCCCTGGGCTGATCTACACGACTGTCGATGACGAGACTTTTGCGATTCTCAGTTACTGAGCTGGAATGGGGAGCGTGAATTCATGCAAGACATAGTAAATAAGATGCATGACATGATCAAAACTACAAATAACACAAATGCTCTTCGTCTGTTCGAAACGACATTGGGTTGTGACTGGAAACACCGCGGAGTCCAGCCAAGTACAGGGCAATGCCAAGAATAGATGGACGCTGACAAGAACGAGCAGCTATTTGCGGCGGGCCTTACTCAGATCTAACTGAGCATTCTAAATCGTCTTAAAACCATGTCTCGGGTGCTGCTCACATGCATGTCGACCACCGTGGACTGCTCCGTCGGAAAGCGAACTTCATGCTGAGCAAGGCTGTGCAGGCGAATTCTGGTCGATGCTAGATTGCATGCACCCGACATGAGGTTCATTTCATTGTGTTTGTTGGAGCCTGTATTCCGGCCTCTGGGTCTCTAGGCCTTGATGATGTTTATCTTCTGGACATCTCAATTTCGAAACGTCTGCAGCAGACTTACTGTAGGTGGTTCTGTGGCACTGAGCCCTCGGTTCCGGCCACGAATCGCCCAAGAATCTGGACGACAACTCCAGCGCTAGGGTGGATCATATTGTCTGCAAGGCCGACAGGTAATTTCGGTTTAGTATGACTTGATATGTGGGCAATATGGTTGCACGTAGTAAAATACGCTCAAGCTTTTGAGCCTCTAGACATCAAGGCTTTGGACTTCTGGACCCCTTGATTCTCAGGCTTTTGGATTTGTTGATCTTTTCACTTTTACTCTTTTTTTTTGTGCATATTCACTGTGAGCACCCACCGTTGATTGTTACTGGAGTACACGATGTAGGTGCAATATAATTATGTCATATATTCGCCATTGCTCAATTGCATACGAAAACGCTATCAAAACACACAAATGAATGCGTTACAATGGCCAACAAGCAAGAACATACATTGGAAAGCCTTTCTTAACCTCACTCCGCCCTGTCGTGAACCGATCATGGCAAATTTTGCTGTTGCTCTCTACAAATTACTGAAGGTGGCCGGAAAGATGCCTAACCAAGTTCTCTTCCTACGTTACAAACGGGGCTGTGCGGGCCGGCCGGCATCGTCGCCATTGCCGCCGCCGCTCTTGCCCGGTGCAGGCCAGGTTGCGTCTGGCCATATGTGACGGATCGCTTCCCAGATGTGCCTATCGCGAAAAAATGTTAGTTGACTCTATTATGCCAACCGTGGTGCGAAAGTCCGCATGAAGAAGGGCCTGGTTCGCTGTTCGCAGGGTATGAGGTTCGGAGGGCATAAGGAGCAGAGGTTAGGGGGTAGGAAGGCTCTTGGGAGGTATAGGGGCCAGGAGTCTCAAGCCAAGACGTTCCGGGATCGGGGAATCAAATCAACAAGGACAAATAGGAAGAAGTACAGGGCAATAAACCAATTGAGGAGAATGAGACAACAACTTACCCAACGAAAATAATCTTCAAGCCATTTCTGACCTCCTGCGGTACCTCCCTCACATCCTTCTCATTCTGCGCAGGCAACATGACCGTCTTGACACCAGCCCGATAAGCTCCGATGACCTTCTCCTTGATGCCACCGACGCGCTTGACATGCCCCGAAAGCTGAAACTCACCCGTCATAGCCATGGTCGCTGGAACCGGCTTGCCGGATAGCAGTGAAATCAGTGCAATGGCCTGAGCCATTCCGCTCGAGGGGCCGTCTTTGGGTACCGCGCCCGACGGGCAGTGCACATGCAGGCTGCGATTCTTCATGATGTTCTCGGTGGGATTCTGCGTAAGACCCAGTTCGTAAGCGTGGTTGCGCACCCAACTGCGCGCTACCTTGACACTCTCTTTCAACACCTCGCCCAGATTGCCCGTCAGCTCGACGCTGCCGTCGCCTGGCATGTCGAGAACCTCAATGAAGAGAATTCCACCATTACCCCCAGAACTATAGGCCACGAGACCCGTGACGATGCCAGGCTGGCTGTTTGTCTCCGCGATCTCGTCCTCGAACCGCTCGATCCCGAGAATTGCCTCAAGATCTTCAACCGTGACATCAGGCCGGAACGACTCTGGTTTGCCGCTGTCGTTCGCCTCGACGAACTCAACGGCCTTGGCGCGGCATACTGAGCCAATCTCGCGCTCTAGATTACGCACACCAGCCTCGCGCGTGTAGGACTCGATGATCTTGGAGATAACTTCGTCGTTGAAGCGAATTTGATCCTCTGCCAGACCATTGACACGGATTTGTTTGGGAACCAGATGGCGCATCGCAATATGCTGCTTCTCCAGTGAAGTGTAGCCAGAAAATTCAAGAGTCTCCATGCGGTCCAATAGTGGTCCCGGAATGGTGTCCAAGCTATTGGCAGTAGCAATGAAGAGGATTTTGCTAAGATCGATCGGAGTGCCGACGTAGTGATCACTGAAGTTGTGGTTTTGTTCGGGGTCTAGTACCTCGAGCATAGCCGCCGATGGGTCGCCGTTATGGTTCGCCATACCAAGCTTGTCGATTTCGTCGAGCAGGAAAACTGGGTTCGCTACTCCAACCTTTCGTAGACCCTGAACAATGAGACCTGGCATGGCCGCGACGTACGTTCTCCGGTGGCCACGAATTTCAGCTTCGTCACGAACGCCACCGAGCGAGATTCTATGGAACTTGCGCCCCAAAGCTGTGGCTATTGATCTGGCGATACTGGTCTTGCCCACCCCAGGTGGACCAATAAGCAACAGGATGGGGGCTCGCTCAGTGCGAAGCTTGCCACGCAGCATTTGCACCTTGAGCCCGCTTGCCCTGATCTTCTCCTCGAGGTCGCTATCGCCCGGAGCATCTTTAGGCGCCGACTCTTTCTTGGTGCTCTCCAGTGCGCTAACCTCCTGCTCGGCTTCCTTTACCTGAGCATCAATGGCTTTGTTGGCATTTTGCATGAGTCTCACGATCGTGAGGTACGAAAGCAGCCTCTTCTTAACCTTGTCGATACCGTAGTGGTCTTCATCGAGCTGTTTCCGCGCCCGCTCCAGAGAGCCAGCATCAATCGGGTCGTCTGTGATGACGGACCATGGTATCTCGGCAAGCGTCTCCAGGTAGCTTCGGACGACCTGGTACTCTGCCTGGGCGGGCATCATCTGCTTGAGCCGCTTCAGCTCTCGCTGCGCAACCTTGTCGGCTTCTGGGTTGAGCTTGGCCGCCTCGAGACGCTTCTCAAGCTCCTGAAGCTCGTCCGGCTCCTGAGAATCTTCCTCCTTATCGTTATTACTGTTGCCGCCGGCGCCGAAAAGGCTTCCAACGTTGAAGCCCTGGCCTCCGATTGGCAAAGTCCGACGCCTAGACTTGCCTCGTGGCATCTTGTCGGCATCCTCGGGGTCGATGTGGATCGGAATAGAAGTGCTGGTGACTGTGGTAATCTTGATGTTGCCTTTGATGTCGTTGACTTGCTTCTCAATCAGCTCGATAACCTTTTCCATGCGCACAGCTACATCGATGGCCGCAAGGATTTCCAGCTTCTCCTCGTAACTGGCCTCGACTATATTCATCATGAAGTCGGCCAGCGCTCCAGCCTCGTTGAGGTGCTTCGAAGCAATGAACTGCTCGAGGCGTCTCGATAGCAGTGGATTGAGGCCCTGGCTGCCACTGGCAACAAGGAAAGCAGAAACACGGAGGTATGAGACGAGGTCGCGTGAGGATGACTTGAGTCTGCCAAATAGCTCGCGGAAAGTTGTGTTGGCGAGCTCATCCGCGCCAATCTGGTCCACATGTGGCACAATCTTGGCCTCAAAGAAGGGCTGATCCTGGGTAACTTTTTCAATGATGACACGGGCGATGCCCTGGACGACAAGACTGAATTCTGCATCGCTCTGACCCTGTATGGCGTTGATCTTGGCCTGGACGCCGTAGTTGAAGAGGCGTTCCTTCTTGACATTCTTGGCATTGCCTTGAAGAAGCTCGTTATATTTTTCTGGATTCTGTTCGAGGAGCTTCTGGCCGCGGCGGCTGAGCAGGGGCGAGGTCAGGGGCACGCAGACGATGGCAACTTGGTCGACGCGAAGCTGGGTCTTGGAGGCACGCGTGTATACTGTCGAGAGCAGTGCGGGAACATCGGACCGACTCGGCGGGACGGGCACGCGCAGGACAGAGCCTGGGTATAGGACGGTGCCCTTGGCCAAAGGGAGAATCGGTAGGTTCGCAGGTGGTATGCTCGCTGCAGGAGCCATGATGAAAGCAATTGGCTGTGGTGGACGCGCCAACCAGAAAGACACGGTTGAAGTACCTGTTGCGTCTATGAGGGATACTCAAAGCAAGAGATATATCCAAGTGTGGTAGATGGCAAGGTTTCGTGATTGCCTCGTTGATGTTAACGTCGATGATGACACTCTTGGGGTTGTTGTTCTTGTTGTTGCCACTAGACGTGGGTGGATGGTTCCAGAGGAGACAAGAGCCTCGGAGTGGTCACCAGCTCTAATGCATCACCCCAGATGTCTGGCCTGGCTGGGATTAGCGGCGGGTCTCTCTGTACTTCTGGACCTCTGGGTAGCGGACGGGGCACTGCCGTGCCTGGGTGCCTCGGCTCTTTCTGCAGGCTCTGGAAGGACCCACTACTTGTAGGCTTTATGGCCAGCCGAACAACGCCCGCAGGTGACTGGTCAACCGACAGCTTGCCACAGCAATGTGGACCAAGTACTGAGGCAATTGCAAAGGAAAGTGTTCAGAGTGTTGAAACTGCGTGCTGCGTGCCTGGGACTTGTCATGCGACCTAGTGGGGAACTTACGAATAGGTACAAGTGGCCTGCGGAGAAGACTTGCTTCTCCACTGACCAAGACGTCTTGACCCGATAACTATACCGGGTACTTTTCATTGGGAGGCGTAGAGGTTCAGGGCTCTAAATGCCAGAGGTTCGGGGGCGAGTAAGTGCCACGGATAAGAGGATGAAATGTCAAGGAAGTTTGAGGTCGAGTGGATTGGAGTTTGGGTGAGGTAAGGCATAGCAGAAGCAGGGAACATAATGAATCGAGTAGTCTATTCTTTCTAGGTTCAACTGCTGGTCTTCCCATTTCCCAAGTCTCCCTATGGCTTTCCAATAACATCATCTTTCGGGGGTCATCTCTCCCAACCGCTTTAGTTCGTCTTCTTCCCAGATGCAGACTTTGGCTTTTTCTTGGAATCCAATGAATACAGTCCGCCAGCGGAGAAAACTATCACCGCTCCCAGCAACGTGCCTGTCGCGAGACGGTTACCGAACAGCCAAATGCTAAGGAGCAGACTGACGAGCTTGCGGATGTTGAGAACAATAGTTACTGTCAGAGCAGTTGAAGCCGCCGCTAAGAGGTTGACCCCACGGATACAGGCGTACTGGGTGAGGACATTCATGGTGAGATACGCCAGTTGGTTAGGCAGATATGCTTTGCTGATCCACTGCTGCAGCAGCTCAGGGAAGCCTTCTAGGGACAGCAGGTCCGGAGAAAATGGGTTTGCGAGAGGCGGGCTGTCGGCGAGTTTCTTGAACTGAGAGACGAGAGAGGGCGCGAACGGTAGAAACAGAGGGAGAGAGAGCAGATGCGAGTAGAAGAGGTTTTCTTTCCACTGCGGGCCGTACTTCTTGTAGGTCGCCTCCGTGTACAAGCCCATGATAGCTGACAGGACCTGGGCGACAAACAAGATGGCCAGACCGATGCTGAAGCTTGCGGCATCTTCGCCGGAAGATTTGTCTGCAGTTCCCTTCGACTGTGCATCTGACCAGGCAGCCTGGATGACGCCGACGGTAAGCAGTAATACAGCAACGATCTGGATATTTGAGTATCTCTTGCCGCACAAGCTGCCGGCGATCATGGTAGTGATGCTGCCGCCAGAACGGAGGATGATGTGGACTGGCACAGAGATATCGTAGCTGAAGGCGTGATTATTGAGCATGTTGATAGCAAAGAACAGGACAATGTTAATGAGCCAGCGACTTAAAGGCACCACATTGGGCTTAAGGAAAAAGGGTGGTCTTGACACGTCGAACTGCGAAACGTAGCCTGTAACGGCCACGAAGAGGAACTGGACAAAGGTTAAGAGCGTGCCTATCGCTTGGTCAGTCTCCTCAGCTCTGTTGCTATCACTGAAGTTTGCATACCGCTGGCGGGCTCGACCCTGGAATCACGTCAGCGTTCGCTATCTTCTACATACCGTTGGACACGGATACTTACTTGATGATGGCTTCGAGGGCAAAGACATTTGAGCAGCAACCACCAAAGATAAGGGAGAGCATGACACCAACGGCGAGCCATGCTGGGATGGTCTCAATAAAGAAGCGGCCAGCGAAGCCCATCAGCCGCTTCGAGGCGGGCCGCTGATCAGGGATGCCGTAGAGCTCAGCCTGCTCGAGCGAAGGGGCCGCATTGATGACCTTGGGCGTAGGTTCCCGTGCATGATCATTGGGAGTTACCGCGGTCTCACGCAATGTCGGGCGCCTGCGCGCGCCTCTTCCGGTTGTCATGGCTTGTCTCGGCAGCCGACGTTGCTGAATGCTTTGCTGTTTTGGTCGCTGGTCTCGAGACCAGGAATGACTTTGGGTGTACGAGTTGTGAACAGGTATCGGCAATTATCTTTAGCATGCTCGCCTGACAGGGTCGCGGAAGCCAAGGCGCGCGCCGCGCCGATATGCCCCTGGTGCATTGTGGCGGCAGGGGTCCCTCGCTCTAACTCAATCTGGACAGTCCACCACAGCGACGAGTGCATCTTCACAAAGTTCAACGCCATGAGAACTACACATGCCCACCACGCATATCCTCTCCGTGGTTAAGACGCCTTACTTCACAGACGTTTCAGCCTCTGGGGGGGGTTCTGTTTGGACATCTACGTGCGTGGCTGGGCTGACAGGAGCTTGGACTTCATGATGCTTGAACCTGTAGCTGTTAGAACCTTCCAATTCCTATAAAGCCGTGCGCTGCAAAATTTCGAGACACGAAACACGTGATGTTATGACTTGTATTCACTACAACAACACAACTAAACATTGACGCAGTGAGCTCTTTTGCGGGGGGTCAAGTTCTGTATCTTCCTGGATGCGAATGGTGTTGAGCTTCGCCTCGCTGCCGTCGCCAGAGAGGCGCTTTTTCTAAAGACCAGAGGGTGGGCTTCAAGGAGCCTATCATGTTTATGCGGATTGTCTTCAAGCAACTATCTGCGGATAGGACGAATAATAAGGTATTGTAGGGGAGGAAAGGTGTAAGGAGGATAGAGCCAATGAACACCCCTCCCCTTTCCGGCCCAGCGTATGCTCGCTTCTAGCTCGGTCGTGGCTCTTTCTTCGTTGGGTGGCCCGCAGACGGCTGCCATGGGACAGTCTCCGACAGCTCCAAATCCGTATGTACAAGCACCCCAATGTGCTTTTCATAGTCAATATTGCAGAACTCATGTACTCTGACAAACAAATTTGCATCTCTGTTACCTCATTATCTAAGCTCTCCTCGCTTGCACCACAGTCGGTCACTGCCGCTTGTACAACTTCAACACCATTACCGAAGCACTGGTCCAACCATGGCATCGCCATCTAGATCGACAAGCCTTCTCGCGATGAGTAGTATCACTGCCCAAGGCAGCCCCCTGGCAAGCCCTCAGTCGTGAGGCCGACCTCAGTCATCCGCTGACAGCTTTCCTAGAATAAAAACTTTTCCACATCGCAACAGGACTTTTCCTCGTCGTGGAGTTCCTAGCTGTCATCCAAGCAAAGCTTACGGTCGGTATGCTTACAATACCCTTTGTGTACATTGTTCTGAAGCTCACAGCTGATAAAGATCTCTACGGCACAGTCATGTCAGCGCACAGGCACGAGCAGCAAGACGCCTCACACGACACATTTACCGAGATAGGTTTCTTCGTGCTCCCAGCTTTCTTCTGTATTTTTTTTTTTTTTTTTTGGCTGCTGATACTGAAATTGCCGTCCGTTCTTGTCAAGTCGACAACAATGGACAAGAAACTGAAAGGAGTTATGGACGAGAAAGTGGCTATTCGATACGACGCTGATGTGCCCTCATACTCTAAATTTCCCTCTTTCATCGACTTGATATTGCTCAAGTTGATAGCGTGTTACAACCTCAGCAGCTCTTCCAGCTCTTTCACAACCACTAGCACCTATGTCGACCGCAGTATCTAAGTCTCAGCCTTACCACATTTCCAGGCCCTTCAACATCTTTCTGATCGACCAGAGGCGCTGGAGATTTATGAAAGCAAAGCATTCCTGGTGGTCTTCCCGTAAATCGTCCTTATCATGCTCGTAGAGTACGTCGAGTACATTTTTCTGGCGCTTGACCGCAATGGAGATATCGCCCCCGGTACGGACTAATTACCAAACCATGTTCCACAACACGTGTGCCGTGGAACATTTTACATAATACAATCCTGGTGATGTTGTGTATCATTGTGTCGCCATGTTGGATGCAGCTCGGGAAGACGCACGCAGCAAGGGAGGTAGCGGAGGCAAAGACACGCGAGGCAGACTCGAGTGAGGAGACGAATGATATCTATAGCGACAAATCAGGCCCATCCTCCGCTTCCTCGTCGACCGCTACCTCGTCTACGACAGCGCGGCTCACGTCTAGCAACAAGGCGTATGCCCTTACCGGCGTCGCAGTCGATGAGTGCTCGCACGATGCTGAGGTCTTCTTTCATTAAGCGAATGTTCATGACAGTCAACACCAAGCAAAGCTATCAGCGTGCCATCGGTTGAGTCGAACGACCTGCGCGACCAAATAGACTCACGTGTACAAAGGGCGAGCAGGTCGATCACCCTCTGTCATGCCTCCTAACAGGGCCGAATACTTCACCGAGCAAGTTACTAGGCAAGTTTGTAGACCCTGCCTGCGTCCCTCCATGACACGGCCACCGTATTCACTGCCAGCACAGTCTCCCCGCAATCATTCTTCGGGATTGATTCACACACATGACATTCCGTCTTGTGTCTCTGAGCGACTATAGTTACCTCAAAGCTATTAGTACGAATCACATCGAATCTTTCCTCAGTCAAGTCCTCCAATGCCATGCAAGTGGTAACGAGTATAGCCAAACCAAAGTCCATGGCTGCCCCGGTGACCATGCTACATCCCCCCCCCCCTCTCTCTCTCTCTACTTCTCTGTCTCTGTGTGTATGATGGGAAATCCTAGAAAAAAAGACCTTGGCTAAAGCACGCTGCCCGGTACCATTGATCTTCTGCAGCCCCTCCGTGTGAGCTAACGTCCATCCGCACCTCCCCTAAACCTGTGTCCTTGGTGTGTTCTGCACCTCCACTGTTTAGCACAGATTAGCCAGAAATGCTTCGAGCCAAAGAGTTTCGGCTCAGTGGATTGTGTGCTGTGAACCTGGGCTCGACCCTGTGACCAAGATCCTGGAAGCTAGTCCCAAGAGACGGGCGGGATAGCCAAGCTTGTTATCTCTGACAAAACAAATTCGTGGGGAAAACGCAGTTGTTGGTTGGTCAGCACGAGGAACCCAGTTGAAATGGTGACTTATGATAGCACTTTACGACACATCCTAATGTGTCTCTATGTTTAAAGTCCGTCTAAATATATATTGGTGTTCCTTATGTACGAAACCATAAATGAAGATCTACTTGCTCCTCAGGTGGCGGTGTGCATTTTACCTCACAAATATTGTATTAGAATAGACGCCTACCACAGTCCCACAATGGCGAGAGCCGCAACCACACCTGCAACGAACCCAGTACCACTGCCGGCCACACGATGTCCCGCAGCGACAGGCACGGTTGATGAGGGCCTCGGCACACTCACAGTGGACGACAAAGGCCTCACTGTTGGCACCGGAATCAGAATGGTAGAGGTTCCGCTGAAGGGAGGTTGGGGACCCGCTGTGAGCAGGGGCGCCGTGACGTCTGGAGTGACGGTCGGCTGGATGATTTCAGAAGTCAATGCTGTGCAGGAAGTTGGATGTGCGCCGCCAATGCTGGTGGAGGTCTCGACGAATATCTGGCTCCCCGAAGGACTCGGGGAAGGGGCGCTGCCAGCACCACTGCCCACAGAAGGGGACGTAGGAGTGTTGACTGGGGGCTGGCTGGAAGCCGGGGCCATGTCCGTGGCTGCCGTCGAAGTCGGAGCCGAGGGCGAGCTGTTGCCGCCGGCTGGAGCAGTTCCTATGGTGGAGGGGGAAGCAGTAGCAGGAATAGTAGAGCTAGGCGAGTCTGAGACTAGGGCACCGCCGGCGGGTAGACCGTATGCCTGGGCACACTGCTCGAGGGTCATGCTGTCGGGACAGCACCAAGTCGCGCCCTTGGCGTCGGCGGAGCAAAAAAAGCCGGCATCACAGGCGTCTGTGGTACACGTCAGTAAGGGTGATATTCTTCCTCACATGTCTCTGCAAGTCACGCTCACCTCCGGTGCCATTAGGGCAGCAGGTCTGCTTGGTACTGGGGTCAAAGCAGTGTGTCTGGCCGTCCTTGGAGGCACATGTCTCGTAAGAGGCGCCGCAAGCCTCGGAGCAGGTATCGCCGGCACCACAAGACTGGTCAGTCGGCATATAACCATCGGCGGCGGTCCGGCGGCCGAGACCGAAAATGTAGGCCGGCGATCGGACAGACATGCGCATAGCATTGGCCTTGTAGGGTTGGCGAAGGGGCTCAGCCAGGACGGAGCTGGCAAGGAGGGCCAGTGTGGCCGATGTGAAGAAGCTGCGAGAGAACATGATGGCTATTTGGCGCGGGAATGTGATTTAGATTGGCGCCCGGAAACGATATGTTTTCAAGGGGGGGGGGGAGGAGAGAGGGTATATCGTGTAAATAAGACAGAGGGCCGAGATCAACCCGGGTAGCGAAGCGGAAAAGAGTGAGCGGCGATCCCGGAAACGAGACGAAGACGGGACGAAGAGGAGCGACTGGCGTTTGATACTGGAGCTAAGGGAAAGACGAAGAGATGGGAGAGATGGAAATGAAACCACCGACAAACGGAGGCCGGCGAAAGAGACAAAAGACGAAGACGAAGACGACGAAGCAAAAGGAGAAGGGATTGGCAACGGGAGGTCGAGGCGGACAAGTGTGAGCAGGGCCCTCGAGTCTTGTTATACTCGAGACGACCCGTCAAGGGTCACTGTCCGGGCGCGTGAGCCTTCGTACTGGGTACTTGAGGGGAACACAAGGACCGGCAGCCTGCGTAGTGTACAGTAGCATCGACCTGTCATTGACCGGCCGGGGAAACCTGGGCGCAGCCGTCCGGACAGCTGGGCAGGCGCCATGGCCGTTCCCCAAGGTGCGTTTCGAAACACACCAACGACATGCACAACGCGAGTATCGTCGGACGGGCCTCCCTGTGGCGGAGCTGCCTCCAGAGGAGCCTGGCGCCTACATTGTGGGCCACCGCGGCTCTTCCAACCACGAGCGCGAGGGGAACCGCTCATGGTCCGCTGCCGTCCCAAAGGCCTGGCCAGGTCATAATACTCAGAGAGCGCGTGGGAGAGACAGCGCGGCTATGCCATGGTCCGAGCAAGGATGCAGGCCGCCGCGGGTTGACGAGTGGTTGCCACTGGGCTGACAGGAAACAGCGAACCCGGAAGCCTTTGCAGCCCAAGGCTGGGAAGCACTTGCAGGCGCCAGGGTTAACTTTAGAACCCCTACCACTGTCCCCGGCACGGCCTTTGATTGGCTGCGTGCCTGACAGCACAGGATCGGCAGGGACGCCCTCTTGGAGCTAGCTCGAGCGCCGTCCTCGACTTGAAACACAATCCAAAGTCGAGCCAGTCACTGCCCAGTGTCTTGGCTGTTGAGCCTCCTCGAAAGCGATGGCGCTTTAGGCTAGCGACAACACGCCTGACAGGCACCAGCCGGACAACCACATCGGTGTGTACGACAGCTCCAAGCCAAGATTCCACAAGTCTATCATTCTCCAAGTGTAACGCCCAAGTGCACTTGCAGGTTCGACCTAGTGGGGCTTCAGATCGCTGACCTCCATCATGTGGGGTCTCCCTGCCCGCCCGGGATGTCTAAAGAAAGTACCCGACCTTGAGGTAGTGTGCTTTGCGTACCCTAGGCACGCCGAGTACATACAGGCAGTGAGTGGCCTGGCATCCGTGGGACAGCACTCCACACGCCAGACCCCTCCCTCACCGTCAGTCCTTGTGACGGCCAGTCTGGCGACTCTGGTGGTACTGTAACGGCCAGTCACGCCTGCACCAAATATATTCCCGAACCCAGACAGCACGCGCCATTACCAGACATGGACCAGGCGTCATACCACCGCTCTACCTACCAGGCCTATCCTCATCTCACTCCAGACGAGTTTGCAGAGACCTGCCACCATCTCGAGAGCAGGTACTGCAGGGCCACCCTCGGTCCTCTCCGCAGGCGCTGGCGCCTCCACGTCCGCACTGCACTCAACACTTCCTTTGACATCAACAGCGATCACGCCACATATCTGCAGATAAGAAGGCCTCTCGACTATACCGCCTCGGCCGAGGACGATGAGCTTACAGCCACCTTTGGCAATTTTTCCGTTGCTGGCCAGGATGACCAAGACAATGCGATCATGGCAGACGACCTGATGGCGCACATGGACGAGTCAGATGATGTAGGTTCTCTGTACTTTCAACCGAGCCCATCCGGCGACTTCTCTCAGAGCTCTCAAGATTGACACAAGATAATCTTGCGCCGTAGGCTGTCGTGTCAAGGAATTCTCGTGTCTTTGGACATGGCTACGTCACATACGAGATTCATTATCACCCGACTTATCGGGGCCCCTGTCTGTGGTTCAGCCTCCATGACCTTCCCGCCCAGGAAGCTGCCTTCAACATCGATACCGTGTTCCGGCGGCTCGTGCCCATTGATTACAAGGACAGCCTTCGCCGTGTTGGCTCTATTGGAGGCATTTCAGCCGATGTAAGTGTGATTGCACCGCAGAAGACCATGTGCTCTGTTCTTAGACCAACGCTTCTTCTCGCCATGCACATAGAGCTGTCAGATGAACATCTTTCTTGGTACTTTCTTTTGGGAGTGGCTTAGTGCACACACCCCCTGCGAGACTGACTAATGCTCCCGTTCCCGGCTAACATGGACAGCATCATCCTCTGACTGGCGTACCCTCGTTCTTCGTCCACCCCTGTCTCCTTGGCGATGCCATGAACGGCTTCTCATGCGCAAAGGAAGACTACCTAATGGTGTGGCTCGGCCTCGTTGGCGGTTGCGTGGGCCTCTGGGTTCCCAAGGAGATGGCTGTAGCCACCACTTGAGCCCAGTTGTCTCGGCTCATGTGCTCGCCATTTCCCAGAGCGGCAATGGCAGGGCGCGCTCATTCTCGGGCGCGTAGGTGCTCTGCGCAGGACATCCTGACTCTCGCTACGATTATTCTGAGATACAAGTGCTAAATCTCGCCCTCACTCGTCGTCGCTGTCTTCCTCCATGGCCACATCTGAATCGCTGCCTTCATCACCCTCCTCCTCTTCGCGTGGCCGCTTCTGACCTGTGCCCTGAGCCGGCTGTGTTGATGCAGGGGCAGCTGGCGCCGGTGTGTTCGCTGCCGCTGAGCCTGGTACTGGAGCGTTGAAAATGCTTTGTTGCGTCGCCGTCATGTCTACAGCCGGCGCAGCTGTACCAGGCATCTTGTACGTGCCGTCGAGCTTGGCAATCGTGTCCGACTTTGATTTGGCGTATTGTATCCTCTGTTGCGCCACGTCAGACCTCAATTCCCATCGCAACTCCAAATGGCGACACCCGACTACTCACCAATTCCCTGCCCAAGAACTCGGCGCCCTCCAACGACCGCATAGCCTGCGTGGCAGCCTGCAGATCGCGATAGACAATGTGCGCCTGACCGCGCATCTTCATTGTTTTGAGAGCCACCACATCCAATACGGGGCCATATGTCGAGAACAACATGTAGAGCGCCGTCTTAAGGTCGTCCTTCTGGATCTTGGCCGAGGGCAGGTTCGTCACGTATAGTGTTTGATTTGGCGGCAACGGCGCCGCTTTCGCTGTCTTTGCGGCCATTGCTGGTGGAGGCGGAAGCGCTGCGTCCAGGTGATACGTATAGTGATGGCTTGGTGGGTGTAGAGGAGACGAGTAGTGCTCGCAATGTTGGTAAGACCTAGTAGTCGTTGCTGGTGATGCAACGTAAGCAGTAAAAGCCGTTCACTACTTATGCAACGATTTGCCGGATACCGGTCGCGATGGTTGTCGAACAATTGGTCCGTGTTCCGTTTGTCTGTGGCGCGCTTACGCAATGCCAGTTGTGGACGTTTTCGTGCCTGGGGAGTTGCTTGCCGTCAAACCATCGCGAAAGTTCGCTTCAAGGGCTGGACTCTGCGACAGCGAACTTTACCGCCTAGCTTTGCCTGGCGGCGGAGAGCACCGCCAGGTCCTGTCCAGGGTGCTGCGGCCCAGCCTGCAGGCCTTTTGCACGTTGGGGATGCGTGGTGTGGCTGAAGTGCAGTGCCCAAGTGGGGGGTTGCTTGACTGGCGCAGGGTGACGCAACACCCGCCCAAAGCTCAAGCTTGAGCTCGTCGAATACTCACGATTACTTCCCGCCAAGTTCAGTATAATCATTTGCGTGAACCTCATCGCTATTGATGCCCACCCAATCGCCATAGACTCCGTACAAACCGTGGTAGTAGAGAGATATACTCCTATCACATTTCCGAATCTCCGTAACTAGCCGACTCCATTGCCACCCACAACCACCGCAGTCATGGCAGCCCCTGAAGTCCACCACCTCTTCCACCA
This sequence comes from Microdochium paspali, assembly GCA_031142775.1. Taxonomy (NCBI): domain Eukaryota; kingdom Fungi; phylum Ascomycota; class Sordariomycetes; order Xylariales; family Microdochiaceae; genus Microdochium; species Microdochium paspali. Next base: position 662,819 of record JAVBIV010000007.1, read on the forward strand.
CCCGATCGCCGACCACTCCTTTTCGGCCGACCGCAATACGCTCGCTGTTGCCAAGGACTCGACTGTCGAGCTGTATGGTCGCACGGGCGGCGGTTTTCGACTCAAGGACGAGCTCAAAGGCCACGACAAGACTGTCACGAGCGTCGACATTGCTCCCCAAAGCGGTCGCATCGTCACCTGCTCGCAAGGTAGGCTGGCCTTCGACTTGATCCCTCAGGCCATGGATAGCTCACTGGTTGTGATTTATAGATCGTAACGCGCTCGTCTGGGAACCCTCCTCAAACGGGTACAAGCCCACACTCGTGCTCCTGCGCATTGCTCGCGCCGCGACCTTTGTACGGTGGTCGCCTTCAGAGACCAAATTCGCTGTTGGCTCTGGTGACCGCGTGATCGCTGTGTGCTACTTTGAGGACGAGAATGACTGGTGGGTATCCAAGCACCTGAAGAAGCCGATTCGCAGCACCATCACAACTGTCAACTGGCACCCCAACTCGGTGCTTTTGGCAGCTGGCTCGACCGACGCCCACGCACGCGTCTTCTCGGCTTTCATCAAGGGTGTCGATGCCCGCCCAGAACCTTCCGTCTGGGGCGAGCGTCTACCATTCAACACTGTGTGCGGCGAGTACCTCAACAACTCGGCCGGTTGGGTACATAGCGTTGCCTTCAGTCCATCTGGCGACGCCCTCGCCTTCGCCGCCCACGACAGCAGCATCACCGTCGTCTACCCCACAGCCCCTGAGCAGCCGCCTCGCGCAGTCATCAGCGTCAACACCCAGCTCCTGCCATTCCAGAGCATCATCTGGAATGGCGAGGCCGAGATCATCGCGGCCGGGTACGATTGCGAGGCGTTTCGCTTCCAAGGCGGTGCGTCTGGGTGGCGCCTTGCCGGCACTCTCGAATCCAAGGGCCGCCCTGGTATCGGCGATTCTGGACGCGAGGAATCGGCCCTCAACATGTTCAAGCAGATGGATCTCAAGGGCAAAGTCAAGGACGACACGCAGCTCAAGACTGTTCACCAGAACACCATATCTACACTTCGCGTATTTGAGGAGAGCGGTGGTGCTGTCAGCAAATTCAGCAGTAAGTTCTTATGACCCTTGTACAGGTCAACTGTCGGAGAAACCTTCTGGGAGACGTGGCTAATGGCGGTTTGAATACGTATAGCAAGCGGTGTAGATGGTCGTGTCGTCATCTGGAACGCTTAAGGGAGCAGGTGCTTTGTGGCCTGGAGCAGTTGAGCCAGGATCTTTGGGTCTTTAAGAACGTGTCGATGGATTTTCACAGGAAGTTATTCAGCGAGACCTCGATGCACACAAAACGTGCTAGCCGTGGAATTTGATATCGGTACAATACGAGTGAAGCCCTGAGTTGAGCTTTGCATTCCGATGCCTCCAGACCCAATAGACCCAGGCGCAACAGTCCACCGATGATTGATTGGTCTTGCCATGCGGCAGGACGTGCATGCACCTTATTTAGAGTACACAGTGCGCCATAGCCTCGGTTTCTTGAGCCAGGCTTCAGGAACCTTGAACGTAGGCTCTGTCAAAGCAATCAATTACCTGCCCAGGGCACTCCGTCGGAGCTGATACATCGCATAGACAAGCACTCACCCTGGCACCTGACACTGATCTGGATGCTGTCTGTCAGGTCCAAATAATAAGAGTCGGGGCCCTCCCCACTCTCCTGGTTGCCCCTCCCCCGCCACTTGCGCATCGTAAACAACAACACAGTCCAGAATTTACGGCAGCTCCATCGTCGGCCTGCTTTAGGTCTAATCGATATTTCCCTCCTTTCGCTATTCAATACACTACGCTACCACTTGTGAGGGTCTCCTTTGATACCCTCTCTTAGCCCCTGCGAGACTCTATCTCAGGTTTGAGATACAACAGACATAAACACCTATAGCACAGTATCGCAGCCGGCCATGGCTACTGACTCCAAGGTCTTCTCGCTTGAGGGCAAGGCCCTCAAGCTCGACACTGCCGCGGACCTCGAGGCGCATATCGCGCCCCTCCGCGCCTCGGAAAACGTCGAAGAGGTCCGGATCCTCGGCAACACCCTCGGTGTCGAGGCTTGTAAGCTTCTTGGTGAGGTCCTAGCCACAAAGAAGACTCTCAAGGTATGTCCCCTATGATGACAACCCGCCTGCTCTCCGCGCGTCGTTCCTGATACTGAGAGCCAACCTCGCACGTTGACACAGATTGCCAACCTTGCCGACATCTTCACCGGTCGCCTTCTCAGCGAAATTCCCGACGCGCTCGACTCGTTGCTCACGTCGCTCTTGAACCTGCCCAGCCTGCACACCATCAACCTTAACGACAACGCCTTCGGCATCAACACGGTCAAACCCCTCCTGCCGTTCCTCTCGAGCCACGTTCCCCTGCAGCACCTGTATCTCAACAACAACGGCCTCGGCCCGCACGCGGGCACCCTCGTCGCCGACGCCCTATGTGAACTCCATGCCAAGAAGGAAGCCGCGCGGAGAGATGGCACTACCGTAGTCCCTGACCTCGAGACTGTCATCTGCGGCCGCAACCGCCTTGAGAACGGCAGCATGACGGCCTGGGCTAAGGCATACAGACTACATAGCAACATTCGCGAGATCAAGATGGTCCAGAACGGCATACGGCAGGAGGGCATCTCGCATTTGCTCTCTGAAGGCCTGAACAAGTGCACAAAGCTCCGCGTTCTTGATCTCCAAGACAATACCTTCACCATCATCGGCGCAAAGGCGCTCGCCAAGGTCGCGCCATTGTGGACTGACATTGTCGAGCTCGGGGTCGGCGACTCCCTGCTGGGCGCAAAGGGTGGCGTGTTGGTCGCCAAGGCTTTGGCCAGGGGCGAGAACAAGAACCTTGAGATTCTAAGGTTGCAGTACAACGAGATCACGGCCGCGGGTGTCAAGGGCTTTGCAGACGCCGCCGAAACCGGTCTCCCGGCGCTCAAAAAGATCGAGCTCAATGGGAACAAATTCACCGAGGACGACGAAGGAATTCTTGCGCTGCAGGAACTCTTGGGCCAGCGCAAGGAGAAGTTGGGAGGAGATTTAGTGGATGAGGACGCATGGGGTGTCGATAGCCTGAGCGATCTTGAGGACCTTGACTCTGACGAGGAGGAAGAAGAGGATGATGACGACGAGGAGGAGGACGACATCAAGCCCGAAGTCCGCGCGGAGAAACTCGTCAAGGAGGCGCAGGAGGCGCAGGAGGAGCCGGCGGTGCAGGTGAAGGACAAGGACGTCGATGCGTTGGCTGACAAGCTTGGCAAGACACAGATCTAAATCACTTGTTCGGTTGTTCGCTGCTACACCCCCCCTATGATCGGAGATAGCCAAGGCCATGGGCAGGGGAAGTGGGTGAGATTATCGGCTTGAGATGTGGTCATGGATGGTGGACACTACCTTTTGGTGAAGAGTAATGATAAATCAAGAAATAAATAAGAAACGATACCCCCCAATGTATCGTGCCGGAGAGGAGAGGTGACGTGTTGCTCCTACCTTCTTGGTTTGTATGCCTTCAGTGAAGACGCTAATCAGCAGCTAGGAGGCCAAAAATGAGAGCACCGCCAATGCTGACCCCTCTCTACCATGAGGGATTGTTTCACGTGCAGATGAATATTTCCTGGGCAGACTTTGACACCAGCAGCCATGAACGAAACCACAGGGTCCAGCCGATGCAAATGAAGCTCTAATTGACCAAATATATAACGAAATAGAATTAGGCGGGGAGGAGACAAGCGGAGAGGAAACAAACACAGAGCAGTGTATGTGGTTTTACAGGAGTACAATCGTAATCGAACAATCCCCCACCCGTCGGTCCGTCCGCTGCTCTCTATAGCGCTGACTCCATCTCATCTTTTGTTGTTGGTTTCTCACTTTGTCATGCCCAAGACAGCCCAGGAGTAAATCCGTTCCACAAATACCGCCGACTCCCGATTTTGCTTTTCGTGCGTTCATCATGCTTCTTTTCCGCCACATTGTCTGGACGATGTGCCCATCTCCATGTCATGAGTGAAGGACATGCAGATGGTGGTAGTGGCTTTTGGCTCCATTAATCTACCCTTATAAGACCTCGCCAATGATCTTGGCGGCCTCACGGTAGGTCTCTAGAAGCTTCTCACACTTCTCACGCTCTTTCTTGACTCCGTCGTCTTCGTACAGCAGTTCCTCAAAAAGCGCTTCTTTGTACAGATTGCTAACCAGTCGATTCTGCACGACATCTTTGCAGTGGTTGACGAGGAGATGCATAACGGCCTTCGGGACTTGGTCTGCAATTGTTTCGCGGACGATGTTGAAGTAGGAGGAGATAAGTGCCCGGATCAATTCCGTCTCCATAGCTTCCCGTTCAGTCAAGGCGGGCTCGCCGTTTTCACCCTGGATTTCTTTGTTAGTCTGTCATGCAATCTTTGTCAATCCTGATAATAGGTCGATTGTCACTTACAAACTGAGAGTCGAGACCGAAGCCGAGACCCTTCGGGCTCGTATCCCCGCGCAGCAGAGCGTCAGACAGTGCTGGTCGATGTGTAGGTCTCTCCTCTACGCGGCGAATGCTGCTGCTAAACGTCGGCTCCGTGCTCTGGCTCACGTGTCGTGGCAGGGACGAGTTGATTGGGCCCGACCCAATTGGCGAAGGAGCCCCTGCGCCGTCCTTGCCGAAGAAGTAGTTCAAGAAGGAATCTTTGGGGTTGGCGCCTTGCATATTCATATTCAGCCTCGCGGGCGAAGCTGATCTGGTGCCGTTCAAGCTGGCAGCAAGCCCCCCAGGACCGATGTCCCGTACGTTGGACAAGCTGCGAGCGTTCTTCATCGGCACCTTTTTCGGGACATTGCTATCCTCGCCAGCATTCTCCGCCTCCTCGTCTGGCCCGTCGCCATTGGAGAGCTCCTGTAGCCTCTTTTTCTCCCGTCTCGCGCGCTCGTCCTCGATGAGCTTTTTCCTTTCGCGCTCCTGCTTGTTGGTGACCACGTGGCTCATCGCAGCCGCAGCACCAAGGAAGTTGGGGTGGTTGGTGTTGATGTATGCTCGCTGTATAGAGATCAACGACTCAACGTAGCTCGAAGCAGGCCCGAGACGCTCTCGCAGCAGGTCGGACACTACCTCGATGAGCTTGGCCTGGAGCCGGGGATATCTCGACAATTCAGTCGATCCACACGTGTGGCAAATCTTGATCAGTTCCTCGTACACCAGCTCAACGCATCTCTGACTAGGTGTTTCGAGCATCTTGATCTGGGGCTTCACAAGCAGGTCGAATGCCATCTCTGGCACAAACAAGCTTGGCCGAGGTCCTGTGGAGTTGCGGATCGCGGTACGAATATCGAGCGCGGAGAGATTGCTGGTTGGGTCAATCGTTTCGAGGCTATGACCAAATACCGAGTTGAAAATGTAGTAAATGCGTGCTCCACCAGAGAGCTCCTTGGTGGATATCTCAGTTGAAGTGCCATCAATGGAAGAGATAAAGGAGGTAGCGAAACGGGTCATTAACTGCAGAATCATGGCGCCTTTGTGCTCACTGCCGCTAAAGTGCATATCTCCGTAACTGGCAAGTTCCTGTTGTGTCTGACCCATCAGAGTGTTAAGTCGTGCCTTGATATCGGGTAAACGTTCCCGAATATGTATCATTAGGGTTGAGTTCAGTGTCTTCGCGAGGTACTGAGTGCCGCAACGCGAGGCGATATTTCTATATGCTGGGTGGTGGCGGAAGAATTCAGACTCGGCCTTGAGAGCCTCTTCCATGGGCCGGTTGCCCTGGATATCCTGCTGCGACCGATTGACCACACCGATAAAGCCCAGTTTCAGTGGGTAGACACGACCAGAGAGAATGTCCAGAGCGTTGGTCCCATGGTCCATAAGGTCGACCTTTGTAAGCACACCAATGGTTCGGCGCCCAAGGGGATCGACATGGCGGGCAAGTTTCAGGGCTTCCGAGTTAACGATGTCGACGTTGGCAGGAGAAACGGCGAGGATGATACTGTTAGGCTTGGCAATGTACTCGGAGATGAGAGTCCGGGTTTGCTTCTCAATATCGGCGGGCTGGTCTCCAATGGGGACCTGAGCACAGTGGCGAAGAGGAGTCAGTCACGTTTGCTCAACCTCGAAAGACTGCAATTCGGAGCTGTTGCGCTAACCCGCGACAAATCGAAGCAGCAACATCACAGCGGAGCCCAGACTTACCTTGGTCAAACCTGGCAGGTCCACTAGAGTCAAGTTCAGCACATGTGGCGAGTAGACCTTGAGGTTGATGGGCTGGCGGTTGATGCCCTTGTTGCTTCCAGCGACGCGGGCTGTCTCGTTCTCTATCTCGCGCTTGACATCGCCAAAGTCTGTGAAGCGGCGACCAGAAATGTGGTGGAACTCTGCCCACTCGTTGGGCCCGGCCGCAGTTGGGTTGCGGTAGGCTGCGTTGGTGTCCTGTATCGATTCATCTGCCTCAACATTGATGAGCTGCAGAATTAAAGGGCGCCGTGTAACGATTCCACTGCCACGAGGCAAAAAGTCGCGACCGACGATGTTCTCGAGGACGGAGGACTTTCCGGCGGATTGGGAACCGACAACGACCTAGGCGGGGGTGAAGGACAAGTCAGCTTGTGCTTCAGTGGGGTTTGTGTCCAGGCTCGTCCGAGCTTGACATGAGCCACGCGGGGTGGTTGTTCTTCTGAGTGAACCTACGATCTGGGGTAGATCTAACGAGTCTGTGCCGATGGTGTTGAAGACGAGATCCTGCAGCTGATTGACAATGCGCAGCAGGTCGTCTCCTAGGGCGGTCATGATGGCGGCTGGGTGTGTATCTGGGGAGGGTTGGAGGTAGCTGCAAAAAACTCCAGATGGAGTCGTGAGGGATAACACGGCAGCAGACAGGGCTGGCGGCGCTGGCGATCTGAGGCAGCGAAAAGATTAGGAGGTCCTGTCCCGTCTTGTCTATGGCTGGCTGGGAAGGCGATCGCGGACAGGGAAATGTTTTTTTTGTCTGGTGGTGCAGTGTCTTGGCAGTGCCGGCTGCGACCGCACGGCTGGGATAGACGGAGATACTTGTCAGTCGAGTCTGCCGTGTGCGGTTGGTTTTGTGACGATGCTAGCCGTGCGGTTGGGGACAGCACAGGTGGTGTGTGTGTGTATTGTGTCGTGCAGTGACGAGGCAGAACCGGTTTATCTGGAAGGCGCCGGGCTCGCTGGTGCTGCGACCTCGATTGACCCGATGGGCCTGGGCGTCGGTACCTGCGGCTTGTATGGGGGCTGGCGCGCCGGGATGTGTACCGCCAGGGGCCCCATGTGCTCCAGATGCCTTCCAGGTTGCGTCAGTCTACCTCCATGCTCCATGTCCCACCAGAAAACCATGGCCCGGTGCATTTTGAGACGCTGCGCTAGTGCGGCTGCTGCCCAGGCACAACACAACACATCCACCCGCGCTACCAGCTCACTCACTTCCCACTTGAATCAGACACCCGAGGCCCACTCGCTCCTCTCAGTCCACCCACCATATGCCGTGATATCAAACAATCCAGCGACCAGCGACCAGTAACCAGCATGACCCGGAGACAAGCGCGTCAACTTTATCAACGGTCAGCCATGCTACAACCTTACTAGGCAGATGACCGAATGCTCGTGCAAGATACCTATCGGTACGGACCAGATATTCGACAACGGTTCTAGAAAACTTCCGCCATTGTAACCTCGGTTGTCTGGAGCCCGACATCGAATTCAACATGCAAAGTGGACGACATACGGAGCACAACATCCGGCCAGCTGACCGTGTAGATTCAGCGCTATATCCTCACTGCGCACAATGCAGAGTACCATAGCAGTGGCTAGAAGTCAGGTGCATGAAATCCTCCCACTCATCCAGGTCCAAAATCATAATAACCCTCTATGTATTTCCGACTACCCCAAATTGCCCGAGCACATAGCCTTGTCCTTGCATCTCCAGATGCACCAACCAGACATGCATGGGTGACCCTTGTTGCGACAGGATCCAAGCTCGACCTCATTTCATTACGGTCGTTACAGACTTGGGACATAGAGCGCGGTTCTCAGCATCGGATCATACAATATATCTGATGGAAACTCTCTTTCCCATTGGAGACTATTCCTATGCAAGCATCTTGCAGAACGTGCGGACCAGCCGTCTTTCTCCCGCATTTGATTTAGTAGCTAGCACTGCAGCGCCTACGCGGTTGTCGATAACGCAGTTGGCAATTTCCGCGGATTGCGTCCCTGCGTACCACAAGTCGTTGATGTGGGTGCCCTGGTCCAATCCAGCCGGGACACGGTCTGAAACGAACCATGGCACACCCAGGGAGGGCCATGCTATGCATGCTGACAGGAATGCTTTCTTGGTAACACTGGTAGCGCTAACAACCCCGGATCTGCCCAAGAATCTGTTGGAGGCGCCTCAATGCTGGAAACTCTGAAGGAACAGCCTCCGCTTCAGATGCAGACTGCTCAGCCTGTACTTCCCGCCGTGCCTCTTGCACAAGCGAGCTCAGGTCTCCCCATACCTCGTCAGTGTATTGTGTGAGCACCTGCGCCCACTGCTCCTTCCAAAGCAGTTGCGATTCGCCGGCTTCGGACGTGCCCAGATGAGCAAGTCGCTCATCTCTAGCCGCAGAGTGGGCATTGCCATCATGGAAAGCGACGTACGACGGCAAGAAATCCAGTAAATTGTTCCAGTCGATTGAGATTGCGCTTGTGCGCCCTTGGCTTTCGCCAAACAGTGCATCTCGCAGCGACTTCCTTTCTTCTGTAGTAAGGCTTGGCTCTCCATTTGTGTCGGCTGCCATGACTTCGTCGTAGGCATCGGAGTCAAGCAGGCGCACAACATCTAAGCCATCCTGCACAGGCGCCGCCGCCTCAAACTGCGTCCCAGCGGTCTCCGTACTCCTAGCGAATTCGAGACTGACTATGCACTCGCTGCGCTCGAAAGGCTGCGTGATGTCTAAGTTGCTCGTGCCAGGTGCTGGTGATAATGCTGTTGGCGGCTTCAGAACAGGAACGTCGTCTAGAAAGCTTGAGAAAGCGGCTTCCTGCTGAGCAGCAAACAGATCCACATCTGAAGACTTGAACATGTTTTCACCAGTCAGCTGTAGCTGCGATGACGTGGAGGGCCTGCTGAATGCTGCATGCTCATCCCCGGTAAAGTCCAGTCGTCCAGAAGCTGAGGAGCCCACTGAAGAATCGACAGTTTTGCTGCTGGGAACAGCTTTGTTAATATCCGCAGCATTGACTGGAGTTGTTATTAGATCGGTTGCGAGTCTTGCTGCCGACGACAAAATTCTTGAGCCCATCGACTGACGGGCAGTCGTCGCGTCTGTCGCTGATTGGAACGAGGTGTCCTTGCCCTTGCCTTTGTCATGGCTGCGTACCTGAGGCTTTGTGCCGCCAGAACTGTCGGGTTGTTCTTGTTTGCTTTTTTCCATGTTGATTATCGCTTTGTATTGCTGAACAGTTTACTGGAACGTCGCGTCAGTCCTGATCAAACGTCGTCAATGATACTGTCGGAAGCGGTTGACATGTGATAGCTACGGCTGGCGTGGGTGGGGCTCTCAGCTTGTGATTCTCTTTGTCCCGGCCTGCCCCGATATTGGGTTCTGAGAGCCACTATCGCTGAGTGTTTTAAATAGAGATTCGGAGTGATTTTGTTCCAAGTCGTTGAAAATTAGGCAATCGGATGATGAGTGGTTGAAAGGGAAGCCGAAACGTACCGTTTCGGCTGTTGTAGAACCAGTCCTAATATGCTCCGTATGTACCTAAGCTCGGCCGGTAGGTGGGCTGACCGTGACGGAGTGGAGGCGGCTGGGACCTTACATCTGCCAAGCATGCCTGCATGACGCCTCAGAATGGCACCTGAGGTAGTGGCTGTCATTATGCTATTACAAGTTGCAAGTGATGGTACATGGCCGCAACGTGCAGGCAGAAGCAAAATAGTTGATGGTAGTGATCGACGTCACTTCAGTGCATAACCAGTTCCTAGGCGAAGTCATCATGTCTGTGCATTCAGAGCGAGGTCATATCGTCGTGTGCGGCGAAACCTAATAGGCAATGGCAAGGCCGTCCTGACATGGACGCCAGGCTTGATTCAAAGGAAAAAGTACTCTCGAAAGCTGTCTTCTGTTTCAATTCTCCAACGAATTTCCATCATCTCCTTGGTCTCGGATTTTGTCTGTCAACGTCTGTATGTGCCAAACAGGTTATGGTTGAAGTTTGAGCTAGAGCGCCAAACGTTAGCCAGATGTAGCTAATACTGCCGAGCCTCAATTAAAAAGTCCTGAGAAGTGCATTGCTTCGAAAAAGCTTGTAAGTTGTAGCTTTGGCTGCACGCAGGTGGCCATCGAGATCCGAGTAGCGTCGACCATGATATGCTGACGACACTACCTCCAATTTGATTACCTTAAGATGAAGCTCTACGGGTTACACCTTCTCATCCTGCATAGGGATATTAAAGGAGCGCTGCAATGTGATGGTCTTGTGCTAAAAGTCTTTTGATTGCTCAGTGACGTGAGACACGGTGCGATTGGAAGCGCCAGCAGTGACGGTGACGGTGGTGCTGTGTGAGAGGAACTCTACTCAGCCGAAGCAGCCACGTATAGATGATGTGTGATGTATGTTGCTGAACTATAGCAGCTTCGAGGTGCTTGCTGCTGCTGAAAGGAAGCTTCTTGGGCGTTATGGTTGGGGTGCATAGCTTAAAGTTGCCAGCGAGCTGGCCGAACGATGACGAGTGAGGGGCGATGAAGCGGGCTGCACTTAAAAGGAGGGGTATCACAACACCACGAATAAGGAGCAGGACGGACCGCTCTTTAACTGTTGGTGACGAGCAGGGCGCGTGATTTTGATATCGAGACGAGGGCGGGGATGCATCTATGCCGCTCGGGCACCAGTCCCTTGCAGAGTGACGATGCTTGCTGCTGCAGATGCAGGAGCTGGCAAGCACTCGAGTTGTTGGTGTCCACGTCAAGGAGCATCAGGCAGGCATTGCACTTGCCAGTGAGCAGCAAGGCGGGCTAGGTGGGGCGGCTGCTCGTGCTGGAAGGCGCTGCCAGCTTGAGCAAGCTCCTGTCTCTCCCACTTGCGCCTGGGCACTCTTTGAGCTGAGGGGTGGGCGGCCAGGCCAGTGCCTGCATTGTCAAACACCATCGCCCACCATCCACCACCCATTCGACGCTGTCTGGGCTGTCTTTGCTCATCACCGCCTGCCCGCATCACCACAACCACACAGCCCAACGCCTGCTCCCTGCTGGCCTTCCAACCGCCTGCCAACTGTTTGTCGCCTCCTGTATCCGCGCTGCGACCCTGGCTGGCCAAGCTCGCTGAGCTGCCTCGCCTGTCCGTCCGCTCCGTATCGCCGCCAGCCTAGCTGGGCCGTTCAGTCCCGCACACCATCTCGCCACGATCTGATATTGTCGCCCAACCGGCAGTTCCACTCTGCACCACCCTTCCCACATCACCCTCCGCCGCAACAACCTCCGCCCGGATTCTCGACCATCGCCAGCAATAGCAGCGCTGTCAACGCACGACAGGTCGCCTTTCTCCTACTTGGCGGTCCGTATCCCCGCACTTGCGAATCCCACTTGCTCTAGTCGTCTTTCTTGGAGCTCCATCGATACCCACCACCTACCGCCCGGCACCCCGAATAACAACGTCTATCGACCCGTGCACGCCTGCCCCCGCAGTCTTCTGTTTAACAATCAACTATATCACTTTCGACTAGACATTTCGTCGTCGGCCGGAGCTTTGTAAGCTTCAGCCCACGCCTCCGACTCGAACATGGTGGAAGGAGAACAGAACTCCCCCACGTGGAAGTTCACCCAGTAAGCTCCATCAGACCAGAGCTCATGCCTTAGGCTCGAGCTATGCGGAGCCCCTGACCAGAGGCGCAGGGCTCTCGCGCCCAATCGGACTAAAGTTCTTGAGGCTGAAGCGTTTCGTGTACAGGTGCTTTGGTGACAAAGGCGACGTCGAGGACATTACCGAAGGCAAGTGGTCCACGTTTGGGTCTACTGTTTTGCTGGACCCTTCTCATCGTCTCCCGTATTGATGATGGACTGACTTGAGAGCAGCCGATATCATATCGACGGTTGAGTTTGACCACACCGGCAATTACTTGGCGACTGGAGACAAGGGTGGTCGGGTCGTGCTATTCGAGCGCAACGAGACAGTAAGCCAAAGCATCAAGCTGAACTAAACCCTATTGTTTGTGTACGTTTGGGCGTGTATCAAGATCAGTCACTGACAGAACCTCATCAGAAAAAAACCTGCGAGTACAAGTTCCACACAGAATTTCAATCACACGAGCCCGAATTCGACTACCTCAAATCTCTCGAGATCGAGGAAAAGATCAACAAGATCAAATGGTGCCGTCGTCAGAATGCTTCTCACTATCTGTTGTCGACCAATGACAAAACTATCAAGCTGTGGAAGGTATTCGAGAAATCGTTGAAGGTAGTGGCAGAGAACAATTTGTCGCATGATGTAACGCCAGGTAGTGCAGCAGGTCTGGGCGGAGGTGCGCCCAGGGCCATACCACAGTCGACCTTCAAGAGTGCCGGTGACCTGAAGCTGCCGCGCTTGACGCATCACGACACGGTGGTGGCCGCTGTGCCTCGCCGGACCTACGCCAATGCTCATGCGTACCACATCAACAGCATCTCCGTCAATAGCGATGGCGAGACATTCATAAGCAGCGACGACCTGAGAATCAACCTCTGGAACCTCAACATCCAGGATCAGAGCTTCAACATTGTTGACATCAAACCAGCAAACATGGAAGAGCTTACGGAGGTCATCACAGCTGCTGAGTTTCACCCCATGAGCTGCAACTGGTTCATGTATGCCAGTTCGAAGGGCACCATCAAGTTGGCAGATATGCGAGAGAGTGCCCTGTGCGACCAGCATGCAAAGAGTAAGTTTGCCCTTCGCAGACACCAGATCGATCATGGTTGGCCCATTCACACAGCCACTAAAATCTCACCCGCGCAGTGTTTGAGCAAGAGGAGGACCCATCCTCGCGATCATTCTTCTCTGAGATTATCTCATCAATCTCGGATGTGCGATTTTCACATGACGGCAGGTATATCCTATCACGCGACTATTTGACAGTCAAGATTTGGGACGTGAACATGGAGCGCCAACCTGTCAAGACTATTCCTATCCATGAGCACTTGCGGCCAAGACTCTGTGATACGTACGAGAACGATAGTATCTTCGACAAGTTTGAGGTCGTATTTTCTGGAGATGCCAAGAACGTCATGACTGGCAGTTACAACAACAACTTCATGATATATCCTTCCGACCCCGAGAAAGAAACTGAAGTTGTCCTCCAGGCAGATAAGTCTGCCTTCAAGGCCAAGAAGATCGGTATTCCTACACCAATCAATGCCTCGTCGAGCCCGACGGCTACAAACGGCGGCAAGAAGGGCGGTTCTCGTGCCAACAGCCCGGCTGGACAAGGCCAACGCATGCGGAAGGAGACAGATGCAGATCAGATTGACTTCAACAAGAAGATTCTGCACATGAGCTGGCATCCATTTGAGGACAGTATCGCGATCGCAGCGACAAACAATGTAAGTCTCGGAATTTAATGATCACCAGGACGTGCACCCAGCTAACTCGTCGCACGCAGTTGTTTGTATTCTCTGCCCTCTGAATGGATATGTGTCCACGTGGTATGCCTTCAGACACTACAACAGCGTTCATATGATGACAACAAGTGCGTCTTCGGTCATGATCTATCGATAAATTTATGGCTTGAGGCACGATTTCTTGTGCACAGTTTGCCGTTGTTCTTGGCCGGCCAATCCCTTATCTGCAAGGGAGAGAGCAGCGTTGCGATGGTTTGGAGGACTTCCCGGAGCACTGTGGCAAAGCGAGTACGATAGTCCTCAAGGGCTTTTGGTCTAACGTGGGGAACCATCAGTGGCTGTTCATACAGCCCAGTGTGTCTTGGGGTACGTTCGATTCCCATTGAAATGTCTAGAGCATGTCCCGGTGGGGTGCAGCGGGAGGTATAGACTAAATAGGCAGTATAAATAGCCTAGCGGATCTTCAAATTCAAGAAGTAAAAAGTACCTGTCGGTCAGGATCGCTCGTGATATTGTAGTGGTAATTCTTACTGAGTGCGGTCCTATTATGTCACATTGAGTGATGTCCAGGAGCCAATTGCAACTGCTTCGTGCTTAAAAAAGATAAAAGACATGTTCAATCGCCTTGGATGGTTAGCAAACATCAGGTACTTGTGCTAAGAGGCTCTAAGCGCCCGCCAGGTAATATCCATTTCGAACTTTCAGCACACAACCAAATATGACCACAATGTCAAAAAATCGGTAATTCGTGACCACGGTATATGAATACACTACACTGGTTAGAGTGTTGCAATACATTGGCTAGATAGCCTCTGGAACACGACCCGTTACATGGGAGACTTGATCTGATGGCGTGCTTGGAAACGTACAATACGTGTTCAGCCACTTCGAGGGCCTATCTGGGACCCCCAATACCTCTCGAGGTCTGTCGCTATGTACTTCTTGACCTCTCATCCTACGTCTAGATCTCCGAAAGTCCAAACTTCTGCATTCCTGATCAGCTGACCGACCCTCTGCATGTTTAGCCTTGTTGAAGAACATCCGAGTCCTCTGAAACAGCTACCTGCTGTACTGTTTTGTTCTGATCATTATATGGTATTAGTGGGACGCGGGGCGCGGATGACTGGCCGTGCACCTAACTTTGAGGATCATGAAGACGACCATACTGGGGCACAGCGCGCAATTCATAGACTGGACGACACGAAAGACATGAACTAGGCTCGTGTTCTAGAAGCAGTTCTGGAACTGCCTTCACTGGCAGCCGCGTTTGCTTGGTAGCAATGACTGTTGAAGTCGCTGCAACCCTCACCCGAAGTTTGAAGTAATGAAATTCCAGAGGTTCGGGTTTCAGAGGCTCAGAGGCATGGACCGCAGAAGGCCAGAGAGTCAGCGAGAGAGGTTCATCCTCGTGTTGCACAGTCGATATCGAAGTCCTGCACAGTATGAGTACGGTGTTGGTGTTGCCCGCTCGCAGTTCAGGGGTGTCCCTGGCTGCAGATCGAGCTGGAATGGGCGGCGAGGCGGCAAGCGCTCCCACGAACAAGACGTAGGCGCAGCTCCTGCGGCAAGGGTAGCAGTATGTGCACGGTACTTAGCAACCTTGGAAGCTTGAGCGAGCACTCATTCGTCACACCTCGAACAGCCAACCCATCTACAAAGCACCCATCCTCCGTGAACAAACAACGACACGACACTGTCTCGGTTGGGTCCCGTCAACAAGTGGTGCTCAGCCTGCCAGTGCGTGGCGTTGTCCTCTTTCTTTTTGTTCATCTAGTGGCCACTTCCTTTTCGCGTGGGCACGGTACCACAAGGGTCCGTCGCATACGGTACAGCCGCCAATCTTAGGCGCGACACGACTTCCAGGTTGCTCAAGTGCGCTTCGACCACATCTTCCAGCCTCTCGTAAGGGACGCCCATCCTCATCCATATCGACCACTTGCCCTCGGGACACGCCCGCCATCACAATTGTGATTCGATCCAGCCCTTCGCCGTCCTGTCCACTAGTGTATGTGGTGGCCCTCATTCGCATTACGAGGCTTCGCGAATCGAGCTGCTGTGCACTGCGCCACTTGTCCTTCAACGTCATCACGAACTCTACTACGGACTCTACCAAGACGTGTCCCGTCGGTATTTCACTCAGACCTCGAAAATCTCCCGCATAGAGAGCAGGCTCATACCGCAGCCATAATGAACGGCACCACAACAACTCGGCCGAAGCGAAAACACGGAGCCTCGTCGCCAAATGAGCGACCTCACAAGCATCTGCGCCCGACGAACGGCAAGAACTCGCCAGGCGAGAACACTCCAGATGTCTCGCTAGAATACGATGGCGTGGATGAGGACTTCGGCGAAGTGCCACAAGCCCAGTTTGGCCTGCTCCCCGGAGATACCGCGGAGTGGCAGGCTACGGTAGAGCATGTCGTGCGCAACGTCGTGTCTATCCGCTTCTGCCAAACCTGCTCCTTTGATACCGACGCGGCTTGCGCCAGCGAGGCGACAGGCTTCGTTGTCGACGCCGAGAGAGGGTATATCCTGACAAACCGTCACGTCGTCGGCTCGGGGCCGTTCTGGGGCTATGTGGTTTTTGACAACCATGAAGAGGTCGACGCCTATCCTGTCTACCGCGATCCGGTCCACGATTTTGGCATCCTACGATTCGACCTGAAGGCGATCAAGTACATGCCTGTAGCAGAGCTTAAGCTACGACCTGATCTAGCCAAAGTGGGTTGCGAAATCCGCGTTGTTGGTAATGATGCCGGTGAGAAGCTCAGTATTCTCTCGGGTGTCATCAGTCGACTGGACCGGAATGCGCCCGAGTACGGCGAGGGCTACAGCGACTTCAACACGTGTTATTATCAAGCAAACGCGGCCGCGAGCGGAGGCAGTTCCGGAAGTCCAGTCGTCAACATTGACGGCTTCGCGATTGCATTACAAGCTGGCGGGCGGTCTGACGGGGCGTCCACAGATTACTTTTTGCCTCTCGACCGGCCACTGCGAGCTCTTCAGTGCATCCAGCAAGGCAAGCCCGTTGAGCGCGGTACGATACAGTGCCAGTTCCTCCTCAAGCCTTTTGACGAGTGCAGGCGTTTAGGTCTCACCTCACACTGGGAGGCCGAGGTGCGATCTGCGTTTCCCAAAGAGAACAATATGCTTGTTGCCGAGATTGTGCTGCCTGAAGGCCCGTCGCATCACAAGCTCGAGGAGGGCGATGTTTTATTGAAGGTCAACGGCGAACTTATTACACAGTTCATTCGCCTCGATGACATCCTCGACTCCAGTGTGGGCAAGACTATCCGCCTGACTCTACAGCGTGAAGGAGAAGATGTCGATGTCGATATTGAGGTCAAGAACCTGCATGATATCACACCGAGCCGCTTTCTGACAGTAGCAGGCGCAAGTTTCCACGACCTTTCTTACCAGCAAGCCAGGCTCTATGGTGTCGCATGCAAGGGCGTCTTTGTGTGCGAGTCAACAGGGTCATTTGGTTTCGAGAGCTCTGACCACGGCTGGATGATACAGTCTGTGGACCAAAAGAAGACACCCAACCTGGACATCTTTATCGAGGTGATCAAGCAGATCCCGGATCGAAAGCGTGTCGTTGTTACTTACAAGCACTTGCGTGACCTTCACACCCTGAACACTACTATCGTAAACGTGGATCGGCATTGGGCAACGAAGATGCGCCTTGCCGTACGCAACGACGAGACTGGTCTCTGGGATTTCAAAGATATTGCCGATCCACTTCCTCAGATCCCTCCTGCTCCCCAGAAAGGTACTTTCATCGAGCTTACTCACACTTCCCACCCAGCTGTTGCCGACTTGGTCCGCAGTTTCGTGCACGTAAACTGCACGATGCCGCTCAAGCTCGACGGCTTTCCCAGAAACCGCAAATGGGGCATGGGTTTGGTCATCGATGCGGAGAAGGGCTTAGTTGTCATCTCAAGAGCAGTTGTGCCGTATGATCTTTGCGACATCTGGCTCACGATTGCAGACTCAATCGTGGTACAGGCCAAAGTAGTATTTATGCACCCTCTTCAAAACTACGCCATCATTCAGTATGATCCCAAACTTGTCGACGCACCTGTCGTTAGTGCCAGATTAAGCAGCGACTCAATTGCCCAGGGCGCATCCACGACTTTCATTGGCTACAATCGCAGCGGACGTATCGTCCATGCAGCAACGACTGTTACTGAAGTTACCGCCGTGTCTATCCCAGCCAATTCTGGCGCACCGCGATACCGTGCTACCAATGTCGACGCTATCACCGTTGATACGAGCCTGAGTGGACAGTGCGGAAGTGGTGTGCTCGTGGACAAGAATGGCACCGTTCAGGCTCTGTGGCTCACATATCTTGGCGAGAGATCACACAGCGGCAGGGACGAAGAGTACCACCTTGGTCTTGCGACGCCGACATTGCTACCAGTCATTTCAGAGATCCAGCAAGGGCAGAGCCCTAAGCTGAGGATGCTCTCAGTCGAGTTCCGGGCAGTTCATATGGCGCAGGCTAGAGTAATGGGTGTGTCGGAGGAGTGGATCTCCAAGGTCTCTGAGGTTAACAAGCACTCACATCAGCTCTTCATGGTATCAAAGCGCACGTTCGAGCGTCACAGTCATCCTCAGGTCCTGCTCGAGAGCGACATTGTTCTCACTCTAAATGGGAAGGTCATTACTAAGGTCTCAGACTTTGACATCATGTACTCACACGATGTCCTGGACGCTGTCATCGTTCGTGAGAGCAAGGAGATGCAATTGCAGATTCCGACAGTGGCTGCAGACGATGTGGAGACGGACCACGCTGTGTCGTTCTGTGGTGCCGTGTTACACAGCCCACACCATGCGGTGCGTCAACAGATCAGCCAGCTACACAGCGAGGTGTATGTTTCTGCTAGGAGTAGGGGCTCGCCGGCATATCAGTATGGCCTTGCCCCAACAAACTTCATCACTCACGTCAACGGGAAGCCCACGCCGGATCTTGCCGCGTTCTTGACTGCGGTAACCAAGATTTCCGACAATACCTGTAAGCCTACTTCCTGTAGTATCGGCTGCTCAAGCGTTCTTAGACAGACACTAACAAAAGTCCGGCAACAACAGACTTCCGTTTGAGGGCAGTCACCTTTGACAACGTCCCGTGGGTCATCACTATGAAGAAGAATGAGCACTATTTCCCGACAACGGAGTGGACCAAGGATTCCACAGAACCATGTGGCTGGCGGCGAACAACATACGAGGACGATGGGAGCATTGTGAACGGTGAACCAACAGAAGGCGTTATCCCGGGCACTATGATTGCCGAGGATGGCGGAGGCATGGAGGTGGAGGAGGATGGCGGCGCTACTACCGTGCAGACCGCGGCATTGTGACCTGGCAGGACAAGAAAGAGACCTTTGCTCGAAGCTGAGCGATGTGATGTATAAGTGTACAAGATAGAGCGACGTCCCACTGCTTTCCATAATGATTCTGTCCCGTTGTGGACACAGGACAAGGATAGCATAATTTGAGCATAGGAAAATACAAGAGCCAGTTTTGCTCACTCTTATGGTTATACGTGGAGTGGGGTTCGTCTACTCTCAGACGTTCATACGATCAGAAATTCCGTGTCTTCCCTTTAATATCCAACTCCATCGCAAAATTTCAAATACGTCTGGGACTAGAAAGGGGCCAGAGGGGGTTGAGGGCACATGCTACAGTGACTTGAATACTTTCCACTTCTGATATATTCTTGCCATGTTCTTGAGTGCCCTTAAAGCTGTATAGTAGGACGTCAAAGTCGTGGATATGGTCGCGGAGAATAACCATTACGGTAGGTAGGTAGATGAAGCATCGAATTCTTTGTGGTTGTCCAAGGTCCCAAGCCAACGACGTCTGGATGTAGCCATATGAAGCCTGCCTACACGTCGACATGCAATTCCGTTCCTGGGTTTACGTAAGCTACATCCGCGAAGAGAGCTGAGCTTGCGTGAGTGTGTAAAGACGATCCAATCATGAAAACGTACAGCTGTGCAGACGCACAGTGGCGTAAAAGTACAGCCGCGCACCTGTTCCTATGCTGAGACTTCTAAGCGTTGCGTTCCGGGTCATTTACTGAGCATTTGTGGCAACTTGCACAGCGAATGAATCCGCAGCTCTCGCACTCTGTTCGGCTGGTCACAAATACACATATATGTGCGTGGGAGATTAGATTCGGTCGTTTATGCGATCTTCTATTGTATGGTATCTAGTGCTGTAAATTCTAGTGTGCTCGATACCATCATCTCATATCAACACCAAGGAATGCCTTGATAGTCGAGTAAGTTGTTCACACAAGCCATAATATCCTTATTTCCGATAGCATCAACAGCCAGATCCCAGCACTGTGCCCCCTTAGCATCTCTCAAATACGCGATACAAGCCCTTGAGACTGGCAAGTTCAAGCACGCCGGCCTTCATGAACGACTTCGTAGCCACCATTCGTGCTTTGAACGCCGGGAAGATGACGTGCTCAATCGTGCGCCTGATATAGGTTCTACGTTCTTTCACTTCGTCGGGCACGTTTTCTTCCGCTTGATCAGTACCTGGTGATGAGGGTAGCTGTTCCGGCACATAGAAGCTGGCGAGCTCTCGCAGAAATGTTTCGAAACAGGCCTTCTCCTCTGTCCAGTCCACATGAGGTCCGAGACGGAGCAGGAACTGAGGCAGCTTCGCAAGGGATGGTGTATAACCTTTCATTAGCAGTGGTATGCTATGGAGTTCGCCCGATGGCGATATCTCGAGGCTGAAATACTCCTGCAGCATTTCTCTGCGCTCAATGAGTTGTTGCTCAACCTTGGTCACTACCTCTTCGACGTCAAAGCTATCGTCGCCCATGAGCTCGCCATCTGCGGCTGTCGACTTCTCGTGTTCAGCGGCCATGAGCAAAATGTCCCGCAAAGCAGCAGGTGGCTGGAATTTTATTGTGCCAAAATTGCCAAAGTCGGTCAGTCCGATCTGGTAGAAGTACTCGAAACATGCGTGGCCGTAGTCGATCAAGTAGAGCTTAACTCCGCTCTGGATGGCCGCTAGTCTTCGTCGCTCGTCTACGACACCAACGAACGTGTGACCTGCGATGATCTCTGTGAGCTCGTGGTGCATATCATCACGTACTTCTGAACGAAGATCTCGTACACTCGTGAGCCGACAAATAACAGGCTCCCGCTCGACAATTTCGTATATAGGACCGAATGACTGTTCTTGAGCGTTGCTGGCGCCTTGCACCCGTGGTATGGGTGATTTAGTTGTAGACTGCAACATACTTGTGATCTTGCGCACCGATGCGTCTGTGCGCACAAGATTGTTCTCGTTGGGCCGCGACTGTGAGCGTCGATTCGGCGCGGGTGTCTTGAGGGAGGCGCTAGTATTATTAACATCTGTCGCATCCTGCCTGACTGCACCAGGGAGGAGCGTCTGGGTCATGAATGTGCGGCTTGTGTCAACAGCAGCAAGCTTTTCCCTGATCTCGTCGCAGATGCTCTGGAGAATCTCGTCCTCGTTGAGGAAGTGCACCTCACGCTTGGTTGGATGAACATTGACGTCCACACGTCGTGGGTCAATCTCGAGGGTGAGGTAGACAAAGGGATGGCCATTCTTTGGCAGGAACATGGCATACGTCTGCTCGAGAGCTTTCTTGATATGGGTGGACTCGACGCTGCGGTGGTTGATGAAGAGAAGCAATGTGGTCTTTTTGATGTGGTAGTTTGCATTTGTAGCCCAACCAGAAGCCTTGAAGCCCCAGCGATCGTCTGCAGCCCCGAATGTGATTAGCTCATTGGCAACGCTACCGCCGTGAATCTGTCTGATGCGATCGACAGTCGAAGCCTGAGACGATATTGTGATGGCCGCGCCGGCGTCGCCATACTTCTTGCAGGAGAAAGCGACTCCCTGAGAGTGGATTGCATAGCGGCCAACCATGTCGATGATCTTGTTGAACTCGTCCGAAGGCGAGCGGAAGGCCTTGCGACGTGTGGGGACGTTGTAGAAGAGGTCCTCGACAGTGATCTGTGTCCCCTGCCGTCCGGCGGTGGGCTTGGGATCGGCCGATTCTCCCGGCTTGAACGGGGCGAGCTTGCCCCCTTCGTACTTGGCCCTCAATGCTGTGGCCGAGTCTTTTGTCTTTGTAGTGACCTGCAGGTGGGCGATGTGACTAATGCTGGCCAGAGCCTCGCCACGGAAGCCGTAGGTGTTGATGTTGCTGAGGTCCTCGAAGGTGCTGAGCTTTGAGGTGGTGAAGCGCTCGCACAGGATGGGCAGATCCTCCTTGTCGATGCCGTGGCCATTGTCGGTGATCTGGAGGAGTTTGAGGCCGCCGTCCTTGACAAGAACCTCAAGGTTGGTGGAGCCAGCATCGATGGCGTTTTCGATAAGCTCCTTAAGAGCGTGGACAGGAGCGACAATGATCTCGCCGGCGGCAATCTTGTTGACCACGTCCGGGTCTAGGGCACGGATACGGCGTGTCGCTTGTATTGCTCGTGTCTCAGTCGGACTGGGCTGCTCATCGCCGGCTTTTCTCTTTGTGCCACGGGGCTCGTCGACATCCATCTTGATTTGGATGGCGATTCACAGCGCAATTTCAGGCGGCGCGTCGATCACGTGTCAGGGAAGCACATGTAGTGTCGTCGTAAACTGCAGGAACTCTGAGGGCGAGCCATATGCAGGACGTCGGAGCAGGCAGGGTCGATCACCAGCGAGGGCAGCTTCACGGTCGGAAGAATTGGCAGCAAGTCTAGTCTAGAGACATCCCAAGGTCTATCTACCTTTACATAAGTAGTACCTACCTTAATTTATGGATGTGGTTGGACGTGCAGGTGCGGGAGCAGGAAAGTGGGACCTTGTGCCTTGTGGGGTCAAGTCGCGACTGCCGTGATGCAATGCACTGCAGCTATGCGCAATCCCCGAACAACGACACGCTATTTAATCATCTTGGTACGGAGTAACCTCGTGACCATTCATAACATCTGCCTCGAGCCCAGCCACCATCGGCAACACCACTTTGCCGACCAGCAACCCCAGCGATGCAGGTCTCGGGCTGAGCCGTCCATCGTGGCTCACCACCCGTGTCCAGACCAATCCAAGCTTCGACCCTAAGGCTTAAGGTAACCTTGGAAGCTCCAGCCACACACCACCTTGAACGTACTTAGTGAGATACCCGGCCAGCTCCCATAGAATCAAACACCCATAAAGTCTAGGGTGCCAACAACCCGTCCCTTTGCTGCCGTGTTGGACTCTGACCTCCGTCTCGAGCTCTAGCTTGACCCCAGGTTGAACAGCCATACTCCCAGCCATCTTCCTGCTACTCTCTTCAGCGGCACTCCGCCTCCTGTTCGAGCCGAGGAGCGACTGCTGCTCATCCAAGGTGAAGACACTCCAACAGCCTCACAACAAACACGCATCTGGCGAGGCTGCCTTAACCCCGGGGCTGATCTCCCGCGTGTGCTGCCTTGCACTGACGTCTCGACAGCTCGCCGAGCCAGCCAGCCAGCCACCATCAGCAGTCTAGCGCACCAACGTGGTCCGTCTCATGCCGGCACTCTTAGCCGCATTATCACTGTTCCAGCAAGAAAAAGCACTTTCGGACGACGTCGAGGGTCAGGTCAGGGGCCAGACACCTCGACTCAACCTAGCCAACTTGCTCACCCACAAAGCTTCCACAGATGTCCAAAGAGCAGACCATGCTTATGCTGGCTGCAATAAGAATGCCCTGTCGCTAGCCGAATGTGCGGAAGCCCACCCAGGACATGGTTCCAATGCTAACTATTCAACGAGAAAACATCAGCCACACCAAACAATTACCGGACCCGGGCTCCAGGCAGCGCGGGGCAGGGCAGGCCATTAATTACACATGGAGCGGGGATCAGCATGTGGTTGGGGCCAACGTATCATAGCCAACTCCGCTCTCTGATCGACACCCACCGTAACCGGCCAGTCGGAGATTTTTCTCCACACCTTTCTTGTTTCTCGGCCCCCCCATCGTTTCCCCGGGCGCCTGTTCTTGGTGCTTGTTTTGTTGTCGAGTAGGCCGATGAATACTCGAGCAAGCTAGGAGCAGCAACCGCTGGGCAGGGTGAAACAAGGCTGGCAAAAGAGGAGAGGACTTTAGGCCATGCAAGCAGATATGCTATCATGCTACCTCACCTGTAATCCACAACCATGTCCACGCATGGCACTCTGTATGCGGGAATCGATGCGCATGACAGAAGAACGTCTGTGCACCCAGGGCATTAAAAATACAACACTGCCCTCCCTCCTTGCCATGCCGCTTCGCACGCACACACACACACATAGGTTGGCTGTGTATGGCCGGCCTTGCTCATACTACACCTTCCATTATTGGGCGGCATACTTGTCCCCTCTTCCCCTTTAGACTGCAGTCTGCCGATTCCCCATTCCCTCCTTTCCCTACCATAAACACCATTCACGAAACCGGCTTGTCGTATTTTTCCTACTCTCCCTGCCCATACTCGCCGACACAACCAGGTCCACAGACACTCATCATCCTTGGCTCTTCCTATCTCGTATTATTCTTTCCTAGACATTGCTCAATTCTCCTGACAACCCCCTGCAGCTGCGCATGAATTCCGGACATCGCCGTGCATGGAGCAAAGCAACGAAACGTCTCGGTTTAGTTGAATATGGCATGGCCTTCTGTCTCCCGGGTTGATCTCACTAATCCTCGTCTTGTCGTTATCAAATCTGCTTTGCGTCTCGCGCCTTCAAATGCGTGTCCATAGGCGCCAACTTTATTGCGCGCCACAGCACTTGTGGAGAGTTTGGGTTTTGACCCTTCCTCTAGCTCACTTCTGTCACTTCGGACCTCCGTCGTCCCATGCCATGCGCATAATAGCGTGTGTGCCGCGAATCGTTGATTGGCAAGGCCACCAAGAGGTCGGCCGTGTGCCCCGTTGCGATCCGTCAGCTAGTTGCATTGCTCCATAAGCTACGCTACGGGACCCGGCTTTGTTCTGACAACTACGGGTGGTCTCCCTTTTGGATCCATCTTCCTGTCCTTCTCTTCCATAACATTCCCAGACCATACACCATGATAACCACACCGAGCCCCATTGAACCTCGATCAGAGGATAATCCCTCAATAGGCTCCACGAGCAAGCAGCTTCGCGATCATGCCATCCCTGGGCTGCTCACGTCTCGGACCACCCCTTTCCGATAGTCAGTCACCGTATTGCGTTAGCTCAGTAACACGGCCGGCTGTCAACGCCACCCCGGACGAGCTCCCAGCTCTGCGCTGAAGGAACGACCAAGACGTACGATATCGACCTGACGAAATGTCATTCGAGCAACATCTTGCAGTTGCCACAACACCATGTCGCACAGAACCCCGCAGTTGCCATCAAGAATATCAGACCACGCCAAAGTTCTCGCCGCTTGTCTGCGTGTACGTTTGTTATGATGGAAGGGCTCCTTCATGACGCTGACGAGCGATGCAGTTCTCGTCTCGTTCCGCCTAGAAAGTCCTGCAGCTCCTAGGTCGGTCACAGTCACGATGGTAGTCTCCCTTTGTGGCACACATGAACGGCCCGCGCGACATCGTCGGCATGTACAGCTTCGTGGGATCAGAAGGGCAACAGGTGTACGAGCTTGCGTCCGCAACAAGTGTCCTTGCCACATTTTGGAGTCAGGATCTTGACCATTCCGAGTTCAACCCACAGTTCGAATGGGATGCAGACAGTTCTTCGCCAGCCTTGGAATCTGTCTTTGTCGCAGCCCGGAAATATTGCGCTACTCAGACACAGCAGCAATTATTCATAAGCATACGGACGCATGCTATCGCAAGGAAAACTCTGGCCAATAACCGGGCGTCAATTCTTCGAAGATA
This sequence comes from Microdochium paspali, assembly GCA_031142775.1. Lineage (NCBI taxonomy): Eukaryota > Fungi > Ascomycota > Sordariomycetes > Xylariales > Microdochiaceae > Microdochium > Microdochium paspali. Next base: position 688,231 of record JAVBIV010000007.1, read on the forward strand.
AGTGACTATAGCCATGCGAAGTCACTCGTATTCAGCCTTCTCTCTGGGTATTTGCCGGACCATCCAAGATTCTCCCAATATCCGCTCGTCCTGAGCGCTCGTCTCGCTGCCACGTCGGAGTACCTTGAGGCGGTAATTGCGGCGTCATACGGATGGGAGGCAATTGGAATTCATGCGGCTGCGGGCGATGAGCCGCAATCTCGCTGCGAGGAATGTGACCGGGCAACGTTGCTGTTGCGTCGAGTCGTGCGGACGATGGCCCCGGATACGGCCGAGCCCCATGTGGATCAGGTCGATCCTGACTTGCCACAGCCATACTCCGATCTGAGGGCCCGTAGCGGTGCACCGGCGTAGGATGGGCAAGTGACTCTCTTGGGGCGTCGAAAGTACCGGGGGGATGTCGTGAAGTGGTTGTGGCAGGCGGCAAGAGACTTCTGGATCCATACGGCTCCGGCAGGCTTGATGAACGATACGATGGCAGCTCGGGACGCAGAACCACAAAATATATCGACCCCTCCTTCACCATACCGATACGCGTCAAAGCTGGCCTTAGTTGACCATTGGCCATCATGAAGGTGATGGTCTCGATTCTGTCTAATCGATATCGCGCCAGGGCATCTCCACCCAATGGAAGACTCCTCACCACACGATCCGTCTCTTCCCCTAAGAAAATCGGCGGTAGATAATGCGGCTCTCGCCGAGATTGTTCTGCTTGTAAGGAGGATTGCAGCGCAGAGAGACGTTCTCGCTCATGTGCACTAACAATTTCGACCAGCCTACGTCCGAGTACATCTCGTGAGCCAAGCATTTCAAAGAATGGTTCGGATGCGCTGATTATCGCAAGATCCAGCGTGAGGTAGGCTATTGCGTCCTGGTCGTGATTGATCGGATGCGGTTGCTGGGCAGACGCTCGAGAAAACGTGTGTCGTTCAGCACCGTGAGAATCGTGTGCATCGGCTTCGTTTGGCTGCGACTTGATGGCTCGATAGGACTGTGCCCGTCGCAAATGGTCGTCGTACGAAGTGGCACTTGATGTTGCTGGCGAGTAGAGCGAGGACCGTCGTGACAATGACTCATCAGGTTGAGCATATCTCGCAGGATCAAACCGCGACTCACGGTCATCTCTCAGTCTCGGACGCCCCCTCTTTTTGTGTTGTACGTCGATACACGCATCGTCTTTGCCATTGCTCAGGCAGCGTGAACACGGTCGTTGAGCTACAAACCAGAAGAAGTCAGCATTTATTGCACTTTCAGCAGTCTGACACCCATCCTCCTATACCCGGATTCAACTTCAAGCACAGCTTCCAGAGGCCATGGAGGCACAACTCGGTAGACCAGAGCCGAAATTTTACGTGTGTCCCCTGTTGCATATTCCTTGCTTCACGCAGCAGTAGCAGCAAGATCTATGTCGTATGGACGAGACATTATCATGCACTGGCCAGGGCAAGAGTTTCGTTCATTTCATTAAGAGCAGACTTCAACAGGTTGGAACATACCATCACATCTGGACTCGGTCAGCCAAGAAACATAACACGCCAGGGTTGGAATCATAACAACATACCTCAAATGAGCTCTTTTACATGGGACGCATGCCGAGGCTACGTGCCCCTTCGTCTTCCGCTGAGACTTCGGCGAGGTTCGCGCTGTGTTGTCACCATCAACCTGGCCGCTCTGCTGGTGAGCAATGCCCGAAAATTCTGAACTCATGAGCGAGCTTGAAGAGGTCGGAGACGGGCCAGGATATCGCGCTTCGGGCTTGTTGTGGTAGATCTGTGGCGAGTATGGCCGGCGGTGTGCAGGAGAGTCATCAGACTGTGCATATGGCGAAGGTCGACGATCTCGATCGTGAAAAGCAACCGGGTGGCTACTTATTTGCATCGGCGGTAGATGTGAGAGCGGTGCTGGGCCGTGGCCGTGGCCATGCTGTCGTCCCTGGGCGCCGTGATCCCCGCCGTACACATCTTGTCGCGGAGCCTCGAACGACCTCTGGTCCCGATAGATGGCGTCTTGGTGGGGATTCGGCGGGAGCGGCGAAGATCCTGACATCGGCGGAGAAGGATATGCCAGCGAATGAGCAGCGCGCTCAGCCTCTGCCCTAGCCTTGAAGTGATCTGGGTTGAGGAAAGCCAGGGTGGCTGCGTCTCGGCTTGCACCGAGATATCGTACTCGTGGAAAGATGGGCAATCTCGAGATCGACCCCAGCGTTCAAAAGGGTGGCTGGTCACACAAGCAAGCTCTACCCGTTGACGGCAAGGACTGTTCGAGGTAACGTGGTGCTAGAAATGCGAAGAACGACAAGCTTGTCGTGGGCTGTATGCTGATTAAAGAAGTAGCAAGACGAGCAAAAACGCTCAAGGGCGGAAGCGAACGAGTCGTCAGAGGTGGTAAAGAGACTGCTGGTGATGAGAGGCCGTGACACTCGTGATCTGGATAGGAACCCTGCTCGTTCAGCCTTCGGGATGATAACGGGGAGTTGCGTCTAATATAGACCAGACTAGTGACGGCGACGGAGAATCCCAAGGAAGAGATGTGGACTCGAATTCCCCGACAGGTCGACGGACAATAAAGACGATGCGGACCCAAGACGTCGGTGGCGATACCGGAGAGAGCGACTCGATTTAGGTCGAACCAAGGAAGCAGCAAGTCAACGCATGCCGGATAGCTGCAGGAACGAGTCGTGGTCAAGGGATGTGAGTGGGACAACGGACAGGACGACGGCTGTTGGGGAAGAAGCTGTCGACTTGACCTGTGGCAATGACAAGAAGTAAGAGCTCGAGGAAAGGACGCCTTGGTGGAGAGGCGGGCTGGTGTGGAGGTGATGTAGCTCAAGCAGGGGAGTTAGTCGCCGGGGGTGGTGGTAGAATTATTAGAGTAAGGTAAGGGTAGGATGCTCGTGGAGGTACTTGAGCAGGCTAGGCGGAACGGCGGTCGACAGCAGACAGGGTCCACGCCCACGCCTACGTCCAAGCTGGCTGGCTAATAGAAGTGGTGGTAAGGGTACCTGGAGGCAGTGTGTACCTTGAGGTAGAGACTGGCGGCGTCGACAGATAACCTTAAGTGGCAGCGGACCACGGCCGAAAAGGCACGCAGGCGGGTAGCGTGCTTTGTAAAATATAGGCACAAGCTGCCTCGAATGTCCAAAGAGGTAGCGTCCGTCCGTGTCTCGTGTATGCGTGTGTGACGGCAATGATGGGATGGACTATTAGGCGTGGCCCTTGTGACGGGCAGGCCCAGGAGGGGGGCGTGCGTATGGGTGGGAGCTGGGCGTGCCTGCTCGAGTAGCGTACTTTCCCAAGGTTAGCTTTGCAGTGCCTTACGTGGGAGGCACTTGCTGGCGGAGCCGCTGCCCAAGTCTTGGAGCTGCTCTTAGCACACTTATTACCTTTTAGCTACGCTATGCTTCTTGAGAATACCCTTGGGTCCTGGTGTGCGCGCGTATGTGGTGCAAGTGTCTCGCACGAGAATATACAAACAGCACCACGGAAAGGTCACTCGGGCATGCGATAGGACAAGCAGGGTCCCCAGATTCGGTTCGAGCTAACAAGTAACAATCCAGGTCCCAGTCGGCTTGGTGACCCAAACAGCACGACAGCAACGGGATAGCTCCCCCACCATACTACATAGCAACAATACAACACAACCTGGCCATACGTAGTCGGCCGGCGAGCGAGTGTGGGACGGATCGTTGACAGGCACTGATACTAGCAAGGAATTAGGCCGGAGCTGAGTGCCAGGGGACTGCAGGGGCCCCTAGAGACCTGGCATGTCATGGGAGCCATGCGTGAGAACTTGGGGACAGTGCCATGGTGCGTGTGACACCAGCTGATAGCTCCTCTCCTCTGGCTTGACACAAGGGAATGCGCCAAATATCCGTGGGTCGGTAATATAGCACAATACAGCAAGGCACCTCAAGACACCTCGAGAGTCCCAGTACTGATAGAGCAAAACAGGCGAGAGTATGTGGTGCGACAAGAGGTCTTGTGAGGCCGTCACTGCGCGCACGCCTCCTGGTCCACTCGCGGCCCCATGTCGTCTCGTCCCAGGAGCCATCGTCGGCTGAGGGCATGAGTCGTTTCCTACGACTCGACTTTTGATACAGCTGGTGCTGCTACACGTGCCGCCAGTCTTGCTGCTGGCAGTCCTGAAAACAATTACATGCGTGTCAGTTGGCGGAGCGAGACGCGGCCGAAGCATGACGGCAGCTCCCTGTGATTTCTTGGGCAGTCGCGTGTCTTGAGGGCGGCAACGCCCGTTATCCAGACCAGACCAGGCGGAGTCCTTCCGCGAAGGACCGATGCAAGCAGGGAAGCGAGCGCCTGCAACGCTGGGCAGGTGGTATGGCACGGTATGGTACTGGGAGGGCCGGAGATGCAAGTCAGCAAGAGATGGCGAACGGCAGATCGTACTTTGGGCAACGGCGGGGACAGGGGCCTGAACCAGGACAGGAGGCGGCGTGTCCCAGTGCAAGTGAACGGTGGCGGGCCCAGCAAACCTTGGACCGTACCTGCTCCTACAGACAGCGCACAAAGATGGGCCTCCCGGCCAGCCCTTGAGCAGGTTGCGCTACTACAGCCGGCAGCCAGACACAACGATCAAGTCACCATGCTGGCAGGCAGATTGGACCTGGCTTCGGGTTAATTTGGAGATGGGTCTCATCCTCCCACCGGTGGGCCAAACCTGGCCACGAAGCATAGCCATGCTACGAAATGGTTGCTCCAGTCAGCGACCAGCCGAGACGTGGCCCTGGTCGAGTTTTGCAAAGAGAGCAATTTTCCATACTGCGGTAATTACATGTACCTCTGAGCGTGTATGAGTAATGGTTCATGGCAAGTAACACAAAATGCCAGTCACTCAACGATACCTCTCCAAAACCACAAAGTCGTGACTTAAGGGCGGTGATAAGCAGGTGGGTGATTAGCCAAATAAGGTAAGCCAGCTTCAAGCGCGTGATCGAAAGGTTCAGTACCAATGTAAGCTTGTTCTGGCGTATCAAATAATGGACTTTGTACTCGCCCTTGTCTGGCATGGTGCAGAAGAATGAGGATATCCTGCGGGGGCCTTGCCAAGTCTGCGTCAGGACAGTATGGCGATGTGTATTCAACGATCCTGCCAACCACAAGAGCGGCTCGGAAAATGCCGTACGGCTTGCTCGCTCACTGGGGTCACTTGCAGGGGCCGTGGTCCTGGGAGAGCCATCACCACGTCCGATCCTGGCTAGGACCCGGGATGCCAGCTTGGAACATGGCGTAGAACTCATAGTAGAAGCCGCCAGTCCATCAGTACTGCAGAGCCTTATGATTGGACCATCCCAGGATTGGCATATCGACATGCGTGCACTCGCTGCGCTCCACGAGCGAAGGGAGGGTGAAAAAGCAACATCTAGCATTCAGAATTTCGAGGGTCGCGCAGCTCCGCCGACGTAAACTCCGGTGGAAGAACTTGCCGCCCACTGTCTGGATTGCCGCTTCAAGCAAGTGTGGTTCAGGTTTGCCCCACGCAACTTTCTTGTCGCGAGAAAGTATGCATGAAATACGGCAAGGCGCGGTATCATTCTTACTTTCTGAGCCAAGGACGACCCTTGCACAGCTTTGCGCTCTCCGAGTTGAAAGTACTCCGTCCGGCCTGCAGCCAAAACTCTGCTGGCGTCCAAGGGGGCGTGGGTCTATTCGGATGCGACGAGGACGAGCTATCTATTCAAGGTGCTGAGCGAACGCAACCTGGAAGTCGTCAGGCCATGATGAACTTCGCGACTGCGCACAACTCAATGCTTCACGGCGGCCGTGAGTAAATCGAGCGCATGGAGGACCAATTCCCTCAGTCCTTGGTGACCGCGAACAGTCTGCAATGGCGGGCTGTGCCAATCGCCGTTAAATCGATGATGTCTGTTCTGACTGATGTGGCCGAGGTGTATGAAGCGAAGTGGAACTACCATTTGCTGGCCAAAGGTCTAGCCAGCAAGGGCGGCCCTGGTCGGAACTGTCTCCGGTGGCTGATCTTCACAAGCAGAGACACATGCCAGCCACAGGTATGCGGCATGGTGGCCTACACTATTCGCATAGTGTCTTACATAGTTTGCAGCGTGGGGCACCTGACTGTGTGCCACGGTATGTCCGCAGGTGCTCCCGCTCGGCAGTCTTCATGCTGTAAATTGGTACTGTTTTGCCCGATACATTGTTGGCCGAGCATCGCAAGAGTGTTGTGAGGCTACGAGGTTCCATCATTGCTCTAATAGCAAGTGTGCTTGCGCGTTGCATCCCATGTTCGAGGCCGCAACGCAGCAGGATACCCTGCCACTAAAACCAGCGCAAGATCATGGGGCGCTAATAGCTTCCAAATCCACAAACACCTAGCCGGAGACCAAGCCGTCTCGTTGTGCAGGTAAGATGCGAATCGCTGGCTTTCAATGCAGGTAGTGATCGACTAATATGAGAGGGCAGATTCGGCCAGGCGGTGAGGTTCTGTGTAGCCGGGATCTAGTCCTTCTGTGGATGGTGGCTGGTGCTACTTGACCGGAGCATTGTCAGCCATTTGGAGGCTCGTCTGCCGGAGCTACGGCAATATTTCCGCAGTCGCCCGAAGTCAGGCCTCGTAAACCAGCCATCGAGCCAACTTTGCCTTTACCATTGTTCAGGCGCCTCCGGCTTCACGGGCCATGTCAAGTTGAATAAGGTTCGAATGGGGTACTCGACAGCGGCACGGCGTGGCTACAAAACACATTGCTTCGGGAACCGTAGCGCGAATAGGGAGTGCTTGCTGGTTGCCGCGGCTGACAATAATTAGGTAGGGGTTGCGTGGCCGCTGAGCACTTGAGGACTTGGACTATCCAACCGGGTGCAATGGGAGAATGACCGGACGACGCAGGGGCGATCTATGCAACGGTGCTTGTTGTAGGTAGATGGTCTATTATGCATCCGGAATCATGTGGAGCTTTCAAAATGTCAAGTGCGCACCAGGCAAGTTGAGATGACGTGGCTGACTGCAAGTGAGGACTGGAAGCTGCAAGCTGTGTACCTGCTCAGCCTAAATGTGCCACTGTGGGAGGCATATAGGCAGGCAGGCAGGTACGACCGGTTATGTTCAACGGCGTCCTGCATGAATTTGCACGGTCAAGCACCACATTTGCAGGTGCCCAGGACTGGTTCATACATCTCAGGAAGTGTTTTCGCGACTCGACTCAGGTGCCGTGCTAGTCTTTGCGGCCCGACAGACAACCCTGATTCGGGACAGACCAGCTTGGCCCAAAAGGGAGAGATTGCCTCTTGCAAGGTAGGTACAGCTTGGTCGGCCAATGGACCGGAAGCAGACGATACGCCTGAGCGCTCCGTATAACAGATTCAGCAATACGCGCCCATGATCAACATCGCTTTTGAGGGGATAACGGGTCTGGCTGTCCCTACTCGGTACAGGCTCCGCGATGGGACCACAACAACTTTTCAAAGTCGAATCTGCACGTGAGATCAAAGCCAGCCAAGGGCCCAACCTCCGCTATTGGTCAGCCCCTGCATCTAACTGCAAGGGCAGAGGTGCCCTTGACCAGCCACACGAACACCATTCTGTTCAGCAATTCCCGACTGCTTCGAAAAATTAGAAAGGCTGGTTGCTGGTCAGGTCACTGACACTCTACGCATTAGGTCACGCGGATTAGCAACGTATCTAGAGAAATTGCAACGTCTAGACTCTAACAATGTCGCAGGATGCTTCTTGGGGGTGCAGAGCGTGGGATGCCTTGCCCATCTCATATTGGCAACCCTGTATTTACATGTCGAGAACCCTGCTGTTGATCGCCCGATTGTTGCATCCCAAAAATCCTCATCGGTGGTGGCTGGCCTGGACGTGGCGCACAGGCCTCAATCAAGCCTCGGGGCGAGCCTTGTTGGTCACAGCCATGGTCACGACGTAGCCCCTTTGTGAACGCACGCGTGAAGACGGATAGCGCACGGAGTGCTCCGTAGGTACTCCCCAGGCGAACGGCGGTTGTTCTGCGCAGGCGCCGGGGGCGGTAGGATGGGCGTTGCCGGCAGCCGCGGGACCAACGTCGACAGCCCACGGCACGGGGATCACGGGACAAAAGTTGTTGTTAGCCCGGCTCGCCCGGTTAGTGGCCGTTGCAGCGATTTCAGCTCTGGGTGGCCGGCTCCAAGCGAGATCGATAGCAGCACGCAGCTACCCTAGACTGGACTCTGGACTCCAGGGTGGCCCGGGTGGGTTAGCGACTGGTGAAACCGCGGACCAGCAGCGTCATCTGCGCCAAGGACTCGGCTTGGAGGGGCAAGCATGGCAGGGCCCCGCAGCTGGACCTGGCGCTGCAGCTGCACGCGGAACCGGCCGTTGTCTCCTCCAACTTACCTACGCAAGTCTGGAACTCAAGTCATCCGAACTCTCGACGTTTCGTTTGTGTCGCGGCCGCTCGCCACCTGCAACAGCCACAGCGCTCCTGCCGATATCAGCCCTCGACCCTCGCTGCTCTCTATCCTTGCTGCCGCGAAACTTAATGCGGAGTGCGGCACACGCAAGCAGTCAGACGAGACATGGGACGGACGGCCTGACGGGGAGATCGCAAGTCCACTCGAGCGCATATGGCGTGGGTAGGGGCGTTTGAAGCCCAGCCAATCGCAAAGCACACTGCAAGACCTTTTCTGGTGCACACGGCACGCCTGTCTGTCCATTGGCTCTTCGAATGTCTATCTTCAGGGTCATTTTAGCCTCAAAGTCGCATTTGGAGCCACATTGGAGGTACGCAGTCGCTGCGGTTCCACGCACATGTGAGACGTCACTGGCGAGTACTGGTCTGGCTGCCGCCCTCTCATCTCCCCAGACCCCTGTCCATTCCTGCCCTGCCAATCCGGTTGCCGCTACCGGTATCCTGGAGGCAGATCGTGGGTTCCCGATATCTCTTGCGGATGGTGGCACCGTACTGTTAGTGCTGCTCACTTGCCGACACGTGCATGCCCATCACTAGATCTGACAGCCTTGCGACCGTCTGTTCGCCGTGCTCGTCAGCTAACAAGCCCCTGTATCGACTCCCAAGGGTTCAAAGCAGGCGATATGGGCTGGACTGGACGGCTTGGTATAATCCAGTGATAACATCTAAACGTGAAAGGCAAGGCATTGATGATGTGCCCCCACTTGGCAAAGGGCCAATACTACTACTGTAAGTACCTTCCTTATGATCATTGACCGGCCTAGCGCCACTGCCTTCGAAAGATCTAAGTTTGACGGTTGTGCCTTCAGCCAATACCTTGCAGCTCCAGATGTCCCCTCACGCGACATAAGCAACCATGTGAAGTCGAATATTGGTGTTGGCTGCGCCCAATTTCGTCGAGAAAGCTCTTTACAGCTGATCCAAATCGTCAGGGAGGTGTCCCTCGTTGACTGCTCCCAAGCCGCGCGCGTTACGTCTTGATGAGACGAGACCTCGACCCATTCCCCCCCCCTTTCCAGCCATGGGCGACAGCAAGACCGATACTACGCAATACGGCCAGTCCCGGCCGAGAGGATCATCGCCGCGACAATGCAGGGCCGTACTGCCGCAAGATCGTCTCGGGGCCTTCCCCCCGTCTGCGGCCAGCACGCTTTCATCTCACGATACTTTGCATCCGCGGCAATGAACCCACCACCAGCTTACACTTTTCAACGACCCCGGTAATCAAAGTCTATGCATACATGCATCCCGTGGTTGGCACACCTCGTCATTGGCGAGCATGTTTGAGCTGTGTGACAATGGTGACGAGCCAAAGAAAATAAAATCCTCGGGAACAGGGCGTTGGGTGACCACGGGGACGGGTGGCATTGACACCCCACGCGCATCACCACACACCGGGGCCCGGACCGAGATTCGCACACCCCACTGCTGAGATGCGACACAACACCAACACTCTGGGTTCGAAGTCTTCGTCTGATGTCGAGGACCCTGGCAAACGGGACCAGGATCCGGCATACGAGAGCCACCCACCCTCACGTACTCAATCCGAACCTGGCGGTAGTGTCCTGCAGCATGCACCGTATCGCTGGGAGCAGGGTTGGACCACAATCTTCTACATGTCGTCGTTAGTCAGCGCTCGGCCCAGGCCGCGCGTGGCCTGCGTCGAGGTCCAATCTAGTCTAGCCGCTGCAGGTCTGGCCGGAAGCGCCGACGCTCTCTCACTTCCTTGACGCACAGCCGCTTTTTCCAAAGACATAGTAATCCTCTGTATAAGTCATTGTCGGCCCGACTTGTGAATGCACCAGATGTCGTTCGATCCACCAATACAGCGACAACTTCTACAAACGCACACAAGTCATCGTCACAACATCCAGACATGTGCGCACGGCCTTCGGCGGTCCTGGAACAGCGAGGCATCGGAATTGTTCCAGGTCATCTCCACCTGCAAGCACCAGGTTCTACCCGAGGTGGGGGTTTCATGGATAGGCCCTGTTCAATTCCTGGTTGCAACCAGTCGCCGGTTGATCCCCATGTCATCGGACATACATAGTACAACATCCCTCAAACCTATTGGCAAGGTCGCCGACCTGAGGCTTTCGTCTGATAGTCCCGGAGAATTTTTGGTGAAACCCAATCGTCGGCAGAACGCAACAGGTCCGAAGCGGCAAACCTGCATCAGCGGGGAGCCCGATTGGACGTAGTGCCGCCAAAGCAAGTCGATTTTGCAGCTATTGGCACCAGTCTGTGCCTCACATATCATCTAGCCCACCACAGGAAGTGGCAATCTTATGCATCGCGGCATTGTTAAGCTGTCACCAGCTCTGTGAGGCATACTCAGTTACGTGGCAATCGCACATGCACTCTCATTGACATCAGCCTTTGATTCCAGCGGACTGTCCTTAGAGTTGCCTGTGACTCTGCGGGTTTTTCCGCCAATTGGCTTGCGAGTAGCAAGGCTATCATCTGCAACCGGCAGGATACGCCTCCGAGATTAAAGTCCAAAGCAGGGATGATGCAAGCATGGAGGCCGACAGGCACGTCAACGTGCGCAGTCCTCGGCACGGCATGATGTACGGTGCAGCACACACCCCATCCGGCTCCGATCATCATGGCCTACTCATATGACACGCGATCTCAGCAATACTTGGCTTGGCCAATGCCACGGGCCGCATCTTTTGACGCAAGCCAAGTACTGTCGTTCGCCTCGTCTGTGAAGCACCAATTCTTCCAAGGCTGAGATTTGGCGAATACAACAGTCTCGATAGGCTGGTAAAACCACGTCCGGTTTCAGCATGCGCGTGGTGTGAATTTTCGACGCGCATGCATTCTTCATCGCAGATTCCCACTTCCCATTTGGGTACACGACCGCCGCTCCAGTCACCGCTTAGGACCCTGTCGAAGGTCCACGTGACAACCCGTGACATAATTGCTGGGAGAAGTTCAACCTCACGCCACAAACCTTAACGCACTGTCGTTGTCGTCGTCACAATATGCCGGGGATCACGACCAGCCCTTCACCATAACTCTGGCCCGTACTCATATGACAGTCTCTTGACAGCCCAGAAGTGCATTGTCAGCTCACCTCACTTCACATGAAATGCTGCGTTTATTATTGTCCCATCGTCGTATCATAATGGAAACTCAAGTTGCAAGTATCGTCGAGGTTTGTCAGGAACCAATTACTCTCCACCACCGGCTGTAACTGCACCACACCAGGGTCGAGCGTTCACCTAGACAAGCTGGGGCTGCTGCAGGTGTATCGTTCCGTGTCACACCAGTCTTGATCCCAATGTGGAGCCGTTAAATGTCTGGCGTTATTGGTTAGGTTGGCGATGGATCAGCTCGGTGAAGAAGGCACCATGGAGCTCTCTAGAAACTGACAACGTCGTCAATCACTTTCCCGCCAGGAAAGCATCCTCCCAGCTAGGGCTTGCCGTGTCATTGTGGAGATGCTGCTGTCTGTCCTCAGGTCCAGCACGCTTTACGAACGGCCAATGTACAGCTTCACTAACGATGCATTGCAGTCACCATCCCAATGGCAGGTGGTCATCGTGTCATGGAAACTGAGTAATCGCTGACCAAAGCTCCATAGATGCAAGTGCCCGGACTAGAAGATCCTTTATGACGCCAGATCATCATTGGACCATCGCCTCGCTCGCTAGAGTGACTTGCGGTCCGATTTATCAAAAGGGGTTCTGGTATTTCAACAACAAAAGGGCCATGTTTTGGCCCGAGGCCATTGGTCCGCCATTTTAGCGCCGGCAATTGCACCTGTCTCAGTTGTGTCTATCGTGCGCGACCCTCTATTTTGTCCTTTAGACTGCCTACCAAACCGAGCGGCATGACTCTGAATCGTACGAACGCAGAGCACGAGGCCTCCTGGAGGGGATGGGTGTTTGTGGAACAAGCAGTGTGGTCTGGATTGAGGGCGGGAAGGCTGGGGGTGCTCCCGTTGCCTGATCTATGGTGCCTGATGCACGCTAACGACAGCCGAACTGATATTGATCGAAGTTTAAATCGGCCCCTAAGACCGTGCAAAAGCCCGACTGGCTGGACACGCGGGCAAATTAGTGATGTATCTACGGCGTGCATGACTAGACGAGACGCTCGGGGAGGACTTTTCTCAGCTGGGTGAGCCAAGGAAGCCTCGCGACTTTGATGAGGCGTGACCCCTGAGCATCTATCGAGGAACATGTGCAGCTCAAGGTTCTGGACCGGAACGCTGGTCGTCTGCGGATTGGTACACGATACACGATACCGAGTCGACAGCGTGGGAGGCGATTAGATGAAGACGGTATTCCACACCGCGGCGGTGCGCCAGAAGCTGTCAAACTTTCGGCTCCTCTTCCGCCAGGCGGTGGTTTGTCAATTTCGCTGTGGTGACGTCTGCTGGTTGGCCACGACCTCGCGGTGTTTATGTCGCGGACGTGGTCGGTCGCGGAGCTTTTCTCGGAGCCAGCAGTGCTGCGGGGTGCCTGACCTCGATCTTCTGTACTTCCGTAATCTGAAACTGGCCATGGCGGCCTGTCTTGCATCTGGGACGACCACCCGTAGCAACAAGTCCTCCTGGCAAGACAGTCTCGGTGCTCACAGGCCGACACACAGAGAAGGTCAAGGCGCCCCAAAGTGGGCTAAGACAAGATGAAGCGTGGCTGGAGGACAAGGAGGACCCAAGATCGAAGTGGTGCAAGCCTGACGAAGAGACTTCCCAATCAACCCTAGGGCCCGTTGGGAATGCTCGGTTCCGCAGCGGGCGGCGCCAGCTCAAAGGCGTGCCGGGGCAATGAGAAGCTACGCTAGCCTAGTGCCATCGCGCGTGCAAAGGAATGGAGCAACGAAGAAGAAGAAAAAGAAGAAGAAGAAGGAGAGGTCGGCGAAGTCGGCTCGTTAATACTCGATTAACGTTTGTGCAGTGTGGCTTGGCTGGGGGCTCGGGCGCGCCGCCTCGTGGAGGAGGCTGACTGGCTGGGTCCGAGGGAGTGGTACGGCGGCTGACTGGCTCAACTGGGCCTACCTCCGCCTCGATCCCCCCCCAGCTTGGTGCTCGGGCCTGAGCTCCAGGCACGGCATGGCGTAATTACCCTTGGTATCAGGTAGACAATCCGGCAAGGGGAGGTGTCGTGAGTTTGGGGGCCGCAGAAGCGCCTCGGCTCGGCTGTCTGGGTCATGGCCATCTCGCTTGCGCAAAGTCTAGGACGGTGGCGAACAAGGCTCCGCGGCAGCAGCAGGAGGCGTCGGTGCAGGTGTAGATGCAGATACAGATGCAGATACAGACAGATGCGACGCACAGCAGGAAGCTGGAAGGTCGGGAGGGTCCGTCCCCATACCGCGCAATATTCCACGGCCGGGTTCCATGGGATCCATGGACTACTCCATCCATGCAAGTGGGCAGGCTCCAGTAGTCCCACTGCTCCTCCAGAGGCGTTGCCTGTGGGGAAGTCGACGCGCCGTGGCCTGACATTCATTGTGTTGCATGCGGCGCTCAGGCCAGCGGTGATCGTTCACGTGGGGGGCTCGCCTGGTGGCTGGATGCCTGATTCAGACAGCATCTGCATGTGTGCGCTCCTGCTTCTCACCGCCATGCTGAACGGACCAGCCGGACGTGGAAGCAGATTCGAGAGGGCATGCCGAAGGAGGGAAAGGAGAGGGAGCAGAGGCAAAGAGGAAAAGAGGGGCCGTTCCGGGGGCAATGCTGCAGCTCGTGCAGAACGCCAGCCGGGCGGGCTACTGTATGTAGTCTTGGAGTTCTTGTCGCAGCGAGCGAATGTCTCAGATTCTTGGAGTCGCCCCGGTACTTGAGCGTGCGAGTCTGTCCGCGCCTTTTGGGTTTCCGCTTGCATGGCCGTTTGTGTTTCTTTCGGGGTGGGTGGCCTCCTTTGCTGCTTCCTTGCTGCAGTAGGCCATGTCCGTTCCCGCGGCAGGGTCTGCTGCTGTACGAGTGACGCTACTGGGCCGGAGATGCAGACTTCTCCCACGTGAGTGTGCTGCATGGCTCAACCTCCGAGTGGCGTGTTGTGCTGTTTAACGTTGTGCTGTCATGCATCGCGCTCGCCGAAAGGGAGGCCACGCAAGGATAGCCCGGGTTTGCAACAACCCTCTCGGCCGGGTGACTCTCGTCTCCTCGGCTATGTATCCGGCTGCTACGTCCTTGGCGTACGTGGTGCGCAAGGGGGCCGGATCTTAGTCGAGTGGCTTTGGATGTGGCCTCACGATCTGGCTGGCTGGCACGCAGCAAAGGCTGCTGCTGATGTGGCTAATAAATCAACGGTCCATCCTCAATGGCCCTTGACGGCCCCTGAAAAGCCCCGGCACCACTTTACATGACATAGTCGAGCTTGCTTGTTGGTTGCTTTCGGTATGGTTTCCGAGCCTCACTGCCGCCGCCCCAGAGGTGTGTGTGGCTCTTTGGCCATGGCGTTGGCGCTGGTCGGCGTATACTCTGTCCGGCTGGTGTCAGGACTAGTGTATACGGAGTGGTAGTAGCATGCAAGCTATCGAGGACAGGCCACGCGAGAGACAGTCGGCCTTGCTCATCTCCGACGTTCTGATATCAGTCAAGCGCGTTCACTCCGTGCTTGCTCACCCTTACCGCTGCCGGGGAAATGCGTTTTGTCAGTGTCTAATAGTTTCTCGCCACACCGAGAGGGCCACTTGGTCCGGGCGTCGTCGGCGCAGGCTGGCTACATGGCTATCCATGTTCTGTTCAGAATCTCCGGTCCTCGTCGGTTCATCATCTGGCCAGGCCTGGGGAGATGACTCGTTGCCAGCTTTGTGGTATATTCATGCCAGCGCAGTGGGCTCCATCAAGGGAGTAAGGAGTGCGCCTCCTTGCACCGAAACGGTCAAGGTGAGGTGATGGCGCATGTACCGTTGATGAGAGCCCACGTGGTGTGGTGGGTTCGACACTATGCCACAAGTCATGCGTATGTGGTGATAGGTGTCTTTGTAATGTCAGATCTTCTGTAGAGCTAGACGCGAACCACCAGCTGAACTGCGCCCAAGCTGGCATTGGTAATATTGACATGTCGAGCGTACAACGAACAAGGGGGTTGTCGACCGGCGTCCGAGCTTGATCTTGTCTCATGAGCATAGTGCTCCAGGAGCGGATAATTGTTGAGTCAAGATGGCACATGGTCTCTGGTCGGTGGAGTGTGGCTCATCGAGTGATGGATGTCGGGCGTTGCTACTGTTCTGGCAGTCGCGACAGGATAAGTTCATCCCACTGGCGTCCTCTTCGGGTTGGAAATATAGAGTATGTAGAAAAGACCTCGGCATGATAGCCCTCGTCGATAGTCGTCAAAATTGGGTGTGTCAAGTCCATGCATTGATGTTCAAAAGAGTCTTATATCGTCAGATTCAACTGCGAGTCTCCAGTATTGTCATTGAAACAAAGCACTTGATGAAGCATAGACAAGCACGAAGGCAAGAAGGAAGAAGCCCGCCTTCCCTTGCAGTGTGCATGAGTTTGGCCGTGCTGTGATGTCGAACGACCGCGGCAGCTCAGCACTGCCCAGTCTGGTGCACCTCATCCACGGCGAAGAACCCAAGTGCTATATAATATGAAGGGCAACCCTATGACAGCCTGAAAATACATCAAGCTTTGTTGCATTCCAGCATATGTCTCCAAGGCCTGGCAATATCGAGCCCAGACCAATACACCATACATACTTAAGGACACCTGACGCAACAAAGAGTTGTATGTCTGTCAACAGTCCCGTGCTCACCACACGATAATTATGCATTTTCGCCGGCGATGGAACGAACATGATCTGTTCTAATGGCTGATACCAGGGATAAGTCTTGGCAGGTTTATGGCGAGATATTCTCGCGCTCAAGTCTGCTATGGGTATGGCCACCGCGAGGTTGTTTGTGACACGCAGTAGCCCTTTGTTTTATCCATGCTCGAATCCAATTGTCTCACCGAGCATTGGAATTGGCCCTGAGAACCGATATGGTTATGCTCAGCAAAACCTCAACACGATCTCGGCCTACACACAAGCAAGCATCATTTCAGCATTTCATTACCAATTCGCGGGCAGTGGCATGATATCCCAACATGTAATGCGCTCAACGACATGCATTCCTCGACAAAGGCCGATCACGCCTGCGCCTTTGTGATACCCACTGCCACAAATACGACCCCAGGGCGTGGTGTAACATCAACAACGATCTCGCGGCCAAGCTACCGTGGCACTGGAGCAAGTTACACGACCTATCGCCCCGAAAATCTCTCTTCTTCCGATCACACGTCTTCGATCACGCATCTAGCTCCTCCACGTGGTACAACCCGCAAGAATTCCCCGACTGGTCGTGGCCGTTACCTGCACCATCCAGAGTGTGTCACACCTCGGCAGAGAGGCCTTGCGTTGCATCTACCCAGATTACGTCCGAAAGATCGGATGCATGTCGCGTAACCCTGGGTCCTGTATTCTTTGTGCTTATGTTCTTGTACTTACGGCCGTTGGAAGGCTCCGAGGCACGGGCGTTTCACGCGACTCAGCAAGAAACAAGACATGCATGGCCATGTCATCTTCCTCGTTGTCGTGGCAGACAACAATTGCCCGAAGTCTCCGGGACGTTTGGAGAGCGTTGTCTGACAGCTTTTGATGTGCTTTCCGAAGAGGCTACCGAGACATCCTTGCGTCGCTGCAGAAACTCCGACGTCAGGCGTCCGAGGAGATGAGGGGGGCGGTGAAGTTCCACGACACCGAGTCGCGTGCCTAATTGTCTGATGTTTCATCATTGAAACGCTGCTGCTTGGGAGACACCAACTATGCACGCAATACTTTAGTGCATTAATGGGACAGTCTCGGGGCAGTCCTCTGCCTACGTGATAGTTGCTCCATCGTAGAGACACAGCAATGACTAGTTCACCAATCGAACTAGCTAAATATCCTTGTCAACATGCAGTATTCCCCGAGGGTTGCGCTTCCAGTAAGCCCAGTCTCGTTTAAAGTGGACGTGGTCAAAGCATATGAACGAGGAAATATGAGCACTTTGCAACGCCATATGCGCGCAACGTGCTCAGCACGCCTTCAATCAGCCGGTCATGTCTCACAAAACAGAGGATACCCTCCTCCCTTTCGCGAGAACTATAGACATACGTGCATTGGCTGCACCAACGATGCGGAATCGCCAGCCCGATATGTCAACTTCTTTGAACGGGATCTAGAAGTCCACTGGCCAACAGCTTGAGTGGTTGGAGGAACTACTGGCTCAGGCATTCCTGCTCATCCTTCCTGTAAATTGCCTTGGAGTTTCCACCGGAATAATAAGTATTTTACCCAGTCTAGACTTTGACATCGATTCTTCTCCCGAAAGCAACCTAATATACCATCTGAATAACGGCAAAGGCGGAGCATACACACAACGAGTGCCCCAAAATTCGAAAATATTGCCGGAGCACCAACGGCTCCAAACAAAAGGCTTAATCGCTGATCTGAGCGCTGAGAGAGTGCTTGTTATTCCAGATGGTTGTCTAGAGCAAACCATTAAACTTCAGGCATAGTGACTTGTGCGTACGCTGCTACCTTGTGACAATGTGTTGGGAGTAAGAAGACTTGGACCTTGGCAGTTCTCGTTCTGAAATGATCAGACTTTTCAGTTGATTTTGGATCTAGATATCTGGTATTAGAAATGAAAACGCATTCGCAAACGACCATCATAGCCTTGGCGGTTCCCCTCCTCTGGGCGCAAGCAAGTCCTGCCATTGATGCTGGGACGACTTTGCCTTTAGTTCTCACGTGACGGGACACGAAAAACATGGGTACTGAGTGTTGTAGAACTCAACCCTTGCTCGGCCATGTAGGTGAGTTTGATACTCAGGCCTGCTGCTCTACTGCCAGTGTTTTTCCTCCCTGTGCGCTCAAGATCTGGTGGTGGTTACCCTGGGAAACATCAGATCTCGGTGTCAACGTGATTAGGGCAGTAGAAGTCCTCATCAGCATCCTCAGCATCATACTTCTGCTCCGTCTCGACCTTTGGCTTAGCCTCAGCATCACTGCTGTCATCAAACTCGTCCACCGCAACCTCTTTCTCTTTCTGCTTATTGGCCTTGGCCCTAGCCGTAGCAGCAGAAGCCCAAGAAGCCCGCTTCTTCACCCCCGCACCGCCTCCTTTTCTGGCAATAGCAGCAGCACCACCACCACCACCACCACTCGCAGGAGGGGCGGAACGAGAGGAAGAGGTGAAAGCCTTAGCCTCAGCCCTGATCTTGGTGACCATGTGCGAGAGTGACTTTGGAGTGCGGCCCGGCATGTTGAGCTCGTTGAGCTTGATGGAAGCGCCAGACGATGTGAGTTGGTGGATTATCTGGACCAGGAGCTGGTACTGTTTATAGAGGTCATGTTAGCTGTCAGTGCGTGGGAGATGGCATGTGGAAAGGAGGACGGATTGAAGGTAAGGCGAATGTTGTTGTGAATGCCAGCAAGAGGGCGGTGGTGTTCGGGTAGTCCTAAAGACAGAGTTTGCTTTGAATCGTGATGGGAGACATATATGATTTTGGGGTTAAGATATGCAAGGCAGAAGAGTACGATAAGTTCCAACGGGAGACGAGAAGAATGCAGATCCCATGGTGAGGGTGACCTGAAGCCAGCCTCGCCAAGGTATGAACAGGTCGAGTGTGCTCCATTCAAAGATATTAAACCATGCTGAAAGCAGGAAGTACCAAAATCCATGAATTCATGGTGGCGGTGACTTACCTTCTCTCCCTCTGTCCAACCAGACTTGCTCGACGCGTCGGCCATCATGAAAGTTCGCAGCTGCTCTTCTCCGTCTTATTGAGATTTTTAGAGAAGTGATGGGGACGTGTAGCTATTGATGGAACACAATAGAATGGTGATGATGTGGTGACTTGTGAGTCGTACGTTATGATTTTGTTGTAGTCACACGATGAAGTGATCAATGCTGGAGGGGATGACGCAGACCCCGAGTTTAGTTGTAGGCAGGTTTGTAGTATTTGTGTGATTGTGATAGTGCCGAGTCGAAAGTGAAATTGACATCTGGGCGTGACAGCGTGACGAAGCGTAGATGTCTGCGAGGTGTGCGCGCTAGTAGCTTCCTTGCTTACTATCAATTATGTTCTTATGAGATGTGTATCGAAAGTCAAGGTATGCGCAAGCTGGAAGGGCTTGGGACCAAACGTATTGATCGAGGAGGGAAGTACCAATGAAAGATCGGGAAAGCGTGATTGTACTCAGAAGCTGTGCATGAGTGAAAGAAAGTCAGAGTGTTGGAAGAACCAACTTCCACGAAGGGGAAGGGCGGGTGGCAAGATATTGAGCTGCTGTTCCACTCGTAAATCACGGTTAAATAGGCTGAGAGATCCGTGGAAATTTAATGAGAAAATCTTCATGAATGTATGATTACTTATCCGTGAAAGCATTCAGATTTCTTACAGATGCGTTTTGCCGTGCCAGAGACTTTTTAATCGCAAGCTGGGTCTTGTTTGAGGTTTTAAGTTCGATCTTGTTCAAAGAAATGCTACAACCGGCTACGTATAATATCAGTTCTTGATAACTGGTGTCATTATAAGCTGCTTTGTGAACTCTAGATAACTGTCTACCGATCTTGTCACATTCTAAGCCAAGCTGAACGTAATTAGTCATTACCAATTGCTTTGGATTCTCATGGGAAATATATATCGGCTTATCTCTCCGAATAGTCGTTCTTAATGAGACCTGTGAAGTCACTCCGTACACAATGCCTTGCGTATTATAGCGGCTAAGCTCCACGACCTATGTCTTTTCACATGCGGCGAATCTCCTGCTCGTTGGTGTACTGCTCCAGTCCCGAGTCGAGTTTCTCCCACCATTTGAAGAGCATAGACTCGCAGATGAGCTTGAACCAGGGCGTGAACTTGAGCGTGGTGTCCTTGAAGAACTCGCGCAGCTCGTCGGGGCTGACGTATTTAGTGTCGCGGACCTCGTTGGGGTTAGGTACCACGTCGACCTTGGCCTTGATGAAAAGGATGTAATCAACTAGACGATATAGTCAGTATTTGTAAGGCGAATGGCGACAAATAACACATTGTAGTAAACTCACTCTCGTGCTCGCCCCATTGCCCATTGCTGGGCGCTTTGTAGTGAATGCGAGTCAGGAAGTGGAAGTCCTCAATTGGCACCTGCTCCGGCTTAATCCCGAGCTCCTGTTCGAGCTTGCGCACTGCAGCCCGCTTAACACCCATAATGCTGTCGGGCAAATTGGCCCCCGTCTCAGTGGGCACACCCAACGGGTGTGAGCAGCACGTATTGGTCCACATGTCGGGGAAAGTGATTTTCTCAGTGGCGCGCTGCTGGAGAAGCAAGCGGTTGTCGTCCGGGTTGAAGAGGAACACGGAGAACGCGCGATGCAGGAGGCCCTTGTCGATGTTGGTCATGAGGTGGCACAGCTTCTTGCTCGCCGTGCCGATTGGGTTGTCGTCGTTGTCGAGCACGATGCACACCTCGTCCATCAACCGAATCTGTTCTGCATCATGGCCTTCAAGCTCAGTCGAGGACGTATCGATGTCGGGGAATAGCCGCAGGATCGTCTCTGCGGAGGGCGCCTGCTCCTGTGTTATCGTCGTTGTCGTCGACATGATGCTGTGCAGGATCGCTCTGGGTGTGGTTGGCAGACTGTGCTGAAAGAGCGTTGCGACAAGTTCTTGAGAATCGGAGCCGTGCAAAAGTGATGGCGGTCAGCAAGTGTTGACTGAAGAGACAAGTTGTGAGCTTGCTTGCTTGGTGTGGTTGCAATAGAGATGCGGCTACAGTTGGCGGGGTCAGGCAACCGAAAAGGGTCCATGCAGTTGGAGAATCCCGCCACTAGCCCACTCGCACCGTTCAGGGGCCGCACCTCTTGGCCGGCTTCGGCGGTCTGGTTGATTTTCTGTCAAACGCATGCCGCAAACACCACTGAGCACAACATTCTACATTTGATTTTGAACGATCGAGACTGGGTGGACAATTCGGTATTTCTAACACGGCTATATTCTTCGTCAAACCACCGTCTACTGCTTCTTGGACGGCCGGGCGTTCTTGAGCCGCCGCTGCTCCTTGAGCTTGCGACCTTTGCGCATGTCCTCCTGGCCTTTGAGCTCGTTGCGGTTGATGCCGACACCATCCTTGTACTTGCCGATACGCTTTTCCTTGGCCTCGGCCACCCGCTTCTTGCGCACGTGATAGTCGTCCCGGAATTTGTCCGCCTCCTTGGGCGCCTTCTCCATCTTGTGCTTGTAGCGTGCGCCGCTCGTAGCCTGGCCCATCCCGGGACCGCTCTTCTCCGCCTCGCCCACACGCGGCATCTTGCCGATCCGTTGAGCCTTTTTCCATCGGTCGAATCGGCCGCTCTGAAATGATGCAGCGATCTTGACACCAGATTCGCCGCGCACCATCTTGGGTTTGATGCCCTTGGAGCCATCCTCATCGTTGGCACTGCTGACATAGCGCGAGCTCTTCTTGTCCCACCGCAACTTACCACCACTCCGGGTTGGCTCGCCAAAGGCTTTGGCCGATTCATCGTTTGTGAGGTCCATTTGGACGTCGCGCGCCGCCGCCATGAAATTGTTGCCATCGGCTCCAGAATGTACTCCATAGCCTCGCTCCTCGGCAGCATTGATGCTGCGTGGTGCATAGGACATAAAGAATTCGTCGTCCCGATACGTTGAGGGGCCCTTCTTTTTGTTCTTTGAGGACCTGTCATCATCGTTGTTCGTGACCGTGATCTCCATATCGTCGTCGGAGTATTCTGGTACTGCCTCACTTTCGTCGTCGTCATCCTCCTCTTCTGCGCCATTCTCAAGAACCTCGTCGTCTTCGACGTCACTCGCATCTAGTGTCTGCTCAACCATCACCTCGTCTTCATCCTCATCCTCCTCAGCTTCACCAGCAGCCGCTGCTGTCCTCCGTGGCCCAAAGCGCGCCCGTACGGTCTTCATGATCTCAGCTGCCTCGCTCTTTGTCGTCTTGCCGGTCATGCCAATCTCGAAAATCGTCTCCTTGGGCTTAAATCCGCTGATCTTGGCAAGCATTTCAGCTCGAGCATTTTCCGCGACCCCTGCCTCGTCACCAAAAACTGGGTGCAACTGTGTCCACTCTCTTGACGCAACGACCTCGCGTGCACGTTTTGCGCTTTGCCGGGCTGCCGAATTCCTCGTCCGCATGTACTGCTTTTCGGCCTTTTCCGACACTCTTCGTAGAGCGCGGATATCCTCGCTCTCATCAATGACCCGGTTCAGCCACTCGACATTGGTCTCAACTTTGCTCCTCATGGGGGCGCCGACACTAATATCCTCCGCAAAGTTTAGTCCCTCAGAGCTAGGCTTGCCCACAACTAGCTTCTTGCCTAAGAAGAGCTGCAGATCCAGCAGATAGGGCGCATCGATATCTCGGACCAAGCTATAACTCCAACCGCGCTGGCCAGCACGCGCTGTACGGCCGACACGATGGACGAATACCTTTGGCTGAGGAGGAAAATCGTAGTTGATGACGTTGGCTAGGATGGGGATATCGATACCACGAGCGGCAACATCCGTGACTACAAGAATGTTGCACTGACCCTTTCTGAACTTCTCGACCTGCTCTTTTCTGGCAGTCTGATCCAGGGAACCGTAAACATACGACACAGAGAAGCCAGCGTGATCCAACAGCATAGCCAGGTATTCAACGTGGTGCTTTGTGCATGCAAAAACAATTGTTGAGTGCTCCGATGGCTTGTCCTTTTGCCGAGGACCATCGGGGCCTCGTTTCCTCTTCTTTGACTGCCGGTCGCTATCCACCTCTACACCCTCCGGCAGACCTAGTGGCATCTTGATGACGTCGTGGAGGATGTGCATAAGCGTTCCCTCCTTCTCGGCACCCTTGACGCTGAAGAAGGCTGACTGTAAGTCTGGTGAGATCTTGGTCTCAGCGTCGAGTCGTACAAGACTCGGCTCTTGTAAACCGGCTCTGGCGAACTCGACGAGCGATGCGGGCAGTGTCGCAGAGAAGAGCAAGGTCTGTCTCGACAAGGGCAGCGCATGCAGAATTTCGGTAAGTTGTGCGGCGAAACCCATCTCGAACAAACGATCGGCCTCGTCAAAGACGACGTACTGAATTGACGACAGGTTCAGGCTCATCTCAACTTTAAGATGCAGAAAACGTCCGGGCGTGGCAATAACGATATCCGGGTTGGACGTCATCGAGCCGAACTGCTCCTCCAGACTGTCACCACCAACCAGCAGTACACACTTCAAGTCTGTGCCTTTGCTGAAATCCTTGACGACCTTGAGCGTCTGAATCGCCAGTTCTCTCGACGGCGACATGATGAGCGCCCGAGCACCAAATGTTGCACTGTGGGCGCGAAGTCGCTCGATCATGGGAATGACGAAGGCAGCCGTCTTTCCGGAACCTGTCCTAGCCATACCGACGACATCTTTGCGGTCAAGTACTAATGGGATGGCTTTCCGTTGAATTGGTGTAGGGACTGAGAAGCCCTTTCGGGTAATAGCTCTCAGTAGGTTCGCGTTGAGCCCTATGTCAGATATTTAGCATATGATGCCTGTATTGCACGTGTAGATCGTCGAACGTCGAGTGACATACCCATAGACTGGAAGCCACCACCCTTCTTGACAGATTTGCCCTTGACATTGGTATTCTTTCTGAACGAAGCGGATTGCTTGAGCGCAATGAACGCCGCATCCCCCTCGCTGTCATCGCCGTCGAGGATGTCGCCAGCATCAAAACCGTCTGTGGCGCCACTGTGGTCGTTGGCAAAGAGGTCTCCGAGGATATCGACCTCATGCTCAGAGGCTGCTGGGGAAGTGGCCCGAGGCATGGCGATTTAATGCTCGTGGCTGCGACAGTACCCTGATGTAATCGCGTCCTTCGAGGGTCCTGCGATAGTGGCCGAGATTGCAATAGCCGATGTTGCAGCCTCACACGGCCGTGGATGACGAAGTATGATACGGTTCGCAAGCCCTTTTCAGTGCTGCTTGTGCGGCTTTGTGAAGTTGAGATCAAGACGACATGCACTCATGGCCCTGAAGCTCAGCGCCTGCTCGGCGCAGCTTAAGCAGCCGTGAACCTAGAACTTTTTTTCGGGGCCTTGCTATCGTGCTGCTTATCAGCCGCCAACATGCGCTCCAGCGCTACTCATCCCCACTCCAACGGATCGATCGTCTGCGTGAGCTTCTGCGCGAGTGGACTGTCCGCGGGTGGGGCGGTGCTGTCAGCCTGCTGATCCCTGTCCCGGCTGCCATCCGCCTGGTGCCTCTCGGTTCCTCCCATCAACCTTCATCTTCGTCATACCGCAGCAAGTCATCACACGCCTTGCCCACACCTTGCCAATCGATTTCAGTTAGGGACGCGCCTAGACGGTACAGCGTAAGACTTCGACGAGCTTACAAACCCTCCAGCTAGTCGACGATATCACACTGGCACGATGACGACTCCAGATCCTGCGATCGACGATGCGGACGCTCTCGACTCGCTCGAGAAGGAGGCGAGAGAGTTCGACAAGGTACGCAGTGGGGGTTTTGTATTACAATTACAGCCGGACCCTATAGACTGACATTATCACGTCACAGGATGCCGAAATTGACCGTATTCTCAAAGCCTTCCGGCTAGATGCGTAAGTTATTCCAGCAATCGCTGAAAGTGAGATCCTGAATCTTCACTCACACACCATGCATCGAAACAGCTACGCAGTCCTCGACCTCATGCCTGGCGTCCCGGAATCAGACATCAAGATGGCTTACCGCAAAAAGTCCCTGCTCATCCATCCCGACAAGACTAAGAACCCGCAAGCCCCCGACGCGTTCGATCGGCTCAAGAAGGCACAGACAGAGCTCATGGACGAGAAACACCGAGAGCGTCTGGATGAGGCGATCGCCGACGCACGCATGCTACTAATCCGTGACAACAAGTGGACGGTCGACAGCCCGGAGCTCAAGACGGCATCTTTTGCGAAGAAGTGGCGCGACAAGACGCGTGAGGTGCTCATCGACAACGAGATGCGCCGCAAGAGGCAGCTCAAGGCGCAGATGCAGGAAGAAGGTCGTGAGCAGCGCAAAGTAGACGCCGAGATTGAGGAGCGCAAGCGTAAAAGGCAACACGAGCAGGATTGGGAGACGACACGGGACCAGCGGATAGACAGCTGGCGGACTTTCCAGAAGGGCAAGTCTGGAGGTGGAGACGGCAAGAAAAAGAAGAAGATGAAGCCTATCGGCTGATTAACAGAGCGTGTGAGCCGACAGTGGCAGTGATGAGACTTCAATCTCCGATCGAAAGGGTACCCGCAGCGTTTTAAGCACGACGGCATGCTTTCTGACGACGCATACGGCATAAGACTAAGCAACGGCGTTTGTCGGTTCGTAAGTTGGAATGATCATCTTAAACACGAAGCTTTTATGAACCTAACGCTATGAATCCATTTTCCAAGCCGACTTTGTCCCACTCATTCGACCGCGACGCTTTGTCCCTACGCACCTCTCCCATATATGGTCTTAGGTAAGTCATATGAGCTCCCGAGTGACCATTTGATGTTCAGTGCGATTTTATGTACTTATGCTCGCACACTTGTGACAACCTCCATGTCGTAATTGTGTGCCACCGGGCGTAATCACGACTCCGTCAAGAAAGAACTCAAGGTTGGTGCTTCTTCTTATACGCAATAAAGCGTTGCAAATTGAGCACCGTCTCATCGGCCCGCGTCCGCAGTTCTGCGGAAGCTCTCTTGTCGATCCTCTTGACCATCGTCCTTAGCTTAGGCAGCATGGCCTCAAAATGCGGCAGGAAGTTGTCCTTCCAGAACACCTTGTCGCACGCCTTGTCCTCGTCTCCGTAGATATCAAAAAGCTGGTTACACGCCTCCACTGCGCTAGCTGGTTGCGTCTCAGGCAACGCCGTGACGACGGTAATGAGGAACACGCCAATCTCGCGGTTGAGCTCGACAGGCGCTGGGTCCTGCGCCAGTTGGCCAAGCACGCCAACACACTTGACTCCCAGGCTCTGGAAAGGATCCTCCTCCCCTTCGGGCTGCTGGCTGCCTTCGGCGATGCTAGGCGCAGCCAGGTTTTGCGAGGCATGGTACAACGACATAAATTTCGTCTGCTCGCCGTGAAGGAGCCCTTCTTCATGCAAAGCGCGGGAGATCGCCCACGCCAGACTT
This sequence comes from Microdochium paspali, assembly GCA_031142775.1. NCBI lineage: Eukaryota > Fungi > Ascomycota > Sordariomycetes > Xylariales > Microdochiaceae > Microdochium > Microdochium paspali. The sequence continues at coordinate 714,779 of JAVBIV010000007.1, forward strand.
GTCACGCTTGTCGCCAAGTCAACATCCGAAGTGTCACTCGCTAGTACCGGAGCTATGGTGTCCTTCCAGATGGCGCGCGCTGCGGGCAACCATGCGGTCTGGATCGCGGCGTTTTGCGGGTCGGAAAAGTCTATGCACGACATTGTCCAGGAGATGTTGTTGAGGGCGCTGAGGGCGCAGCTGCGTACTGTGCTTACTGAATCGTCCTCGCCTTGAGCCATGGTGGTTTGGCAGACCTTGATAATTTTTGGGACCGCGTTGTGGATTAGCTCTCTAAGGGTGGGGAGGTCGTCGATGCCAGCCGAGTCGGGGTAGTCATCTGCGCCTGTGACCATTTCCATGTCGGCTTCGAGCTCGTCGGAGTTCATCTCATCGTCATCCTCTCCTTCCTCCTCATCGTCGTCGGCACCCTCGTCGTTGGCGTCTTCCGACTTGCCATCGTTGATATCGTCGCCCTGCATCACGTCGTCCTCGTCGTCCTTGATGCCGTCCCATGGCTCATCGGAAGCTTTGGCGTTGCTCTCAAGAGCCTGCTGTAGAGCGGTACCCATTGAAGCGAGAATCTCCAGAGCCAGTCTAAGGACTTCGACGCCGGGCTCGCCGTTGCTGCTGGCTCCGTTTGCTTCCTCTTTCTTGGCAGTAAGCTCTGTGCGCTGGAGCGTCTGCGCGAGGGTCGGCACGAGTGCGGCATCACATCCGCCGTCCCGTCCGGGCTTTTGGTCGTGCCAACCCATAACAGAGAAGACATTGTGCAGGACACCGCAAGCCAGCACGGCTTTCATGCCAACGCCACGCTGCAGAGCCGCGAGGTTCTCGTAGCACTTGCTGTCCGTCAGGAGGATCTCAACGAACTGCTTATTGTCCTCGGACAAAGTCATCATGCATGACAGTGTGCTATTGAGGACCGCTGCAGTGGTGAAGTCTGCTGCGACCTGGTTGAAGAGCATTCCCATGATATTCTCGTCTTGTGCGATGCTGGCCAGGGCTTCTTCTTGTGCTTCGGCAAGACTCTCGAGGATGGATGGTAAGGCTTCCGCGATGATCCAGTGGAATGATTGCTCTGCTTTTGTGAGCTTTGTGAAGGGTGGCGATTGTGATGTGAGGCTATCATTCAGCTAGAAGAGGAGTCAGTCATGTACGCCGAGTGAACAAGGCTGGCCTATGAAAGAGAGATGAGGATAATCCTTACCTTCTTAGCGGCATGATGAATTGCTGTCAATACATCGATTCGATATAAGTGTACACAAAAGTCTGCTTCCTCCTCTGCCACAAGCACCCGCAATATCTCCCAGCCGGCAGCGCGACTCTCAAGACTGGCGTCGGTCAAGGTCTCCTTGAGGACGATCTGGACGACCTGCTCACGGAGAAGCAGCTTGCGGCACCTCTGGTCCTGGATAATGTTGGCGATGGCGCCTGCTGCTGTGGTCCGGGACTTGGGCTCGGGGCTCTGCAAATCCTTGAGCACGGGCAGGATGCTCTTCTCGCGAAGGGCTGCGAGCTCCGGGTCCGAAGGAGGCTTGACGGGCTTGGCGATAGGGTCAGCCCTGTGACCAGCGGCGGCCTTGCCTCTGCTGCGTCTCGACTTGCCCATGCTTGCTATGAGTGAATGATGTTGGTCAATTCCAACAAAAACTTGAAGCAGTTATCAAAGATGGGGGAATATGTTTGTGTTGTCTGGCCGTCGAAGAAATTTCATTGGGCGGCGGTTCTTCTTCAACAGCTCAACTTTTTAGTGGGGCGGTAGCTTGCGGATCATCTACCGGTAAGTCGAGGACCCTGTCCGCATTTTGCTTCTGGCAGAGGACTGGGGAGCTGCTTCATCTTCGAGACCTCGTCTTAGCAGGCTTGAAGGGTTGTGCGTGCTGATGGAGCGAGCCATCTTATTCTGATACTATAACAGTACAGAACTGCTGTATTTTAGTATATTATGCTCATAAATATCGTTCGTGGCACGACAATGCATCGTTGATGTTGAATACCTCGGACGACTGCGGAATGGCTAGATTTGATGGAATCATGGAACACCAGCGTTATTGGCACCAAGATCCTGGCATCAACCCGACGAAGGTGAAGTCTTCTGCGGGAAGCCTGCGAGGATGGTTTGCAGACGCTAAGTCAAAAGCCCGAGTGCGTTACCCCAAATGCAGCTGGACCCCTGCCCTTCCAAGTTGGACCCCCACCCGCGAAGCAAGGGACGCCAGTAGCGTGGCTTCCCGCGGCTGACCTCCCATTAGGCTGATGTCCCGCAACTGCAGTTCACATTTGTTCCAGCTCCAATCTCTCTGACTTCCTCAAGGCTGAAGCTGCCGCTCGGAGATTTTGGCTTGTGACCTCACGGGGATCAGCCAGCCGTGGTAATCTTCCACTTCGAACAGAATACTGCGCAGTTCTGCGGTCCGCATGCTTGCACGGACAGCATGCTATGCCACAGCTCACACGGCTGACTATTCCTCTCACCTGCCGATAAGCGACAGCAGGCCCGTTAGCACAGACGACCTGCCGCAAACGACGATCCGTTTAAGCACCAGATCACTCCCTTCGTGATCGTCGCCATCATGCGTACCTACTTCCTTAGCGACGAGGAGCTCGGCAAGAAGGACGATGATCACAAGCACCACAGGCATGCCAGCGGAGGCGCCTCGTGGCAGCCAGCAAGGTCGCCACGCCGCAAGTTCCTCAAGCGTGCCCTGCTGGCCGTCCTTGTCGTTGGCTTGATCATATTATTCATTCACAACATTCCCGCTCGGCGTGGAGCCCATCCGGGCATGCGGAGACCAGTATGGAGAGACCCAACGAAGCCGACATCGGGCAATGGCCAGCCTATGGGAGGTGGCGATCCTTCTCAAGTGAGGCCACCCATGGCGCAGCAGCCACACCAGGTCCAGCATGTTGAGCAAGGTGCCCAAGACGCAATGACAACCGTGGCAACGCCTGTGGAGGATGAGGGAGGTGCTCAGTCCGCGCCAGGAGCCGTGGTCGCAGAGCGCAACTACAATGGGCCATTGAAGTTTACCAAGCTCGCCGTGTCGCTGAAAGCTATTGGTGCAACCAATGGAAACCTCCCTGTCAACAAGAACATCTTATTCGCCGTTTCAAGCTTGAGGAGCGCCGCGACATTGATACCCATGGCATGCGAGATGGGTCTTGAATTGAGGAGCTATGTTCATGTTGCCATTATGGGCCGCAGTGACATCCACCTGAAGGAACTCATGAAAATCAATGGGGCCGACGAGAGCTGCAGTCTAATCTACCACGGTGAGACTCCAGACCGCTAATGGTGCAGACTAAGCATTACTTTTACTAACGTCAAGCCGTTCATAGATGCGCGCCCTGATTACAACAAAATCTCGACCGAATCTCGAATGGAAATGGCGACTTTTAGAGCATTTCGTAGGTCTTTCTAAGCCCATAAATTGCATGCCCCGACTGACGTGGACTGAAAGACCACATCCATACTTATGTCCACCCTCAGGCAATTTTCATAGATGCATCAAGTGAGGAGGATACCTTCTTCCAGAGAGCCGCTCGGCAGCAGGCTGATGCAGTCGGCGACACTTTGATCGAGGTTCCGCCTAATGCGGTGAGGAAGTTGTCTTGGGTGCCAAAGCTCAACAGCCAGGCCATACACGGTACGCCCAGCTAGCATTTCAGTGAAACCGCAATCTTCGTGACTAACCACAGTTTACAGCGTGGAACACAATCACTGTAGACATTCTGATACAGGCAACACCGGGTACAACCGGTAGCCTTGTCAGGCTGCTCAAATCGCTTAGCGAAGCAGACTACTCAGCAGGATCTCTGCCGCACATCACCATTGAGCTCCCGCACGACGTCGACGTGCCGACCAAGCGATATCTAGAGAACTTTTCATGGCCGCCTAGACACGTCCACAACCCGCTCGATGCTCGTTTGCTGACGCTGCGCCATCGGATTCCTGGCAAGCGGCTGAATGAGGATGAGAGTGCTACACGGTTTCTGGAATCGTTCTGGCCATCAAATCCAAGACTCAACAATGTCTTGCTGCTTTCGCCACAAGCTGAGGTTTCCGGTAACTGGTATCACTATGTCAAATTCTCAATACTGGCAAATCGCTTCCAAACAAGCATGACTTCGACATGGGATGAGAAGCTCTTTGGCATCAGCCTGGGTCAACCACGGGAGCTTTTGGATGGCGAGACCGTATTTTCAGCACCGAAAAGCTCCAAGACAATATGGCAAGACGGCAAAGACCGCGACGTGGTTGTAGAATCTTCGCTGTGGCAAGCACCGACGAGCGATGCCATACTGATCATGGGCGAGAAGTGGGTCGAGCTCCACGATCTGGTCTCGAGGACTTTGTCGACACCATCTTCAGCCAACGCTCCGAAGATTGTGAGCAAGAAGTACCCGTCCTGGCTTGAGCATGCCGCTCGTCTGTGCCGCGCCCGGGGTTACTGGACTCTGTACCCAGGCGACCGCATGGCGCACGAGCTCATCAGTCTGCATGGTGAGCTGTCCAAGGCCCCTGAAGAGTATGCAAAAGATCAAAAGCAACGCGCAAAGGGTGAACAGTTACTCTCTGACGACGCGAGCGAGACTGAGGTTGAAGAGGCCCGTCGACGACTGAAAGCCGAAGCGGATGTGGGTTTCACACACACTACGCTGCTCACCGTGTTGCCGAACCAGGGGCATGTTATTCCGCTGCCTGATCTACCAATACTAGGCTGGGACGGCAAGGAGCTTGACTTCGCCGAAAACGGTGAAGCTGCGATGAATTATGCTGCGGATTTGAGAAAGACCATCGGCGGCTGCAAAGAGGCCGAGCATGTGCCCGTGATTCTTAGGGAGAACTCGGCGCAGGATCTGTTCTGCGCGGAGGCGGATTGAAGTTTCAAGACAAGCAGAGACGTAATGGTGATGGCGGAAGGCGATTATCCCCTGAGCGTTGCGAGTGTGTCATTGTAACAATAAGATAATGTATATTGAGCTCCACGCCACTGTCTACCTGTGTGAAACCTTGGTATCCCGAGAATGACGTGACCCGTGGTGATCACGTCGCATTGATACTCACTGGTTCAATGCGGAGAATCTCCAAGCTATGCAGAAACAGACGACAAAGAAATAGGGGTGTCGTCGTAAATGCCTATTTTTTAACTGCCATCCAAAGCATAACACACCAAGAACAGAACACCATGAACGCACAAGTCTCTTCCATATCGGAGGAGAAATCGGTACCCGAGCTTGATAATTTTTTTTCTTGTCTAACCGAACCACAAAAGTCCCTTGCTGTTGACGAGTAAAGAACATTACAAAATTATGGTACTTGATGATTACAACCACCACCACCACCACCAGCCCCGCCACTTCGGTATCAGCGCATCACCGAGCTCCAGATCGAGAAAGGCAGATTCTTCAACTTCTCCGCGCAGATGACATCGGCTGCTGTATATGCCCTAGCCCCTAGTGGCGAGAAAGAGAGGACAAGATTGCGGGCTGGGGAGGACGAGGACGAGGAGGAGGAGTTTAAAGTGGATGCTGCTGACGATAGTGACGGCGCGGATCCCGGTGACGAGGATGGGAACAGGAGCGCTGACGCGGCGCGGGAGAGCGAGTCGCACTCCAGATCTACTTTTATCTGAGCCACGACGAGGAGGACTATACATGTGGCTACTATTGAGAGACCGATCAGGATCATTACCTGTTATTCGGGGGAGGATCTTGTGTTAGCAGTCTCGGTTGCATATAAGAGTGTGGAGAATGGAGGTTGTATGTGATTGTGGGGGCATGCGCCACGAGAGAAGAGTGTCTTATACACCGGATACTGATGTATGGGACGTATGAAGGAGGATGGGGGTTGAGAAAGAGAGTATGAGTGTGAGTGCGACTGAGGATGAGAGTGAGGAAACATACCGCCTGCGTGCGCCATCCGGTCTGCACAATAGCCGCCTTGCGGGAGTACTTGTTGACGGTGTTGATGTAGTTGCCAAACCCCATGGCGAGGCACGCGACGGCCAGGAGCCAAAATATCAAGCCCAGCGGCCTGGCCATGCGGAGCTCCACGTCGGTGGGCTGGGACTTGAGGTGAAATGATAGGGTTATGGCTACTGATACGACGGCCATATAGATTGATAGGCGGAGGTAGGAGAGAAACGTGCGCTCATTGGCGGCGTGGTCCCGGGCGTCGGAGGACTCGTTGGGGAAGAGCAGCGGCCCGAGCACCGGAGTTGTCCAGAATGTCGTGCCGGGTCCTATGCCGGAGAGGTGATGATGCGGGCGATGGGGAAGGGAGTCTGAGGGAGAGTGGGCGGGGGATGTGCACGTGGATTCGACGTCGACGGGAGCGAGGAGGCCGCAGCAGTAGGCATCGCGGGCGCGGACGCGGCGCTGTGGGCGGGACGAGAATAGAGATAGGGCTGGGACTGTGGCCGGGGCCGGGGCCGGGGCCGGGGCTGGGGATGGGGAGCGAGACGTAGACGGAGATAGGGACGGCGAGGGCGCATGGGAGAGCGAGACTGTTGATGCAGTTGAGAGCGTGTCGCTTCCACGGCGGTGGCGGCGATGGTGGTCGCCGTTGCGGCCGTTGTCAAGGTCATGCCGATCGTGGCTGGCGACGTCGGTGGGCATGGTTGGGTGTGGGTGTTTGGTAAGAAGTTGTTCGCTATAGTGACAGACGCGGAAGCGTAACTGGAGAAACGACGAAAAGAAAAAGAAAGGTGTTTTTTTTTTCTCCCTCTTTTTGAGCGACTGATCGTCAAGCGGCGGTGGAAGAAGCATCTATGACTTGTGGAAGTCGGTGTTGGAATTAAGGTTGTGCAGCCGGATCGAGGGCCGGGAGACGGCACGAGCTGAGCAAGGGGGGAGGGGGGTTGGAAGGTGTTTTGCGCAAGCAGCGCGCAGGGTCCGATGACATCGACTGGGCGGCCCCGGATTCCGATCCTATGGGGAGGTTCTGGGCTCTCGGCCAGTTGGCAGCAGAGCCGAGCGGCTGCTGCTGTGTCTCAAAGTCTCAAAGCACTGTTACTTTAATTAAATACTTTGCCGTTTACAGTACTCCAACCAAGCACTTGATGTGCAACCCTCCAGGGGTCGGTCCGTCGCAGGGGCGCCACTCCAGTGTCTCGATATGCACAAGCTCTGAAAATAACTGCCTTGGACGAGGGACTAGCCAGATGGAGCACAACAGCATCGTTCTACAGTAGCACAGCACAAAGGATGAGCCCTGGAGGGTCTCGTCTCCCGAGGTTGGCGATCCACAGCAAGACCGGCAAGCGCAGTCGGCTGTCGGGCGTACTGGGGTCGAGCTGTCCGGGGCGGGCCCTTCTCCGCACCACAGCATCGCAGTGCCGACCGTCGGCAGGTCCGACCTCGCTCCTTCCCGTCGTCACCTTGGCACGCCTACATACCTACCTTGCTGCTTTTCTCTATCCCCTTCCCTTTGCCCTGCGACACCACAACTCCAATTGCCACAATGCCCGACCCGCGTGGCAGGGCCATTGCCGGCAAGGCCAGGCGCTCCAGCCACGACATTGCCTCGTCCTTTGCCGCCAGCGTCCGCTCCTCCTTCCTCTCCTCGTCGCCCCTGGCCCAGGAAATCCTCGCCCGAGATCTCGCCGTCTGCTCCGACGACGACCAAGATGGCTACAGCACCGACGGCGACGACACCGGTTCTCTCAATGGCGGCAATGTAGACCCCAACGCCGCCGCTCAGGGCCCCGTGCTCTTCACGCAGCCCATCGACGGTGTCGCCTTTGGCTTTCGCCGCCCCAGTATTGTTCTCGACCAGGGCGGCCCCCGCGCCGGCGAGGCTGTCGTCACAAACCGCGTTATCCGTGAGCAATCGCGCCAGGCCGAGCGCAGCCTCCTACGCGACAACCACATCCTCCCGCCCAAACATGCTCGCTCGGGCCGCCAAGGCGTGCTATCTTCCGTCTACCGCCGCCTCTTCAGCACCAAAGTGCCCCTCGACGCCTACGACGACAATGTCGACGAGCCTGGGCCCTGGCCTTCCTCCCGCAGGCCATCAGAGACCTCCCCTCTGCTCGCAGGCCATGCCCGCAACGGGCTGTCCCCACCTGAAGATGTTACCAACGACCCGGCCCTCCTCAACGAGCAGTGGCAGGCCGCCGTCGAGTCTGGCAAGATCCGCACCACCTGGCAGCGCGAGGCAAAAACCATCGCCACTTATTCCCGCTCCCTTATCGTCACCTTCCTCCTTCAGTACAGCATCAACATTGCTAGCGTCTTCGCTGTCGGCCGTATAGGCATCGCTGAACTAGGTGCCGTCACTCTAGGCTCCATGTCCGCCAACATCATCTGCTACGCGCCCATGCAAGGTCTTGCCACCTCGCTCGACACCCTTTGCGCTCAAGCCTACGGCTCCGGACACAAGCATCTCGTAGGCCTGCAACTCCAGCGCATGACATACTTCCTTTGGACACTCATGCTACCAATTGCAGTCCTCTTCTTTTTCGGCTCGGATGTCCTTTTGCGCATCGTGCCGGAACCAGAATCTGCCGAGCTCGCGGGTCTCTACCTCCGCGTCATCACCTTTGGCATCCCAGGCTTCGTCGCCTATGAAGGTGGAAAACGGTTTGTCCAGGCCCAGGGCTTGTTCGTAGCAACAACATACGTCCTTCTCTTCACCGCACCGCTCAATATTTTTCTCAACTGGCTCTTCGTGTGGCATCTCGGCTGGGGCTTTATCGGTGCACCCATCGCCGTGGCACTGATTCAGACACTCAACCCGATTATGCTGTTCCTGTACGTCTACTTCATTGACGGCTCACAATGTTGGGGCGGATTCACAAAACGCGCCTTGAGCAACTGGGGACCCATGGTCCGCCTCGCGCTTCCGGGCATGATCATGGTAGAGGCGGAGTGGTTGGCTTTTGAGGTTCTCACCCTCGCCACAAGCCAGTTTGGCGCGGATTACTTGGCTGCGCAGAGCATTCTAGTTACCTTAACCTCGACGACGTTCCAGATCCCATTCCCTGTGTCAATCGCCGCGTCAACCCGGATAGCGAATTTGATTGGTGCAAGACTTGTTGACGCTGCAAAAACTTCGGCCAAGGTGGTGAGTTGCTGCCTCCTATCATATTCTCCTCCCTCCATCTTTTCTCCAGCCGATTTTCTTCACTTCCATAAGACTGGCCCTCGCTTACAGCTTGTCTCTCACAATGATAGGCCGTAGTTGCAGCAGCTTTGATATCCCTCCTTAACACAATCGTCCTCTTCACCCTGCGGCACTCCCTGCCCCTCCTGTTTACAGACGAACCAAGGGTGGTCTCGCTCGTCACTTCCCTGATCCCCCTCTGCGCGGCAATGCAAGTCTTTGACGGCATGGCTTGCATGGCACACGGCTTGCTCCGGGGAATTGGGAAGCAGAGTTTCGGCGGTTACGCAAACTTGCTGACGTACTATGTCGTTGCGCTGCCTATCAGTTTCGGTACGGCTTTTGGAGGGCTTGGATGGAAGTTGGAAGGCTTGTGGCTGGGTGTCACTATCGGGCTGGCGATGTAAGTTCTCTCCCTATTTCTTGTATCTCTGTGCTTCTTCCATGCTTTCTCCCGCCCCGTTTGCGTAATTTTCTCGACCTTGACCTATTCCGTCTTGACTTTTTGTCATTCGGCAAACTAACCACCTCCCTCTTTTCGGATATAGTGTCGCAATAGTAGAATATACATATATCTATAAGTCCGACTGGAACCAGTCGGTCCGCGATGCGGAGCGGCGCAATGCCGCTGGCTGAAGGCAGGTACTTGGCATCGAAGTATAGGCTCGATAATCAGTTGTCATGGGAGAAAACCAGCGGAAATCATATCACACCCACATAAAACAGCATAGTATATACATTTAGTGAACAAAAAGCATTGCCGTTGTGGATTTCCAGATGCGATTTAAGAATGCTTGCTTATTGTACAGTATGTGCTATCGTTCCTCATTTCAGCACTCTGGATGGTCATGGTATAAGGCCGTACCGCCTGTACTAGTGCGTGATGCAAGCACGCCACAAAGAAACGAAGTCAATCACAACATCAGGGCCAGAACCCATGCGACGATTTCTTAAACCAGGTATCACTAGCTTTGTCTTGACCAGAGGCTTCTCTTTTTGGATGTTCTATGTCTTGTCATATCTAGCACAATACAGCGACAAGAGCCACATAGGCAAACCATGCAGCCTGAACACAGGCCTCTTGCCCAACCTCAAGCGGATCCTCTCCCCTTCTCCGCTAAAATCGACCTGCCTTACCCCTGAGCACTTATTTGCTACCCTCCCATTCAGGGTTCTAGATAATGTGTTAGCAGGTGGTCCAAAAGCAAGTTAGTGATGCAAGGGGGAAATACTTACCTTGCGCAGAATGACCAACCCCTCGAGGGTGCTGCTGAGGCTGATGTACTCATCATCCTCGAGTTCAGCACGCTCTCCGTGCGCTAGAAGAACGGGAGTTGACTGGGTCTGCCAGCCTGTGATTGTCTTGGGTCGACCAGCCTGTCCAACCACATCGACGGCCTGACCAACGCGCACGTTGACCGTGAGCGGCTGCAGATTCTCGTCGAGCGTGACCAGGAACCGAGGGTGCATAGCAGTTACTAGGAAGTAGAGCAGGTAGTGTGATGAGGATGTAATGAATGACTTGGCGTCAATCATGGCAACGAGTACAGTTAGGAGGCCTGCCGTCGATACACGCGACAGGTTCTGGCGGTCGGTGTGGAAAGGGTTAAGCGACATCGTACCCTTGCCCATGTGCAATAGTCCCTGCGCGATGCGAACCATGAAAAGCGACTCCTGGTCGCGGTGGTAGTAGCTCGCCAGTTGCCTCAGCAGCTGCGCCAGACGAGCATTGTTTGTGCCGGCACCCAGCAGACCCATTGCGAAGATGGCATTGATAGCGACATCATTGTCAGTGTCGTGACTGTATCTTGATAGTGTGTCGTAGACCTTCATCTGGGGGTTGCTAGGGCTGATCAGACCCATAGCAAGGGGTACGGCGCGGCGGATGTTGGCCTCGCCGTAGTGCATCAGGTGACCAAACTGACGGAGGACCATCTCTTGTCCGATGTCCTCGCCCATCGCAACAAGCGCAATACCCAGCACAGCATACGCCTGGAGAAGCTCATCGCCCTTCTTCTCGTCTGAATCCTCGATGTGCTCGTTGCAGATGTGGAGCAGCTCCTGAATCTTGAGCACTGCACCAGTTCCAGCCCAAGCACAGATTTCCGCTAGCACAGCCGTTGGTCTCGCCATGGGGTGGTCAACAGCCTTTAGCGTCTCGAGGATGACATCAACCTCTTCTTGGCGACCAAAGTAGAGGAGACCGAGGCCAAGAGCGAGGAAACGAGTCCACTTATCCGTAAGAAGCGTCTTCTTGTCCTCATCTAGCAAGAGCGTTACAATAGCTTCGCCGATCTCGGGGTTGCCAGATCCCACAAAGATCATACCGCACGCCAGCGCAGCCATTGCAGGAATCTGCATCTCATCATCTGAGCTGTTGATGATTGGAAGCAAAATCTCCAGGAGGTCTTCCCTTTGCGACCCGGAATAAGACAGACCGAGACCCATAATCGAGGCTACGCGAACCAGAGGGCTCTTATGCTCGAGCTTGTCCGAATCGCCTAGCAAAGCCAGAGCAGGGTCACTGTCGACGCGGACACCAGAGTTCATGATGCCAATGGCCAGCATGGCTCCGGCCAGGATTTGAGGCTCCTCGGCATAAGTGAACTTGTCGACCTTGTCCAGACCATTTTCGACATCCCACATCAGCAACGTGCCGAGCGAAGCAACAGTGGACATCATACCCTCATCCTTGGTCTTCCATACCCAGCTCTCCTTCTCCTGCTCGACAAGCATCATCTTGTCCTGACCGAAACCGGAGTTGACGAAAGCATTGACAAACGCAGCCGCAAGATTGTGACGCGCAGAGTCCAGGTTGGTCATGCCCGCAACTCTGCTGCTCTCTAAATGGCTTTTGTAGATGTCTTCCGTAGTCTTGGGCTCGAGAATATTGAGTTCCTTACCGAGCGTCTTGAAGTACTCTGAAAGCTTGAGGTTGCACAGCGCTTCGTCGATCTCGGTGCTGTCCTTCTCGTCCTCGTCTTCTTTCTCGATGTCGAGCCAAATTTTCTGGCGACCGATCATGAACGCGAGCTGCTTCTTCAGAGCTGGATCGGACGCGCTGTCGAAGTCGGACTTGATCAAGGAGAGGTCATTGAGACGAATGGCAATAGCCATGGCCTGTGTGTGCTCCTTGTACGTCTTGTAAATGTCGTGCGCTACGCGCAGGAAGTGCTCGTTGTCTGGGTAAGTGAGGAGATTCACCATGCTGGCTAGGTACAAGCACACGCGAGGGTAGGTGTTTTGGTCAACGAACTTGGGGAGCTCCTCGATGATCTCAAGTTCGCTCATCAAGTCTACAGCATCGGCCTCGGCATTTGACTTGAGAAACAGCGGGACAAGGATGCGTGCCAGGTCGATGAGGTCCTGCACCGCCTCGTCTGCCGTGACACGCTTTCCGAAGACCTCGCCGATCTCGAGGGCCAAATGCCGGACGTACTCGTGGCCCCATGATTCAATGTCCTGGGATTTCGACTGCAGTCGGTAGTTGAGTGTATCTTGGCGGCCCTCATCCGAGAAGGTCATGCCAATCACCGAGAGGACATCGGCAAGGGCGGATTTGTCGTCTCCCTCGGGCCAGTCGTCGTAACGCTGCACAAGTGTCTCGTAGTGTGGTCTGAGGAACTTGAGCGGCTTCGGTACGGCGGTCATTGAGGATGTGGATGTCTTAATGGAGGTCTTGATGGCCTCAAGGGCTGGTTTGTACAGCGTCGCATCGGATTCCTGTGAGGTGGTAGGGATAGTGTTAGCACACTTGGGAATCTGCCGCATAGCATAGCAGCCAGATCGTCTCACCGTCAGACGCTCGACGAGCATCTCAAGCTCGCTCTTGAGCTGCTGATCCTCTTCACTGAGCTCCTCCTCGGCTATGCACAAACATTAGCTTGTGCTGCTTTCGTGCAGCGGCGCCGCGGTCGGCGTGGAGGGGTAGCTCGACGTACAGCCAATCTTGTCTTCGTCCTTCTTGCCGTTGGACTCAGGCTCGCCATCCTTCTTCTTGGCATCTTCGGCCTTGGTCTCGACAGCCTTGCTCTTGCCCTTGTCGAGGGGCTTCTGCGCGTCGTTGTCTTGCGCCATGGTCGATGTGGCGGGCTGTGTGTATTGACCCCAGCGACTTTAGAGAGGCGGGATCGGACCGAGGGCAGCAGGCACGGCGCTGCTGGGGGAAGGTGTCTCGTCGGCTGTGGCGGCCTCTGTGGTCTGGAGGGAGGCCTTGTCCAGACGGGGTGCAAGTATGTCTTGAAGTTGGGGATATAGAACCGGCAAGCTTGGAAAGGAATGGAATCGGGGATGTGATGATGCAACGCAAGTGTCGCCGAGTTGGTGGTGTGCCAGCTAGCAACTAACTATGGGGCATGCTCAACGAGCTGCCGCAAGCAGATGTGCAGGCGTGCAGGTGCTGAGCGCCAGCAAGTGGCAGGCTGGCTAGGCGGGCTTAGCAAGGCTCCGGGTTACGCGAGGCTCTGCCGCCTAAAAGAGGGCCCTTGCACGCAGTGCCGGAGGGGCACGCGGGTACCTGGTACCTCCCTCGGTCGGCGATAAGATAGCTCTGCTCACCCCTTCTCAGGCGCCTCTTATCGCGATTTTATTTTCTGATCCTTGGTGGGGTTCCAGGGACGTCACTGCAGTTGAGCCGCCAAGGGGTCTCTCAAGGTGTATCATGAACTTAGCACCGCAAAACCGACGACAAATTCCCATCAAGTAGTCCACAGGATCCACGTATACACACAAAGCCTGCTTTTCGAGTTTCACCACGGTGCCATCCCTCTTGAACAACTCTATAGTGCTGAAAGAACGATCCCAACTTCATCCCCATTCCGCCTCTGCCACCAACATTCGCCAACATGAAGCTCGATTCCAAGGCAATGCGCCACCTCACCGCGGATGACTGGCGAGTCCTTCAAGCTGTATGACTTCCAGTATATCCCCTTTCATAGGAAAACACGACCAAATCACTTAACACTGAACCTCCATTACAGGCTGAGCAAGGCTCCAAGAACCACGAACTAGTCCCAACCCCTCTCCTCGAAAAGATAGCCCGCCTCCGCGGCGGCGCTGGTTCGACCCGAAAATCAATTTCAGCCCTCGCAAAAGTCGGCCTCATCGCCAAAGTAAAAGAGGCAAAATACGACGGCTACCGCCTCACTTATGGCGGCCTAGATTACCTCGCATTACACACCTACGCCTCTAGAAAACACATATACAGCGTCGGCACGCGGATCGGGGTTGGCAAGGAGTCCGACATCATGATTGTTGCTGACGACAAGGGCACACAAAAGGTCTTGAAAATCCACCGGCTGGGCCGCATCTCGTTCCGCACGGTGAAGAGCAACCGCGATTACCTTAAGAACAGACAGGGCGGGTCATGGATGTACTTGTCCCGGCTGGCAGCGGAGAAGGAGTTCGCCTTCATGAAGGCCCTGCGGGACGAGGGATTTCTTGTGCCCGAGCCCATTTCGCAGAGCAGGCATACCATCCTCATGGACTTGATTGATGCGTTTCCACTGCGGCAGATTTCTCAAGTCCCCGATCCGGCAGCGCTGTATGCCGAGCTGATTGCTGTGATCCTGCGTTTGGCCAAGCACGGCCTGATTCACGGCGACTTCAACGAGTTCAACATTCTACTCAAAGAGGAGCGCGAAGAAGGGGCTTCAGGCACAGACGATAGCGCCAAGGTCACAGTGACACCAATCATCATCGACTTCCCCCAGATGGTGTCGATGGACCACGTCAATGCTGAAATGTACTTTGACCGCGACGTCGCTTGTATCAAACGATTCTTCGAGCGACGCTTCCATTTTGTCGCGACAGAGCCGGGCCCTTTCTTCAAGGACGCGAAGAAGACTGTTGGCAAAGACGGAGCCACTAGACTGGACGCCACAGTGATCGCTTCGGGATTCACAAAGAAGATGCTGAAGGATCTCGAGGCTGCCATTAGGGAACAGCAGGAGAGCAGAGGCGAACAGGGCGAAGATGGAGAAGACCCATCTGATGACGATGAGGAAGACGACAATGATGAATATGAAGAATCATATGGATCCGGTGGCGAAGACGGAGATCAGCAGGGTGATGCAGAGAATTTACCAAAGCTTGAACAAGGCGAGACAAAAGGAGAAGCTTTGTGAAAATCTGCTCAGCCGCGCTCCGAGAAGCTTGCCATTTCTGGTGCGTACATAGCCACGAAGTTCTGACACATTTGCAATTCATGATACCCAATAGATTTGTGACACACTTAAATTTTGAGCAATGGAATGTCAGTTCGTACAATTTGCATGTGCAACCACAGAACAATGACCTCACGATGTTACAATTATTACCCTGTCTACTCTATCAATGCACACTACGATTAAGTCTAATCTTTTGATCACCCATACCTGGAGGTATAGGATCGTAAACATGCCACTCGATAACAATGAGATATTCCCAGCTATTTTCACCTGATCCCAAGAAACAAAAGAACCACGCAGCTCGCTTTCAAAGGTGTGAGCTCACGTTACCATGTGATGCTTCAACATGCTTGATCAAGTACCAGCCCCTTGACACCACAATAGAAAAACCTTGAATAAAGCCGCGGGACCAATAGGCACCCCAAGAAAACAAAATGATGTTGGCAGTCAGATGTGCCTGATCTGACCTAAACGCGGATGCCACGGGCCTAAATCATGTGGTATTGTGCAATTCCAAACAAAACAAAAAACAGATGGAGGCGTCAGTTGGCAATCATGAGGGATTCTACAAACGAGCGCCGCGGCTTTTTCATTTAGTCTCGTCAACAACTTTGCCAGGTGAGGAAGCGGAGGTCCCATTCGCGATCGTGGGGCTGTTGGCTTGCATAGTGACACTCTCGCCGTCAGAATCATTCTCCGAAGGTGTGACATTGGTCGTGACAGACGAGCTTACACTGGAGACGTTGTCAGTATGTGTCAAATCAGATCAGAATAGATGAAGGGCACTTGCGGTGCTTGGCATCCTGTAGAGGCTTTTTCCTCGACAGAGCAGCTGGAGAGGGAGCTGCTGCGTTGACCACTTGCACATCAAACAACATAGTCAGAGACAGTTGCTGAAGTGCGCACGGCTACAAACACTCACAAAAGGCCACCAACACCACTTCCGTTGCCGCTGCTACGCTTCCAAGCCGGCTGGTTGTAAATGGTAGGGTTCATGCCGACCAGAGGAGTACCATAGGCGCCAACATTGTACTCGTTGGTCCGGAATTGGCGTCTCTCGGCAGTGATGCGCTTCAGCTCCTTCTGCTGAGGGGTATCGGCATAGCGAATCGAAAGCTCGTTGCCAGTCTGACCGAGCTTCTGGCCCTGGTACTTGTGCATAATCTCCTCACAGACCTCACGGCTCTCAAAACTAGAGTGGATTGTCAGTTACACTGCATGTAGCGATTGAAGGTCAATGATGAGACGAACCGAGCGAAACCGACACCGCGGCTGTTGCCGAGGTGGTCGCGAAGGATCTTGCTGGAAAGGATGTTATAGCCGTTGAAGATCGTACCAAGTTCCTGTCCAAGAATGAGTCAGTCGAGTCACATGTGATTCGGAAGCGTAAGATCTCGTCTTCGGTGTAGACTTGCCATCTCGGTGGTCGACTTGGGCAGGTTTGAGATGTAGAGGTTGGTCGAGCCTTCGTCGCCTTCGGCCTTGAGACGGGAGTTGAAAGACTCCTGCCCGTCAAAATACTTGTTAGTACCAACCGGAGGGATACGTAGACAGCATTGCGTGGGCTTGATGATGCGAACCCGTGCAAAGCCAACTTCATACCCGAGGCGGTAGAAGCCACGGATACACTTCTCCGAGTCGCGAACGTCGAAGAACTTCGCGAAACCGAAACTGTTGTACAAGTATGTAAGCATAGAAACAAGCGACTGTGAAGCAACAGGGACTTCAGAGACCTACCCCTTGCAAGCACCTGTGGCAGTATCAATGATTGCCTTGGAGGTCTCGACCTTTCCGAATCGTTCGGCGAACTTATAGAGGAGGTCATCATCCGTAGTAGGGTGTAGGCCACGGATGTAGACGTTGCGATTGCCGGGGATGTGATTGATGAGACTCTGCTCCAAAGACTTCATATTCTCCTGAGGAGTGAAGACAGCCGGGACAGCCGTAGGAACAGCGGGGTCCTTCTTGAGCAAAACATCAAGATCACGATCGATTACGGCTGGAATTGCATGAAAGCCCTTGGGGTGCTGCATCGCCGCGTTCGAGATGAGTTGCTGAGGAGAAGGGGTCGTGTAAGTAGAGCGATCAAAGACAGCCACACGACTCGCCTGATCACGAATAGCAGCGTTTCCAAAGAAGGGAGTCGTGGGAGCAGACCCGTTGGTCGAGTACGATGAACGACGGTTCGCCAGCGGAGGAACCTCCTTGGAGACATGCTCGGAATGCTCGTGGATGGTTGCGGGGCGGCCAGGAGTCATGGGAAGCAGACTGTATGGCATAGGGAAAGGACCTTGGGCGCTCTGCAGGTAAGGGTTGAAGAAAGCATTGCTAGGTGCATCTGTGTTTTGGCCAAAACCAAAGGGAGCAACACCAGCCGAGGGTAGGGCTGGTGCAAAGACGATCTGACCATCCGGCATCTGAATGTAGGGACCACCGACACCAGCCATGGCAGAGGCTTGACCAGGCAGTGGTCCGTTGATGCCCATACCACCCATCTGGGCGACTAGGGAGTTCATGGCGGCGTCCGCGTGGTTCTGAGTATGGCCCGAAGTAGAAGCAGCATCATGCATAGCACCGTGGTGAGTCGTCATGTACGCAGGGGGATGAAGAGCCTGGCCATGATGAGCAGTAGTCGAGGTGGGGTTGCCACTCTTAAGGCCGTAAGGGTGCTCAGCGCCCATAACGTGGTTCGGGGGATACATAGTCATCTGTTCATGGAAATAATGTCAGTAGTGGTAACTTGAGACTTGTTCGTGGCCATGAGTTGAAGCCTTTGGGGTTTTTGAACTTTGTGGATCGAAAGGGACAAGGTTGCGGATGGGATGGAAAATGCTCGATCTCCAGGCACAGGTAGTTGATAATGAGCAATTCTATGTAGTAGGGATGGATGGCTGTACCTTGACAAAAGTAGTCTACGATGGAATTCAGGTGGATCTGGGAGAATGAAAATTAGTAAAAGTCCTATGTTATCTGAAATGTGGAAGGGTAGTCGCCAGAGCTGTGTGCCGGTGCATGTTATGGTATGGGAAAGATAGATGAAAGGAAGGACATCGAAATATAGCCATGAAGTATATTGGGGTACAGGAAGAGGAGTTGGGGGCCGGGACACCGGCCAATGTGCGGTATAAACAAAGCACAGAGAAGGTGTCGAACAAGCCAGACAAGGTCGTTTACCTTGCTGAGGGGGAAGTGGCCTTGTTTAAGCTGTTACCAAAGGGTGGGTTATCAAGCGAGTGGTAACAAGTAAAATAGAGGAGCTAGACAGCAAGTTGGACAGTGCCGAAGTGATTGTGTGTGTGTTTTTGTGTGTGTGTGTGCTGGGGACAGGCTGCTGGATGACTTGATGCTGTTCGGGGGAGTCGAGCGGATGGGAGAGAGAAAAGTGGAAGTGGGAGAAGAGAGGCGTGCAGGGTGGAAGAGTGAGATGTACATGAGTTGCGAGGGGAAGTGATATTCTTACCCGCTCGAGAGATTGGCAAGGACGATGAGCCGACGTCCGATATGGAAGTTGCGATGTGCTTTCTTGGTGCAGGCAGTTGCGATAGACTGGCTGACCCAGTCTCGATGGGGTAGCAGGTTCGTGATGCAGCTGCGTCAGTACTGGCAAAGATAGGATGGACAATAAGGAACAGGATAGTCTGCAAAGGATAAAGTCTGAGGATGTCTCAATGGCTAACTCGAAGAGATAGAAATGGAGATATGTGCAGAATGAGCAGTTATGGTGGTGATAGACAGACGTCAGTCGATGGTGTATGTGCCGTTGTGGCTCGCGATGGTGATCAGCCAAGATCTCAAGGTGTTGACAAGGTGTGATCCAAGAATAACTACTGTCCATGTGGTAGATCAATAAATAGCACAGCAGGGCACAATAAATAGAATGCGGCCGCCACGCTGTAGATCTTTTGCAAGGGAGCCAGCCACCTGGGTGCTGGGTGCTGGTTGCTGTGGTTATTATGTTCCGATGCCTCAGTCGTCGAGTGGGCTACGCGGGTGCCTGGCAGCAGTCGTGTGAAGTGAAGGTGAGTTCCAGATGAACATCGCAGCCAGGCAAGGTACGCCTAAGTCTGGGACTGCCCTGGGGCACGAGCCTGAACAGATGCAACCCTTAGTCCAAGATTCAACTATCTGTTGTCCACGGGTCGTACTCGATCTGCCTAATCAGTACTGCTAGGCAATCGGAATGCTAAAACATTTCTTTGGATACTCTCTCCGCGTGTATGTCACACTGATCTGCTTCGCCCTATCGAGATGGGGTTTTCTCACTGCAGACGCCCGAGCACATTCGCAAATCCACATCTGGAATTTTTCGATACGGGTTCTTCTATGCCTAACACGTTAGAGATATAAGCAACCACACTACGACCTGGGCCATCGTGTATAGTCATGAAGCTTTTGAATAGATGGTCTAAATACTATAGGAAATATGTGACAGTGTATATGATGTAAGTGACCCAAGATGCTTAGGCAAATCTATTTGCATGGGTAGCGAGTTTTAAAGAGCCAGTTCCACCTAATGCAATGGTACGGACATGAGTACAACCGCCACCCGAAGAGAGAATACCCACCACGCCTTTTGCGCCGATGCAACAACATCAACAGAATGATACAGTTGTAGACCACGAAGGCAGACACAAGGAGACGTTTCGTTGTCATGTCGATCAAGACCACACATCCTCCTGCGAACAGTTAGCTTTTGCTCTATGTATTGGCAGGCGAGATATTCATTTCTGGGTGGACGTACCTGGTACTGGTTGGAGGCGCGCATCGACTTTACTATTTCCTCGGCCTTGGACTCGGGGACACCACGCTCCTCAGAGATGATCTTGACGAGCGTAGCTTGCACCTCACGAGCCATGTTGGCAGCATCGCCACACACGTAAATGTTGGCCTTTTTGAGGAGGAGCTCGTTGATGCGCTTGCCTTGCTCCTTGACTCGGTGCTGGACGTACACCTTCTCGGGGCCCTCTCTAGAGAATGCATTGATAATTTCGAAGTTGTCACCCATGACTTTCTTGTACTCTTCCCACTCATTCGAATACAAATAGTCCTCGTCCCGCCTGCGGCAGCCAAAGAAGAGAATGGTCTGGCCAACAGTTTCACCGTTCTCTACCTGTTTCGCCCTCTCCTGGATGAACGCGCGCATAGGTGCGACACCAGTGCCGGGCCCAACGAGAATCACAGGCCGCGAAGAGTCGGAAGGAAGCTTGAAGTTGGAATGTCTGACGTGCACAGGAACATGGATGCCATCGTACTTGTTGCGGGGCCCCATGATCTCGTAGGTAAGGCCATAGGCTTCAGGGTTGGGGTCGCCGTTCTGCTTTTGCTTGAGAGCAAGCAGATAGTTTGTGGCAACGCCCTTGAACGGGTCCTCACGACCAGGGATCATGACGTTCTCGACGACGGCTGTGACAGAGATCTTCTTGGGCTGAACCAGTGACGAGGAAGAAATGGAGTAGTATCTGGGCTGGAGCTTGTTGAGACCTTCAACGAAGGCCGAGAAGGGGATGCTCGGCCATTTCTTGCCGCCACTGACAACGCTCAGGGCTCTCGCGATGGTGTAGTTGCTCTTGCTGATCTTGTCCTGGAAGTATGTCTTGTCACTACCGAGCTTGGTCATCTCGGCGTGGCTTTCCTCATCGGGAGCGAAGGCGGCGAGGGTACCGAGGAACTGACGGGAAACGGGAGCGCAGATCTCAAGTTGGTAGCGGATGATGGTGTCGTAAGTAGTCGGCGTCGGGAAGGGTACCTTGGCGGTAGGCTCGAGAGCCTTGATGCTGATGACGGTGTCGCGCTTATCAGTCATATCGAGCACAGCCAGGAACTCGTCAACCTCCTTGCCAGGGTTCGTGGGCCAGATAGCGATGTGGTCACCAGTCTGGTAGGTGAGGTTCGAGCCGCTAATATCGATTTCCAGGTGCAGGCAGTTGCGGTCCTTGGCAGTGAAGAGTTCCCGGGATTCAGTGATGGGAGCAATGTACGGGTTGTGCGAGTTGAATGGGCCCTTAGCGGTACCGTCAAGGTGCATCTTGTTGGGCTCGCCAAGGTAGACTTCGGGAGAATCCTTGGTGAGGCCCTCGCGTTCAGAAATGCCGAAGATGGGCTCGTAGACGGCCTCACGCTCCTCCAGGCCCATCTTCTCAGCAAGAGCAGCCCACATGGGCTCCTTCCACGCCAGGAAGTCCTCCTCCATAGTGCCAGCGCCATCGTCACCCTCGCCGGCTTCGCCGATACGCTCAGCACCAAGTTTCTCGAGGGCTTTGTTGACATTGCGAACCATGGAGTTGTAGTGCTCGTAGGTATTGTTACCAAGACCGAAAGCGACATACTTGAGGTTGTCGAGGGGCGGATCGCGACCCTCGGAAAAGGCAACTCCCTCACCAGAGATAAACTCAAAGAAGTCTACGGCGTTGTCCGTCGGTTCACCTTCACCATAGGTTGCGAGAATGAAGAAAACGACCTTGTCCTCAGGAAGCATGTCAAGATTGTCAAAGTCGTAGTCCTCGAGGTCGGCAACCATGGTGTCCAGTCCGAAGCGGCTCTTACCTTCCTTGGCGAGACGCGAGGCGTAGTCTTCAGCAGTACCAGTCTGGGAGCCGTAAAAGATGATGCAGTTCTTGCCCGTTTCTTCCAGTTTCTCGACAATGTTTCTTGTCTTGCCGGCCTTGACGCCGTTGGCATTACCGAGAGAGTTGGCATAGGGGTCCTTGGGCACGCCCCAGACTTTACCCTTGGTAAAGTAAGCGGCGGTACCAGCTAGGATGACAGAAAGGACCACGAGGTCCAGACTGTCGAGGCTCGCCATGGCGACGGTCGTGTACGTGGGGGGCAACGCCGCGGCGCAACGAAGATTTCTGTAAGGCTAGGTCGTGGTGGTCGGTTGTGGGAATGAGAAGACGATGATGCTCCAAAGCCAAGGCTGGGGCAGAGAAGAGGACGACGAGACAGCAAGGTTGAGATGACGAGAGCAAGACTCTGTTGTCGAGCGGCGGCCAAGGAGCAGATTTAAGGGAAAGGGACAAGGGGCGGGAAGTTGACACGACGGAGGAAACGGCGTGGTGGGCAGCAGCGCGAGACCGTGGGCCGGGAGGCGGACGGGGATCGACGGGTCAGACTGGATGGCGCGGTGCAGGACTGGAAAGCAGTGACCCTTGTTTCTAGTCTCGATTACAGCGCTGTACCCTGAGTTGGAGGGGCAGGGTCGCAATCCCGCTTGGCTCGGAGTTGGGATGCGAGTGCTTAGTGGGGTACCGCAGATGGGGCGGAACCGGGAGCCCTCGAAACGTCACAAGTGCTCGCGATTGTGCGTGTCGTTGAGGCGGCCAGGCCCGGAGCAGTCCGAGCACCCTCACGAGCCACAAGTAGGGCGGCCCTTGCGGACAGCGTGTTGCGCACTTAGTTACATAGCACACAAACCTCGTACTCGATGTATGCTGCAATCACTTGGTGGCCCAAGCTGGTCTTCAAAGACGTCTTGGGTATGCAAGCAGGTCAGGTGGTGGTAGACGACACTCCCCACATTCCGAGACACAATACCAGCAGTAACAGCAGTAATCACGACAACCAGCCCCCCTCCACCTCCCAAAAATAAAAATAAAAATAAAAATAAAAATAAAAACACAGCGCTTCTCGCGCCATCGCCAGCATATCTGATCATAGCATAGCACGCAGATGATAAGCGGAAGGTCACCTCAGAGCACTCGGGTCATCTCGGGCCACCAGACAAGATGCTCACCATGAGCCAAGAAGCTTCCAGATTCACTTACCCAGTCCGACAACGGTGCCCCCACCTTGACGGGTTCGGGGTCGGATTCGTTTTCGTTGACCACCCGCGCCGGCAGATCCGCGGTGTCCGGACGGCGGTCACGCTCGACAATCAAAGCGGACCCTGGCCGGTTATGTGCATCAGTTCGAGAATCATCAGAGAGGCACGGCTCACACAGCGTACAAGCAGTCATCGGCTCATTTAGAGTGGGAGATAGATTAGGGGTTTCTAAGTGCGAGGCATGCCGAGTCGGCGGCTCTTGAGCTCCTCTGGCGCCATCACATGCCTGATCTGCTGTTTAGCCTGCTCAGATCTGGTCCAGTCTCCAACGGGAAGGGAAATAAATCAACGGAGGAAATCTTGCATAATCGGGAGCCCAGCAGATGACGACGACTATACCAAGCCACTTGTTACCAACATAGTAGCTACTGGCACCAGACGTTTCTTGTCCTGTGCACAACGCATGACATTTACTGCAGCCTCTTCCTGCCCGCTCAGTTTGCACAATTGAGTGCCGGATGCTGTCGCTGCCGCTGGCGTGGGGATCCGTGGTTGCCACGTGTGGCTCAGCCGTTCGATTCGTTGCGGTGGGCACTTGGGCGCCTTACGCAAGATCCCTGCTGCTCAAAGGGGCAGAAACGAAGACCCGATCGTCCGACACCCCGAGGTCGACGCGACATCGGTCCAAATGATGCGTGGATTTGGGGAACAGATTCATGCCGTTTTCGCTTGACTGGAAACACTGGATCAGCCGAGCCTCTCTCTGCCTCTCTCTCTCTCTGTGGACTCAAGGGCTATGCTGACCGCTATCTTTAGGCAGTGGCTTGTACAACTCGGGCGTTCGCACCACCGGGGCAGGCCACAATGCAGGGCATAATACTGCAGTAAACTATCTCGGCGGCTTAGGGAGGCAGGGCTTCTGCTAAGGCTGCCGTCGACCTCGAGCTTAGGAGGACCGGCATAACAGACCAAAGCCGTGTTCTTCAGCCTGTGTGTCTCTGCAATGTCCTTACCGCGAAGGTCCGAAGTCGCAGTAGCACACACGACACGACAGCCATGCACCCCATCGTAAACCTCTCGCATGACCGCGTACAGCAGAACGTAACGACACCACACCGTTGGTGTGGCTCGTTGCACAATGGTGGCCCGGCCCGGGCATCTGTGACGCACTTCAACTTCTGGTGCATCTCTCCGATGCAGCCGATGCACGTATCTGTTGCGACTGGTGACGTCGCAAGTTGGACAACTTGACAATATGGATCGGACAGCCTTCAAAGATCCTAATGTTGGCCTGCAGCTCGCCACTAACTCACCTCAGGCTTTGGCTCTAGTCCCAAAATGTTGCGTCTCCTATCGCGCCTAGGGTAAGGTTGCAGGGCGGCCGTTCGCGCGAAGCTACGCGAAGTCGCGAGTGCCGCTCGCTACCTTGGCGGCAGATTTCTTGTCAAAAAGCTGTTCGGAACGTCGGAGCGGCAATATCCGTTGCCTTCATGCTTAAGATTATCCCGTACTTGGTTGGGGCGTTGAACTTGGTCAGCCGTCATGATCGAGAGCCTCTAAAGCCGGGGCCGCCGGAACGGTGATTTTGCTGTGTTATCTTGTGTCAACCTGAATCTCAGCAATAATAATAACAACAACAACAACATTCGTGCTCCTTAGCTAAGGCAGCGGCCGCGAGCTACAAATACAGATCCTGGTCTGCGCAAGCGTGTCATTACGCTCTTTCCAGCTTTGTTTTCGTCCTCATCCACTAGCTATAGTCACTATATTATGACCCGGGCCAAAGTCACCTCCTTTATATAACACACAACACTTACTCTATTTGCCCTTTTATTTTTGTCGGCTCGATTCGAGAACCGCCTAACGCGACGTACTACCGGGCATCATGGCCATCGACAAATTTTCCCGCAACGACAGAGATATGCTGGGCCCCGTATGCACCGCGGAAGGGAGGGATGGCAAGGAATTCTCCTTTGTAGTTGGCAGCACGAGATCCACAAAACAAGACCACGGAATGTCCATGGGTATAACAAGTGCCTCAACCTGACCGTCAAGAACTTGAACTAGAGTTAATCATGGGCTATGACACCCTTGTTGCCGAGTCGGGATTCCGTGGGACGCAGCGAGATGTCTCCTCGTGGTTCTTGTCCTCGCTCGGGGGAATTACCGAAACCCGAACTAAGATCCAAGGCCCCTTACCCAGATCCTCTCCTCCACACTGTCAGTTGAAGATGGGCAGCTAAAGCACGGGGAGCGTGTGGATGGCCACATGCCGGCGGGCTGGCCAATGGCGGGCCGCTCCACGGTGCAGAGCGGCCCTCTTCAGGGACGATAGAAGGCGGGAACGGCAGGCTGGGAGCAAGTCTCTTTTTTTCGACAGCCAGAGAGTCCACACACCAGGCGCTGGCCTGGGTTCACCATCGTCAGGACCAATCCTTGCCAGCAGCGCGACAGCCAATCGTCCTGCTGTTCCTCGTCACCCATGCTGCTGCCGTCCACTGGTATTGTCGAGCGCGGGCCAGGGGTCGACCTCAAGCTCAGGGCACCGCATTGAACCACCTCCGACGACATACGTCCCTCATCACCTCCACCAAGCCAGCCTCGACACCGCCGTGCCTTCTCCCTTTCCCTTCTTGCAAGCGCCGGACAATGGGCCCTGCAAGCCAACAATGGGTGAGTTGCCGCCATGATGCATCAGATGGTCACCCTTTCGTTTGAGACGAACCTTCCATCCTGCCAGCTGCAGGTCGCAATGTATCTGAAGCACCGGTCGCGGGCACGGTTTGCTGCCGCTGTTCCCCCCGGGGAAGGGGGGGGGGGCACACCACCAAGATCCGGGACCCGCGCCCTGCCCTTCCGCCCGTTGGTTTTCGAGCCGACCCCCAAGCGGTAGCTGTGCTTGTGCTCAAATGTGCTGGCCGGTCGTGAACTATGCAGCAAAGGAGGAAGAACCGCGCCAATGCCCGTGGCGCTCTCCTTGCTTCTGCAGTGCCTTGTGATGCACGAACTTGTTGTCCACGCACGTCCACTCTACAAGTTGCTCTAGCTGATAGCAGTGAACCTGTCGTATAGCTCCGGCCCCGACGCAGCCAGATGCGCACCTGCAAGACTCTCCCACTTACCAACATCATCGACCGTCTTCACGCCTCAACACCCTCATCGACCAGGAGGCAGATGGGTGGAACCACAGCCAGCGACACAGGAGCCCCGACTCGGCCGCCTCGCGCTCCGTAGTCCACTCTCGCGAATCCTCGATAGACAAGGCTTCATCGAGTGGCTTAGCCGGCATCCCAGAGTCGCCCCGAGGCTTATCTTCTGCTACGTCACCAGGCATCCGTAGCGGTATCCCCCGAGTTGGCCTTGGAGGAATCATCGAGCGCGTGGTTGATCCGAAATCCGCAACATATGGCCACCACCGACAGACATCGATCGTACACGGTATACAGCACTCGAGAAATGGAAGCGCCAGTTCAACGTCTAGCCCTTTGAGCCCGCAGATGATTGCTGCGGCGGGGACTGGTTATCTGCCTGAGCGTCCAGACACTCGAACACTGAAAAGGCTGGAGTCGGAAGTTTCGATCGCCTCAATGAGCTCCAGAACTCCAACTGTTCTCACTGGCACCACGGCCACCAGCGGCCCAGGTCAAGCCACGGACCGGAACATGTCCATCTCGGAGACCATCGGGGAGGGGACTGTTCGTAGGAATGAACGCAACCAAAGCAGGACTCGGCGTGACCATAGGCAGCAGCAGTCTCAATCGGCGAAACAGCCGCAGCCTAGGGAGGAAGCCCTTCCATCCGTGGGGAACTATGCGCTGACCGTGTTATTTACTGCGGTATGTCCTACTACTGCTACCTGATCGAATCCGTCACATCACTGACAGCATCTAGTTCACTGCGAGCGCTGAGGAGAAGATCGTGCAGTGCAATAGCGTTGTTCCCTTCGATCCCGAGCCGAACATTCAAGCAATATGTGGGCAGGGCGCTGATCCCGCTTTTGACCAGTTCATCGTTGCGTTGGCACAGCTAGCCAAGCACAGACCGAAGCCGTTAATAGATATGATCATGCTCTGGCGGAGAAGGCGAAGCGACGATGCAAACAAAGCACGTGCCGAGCTGCAGGCGCTCAAGGCAGCACAAAATCCGGCAAACGCGCTTGTGCGACGCAATACTGAGCCTCTACAGATGATGGTTGGGAATGGTGCCACCGCCGAATCCATCAAATCACCTACGCAGGAATCGCTCGCTTCCAAACAGCTGCATACTGCCCAGGCTGAACGACGATCCAATGTCGCCATTTTCATACTTTGCCGCGTCCTATTGGAGATCATCAGCCAAACCACGTACGAATGCATCGGGAAAGAAATGGAAGACAAGCTGGAGGACATAATCTTTGGCCAATTGACCATGGCTGATCCAGAGCTGCTGCACTTGTCGGCTGTAAAGATGACCAATTGGAACATATTCACACAATTGCTTGGCGCTATGAGCGACATCAACTTTGTTATTGTTGGCCAGAAGTTCCTGACCGCTCTTGAGCGTCTGCAACAAGATGCTGCAGCACGAAGTCCGGCTATACTCAACCGGCAGTTCGATGGACATATGGAGCTGATTCTGGGCGGCATGAAGCACGTTCGTATAAAGATCGAAAAAGAATCTGACTGGGAGAAGTCTTGCACTTTTCTCGTCAATCTTGGTCGTCTCTTTGCCAACTCTCATGGCCAACGGGTCAAATGGGCATTCTGCCATGCACTTGAGAATTTCCTTCTTCCCGTTGCAGCCAATGCCACTACTGCGCACCTCACCTCGGCGCGATGGGGTGAAGTGATCAGTAACATCAGTCCACGGTTGGCGCAGATGTTCGTGAAACCTCGCCATTGGCATACAGCGTTTCCCCTGACAGCTACCATGCTTTGTGTCTCGCCACCAGAGACCTTCAGTTCTCAGTGGCTGCAGCTGGTGCGACCCTTGCAGGCAAAGCTCAAAGATCGTAGCACACGAGCAGTCGCCCTGCAAGTCGTGTCAAGGTTGCTGTGGAACTACCTGTATCGCTGCAACGACACTTCCACTCGTAAGCTGGACGAAGTCATGCAACTCGTGTTGTCCCCCCCACGACGGTCATTCACACCGGTGGACATTACACCGGCAAGTCCTGTAATTCAGATGATCCGCTTTATCGGCTACAAATATCCCGAATACTGCTGCAAAAACATCATCTTCCCCCTGATCAACGCCGAGCTCTTCATGTCGAACAAAGAGCTCAAGGTAGACCAGCTGGAGCCGGACAAGGTTGTCCTAGGCATCAGGGCTTTCCTTGCTATGCTTGCTGATCTGGAGAAGCGCGAACATGGAAGACCACCGTTCCCGCAGCAATATCCAGTTTTTGCAGCGGAGCGAATAGGCTCAGCTTCCCCTATGCCGACTTCCATGCGAGGTATCTCACGTCCTCAGCCATTTTCGACAGAGGAAGACGATAGCTCATCCAAACCTGTTATGACGTCTAATCTTTCCGAGGGTGTCCTAGAGTGCTACAAGAAGTTCTCAGAAATACTGGGAAGAATCAACATCATTTGTGATAATGCATTTGGTGGTCAAGCTGCTCTCGACGAGAAATTCAGCACCTCATCAGGTCCCAAGACTCCTATGTCTGACACATTTAACTTCACCAGAAGAGAGGAACAGAACCCCTTGGAGCAGAAGCAGTCCTTCTACGACCTCTTGCATGTCGCAGTCCAAGCGCTACCACGCTGCCTGTCGGCTGAGATTCCATTCACACCCTTGATCAACTTGCTGTGCACCGGTACCGCCCATGTGCAAAGGAACATCGCAGAGTCTTCAGCACAGTCGCTCAAGTCAATTGCGCGCCAGTCGTATGCCCAGCCTGTAACGACAGGTTTCGCGCGATTTATCTTCAACTTCGATGATCGGTACTCGACAATGTCAGATGGTGGCATGCTTGGCCCAAGCCATATTGAGAGTACACTGAGACTTTACGTAGAGCTACTGCAGATCTGGCGTGACGAAATTCGGCAGAAGACCAAAGATGCCACCTTGAACTCAAGCGACCCCAACGGTACTGACAAGCGTGGCATGCAGCTGGATCTTTCCAACATCTGGGCGGAAGTGGATTATGTCGAAGCTAGAGGACTGTTCTTCCTGTGCTCGCAATCCCGCCGCGTGCGACACTTTGCCATCACAGTCCTTCGGCTGATTACCGAATTCGACGAAGCACTTGGCAAGAGCGGATCAGAAGAGGCGGGGGACGACCGCCTGATCAATATCTTGGAGACCAAGTCTAAAGAAGTAATGAGCGTCAAAGACGACCATCTTTCCCTGGCAGAGCGCAGCCGACTGCAAAAGGGCATGCAGAACGGCAACAATCAAGGGGCGCTCATCGAGCTCTGCACGAGTGATGTATCGTACGATACCACGCTGTGGTTCAAGCTATTCCCAAACTTCATTCGCATTGCTTACGACCGCTATCCGTTCGTAGTCACCATCAGTCGCGACCTAGTTTGTGAGCGAGTCCTCCAGATGTTCCAACCAATCATGGAGCTTGCGAAGCCGCGTCGTGGCGCCTATAATGGTTCGGAGCCTGGCAGCGGTCGATTCCCGGCAAGGTCGCCTGCAGCACAGACAGATGTTGTTGTAGAGCAGTGGAAGCTTTATTTGACCTTCGCATGCACGACACTGGGCGACACAGGCAGCTCAAGCGAGCGGCCATCGCAAGACAGTCAACACTCACGTAAAACATCAAAGCTTACCGACAAGATTGTTTCTGCGCGGACACTGTTCAAGTTCCTAACGCCGTTACTTATGGCGCCATCTGCACCAGTGCGCGATGCTGTGGTGCTCGCCATGGGTTCCATCAATATCAACACATATCGCGCTTTGCTTGAAGACCTGCAGGCCCAAGGAGTAAGATGCAATGATGACGCCAGGAGTCGGCTGCACCAACGGGCGAACAGCGGTCCACGGCTGAACGACAATCGGGTCGATCTCCTCCGTACGGAGCTCACCCATGTATACAAGCTCACAGCACACTTCCTCAAGGACCCAACTGCGTATAACGATGACTGGATCATGAACTATCTTTGCTCATACACCAAAGACCTTAAGCTCTTCCTTATGGATGAAGAAGTGCAGATGAACTGGGATTACCAAACTCTGCGGCGGCATTACTGCGGACTGATGGAAGAGCTTTTTGAGGGTATCAATCGCACCGGTGATCCTTCAAGGTGGATGACATTCGAGTCACGGAAGTCGTCCTTCACGCTGATGGAAGACTGGTGCGGGTTCTCGCCCAACCAGCAGGCGATCAAGGAGCGGGAAGAAAGCATCAGGCACTCAGTCATCAGTTCGCAAGCTCTAGGCGAGCAGCAGACTATCTCGGCTTCGATGGAGATTGAGAAGAGTCGCCTTCGAACCGCAGCCCTCAACGCAATGGCAGCGCTTTGTGCGGGCCCAATCAGCGTAACAACAGAAAGCGGCGTCGTTTTGTCGTTCGACAGCCGAAGGATGATCCAGTGGATTGAGAGCACATTCGATTCTGGGAGTGACAGGACGAACACCAGCGGTAGACGGGCTCTGAAGAACATGCTCGTCCACAACAAAGAGTGGCCGTTCCTGCTGGATCACTGCATATCCAAGTGCTACACGGCCGAAGCCATGAAGGTGCAGGAGAACTACTTCGCTGTGGTTACTGACGTTCTCCTCGAGCATCCAGACTATCCCTCGCCAGCGTGGAGACTACTGGGACTTTGCCTCTTCACTTTGGGTAACGACCAGAGCGAGGTACGGTCAAAGTCTGCCAGAGTGCTCCGCGTTCTAGAAGAGAGAAAGCAAGCTGTGCGCGGCACAAAGTTGCGCGACTTCGACGTCAGTATATCAGATAAGACAAAAGCTGTGTACAAGCTTGCACAATTCGAGATCTCGATGCGTCTCGCGAAGCAAAATCCCGACATGGCTTTCCATATCTTCTCCGAGTTCTCCTTCCACTTCAAGAAGTTGGACCAAGGAGCACAACGCAACGCGATTGCGGCTATTCTCCCGTGGATCCAGACAATCGAGCTACACATCGACCCTAATGGCGGTCCTACAGCACAATCTTACGTGCTCCTGGCTAATCTACTCGAGTTGACGATCAAGTCTAGTGCTGCGTTGCACAATGAAGTGCAGGCTTTGTGGCAGGCGCTTGCGACTGGTCCCAGCCCTGGCAATGTGCGACTCATCCTAGACTTCATAATTTCGTTATGTCTTGAGCGCAGAGAGCAGAACTTTGTCGAATATGCAAAGCAAATTGTCGTCTTCCTGGCGAGTACGTCCAGCGTGTCTGACAGCAAGGTCATCGAGTTTCTGCTCCTGCAGATCAGTCCTAAGGCGATGGTGCCAAATGAGAAATGCGAGACGAACATTCCTCCACCAGACATCATCCAGTTGCCATATTGCGCCGACCTCTCCGAAGTACTTCCCATCGGTCCAAAGCAAGCAGGCCTGTCTCTCGGACAATTGTCTCTAATCCTCCTTGTTGACCTAATGGTGGCGCCGATCCAGTTGACAGCTGAGAGCCTGCCTTTGCTGCTCCATGTCATTACTGTGCTGTGGGATCACTACACTCCCCTTGTGCAGGAGCAGGCTCGTGAGATGCTCGTGCACTTGATCCATGAGCTGGTTATTTCCAAGCTCGACGATGACAACAACACCGCTTCCCCAGAAACCAAGCAGTCTGTCGAACATCTGATCGAGTCCGTCCGCCAACACGAACAGTCCGTTGTCTGGGGCTATGACGACAACAACGGCAGGGTTGATGACCGAGAGCATAAGGTCCCGCCTGGCATGGAGAAGTTGGCTTCGGAAGTTGTCGAGACGTTCGAAATCAGCTTTCCCGGAGTCAAGGAACAGTGGAGCCGTCTAGCGCTCACATGGGCAACATCGTGTCCCGTCCGACATGTGGCCTGTCGGTCATTTCAGATCTTCCGTTGCATCTTAACCAATTCGGTTGATCAGCTTATGCTGGGCGACATGCTCGCACGACTGTCTAACACTATCTCGGATGAGGACACGGAGATCCAGGCATTCTCGATGGAAATCTTGACTACTCTCGAGGCTTTGACAATCAAGCTCGAACCAGAACAGCTCATTACCTTCCCACAGCTGTTCTGGACTACATGTGCCTGCCTGGACTCGATCAACGAGGTTGAGTTCTTGAAAGCTGTGGACATGCTGAATGTGTATCTCGATAAGCTCGATTTTCATGACCCAAGGGTTCGCGCCGCACTGCTTGATGGCCGCCCGCCTGGCTGGAGAGAAGAGTTCGGCGGGCTTCAGCCGCTCTTGTACAAAGGCCTGAGGTCATCCGTCTGTCTCGAAGCAACCCTGAGAGCCTTGGAGAGTCTAGTCCAGCTGCCCAGCGACCCGCTCATCGGCGATGACAATCGCTTATTTTTCGCCGTCATCGCCAATTTCCCGCAATTTACACAAGCCGTGGAGCAAGGGTTCCTCTCCGATGGCTTGCTTGGCACAGTTCAGATACTGCATGATGTCGCAGAGGCTCAGGGTCTGGGCCCGCTTTATGGCATATTGGACGACCTGGCCAACAACAACATCACATCAGGCGATGAACTCCGCGAGGAGCTGTACGCGGCGCTTCGGGAGTTCTTCTTGCCTCAGCTGGATCTTGAGATGATCATTATGTTGATGGGCTTTCTGACCAACAGCAACTCCTCTGTCAAGATACAGACAATGCGACTGCTCTGCGTCATTCTGCCACAGATAGATGTGCGGCGCCCCGACATCTCCGGCCTCGGGTCCGATCTCATCTCACCACTTCTGCGACTTCTGCAGACCGAATTTTGCATGCAGGCCCTCGAAGTGATGAACTGCATGATGAACATGACATCAACACCGATGGATGATCTGCACGTGCGCATGAGCATGACGCACCCCTCTGCAAAGGCTACCAGAAAGGAGTATGACCGCACTAAGAGCTTGTTCGGCATTCCCGAGGAGTCTGGGTGGGCTGTGCCGGTTCCAGCTGTCAAGACTGAGAACACGCGGCACAATGTGCATCAGGCTTTCTACATTTGCCAAGCAGACGTTGGTGAGGGGCTGGCGACTGAGCCCACGCCAACACCTGAGGTTGAATTCCACACAGATGAGTACAATTTTGGATATTTCGACATGTCCAGTCGTAGCGAGAGCATAATATCTGACGACACGCGTGGTACTGACTACGTTGCGGATCTTGTTACCAAACTTGATAGCCTCGATGATTTCTTTGACGACATGTCCCAGACGTCGCCTAGCGATGGACGCTCCTCGCGCACTGTTACTGAGTTCAATGGCGACGGCTTTGAGAATGGTCCACAGCTGTATGATGAGCAGGTGCTACCTATCCTACAGCAAGCTTCGAACAACACGTCGTTCCAGAACGGCTTTGTTGACCGCCCAGTTATGACGCGCAGTGATACTTCCAACACAATGACGCCTGGTGCATTCAATGCTGGACTCGCCATGCGCAGCACGGCCGCGGCAAGGCCACTGATGCACTTGCGCTCCGTCACGAGCCCATCGGCGCCTGCATCGTACCAAAACCAGATTGGGGACCTTACCTCGGATGAGGAGTACCCGGAAGACGTTCTTTCAGATGGTGACGAAGACCTGCGGGTGGTTTCAGCCGGCGGGTTGCCCAGCGCAAGCAGCACCGGCTTCGGCATCGGCACTGGCCCCGGGAGTGGTGGCAGTTTCGGCTCTAATCCTCCGGGCAGCGCGAGCGCCGTCAGCGACGCCAGTGGCTCCTTCTCGTTTGAGACCATAATCAAGAACACCAAACAGTCTACCAAGACGCACATGCGGCGCCTAACCGGTGGCAAAACCCGCGAGGCTGAGCGACAGCGAGACTTGTTCCGGACGAATGTGGGCGGTGGCAATAGTAGTGGTATTGGCCCTGCTTCTGAGCCTTCGCCGCAGGTGCCCAAGGTGCCTGATTCGTATCTGCAGCTCTCGGCGGCCGTGGGCCCGAAGCCTGCGACGCCATCGTCAGCACCGGGATCGGATATGCTGTGATGGGCGCTTGCTAGAGGGCCTACCCGGCTATGGATGAGAAGCAAGGGCATGTCTTGGACATGCAGATGAAGGGGAAACGTATGGATCGTATATTTATAATGTTAGTAGTGAGACATGATGGATCAACGACATGACGGCGGGTTTGGAAACGAAACATAGTAATAATGAAGATACAGGATACCACGTAGAGTCAGTAGATTGAAAGGAGAATTACACGGAATGGTGTATTGCTTGTATCGCACTGGGCATTTATTCTCTCGAGAGGATCAGACTCGAGACCTCATATCTGTACTGTATTCTCTACGTGTAACGTGAAGGTGAGAACTACATGAGAAGTAAACTTCTCAACGCCTATGAAGTATAACCTGGCTGCTGCCTGTGTGGTTGTCTTCAAGCTAGGGAAGAGCCAACATGAAGACGTGTGATATGGACACGCGCGTCCGCATGTGAAGACCGCGCGAACGTATCAACCAAGTTGCTCCATACTAGCGGAAATCGATTTCCCCCCTTCTCTTCCTTTCTTTCGTGGAACGCGAAGTTAGCATCTCGAAGGTGTTTCCACGCACGAGCAAGCAGAACTATGCTGACTTTCATGTCTGTGTGCCATGATTCACTATGTAATATCCGTGGAGTCTTTGATAATCGCCATGATGGAAGCGAGAATTTACTTGTGGTTAAATCGCCAGTTTTGTTCAGGAAAATTGCCATGCCTTCTAGATACAATGCCCATATTGTTCGATACCGCTCGCTGCTGGATATTGTAATGCTTGGTTTTCTCTTAATCCGACTCTTCAGGCTGCTTGTCCTTCTTCTTCTTGTGCTTCTTCTCCTTCTTCTCCTTCTTAGTCTTGTCTTTATCAGACTTCTTGGTCTTCTCTCCATCTGTGGAGACGACAGCGGCAGGGTCGACAGCAGCAGGGTCGTCACCCTCAGCACGTTCGACTACGACGGCGTCATCGCCCAAAGCCAACTTCTCGATCCCATCGCCGGCACTCCACCCACGTATCCTATCCTGATCACAAGTCTCCCATACCTGCTTGATCACAGCTTGGTATAGCTCCGCGTCACCAGCTTCCGCCGCAGAAGCCGCTCTCTGCGTGCGCAGCCAACTGACGACGCCAAATCTCGTGATGAGCGTGTCGCTCCCGCCTTTGATGGTGGTCGCGCGGTAAATCAGACGGAGGACCTGTGTGCGCAGATTATTGCCCATGTACGGATTACACGCGAGGGCGAAGACACGCTCAAAGACTTTGCGGCGGTGGAACAGGGCCAGATCTGCCTCGTTCCGGAGCGAGTCGACCAGGTAGGAAAGAAGCCATGAGATTTCGGTGTAGAAGGTGCCGTCTTCGCTGGGGCCATCGGAGACAATGGTGGAGAGCAAGGGGATGCGGTCGAGCGCCCAGACGGGCCCGCTGGTGAGGAAGAGGTTGATCTTTTCATACAGAGCGTGAAGTGGATTCTTGAGAACGTCAATGGCACGCGCGGCGAAGGAGAGGATGGTGCTGGGAACTGTGGCGCTGTCAACGGTATCGCCGCGGACAGACTCGATAAGCTCCATTAGCAGGAGCCACATTTGCTCGTTCTCCTCATAGGCGGAGTCTTTGATCTTGGCGGCCATTTTGGCAAGTGTGACAAGAGCCTCCTTGCGAATGCTGGTGTGTTCGGAGGCCAGGAGCCAAATCACTGACGCCGCATGACCCTCTTCGATAAGTTCTTCTGGGGCCTTGGTGGACCATTTGAGCAGCGCATTGTCTTTGATTGTGGGGATCGGCACAGACAAGATTTCCATGAGGTCGTCTGATGTGAGACCGATTTTAGGAATGTTGCGGCTGGTGCCATGCGCTGTGGGAGGCAAATCTCCTGAAGCCAACACAGATTTGGTAACAACGAGAGGTGCTGACTTCTTGAGGGTTGTGAGCTTCTTGGACAATTTCTCATCGCCCAAAGCAGATGCCCAGACCTCCCTCGTCGACCCAATAAAGGAGCTGGAGACACCAGAAGCAGCTGAGTGGCCAAGATATGCAGAGAGCAGCTCTACAAGGGCCTTGATAACCTTTTTGTCTGGAGGGGAGGCAATAAAGAAGGGCAGCTGCTCCGCGATAGTAGCCATTACAGGACTCGCTGTGGTTTCCTCCGATGGAGTAGTATCCTTCGCCAGCTGCTCCTCAATCTGTTCGAGGTACTTTATCGGTGAGCGAGAGCAACGCTCGAAACAATTGTCCAAAAAGCTCCAGATGAGTGTATCGACCATCTCGGAGTCTTTGAGAGCTAAGACGAGAGGCTCGAGCCCACGCGATATCGATGTGCTTTCAACAAGCTGGTTCTCATTGGCAACAAAGTCAAGGACGTCTTGCAGTCGTGCATCCGCAAGCTCTGTGCTGCTCTCAACATAGAGCTTGAGAAGTGTTGTAAATGATGACAGTTGTTTTCCAGCTGCCTTACCAAACCATCGCATACCTGGAGAGTACTTTGCTATAGTGCACAAGTGCTCGAGCTCCATCAGAGCCAGAGCAGCATCACCGCCCTCGTCAACTTTGCTCTCAACCCTCTCAATGGCTGCAGAGAGGATGGGCGACACGTCAAACTTCGCCTTGAGGGCCAGTTGTGGGATGGTCTCGTAATACAGAAGAATAAGCCGGCTTGCAGCCTCTTTTTGTAGCAAGTCGCCCTCACCGAGACCACGGTAAAGTGCTATCACGTCCTTTACATCCGGTATCCGTTGCTGTACATCATCAGTGAGTCGGCGTGAGGCCTGCTGCCACAGGGGTCCAGCGCTCGTGCTTGCTTCCCCAAACATCTCGATGATCTTGGATATCCGCTGCAAGATGAGCACAAGAATTCGCACAGCGTAGAATGAGATCAAATTCGACTTATTCGCCAAGCACCGTGTGAGTACTTTTAGCGTGAGCGGAGCTGGAATAACATTGCCGAGCAGAATATTCATCGGTGGTGGTGCTCTGGCATAACCTTTTTGGCGGCCAAAAAAACTTGGCACGGGCAATTCCAGCACGTTGTAAAGAAGTGCAGCATAGCCAATCCACGTTGCAGAGAGCTTGGGCTCAAAAGAGAAGGCCTTTTTGTGTAAGAAGTAATGCCCAACAAGTTCGGGGACGTTTCTTAAGGTTGCAACCAGCAATTCGCTCTGTTTTGTGCTCGACCACGGCCTCAACGTTTGAATAAACTCGGCAAGTAGAGAATTCCTGACAGGTATCTCGTTGTCAAAACTTGACATCCATGGTATGGTGTCCAGTCCTTGGTCCACGAACTGGTCGAAATCCGCTGGTGGTGGTAGCGCTTCGGGATCAACGCCTTCTGGGTAGTATCCGTACTGCGAACGAACAACACCACCCGAAGCATCTGTACATGCTGCGAGCAAGAACTTATGGGCTGTATCCTCCACACTGGGCCTGTCCGGGTCTTCTTCGGACGCCTTGTGGCTGTAGCCGTACAGGGATGAGATCCGGATGAGTGACTGAGCGTTCAGTAGCCGCACTTTTGCGTCCTTCGACAGCTTCTTGTCGAGGATTACAGAAGCGCGCAGAGTATCCAGTATTTCGTATATAAGTGCGGGCGGATCTTCACGCAGATTTCTCATGAGGGCAGCGACAACGTCTTTCTGTGACAGCAGGTCCCTCTTTGCTTCGACGTGGAGGTATTTGATTGAACTAAGCAGGAACCGAATCGCGTTTGTTCGTATGGACGGTCGCTTGGACGACTCGACACCATCGCCCAGATACCGTAGACCAATGTTTCGCGCAAGAGCCTTGAACGTATTGTTTCTGGCCCGAAAGATCGGTGCTGCCAAAGTGCCACTATCGACGCAGACTGCCTCTCGCAACAGGCGCAAAGTCGGCGATATGATAAAGTCTTTACCCTTGTCGGCCGCGAGGTTCTTAGCAATGAGCTCCTGCTGGCGTTTCTGTAGAAGAGTGCGACCAATGCCAAGGCCATGCGAGACGAGGTCGCCCTTGCTTGAGATGACCTTGAGTAGCAGCGCGAGGACAGCGGGGACAGCAGACATAACGCTCTCGTTGTTGACCTGCGCTGCCATGCTCCATGCCTCCATGAGATCGGGGAGGTAGACAGGGACCTCGTCTTCAACCTCTCTTGGCTTTGTCGAGGCAAGGTACTCGGACACCATCTGCAAGTCGTCGGGTCTAACGGTGTCGCCGCCGGCTATTATGCGATCGAGGATATTCTTGAAGGATTGGATGCCTACGATTATGCACAAAGAACGTCAGCAGAGTGGTGTTGGATGCGCACACGAGCTTGACGTACCATGACGAGCTGTCTGCATGTCCTGGTCGAAAGCAAGCAGCTGACGAAGCTGGCGCGAGTTGTAGACTTCCTCTGATGTAGGATTCTCGTGGACATGGTTTGTCTTTTGCCTCTTGCCGGCATTGGCACCGTCGCCGATGTGAGTCTTGCGCTTCGCCATAGTGCTGCCTCGATCGTCGCTTCTGATCAATATTTTGGGACTATCGCATGCTCAATGCGCCCGGACGGCTAGACAGTGCCCAGAGAAAGCACCGAGCCTATCCACGGCTGCAAGACGCTTTTCGTGTCCGTACAAATGGTTTGCCGAGGGTTTTGGCGCCGTCGTTGCTGCTGGCTAAGCTCGACTCTTTGACGAAAGCTTCAGGTTAGTCCTGCATTCTGCGACCAGTGTCGCATGCCGAATTCAAAGCGCAGTATCGAAGGGTCCCTGGCGCTGCAGCCCAGAAAAAAAATAGTGCCGCCAGCGACCACTCACAGCACCTCTCCACCGATGACGCCTGCCTCACAGGGGAGTCGGCGCCGGCGGTTCCAGGCACTTCGGGCAATCGCGCCCCACTCCCCACCCTTCCACCTTTAAAGCCCGGCGCACCCTTGCGTTTGGCGGCGGGCTCTCTCCAATCCTGGCCTGTGATCGTAGCCTTTCCCTTCTACACACCCTACCTTACTCGACCTCGTCTCTATTTAGTACACAACGATCTCCACGGATCTTGAGAACAACACGAAAAAATCATGGGCTCCGTCGTCATCCCTCACCTCAACACCGGCTGGCATGTCGACCAGGCCATCCTGTCCGAGGAGGAGCGCCTTGTCGTGATTCGCTTCGGCCGCGATCACGACCCAGACTGCATGCGCCAGGACGAGGTCCTCTACAAGATTGCCGACCGCGTCAAGAACTTTGCCGCCATCTACGTCTGCGATCTCGACCAGGTCCCCGACTTCAACCAGATGTACGAGCTCTACGACCGCTGCACAATCATGTTCTTCTTTCGCAACAAGCACATGATGATTGACCTCGGCACGGGCAACAACAACAAGATCAACTGGGTTCTCGAGGACAAACAGGAGCTCATAGACATCCTCGAGACGGTGTACAGAGGTGCGAAGAAAGGTCGCGGTCTCGTCGTCAGTCCCAAGGATTACTCGACCAGATACAGATACTGAGGT
The DNA here is from genome assembly GCA_031142775.1 of Microdochium paspali. NCBI lineage: Eukaryota > Fungi > Ascomycota > Sordariomycetes > Xylariales > Microdochiaceae > Microdochium > Microdochium paspali. Next base: position 754,305 of record JAVBIV010000007.1, read on the forward strand.
GGTGCCTGTTGGTCGTTGACTGTCTTCTCATTTCGCCACGATACCATCTGAGTTCTCCAGGCAGCGCGCCACGACCCCGCTGCTTCGGCGAGTCCTCTGGTAAAAGTGCTCAACGTCGCCGCAAAACTCGCACACGGCCAGTCGGGTGGCCAGGCTGCTGTTCCGTGCTTATGTATCAACAGCGCTCGGGGCACCACTCCGAAGCAGCAGTGCGAATCTGAAGAAGTCGGTCTTCGACGGGTAGCAGCCAGAGCGGAAGTAATTATCAGCCGCGCGGAGGAGTACCTTCCATGAAGTCAGAGTTGGTCTCACCTATCCTTCCACTACCCACATGTACATACCAGCTTACAATACCCATCTACGAGTTGCACAACCTTGTACCCAGGTCAAGGTGAACGACGGTCTATTCGCATAGCCGTCACCGACAGTATCAGTACGCATGACCGGCTCTTCCGTGTATGTTCTGCCGTGCCCTCGTGACTGTGATTTGATACTGCCCCAAACATCTGCTATATAGGCTGCCTGGCCTTACCACATACATCGGTTGTTTCTCAGGTCTTGTCGTTTTTCATGATCTGTGTGATGACTGCCGGGGGCAGAGAAGACATGATCACGGGAAACCTCACACTTTCAACAGGATAGCTGCGTAGCTGAGACGACCTTTACAGCCCTAATGCTGGATACGATTTTGTCTTCATCGGTGCGCTATATAGTTCCATTTAGGTAAACGCGATAAGTTCGCTTTCTTCATGATAGTCGTACATATTTTACATATCTCTTTGCAACCTCCCACTCAGCGCAGACTTCGTGCTGTATATACGTGTACACGTCCTCTCAACAATCCATCATGCATTCCGCCTATGTATCTCGCTCAAATGCCGCAATGGTCTATGATGCTGCTTCTTCAATGTACAAAGCCTTGCCCCATCCTTGCCCCATCCTTGCTAAACCAATCCAGGACTCTGCTGGCCATCGCGAAAAGTGACGCAGCCTGACCACTCCACTATCTTCCTCTTCTCTCATGCTGCTTCAAAACCTTGAAATGAACAAAATGCTTAGCGCAACAGCACCACCAGCAGCGGCACCTGCTGCAGCACCCTCGAGCGCAATGATGGAGACGTCACGCATTCTTAGCGCCACGACAGTCTGCTCGTCTGTTACTTCGGCTTTCACAGCGCGCCAGTACGCCGAGTCAATGAGGTCGTGCCATGACGAGGGGAGGATATTCTTGTGCATGGTAATGAGGGTGCTTTTTCCGCTGATGTTGCGGAGTGCGGTGTACACAGCACGTCGGATGGAAGAGAATTTAGAGGCGATGCTGTTGCTAGGAGAAGGCTGCGGTGCGGAGATGAGTGTAGGATCAGCTTGTGTTGTTATAATCGCTGGATCTTCGGGTTGTGGTGATGATGGTATGGGTGCCTCCACTTCTGTGGTAGTCGTGGTCGCCGGCTCGGCCTCTCTCGCTGTTGCAACAGGAACTACTCCAGCGGCAGTAGCGGCCGCCGCTTGCCGTGAGAAAGCCTGGTTGAGCTCACGCTCACGCTCCAGAGCCTCACGGACCTTTTCTTCAAATCCCTTGACAAGTCTCTTGCGCCTCCACGGCTCAGCACCAAACTGTAATACCAGGAACAAGAAGATATTCACGGCCATAAGGCCCCAGGTTCCCCATGTGCTCATGCGGCGGATTTTGTCGCTCCAAATTTGCTCCTCGTGGTATCTTGCGAGGATACCCGAGCTAAGCTCACGGTTGAGTCTCTCTGCCTCGCGCTCTGCGTCCTCAAGCGCGCTCGCGTTATCAGCCACTTGCCCCTCGAGCTCATGGTCCTCTCGGTACAAAGTGGTGAACCGCTCAAAGTCCATTGGCGTCCATGTCTTTTGCCGTGCTAGCAGTGTTGTCACCTCGCGCTGCGTGGCGGCCCGCTCGGATACGGCTGACTTATATTTTAGTCTCGTATCGTGGAGGTGTTTCTGAGCTTTCTCAAGGGAGTCTTCTAGTGTGGTGATGCGGTCTTTGAGCGTCTCGATCCCCGTATAGCCTGTCAGCTCGTTGATACGCTGCGAGGCGGCGAAGAGAGTAGTCTGAGCGCGATCGATGAAATTGGAGAGTGATTCGGCTACTGGGGATGTCTGAGACCTTATTGATGACGGAAGGCTGGGGTCGTCCCGTTTGGGGGTCTTGGGGGTTTGATCCTTCGGGGTTTGATCCGTGGCTGGTTGTGTGACGGTTTTCTCGGGACGAGTTGATGGGATGATCGGATCTGGAACTGGGATGGCTGGTGCTGGAGGTTTTCGCTCAATAGGCTTCGTGTCTGGGACCTGAGGCTTGAGATGTTCGAAGTCCAGATCTGTCAGGGACGGTCTGCGCGGTGCAGCTTGAGCTCCTGAATCTTTGCTCTGCTTGTCCTCGAGATCAGCCGGCGGCTGGCGAGGCGGCGAGCCTGACGAGAAGAGACATCGCTGGACGAGGCTTTGCTGGCATCGCAGACTTGAAAAGACCTGCGATGAGCTCAAGCACGTGGAGCTTTTACGGCAATGCTGTGGTGCTGTTGAACATGTCGAAGCTTGCCTGCCCACTAACCTCGGTAGTGACCGCTCAAGAGCCAGTATGGGGGACGTTGATGGGGCAGACCAGCACCCGAGCCCAGCGAAGGGCCTGGTGAGGCGAGACGCTGCCATTGGAAGGCTGCCCGAGGCCTGAAGCTTGACCAAAGGGCACCTGGTCGCTCACAAGGCTGTGTGCCGTCTCCCACAACGTTTGTACGCGGTGTCAGCTCGGGGACCGGGATTGAGGGGGCAAGCGGTTACGGAGCTGGAGGTGCAAAAGAGTGATGAAATGTCGGCGTGTACGAGGACAATGGAGTTCCGGGTGGGGCCGGAGTCTTCGGCCGAGCGCTCCTTCCAACTGCCGCCGCCCCAGAGCTCCGCTGCTCCAGATGTCAAGTGGACAGCTCGACGTAGCGCGGACGAGTTGTCGCCAATCACGCCGTAGCGACCTCTTCAACAATTCAAAGTCTGTTCTCATCACTGCGGATATGATTGGTTGTGGACAAGGTATTCAACAGTTGTGACTTGGAATGGAGACGCACAATGTGCTCATACATGGTTGTTGCCACGGCACGGGCCGTGCTACACACGGCCATATGTCCATGATGATGTGTCCAGCCACGTCAGAGGGGCTGGAGACACCATGAGGTCAAATGGGACATCAAGAAACGACTCCTACCAACCCGTCAAGACCTTAGGATGCATGCACTCTGGGTGGTGAGGCATCTAAGCCGCAGGGACGTTGCTCGTTGACCTGCCAAATTATTGCTAGCTATTGATCATTGCCATGGTAGCCGTATGCGCAGCATCGGAAGTCGTATCAGAGAGGCAGGCTCAAGCAACTGCCTGTGCATGGCCTGTTCCACAAGGTGACGCAAGACATCGGCTCAAGCGCGGCTGACAGCTAATGAATGACTGGGCATCTTGAATAGAGCCAGAGGGCAACCTGGGGCACGAGCCTAACTACTCGTTGCGCCAGACGAGGTGTCCTTCTGGCAGTGGGAACTCCGCAGCAGGAGGCGCGCCGCCAAGAGCGACAGTGATGCCCCTGCGCACGTACAGGTCTACCTAGTGGACTAGAAGGTACTTAGGAACTAATAGTTACTCAAAGTAAGTACTCCACAGGTAACAATTGAGCGCCCGCCGCCCAGGCTTGGGTCACGATCGTGGGTGCCTCGGCAGCATCAACGTGATCCGGGCGGTGGCTGCAGAAGGTTAGCGACGGCACTAGCTCACCTTAGGTCCACGGGTGCCGCCTCTGGTGGCTTTCACAGGCAGTCTCATGACTCCATCTTGGCATTGCTCATGTCTCATCACCAGGCGAGCGGGACACGTCTTGAGGTTTGTTTGGCCCAACTGCCCAGACTGATTGCGGGTGCCAACGTCGACCAAAGTCTAATAAGGTTGCGAGGTAGAGAAGACCCGCTTGGTGAGGCGTTCTGTTCACAGCAGCCGTGATGATGTGTGTTCCTTAAGGTCAAGTAAGGTTGAAGATTGGTACATAGCTCTCATAATTCGTGCCAGCAGTAGGGATTTGCCGCGATAGAAACACTCAATGAATAGTGTTTGGCCACGACCAGATGTTTGCATTTTTGCAGTTAACCAAACCTGTGTCGAAAAAGACTGGCGTCCCTATGGTCCAGGACTCCCTGCCTATGCCAAGAGCCCCCCAAGGTTCAATGTTGGTGTGTTTTATTGGCTTGAGGGCTGGGCGGCGATGAGACTCATCACATCCCAGTCTCCAGGGCTCCCGAAGGCGCCAGTCCAGAATTGCTGCAGCGCCAGTGCAGGCTGTCCACGGCCCCTGCCACTTCCACCACCACCACCACCACGACGCAGGGGCCTGCATGATGGCATCCGCGGGTCCAGCCTGGCCGTCATGTTCCTCCGCCTGCCTACTGTGTCTCCAAGACTCCAAGAAAACACCAAGACAAGCCGTGCGGCCACAGACGCAACTCCCTAGGCTCAGCTGATACAGTTCCCAAGCCGCACCGGATCCCGCTCGTGGCCTCTGCAACTGAGAGAGCCCCGGCCGAGCTGCTAGGTGCCAAGTGCCAAGCTCCCCCAACCTGATTCCTGCCTGCCTAGCCCTACAGCGTACCGGCCATGGTAGCGTGAGAGTGCTTAGCGTACTTGTACCCTACCGAGGTGCGTTCACCAGTGCGTAAGTAGCCTCCTGTCCCCAACATGTTGCTGGGGTCTGGCACCGGCACCCCAGCTGTCTCGGAGCTTGCTGGTTTCCCCATTTTTACTCGCGAGCAACAAGCCTGCGCACTCTTCTCTTCTTCCTTGCTCTTCGATTATCCGCCCATCCCCTCACCTCCTCTCAGCTACCAGAGCAAATCCAAAGATCATAGCCGAGACGACGCCCGGGCTCTCTTGCGTGGCTGTCGACAAGATCGATCACTCCAGGTATGTCATTTCGCTCAGCCATAGCGAAGCTTGAGCCACCAAGCTCCAAGCTTCCGGCTCAAGCTTCCCCACGCGATGCGCGTCATGCCTCTGGCTCGCCCGTCGCCAGATAGCAAGCCCGGAAGCTGTGGTATCACTCCTTTTCCGCGTACAAAATGCTGACAATGATTTCTCAACCCCTCAGCACTTCGGCTTGTCCTCCTTGAAATATTTCGCCCTTGTCCTTTGAATACACCTTCACTATCCTCCAACGTCGACCAAGCCGCAAACATGGCCAAGAACATAGAATGGCGAGAGTCTAAGCTGAGGCATCAGATCCTCCAGGCTAAGATGTCCGCCAAAGGGCCCTTCTCCATCGAGAGCCCCGGCGCGGAGGCTGTAGAGGGCGAGACCAAGCCTCGCCGGCACCCTCTGGCAGCCGATGGTCTGATCACCAAGCCCGCCGACGACATGACCACCGCCTTCGAGCTTCTCCGCGGTACCGTTGCAAAGTATGGTAACGCCAAGGCAGTAGGTTCGCGCCGTCTTGTGCGAACGCACCAGGAGACCAAGAAGGTCAAGAAGATGGTTGAAGGAGTTGAGCAGGAGGTTGACAAGAACTGGACCTTCTTTGAGCTGAGCGCGTATGAGTACCTTACCTACAACGAGTTTGAGAAGCAGGTCCTCAACCTTGGATCTGGTCTGCGCAAGCTCGGCATGGGCCAGGGCGACCGTCTGCATATCTTTGCTGCAACCAGTGCCAACTGGCTCGCCATGTTCCATGGTGCCGCCTCTCAGTCGATCCCCGTTGTCACCGCATACGACACTCTCGGCCAGGAGGGTCTGAGGCACTCAATGGTCGCCACTGGAGCCAAGGCCATCTTCCTCGACCCTCATCTCCTTCCGACCCTCGGCAATGTCCTTAACGACGCCAAGGAAGTGCGCCACGTCATCTGGAACAGCCATAACCAGGTCAATCAGAAGTACATTGACAGCCTCAAGAGCTCCTTCCCACATCTCACCGTCCTTAGCTTCAAGGAGCTCGAGCAGCTTGGCATTGAGAACACTGCTGAGCCCGCCCCACCAACTCCGGAGGATCTCTGCTGCATCATGTACACTTCGGGATCGACTGGTACCCCCAAGGGCGTGCCTCTGAAGCACAAGGCTCTCGTTGCTGCCGGTAGGTCATTCCCAATTCGCATATGTGGAAACATACTGATAAGGCTCACTTCTGTCCATAGTCACCGGTGTCAGTGTCGTCGTCCAGCCCTTCGTTGGGCCTGGCGATAGTGTCCTGACCTACCTCCCGCTTGCTCACATCCTGGAGCTTGTTTTCGAGAACGCTGCCTTGTATTGGGGTGCGACGCTCGGCTACGGAAACCCCAAGACCCTCTCCGACTCCTCCGTCAGAAACTGCGCAGGCGATATCCGCGAGTTCAAACCGTCCGTGCTGGTTGGTGTGCCTGCTGTGTTCGAGTCTGTCAAGAAGGGCATTCTTGCCAAGGTTGCGGCCGGCAGTCCGCTGGTACAGAACATGTTTTGGAGTGGTCTGAGTCTCAAGAGTAAGCTGCTCGCCACCGGTCTTCCCGGCACCGGCGTTCTTGACTCGATTGTGTTCAAGAAGATCAAGGAAGCCACAGGCGGCCGTCTTAAGCTCTGCATGAACGGCGGTGGTCCGATCTCCAAAGAGACTCAGCGCTTCATCTCGCTGGCCATTGCTCCCATGATCATCGGCTACGGTCTGACCGAGACCAGTGCCATGGGCACACTCATGAACCCCAGCGAGTGGACGTCCGAGTCAATTGGCGCCATGCCTGCCTCAATCGAGGTCAAGCTCGTCGACTTCGCCGATGCGGGTTACTTTGCAACCAATAAGCCGAATCCCCAGGGCGAGATCTGGATCCGTGGTGACTCGGTCATGGAGGAGTACTACGAGAACGAAGAGGAGACTGCTGCGGCTAAGGCGCCAGGCGGCTGGTTCAAGACTGGCGACGTTGGCGAGTTCGACAAGAATGGCCACCTCAAGATCATCGACCGCAAGAAGAACTTGGTCAAGACGGCAAACGGCGAATACATTGCTCTGGAGAAGCTCGAGTCGGTCTACCGGTCTGCTCCCGTGGTTGGCAATATCTGCGTGTACGCGGACCAGTCTAAGGCAAAGCCAATTGCGATTATCGTGCCTCTCGAGCCTGCGCTCAAGAAGCTCGCTGAGGAGAATGGCATCACTGGCAGTGGCATTGACGATCTTGTGCATGACAAGAAGATGCGTAGCGTCGTGCTTAAGGAGCTGCAGAACGCCGGTCGCGGAGGTGGCCTGTCAGGCATAGAAATCATCGAGGGCGTTGTGCTGTCGGATGAGGAGTGGACTCCCGAGAACGTAAGTGATGTTTGGACTTTGGGCAAGCCCGTTGCACAAACATAAACTGACAATTCGTCTTTTATAGGGACTTGTGACTGCCGCGCAGAAACTAAACCGCAAGGGTCTCCTCGCCAAGTTCGACAAGGAGGTCAAGGAGGCGTACGGCACACCGAGCTAGGGGGCGAGCCCTTGGCAAGGTCGGACGTGGGAGGCCTGGCCCGAAGAGGGTGTACAACATGTGTTTGTGTCTTTGCGTTGTTTTGTCTTTCTGTGTTTCTGTGTTTCTGCTGTTGCACTGATTCCCTCCAGAGGTTTTGCGATGACTGCAAGTAGTCGCAAGTAGCATATTTGATTGGCCAGATTGTTCCCCATGGGCCAAGTTTGGACATTGAGCATCCCAATCCCTGCCATCAGAGTGACCAGATCCTTGTCTGTATCTTTGCGCTGACAGATAATTACATGGAGGAGACGCGTCATGCTACGCCACGTTCGACTGGCCAGCTTCGAATGTTTCTGTGGTATTTTACTCAGTAGTTTGGCTGTATCCTGTGCTTGAACCGAGTGCTTTAGCGACGGCCCAGGGACATATGCGGGACATTAGAAAGGGCACCCGCCGACGTGAGCATGGAGTACGCCCTGACTGTCTCTGCTGATACCTTACCTTGACCTATTAATACGATGGTTCCCCAGGGCCGTTTTGCGTCTACTGCCACGGCAAGTACACGTCGCTGTCATGTCATGTCATGTCATGTCATGACTTGTCGGGGACTTTGGGGTGTTTGGGCCTGGCAGTCAGGAAGTCATTACATGGCAGTCAAGCACGAATAGCGCGGGTTTCCTTTTTCCAGGCCCTGGCCCTGGCTGGCCCTGTCTTCTCATGTCTAGTGCCTGCGTGATCATCCGTATTTTACGGAGAGTAATCCCAGCTAAGTACTTGGGACGGTCCCCTGCTCACAAGAGGACCCCTCTTACTCCACAAGGACGACGGCTCGCAGCGCTCGAGTCCGGTCTCCCCCTCCATTGCCAGTCCGACATCCCCATGCCTCGGCGCTTGCCCCTCATACTCAGTGTGCGAGAGAGCCAGCCACCTTTAGCAGCATCCGCATCAGCATTACTGGTATGGGCATCGTCGTCATCATCAGGGCCCTCGTCCCAACTCGATCACATTCCGCGCCCCCACACCTTGGGTACGTACACTGCGCACCTGCACCTGCAATTACCAATCGCTCTCTTAAACTAAGTTAGTATCCTATACCAAGCACTTACTGTGCAGCGGTGGTCGCGCGGAGCTTGCCTAGCGGCGACTGGATCTGAAGTCTAGCCCTGGTCCTCCTCCCCCGCTGTGACGAGACAGGCTACTGTATCTGGATTAAGGTCGCAGGTTTCGGGGCCCCGGGTACCCGTACCAGCAATTCTTCCCTCATCACACAGCCAGCATCACAAAGTCCAGTTACCTCAGTGGCGGGTCAGCGACCTGGAAGGCCTGCCTCATCCTGCCTGCGCGACAACCCTGCTGTTCCAGACGGCGCTCTCACCACCCCCCTCACCTGGCTTGCGCCCACTCTAACCAACTGCACCACCGTCGCTTTCTCCTACATCCCTCTTTCCTGGCATCCTCACATTCACGACTGCACTCCCGACTGCCCGCACCCGCCCGGTCTCGTCGCACGCGCTGTACCACCGCAGGCGCCCCCTGAATATCCGTCATTTGCAGGCACAAGCCCACTTGCCCTCGACAACGATTGCCGGTCAGTCCCCCCGACTGAGGAAGACGCCGCCAACTCGCACTCGACCTCTGGCTTCGCTCCTTTGCGTGATCCACTCCGGTCTTTCCGCTAGGTAGACCCAGTCCAGGCATTTTGCTTGCGCCGGTGACGACATCAGCCGCGGCTTCCACCACCACCACCACCACTACCACCACCACAACAACAACAACAACCCTCCATAGCCTCGACGGCGATACTGCTCAAGTTGAGCCCAAGCACATCCCCCGCCCGGCCATCATGGGCAAGTCGTGAGTCTGACTCTCCGTCGTGTCGTCTAGCAACGACACAGCGATGTTCATTTAACGCGGCAAGGCGCGAGCCTGTCCGACGTCTTGTCCCGGCCTTTCCTACGGACGCTTGCTGCTCGCATGATGGTCGCACGAGTCCCCGATGAGAGACTGACGCCTGTCGCTTTTTAGGCAGTCCAAGCTCTCCCAAGAGCAACTATCAGAGCTCCAGAAGTCGACACACTTCGACAAGAAGGAGTTGCAGCAGTGGTACAAGGGTGAGCAGAATCCTTGATATTTCAATGCGCTGCTCCATGACCGCGCCTAGCCATGGGCCAACCAATGCGATGTTCGTCCTTCACTACTGACCATGCTTTGGTTCAACGTAGGCTTCCTCAAGGACTGCCCCTCTGGCATGCTCACAAAGGAAGAGTTCCAGAAAATTTACCGGCAATTCTTCCCCTTCGGTGACCCGTCATCGTTCGCAGATTATGTCTTCAATGTCTTCGACGCCGATAAATCTGGCTCAATCGACTTCAAAGAATTCATCTGCGCGCTGAGCGTCACAAGCCGAGGCAAGATGGAGGACAAGCTGGATTGGGCATTCCAGCTGTATGACATTGACGGCGATGGCAAGATCAGCTACGATGAGATGCTCAAGATTGTGGAGGCGATCTACAAGATGGTATGCCGTAGTCCATTCCCTCAACAGGCACAACCTCTGCTTGTCCTAAAACAACACTGGCTGACACACTTTTGACAACAGGTCGGCTCCATGGTGAAGCTCCCAGAAGACGAAGATACCCCCGAGAAGCGCGTTCGGAAAATCTTCCGCATGATGGACAAGGACGAGAACGGCAGCTTGGATATTGAGGAGTTCAAGGAGGGTAGCAAGCGGGACGAAACGATCGTGTCGGCGCTGTCGCTTTATGACGGACTGGTCTGAACCGTTAGCCTTTTCTGTGCAACAATAGAGATTTGGGACAATGTAGTAGGCAACCACGGGACTCGGAACGACAAGACAAGAGCACAAGCCTTCAAAGGCAGTGAATGGGCGGATCACATCTCATGCGCGCGAACGTTAAGCCCACTTTCGTGAGCTTGACGTAGGTAGAATAACAGCCTTTTTTCTACACGGAGCCGGAACAAGCGAGTCGAATGACGAGAAGAGGCATGATACACATGGCTTTGTGGGTGGTGATTGCTTTGGCTTGCTGTCACCAAGCCAGTCTCTCACATACTAGACTAGCCGAGTCGTCATTGGGCGACACTGAGCAGACAAGCAAGGAAGCCTCGCCCGCTGGCCTCGCTAGTTGTGGGCGCTCAGCCTCGTGAGAACCTCGAACCGCCGCCGGTACGCAGCTTACTGTAACAAACCACTCCGCCAACTGTATCATGGCACTCGAATGGAGCAGAAAATCCAGTGGGTTGAAATGTGCTTGCTTGGATGGGTGGATTATCTGGGGGATGCTACTACTACTGCTACTGCTTCTGCGCGCAGTCGTGATATTGGCTTATGAACCTAATAAACAGGTACGTGTTGCGTAACGTGATATGGTGTGGTGTGGGGTGTGGGGTGTGTGTTGTGCTGTGATGCAATAAGGTGTGTATATCCCGGTAACCCCTAATACTCTCTTCTTCGTCGTGAGAAATATAAACATGAGTGCTTTGTCCCGCCTGTTGCCCCCCTGGTATGCCTATCGTGATACATGTATGTGCCTCTACTATTAAACCTCAAATCGCTGTGGTAACTCGTCGTCACTCGCTGAATCGGACCGCCATCTACAAGTTCACACAAAGGATCACCCAATGACGGCCTTCATACTCAGACTCTCAAGGAACCCGCTCAGGTCCTCCTTGCGCACCTCGACGACGCAGTGCTCGAAGCTGTCAATGCGCACCCTGGCGCCCGTCTCAGCTGTGACGTCCTGGAACGCCACACCAAATTTATTCATGCCGTACCCGCGACGACTTCGCTGCTCCGCGTCTTCATCATCGTCAGAGTCCGAATCCGAGTCGGTGTCGCTAGCCTCCGACTCTGTTTCGTCGTCATCGTCATCGTCGTCGTTACCAGCGGCTCGTTTGGCAGCTCGCTTTTCTTCTCTGATCTTTTCTTTGTTCTTGCGGCGGAGCTCGCGCTCTTTGGCTTTAGTTTCTTTGACCGCGCGCTTCTCTTTCTGCGCTTCGCGATCGAGGAAGCTTGTATCAGGACCACCACCGCCACCTGTGCCGACCACGACATACACGCCGCGCTTCTCGTTGAGACTCGCGACCACGAGAGGTGTGCCGCGGCCGCCATGTGCCAACTTGCCCGCAGCATCCTTTTCTTGTTCAGCGAGGGCTTCGCCGATCCAGAGCGCGAGCTTGGTGAGTGCCGCTGGATGTGTGAAGAGTGGCACATCTGGGCCATCCTTGATGACACACATGCGGAACGCATGCAAGTGCTTGATCTGCCGCTTGCCTATTAGGGAGGTACCTGTGCGGAAAATGGCACGATGGAGATATTGCGCTGTGGGGAGGCCTGCTTTCAAAGAGTCGATGCTGCAATCTATTGTTAGGAGTTCGTCCTCGCTAGTTGAGGGGTGCAGTGGAGCACTTACTCTTCGAGGGCATCATATGCCTCCCAGAAACGACTGACCCATTCTTCTGACTCGGCTGCCCCAGAGTCCTCCTCCTGCTCCTGGGATTGTGTTGATCGTATCCGCCCGTCCTCGCCGACTGTGGTTGTGGCTTTGCCCACCTCAAGCAGTGCGCCTATCACAACGCCAACATCTTGAGCACTTAGCGTTGCTCGCCAACCCCAGCTCCGCACGAAACCCCAGCCGTCCTTGGCACCGCCTCTGTCTCTAGCATCGGTCTCTGCCGCCGGCACCATATCGTCGAGGTTATACAATGATGCATATTTTAATAGTTTTGTCCGCAGTTCCTTCTTTAGCACCATATCCATATGTGTATAGCTCTGTTTGCACTGGACGAGACTGACGCCCATCTTTGCGAGCAGTTTATGAAGGCGCTTCATGCCACTGTCGCTCCATATTCGGAGCCGGGAGAATAGATATGGCGAGTGTAACATACTGTCGTAGAGACTCCAATGTCGGATAAGGAGGAATTTGGGCTCAGGTGATAGTCGTATGCTTGTGTCCTCCGGACTGCGGCCTGTCGTTGGTATTATGCCGGCACTCTCTGCAGAAGACATTACTTTGTTCACACCGGAGCCGACCTCGGGGGGGTTGAGTCGTCGCACTTCGTCTCGGAGCAGCTGTCTCATGCGACTGCCACGGACACCCATCCAGCCGTTGGCTACACGAGAATCTGAGCTGCGGCTGGAAATGGCCAGTCCAGCTGAAGAACGACCATATAACTCGGTGGAGGTTACACCGACAATGGTAAGCCAGAGCAGGTCGTTGTCCTCTCGACCGAGTTCGGATGCCAGCCAGTACATCATAGCACTGACCGGCTCCGAGTAAGAAGAGCCCATTCTGTAGTACCGCTCGAGGATAGTCCGATTTGTTATTCGCATCCGTTGGAGTCTTCTTCGTAGCGCTTTCGCAGACGGTCCCCGGGGGGGTTGTGCAGAGGGAGTCTCCTCCATATCTCCGGCAATAGCGATAGACGGTTCTTGAAGATGAATGAGCCCCCTTTGCGGTGGTCTGGGTGCTGGTTCTGGTATTGGTGTTGACTGAAAGACCGGGTCAGTAGATGCGGTCGTGATCGAGCTACCTCGCAACAACTCACCGAATTGCTTCTCCTCCGTTGTCTCGGTCGATCGTCGTCATCGCTGCTGTCGTCGCGGTCAGACCATGACTTTCGCTTTTGCCCAGGTAGTGGCCGCACTGCGTCATTCTCTGGCTCCTCGTCCTCGTCCTCATCCTCATCAGTATCCTCATCGAAAGCCCCTTCGTCATCTGCTTCGATCTCCGGCATGTCCAAAAGGGCCAGGTAGGCGTCTCGTTCAGCATTCAGGCCCTCCTGAATATCACCATCATCGAACACGACGATACCCCCACGGCCAGGCTTATACGATCGCTGGATACATCCGCCCACAACCCCATCCGGTGCACGGGTCTGTAGTGCCTGGGATCCTTCTACCTCGGCCTCAGGTGTATACCCGCCAAAGACATTGTGCAGATCCCAAGGCCTCCTAGAGTCAATGACCCAGACTTCTACACCGCCAAAATCCAATGGCTCTTCTTCAGACTCGAAGCCAAGGGTGGTGCCGAGATCGATCATGCCGCCCACGCCGAGACACACGACTACACCTCCACTCCCACCCTTCGTCTCCTTCATGGGGCTAACGAGCTCTTGCCCGGCGCGACTAAGGTCCGCATAACCGGCGACGGGGTGTATTTTGTGCGGTATGTAGTCGTGCTTAAGCAGGCGGGTGAGTATGCGGCAGGCGCACAGGGAGTCGGGTTCGAGGGCGGTCAGGATCAGGACCGGCGGCGAGAGCGGGTGCCGTGTGTTCTGGAGGTGGACATAGAGCTTCGTAATTAGGTCGCGTGGTAGATACATGTTGAGTGATCTAGGGACGCGTCTTCGCCATGGACGGTGACGGCGTCATGAAGGGTTCGAGATCCGCGAGGAGGCTGTGTCGATCCTCGAGGAAGTATGCGTATGATATACTGAGGCCCCGCGGCGACGATCGCAGCCGGTGCAGGTAGAACGGGGAGTGCCGAGTATATGCTTGGTATGCTGCTGGTAGCTAATGGTCGTAGTCTATGATGCGAGAATCGGCCTTGGTAATACTGACTCGACCTCAAACAAAGTGAGCGATGTGCTGCTGCGTAATTGTTATTTGTATGGGAGGCGACGGGATCTGGGCGGCGGAGTGGGACTGAGGAATATGTCGTCGCTTTGGTGTAAGCGGGTGTTTATTGCGTGGCGCGCCTGGGAAGCGCACGACGCGTGCTGGGCGGGCTAGCCTCCTAAAGTGGTGCTTGCATGTACCTGCGCGTAGCAAATCAATTAACGGCAGCTCCCGCATGGGTGGTACATCCCACAGCCAGGCGCGCTCCCGTGGGGCACGCATTTTATGCAACCCGGCAGGGGTGGGCCACTTGCACAATTCAACATCATCGTGTTGGGATCTCAATCTCACACTGTCCCCTGCCCTTTCTTCCAAGTACCTTGCACAGTTGTACCTCGCAGACCCTGTCCAAAGCCACGAGGCGGTCATAGGGATTATTCACAGTGACCATTTACCGCGAACGTCGGACATGATCACCATAGCGGGTGAACTCTCCCCGCTTCGTCAGCACTGCGCGCAAGCACTTTTGAGCATTCAGGATGACTGCAAGGCCGCACTTTCCAATGACAACACAGTTCCAGCTCGTGGACTGGCTGGCTGTGATCATGCTCTCATCAACTTACTTGCACGGCTGGCGGATCGCATAGCAGGGCTGCATGCCAGAACCAGACAGAGTGACGACCCAGTAGATGCAGCTAGTCTCAGCAGACTCGATGATATCCTGTCCATCACTTATGCCAAGTTCTACGCTTTCTTGTACAAAGACTTGCCGGTATGCTGGCGTCAGCTGTATACAGATGCCAGCATCCTCAAGTTCTGTTTGCTGCTCTGTCAAGCAGGATACGAAGGTGCATTCGAACTCAGCGGGCTCAGGGAGCTCGTTAGAATACTAGATCTTGCCTTGATCTTGGCTGGAGCACCTGGCGAGAAGCGAGGTAGGCAATGGATCGACAAAGCTCTCGATATTCTACATAACCTCAATAAGAAAGCTGGAACAAATTCGCAGGCATGCTCTGAGCCACCATCAAAGCGTCACAAACCCACCGCGAATACCGTTGGCGAAACTGGCATACCAAGAACCTTCTCTACACACGAGCCATTCACTCCCAAAGTGAAGTACCCAATACAAATTGCGGACAATCTTTCCATGGACGAGTTTCAAACCCGACTGGACAACTCGGCAAACAGAAACCTCGGGCCATCACCATTAGTGATCCGTGGAGCCATCAAAAGTTGGCCGGCGAGGTCCTCGCGGCCATGGAACCAGCCCCATACTCTCTTGTGCGCAACCTTCGACGGTCTTCGTCTCGTCCCAGTCGAGATCGGCCGCAGCTACGTAGATGAAGGATGGGGCCAGAAGTTGATCACATTCGCCGAGTTCATCCAAGACTACATAGACCCTTCGATACAAATTCACAATCAACCACCCGCGACTACAACAAGTAGCATTACTGCCGAGTCTCCTAGTCAAGACAATACCACTACCACGCCCAAAGACAACAAAAAGACCGGCTATCTCGCCCAACATCCCCTTTTCACCCAGCTCCCCTTGCTACGCAACGATATCCTCATCCCAGACTACTGCTACACCACGCCCCCACTACACCCAACGGACCCGAACATGGACCAGCCGGAGCTCGACAGCCCACTTCTCAACGCGTGGTTCGGTCCTCCGGGTACCATTACCCCTCTCCACACGGATCCGTATCACAATATCCTCGCACAGGTCGTTGGGCGCAAGTACGTTCGGCTTTATTCTCCCCTTGAGACGGGGCGCATGCAAGGTCGTGGCAAGGAAAATGGTGTTGAGATGGGGAATACCAGTCTTTTCGATGTCGGTGTGCTTGAAGGTTGGGATATACCATACAGGCCATCATCCACAGAGGATGAGCCTGACGATATCCAAGATTCTGAGGAGCGATTAGGAGAGGTCACTCCCGAGGATTTCCAAGATATTCCCTTTGTGGACTGTATCCTAGAACCGGGTGATGTTTTGTATATCCCAATAGGGTGGTGGCATTATGTCAGGGGTTTGAGTGTCAGTTTCAGCGTCAGCTTCTGGTGGAATTAATAGCATGGCAGCAGAGTTAACAAGAAGTACTATAACGGTCTGTAACAATAGAGCCTGGTACACAACTATCTTAGAACGTGACATGGCTGAGTGATGAAAGAAAAAGCGGCGAGTTGCGTTTTCATTGACCATGAAATGACATCCGTTCATTCTCTGGGCGTCGCTCAGGATTTCCCGGAAAACGACTCTCAGTAAGTTCGGAGCATGCCGGACGCTACTGTGCATCAAGCTCGCTTGCTATGAGTATATTCCCTACCTATTCCAGGCCCATCCGACATGCTACTCCCGACATAGTTATATATTTACGAGTCAAAGGTCCTTGGCATAACCCGGGTTGTTTCCCACAACCTCGGGCGGATTTTGGCCCTGTCTCTCAGCCTTTTCATACAAAGGCCGGGTGCGGTAGTCCTTCTCAATCTCCACAATCTTGTTCCGCAAGTCCGATTTCCTTTTGGCGGCGATCCCCAAATCCTGCATCTCATGCTCGTCGGGCCGGGTCTTCATCCGACATTGGCGGTCTTTCACGGAGAAGTCAGTCTCTCCGAGCATGTTGAAACAGGGAGGTTTGGCTGGATTGATATCCATGAGATGGAACACGCGAGTTTCTCCTGTTTCCCAGGTAGTCAACGTGGGAGGGTTTTTGCTGAGATGTGCCTCAGTCAGGCCTGTATACTGGGTCATGTAGTTGATGAAACCTCCGTGGCCGAAAACAACTATTGCTGGCGTATCTTGGCCCTTCTGCTGTGCTGACTTGTGTGCAGCACGTCCGATCTCAATGAGCATCTTAAGTGCCTCCTGTCCGCGCTCTAGCAACTTGTCTGGCGCCCAAAGCCCAGTCTTGAGGTGATAAGGCTTATCGTCCTTGATGGCCCCGGGTGGTGAAGGGTCCATCGGCTTGTTTTCCCCAGGCGTGTCAATCAGCTGGCCGAATGCGATGCCAAGTTCGTCATCTTTTGCGGGCAGAGGACGGATGAGTTGCCGAGTGTTAAAGTCATCCCACGTGAGCGCAACACCCTCATTTTCCCTCAGGGACAGCTCTTTCCCAACAAGGCACTTTAGGTGGTCCAATGATCTCGTTCGGTCAGAGAACCAAGTCGTCTGTTCGGCGATGAGTGGCGAGATGGTGATCCTGTTGGACGTGTTGTTGAGCCGGGCGGCCGGCAGGGCAATCAGGGCTGTTTGGATTGCCCTTGATAGGCTCGAAACGATGACGGGGCTGTCCGGCGTGAATTTGTATTTGACCGAATCATTAAACATCATCCGGTATTCCTCCCGCGTTACTCTGGAACAGAAGTCGCGGCCAGACTCTCCAGCCGGTGTTTTCCCGCCAACCTTTGGCCATAACGCCTCTCTGGTTTTCTGCGTTGTCAGCAGTGGATCCATCCTGTCCACACCAGAGTTGTCCGGAATGTTGGACTCCGACTCGCCATGGCGAGTGAAGATGACAGTGTAAGTCTGTATCGGGCTGTTTGTTGCAGTTGAAGTCATGGTGTCGTAGTTGGGAGCAGAATCTTTCACTTGGATGTTGATTTGTCTGAATTCTTGCTCCGTGGGCAGTAGTAGATGACAGGAGGCAACGTTGGCAATGGATGTATAATCCTCACTAGAAAATGCCGGTGACGTTGATGGGGGAAGGCACAATCTTAAGTCAAGCTCAGCGTCCATGGCTCCTGCCCACTGGCATGAGCCAAGTCTTGCGATGGGAACAACAGACAGTACTTTTGTGTCAACCAGTTGTCATGCTGTCGTGTTAGCGATATTTGTTGTCGTGCAAGTGTCACTATGGATCCACGGGTTGACGTACTCGTCACATACCAATGCCAGCAACAATGTCGGCTTACAAGAATATTACAACGGAAAAACACAAACATGAAAATAACTAACGATCACCATTCTTGGTCAAGCAGGGAACAAGGGGGTAGAAGTGCTGGGAAGGCTAGACAACGACATGACATTTCCCGCCACATGACTGCACAAGTGCAGCACGCATGGACGCGTATGGTGAGTTGTATCATTGCCAGAAGGTCAGCGCTATTGGCACCATCGTATCCGTGCAGTGCCTGGAGTTTCCTAATAAGTCTAGTTATCGATTTCTTAACCACGGCTTGATCCGAACGATACTCGGTCCGTGTCCTGGGGAAGCAGCCATGCAGCTGATCGGGCAAGCATCGACTACACGGACCAAGTGGAAACATCTGGAAAACCCATTTTTCGCGTTCCTGATTCGGGCACGGACAGGACCAGACCGGTGAGTTGAGGAACGAAGGAAGTATGGGTGGTTGTTTCAAGAATGCAAGGCCCAGTTTAGTCATGCACTGCAGAGACTGGAACGCTGTAGAACAACTGGTGCGACCGACCATGCAGTTGTCATTCTCGTCGTCTACGTCGGGTCACGACTCTGCCTCGAACAAAGAGATCCGTAAAAGACAAACAAAGCGGCAACACTGAAGTCATCCGGCTCCCGTAACCACCCTTGCCTGTTCCAGGGGTTCCGACATGCCATCAGAAATGCAGAAGGAGCTCACCGACCCGCACTCACATGTTGCTCAGGGACCAATAAGCGCGCCACCTTTCAACCGGCGTAGGACGTCTTAGTGGCATGCTTTGACCGGCGGTTTGCCCGCCAGCGCCCCTGTCCAAGTTCAGCAACCAGGTAATTACTTAAGTAGGTATGCGGGATGCGGACAGGGCAAGCCACACCGCGTGCCTCTCCCGACCTGCAAATGTGTCGGTGAAAGATGCCTGTATGGTCGAGGCGCATAATGTCTCGGATATTGGTGAGGCATCTACTGCATCAAGCCACGTGTGATGTCTTATTGCCATTCGCCCTGACAGCATGGAGGTCCAGTGGTGCCTGAGCTGGACGCTTGGAGGCTCAGATGTTGAGACGGCCAAGTTTGAGAGGTCCAGAGTTCCGGAGCCACAGGGGCTTAGAATACTAGAGACTCTTCGGTAGGTACCAAAGAGACGAATGTCG
This sequence comes from Microdochium paspali, assembly GCA_031142775.1. Taxonomy (NCBI): domain Eukaryota; kingdom Fungi; phylum Ascomycota; class Sordariomycetes; order Xylariales; family Microdochiaceae; genus Microdochium; species Microdochium paspali. The sequence goes on from JAVBIV010000007.1 coordinate 773,387, forward strand.
CAGATGCAGGAACCTGTGTCCGTTGGCATGTCTACCTCCACAATGGGCACAACCCTGGAACTCGTGGCCCGCCCAATCGGATCGCCAAGGACACATGCATACATCCAAAAGATAAGTATACATGACCCCGGGCACAGTGATGGGTCAACGGTGGCGTAATTTGCCGTGTATGAAGGCATGCTTTCATTAATCTTGAAGCTATGTACCACCATCTTGTTAACAGCCTTGCTAGTAAAGCACCCATTCTAACCCCATGTCCCACCGCCACCTCCTCCACGTCCCTTTCCGCGCTGCGCGCTGAGTCGCCAATCGTCCTCGCCCGCAAACTTGTTATGCAGCGGCACAATGCGCTCCGCCTTCTTGCGCTTGCTGAGCGTATTGCTTGGTACCATTTTGAAGAATGTCGGTGCCACTTCCGTCAGCCACTTGGGTTCAATTGCTGTTGTGTAGTGCATGTACTCCTTGCTTGTGAGCACCAGCTCGTGGTAGATGACCCATTCCGCCTGCTTGCCGAAAAGCGCGGAGCTGGGATGAAGGTATACTGGCGTGCCTTCAATTTGTGTCTTGTAGCCCTCGTGAGGGTCCTTGCGAGCCGTGTTGCGGAAGAATCCTGAGCAAAGGGCGCGGCGCACTTTGGTAGTGTCATTGCCGCAGGATGTGATCGAATGGCGGTATCGGCTCATGATCTTGATGAGCTGTTCACGCACATCCTTGGCTCGCTTCATCGACCGCGCCTGGATAAAGTTCTCCTGGCACCATGCCTGCGAGAAGCCGCTACGCTTCCATCCATTGTAAACGTTGACTAGTGTCAGATGATCGCCACTAGGATCGTGGAATTTGGCCTTCTTCTGATCCGCCTGATTCTGCTTGTCTTTTGGCCGATAGAATATTTGCGTCAGTGTCAACATAGCGACAATGGACAGCACCTCATCGGAGCAACCCATGTCGACTGAGGCAATGACTACCTTAGCCAGCGACGGGTCCATGGGGAAATCGGCCATTTTGCGACCCAACCTAGTCAGCAAGCCTTCGTCGTCAAGCGCTGCAAGGGCATACAGCTCCTCGAGGGCTGTAAGCATTGTATTAGTGGGCGGGGGATCCATGAAGTCGAAGTGAAGGAGGTCATTAATGCCCATCGCCTTGAGCATGAGAATGGTATTTGACAGGTTTTGTCGTTGTATTTCGGGTATCGTTGTTGGCAGCATTTCAGTCTGGAATGCCGCCTCGGTATACAGTCGGAAGCACTTTCCGGGACCTGTACGTCCAGCACGGCCAGCGCGCTGGTTTGCCTGAGCTTGGCTGATTGGTGTTACAATGAGCGAGTCCATGCCGAGCTTGGGATCGTAGGCATTCTGCTTGACAAAGCCGGGATCTACAACATAGTAGATATGGTCGATCGTGATGGACGTTTCTGCAATATTGGTGGCGATAACGACTTTGCGGGTTCCTGGAGGGGCAGGATCGAAGATCCGACTCTGGTTTTCGCTGGGTAATGCAGAGTAGACAGGTAGAATAAGAAGCTCGGGAACATTCGGACCCAAGGCCTTCATCCGCTCGTGCAGGATCTCGCAGCTCGTATCGATTTCTTCCTGTCCTGTCAGAAAGAGCAGAATGTCACCGGCTGGCTCTGTCAGATGGATCTGCATGACCGTCACCAGTGCCGCATCGAGATAGTCACTCTCTGGTTCCCTAGAGTACAGAATTTCGACTGGGAAAGTGCGTCCTGGGATGGTGAAAATAGGGCACTCGTTGAAATAGGCCGAGAACTTGTCGGCATCGAGAGTGGCTGACGTAACAATAACCTTAAGATCAGGTCTTCGCTGCTTGAGAGTCTTCTTGAGCAGACCAAACAGAATGTCTGTGGCGATGGTGCGCTCGTGAGCCTCATCAAGCATGATGACACTGTAGCGCTTCAAGTCCGGATCGATAAGGATCTCGCGCTGAAGCATTCCGTCCGTCATGTACTTAATCTGGGTGGCTGGGCTTGTTTGGTCCTCAAACCGAATCGTGTAGCCAACTTCTTGACCCAGCTGACAACCAACCTCCTCCGCGACACGTTTTGCGACTGACATGGCCGCAACACGACGAGGCTGGGTGCAACCGATCATGCCATTCTTGGTGAAGCCAGCTTCTGCCAGATACTGTGTGAGCTGAGTGGTTTTGCCAGAACCTGTTTCACCGACCACGATGAGCAACTGATTCTCGTGAACAGCCTTGATCAGCTGCTCCCGGAATGCGTATACAGGGAGACTTTGTCGCTGCTCCTTGATCGACAAATGGGTGCGCTTGCCCATGGGTTGCGTCTTGGACACCATGGCACGCTTCCATTCTGGTACCGGCTCTGGTTTTGCTGTATTCGCCTTTGCATTCCGCAAATCACTGGCGAATTGACGGCTGTCAGGGTTAGCCATTGGATCCTCCCATTGTTTGGAAAGATCGACGTTCGTCTGTCTGGCCTCTTCCTCCGCAGCTTGTTGTTCCTTCTGTCGCATTTCTCGTCGTTCCTTGGTTAATGATGTGCCAGACATGGCTGCTCTGTTGAGGGATCCGTCTGGCGCCTTGACAACTCGGATTGGTGATAGTTCCAGGGACTGCTTTGTCTGACCTGCAAGAAAGGGGGGCTCCTCTTCTCGAATCTCAATATCCACGTCTTCTTCGAGTTCAAGCTCGCCTTCGCCCCTCAAAGTCGCGTGATAGTCCTCCTCCAGATCGGGATAGTCTGATGCTTTCGCAACACCGGACGCGATAAGCTGTCGGATTTCCCAACGTTCTGGTGATGTCATGCGCTTCTTTTGTCTTCTAGGTTGGCTTGCATATTCGGCAAGTGAAGCAGCATTGGAGTCCTCAACGCCGTTCCGACCACGGCCTCCGACCATCTCCGCGTTGGCGCCGGAAGCAGCGAAGCCTCGCCCTCCAACCATTTCCGTGTTCGCCCCAGAGCCTAGGCGAGCTTGAGGAACGATATCTTCCCCTGTCACTTGATCAACGTCTTTCATAGATAGTCCTATCCTGTTGCCCTCCAACTTGATGACCTTGACCTTGACGTCTTGTCCTTTTGACACAACATCTTCTGGATGATTGATTCTTTGCCCTTGTACGAAGTTCGAGATATGCACCATCCCGTCTACCTTGCCGCGAACGCCGTGCAGGTTGACAAATGCGCCAAAATCTTTAATGCCGGTAATGTGACCATCGTAGATCTTATTGAGAATTGGTTGGTCGTCGAGCTCAGCTTCGGGTGCGCGTCGGAGTCGGTCGCTGTTCTCGTAGTCGTCGTCTCGGCGTCTTCGCTCCCTCCGAAAGGACTTGTCCTCTTCTTCGTCATAATCGCGCCGACTTCGGTGCGACTTCCGAGCGTGTCGTCGTTCGTAGTCGTAATCTTCGTCGTCATTGTTGCTGCCATTATCGCCCCTGCGTTCATCGTAGTCACGCTCGCGTCGCCCACGCTCGCGATCTCGCCGCTGGTCGTCGTTTGATCGCGGACTCCTTGATCGCACCCGCTTCCGTGACGGCGCCGCCATACGCGACTTGCTCTCTAGACCCTCCAATAGCGCAAGACCTGTGTCATCGTCCTCTTCTTCCACAGATGGCGCCTTGTCAGGGATGCTCAATCCCTTGAAGAGCGACTCCTTCTCCAGCTGCGAACGATGTTGTTGGTTGTCGGTGCTCGCCGTCGTGGTCGCGCCATTTTGTGATTTGAATGTGGGATGAAGCGTACGAATCAGACGGTCGATGCTGTCGAATAAGCTGTCGGGCCAGCCGCTGCCTCCCATGCCAGCCAGCTTCTGCTTGAATTCATCGAAACTGCTGCTTTCGATGCGCTGCGCAATGATGAACTCGGCGAGCACCTTCTCCGAAATGCCCAAATGGTTTTGCAACTCGGAGGTCACCTTCGAGACAAGCGATAGGAGCTCGAGCTCCGCGAAGTCGTCGAGCTCATCCATGGCGGCAGGTTTGAGGATGTTGACGACTGACACGAGGCAACAGTCGCGCCAGAAAGTGACGAGCAGGGACTTTGGTCGCTGGGGCCGCAAGTACGTGTATTGGGGTTTGGGGGATGATATAAGTGGGTCCACTTTTACTCACCACGCATCGCTGCCAGAGGCGCAGAAGTGAATTAGATGTGTGGAGGGCAAGAACAGTGGTTCAGAAAGCTCGAGGCTGAGAGGCTAGAAGCCATCTATACAGGAGGAAGAAATGCAAAGCGGAATATCCTCTCTGCCATCCCGTCATTACCACGCGAGCCAAGTTAGTATCCTAGACAGAGAACTCCACACCTCTATGATGCTCGGGACTGTAGACCTCATGAACACTGTAGTTGAGTCACTGGGTCCGTACATTTCAGTGTTAATCAATTGATACTCTTAGCCTTTGCGCCTTTGGTCATCTCAATCTCCGTTTCTGGTCCCTTCTGCCTATGATTCCCTTAGTCGTGAGAACTCAAGCCTCTGCCTATATCTCTCGTCGCTCAGATCCGCACAACCTTCAAACTCAGATATGTATTACCCCTGCGGCATGGGTCCTTGTAAGTTCACCAACTCAGTAATGCTACAATATGAGTTGTAACGTTGAAGCACTCATCGTAAGAACCCGAGAACCGACTGTCATTGAGGTAGAAGTGGGCCAGACTCAGTGTGGGTCTCAATGATTTAACTTCCACAAGCTCGTTGTGTGCTAAAGAGGCACTCCACTCTCACCTTCTCACCCTTGAGACTTCATGACAACGCGAAAAGAAGTCCAGTGATACCAAATTCAAGTCTGATTATAGATCACGAGGCTAGGGCTATGACGCTTGCAGACCTCATTGGCCATCTTGGCCCAGATATCGAGGATCCGGAAGAAGGTACAAGCCCCATCGTTGCTTTCACTTCGAGTGGGACAGAAAATCATGCAAAATTGATTTCTTTAGCTAATGAAGGGTGGCCGAAGAAACATTTTTGCTCTTCTCTCGGGAAATACCGTCACAGAATCTCGGCTTCGTGGATGCTCGAGCCACTGGGATTGACCTAAGCATTGCTGGCAAGGAATATGTGATCACACAATCCCCGACCGTTCTGTAAGTTGTCATACGGATCCCCGCCACTGCGACATCGGGCGCATTTCTGATGACCACGTTAGAACGTCAAATAGAGAGGGAGGCACAACGGGAGCAGGTAAGACCACTGGATTTTTTTTTATCGTTTTCCCGCAAAGCAACCTTGTATTTTGACTTTGATTTGTTTTTTATGCCGCGGACATGGTATGCTTACTCGATCAAGTCGTCTGGAAAATCACTCCTTTGGTGGCAGAATACCTTGCCGAGAATGAGAACATCCTTCGGCAAACCGGTTTCCTTACCTCGAGCTCAGTAGTTATTGAACTCGGCTGCGGAGTCTCTGGACTGCTCGGCCTCGTTGTTGGCCCAACTGTTCAGCGATATGTCCTGACAGACCAGTCATATGTCGCCCGATTCGTGGAGAAGAACATCAGCGAGAACGAGGCTGTGATGCGGCCTACAGCGTCCAGGAAGAAAAAGAGCAAGCAGCCCTCGGTGCAGAAATGGGAAAACGTGATGTTCAAAGCTCTTGACTGGGAGCTGGACGAAGTCACACCGACTTTGACTGGCCTCGACCACGCCAAATCATTTGATGTTGTAATCGCTTGCGACTGCATATACAACGAGGCTCTCATTCAACCCCTTGTAAGAGCTTGTGTAGATGTTTGTAGGCTTCGGGAGACTGCCTCAGATGCTGGCAGCGGAGCAGACGATTCAATGATGACCCCGACGCTCTGCATCGTGGGACAGCAACTGCGGGATCCAGAGATATTTGAGGGCTGGGTGAAAGAGTTTCATAAGCATTTCCGTACATGGCAGATACCGGATGAGTTGCTATCGCCCACTCTACGGGCGAGTCCTGGGTTTGTTCTACATTGCGGAGTATTACGAGAATCATTGCTCTCTCGACCGCTGAAGATCTAGGTAGGACTATATGTCGCAATAAAGGCTTAAGGGCTCATCGTGTCGAAGCCGTGGTGCGGAGTGGCCGAGTGGGGGTGGTTCAATTGGCGGTGGGGAGAAGGGACGGGGGTGCCAAGCCACTGAAGCTCGCCCTGTCGGGAGCAGTGCGGCAGCACACCGAGCTTTTGTTATGTTTACCTTCGTGAGCCAATCATGGCCCCTGCTTCCAACGTCGCATCATTCACGAGCAATGCTCCCCACACTCAACTCTGGACGCTAGACTCTCCAATCCAGGCACGCCCTGCTTCTCGACGTGCTTCATCACAAACAGTATTCGTCTCCTCGACACGAACCCGCGATGCTGGCTCCTTGACCAAGCACCTCGACCTTGACGACAATACTAACAATAGCCTGCTGACCTCTCGCAAAACCACCCTACACCTTGCTGTAGAGATACAACCTCTCCGACGCGTCCTACTGCACCGTTACCGCCCTTCTGCGGCGTCATCGTGATGGGAGGGCCACGAGCGGCGCGTCTGCCCGTGGGCTCAGCGCCATGGATCGCAGAAGAGCGCGCCTCTGCTCAGCAGATTGAGAAGACCGAGGTCGAGGAGTTCTCATTCTCCGCCCGGAACGAGTTTGACTGGCTTCATGAGCACATGGCCGAAATATTCAGTGATAACCAAATGTGCGTTTTACACACGCCGAACAGACTTGCTATAAGTCATCATAATGCTGACTCCTCCTTAGCAATGTCGCGGAGATCTTCAAAACACCAGGCAAGCTACGTGGGAAGACTCCCCGGACGGTAAGAAAGGTCGACCGCATGCTTGACAGCCGCGCTGTACGTTTCTTGGACCCATTACATCCCGTGTTTCTAATGCTAACAGCTGAGCACAGCCGCTTGCCAATATTTTCTCCTCCTCTCCAAAACGCGCTATTAGTACCGCGCCTATTGCGGCCGCCGTTCGAAGCACGACTCCCGATATATTTATCAGAGCCGATTCCCACATTTCCCCGACGCGTCCTGAAGCTGGACAACCATCGAGTGAAGCCGGCCAAACGCAATCAACAGAAATCAAGCCTTTCTCAGTCATCGACTCTGGCTACCACGGAAGCCAGTCTCAGGACACGGTCGCGCATGATGACGCGTCGTTGGTCTTCTCGGATGGCGTTTTTGAGTCCACGCCGGCCGTAGGCCGGATCGCAAAGACTGGCCGTGTAGCCTTCCAGAATTCGCCAGAGAGGACGACACAGACGTCAAGACAATCACCTGAGCCGACCGCAGAGATCGTTCCGGACCCTACAACCACACAATTTTTCACCGCCCATGGATCGGGCGACATCTTTAGTGCCAAGGCTGCTGCAGCGGCTGAAAGCACGACGCCCACGGGTTCACCTGTCCGAAGCACGGTGCCAACCTCATCGCCGAAGGAGGTTAAGAGCAGAGTCTCACCCTTTGACACCGTGCCAGTGTCATTGCAGCCCTCAAGCCAGCACGTGGAGGAGCCGGTTCCGGACGAGCCGTCTGGTTCAACCTCAGACGGTTCAAGCCCAATAAGGCCGCTCCCAAGAAAGAGCAGTTTGACTTTTGCGACTTTGCCTGCCCGTCAACCAATGGTGCACAAGAGTATGGGCGGACACCAAACGACACGAACCAGTTATATCGGCCAAAATCGCAACAGCTATTACAACAGACCAACTGGTGGCAAAAGTCTTAGCCGTGCGAGACACGACCTCAGCGACGACGAGAACGAAGATGCGGATATGGGGGATGCCACGGCTCACGGCACAAGACCTACACAACAAGACACGGCAATCGCGCACAATAAGACACAGACGCAACGGCTTCAGGACCAGATCAACATGCTTGGCCAGGCCAAACAGAATGCATCAAGACCTCAGAAGTCATCAACAGGGACATTGGCGGTGCAACCCGTTCAAGCCAACGCGCCACTGCCACAGTCTATGCCTGTAGCCAAGTCACGGTCACCTATCAAGAAGCCCACCACCCCCGGTGCCTTTCCCGAGGACGATGAAGATGACGATTGGCTTGACCCACCAGACAGCCCGGCTGACGCTGCAAAGGCGCTCAGTCCTCGGCCTGTGCTCCCAAAGTACCACTCTGCGGACGTTATGGAGGGTGTTGCTGGCAAGGAGACTGTTGGTGGGGATACTTTCGTGTCGAGAGAGCGTGATGAATCTCAGCCGCCCCCAGTGCCGCCGAAGCCAGCGAAAGCACTTGGTCATCACAAGGCTGCCTCGGTTTCTGTGATTCCCCAGATGTCCAGTCGCGCTGAAGGGGAGGAGATCTACCAACTCAAGAAGACGGTATCTGCTTCAAGCACCAATCTTGGCGTTGTGACCGAAGATGGTCGCCCTGCCACGCCTTCGAAATCTCCATCTCGTAGCTTCAAGGACAGCCCTATGAAGTCCGTCAAGAAAACACTGGGTTCTTTGTTTGGCCGAGCTAAGGAGCTTGCTGCAAGCAGTGAGGCGATCAGCGCTAAGAGCAAAGCATCCCTACTTTCTTCGACGAGCAGGCTCGCCCTTCACGCCACGCCATCAACCGAAAGCTTATGGCGGCTAGGTAAAGATCTTCAGATGTACCCGGACCTCTCGAAGCACATCGAAGACAATGGTTCAATAGCTCCAGCTAGTCCGAAGCGAGCAGAGGGACATCGGACACGTGCATCGCTTGAGCGCGAGAGAGCTGAAGAGAAACGCAAGGAGAGAGAAGCGAAGGAAGCCCGCCGGGAAGCGGAGCAAATGGCAAAACTGGACAAGGCTAGAGAGCAGGAGCGGGAGAAGGCCAGAGTATTTACCAAGGAGCAGGAAAGGGTCGCAGCTATGGAAGAGCAACTTGCTATCCAGAAGCAGGCGGCGCACGAGGCAATCGCTCAAGCTCCTGCGGCAACCCCGAGCCAACTTTCGAAGACAGCGCACAACAGTCCCCGGAAAGCGAAGCTACAGATCGATACAGAAGAGACTCGCGATATCGATATGGCCGATGTCCCAGGCTCTATGCCTCCCCCCTCGGTGCCACGTTCAGTTGCACCGGCTCCCGCGCCACGAAACAGGGAGATCAAGCGGCCCACACGGCCCGACACGGCGAAGATGAGACAACAGCCCACAGTCATTCGTGTCAATACTGGATCTCAGCACTCCCAGATGTACCCATCAAATAACTCCCTGGCGACAAGTCTTTATGATACCTTGAGCACAGGGCCACAATCACATCCGGAGAGCAAAATCGGCCAGCCTTCGTTACAACATAAGGCTTCACTGCAGAGTCTTCACAGTTCTACTTCCTCTGCAGCTACAACAGGCAAGCCCAAGGCTCTATCGGCAGCTGCGAAGAAGAAAGAACAAGAAGAGCGGGAGGCACAGCGGAGGCGCGAGGCTAAAGCTGAACTGGATCGCAAGCGGACCGCCCAGGAGGAGGAGAAACGACAAGAACAGCAGAAGAAGCTTGACCTTGAGCGGCAACGTGAAGAGGAGCGGAAGCAGGCCGAGCTCAAGAAGAGTATACAGCGGCAAGCACTTATAGAGAAGGCAAAACAGACAAGGGCACCACCTCCGGCCAAGCGGAATCAGCCGACTCCGCAGGCGGAGCCTCCTCGGCCTCAGTCGCGTATGGCAGCATCATCTGCCAGATCTCAAGAGGAACTGGGACGCTCGATACACAACGCTCAGAAGTCGACTCAAAAGCGCCAACAGCCTGCCGCTGAGGCCCGCACCGGACAAGCCGCGCACGCCAGTGATGCCAAGCGGATGAGGATGACTAGTGACTTTGATAATGATGGAGGTGTCGAGAGCCACTCAAGTCTGAAGGGAGCGCCAGTCCGACCATCTGGAGGTTTCAAGAAGGTATATGTTCCCCCTCCTCGCCTCGATCGTTCGCCTGTACTGATATTTATCCAACAGGATGTGCCAACCAAAGCTGCGTTCTCGACAGGCTATGCGAACGCTCCCCCAAGTGCCACGAGAGACTTGTTCAGACCTGCCATCGCAGGTCAGCACGGCCAACAAGCCAAGGCAGGCCATCCGCTGGACATGGCTCAGCTTTCGAAGGGCGCGATTCCCTTCGCTTCCACCTCCAACGCGCCTGGGCCCGCATTCAAGACCCCCGCAAGGCCTCCAACTTATGCAGTTGCCAAGTCCACCATCAAGTCCTCAGCGAAGGCGTCTCCACGCTTCCAGGATGGTGAGAACATCGACCTGCCCGAGATTAACACAGATGACGAAGATAGCGAGTACGAAAATGTCAACAAGGGCATGACCGCTGCATGGGCGGACTCGTCGCCGTTGTTCAGGGATCTGGTGCGACAAGAAGGCATGGATGTCTTCTCGGTCTTTGGCCCGCCAGCGGCCCTAAACATGGAGGAAGTGTTCCCAAAGAGCAAGGATCGCTTTCACAAATTCCGTCAACGTACTTCGAGTGCCAACTGGACTGGTGCCGATAGGCTGACTGAGGACGAGGTCCAACGGGATCAGGCGGCGAGGGAGAAGATGAGACGGGACGGAGCGTGGAGTTATGAAATGAGCAAGGATTTGGCGTGAGTTTGACGGCATATTGGGCGTCACGAGCAACATGATTTTTGGTTGCCAGCATTGGTTGATGCGACACACATACAGGAGACTACGACAAGCATCATGAAGGCGTCAGGGCACGGCAAGGTCTTTTCACATATTGTTTTGGGCGCTTTCCACTCCTAGTCGAGTGTGTTATGAATATCTAGATCATTCATGGCGAGGCTTTGCATAATCATGAATCAGACATCGATTTGATTTCAAAGAGATATCAACACAGCTTTCTGTCTCGAACGATAAGGTACTTAAATACCTTTGCTCCGTCTTGCTTTACGGTTGCGCAATATGCTTGTCTCTTGCTGCAAACCGGCTTTCCGCAGTGAAACAGAGAAAAGACTAACACCTTGCGATGGGGGACCTCATCGCTTGCACGTCGCACGTCACACGTCAACAACTCTCACTCGCGGGCGATGACTTCATTCACGCGGTGTGAGCACGCGTTCGGGTCATTCTTCACATGCAGGCTGAGGTAAGAAAATGTGGATTCGTTCCCGTGTCCCACTTCCACAGACACCTGCCATATCTGCTGGTGTACTGTCCAAGGCTGCCATTCCTTTTCTAGCTTAGGGGCACGCGGGTTGCCTCGTCACTGCGATCCCCCCACCTTCCATGGTCGGGTCAGCTTCAATGTAAACTAAGAACTGAAGTGTCGCAACAGCTTGCTCAGAGCTCGAGTTCAAGTTTGTTTGCGTAAAGACCACCCCGCATATTTGCACATCGCAAGACGGATGAGCTTGGCCAGGCACCCTAGGTCATTCCAACGACGACATCCGAAGGTCTGCATCGCCTGACTTCATTCACGAGTCAACTATTCTCAGTCTTTAGCAACTGTCACATGCACTAGCGGCGGCTGTGTACTCTCACCAATCTGAAGCCTCGACCCCCCCGACTACCAAGCCAAGGCACGCTGCGCTGCGCTGCGTCACAAGAATCGCCGCACTGCTGCGCCTCGGTTGGGAGGGAGGCCTTTCCGCGACAACGACTGCCCGCCACGCGTATACCTAAGACCGCGCCACCTTTACCAGCCAGGCACTTCCGGGCATGATACGACAAAACACAATACGCCGCCCTGACCGATCGAACGCAGCCCGCGCCCGCTGCTGGACCCTCTCACCAAACCGTCAGCATGCCGAAGTGGGACAAGACTCGCAACTACTATGCAGACCTCGAGCTGTCACCGACTGCCTCGGCAGACGAGATCAAGAAGCAATATCGCAAGCTGGCTATGAAATGGCATCCTGATCGCAATCCTGGTCGGGAAGCAGAGGTCAGCCCTCGCTTCCAGCTCATTCAGTCTGCACACGAAATACTATCCGACGAGTCCCAAAAACGCCAGTATGACGAAGCTCGCGGAAGCGTTAAAGCCCGTTATAACACGGGCGCGTCCGGTGTCAGGGGAAATCCGTGGGCGAATGCGGCGGACGGGTTTGCTCCTCCACCCCGTCGCCAGGCGCAACCGACTTCGAGTTCACAAGCCCGGCCGCCGCCCTCTTCTGGAGCCCAGCGCTACGCGAACTTCACAAATGGCATGCCGAAGACATCGCGCCAATATCCTGAAGACGACCCACAATGGCGCAGAAACACGGCATCCGCATTCGAGAACATGCGAAAAAGTCGTTCACGACCCCCTCCTCCGCCTCCGACACCTCCCCGAGCGCCAACGGCTCCCAAGCAGGAAGATACAAGAACGTCAGGCTCCGCGGCCAGGCCACAACCACCGCCTCCTCCCCCGAGAACAGCATCGCAGGCTCAGAAAGCACAGGCATCATTCGGCAACAGCACAAGGAGAACAGGCTTTCACCCGCATGCACAAGGTGATGAGCCGCCGGTGACTAGCAAGAACTACTACACGGACAGGACGCACTCCCAATATTATGATGCAACCCCTCCAGAGCCGGCCGAGATTCCTAATGCATCGACATCCTCTGGCATCCCCGACCCCCTTGCGCAGTTTCGAGAAAAAAGCGCCGACCGAAGGACAAGTACCCCGTACACAACAGGGGCCGGCGAGAAGACGAGCCTCTTCGATAACAATTCAGGATTGGGCCGGGCAGCCAGTACGAGGGAACCGATACCGCGAAAGGAGGTGCCAAATTATACTCAGCCGCCGAGACCGAGAAGCTCGAGCCCGACCAGACCTTCAACAAATGCTTCTCCACGCCCAGCCTTTGCTAGTCACACTCCCTCACGGGCCAGCGAACGTTATACTCCCCGACCAGAAACTGCAAGAAGTCGGCCGTTCTTTGATGATGTATCACCGACCAGGGAAGCTTCTACCAAGCGTGAGCAATTTGTGACTCTACCCAAGATGCCGACTTCGCTGACTTCTCGATAGCTCCGGCCCCTGACTCGACATCACAAAACCAGCAAGCCTCATCAGTGTATGCAACTATTGCCAAATCTTACAGTGCTTCTTCTATTCCAAGCCCTCGTTGTAGACCTCACATCACTCCACTCTCTACAAAGCCGATGTCGAAGCATGTGCGCTTTAGCGTCTCGGAGCAGACTCCAAGTGGAGGTCACGAGATGGCATCTCCGACCTTGTTGCCACATGAGACGGAGCAGCTCAAGCAGGTTGCCTACCTCGTTCGCAGTCGCTCAAGGGTCGCAAGCGAGTCTGACGCGCATATTGCGCCGCGAACGTCAACCAACCCTACTTCTACTGAATTCTCACACCAGCAAAATTACATAACAAAGACTAATTCATTGCATACGAGTAGATTTGGGACCAGTGAGGACGCTGCTTGCAACCAGTCAGACCCCTCAGTAGCCACGAAGGCTAGTGCTGACAGCATCAACGTGAGCTTCGTTCCAGGAGAAAGCAACGGCAGCTGGCAATTTACAGCAGGAGGCGTGTCTGACGAAGCCTCGTCGCCCACTAAGCCGAGATCGCATTCAGCAGGGCGTCCTGTTAGGCGAGCAACTGGCAGCAAAGGCGCCAAGCAACAAGCTACAGCCGGTTCATCTCCTCGTGATTCACCGCAACCACAACAGCCTGATGGCTTTCAACCTGACGAATGGACTGAAAAGATAAGCTCGCAGCATTTTGTGCCGCAGCCGACTGGCAGTGCATCGGCGTCACCAACTCGGCGTGGAACTGGTAAGAAGTCAAAACCTGCCAGGAGAACAACTGGAACTGCGGGCCTTGTCGACGACGACGATAGCGAAGGATGGCAAGAGATCCCGAAGCCAGCATCGAGTGGTTTCGAAAGCCCGACGGCCATGGACATTGATACGCCACCGCCGCATACTTCAGAGCCGCCGACGCAGTCACGCCCGGATAGCGCCCGGAAGATACCTGTGGAGCCCAGTCGACCAGACTGGAGGGCTGGTGCTGCCAACGTACCAGGAGCATCGATCTCCACTCCATCCCAAGAAGATCTCGTGACAGTCACGGGAGCCAACGTCTCTAGCCCAATAGCTTCAGCCCCTCCGAACGTCAGCTTATTCTCGGCTCAAATTGGCGGGTCCGAAGACTCAGATGAATTCAGGACCACTTTGTCTGACTTGAAACAGACTGAACCCTTTATGGACCCTCCTGCTACAGGACTGAAGTCATTCGCCGATCTGCAGTCGACGTTGCCATTCCAAAGCCGGCCGTCCGAACAAATTCCTCTCGAGAAGAAAGAACCCGTAACGTTGGAATTCCCTGTGGCGCCTATGGCACCGCGTCTCCCTCCTACAGCAGTTGTCGCCGGCATCCGTCCCAACATGGCAACCTGGCGAAAGTACGTGACCGACTTCAACAACTATATGGAGGAGTGGGAAGTGTTCAATGGCAAGGTTGTTGAACACTTTCGACAGCGCCATGTCATCACCATGAAGAAAAAAGAGAGGTGGGGGTCCGGCTGGCTGGAAGCTACCACCATCGGGTCTGATCCTGTCATGGGCTACATGAATGAATTGCATCAGGACTGGGATGTTAGGCGGAAGTGGGTAGATGCGTGCAGTGACCACAAGGATCGTGTGCGCGAATTTTATGAGTTCCGCGAGCGGATGAAGTAGACAGCGCATCAGAATAGAAGAGCAGAAGAACATGACTCTACGTTTAGCATTTGTATTCCCAGTTCGATGGACACCAGACGGTTCACTCTACTCCCATGAGAGCCTTTATCGTGAGAGTCAGGAGTCGTTGGGTAGTCACGATCCCGTTGTTTTGACCGTTCTGGATTGCTGCTACTGGTTGTAGTCATAGACTATGCAACATTGTATGCTTTTGTGCTTGACAAGATGTCTAAATATATGTAGATATCTGACTGACACTCCATCAAGCGATAACCAATCAGCGATTCTACAGACTCGCTTCTCATCTCGATTGGTCTAGTGGTCAGGATACCTGCTTGTCACGCAGGTGGCCGGGGTTCGATTCCCCGATCGAGAGCGGATCTTACCTTTTTGCAAGTTTCTCTGAATTCTCGGGTACTGTTCTCTGTCTGATCAGTTTGTTTTTGTATATGCTCTCAAGAGTCTCCGTCACTCTGCAGTGGAGTGTCTCGTCTGTAGCCCTGGTGTTCCTTTTTGGGCGGGACAGGGGATGAAATGTCCCAGGTGCAGACGCAGAGGGTCTACGAACGCGTCGGTGCCGATCTCGGAGCTACAAGTCTCTATGCCACGCAGGTCTGGGCAGGGTGGGAAACATCCTTGGATGCAGGTAGAGAGCATTGCAGGCTCCAGATGTACTTTGGCTCCTCTACAGCACTGTCCTATATAGGGGAGTATGAGAGGAGCTGACAATCCTGAAATATGCAATGAAGCACACACACACACACACACAGAGAGAGAGAGAGAGAGAGAGAGAGATAGCGAAGGGCTCTCACAACGGCGATGTTTTTGGCTCGTGTTTTATTGACCCTGAGACAATGCCATATATCAGCCGAGTACAGCCTCATGTCCCAGGAGGAGTACAAAAGTACCGAGGATCGTCTCGCGTGTGCTGGCTGGCGAGGCTGGTTTCTCTAAGACCCTGCCTTGTCCACCCCGGCATTACCGGACACTCCGTGTCTATCTAGGTACCTCGTTCACTCCTGTATCCCCATGCTGCAGCGAAAGCCCTGCCTATCGGGACGTTCCTCGACGGAGAAAGTGGAAGACAAGGGAGCATGGGGAAAGACAAAGTCAGCACTTCTAAGAGGCTTGGCACGAGTAGCAGCGGTGGTAAGGAGCGCAGAGGAGCGAATGGGCGGCAATCGTAGCGGATCGCGGAGCCGAAACAATTTGCGGGATCGGTGCCTGGGTGCGGGAGTCCTCGGTAGATGGGGCTTTGTCGCTTTGCAGGAGTCTTTGCAGGAGTCTCGCTCAGTGGAGATTGCTTCCCATGTTTGTTGGCCTAGTTCACGATCCTCTCGAACCAGCGTGGGCGGCGAGCTGTGATGGCTGTGGGTATCTCATGCCTACCTTAAGGTAAGCATTTTGTAGCTGCCTCAGGATGCCTTCGAGGCAATGTCTAGCTTTCTTTTCACGGTCGCAGAAATACCTACTTGGTATACTACACTACACAAAGAAAGTACTTGGCAATTGGAGCATGACGTTGTGGGTGTCTGGCTGTTGGGCGATGGCTGCCCAGGCGCTTCTCCCCCGCCCGAAACCGGGGATGTGGCAGCTGCAGGACCACTCGCCAGGGCCCCAGGCAGACCCTCGACCCAAGAGCCAATGGCGCCACGGCCGATTCAAATGGCGGGGAGGGGGGTGCCCATACTGCACTGCCGCCGCCGGCACCGCGACCGGAGCAGCCCAAGCCTGGTCCGATCATCGGCTTCACAGTGGGACGGCGGCATTCTCTGCCTGTCTGTTCAGGTCTGTCTACTTGTCTATGCGTGTGGTCGTGGCTGCGACTACTGTTGTCCGCTGGTTGAGTGTGCTAGGGCGGGACCTGGGAATAGAAACACAGGCGAATTCCTGCGCGGCACACGAGGGGCGATCCCGGCGACGTCGGAAGAGCGCTCTGGGCTTTTTAGCCACGCTTCTTCCCCAGAAAAGCCAAAATACTTATTAGCTTCGCGATCCCCCCCCTCCAACTTGCAACAGCCGACTTTGCCAGCCCCTTCCCCATTACTACTCCTCTGCCTGGCCCATTCTATCAATTAATCTGACCTTGAATTTATCCTTTCCCGGTCTTCTGTTGCAGAGATCCCTATTGTCACACAGACGTTGCTTGACGATACTCAGCGACCCCGCGAAAAACCGGCTAGCCACACCCGAAAAACCACAGGCTAATCGCAGCCCGCCCTACGTCACCATGCCGTCCGCCGATGGCCCCCAGACTCTCTACGATAAGATTATTTCCGACCACATTATCGACGAGAAGCTCGACGGCACAATTCTCATCTACATTGGTACGTTGTCTCTCGGGGTATGAAGAGGAATTGAACTGTCTTGAAATGCAGTGGAAGGGTTATGTGTGCACAGTTTTGTTAACAGGTCTTCCACTACTTGCAGACAGGCATCTCGTCCACGAAGTTACTTCACCTGTATGTCCACAACCTCGATTGCCAGACACTGGGGCAGAGATCGGTGGTACCTTGGTGAAAGTCCTGCGACTGACTGGAGAATATGCGAATATATAGCAAGCTTTTGAGGGCCTCAGAAATGCCGGTCGGAAAGTGAGGAGACCAGACTGCACTCTGGCAACTACAGACCATGTACGTGGAACCAATCCTCATGATCACTCATTTTCACAGCACACTGACCCTCCTTGCCAACTAGAATGTGCCCACGACCTCCAGAAAAGGCATCAAGGACATTGCCACCTTCATCAAAGAGGACGACTCGCGTGTGCAGTGCATGACCCTCGAGGAGAATGTCAAGGACTTTGGCGTCACCTATTTTGGCCTCGGCGATCGTCGCCAGGGCATCGTCCACGTTATCGGCCCCGAGCAAGGTTTTACTCTGCCCGGCACAACTGTCGTCTGCGGTGACAGCCACACCTCGACCCACGGCGCCTTTGGCTGCTTCGCGACCGGCATCGGCACCAGCGAGGTCGAGCACGTCCTCGCCACCCAGTGCCTCGTCACCAAGCGCAACAAGAACATGCGGATACAGGTCGAGGGCGAGCTCGCCGCTGGTGTCAGTTCGAAAGATGTCGTTCTTCACGCCATTGGCAAGATTGGCACTGCCGGTGGCACGGGCTGCGTTATTGAGTTCTGCGGCTCCGTGATTCGCAACCTCAGCATGGAAGCCCGCATGTCTATTTGCAACATGTCCATCGAGGGTGGTGCCCGCGCGGGTCTGGTCGCTCCTGACGACATCACTTTTGGATACATCAAGGGCAAGCCTTTGGCGCCCAAGCCCGATTCTCCCGAATGGGAGCGCGCCGTGGCCTACTGGCGCTCCCTCCAGTCCGACCCAGGCGCCAAGTACGACATTGATGTCCAGATCGACGCCAAAGACATCATCCCGACAGTGACCTGGGGTACGAGTCCTGAAGATGTGGTACCTATCACTGGCGTCGTCCCCGACCCAGAGACCTTCGAGACTGAGGACAAGAAGGCCGCGGGTCGGAGAATGCTCGAGTACATGGGCCTGACGGCAGGCACGCCCATGGAGGAGGTCCCTATCGACAAGGTCTTCATTGGATCCTGTACCAACTCCCGTATCGAGGATCTGAGGGCTGCCGCTGCGGTCGTCAAGGGCAGGAAAAAGGCCGACAACGTCATTGCCGCCATGGTAGTGCCCGGCTCTGGTATCGTCAAGGAGCAGGCTGAGGCCGAGGGTCTTGACAAGATCTTTACCGACGCCGGTTTTGAGTGGCGTGAGGCTGGCTGCAGTATGTGCCTCGGCATGAACCCCGACATTCTCTCCCCCAAGGAGCGCTGCGCTAGCACGAGCAACCGCAACTTTGAGGGCCGCCAGGGTGCACAGGGCCGGACACATCTCATGTCTCCCGTCATGGCCGCGGCCGCCGGTATCGTCGGCAAGCTCGCCGATGTCCGCAAGCTGACTGGCACCAAGACGAGCCCTCACGCCGAGGCTCTCCACTCTTCATCAACCACCAGCACCTCGAAGCCCACGCCCGACAGCAGCATCGAGACTGACGACGACGCCCGCGAGCGTCTGGCCGACCAGCCCGAGGACTCCTCGCCCGTAGCCAATGCCAGCCCAGCAGCGAAATCTGCCTCCAGCGCAGGAGGCATGGAGAAGTTCCTCGTCCACAAGGGTCTCGCAGCCGCTCTCGATCGCAACAACGTCGACACAGACGCCATCATCCCCAAGCAATTCCTGAAGACCATCAAGCGCACTGGTCTCCGCGACGGCCTGTTCCACGAACTTCGCTTTGATGGCCAAGGCAACATCAAGCCAGATTTCGTCCTCAACCAAGAACCCTGGACGAAGGCCAAGATCCTCGTCTGCACAGGCGTCAACTTTGGCTGTGGTTCCTCCCGCGAGCACGCCCCCTGGGCCCTCCTCGACTTTGGCATCCGGTGCATCATCGCCCCATCATTCGCAGACATCTTTTTCAACAATACCTTCAAGAACGGCATGCTGCCCCTCGCGATCCCGAACAAGGCTCACATCGACGCCATCGCTGCAGAGGCCCGCGCCGGCCGGGAGGTCGAGGTCGACCTGCCCAACCAGGTCGTCCGCACCGCCAGCGGCGAAGAGATCTGCAAGTTCGATGTCGAGGAGTTCAGAAAGTACTGCCTCGTCAACGGGCTCGACGACATCGGCCTGACCCTCCAGCTCGACGATAAGATCACCGAGCACGAGAAGAAGATTAGCGAGGTGTGGCCCTGGATCGATGGCACCGGGTACCTGAAACGCACGAGGGGCGGCAAGTTGGCAGTCAAGCCGGCCAAAGTACCCACCACGAATCGCGGCGAGGAGATTAAGGATCCTATCGACTGGTAGTTTTCCTGTTATCTTGTGTTCAGAGAGATTTTGTCTGAGGGAGAGAGAGAGAGAGGAAATGGGATTACGAGATTTATGACATGATTGCTTTGTCGGCCCTGCTTAGCTTTGTTGACTGGCTTGGGCTCGGAATGAGGCGTGGAACGAAAAGCCTGAATAAGTTTAGATAGCAGGCAATATCAACACAGTAAAACATATTTCTCTCTTGGTTGTGGCTTGTATGATCCTCATCACGATCGTAGAATATTTCTCTCTGTCTCTGTCTTTGTCTCTCTCTCTCTCTCTCTCTCTTTGTGTGTGCGTGTTCTGCTCTTCCATAGCACATAGGTGATGGGTATGAAGCTGTGCATGGCTCTCAACACATAAGGGATAATGCGCACGGCCTTGTGCATGGAGTTCTTTTCATTTGCGAACATAGATCAGCTCAACCATCATATTTAAGACGTTGGCGGGGGAATTTGAGAGCATCATGGAGGATCACTCGATGTCCAAGGTTAAGCATACGTGATAATTGTATTAATCTAAGTGCTCAGTAACAGTCCCAGCCAGACGCAGTTTGCTAAGCCGTAGCTAGACTTCAACACTCAGCCTCATCTCACATGTCAACAACCATCATCCCACGACACATCGCTTGATCCACTGAACCATAGCGTAGCACCAGTAATACAGGACAACCGCCGTGATCATGAACAGCACTGTGAGCCCTAATATCATCTTGTCCGCCCACGTAGTTGCGCCCGCCCTCATTCTGCGCCGGACGGGAGAGCATTCATAGAAAACCGGCTCAACTGCAAGCCACCATGCCCCCATAAAGCCTACGACTGTCAAGACTGCTGCTCGTGCTATGTCGCAGGTAAGTTCGATCCTGTCCTGTTTGTAAGGAAGCAATTCGCAACCGGGCCCATAAGCCTTGTATTGCGGCCTGTATAGCTTTCGGGCATTGCGTTGTCTCTTTTCGGCGCGCTTGTATTCCTTCTCCGTCTCTTTGAAGAGCTTCTTCCTTGCGCGGTATTCCGCTCGGCCAGATCCATAATGCATGACCATGTCTTCTTCGCCGAGATCGGTGACACAACTGCAAGTCTCACCTGCGCCCTGTATAAGTTTGCAGTCGTTTTGGTGGCTCTCATAGGAGTCCGATTCATAGGTGTCCTCATATGAGGTGGATTCTGTCACATCTGAACGTTGAGTGATGTGCAAATTCTCAACGTCGTGATATTGGTGCTCAGCCATGCCATCATCACTGGCCATGGCAATCCTGTGAGCATCACCCTTGACGTGGTCGCGGACGATCCACTGCCCAATCCGACTTGTTGCGTAGTTCCATATCGCACTCTTTATCATTCTGCTGGGGCGTGACTGTGTTCGAGTCAACTCTTCGTTTTCTGGATGCCTTGGAGATTTCGCCGATCGCGTTGGAGTTTGCCACAGCATTTCGTGAGTTAGCTGCCGTACTGCCATCTCGTTGAGTCCTGTGCCTACTACTGGCTGTGGTATGAGTGCCGCATGGTGCTGTGACGAAGTGTCTGTCTCTAGAATGTTCAGGCCTGGCACAGGTCTCTGCAAACCTCTCAACTGCTGGCCGTGAGGGCAATGTCTTATGTCCATGCGACTTCGTTGATTTGAGCACGGGACGTCGCGCAGGTGACCCTTCTGGCCGCACCCAGTAATGGTGATGGTGAGTGTGCACGCACACAATTGGTTGCTGTGCAATATCGAAGGCAGGAGAAGTGGTGGAGTGAGAATCACCTTGGTAGGTCCCGTTTCTCGGTTCAGAGGACTTCGCAAGTTGAGAGGAACGATTTCCTGTTGCGCTCCCCTGGCTACCATGCTGGTGATGGTGTGTTCTGTGTCGGTGTGGACTTCGAGCCAATCCTTTAAGGTCACTTCTCTGCTCTCGATATCGATGCCTGTCTCGTGTGCGCTGGGGGCGCTGGCTTCGAGACTGTTCAAAGACTGCGGGGTGGGCCGAGACATGACTGTGTCTCGACTGCACGGGGTCTCTCTTCGTGTTGATGACACCTGAGGGGTCGTCCTCAGTGGCTCTGTTGTCATACTGGAGTGAGAGTTCGTGAGCCCTTTCCACCTCCACTGGGATGAGGTCGCTGTAGTCTCGCTTGTGTGCTGGAAGTTTGCTGCCTTCACGCGATCTTGTGGGTGAGCCTGGGGTAATGCAACCGTCCCTAGCTTCGAAGACGTTTCCTCGAATGGGGGTTGTGCACGTATATACGAGAGCATGGTTGTCTGCTCTTGCTGAAGAATTTGAGGGAGATCCCCATGGTTTCTTATGGAATCTGCTGAAGAGAGACTTTCGGTTTCTGTCGGTTCTCTGCTCTCTTGGTAAATCATGCTTCGTGCCATACTCGGCTCTGGTATCATGGATTCTAGAGAATGAGGAGGAGCTGTTATCCCCTGCACGTTTGCTGCTCTTCCAACATCCAAAAAAGCCATTTCGGGGGTTGGAGTAGGGTCAAGGGGCCGCTGGACCATTGGTTTCTGCTCCGTGTTTGATCTGGCCAACAATGGAATTTTACTGGTGTTGACGTATGGAGCGTCCGCTGCCGATGCTGTGGCACTTCGTCGGACTACGGTACCATTCGAGAACGAGCGCGTCTCGTTTGGGCCCATAGGCTTTCGCGTGACTAAACTGTTAGTGTCAGACTGGTTGGGCATTATCGAAGTGTCCCATGGAAGCGGGCGAGACTGCTGCGGGATTGATGTGAAGGCGTTATTCGCATCCTCTAACTCTGGACCTATAGCGTTAGGTCAATCATCTGGTCTTACTCTGTGAGCCAACTCGAATAACCCCGGCTTACCACTCAAAGGTGTCATTGTGCCCGGGCTCTGTGTAATTGGCGTCAACGTTGGCTCGGCTACACTCGACCACCGCCCCTGACTATGTCGCCGTCCAACAAGTCCAACGAGATGCTTCTCCCTCCTCCGTTGATCTTTGACGGACATCATATTGCGAAGCCTGTTGTTCGCTTCGGCTAAATGGACTTGGCTCATGGCAGCCTTCTGCGGCTCAGGTTGTGAATTCATCATGCCTTGACTCCCCGTCTGTCCAGCGTCGATCTGAGTGGAACAAACCTCGTCCAGAGGATTCGAACTCGTTGGCGTAGTAGGCGTAAGGATGGGAATCTGTCCCGTGAAGGGATCAGCCCCAGTAACTCCCAACCAGTCGCCAGAAGCCTTGAGCTCCCGTCGCTCTCTTCTGGCCTGCGCTGCCCGCCTTTGCTGCGCCAATTGCTCAGGCGAGAGCTCTTGAACACCATATCGGACGCCATACGCGCCATCGCTGAAATGCCTCTGCATAACCGGCTGGCTCGGCCACGACCCGCTCATCTCCGAGACGCTGCGTCGTGAACCCCTGGAACGACTGAGAGCCCCCTTCCTGCCTGATCTTCTTGAGCCTCTAGCACCGGCATTTCCGATGGGCAACTCATCCCCTGTCATCGTCGACGGGCCATCATGCTGCTGGCCTCCGACTCTCCCATCATACACATATCCGTACTCATCACTGCCGCCCCGGACACTACCAACCAACGACCTCTCTTTTACCCTCACCCTCCCAGCCATATTCCACTCGACCAGATTATCCGGATTGAGATCCGGCTCCGGAAACGAGCCCTCGCCAATGATTTCCTCTGCGTACGGTCGCAAAGTGCCTCCACGCTCAGGCCGATTCGCGGGAAGAAGCTGATGGAAGAACTTGCCGACTGCTCTTGCTCGCGATCTATGCAGCATTGGCGGCGGGAGCCGGGTATCTGCTGGGACAGACATGGTGACCAAGTTGCGTCCCGGTAATCGGCGTCGTTCCAGGAGTCATAAAGATAGATGTATTGTATGCCGATGCCGATGATGTCTTGACAAGAAACACAAAGTCATGAGGCAGAAGCAGCCATTGCAGTGTTCTTCAGATAAATTACCAAAACTGTGGTGGTATGACTTTCAGGAGTCGCCTGCCCCGATGCGCCCGCACGTTTGCAACCCGGTGCACGGGAACTCGCATTCGGGCAGTTGCGAGTCGCAGCCGCGATACAGAGGTAAGTTTGCCCATGGGTCGTACCTGCCGCAGCTAACCTTTGGATGACGATGATGCCTTCCACACTAGAGTGCTGGCGTACTTGGCTCCGCAGATCGCCTCGCCTTGGTGATGAGTGAGGCGCTTCAACGAGCCGCCCAAACTCAAAAACCGCACCAAGCCCCAGGATGAGCTAACAATGATGAAACTATCCAAGTGTCACGCATTCCACGCTATTCGATCAATCCCTCTAACTTAATGTTCGCCTCATACACAAAGGTCCTAGCTCGATTGAAGGGTGTCCCGGGTATCCAAAGTTGGGACAATATAGTCGCTCTAGCGGGTGAAATCACCACCATGATGCAAAATATACTAAATGACCAGCCCAGCTTAGCTTGCGAATGAACATGTGATTAAAACGTATATCATTGACATGAAGAAATTTAAAAATGCCGACCAATCCCTACGCCAAAGTCTAGAAGTGAAATCATGATTGCCCCGTCTTCACCGGTTCCACATAGAAGGGTACCTCTCAAAGCTATTCCTTGGTCGTTGTGTCCAGGGTTGTTTCGGCGACGGCACAGAGTCGGGGCCAGGCAGCGTTCCAGTGCTTTTCCGCGCACTCTTCAGGGGGCTTGTACTGGCCTGCTTGTCCTCCCACGCCTGTTGTTGCTCATAGCGAGCCATGTCCGCATTGTTCCGTGGAGAGCGGTAGTTAAGATCGCCAATGCTAGCAGCTTTCTTTAGGGGCGAGCTTGGGTGGTTCATAACTCCCAAATATCCACCGTGTCCATTGTTCGGCGCCGCAGAAACGGCAGAGTCGACCATGCGAGGATTGACACTGACTGCTGATGTCGGTACCATCCTGGATGGCGTGTTACGCCTCACTGTCGATGGCCGGCCGTGCAATGCGCTGCTCAAGCCAATATCTGACCTGCGAGTTGGAGGAAGTGGAGTGATGGGCCCACTGATATTGCTTGAGGAGTTGTCCCGGTAAGGAGGCGTGGACCGCATCGGGTCCTCGTTGGTATTCTCGATGTATGGATTGGCTCTCGCTTGAAATCCTCGCTTGAGCTGTACATGAGGGGTACCAAGCTCGACGTAGCTCTCGCCACTGCCAGATGCGTCCGTAACCAGCTGAGTACCGGCGTCGCGGACGTTAGGGTACAAACGCGGGTGGACGAACTTTGCATCGTACTCGTGCATGACCTCCTTCTGTACCACGGCAGTGTCCCTAATCTGCCCCGAGTACTTAGACTGAACAAGCCACAGCTGTGCCGAGATGACAACTTGCAGAAGCAAGCAGTTGAAGACGGTCACGCTGGGCTGCTTGGCGAGGGCCTCCAGCGGAAGAAAGACCCAGTATACCAGGATGTGGGCCGGGCTGAAGAGACTGAAAATGCGCAACGAGATGGGCAGCGGATCCCAGACAGAAAGCTGCCACACGTCGTGGGCCTTGTCCGGGTGTGCGCGAGACTCGGCACTATCTGGTGCCATCATGTCGGCAATGAACCGCAGCGGCGAGGCATTGGGCATGTCGTCCTTCACACGGACTCTCCGCGCCGAGGGTGTCGCAGGCTTGGTCTCAACATCGGCTTCGAAGAGGCGGTAGTATCGTGCTCGTGTCATCGTGTAAAAGGCGTTGCATGTCGAGAAAGTCATCAGCGACCACACGACAGTTCCGACCTATACGCAGCCATGGTATCATGTTAGCAGTTGTCCGGGATGGTCGCGGAGAACGCGTCGTGGAGCCTACCAGAAAAGACACCCAACCACTAATGGATGGCTCGTCGAAAACCGAGTCTGCAGCACCGCTGGACGATCCGCTGTTCGCCCTCGCAAGCAGGAAAACAAAGTTCATGCCAACGCCTATCTGAGTACCGATGGCCTGAGAATCCCAGTCGCGCGTCTCGATCTCCTCGGACAGCCATAGCAGGAAGTCCATAGGGTCCAGGGCGGACTTGGTGCGCTCAAGAAGCGACTTGCGCCGCACGATGCGAGGCATAGCGACGATCGCGAACAGAGTGCCTAAGACGACGTGCTGTGGTGTATTTCCGTGGTTGGCTATTATGGGCGCTTGCGATGTGCGTGCAGCGCTTTGATGAAGCGGAAGTGAGATTATCGGGCTACCGGCGAGCCGTAGATGGCGAGGGCGTGGCGTCCCGGCGATATGGGAGTCGTGGGCAGTGGTCGTGCCGTCGTGGATGATGGACTGGGAGTTTGTCTCTGGTCGCAACCAAAACAAAATAAACCCCTGCACACGGTTGCTGGAGAGCACGAGCCGGGGGAGCTCCAGCGCTGAGTGTCTGCCTTCTTTTATTCTACAGCGTGGGTCGCCGACGCCATGCACCCACCCTGGGCAGCCAGTGGGGTGCAGCTGGGCTTGGGAGCTCCGAGCCTCTAGCGACCAGCAGCAAGCAGCCTCCACACTACAATCAGCATCTCCGTTCCCTACTTGCGACGACTACCGGCCTGCGATGACCAGTCCAGCGGCCACAAGTGACTGACCAACCACCCGCAACCCATAAAACCGCATACTTCAAGCTTCCATCTATACGACTAAAACTCGTAGCGCACGTCTCTCGCTGCTACACCCAAGCTCCACGGAGCACTTTGCGACCTGAACTCTCCCGCCTTGACCTATACGCCGACTCATAGCAAGAATGGCGGCACAGTCAGCAGAGTACAAGGACCGGCAGTTCCTGGCTGTTATTGGCGATGAGGTAGGCTGCCCTTCCGTACTTGTGAACAGCAGTGCTGGAGGCGGGCCGTCGTGCTAACAGCGCAATACGTACAGGACTCGGTAACAGGCCTCCTCCTCGCCGGCATCGGGGTACGTCACTTCCCTCTCTCTCTCTCTCCGAACTATACTGCGATCTCTATACCATCAAGCCAAGCCTACGGCAAGTAGGACGACGCCAAGAAAGCTGGCACGATGAGCTCTTACTGCCGAAGCACCAGGCCTTAACCATCATCATGAAATGAGCCGAGCGGCTAACACGAGAGGTATATTCGGACAGCACGTAACGAACCCTCCCGACTCGCAAAAGAACTTCCTCGTCGTGGACGCCAAGACCGATACATCTGCCATTGAGGCGGCCTTCGAGTCCTTCACCACGGAGCGCAAAGACATTGGCATCGTCTTGATCAATCAACATGTCAGTTCCCCCTGTCCATAAGCTTTCTTTCACATGGAGCCTCTTGGCATACTGGACACCTTTATACGTTTGCGGACAAACACTATGCTTCCATCTTTCAGCGTTGGGTGAGAACTGACACCAAGAACACAGATCGCCGACAAGATCAGACATCGCATCGACACCTACACGTCCGCCTTCCCTACAGTGCTTGAAATTCCCAGCAAGGAGCACCCTTACGACCCAGAGAAGGACAGCGTGCTGCGGCGCGTGCGCCGCCTCTTTGGCGAGTAAAACGGCTGGCAACTAAGACAGGAAACAGGCTGAAGCCAGTTAGCTACCGCCATATAGCTAGTGGCCAGGCTCACGATGTTTCACAGCGCCTGACCAGGTGGGAGTGATAGGAGGAAGTTAGATTGATTACGTGTAGCGTCTATACTTCATTTCAGCGGCCCAAAGTGCAAATCAATGGTCGTGGCTGATAGAATCAAACATATTCAGCAATAGCCTGATTGTTTGGAATATGGCGTAACGTCGTGAGACATGCAAATTACTAATCTATACGGCACATATCTGGAAAACGTCCAAGGAGTCGAAGGCGATCAGCAAGTTCACAAGCGAAGGCAAAGGTAGTCACGAGATGTCGCTGAGGGAGGAAGTAAACCTGGGCATCTTAACCAGTTCCAATGCAATGTGATGATGCACCCTTGGTAAGAAAAAAAACACCTCGAGATAAATGACAGTCTGTTACAGGAAAGAGAAGAAACGTAATCCTTGGATTATCATAACCGTTGTCATCGTGGAAAACCATGCCTAATCCTCGTTTGATCCTCATCACCGCACCTGGTCCTAGCTCAGCATCGGTCCCTCGCCACACCGCAGTCGTCGATGGTTCGGACGCCAGATGGTGAGGGTCTGAAGAACATGATTACGGATGGTTAATCATGGTATAGGCTTCGCGATAGTTGTCGTCAATCTGTCACCAGAGGCAGAATAGCCTGTGACCAACACTCCCTTACAACTCGATGGACTCCTCGACATCAGCCTGGCGGCCGCCAAACTTAACGACGGCGGTGAGGCAGGTAATCGGCTCATCGTCTGCGTTGTACACATCGGCAGAGACATGGTAGGTTCCCTTGAAGCGGTGTGAGGCAGATTAGCGTGCTGTGTTTAGACACCATTTGGAAGTGCAGCTCCCCAAATCTGGAGTCCGTGTCACAACAAACGAGCCGTGAAGCCCTCGAAGATAGATGTGAAGGAGCTGGCGCAGAACACAAATCATGGCAAGGACAAGGTAAGCAATACTTACGGCAGGAACCTCCTTGGGGATCTCAACACTCTTGACAACCTCGAGCGTGCCCTTCTCAACAGGACACTTAAGATCGACGTTGCCAATCTGCTCGCAAAAGTCGGCCGTGGTGCTGATGAGCCTGATGACGCCGTACTTGACGATGAGCTTGACGTACGCGCCATCCTCGATGGTCTGCAGGACCGTGCCAGACGCCTTGATGAGCAGCTTGCTGCCCGCCTGGGGCGGATTGGGCGAGAGGTCGACATTGTCGATGGTGATGGTGTCCCTGTCGTGTTCCGCACTGCAGAACTCGAGTGGGTTGTTGCCAGGGACCTTGAGAGCGTCGTTGGTGGTGATGTCTGACGAGAACCAACTGGAAGCGGGCGAGGCTGAGGTCAGCCTGAGGGTGGCGACGAGCGCGGTGGCGGTTGAGAATCTCATCGTCGCGGCTGTTTGTGGTGCGGTACAAGGCGTGAGATGTGCGTGTTTGCTGGAGGGAAAAGTAGTTGTGCTGCAAACGATCTCAGCTGCTAGAGGATGGAAGAGTGGTGCTTTGAGTGGTGAGAGTTGATGCAAGGCTGCACGAACCGGTGACGGAGGTGAGGGTGCGGAGTCGGGTGAATGAGATAACCACTCCGCACCCCCATAGGCGCCAGCCGGGCGATACTTGAGCGGGCTCTGGGGTGGCTGGCTGCTGCCCCCAGAGACACGCTAGGGCAGCTGCTGTGGAGTCACCACGGCAGGGGGCGAGACTGTCTTGCACACCCGCCCGCAAGAGGCGGTCCAGCTTGT
Source organism: Microdochium paspali (assembly GCA_031142775.1). NCBI lineage: Eukaryota > Fungi > Ascomycota > Sordariomycetes > Xylariales > Microdochiaceae > Microdochium > Microdochium paspali. The sequence continues at coordinate 802,003 of JAVBIV010000007.1, forward strand.
GATTGGTGCAAGACAGGAGCTCCTTGGCAGTCAAAACGTCATGCACATACAGCTCACGGTCACGCTGGACCGCTCCGTGTTGCCGTGCCGAACACTTCCAGATTGGGTTGCATGCTTGACGCAACCCCTTGCTTCTCTGATGCGACGTTGATGGAAGTGAGTGGACAGCACTAACAATTAGATTCATATCGATCATGGCACAAGGCTTCTCTGTTCGCTGATTCATAATTGGAATTATTCATTGCCAAAAAGTCTGCTAACAAGACTTTTCGACCGCTACTCAAAGAGATATGCTTATCGTGAGAACCAGATTGTGACTCGAAAACATCATACTCAGCAATAATAAATAAGGGTATTCTGCAACATTATCAACCATTCCTCATCCGAACTCTTGCACGGAATAAAATTGTTTCTTCCTCCCTGTTTTCACGGACCACATTGCTGTGCTTTCAGTAGTAGATCTTCTCATCCCAGATGGGAGGGCGGACGGTCTCAGTGTCCCATTCGAGCTTGTTCTTGTCGTTCAGAGTACAGCCCTCGTCCGTGATGGGAATAACCTTGCCCGTGTCACGAATCTCCTGCTTGGAAACGCCCATGCGATCCTCGGGAATCCAGAGCAGAGGAGCAGCGGAACGCACAGCTGGAGGATAGTACGCATCGCGCTCAATTTCGTCGGTATACAAGTTGTCAAGATCCAATCCATCATTGGGGACCAGGTTGCGCATAGTCTCGTAGTTGGCATAGTTCCAAGGCTTGAGAAACTTGACCAACATGTTGGGCTTCTTCTGAGGAGCAGAGCCATTCTCTGTCGCGGGAACCTTTTCGTCGGTGTTGCTATTGGTGTGGCCATTTTTAACGGCTCCATTGGCAATGTCACGTAGAGACTGCTCCTCAGCCTCCAAAGACCGAGGAAGATTGGCGAGAAGTGGTGCCAAGGCGCTGTTCATGGTCAAGTTGAACAAGATGGTGAAGATGAGGAAGACAATCATCAACGCCATCGGACCAAATGCGGCAGATGCAGCGAAGAGGCCCAACATGCAAACCTCGGCGATGTACACACCAACTAGCAACTGCTTCAGCGCACGAGGGTAGATGAGTCCACGAGTGTCGACGTTGCTGTCGGTGACGAACAAGATATTGTAACGCCAGGCCAGCCAGAATAATCCAAGGCCGATAGCACCAAATCCGAGAACAAGAGGAGAAATTGGCGCATAAACAAGACCTGTAGTGAGTTGGGTCAGTATAAATAGAAACTGAGTTTCTTACCAAAGTCCAACCAGACTTACTAATGACTGCGATGTTCGTGTAGACGGGCAAAAGACTACCCCATGAGATCGCGCTCAATGTGGACCACTTCTGGTACATGGCGCGTGGGGTTTTAGCCAAGAACTTGTAGAGCAGAGTGAACACAACGAATCCAACAACTTGTGAGATGACATTGGCCGCAATGGTCAGTCCCTGCACAATGAAAAACGACAGATAAAAGTTGGAGGCTTTTGGAATGTTCGTGGCAAGGACAGAGGTGATGCTCGTTGGGTCATTGGCGACACCCTGAATGATCTGAGGTGCTGCTGAGGCCATGGTAGTGATGAGAAAGACCTGGACGACCTGGAAGGCGAAGTATGCGTTCTGTGTAAACAGCTCAACTCGTGACGTCGAAACTTCTCCGGAGAGCTTGGCGCAAACTACCGACACGATTAGCAAGGACTTCTATAGCGCACAGCATGCTGGAACAACTTACGTCGCATGATGATTGGCACAAGTGACATCAAAATGGCCAGAGCCACGGAAGGCAGCAAACCAGTAATGACACCAAGGATGACTGGCGGTACCTTGTTGATGAAGCCTAGCCAAGGGAGCTTTTCAATCAAGGCCGGAATATTAGAGATAGAACCCACGACGGCCACTGGGATCGCCCAGAACACGATAAGGGCCGTGATGAAGGCTATCACCGCAAACCTGCGAACGACTCGTTGCCACCAAGAGACCTTGAGAGAGCTCCAGACGACCTCGCCCGGGGTGACTCCAATATACTTGGGGCTCATTTGAAGAGCCTGGTGGTGAGCGAGAACCTGGAAGGCGGACTCCGCAGCAGCCTGCGTGGCGAACTCGATGAAGACGGCGGGAATCTTCTTGCTGTCACCAGACCGGTACTGCTCCTGAGCGGCCGCGGTTTCAGGTACCAGGCGTGTCAGCTCGGCACGACTCCATTCAATGGTGTCAACCTTCTTGCCGATAAGACCAAGTGGGCCGAGTCTGTGTGTAGGCCGCTTCTTCTGTGGAATCCAGCGAGCAGCGACACTGCCGGACTCGGTATCGACCTGTGTTTCGTCTCTGTTGCTCGAATCGCCTCCCTTCTTGGCGGCCTTGAGACGTTCGGCATTGGCAAGTTGAATGAGCTTGATCTCGGCCTTCTCAAGCTTCATAGCCACCTTGTCACGCTCTTCAACTAAATCGTCGACCTTCTTGCTATCACCAGTGATCCAGATGCGGCGAACGGACTCGCCGAAAACCTTGCGGAGCCTTCGCTCGTCGAGGTAGTCGTCAGGCACAGAGACAAAGAGCACCGTGCGTGAAGAAATTCTGTTGGAGTAAAACGGAGACAGCAGGAACGCCTGGCGCAGGTTGACGTAGTAGATGCTCTCACGGAGGATCATGAACAGGACGAATCCATAGAAGATCCAAGCCACCAGAGCGTGCGCGTATAGGCGGTTTTTCCCCGACATAATTTTGGTGTTGATGTTGCCATAAGTAAGAATGTCAAGCTGCGTCGAGTCGCCGCCACCGGTGATGTTGATGGGGAACAGAATCGGCCATGTTAGGCAAGCTCCGAAAAAGCAGATTGCAGTGAGGATTTTGAGGAAGCGCAGGAAGAGGTAAGCATCAAGAGACTGATGCTGGAGGGCATGTGTATCAGGTGTCTTCCAATAGGCTGGTATCCAGTTCAGGAGTCCCGAGGGGAGCGGAGGTGTTCGCTCCCTCTCGCGGAGACTGCCAATGTAGGTTCTAGGCGCATAGAAACGGCGTTGACTCTTCCGCAAAATCAGGAAGATAATAAGATAAATGCCGGCGACGACGGCAACGGGGACCAGCGTCGAGATGAGAGCTAAATGTTGGTAACGTTAGCAGTCGTCAATTGCATTCTCCCCGCCGGTCGTAGCAGCTCGAAGCCGTGGAGGTGTGTTACTTACAACTCAACGAGATAGGCTTGTTCTCGTCGGCTGTGGTAGCCGAACCAGGATCGCCGGTGCTCATCTCGAGGACAGATGAAGAGTTCTGCGTAGGGCCGCCGCTGATCGTCTACGGAGTAAGGGGCCTTCCGCTTGGAGCTCGGATGGGGAGATGGAGGGGACCCTGTGCTGGGCTGCTCGAGGACGGGAGGAGGCGCCAGGAGGAGCTTAATATTCAGTCTTGCTGCAGTGACCGGATTGAGGGCTGGGCAGCTGGGCAGCTGGGCGCCTGGAATGATTGCACAGACGGGTTAGGGTGGGCGCGTGCAGGGATGGGACGAAGGAGGGTGGGTGGAGACGCGCCCCGGCAGAGCAGGTGCAGCAATAGTGTCTCTAGCAGATTAAGAGGCTTCAATGTTGCTGGTTCGGACTGGCGATGATGTCAAACGAGGAAGCGCGTCCGCTGAGCAGGTGGGGCCCCCTTTCTCCCCACTTGCATCCTGGACGTGCGATGCTGGCGGGAGGATCGAGAGGCGCTGTGGGCCAGGTTGAAAACCGATCATTTCTGGCCTTAAGGAAGGATTCCGGGACTAGAAGACTAGTCCAAGTGGCAGCCAGTCAGCAATAATTAGACTGGAGGCAAGTATGTCCGAGTATGAGCTCCGTCCTGCGAAACGTACATGAAGGGGTCGCGTCACACAGCACAGCACAGCACAGCATCACACAATACGATTCAACATTCGACAATCCCCATGACGGCACAGCCCGCAGTCTGGATGATGCACGAGCGGCCGGTGGTGAGAGGATGACCCCAGGAGGGAGCCAGGCACGCATGTAGCGTCCATCTCCACCTCCACCCACCGATATCTCTGCAAGCTGCCTCCCATCCCAGTCCAGGCGGTCTGGAAGCCGCGTGGCTGTGCAGGTATACACAATAACTAGTTACTGAGGCCTGTGTCTAGATAGGCGGCCGCTGGTCGTGTGCTTTGTGTTTGTGGTGTCAGCTGGGGTGTAGAGATAGCACGGACATCAAACGCGCTGCCGGCCTTCTTGACCATTGGGCAAATCTGTGTACGACCCCTGGCCCGAGATTGCTCACAAGCGGCGCTTGTCATCCACCGCCATGGAAGAACTGAGACGTCCGCGACCACGGCAAGGCACGGGTAGGCCCTGGTCAGTGACATCCTGTACCCAGCAGCTGTTCATAGGACTGTTCAGTTCAGAGTTAGCCTGGACTAGAGGGATGGCAAGGGTCCTTGGGGTCCCTAGTGAAATTATCTCCAGGTTAGTTTGGCTCCTGCTCGAAAATTCTTCCACAAAGATGTGTTGCCCAAGCATCGGGGATTACGTGTAGCTGTATCCAGTCCGACATTCGAGGATTTACTCGTAACAGTTCACCAGCAGGCGAGGGATGACGACTAATTAGCAGAGCCCCAAACCTCGGCCGCATCCGACCGCTCAGTCGCCCGGCTACCGGCAGTGCCTTTCGTGCATGAAGCCTTCATCATCATACGATGGGCTGGTGGTGATGGCATTAAAGGGTCTTTGGAACTTTGGCTCAAGTTGCATCGATGGATCGATCGTATGTATTTCTCAGGCTGGGCGTGTGTGCCCGCCAACATCAGAGCTCCCAAGCGTCTGGTAATTAACTAGGCCCTGCCTTGTTTCTCATGGGCTTTTCGCCAGTGCCGCTAAGAGTGCCAAGGGTCGCTGGGTGCACTGTGACATCACCCCAGCATTTGCCGGCCCTGTTTGAGCACACCTCGTCCCATTGCGGTGACTTCACTTGGTCAACTACCAGTTTTCGGCCACCAGCACCAAATAATGAGTTGTGTGTGGGCGTCGAGTGCTCCGCCGTGATCTACAACCACGGCCGAGGAGCCACTTCTGGTGAGACTCTTCAGTCCAGAAGCAGCTTGCGGCAGAAGATGGACAACTGGCAGCTCAACCGCCGCTAACTCTCTTGGCCGTCCTCATTAACTCTGCTCAAAGCTGTCATGTCACCAGCAGTGGCCTGCGCCGAGTAGATCATGTCAACTCTTGCATCATCCTTTGGATTCGCGCCAAGCCGTGTCAAGCCATCAATGCGTGGCTTGCAGATGATGGACTGGAACTGGGGCGATCGACCCCGGAATCTACGATCGATATTCGGCACACCTGCGCCGTACACTCACAATAGCCTTATGTCTACATGGCTCTGAACACAGCCAATTGTCGATTACCGCCTTTGGGCGGGACTGCCGTCGCTCTGTCGTCAACGAGGATGGACGATCGCTCGCATCTGCTTCTCTCAGAGCTGAACAACCACCTGCCCCTCGGCTGGGCCCCAATCTACGTCCTCGTTCCATTCATGGATTGCGGCCTTTGTGGTTCGAGACTGGCTGTCTCAAACGCCACCTTTCACAAAGTCCAGCAATGCTGTTCAGAGAGCGGCCTGCCATTGCATGCAGACGCCGCAGCAGGGTGCTGAACACCGAATTGCGAAGCACATCAGTGACACATGTCGCGATTCCTGTGCTAAGCCTCCGCGGTCAGCACTCAAAGCTGAAATCCCAACCTCTCTTGAGCAAGTGGACGGGTGACGTGTCTGTGGACTGCTCTAGACTGCTTTGATGGCGTTCGCACCATGGTTGCGTGGCTTGCTAGGATTGCCGGATCTGCAATACGAATAAGGTCTTGCGATCTGGTTTCAGCGGGCACGACAACACAGCCACATTGCTCGCGTCCGCCGACACACCTGCAATGCTCCCTGCATGCCTACTGTGACAGGGCGAAAGGCTTCCCCGAATCAGCGAGAGGCATCCCAGATGCATATGTTCAAGGGTCCTTACTCTCGGAGCTACCCGGTGCGGCTGCAACTTTGGACTACATGGAATATCGCTCACAAGACCCGTCCGCACACCTCAGGCGGCCTCACGACAAGCGTGCCCTCTAGCGGGCACGTGAGGCACGGCAGAGGAGACCCTACTAATCTTCACGACGTCGCCATCACCCTTGCGGAGACGAAAACGAATATGTAGCAACACGCGGCCACGTCTGGGGTATGGACGTGCACTTCAATAGTGGAATGGGGGTTGTAGTCAACATGCAGCCAGGCCGTCCAGCCGGACCCATATCCGCTCATGCTGAAGACGGCAAGATCTGCTGGCGATCTGGCGAAAAGCTATCGAATACCATATGAGAGTTGCAAAATGGGCCTGCTGCATGACTATTTATCGCAGGTGAAGCACAGCGTTGCTACATCTCGTGTGTAGAGCGATGGTTTGACATATTGATTATGGATCAAGACATTGACTTCTAGCATTGTATCGGCCTTGATGAGGAAGTTCACTATGCTTGATCATCTGAGTTCGCACTTCGCTTGTTTACTCTGTGGCTGTAGGTTGTCTTCGAACACCAGGAACTGATACCTGGATGTATCTTCTCTAGCGCCAGCACACTGCAGCAAAAGTACCAACGCTAGATACTGGCTGGTTTTGGTGACAAAACCTCCGCGACATAGATGTTCCTATTGCCAGACAGGACTAGGTGTCGTGTGGTGGGTTGGAATTATTGAAGCGACTCGCAAATAGTCCTGAGGTCTCATTTGCGGCATGTTGCATCTTTTGTTGACGAGACTTGAAGTCACCACGAGAGTACTGAGTAGTAGACCGTGCAATTCGGAAGGGTGGTCATATGCGCCATGAACCAGAACGTCAATTGAAAGTATGTACTAAAAGCGCGCAATCTGTATAATTTCACAACCTGATTACCCCGGCTAAGCTTTGCGGATTAATCAAATTCGGGCGAGTCAGTATGCGAATTTGCTTGCGTCGCACGGAACAGCACGCCATTTCCGGGGACATCGCGGCACAACAACATCCTGACGGCCGGGAGTGAACGTTAAGTTCAGCTCAGTCGGTCAAGTGCACTTTAGACTCGCCACATGTGATGGACTTCTGTGGCCGGGTGCACACACCGCATCGTCTGGTAGGAGGTGGTTGGGCTCACACAAGCCGAGACAACTGTGACATAAACTACAACCTTCGTACTTGGTTCCACAACACTCTCGCTTGATAGCCCGAGGAGATTGGACATACGCGCGGCGTGTTTTTTCTTTCCCGCAGCTGGCATTGTTTCATCATCCTGCTGGCTGCTGCTCGCAAAAGCTCTCGGTGGTTCTTCTCAAGCGAGAGAGTCGAGTCTCGCCACGGCGTGCGCGTATGTACCTCCGCTCATCTACCTCGCGCGTGATGTGGGAGCAATAACCAAGGATTACACTCTGGTCAAGGAACTTTAACGACGGTGACAACCAATGAGCGCATGGTAACGCGAGGTGGAGGATCCTGGCAACAGTGAGCCGCCTTGGAACGACTGGCGTTGCTCAGCCAACACAATTTCATTATCAACAGTGGGGTCAACACTCGAGCTGGAAGCCGCGTGGAGGGGGCAGATCAGGCCAGACCAGCCTCGTGCAGACGCTGCGGAGGCTGCAGAATGAAGCTGCTGCATGCTCGTGTAGGTACTGTAGCCCAGTCTTGCCAAGTGTCTTACTCCTCCGTATGTCAGAAGTCCCCATGCTGGGAACATTTGTTGCTGCAGAATCTCGCCAACCTCGTGAGAAACACATCCAGGGCCATCTCGCGACGGTATGACCTCTCCTCCACGCCAACCACCACTCAGGACAACAACAAGGCGACAACATCTGAGAATCAAGTATCCAATTGCGCAGGTGAGCGGGAGCGATAGCGATAGCCGTAGCAAGTGGTAGAAACTACGATTCAATCCGCCTCATCGCTGTTGGCTTGCAGCACCCGCCAACGTCTTAGCTTTACGACCCCTGCTACCATCCCAGCTCCCCGATCATTGATCAGACAGGCTCAACTGTCACAGGCCTCTTTTCTGGCCGTGCCCTCTACGAACCCTGCTGGCTTCACTTTGCACCCCGAAGTGTTTCCCTTAGCTGCCACGAGCCGAACAACGACGACGTCTCTGCTACACAAAGGCCTCGGATCCGACGAACATGTCGCTGCACTGGTAATCAACAATCGCCCAGACAGCTATACTTCCCGCGAGGGATGGCCTTGATGTCTAGGCGATGCCTTGCGCTCGCCCTGACGGTGGGCTGCTTCCATCCTGCGGCACTTGCCCAGTCGCTCCCGTATGTGTCGACATCGATCCTCCTTCCAGAGGCGAACATCGTACCGCTCCAGCAAAACATCTCTGCCAACCTCGCATACGTCTTCTCATCGACTGGTAACACGGTCGAGTTATTTACTCTTGACATATCAGGCACTTTGGACGCATCATCCGTCCCTCTCGATCCGGTTTCCACGAGCCTGCCGTTCCTCGGCGATTCCAGCACGGCATTCGCGCCGTCCCTTTCCGACAATGGTTCGCTCATTGTATATGCGGGCGACTGTTCGTCTTCGGACAAGACGAGTATTTGGACCTTAGACTCTGTTACCGGTACCGACAAGGCATCTTGGGTCCAGGTCAAGACAACGACATCATCACACGATGATGCATGGGAGATGGGCCCGGGGTTCCTGGGTGGCAGTCTCAGCTTTTCCACCACACTCAGTCCGATCATGTCGAAAGCTAGTGTCTATGTCTATGGTGGCATGTGCCCAAACGCCAGCTCGAATGCCACCTCTGCGCAATCCCGAGCGTCCTACTCGAATAAAATGGTCAGGCTTACGCCTGACACAGGTGACAAAGGCGGCTATGATGTCTCCATGGTCGAGAACCAAGGCCCACCCGTCCCCGAGGCGGGCTTCACGTTCACAGGCTTGTCGGCTTCCATATCAAATCGGTCCGGCACAGTCACGCAGCAGGCGAATTATGTCTTGTTGGGAGGACATACGCAGACTGCCTTCATAAACATGAGCACCGTCGCCATATGGAGTCTTCCCGAAGAGAGCTGGACATTCGTGACGGATGTAGGCATGGCTAGTTCTGGGACGCAAGGCACTGAGCTCAGAGACAGCTCAGCAAGTGTCGACAGCCGGTCAGGACATACCGCAGTTCTGAGTGAAGACGGCACTGCCCTTGTGGTGTACGGCGGTTGGGTGGGTGATCTTACTCAGGCGGCATCTCCTCAACTTGCAGTCCTCCAGCTCGGTGCTGGCTATGGTGGTTTGAACGAATGGCAGTGGTCCATTCCGGAGAAACAACCCACAAGCGCGCCCATGTACGGCCATGGGGCGGCGTTGCTACCAGGCAATGTCATGATGATTTATGGTGGGCAGAAGATATCTGGAGCTTCAAGCTCGAAACACCGACGACAGAGTATAACGAACAACAATTCGGCGATGTTTCTCAACCTAACTTCTATGGAGTGGACAACCAGCTATATGAACCCATCCTATACCAGCCCAAGCAACGGGCAAACAGGTTCTGGCTCTACTTCGACCTCGGAGGAGACCAAGAAGAAGCTGGGCCTCGGTCTCGGTCTCGGGCTTGGTCTAGCTGCGATCATCGCAGCGCTGCTGGTTTACTTCTGGTACCGCCGCCGTCTTCGATATCGGCGCACTATCCGCAACTCTGCCCTTCAGGCACTTGCCCAGGACCAAACCCGTTACCTCCATGATATCGATGACGACATAATGGAGCGTCCCGGCGGAGCATTTGCGTGGTATAATGGCGGTGGTGCCGGCAATCATCGGGCCGAAGGGCGCAACCTTGGCTATGAGAGCCTTCGTGGTGCTCGAGCCAGTATGGACGTTGGAAGGGAGACAGGGTGGGAGGAGACGACTCCACCACAGATCAGGAGGAAGCCAGTCACGACTCTCGCAGGACGGGGCCAGTACCAGCAAGCCTCAACAGGCTTCGAGCAGCCAGCGCCCGCGCATGGATCCAGGAACATACACCCGATCGCTGAAGCTGACGAAGATGGCTCTCTACACGATGCCGATATTGCGAGCCACAGAATTAGTGTCGGACACGATACTCAAGGTGACCATGACAACACAGACCCATTCATGACGCCAACGCGTGAGTCTGCTCCAGCACTGCCGCCGCCAAGCCAGGGCGCCAGAACGCCCAGCCCGGAGAGGGTAGGTCCCGTGACAGACCCAGATGTACAGGACTGGATGACGGATATCGACACGGCAGATGCACTGCTGAGCGGGCGCATGGTGCCGAGGGCTGTTGTGGCTGGTCCAGGACGGACGTCGCCTACACGGCGGGCGACTGTCCGATCGAACAGGTCTATCGGGCAGTACTTTTCTGGAGATGATGACTCAAGAACTGGCAGCAACATCTCTGAGTCGAATCGTAGCAACTTGTCTGGAGGATCCGGATCGATACGCCTCCGACCATCGCCCGGCTTCGGAGTGGCCATGACGGCGGCAGTTGCGGCGGTAGTCGAGGGTCGAGGAGACACTGCAGGAAGTGGTAAGAGTAGCTCTGCAGTGTCGACTCCGAGCTACAACACCGCTCGGACCAGTTTCCATGCGCTGCAGACCGAAGGGCCGTCCTTGTTGCTCAGTGGCAACAGAGATCCGGACTACGATGACACGCCGGGTAGCCCAAGCAAGTCCAAGCCGCCCCGCCGCGGTTGGCTTGGCAGTCTTCGAAGAGTCTTCAGCGGCAGCGGCACTGTTCCGAGCCCTTCTGGTAGCGACCGAAACGACAGCCCGGAGCGGGACATGTATGCTGAGACGAACGACTTCGAGACGCGGCGCGGAGGTCTCGGTGAAATCGCAGCTGGTGGCCTCTTACGGCGGAAAGGAGGCCGCGGTGCCTGGGTTGACGGCAAGGGACACGAACGGACATCAAGTCTTGGCGGTGCGGACTACGGTGGCTATCAGCAGGCTGCGGGTCAGGACGATGACGAGGACTGGGATATTGAGAAGGAGGTGGAGAAGCGGCTTGTGCAGGTCATGTTTACGGTGCCTAAGGAGCGCTTGAGAGTGGTCAATGCCGAGCCGGATCTTGACGGGGAAAGTGCCTCGTTCATCGATCCTCCAGACGAGAAGGGTAGCGATGTTGGTGATGGTGGTGGTGCTGTAGCAGGTCCAAGTGGCTCTGGCAAAGAGACTCAAGATAGGGAAGTGACTCCCAGGCTCCAGCATCCCCCAACACCGCCACGAACGACATCCCCATGCGAGAAAGAGAGAGGGTTGCCGTCCATACCCGATCGGATCTTCACTCCCGAATCGGATGACGCGAGGGACAGGACGTTCAGCTTTCAACAGGGTGCCCACGATGTGGTCTCCTCGCGAAAGAGCGGGCAGCTTACCACCAGTACTGAGGGACAGGCCTCAGGAAAGGAAAAGAAGGAGCACAGACGATTCAGCTTCCAACCTGAAGAAGTCCTCAGCGTACCCGCAGAGACGCAAGATCGTTCAGGGCATATAACGTTCGACGAAAAGGGCAAAGGCAGGCAGCGAGGCAATTCCGATAGCTCAGAGCAATCCGGCGATGGCGAGGGCGCGCGTCTGATTGCTCTCGAGCACGAGATCGACCTGCTTGGAAGAGAGCTCGAGTCACATCAGCGTCGCGGCAGCGGACGCCCTCTGTCCGGTGTATCGTTTGGCATGATGTCAGATGGCGACAACTACAGCGACGCGGAGTTCCTGTCGGCTGAGGCGGTGCAGGTTGTGCGTCCCGCGGCACGGACAAAGGTCCTGCAGATGGTTGAGAGCTTTGAGAGCTTGACTAGGACGCCGAGTCCGGGGGGCAGCTCGCTGCGGTGATTGTGACATGTATTTTTTTGTTGCTGCGATGTGAGTTTCACGGCGAATGGGGGGATCAGGTTGCTTAACTTGGGGCTGTTCATCTCAGGCATGTATAGGGGGCGTCACATTTCTGTCATTTGACCTCGAATCTTCTCGTTTCGTGAGGTATTGTTTTGTTCCAATGGCGTTGGTTAGGTTCTATATAGCATATTTGTCTTTTATCTAGGGCTTGGGCGGGACTTTGGAAAGTCTTTACGGTCGCTTTCGTTCTTGCTGTGATAGCATAAAATAGTTCTTGTGGAATCTAGTAGCTTGTTTGAGCTGGTTAAACATTGTCGGGATAGTCAAACCCACGAGACACGAGGGAAGGAGGCGGGCAGAATAGTATCCATACGGTCGCTCTTCTCTGCGCTCACATTTCTCATGCTTTTGTGATTAACATATATTGTGACTTGTCTAGGATGCGAGCTTTTGTGTCTGTCACTATTATCACGACTTTTGAGTTTGGGGTAAACTGTGATTACACGATCCCTTCTTTCCGCACGGAACACGGTGGTTTTGTGCAAGCCAGGAGAGGGGGGGACTAGCAAAAGACCAGACGACGAGTGCAGCCATGTCACATATCACGAACTACATACATATTTGCCATGCATTTGCGTTTCTGTTTTTGGGGTTTTTTTTTCTTTTTCTTCACGACACCTACCGCCAGAGAGTAATAGACAGACGAGATATATTTGACTTTCTCCGTCCTATGCCCGTCATCACAGATCATCACACGGGGAAGTTGTTTGAGGGGAAGGGGGGGGGGGTGAAGATATCTTCCAGAAATGTCCGGAGAATAACGATACGAAACAGAGAGTGTGTCTGTATGTGTAAGAGAGAAGGAGATGGAGAGGGGAAAATGCTAAGTATAAGTCGTGATATCCGCATATTATTAATGTGCCAGATTTCTAATTCCGGACATCACGGTCATTTGCGCGGCAGGGATATTCCATGTTGGCTTTTTGATTCTTTTTCATTTCTTCCAATAGACAATGAAGGACACTGATTGTCTTCTATGGACTTCAAAAAGTGAGAGAGAAGGAGAAGAAGAAGAAGAATAATAATAATAATAAAGGAACAGGCATTAAAGGGCACTATCCCCTAGTGTTTCCGCAGGCGAACCAATTTGACTAAGAGCTCCTACTATGAAAAGTGTTCTACCTCTTACCCCCCCCCCCCCCAAACCAAATAAATCCCAACCACAAACCAGCCCGGAAAACCTCCCTAGAGATCTTGTTGACTTTGAGATAGATACCGGCCATGCGGAAGTTTACTTTATGAGCGCTTGCGGCTTATAGGCGGTTTCACGTGGGCTTAGGTGAAACGACATGACAGATGCTGCACAATGCAGGATCGGGGATTTATAGAAGGGGGAAGAGCCTGCGGTCGTAAGCCTAGTTGCGGAATTGTACACGGACCAGCCATGTGCGCCTGCGTCAGGTGAAAATATTACTGGGCAGCATAACGAGACAGTCGCCGCGCGACTTGGTTAGATCGCAGTCAGAGCAGTCCAATCTCGCGAGGAATTGCAGCCAAGAACCTGGCCGACTGAGCTCATTCCTCCCAGTCACATTCTTTACAGCCACAAACAAGCACAATCGCGCACAATCGCGGAGCATTCATCAAGCCGAGCCTCCCTAATCAAAGACAGCAGCCACAACCCAACACAATTAATCCGACGCTCGGGCTGTCCTCCACATAGCCAGCCGGCAATTGACTTACCCCCGTAACCAACGTCAAAATCCGCCACCAAGTGAAGTCACCGTCGCTCCGATATATACTCCTATATCCTCTGCCCCGGCTCGCTCCCAGAAACCAGAGAGGCGATCGCAGCTTTCACGCTATGATCGCCAGCTAAGCCAAGACAAGGCCACTGGCAGTCTTATCTCGTGAGAATAAAGAATCAGATTTCTTGGAACAAACCTTGTCCCTCGGTCCAACACCGGGTGCAGGGACCAGGGTCAACCATCAGGGAACGCAGGGATTTGCTGGCGTGCATCACCGACAGATGCCTGTCTGAAGTTTTCTCCGTGGACGGCTGTTCGTCGCGGGGAGAAAGGCGAGGGGTGGGGGGGTGGCCAAGAGCATGGCAGAGCAAGTGGGATGGAATGTCCTGTGCCACTGGCAGTGTTGTCGGTGTTGAGCCCGTTGATGAGTCAACATGGAGACAATGTTGTACATGATGATAGAGCGCGATCCCGCTGGACTGGCGAGCATTTGATCTGAAGCAGTCCAGCAGCACATACGATGTTGTGACTGACAGTTGTTGATTGTCCACGTGCCAGCGCTCTTGCAGCATGCCATCGGTAAAAGGGTAAAAGTACTTACCTACCTTGCAATCACGGAATGTTAGCCCAACCCCGCAATGGCTGGCCTTTTCGTGACCCGTGGGGGTCCCGGAACCTCAGCCTACCTGTCGTTGATTGTGACTGGTGTTGGCGCGAATACATCATGTGAAGCGTGTGGGAGCATTGAACCGAGGCGTGCCGTCCGCTTGGCAGCTGATATAATCACCTACCACACACATCGCCGCGATATACGACGTGGTGTATTCGCGCAAACCCAAAGTACTCAGTGCAAAGAGACACAGGTGGGGGACTGGCTGCGCGATAGTTCGATGGCTACGGAGCTTATCCTGTGCTGGACCTCACAAATGCCCGCAGAGTTGGGAGAGTTGCGCCTGCAGCTGCAGCTGCACGACGACAATGCAAAGTTTGTGACACTGCGACCCCGCCAAAACAGCTCAGTAGCTTTGAGCATGACAAAAGAGAAGGCTGGGGACGTAAGTGCTCATAAGAGGCTCCAAACAAAAGTTTAGGCGCACCAGGAATTGGATCCTCCGCAGCACGAAACCCCAACAGAGCCCACGCAGCCCACCATGCCATTGACCAGTCGGCAGTTCGTATGCCACCGGCCGTGGTAGGTGTCGTCGTGCATGCTCTAATGTACATGAACGAGAAGCAGCTGATGCATCATGTACGATGCACGGCGTGACGACCTGCCCGTTTGCCCCTCTGGTTGGCTCTTTGTTTCAGCAGGACCCTGAACGGCATCGAATGGGTGGTGAGCGTGCAGCACACCTGTGGCAGAGGTGCGTCTGCACAATACGAGGTCTGGTCGGATCTGCATGACCTTGTCAGAGAACCGGCGCTCTGTGGCCAAACACGACGAGGGGCTATCATGGGAATTGTCCAAGCGACCTCATGGCTCTACGGATACTAATTACGACTTCGCCCAGACACAATGTCTGGCGGCACAGCGCAGTCGCTTGTCGGCGTCGGATCTTCAGGGTCTCTCTCCGCGTGCTTTGGCCAGTGGGTGCTGATGCTTTTTTGTCACATAGTATGTAATAGACAGACCACGAGTCTCTCCTGGAATTAATTAGTTCGGGTACTCCTCGTGCAGTGCTGTTGGGTTGTCAGACGACAGCTGCTACAGCAAGTGAGTTGCCTGTCCGCCCTGTTTTCGTGCCGTATTCAGATGCTCTACTCGTGCCACGCCCCACTTTAGACGGATTAGGCATTGAAAACACCTGCACCACCTAAAGGTGGTGCTTTGCACCTAAATGACGCAGTCACCTAATTAACGTACTTTATTATAACTTTTGTCAAAATGCCGGCTAAACGACGTATTAGACGCACGAAAAGCGCGTCATCTCGTGAGGATAGCCTAGTTAAAGCTATAGAGTATTTCAAATCGTCGGAAAAGGTGTCTATTCGAGCTACAGCGCGTACCTACGAGGTTTCCGAGGCCACTCTCCGGAGGCGTCTTTTAGGTAAAATACTAGATAAGAGACTACTTAACTACTAAAGTAACCTTACTAAAGCCGAAGAACTTACTATTTATAAGTATATTAACCGACTTAACTACGTTAACCTTACTACGAAGCCATTTTACATCGCTAAAGTAGTAAGTCGACTCCTCTACGAGAGGGCTAGTATCGAAGAGTAGTAATATCTTTAACCCCTTAAGCCTTAATAGGCTACTCGATTTATTAAGCGATATAGCTATTATAAAGGTCGTAGATCTACGCTTTCTAGTAATCGCGCTACTACTAAAGACTTTAAACGCGTTTAAGTATATTTCGAGAAGCTTAAGGTCTAACTTAATAAAGGGTTTTAACCCTAAGATATATAGAATATAGACGAAACGGGCTTCCGTCTTAGCGTTAGTTCTAACGACGTTATCGTTATAAAGCGTAGTCGAAGCTATAAGTACTATATCGCGATACTAGAGAACCGCGAAGTAGCAACGGGAATAGAGGTAATCTCTACTACTAGCGCTATAATCCCCGCGTTCCTAATCCTTACTAGGAAGCGCTATATACTTCGTTAGTACTCTTAACCTAAACTCCGACTAGGTACTATAATTATAATATCGCCAACCGGCTATACAAACGATAGTATTACGCTTTAATAGATAAAGCACTTCGATCGCTATATAAAGAACCTTATAGTCGGAACGTATAGGTTACTAATCGTTAATAGCTATAGGTCCTACTATATAAAAAAAGTAGTCGAATATTATAGTATAAATAATATTATTCTCTTTAGGCTTCCTCCGTACCTTACGTATATCCTCTAACCTCTCGACGTTATAGTTTTCTAGCTATTAAAGTACTACTAAGGTATCGCTATCGATAGCCTTATACGTAACGGTATTAGAGAGATTACTAAACTCGAGTTCCTTAGCTATATTAAAGCCGTATACGACTAGGCTTTTAAGGCGTTAACTATTAAAAATACGTTTAGAAAGTCGGGGATTTAGCTATTTAATCCTTAAGGAGTTTTACGGCAATTATAAGTACGCGTACTACGAACTCTATTACTACCTATAGGGCCATCTTTATCGCCTCTAGGTACCCTAGCTACGTATTATTAACTTTACAAGCTCTATTCGAGGATATCGTTAGAGCTAAAGAAATCGTATAATAATAATAACGAGGTCGACTTAGCCGATTTAAGCGTAAAAGTTTACCGTATATATAAGTTCTTTATTGCTAATTACGCCGAGTTAACGTAGATTAGAAGAGACCTACAAAGGACTAAGTACGCCGACTAGGTCCGTAAGTAACGCCGCGCTCATAAGAACCGTTAGCTCTAAATAGGTAGTATTTTAATAGTCGAAGATAGTAGAAGCATAGTATAGCAGGTCCTTAATAACAACGAAGCAACTCTACGTTAAAAACTCGCAAAGTTAGAGAAGAAGAAGGAAACGTAGCGCCGTAAGGAGGAAAAGTAGGCGGCAACGGCAAAGAAGAAACAGCTTCGTATAGCTATATAATTACAGGCTATAAATAAAATTACATTCGTCGAGTAGGTCGCGCCGAGCTCTACGTAATTATATCCAATTTAACCTTAACTTCAGCTCTGGGGCTATTTACTATAAAAAAACATCGTAAAGTGCGTTAATTAGGTGACTACGTCATTTAGGTGCAAAGCACCACCTTTAGGTGGTGCAGGTGTTTTCAATGCCTAATCCGTCTAAAGTGGGGCGTGGCACGAGTAGTCTAGAGGGATCGCTGGCGCCAGCACCAATGCGTACAAGCGACCAAGACGGGATTGTGCTCCTCCGGGCACCATCGGGCGGAGCCTACTCTCATCAGCCTCGCTGTCGTTGTTTCAAAACGCGGACTGGCCACCCGCACCAGCGCCTCCTTGGCCGCTCTCGTGGGCTTGCCGGCTGGCCGGGTATTGATTGGCGAGAGGCGTCCCGCAGCGCGGCTTCACCCTGGCTCATCCCGAGATCCAAATGGGGCTCGATGACGACATGACGGGCCTGCTGCGCAAGGGGCCAGGGGTGAGCACGGCGAGCACGGCTAATCGAGAGAGAAAACCTAGACTGCCGCTCCCAAGTCAAGGTTGGCGATGGGGCCCTTTGGGAGGCTCCGCCATACCACAATGACATAAACTCAGCTGAGTGTTGATCGCTGTGTCGTGTGCGGTCTTGGTGGACAGCATGAGACGGCGAGCGCATGTCGCAGCCTTGGAAGAGGCAAGGCTGGTGTCAATCTTGATCAAAGCAGCGAGTCAGCGTTTCGACTCTGGCAGTACCACGCCAATCCTCATCTCCACTGGCCGCTAGTTAAGTGCTCGGTACTGCCGCGCGCTTGCAAACAAGGAAGCAAACAGACCAGCAACAACCGAGCAGCGCTGTTAGTGTCGTCGGTCCGGTCCGGTCGCCTATAGCCATGCCATAGGATTGCTGTCGCGCAAAGTGTCGCAACCTCCTGCATAGGAAGAATGCAATTGTGGTTAGTTCCAGGGAAAGCCAACGTGCGCGACTGAGACTCTTTGGGGGTCGTTGGCTCGGCAGGGGGCGCTTCGCGGCGTGATAGGCGAGGACCGAGAGTTGCCGGCACAGAATTGGGATACCTCTGAAAATGGCCGGCTGATGGTCTCGATGGCCTGGCAACAGCATGGTGCACCCTGTGACAATGCTGATCACAGTGGCCGCTGGTGGCCAATGCCCGAGCCAGGGGCCGAGCCAGGCTCGCCGGGGCGTGCGATGCCTTGGGCGTGTTGCCTCTCTTCTCTCGTGTTCTCTGATTCCTCTGCGGCAGGACTGTCAATGCAGCCATTGCAGGGTAACCGGACTGGTGGCAGGTTGGGCGCAGACTGGGACGCGTAGTCTGTTGTATTTGCCGGGCAGGGAACATGCGTGAATTGGGTTGGGTTGGAGACGACATTACGTGTCGGAGACAGCTAGCTGGCTCAGGCTCTGCTGCGGAGTGAATTGGAGAAGCGGGCTGTTGAGCATGCCGGCCGGGACGCCAGCCTCCAGAGGCTGCAGCTGACGAGGCAGAGGCTGGCTGGTGTGGATCGTGTTGGTGGTGAAGCTGTCGTGACAAGAATCTGGTGGTGGTGTTCGTGTTGCTGACCACTGACTGGCTTGGGCTGCCATTGATTAATTAGAGTGGATGCCTAGAGTGGCTCGCTCCTGCCCGGGCCCCGTACGATGTATTCCCGGAGGCGCAGCGCAGCGCAGTGCACAAGAGCACGCGACAAGATGTGCTTGGGCTGGGGTCGAGCGGCCATAATCTGCCTGGCGCCTGCTCAGCAATAGCATTGAACAAAGAGCCGTCCATTCTCTCCGGAAGCTGCCGCCGCCAGCAAGACAACCATCTTTCGACTTTGCGAAATAGAGTTCCCAATGTCGCCGTGGCTCTGGAGAGTGCCGAGCGGGAGTCCTGTCGTCAAGCACACAGTCCGTGGCACGACCAGCCTATCCACAGTGCTTGCACAAGACAAGACAATGGATGTTAGCGCAGCCTAATATCGCACGCAACCGTCCTAATTATTGTGCCGACTGCACCAACGGGTTTCCAAGCCGGCCGTGCCTGCCGCATGCTCCGACAGCTCTTGCTGGTGCCAATCTTGTTCCCCAGTCTAGCCTGAGCCTCATCATCGTCTGGAACGTTGAGGCGATGCACCGCTTGGTCTGGCGGTGCCTCAGAAGATCGAGGTCGTCGCTCTTTTCCATTTCCTTTCCCCAAGACGAGGACCGAGTGAGTAGCCATCGCCAAGATGCTGGTTGTGTCGTGCAAGTGCCGCCCGCCCGGCTTGCCTGCTGCAAAGTGCCTTGGCAAACCTCGCAACTGTTCAGCACCAGAAGCAGCTCCAGGCACAGCAGCCTGCCCTGCAACAAGGTGGCCGGTGTCCTGGCCCTGCTCACTCTACTCGGTACCCACGGCCAAGTGTAGCTGCTCAGTGCCCTGGCTAGTGGAGCGGACCCCCCCCCCAGCGCCCGAGTGCCCAGTGAGTGCTGGGCCCACCCCACCCACCCTATCCAGCTCGCATCCGCCGGTGCTACTGTTGCTCCTGCTGTTCCTGCTCCAGCCGCTACTACTGTTGCTGCTGCTGCTACTACTGACTGACTGACTGCTACTGCTGGAGGTGCTGGGCCCACCCACACCTGCTGCTCTTGCCAAGTTCCCACCCCCGTCCAACTCCTGCCGCTCTCGCTCACTCCAACACTCACTGATCCCAATATCTCTCTTCTGTCCCTTTCCGCACCTCCTCTCCTCCGCCTCTCCCTCCCTGTTGTACCAACCACCGTCATCTCGACGCCCTCTCTCTACCAGCCCTTGCCGACTCGCTAGACACGCCGTCTTTCCGCTGCAGACGACGACAAAGTGCCCCGTCGGCTCTTCTTCTCTCCGTGTCGCCTCGCCTCAGACAGACACAGACACAGACACAGACACCCTCTCACAGCGGACCATTCACTTGCCTCTGCTGTCTCGCTCCAGGCCATGGCCATTGTCCGATAGACTCTTACATAATTGTGTAAGTGCGAGCTGCCTCGTTGCTCGCCCTGCCGAATCATTACTGCGACCAGTCGACCAAGCCATCATCAGCGCAAACACTGCCGCCAGCCCTTTGCCAGCAACAACAATCATCCGCGATCCTAGTCATATCTCCACTCAGAAGACACGCATTGCCATATCAACTTCCCGACAACAAATATTGACAGCTTCCTCGGCTGCAGGTTTTTGTACCTACCATCAAGTCTAGCCTGAAATATGGCCTCCCCTCTACGGACAGCCGTCGCCCTGACGGCTGTAGCGGCCGTCACTATCGGTCGCGTTGCCGCGATTCCCATGGCCTATTGTGCAACAGTCAATACTGCTTCGACCGCAGCCAGTATGTGCCCCTTGCAGTATACTTTCGTGCCTGTTCGCAGCTGACTTTCGACAGACTCAAGCATCTACCAGTCGGACGGACTGTGTCAGGATTTCTGCAACGCCAGCAATAACGCATACGCCATCGTCCAAGACTCCAACTGCTGGTGCAGCGACTACACGCCAGCAAGCAGCATCCAGGTCAACACCAACAAGTGCAGCAATCCATGTCCCGGCTTCCCGTCAGACACATGCGGCGGTTCTGGTCTCTGGGGATACATTCAACTGGGTGCCTCGCCCTCTGGGGTTAAGGGCGGCAGTGGCGGCAATGATGCTAGCACGCAAACAACAGTGAGTTAATGCGGTTTCTTTGCCTCATCGTATGCCAGATTTACTTTGTGACTCTCCTTGTTGTTGCGCCTTGAGCCTGCTTCTTTGGTTCTTTCCATCGTCCCCGGTCTTAACGAGAAAGCGCCATCAGGAGACCCCACCGACGGCGCTACCAGACCCTACAACTACAACATTGATACCCGTACCAACGCCCACGCCAAAACCGTCTCCCCCTTCACCTACGACCGATAGTTCCACAAAGACCTCGAGCAGTAGGACGACACAATCTGTATGGCTTCACTGCTTTTCTTGACTGGCCGGCCTCCTCCATTTCAGCCGATCTGATGACTCGAAACACGTGACATGCCGACACCTGTGGGTGATTCCTTCGCTGACCACTTTCGTTTCTAGACTAAACAGACTTCTGCCACCAACACAGGCACCACGCCACTGACGATAGTGTCGACAGTGACTGCGGATGGGTCCACGAGTCAGGTCACCATCACTTTGCCACCAAATGCAAACAATGGCAACCAGGCCAGCAGTGGCGAGATGTCCACGACTAGCAGTGGTCTGTCAACAGGTGCTGCCGTCGGAATTGCCGTGGGCGTCCTCGGCGTGCTAGGCATCATCATTGGTGCCGCCGTTTGGTTCTGGCTACGTCGCCGGAAGCAGAATCAGCAAGAGGCTGCAGTTGAACGGTCCAACAGCGGTCGTGGCAGTTCCGCGGGCATGATGGGCACTCCGCGTACAGAGATGGCGTCCATCTGGGACAGCGAACAGCTTTCTACCGGCAGGCGGAATAGTCGACTCATGCCGCACGACCCTCGCATGGATCCGTTTGCCGGCAACATCTACGCCCAGACCAACAAGAGCCGCGAAAGCATCAACACTTTGCAGGATAACCATGACTATTCGCGAAAGGTGCTTCGCACGACGAACCCGGATCCTGACCAGGATTAAGGACCACGCATACTTGACACCATGACGTTGAGCACGGATTGTACAGAGTGTGTACCAGACCACCATAGGACCAACAATGAAGTACACGACTTTTTCATCGCCAACACCAAATCCGAGACAACAATCCACTTGCATGTTGGACTCAGACATTTGCATTTTCGAAAATACCATCAAGGCGTTCAGGAACAGGATTTGATATTGCCCTCGGGCCTCCGAGACGGATTGTACAAGGCAGTGGCCAGGCGACGGCCATGGCACGGAGTCAGTGCCGACTGCACAGCTGATCCTTGAAGCGACACACGCATAACATAGAGAGACAACTGGGCGGGTTTGGCTACGATGGCACGGACGAGGGCCAAGCTTTTTGGAAGCTGCCTGGTTCAGAAAAGGATGCAAGGAGAGTGCCACCCAAGGCCAAACAGACGCGTCGCACATATTCCAGAACAAATACACCAATTGAGCCTTTGTGCTCATCAAAGGATGACTTGAGCAACGACGTGTACATCGACACGAGCCTGTGTAATGACTGTTGATAGAGATGAGAGGGTGGGGATACGCCATCGTTACCAATTAAGATTGGGTGTAGGTTAGCGGCGAGGCTGGTTGACAGGCACGTTTGCCCCGTTGAGGTTAGCATGGGAGGATGGGCAGCAAGCGGCGCCTCAATGGTGTCGAGACTGGCGCCGGCACGGTCGGCGCCACGGAGGAGATGAGCACAGATTTGTATTTTGGGCGCGAGGTTGTCGTTTTTCTGCAAGCTCATTGTCTACTTTTCGCAATCGCAGTATTGAAAGCATAAGCACCAACGGAGCGAATCATTTCTAGACTAGGTAATATCACGGCGTTTGTTTTGTCTGGAGTGCGGCTATGGGTGCAACGACGATCCTGCGCAGATGGCCAAGTGCAGATTGCAAGGGGGAGATTTGTCGTCTGGCTGATATTGTTGTGGCTGTTGTTGATGAAGAAGGGGAGGTGTGTGTGGTACTTGGACTGATTGGGCGGGTCCCCTGGATGAGAGCTTTGGGGTGGTGTGCACCAGCAACGTGTGTGTATGTGTGTGTGTGTGTGTGTCCATCAAGGCCAGGGGAGATTAAAGAACTACGACCGCCACCGAGCACCGCCGGTGATGCCCCAGTAGCTAGCAAGAAATTTGCAGTCTGGATTATTGCAAGAGGAAGGGCAAGGCGTCTGGGTGCAAGGTGGAACATGCACATGCTGACGCGACACGAGTGAGCAGGTGACGGGAAAGCGTGAAACTCTAGATAAGACGGGATGACGGGGACGACCGTGGCGAGCATGGTAGACGAGAGTGCTGTAGGAGGCTGCCGCGTGGCAGGGCGCGGTAGCGGTAGCGGCAGCGGTAACAGGCAGCCGGAGGGGAGGGTATGGGAGGGGATGTCCAGGGGATGGGAAGGGGAAGGGATCGGATGCGGATGAGATGTCGAGGTCTGGCTCTAGGATGTGGGGATCTCGGGCACCGTACTAACGTATGCTCTAACTTGGCAGTCCAGATCTCGATCTCCGCCGAGGCGAGGTTGGTGGCACAGACGGACGGCATAAGTGATAAAACGTGATGATGTAATGGGGCTCCGGGATTGGGATTGGGACATTGGATAGTCGTGAACATAATGTGATATGTAGTATGTACTTGTGTTTAGGCGAAACGCAAACTCCAGGTCTGGGATATCAGGACCTTTCGGATCGCGGTGAGCGGACTCGGGAGGCCTTTGCATCCACGACGCAACGTCCCCCCCCCCCCCCCCCCGCGCCCACAACAAAACACACAACACATTAAAGATACCTGGTACCTACTTTTCTGTATACACATATTGATCCTCATGGCATGGCATGGCATGGCATGGCACATGTTCAAGCGCGGCCCCCGACACGGCCCGCTCGGCGCATGCATGCGTGGGAGTGTGTGGCAGATGCAAGGCAGATGCAAGGCAGGTGTGGCTTTGGCCCTCTGGCACGAGGTCATTGGACGACGGTTCCTACAGTGGGGGCATCTCGCCAGATCATCGTGCTTTTTTCTTGGGCCGGGGGGAGGTTGGGCGGAGTTGTCCTCCGCGGTGTGCGTGCGTGTGTGTGTGTGTGTGCGTGTTTGACGATGACAGTTGATGGATAACTATTTTTTAGTTTTGGCCCGGCCATGAATGGCAGAGACCACACACACATACACGAGCACACAGGCAGGCATTTGAGTGAAATGGCCCGCGGGGGTGGGGGTTGTTCCTAGTGATCTACTGATGGTATTAGTGTATGATGAGATGGTGGGCAAGCAAACTTATGTTGGAAGTAAGGTAGGTAGGCAGGTAGGTACCCATTTCGGGCATTCCTTCCCGTCCCGAGCGAGTGCTCGGTCGTTGTTGCAAGATCTCATCAACATGGGTGGTTGGCAGGCAGGCACATACACAGGACACACGTGTGGTGGTCATGTACCAGATGACGACAACACATGGCTGGCGCAAAGGGTTAGACATGTGATGATGTCGGCGCTTTTGTCGGGTACCTCGAGGTAGGCGGGTAGGTAAGGTAAGGTACCTTTTCAGAAGCTGCTGTACCTGGGTACCTAAGGTGGTGAGTTTCCCATCTCCTCCGTCCCGGGTCCTCTGTCTTGCCCCCCCCCCCCCACAACGTAATCGGTGGGAAAGGGAAGAAGACACACACACACACACACACACACACACATTGTGTGTTACTAGTACACAGCAGCACACCGCACAGTCCTTACGCAAGCACATCGTTTCAGAATGTTACACAGCCGGACAGAACAAGCTGGTGCAGGTGATCATCCGCCTACTGTCTTAGTGTTACTCACGCACACACATGCGCACACACACACACACACACACACATACACACACGCACGCACGCACAAAACCCCTGTTCCCTTCCCGAGACTGCAGGAACTGCTTCAGGGGTGTGTGTGTGTGTGTGTGTGTGTGTGTGTGTGTGTGTGTGATATGCATAGCATCGCCCCCGAGATGCTCACAGCCGGACCGAGAGCTTGACCACGCCCGGTTGTCTCAACACCCACCCACAAAACTCCGCGCGGCCCGCCAAGGCAAAACTTACATGGGAGAAGCCTAAGTGAAAACTCCTTGATAGCACAGAACCAAAAAAAAAAAAAGTCTCAAGCGCATAAATCATCAAGTCCACGCAATCAGTCACCCAGCCCGCAAGTTCCCGCCGGACCCGCCGGAGGAACCCACCCGGACCTCCCAGCACCCGGACCATCACCACCACCGCCGCCGCCGCCGCCTCCGCCGCTGCTGCCCGGGGCCCGGGGCCCGCGCCCGTAGCGGAAATGCAACCCTCCCACCCCACTCTCCCGCTGCACATCATCATTTAAACAACCACCCAGTTTTATCCTTCTCCACTCGAGGCTTTCACGCTAGACGAAGCAAGAGAGAAAAAGGATGCGCATCTACCCCTTTCATCCCCTTGCACTGCCCTTCCGTCCTTTCTTCCTCTTCCTGGTGCGCATTGGGCAAGGCAAGACCCACCGGGCAATAAATATCTGCTTACTATTTGTCGATGCGCATTTGAATCATGTTTCAGCTTCTTCTTCTTCCTTCTTCGTCTTATTCTATCCTAAAAGACTCGCTTTGGCTCCATTACTAAAAAAAGAGAAAGAGGGAAAAAAAAAGGTTCAAATAAACCCCTCGTCGTACAGCGTGGGAAATTGAAGTGTTGTTTCAAGTATATACATAATTACAAACCCGTCGCCCCTAAGCACCAACGCGTCTTCTAACAACCTCTTCGAGTTTCTCCACCCTGTCGTTGGGAGGAGGAGGGTTCTGGGGATGTTTACGTACGTCATGCCCCCCACACCACCACCACCTCCTCCGCTAAAAGCTGAATCGATCTTCTCTTGATCGACGACCCCTCGTCCGGTGTGAAGTTGGAAGGGACTTTCCAGGATATTATCGATCATCAGGGGTAAATCAAGAACAACGGGAAAGACAAAGCGACAAAGCCCTCCCCACTTTGGGCGCGGGGGGCGGGGGCCATCTTGCAAAACTAATGAGTTTCTATACTTTTGCCTCGCCTCAACTCGACCGACCGTGAAGATAGAGAGAGACAGGAAGAGAGAGAGGTGCCTGACGCACGTTGCGTAAGCAAGTACCCAAGGCCACGATCAAGTGGGTAAGGAACATGTTCCTCATTGAGGGGAGAGGGGGGGGTAATGATATAAATCAGTCGGTTTACCACCATCAAGGTCTTCTTCCACAGAGTCGCCCCGAACCCCAGACCCAATCTCCATTTGGTACTTATAACTGTGAAGCAAGAGAAAAACCGACCAATACATTGCTGCATGATGGCATAATTACGGTCCCACCCCCCCAAAATCTAGGATCCGATCGCGGCTTCATGATCAAGCATAAACCTACCAACCGACAGATCAAAACAAAGTTCCACAACAGGGACCGAACAAGAACGACCTTCACATCATTTTCATACTTCACGCCCGACAAGCCACAGAATAAATGCTACGTCTCGTACGTGAATTGGCAGTGCCATGTCATGTTGAACTCTCAAAGGTGACTCACTATAGTGGGTTGCCAGATGGGGTTCCCTCCCACGCGTACTCACGTAATCGAGTACAACAGGTTTGCATAGCTCTCCATGAGTGTTGCTTGCTAGATAGACCCTATATCAAATATTGACAGACCGTTCTATCCCACTTCCTCCTCTGAAAGCGACCTCAGCCAGAGCTATTCCAATCCTGCCTCGGAATGTCCTGCAGAATGACCCTTGTACCAACCCACGCCAGTATAATTGTACAAAGTCTTACAAACATCGCAAAGTTGACCAAAGGACACAACAGCAAGAAACGCCCGCTCATATCCCATATTAAAGATCCGCTGATAAAAATGCCGCCTTCGAAGCATAAATCTCTCACTGAATGTGCACAAGTCGCGTAGCAGCAGCAGCAACTGCTTGCAAAATGGTGTCCAAGTCTAACTCCGGTCCGATGTAAATGCGAGAGATTAGGTTTGTCTTGGTATATGGAGGTTGCAATCTTTCTTCGCCTCTTCTGGCCTGCTTGAGGAAAAAAGAAGTGTTTTGATACAGTGAAATGTCATGCATGTAACGCCGATTGTTGTGCAATATATTTTCCTCCTTCCTCTACGCGGTGGTGACCCGCGCCCGACGTTGTCGATGTACGGGAGGTCTCTTCCTCGCCCTGAACAAGGTGTACATGGGCCATTTTCTTTCTTCTGTCTTGTTTTCGCCCCTCTTTCTTTTTTTGTTTCAATCCTGCCGGACGGTCGATTTAAAGCCGTGTCCATGACTTGGCCCCTAACGTCGCTGTCTCTTCTCGGTCGGCACTCCGCCCGGTCCGCCAAATCCTTCCTCACTCTGGCGCTTCCGGGACGATCGGTCGTCCCCGCCTCTGCGCGATTCCCGTCGCTCCTCACCTGGACCTCGGGGACCACCGCTGACACCAGCAGCGCTGCCACTTCCTCGACCAGCGCCACCGCCCCGGCCTTGATCGTCGTGTCGGCCACTGCTACCACCACCACCACCACCACCATCCTGGCGATGGCGCGATTCCCGTCCTCTTTCACGCCCCCCTGATGGAGCCTCGCCGCCTCGGAACCCGGCAGGAGTGTCATGAGTCTGTGCACCAGACTCTCGTCCAGACCTACGTGATGACGAGTCCCTTTCACGGTCGCGACTAGAGTGAGAGTTGGGAGGCAAGCCGGACTTGGACTCCCTTGTGTCCTTGTTGCTCCTTTCCCTACCAGGACTGCGCTCCCGCCCACTATGTTGGCGACTTGAACGTTCCGAGCCGTCATGCTCACGACGGCTGCGATCGTGGTCGTGGCGATCGGGCCGGTCAGCTCCATTCGTGCCGCGCTCAGTAGGCTGCAAAGGGTCCATGCGCTCATAGACCGGTGTCGATACAGGAGAGGCTCCGGTTAAGACCTGCGCATCGGACCCAGCTATACTACGCGAGTTCCTCCCACGAGATCCACCGCTGGCCAGCGTGCTCTGGATGTGGTCCAGCTGTCTCCTTCCACCTGTCCGACCGCGTCCATCGTTGCTTGCCGGGCCTGTTGGCGGTGCCAATGGACTGTTGTCCATATCCATCGGATGCCGTGGAATTCCAAGGGGGGTTCGGTCGGGTGTCTGCATTGGTGGCAAAGACTGGCGACCTCTAGGAGCTGGACCGCTGGGCGGCCCATTCTGGGCATGAATGTGATTCATGCGATCGGGATGAACAGGGACGGCATTGGCAGAAGGTGTTGCGTATGATTGCTGAGGAGGCGGTCCTGGTGAGCTTGCTGCTGAGTTGAGATGTCGCAACCTTTCAGGGTGAATACCGCCCGCCGGGCCCGTGGGCGTTGCAGGAGATGCTGTTGTACTCGAGGGTTGTGGGAAATGACCGGGTCCTTGGCTGCGGCGCGGTCGTGACGACGCAGGCCCAGTTGGCGGGAATCCTCGATCTGGGGAGGGCGGCCGAGCAAAGTCATGGCCAGGCATTCTATTGTCAGGTCGACCAGGGAGTGTACTTGAAGCAGCTCGCAGATTGCTCCTACCACGACCACGAGGTCCATCGGGAGGCACACTGCCTCCATCAAGAACAGGCTGATGGGTATTTAGACGGCCGAATTCAGGATCTTGCTGGCTCAACCTGCCATGATCCAGTTCGCCCCTGGGTGGTCCTGTTCTGTGCAACCCGCCAAGATCTTGTGGCCTGTCAAATCTAGGACGCTCAAGCTCATCTGAACCCCTTGGGACTCTCGAGCCAGATGAAGGTACGGACTCTGTACGATGATCTTGTCGTTGTGAGCGAGCATTTCTATCATCTCGTACCTCTGCGGTCCGCGATTCTCCGCGGTCACCACGACGACGATCCCGGCTCTCGTCTCTGTCTTGCCTGTTGGAGGACCGATTATCCTGAATGAGAGCAGCCCTGGCTGGATTGATGAGTTCGGTGCGATCCTCGGGACGTTCGACACCTATCATGCGAGCACGCTCGGGGTTCAGCGAGGGCCCTGACGCCTCAGAGACCTGCTGCGGTGGCAGCATGGCTTTTGTGATCGAGGGGCTGTCACGAGAGTTTCGAGTCGCCTCCGGACCCCGTCCAGAGCCTTGCGCAGGTACGGCACGCTCCCTACCAGATCCTCGCTCAGGAGGCCCAGAATCAGCTCGGCGGCCATTGTCAGCACGGTGGGTGGCACGATCTGGCTCGGCGCGAGATACCTCCCGTGGCGTTTCCTGCGGACGACGCTCAGGAGTGTGCCCTTCGCGACGATGTGATCTCGACTCATCTCCGCTCCTAGCCCCACGGGGCTCTCTGGGTTCCCGATGATCCCTTGTAGGCTCACGCGCAGGCTCTCTAGTCTCTCGCTCTCGTGCTGGCCGCGAATCTTGTGTGCGAATTTGACCTCGTAAGTCCTGGGTAAAATGGCCAGGCATCGGCACATCTGGACGGCTTGGTAAACTGTGCAATTTGGCACTGGCGGCAGGCCCCAAGCTCGACACTCTTCCGGAGTCCTGCCGTGCTCCGTTGACAGGGCGTGGGGCAGGGCCACGAGTGGGAAGCCCACGAGCGTTTTCGGATCTTTGAGACGCTGAGCTGGCTCTCTGCGCGTTATCGCTCTCTGAAGGCTTGGGAGTCGTTGGCCGCTTCGCTCCTTCATCAGGTTGAGTTGTCGAAAGCGAGGCGGCTATCCGATCATCGACTTCACCGTCCTCTTCGTCCAATGCTCTGGTGCTAGAATATATGTAAGCATGTGCACTAGATCATCAATTTTTCGAGGTGCTTACCTGTCTGGATGAGGTTTGAACTCTGGTGCATTTGGTCGGAGCGACGATGACTTTCCTCCAGTCCTCTTTTCGTCGGGTGCGTCGCTAGTCTGTACTGAGCATTAGTATACATAGTCTCATGATGCAAACCAACAGGAAGACATACAGTATTTGAACGGAAGTCTTGCACAATGACCCATTTGGTCGAGTGCTTCTTAAGTGCCGAGAGTGCCGTGTTGGCAGTTACCGAAAGATCAACACGATGGCCCGAACCATCCTCGCTATCATTCTTGGTGGCTGCCTCGCGTTCGGCAATGGTGCCGAGAACTTGGAGGAACTGCTTGCCCATGAAGTTGACAGCCGGGAAATAATCCAAACCTGATTTCAGCACAGTGATCGCATTCCTGATGTGCATCCACTCTGACCCGTTGAGACAGTTCTTCAGGGCAGTGGCGAGGTTCCTGTGCCAAGTCCAGAGCAGATCGCGGAATGAGTCATGGTCCATCTGTGTGGTTGGCTTGCCTTCCCCATCAAATGCAGTCGCAAAGCCCAGGCGGCCTTCTTTGATAGCTTCTGATTCGAACATGGCTTTCTTGCCGTGCCAGCTTGACAGATTGCCAAGTGTGAGCTTGATAAAACGACCGAAGCACTCTGCTTCGCGAACACTGCAGCCAAAGATCATGGCGCGCAATCTGTTTACACTAAAGAAGCGGTCGTAAAGGCTGGCCAGCTTGAAGTTTGGTACCTGGTTCGTATGGAGAAATAGTAACAAAGAGTGACAGTATTCTGCATCTGCTGGGGATAGAAGAAGACGCGGCATCAGACATTCTTCGATGAGGGAGTCTGAGACAATGCTGGATTTGTCGACAGGAGCCGGGAACCACATTGCACTTTGTTTGATGAGCAGGAGCCGGGTCTTGCCGAGACGTTCCTTGCAGGCATTGATCTCAGCCAGCAAGTCCCTCTGCGTCTGTTGAAGGGCTGAAGTCTTCTTCTCCCTCTTCATCTCTCCATTGCGACTCATATCGGTTCTATCTCTTCGCACTTCCTCGAGCTCTCTCGCCACGTGCACAGACTCGGCATTGTAGCTCGGTCTTGGAACGGCGAGATCTCCTGTTTGCAGCGACCAGAACAGAGCAAAGAACTCGGGACTGATCTTTTCCAGAGTCTGTGTCGGTAGAATCTCACGTATAGCAGTGATCGTAGGCTCGAGAACTTCAAGGAAGCGATCGGTCTTCCGTGTCGTCGTTTTCTGTGGTTCTGACTGTGTGGTGATGGCTTGCGTGTCATCGACAGCCATGGCATCGTCAGCAGTCGGGGCTGTGTCAGAGGTTTCTGCTGCCTCAGCTTCTGTCGTGTCCATCACAGTGTCTTCACTGTCGGCACCAGGAGCTGCAGAACCAGCAATGGGAACAGCACGCCCACCACCAGTCATAAGATAAGACAGACTTCCGCGACCAATGAGGAAAGCAAGTGCAGGCTCAAGGCCGAAATCCGTCAATAGACTGGGAACACTGGGAATAAGGCTGTCAAACTCTTCTGGAGCCAGGTTGTGGCGTAGAAGCTCGACGAACTGAACCAGTGCCTGCTGAGAATCATCGAGGACAGTAGCGAGGTACTTGACATGAGCCTCGCTTTCCGGGACCCTGTAGATCGCGGACTGGCGGTATTGCGCAATGTTGACTAGCAGTTGCGAAGCAAGATGGGTCTTCTTAAGAGAGATCATGAGCCTGGTCGCGCTCTTGTCCGACTCAAAACGCTTGTCGCCAAGGTGCACAAGTGTCTGACGCCTTAAGAGGTCGCCGCCGGTTAAAGCCGATAGTTGAGCCTCTGTGAAGTCGATGCTGGAGACTATGCCACCCATGGACGAGATGAGCTCTTTCAGGATGATCAGATCCGTTGAATTGCCTCTGCCGACCTGGTCGTTGACGTACTGAAGTACGGGTGTCGGATCAATGTTGCTGAACCGTCGGAAGACCTTGCCAGAGAACTTCGACAGCGCCTGCAGCCAACGACTCGTCAATAGTACAGAGCTCTCTTGGGTACGACTTCTCTGTTTGCCACCTAGTGAGCTAAGCAGAGACCACACAAGAACGTCATAACCCAGCTCAGTGAAGTATTTCGTGCACTCCACGAAAGCCTCGATCAGATTACTATAGGCTTCGATTTGATCGAGCGCTACCTTGCAAACGACGCCCGGCGATGAGAGAGCAATCTTTGCGAGCTTTTTTGCAGAGCTGGAGATATTCTGCAAAGATAAGCGCTTGAGCGTGGCGAGTGTGTCAAGACGAGCAGCTTTAAAAACTTTGACCATAGCAGGCAGTCTTGATATTTGACCTTCGTAGCATTCCGCATAGATGTTGTAGCGGACCTGGGTAGGATAATGCTTGAGCAGATCCCAGACAGCATTGACCACGTCGACGTTGGATGAGGTGAAGCTCAAGGCAGGCACGAGAATACGACGAAGAAGATCCTGCCATCTTGCCATATTCTCGGTAGACATGTCTTGGGCAAAGCTCCTGACGCCAATCGCTGCAATTTTCTTCACCAAGGTAGCCTCCCGGCCGATGTTGACGCCCGAGATGTTAAGCAAAGAGCTGCATAGGGTGAAAAAATCATCGACAGTTTGGCAGACGGGGATATTGTCTGCCCATTCGTCGAGATAGAACTTGTACAACACGCCTTTGCTGACTCCATCGGCATGCGGCCATCGCAGAATCTTGGCAGGTGTGCCCTCAATGAGCTTGATGCTACCCTTGGCCGTCCCACTCTGATCAATTGCGACATCTGGTTTGACGGTAGTTGAGGGTGAAGGCTGTACCTCGCGCGGTCGGCTGGCCTCCGCCACTTTCTCGATCGAGTGCAGAAGAATGCGGTTAATCGCAGGGTATATCTCGTCCGGATAGGCTTCGGGCAACCACGGGAATCGCCCAAGCAAGAAGAGTGCCTCTGGAATGGCACCAACGACAAGCAGATGTGTGACAAGATCGGCCTTGTGGGCCTCCTGAGGTTCGGGAAGCGCAGATTCGTCCTCGACCTTCGCATCGCTGGTTTCACCTTTGGATGCGTCGACCTTCGCAGCCGCTTCCCGTTGCCGTGGTAGAACAGGAACAGTGTCGTCTGTGAGAGCCCCAGCTGCTAGGAGAGCGTTTGGTGCAGAGCCTTGCCGGCTAGCTCTATCTTTCTCCTCAAGCTCCTTAACCCGGCGTTCTCTGACGCCCTCCATACCCTCATCCGACGGCCATAGATGGGGGTATAGATCTGTCAAAGAAACAAATCCAATCTTAATGAGAAAGGCGGCGAGATAGTACAGATTGGCTGGGAGGGTTTCGTTTCTGTCTCGTGCCTCTGACGTGTAGAAACGGAACTTGAACCCCAAAAGCTGTGCTGCAGTACGATTGCCGGGAGGAGGCAAGGTCTTCGTGGCCTTGAGCCATTGTAAGCTAATGTCAGACTTGTTGCTGTCCTCTGATAGCTCGTCGTTGAACTGTTGGAGGAGCGCATCGTCAAGACCACGGCCTCCAAGTTCGAAGAATGCATCGAGGTGGCACTGACGGGCCCGCTCCCAGAAGGCACGATCTCGGACGGCGCACTGCTCAGCAAGCAGAGAGTCGAGTTCTTCGGGGCTCAGATTCTCGTTTTCAGGCAATGCCCACCCGGGAAGTCCACCAGTAAATGACTTGCTAGCCTGCTCAATTTGACTCCTTGGCCACCAAGAGCTCATCCGCAGAAATCGTGTGTAAAAGCGAAGGTTCCTCAGCATTGTCGCAGAGAAGACGTCGATAACGACATCTAAGACTCGACCAACGTCCAAATCGAACGTCCCGATCAGGCCTTTGACTCGCTCCCATGCAGCGTTGACAAGCGCGAAATCGAACTCGCGGTTATAAGGTGTTCTGTATAGTTCCGCAGCTAGTTTCGAGTAGCCTTCTGATTCCTCGCGCAGCAGATTGTAGTTAGCCTGGCGGTAAAGCTGATTTGTCGCATATCGCACGCCGACTCTGACGAATGTGCTTCGGATGAGGCCAAGCTGCTCGAGGGTCGTAGCATCCAGGACTTGCCGAATCAGATTGAGGGATAGTCCTGTAGCAGCAATGAAGTCACGCAGCTGAGGAATTGTCGATGTTTCTTCCGAGTCGGCGAAGACCGATATCGTGTCAAGAAATAGTGTACGTGAGTCAAAGTCGAATGATATCTCCTCCTCAGCTCCATCGACGGGGGTGCCTAGAATCTGTTTAATACATTCTCCCGCATCAGCCGGCATGAGCTTGTTCTCAAGCACTGCCCGGACAAATTCCTGAGATATTGTCGAGATCTCCTCAATGTCCTCGTCGTTACGAGACTTGACTCCATACTCGATGACATCGTGACGACCGCTCGTTTGCCAGTCGGCTAGGCGCGCCTCGGTGAGAACGGTATAGCAAAAGTTCGTCGTTATTGGCGATCGTGGCTGTATTGATACTGGCGTAGCGGGTTCGACTGGCGTGGGTGGGATGCTCGGAGTGGCCGGTTGAATTGCTGAGCTCTGGGCACGAGACACCGCTGGCGACGGCGGGGCGCGATTCACCTGAGATGAATCCCGTCGCTCATTCCCCCTGCGGCCATTTCTGCCAGCGCCTGATGCGCGGCGGCCTTGCGAGGGACTGCCATCTGTGAAGTCTCGGTCATGCTGCGCCATGTTCGTGTCGGCGGGCCTATGTGGCGCGGGCCGGTTGGCACCTGACTCCCGGTCGTTGCGCTTCCGCTTGGGGGGCATGTTGCTGTAGAGAAATGGTCATTGAGTGTTCGTTGTGGCCATGTTAGATGGCCGGCGGTGTCGTGAGCGAAGAGTGACCTTCGCGACTCGCGGTATGGTGTCGGAAGAGAAAGCGTACTTCTTTGGATAGGTGGATTCGGTCGCCGTTTGTTCGAAAAAGTGCCGGTTTCCGATGATGGCGGTGAGTGGCGCGATAAAGGTGATGCGTCGGCGCGCGTTGGCAAGGACAAAGAAGATGAAAATGACGATGAGACAATGATGGAGAGAGCGTGAATTGGAGAACGTCAGCGTGTGCTGTTTCCCATTGTCGCCAGGTCTGGGTGACAAGCAACAAGCAACGTTGTGCCAATACAAGCTGAATGTCGCAATCAATTCTGTGAGGCGCCAAAGGCTTCCAGAGAGACAAGCAAGGCCGCGCCCGTGTTTTGGCAGTGTTGAGCCTGCGGCGTGGTTGTTGTCGGGGTCGTAGGGAGGTGGTTGGAGAATGGCTGCAGACGGGCTGAAGGCTGCTTGCTGCGAAGCAAGCTGCGATGTGTTTCGCGTGGATCCAAGGCTGCTTGGGAGGCAGGTGGGGCTTGCTTCTGCAGCCCTGCCCAATCACAATCGCGAGCGGCGCGTGAGCTGCTCCTGCCTCCACGGTCCATGCTGCAACGCCCACGGCCAGGCACGACACAAGGGTGGCTTACCTAAGACTGCTGTTGCAGAGTTCAGGGTCTCCGCATGCCCCCACTTGACGTCTTTCACCTTCCGGAGGTCGGACTTAGGTAAGCACATCTTCCTCGACTATGAGTCTTGCAGGTGAATGACATGTGCCGTAGAAGAAATAGAGTGGGGAGACCAGTATCACAAACTTGCAACCAGGACTCTTGAGCAGCTGTGTCCATCTGTAGCTAACTCTGACAAATTCGCCCACCGCAAAATTACTTCGGGCATCTGAAGACGCAGAAAATCTCATACCGTTCTAAAACACCAGATCCTGTGCCGGATCAATAGCCTATACAGTGGCACACTCGTCCCCCCAAAGCGATCTCGGAGCCATGGCGGCCCCTCGTGACACTGGCAAGCCAGCGACATTTGGTCAGTAATTCCCCATTCTATATAGTTCTTGATGTCTCTTGAAGGAGCCACTGCGATGGCCAGTGTAGACGAAGAACATTTCCACCGAGCCCAGTGACTGAATACTTCCAAGAAAGAACGCAGCAACAGCCAGAGAACCCCTTCTCTGCGCTGATACCAGACCAGAAGATTGCCACCGTCCCGAGCTTCACGCTCGAGTCGGGGGAGACGCTCATCAACGTGCCCTTGGCATACACTACACTCGGCAAGCTCTCACCAGAGGCCGACAATGTTATGGTTATCTGCCACGCCCTCACGGGCTCAGCGGATGTCAGTGACTGGTGGGGTCCGCTCCTCGGAGGGCCCGGTCGTGCCTTTGACACTTCGAGGTTCTTCGTCATCTGCATGAACAGTCTCGGAAGCCCGTACGGCACGGCTAGTCCCGTCACTGCCAAGAATGGTGACCCTAACAACGAGAGATATGGCCCTGAGTTCCCGTTGACCACTATCCGCGACGACGTGAGGTCAGTGGATTTACTGTTTCCGGCCCCGTCTCTGTCGTCCAGTCCCGGGATTTAGGACAAGAAACTGACCTCGTTTCCAGATTACACAAACTACTTCTCGATGACCTCGGCGTCAAGCAGGTAGCAGCAGTAATTGGAGGATCCATGGGCGGCATGCTCGTCCTAGAGTGGGCATACTTTGGCAAAGAATACGTCCGTACTATCGTGCCCATAGCCACCTCAAGCCGGCACAGCGCATGGGGAATCAGCTGGGGCGAAGCCCAGCGACAGAGCATCTACGCAGATCCCAAGTACGACGACGGGTACTACCCGTTCTCTGACCCTCCCGTCACGGGCCTGGGAGCAGCGCGCATGTCAGCCCTTCTGACCTACAGAAGCCGCAACTCCTTCGAGGCACGCTTCGGCCGCAATATCCCGGACCCGTCGCGTCAGCAGACTATTCGGGGAAACTCGCGGCCCAGCACGCCCTCCGAGGCACACTTCCAAATCCACAACGATGGACACAAGTTCACCCGGACGTCCAGGACAAACAGCCAGACCGACAAGCCCACCACGCCCACCACCTCTAACGCGGCAGCCACAAAGCCCCTCCTGACCGCCGTCTCGCGCGAGATCGCCGAAAGCGAGAACGCCCCTTCGCTCGATCCTCAATTCTCCGGGCCGAAACTATCTGGTAGCCCAGGTTCGCTAACCCGCGAACAATCCGTCCCAACATCAACCTACTTTTCCGCGCAGTCCTACCTGCGCTACCAAGGCCAGAAATTCGTCAAGCGTTTCGACAGCAACTGCTACATCGCCATCACGCGCAAGCTGGACACTCACGATGTCTCCCGCGACCGTGCGGCTACGATCCCCGAGGCGCTCGCCCAGATCGAGCAGCCTACTCTGGTCCTGGGTATCGAAAGTGATGGACTGTTCACATTCGCCGAGCAGGAGGAGATTGCGCAGCACATTAAGGGATCGCGGCTGGAGAAGATCGATAGCCAGGAGGGCCACGACGCGTTCCTGCTGCAGTTTGAGCAGGTGAACCGCTTCATTCTCGCGTTCCTGAATGAACATCTGCCGGACATTATGCGGCGCGAGGGTGAGCACGTCGAAGAGGCTGCGGTTGGGGCTATGACTAAGACTAGCACATTTGGAGAGGCCGAAGTCGATGATATTACGGCTTGGTGAATGGGAATTGGCTAGTTAGGATAGATGCAAAGGGGCACGGCTTCAACACGCCGTGCCCGCTATATTTACGAACGCTGAATATTGCTCACACATAGTGTTTCGTAAGTGCTGCGCCTGTGTACATGAGCTTCGTGACTTTGCGAATTCATGTAGGATATACCACCGGCTTATCTCGAATATCGTTGCACTATATCATCGCGGCCCCGTCCTCCCGAGAGACCCCAAACTATGCCCTTGATGAGGGTTGTCGTGCATTTAGTCGCGTAATATGCCAAGTGCCTTGGTTGAGCCGCGGTCATAGACATGTTGCTGTAGAGGTCATGCTGAGCCAGTGTTCATGAGGTGCGTCTCTCACATGTCTTTCCTTACTCAGTCGCTTCCTGTTCACGGCCCTGCCAACTGTCGTCAAGCTGGCATGCTATCCATCTTCATCATCATGGCTGTTTCTTCGTCCACTTCTGGGCCATTGTTACCATTCCTGGAGTACGCACCTAACCCTCTCCTCGCCATTTCCCTGTGTATGAACTCTATCGTGATCATGCCAGTCTCAAACAAGGGCCCGAATTCGTCGAGAAACTCCTCCTTCTGCCTAGCCACCCAATTGTCTAGACTTCTCATCCCCACGACCAAAAACCCGAGCTCCTCACGATCGACATCAAAGACCTCCCACCACGCGCAATCTGGCATCCGCGCACCAAGGTCGCGTGCAGCATTGTAGATCGCAGCCACGGCGAGTGCGTTTGGTTGATGCGTCAAATATAACAACTGCGGAGAGAGTAACGCTGTATTAAGGTAAGCGCATATAAGGCGGGAGATCTCTGTCTTTTCGACGGCATTGGTGCCCTGGCCGAGGAAGTCGAGCGCTTGGAGGTATGTAACCGCCAGTGGGTGAGGTAGAGCCACATGGGTGTCGAAGGATAGTGAGTAAAGTATGCGCGCTTCAATCTTTAAAATTTGAGTCAGTCGGGCTGCGTACGCTGATTCAGAGAGGTAGTATGACGATGGGTCGTCTTCGGTGGCGGCGCTACTGCTTGTTGCTGGAGGCGGCGGACGGAATAATCGCGAGCTCGAGGATAAGAGGTATGCGTATACGTTGCAGATATCGCGTGCCGGGCATGGGTAGGAGCTCAGCTTTGCGACGAGGTAAAGCGAGGCGGCTGAAACATCCTGGACAGTGAAATGTGCATGGTCAGCATTTGGACTGCAGAGAGGCTCGCTCGAGGGGGTTGGAAAACCTCACGCTGAACTCGTAGAGGAGGATCGGCTCAGAAAGCCAAAATCGGGCGAGAACGACATTGGCACAAGCCGTTACCGACTGCGGGAGGCGAAGGAGCAGGCCAGCTGCTTGCGTGAGGGTTTGGGTCGCGAAAAAGACGATGTCGTGTAGATCCGAGGGAAGGGCGCCTGAGGCGTTGCGCTGATACAGCTGGTCAACAGTGGCCAATGGGTTGGTCATGTGCGCCATTATAATTGTGCAGAAGCAAGTAAAGAGTGTGGTGAGGTGACGAATGCTGCTGCGCACACGAGGTACGATGGAGAGAGATGCTGGCTGGCGACATCAAGTTGACGAGGAGGTTTGGCCCAGCTGGGGTCCAGAACAAATGGAGACGTCTTTAGAGCTACGTGTTGCTGGCTCTCAGAATCGCTAGAGTGGCTTCCCATCACTAACAAAAAATACCCAAGGATATAATGAGTTGCAAAGGACACATGTGGTCGTGGCAGAACAAAATATTGCCTGACATCTCACTGAGCAACTTGGTGTCTTTGCAGGATTCTATACGTTTGATCTTGGAAGCTTATGAATTCTGGGGAGTTGCAAGGGCCGATGTCGCTGAAGCCTGTTGCGCGAAGCCACTGCGGGGCAGGGGCAGGCGTGATGCTGGAGAAGCTGCAGGAGCTCACTGAGCTCGCCAGTTGCAGGGGTCTGTCCCGCGCCAGGCAACAAGCTGCCTCGAGCTAACAACGCTGCAAGTGACCTCACTTGCTCACCACGAAGTCACAACTCTCTCAATCGAAGTCTCCCAAAGCCAGGAAACATACAGGCATAGGGCATTGCACCGCCTCGCCGACGAGCGGCCTGCTGTACCTTGCTTTCGTGCCGTACTATATCCGCAGCAACGACGACAATAGCCTCATTCAGCAGCCAGGCTTACCCCACCTCTACCTACTTCTGCGTCTAACCACCACGCCACGCCATCGCGAGCTGCCTGAGCAAATCTGACGACAATGGCGGCGGGTTCGAATAGCCTTCTTTCGTCCCAGAAGGCGTCTGACTCGGGTCTCCAGGCTGTTCTACACCCGCTCGTGCTCCTCACAATCTCCGATTACATCACAAGACATACACTTCGAGAACAACAAGGACCTGTAGTGGGCGCCCTGATCGGTCAGCAGCATGGACGTGAGGTCACCATCGAGCACGCTTTCGAGTGTGCGACTCATGCCGAGAACGGCAATGTTGTTCTCAAGGAGGACTGGTTCAGCCAACGGCTTGAGCAGAGTAGGTTGCCCGACTATAACTTCGAGCTCTAGGTGGATTGCAGCGACTAATTCGGAGGCAGTGAAAACAATGTACAAATCGCCACAGCTTGACCTTGTAGGCTGGTACACCATCCTTCCCAAGACCGGCCCGACACCAGCAGTACTACCAATCCACAACTGGATTTTGTCAACGCACAACGAGTCCGCTCTGCTGCTCGCCTTTCATTCTGAAGAAGCGGTTTCACATTCCGTTGGAAGCAAGCTTCCTCTGACGATATACGAGTCAAATTGGGAAGCCGAAGAGCCCAAAGCAGACGCCGGCGAGGACAGAGAAATGAAGGATAGCGAGACGCCTCTGCAAATCAGATTCAGGGAGTTACCATATTCGGTCGAGACAGGCGAGGCAGAGATGATCAGTATGGATTTCGTTGCGCGAGGCGCCGGCAACGCCACTGTTGTGCAACCTAGAGACACGAAAGCCACCACCACAGCGGAAGCCGACCCCAAGGGCAAGCAACCGGCGACAGAAACGACGGAGGACCAAGGAACAGAGCACGTGCTTACCAACGATGAGGAAGAAATGATCGCCGCGCTGA
The DNA here is from genome assembly GCA_031142775.1 of Microdochium paspali. Lineage (NCBI taxonomy): Eukaryota > Fungi > Ascomycota > Sordariomycetes > Xylariales > Microdochiaceae > Microdochium > Microdochium paspali. The sequence continues at coordinate 842,141 of JAVBIV010000007.1, forward strand.
CCGCCAAAGCCAATGCCATCAAAATGCTACAGGCTCGTATCAATCTACTCACAACATATCTTGAACGACTGCCTGGGTCTTTCAGATCAGGAGAGAAACCCATGATTGCCGATAGCCAGACGGCCAGCGACGAAAATACAGTGCCGTCATACACAATACTGCGATCGATACAGGCACTATCAAACAGGCTGTCGTTGCTCGCGGCATCGGATGCGTCGACGGGCCTCGAGCAGGAGATGCTCAGCGAGGCCAACGACGTCCATCTGATGGAGCTTCTGAACGATGTGATGCAGAGTGTCACTGAAGCGCGGGGCATCGGCAAGAAGCAGGGCATTATCGAGGCTGCGAAGAATCGCAAGCTCAACGTCGATAATCTCGCGGACCGCAGTGCGTTCATGTCTGGTGCTGGCGATTTGACTATCTGAGCTTCGTGAGCTGTAGCTGAGGCGTTCCACTTGGAAAGACCCTTCGAAGGAACGCAGGGATATGAGATAAGACTAGACGCGTCCCATGCCACGAAGGAATCTGCGTTCAGTACCTCAAGGCACATCTCATGTCAAGATGGGAGTGTGCTTCCAGCGTATCAAGGGTACCTGCTTACCCAGAGCGCTAGATGCGGACACTAAAAGTAAGGGGCCACCTTTTGAAGGCTACTGCTCATGCTATCAACCACGTGCTGTACGCGTGCCGAACTCATCGCGGCATGGGCAATCGATGTCACATCTTGAGTCTGGACCACAAACTGTCGCTCGATCAGTGACGTTTGAAATGAGGATGACGACAAGAGCGACGACAAATACACTATAAATACTTGGGCGGTGGCGATAAGCTCCATGCACAAAGCCATGCGAAGTTGCATAGATGTCTAGGTCCGTGGACAACCATGACTGCCGTTGTCTTCGACTCCTTTTTGGTACCTGTAGGTCCGCCTGGAATTGTTTAATGGTACGATACGAGCACGAATAGTGTCTCATGCTCGTAGATTGCATGTTCCTACACTGAATAATGCTCAATTGCTGCGGGAGAATGCCAATCTCGTGTGATACAATAATAGTGCGTCCCCAAAGCCTGGTCCATGAAAAATAGTCGAAACTCCCGACTCCATAACCGATATACAATCTGCCTCTAAAACGATCGTCCACATCTCAGTGAAATAATAGCCAAGAAGTGCAAACCTCTCAAGCTTCGATAACTACCTTGATTACGAGATTGCCCTCGTCGTCTGACGTCCTGCACGCCAGTTCAAAGGCCTGCTTTGCAGACTCAAGCCCCTTGAAACGATGCGTGATCATATCATCGAGGCTCGGGAATCCACCCACCGCACCGGGGATACCCGCTGCGCAAAGGAGGCGAATTCCAGCAGCGTAGGTATTGGCGTAACGAAAGACGCCAAGGATATCGATTTCTCTCAGATGCGCCACCGAAAGAGGCAGTGTCTGAATCGGAGTGCCCATGCCCACCATGATGAGCTTGCCGCCAGGTCTCGTGGCGTAGAGACCAGTGTGCATGCAGATTTCCTTTCCGGTGCACTCAAAGGTGATATCGACCCCTTCGTCTTCATCTTCGTCCTGAAGCTCCGGCGGTAGTCTCGTCAAGGCGAGAACTTCCCCAGCCAACCCTTTAGCGTATTGCAGTTGTCCTTGAATTGAACTTGCCAGGAGATTTGAGGCGGTTCTGACATTAATGTCTACATGACTATGCGGCGTCGTGGTACCGGAGTTGGCGTTTGAACCATATGTCGAATCCTGCGAGGGATTTGGCACGACGTAGCCGTGTGTTGCAAAGCCCTTCTGGAGGGCGTAGTTGACACGTCCTTCATCGACGTCAGTGATAGTCACTGTTGCACAGCCAGCTCGGAGGGCCATAGCGGCAGTGAGGAGGCCGACAGTTCCAGCACCTGTCACTAAGGCAGAAGAGCCGGGAACTGGCGAAGCACGATTGACAGCATGAAGTGCGACTGACAGAGGCTCTAGTAGAGCAGCAGCATCAAAGGAGACGTGCTCAGGCAGCCTGGTGTGGCATCTACGTCAGTGACTGAAGGCTTGATAGACAAGCCAGGCAGACTCACTTGTAACACCACCTTGCTGGGTGATTTATTCGCTCCTGGAGGGTTCCTTGAAAGTGCGGAACGCTTTTGGCGCTACTACGAAATCTCATGCGTTTGCACAGGTTGTACCGTCCCTTGCGGCATACGCTGCATTGACTGCATGGGATACCGACTTCGAGAGCGACCCTGTCGCCTACATCGAAGCCGACAACACCTGGCCCGATAGCAACGACCGTGCCTGAAGATTCGTGACCAAGTGACAGGGGACCGCAAGCACAAAGATCGCCATTGGCAAACTTCCGGTAGTACGAGACATCGGAGCCGCAGATGCCAGTAGAGCGAATGGCGATCTGGAGTTCGCCAGTGCCTGGCTCTAAGATGGTCCTCGTCTCCTATACGTAGCTACAAGTCAGCAAGATGTAACAACGGGTGCGGCAATATAGCTGGAATGTAGTCAACCAACGGTGTGCTTCGAGCGGTGTAACTCACCAGTCGTAGATCTTGTGGTCCATGTAGCACGGACGCGTTGATCGATGAGAGCTTCCCATGAGGCAGAGTCTGTCCTGCTGACATAGCAGGCATAGCAGAGGGGGCCATGATTCCACACCGTAACGAGTAGTGGCGTGGGACGGCCCAAAAGCGTGGGACGGATGCGTGGGGATGCGTGGGATGAAGAGCCTATTGGTGATCGAAGCAGTCTTTGCAATATGAACAACCCGCAGAGTGTAAGTGACAAACGTGGGGGTTAAGTGACAAGGTATGCTTCAGTGACCTGATATAAGATGCTAAAGTTGCCCCAACCTTTGAGCTCTTAATTCTTCACTGCGTGCCGTTGTTAAGAATATTGCAAATCCGCAAGAAAAAAAGTCTGTAGTGCCACAGAAATGCCGTCCTGGCCGACTGACGACTTTTGTATGTCAATTACCAGTGGAGCTTGTCGGCTTCAAGCTTGAACGTAAAGTGTGAGCATTCATCGATCGACGGTGCCAGATGGCTATCATTTCCGAGCAAATGCACGGAAGGCGGAGCAGAGCCAAAGAGGCAGCGCAGGCCCTGTGAAGCAGAGACATGACGCCACGGCCCAGTCACGAATGTCGTGGTTATCGCAAAGTTCGTGACGGCCTTACCCCAGCCCGGAAAATCCTTTAGAAGAGCCAGGCCTCCGTTCTATCAAGCCCAGCTTGGGCAATGCATGCTGGGCATAGCACATCCATGCGGGGCAGAACCCATGGGTCATGCAATGTAATGCACCGCGGACTTGTCTGTTCGGCGTGGCTGTCGATGAGGGTCGTCATACTCCGTAGTCAGGCCGGGAGCTGGGCCGGAAGCTGGACTGGGAGTTGAGGCCAGGGTCCTGGCTGCGAAGACGAGAGCCACCAGGCAAGCACGCAGCATCTTGGTTTTTTTTTTCGGCGCCGTTTGATGTGGCGGTCAAACCCATGCAGCCGGCGAGGAGAGTGAGTCCAGCCCCTGGGCAGCCAGACAATTGTGCCCGTGGTCGAGATGACTTGCAGGGAGGGGCGGAAAGGGTGCTGGCTTCCCGAGGTCGTCGAAGCGATATCTTTGGTGGCCAACCAATGAGATACGGTCAAGTCTGAAGGCACATGGCTGTTTGCTCTGTACAATGGTCTGTTCAGACTGCAGCAACTGGCAAGGGGCCCTTGTTGCTCTTTGCATGGCCGTTGCTGCATCATGCTAGGAGGATTTGGCCGACCAGGTGCTCTCGCCTCGGCGTCGCGCAGCTGCAGCGCTTGGGCGGTTCCTCGGACGCCAGTACCGGTGTTGCCGGCTCCGTCGCAGTGAGAGTGACTGAGATCATGCGAGGAGGAGTCGGCGTGTTGATGTTTATTGGCAATGGCGGCTGGGGCGGCTGGGGTATGGAGTATCACAGGATGTGTCGCGATTCCTCATGGAGCGGAAGCACATAGACACATTGAGGTGATGATGGCGATATTGATCAAGTGTTGTCTCTTCAGAGCGAGCCGCAGATCGACTTCAACATGCCGGTCAGACTCCCCAAATGTCGAGAGCAGAATCAATGTGTGCAGGTTGACTAGAGCAGGGACAAAATACCTGCCTCCAAAGTCGAGAGAAAGCATGTGCCCGCGGCCCGGGCAGGGAAGTTGCAAACAGGACAAGCAAGACCAGACCAGGCAAGCACCCCCGCCGGCCACCCGCTTCCAGGGTTGGCATCAACCTTGCCCAGGTGGACTGGAAGTCACTGAAGAGCATCGGGTAATCTTGTAAGTCTTCCTTGTCACAGGTGCAACTTCTTGCCGGGGCTCTCTCCATTCTTTTGTCCAACCCCAGACACATGGCAGCAAGGGTGTCTCTCATGGGAGATCCCGCATCGCCGTCGCCTCATTAGTCGTACACCGCAGCCTCCCTTGGCAATGTCACTACCGCTTATCAGTTGGAGCACAACACAGCAATTTCCGCGGGTGCATGCAAGACCTGCAGCTGCAACAACCGACGTACAGACTTTTTGAGACACGACTATGTGCTTTCAAACGAGCGGACATAGCTGGCCGTATACAACCGAGCAGGATCGGCCTGATAGGCGACATGGATGCTTCTCTATCAGAGACGCAGGCCTAAGTACCCGTATGGAGCACTCAGCAGATCCATCACAGCATCACGTCCCCACCGACAAACTGGGGCACCAAGCCAGCACCATTCGTGGAAGCAGGGTCTTTTGGCTTTATCCGCAGCTCTTCAACAAGCAGATCAGCCGGCGGTTGCTCGGGACGGCGGTCTTGTCCCCAGTGCTCTCGGTCCATTCGCCCTTGATCAAGAGTCCTTGCCGGCGTACCAGCTCATCATCCTTCGCCCTAACGAAGATCACGACATACCTAGATCGTCGAATCAGTGACCTCGCTTCTATGCGAGTCTACCAACCGTCCATCGACATGAGGCAGCCCCGAGGCGGGCTACCTCGTCGACTGCTGAAGCATTGATCCTAGCAAATGTTGACGTCGGGGACAATAATTATTGGAGACTGCACTGGTCGTCAGAAGCTTGCAGATGGGCTCTACCTGCAGGCTATAACCGTGGTGGAGGCTCCGCTCCACGGCACACAAGCTGCTACTATGCACATCAGACACGTCTTGACACGCCGCGGACACAAATTACCGTATTTTCATGCCAGCGACGGTCCAGGCTCCCGCAGAACAGGGGCCGAAGTGCCGAGGATGCACCTTACTTTGGTGAATGGCTTGCTCAAGCGGACGCCTTTTCTCAATGGTCAGCACGCAATCTCTTCCTCTTCGTCCCGCATTCCAGGGTCCAAGTCTACCTAGGGTATCGCAATATAGAACCAGCCGGGCTTGGGGATACATAATGCCACACTAGGATGAAACTGGCTCAGGTGTGGTGCACAAGCTTGTATGAGACGAAAACAGCACACACCCTTGACCAGGACTCATGCCATCAATGGGCCGGTATCTTGGCCGCATACGACCGGGAAGTTGATGGCTCGAGAGTCAAATGTTATTATACCTCTCACTCGGCAGGACGATACTACACTGACTACGAATAGGGTGCGTTCCACCACGGCGATCTTTCAGCATGTTGATCAAGAGCCATCCGGACAATGATCGGATAACAAAACAACGTTTCGTGCACCATTGGCTATGATTGGCTTGACAAAGCACTACAAATGTCGTTGCAGAGGGGCAAAGGAGGGTTACACAATGCCAAGCTGTGTCAACATACGCATTTCTGCCGTTTTTACATAGTATTCCAGGATCTAATAGGGTATGCCACCTGTCAAGATCCAAAAAAGTAAGCTGCACTGTCGATCCGGTACTACCAGTATGCCGATATCGAATGAGAACCCCCAGACGCCAGTGCACCAGCCGCCGCAAACGCGCAAGCACATCACAGTCCTCCCTACGTTCCCCAACTTCGCATGCATATAGACTTGCCCCTCTCGCCAGAAGATCGTCCTCGTCATCGTCGTAGTCATCATGATCATCATTAAAATCACCTGAAGTCTGCTGACGTCAGTGCCTGCACCATACTTGTGCCCTCGCTGAAGCGGGTGCGGAAGATGCGATTCGCGTTCTGAAACATGCCGTCCTTCAGACTGACGACAATGAACTGCGAGCCCTTGAACCGGGTCTTGATGAGCCGGCCAATGTTTTGCGTGTGCGACAGATCGAGCGCGGCATCGACCTCGTCAAGAATGTACATGGGCGCAGGTTTGAACTGCAACAGAGCCATGATGAGCGATAGCGCAACGAGCGACCTGATAGATGCAGATGTCAGTTGATAATCTTTCCCAGAAAGGACGATAGAAATCGAAGGAGATTACGTACCGTTGTCCACCACTCAACTCGGTGAGACTCTGCTTCCAGACCTTGCCAAGACACACTTTGACCTCGAGACCTTCGTTGATCGTCTTGCCCTCAGGTGGGTCAAGCTTCGCAAAACTGCCGCCGGGTAGCAGATCCGAGAAGATCTGCCCAAAGTCGGCGTTGACCTTTTGCCACGTCTCCTGAAGCGCCTTCTTCTTGTAGTCGTCGAGACTGACGATGGTCTCCTCAATCTTACGCTTGTCCCGGACAACCGTCTTCATCATGTGCTTGAGGGCGATCTCCTTTTTCTCGACGCTGTCGATCATGTTCATGACCTTCGGGTTGATCTTCTTCTTCATGCCCTGGAAACGCTCAATCAGTGTCTTGAGAGTGGCTTTGCACTCGGCAATGTTTTGACCCTTGAAGTCATAGGGTGTGCCCGAGCGACCGAAATTGTCCTTCTCGTCGGCGATCCAGTCGTGCTCCTTCTCCATGTCCGCCACCGTCTTGACCGCTGTCTGCTGCTCCTTGTTGAACTTGTCCACCTGATGTCCCAGCTTCTGCATCTCGAGCCCTTCCTCGGTGATACGTGCGTTCTTGGACCGCGAGGCCTCCTCGAGAGCACGCAGCTCGTCGTCGAAGCCGGTGAGCTTGGCACGCTCGTCATCAAGCTCAGCTTGCGCGGTGTCGTGCACGTACTGTAGATCGGACCGCTTCTTGGTCACATCTTCAATCTCCTGCTCCTGAGACTTGATGGCCTGTTCGACTTCCTGAAGCTGCTCCCTCGCTGCGGCAAGATCGCTGGCCACTTGTTCCGAATCGAGTTGCGCACCCTGCAGCTCCTTCTGCAGGTTCTTGACGGTGGCCAAGTAATTCGCTAGCGCTTTCCTCAACTTATCAAGATTAGCCTGAATCTCAACAAGTTTAGAGTCCTTGTTGTTCTCAAAGTCCTTCATATCCTTCTCGATTCGCTTCACGTCCGCCTGCGCCTCGGCTTGACGCTTCTTGGCTTCCGCGCTCGACGTCTTGAGCTGCACGATCGTCTCCTTCATGTTCTCCACCTCTTGAATGATCGACGATGACGAGTTGCCGCTGATCTGCTCCTCGGCAAGCTTCGTTTCGTGCTTCTTGAGGTCGAGCTCTTGGTTGATCTTGCGCGCCTGGTCGAGCTTGGACTTCTCCCGCGCAATCTGGCCCTGCAGCTGGCCTAGAGAGGTCTCCGCCTCGCGGATCTGGCGGTTCAACTCGTTGAGCTTCTGCAGGGTAACCAGAACGCCACTGGAATTGGGTGAGCTGCCTCCGGAGAGAGTTCCGGAGGGATCATACGAGTCGCCCTCCAGAGTGATACTGCGCATGCGAACATTCTGATCGAAGGTAACTCTCTTGGCGGTCTCGGCATCGTGGCAGACAAGTGTGTTGCCAAAGACGTACTCCATAGCCGCTGAGACCTGCTCATCGTAGCCCACTAGGGACAGCGCCAGGTCCACCTTGCCCGGCGCGAGCTTCTGAGCAGCGCCAATGGTTTGCGCTGACGCCTTGAAGGCGGAGATCTTATTGAGTGGGATAATGGTGACACGCTTGCGCAGCTTGCCACCCTGCAGGAGTTGTGTGCCAGTCACCTCGCTGTCAACAACAACGTTGTAGAGGCGGCCTCCAGCGCAGATCTCGAGAGCGGTTCCGGCTGTCGTGTGCTCTTTGCCTAACGTAAAGAGCTGCGCAACAAGACCTTTGACTTTTGACCTGTCAAAGTTTGGTGTCGGATCGGAGTAGTTGAAATCAATGTTGGCAACCTTGCGCTTGAGCCCATCGGCTTCTTGCCGCAATTTCCGGATAGTCTGCTGCAGTGTTGTCTCCTGCTTGTAGAGAGCCTCCTCCTGTCCGGGCTCAAACCCAAGTTTTGAAAGCTGAGTCTCGAGCTTTTGTGACTGGGCTTTGAGCACCTCGAGGTCTTTGAGCAGATCGGCATTCTGCTCCTTGGCCTTCCTCGCCCGAGGTTCCTCTTCCTTGATTCGCTTCTCGAGATGTGATATTTTGACCTTGGCTTGCTCCTGTTCTGTTGCTGCTGAGGCCACTCGGGCTTTCGCGTCTGAAAGCTGCCCTTGATACCCACTCTCTTGACCTTCCTTGGATGCGACACCAGTCTGTAGTGTTTGTAGCAATTCCTCATTCGTCTCGGCTTCCTGGCTCATCTTGGCATTTTCTGCTTTGGCCTCGTCGTACTTGGCCTGTGACTTTTCGTATGCCTTGGTCTTCTCCTTGAGCGACGCCTCGAGCTCAGCCACATTCTTCTGGACCGCACTTCGCTTCTCCTCTTCCTCGGCCTTGCTTGATTTCTTGAGGTCCAATACTGTCGCGAGCCGAACTAGTTCGTTGGAGTGTTTCTTGACCTGTTCGTCCAGTGCCTGAGCCTTGCCTCCTTTCTTAAGCTCCTTGTCTCGCTGCCCTCGCACACGCTGCATATCTTCCTCCAAATGGGATATCTCACTCTTGAGCCTGGCAGCTGACTCTTCGAGATCCTGCTGCCGTTGCCTCTTCGTGTCGAGATCTGTCGCTGATTGAGCTAATCTCTCCTGATACCTGACGTAGTCGTGCGCGACCACGACTCTGGTCAACCGCTCGAGGTCGTTCTGTGTCTGCTGAAAGTCGAGGAACGCGCGCTTTTCTGTCCGCAATTTCTCCAACTTCGGCTCGATTTCGTCACTGAGCAAAGAACCGATCTCCTGCAGCTTCATCTCCTTCTTTGCCATGGTCTTGAGCGCCTTGTCTCTCCTGTCCTCGAACATTCGCGTGCCGGCCGCCTCTTCGATCATTGCTAATATCTCGACCGCCTTCATGTTGAGGACCTTGGTGATGCGGCCTTGCATGATCAAGAAGTTGGGGTTGTTAATGTTGAGCTGGACAGACTGGAAGAGGTTCTGAACCGTCTGCTGCTGGGCGCGATGACCGTTGATCAGGTATTTCGAGGTGCCACCGAGTACGATCTGTCGGGTGACGCTGATTGTCGCATATTCCTCGAAACCGATTGGGGACTTCGTCTTGTCCCTGTTGTCGAAGACGATTGTGACGCTCGCTTTGGTGACGCCGGCTTGGCCGCGCTTGTAGATGAGATCCTAAAGCATGACGAAAGTAAGCAACTTATTACTCCTGATGTGCACGTGGGGTTATGCTAGATGTGACGAACCTGCAGGTTCTGGGCGCGGACTGTTGTCATGTTGGTAATGCCGAGCACGAAACAGATGGCATCTAGGATGTTGGACTTGCCACTGCCGTTGAGGCCCGTGATCGAGTTAAAGCTCTCATCCCTAGCAGTCGCGATACATCTCCGTGGTTAGCAAGTCTGTGACGTAGGTTGGACAAGTACGCAGGCTTGTCACCGCTTCCTCCCGCGCGGGGCAGCACTTACCAACCCGAAATGACTGTTCTGACAGCATACGACTTGAAGCCGTCGATGACCACCTCGGTGACCCTCATGTTGGCGGGCGCGACCGTATGCGTCGCGGTGCTGCTGCTGGGTGTGTTCTGGTGATGTCCTGTCTCGAGGACATTTGGAGAGCTGCCCCTCCGTGTTGTTTAGGATGCGGATTGTATGTTTACTTTGGGGGAAGTAAACATGGTAATGGCCCGTGCGCGTAGCGCATCCCACCTTGCCAAGCGCCTGCCGTGGAGCCCTGGATTGAAGTCCCTGCCTGAATGCACTTTCAGGAACACCCAAGACCGCCCGCCTAACCCGCCCCTAGTAGGACATTTGCGTCACTCTTGGATTGTCCCATCCTTTTTCAAATCAGACAAGGCCTACTACTGCGGCCTCTGCTCTTAACGGCCAAGGATAGAGTTGCTACCCCGCAGCTGTTCTGCGGAGGACCTTCACTACAGGAGGCACTTCAAATGACACCTGTGGGCCGCGGAATCACGACTTCATTGACGTAGGTTGTTGCGTATGATGCAATGTCGACAGGAAACTTTGTGTCTAGGAAATTAGTGAATCTAGGCGGAAACGACGATGCTACTGCCTCTGTGAATGTGTGGGGGTTCCTTCAATGTCCGCTGAACCCCCGGCGGCTGGTTCGGAGCATTGCCGGTACGTCGATGGTGCAACAGGTGGAGATAGGCACAAGAGCCGCAGCTGAGCTCCTGGAACCCACTCGGCCGTGCTGCACGATGATCTCTGGACCTTTGCCACGCGACACCTTTCCTCACGGTGACCTCTCTTGTTCGAACCTAGCCCTTCATCCGTAACACATTTAATTTCAGCAATCCACGCATACGACTTCCGCATAGCGACTATTTGGTTTTTACCGACGCAATTTGTCAAACGACCTGCCAGCCTATAGCGGCATTTCACACGGTTCCCGGGCCAGCCGACAGATCGCACTCTTCGCACCACCACGAAGCCATGGAGAGCGAACAAATCTCCCTTCCGTCATTGCTCCTGATAGTAGTCCTCGGTGGCCTGATCATCCGATATCTCTTCTTCTCGCCGAGCGCTCCCACCACGACTCAACCTCGCGATGCAGCCGCGGCTGCGCGCCAGCGCGAGGCTTTAGTCGAGAGACTGCAGCAGATGTTCCCGCAGGTCGATCGGAGGACGATACTCTGGGACTTGCAGCGGAATGGGAATAGCATCGCCGCAACGTCAGATCGTATCCTGGCTGGGCGGATGGAGACGGTGAGTCTCATATTGCCGCTCTTGCGTTGGGCAGCGACGGGGAGCCGACTCGCTTGGGCCTGGCCAAACCGTGGCCGTCCTTCTTTCATGTGAGCTTGGTGTGCTAATTTGTTATTACGATCTATAGCCCCCAGTGACCTTCCAGCCGCCCCCACCGCCCGCGTCCTCGACAACAGCCGCATCATCAGCCTCGCAAGCCCAGGCGCAGGCTGCCCGTGCGAAGCCTGCCGAGACGGATCTGATCACAAGATACAAGCTGCAGAGCAAAGTCACGAGCCCAGCGCAGGCGGCAGAGGAGCAGAAGCAGGTAGACAGCAAGGGCAAGGCGTGGAGTTCGAACAGGGATGAGAGACAGACCGCGCTGCAGCGGAGGAGGGACGAGATGATTATCGCTGCGCGGAGGAAGATGGAGGCCAAGATCGCGGCGGAGAAGGCTGCCTCTGGGGCTCAGTCATGAGTTTGATATATGGGCCGCGATGAGAGAGCCTTGGGCATGGCAGCATGAGGGTGGGAGAGAGGGCTCATTGCCCATATCTCCATCTTATGAGGTTGGTGCATGGCTGGTGCCACATTTGCACCCATCAGAAGAGGGACGCGGTTGTGATTCGAATCAATATTGAAAGGCAATAAATGCATTTGTACCTTGCAAGCCCTACTATGGCTTCAAGAATTGGAGCTCATGGTGTTCGACTTCTATGCATGTTGACCTTGCGCATGAACGAGAACGTAAATGGACAACACAGCTCGTGTATATCTTAGTGGTTTGACGTTTTGCAGGTTGTGCAGAAGGCGGCAAGTGGCGAAAATGATCAACTCTAGTTCCAGTGCTGCCATATCACCGAACAGTCCGGTTTCGGCGGGTAGTCCTAGATGCTGAACCAGGACAAGACGATGCAGCATTCCAAGCCTTCGCCAGCCTTATCTCGTTTTCAAAAGAAGGACAGCTATCATGCATGCGTTCTGTAATGCGCAACAACCTGACTGGTGCCGAAAAGCGGGACAATTGAAGCACACGAGTCGCCATATGTAGTGTAGTTCAACATCCAGAGGATCCTATGGGAGAGCAGCATGTACTACTTATGTGGGTTGGTGCGTGGCTCATCGATTGGACAACGTTGAGTGCCCGCAATGGGTGCCTTTCACATGTGAAAAACGGCCGTGCCTTGATTTGGCGGGACATGGATAGAGCTGGGCTTTTCCAGGGTCCCTCCCCCCCTCCATGGGCCATCGGGCGTCTTCGGCACCACGTTGCACGAGAGATGTTACGGATTGACAGACCCGGCCTTTTGTTGGTCTTTTTTTGCCGCGAGAATGTGGTGGCCATGTCAATGACTGGGCTCAAATTGGGCCCCAGGGGTTGACTCCGTTCCTGCATTGGTCTCAACCGTCTTTCTCAGCTGCTAGCTTCTCGTGGTTTTTTCTTTCTTTTTCTTCTGAGAAACAATGGTTGCATCTGGTTCTATCTCCGCTGAACCATTAAACTTTTGACACGAGCCAGCCACGACCGCCGGGCGAAGTCTGACGGCGGCGCCCCACCACCTTCAACGCACGATTCTCCGACCGCTGCGGTCAGGTGTGGTTCAGGGGATAGGTGCAGATTGTTATCTTCCGAGAGCTTTATATCTCACCCCAGCTGCATTATCTCGAAACAAGAATGACGAAAACCTTTCGAAGGTCATACGACACCGCTCAAAAGGCGTTGAGGCACCCACCGCATACATAGACTTTCAAAATAGCGACAAACACCTCGTTCATCGACTTTCCGCTTAGCAAACCACCATTGAAACATCGAAGATGGAAGACAACAGCCACGCGATGATTGGCATGCTGCCAACAGTCGTGCAAAATCGACTACCGGCACTGCGAGCCCTGCACAAGTCTATCGGCCGTGTTGTGCCAGTCCCCCAAATCCCCAGGCCGTGGCCCAGCTCTGCGAGGTCCTCAGCACCATCCAGTCCGCCGCTCGAGGCAATGGCCACCAGGGAGGATACCAGCCAGTTAGATCTTGGGTCGTCAGCGTCCTCTGCTTCATCGGTGGTGTCGATGGACACAGTCATAGGGAACGACTACAGCTTGGATATGAGTCCTCAGCAGCGGACTGGATCTTTGGTCCGTCAGAGAGATGAGATGCCTCCTATCATGACGCCGCCCATGCTAGCGCCTCATGGCGATAGGTCTGGTGTCAAATGGCAATATGCCCGTCAAGGTACGCACATTATGGGAGTTCACAAGAGACTTGAACATTTCCGCTAAGACTTGCTGCAGGTGCCATGCTTCACACCCTCGGGTCGCAACAAGGAAGCGACGATGGCGCTTTCGTCCGCAAGTCGTTCATCGATGGCGTCTCTTATCTTCTGAGAGCGCTGCCAGATGACCTGAACGAGCATGAGCTGGCGACGATAGAGCAGTCTCTGCCTGCACGATACCCCATCCAGGCTGGCGATCAGGGAACACAACAAAACCAGCCGCTGCAACAACATCGACAACAACACGAACACAAGCAACCTGAGCGATCCCAGCTGGAGGCGATGTTCCACCACATCGTCCGAAAAGCAGCTCTGCAATTTGTCCTGCTCATGTATCTATTCGTGAGGGTCGTGACGGTCCTGATCCGGATGGCGGCGCACTACGAGACAAAGTATAACATCTCCCGCCAGGTCTTCGAGCGCGGCGTTTGCATCGCCGATGCAGCCGTCCATTGCGGCGTTATGGTTGCTGGGAAGGTCGGGAATACTGGCGACGGACGTCTGGGACAGGCGCTGGCCAGAGCTGGGGTGTGGACACTAGACCTCATGACCGGGGCAATACAGGAAGGGGTCAGCGAGGGCATGCAGGCGATCAACCATCGACCGCAGCCTAGTCCGGGAGTGAGGTGATGGAGATGAACATTGTGATAGAGGCCAATACCACATGGTATATAGATGAAAGCTCTCCGTTGGTATTTACAGGAGTGATATATTATCCACTGCCGTGACCGTCCTCCTGTGTGTTGAGGTCAAATGCAAATGCGAAATGTTAGCGTGCGTGCGCAATGCGATACGATTGGAGTAGCCCCCACACCGACCCACTGAATATTGCGCGGGATGTCCCTGCCTGCATGCTCGAAAAAATTCCCTGTTGATTATCGATACGGCCTGGGCGAATGCTCTCCCTCTTTCCCGTTGGTGCGAATCCGGTGGAAAGTCTTGTGTTCATCCATCTTTGTGGCCCTCTCCGAGTTGCCCATCTCTGAGGAAAACCTCTGTACTGTACCACCTGCACTGAGCTTGCAGCATTTGGAAGTTACTCTCCCTTTCTTGCAGGACCAAGACTCGATACATCCCAGAATCAACCGGTCCCGACGCTTCTGCAACCGCAAACCCCCGCGTTCCTGCAGAACAACAATGTTTCGACCCGCCGTTCAGCGGCACGCCCGCTTGGGCAATGTCGCCTATCGTCAGCTCGCCTCGTTCTCGCTCCAGCACGCAACGGCCCAGCGCAGCATTGCCTCGGCTATCCAGAAGACCCAGTCGCAGCCTGCAGTGTTGAGGCCGTCTATCCTCCGCCTTGTCCCGCGTCGCTTTTACTCTGCAGAGTCCGCAGCTGTACGAGAGGAAGAGCCCAGCGGCGATGAGAGAATCACCAAGTTCGCCGACCTCGACCGGCTTGGCGTCAACCAGAGACTCATCTCTGCCCTTGTGCATGGTATGCAGTACAAGGACATGACCGACGTGCAGTCCCTCACGATCAAACCCGCTTTGCAGGGTCTCGATCTGTAAGTTTCCCCTCAGTATACCCAAGGCACCTTTCAGTGTGCTTTCATGCCACGTTGAAGGTTGCGTCTGTCTAACTCAGATTTTCTTGCAGTGTTGCACAAGCCAAGACCGGCACTGGAAAGACTCTAGCCTTCCTGATTCCTGTATTCCAGCGCATGCTTGCTGCCGACCCAAGCCTTGCAGACCCCAGCACTAGACGGCATGCCTCTTCCGAGGATATTCGCGCCATCGTCATGTCGCCTACTCGCGAGCTTGCCGAACAGATTGGTGTCGAAGCACGAAAACTTGCAAAGGGCACTGGTATCGTTGTGCAGACCGCTGTCGGTGGTACTCAGAAGAGCCAGGCTCTCTGGAAGATGAAGCGTGAGGGTTGTCATCTCCTCGTGGCTACGCCCGGACGCCTCAACGATATTCTTTCTGATGGAGAGGCACGAGTTGCCGCGCCCGAACTCAAGGCGATCGTGCTTGATGAGGCTGATCGTATGCTGGACGTTGGCTTTTATCAAGAAATCCAGGACATCATGAAGAATCTGCCTCATATCAAGAAGGTTGATCGGCAAACGCTATTGTTCTCGGCCACAATCCCCGACAGTGTCGTCTCTTTGGCTAAGTCAATGGTTAAGATCAACAACTTCGAATTCATTCAGACAATTGACGAGAACGAGGCTCCAACACACGAGCGTATCCCACAAAATCTGGCTATAGTTCCTGGTTACGAGAATTGGGTACCTGCCATCCTCGAGATCGTCGACAACGCGCAAAAGCAGGGATCGGCGCCGTTCAAGGCCATGTTATTCCTCAACAGCACAGCCTCGGTGCAGTACATCTACTCTGTATTGCAAAGAACAAGGGCATTTGGCCGCGGCGGGCTACCAATCTGGGATATCCATTCGAAACTCAACCAGAGCCAACGCACACGAGCAGCTGAGGCGTTCCGTCGGAGCAGTACCGGTATGCTCGTCTCTTCCGACGTTACTGCTCGTGGTATGGACTTCCCTGGAGTCTCGCACGTAATTCAGATTGGCCTTCCTCCGGATAGGGATCAATACATCCATCGTATCGGCCGCACTGGTCGTGCCGGTGCGAGTGGCGAAGGCTGGATCATTCTGGCGAGTGAGGAGATTCGTGAAGCACGCAATCGTCTTCCTGGTCTTCCCATCAAGCCCAACAATGATCTCCAAACGGCAAAGGTTGAGCTCGAGAAAGGCTTCCCTGAAGGCGAGGTTGGAGAATTTTTCCAGGAGGCCAAAGACGCCTCTGAGCAGGTGCCTTCAGACATGTTCGAGCAAGTGTACGTTTCTCTGTTGGGACAAAAGCAAAGCAGATACTGGGGTCCTGAGGAGCTTGTCGCTACTCTGAACCGCTGGTGCAAGTACGGTCTTGGCCTAGATGAGACCCCAGCGATGAACCGATCATCTGCAACAAAGCGCGGCCTATCCAAAGTGCCTGGCCTCCGCTTGGTCGACTATGACCCTAGCTCCCGCAGCGGAAGTCGAGGCTTCGGCTCCGGCTCGAGGGGTGGCAGCTTCGACAGGTTCGATAGTGGTGGCCGGTCCAGTAGCGATCCATTCAGCAGACGCATTGATCCTAGCGGTGGCCGAAGCGGCGGCGGCTATGGCGGTAGTCGTGGCGGCGGCTATGGCGGTGGTCGTGGCGGCGGCTTTGGTGGACGCAGCGGTGGTGGTGGCGGCTATGGTGGACGGAGCGGTGGCGGCTATGGCGGACGTAGCGGTGGTGGTGGCAGCGGTGGCTATGGTGGACGCAGTGGCGGTGGTGGTCGCGGCCGCGGCTACGAGAGCTCATTCTAAGCCCTTATGATGCGACTGGGTTTATTCGATACGCAGACTCCGTCACAGATCCTTACCTTGTACCATCATCAACCATTCCTTCCAACCGACCCCTGTTGGCATCAAATCTTAGCGAGCATCATTCACTCGCCACAAACGGAGCACAGCGGATGCCTACGATAATCTATTCAGAGGGGTTAGAGCTTTAGTGCTCAAGGCGTCACGGTTTTCTTTTTGCGATACTCTCTCCACTACAAACTTGCCCCCTTCAGCTGAACCGGATAAGTCGCTGCCTTAACCACAACGCGACGCCTCCGACAGCATCCTTTGATCGCGGGCTCTACTTGATCACATCTACGGCCGGTCGATTGCTGTACAATTCCTACTTATATCATGACCTTGTATGGTCTTCTTGTAACACACCCCTTTTCTGTTCCAGCTCCACCTCTCTTGTTGTCGGTTTATATTTTGTACTGTTAGAGTTGGAGAAAATAGGGGGCGTTGTAGGATATTTCGGCAGAATGGCCACGGGCTGTTCATGATCTATGTGCTACGACGACAGCACCTTGATCCTTTCGCGCCATGCGGATGAGATAGAATGTGGAGAGAGATTGGGGAAAGATGCGCTCGCTATTTGTGGGATGTAACATTAGCACATAGATCTGGGGATATGCGGAAATTACAAGCGTTGTTTTCAACTGGAACTACAATCCGGAAATTCATCTCTTCTTCGGAAAGGATTAATTATGGTTGCGAGTGTTTACGCGCAGTGTGGCCATTCCTCCCAAGCTGATTTTCCCCATCCAGAGACATATGCTGGTAGTATCTAGCGTTCATCCAGGCAACGGTCGGACCTTCTTGCATCATGATGCGGAAACCCTTGCAGTCATTACGTGACTCCCTGCATAGACGCCGTCGTGAAAAGTGATTTATTCCTCCCGTCATGATATTCAGTCTCGACTTATTTGTCGATATGCTATGAAACAAGTGCCCTTTCCTACTTCCCCGACCCGCAACGCCTGATGCGCCTGAAACTGACAGTCAAAGCAAGTCGTGGTACGACTAGCCACGATCTCCGCGATTTTACATGCTCAACATCTCCAAAAGTTTGCGCCTACTCTGCCAGCTCTTCGACCTGCGGCGCGACGTAGCCTGGTCTCTGTTGGAGCTCACCACCTGTCTGCATTTGCGTCTCCGTCGCTGTTGTCATGGCGCTCGGAGGAGCAGCCTGGCCAGTTGTGCCGGCGAAGTGGGCACTGGCTTCTGCGTTTGCGGTCTTCTTGGACTTCTTCTTCTTCGGCTTAGCAGTCTCGTGCCATGCCCATACCGGCCTGAAACTATCCATGAATGAGACATCCTCCCATAGGTTCGGGTACAGCCAAAGTCCCGGTGAGGCGACGAAGTATGTGATGCAGAAGAGAATGACACGGAAGATGGCCATGAGGAAGAACAAGCCGAGCAAACCAAGGAAACCCCAACTCAAATAGTATACGCCCTGACGCAGCACGAGAGGCCACAGAGGGTAGAGGACCAGCATGAAGACGACGATCAGAGCAAGGACCGCATAGACTTTACGCATGGTCTGGCTACCTTCGTAGAGCCAGATGTAGTACATATCGTCATGGGCTTCTTGTTGCTGCTCAATCTTGACCGTCCATAGACCCTTCACTCGCTTTCCTTTCTTCGGCGGGGTCGGTCCATGGTTGTGGCCCGCATGAGGGTCGACCTGGCTGACGCGCAGAGCCAGCATGGACATCGGCAGCAGCTTGAAGGTATTCTCGAGGGAGGCGCGATCCCTGATCTCTGGAAGGGCGGGGTTCTTCGCTCGGGCTTTGGCGTAGGCAGGCGACTGAAGGGCTCGAAGTGCTCGTTTGACTGCAGGTCTTGTTAGTGAGGGCGAACAGAGACTTTGGCTCTCGCTCTGGGCCGAGACTTACCTCTGAACATCTCCTTGCGCTCGCCGTTGAAGATGGACACACGGGGCTTCAGCGGCTGCTTCCGCAGGAAGTCGGCGAGTGCAATGGCGATTGGGTTAGGAGGACCAGGACGGATCGGCTGTGGGACAGCACCAGGAGGAGGACCTCTGGGCTGACCCTGGGGTCCTTGAGGCTGTCCTTGAGGCTGTCCTTGGCCTGGAGGACCCTGCTGCTGTCCTGGTGGACCTTGTGGTTGTTGCCCTTGACCAGGAGGCATGCCTCCTTGAGCCTGAGCTCGCTGTTGCATCTGCTGCATGTGCTGGATCTGGGCCATGCGCTGCTGGCGAATGTGCTCAACAAAGTCCTGGACCGACATGCCGTGCTTGGCAGCCTCAGCAGCCAGCTGCTGCTGCATCTGCTGGATCTGCTCTGGCGTGGGCATGGGCATCTGCTGGCCAGGCATAGGCATGGGCATTGGTTGTCCAGGCATGGGGCGGCCCTGCATGGGCATGCCGCCGCCCATCGGGGGAGGGCCGTTTGGGTTCTGCATCGTGGGCAATGGGAAGTGGCGATGCAGTTGTCAGTTGTGCGCTGGGCAGAGGGGTTCTGGTGGTTGACGGCGACGTGGTGCGAAAAAGAATTGGATGATGCGCCGCTGGCGACATATGAAGTGGGATTTCCGGAGGCGGACCCACCTTGGGCCAGAAAGCAACGGTGTCACTTCCACGCTTGTGGGCAGGCCGCCGAGGCAGGCACTCGAGCGGCCAGAGAACACCTTGCCCACTTGAGCATTGTTCCTGCCGCGCCTTGCGTAGCAGGTGGCTTCTGAAGCCACCAGGGACGGCTGCGGCTTCCAAGGTTGGCTCAGCTTCGGTAAGCAAAGTACTTAAGTACATACCATACGTCGTAGACCAGATGTGCCAGGTGTGCACCTCGGTGCCAGCCGCCAACCTTTACCTAAGTAGGTAGTCGAGGCATTCAGCTTGCAGTCCTCCGTAGAATCAATCCCGAGGTCACTCAGCCCACCCACAGGACATCGCGACTTGACTTTCGGCTCCGCAATGATGCGAGCAGTTTTACCCATCTTCTGAAACTAGAGGTCGTCAACATGTCATCCCACTAGCATTTGTTTCCTTAACTGGCTCTCGATCGTCTTGAGTGCCTGTCGCCCGAGTCACGCGTTGTTGTCGGAACATCTTGCTCCGCGTGTCTGCGTGCAAGTGCAAATCCTAACATTGCCAACAGCAAACAGCATGTGTTCCAACGCCTGAGGAAAGGACGGCATCTCCGTCATCATCGGGAATCCGCCAGTCCCTCTGCTCTATGCTTCGGCTCTGGGCCAAAAAGAAGTGTAGCGCCATCACAAGCTCGACTACTGGATCTTATGCGTCTTGCGATGCTACTAAACTAACAAAACTGGAACTGAGACATGCCAAACCTACAGTATCTCGGCCACCCTATGCCTATCACACAAAATCGCGACCCAGCGATCGGACTCGACTGCCAACTCGATTCTCTTCTGATGGGCCATGCGTGGATATCTCGAAAAGCACCGAGAGCGCCAAGACGAGCCGCAGAGGCTGTTTCAAGACGACAAAGACAGCCACGAGCGCAGAAGGGGGTTTCGAAAGTGTACCGGATGCGGCCATGGAGGGTGCGGCCTGGAAGTCAAGACAAGATGATGGCATGCCATCCACTCAAGAGGCGGGCAGCGGGCAGGACGAGACAGGCGGAGCAGGACAGGACTATTGATGAAGCCAGGAGCAAGCTTATGTGACCGGCCAGCCAATGTGCGGCGCCCACGACCCCCCTCGCGGCGGCGGGAGCTGTGGCAACACGCCTGGGCGGGA
This sequence comes from Microdochium paspali, assembly GCA_031142775.1. Taxonomy (NCBI): domain Eukaryota; kingdom Fungi; phylum Ascomycota; class Sordariomycetes; order Xylariales; family Microdochiaceae; genus Microdochium; species Microdochium paspali. The sequence continues at coordinate 862,460 of JAVBIV010000007.1, forward strand.
GCTGGAGCGGGAGGCCGTGCAGCGACCGCAACAGGACTGACTGCAGGCGGCGGCATCGACTCGCTGGAGTCAGCTTGTCATCTTACACGCAGTGGGGCTGGCCGGTGGTGGTGTGTAGCGCCAGCCAGCCGTATGCCCAGCACACCCCTGTCCGCAAGCGCCCACTGGCTCTCGCTATGTCTCCCTCGCCCAATCAGCGCCCGCAGCCTGCACCGCATCCGTCCAAGCCTCGCATCCCAATTAATCACTTGGTATCCATCCTCACGCCCTAGCCAGCCAGCCAACCAGTCAACTAGCCAGCCAGCCATCAGCAGCAGCAGAAGCAGAAGCAGCCCTCTTCTCGACTCGGCGCTGCTCCCGGGCCTGAAGAACCGGCCGCCCAGCATCGTCTGCACCGGCACTCGTTTTCTTAAAGTCTTCGCTGCAGCCGTCTCTGCATCTGCAGCCCTGCCTTGTTGCTGCTCCGTCGAGTTTCCTGGTCTGTTGCTTCGTCTGTTGCCCATTTGCTGCTGGTTTGGTCTGGTTGCCTTTGCTGCTGCGTCTTGCACCCTCGACATGCAGGCCTGCCAATCATGACGCCCATCGGCAGTTTGATAGCCGGCACTTACACGTCGCTGTGCACGTCACTCGCTCAGTGCCTCCCGCACAACCACAACCACAACCACAACCTCGACCACGACCACGATCAGACACAACCCAGAGGTAAGACGACAATGCAGGCCTTTGTGCTTCGCCTCAAAAATCCTCAGAGCATCAAAGCTGACGGTGGCTGGGAAGCAGATTCTGAGAAAGAATTTGGCGTCATCGACGAGCAGCCGCAGCGGGTCACACCATTGGTCGCCAGCACCACCACTAGCAAGCCCAGGACTGCCAATCGGAGGCAACGAGCACCAAAGCGACGCAAGGCCTCGACTCATAGCATCTTCTCCACCAGACAACGTCTGCTCTCTAATGCCTCGTCCACAACATCGCGCCGGCCGCCTATTTCTGCTCCCACAAATTTCCAGCATGTCTACTCGGGCTCTTTCCAGTTTCCTGAGCCTGTGGCCGCCCCTAAAAGAGCGAAGCACAGGTCGTTTCGACCCCTCGAGCTCAGTATTAATCTCAAAGACAATCGTTTATCACCAATCCTCCCCCATCTGGCTGGACCCAGCCCGCCAGTCACGCCCAAGCACAGAATGATCCCGCAACCTGACGCCGACAGCTCGCCGCGGAGCTTGAACCGATCCCGCAGCTATTCTTCCACATCATTCCACGTTCCGCGACAGGCCATCTCTGGTGGCTCCGTTTTTGAGTCCCCACGATCATTACACTCTCAACACCACGTGACGACAACCCCACCAAAAGCCATGAGGCAGCGGGCATACACCTCGCCCGACTCCCCGCCGAGTATCATGGAAGATCTGGTAGAACGGGTTGCGCAGGCCATGCTCGAGCGAGATGTGCTGCAGCACCAAATCAACGACGTGATTGAGCGTCAGAGCGTATACACCATCAGCCGGCCCTCCAGCATGCATGAGGCCCAGGGTAAGCAAATTCTTACAATGCACACCATATTTTCATGGCGCCGTACTCACACATGTCCAGACATGGAGCCAATGCCTGAAGTCCCTGCGCTGCCTCCAAATGCACCATCCTTTAGCGAGCGACTAAACATTGACCGAACACCATCAACTTCCTTACCACCTACGCCGCTTAGTTCGCGTTCCACACAGAGACTGGGGAACCCCTCTCCACCCCCGCCATTGCCAATGCGGCTGCATCCTCCGTTGAGAAAGAAGAAGTCGTTCTCGCGGATATCAGATTGGCTTGTTTTCCAGAGTGGCGAGTCCAGAGAGCAGCAGTCCGCCTATGACAGCATCACAAACTTCCCGAGGCCCGTCACGGATACTGATGGCTTCTATGAAGTAGCACAGCTCTCGACTGTCCCCACCCGCCGTTCGAGCCTTGATAGCATCTCTTCTGCTTCAGACTGGTCTGTCGAAGAGGATCAAACGGTGCCCACCAGCTGGTCTCCGGGCAGTGATGCCACTATCAAAGCCGTCGCCCCCATGCAATTCGGCATTGGGTCGGTGCCCCCTCAAGGACCACCAAAGTTACGGCCGAGCCGAGCTTTCGTCTTCCCGAGTGTGCCGAGGCAGACGATGAGACGTCAGGCAAGAGACTCGTCATCGAGTGTGCCGCGCACAGTCGGTATTGCTGTTTGATGCCTCATCTCTGAAAAGGCAGAGCGGTCTCCAGGCCTGGATCGTACACGTCATTTTCCCCTTCCTTTGTCATCATTCTTTCGTCCACAACAGGCGTTGTGATTTTGATCAGTTGATTCTGCATCTCTCTTGCATTTTACTGGTTCTGAGATACCTCACTCGGTGCGAAAGCCACCGAGCTGCAATTCTTCCTCGACATTTTCTTCTTGTCACTTTTCTTACCCGCCTACTGGTTGGCACGGGGCTGGTCGTTGCCCTTCATGTTCCCGGATACTCCCTCCTCCTCGATCGGAGTCGAGGGGTAGCAAGTCTCTAGCAGACAAGTGGAGCGCTGGCTACAACTTCCCACTTATTCTTGGTTGGAGCTATTAAGGAGCCAGGTGTTCCTTTGTGGCTACCCGGCGCTGTGCGTGGCATCAGTGATGCTATTCCCGGGTATAGTCCATTTTACGACAGCGTCGTTTCCTTTCACAATTTATGTTCAAGGGGCTGGTTTGGTTCGTACGTCGACTTGTCATGGTGGGATTTGGAAGAGGCTGAGGATTGCCCGAAGGCAATATTGGGAGTATGGTATGACGGAAAACATTGGGAAAAGGGCGGCCAGATCTGTTGGAGTTCAGGTTATTCTAGAGCGGTTGGGTTTGCATGTTCAAGTTTCGAGAATACCCTATAAATGTGCGGTACTTACCTAATGCGGGAGACGGCGTTGGAGGCAGTCCTGGGACGGACTTTGAATAGCAGTAATTTCAAAAGAAGTTCTATAATGGGCCGATGGTCTAGACCAAGCTGCGCATCTCAATGCCAAAGGTTCCGAGAAGTCAAAACATGCTGGTGGACATCACAATTCAACCCAAGACAGAAGGAGGAAACAACGAGAGAGGGACGTTGCCATTGCTAATCTCAGATGCTATCTGCGCAGGCAGCGGGCGGGAACCTGGCGGGCCACCTGCGGCTGCAGGGACCCTTGTGGCGGAGTGGGTCCCGTCCTGCTGTCAGCGCCAACCCTTGCGGGCCTCCGCGACATCTCCTTGACTTTCCATCTTCGAAACACATCAGCTTCCCTCATCATCCCAAGTTTCTCCTCCCTAGTCATTCTCCGACTGAGGGGAGAACACCTCATCGCGGTACAGATTGAGGAAAACGCCATCGTGTCTGAGCCGGCGGGCCGTTCATTGACCCAGCATGTTTAAGTTCCCTAAATCCGAAGGGTACCAGCCCCTGCCGGAGAATGTGACGCGAGAGCAGCTGGAAAAGCGGGCACGCGAGGGTGCAGAGCGGCATCGCAGGTTCTTGCGCTTGACTTTCGGCGCGTGTATACTATTTGTGCTTGGCGCGACATTGGGGTACGGTGTCTTGAGGTCGAAGTAAGCATTTCCCCATGTTACCAGTATACACCGCTGGTGATTCTGCTATACTCCCCTATCACTGCTTCCAAACGCTCTATGTAGCCCGCACACCCAGCTGACCTTTCGAACAGCAACTCTGCGCTACACAAACAGCACTGCGAGACTTGGCAGGACGGATACACCTGCGCACCCGAGATCTCGCGGCTGTGGGGACAGTACTCACCCTACTGGCCTGTCGACCAGTCCCTAGACAACATCTCTCCTTCATTACCAGAGGAATGCGAGGTGACCTTCGCACAAATCCTCTCGCGTCACGGTGCGCGTGACCCAACACTTGGTCGCTCTGTGTACTATGCCGCTCTGATTGCACGGATCCACGACTCCGTGTCCGCGTACGGCGAGAATGTCACGTTTCTGCGGGACTACAAGTACACCCTCGGCGCGGACGAACTTTCAACATTTGGCGAGGAGCAGCTGGTCAATTCCGGCATCAGGTTCTATCATCGGTATCAGGACCTCGCGCAGGAGGTGACGCCGTTTTTCCGCGCGGCTGACCAGCATCGCGTTGTCGAGTCTGCGCGGTTCTGGGCCAAGGGGTTCCATGAGGCCAGGGCGGGTGACAAGCATGGCCATCACTCGGATGATGAGGAGGAGAAGTACCCGTACCCGATTCTGGAGATCCCCGAGTACAAACCGCACAACAACACCCTGAGCCCGGATACCTGTCCCGCGTTCCAGCGCAGCTCTGCTCTTGGGCATCAGGCGCAGATGAAATTCGCGGGGGTATTTACACCACCTATCACCGCGCGGTTGAACGCCAACCTCCCTGGCGCGAATTTATCCGCGTCCGATACCATTGCACTCATGGATCTTTGCCCTTATGAAACCGTGGCTGATCGGTACGGTCGCCCTTCAAAGATTTGCGACATCTTTGGTGTCTCGGAGTGGGCAAGCTACGACTATTTCCAGTCGCTTGGAAAATGGTACGGCTACTCGAGCGGTAACCCACTCGGTCCGACACAGGGTGTTGGTTTCGCCAACGAGCTCATCGCACGTCTTACGGACAGCGCAGTGGAGGATCATACCACCACAAACTCGACCCTGGATTCTGACCCCAAGACGTTCCCGCTGGGGAAGAAGCTGTACGCGGATTTCAGCCATGATAACGATATGGCTGCCATGTTTGGCGCGCTGGGCTTGTATAACACGACGAAGCCGCTGGACAAGTACAAAAGGCAGGATCCGTGGGGGCAAGAGGCGAGTGGATGGGCGGCGAGTTGGACTATCCCTTTTGCGGCGAGGATGTATGTTGAGAAGATGGTCTGTTCTTCTTCTTCCTTTTATTCTTCTAGTTCTACCTCTTCTCGGGGCTTGAGGGGAGATGTGCAGAGGAATGCCCGAGGAAGGAGCGAAGAGCTGGTTAGAGTGCTGGTCAACGATCGTGTCATCCCGTTGCAGAACTGTGGCGCGGATGAGCTTGGTAGATGCGAGCTGGGCAGGTTTGTGGAGAGTCTTGGTTTCGTTAGAGCGGGCGGGCACTGGGACAAGTGCTATGAAACGTAGAGATGTAGACTTTTTTTGGTCCTTTTTTTTACTAGAAGCGCTTCTGTGTGCTAAATGCTACCTACCTATATATCCGCTATGACGACCAGAAGCATACAGAATTCGTCTGATGGGTTGGGGAGATCGAGGCGAAAATGCATCTGTTGATGCTGACTTTGTGCATCCGGGCTGGTGGGCATCCCCAGGTTGTGTTAAATTGTACATATGCATGGTGTGTGTGTGGGGGGGGCTTAGAGTAGCAACCCTTGTTGTTGCCCCCAGGTGGGCTAGTCTACCTTTACCTTAGTTAGACCACAGTTCGCCAAAGAATCTCACTTTCCGGTGCGGCGTAATTGTCATCAGCAATCCAGACGTTGGCTCAATTTACGGCTGGGTTTTCTCACTCCGCGCTCATCAGAATTAAAGCCGCACGCTCTGTGTCTGTCCTGGCCTGCCCTGCCGCGAGGGTCCTATTGAAAAGAACATCTATCTTGACGTCTTGTCTGCTCGCTGCATCGTAGGTCAACACGAGTGAAGCTGACAGCTTTGGCACAACTACCTTACCTAAAACCAAGTAAGTACCTTAGTACGCTACCGTGCTCTCATCCAGCGTGTGCAAAACCCCACTATCGGCGCTGACGCAATCCAGCGTTTTGCGACGACCAACACCCCGGTCTTCCCGCTCTTGGCTTCCCCCCAAGCCTGCTCGCTGGAAAGTTGCTCAACTCTGCGACACACAGTCTCGCCGCTTTCAATCGTCAGGCACGTTCTGACAGTTGCGACAAAACGTACCGACGATATCGCGAGGCGCGGATATTCGCATCGCTGCGGTCTACGAAAACCCCCTCCCACGAACATTTGCGCTTGTGCGCTAGGTCGTCGCAATGAATGCCGCCGGTATCTTCTTCATTGTCCTCTTCGTCCTGCTCATTGCGGCAGCGGTCGGTTGGGTCGTCTTCACCCAGCTGCGCGCGCGGAGACTCGGAGTAAGTCTTGCCTGCCCTCGCTCTTGCTGAGGTATCGCGCACGTTTCGCGCACGAGCGAATGCTCGCGACGCTTGCGGTGTTGTGTTTGGTGCGCCTGAAACTGACCTTTGTGCGTTTTGCGCCCTCCCTCCCAAAAAGCTCCCACCACCAACACTGTCATCATACAACCCATTCTCGCGCAACGAGCACCAGTCTCCGTACGGCCCGCCCACGCCTGCGTCCGGCGGCATCGGCGGCTGGTTTAGCGACAAGTTCCGGAGTCTCCGAGGACCCAGCAACAAGCGCTCCCAGGCTGGCGGATATGAGCAGAGCCGGCGCGGCTTTGGACCCCTCGACCCAGATGAGGCATGGGATACGCGCGTAGGCAACGAGGCCGACCACTACGGGCCCGGCGGATACTATGAGGAGCAGGAGCTGGGTCTTCATGGCAACAGCGCTGCCGCAAGACCTTCGAGCCCGTACGGCAGTACTGCCTATGCTTCGGCTGGCCACCAAGATCGCGGACGGACCAGCCAGCCGACCGAACTTGGTGCCAATCCGTTCGACGACAACAGCGCTGAGCCAAGCAACCTGCGTGGTGTCAGTCCGCGGCCTATCGACACTTCAGTAGGCAGCGCGGCACCCAAGAAGCACCACGGCCCAACCAGCGGCAGCCCAAACTCGGAGCGAAGAAGCATATTCAGGGAAGACGTGTCCTAGGTGACGGGGATATATTGAGGGGGCAAGTCGTGCAGCTGGCGTTAGGCACACGGTTGAGTTGCGGACCATTTGTTCTTTTCTCTTCTTCTGGCTTTGCTGGCGATCTGTCTGGATTTGAGTGAGGGCATAGGTTTGATGCTTGGAGGCGTTTGTGGATTCCTAGGTTTACTGGGCGGCGCCTGGCGTTAATCAGACTTGTGTATTTACTGTCGACCTCGATTCGGTGGCTGTAGGCCCTTTGAATGGCACGTCTAGAGAATTGAGCGATTCTGAGTAGCGCACTCTGTAGAGAATTGCCGTTGAAGCGAAGCTGCATGCAAGGTGGGTTAGCGGTCCCCTCGACTTAGCCCTGCATACTGTAATAACGTGCAGCAACCAGAGCGCAGGAGCAGCCCAGCAACGTGACGATGGGAGTGGGTTCAAGTCGGTTCCTTGAACCCCACCAGCGCCCATGTCTCTTTAGTCGCAGTTTCCAGTTTAGGAGGCACTTTCCCATCTGCACAAACCCATCGCTGTGCCATTGCCTTGTGCGCTTGAGCAGTCGTGCAACTACGAGAAATGCCACACGACATGGCGGACCTCAACCTCGAAGAGATCCGTGACACCCTCATCTCGGTGGCTTTCGAAGCCGGCCGAATGATATTGGCAGCCAACCCAAATGACATATCGACAGGCACGAAGCTCAACTGTAGGTTATTCGTTCTGTGCTAGGCTAGCACGTCGCCATATAACAAGCTCATCGGCGCCAAAAACTTGTGAGGTTCCACGTTCACGAAGCTGACAAAGGATAGCCGCGGATATCGTCACCGAGACAGACAAGGCAGTAGAGGCCCTCGTCTCGTCCACGCTCGCCAAAGCGTATCCCGATTTTGCGTTCATGGGCGAAGAAACGTTCGCGCCCGGGCAGAAGCTTACAGACCAACCCACTTTCGTCGTTGACCCCATCGACGGCACTACGAACTTTGTCCACGGCTTCCCCTCCATTTGTGTCAGTCTCGGCCTTGCTGTCGGGCGAGTGCCAACTGTGGGGGTAGTCTACAACCCGCTCCTTGACCAGCTTTATACGGGCATCCGCGGCAGGGGAGCCTTTTTGACCGTAGGTCGTGTCTGGGGCCTTGAGGGCGGAGCGGGCAAAGTTAGCAAACTGCCTCTATCGAGCAACCCGGCGCCCCTTGCTGGTCTCGACAAGAGTCTCATAGGCATTGAATGGGGCAGTGACCGCAGTGGCAACAATTATGAGGTCAAGACAGCCGTCTTCAAAAAGCTGGCTGCGGCGAAAGACAATAATGGCGGCGCCATGGTTCACTCTCTAAGAAGCATGGGCAGTGCCGCTCTCAACATTTGTGCCGTGGCTGCTGGTCAGCTCGACGCCTATTGGGAAGCCGGATGTTGGGCTTGGGATGTTTGTGCTGGGTGGACGATCCTGACCGAGGCGGGCGGCATCATGGCTAGCGGCAATCCTGGAGATTGGGATCCTGCCATCGACAGTCGCAAATACCTTGCCATTCGTGGTGGTCCGAGCGGTCAGCGTGAGCTGGTGCAAGAGTTTTGGGATGTCGTGGGCCAAGGCGTAATGCAGTATGAAAGTTGATGAAGATACCATTCGACGCGACAAAGCGACTTCCGCGCGGTCAAATAAAGGCACGCCTGGGCTCGCGGAACGATCTGAGCTTCGTGAAGACGGTCAGAAGTGAGACATATGAGGTCAAGACCACCAGACACAGCGGGGCGACACATCAATGCACATCTCAACTTTGCGAGAACACACACTTTCTTCCTACAGCAACTGAGTTGATATAGAATTCATACTGCGCCTGAGCATACGGCAATGTTGCTTCAATAGTTCATTGCTCAGCTGTTCGGTCTGAGTTTGCATAATCGCCAGCTACAACCCAGCGGAAGAGCAAACAGGGTCTGAAGAATGTGAGACACTGGTCCAGTCTAGAACCATTCGGCACCACCGTGATGTGAGCATGTCGAACTCCAACGCCGCTTTTGAGCCTAGTCGAAAAGTTATCGTGACGCCATTTCGCCCCAAGGTGTCAAAAAAAAGCATCAGGCCATGCATCTTTCAGAGTGCGACTGGCTTCTGCTGGTCTTGGCCATTTTCGTCGATTCTGCGTTGACTTACATCAAGCCCGTAGTCTCATGAATTGTACTGTACGGTGCTCACTTGCCTATACATCTCTCTAAATTACAGGCCCAGGTTTTCCTTTCACAGACAGGCTTCTTGTCTTCTTTGCGACCCATGTTGCGCCACAAAACTGGTGCGAAATTGTTTCGATGTTTGGGCATCTGAGCATCAGGATTGACAGACTCCATGGCACCGCCACAACCATATCGGAGGACCCTCCGAGCTGGAAGCAATATCCTCCAAGGGGGGTCGGCCGCAAAGGATTGGAATTTGGAAGAACTCAGGGCATGCGGTGCAGTTGGTAAGTGGTGTTCTGATCGCATACGTGAAATCAACCATGCGTACGATGATTGTTGCGATGCGACAGGCGCATTGCTACAATTTGTCGTTTTTTAAGCATAGAACAAAGGACTAACACATCATCATTTGAAGATACCGGGATCTCTTCAGAGCCTGGTCTTACAGGCGACATTCACCCCGTCTTCGCCAATTGGGCCAAAGATGTTGGGTCCCGACACTATAAGGAATTAGAGCAGCCTCTTCTCCTTGCCAGCAAACTGCTCAACGGCACTGGACTCCAATGGGTGTCAGATTTCATCATTGACGACTTATTCGCAGAAGACTACCCTGGTCGACATGCCCTTGGCAAGAAGTTCCCGTCAACAGACAGTTTGGTCGAGGCTAGGATGAGATCAATGGCTCCCAAACCACGTCTCAGCGAAATCGCGCGTGCGCTTCGAGGCGACGATACACCAGACAACACACCACCATTATCTCCATCGCACAGTTCGATAGCGAGCTCAAGTCCTTCCTTCAGCTCGTTTACGTCGCCTCGTTCGTCCGTGGCAAGCTCGGTCTATTCAAGCGCGGACTGCCCCTCAGAACCACTACCCATAGTGAGGCATACCAACAAACCAGCAAAGCAATACCCGCTATCCACCTCATTACCTCAGCCAAAGGGAAAACTACTCCCATTCGTCCATCGAAAGTCCGCAAGTACATCTGTCGTTGACGATAGCGCTCGCTCAACCAGTGTTCAGGCTCCGCAGACAGTGGTGCGGCACCACCGTGCCTCGTGGTGGACACAGGAACTTGAAACGAAATGGCTTGACCGAACAGACCGATGGCTGCGTCAAGATTTAGGCCCAGCCTTGAAGTGGCACGTGGACAGTAGTGGTGCTGACCATAACTCGTGCAACAATTCTGCAAGCCGTGCATCACGACCGCAAAGTAGTATCAGCGACTATGATATTTACATCTCGGCAGAGTTACTGGAGCGACTCGCGGTCCTGCGAAAGACTGCTGGCGTCGGGAATGAGGAATATCTATGCACTGCCTTCATGGCTTCCGTGACGTTACTCCACGAGTGAGTTCAGGGCTTTTATGTGGTCAGTTTCCTTTGCCCAGGCGTACGCTAATCATACTACTAAATATTCAGGCTAGGTCATGCCGTGTACTGGAGAGGCTGTCACCCACAGCCCTCCTCTAAGAAACGTTCGTCTTGCGAGCCATTCTACGGAGCAGACCTTGCAATGGATCTAGGCGACAGCTTTGTTGCTTCTGTGTTCAGTGGTTGGGTGCCCGTGCCAATCGTCCTGCACGGTCCTTCCGGCAGCCGTGTGACCCAGCATGAGCAGTCGCCCGTGCGACTTCATGCAGGATTGGCATGGCGACAGGTGTTGTCCTGGGACCGGCATCGTATCAGGCCAAAGTATCGTGCGCACTACTCAATTCCAATCGACCAGTAAGTAGAGCTTTCACCTATAACACCCAGTTCCATCCGGATTCACATGGCTTTATCTTACCATCTTTCCTGAATGACACTTGTTGTTGACACCTCTCGATCTGTAGCATCGCTTTGCTGTACTCTCAGACCTCCTGGGACTGCTCTGTAGCAAAGCCGGCCTCGTTGATTCATCCCCTCGCTCTGGTCCAGGATCAGACTGCCCTGCTCACGAACACAGTCGGCCTCATCACCAACGCTGCCGTCCTCAAAGGCGAGCACGCCTGTGCTGCCCTGCCAGACTTCGAAACTCACCCCGTCGGTGAAGGTTGGATGTGGAAACAGGGAAGAAGCCCTGAGTACCACGAATTCCGCATCAAGCGATTTAACGGTCAACTGTCGAGCTTAGAATCCGAGCTTGATATGGCATCTGAAGATGAGATCTTAGAGCCGTTACTCCTTGAGAATTCTGCGCTACTGGCCCAAGCGAATACGCCACCTACGTCGAGAACTGCCAGTATCGCGACAAGTGTATCCGCCAAGAAGAACATACAGCGACACCAGCAATATGCAGGAACGCCTAGTAACACATCTGCGGAGGGCAAGTCGTCGATCATTGGAGCGACGAGAATCGCAAGCACTGAGAAGCAAGAGTCCCATGAGACACAGCCGCAAGAAGCGGATGTAGAGACCAGAGGGCGGTCGAGAACATCGGGCTCGGAACTTCTTGCGCGCAAGCTGAGCCAGACACGCTCATCCCTTATCAGGGGCGTCTCCGCGAGAGACACAAGTCGAGGCCGATCCTTGACGAGTCGAGGTTGGGATAATGTTGCAACTCAGCATGAAGCCAAGGAGTTGCCGCCGCTACCGCAGCCACCGAGTCTACCAAAGCGGTCTTCCACGCGGCCAAACTACTTTATGCCTGCCTCCTTAGGCGTACAGGAGGTATCTAATGAGGCTGAGGGAGTCACAGGCCCAGTGAGCGCAAGGACTTCACTTCCAACACCCGTCCGAGCAATCAATACCCGTGATGAAATCGGCCCTGATGGCAGCCATAAACGATCCGCTTCAGACGCTGTCCCGACGACCACCGCGCAAAGGTCTGGTTTACTGACCGCAACCCCATCAGTGGCGAAGACAAGGCGCATGATGACACCAGCGGCTTCGGTATCGAAAAGCACCTCTGTTGCGACGACCAGCAGAACTCTTAGGCACAGTGCATCAGACAAACTTCCCAAGATTCGAATCGATGACGAGCAATCAGACCGCAACTTAGACATTTCATTCCGAGAATTTCGCCAGCCCAGCTATGACGGCGGCCTACCAGACAGCCCAACGATACCAATCCTGGCACTACCTCGGGCCCTGCCAGTACCGAAGACCAACACTTACAGCAGCAAAACTGCCAGATCCGACAGCGCGGCCACTTCGGCCCCTGTCACCCCGAAGTCCGTGGCCAAAGCTTCCACAACAGCAATGAAAAAGTCAAAGCCTCGAAGCAAGAGCACACAAAGAACTAGAATCAGGAGCAGGGCTGACAGCGAATTGCCTCCACTCCCCTTGTTGAAGACATCACTCATCGTACCTATATCCTCAATACCCACATCAAAAGCCTCAGTGCCAATAGCAATACCCAACAAAAGCCCAAACAGACGACAACACAGCAGCAGCCGAGCCGGAACCCAAAATCTCGAACGCCTTCAAGGAGGGGGAGGAGAAGAAGACAAGGAGATCACCGTTGATGAGCTCCGCATGCGGCTGGAGGATATGATTGACAGTTCCATCACGGAGCTCAAGTATCTATATTTTTAAGCTATTTTAGGGGGGGTTGTTCCTTACTCCTTTTTAATCTGTACTCAATGACTTTACAGTGATTTCTCGTGCTCGAGGGGAACGGGATTGAGGACAGCTATTTGCTCTTCTGGTTTGTATTTTTGGAGGGGAAATTGGTAAAAGCGTGATATAGTATTATCGATACCAACTGAGGTTTAATTGATATATTGCTTTTCAGCTTACGAAATTGGTGGCTTTAGTATACGATGTTGCTCATATGACTGCTACTTTTAACTAAAACACACATATCATCCGTTCAGGAGTGCGATACTATCCGCATGAAGACTTGCCACAAAAGCGTGTTGCATATAATCTACTATTCATGAAGACAGTTTGCACATTTCGAAAGAGTGGGCATGTTTATTTTTCAAGGCTTTTCATGTCATGATTTCAACGAGGACGGCTTCTAAGTCTAAGAAGCAAAACCTTTTTTGAACTCCAAACTCCGAAAATCATAAAGCACTACGCCTGAACTCCTATTGCCATGATTACATAATGCATAACGCTCGTGAATGCTTCAATCGTGCACATCAATCGATTGATTTTCCTTTTCCTCCACGATCCAAGCTTCAGTTCAGAAGCTTCAGTTTTATCAGTGACGAGACCATTTCGCAGTGATGACGAATCGTACGTGGGCATATAGCCAGCTTATTCTTCCTCGTCGCTCTCGCTGACTTCGATGATTGTAGTATCTACCACTGGCTTCCTCTGAACCTCGGCCCCAGCAACGGATTTCTCCTCGCACTCGTCATTCGGGGTACGTTGGACGTAGAAGCACTGCGCAGCAGCAATGCAAGCGACAACGGCACTACCGTACCACGCAATTCCGGTACAATCGATGCGCGAGCCGATGGCGTAGAGATAGCCGGCGACGGGAGGAGCAATCATGCGAAACGCCGCGCCAGCGCTTGCAGCGCACCCGTTAACCTTGCCAAGCATAGAGGGACAGGGTGTAGCCTCCTTGATAAGTATAAGCAGCAGCGGGTACAGCACAATCGAAAAGAGGTTTCTGATCGTGAGGCAGGAGTAGATGGCCATGTATAGGTACGACTCGGGCACGTGTACAAGAAACGGCATTACGACGTAGGCGATCGGGTGAAGGACTGTGACCATGATGAAGAGCCTAAAAACGCCGAATCTTTCTGCTAGGACTGGGAACACGACCGCCTGGACGAACAGCGCAATGGCACCGTTGACAGCCATGATCATGCCGACGGCTTGCATGGACAAGCCAAGGCCACCCGGGGAGTAGAAGATATTAAGATCGGAAATTATGCTCGAAGTCGTCGGCTGGAAAGTCTTGCGTTCGTCCTCGAAGAAGATAGGCAGCAGGTGGTCGTAGGTCATGGAGTGATAGGTAAAGAGCGACATAGACACGATCAGAGTCATGATACGCTTGTTGAAGATGCTGAACTCAGGTTTCGAGCCCTTCTTATGGACGACGTCGACCTCCGGGCGAAAGTCGAAATCGATGCTAGCGCGGCTGCGGATAGACCCATAGGTATCGCCGCGGATATCGACGGCTGGCTGCTTGAGCGCGTCTGACGTCTCCAAGAGTGGCGTTTCCTCCGAGACGAATGCCGTTTCGGCGATGGTATAGCTTGGCTGCAAGTCGGGATGGGTCTCCTCTAGAAGGAAGTATCCAAGCACGATGCTGACGAGAAGCAGGGCAGCGCAGAGCAAGTTCGGAAGCAGGTATGGGAAATCGGCGAAGAGCGAACCCTTGGGGAAGAGCTCAGGGAACGACGAGTGCGGGTCTGCGAAGACTCCGCCGATCGCAGGGCCAATGATAGTGCCGATAGACCAGACGAAAGGCATCACAGAATAGGCGCGAGCTGTGAGAAAGTGCCTTGTTAGCTTTCAGGATCAGATAAATGGACTTGAGCCCTTGGGATAAACAGAACTCACGCTCGTGCTCGGGCTTCTTGACCAACTCGCCAACCATGGTCTGAATGACACCAATGTTTCCGTTGAGTAGACCTCCAACGGCGCGACCGATTAAGGCAACCCAGATGTTGGTTGCAAACCCAACCGCAATCATGGAGAACATGGTGCCGATACAACCGATGAGGAGGACTGGCTTGCGGCCGATCCGGTCGGACAGACTACCCCAGTACATGCCCATCAGGGCCTCCGCGAGGGAGAAAGAGGAGATGAGCAGCCCAGCGTACCACGAAGCATCTTGCTCGTCCCCGACTTGGAAGCGCTTGATAAGGGCCCAGGCGTAGGGGAAGATAGATGTGAGAGCGATGGGCTCGGCGAGTCGGACGATAGCTAGTTGTACGGATCAGCATGTGTGATGTGGTTTTTGCTGTGCTTCTCACTGGTGGAACTCACCTAACAGGAAGAGCTGCACTGCTGGGAAGTCATCTGAGTTGCGCCGCGAATTTTGCCGGGCGAGGGTCATGGCTTCGTGCACGATCACACGGGTCACGGGATTGTTGGGGCGAAATGGTCGAAGGACGAAGGACGAAGAGCAGCAAGGCTGCTGAAGCAAAGCGTGCTTCTTGGTGCAGATGAGCAGGTCTGCGTGTTCAAGAGGAGTCGCGTCGTGGCAAGATATGACAGACAGCAAAGCATGCACGCACAAACAATGAAGCGGTGGAAATGGGCGTCGATGGCCGTAAAGCGACAACAGCGGACTCTGAGGGCTCAGCGATCAGCGAGAGAGGTCGAGACAGAGACTGAAAAATCTTGGACTTGAAATGAGATGGGGAGACGGGAAGGATGTTGTTTTTCAGGACAATAAGGGAGTGGGCACCGGTGGCAGCATCGGAGGGAGTGGAGCAGGCAGGCAGGCATCGAGAACCGACGCCGGCAGCCGGAAGACGAGATCGCTGGGCTAAGCCAGGACGAGGCAGCGGACCAAGGCAAGGCGGGTGGAAGCGTGAGCGGGCTGTGATGCATGGATGGTGTTTTGCGAGACACATGACGGGGTCGACGAGTCGTGCCTGTGCGATGCAGCCACGCGCTGCCCGTTCGTCATGCGAGGCAGGAGCGACCCCAGAGTCGCGAACGCTTCTTTCCTGAGACTTCCAAGGTCGGCGCTGCGCGACCCCTGCGACCCGGACTACGTGCGACGGGTACTGTGCGGGCCATGAGCAGGTGGCGGGGGCTGGCTACTACCTAGGTATGGTAGGCAGGGAGGCGCATGCACGGCAGCTTTTTAGAGCCTTGCAACTCTGCGCGGCGGGTCGAGGGGTATTGCAGAAACCTCACGATAGCACATCCTCGCTCCGTGACCGCCCTGCGCACACCCGAAAACGGCGATATCCAGGCTCCAGCCGCTAGCCTATTGGTCGTCCACCCACGATCCGCCATCTCGCTAGCCAGCTGGTCTTCTTTGTTGTGCTCATCATAGCTCTGGTCTGTCTCTACCCCCACTTGGCCTTGGGTGCGCTGGCTGCTGACATTGTCCCAAACAGTAATCAGCTCACCACGAGGGGCCACACAGTCAGGACTCCAAAGACTCCAAAACTGCCAGCCGTGAAAGCAACGGCGAGGCGCAATCTCCTCGAGATCCACCGCAATAGGCCGGCCGCCATGACGCCCACGGCTGTTATCGTTGCGCGTCGCCTCGAGCACGACCACTTAGCACGGCCCGCCAGCATACTGGCAGTCGTTAACAATGCTCAATCATGCTTCTCAGGCGCTGCTTCAGGCCACCGGCTGCCGATCTGGTCTTGCCTGTGCGACTAAGCTTTGGACGGTTGCAACGCAGTGCCCCTGTCGGACACCCCCGACCCCTCGACGCAAGATCAGCGGTGAGAGGATGGTGTGGTCGTGGTAGTGTGGCGCTCAAGGAGCAAGTGCAAGTCAGGCGGCTATGCAGATTTGGTCTGGCCCGGACCAAACGCTGCGATACCACACACACACACACACACACACACACAAGCACCAATTCCCGGACAACCACTCAGCACTTGCTGGCAACAACAGCCTGCCGTGCCCCCCCTCGCCTCTTGTCGGTGCTTCCGCGACGAGCTGCACTAGCTCGGGGCAATGTCCGTGAGCAGTGATCAGCAGCAAGACCTTCTCACAGCTAACCGACTTTAGAAGAATCTCATGCCCAGCACAAGACGATCGCGTGCCAAACAGTCCCGTCACTGCGGTCACACGCGATGGCAACACTAGTTGAGCAAATGACAACAGCGCAGTGGTGGATCTTGTGGCAACAGGCCAACTGCTACAATGTCCAGGGCTAGTCCAGGGGCCCGCGCATCCTTGGAAATCCCCCACCACAAAAAGACCACTTCCATCGTCCACAGCCGGCTGTTGCTCCGGCCGGCAGGCCCGGGCATTGCCTGTTCTGATGTCCAGAGGCGGTCTGGACCACAAACCACCGACGATCAAGGACTGGCAGTGGCATCTCCCCTGCTGCTCGAATATCAAGGATTCGGCTTCTCTGTAAATTTTACTGCCCAGAAGTAAGGTGACAAGCTTGACTGACGTGACACACCCATAACGTCCTGATCATTTGTGTCACAGCGAGCGGCGAGCGCGGGAGGCTGCCACCACGCTGGCATAGCGGACAGCGGCTACGACGATGCCCGCACTCCCACCTGCAGATTGGTGTCTCGAACGGACGACTTGGAGAAAAAGAGAGAGAAAACCAGAAGACACTGTTCATTTCACGCTGCCAATTGAGCCGACAGCCGCATCGGCCGACCGAGGACATTGCAGATGGATGAGTGCTGATGCTTCTCTGGCGCGCGTAGGCATGAAGGTCAGAGACTCACCTGGGCAGATATGCCAGGTGTGCGGAAAACATATACCGCGTAAGCTGCCCTTTTCGCTACTGGCCTGGAGCGACACCTGGAAGGATCCATGGATGGCAATCTTGGATAGGTCTAGCGCCTCGGAGCGTGCCAGCAACACAGTCTTGAGCACGGTGGCATGGCTCAGCAACTCGGCCCGGCTGGCCAATGGCATTACACCGAGTCTCGAGTTATCAACTGATCAGGGTTCCACATCCGCACCATGTCTGCAGTTGACATGGGCTGGACCGATGGATGCAACCATGGCCTCTGCAGGCCTGGCAGGTTGTGCAACCATGACCGGGCGCGGGTCCTGACTGTCACAGGCACTTTAGTGAGCTGCGTCCAGCGTATCATCAGCCTGCAAACCGATCCCGGCGGCTCAATTGGGAAACCCGCCATGGCAGGTCGCCGTGCTTCGGAGCTCTTCCGCCCTATACTGGGCACCACAGAGTGGCTGTCCTGAAGTCCTCAGCCGAGCAGCCTGGATGAATCCTTGATCGGCTCACTCCAGGATTGTCTGAAAGGTCGACGTGCGTTGACAGTCTCAGACGCAAGACACACTACTGCTGAACCGAATATCTAGCGGAGGTATTCATCTTTGGCTTCCAGAGCGACAGTTGCTGCTTGTCAAGCAATCCTTGCGGACTGGTGGTCCGTGGGAGGATATGCTACGTCACTACATGTTTCCCTCTGTGTCTCACACCTTACCCCCCTCCACCGAGCTCTATTGTCTGTGCTTACCAGACGTCACCAATGTTGATCTGTGAGACAGGAATGATGACATTCCAGCAGCTTCCAGACTTGATCTGAGTACATTCTCATGTCTGTCGCCCCGCCCTGAGACTACCATGGGAAGCGCTCTGCCACTGAAGCAGAGCTTCGCTAGGTTTTCAATCACGATGGTTCAGGGCGAGCACTTGAGAACTCAGGCACCGATGGTACCTGGATGCTTTGACACTACTCCAAGGGTAGTGGTCGAGCCCTGCATTCCAGCCGTCCGGGGCTTCCTTTCAGCTGTTTCTCTCACGAAGGCAGCAAAACATACAGTTTTACAATTCGCTGGCTATTCCCGTCACCGGTTTCACTTGTCCTGTCTATAGCAAACCTGCAATATATACAACATATTGGCATGGGCAACGAGAAGAACAGCCTCCAGCAAGGAGCTTCTGCCAGCCTCGGCAAGCTTGCAGGGATACTCCGCAGCAGACCCTGTCAAAGCATGGCATACTTACCCCAAGATGCATGTGGATAGGATGCACGTCTGGTGTTGGGTGGATCCAGTTATCTAGTTCAGCCGGAGGATGGGCTTGTTCTTGCTCATACGCACATGACATTCTCTCTCTCTCTCTCTCCGTCCCATTGTCCCCTGGCCTTGAGTCAAGTCGAGCTCGTGCATTCGCCTATGCACCATGGGGAGCTGCCTGCAAGCTGCAGAGCAGCCACACCATGACAATGGGCAAACCCTGTCCGCCTCGCATACCGTTCCCTGCGGACATTTTCTGGCGACGGTCAGCTTGCATCCATAGGTGCACATGTTCCGTGTCCACACGGAAATCCTTCTTTTGGGCAGGCGACTCGTCCATGCATGCCACCGCGCTTTATGAGCTAGCGACGTTTCGAACCCTGCTGTCTGCACATACCTGCAGCTCCGGCTACTCCCTCTCCTTCCGACCCGTGTGCTCAGATCCCGCTTGCGTGGCCGGGCTCTTGAAAGGATGAGTGGGAGGCCAGAAATGTCTGGCCAGGATCCTCGTGTTGCCTGTCAGAGGTGGCTGTAACGATACGACGCTTCCCCGCTTGTCGCCCTTGATCTCCGGACAAAATATGCGACGAAACTGCCGTATTCCCGCAAGCCAGATTGGCACCGAGTGGTCTGGACCGAAAACTTGGCGGGGGAAGCCATCACGAGTTATGCGCGACCATGCCTGTGTTCTACGCAGGTGTGCCGCTCCACTGCCGGCCCCAGGGGGTCTGGCTGCAGTGCATTTCCGCAGTCTGCGATGGAACTTGGTGGAAACATCAGCAGGTCTTGACTTTTTTTGGCCTAGCAGATTCGGCACAAAATGTGGGGGGTTGAGGCATAAGAGTAGTGTGACTATACATGTTGGTGGTCCGGGAATGGTACCCAGCGTGGGTGTTTGCGCCGCATCACATCAGTCTGGGTGGAACTTTATGTAATTCTGGACGGCAGGCACGCTGTCCCTGGCTTTATTCGGCAACCGGAGGGCGTTGCTCAATTACGACAATTTCCTCCGTGCTTACGTCTCGCAGGCTGTCCGGCCCTGCTTTGCTTCTCAGGGCGTGGACAGCCCAGTTCGCTGGACGCGAAGGCTCGCTACGCCGTCGAGAGGTTCACTTATGCTCGGCTGCATGCTGGCAGCGGGGATTGCCAACTATGATCTTGTATGAATTTCTGTTTTTTGTTCCTCAAATGCTCCCATGTAAGCAAAGAAGGTTCTGAAGGGGGCCTTCTCTATATCAGATGAGCTACAGAGCAAGAATGCTCGTGCGAGTTATTCAGAATTCGGAATCACATCTTCATACACACGTACCTGGTTAGCTTGACGCATCCTTCAACTATGGCATCTTTGCACAACCACCCCCCCTCCCGCCTCGTCGGATTTTTCTCCCAGGCACGTGATACGTCTTCACAGGAGTGTCCCAGTGGGAAGTACAGGAAGTATATGACACGCAAAAGGGGGCGGCGGGAAAGGGAGGTGCGATGCCGTCTACCGTTCAGTACTATTATCAAACGACGCCCCAATGATTCGCCCCTGTAGGGAAGAAGTCCTGCCAGCTCTCTCTCTCTCTCTCTCTCTCTCTCTCTGGGTAGCAAAACCTTGTCTGCGGCAGTTTTCTTTTTTTCCTTTTCTTTGATAGTAGCTACTGACACCTCGCGCGGATCGAGAAACCCCCCCGCCCCCGCCCCCCCTTCTTCGAGATGGAGGACTCAAATACGTCGTCGGAATATCAAACACTTTGCATTAATACCCACGCCTGCCACGTTAAAAACTAAACAAATCTCGACAACCCGCATGGAGAAGCGTAGACCAAAACCTAGCCTGTGAGTGTCTGTGTGTGTGCGCCTTATGTCCCGTAAACAAGGCTTCCTCTTTCGCAACATTCAGCCATAGCGTCACGAGGTACATGCACGACCCCTTTCTTTTTTTTGGTTTTCTTCTTGTTCTTTCGGGGAGGGGGGACTCTCCGTACGTCTGTTCGGGATGTCACCTGGACGGTCAGAGTTCGACGGGGTTTTGCTAAGTAGGGACATCCGGACTGGGCATCCGGACTGGGCATCCGAAGGGTTTCCGTTATCAGGACTGGGGCGGTGGTGCTCTGCATCGTGTGTCTTGCTTTAAGTGGGCGGGGGTTTGTAAGTAGAGACTTTTTGCTGGACGAGTGATAGCCCATATATCTTTCAACGGACCTAGCGGTAAGTTATACTGGAGAAGTATGAATATAAATTGGCATCTTGCAGCGTTGCGGCAAGAACACGTGCGGGGTCATTATGTATTACGACTACATGGTTGTTTCCAGTGTCGACCGTGTCTTGTCCGCAAATGGGTAGATAGATACGAGGCAATTGCTTTCACATAACCCCTTTTCGGGCGCTAGTCATGTTCGACAACAAAGACTCGCCCACGTGGGCTCACGAGCACTATCGCAGACGACTGTGATTCAAGGCCTATACCATGACAACCCTCTCACGCAAGCTCTTTAGTGCCACTCAGACCCAGCAGTGCGCTCATAGTACCAAACCGCGTTCTTCGCCTTGGCGCAGTTGCTGACCTTGCCACCGTTGATGTCTGCCGGGGCAGGGATTCTCTTGCCATCCTGCGGGCGTCCTGCAACGTGCATGTAGTACCACATCTCACTGAGCACAGTGCCGCCGTTGTCGAGACTGCCCTTGCCCGCCTCAGTGGTGTTGTACTTGGGGCCGGAGCAGCCAATGTAGGGCAGCACGCCGTACTTGTCCTTGAGCGCGCTCTGGATGTCGGAGAGCGAGTAGGCAGTTGAGTTGGAAGGGTGGATGCCCTTGCAGGCTAGCCAGCGGTAGGTGGGCAAGGTCTCGAAGTAGGAGATGACTGTCTCAAAGAAGTCGACAAGGTCCTCGTGCTTGCGGTACAGCGGACCGTAGCACTCGGTGTCGAAGGTGGAGAAGCAGGTTGCGTGCTTGGAGAACTCGTGCGCCCAGAGGAACCAGTCTTGTTGGTTCAGGCCAATCCAGAATCTGGGGATGGAGGGGGGGGTATGTCAATATTTTGTTTTCCAGGACGGGGTTTTTTTATTTCAAAGAACAGAGGAAGATTGTAACAAAACAAAAACAAAAAAGGAACTCACTTCTTCATGTACGCGAGCAGATCGTACTTGCCAAAGGGCGTGATGAACTCCTCGATGGAGTTGCCAGTGTAGGCGGGAACGGGCTGGCCGGCTGGCGTGCCGGTCGTGGTGTTGGGGGACGGCTGGGGGTCGTACTGGCGGCTGTTATTGTTGTCGGTGTTAGATTTTGTTTTCTGACGGGCATTCATTCTCCTTTTGGTTGGGCGTACCTCAAGTCGCAGTACTGCGTGTAAGTACCTTTATTACCACAACCATGTTAGCTTTCCCATTTTTCTCTTTGCTGAGCAGCTAGCACCAAGCGGCCCTTCAGGCAGGGCATTTACCGTCGCAAAAGTCTGAGATGCCAAAAGGTTAGCTTCATGTCCCTATTTTCACAAAGGCGATTGCAGAGTTAATCACATACCGGGCCACAAGCCGTGAATGGTCCACGAGTTGGCAGGCAGGAGCTGACCCTCGGCCTCACGACCAGTGTACGTGTTCCAGAACTGTGTCTGCAGCAGGAGACCGCCGTAGGTCTCGACGCAGCACGAGTCGGTCTTGTTGGGGTTGGCGCCCGGGGAGCACGAGAGGACCGGCTCGACGAGGGCGCAGGTGTGGTTGAGGTTGCTCAGGCCCGGGTACAGTCCCGCACGGGCCGTCTGGGCGAACAACGACAGAGCCACGGCCGCCGAGGCGGAGGCAGAGAAGCGCGAGGAGGATGAGGAGGCCATGTTGCTTGTCCTTGTCGTCGTCGTTTTTGTCTTGGGCGGGCACAAGAGGGCGGGTGAGGAAGCGGGCGAGGCAGCTGGACTCTTCTCGCTCCCAGCCGGCCTTGGCCGCTAGGGGAGCATCGCCAACTTAAATACACCCACTGCGCCAGGTCCGCGCTGATCGAGACAAATGTCTATCAGCCCTCCTGCCGATGCAGATCCAACCTGCAGGCGCCGGGATGCCCCATATCAGACCAGGGACGAAGGAACATGGCCGATTACGCCAGCTGTGGAGATGTGGAATGGCTGGGATGCAACAGCACCAGCCCCGGCAGCGCACCTGCCTGAATCGCGCATCCTGACTGGCCAATCCCTCCACAACGGCCAGGAACCACAATCACGGCGCCCACTCCCATTTGGGAAGCTCGAATGCAACCCTGCTCGAGACGCACGACAAAAACATCGACACGGCCGGCGCCGTCTGCACCGACCGCGTAACCCGAAAGTCACTCCGACGGTTATCCAGCCAGACCGATCTCGCCGGGCTCCGCTCTCCCGAGTGCATGAGCTGACGAGATTCCACCTTGGGGGACAAGTAGTCTGTTGACCACGTGGGCCAAGCCACCCCGCGATAGCCAAGCTGAAGACCAAGCTTTTGACTTGTGACATTCCAGGTCTGGCTATCTCATTCCCATGCATCATCTAGTTGTGTAATCAATTAGCGACTGCCCCGATCAAGTTAGCTGGGTCCTGGCTGAATGGTGTTGGCCGCCCCATTCCCTATCTCGTCCAAAGAGGTTGGTAAATAAAGTATTATCCGCGACCGAGCCAGTTCCAAGAGGAGAGCCTGGCCGTACTCTTGCCAGGCTTACTTGAGTCTTTGCGCCTTGTACGGACGCAAACGTCTCTTTACAAGTCATATGGCCAGTCCCAGCCCAAGCAAGGTCGTCGACAACACTGGACTTCTTCCCATCTTGAATATGCAGCAGCATTCGGCTTCAAAGGATACAGTCCAGCTATTGCACTGGGAGGCCATTCTATGGTGATATCAACGATAATTTCCAATAACGCCGGCTTGATGCTTGATCGTCCACTGTCTCCTGCTCTGATCTTTATCTTTCCCACCCTTCCTCATCCGGTCCTGCTCTTCTCTGCTTGTACTGGTCTTTGTGCCGAAGCTCATCATGTTTGCGCAGTTCCTCAATCCATCCCCCAGCGCAAGCTTGTGTATTCCATTCGCACCAGCAGCAGATACCCTGAAGCCCGCAGCACTCGTGTCGCATTTTCATCACCTCTGCAGCATGATATTCGCGTCCCACAACAACAGCCTTTCGTCCCACCCCACCGTCGCAACCCATCCACCAACCCCAAACAAACACCAATCTACCCCCATGACGAACTCGGTATGCCGATTCATCAAGCCCAGCTGCACACCCGCCCGTATCGGGCTTTGGCTAGCCATCTCCGGGGTGGGCGCCATGGTCGACCCATCAGTCCACAACCGTACCGTCATGTCGTAGCTTGTGCTGACTAGTATATCGCTTGCGTGCGGAGACCACGCGAGCCTCCGCACAGCATACTCGTGGCCCAGAAGCAGCGAAGTTGGGCCTCCAGAGGCGTTGCGGATATCGAACACCCTAATCGCGCGGTCTACCCCGCCTGTCGCGATCACCGTGTCGTTGTACTTGTTCCAATCGTGCGTGAGGATCTCGGCGGGCATTGTTGGCGGCGGAGGGCCGGGAAGGCCTACTGGTAAAGGCACGGGAGGGAGTTGGTGAACGGGGATTTTCGTGGTGAGGTGATATTGTGCGGAAACTGGAGTACGCAGGTCGAATATTCGCAAGCAAGAGTCGGAGGACACGGCGGATATGAGGTGGGGGTTTGACGGGCAATAAGATGCGCTGTAAGTGCAGTTGCCGACTGGGAGAGTTCGTATTGACTCGCTGCGGGCAGGAGACCACTGGAGCGATGGGGGGTTAGGCCTCTCGTTCCCGTTCTTTACATAATCGAGCATTCAGAGAAGACGTACAATCTTTACCGTGCCATCCCAACTACTCGAAGCGAAAGTATCCTTCGTCACAGGGCTCCACGCCACCGAGAAAGTCTCGCGCTTGTGCTCGTGGAAGTTCATGACGGGGAAATTATCGACATTGACATCGTACAGCTTGATCGAGCCGTCACCGCAGGCTGCGAGGAGCTGGTTTTCGTTGATTTCGGACCATGCGACGTCATACTGGGCGTCGTTTGTGTCGAACGTCTTCTCGATGCTCACGCCTTGCGGGCCCAGACCCAGACAAAACAACCGGCCGTTGCCAACAATGCCGTAGTTTGCTGCCGATGCGACGGCAATTCGCGAGTCGTAATATGGCGAGTACTTGACCGAGTAGGGATTGAAGCCCGGCGTGCGGAATTCGAGCATGGCGGCCATGGCGGGCGAATGGGAAAGCTAGCGGACGGGCTCGGTACTTGAGGACCACGAGTTGGAGTCAGTGTCGCTGGGTTTGTGATGGGTGTTGTTTGTACTGGGCGTGGAGGAGGGCTGCGTATGAGCTACGGAAGGATGTTGCGTCAGACTCGTGGGCGAGGAAATAGGAAGATGGCAGGAGGAGCTGCGGATCGGGCATTCGGCGCGGTGCAGTGCGAGGGGCATTTGAAGCTTGTGAAGTGCTCAGGTGCACTGGAACAGCCCGCGGGGCCTCGGCAGAAGTGACGGCGGGCGGCTTCCCAGGCCGGGGACTTTGACTTGGAGCTCTGGTGGATCCGCAAGGGTCCACAGTGGGGCAGCATTTTCTCCAGGTTTAACACATGAAAAGACGATCCCTGCATAGCTCATGGTGCTCAGTGTGATGGAGTCATAGCACCATGCTCATTGGCCGCCCTTGGCTCAACGCGGAAGGCACGACTGCCTGGAGGAAAAGGAAGGCACGACTCCTGACCATGCGTTTTGGGCAGATCAGAGTCTACTATAACTACGTTTCTGCGACCGTTGACAGCTCTCGGACAGGACGATGATTTCGTGTGTACATACAGACCTCAACGAGTTTCGAGCAATTACACATCATGGACGCCTTTCTAAGAGGGACCAAGCGCAAAACCACGAGTTCGACCCGGTCCAGCCCTCCACCTTACATCGATGATGACGAGGACTCGACAGACGTCAAACTTGCCATCCTCGCATCACTACACTCGGACCTTGCACAAGATGTGCTCATGGACTGCCTCCTTGCCCACGATGGCTCTGTCGAGGCCGCCGCAGCCTCCTTGACAGACACAAAAGCCAGGTCATCTCAGATTCAGAAACCTGGCCCTGGTGTGGTTGGAAGCCAGACGTCTCTGAGAGGCTTCGCTACAAGTAGGAGCACAACCAGGCCAGGCACCACGGCAACGAAGAAGTCGAAATTGCTTTCTAAGAAAGGTACCACATTGCGGCTATACGACCCAGAGGACGTGGCCGAACATACGCCGTGCAGTATAATTCACAACTTCCTCCCTGTCGAAATGGCCAACGACCTGCTTAGGGAGATGCTTGAAGAGTCCAAGACATTCGAGAAAATCACATTCAAGATCTTCGATAATGTCGTTGCGAGCCCGCACACATCAACCTTTTATGTGGAGACAGAGGCCGAGCAGAGCACGCAGAAGAACGAGTACTATTACAACGGCGCGAGTCTGACAGTATGTCCAGTCCTATATGTGCATCAATATATAAGCTGACTATTCGGTGTGGCAGGACGTCCGCAGAATCACGCCACAGCTGCTGAGAGTCAAGCCACTGGTCAGGGAGGCTGTGAACAAGGAAATCCTGCACCGTATCAAAACCAAGTACCCGGATGGCCAGAAGCTTAAATACCAATCCCCAGAACCGTGGCAACCTAATGCGGCCTTCGTCAACTGCTACAGCGGACCTCAAGAACATGTCGGGTATCACAGTGACCAGCTCACTTACCTTGGCCCTCGGGCCGTGATCGGGTCACTTTCTCTCGGCGTGGCCCGCGAATTCCGCGTACGGAAAGTGCTGCCCCGAGATGCCGATAACAACCTTGCCGACGATCCCGACAACGAGGGACAGATTTCTATTCACCTGCCTCACAACTCTCTCCTCGTCATGCACAGCGAGATGCAGGAGCTCTGGAAGCACTCCATCGCACCAGCGCAGGCTATCGACCCTCACCCTATCGCCGGCAGCCGAAGGATTAATGTGACCTACAGAGACTATAAGCCCATTTTCCATCCAAAGTACACACCAAAATGCCGATGTGGGATTCCCACCGTTCTTAAGGTGGTACAGAAACGTAAGGAGAACTGGGGCCGGTATTTCTGGATGTGCCACCGTGGCAACACACCCAACGGCGAAAGTTGCTCCTTCTTCAAGTGGGCGGAGTTCGACGAAGACGGCAACCCAATATGGGACATCGCTCGCTACCGCAGAGGCCGTCACCCGGCATAAAATAATCAAGACGGATTCAAAGACGCCGCGTGAGAGGACATAAACAGAATCTTCAAACTTGCATCTTTTCGTGCTACATACGGCGCGCTAGCTGCTCCAGAAAAAAAAGATAAAACAAGACGAGCCACCTACTTGATAACCTCACGGCTCGGTGTAGTTGCCTGGGATGCTGTTATACCCATCAGTATGCGACAACTTGAGCTCCTCCAGATCGACGCCGTCAAGAACTCGGATGTTGAGCGGACGCAGATGAGCACCATCAACCGCCCACTTCTTGGCTTCTTCAGACATGTTAGCGATAGCTTCCTGAGGGGGCATTCTGTGCACGCCATAGAGGTAGATGCCGCAAGTCTTGCAGAAAGCCTTGGCCCAGATGCCGCGGTTGAACCAGTAAAGTACCGCGTTGTCCTCGCCCTGGATGGACACCTCGTTGGCTGAAGGATAGAACCAGGCGCATCCAGACTGGCTAGTATGTCAGTAATCTACAGACCTAGGGGCGCCAGTTTCCCTCGCAACTTACCCTGCTGTCGAAGCTACAATTGCAGTCTGTCATGAACTTAGTGTAGTTCTTGTCGAGCGGCAGCGTATTGACACCAACACGGACAGAGCCGCAGTGGCAACTGCCAGTATAGAACTTGCCGCCATCGACATCCGCTTCGGGCTTTGGCCCACTGAACTCTGGGGCTTCGTATTTGTCGCCGAAGCTGGCGCCGTTGAAGCTACACGCAAAGACGGCAATGGTCAGCCTCACTTTCAGAAACCAATATTATCCAGACGGTGATCTTACTGGTCCAGCTCAATGTCCCAGACATTAGGCAATTGACCATGCTGGAAGGTACGAGTCTGTGCGGTATAGTCAGCGGGCGAACATAACTGAGTCAGAACGATGAAAGACAATCAGGAACTCGACTCACATTGACGGAGAATACGTCAAACTTGTTGCCTTCGAAAACCACATGTCCTTTGACAATCACATTCGTCCCGCAGGTGCCGCAGAACTATATGCCAGAAGGTCAGAATAATTGCCTTTTACGCTGCAAGCACGTAGTCCAGGGTGAGACTCACCAGATGCTCGACGTTCTTCGGGCCGAAACGGTATGAAGATAGCTCACCGAGCTTCCCTTTTTCAAAAACAAGGTCGCTCTCACTCTTGAGGCGGGCGTAGAGGAAGGCAGATTTGTGGCAACGACTGCAATTGCAGCCTTGAAGCTTCTTGATCTCCGGGTGTTTTACCTCGAAGACAAAGGCGGCGCAGTGGCAGTTGCCACGGTAGGTCTTGCTTGTTTCTTCGGCCATTCTGTGTGATGTTGAGAACAAGAAGCTGACAATGTATAGATGATTCGCGACGGGGAAAAGTGTTCACGTTGCTGGATGCTTTACAGGGAATCGAGGATAGTGAATTTAACAAGTCCAGAACACGAGGCAATCACAACGACTATATACTTTTTTTCCCATCCGACGACAACAGTTCCTCCTTGCGATCTGTTCCGTTTGTCAGCAAAGAAAAGCAACAAGCTCCCCGCCCATTCGGCCAGCCGCTCTGCCGGACCTGCGCGCCTGCTCAAGCTCGAAACCATCCTCGCAGCTGGAACTTGAGCACCGTCCCGTCTGTCGACCCTTGGGGAAAGTGGGGCTTCGCTGCCTGAACGCCAAGCCTTACACTTCCCGGATACGGACAAGCTCAGATGGTGGCCGGATGTCTGGTCAGCATCGTCACAGTTCAGACTTGGTTGCTGTCGCGGTGCCGATGATCAGCAATGCAGGTCAGAACAGTCACTTGCCAATAATGACAATGATCCCATATTGACACTCTCCATTAATGGCTCGTGTGGAATATTATTGGCTGCGCCTCCTCGGGGTGCTACGGAATGGCCAAGATGCGTACCAGAGCCACGAACCCCAGTTCACAATTTGTCCGACAGCTTCGTCCGCGGGCTTCAGCCTCGTCCGTCCGCGCCCGTGGCGTCCGGGCAAATCGAACGCGAGTCCGTCGCCATATCAGCTGACCAGGACGCCGTGGTCTCGCCGTGCATGGATGTGAGTCACTCGAGGCAATGGCTTGCAGCAGTATCACAATAGGACAGGGGGCGGACGCCATTTGAATTTCAGCTTGATCCCAGAAGGGGACGGTGTGCCGAACATGGCGTAAGTAGCTGCGACCAGCGAGACGGTATTGCTCCACGCATGCATACGTAATTCACACAGGAGACACGGCGACGTAGGTCTCGAGCAGGAGCGGAGTCAATCTACCTTATCGGATATATGTAGTAGACCTTCTTAGACGGAACGGCTATTTCACGAATACGACAAAGCGGTGAGATGTCTCTCAGTTATCTCCGGCAGACTAGTTATGAAATCGTGGGACACAGTTTCATGACAAGGTGTCGAGAAGGAGTACAAAGCCGTGAATGGCTCTGCTACTTAATCTTTATCCAGACTGAATAAATGTATTTCACGGGGTCTGCCGTGTTGGCCGCTGGAGACCGCTGCTAGACGGCAGCCTCATGCTTGAGAGTAAGCATATCTATGCTTGTAACAGTCTTCTAGGAGCGCCCACTCCGCACGATGGTTCTTCTCTTATCGCCCAATCGAGAATTGATTGACGACCATGTTTTCCCACGCGACATTGGTCGGCTGGGATTGAGTATACCAGAAATGTTCTTGAATTTCAAATAATATACAACCGCTTGTGGAAACGCTACAAACCAACCCAACCCAACCTCCGCCCTGGAATATCAGCACGAAAGCCCCCCGCCGAGTCTGGCAGCCTCCAAGCCCCAACAATAGAAAACTACCTCCGATCTCTCCTTCCACTATCCCGTCGACTCCTAGGCGGTGTTGAATTCTCCTCCATGACAACAATCTCATCATCCTCGGACCCGCTCTCGCTGTGACTATAATCCTCACTACTCATGACCGACGAAGGGACGACCCGTGGCGGCCGCCCTCCCGGCGCGTTCCTACTCCGCGGCGGCGGCCCCGCGTGCCGTGCTCCACCGGAGACCCCCCGGGGCGGCGTCGACAGCAGCGAAGGCGGGGCGGGAGGACCGCGGCTCCGGCTCCGGCTGCGTATCGACGAGGCTTCGTACCCACGACCGAGCGCCGAGCGGTCCGTCATCTCCTCCTCCACGATGATCTGGTCCTCGTTCGGGTTGTGGTAGTCGTACCTGGCCCCGCTGCCGCGGGCGCCGCGGGCGCCGCCGCTCCTCCTGTCGGTCTTGCGCACCTCGACCGTCTCTGGGCCCGAAGTGGTCTTTGTCCGCCGCGTCTTCTTGACCCTCATGAACCGGCCCGCTCCGCCGCGGCTGCGACTGCGACTCCGGTTCCTCCTCGCACCCTCGACTGCGAGGACGGCGGCCGCGGCGGCCGCGGGGCCGGCGCTGGTCATTACCGTGCCCGAGGTCACGCGGCTCCGGCTGCGACTCCGGCTCCGACTCGGGCTTCTCCTCCGGACGCCGATAACCCTGGTCCTGCTGCGCCGCCGGGAGGACACGACAGAAGTGGCGGTGAAGTCTGTCACGCTCCCGCGATCGTTGGACGAGGACCAGCTCCGAAAGTTGATGCAAAAGTACAGCACCCACAGGCAGAAGAGGAAGGCCGCCACGGAGCCGACGACGATGCCTGCTACCGTCCCCGGAGGAGGTGAGTTGGGCAGGCCGTAGGACTGCGGGACCGTGTTCGCGTTCGCCGTCGCGCGGCGGTGTGGCGACGTGCCCTCGGCGGCGTCGTGGGACGTCAGTGTGCTGAGGCGCCGCGGGAGGAGGCGGAGGACAGTGGCGGCGGCGGCGCGGGCGAGAGAGGAAGCCGCGGAATAGGCGCCCGGCTCGGCGGTGGACGCCGGAGTTGGCGCCATTCGACCGATGAGTGTCGCTCTGTGCCGTCAAATATTGAGGCTTTATCGGTGTGTGTGTTCCTTGTCGGTCTCTTACTGTCGTCGGGGGGGACAGAGGTTCTAGGGCTCGTTATTATTGTTGTTATCGTCGTCGTCGTCGATGCCTTGGTTTCAATGATTGCCAACTTGTGCCGAGTCGTTGCAGCTAAAAAGAGAGTAGCTATTGCGCAGCTCCCTACGTTTCGTGGCAAAGTCCAATTGAGGCCGGTGAAAGTTGGAGAAGTAGCGAAGTGGCGGAAAAGTGAAGACGGCGGCTAGTTCGCTGTGCTGGGCGGCGCTTAGTGCTTGAAACGAGCGGGACGAAAGAAATAGGATTTATCTTCCTTTTTTTTTAACGAAAAAAAAAAAGAAGCAATAGTCGTGGGGCAATTATGGCGTGAGTGGCCGTGTGCTCGAACAAAAACCCGCCCAGGATTGGCCAAGGCAAACAAAGGGTTCTTGTCAATCTGACTGACAGGCGGACAGCCGTGAATTGGGTGGGATCGGGGGAGCAGGAGATGAGAGAGAATGCGACGGGGGCAGCTCGCGTTGCTAGGCGGTTGTCATGCAGATAGATGGGCAACGGTGATCAGGGGGGGGGGGGAGGGTTCAGAGTGCCCAGGTTTGCACACGTGGGGGCGATCCCAATTGATTGGGTGTGGGCTACACAGCCGCCGCCGGGGAGCTGAAGCCTGACAGGCACTTGCAAGGCACCTGCAGGCAGGGCCAAGCCGCGGACCGCTTCTGAGCAACGGCGGGCTTCTGTTCGAAACGCGACGCAGCATTGCCACGCAAGATTGCAGACACAGCTGCGAGCCCCAATCAGATGACGTCCCCGGCGTCAGATGACAGCGCATCGTCAGGTCGCGGGCGGTTTGTTTGGTTGAGCCATGGCTGTCGAGTGCAATGGACTCGTGTATGCCAGTAACAACAGCTTGTGCCTCGCCACTCCCGGAGAAGTCAGCCCTGCTCATTACTCTGCATAATCTGGCTGCCGTTATTACTATGGTACTGCTTCCAAGCTCATGAGAAATCATACATATCTTTGGAGCTATTCTTGCCTGTCCTCAACGCCGATACAAAGAAAATACAGGCCCTCTCTCGTTCCATCGCTGAGAGTAATCTTGTTGCTGGGACCATCTTGAAATGCCCTCCTTGGCCTAAAATATAGTTACAGGCTCCATAAACTCCCTAATGGCCGACACAACTTATCCGCGCTTCTCCTTCCTCCCACCTTTCCCGCCGTTCTGCTGCTGCCGCTGCTTCTGCTTCCTCGAATCAACCACCACCGTGACAGGCCACAGCGCCGCAACGCCAAGTGCACACAGAAAAGTCGAGAAGATCTGGAACAAGAACCACAGCGGGGCAAACGGCGAGATGAACTTGAGCCACTGGTCGACCTGGTAGTGGTCCTCTTGGCCCTTGATGTAGTACACCTTCTTCGTCTCCTCCTCTTCCTCCTCTTCCTCCTTGTCCTCGTCTGCGCCCTCGCCCTCGCCCTCGTGCGACCCACCATCGCCATTGACCATGTTGGATGGGTGGAAAGTAGTACTGTGATGCTCCGGCGTGGGTCCCGGCGCAGCAACCTCGGCGAACGAGGGCATCGTCTCTCCGTCCTCGCCCTCGAGCTTGACCTCCTCGCCCGGGTGAGCGACACCGTTCTGCTGCTGCTGTTGCTCCTCCCCTTCCTTCTTTTCCTCACCACCCGACCTCTCTCTGCCCGCGCCACGGCCACCACGACGTCTGCCCCCGGGCGCCGGCAGCTCCGCCAGCTCGAGCACACTGACGAGCTTGACCTTGGCCTGCCACAGGTTCAGGGGCACGACCCAGATGGTAAAAGTCTGCCTCATGGTGACGTACAGCAGACCCGCCTTGGCGTCGAACGCCGCGCTGTCCACGACAATGTCAATGTGCGGCGACAGGATCTTGTACCACTGGTACACGAGCTGCACCAGGTACCGCGAGTTGAGCGGCCATTGCTTGCTGTCTGGGTCCAGGCTCGTGATCTGTCCTTGTTGATGATGTTGTTGATGTTGTTTCTTGTTCGCGCCCTTCTTTTGGTTGCCGCCGCCGTGGATACTCGTGCTGTCGACGCCGCCAAACGCAAATGGGGGAACGCGGCAGAGCGGGTGGATGAAATAGGCGTTGGGGAGGAAGTACGTGTTTAGTGTTGATTCCTGGTCCTCCCGGCTGCCCTGGGTGAGAGACTTGATGACGGGCACGATATCGCGGACCGGGTCCTCCATGGCGATGCTGTGTGGTGTGAGCGGGCAGGGTGCAAAGGAGCGCCGGCAGAGGCGGATGTATAGATGAATGTATGTCACGGCGATTATTGTTGTATAATGGAGGTTCTTGGACAGTAGCGAGGTGTTTGGGGGGGAAAGGGTCGAGCAAGTTCTCAGAAGGGCCCAACAGTTGAAGAAGAAGAACAAGAACAAGAAAAAAGAACAAGAGGAAGAAGTAGCCGAACCAGAACAAGACGTCAATCCGGCAAGATCGGAAGTCCTTCCAACTGCAGACTATCCAATTCTGCAAGTAGCCGCAGGAGAAGCACAAGCTAGAGCTACCTAGCCCGGGACTCTTACATCGGACCTTACGTATTTGCTTGTCCCCCGGCCCCCCCATCAATCCCTTCGCTAGCCCTACGCCAACGTCGACCGGGCCGATCGATCAAAACCTCTCTCTCTGCACGCAAACTCACAATGTCGCCCGCAAGCGCTCAAGCCCTCAAGCACATGTCAATCACTCCTGCCTGGGCACTTTAAGTTTTTTCTCCCCTCGGAACCTTCATTCTGCGCCTGCGACATGTCCCTCAATCCATCGGTCTTAGGCCCAGGCGAATGCAGGTTGGTTGTCTCAAAGTGCTTGCGGTCGGTAGTGGCGTGACGTCATTCATCCCCCCCCCCCAGTGCGGTGCGGCTCGGGCCCCCGGCGCTTGCTCGAGTAGCTAGGCCCGACATCAATAATTAAGCATGTGAAAGCACCCCTGCGACTCGGGGCTGTTGGAGACGGCTCACTCGCTCGCTCGCTCGCTCGCTCCAGGCTGGGTGGGCCCGACACGGCATGCTGATCGCATCACAACGCCAGCCAAACATACTTAATCATGTCACGACGACGCAGACAAGATCTTCAGAGTTGGTCGAGTGGTCATCAAAGAAGCGCGGGATATATCGCTCCTAATCTGGGTCGAGTCCGGCCACCCATCCTCATCATCCCAGTTCACAGCTTTCTCGTGGACTCGATACTGTACTTAGGTAGGTAGTCCCGGACGACATCTCGCGCGTGGTCACCCGCCCTATTGTCCGCCAAAGAAGAAACCATCAAACAAATCCACCTGCTGCCCATCGCTAAAGTCATGATGCATGCCCTCCCAGCCCATCCCCAGGCCAACATCCATCTGCATGTCCTGTCCTCCGTCCAGTCCCCCAAACAAACCTCCCACTCCGCCACTACCGCTGGGCCCGGACATTCCAATCCCAGACTGATCCAGTCCGAGCTGCTGCTGCTGATGTAGCTCCTGCAAGAAATCCATCCCCTGGAGATCCGCATATGACAGCGATGCTGAATCATTTCCATACGTGCCCCCTCCTCCACTGATCCCCGGCGAGCGCAACATGCCGCCGTAGCCCCCACCACCACCAGCGCCGCCGGCTTCGCTAGACGCGTACTGCGGGGGCGCGGTGGTATGTGTAGACCGCGGCGTCAGGCTGCGCACGGAAATGGGTGAGTCGACCTGGCCCGCAGCCGGTGAGACGCTGCTCAGGACCGGGTCCAGATTAGTATGGATAGACATCCCCGCTGTTGTCGTCGTTGTCGAAGATGATTGGCCCTCCATCATACCTTCTCCTGGTGCAGCGGCTGAAAGGGTGCGAAGTGAGCCATAGCCACTGCCGTCCTGCTCCGTCTTGACGCGTGGATCAGAGTGCCGGTATGGCGTAGAGACTGAGTCATGTGCGTTGTTGGTGTTGTTATTGTTGTTGGCTGCTGCGGCTGCCGCAGCATTGGCATACCCATATGCGTTGGGCTGGAATCCCGTAGCCGCCGCGCTCTCCAGAGACCGCCGCGCAGGATGCCATCTTCTGTTCGCCGACGCGTCCCGGGCGGACATGTAGTCGCTGTCAGCACCGCTGCCCATTCTTGAGCCTTGCTGCTGACTTCGATTGATAACTTGCCCGAAACCTCCTGTCGAGTGCGACATTCTGATAGTCGCCTTGGCAGTGCGGTCGAATGCGTCCCGGCACGCCTCTGCTGGGGGGCATTTGTCAATGAGATCGGTGAAGACTGAAGTAGCTGCGAGTATCGTGAAGTCTACCTCGTCCATGGTCTGTAGCGTATAATGTCAGTTTTGACGGGACCCATCATGTTAGTGAACACGTCTTTGACTCACCAATCGGCTTCTGACAATCGGCGAATGCCAGATTGCATACAAATACGAAATCCCCGCCATGAACAAATGATGTGTAGCCAGGTAAGTATAGTTGACCAGCCCAACTAAGTGCAGCTGTCTATACAACCTCAAAATCTTTTGCCCAGCCTCTGCAACCTTGAGATACACTCTCTCCTCGTCATCGCGCTGCTCAGCAGTAAACACCGAGGGGCTGTTAACCTCCTTGGACGTGTTGTACTCCCCTTCAAACATTGACGGCACGCTCAAGCTCTGCCGGTACAGCATAATGATTGTCTGCCAGTAGTTAAGCTCCAAGAACTCGGGCGAGAACGCGACGCCAGACTGCGCCTTCGACGGCGCCGAGGTCTTCCACTCGAAAAGTCGCTGGTCAATATGTCGTCGCCAGCTGCGGAACGAGTCAAACCGCTCGAGAAACGGCGACGGCAAGTTCGTATGCATGTACTCGTTGCGCACGTTCTGCCCGTTGAACCGCGCAATCTGCGTCTGCTGGTATTGCAGCACCTGCAGGATCTCGGACTGCAACAGGCGCAGGCGGAAGTAGTGCTTCGCGACGGTCTTGTATGTGGGTTCGCCTTCGATCGGCTTGCGCAGGAATCCTTGCGGGGTGATGAACTTGTCGTCTAGCAGAGACGGGAACTCGGTGGTGATGACTTGGTCGGACACACCAAAGGGCCGGCCAACACATGTGCTCACGAGTCGGTCGAGCGAGTATGTGCACCACCATAGTCGCCGCCTTAGGTCCCGTATGAACTCCCGCCGGCCCTTCTCGCGGAATTGAGCTTCTCGAGTCTCGTCACTCGCTGATGGCGTAGAGCCCGGTAGGTCAAACTCGAGATCCTTCCCGTCTTCGTAGTGTAGACCCAAGTCCACAGCCAGGCGGACTGCAACGCCAACAATGTACCACAACCCCGGCGGGACTGGCCTTAGCAGAGCAAAATTCGCCAGCAGCAACACGGCCTGCAACTCTTCTAGCCCACCGCCGCTGTTACCCAGACACGCCTCGAGATGCACGATAGCGCTCGCGTGATATTCCTCGGGCTGCGCCTGCCTCTTTAGCGCGCCACCGCTGCCCGACGACGTGGCCTGGGCATCCATGATGATGCCGCCGCCAATCGCAAAGACCATGTTGAGCATATACAGCTCTTTGGACCCGCAAGTGCGCCCGTTGTCCCCTTCCTTCGAGTACGCCTGGCTGAACATCTGCATGAACTCGCCGCGGTGGAGCACAGGAATCTGCGGGTTGGCATACTCAAAATACAGGTTGACCAGCTTGATCGCGAGGTCTCGGTCTGGGAACTCGGCAGGGTTGATCGTGGGCCGGGTGTGCAGGCCGAAAAAGGAATCCCGCATGGAAGTGCCGCTCCCTTGTTGCTGCTGTTGTTGTTGTTGAGCGGCGACTGACTCTCGGCGCTTCGAAGGCCGGGGTCCAGTCTTGTCGGAGTTGGACTTCTGGTCACCCACGGAAGACTGCACGGCGGCGAAGACGACTCGCGCGAAGGAGATGCCGTTCGTCGAACCCAAACTCCTTGCGTTTCCGCTCGGTCGAGCCGCAGGCGGCTTGCCCGGCGCTCTCAATACCTCGCTGTCCCGGGTCTGTGGCCGTGACGCCTCGGCGGCCTCGGTGTGCGATCCTGATACCACCGGGTCGTGGACGTCAGCCATGACTTTGTCCAGCACCGCCTGCGCTGCTGGTCTTGAGCAGTGTTCCAGGCTATCCGCAGACGGTACTTGAATGTCGTTCGACACTAGCAGCCTTTCCAGTAGATCAACTCGAGTCTCCAGGTAGAAGACATAGCTATTCCACATCACAATGTCAGCGTAATCCCCAAGCGACTGGTCTATAACCACTCCATCTCATTCTGTGACAGGTTATTTGCCAATCAACAGCTCCCAGCTTCATACATACCTCCTAGGAATCTCCCTCTTCGTGATAGGGTCATAGCCGACGCAAGATACCCCCGCTTTAGCACAGCTCGCACAGCTGGGCAGCTTCTGATCACACCGGTTCTTGCGCAGCCGACATCGATTGCAAGCGCTCACATTGCGGAAGCTGCTGCTGCTCCCGCCTGCACCACTGCCGCCAGCCTTACTTCCTGCCGTCACCACGCTCGCGGACCCGCCGCCATCCGACTGCTCCGTCGTGGCACTCGGAGAGTTCAGACTCCCACTACCAGCCACGCCCCCCGCGGACGGCGAATCGTCAATGTTGTTGTTGTTGCTGCTGAACTCGGACGGCGAGGTCTGACGCTGGCGTTTCGCGGGGTGCGCCGAGGCTGGGGAAGGGGACATCGCCCCTGCCATATTGATACGCACACACACGCGCACACGCGCGCGACTCTTCTTTCGCTCTGGAGTCTTTCCGAGGCCCCCGTGGTGCTGGCCCCCGTAAGTAGCTTTGGACCTTCAGTAGTGAATATGCCGGTGAACGCCCTTCCGCGTGCAAACCAGCGGCGAGGCCGTGATCGACCCAGAGCGAGTGATGACCGCCTGCGAAGCAATAGGGCCGAGCCTACCGCGCCACAGCAGCGCAGGATGTGCCGGGCGTCAGAATGTTCGTTCCTGCTGTGCCGTGGCCCCATATGTCGTTTCTCGCTTTTGTCGCCCAGAGCTCGTTCACCGTGATGATGATGGTGGTGGTGGTGGATACAGCACGGTGCCGCGCGCGACATGCGACCCGGGTTCGGTAATGCAACCCTCTATCGGTGACATGCGCACCGTGCCTTGCCAATCCGCCAGATCGAGTTGCCCCTTCGGAATCGTCTCCCCGGGAATTCAAGGTTTGATGAAAGCCGCGCCAACGTATATTGCGGCGCTTGACGACAGCCGTGTCTCGTGGTTGTCGTTTACAAGGAACGAATTTCTCCAACTTCCCCGGGGTCCCCAAAAAGACCCTTGCTGAGAGCTGAACGATAAGAGATGGCGCGCGGCGTGCCGACGATCACCCAGGTCGGTTGAGTGAGTGATTCTGCCGAATTGGCTGAGTGGGAGAGTGACTGAGTGGAGATCACACAGGATTCGTGGGGGCGAAGCCAATCAGCGAGTCAGCGCAATCCCAGGATGTGGGCGAGGGCGGAGCATGGGGGTTGGGGGGGGGGGGGCTTTCAGCTGGTTTCTTGGAACATTTCAGCATAAAAAGGACATGATATCCAAACCTGAATCAGTAATTAAAGCATAAGCGCGATGTGTTTGAATATAGAGAAGAAGAGACTCGCTGCCTCCCAGAGCCGCGTTGAAGATCCCACAAACCCTCCCAAGCCACCTGAGAATCAAAATCTAATTTAAATACTCCCTCCTTACTCCAAAGTAGTCATATGATGAGCCTGAAGAAGATTGCAAACCATAAATGTAGCCAAAAAGGTATCTCGGGATATCATCCATGTGAAAAGAAGGCAAAACCGACCGAAAACCCGACTCCTATGCCCTTGTTCCAGAAATGCTGTCTGACATGCTTAAAATTTCCCCTGAACCCCAAACTAGTGTCCTTGAAATGCAACTGTTGCGTGCTAACCTGTAAATGTAGAAGTATGGAAATTGTAGTGAGCGGGCCAAGAAACCGGTGGCACCAGCCAGGAGTGTCGATGCAACGTCGTCTGAACACCATGGGCAAGATCCACAGCCGCCGGTGATAGTTCGTTCTGCACAGGTATTGTTGACGAGTGCTAAGAAGTGACAAAGTGCTACCGCGTGGTCAGGCCGTCGTCAGATCACGAGGTGCAACCTGACCCAAGCATGCCTGCCCAGTCTCCGCGCTCTCTGGGTCCTCGGTCTGTGCCGGTTGCTTCTCCGTGGGCAGGTAATTTTGCTGCTTGACCTTGAACGCCACAACAGCGCCCGCAACAGAGATGAAACCGCTGCACCACCATGCGAGGCCAGAATAGCCCGTTTTGAGGCCAACAGCGTAAAGGAATCCGGCAAGCGCAGGGCCGAAGGCGCGGCATAAACTTGCAGTCGATGCGGCGACGCCATTGATCGTGCCTAGCGCAAGGTGACTGGGAGCAGAGTCGGCAGTGAGAATGGCGTTGCTGGGATATGCCATATTGGCGAATGTGCATTTCCACACTAGGACGGCGGCAACACCAGCCATTCTGTATCGCTCGGGCAGCAGGACAAGGTATGGCGTAACCAAATATATCGCAAAGTACGATACAGTCAAGAACCGAAAGAGGCGTAACGCGCCGAGCCGCTTGATGACTGCCGGCACCAAGACGACATTGATGAGCAAGGAATAAATCCCCTGGAGGCTGAGGATGATACCGTTGGCCTGGGTATCAAGCCCGAAGCCACCGACGAACTTGAAAGGGAGGTGATCTGGCTCCTTGTACTTCGGCGGGCTGGTGCTCAAAAATATGGGAAAGAGTTGATCAAAGGTCATAGTGTGACTAGAACTTCTGGTCAGCCTCGCTCGGACACAATGGAGTTTCTTGGACTCACAATGCGAGTATACCAAACGATAATATGTTCAGTACTACTTGTCTGGTGAAGATGACAGGCTTTTGCAGTTGCTCTGGCAGTGGTAACTTGATGTCGTCCAGTGGCCCAAGCCGGGGCGAACACGACGGCGAGCCCTCACGGGTTTGGTAACCTGGAGGGGGTACCTCAATATCCGAAACGTCGAGAAGTGGCCTCGTCTCATCGTGGGCGACGTTGGGTTGCGTCGAAGTCGATCTGCCAGAAAACCTAGCAAGGGAAAGCTGCTCAAGAATCCAGCGGCCAGTCTCGATGCCACGATCACGCTCGAGCCGTCTCTCAGCATGCGTTTCCTCGAGGAAGAGAAGTCCGTTCACAACCCCAACCAACACAACAAGTGCACTGAACACGTTTGGCAGCAAATATGGATAGCGATCCCATATTGAGCCAAGTGGAAACAAGCTTGGATAGCTCTCACAGGGCCTGGCAAGAGCACCGCCGATCATCGGACCAACAATAGAACTGATTGATAGTTAGCCACGCAGTTCTTCCGTACCGAGCTATATTGAGGACGTCTCAACTCACCCTAAGCACCACACGACTGGCATAATTGTATAGGCTCGAGCTATCATGATGGTCCTGTGTCAGTATTCTTATGCCTTGGAGCTTTGAAAACTGTACTCACGTTGGTGTTCTTTGACAGTCACGAGCTCGGCAACAGTCGTCTGCAGCACGCCCATGTTCCTATCCAGAGTGGTTAGAGTGAATAACCATGATGACGGGAATCGCCTAGTGACGCAA
The DNA here is from genome assembly GCA_031142775.1 of Microdochium paspali. Taxonomy (NCBI): domain Eukaryota; kingdom Fungi; phylum Ascomycota; class Sordariomycetes; order Xylariales; family Microdochiaceae; genus Microdochium; species Microdochium paspali. Next base: position 902,658 of record JAVBIV010000007.1, read on the forward strand.
CCTACCCATTCAGCAGACCACCAATTGCACGCGCAATGATGGCTGTGAGGAGATTCGGCGCAAAACCAAAAGCCACGACGCTTATGGCCGTGCCGATAAGACCAGTTAGGAGAACCGGTTTTCGGCCGATTCTGTCGCTCAGTCGTCCCCAGAACAAGCCCGTTGCGAACTCGGCGAATGTAAATGCCGAGGTGACCAGGCCAGCATAAAACGAGATCTTGCTCTCATCGTCGGTGATCTTGAAGTCTTGGACCATGTAGTATATGTAGGGGAATATGCCCATGAAAGCAATAGGCTCACATATCCTACATATTGCTGCAGATCCACGACTGGTCAGATGTGCTGCATGATGTTGTGTCAGAGAAAATGGCTTACCTAGAACAAGCATCTGCTGCGCAGGAAATGGCGGCGCCCGCCGGACATTGGCCGGGGACTGCATGGCCAGGAAGAGTCGTGCGTACGGAGGACGGGAGTTTTCCCGAATGGTATGTAATAAGTCGGACGAGGAGGGTTGAGAAATACAGTAGAGCACATCCAGCCAGAACTGAATGCCTGCGGTCTAACTACTGCAGCGCTGCGCAGGTGCCCCAAGGTTAAGTTACAGTGAGGTTAGAGCGAGACGCTTTGATGCTCGTACAGTGCTACCACCCCAGATGACGTGGGAGCTCCCGAGTCGTGCTAGTGTGGTGTCGTTGGCGTGGTCATACACGGTTGCGATGTTCGAGTGTTACCTCAAACCTCGACGAGCCAGGCCTTTGGTGGTCGAATGAGAGGAAAGCCGTTCGCGAGGGAGCTTAGGGTGACTTAAAAAGAACACTTTCAGACTGCTGCAAATGAAGCGGCGGTGATGAGGGGAAGATGGTGAGACTGATTGCAGATTCCAAGGTGCACACCACGAAAAGAACACCCAGAAAAAGAAAACAGTGCAAACTCGCAAAGCCACAGACGCACGGCGAGCACAAAGTATGCCTTTTTGCCTTTCTTCCAGACTGTCCGACGAGACAAGTCAAGGCGAGATGAGAGTCGAGGGATGGAAATGTGGGTCGGCTCTGGCTACCGCAGGTCTTCCAATCGTTGACAACTTCGGGTCTGGGCTCGGCAAGGGTGTCCAGACATAAGGGCAGGCTTGAGCGGCTTCGAGAAAAGGAACGAACCTAATGAGACCTTGGTATTAACAGATCGGGTCGTGGGCCACGGCTATTAAGAAAAGTGACTTCTGCTAGCCTATGCCTTCGACAGGCGGAAGGCGGCAGGCTGACCGGTGGCCAGGGCATGGTTAAGAGTCGCGGGTGCTATTAGCCCGGCATCTAAAATTGAAACAGGCGGTGACTGACGCCGGCTCCATCGGGGCGGGCGAAAAGCAAGAAGTTGAAAGTGCAGCATGGAGCGCAGGCGTGTGTGTGCGCAACGGATAGGGACCACGACCACGACGGCGAGGACGATTGGGAAAGATGGACGGTCCTTGGGGGGCATGCTGGCTCCAACAAAGTCGACGGCCGTCCCACCCGCGTCGTCAGACGAGCAGGGCCGTAATTCTCGGTCTCAACAAGGCGACAAGGCTCTCCTCAGACCCCGGCCGGGTACTCCAGACTTGTGGGTTGTGGAACCAGCACCACGGCGCGCAAGCTGATGGGTGCAACCCCGAGATGGATTCCCCAATCCGGCACGGTCCAGGTCGAGGCAGTGGCTGTCGTGGACTGGCATCCTGGCGGGGGGTGGGGGGGGCCTCGTCAAAGGACCCATGTCGCTGCTCCGTCGGCCGGGCTGCAACCCTGCGAGCCGGGTGGCCCTCCGTGGCGTGCAAGCGGTGGCAGCACCATGTGCCACCCTGGGGGACTGGCTCTTCCGCGGGCAACTGGGCCCTCTGTGGTGGTTGCAAGCTCGAGGGATGGTGCGAGCGACGGACGACCTTGAGCAGCTCGGCAGAGGCACCGTGGCTAGGTGTGCATCTGGGCGTGTACTTATCGCTCTCGTCCAGTCGGTCAGGGCCACGCGCACGCACACCGGCTAGGGGGGGAGTAGCTGTGGCTTTCAAGCAAGTGACTTCATGGTTGGCAACGGGACGCTGGAGTTTTGGGTCGGGCTTGGTCACGTCCGCCCAGTTTGGGGCTTGATGCAGAACGGGCGCCTTGCCGTGCTTTGCTTTTGGTGCGCCTGCAGGACCTTGTTTTTTCCGGGGCGGTTGTGATGGCAATGATTCGACTCTGCGGATGGTGCCTGATGGCGTCTCGGGCGTGGAGGCTGGTGTTGGAGCTGGTGTTGGCAGGATGGTGTTCCTGAATCAGCTCAGCTGCCAGAGACACGACATGTGGGATGCCATGTCTGGTGCAAGCCGCCGCCGCCGCTAATAATTAAGGCAACCATTTCTGCAAGTGCAAGTGCAGTCGGGCGTGCCTGCCGCCTCATGGTCACCCCCCGTTTGCTCCACCTCAGGCAGGTACGGCAACGCTAACAATGGCACCACCCGGCAAGTGTCTTTGCCATCTTTTAGTTAGCTGACGACCACTAAGCCGACCGCAGCGAATTTCAAGCGCGCCAACGTCATCCATCACGAGCAGCCGCCGAACGTACCTACACTGTAATTAGTCGGGCAGCCGAATGAATCGCCCTCGAGTTCAGCGGCATTTGACAGGACGCGGCTCGCTCTGATCAGCATCTCGGGCCCCTCTGTGCCTACCATTGGGCCGAGCGCCGCGCAGCATGTCGTGTGAGCATGTAATCGCACGTCTGTGTATCGTCATGTGCGGCAAACGTTCCGACCCTCGATACCAATGACACCAGCCATCGAGAAATCCTCAATTTCGACGTTTGCGCCGCGCCCCGTCTCCACATTACTTACCAGACCTCGGTCTCGTCGTCCGGCCCTGGCTTGATTGCATCTCTGTCAATGCGAGAGTTCCCCCTAAGAGTGAGCGCTTCACCTCCGGGGAAGCTGAGATAGCCTCCGCGGGCTTTGGCGGTAACGCCAAACCACAGCTACCCCGCCACCACGGGTTTCCGACCTTTCGGGTCAGTCTCCGGGCAATTATGCCAAAACTCTGTTTTGGTTCCCTGTGCATCAGCCCGCCAAGGATCGAGCGCGGCTGAGAGATGAGAAAGAAGGAGACCAAAAAAAGCCTATCCTACACTCCCAATGTAGAAGTTCTCAGTGCATACGGAAAGGCGTGTGTGCTTCCGCAAGTGATTGGCTAGCCACAGCAGAGTCACCTCGGGTAACCCAAGATTTAGTGCCGATTGCGCCGACCGCATCATGAAAATGCCGCAGTGCAGCAAATGACACACAGCATCATCTTGATCTGTACCGGGCCGGTCATTCCAAAAGTCAGACTGCCAATTTCCATCCATGAGCCTTTGAAGATGATGAGTACGGCAAAGCAAGTCGGTTGTACTAGGTATCGACGATCTGGCTGACATATACGTGCCCGGATATTCCCATATGTATTCCCTGGTCGCGATGATTGAGCACACAGTTCTGTAATTGAGTTTTAGCATATCTTGAACCCGAGACAAGTCCCGCAGGCACTCGATTGTGGGGTGGAGGGTAAGTTGGCGCTTCTGGTGAAAAAGAAATCTATTATTCGAGGCTTTCTTTCTGGTCGCCAGCTGAATTAACTGACCAGACACAAGTGCCCTGGTGAACTGATGGATTCGCTACACATCTTTACGAGTGCTCATGTTGGAGATCACGATGCGGAAGCTTTGATGGCAGCGCTGAGTGCGGTCACTATCTTTTTAGGATATTTTCTGGGGTGTAATGGTCGCGAGTGGCCTGATCGATAGCTTGAACTCTAATCGCTGAACTGGGTCCCGCAGACATACTCCGTACACTACCCTAGCACTCATTGAGCCGCTAATGCGCCGGGTCGAGAGATATAGCAGTAAGGCAATCAGGGGATGGTAGGTTGCCTGTGGGCATCGCGTTATTCCCTCCATGAAAGTGCTCCCAATATATGGAGTCCCATCTTACTTGCCTCTGAGAAGTGACAGGTACGAGCGGATGGCTGTGCGATGCAGTACATTTTGACGATGCGAATGGCCCTTTTGGCTTGCTTGTGTGCATGCAAATGATTGGTGTGAGATACCTATCAAGGCGCGACACATTGTGCGGTAGTGGCGGAGAAGTCCGTGAATGAAAACACGGGACACGACGTCTGGTACAAGCCGCTAAGGGTCTGGTGTGGAGCAGAGACAGAGCGTCCTGGTCAAAGCACTGACTGACCCAGCTCGTCGGGATTCTTCCACTACCGCGCCTGTGGAGAATCTGTCGTGGGTTCCCAGTCGATCTTCTCGATGGCCACAAATAGATGGCCTCAGCGCATCGTCCTGAGTGGGAACTGGGCATCAATCACAAGTACGAGCTCGCAGGTGTATGGACGGATCGTTATATCTCCCGAGTAGCTTGTACCATGTCGAGCGCTGCACGAGCGATGAAAGCAGAAAGGCAGACTTGTCCCGTGGAACGTCATATCAAAGGTGCCGCCCCAGCCCTTGCTGCCGCTGGATCCGTGCATGCATGTCGAGTTGGTCATCTGATCTGGATCTGCAGGGACACCCTGCCGTCTGCCACGTATTGTGGACTCAAGCTGGGCCCCAGCGCTGAACCTTCGTGAGGATGTCGGAGCCCGTTCCAACGAAGCTGCATCAATATCCATAGTGAAGCGTGCGTTGCAGGCAGGCTGCACATTAATCGCCGCATGTAGGGTACCTTGCGTCTGCATGACGTGCAGTACACATTGTGTAGGGTTTCCACTGGTGCCTAATTCCTTTAGGCATCGAAAATGCCATGGTCGTGCTTGAGAAACGGCCGCTGGTGCGTGCTGTTACCATGCAATGATGTTTAGCGTGCGCCCGTTATAACCTGCAGATCTTGTGTGCTTCCGACGACGATATTCACACCGCCATTAGCAGCTCTGCATTCCAAGCTTTCTTTTCTCGAAGTGGAGTAGTCAGTTGAACGTTCTAGTAACAGGCAAGCCCGGGCCGAGGAGCACTGTGTTCGTAACCTGTCTGGAAAGCAGCGACTGGATGATGCTCAGCCGAGCAAGGTGGCTTGGTAGGACTTGTGCCCCAGCTGCGCATCTGTGGCCGAAGCATGCAATGATGATGACGTCGAAAGTGGTTCCCATGCTGGAATTACCTCATGCTCAGTAGATCCGGGGTTTGAGGGATGCTTTCGTCCTTAACAATACGCCGGCCCACGCCTGCTTGCAGACTATGGACACTGTTCCTTAGTAGCCAACATGGACGATATCTTCATTTGCAAGCCTTCCTCTGTCGGTCATCTTGGAAGGAGTGTCGTCTCGTACGCTTTGGTATAGGCATCAGCACTGCGCATGGCGAGGGAGCGCGAAGCCTGCCCGTGTGGATCTCGACGGTCGTCGTTACAATATAAAGCCTGGGACACCTTGGACTGCTATGCAATCGATGGCCCAAGCACATTGGCAGTCCCTGGCCGGCCATGGGAGGGCTCCGAGTGGTTGCGCAGCGGAAGGAGTGGGTGGCTGGTCTCATGGATTGACGTCGGCTGGATGATCTTGTGCGGCGCAGCAGTCTCTCCTCGCTTGCGCAGGGAGCAAAAACAGCCGGCTGCTTCAAGAGCTTCCAATTGTGTTCCGCGGTTGTTCCACGCAGGGCATCCCCTGTATCAGACCCTTGAAAGCCCCAGGCGAGCCAAGTAGCGTGGGATGCAGTTGTACTGCCCCCTGTTCCGTACGATCCATGTGGCTCTTGCCGGTAGTGGTGCCTTTTGTTGGTGACTGTCGGACTATGAGACAGTTCTGGCTTGCGTGACCAGCAAGGACACTCTGTCGCGTGCATGCCGGTGTGCTTTTTCGAATGCACTCGATGGCAGCGGAATATCTCACTTCCGGGACGAGGCTGGCTTCGCTACGCTGTCGAAGCATATTGGCGACCTGCTGGTATGATCATTCAGCTAAGATTCTTCCTGTCAGCCAAGCGAATCGGATTGTGCCGCTGTGTCGGCAACTGCGTCGTTGAGTGCGAGGCAGTGGCTGGGCTCTTTACGCGGATGGAGGGGGCACAAGGAACGTTGCAGGGTGAAGCCACACGTGCAGAACGAGGCGACAAGTTGCCTGCCTCGGTGCATGTGGATTGCTGATGCTGGTGCAGAGTCGTGACTGTCATTTTTGCATCTTGACGCCTCCGCCCCGACCACACGCAAGCTGACGGGCGGCCCCGACTCCCATGAGACAAGTCTCACATATTACTCGCGCCAATGTTCCGACCAACAAATCGGCTACATCCGCCACTGTTGGCTCCGCTGCGGCATTCGGACCAAGCTGACAGGCGCACACGTGTGTCTCAAATTTTTTCCATGACAATGTCCTCATTACGCTTGGCGCCAAGTAGATCTTGGTATCGGTGGGTGGCTCGACTTGACCACGACTGCCAGCCTGCGGGTTTGTCCGGCTACGCAACGCTGACTGGACTCGCGCGACAAGTGGAACTATGACGGGCGACAGTCCGTCTTGTGGCCATGATATTCCGGCCCAGCAGCTGCCGTGCAACACCAGCTTCATCGAGAAATGCCACTGCCGTGTCCGGCGCTATAGACTCGACCAAGCATCACGACGCAATGACGGCGACGTTATAACAAAGACTGGTGCGTCTACGCCAGTCTTAGGCAGAGCCGGAGCACGGAGAGCTGCCAATGCACAAAGAATCGGACCCATGGTTGCCTCGTCAGCCAGCCCTTGTCAACTCGAAGACTCTGCAAGAATACCGCAACTAAGGTTTCAGAGTCGGCTGCTGTTTGACTGACCATAGTCACAGCTAGTCCATGTGGCTCATCTTTCATATCAAAAATGGAGCATCAATGGTGACAGTCGTCCAGATCTATACTGTTTCCGACATTTCCAGATCTCCAGCACAACAGTTTCGGACTCGATCCAGTGTAGTGGCCATCACCATTCAGATCTGAACAGATTTATTAGCCTACTACTCATAGAAAGCGACGCAGTATCGGTGGAGTCCCTTCAACCTCGAGACTCGTTAGTACTCGTACTGATGTTGCTGAATTGTCCAAAGGATGTGCCAGGCAGAACATCAATCTGTCCGAGCTGGCAGAATGGCCGCTATGACAGCAATTCGTTCGACATGACGGGGCTGTCAATGCGGAGAGCGCACATCCGGAGCAGGGATTGTATCCGGCCCGAAGGTGACACAGGATGAAGCACGTGCCCTGTTGCATGCCAATCTTCGGAAGCGGGTGGTAAGAGCTCATCATAGTGGTCGCTAGAAGCAAGCCAGGCAAAGCCAGCAGTGGTTGTCCTATTTGGTCTTTCCGGGCCGCTGTGCTAGCCAGGGTCGTACGCCGCGCGCTAAGATTATGTACGACCCTTCAAGAGTGTGACTCCATACTCGACGAACCGGACCGCTACCATTGACTGGGATGGCACTGAAACAAGACGGTAGCCGTCAGTAGTCCCCGTGTTTGCACTCGAGTCACTCAGATCATCGCACATGTGGTACGTATAACCGTTCGACCAGATGAGTTCATCGGATGAGAATCTCAGGTTTCACGGCAGATTTTGTGCATTGATGACGGCAACAGGTGATATCGTAAGATCAAGAATCGCTCCACGCAGCTGACAGCCAAGTGTTACAACCGAGAAAAGAATCTCGGTCAAGGACGGACTACCGGCCTTTGTCTTGATCGTGTGCGATCGAAAGATTGCGCAAAGCGTCCACATGCCAGAAACCCACACAGAGCATGTCTCATCTCCTTCCCAACTAGTATGACTTAGACATGTGCTGCTGTAACATACACTTTGTCCCGCTCTTGACATGGCTGGGCTGTTTCCATGTTTGATCTTGCCGATCGTTGGAAATTTTCATAGTTCAGTAGCATGACAAAGTGCTTTCCTGTTCAGTATCACTTCACAACGTGCCGGCCTGTGTAGCACAAAAGAACACTCTTGCGACAACGGCATTCAGTTCGTGGCATAGTGTGAACCCTAACGTTCAAACCCCTTTGAGTCGATAGAAGCGACTAGTGTCTGTCCGGTTCCCGTCATCTGGTCTTGACATCGCGATATATCAAGCGGACTAAGGGGAAAGTCTTGGACTTCTTTTCGTGCAACGACACCGGGACGCTGAAGTAGAGCCTGCGCCCGAAACCTATATTCGTCTGGTCGCCTCAATCTCTCATTGCCTTACCGGAAACCTACGCGCATAGTAGAAGCGGCTGACTGCAGGAGCGTTGACCATGTGGAACACAACGCTGCAGGCAGCCTGGCTCCGACACTAGGTACGCGTAGCCAAAGGCTACAGCCAAGATTTTGGTCCATGCTTCAAACTGGGAAGAGTCATTATGCATGCGTTGACCATATGGGGCGAGACGTACGGTAGGTCATTTGGAACAGAAGCACTTCCGGGGTCTCATTCATGCGTGCGACTCTGCATACATGTGCCACAATCGACCCTTGCTCGCGAGTGATGCAATGAACAGAGATTTTTACAAACGGTATCGTGGATCTCGATCAAGTGGGAAAATCATTCCTGACAAGATCGTGGAGCCAAGACAGGCATAATCAGCAAAGCAATAATGGTGAGACCTAGGATCAATCGTAAGAAAAAGAGCGACGAAGAAGGAACGATAGCCAAAAAGAAATCAATATGAGACATGAGATTTGAAACACCAAAAATCTCCTGCCCCAACCCATCGATCCCCTAATGAGGCCATAAACTTGGAGAATCGGCGAATTTTCAAGTCTCTGCCACCAGTACCTCGTGGAAAAAAGCAAACATATAATCTGATGAGGGAAAAACAAGAAGAGACCACGAAGGCAAATTGTCAAGGACATGATTCAAGTGAAACATAAATTTTGGGCATACAGGCCGTGACTTGCTAATGTGGGGTCCACCAACGACAGCTGTGGATTTTGCGGCCAAATCCCCGATGCGACGAAAATTTTGATCGACGACATCTTACTCTGTGAGACTTCCTATGCACAAATTTTCTCAGGTCGTCTCTTACCTCCTGTGAATTTCGTACCCACAATGGACTATGACGAGGACAGATAGTCATAGTATTGTGTCTTCTCGAGTTGAATATGACGGAATTAAGGGAGTCTCTCTGGCGGAAGAGACTAATTATATATATATGGGAAAGGCGCAAAATCGCCCCTTGTCCCTTTATTATGATTTCTTGTGACAATCAGAATCGTAGTTGCTCAATGGTGGTATCACCTAGACAAAAAGTTCCTTACCACAGAACACCGGGAAGGTTTGCGTACTAGGGTCGTAAGCAAAGTAGACAGGAATTCCAGATTAACTTGATAAGTTTATTGATACCGAGGAAGAAAACATCATCTGGAGAGTACTGCCACACATCAAGCCTTTTGAAGCATCTGGCTTCAAAACGAAGCTCACTCTTTCGCATGTCATCATGCACTGATCTACGTAATTCCCTTCACCACAGCTTATTCCCAATAATATATTCGATTGATCAGTAAAACTTCCACATCAGCAGTGCCGCTATCTTAAAAATAGATATGCTATCGGGGTGGTTATAGTGCTGTCAACTGACTTGGAACCTTCGGAATCGAGCAATAACTTCACGGTGTCTCCTGGAATAAAGAGTTCAGCAGTATTCAGGCTGCAACATCGTTGCATACATATATAAAATCTCAGTACGGTACAGTGAAGAGTCATGACTGGCAAGTATTGACACATTCACAGTATCCTTGCCGGGCTCGAGTTGCGCATAGTGAGGGAGCATATTCATGGGAGATAATGACTGCATCTCCACTTGCAGTAATAGCTCCAGATTGAGTAGTCCTCCAGAAAACAAGCTGATAAAATTTCTACGGCCCACGTCTCCCTGGTTTTGCCTGGTGGATGCCATGCCATGCGTCAGAGATGGCAGGTTCGTACCATCTCCAAGGAGCGAAACCGAAATGTTCGCGCTCACACGGAATCCTCCCCACCACTCACCATTGGCAGTCGCAAACAAAACAGTTGGCTGTTTATCGTGGGCGTAGTCCCTGCGTCGCACCGGAAGGTTGTTGCTGGGTCTCTCGGGTTGGTGGGCGGCGTAGCCTTGGGGATGGGCATACAAGCTGACGCTTCATGCTGGGAACACGTAGGGTTTAGTCAAGGTACAGTAAGGAAAAAGAAGTCCCCGGGGGATTCCCTTTGCTCAGCGTACCGCCGATCGCTTGAAGTTGAGGGTTACCATGACAAGTGCAAGCTTACAATCGATATATTGAAGAGAAATTTATATGCGGCTTGCACTTCGGTTTTGACAGGGTTTGTGGCCCTGATTGCAATACATCCAGGCGAGTAGCTCGCTATTCATGTTTGAAACTATCTGTATCTCTGCGTATGCTCCTGTTCAGTGTTGCAAGCCTTTCACTTATACCAATCTGCGGTACAGCTTCACTGAGTCCCCAAACGACCGCGCTGGACCTGTGGGGCCTGTTCAGCTAGCTCAACAAAGCTGGAGATCATTGTAACAACTGGACGTACTGATGAGCTGCTGACGCTGAAAATGCCTATTTGGCTTGGCGGTTGATTAGCTGCAACTATAATCATTCATCTCAGAAATGACTTGGTAACTGCGGCCAAATGCCTGTAGATTTGACGAAACTATTGTCATGGTCACAATGGTAGTGTTCTATATGGCTCCTGTATTGTGTTTGATAGTTCATACAGCACCAGCGTAGATGAGAGGCACATTCAAGCGCGTTATCAACTTGAAGCACTACAGAGATTGGTTGGCACAGGCTCCGGCCTCCATGATAGAACAGATCCACGCCGCCCCCCCCCCCCCCCTTGTGCCGAGTGCACTGACTACCTGCTGTTGGAGTTTCACAACAACTTCCCTACGTGAATCTAGGTATCTCGCATCAGCCGCGTCGAAGAGAATGCGGAGTTACTCTTCAAGCCTGCCAACGGAGCGAAGACAGACGGCTGTGAGCTCTCAGGGGCCGCCGGTAGTGACAAATGGCAAGAGATTGCGCATCTACCCATGGCCAAATGCAAGGTTTCATCTATAAATGCTTCGAGTCTCGACCTTGAAATGCTCGAAACCAACTGGGTGTGGACGTAAAGGGAAAATATATGATAATGGAAAATGGGTTTGCCATGAGAACCTGGGCAACCGTAATGTGGACCCTTCGATCTGGGAAATGTCCGAAGACGACTGAATTGCTAATGACTATACGAAGTGTCTTGTCCGGTACCGTGAAGAAGACCGGCTAGTCGGAGTATCTAAGCTGACACCGACGGTTAGAGCCTTTCCGGGAATAAATTCACAACGATAAAGGACTACGTAAGTGCTAGTTCCAGACTTCTTCACCACTCCCGCATTCGATTGGCCCTCTCGAATCCAACACTATACCACAATCTGCAGGCCGTTTGCTCCTGGCTCATAGGCATGCGTGGCAACATCAAGAGAGCGATAACAGTCGAGCCGAGGATCGTGGAGCTAGATGCTCCTTCTCTGGAATTGGTAACCACGACGTGGCCCCCCAAACATGAGCTCTTGCTAAACCAATGGTGTATTAGAAAATGTAGAGCAATGCGAGGGAGGAATTTAATCGTGAGCCACTAGCAAGAACTATCCTCAGGGCAGGTAAAAGCGCGGAACTCGTCGCAACAAGACTAGAATCGAATCACTCTTAAGCCAATAAATTAACCTTTGCGAATTTGCCCACATTTACTAAAGACGAATGTAATGCTGCTTTGCAGACCAAATTTTGAGAGCAAAAGAATGCGACGCACGATAGAAGCAAAAACAAAGCCGGTCACAGTGACCTGTACTGGGATTAAATGCATCAGCCGTGAATCGAACACGGGGCCCATCGATGGCAACGATGGATTTTACCACTAAACCACTGATGCTATGCTTCGAAATCTGGATATAATCAATTATACCTCATCCGCTTCAGAAATGGCTGACATAGTGACTTGAAACGACTTGACTGCAAGTACGTGCATATGACGGTATACAATAGCGACGTATACGATACGCACATGTTGTAAGCAACTGTTAGGGGCTTAGGAAGACTTAAGGATCACCCCTAGGTAAAGATTCGACTATAACTTCTTACGGCCGTGAATTTAGACCTAGAGCCCTTGGCATTTATATCGGCCAGAAGAGCAGGACCTAGATTTGGCTTCTTAGTCCTAGGGGACGCCAATTTTCCTAATGCGACGCTACTCGATTGAGTGAGGAACCAATTTTGAAAAATGAGTGAATGCCCCCGAGTACTGATTGTGAGGAACCTCTTCACCAATGGTCCTCAGCAGCCACCACTTTGTCACAGGCACCCAGGCGGCGGTCGTGAGGTCAGAAATTAGTACACATGAGGCACGCAGGAAGATTGAGAAGCGAACCCGGAGGGGGCCCGGGTAGGTATTTGCACAGGATGCGGGTGTATTCAGGTACAAGACTAGTACCTAGAGTATTGCTCAGTGCCCGCTCTGTAGTGCTCACGCGATAATAATTGGCGGAATGGTGTCGAGCGGCAGAATTGATGGATGTTGGGCAAAGTAGAGGATCTAATGAGATTGCCCTTCATGCTTGTCCTCCTCTATGGTGAAGTATCCTTTGGCCATCCACTAACGGCAACGTTGCCAGCTATTACCACATATGTCAAAGTAAAGAGCGCAATCACTACGTCCAGCCCATTGGCAGTTCCAAGGGGCGACGCCGTTCCTATAGTCACTGCACCACGCGCGCTCGAAAAGATCTTCATCCCTTGGTTTGACTGAACCCCGTCGGCCTGAGTCCTGTCGGTCTGAACCCCGTTGGTCTTAGGTAGCTGCGTTAATCTCGATGTCGCTCAGGGCAGTACCTGCAGAGGCGGACTACACAATTAAGACCACGGTAGCTATGGCGAGGATTTTGAGAAGGTCGGCTTGTATGTTGTGCGAGACGATGTTGCAATCTTGGCAAGATGAAGATAATAAAGGTGATAAAGAAAGTGTACACAGTAAGTTGTTGTTCATTCGTAAGGATGAGAGCTTCTCTGCAAACATTTACAGATAAGTTCGTAGTTCTATTCAAAGTAAGCCGTCTAAGCTTCGCTGTAATCGTCTGTTCATCTCACATCGGTAGGCACAACTTATGCTCTGATACTGATCCTAGAAGATGCATCGTTAGTTGGTAAGACCGCGCATCGATAATACTACATAATCATGAAAACAGCTGATCACAGCCCTGAGATAACCTTGTCTTCTCTACCAGAGCACTTATGATTGGGGCAAGCATAACATGAACGAAACCGACCTACAGCGACAAGGGTGCAAGGTGGTCTATTTAGGGCAGTGGTTTGGCAACAGGCACCCGCACTTAAGTAGTCCTAAAGTTCCTCTGCACGCTGCCAACCAATATCCCAAGGTTCCCCTCCCTTCGCTCGTCTTTCGCGAACCAAAAGCGCCGAACCCGCTCATTACAACCTTTGGACAGTCCATCTAAGATCCAGAACCTCCCGTCATTGCCTTAGCTCGTGCTCTCGTAGCTAGGCCGTTATCGCCTGCATGTCCTTGCTAGTAATATGCCGGATACATCGCCAGTCAGTACTCCCCGGACTCCATAGACTGTTTTTCTTCATTCCTGATGCTCTCAGTATACTAACTATGCAATTACCAAACTGCAGGACCCTATCAAACCCCGAGCTATTGCAGATGATGATATGTCGCTACGCGATATCTTAAGCTCGATGAAGAGGGATCTAGACGGAGGCATAACTGCGCTAGGCTTCGACGGTGTGCTCCGTACCTTTGATAAAGAACGGAATGTTGTCGATGCTGTTGGCCTCAACCCGGTCCAGATTAGGGAATACTACGAGGGATTACCGATGCATGAGAGATTTCTTACCGTTGACGGCCAGAACATCTCGCATGACAAATGGTTCCATCCTGATGTGGAAAACATCCCCAGAAAGCCGACAGAGGAGGAGATTGCTGAGTCGGCTGCGAGGTTCGAGGGGTATAGAAGGAGCGGACTCATATGCTCTGCTTCAGATAAGTCAGCAGACGGAGAAAAATCAAAATCGTAACGCATACTGCTACTTATTATTAGCAAGCCTCGCCAGGCTTATAAGTCTAAATTACTGCTACGTTATCCTCCAACTATCCGTTGCGTAAGTTGTTCGATTCTGTATGCTTTTTAGTCTATCTGGCCGTGCCTCAAGTAGGACATTCTGCCATCTCTCCACTTGACATGGCGCTTCTTGATATGCCTCCCTTTTTTAATAACGGTCTTTGTTCTGAGAAACTCGATTTCGCGCCTGTGGCCCTTGAAACTTGTGACGAAATATTCTGTGACCTCCTTACTAATCAGTCTTTCTGGCTCTCAACTAAGCCCACCGCCTTTCCATAGCACGAGTGATAATCTGCCTCATCTCTCGAGAATACTATCATTTCACATTTTTTATCGATAGCGTTTCAAGTTGCTGCTGTCAGTAGACATGAATGCTTAAAGTCTCTGAGCAATAGTTAGCTACCCACCTGCTTCGATGACCAATTACTTCTGCTGGGTTCTTCCTGCCTTCAGCTTGGTAGTCGGGGTTGTGGCTATCTGCTGGACATGTTTATGCTTTCCGGTGACTTTGTTTTCAAAATTTCTTTGGCACCCACGCCAAAGTGCGCAGTCAAGCCACTATCGCCTGTAGGCTCAAGGCGGACGTCCTTCAGGTTCCAAGTGCCAGTATCAGCTTGATTATCCTAGGCGATATCTAATTGGAATCCCAGCTGAAACCGTGTTTGAGAGCCGAGAGTAATACGATTCAGAGTCGATCTTCTAAATCGTCTCGCCAACCTGGCCAAGGAAGAACAAACTATGGTTTCGTCAGACCCCTCATTGCGAACCGTCCCGAAATTTTTACACAAGCGCGCCATCCCTCGCACATCCCAACTCCAGGTTGTGCCTTTGGCTGGCGAGTAGATAACCAACAGAGCACATCTCCTTCGAGATCTTGACATCTTCATTCCTCTCCAAACCCGTAATGTGACAATAATGCGACTGGCTTGAACAATGTCATAGCTCTGACAGCTACCACGGCCGCCATGCTTGCAATGACAAGCCAGTGGTTAGCCAGCACAACCATCTCGCCGATCCTAGACGGGCTTCCTCGTCCTGCCCGCTTCCCTCCATGAGCATCCATATCAGCTGACCCAGGACCACCAGCCACGTCCTCCGCCATCGACCTCGCAGGCGAGAGACTCCTCGCGTGGCCACTCCACAGCTCCGCGTCCTTGCGCAAGCCAGCCATCGACCAGCGCGTATGCAGACCCACGAGCCCCGCGAAGACGCCAGTTAGCAACCCCATGATGGCCAGGTCCGCCGGCGTCCTCGAGATCCGCCACAGCCTCGCATACGTCACGATGTATACAGCCCAGGACAGCGGGCGGGTGAGCACCAGCGACCATACGCACACCGGGTAAGTCCGTGCGACCACCACGGACTCACACCGAGTCATACGCCACCGCCGCCGCGACGACGACAGTGGTGGTGGTGGTGGCGGTGGGCTTGATGATGACATCGATGACGAGCCCAAACCCAGCCTCTCAATGAGCAGCATGACCAGCAGCAACGTGCTGCTCAGCCCGAGACTGAAGAAAGCGCAGGCCGCAACGTTGCGGACCATGAGCACCGCGATGGCCGCGTCCGTGCTCATGTCGGACCAGTACACGGCGAATGTCAGGCCCGCCCAGCCGAGGTGGTGCACCAGGTCTGCTGCTCGAGGGGAGGGCAGGGTCACGAGGAGCTCGTAGGCGTACATGGCGGTTGCGAGAAGCCTGTTTTTGTTTTGTTTTTCTTGTTAGAAAGGGTTGGTATCAGTCATATATGAGTCTTGCTGCTCTCGTCACTCGGAGTCGCGAGAGTTGTCAGAAAGAAGAAGGAGAAGAAGGAGAAGAAGGAGGAAAAGAAAAAAGACTAACCATGTAGATCTTGCCAGGGGTTGCACGCCATCTTGGTTAGAAAGAATAGCCTGCCCAGAATATGTAAGGACCCTCAGCGACGCCCACAGATGGTATATATTAGCCGGTGCCGTGGCCAGACGCATATTTATAACCATCTTCGCTCGGTCGGAGAGAGCATGCCATTGCGCCTGGCAGAGTCGCGGTAGTAGGCGACTCGCGATGGCGTGGACCACAGTGGCAACGGAGATGAAACAGACACAGAGCTGCAGTTCCCAGTGCTCGACTTGAGGCATGTTTACTTTGTGGACGTGAGAAATCCTCTGTCCAGGCCTTGTTGGTAGACTTTCAACGAAGAGGACGGTTCAGTTAAGTTGTAGTCTCGGTGAAATGGGTTTGAAAAGATAAAATAAAGAACCCACGTATCGCGAAATGATAAGCTGAGGGCAAAAAGACTACTGGCATGGCACTTCGTAGAAAACAGTCACTCGATGAAGACGATTCGATTTTCTGACATGCATATCAGCTGTAAGCAATGAAGTGGCTGCAGGACCTTCCCAACGGGAGAGCAAACCGACCAATCAGAGTTGCATTGCATGAGTTTATATAGCATGCTGGCGCCATTCACTCGCGGCCTCCCACGAGTGTCGCACAGCTGCAAATATACCACACTGGGGAGGTTTCATTTTAACATGTTAGTTCTCTGACTGGCTCGATGGTTTACAGGTCAAGAACGCACTTTGGTGTTCCCGGACATCCTCTAAACTTGCCCCCACGCAGCTATCGCGCTCCTAGCACTCCAGTACAAACTTTCACGATGACCGCCTTGTGTGTTCACTTATATTGACCCTACCTCTGCTCATGATCAATAACTTTGCTGTGTCTGTGTCCGCGGCGAGACAACTCCGCCATGGCGACATTTCCACGTTGACGTTCGAGAAAGTCCTCGCGAACTCAAGTGCCATAAATGACTTCCCAAGCTTTTTAATCTACCAGGTTTTAAAGCCATTGACCGGGAATGTCCCTGGTTGCGAGCTTTCTTGGTGACACGCCGGGGCGCTCAACCACAAGCACTCCTCCGTTCCATGGAGATCTTGCACTTACGGAAGGTAGACGACTCTGTGCAAGTAGCAAGATTTTCTGAAAGAATTGCCTAGTTGTACACAGCATCAATTCTCCACCTCACCTTAACCTTCCGCAAACAACTACATCCTCTCCCAGCGGAATCCACTTCACCCCAGTCAACCTCGGGCCCTCAACCCTCTCCCCGGATTCCGCATTGACCTCCTGCCCCGGAGAAACCACCACACTCCCCTTCCCAAGCCACGTAGGGGCAATAGTAACAATAACCGAGTCCACCAAGCCTTTGTTCCGGGACGCGAGCAGGGAGTTTATCACGGCGGCGCCGCCCTCGATCATCACGCTGTGTAGGTTCTCTTGCCTTATCGCTGCCAAGATGGACGGCCAGGGGAGAGATTCACCGCTCCTCGTGGTGGTGGTGCTAACCTCGAGAATAATGAATTTCCCCCCGTGCTCCTCAAGGATCCGCCTCTTCTCGTCCCCCGGGTCGGAAACAGTCGTGACTATATACGGCGCAAGACCACTCCCGTCCCGAACGAGCTTAAAAATCTTGCTGTCCCGGGTAAAGTCCCACCTCAGCTTCGGATCAACCACGACCGGCCGGGGATGAGGCGGCAAGTCTAGCCTCTGTCCACGCCTCGAGCCGGCTTCGATCCGGCAGTTGAGCCCCGGGTCGTCTGCCACGGCGGTGCCCGCGCCGACGAGGATGGCGTCGTGCCTGCTGCGGAGGTAGTGCGTCATGGCTTTGGACTGCGGGCCGGAGAGCGTCGTGCGGATACCTGGGCCGAGAGATAGGGCTGAATCGAGGGATGTGGCGAAGGTCAAGGTTACGAAGGGGCGTGATAATGATGAGGAGGAGGGAGAGGAGGAGGATGTGGAGGATGAATGTCTCAAGGGTGGTAAGTGTGGTTCGAGCAATTCTGCTTCTGAAGCAGGGAACGAAAGAGTCGTCATTGTTGCGACTGTATTATCCCACAGAAAACCGCCGTGTAAGTGATGTGTGTAATCCACCAATTTCTGTTGTGCGCCGCCCAAGATACCGATAGATCAATCGGACGTCAACGATTGTAGGTATCTATGCCTTTTGCTGGCTTTCGGGGTTCTGAATGTGTTTAACTTCTTTGGAAAACCCCTGGCGGCAAAACCGGAGTCTTGGGTTTTCGAAGAGGCAGACAATCAAGTTGTCAAGTTGTTCAACTCTCAAGAAGCAAGCTGATTGGTCACCACCAACCTCGAAGTCGACACTCGGAAAAGATGACACAGACGTCGTTGAAGTCAGGACTCCTTAGTCAGCGCAGCTTGAACCTCCCTCGCACATGGAAAAGGAAAAGCGGGGCGTCTTCTTCTTCCTCTTCTTCTTCTTCTTCTTCTACGCTGAGACAAGGGAAGCACATCCCCGGAATCCCTGTGCCGGCCAAGACAGGACAGCGCAGAATCCGATGGGCGGCCTCTTTTTCCCCTCCTGTCGCGAAAAAGCCACAAACCCACCACCGCTCACATCCCTGCAACAGCAACATCCGAAACGGGCAAGACATCGGGCAAGGAGCAGGAGGAGGCAGGGGGGCAGGTGTGCAGCAGGGGCGCTTTGTTGGAAGTTTTGACACCAGACTTCATACCAGGCCGCCAGCAGCTTCTCTGGCTTTCGAACAGTGCCGTTTTTCTCTTTTCTACTTCCTTCGAGAAGTCAGTGCACGATGTCAGCTGCAAGCCACACACTAATTAATTACACTCCGCGCACTCTTCTAGACTCCCAAGTCGGAAGTCCGCGAGGTCAGGGAAGGGGGGGCGAGAACGCAACAATCCTGTAGGCGACTAATGATTACCTTCCGCGCCTACATCGAGAATTGACAATGGCGACCAACCCAAAACCATCCCAGAGCAAAGCTCCAGGTCTACCTACCACAATTGTCCTCCCGCCCGCATCGCCAGTCAGCTGTGCTCCCTGTCCTTAGGCGACAGTAACTAAGTCACAGCACAGTCCCCTTTGCGCGCGCGCGCACACCTACATACATCTCTCCCCAAAGCTGCTGCCCAAGGCTTTTTTTGCCCAGGCCTGCCGAGCAGATAATAGCCCACCCCCGGCCCGGGTTATTAATTATTCATTGGTCGGGGGGGCAGGGGCAGGGGGGCACAGGGCAGCGTCAGAACGGCCCAACGGCTCAACCGGCAGCGCCCTTGTCCACCATCATCATTTCAGAGTTCCATGGTCTGCAGCGGCTTGTGGTCGATGGAGAAAAAGGTCGAGGTCGAGGTCGAGCCGCACAATATACACTCCGTAAAGGTGTGTAGCGTCTCGGGAGGGGACGCGAAGAAGGAGCATCGTCCGCGGACTCCTCGTGTTGGAAAGCCTGATATGTACTCGACTTGCCTGCCTGCCTGCCTACCTGCCAGCAAGTAAGCCGTTACTGAAGTGATGACTCTTCTCCGTCCGTGCCTGCTCGGATGGCTTCGTGTCTGGATCGGAAGCTGCGGCAGTCGCAGTCGCAGTCGCAGTCGCAGACGCAGTCTGCCGATGATGACGGAACATCACTCACACCTGACTGCTCCAAGCCCGGCGGGAGTGCGTAATCCTCCGCGTCGCATTTTGGTTTATGCCCTGTCGTCTCTGCGCGGCACAGCTTCGTGTTCTCCGGCAGCCTCTGGCTGGCGACATTTGTCTCTGGCCGATCTTGTAGCCCCGAAGTGTTGACGGAGGCGGACTGTGGTTATTCCATCCCAGAGCTTCTCGACTCGATGGGTCTGCCGTGGATGCATGTACATTGTACAACCTGTAATTATTAGTTGATTCTTGGAATGCTGTACGGATGTGCCTTTCAAAAGTATTGATCCAGCGCTAATGCAGCCGAAAAGCGACAGCTGGCAATATGGTGTGTAAGTATGCGCATACTATTACAGCTCATCTTAAGTACATCTATTTAGCGGCTGACGGAGACGGCCCGCAAAGTACAGATTATATTTTGTGCTAAGCTGCAGTGATCCTGGCCGTGTTTGGCAGCTGTCAAGCGCGGCTCGCTGGAATTGTCAATTCTTGGCGGATCAATACTTTTGAGACGCACCTCCGTAGAGGGAGAGTGCCAAGTGCCGGGGCCCCTGCATGCGCCCTGACAAGTGATTCCAGGGGCGGCGGCGCATCAAATGTGTTTTCTAATTATTCCAAGTCTCCCAGACGACTAACAAAGGCAGAGCAGTGCACAAGTTGCCAAGTCTGTCGAATTCCAGCAACGGCTTGTGCATCCATGCAGTTCATAACATCATCAACTTAGCGCTCTACCAAGTACGTACCTACATCATCTTGATACCTGGGCCGCACGTGCCCGCATCCATCCAAGGGCAACGCACCGCGTCTTGGCAGCCTGCTCCGCCATCCCGAGGTCGCTGCCTCCACCCTTCTTTCGCCATCACCACCCCGTACACACCACCACACCATACCACGCCACACCACGCTGCGCTGCGCCAAGCAAGCAAGCAACCCCCCGGTCGCCCAAGAGCCGCTCCAGTCCAGTCCACTTCAGTTATATCTCACCCACGCGCTTGCTTGTCCACCCAGCTCCCCTTCCTCTTACAAACTCCTCCGACCCTCTCTCCTTTAGCTCGTCGCCAACGCGAATCACACTTCGAACACCAATCCAACACACACCAGAATCAACCACAGCTTCCTCCGAACACCCACAAACACTTCTACCACAATGTCGCACAACGACAAGCCCCCGGCTTATCCTCCCAACGCCTACGACCAGAACCAGGGTTATTACCAGCAGAACAACATGGGCTACGGATCTCCTCCTCCCCCGGGCCAGGGTGGCTACTATCCTCCGCAGCAAGGCGGCTACCCGCCTCAACAAGGTGGCTACTATCCCCCTCAGCAGGGCGGCTACCCGCCGCCCCAGCAAGGCTATTACGCCCAGCCTCAACAGCAAAGCAGCAGCAGAGACGGTTGCCTTGGCGCGTTATTCGGCGCACTGGCGTGCTGCTGCTGCTTAGACTGCCTCTTCTAAGCTGTCGGCAGAAGAAGATCAACGCGCCCATGCTTCCCATAGACATCAAGAAGGCGTGCACGACGGCACGGCCAGCGGCGACATCGGAAGACACTGCTGCCACCGACTACATGCTTCTTTCGCAAGTCGGATAGATTGGAGCAATAATCGCGCGCAGAACCCACGATTGTAGGCCGCAGGTCATTGAGGGCGCCAGGCACACCATGGCAAGTGATGTCCGAAGCAAAGGCGTGGATGAGGCTAAGCAAAATATCCCGGAGTGGTTGAGTTGTGGTCTTGCACGGCGTTATACGGTTATCGACGGTCTCTGGGCATCTTCTCGCGTCTCATTCTAAGCTATTGTTTTTCGAGATTGACTCCCTTTTGTCAGCAATAAAAGGATAATCACGCGAAAATTGCATGCCCTGCATCAATATTCAGACAACGTCCTTGTGAACTGCTGTGTTTTCCTATTATACGGATGACCATGATCGACATCTTGCGGCACATGTGCACACCCTCTGGGAAACCCTCATGCGATACTGACATGCTTCTGAACGTAAACCTGGATACTCGCCCGTCTGGCAGGTCTTCTGGGGAAGCTCGTCCATCGAGCAGGCTATGGGAAAGTTTCTCGATGTTTATTGATATGGTCTATGATTCTCTTTCCCTAATGATTCGTGTCTGATTGCGTGGCTCGGAGACCGTGCCAGCAATGTAGCATTTTTGAAGCTCGTCTTTCGGTTTGTACGAGCTGACTTCGACTCTGGTTGATCGCCAGAATGAGCTCGCCTGATCGTTAGCCAGATCTGCTGCGCTCGATCTAATAGAGGTTGTGGTGATGGCGTGCGCCTCAGACTTGTTCGTCTTTGTGGTACACGCACTGACTCAATTTCGTAATTGGAAGTTCGTGCTAGAGCGCGCGGTATTGAGATATCTTGAGCTTCTTGCTTGTCCTTGGAAGCGTTATAACCCGCTGAAGCGAGACTGTAGGCTAACTCATGCGCTTTTGCTTGACCCCAATGAGATGCCATAATTGGAAAGAAGTCGACAAGTGGTGGATCTGAGCGGGCAGAAGACCAGATGGATGAGCTATCATGCCTCTTGATGATCGCTGAAGCTCGCTTGCTGCGGCCACTGCCATTAGTCACAGCAGTGGCGAGGCTATGACTGATCCCTTGAAACTGTTGTCGGAAGTTGAGCACTACCTTCAAGGGCTTGATGACATGGCAACCAAGATGAATTTCGAGGTCGGTGAAAGCAGCTGAACAACTTGATATCGAGTACCCCTTACCATCCAGATGTGTTGGAGGAAGCTCCACAAGGACCATCACGAGGAATCCGTCATCGCCAATCCTTGGGAGTTTCATTGACGTGGATCCTGATGACCGGCATGGGCTAGCGCCCTCTTCCTTGACCGTTTGTATGATTCTGCACTCATTACCGGCATGAATTCCTATCTCCACATCCACAACACCGCATTCGTCATCTCCACTGTCCGGGTCCAAACTCATGGAAGAACTATAAGACGAGTGGGTTGGACCAAAGAAGTGCTTCGGTGACGGCGGATAATCGTGAGCCTGCGTGGTGAGAACTTCCACAGCGACCCAGATACTATTGATGCCGGCCGGTGTGGAATAGGCTTCCGGGATGATATTGATACGTGGCTGACAATGAACAATTCTTTCTGGTGCGTTTTGCCATCGTCGAGTTCCGAACATCCATCGTCCTTGCGCATCAATATCAGAAACATATGACAAGTGACGAGGGCTGTCCGCCTAGGCATTGTAGTCCCGTCCTGGATGTTCTGTGAGTGATGAATTCCCATGACAAATCTTGTGAAGAGAGATTCCCTGCGGCAATGGACGACTGTATTCAGTTTGAGACGGGAGACTGAGTGATGGCGAGGCTGCAGACCTCGTCGTCTCCTGTGGGAAACTGCGTATATATCCATTTGGTATTGCCGACAGGGGCGACCTTAAGATTGGCAATGGCGAGGCTGGAGGCTTGCTGTTGTTCTCGTTATCGATAGAGTTGTTTCCAGTCGCCAGGGTCGAGATGGTCACCTCATTTCTCACACGTCCATCGCGACGCTTCATGATAGTCAGTTTTTGATCATGGATCTCGCCCGGGCCCGAGGATTGTCGCCGGGCAGTAGACGGTAGAGGATCTCCGCTAAACATTCCAGCGACGGGTCGTGGGCGCTCTTTGACGATGGTCAATGGCGATGGCCACATCTGGCGTGAAACGAACGACGCGAGCGGGTCTGCCGGCATGATGCACTCGTGCGGGGACCGCGAGATATGTTACAGGCCTCGGGATGTTGTATTGTCCAATGAATGTGCTCTCCGTCGTGTTGAAGCTGGCAATGCTGTGAGCTGATCCCGAGCTAAGACTCGCCTCGAGGTCTGGCGAGCGGGCTCTCTCTCGGAATGCTCGCTGCAGGTTGAAGCCTCTGACAATGGACACCACAAAAGCGACAATGGCGAGGACTGGCACCAAGACGAGTGTAACGATGACGGCCGGCTGCAGACGAGTTCCATTCATATCCAATGTCGTGAAGAATGAGTCGTGCTATGGTAGTAGGTCTGCAAGTATTATGTGATGGCCATGGGAGATGTTGGTGCCATATCCACACGCAGCTGCAGCAACTTCAGTTAGGTGAAAATCCTTCCAGGCAACGGTCTCGAACTAGAGCTTGCAGCAACTTGCTCATCTAACGGGAAGGGCCGAGCCAGAGTTAGAGGCAGTAGAAAGTATGCTTGGGTCATCGTGGAAGGTGCAAATCAAATTGTCTGGCCAAGTGTCCGCCGGATGTTGTCTTTGGCAGTCTCGACATCATCCTCGTCCATGCTCAAGAATCGTATCTGTGTTGTGTATATTACGTCAGCTCCTGCTATCACATCACGGCCAATACCTTCTAAGAGTACTCACAACATCGTCATTCGCTGCGGTTCCGCCGTACAACGCACTCTCCGTCAGACTGGCACTGATACCCTTCTGAACTCGCTCTTCCCAAACTCCCTGCCAGTTCCATTCGCCATGCCGCCCGGCCGACTGGGAAGGCGTAGCCGGAGGGGCAGCTGCCGCGCTGGAGTCCTTCTCCGAGCTGGTGGTCGCCACGTTGGCCGCGGGTTCTTCATCGGCAA
This sequence comes from Microdochium paspali, assembly GCA_031142775.1. Lineage (NCBI taxonomy): Eukaryota > Fungi > Ascomycota > Sordariomycetes > Xylariales > Microdochiaceae > Microdochium > Microdochium paspali. Next base: position 926,755 of record JAVBIV010000007.1, read on the forward strand.
ACACATGCCCGCCATCTACACGATGCGTTCGCCAGGCGTGCCATGCCCCAGGGTTTCCCGAGTTGGACAACTGAACAGCATCAAGCACAGCCTCGTCGTCGAACGTGCTCCTCATGTAGCGGAGTACTTCATACATGGATACGCTGCGACCCGTGGGGATCGCAGCCTCTTGCGAACTGGTCAGCGTAATGGTGATTGGCTGGGGCATAGGCTGGCCGTCCTTTGGCGGTGGTTGAGGTGGTGTCTGGGTGTCATCAGGCAGAGATTGTGAGGCGGAAATGGTCTTGCTTTTCTTCGGAAACCAGTCGGGGAAACCCTGCTTTAAGCTGAAGCCCCCAGGAGGCAGCCTCTCGTGGTCAGCGGCGCTCATAGTGCCGTTTTCCTGGAAATCTGCCGAGTACATGTGCGTGCTGAGTGGTGCGATGAGAGGGTGGAACATGTCCGTGGCGAAGGTGATGAGAGGCGGTGTCCGCGGGTAGGATATAGGAAAGAGAACCTGGAAGCGAAGAACTGCTGGGGCATACGGTCCTAGAACACGGCACGCACAATCAGAAACTTGGTTCAGGTCTTGTGTCGCGGCAGCCCACTTTCTTAGAACTGCTTACCGTCACGAACGAAAAGCACGCCCGACCACATGCTCGGATCGTCTGGCGTGAGGGTCACAAAGACGCCTTCGGGGCATGCTTGCTTGAGGCCCGCGAACTCTACAAGGAGATGTTGTTTGCGCAGCGCCGGTAGGCGACTGGCCGCTAGGTGGGCCATCCTGCGCTCAAATGGTGATGCTAGCGACGCTGTGTATGCTGTATATGGTTATGGTGTAGGATGCAGAAGTAGGGTCGCGTAGAGGATTGTTGCGTGTATACAAATAGTAAGCGATTGCGGAAGAAAGGACCTGCTAGGTGACTCTAGGTTGTAGTGAGCTCGTGAAATGAGAAGAACCGCATTTTAGCACTCAAGATCCGCGATGTTGATCAATGCAAGACAATGGCGGTCGTCCCCGGAACCGGTCACTGCGCTTCCGGGGACAATCCAGGGGTCCGCAGGAGCAGCTGAGCCCCCGGGCTTTGGTGGTCCTTATCGCAAATGATAAGGCGCGTAGAGGGGCGTCGAGCAGCGTGGGGCAGCAGCACCTCGGGAGCAGGCGATGACGGAGGAGGGGTCCTGTCACGGGCGTGTCTGGCGCAGGTTTCACTCGAGCCCTTTACCCTAGCACTGCTCCTCGCTTGACGTTCCAAGATCGCTATGCTGCGGTGTTGGCAAGAAGCCTTAAGGCAAATATTGTGATAAAATGGCCTCTTTGAAGAGTGGGATATCTGCGGCAGGCATTTTAGGATATTGCTGCACTTTGCTGTGGCTCGACCCCGTTACGTGGATGCTGTAATAAGCTCGTGGGCAAGTTGTCGGTGCCTATTACGTAGGAGTGGAGAAACCCATACATGCGCATCCTCAAATTCTGTCGATCATCCAAGAGTGAATCGGGCTCACAACTCAACATCAATATCTTACCAAACGACACTGAAGAGCGTAACCTGTAGAACGTCCATCGCAGAGCGTACCGCGACTTCATTAGGACATTACGAGTCACCCGCGCACGATACCGACCTCCTTCACAACTACCGATCACTTTTACGCACACCTCTGAGCAAGAGCTACACACCATGGGTGGCAAGAAGGGCGGCGAGAACAGCAAGAAGGCCGCTGGCCAGGCTCGCAAGGCCGATGCCGCTGCCGGCAAGGCCGCCGCTGAGAACGCTCGCAAAGATGCCGCGGAGGATGCCAAGTGGAACAAGGGCTCCAAGGACGAATCCAAGAAGTGAGCCTCTCTGCCCACCCATTCGTACCTCGCTCGCAGTCTAGTATCGTAGTGATAGATCAATCACGAGACTAACCCCCTTTTCTTTCCTTCCTCGCCGCCTACTAGAGAAGCCGAAGCCGCCAAGAAGGCCGAACAAGCGCGCAAAAAGGCCGAGCTGAAAGCCCTCGAGGCCGAGGAGGCCAAGAGCCTGCCCGACAAGGCCCCCAAGAAGAACAAGACCGCCGAGAAGAAGACGAATAACGTCAGCCGGGGTCTCGACCTGTCGCAGCTCGAGGGCGAAACCGCGCTCAACGCGTCCGGCATCGACAACGCGCTCGACGCGCTGGCGATCACGGGCGGCTCCAACGACAAGATCGACCGGCATCCGGAGAGGCGGTTCAAGGCGGCCTACGCGGCGTTTGAGGAGCGGCGGCTCGCTGAGATGGATGCCGATGGAAGCGGCGCGGGCCTGCGCTTGAACCAGCGCAAGGACAAGTTGCGCAAGGAGTTTGAGAAGAGCCCTGAGAACCCGTTCAACCAGGTCAGCGCGGCGTACAATGCGTCCAAGGGCGATGTGGCGGATCTTAAGGAGAAGGAGAAGACCAAGATCGAGGGCCGTTTGCGATGAGGTGGCGGTCATCACAAGCAACACGGAGGCAAGCATCGGAACAGCAGTCGGTCGGTTTGGATCGCTGTGGTCAGGACCAACGGGCGGAGTCCATCGTGGGCTGGTGTCTGCTGGCTACAAGAATACACTTGATTGTTTTTGCAGTGTGGTAGTCTTGGGCTAGGATTTGATGCCATGCCTGGAGAGCCACCCGGAGGTCCATACCTCTAAAAGGAGACGGGCAAGATAAGGGCGCATCGTCATACTGGAGCAGATCGAGGTAGAGCCTCTTATATTCAGGAGAATGGAGGCAGGTCGAAAAGAGCGTACGCAGGTCATCAAATTTGGCAATATCCCTATGCTGTACTAAATACACCAGGAAAGGACTTCACAGCATCACAGATCCACTCTGATCGTTGGTGACATGCATTTGTGAGTTGAGATCTTTGCCGAGATCGCCTGTATTTTGTATCTGGTCATGAACAACCTGGCAACACACAACAAGGGTTATGCGGGCAGTTCACTGATTCATAAATCGATATCCCCAGCCTGGAAATATATTCCCGTTCCCGTTGCTGATGGCCTCTCGATTGCGATAATTAGCGGGGCACTAGCTCGGGAGAGGGGAGGACGGATTGCGGTCTCGGCAACACTCGGCTCGGCTGGAGGGGGAAAGGAGCGGGATTGGCCGGGCCAGGCGTGGCCAGCCACGTGCCGGTAAGACACTTGCAGCTGTGCATGACACGGGATAGTTAATTACATAGTAAATATCGAGCAGCTGATCTTGAGAGAAAGGCTGGAGGGAGGAAGGGACGCAAAACCACGTAGGAAGGCTGCGTAGGCAGGTGAAGAGAAAAGCACCCGTAAATGCGTGCTAGTTTCCAAGAATGGTTCCCAGGTTGACAGGACCATAAGGCAACAATGAAGTCATACAAATCCAGGATCAGCCAAGTTGTGCGACAGCACGTGAGCGTCCCTGCAACGATACAAAGGCAAGGCCAATGGCGACGACCGGGGGGCCTCTTGTGGTGAAGGGGCCCGTGATTGGTGCGACCCTGGTGTTTCTTTTTGGAATGACGACGTTCTGGAGCTGCGAGCCACAAAGCCAAAAGCCATGCGTGCCTGTCTCGCCTTTCAGGCCTGTTTGGTGCTGATTACCGCTCACTCACTCTCTGACAAGCCCGGGCCAGTCCTTGCCTCTCCCACTGCCTCCACGCTCGGCCACCTCGCCCGCCGCAGCCGCCGCCGCCGCCCGCGCTGGACCCGGCGCCGCCTCCTCCTCCTTCTCCTCCTCGGCCCCAATTCTTTCTCCACGATCCCCCGGCCAGAACCACTCCCACGATCCTCCTTTGTCATCCCTAGTCCTGTGCCCTCCATATTCGCCTCTCCCACAGCTTCCTTGGAGACTTTGTCCACACGAACTCGTACGCGCATCTAGGAGACACCGCACGACGCCCGCAGTACCCAACAGTCATTGAACACCAGCGCAACTCCACAACCGATCGCACAAGCAAGAAAACTCCCGAGCCACCACTGCGTGCCGCCTCCCGACGAAAACCCCTCCCACACACACCCCTTGCCTGGGGCTGGTGGTGTAGGCATGCCATCGGCGTGGTCGAGCCATGCCGCTTCCTTGTCCACAGAGATGCCCTCACAGCCGTCCCCAGCGACGACTCCGATAACACATCCCTCCTCCTCATCCCTCGCCGAGAACGCCAGCGCTCTGGTCGGCCACATGGACGGCGTCGTCAGGAAGGCCTCGACGGCCGTTGCAGGCGTCACCGGTAGCGGCGACAAGACCCCACGTCATGTCGGAACCAATGTCGACGGGCCTCCCATAGCCAGCGGCGCGGAGGCCAGTGCCAGCACAGGCGGCACCGGCAAGAAGGTGGACAAGCACAGCTTCGACTACATGATGCGCTCGGGCATAGCAGGAGGACTGGCAGGATGTGCTGTAAGTAGTCCAGCCGCGCAAGTTTATCTCCTCCACACATGGAACACCAAACTAACCCTAGATTTCCTCATCCCCCAAGGCGAAAACCACAGTCGCTCCGCTCGACCGAGTCAAGATTCTCTTCCAGACAGGCAACCCGCAGTTTGCGAAATACACGAGCTCCTGGGTCGGCGTGGTCCGGGCCCTGGGCGACATCTACTCTCGCGACGGCACGATGGGCTTATTCCGGGGCCACTCGGCCACCCTCCTCAAGATCTACCCTTACGCGGCCATCAAGTTCGTCGCGTACGAGCAATACCGTACATTTATAATACGCTCCAAAGACCACGAGACGTGGCTGCGACGCTTTAGCGCGGGCGCCCTCGCCGGGGTGACGTCGGTCTTCTTCACGTATCCGCTCGAGGTGATCCGCGTGCGCCTCGCATTCGAGACGAAACACCGCAGCTCCTCCTTAGCAGACATCTGCAAGAAGATCTACAACGAAACGCCCATGAACCAGCCCTCTAAACCGTCAATATCACCAACATCACCATCAGCAGTAGCAGAAGCAGCAGCCGCAGCCGCAAAGATCGTGACCCCGCAAACAGGCCTGATAAATTTCTACCGGGGCTTCTCGACCACGATCCTCGGCATGATCCCGTATGCGGGGATATCCTTCCTCACGCACGACACAGCAGGCGACATCTTCCGCCTGCCCGCCTTCCGCAAGTACACTACCCTCCCGCAGCCCGCCAACGCGCCCAAGGACAAGCCCGCGCCGCTGACGGCGTGGGCCGAGCTCATCGCCGGCGGAGTGTCCGGGGCCGTGGCCCAGACGATATCGTACCCGCTCGAGGTCATACGGCGGCGCATGCAGGTCAGCGGTGCCGTGGGCGACGGGCACCGCCTGCGCATCGGGGAGACGGCCGGGATGGTCTTCAGGGAGCGCGGGCTGGCCGGGTTCTTTGTAGGCCTTTCGATTGGCTATGTCAAGGTTGTCCCGCTCGCAGCCGTCAGCTTCTACACGTATGAGCGGATGAAGACTGTTTTTGGGATATAGACCTGCACAACCCCCCCCTTCTTTTCTTCCTCACACCCGGATCAGTGCGAAAGCGTGTTGGGTCGAAGGCGGTAGTGCACCGATGCACCACAAATTCCAAGAGACGAAGAGCCGGAGAGGAAACGAGAGTGTTTTTGCATCAGCATCATCACATACATGGCGTTCTAGGGCGTTTGAAACGAAACGAAACGAAACGATTCGGTCTCATGACATATTTGTTTTTATTTTCAAAGGCTTCCTTTTCTTTTTTTGCTTCTGTAAGGCTGTCAGACGGGTATATATATACTTGTCGGTTTTGACCGGAAAATAGAATATACACAAGGGTTTACTCCCCTGTACCCGTCTACTACTTTACTTCAAAGTAAAACGCTGGGCAGATGCATCCGTCCTAGATGGGATTTTGTCGCTTTGTCACGTTGATAGCATTTCTCCGATGACAACGGATGCTTTTCATTCTTGCGCACGGGCGGTCTCTCGTTCGTACATGATACTCATGCATGGTGTCGAGAGTAGGTGCCCGTAATCTTTCACTTTTCGCTTCTGTCGCCGCGTTAATATGTCACATGTGTCATTGTTGTGTTCAAGTCATTACATTATATCTAAGCATTTTTCAATGATAGGGTCTGTCCTCTCTTCCTCTGCCTCCCAGAATGATATGGTTTCTAGTCCAAAATATATCATCATGCAATGTGGTTTAGTCTGCTTTGATCGCACTGTGACACAACACCGAGTTAGCTTGTGATATCTCAAAAGTACTCATAGCAAACCCGCTAGGAGGCTAAGTCAACTCACCCATATATCCTCCTCACAAAAGCATACGCCGTCAGAAAGCCGATAGTACCCGTTAGCAGTCCATACATACAACACGCCATGAAGCTGTACGCAAAAAACAGCAGCGAGCTCAGAAAGCCCGAGATGTGCAACTTGACAAAGTAGTACCACACGCAGTACAGGAAGATCCATATCGCGCTACCACCACCGACGGCGAAAGACTGCCACCACCAGTGGTAGTTCTCGGAGCAGAGCTGCACGTACACCATGACAATGGTGACTTCAGCAATGGTGAAAATGAGGATGATGGAGACGACGGAGAGGAAGCCGAAGACGTAGTAGTATCCGCTCTTGTCCTGCCACATGCTTTGGAAGACGAACAGTAGCTCAATGAAGATAACTGCAAAAGGGATTAGGCCGGCCAGGAGGATGGACTGCAGGCTCTGCAAGTACCACGCTTGTTGGGGAATTTGTCGAGGGATGCTAGTCGTCTTAGTCGGATGTTCCCAAGCTGCAGTCTTGACGAACCCGTACCAAGAACCGACGTATACGAGCGGCACCTGTATACACAGCCAGAGGAAGACAATGGCGATCAACGTGCCGAAGGGGATCGCAGTGCTGGAAGCTTGTGCCCAGACAAACAGGTTGAGGACAAAGACGAGTCCGAAAAAGAGCCCAGGGAACAGCAGAGCAGTGACCAGCGCGTTCTTGACGTGATTCGTGCCGTCAAAGGTCTTGTATACTTTGGCAGAGAAGTAGCCCGAGAAGGCGCCAGCGAAGACGAACAAGCCAAAGCCCGCGCTTATGAAACCACCACGGAAACTAGGATTGAGGACACCAATGGCGCTAAGGAGAATCAAACCAAGGGCCATGAAAAGAAGCTGCATGCCTGAGCCCACAAGGGGAGCTAGCAAGTAACCGTATTGCGGCTTGCGGAAGACGTCTGCGTGGAGGAGCTTCCAGCCTGTGGTGTCCTCGAGGGCTTCGTCTCCGGAGGAAACGTCATCGACAGGGTCGGCATCGGTAGCAGGCTCAAGGAGACCAAGTCCCTGCTTCTCCGGTCTTGAGGCCACATCGCCGGATTTGGTTTTGCGCTTAGTCCTGATCTTGCCATCTTCCAGCTTGCCCTCCTTGAAGTTCTTGATATCGGTCCTTATGGTTTTGGCCAAAATCATCATGGTAATTCCCGTTAGAAGTCCACAGATGATCAGAGAGTTCACAATGGCAAGCCAATGGATCTTCGAGCCATCCTCCTGGTTCACAAAGTACAGATCCCAACGACGATTCCACTCAATGGTGTCGTCCTCGCGGAAGTACACCGAGTACGTATACGGAACGTCAATCGTGTCGCTGTCATTTCCGTCCTCTATGTTAGGGTAATATGACGAATCAGGGTACTGCTGGCGCAAATCGATGGTCTTGTTCGGCGGAATGTATAGCTCGAACTTATCCTCGACATCCTTGAGGTCCTTTGGGCAGCTGTCTTCACCGCGAGGTGTGTTCGGGCCAATGCTCTTGGTATAGACCTCGAAGCCAACGACAACCTTGCCGCCGTTGGCGCCCGCCTTGCCAGGTGCGGGCCGATACCGGATGACAATGGTGTGATGATTGTTCAGGTAGTACCTGGGCTTTCCGGTGGCTGAAGAGTAGTCCATAAAGCCAAGCTTGAAGCCGGCAGCGTAGTACTTGCGAGTCTTGTCGACCGTGACAAAGCTCGTCGCGCCGGGAAGGTTGTCCACAATCCATTCGACCACATAACCCTCCTTGACGAGCTCCTTCGCCCGCTTCAGATCTTTCCTCGTGACTTGCTGCGTGCAGAGGTAGCTGCACTCATTATCGTGCCCGAGGGCAAGCTCAATGTCGGACGTGATGATACGGTCGCCTCGCAGGACTTCGCCGAGGTTCAAGGGAATGCTCTGGCCGCTGAGGATGGAACCGACGCTTCTGCCCGTCGGCGGGCAAACGAAGGGGAGGTCGTAATATGCATACTGCAATTGCGTATTGTCGGAGTAGACCTTGTTGACGAGCAAGGGGATGTGCTCGCCCTCTTGGTAGCTCTTGACAGACCAGCCTATTCGAGGTCATGCGCGACCCAACAGTCAGCGGCCAAGCTCTCGTACGACGACAGGTCGGCAATGAGGTTTCTTACCGGGGATATAGAAGGCCCGGGCTCGCGCAAGAAGGAGAGAATAGAGCAGCCACTTGAGAGCCATGGCGGGATAGGCGTGTCTGTCGTGATGCCGCTAGTCCGTGTCGTTAGGGTGCATGAGGCTAGGTGGAGGGTCGAGGACGGCAAAGAAGTGCCGTGAGACCAGACGAGTCGGCAATGACGGAAGTGGCCGTGCAGGCAAGGGAGGCTGTAGTTGACAACGGGCGATGCAGGCCTTGCTGCCGCGGATGCTTGGGCGGGAACAGTGCAAATCGAGACACAGAGCTGGCCAGGGAAAGAAGGGAGGTGCAATTTTGCAAGCACGGCAACGCAGCAGTCTCGCGAAGAGCTTGGTGTCGCGAAGACAGACGGTTTGACTTGAAAGGGGGGATGGGCATGTGTGCAGTAGGTATTCGCAGTGGAGGCATGTGGTTCGCGTCCCGCTCAACGGCTCGCGCGAAGCCACTACAGTAGGCGGCTTGCTCGGCTTGGTGAATGCAGAGGCCTGTCGAAGAATACGGGGTCGCCTAGAATAGATTTAGAGCTGTCCGGGGAGTGCTCGTGTTGGGTCACAGGCTCCCATGTCACGGCGAGTACCCAGAACTTATATCTACTACTTGCCTGCACCGAATCCCGAGAATTATCTTCGGCGTGCTCAGAAGATGTCGCTGATTCTAAAGCACGCCCCCAGGAGCGTTCACGTTCAGCTTTGATGCTAATTCTGGTGCGTGATGGCATCACCAGTCTGAGGTCAGAACTCATGCCATAAGCCAACAATCTCAGTCAAGTGTGGGCCAGCCTCTTGTCGCTGCGATCGGCCACAACCTTGACGATGGCTCCAGGATCGCACCTGCATGCTGAGCGACGCGCGTTCTGGCCACGGTCATGGGTCTCATGGGTCCAACAGCGGCACTGCTCGCTCCACACTTGACGACAACTTTGGCTCAGATTCAAAGGATACAGCCGACTCTCCTGCATACTCGGTATTTGCATGGCGACCAAGTTTTGCATACAATGCCAACTGTAGAGGCATGTAGAGGCACATGTTGTAGATTATATTGGCTTCGACATGTTGGGTGATGAGAGTCCAATTTCGATACTTTAGCGCGGGGATTTCAAGTCTACTCGCGGGCATCTATCACATGTATGGGCAAAATTGACTCGACAGCACCGGACGAGGGTCAGCCTGTTGCAAGTCCCTGCACGCGAACTTCGTGCTACTTGGCTTCGACATCCCTTCACGCCAACGCGTCGCATGTCTCACTCACCGTCGTGCGGCTATTGGTGTTGCTGCCATGTATTCTCAGTGTCAGGGCGGCTATGACTGACTACTGGTATACCTTTTGAGCGCCCGCACAACCACTAATCCTGCTGGAGCTACAGTACACCAAACGCTGCAGCGGCTCCACACCAGACTTGTCCACATTAAATAAGGCTGATAGTATCTTCTGACGGAGTCGAGGGGTCTGTAGCTTCTGTTAGCTGTTGGCTTGGAAAGGCCAGGATCGACGGTCGTTGTGGATCGCACAAAGGTTGCAGAACGGCTGGCTGGTGGTTCTGTTGCTCAGGAAGTCGTCCACCACGGGTGAGTTTTGTCATTGTCTCGCCGAGTGGTGTATCGAACGTGGCGCCCGCCGGATACTGTAACGAAAGATTTCTAATGTCACTTGCATTACCAAATGTCAATCGTCTCATTTGGCATTGATGACCTTGGCAACCTAAAGGGGTTCGGGCCCCCATTCGCCCAGACTTGTGTCTTTAGGCATCACATAGAGTTGCATCCAGATAGCCGATCCTTGCGAATATCAGTGACCCAAAGGACATCCAGGAGTTCCCAGAGATAGCCCGTCGAGAAAAGGGGGCAGATGAGTCCAGCAAATGGCTCAAAGGCGAGAATCAGTAGCGGCAAGGCCCCTGATCCCGGTAGGAGCCTAACTTTCCATATCATTGGGCTCGGTCGGGGGATGTCTTCCGGTTGAGTGCCATCCAGAGCTTGTCTTCTAGAAAACTTCCGCGGCAGAGATTTTCATCGTGAAGATTAGCCACCATGGGAGCTAGATTCCCAATGGGGCTTGGCTGTACCGGGATCGTGGCCGAAAAGGTGTGCGGGACCCTTGCCGAGCACTTTTTAGAACGGCCTTGGACTAGAGAAGCGGGAAGGGTGGTCGGTCCACACCTCCAAGCAGCCGCCGCTTGAAGCAGCAGCCCGCACAGCCCAGCCCGCCCAGGAACTGTCAAGAGCGCCGTGCATGTTTCGCCTGCGGGGATCCCTGATACAAAGTACGCTATCGTGCCAAGCCTGCATGTACTATGTATGACTGCTGATTCCGATACGCCGCTTCTGGCGGTCGAGTGATCTCGAATGGTGAGGCTCCAATCATGCATGCTCAGCATGCATGTCGGCCAGCGAGGCTGATCCACGCGTGCCTGTCTGCTGCCGTCCGATATTAACATTGGCGATAAGTGACTGATGGCTGTATATTGATCCGATGTGGCAGAGTGATGTCCAGCATATTGCCGAGGCTCGGTCCTTGTGGGCTGGTTGAAGCTTGTCGAGTCGTCCCATTCTGGAACATCGTGGGTAGTTGCGTCGTCAGCAGTGGTGCGATATCTACTTAAGTATATTTCCATGAGCACTTCCCGTTTGGGTATCCCGAAGATCGATGCTTTTCGTGATTCTAGATAGGCCATGGAGCAGCTGCTGTAATGTACTTACAGGGTCTGCCCGATGATCGACAACAGCGTGCTCCTGTGGCGTCCGGAACGGAGGCTGCTGTGCAATGCCACCCCCTGCGGGTAATGAGCATTGAACCTGGCCATGATATTCTACTATGTAGTATTGCTGGCCTGGTCACGGCAGCCAGGCACGGCAATGAGCCCAACGCCCCTCAATTTGCGATGACGGCAGGGCACAAGTGGGCTCGCTGGCGTAGTCTGGCGAGTCCGGGAGCGGCGACGGGGGGTTAGGCTGCTGCCGAGACAGAGACTGACGCAGAACGGAACGGGCGGTGCCTCTGGATCTCTGGGACTCGAGTCGTGCTCGAGCGAGCCGCGGCCACGAGGAGGCGTGGGCGCTGCAGCGTCACAGGCCGGCGACTATTATGCACATGCATGGATGCTTTCGTGCCGGCATGGCGGGCTGGCGGGCGGGCGGACGGGCGGACAGCAGCGGCGGGGCATTTCTGAAGCTCTCTTTTCCCGGTGATCTTTGAGCCCGAAAAGTGGGTGCACTGGGATTTCCAACATGGACGGCAGGCACCACCTAGAGTAGACTAGGCGAGCTAGACAGGCCTGGACAGCGAGAGGACAGTGGACAGTGGACAAGGGACAGCGCAAAAGCAGGCGGCCCCACCACACTTGCCCATGACACCTGCGCACCTTGCACCTGCACCTGCCCTGCGTCGTCGGGTTCCAGGTTGCACTGCGCGGCTGCGAGGTCTCTTTCTTGCCGGCTCGGCTCTTTCTCTCGCTGGAGCTAGCGTTGTCTGCAGGTGCTTGCTTGCTTGCTTGCTTGCTTGCGTGCTTGCTGGCCGTCTGTCGACTGCGGGTGCAGGTGGACTTGCGGTAAAGTACCGAGCACTCTAGCTAGACTGCCTGGACTTGGCTGCAGGCTGGAGATCAAAGGGCGTCCTCGCTCACGCTCCGCCCGTGGCTTCTTTTCCCTCGCCGGCTTCCGGAGCCCATCGTCATCATTTTTTGCTCTTGTCCAATTCCTCACGCCCACCGACTGCGCGCCTCTCTGCCACGCCTCGCAGCCACCATTGTCTATCGTCTGGCGCAAGCCTTCCACAATACCTGGAGCTCATCGGCGCTTCCTGCTATACTTTGGGCGCCTGCTCCAACTGCACTGCACTGCACGCTTCCGGCCGCAGCGTCTCGGCACTACGCTGTGCAAGCCCCTCACCTCCCGCGTCATCCGCGGGAATCACACCTAGAACAGGCCAGCGACGATAACTTCACGGTGACAGCGCAAGCAACCACGAGCGCCGTTCGATCGGCCCACCAGCTCACAATGGACTCCAGCACTGCTTCAGCCTCTGGGCAGGCAGGTGAAAATGATCAGCAACAAAGCCCTGTCGGTATGCGCACAGCTAACACCCCTTGTCATTCTACACAACAACCTATGTCCGCCTGGACAAGCCAGCCTCACACGGCTTTGTGTCCTCCGTTCTAAGCTCCGCCATGGCTAACACCAGGCACTATTGTGATGGTACAGAAACCTCAAAGGGTTCAAGCGAGGTCCCTGCTTCCTCCCAGACTGCTACAGATACTTCAGCGCCCGCGGTGCGCTTCGCTTCAAATGTCCAGGAAATCGCCGCTCCTGCTCTAGCAGAGACTCCGAGTGTGCAAGTCGTTGAGCCACTCTCCCCAGGCATCGCGGAGAACTCAGAGGCCACTCCAGAGCAGATCCAGGCACTCACGGCGTCACTTCGAAGCTCAAAGCTGCAGGAACAGCGTCTGAAGAGCTTCTCCTTCGACCCTGTCTCACTGCCAGTATCAAGGGTAAGCAATTCTCCAGTGGCGCAATGTCGGCTTCTGCATGACGATTGCCGATTTTGCTTTTTCCGCCTTCACGCCTGCACAACCTGGGCACAGTATTATGAGTATGACATCGGACGGGTCATGGATCAGTCTTGTCTCCTTGCGGCTAGTTATCCTTGATACTCAGGCCGCAAGGACAACGAAACCTCCCCGGGGGCGTGTATTGCCATAGCCCAGTACCGCCCACGCTGCCGTGTGATGCGATTGCTCCGCTGACCTCCAAGGACATCGACTAACTTGCGTTTTGCTCAGTATCCGTCTAATGAAACGTCACCATCCGCAACGCCACAAATCAGCAACAGCCCAATGAGCCACCCATCACCCAGTCTGTCGAGTCGAGGCTATGAGCTGGCTTCACCCCCTTTGACGCCTGCAGGTACATTGCCAACAGACTCGTTACAAAAGGCCCGGAAGCCGAGTGGCGAGTCTGGACTTGAGTCCTCGCAAGCAATCACGCCACAAGCTTCTGGACAGGGGACGGGTACATCCTCTCCACGGCCTAGCGCAGTGACGCAACGATCATCAGAGAACGTGTCGCAGCGAACTACCGCCGTCGATGGCCGGGATGCGGCTTCCCAGGGAAAACACCGACATGGCATGTTCAGCATTGGCCCTGGCGGCCAGTCCGTGCCCACATCACGCGAGTCTAGTCCAACGAGGAATGCCGCATCTCAGTTCTACTCCCGACCCTTTACTCCGCATAACGACGAGAACGATCCGTACGCTGCAAGCAAGCGCGCACCACAAAATCGCAACTCGACACAAATCGACTCTAGATTTGTCTTCTCCCGGAAGAAGAAGACCAGCTCGCCCTCAAGCTCGACGATCAGTCTGGCGAAGTCAGAGCGAGGTAGTGAGAAGCGGCTTTCACAACTCACGATTGGTGGTGAAAGCCACCACGGAGGCTCCATGGCTGATCTGAAGAGATTCTTCAAGGTTGGCGGCCACAGCAAATCCAAGAAGCCGGCCTCGCCCGCGCCGTCCAAGCTTAGTGGCCTGTCTCCCGCGTCGACCAAGGGATCTACTGCCGTGCCGTTCGGTGACCATGACCTTACGTCAAAGTACGGGAAGATCGGACGGGTTCTTGGGTCCGGTGCTGGTGGCTCGGTCAAGCTGATGAAGCGAAACGAGGACAACACCGTCTTCGCGGTGAAGGAGTTCCGCCCTCGACACTCTTATGAGACTGAGAAAGAATACGTTAAAAAGCTGACCGCAGAATTCTGTGTCGGCTCCGCTTTGCACCACGGCAATATCATTGAGACTTTGGATATTATCTCCGAGAAGGGCAAGTGGTACGAGGTCATGGAGTACGCTCCATTTGATCTGTTCGCCATCGTCATGACTGGCAAGATGTCCAAGGCAGAGGTCACGTGCTGTTTCCTGCAGATCCTTAGTGGCGTGACATACCTTCACAGCTCTGGTCTTGCGCATCGAGACCTCAAGCTGGACAACGTTGTCGTCAGCGCGTCTGGCATCATGAAAATCATCGATTTTGGCAGCGCACATGTCTTCCGCTATCCCTTCGAGAGCGAGCTGGTTCTCGCTTCCGGTAGGCCTGTCTAACCTTCTGATAGAGTAACACGTTGATGCTAACAGTGTATGTAGGAATTGTTGGGTCGGACCCTTACCTTGCCCCTGAGGTCTATGACGAGAAGAAATATGACCCCCAGGCTGTAGACATCTGGTCTCTCGCCATCATTTTCTGTTGCATGTCCCTGCGCCGATTCCCCTGGAAGGTGCCCAGGCTGTCTGATAATTCCTACAAGCTATTCGCAGCCGAGCCTACTCCTGGACACGATCCCAACAAGCTCGTCCTTCCTACGAAGCCTGCTGTTGATGAGCAACAAACACCCAATGCGACATCGACTACACAGAAAGACGACGTCGAAGATTCCAATGGCAAGAATGGGAAGAGTCAAGGCAAGGCCGAATCTACTGCGGCAGGTGGCGAGGGCACCAGTACTGAAAAGAAGGAGGTCATCCGTGGGCCATGGCGTCTCTTGCGCCTTCTCCCCCGAGAGAGCAGACACATTATTGGCCGTATGCTCACGATTGATCCCAAGCAGAGGGCCAAGATGGAGGAGATTCTGGACGAGCCGTGGGTGTCGAATACGGTCATCTGCCGACAGGAAAATGGTACCGTTATCCCTGCAGACGACCACACGCACGTCCTCGAGCCACCGGCACCTGTGGCTAAGTAGGGAAAACTCCAGAGAGCAGGAGGTGCTCGATGATACTAGATTGACGATTAGTTGATGTGCTACGATAAATTAGGACGTTGGGAGCATTAGTGTCCTCGGCAAGATCAGAGGACAGCTTAGAAGTATATTAGTGTCTAATCCTTACGGGGTCCGTTATTTTCGGGGTTCGAGATAGTTTTGTTTTAAATAGAGGCGGAAAGGCGACATCATTTCTTGGCAGTTTTTCAATAAGCTTATTGTCGAAATCGCCCAAGTGACTTGAGTTTATGCTCCAAGCTGAGCGTTGGTTTGAGAACATGTTTATGAATGATACTACGTGTTGTGTTGAAGAAGCTACTTGAGATGGCTGATGTATGCCAATTCATAGACGGCACATAGGCTGGCGTTCTTTCATATGCACATCCGCCTTTATACACCACAGTTGCCGCTTTCAGTGCTGGAAGATTTACTTGAGTACTTAGATACCTTAGTATCTTGTTGATGTGGGCTTATAAAAACGAAGTCGCAGCACTGATTTGGCGATCAAGTGGTGGGTCGTCAAATGACCATAGATTCGGCTCGACTTGGGGCGGCTATCCAAGACCCATCCAATCAGATGCCTTGAACTGATGCCCCGTCTTGCCGCGCTCGGCCTGGCCTTCCAGAGCTTTCCAGAGGTCCGAAGCACAGCAACCCCCATGCCGACTGAACGACGATAGCTTCACCGGCACAGTCCCCCAGCAAAGAAAAACTTTCCTTCGAGCACCAGCACCACGACACGACATCGGCAGCACAACCACTCCACGACTCTCTCCTGCAGTCAGAAAATCACTCACAATGGTAAGCGCATGACCTGTGCCTTTTCGTCTGGCGTGCACCGAATCGAATAGCCCGGAGCGAGACCCCTCCACAATCCTGCGATGGGCACAAGATGCGATCTACGACCTGCGACATCACGGCTTGCGACGCTTGTATGTCAGCCTGCGCTTTCTCTCGCCATGGCTCTCTGAGTTCCTCGCGCTTCATCCTCGCAACAGCATACGCCTTTCGAACCACCCGCAAACCAAATACATACCGACACCATACGCCAAACGCACACCTTATACCCACCAACCCTTGCTCAAAACAACCTTCATACCTAATTGTTCCGAACCGCCCCCAGACTAACCCGCGTTCTTCCTCTAGGCCACCGCTATCCGCTCAATCAAGTCCCTCGTCCCGCTGCTCGACCGCGTGCTGGTCCAGCGCGTCAAGGCCGAGACCAAGACGGCCAGCGGCATCTTCCTGCCCGAGTCGAGCGTCAAGGACCTCAACGAGGCCAAGGTCCTTGCCGTCGGCCCCGGCGCCCTTGCGAGGGACGGCAACCGTGTGCCCATGGGCTGCGCTGCTGGTGACCGGGTTTTGATTCCTCAGGTATGCTTTTCTCAAACCCCCTTGTTCTTTTCCTGGGGTTGTATGTGTTTGCGTGCTGACGCAGCTATGTATAGTTTGGTGGTTCGCCTGTCAAGGTCGGCGAGGAGGAGTATACCCTCTTCCGCGACAGCGAGTAAGTCCTTCTTTCGTCTGCTCTGATCGTCGCTGGAACCCCTCCCCCTTCCAAAACCGCAGCCGCAGCGTCACCAGAAGTAATAAACCCTTCCAAAATCGAGAACTAATCACTGTAATCTGCACAGGATTCTCGCCAAGATCAACGAGTAAACTTGCAAACCTCCACATCCCCGAGATAAACACCCAGAAACGACGACGACGTAGACCACGAAGCACGTTACCATCCACCTACCCACACGCGAAAGGAGCGGCGCTTTTGTGAATAGAAAGCAAAGCAAAGCACGCGGGAAGTGATGAAGAGAGGATATGTACCACCACAGACAGAGAGACATGTATCATGCTATCCCCCCACCCCCAAAAGTCCACTTTTTGTACTACTATCAAGACCTATTGTGATGACATACACACATGATATACTACATTCCCGCTACGATCACTACTTTATGAGCAGAGCACGTTCTGATATCAGGAGGTTATGGCTGCGAAAAAACTTGCCCAGTTTTTCAATCGTGTGATCTAATGTGCCAACTTTCGTATAAGTTCCTTGATCGCCTCGCTTACAGTGCCAATGCGAAAATAAGAAAATCTGGAGGATCGCCTGTTTGTTTTTTTTTTGCTTTTTTCGTTACAAGGAAAGGCTCGCTTGAGTAAAGATCACGGCGCATGCGGCTTGGGGATTGCAATCACGCCTCGATTTCTAGGCGATGAAGCGGCGCATGTCTTTGTCCTCGGATGTCGTAAGGATACATACAAGGGGTATACAAATATAAATAAATATATATATATATATATATGTCTGTGGCTTGATACCGTACCATTGGGGTTTGAGCGGTCCAGTGACGCCCGTACCCGATACGGGTTCCTTTCAAGGGGTGTCGTTCCGATTGGATTTCTTGCTTACCTGACAGTGTGAATGTGCTCGGATTTTGGGGAACGAGCGTGGGGTAATGAGGGAAAGAGGGGGGGAAGGGGGCAGCAAGGGTTCTTCCTTGTGTTGGTCACAATGTTTGTCACACAGAAGTTGGTGTTTCAACTTGTGTGTCTGAGCGAGGAGGAGGAGGAGGAGGGATGCGGATGAGTTAGCTAGGACCGACATTGTGATATTTTCCCGAGTTTGTGTTATGTGCCTGTGACTTTTTGGTTGTTGCCGGCCGAGTGAGGCTGTGGGGGGAGGGAGGGAGAGGGTGAAGGGGGTAGTCTTCGGATATGCTGTTCATGCTGTGCGACTATTTAACTCTGGGCGTGGATTATGAGCTGGGAGAATCGGGGAGGAGAGGCGAGACTGTTTGTTGTAGCACGGCATGATGAGTGAGATAGATGAATGTCGTCGGGGATGTACTTGGTAGATCTGGGCGACTGACTGAGCTGGACCAATCGAAGTTGGCTTGGCGGAGTTGAAACGAAACAAGGTGGCGGCTGTGCGGTTGATTTGCTGCAAGGAACCCTGGCACTGTCATTGGTTCGGATGTTGGGCTGGGCGTCTGCTGCTTTGTCGCACAGGGAGACAGACAGACAGACGGACGGACGGACACACAGACATTGCCTGCAGACGTTGTAACGCTGGCTCTTGGCGTAGGGCTGGCCTGCGGCTGGCTGGCCAGGACGACCTCGATGGCGCCAAAGTGATTGCTTGCTTCTCCGCGCGAGGTGAGGCTCCTTGCTCCTGGTGTGGTGGCACCGTGCCACTTTGTTCCGTTTCTCCATGCTCTCGAGTCACTGGTCAGGCCTGCACGACAAACACTCTCCCATTGCTGGTGGCCACCTGCCTTCCCATCGAGTCTGGTCGCAGTGGCGGCTTCCATCTTCCGTCCTGCCCCAATCTCATTCTTCTGGCTTGGTATAAATCATTTCGTCCCACTTCTCCCATGTTTGTCTTCACACCATGGTCTGCCTTCATCTCATCCCATCTTGATACCAGGACCGGCTTCCACTCCTTACATTCCTCACACTTCTGCACGACAGTCCGGGACTGTCTACACGTTCTTTATCAACAATACTACACGAAAATCACTCCTTTTTCATGAACATAGGAAGCCTTTATAGAGTCAGAACGCCGAGCTAGGTCTACGGTACTCTATCAGACACAACCCAATCTATATATATCATCCACCGATCGACCATGAAGTTCTCAAACAAGAACCTCGCTCTTGTCCTCGGCCTGGCGGCATCTCGACAAGTCCATGGCCATACAATCATGACGAGGTTCTTCGTCGACGAGGTTTCGCAGGGAGATGGCACCTGTGTTCGGATGAACACTTCGCCAGAGCACTGCACCGATCCCATCCCCGACCTTAACAGCGAGGACATGGCATGTGGTATGTTCGTCGCCCTTCGTCCTTCTTTCCATAGTTTGATGTCGAGTCACCCATATCCGTGATTCAAAACTGGCGCGCATAAGAAAAAAAAAAAAGAAGAAAGAACAAGGTCTGACCACACGCCACAGGCATCGGGGGCGGCAAGCCAGTCAAATATACCTGTCCTGCCCCCGGTGGCAGCAAGCTCACGTTCCAGTGGCGTCTATGGGCCAATGCCGAGCAGCCAGGCGTCATCGACAAAAGCCACATGGGACCATGTGCCGTCTATGCTAAGCATCTCGGTAACAGCAGCAGCAGCAGCAGCAACGGTGTTGCAGCAGGTGACGGCTGGTTCAAACTCTGGCACGAAGGCTACGACGACGTCAGCGGCAAGTGGTGTACCGAGAAACTCATCGACAACGAAGGTTTGCTTTCCATCAACCTGCCCTCCGGGCTTCCCGCTGGAGACTGGCTGTTCCGACCAGAGCTCCTGGCACTCCAGAACGTGGCAGAGAATGATCCACAATTCTATGTTGGATGCGCACAGGTCTTTATTGAGAGCAGCGTCACGAAGGCCCTGGACGTACCCGATGAGTACAGTGTCAGCATCCCCGGCCACGTCGAGTACGGCCACCCATCAACGACATTCGACGTGTGGAACCCCAAGTTCCCATATACCATGCCCGGGCCGGAGGTGTACAGTGTGCCGGCGGCTCCCGTTTCTGCCTTGGCTTCTATTGGAGGTGGCGGGGGAGCTGTGATACAACAAAACGCCGGCGGCGTCCCCACAGAGGCCATCAGCAAGAACGCAAACTGGGTCGGCTTCGAGGTTCCTTCGTACACGACCGAAGACGGATGCTGGAAGGCCACGGAGAACTGCTGGCAGCAGGTCGAGGCGTGCTACGACAATGGCGCCGTAACGGGTATCGCCAACTGTCAGGTCTTTGAGGACAAGTGCACCAAGCAAAACGCCGCCTGCGAGGCCGGTGACTTCAGGGGACCGAAGAGCGCTGGGGCGAAGCTCGAATGTGCGGATTCCCCGGTACCTGAATGGTTCCCGCCTGCTGTGGACGGCGGATCGGGAAGCGGGAGCGGCAGCGGCGACGATGATGGTGGCGATAACGACGAAGCTGAGGACGACGTCGTTGAGCAGCCGCCACCGGCATCGCCCCCTGTTGCGACTTCACCACCGTCAACGCCATCTTCGCCCCCTGTTGCTGCTATCACTGTGACGGTAACAGTCACTGCCCATGCGGCGAGGGCAACCTCTTGAGATGTCTCGGTTTCCGGGGCTCCGTGAGCTTTATCGGCAATTCATTGAGCCGCAATTTCGCAAGGCGGCAGTGTTCGAGTGTATTCTGGCCGTACACTTATCTCCCTTACGCCTAAAATCTCATCTAGAAGAGCGTAGGCTCGGCATTTATCCCCATATCTTCTCATCCTATGTAGCTTTCCGGATTTACTTCGGACATGCTGTGGTGTACATGTCCATACTTGACTTTTTCCAAATTTTTTGTCTATTCTCTAAGTGCCGGTGTTGTCTTCGTCCATGCCCAGAGGACTTGGAAAATAGTTGTCACATGGCAGGGCGGGGTCGGTAGGCGCGCTCTGTTCTTCGTCCTCCTCTTCTTATACACAAATTACCATATCGTCCGCTTTAGGCAACGGGCGGGCCCTTCCACTTTTGCAGTGTATATATAGGAATATCAAACCATCAACTCCGAATAGAGACCATGCTTATACTGAAACAAGAACTTTCGAGGCAGCAGCGACGGTAGTGTCTCCAATATACCATCATCGTGGCAACGGGAACTGAAATCCCTTTTTTACCTGGGCACGACAGGTCATTGTCGTACGCCGACTAGTAACTACTGCAATTACATAGATGTTGTGGTCTCCATACACAAGGATCAGCCTTTGAAGTATTGGGTGAGTTTCCCTAGATTATGAATAGTAATTAGTTACGCGAGGAAGACAGCGAGACACATACAAAAATTGGGTTTCGCAACGGGATTTCACTTCGCCATGGCATGAGGTCGACTCCTCTGCATATAGAAAAGTCTCGCGAGAGTACACATCAAAGCTCCAGACCTGTAAGGCTCGAGTGTCCCTTACTAAAATGTTACGATACTTTCTGCTTTCTTTTTCTTTTTCTTTTTCTTTTTTAAAAAAAACTTTCTTTCTTTTCTGAGAAAATACACTGTTTATCAACATATGCAGTAGGTACTACTGCAACCCTGCAATGTAGTGTTGTATAATCATCCCCGAAAGGGAGGACAGAGAGGCCTTGCGCCGGCGATGGTTCATTCAAATTTCTTCCGCATCATGAGTGCTTCGCGAAGAGCCTGTCTGCCTGAGACGCTTGAAACAGCAACGTGCTTTCCAGCTGATACCCAGACGGATCGGTTCGCTCTCTACCCGGTACTCGGCCGGCGATTTTCGGCAGGCGCAGCGGAGGGAGGAACGCTGTTGGGTAGAGTGATTCCCGGTCTAAGAGACAAGACTCTGCTCCCAGTGTGCCATGCTTGCTTTGACCTGCAGGCGCCGCGAATGGATCTTGTTGTAGTAACGATGGAGTCAAGCAATGATGGTGGTGTAGTGTCTGGCACACTTACAGTCCCCCGGGGCAGCGGGCGTTGCGGAGAGGCGGGGTTGAAGATATACTTTCCACTATGCGGCATGCACTTTCTTCGGCCCGAGATGGCCCAACCTCGAGAGAGAGGCTTGTAGTGCCGAGAGGTTGACCGTTGTGGAGCACAGGACGGAACGAACAAAAAAAAAAGCATGCAACATTGAGCTGCGGATCGTGCAGCAGCAAGGGAGAAACGAACCACTCGATCCCAGCTGACCGTTAGTCACGTATTATCTAACTGGGAGGATTACTTGCTGCTTGTTGGACGCGTTGTCTGAACGAGAGGTCTGTTGCTTGCTCGCCAGATGACCCGGCGGGTTTGCTCCCATGTCTCGTGTCTCCTCCGTCACCACACCTCGCACGCGCGAAAGAAGCTCCATGAGTCGTGGCACACGTCAAATAGAGTTGCTTTTGCGGATCACGGAGCACCTTGCATGCAAGCTCAAAATTCACTTGTACGGAGACAGCTTAGCCTAGCTTCCATCGTGCGGCCGGTCCTGCCGCGCAATCTGTGACATTGGATCTGTGTTTCGTAACATCTCGGGGCCTCTTTTTGGCTTGGCTTGCCTGCTCCGTGCTCGCTGCCTCGCCTGCCACGGTTCTCACAGTTGCTGAGGATGCCTGCCTGTGTCTGGCTGACATTGGGGCCGGGCCGGGCGGCTCTGGGAACGGTCGAGCTACCATGACAGAATAGAGATTCAAGGTTCAAGCGTGAGTTTCTGGCCCGGTGAAAGAAAGCCGCAAGATGACAGAGGTTTGGAGGGTTGGATGGTTGTCGATTGACTTGCCGGGCACTGACCGCTGGTCTCGCACTGGAACGCTGGCCTAGTGCACTAGAGTAGGTCGTTAGGCCGGATATGATCGCCAAGTCCGTGCACATGTCTGGCTCCGCCTCAACCCTCATGAGGCAGAGTCTAATGGATAACCGTGGCGTGGAGGCGAAGCGATTCTTGGACTACCGAGTACAAAGTATAACAACGTCGACAGCATCCACCACTGCGGTTGGGCAGACGGCATGAGGGATTCTGCTCCTGTGATTGAATGGACGACGGCGTGGCGCGAGAGACAGCTCGAGAGGCTGCTGCCGTGTGCGAGACACGAGACGAGAAGAGAAGAGAAGGAGGAGGGGCGTGGCGTGCGTGGCTGGAATGCGACGGCTGCGGCAGCGGGCGGTGTCGCTGGGACTGGTATGTAATTCGACGTAGGTAGCACAATGGCGAGCCACACACGAGCGAGGACGCAGACGTGACGGGCTGTACGAGCACATGTTGCAGGCTGCGCTAGCTGACCCTGGCGGTGATCTGCCTGCCACTGGCACCGGGTCCCAGAATAACCTAGCGCCGTAATGCCACGCCTGCATGTGTCCAGCCAGGTGCCCAGGTGCCCAGGTGCCCAGGTGCCCAGGTGCTGCCCATGTCGTGACTGCCCAGCGGCACTGCATTGGGGCCCGCCCCTCCCTCTCACTCTCGTCCTCATTCACACACACACGCCTGCTCCTTCCTTCCTCCCTCGCTCCCGCCAGACCAGCCAGCCCGGCCAGGTCGTCGCTGCCTCCGCCAACCGCGTCTGGCAGCCCAGACCAGCACTGAAGGCCCCTCTGCCAGTGCTACTGTATTTGCTTCCGTACAGCACTGTCAATCCGCTGCCGCCTCCCTCCACCACTGCCAAGTCAAGTCGTGCGCCGCCGCCGCCGCTCCCCCCCCCCCAGGCCAGCCCTGCCTGCCGCTGCTGGGTTGTCTGCCTCTGCCTGCCTACCAGCCTGCCTTTCTTCCACCCACACCGTCCGTGGACCCGGCGCCCTGCCTGTCTATGTCCACACCCGCTGCCTCACCACCAACCTCTGCCCCAGAGTGTCACTCTTACACACCACACACACGCACACACCACACACGCTGCCGCCCACGACGACAACATCCACGTTATCGCCGCTGTCACGCCGGTGACCTCATCTTCTCCCGCAGAATCATTGCCTCGCGTGCTCTCCTTCTCCCACGTTGCCGTCACGCCGTCGCAGGACGAGGTGCAGGCCTTGTGCCTGGTGCTGCAAACCTCGTTTTCAGGCCTCGTCGTCTAACCGCGTCACCGTTGCTGGCACTCACCTCGACACCGCCCGCGTCGCCGCCGTCTCATCACAACAGACGCGGCCATCACTGTCCTCACGGCGGCTTCCGATCGCCTCGCGTCAGTCCACGTCTCGGACCCTAGAATATCGCGACGTGCCTCGCCTCCGACCATCTCCATCTGCGACTCGGCTTAAGTCACTCGACGCCATTGCCTGTCATGTCGGCTTTGGGCCAGCCTGGTGCGCCGGGGGCTCACAATCACCCAGGCTTGTCCTTTCCTCAGGTCAACGGCTTGCGACGCGGCTATCCAGGAACTCACACGCACTCCGCTACGCCGCCAAAGCACTCGCCAACTCCGCAGCAGCATCAATCACCCTACCAGCCACAACAGTATAACCCCCAGCAGCCGCAGCCGGGCGCGTATCCCCATCATATCTTCTCAAATACGACAACTCCTTCGCCCGTCCCCAATGTAGTGGCGTTGCAAAACGTGACGAACGGCAACACGCGGCACTCCCACACTTCAGCACAGATTGGCCAACATGCTCAACACGCCCAGCATGCACACAACGCCGCTCAAGTGCAAGCCCAGGCACAAGCGCAAGCCCAAGCACACGCTCAAGCCCAGGCACAGGCACAAGCCCAGGCACAGGCGGCTCGGCAACAGCACCACCAGCTTCAGCAGCACCAACAACAACAGCAACACCAGACCTCCCACCAACAGCACCAGCAGCTCCCTCATCAACAGCAGCAGCAACAGCAAGCACAGCCGCAGCATCAGCAGCAAACACATGCTCAGCAACATCAACAGCAGCAGCAACAACAAGCTCAACATCACCAACAGCACCAGCAGACTCACAACACGCACCAGCAGCAACATCAACAACAGCAGCAGCAGCAACAACATGCCCGCAATCCGCAGCAACGGCAGATGCAGACACAGCCCCATCTTGCTTATCTGCAGCAGGCGATGAACCATCAACCAGTTACCCAACAAGTGCAGCAACAGGTACAACAGCAGGTTCAGCAGCAGCAGGTCCATCCCGGTGTTCAGCAGATCCCGCAGATTCAGCAAATGTCACAACCATCCTCCATGCAACAGCAGCTCCCAACCGTCACACAACAAACCCTCCCGCAGGTAAAACAGACGCAGCCACAGCCGCAACCGCCTTCTCTGCCTAAGCAGCAGTCCCAGCAAGCGAAGCAGCCGGCGGCATCGAAACAGTCCAAGCAGAATAAACATGCGCAACCCAGTGATCCAAAAGCTATGGCACAAGCACAAGCACAAGCCCAGGCCCAGGCCCAGGCGGCATCTCAGGTTCAAGCGCATCATTTACAGAGGCAAGCATCACAACACAAGCAGCAGCACCAACAGCACCAACAGCACCAGCAGCACCAACAGCACCAACAGCAGCAAGTGCAACATCAGCAACAGCACCAGCAACAACAGCAGGTACAACATCAGCAGCACCAGCAGCACCAGCAACACCAACAACAACAACAGCAGCAGCAGGTGGTACAGCAGCAGCAGCAGCAGCAACAACAACAACACCAACAGCCGCAACCGCAAGTACAACACCGGACTTCGATTCACCAGCAGTCAACACCCGTGGTCCCACCTCAGCCAACCCCTCAACCCCAGCACCAGGCGGCTCCTGCCCAACCTGAACCTGTCGCCGTGCAAGCAGAACCCCAAGACGAGATGGAGATGGATAGCCCTGGAGACTCTGGCGAAGGTGATGGTCACGTCTCCCCCAAAGTCCTTGAAGGCACACCATATAAGCCTCATCCGCCCATGGGCACCATGATGTCCGCTCCGCCCGAAGGAGGGAGTTTCCCCACGCTAGAGGCAGTACACAGACACGTGCTCTCGTATTGTACCTCAGTCGGTTATGCTGTTGTCATTGGCCGTTCGAAAAAGACCGTCCCGGGTTTGAAGAAGGTCCTCTTCGTATGTGATCGGGCGGGTAAGCCGCCGTCACGTGTCAGTCCGGAGCAGAGGAAGCGGCGAACGTCATCGCGGAAATGCAACTGTCAGTTTGGCTTCTTCGCAATCGAGCAACGCACCCAATGGACAATTCGGTACCGCCCTGATGCCGTGCACTTGGAGCACAACCACGGCCCTAGCGAGAGCCCGTTGTTGCACCCAGCTGCGAGGAAACTTGATACAAAGATGGTGGCTGCTGTCAAGCAGCTCAAGGAGTCTGGTGAGTCTGCAGCAGAGCGCTGGCAAGGTCGAGGGTCAAATGAGCTGATATTCGAAACAATACAGGTATGGGCGTCACGCAAACGCTTGAGATTTTACAGCAACAACACCCCCATGTTCCACTTCTTCCTCGCGACATATATAATGCACGTGCTGCCATCAATCGCAATCCGCAGAAAATCGACGCGGGCATTGCAGAGGAGAGACCTGCCATTTACAGCAAGCCTGCACCCAGTGCTGAAGAACGCATACGGTCGGACTTGCGCCGCGAGCTACAGAAAACGAAAGAGGAGCTGACCAAGCTGAAAGAAGCAAACAAGAAGGAAGTCGAGTCACTGAAGGAGAAACTCCGTGAGAAGGACAAGATGATTGAAAGATTTGAGATGTTTATTGATATCTGCAATCAGCGGGTCATGGTGCAAAGGGAGCGCCTGAGCGATCCGAACGAAAACGGAGAGGGTTCACGGGCATCGGGCAACTGATGATCACGAGATGGCTATCTTGCAGTTTATCTTCTCGTCGAGACTCGATGCTCTCTCACCAAATGCCCGAGTACGACTGGTCGCCAGCCCATTCTTTTTCTATCCTTGGCTCGGCTCTATTCCTGTGGTCTGGTGTTGGAGTTGGCTTGGCGTTCAGAGTTTGTTTGTACATATTGGTCTTCGAATCGGTCTCGGAGGCTGGCACGACTTATTGATGAGCTCTGTGGACAGCTTCTTTGGTGTTGGCATAGGATTGTACCGGGATCAATGTTGATATTTAGCAGGAGATATTTCTGGTGGCGTGACATCACACAAAATAGATATTGTCGAGTTTCATGATGCGCCTGTGCGATCGAGACAGTTCGCATCCAGAGCGATACTGCAGCTGTGGGTACTGTACTGTCGCAGTCTGGACCCGCATATCGAGACAATGCCGACTCGATCTGCATGCGCTGCTGACATGTCAAGGCCAGGGATCCCCTCCATGCGTTTTGACGTGCGTGTCTGTGATAGGCAGGGAGTCACCATCAAGACCAATTTGGGGTGTTCGAGGATGTGTGGAGCCAACTTTAGAAGCCAGCGATGGGGAAAGAAGTTTGTGGAGCCCCTCTGAGCATCCGAAAGCATTCAATACCTGCCCGAGCGGCAGCCAAGGATAGACTCTATACTGTTCCTGCTGGCACTGACGTAGTCACACAGAAGAGAACCCCGGTTTCATTGACCTATTAGTGGTTCAGTTAGATTGCAGGAGCTTGATATCTAGTTGAAGGTGTACTTCAGGCGAACGTGGGGCATGTGCAACGCGACTATATATGTAAGGCACTTAGCTCGGCGGGCTCAGGTGTTGTTGGCCTTTAGGCCCTTAGGGCTTAGGAATACATATTGAAGAGTGACGGCCCCATTGCGGTTCGGCCCTGACGCTAGAGCCCGATCCGTAACGGCCGTTACAGTGCTGCAGTCGTGGGGCACATTTTGTTGTCTTGTGATGTCTTGTAACCTTGGAAGCTGACAGCTTTGGCAGTTCTGCAGGCTCAGGCGCCGCGAGACAGCCCACTTGAGCAGGAGCCCACCCCTCTTCTCTTGTCTTGGTCTAGCTCCGCCCACTCGTCGGAATAGGTCAACTAAGGTCAAGCTTCCCAGGGCCTGGGCTTGCATTGTGTGGACTTTGGACTGCCCCTGAAAGTCAACACCAGGAGCGAATGGGCTACCCTTGTGGACGGAGGATGCGCTTGAGGTCAACAAAGGGGAATTTGTAGTCACAAAGCTTAAAGATATGTGATATGTATGCCGCCTCGGGATACAAGTGCCAATCCAAGTGCCTCGCCTGCTGTTCGGGCATTGTTCATGCACACCACGGCACCGCACGTCGTGGCTTCCGCGGTGCAACAACCTACCTCCACACTTGCGGACGACCCCTGTCGCGTAATTGTTGGCGACTGCTCTCCATCTGTCACGACCACGTCGGGCCCTGAAGCTTTTCTATCCTCCACACTTCACAAACAACAACCACGGCAACCGGCCAGCACATATCTTGACCCGGACCAGCTACGCCGCAGCAGCACGGCGAAGACTTCAGCGCGCGTCTTGGATCGCGCATCTACGTTCCTTCACCAAACACCAACCGCTCGGCACCTTTGCCCCTTCGCTCATAGAATCCTGTTTTAATCCAGCACTTCCGCCCTCCGCATCGCGATCTCTTACAACGAATAGACTCGACCTCGATACCCCCTCGTTTCCCGCGTCTTTTGCATCCGAGAGATGACTGCGGACTGAACTCGTTCTTTCACCACCCCCTCACCGTTCGCTCATCATCGCCATGGAGACCATAGCTTCCCCCCTTTCGGCGACCAGCGGCGCGAACGGCACCTCGCCCGTAGCCTCTTCAGCGCTGGGGAGCACCATCGATCCGTCGCTGGTGCTCGACTACCTCGCGTCTGTAGTCAGCATCGCCTTGGGCTCGACCCGTGAAGATCTCGAGCGGCCCGGAAACCTGCTCTCACCTGGTCTTCACGATGATACTCTCCAGAGATGCGCCCGCTTTGCGTCCGACTCGCAGGTCGCACTCTACATCCAGAAGGAGGCTGTTGTGCCTGACAATGCCTCAGACGATATTGACGGCGAAGGTATGGCCTTGAACCTACAGTACTGTGCACATCATTCGGTGCTAACTTGAGATTGTGTATAGTTTCGACATCGTACACGTACTCGATCACATCCGAATTTACATCGTCCTCCTCGATCGTTGCTTACCTAGCCTTCCTCAAGCGCCCACAGGCGATCGACCCTTCCCTACCGCTCTCTTCGCAAGTCCAGATTCAAACGCTTCCTGGAACGGCCTCACTCAACAGCCTCGTTGCCGATCAAGGCCCCTCCGCTTCTCCCTTCGAAATTCTCCACTCCATAGTTCACAATGCGCTGGCGCCCTACTTCGATGCCAACACTAAGACGACTCAAAATGCCAACGGCGCTCGGAGCCGCGCAGACGTCGATGCGAAAACTGGCATTCCGGTCACGAAGAAGCGTATGACTGAACTTGAGCTCAGCTTGTTGCACCTGCAGCAGAACGTGGAAATCCCGGAACTCTCGCTGTCATTCCACCCAGTGGTTCAGGCGGCGCTTGACGATGCAGTCACTCGTGACATGAAGCCGACTACCGATCTCATCGACAGCAGCCTTCTGTCCGACAGCTCCTTTATGAACAACCTGCAGTCAACGGTCAATGGCTGGATCAAGTCAATTCAGGCTATCACGAAGCTCACGCGGGATCCTGTAACAAGGACCGCCACGCAGGAGATCAACTTTTGGCTGTCCATGGAGTCCGCGTTGGAGGGCATTGAGGCTCAACTTCGGAGCGAAGGGGTAATGCTCACGCTCGAGATCCTCAAGCATGCCAAGCGTTTCCAGGCCACTGTCAGTTTCACTGCGGATACAGGTCTGAAGGAGGCCATGGAGATGGTGCAAAAGTACAACCAGCTCATGCGTGACTTCCCTTTGGACGAGCTCCTGTCAGCAACTTCTTTGCCCAAGGTCCAGGATGCGATTGCCCAGATCTTTGGCCACATGAACAAGAAGATGAGGTTCAGCACATATCCGATCGCCCGTACGCTCCATCTTGTCGAGGCGGTCTCAGCCGATCTGGAGGAGGTCGTGCATCGCCTGCTGCCGGGCGCTGAGCTGGTCGACCTGGACTACAAGGACTTCAAGGATCTCATGGTTACTGCTGATGAGATCTTCAAGTCTTGGGATGCCCAGATCAAGGAGTTCACCAATATCGCTCGTGAGACGACCCGCAGACGCCAAGAGAAGTTCATTCCTATCAAGGTCAACCCGAAGCATAGCGAGCTTCAGGCTCGGCTCAAGTACATTGACACCTTCCGCGACAACCATGAACAGTTGCAGCGCACGATCGTTAACGTGCTTGGACCAAAGGCCTCAGTCAACGGCGTGAGCGAGGAGCCGGCAGCAGATGGCATCGCTCTGGTGGAGGAGATGGGCGATGTCGATGCTGTTGAGGAAGTTCGTCAGGCGTGGGAGGCTTTGAAGAATGTCGATCTCCTCGATGTCACACCCGAGGGCACACAGCGCTGGGTCAAGGCTGAGAACACCTACAACGAGCGCACTTCGCGAGTCGAAAACTCCATCATTGCTCGTCTCAGAGACCGCCTTGCAACAGCCAAGAACGCCAACGAGATGTTCCGGGTCTTCTCGCAATTCAATGCCCTCTTTGTACGGCCCAAGATTCGTGGTGCTATTGCTGAATACCAGAATCAACTGATTGAAAATGTCAAGCAAGCCATTTCAGCCCTGCACGAGCGCTTCAAGCAGCAGTATGGTCACTCTGAAGCCCACGCAATGGCTCAGCTGCACGACCTGCCTCCTGTTTCTGGAGCGATCATCTGGGCGCGTCAGATTGAGCGTCAGCTCGACGGCTACATGAAGAAGGTCGAGGACATTCTAGGTAGTGACTGGGCGTTGCACACTGAGGGTCAAAAACTACAAACCGAGAGCGAGCTTTTCCGTAAAAAGCTCAACACGCAAGCAATCTACAAAGCCTGGATCGAAGACGTACAACGCAAGCAGATCACCATCGCTGGACGCCTGTTCAATATAAACAAAGTCCGAGCTGCCAATAACGCCCTGGATCTTTCCGTTAACTTTGATGCCCAAATCATTGCTCTCTTCAAAGAGACTCGCAACCTTGGCTGGCAGAACTTCAATGTCCCGAACTCGGTGAACAACGTTGCTAAGGAGGCCAAGCGTGTTTACCCATACGCTGTCAGTCTCATGGAAAGTGTGCGGACGTTTGCGCAGACCACGCGTCAGATCTCCGAGATGCCCGATGTGGCCATCCTTTTGAGCGGCTACCAGAATGAGGTTCATGTTCTGATTGCCAAGGGTGTACCGTTGAAATGGGAGACTTTCGTCAACACCTGGGAGTCCTACCAGAAGCCTTTCCTAGCCAATGGCGCCATGGAGCACGGTCTTGGCCGCGGCAGCGAGAGCAAGCACGTTCTATTTGTGCGAGAGTTCGCATCGGCTGCGTCATTGTTGCAGTCCAAGACGATTGCCCTGGCCGTCATCAGTGCCAACATCCAAAAGGCTCTCGCCGAATTAGCCACTTGCCCTTACGAAGCATCCGAGTTCGCCGCTCGGCTGCAGACGATTCAAGCGGCTGTCGATCAACTAAACCTGGAGCAATATGTCAACCTGGGCTTCTGGGTGGAGAGGATGAACGAGAAAATCAAGTTGACTTTACTTGCCAGACTCCAGCGTGCCATTTCGACATGGATTGAGGCCTTTGAGGACGAGACGCCTATCGATCAGCTTGAGAACAAGAGGCGGAAGCAGGTTGCACCCACTGGCGAGCCTGTTAAGTCGGACTCTCCGATCATGGCCAAGTTAGTGCATGAGATCACCATGCGCAACCAAGTCATCTATCTCGACCCTCCGTTGGAATACGCCCGAGCGAGCTGGTTCGAGCACCTCCACGACTGGGTTGGCGTTGTCTGCAACTTACCCAAGATCAAGGCGTCTCGCTACCAGATGAGCCTCACGCTAGGCACCCTGGTCCATGAGGAGGCTCGTTTCGATGAACTTCCAGCCGACTGCACCGACATCCTCGGCAGAGTGTACAAGTCCATGGAGAAGAAGCTCACGGGCATCAGCGAGTACGTTGACAAGTGGTTACAGTTCCAGTCTCTTTGGGATCTTCAGTCCGAGCAGGTTTATGAGCTGTTGGGGGATGAGCTCTCAAAGTGGCTGCAGCTCCTTCAGGAGATCCGCAAATCGCGTGCTACCTTCGACACCACCGAGGTCAGCCGCGCGTTCGGTCACATCGTGATCGACTACGATCAGGTCCAGCTCAAGGTCAACGGCAAATACGACCAGTGGCAGCATGAGATCTTGATGAAGTTCGCCGGGCGCTTGGGTACTCGCATGCGCGAGGTACACGCGGAGATCGAAAAGGCGCGCAAGGACCTGGAGAGCCAAAACCTTGAAGCTACTTCCACCGCTCATGCTGTCCAATTTATCACGATTGTGCAGAGCTGCAAGCGGCAGGTCAAGCTCTGGGCACCTGAAGTTGAGACATTCCGGCAGGGCCAGTCGACGCTTGTGCGCAATAGATACCAGCTTCCTGGTGACTGGGTCGACGTCCAGCAAGTCGACTCGTCCTGGGAGTCCCTGAATGAGCTCCTGACAAGAAAAGCCAAGATCGTTCAGGATCAGACTGACGCGCTTAAAGCCAAGATCGTGGCCGAGGACCAAGTTGTGGTGGAGAAGATCAACGAAATTGCTACACAGTGGAACGAAGAGAAGCCTGTCTCCGGCACCATCGCCCCTGAGGTTGCTTCTGCGACTCTGAGCTCCTTCGAGACTCGCATCACTAAGCTGCAAGAGGAAGCAGATATGGTGGGGAAGGCAAAGGAAGCTTTGGATCTGCCGGCCAGTCCAGAATCCTCGCTGGCCGTCATCCTGGAGGAGGTCCATGACTTCAAGTCGGTCTGGGCTAGTCTATCTACTATCTGGAAGAGCTTGAATGAGCTTCGTGAGACACTCTGGGGCAGCGTGCAGCCTCGCAAGATCCGTGGATCAATCGATGGTCTCATCAAGATGACCAAGGAGATGCCAAGCAGAATGCGCCAGTATGCCGCCTTTGAACATATCCAGAACATTCTTCGCCAGCACCTCAAAGTCAACAGTCTGCTCGGCGACCTCAAGTCGGAAGCCATTCGTGATCGCCATTGGGTCAAGATCTGGAAGGACATCAAGCCTGGTAGGCGGTACTCGCCAGTGTCCATGACACTCGGAGATGTTTGGGATCTCAATCTTGTTGCTACTGAAGTCATTGTCAAGAACATTATCACACAGGCGCAGGGTGAGATGGCCCTCGAGGAGTTCTTGAAACAGGTCAAGGAAACCTGGAACAACTACCAGCTCGAGCTCGTGCCATACCAGAACAAGTGCCGCCTCATTCGTGGCTGGGACGACCTCTTCGCCAAGTGCAGCGAGAATCTCAACTCCCTGCAAGCAATGAAGCACTCTCCGTACTACAAGGAGTTCGAGGAGGAGGCTTCGTCCTGGGAGGACAAACTCAACCGCGTCCACGTCTTATTCGATGTCTGGATTGATGTTCAGCGCCAATGGGTTTACCTCGAGGGTGTCTTCACGGGCAACGCCGACATCAAACACCTTCTCCCCATCGAGTCCTCCCGCTTCCAGAACATCAACAGCGAGTTCATGGCAGTTATGAAGAAGGTGTACAAGGCGCCTATGGTCATGGACGTACTCGCTATTGCCGGCGTGCAGAAGTCATTGGAACGTCTTGCTGAGCTGCTCAACAAGATTCAGAAGGCGCTCGGTGAATATCTCGAGAAGGAGAGAGTTTCATTCCCTCGCTTCTATTTTGTTGGTGATGAGGATCTGCTCGAGATGATTGGTAACAGCAACGACACCTTGCGCATCGCCAAGCATTTCAAGAAGATGTTTGCCGGTCTCAACGGACTCGTCATGGACGACGAGACCACTATCTCAGGCTTCACATCCAAGGAGAACGAGATTGTCCGCCTCAAGAAGGAGATCTCTCTGGCAAAGGTGCCTCGCATTAACGACTGGCTGACTCTTCTGGAGAACGGCATGAAGGCCACTCTTGCGGAGCTCCTCGCCGAGGCTGTGGAGGCGTACTCACCCATCTTCGAGTCCGAAACGATTGATCAGACTGCTCTGAACGAGTTCATGGGTGCTTTTCCCAGTCAGATCGTGGTGCTGGCTGTTCAAGTTGTATGGACTACTGCCGTTGAGCGCTCTCTTGCTGATGGCGGCAGCACGCTGCAGACCTTGTTTGAACGTGAGGTGCAGGTTCTTCAGCTTCTTGCCGAGACTGTTCTTGGTGACCTCGAGGTGATTCTGCGCAAGAAGTGCGAGGCTTTGATCACCGAGTGTGTTCATCAGCGAGACTGCATCGAGAAGCTCGTCAAGCTGCAAGCTACTTCAACGACGCATTACCTGTGGCTGCTACAAATGCGTTACGTCTACAGCCCAGAGGGCGACTTCCTCCAGCGCCTCCAAATTAAAATGGCCAATGCCAAGCTCAACTACGGCTTTGAATACCTGGGTGTGCCTGACCGTCTTGTGCGGACGCCTCTCACTGACAGATGTTTCCTTACCCTCACGCAGGCCCTATGCCAGAGACTCGGTGGTTCTCCATATGGTCCCGCTGGTACCGGAAAGACAGAGTCCGTCAAGGCGCTTGGTGTCCAGCTCGGTCGCTTCACTCTCGTCTTCTGCTGTGACGACACATTCGATTTCCAGGCCATGGGTCGTATCTTCCTCGGTATTTGCCAGGTCGGTGCTTGGGGTTGTTTCGACGAATTCAACCGACTTGAGGAGAGAATCTTGTCTGCCGTTTCGCAGCAGATCCAGAACATTCAGCTTGGCCTCAAGCAGGGTTCTGAGGATGATAAGGCGCAGATCGAGCTTGTTGGCAGACAATTGCGCGTCAATGCCAACACAGGCATTTTCATCACTATGAACCCTGGCTATGCTGGTCGTTCCAACTTGCCCGACAATCTCAAGAAGCTCTTCCGCAGTGTCGCCATGTCGAAGCCCGATAAGGAGCTTATTGCCGAGGTCATGCTGTACTCTCAAGGCTTCAACGAAGCCAAGCAGCTTTCCAAGAATACTGTGCCCTTTTTCGATCAGTGCTCCAAGAAGCTGTCCAAGCAGGCGCATTACGATTTTGGTTTGCGTGCCCTTAAGAGCGTCCTCGTTAGCTCTGGTGGCCTAAAGCGTGCCAGGTTGACCAACCCCGATGGCACACGCAATGAAACTATGGTCGTCAAGGAGCCTGAGATCATTGTTCAGAGCATCCGCGAGACCATCGCCCCCAAGCTGATTGCTAGTGATGTGGACATCATGATCGACATTGAGCAGGATTGCTTCCCTGGAGTTCAGTACGTGCCTGCCAATCTGCACGCACTTGAGGAGTCGATCCGCCGACTTGCAGCAGAGAGGCATCTTGTGGTCACGGATACCTGGATGACCAAGATTCTGCAGCTCTATCAGATTCAGAAGATCCATCACGGTGTCATGATGGTCGGTAACTCGGGCACAGGCAAGTCTGCGGCCTGGAGGCTCCTTCTCGATGCTCTCCAGCAGGTCGAGGGCGTCGAAGGCGTCTCCCACGTCATCGACTCTAAAGTCATGTCCAAAGAGGCACTCTATGGTAACTTGGATTCGACCACAAGAGAATGGACAGACGGTCTGTTCACGAGCATCTTGCGCAAGATTGTGGACAACTTGAGAGGCGAAGATTCAAAGCGGCACTGGATCGTCTTCGACGGTGATGTCGACCCTGAGTGGGTTGAGAACTTAAACAGTGTACTTGACGACAACAAGCTCCTTACGCTACCGAACGGTGAGCGTCTCAACCTACCTGCGAATGTCCGCATCATGTTCGAGGTCGAGACGCTCAAGTACGCCACGCTCGCCACTGTCAGTCGCTGCGGTATGGTCTGGTACAGCGAAGATACCGTCACTTCTACAATGCTTGTCGACAACTACCTCGACACTCTCAGGACGGTCGCCTTCGAGGATCTCGACGAAGACACTGCGGCTGCCGGCCAGAGCCCCGTCACGACCCTCCAAATCCAGAGTCAGGCTGCCGATCTACTCAAGGCTCACATGATGACCGACAACTTCATCGTGGATGTACTCAAGGAGGCTGAGAGCTTCAACCACATTATGGATTTCACTGTTGCCCGTGTTCTCAACACGTTGTTCTCGCTCCTCAATAAGGCTGTCCGCGACATGATCGAGTACAATGCCCAGCATATTGACTTTCCTCTCGACCCGGAGCAAATTGAGGCCTTCATCTCCAAGAAGCTCCTTTTGGCATTGGTCTGGGCGCTGACAGGTGACTGCCCCTTGCTTGATCGTAAGGCCTTTGGCGACAAGGTTGGTGCGCTTGCCAGCTTTGGATCCGCGCCGCTCGATGGGACGAGCTCTCTCATCGACTTTGACGTTTCACTTCCGCGCGCGGAGTGGACGCCTTGGCAGAGCCAGGTCCCGACGATTGAAGTCAACACACACTCGGTCACCCAGACGGATGTGGTAATTCCCACACTGGACACTGTACGTCACGAGGATGTGCTCTACTCCTGGCTCGCTGAGCACAAGCCCTTGTTGCTTTGTGGTCCTCCAGGTTCTGGTAAGACGATGACGTTGTTCAGTGCCCTCCGCAAGCTCCCCAACATGGAGGTTGTAGGCTTGAACTTTTCAAGCGCCACGACACCAGATCTCCTCATCAAGACATTCGAGCAGTATTGCGAGTACAAGAAGACTCTCAATGGTGTCATGCTCTCGCCCACCCAGATCGGTCGTTGGCTCGTCATCTTTTGCGATGAAATCAACTTGCCAGCACCCGACAAGTACGGTACCCAGCGTGCGATTTCCTTCCTGCGCCAGATGGTCGAACACAACGGTTTCTGGAGAACTTCGGACAAGGTCTGGGTCACCCTCGACCGCATTCAATTTGTCGGTGCTTGTAACCCTCCTACCGATGCGGGTCGTACACCCCTTGGCGCCAGGTTCCTCAGACACGCTCCCCTTATCATGGTCGATTATCCCGGAGAACTTTCTCTCCTGCAAATCTACGGTACATTCAACACCGCCGTGCTCAAGATTATCCCCGCTCTACGCGGATACTCAGAAGCACTCACCCAAGCCATGGTCCGCTTCTACCTCGAGTCACAGCAACGCTTCACGCCTAAGATCCAGCCGCACTACGTGTACAGTCCTCGTGAGCTTACTCGCTGGGTTCGTGGTGTGTACGAAGCTATCAAGCCGCTTGAGTCGCTCACTGTCGAGGGCCTTGTCCGCATCTGGGCACACGAAGCACTTCGCCTCTTCCAGGATCGTTTGGTAGCGGAGGATGAGCGGCAGTGGACAGATGAGGCGGTTCGCAGAATAGCGCTCGAGTTCTTCCCTACCATCGACGAGCCCAAAGCCTTGGGCGGACCCATCCTGTTCTCCAACTGGCTCTCGAAGAACTACGTCCCTGTCGACCGCGAACAGCTTAGGGACTTTGTTAAGGCTCGACTCAAGACTTTCTGCGAGGAAGAGGTTGATGTGCCTCTTATTCTCTTCAACGAGGTTCTGGAGCACGTGCTACGCATTGATCGTGTCTTCAGACAGCCACAAGGTCACTTGATCTTGATTGGTGTCAGTGGTAGTGGCAAGACTACGCTTTCAAGATTTGTGGCCTGGATGAACGGCCTCAAGGTGTTCCAGATCAAGGTGCACGGAAAGTACTCTGCCGAGGACTTCGACGATGATCTGCGCGATGTCCTCCGTCGCTGTGGTTGCAAGGGCGAAAAGATTTGCTTCATCATGGACGAGTCTAACGTTCTCGACTCTGGCTTCCTCGAGAGAATGAACACTCTGCTTGCCAACGCCGAGGTTCCAGGTCTCTTTGAGGGTGATGACCTGGCTGCGTTGATGACTGCGTGCAAGGAAGGCGCCCAGCGACAGGGTCTGCTCCTCGACTCACAAGAGGAGCTCTACAAGTGGTTTACAGGACAGATTGTCAAGAACCTGCACGTCGTATTCACCATGAACCCGCCAGAGGATGGTCTCTCTTCCAAGGCTGCTACGAGTCCTGCCCTGTTCAATCGTTGTGTGCTCAACTGGTTTGGTGACTGGTCCGACCAGGCATTGTACCAGGTCGGCAACGAGCTCACGTACTCGATCGATCTCGACAAGCCCAACTACGTGGCGCCGGACAGTATTCCCGTCGCATACCGCGGGCTCAACCTGCCACCATCGCATCGCGAGACCATCGTCAATTCCATGGTGTATATCCACTACTCGCTCCAACGCTTCAACACCAAGCTGCACAAGCAGCAGGGCAAGGTCACTTTCCTTACGCCTCGCCACTTCCTGGATTTTGTGGCGCAGTATGTCAAGCTGTACAATGAAAAGCGTGAGGATCTTGAGGAGCAACAGCGCCATCTCAATGTCGGTCTTGACAAGCTTAAGGACACTGTCGAGAAGGTGCGGGATCTGAGGGTCAGTTTGGCGGAGAAGAAGACACAGCTTGAGGCGAAGGACGCGGAGGCGAACGAAAAGCTGCAGCGCATGGTTGCAGATCAGAGGGAGGCGGAGCAGAGGAAGAACACCTCTCTGGAGATTCAGGCGGCGTTGGAGAAGCAAGAGACGGAAGTCGCCATGCGCAAGGAGGTTGTGCTCAACGACTTGGCCAGAGCAGAGCCTGCCGTCGAAGCCGCAAAGGCCAGTGTCAGCAACATCAAGCGTCAGCACCTCACAGAAGTCCGGTCCATGGGTAACCCACCGCAGGGTGTGCGCCTGGCTCTGCAGTCTGTCTGCACACTGCTCGGTCACCCCAAGGTTGACGACTGGCGTAACGTGCAGGCCGTCATCCGCAAGGACGACTTCATCGCGAGCATTGTTAACTTTGACAACGAGAAGCTCATGACCAAGGCCCTTCGCACGCAGATGCGGACCAAGTACCTGAACCAAGAAGACTTCACCTTCGAGAAGGTCAACCGTGCCAGTAAGGCCTGTGGTCCGCTCGTGCAGTGGGTTGAGGCTCAGGTTAACTACTCCGAGATCTTGGACCGCGTCGGTCCTTTGAGAGAGGAAGTCGACCAGCTCGAGGATCAGGCTCTTCAGACTAAGGCCGAGGCCAAGGCAGTTGAGAACACCATTGTCACCCTTGAACAGAGCATTGCCACGTACAAGACCGAGTATGCCGCGCTCATTAGCGAAACACAAGCCATCAAGGCTGAGATGTTGCGTGTCCAGTCCAAGGTCGACCGCAGTGTCCGTTTGCTCGACAGTCTTTCGTCCGAGCGCACGCGTTGGGAGGAGGGCAGCAAGTCTTTCGAGACACAGATCAACACTCTGGTCGGAGATGTACTCGTTGCTGCTGCTTTCTTGGCTTACAGTGGCCTTTACGACCAAACGTTCCGAAAATCTATGATGGAGGACTGGCTGCACCAGCTCCATCTGTCTGGCATTAGTTACAAGCAGCACAACCCCATGACCGAGTATTTGTCTACAGCGGACGAGCGACTAGGCTGGCAAGAGAACACGCTTCCTGTGGACGACTTGTGCACGGAAAACGCCATCATTCTGCAGCGCTTCAACCGCTACCCGCTCATCATCGACCCGTCTGGTCGTGTCAACGAGTTCCTGCAGCGCGAGTGCAAGGATCGCCGACTAACGGTCACTAGTTTCCTGGATGATTCGTTCACCAAGCAGCTCGAGAGTTCGCTTCGTTTCGGTAACCCCATCCTCATCCAGGATGCTGAGCATCTCGACCCGATTCTCAACCACGTGCTCAATAAGGAGTACCAGAAGACTGGTGGCCGTGTGCTCATCCAGCTCGGCAAGCAGCAGATCGATTTCTCGCCATCATTTAAGATCTACCTATCAACACGCGACCCTTCGGCCACTTTCCCGCCTGATATCTGCTCGCGTACCACATTCGTCAACTTCACTGTCACACAAAGCAGTTTGCAGACTCAGTCCCTTAATGATGTGCTGAAGTCTGAGCGGCCCGATGTGGACGAGCGACGATCGAACTTGATCAAGCTCCAGGGCGAATTCAAAGTGCATCTTCGACAGCTTGAGAAGCGCCTCCTTCAGGCGCTCAACGAATCGCGTGGAAATATCCTCGATGACGACAATGTCATTGAGACCCTAGAGACGCTCAAGACTGAGGCGGCCGAGATTTCGGCCAAGATGAGCAACACTGAAGGCGTCATGGCCGAGGTGGAGGAAATTACGCAACAGTACTCTGTCATTGCGCGGTCTTGTAGTGCCGTCTTCGCTGTCCTCGAGCAGCTGCACTACCTGAACCACTTCTACCAGTTCTCGCTACAGTACTTCCTCGACATCTTTCACTCGGTATTGCACGGCAACAAGAACCTCGCCAATGTGACGGATTTCAATGCTCGCCGAGACGTTATCATCAAAGATCTGTTTGTTACCACCTACAAGCGGACTGCGCTCGGTTTGCTGCAAAAGGACCGCATTGCGCTTGCCATGCTTCTTGCCCAGGCTTCGCCGTACAAGATGGATAAGAGCTTGATTGACGTCATACTTGACGGTCGTGTCGAGGGTGTCGATCTCTCTACACACACTGACGCGAAGGATGCTGCCTTCGTCAACGCCAAGAAGCTGCCCTCGCTCAAGGACAGACTTGACAGTGTTTCCACTGATGTTTGGGACAAGTTCTTCACGGAAGAGTTGGCCGAGAACTATGTCCCTCAGATCTGGGAGTCTGATGCTGAGCCTGCCGATCGGGCTCTGCTGTCTCTGCTGCTTGTCAAGATGTTCCGCCTTGATCGCTTCGTCCCTACCGCTGAAGCGTTTGTTACGACCGTCTTCGGCGACGGCTTGTTCGACATTGTTGAGGACCTCAAGGCTACCGTCGACCAGGTTTCGTCGACCAGACCTATTTCCCTGACGTCAAGCCCTGGCTTTGACGCTAGTTACAAGGTCGATAGTCTCGTCGAGCGCATGCGCGTCCGCTGCACCAACATCGCCATGGGTTCCAATGAGAGTATGACTAGCGCCGACAAGGCCATCAGCAACGCTGCACAGGTCGGCTCGTGGGTTCTGGTGAAGAACGTGCATCTCGCACCTACATGGCTGCAGTCGCTTGAGAAGCGGATGGAATCGCTCAACCCGCACTCGGATTTTAGGCTGTTCCTGTCCATGGAGTCCAGTCCCAAGATCCCTGTCAACTTCCTCCGCGCGTCGCGTGTCCTGATGTACGAGCAGCCGGCCGGTGTCAGGGCCAACATGAAGGACTCGATCTCGTCGCTTTCGACACGTGCGTCGCGAAGCCCTGTCGAGCGTGCCAGGGTGTACCTTCTTCTCTCGTTCCTGCATGCCGTTGTCCAGGAGCGTCTGCGCTACGCACCTACCTTGGGCTGGAAGGGTTTCTGGGAGTTCAATGACAGTGATGTAAGTTCTTACCCATCCAGACAAGTTCATTATACACGTTTCGATACAGCATGATACTAACTCATCCACAAATAGTACGAATGCTCTGCCTTCATCATCGATACCTGGGTAGACACAGTCGCCCAGAGCCGATCCAACATTGCCCCGCAGAACATCCCCTGGGATATGATCCGATACCTGGTGCGCGAGATGTACGGCGGCAAGATCGACGATGAGGGCGATTTCCAGCGTCTGACGGAGTTGGTGGACTCGTTCCTGACGCCTGCAGCCTTTGATCTCGAGCACAAGCTCGTGGAGAGCTCTGAGAAGGAAGCCGGCCTCGTTGTCCCTGCTGGCACTACAATGCAGGACTTTTCTGCGTGGGTGCACAAGTTGCCTGAGCGCGAGCCCCCGACGTATCTGGGTCTGCCGGCCAATGCGGAGAAGCTGCTGCTTGTCGGGTTGGGCAAGAACTTGATGCAGAACCTCAAGAAGGTTACTGAGCTGCTGGATGAGGGAGAGCAGCTGATGACTGATGAGAGCTAGGTGCTCTGAAGAGCAGGCGTCTCTGTGGCGGTGGAACATGGGCGGAAAGCAAGCCGTGGCAATGGGAACAAGCCACGCCTCTTGTACTTTTCTTATCTTATTTCTATGCTGTGAGAGAACAAACATGTGCTATTATGACATTTGGTTCACTTCATGGTGCTCTGAATGAACCATCTGTCGTGGTTATGTGTATGCAGACACGCGAAGTCAACAAGTGGCCGCTTTTCGTTGCGCCGACAATGATTTGAAGTGGCCTAGAAGTTGTAGGCCTTTTTTTGATGGCGCACTAGTTTCTTTCCTGCAAAATACATATGCAGCAATGAAGTGGAGTGGAATGGAGTGCCCTTTGAGAATGGAGGCTTCATTCATTAGTAGATGCGGAGAACATTGCCCAGGGGACATTAGTCTGTGGTGGTGGTGCTGTGGTCGCCGAGCCAATCATGAGAGTGGCAATTATCATGACCCAATGACCTGGGGGGGGGGGCTTGTCTGGCTTGTCATGGTTTGCAAGTTTGCAAGGGTTGTTTGGGTGGGTGGGCGTGTATCCGATGTTCTCGAAGGTCTGGATTTTTTTG
The DNA here is from genome assembly GCA_031142775.1 of Microdochium paspali. Lineage (NCBI taxonomy): Eukaryota > Fungi > Ascomycota > Sordariomycetes > Xylariales > Microdochiaceae > Microdochium > Microdochium paspali. Next base: position 968,610 of record JAVBIV010000007.1, read on the forward strand.
GGGCTCCAAGATCTAACTTGGAGAAGTTTGTGGGGCTGGGTCAGTGGGCAGCATCTGAAGAGGCTGGGAAGTTGACGGCTGAAGATCTGGAGACGGGAGAGAGGAAGTCTGTTGAGATAATTGCTGGTGACCGGCACTGGCGACTTGTGCGTGCTGGGCGAAAGGGCAACCTTATGTCTCGAAACTACAGCATTAGTAGATTGTTATGGGATGATCAGCTTGATCTTATCTCGGCGGGGTCCAGGCAAGGGGGGGCGGGCTTAGTGGGGCCGGAGGGGCTGATGGAGAGGGACGGGAACCTGATAACAATGCTTGGCGTGTATGTGCCAACTTGAGTAAGTAAAGTTGGTAAGTAGTCATCAGGCAGTGGTGATGTTTGGTGTAGATACTCTACGGACTGCCAGGACGGACGGAGGTTTAGTAGTGAGTGCTGCTTGCTGTCCTGCCGACTGCGACGGCACCACGCGCGTGCAGGCTACAGTGCCCGGCATACAACGTGTGAGAGTCCGGGCAGTCTGGGAGGGTAGCACAGCGGGCGCTGGGTGCATGCGCGGACCTGCCGGCTGCACAGGCGATGGCTTCCGGAACTGGGGGGCAGGAAACTTAGTAGCTCTTAAAAGCCCTATGTATTACATAGTAGAGCTTCTCTGTGCGTAGAAGGGGCGGGGAGGGGGGGTGGCTCGGCCTGGATCGGTGTGGTTGCGAGTCCCAGAGTCTGCATCGGGCCGCCAGGGCCTGCGATCTTTGATGCGACGCTGTCGGGCAACGTCAGCGCGCGCGCACACACACACACACACACACATATATATATATATATATATGTATATATATACGTTGCTCCCGGGGATCAGCTGGTCTGTTTCTGGGGTGGGATGAGGTCTGGATACAAAGTGCCAGCTAATCTACCGCTGGCGTCAGCGGAGCGAGTCCGACGCTCTGGAGATGAGGATGCGGGCCGCGAGAGCCGCCGATATCGTGTGATGTTTGGAGCCACATACTCCGTAAAGTACTTTGCTACGTCCATGGAGTAGTTACATTACAGTAGAGTCGAGGCGGGCCACGGATCGGGAGCGGAGCCAGGGGGGGAGGCATTGTGCCAAGAAGGCGGTGAGTCTGCTGCCCATGCGTCCAAGTCGTCCGCTGGAGACATCTGGATCGGATTGGACTGGATTGGATTGGAGTGGTTTAGATTACCTAAGGCAGCTTGGGCTGGGTCTCGCGAACCGGCTTGCGAGATCCGAGGAGGCGATGATACCCATCAAGAAGCAATAGGAGGACATGGCGGTGGATTACGTACAAGCAAGGGGCAGCAGAGAGTGACTGAGTGACAGCCATCCCGCCTCTGGAACCTCAGCAGCGGGCCTGAAGAGGTCATCGGGGAGTTCCAGACTGCAGCCCCGCCCAGCCAATCAGAGCGGCGTGAATAATAATCACAGCGCCGATGCAGGCAGCAAACCCCCCCCCCTGGGGGCTTAGAGTCGTTCAAGGTTGGACTAGACAGACAGACAGGCAGGCAGGCAGGCAGGCTGCTGCACTGGCAGACGTCCCGGGCTGCACCTGGCTGCACCAGCCTCGAGGTATCGACTTGCTCACTCAACCTTGGAAGACTCTCAAGACAGAACAGAACTGGCTTCAAGAGCCGACGCAGCATTCGATCCCCATTGCAACTCGGACACGCAAGACATAGGCAGGGGTTGCAAAACCCAAGTTGCTGACATTGCCCTTCCATGTCACGTCAGACTCGCACATGGAAACATTCCACAATTCCCCGTGCGCACTCACCCCCCCGTCGACAAAGTACCCTTGCTGCCAAGCACCGGGGCGAGGTACTTCCCCAAGCAGACGTCGTGGTCGTCTACCTGCCTACCTCCTGGGCTGCCTTACCTACCTTGTACCATATGTAGTAGTACATCCACAACCAAGTCACTCCCCAGGTTCCAAACCAGCCAGCATTGGCCGCTCTGTCTCCCTAAGCTCCTCTTCCTCGACACAGACTCCCATCCTCACAGCCACAATCCCATCCTCCAGGCTCTCACCTCGTCGTCTCAGCTCTCGCTACCGGTGGTTTGGAAGCCGTTCCGCCCTCCCGGCCTGTCTCTCCCGCCACTGCATACACCATTCACCAGGCCTCCCACCCCGGTCACTCGCTGCCTTGCCACTTTCGCCCGCGACACGCCTCTGTCATTTCACTGGTCAGGGCCGTGCTGACTGACCTTCGCCGAGTCGCCGGGCTTCCTGATACCATCTCCAAGCTTCGCCTGTACCACTACACTTTTCCACATCCAGGCCTCTTACTTGTCCATCTGGGAACCGCAGCAAAAGCCAACGACTTCCCAACAGGGATCTCTCCACGTCTCGACCTCCGGTCTCTGGTGCTCACTCCTCGACTTTGTTCTTTTCGGCATATCCTATCCTAGGACTTGAGCCCGCACGGTCGCCACTAACACCATCTGGGTCTTCTCTACCTTCCTCGGCTGGACAGCCGCCTTGCACGAGTTTCACCACGTCTTCTTTTTCCAGGCCCCCGAGTTGTGAGATTGTCACGGCCATTCGACACCCCTGAGAGCCTAAGGGCCGAGAGGCTCGCTCGTTAAGTCCGAGTCGCGTTCTGTCAGCAGCCACTCCAAGTCTCACGGCCGCCACGCACCTCCAGTCTCACAGTTTGGTTACTAAGACGACAGAGAGAGGGCGAGCGAGTTCAAAGTCGACCATCGGCATTTACCAACTCTTCGTTGGCCATATCGCAGACCGACCTCCGCCTCGTATGCCCATAGCATTACGGCATCCTACATCACGATCATCGGTTATTCATTCTGATCACTCTAGACTCTCTCTTTACGCTTCTGCCCACGAGACTGCACCAGCAGACGCAGACGATCACGTCGTGTCTGCAGCATCACCTCCGTTGTTGGTGGCCCGGTATTACTGCTTTGCGGTAACCATGATCCAGACTGCGGCCCAACCAGTCATTACGTATCCCAGAGATCGCCCACAGACTATGCGGACCGCTCTCCCTTCCAGACCGCAGGGCGCTCGCGAAGGCGGGGATTCGCTGTCGGCCAAGCAAGAACAAGAGCCGTCCGTCAGGTCACGCAGCCCCCAGTCCCCAAGCAGCCCAGGAGAGTCCTCCGAAGCGCAAAGCCCGTCTATAAATGGATCTGAAAGAGTCAACTCCACAAGTCCTTCGCCACTTGAGCCCTTGGCTCCGGTGACAGTACCAACCGCGATAACCGCGCCCACCTCTGCACCGACACAGAGCGGGCAAATTTGCAGGTAAGCTCTTCTGCTTGCCTTTTTCGGCTCACTGCCCGATTTGACCTTTACAGCCCATACTGACATACATAAACAGCAATTGCGGAACCACGAGGACACCCCTGTGGAGGCGATCACCGCAAGGAGCAACGATCTGTAACGCTTGTGGTCTATACTTGAAAGCTCGTAACTCGGCCAGGCCTACGAATCTCAAGCGGCCGCCGTCTGTTGTCTCAACCGCCAAGAAACCTGCTGAAAAGTCCCCACGGCCATGCTCTTCAAGCACACAAGCAAACGCAGCAGGCGCAACCTATGTCTCGGCGAACCAAACCCCAATTGGCTCTTGTCCTGGCGGCGGCCGCTGTAATGGAACTGGTGGTGCAGAGGGTTGCAGTGGTTGTCCAGCCTACAATAACAGAGTATCCAAGGCTGCGCAGCTACACAGCCAGCAAGCATCCTCGTCCCGATCGGATGGACCAGCGCCAATAGACATCAACGCACAGCTGCAACAGAAGCAACAGACTCAGCAGACCGAGCAGGATCAGAACACGACAGTTGTCATTGCGTGCCAGAACTGTGGTACCACAATAACTCCGCTTTGGCGCAGAGATGAGGCCGGTCACACTATCTGCAATGCATGTGGTGAGTCGAACATGTCGTGAGATTACGGTCCGAACCTGTGACTGACTTGTGTTTGATAGGATTGTACTATAAGCTCCATGGAGTACATCGACCGGTCACCATGAAGAAATCAATCATCAAAAGAAGGAAACGTGTTATCCCAGCTGCTCAGGGAGGTGACGGGGATGACACTGCTTCCAGTGCTGGTGATCAAGCCAGCCAAATTGCAGACACAGAAATGACGGACCTCGAACGTGGCAGTCTCAACGAAGATGGTTCTGTGAACTTGGGGCTCCGTCGCCGCCAGGACCGGCCCCCCAACTTTCTGCCGGAGCCGGTTCGATCAGCAAACTCGCTGGTTTCAGCGGATTTGGCTCCGTATCACGCTGCGAACACTCTTCCTCCTCTCAACATCCGCGACTCGTTACACGATAACAACCGACTGGCGCCAATATTGTCATTGTCGGCTTCTGGGGATAGACAATCATCTATCATGCCGGCATCCTATCTATCGCCAGGACGCACAAGGAAACGGTCGTTCGAATCAGAGTTCCCAGCTGGAGAGGGTCAAGGTGATGGACCCAAGCGCTTGTCCTCCATCAAGTCCATCTTGAATGCATATGGCGACGGAGCACAGATGTCACCCTCAGGCTCCCTCGACCCATTCGGTCCAAGCAGGACATCACCTACAAATCAATTGCGGCCGACTTTGAGCCCAAGTCCGCTCCCTTTAGCACATTCTGCTGTCACGGAAAGTAGGTCGAGAGAAGACACCGTCGATAGCGAGGTCTCGAAGTCAGACCGACGTGCTGCTCTCCGGGAAGAGGCTGAGCGCATGCGTGAGATGCTCGCCGCAAAAGAGCGAGAGCTTGCGTCTTTGGATGATTTGTAGGCGGCCGCATTGGTTGGAACAATGACTGATCTGACCTCTTTAATAATTAATCATGCCTGGCCCGACTCTTATAGGTCGGCACAGGCGACCACGACTGTTCCTTGGTACTTTGAGCGACTGGACTGCTTCGGGTAATCAGAAAAGCAAGGCGTCATGCTTGAGTTGTCATTCACAAGCCCTCGTTGTAAAAAAATATGTTCAGCAGGAAACTTGGTTAGCAGCAAATAGACGATCATGGCAGCGATGCCAGGTACGCATTACGAATGAATGAAGTTTGTTTGAATCGACGAAGCTGAAATGGGAAGTCAAGTCTTTCAAAATTGTACCTTATCCGAGATTTCTCCAGAATCTCAACATTCACCCAAATCAAATGTAATCAAATGGTTCATGCACGCAACTTGCTCATTTCGTCCCCGTCTGTCAAGTGAAGGATGTCCGGTAGGCCGAACCGCTTCACGTTTCACAGATACCCGAATCTTCGTCAGGGGTTAGATCATAGGGATTACACACAACACGAACCGTGAGGATTAATATTAGGCCATCGGAATAACAAGCTCGGGATCAACGACAAAGGGGACCCTCGGAGGTTGTAAATCACGCTTTTCGATATGGTTCAGCGTGCAAGAGACATGACCAGTCCCTCTCTATACTTTCTCTACTTTCTCTATAAACCAACGTAAAGTGATTTTGTGGCCGCCTACATCGACTGTTCTAGATATACGTGACATCGTCGTGGCCCAGCTTGATAGAGCCGGATCCTTTCCGAACAGGTCGTATCCTTTTTCATGTCCAGTTCCCAGCTACCGCTCCAAGGGCATCGGCTGCGACCGTATTGTCCCATCCTATTCCCGATTTCGCTCCTGCATAAAATAGACCTCCCTTCTGGCATGTCGCTCTGATCCATAGCTTTATACTGAATACAGCGCCACATGGCAGTAGTGACAACCCCGCGGCCTGATATGCACCACCGTATCTAAGAGATACGGAGCACGGAGCGGTCAGCGCACGAGAGGTCTCTCTTAGACCTGCTCAGCACCCCAGCCCTGGTCAGCCTCGCGCATGTTGGCCGGAGGCTCGATCGAAGGGATGAACTCGAGAGCGACGTAGCCGACACCGACGAGGCCGACGATGCTGCCGGCAATGATGCGGAGGATGTGGTCGTGGAGGAGGATCGAGCCGACAAAAATGTAGACTGCGGGGACGGGGGCAAACGACCGGTCAGCGAGTGCTCCTCTTTGGCTAACGTGGTCCCACAACACCAGACGTGACGCGCTGGCGAGATGTTTGAGGAGGTAAGTCGTGGAAGGTTCAAACTCACAGATACCCCGACCGAGGAAGGAGAACAGGAACGACGCGTAGCGCGAGACCTGAGGCGGGATCTGGAACTCGAGAAGAGCAACAGCCAGACCAAAGATGATCACGTAGATGCCAATGATCAGGGATTGGCTGTGGCAGCGACGTCGACAAGGTTAGCCTCAATCCATGTGGTTCCGCAGTGCCGAGGTAGCTGGGCATCCGGCTGCGCAGCTCACTGCCGAGCCTACATCCATAGCAGCCACGCAGCAGTCATCAAACAAAGCACAACACTAGCGGTAGGACCGCTCGCCCTGTGCTATATGCGATGTAGGATGTGGCAAAGGGGGGCTGCTGTCGCAAATACGAGTTGGAGGTCTACACGTACAAGCCAAAGGGGAAGAATTGCGAAATGCCACCAAGGACCATGACCACGCCCACGGCGAGATTGACAAGGCGACTATAGAGTAGAAGACATCATAGTTAGCACTCCATTGGCTACATTAAAGACGCGCGCAACCCCTGATGCGCCGCGCACCGGAGAAGGCGCTTCGAGCTCGTTCTTACAAGGAATCAGAGAAGTCCATCTTGGGCGATTGTTGTTGTGGTAATGTTTGATCTGACGGAGGCAGCGGAAGAGAGACCAGGAAAAGGACGCTGGGCTCCAAGTAGTCGTATTGCGACAAGTGGTTGGACAAGCAGGCAGCAGTGTATTGAAATCGGGTGTGTGTGTGGAGGGCGAAATGCAAGATTGGCTGGAAGCTTGACAACAAGTCGGAAGAGCTATGCGATTACGTCGGGGGCTGGTTCAATTGTTGCGATTCCTGATGTGGGGCAGGCGGGTGGGCAGGCCCCTTGCTACTTACTGCCTGCTGTAGGTGCAGGCCAAAAGTCAAAGCACAGAAAGTGTGTACTAGAGGTCGGAGAATAGCCGTCACGATGATACACGCCCACTTATCTAGAACTCCATCCGAGCATTATTGAGACACAATGCCATGAGAGCATCAGGTTCACTTCGTTGATGTATGGTTTCATTAGCAATTGGGCGGGCCGCATGAGAGCCTATCTTCAGCTCTACAATGCTGCTATATGTCTAATCGTCCAGCCCAGATCTGCAAACCAAAACCGTCGTCTTCACACAAAACGCTGGGTCACATTTCTGTTGTATCGTTTACAAGAAGTAGTCCGGCGTGCCTGCAGATGCTTGTTAGTCTCCCTAGTGAGTTGAGCTTCAGAGGGGCCACTACTTACGTCTCGAGACCATCGGCTCACCCGCCCGCGGGCATGGGTCGAATTGTAAGCTGCGTGGTAGAGCATCAGTGAGCGTGCGCTACGAATCCAGGAATTCCAGCCTGGGTGTCAGGGTGGTACTTACAAGGTGTACTTCAGGTGCTCATCGATTTCCATGATCGCAGCCTGGTTACCGCATCTGTAGCAGTAGTTGGGAGCTGGGCGCAGGGGTTAGCAAGATACTAGCACGCTAGAAAGAGTATCTGGGAACGAACCTGAGAAAATGGTCACAACATTCCTATCTTGGGACCAGTTGTAACCCTCCATCACCAGCTGATGCGCCCTGGCAATCAGCGTCAAGCCGTTGTTATGGTTGAATGCTTCACTGATGTCCTGGCCGAATGTGTAACCCGCACCACGGGGGGAGATTCCCCATCCACAGCGGTCATCTGGGTCAGACCACAACAGGTCGCACATCGGGCCCTCATGAGGAACCTCCTGAATCCGGTCAAGGGCTCTGATGTTGTCGAGTGTGTCGATGCTGGGAGAAAGACCACCGTGAAGACAGAAGATCTGGTTGTCAATCAGAGCAGTCAAGGGCAGGTAGTCGAAGAGGTCGGTGAAGTATTTCCACACGTTGGCATTGCCATACTTGCGCAGGCATTCGTCGTAGAAACCATACACCTGTGTGATCTGGCGCGACTCGTGGTTGCCACGGAGGATTGTGATGCGTTGGGGGTATCGAATCTTGAGAGCGACCAGGAGCGTAACAGTCTCGACTGAGTAGTACCCACGATCAACGTAGTCACCTATTTGTTTTAATCAGCCTCATGTACAGTGCAACCGACGCACAACTTCAAAACAATTGATGTCGCACGAGGGCGTCCTAAGCTCGGGGGCATACCCATGAAGAGATAGTTTGTGTCCGGATTCGGCCCACCGATCTTGAAGAGCTCCATCAAGTCATGGAATTGACCGTGAATGTCACCACACACGGTGACAGGACATTTCTGTAAATTCGTTAGCAAGGCAATCCGATGTGGTCTTCCTAGGAAGATCTGTGACTTACTACTGGCTGCACGTTAGACTCCTCCTGAAGGACTTCCCGTGCCTGTATTCATACATTATGTCAACATGGTTCGGCTGGTCCATAGATTATTAAAACATTGAATAAGTCATGTGGGGTATCGCGAAGCTCAGGCCCGTAGTCGCTGTAGGTGATCATCCGGTACCCAGGCTCGCCCACTTCCAGGTGATGCACATGTAGGAGGAAGAGCAGATGGTTGCCAGACACAAAACATAATGAAGATTTTAGTAGCGCAATCGTTTCGCGTCGTACCTTTTCGCAAAGTCGCTGCACATCAGCCTCACTGAGCTGCTTGCAGTTCATAAGGCTTTCAATCCAGCCGTCAAGAGTGCCGACAGTGGCTGGCTCGGCGCTTGGGGCTGGCGCAAGGTCGGTCGGGACTCGTCCAACGTCCTCCATGTTCGTGTCCATACTTGTGAAGGATGATACGTGCTAGTTGCGACGATAGCTGGAACCCCAAGGCTGCTAAGAGCTTGGCGTGTCCCGCAAAAGACTCGTCGTATTGATTGCCCTGGGCGCGAGGGAGGTCTTCGTGGCCGAATATATCTCGAAACTGTATATCCTAAGGCGGGGCAGTTAGACGGGTCCGTATGAATCGTCGTGTTGTCGAGGGCAATCGCAAGGATATTGACAGAACTGAACAGGGAATTGTTCTGCGATAGTTTCGCGTAGGTTTGTTGTCGTGACATGAGCTGAAACATACAAATAGGTCCGGCAGAAGCAAAACGCGAGGTGGGCAACGCACGCGGTCAATCGAAAAGGGTCGTCAGGGCGTGCCGCAGTCGGCAGCGGTTCGCGGGTTGGTGAAGTTGGTCCCGGCAGTATTCCAGCGCCTCTTAAACTGGGACAGAATAGAGCGCCGTTATCGCACAGGGTCGAGGTGGGTGCAGGCGCTGAATTGTCGTGCTTGTTGGGAGATGAAGGCGCAGGCGGCGATGATGATGTGTCTGGGGGGTGAAGCGGTGGTGGGCAGCCAGGCCAGACTGTGTGGCAGGTGGGGCGGGGGGCGATCTAATCTTGGGCTCGAGCTCTTCAGCTGCCGCGGGCGCCCTCTCCGGCTACTGCTGCTGCTGGAGCTTGGATGCAGCTCCCTGCCTGCAATGCACGCAGGCAACGCCCCACGAACCTGCTGAGGAATATGCAACTTGTTGCCAATAATTGATCACACCGAGGAGATACTGTAGTAGCCTTAGACGCCCTTCCAAAGGCATTCAATTCCAGAATTATTGCCGGGCATATATTAGTCGACACAGCAAGACTGTCATGCAGTCCATGTCTATTAGGAGTACACAACCGCACGTGCTGCCGCATGTGCGCACGAGCAATAAGCACATGCAGGCCTATTCACTTGTGACCGAGGACTGGAATTTCAAAGTTTCACATCACTCGCTCTACGCTACGAGCCCAAGACCTATGGCACTCCCAGACCCAGCGACTTCAGTAATTTCCTTGCCGACAAGGCCAGTAAAGTCAAGGTGCACATCCTCGAGCATCTTTGCGTGCGTTTTTGCCCGTGTCATGCATTGTTCCCAGACCGCACCGTCGCGGTCAGTGCTGCTCAGCTGCCGGCTCAAGATCACGTTGAAAGCGTCCACCTCTTCTTTTGCCCATTTGACGCATGCGCTCATCATGGCCTGTGGGAAGCATGACTGAAAGCACGCAACCGTATTGCGAATAATGCTAAAGTATGCGAATGACACCTGCCAGATGTAGACGTGTAAATCGCCCTGAAAAATGCATTGCCTGGGAGGTCGCCGTCAGCCAAGGGCCCTCGATGTGACAGGCTCTTTGTTGTATCATGACATACCTGGATCGTTTTTGTATCAGGGCACTCCTCGCCTCCAGATACGACTCTCTCGCGCGATCCTCAAATCCTAACCTGCTAAGCCAGTCGACGTTTCGCTTTGTCTTGCTACGCTCTCCATGGGTTTCAACTAATTCGCGTATGATGAGCCCGCCAAGTTTCGAGCAACGCTCCTGCACTTTGAAGTTGATGAAGTCCTGTGCGATAACATTGTTCTTCAAGCCACGTGCCAGTGTTTTGAGCTTGTCAACACGGTCGACTGCCAAGTCGAATCGCTGTAGCGCGATATCGATGTCAAGTTCGTCCATTTCGCCTTCGACCCATCGCAAGTTTTGCTGCTTGCCGTCGACTTCGATCAGCATGTCTTTGATGTCTGAGAGCGTCTCTAAAAGCTCGGTCTTCTGAAGTAGTCCAGGGTCCCTCGACGCAAAGTAGTTGATAGTCTCCTTGGCTTTGTTGTTGGCTTCCATCTCAGATTGCAGCCCTTTACGCAGCTCTTCGACTGCCTTCCGTATGTTGAGCATCAACTTTCCCTTTTCAGAGTCTTCGGGTTTTTCTGTTCGGTAGATGAATGATTCTTGACCAACACCACGGACCATAATAGCATCCGCAAGCTTATTTCTGCCGTTATAGTTCTCATGGGCACCAGCCATGTCGACAATCTCGATGTCGAGAAGTGGCCAGCACCTGTCGGCAACGAGCTTCATCATTGGGCCCCTAGCGTCATTTGGCGCATCCACCTTACGCTTCTTACGTGAAGCAACCAGCAAGTGATCGTTCAGAAGCACAAGCTGCATGGAGCGTCTCGACTTGTATGTGGCATTGTCAAGCTCAATCCAGGCGCCAGCATCTTGAACCACGTGCCGACCCATGGTGCTGGGAAGGAACTTCTGGGATCCTTCAACTTTCTTGTACAATGCTTGCATCTGCGAGTTCCACAGAGCGGTTCTGTCGGCGACGGAGCTGCGCTTATCCCTCTTGCTGAGCCCTGATGGAAAGTCGCCGTTGGAAGAATCGTTTGAATTGCCCGAAGCCGCCATCAATGCTGCAGTGTTTGATTTGAGCTCTTCAAACACATTTTTTAGAGATCGCATCTCAGCCCGCAACTTTTCGGCCTCCTTGCTGACCTTGATGAATTGGGTCCGGTTCTGAAGTACATTCTGTTGCAACTCAGATGACGCCTTCGCTTTCGTTTTCTGGAGCTCTGCCTCGAAAACCCGTATAGCCTCTTCGTCCGCTTCACTGAGGATATCGGCCACGTACTGCTCCACCGCCAAGCGAGGATCGCCAAGAGCAGCTTTATCGACGACAGGCACAACGCTCCCTTCTGCGCCCCTTCCTCGCGACGGCGGAGGTCTGGAAACTGGCTGCGGTTGTTCGTATTTCGAGGCGTCGAAGGTGGGCATAGGCGGTGGTGCAGACGCATCGTAGTTCTCTGGGAGGTTGTTGAACCGTGTTGAGTAGCGTCTCTTGACAAGATCACCAGTCTAAGAGTAGTCCACCTGTCAGCATTCAGACGTGCTTCTCAAGATATCTGAGCCTCCGACTCACTCGACTATTGCCGGATGGAGGCGGTCGTGGTCGTGCAGGGGGCGGCCCAGAACCAGGGACGGGAGCAGGACCACCTGGCCTTCCCCCAGCACTGGGTTTTATCGCTACTTCACTGCCATTCTGTGGTATGGGAGCTGATATTTGTTGTGGTGCGCTGATCTTCAGACGGTCACGCCGCTTGTTGCCGCTGCGCAGCGACAACAGTCGCCGCTCCTCAGGCATGATGAGGTCCGCTCACGATTGCGACGCGGGGGCAGCGCTGTATTGGCGGGTCGTCCGCAGGCGGTAATTGTTGCTGTTGTACTCCGAAGCCTGATCTCAATCGTTGAACTGTCAATCTGACATGGTTATGAGGACTTCGCGGGTCATACTCGAGAGTGGGTGCCCGTGCCAGCTTCAAAACATGAAACACATGGTCATCGTTGTTGTCGAGAGCCCATGGACAGCTGTCTTAGCGTCCGCGATCCTACCTCGCAGTATGAGACCCTGGCAGCTATCAAGGAGGAGAGTTCCCGTACAGTGTCAAAACAGTCTATCGGACACATTCGTACGGTTTCCGTCAGTCCACACAGCTCCTCTTGGGCGGCCGTCGGGTCTGCAGATTCAGATCTTGCGGGCATCGATTGGCTTGCGAGTGCTCAACTGCTGCGTCCACGAGGATTCCTCTACCCACCACCACCAGCTCGAGCCTGACGATTGTTAGTATTGGAGCGTTGAGCACAGAAAAGGCTGCCACAGCTACTCCGCCATTGTCGAGATCGCTGCCCCCATCGTGCCCCTGCATGCTCAGCTGCATCACAGCTCTAAAAGCCCCTCTCCCGGCTCCGTCGTCATCATCGCGACTAGCATCAATTTTTCCCACTCAGGCAACGCAAGCCCGCAACCAACTTCCAACGCCCGCACCCTACCGGGCTGTGATCTTCGAGACCTTCACCATCTTGCCCTGCCCCGGTGCGCATCAAATACAGCTTCATAATGGTCAACACTAGCACCGTAGCGACGATATCGGTCGCAACCGCCGTCACTGGCGTCTTCGGTACGTTGCGGTCCGCCGCGATGCCCTCCGAACCACTCATAGCTCCAAATCAAGCCAATAGCTTCGCTGCCTCCACTGCAAACACCTACTAACTCTTGTTCCCTCCCCCGTCACTACAGCTTACGCTGTCTACTTCGACTATCAGCGCCGTGCCAACCCAGAGTTCCGCAAGACCCTGCGCCGCGAGTCCAGGCGGCAAGCCCGCGCCGAGAAGGACCAGGCCCAAGCCGCCAACAAGCAGAAGTCTCAGCAGGTCCACGCTGTCATCGACGAGGCTCTCGAGGAGGGCTTCCCTACAGGTGTCAACGAGAAGGAGCAGTTCTTTATGGAGCACGTACAACAGGGCGAGCTGCTGGCGTCTGATCGTAAGTCGTTCCTCGGCTGCTGCAGAACCAAAGAACCTTTCGCGCGACTTCATAGGCCGACTGCCGAGAAAATCTTGCTTGTTGTGTTACGTACTAATTCTGATCTCCAATGCAGCTGCGAACACGACAGAAGCCGCTCTTGCCTTCTATAAGGCTCTCAAGGTCTACCCAACCCCTGGTGATCTTATCAGTATTTACGACAAGACCGTTGACAAGGTTCGTACTTTTTCCATGATTTTTAACTATACATTGTGGTACTGATTCCATTCTTAGCGTGTGCTTGACATCCTCGCCGAGATGATCGCCTACGACAAGACTCTGGACCTCAGTGGTCAGCAGATGCCCGCCGGCATTAACCTTGCCGACCTGCAGAACCCTGGTCTCGACTAGAGTGTCTAGAGCACTCCTCGCGGCTGCGCGGAGAATCCCACGAACCTAGCCGTAAATGCAACAGGAAAGGCATATCCAGAAGTACTTGAGATGAGTCCCAGGTGGACTTGATGCTAATGGTGGAGAGCGGGGATCTGGATACATCACGAGCGAAAGCACGGGGGATATATGCTACCGGGAAATTCCCGAGCAGTTCAGCCAGATAAGGTTGAAGTAAGGATGGTGTATGATATTGTGCTCCTGTGTAACAATGGTCGGATAGGGATGTACGCATAGAACTGGGCAAGAGAGGCTCATACATGAACCCGTGTACATATACCTGTGAAAGAACGAAAAGGGCAGAGGCCTATCACGATGATGAAACATAGAAAAAGTCAAGCCACGGAAAGAAATCATGAACAGAACCTTGCCACCCGATCACTTCCACAGATGTGAAAAGTGTCTGAACGTGGCACCAAGCATTAATAATGTGCTACTGAAGTTGCAAGTTCAAGCTACAATCTTCCTACCCTTCCTATCCACACGCTCGTCTCTAGGATCAAACCCACCATTCCCCCAAGTCGCCCACTCAGGCGTAGCCTCACCCATATAATCCTCCGGGGTCCAATCGCCATCAGCACCACGCTCCTCAAGCAATTCAAAAAACCGTTGGTAGTCGATCCTGGTGTGCCACTTCCCATCGACGTTGAACCGGTCACTAGCAATTAGCACACAGCAACTATGCGCATGCTCGGCAGCGATGCCATAACCCAGCCCGCGAGCCTGGAGCTTGGCGGTCAGTGCCTCGACAAACTCAGTGACCTCTTCGTAGAAGGGGACGTTGGCCATGCTCAGCCCAGCGCCGGCGCTCGTGGAGGTACCGCAGTACGTAACGCCCTTGATCTCTACAAAGCATGGCAACCCGCGCTCAACAAGGTCCGCGTACCCTTCGACCTCATCGTCGATGTTGAAGCCCTTGACGAGGGTGAGGCGGAACACTGTGCGCTGCTTGAAGCGCTTCTCACGCAGAATGTCTAAACAGCGCTGGAAACGCTCCCAGAAGTCGCGGTGCAAGGGCCGATCGATCTTTCGTAGGGACTCTTTGTTGCTGGCGTCGATAGAGACGTAGAGCTGCGTCACAGCTTTGAGTGCCGCGAGCTGGTCTGGATGCTGGGCATTGCAGACAAGGAAAGAGGATATCCGCTCCGCATGCAGCATGGATAGGAACTCGTTGATGTATGGATAGAAAATAGGCTCGCCGACGAGGCTGAGCGCGCAGTGTCTCATGCGCATAGCTTCGGCGAAGCGCTCGGCTCGCACACCGGGGACGCCGCGCATCATCTTGATCTTTTGGTAGTGGCCGGCCTTGACGCCGTCGAAAATAAGCTCGGGGGGGTCGACTTTCCAGCGCCAGGTTGTTCCGACAGGGTTTGTGCCGTGTCGCCAGCAGAAGACACACTTATTTGAGCATGATAGAGACGGCGTCGTCTCCATGCACTGGTGTGAGTTGATGCCGTAGAAGGAGTACTTGTAGCACGAGCCGCGACCACGGAGCGCAGATTTTGTCCAACGACAGATCTTAACACCCGAATGGGAGCCGACTATGCTGTAACCTTGTTTCGTGAGAGATTTGTAGGTTGGTGAGTCTTTGGATACCATCTCTTTGATGGCTGGTGGCGCTTTGCCTGTGGATGGCTTGTATGTGGTGAAGTCGACGGCGAGTGGTGCGCGGCCGTTTGCGTTCGCATCGTTGCGACTTGATTTCATGATTCTTCCCAGGTCTTCTACATCCTCGATACTACTTCCTTCTTTGCGCTTCGTCGTTTTTAACGGGACTGATCCGTCTTCAAAGACCACTTCTCCGTCATCTTCCTCAAAATATTCCTCGTCATCACTTTCGATTGCATCGCCACTGCCGGGAACTCCTTCTCCAAGGCTCCCTGTGCGCGCGACAAGGCTCAAGACACCCTTTATACCATCTGCCCACTCTCCAAGTCGGTCCTGAAAATCCGTTTTGGCATCAGCCATGCCGACTGGGTAGGCCCGCTTCCGACCAGTCAGCTTGGCCATCCACTTGTCTACCTCTTTGGCCTGGAAACAGAAGCCCTCATCCTCGGTAGGCCACCCTTCGCGGTCGCCAATACCAAACACAGAGTACCCGAGGAGATCTGCCAAAGGGGCGGTGTCAATCCTGAAGTCATTGTGTGTCTCCTTAAGGTGCTCGATAAATGTGTCGTTGATCGTATCGATGTTATAGCTCGGCAGAAGGAAGAGGTAGAAGTAATTCGCGGGCTGCTGGTCGTCGCCGGCCGATTTTGGCGTGCTGATAAAGTACTCGTCGTAGTCAACCTCTGCCAGGTTGAGCAGCTCAGGCTTCAGAAATGTTGCTTGAGTATCTGTTTGTATCGCTACCAGCAGCTGCTCAAACATCTCAATGAAAGAGCCAGCCCTCTTCTCAGTTCCAGCCGTCAAGGATGAATAGAAAACGAGGACTTTCGTTGGCTGCGAAGTGCCGGCCGGCACTGGCGGTTTCTGCCTAGCATTATTTTTGGGGGCCTCGCCCTTGATGCGCCGTGGTTCTTTTGTCGTTTCTTTAACTCTGGTCACTGGTGCTAGTGTATCGCTACGATTCGCCGTGATGTCCTGCCTCTTGGTTTCTGACCTACTGTCGACTGAGAGTGGTGTTGATGTGTCCGTTTTCGAAACGTCGTGCTC
This sequence comes from Microdochium paspali, assembly GCA_031142775.1. NCBI lineage: Eukaryota > Fungi > Ascomycota > Sordariomycetes > Xylariales > Microdochiaceae > Microdochium > Microdochium paspali. Next base: position 984,825 of record JAVBIV010000007.1, read on the forward strand.
GACCTTGTTTGCGACGAGAAGCCATACAATACAAGCCAGGCCAGTCGCTAAGACGAGGCCATAAGCTCGGTGCTGATGCCACACCTCAACGAGACCTACTACTGTCAGCACAAATCGCCAATTCTTCGTATCAGGCTCGCTAAATAGACTCACCCGATGCGCCTGATCCTGCAGGGCCTGCCATTTTTCCGATTATAGCTAGCAGGCAATGTATTGCTTGCAAGATGGGAAGGGCGAGAAACCATCGACAAAAAAGTTGGGTGGGGCAATCGCATGTGAGGGACACGCAGGATGGGGATTAGAGGGGCAAAAATTTGGGGTTGCAGGCCTGGGGTCCTGTGTGCCTGCAGGATGTCCAGGGTAGGCTAGTGGAAACAACTTACACGGACAGTCTTAGCAGGCTGGCCTGAGAGAAAGCAGACGACATGAACACCACTTACTGAAATTATGAGGGGTATCTTTTAGAGAAGCAAAATGAAGGCCGAGGAGCTGATCCACATTGAGCGAAGACAATGGCCAATTTCTGACCAAACACATCTCTCATGAACCAGATCAACAAAATGAGGAAAGCGAAACAAAGGATTCAAGGCAGTATCGTTGTGAAGAAAATGCTCATGTGAGGAATGTATCTTTCCGTTGCCAGATTGTCTCTATGTCCCACCCCCAACGCGATCAAAAGTCCTTTGTGAAATTTGCTTATGTTGTCTTTCACGGTCTGAATTGTCGCGTGCTACCGTCAATCACCGCCTTCAAGTATCTTCCTGACGTCTTTCAAGGACGCCTGTTTGTTCTGGCCCGTTGTGGGCTTATCCCGGAATGCCTTGCCGATGAGTTGTCTCTTCTCGGCCTGGATACCAAGAACACGCTCCTCGATCGAGCCCTTTACAATCAGTCGCCAGATACGTACCTCGCGGGCCTGGCCGAGGCGATGGACGCGGGCTACAGCCTGATCCTCCGTCGCGGGTGCCCACCCTGTCAAAGTTGCCGCGTTAGTTGAATACCATCCTCGGTAAGGGGGTGTTATATAAAAGGGGGCTTACAGCTATCAGCAAGAATAACACTGTCTGCAGCGACCAAGTTGAGCCCGACACTACATACACTGAGACTGGCCAGCAAGATCCTGCTTTCCGGGTCCTCATTCAACGAGGCGACCGCTGCGTCACGCTTCTCGGTCGTCATCGTTCCGTCAATTCGACTGAAGCGAAAGTTATTGGCTCGGAGAGTGTGCTCGATAATGTTCAAGAACGAAGTCCACTGCGAGAAAATGACGACTTTCGACTTTGGATCCTTGAGCGTGATTTGTAACAACTTCTTGATCGCCTCCGTTTTTGAGCTTTCTGTCTCGGCATCGAAAGTGCTCTCTTTTGTGACATCGGGATCCTTGAAGCTAGGGTCGAAGTCGACGACAAGGTCTGGTGTAAGATCCGTTCGGCACATAGGACATGATGGCTTCACCGTGATTGCTTGCGTGATACATTTCTTGCAGAAGATATGCTTGCAGGCAGTGATGACGGGGCCCATGTTCTCTGGCGTGTCGATCGTGTCGTAGCAAACAGTGCATTCCTCTGCGTCGTCCACTGCGGCGTGCAGGGCGGTCTGTAGGATCTTGAGATTCTCTGGATTGAATTGCACGACATTTTGGTCGTCGAGTAGGCTCAAAATGTCCTTGACACGGTCTCGACAAAGAGTCCAGTGGTTGCATAGCTGCCTCAAACGCAGAAGCCTCTCCAGGACATTTGCAAACCTCATCTTCTGCCCATGCTGTGACCTTGCCTCGTACTCTTGTAATGCGCCCTTCGCCTGTGACAACATTGCATCGTACCTGACTTTCTCATCCTTGTTGAACTCCACATCGAAGATGTGCTCTGTCTTCTCCGGCAGCTTGAGGTCGACAAAGCTCATGTGCTTCAGTCTGCGCAGACACAGATCACGACTCAGCGCTTGTAGGAGACTCTCGGCCTTGCGGTACTCTTGCGAGCTATCGTTTCCCCCGAGTTCGCTTTCGATTGGCCTGCCAATGATTGTATTGAATAACATTGGGTCCTCGATACCTCCACTAATGTGCAGAAAGCGAAGAAGGGACTGGAAATCCTTCAATTTGTTTACAATCGGTGTCCCGGTAAGGACCCAGCGCGACTTTGCCTTTAGTCCGTAGGCCGCTTTGGCACATGTCGTGGTTGGTGTACGGATAATGTGACCCTCATCTAGCACCACCCGCCGCCACTCGAGGGAGAACAACCCATCGTTGCGGCCAGACTTGAAGTCCGAGGCCAGCTTTCCATAGCTTGAGATGACGATATCGTGGTTGCGAAAGTCTTTCGCAGAATGGCTGCCACCTCTGTGATACCGCAATATACGAGGAGTGTGGTCGGGGTGGACGTGCTTGAAGACCTGCTCCTCCCAATTACTCATGACGCCCTTGGGTGCTAAGATCAGTGTTGGCCCGTGCTGGGTGCCTTGCGACATGATCAAGCTGATGATCTGGATGGTCTTGCCGAGACCCATGTCGTCAGACAAGATACCGCCTGATAGCAGAGCAGGTCTTTCTGTCAGGGTAAAGCCTGTCGCTAGGTTCAGGAAATGTCCACGTTTGTCGCGCTTCCACAATTGTATAATGTCGTCTGACTTGGGAGCTGGAAGCTGAGGGTCCTCCTTCGCAGTCATCCATGCCAACCCCTGGTGGCCGAGTTAATACGATGAATTTGGCAGATATGTTGCATATGACTTACTTGAAGTTGATATGGTAGTAATTTGGAATGGATCGCTGCGGGCTGCTCTGCCTTGGGAAGTTTTGAAAGCGCCTCCTCGTCCATGGCAAAAGTCTTGAGCAGATCAGATTCAGTGCGGGCGTCCAGAGCCTGGGTTCTGTCCAGCAGATCTTGCAGAGACTCTTCATGTTCCTGCTGAGCCACCGTATCGGTAGTGCTGCTCTTCATCCCAAGCTGCGAAGCCTTCTTCATAGCCTCAGCGTGCTTTCTTGTGTTCTTCATATCCGTCGCCTTCAAGATCTTGTCAGCTTTAAGCTTGTCCTCTAGTTTAAGCCTTGCGGCCGAATCACTCGTGCCATAAACATAGAGACGTATCGGACACTCGAAAGCGCCCTTTTCACCAGTAAGAACACCTTCAAGTACGATCTCATTCTTGTCGATGTAAGGTGCCAGCTTCGCAACAAGCGTGCGTGGTAAGTGCCCAATCTGACGACACATGACATTATCGATGCGAATTGCGTTTGGGTCGTACTGGTTATTCACATCGCGACGACACAATATCATCTCTCCTGGCGTCACAACTCCGTTGTAGTATCTCACACCCACGATCTTGCCCTCAAACGAGCCGTACAGCTCCAGTTGAGGCGTGTTGCTGTCATCTGCCTGCGTGAGAGACAGCTCAAACCCATCATCGTCGTCATCGACTGCGGGTCTGCCAAACGATGAAGGACTGCCATGGAACTGAGGTACGACCTGGCTTGAATGGCGATTTGATGTGTCGTGTTTTGCGTACTTGGGTCGCGGTGACTCGGAACCCGTTAGGTCAATAACCTCGGCCGAGCGCTTTGACCTAACCATTGCGACGCCGTTGTGGATGCGATGGCGTTGACGAGCTTGTGTTCAATATCTCGAAAGGCTTAACATGCAGGCATCAATGCTTTCCTGCTGGAATGGTGTCTTTTGTGCTTGAGGTGCAAGCTAAGCAAACAGAGTATCGTTGTTTTTCCTTTGGCAAGGCCAACTGGGATCATTTCAAAGCCCCTAAAACTGGCGAGAAATTGGCTTCAACGAATTCATCAGTGACGTTGGCTGCGAAATTGGAAAAAGCAAACGCGACCTTCGAAACGCGTGGAACGACTCCGGCCCGGGTGGGCACGTGCTTCCGTTGTGCCTCTCCACGACTTTCAAAACAACAGGCACTGCCGATCACTGAGGAAGATATACGTCATGCTCGATATGTCAGAATAATGGACCATGGCGCCCTTGCAAGGTTAACAAGGCCTGATCACAGTGTGCGACCGAGTTCAGCAGACATCCCGGGCTCATTTGGGTCATCGGTCCAGTGGCCAAGATCGTGAACGTCTTTCACCACCACACGGGATGCACCTTGCTTTCCTCGTAATTAAAGGCTATCACTACCAGTATCAGAGGCGTTGATCGTGCGATTCATGGTGGCTAATGAGTAGTAATTTAGTATGCAGTGATTTGCAAAAACGATGCACCGTAACCACTCTGCCAATAACCCCCAAAGGATATAGCAGAGCGCCGCATGGCGTTTCTAGCACCTTGCACAAACCATCATAAGGCTTAGGGTTTGCACTTCTCTATGCGTAAAGCCCATTTTGGAATTGACGTCGAGGCTCTGTGCGCTACGTACTGCACGGGAATCTGCTATCGCGAGATCCGCCATCCTCGTCCTCGGGTTTTACCACCATAGCAAAGTTGGGTGCTTGCAGGCGCTTGGTCCCAGACATCCTGATGCGGACAACTCGATGACAATGAGCTATTGGTGGCGCAACGGTCGAGATTTGTGGGTGCAGGCCACCCAACTCCGGCGCGGCTGTCGTGATGTTGTCGCTGCCGGCTCATCGTAAATGGCGGCATGGCGAGGTGCGGTAGTCGGTGCCCCGACAGCCTGGTGAGATGTCAGTCCTCAAAAGTGGCGCACTTCAGGCGGTCTGCAGGGTGGAGACACACCACTTTTTATACCTGCCAAAATTGCTGGCCGGGTCAAGCGATTGCGTGCTCGACGCTAGTGGGGCTTTCTGATGGTGTGATGGAGGGTGTGCAGCTTCATAAGTCCCAGGCACCCCAGACAGCGGTTCAACATGGAAGCGGACGACATCTGTTCGACGACATGCCTTGATCACGGTTTCCTTTGGTTCATTGTTTGAGCTGAAGGTAAACATCTACTCATGACTACACGGAAACGAAGACACACGCCTCACCAAAGCCACTGGATCCAACATGAAGGAGAGTTTAGACGATGCTCATATCCCTCGCCTAGCATCAAACAACCAGGGACACACAAAACGACATGCCTTGGTCACAAGATCTCTGGTTCATCACTTGGGCTAAAGAAGAAGTTCTATTCATGAGAATATATACAGGCAACGAGCCACCGGGCGTCAAAACCGCTAGACGCAACATCGACAAGAGTTCCAACGATGTTTCTGTATCTCGCTCAGCACCGAACAACAAGGAAACAGCGAAATGGTACACGGCTCCAGGATATGGGTTGTCATAAACAGGCAACACATCAGACGAACGACACAGCAACATTAGTCCTGCTCCAGCTTCTCGCCAAACGCTGAGTAATTCCCACACTTGGCGATATGAGTTTTTGATCCTGTCGAGCTATCGAAAACATTACAGCCATTCTTGGCCACATGTGGAGGGGTGTACACTATTCGACAAAATCAGCATGAGAACGACGCCATACACACCATCGCCTTCACGATGGTTATCAATATCGACTTACGATGTAATGAGACGGCATAGTCTGTGCCTTGGTTTGACACACGGTGCAAGCCGAGCTCGTCGGCCATGTATGCCACTTGGTTCTTGGAGTGCACATTTTCCGACTTGACTTGCATGGGCTTCTCCTCATCTCCATCAGGGAAATCATATCTTGTTTCAGTCAGGTCACCGTGGAGGATCTTCATAATGCAGTGAGCATTGCCGTGGTCGTGGATCGCACTACCCTTGCCGGGTGTCCATACAAGGACAAGCTGTTGATGGGGCATGGATGTGGTCAGCCAAAGTCGATCTCAAGTCGAAGGTCGATATTCGTTTGACGATAAGATCAAGGGGCACAAGTCAACATACCAGATTCGCCTTGCCGTTGCCTTCGTCCACCAGGTTTCTCGTATACGGCATGTCCGGATCCGACATGGCAAACTTCCGCCACTCATCGACATCAGACGAATACCGTTCCATGAGGAGAGTTAGATCTTCGACGTCGACATCTGCAGAGTCGATTCCGGACGACGGGCCAAGGACATCCTTGATGTCTGCTACTAGTCTCTCAAAGCTATTCATGGTGGATGGTGGATGATGGTTGGTGCAAGATAAGATGTTTAACGATGTTGTGTGGGTAGAAGATAGGTGTCAGGAAGTGGATAATGGTAAGTTGGTTGTGGTTGTTGGTTGCTAAATACCGCAGGTTCTGAGGCTGTCGCCGGCTCTTGAGGAAAACTGTCAAGTTCAGATGGTTCGATGCAGCAACCGAACAAGCGGGGGCGCCGGCATCTCTTCTTGAATGGCGGTGTCGCCCTCCTGAACGGGGACCAGCGAGCCAAGCCAAGGAACGACCACTCGGCCGCCTCCGCTGCCTCGTGCTTCATCACAGTCAGCCAGGTCTCTGTCCCGCAGCACGTTTTCGCCGGATGTAGTGTGCCATTGTGCGTCACACGCCCATCCCAATTTAGTCTCGCTCAGAGGTCTGTGGTCCGGCATGCTTTTCAACCATTGGACGGGAGGGGTGCCGATGCAGGCCTTTGCGCACGATATGTGGGTTTGCCCGCTTATCATCCAAGGGTCAGATACCTCCTCAACGAGCTCGGATCGGCAGGTGCAGATACCAAAAGATGACGAAAACTGTCGCGGAAAAGACGTCGCAAAAAACGGCATTTGCTCTGAGAGCAATAGTTCACTGACGGAGTGACAGCAAAACGACAAACCGAATGTTTCCGGGGATCGATGCTTGGTTGGCTTCGACAATAATGGTCACCGAAACTCTGGGACAGATAAATTGGTTTGCGCCGAGTGGGGCGACGAGGTCGGAGGGGGCTGGCGCTAGAGCAATAACGGCTCACACTCTCGTAAGAGTATCTCCACGACATGCGCAAACTCTGTTTGTCCGGCTGCGCCATACTTGTTTCCTTGACGAAATCGACGGGATCTTGGTCGCACGGGTGCTGCGTAACCCCTTCTGATGGACCACGTCTGGCCTCGGGAGTCGGCAATTGCGCTGGCAAGTCACCTTTGGGGTCTACACTTGGGACTTGAATATCAAAACAGACGGCCTCCATTGTGATTGAAACGTCTCGGCTTGTCTGGTCCTGCACGTAGCTGTCTGCGCCGACGTCGGGGGACAGTGCCTACTGCAACACTCCTAGCTGGGACAAGCAGTGGGTCCTCCTGGCCATGCCGCCAGATAACGAAGCGACTGCTCTCGTAAGTTCGGACAGGGGTCCAGGTCATGTGCTCTGAGCTTTGGAGCCTTGTAGGCCACCTCAGGGAAAAGTCACGATACGTAATTCTCAGGTAAGTTGTGCACAGGGCGTATTGCCGCCTCGACGTTTTGCATGTTATGTCGTAGTAAGACTGCGCAGGGATCAGCTGTGTTCTCGAAGCCATGTGGATATTGTCATATGTTCTAGAATCACGAGAGACACCATCCAAACACATTATCCGCTGTTTCAAAGAGCCTCTAAATGCGAAAGTCGTGATCAAGGGCTTGGTATATACTGTGCCACGTGAACTGACAAAGCAATGCGCATGTTGGACGCGAGACGTCAAGGGGCTCTTCCCCAGATCCAAGCCAAGGCACCGCCGAAACGCACGGACATGGCGTTCATGCTCCTCCTAGTGCTGATCCAGACTGGCGGGTAGATACGGACATCAGACAACAGCAAAGACTAACATCGTGGTCGTCCAGCCATGACTCTCAGTAACCATGGATCATCCATGCTTTCGTGCTCTCGTTGTTCTTGTCGTCTTCTCTATTCACATGGCGCAGCGACCACGTAAGCACTAGAAGAATGTGTCAAAGTTTGTTGTGTAAACTTGTGGTTTCACGTCTCTAGTGTCATTGTCATAAAAGATGGCGTGATTTCGCACAAGCTGCAAAGGACGTCTTGCTTTATAGACCATTCTGTCATCGACAAACGAACCTCTGTCGCATAGTTCTGAGGCTTACTACACTATGCGCTTCTTTTATATGACGTGGCCCGGCAGCCGCAGGTAATCTGCCCGAGCCGAGCCGCGACGAGGAAGCTCGGTGGTGATGGCTATTTGTGCAATTGCTTATTCGTATCGCACAATCCAAAGGGGACGGGGGGGGCATAAAGACCCGGCTTTGGTGTTAGAAATGATTCCGTGTCCTATGGTGAGGCGCGGGGAGTTGTAGTAAGCTCAATTGCGCAATTCTCTGGAGGGCGGAGCTTGCACCGGCTGTGTCGATACCGGGCGGTTGTCGGTCTACAAGTAAGGAAGTGTACGCGCAAGCTAGCAGTTTGGGCCTCTGGCCATGAGAGGGCACTTGCATCGAAGTTGCAAGTGGAAGAAGTTCTGTGGCTTCCTCTGGTACCTGGATTGCACCTCTCTCGCCTGAAGCGATGCCTGTGATATTGGCACAGGTGAGGTGATGGAAGTATTACAAGTTGCTATAGAGGCCTCAGTGTCAAGTGAGTTATGCCGTGTGCGAATTCTCGCATTTCGCAGGCTGCAGTATATTTTACTTCTGGCTTTTTTTTATCTCTTTTGATTGGGTAAAACAAAATCCAGGGACGAGACTTTCATTATTGTATTATTACAACTTGATCCCCATAAACTCACATCTGCCCAATCGCTGAAACTGGGTTGCCGCCGTGAGGCAATGTATAGCTCATGAATACATCTAGTCTGGTACTGCCCACGACCACTGATCAGGATTAGTACAAGATAATGTACTTTTCTTCGAGGTTCAGGGAAACCTCAGATTGGCTTGCAATTCCGTCATTTTAAAAACTGTAATTGTGACACCCGAGGTGCAGCTTTTCTGAATAGACTGCTGTCTGTATCGTGCTTTGGTATAGCGTAGTTTCAAAGACTGTATGCGTCAAGTATTATTAACACTTCCCCACGTCGTACCTTGGGAATTTATCAAGTACACGATGATGTTTTGCTGGGGGATTAACTAGCAAGATATTTAGTCAGGTCAATAGCAATCCGTCATTGGCCAGCGTGTGTATGCTGGAGATAAACTGTCAATCGAGGTCATATCGGCATACCGACAAGCTTAGTATTTTGTGGAAAGCTTTCTGAGGGGGCAGTGGTTCTGGCCAAGCACAGAAGAATAGCGAGATGGCCAAGAGCCTCAGTATCGAGAACCAATTGTGATGTCCAATGGCATTGAGAGGCTCTCCTGCACGGCGGCAAGTAGTCCACGGCGCTGCTAATGCAGAGGCCTCATTGGCAAGGAAGCTCAATTTCTATTGCTTCGTGTTTAGCCTTCAATTTGATCACCACCCGCCAGGATTGAACTTGTGGTACCCACGCGTCCCTAAAGACGTTATGAAGTAGAGAAATCTCTGGTGTGCTTAACCCATCACTCAGATGCTAGAGACGCACAGCAGTATTGCTTCAGCGTTCTGCACAAGGAAGCTATCGCATTGGAGCAGCTGGAGCAGTCTGTTGCAGTAGGACACCACGATTTGCCTTTTCAAAATACCTCGCCGTGACCATACCAAGAACTATTGAATACCCTCTGTGCCCAGTGCCGATGTTTAAACCGCGGCGAGTGCAGGTACCCCTCCAACTCACGCCTTGTGAGAAAAGGCTTCGAAGCTCAAGCTGCAGGGCTAGAAGATATTTCCAGGATTCGGGACAGGACTGGGGACTGCTCCGGAGCATCTGCTCAGATTGCTGTAGACAAAGCAGGGCGGCAGGGATTGTCGCCCAGCATGCCCGACCCATTGCAGCGATCGGCCCGGTGCAATCGGTCCATTTCTGAGCCGACAAGCAAGCACATGAACCACAAGCCACGATGCCTACGACACCAAGGCCGTGCAACACCCGCAAATCATCGCGTCGCCTCACCCCGCGCACACAGTAGACAGAAGGACCCTGCCAGTGATGCCCCGCGGCGATCTATTGCTTAGTTCTGAGGGAGCGAAGCGGTGCCCAGCCCGCCCTCAGTTGTGGCTGTGGTGTCGCCTGATGCTCGCATCTCGATCCGGGCGTGGGACGTTTCGCAAGTGTGGCACAGGGCTTGCAAGCCAAGACATCCAGCGGCCAGCCACCCCTCACCACCGCGGCAGGTAGATGACTGCATTGCACTGGGATGTGTGTCGCGGGCAACCAGGGTTTGTTCTTGATGGCCAACCTGCTCAATCAGACCAGACCAGGAAAGCTCTTGCGGCGTTGTGGCGGATTGAGTCGGAACGCAGTTCTGTAGTCTGCCTAGTTAGAACATGAGGCCAATACTGCCAGCCATCGTGGCTAAGGAACTGCATTGCCGGCGGGGACACGGCCGAGAATGACAATTAGTGATCTAGCTGCGCCCATCTCGCCTGTCAGGACCACTGGCGAGCCACTGGCGAGCCACTGAGGGTGCCTGCCGACGTCACTCGAGGCCACCCTCTTCCCCGCGGTTTGCTGCAGGCTGCCCAACTCGGCAGGCAGGGTGTCCTGAAGCCCACTGACCGGCACAGGGGGGTGTTGCATCCGGGTTGGCTCTCTCCTTCCTCCGTCTCCCCACCATCGTCATCGTCTGTGCTGGTGCTACTGCCCTACTTGCACCTTCCACCCAAGCTCGAGCTCCTAGGCCCAAAACAGGCCGTGTCACAAGTCTTAACGGTGCTCCAAGCCGCAGACCTTAAAACACTCGCGTCCCTTGCTGCCTGGGCTTCGTATCACTACGTCTTCACTACCCAAAAAGCAGCTTCTTTTTCTTCTGCTGCTGCTGCTGTTGCTTCGATATTGGCGAGCTCCTACAGCCCATCTTTCCAGGACTGCATCCCGTCGCCAGCCATGGAGCGCATTCACCACAGTGAGTCCATCTCCTTTCGTCTCGGTAGAGTACAAGGAAACATGTCTCAGTCAATAGAGAGACCAGCAATGCTTTGAGTCGTAGCTAACCACCCCTCTCACAATTAGTCAACCCGTTCGCGAAGCGTGACGAGCACAGCAAGAACACCGTCATCACATACAAGCTGCTCACCATTGTCACCTGGCTGCTCTCCATTGTCGTTTCCTTCGAGTACACAGTCAACGACCCTCAAGATGGCCCGTACCACCGCCGATCGATCTGGAGACAGAATGACCACTATCTCACGGCATTCCGCATGAACCACATCATTGCAACCATCTATTGGTAAGGCTGGCCCTGGTTCTATTCTTCAGAAGACAACCGCTAATAGTCGATACCAGGCTTGTCATGTTCATCCTCCAAGCCATCTACATCTCGCACCTCTTCTCCAATACCACCGGTCGTGTCAACGAGGCCTGCTCCGTCGGCAGCCACTTCATCGTCAACAACCTGCTTCACTTCGCCTGGGTCATGTTATTTGTGCGCTCATTCTTTGGCCTCTCCGAGTTCATCTTGATCCTGAACTTCGTCAACCTGACCTCGCTGTACTTTCGCCACCCCGGATATGCGCGCTTCATCCACACTCCTGTGGTCTCGGGCCCTCTCGCTTGGACTTTTGTCGCTATCTACTGGAACGGTGCCATCATGGTGCACCACCCCGAGGGCCTTGTCGCCCGCATCTTTGGCAACATCTTCATCTGGTCTATCCTGGCTTACGGCATGTTCTTCATTGTCTACTACAAGGACTACACCATGGGCTTTAACCTCAGTGTCCTGTCGGCCGCCATCGGTGTCGCTCAGTTCTTTCGCCAAATCATCGCCTTCCAGTGGATCTTTGCGTTTACCATCATGGCTGTCCTCTTCGTCGCTACGGTGATCATCGCCGTACCTGCGGCCACTGGCAGGGGCAAGACCACCCCAGGCGCCCAGACTGATGCGGAGCGTGCCCCTCTGCTCGCAGACAACTAAATGTCATGCTAGGAACGAGTAAGCTCGAGTATCGAGACGCACACTATTTACCAGTTCTTCCTGGCCGTTGCTGGGTCTCGATGAGCTACTAGCTGAAACCTGATCCCTCAGTCTTTGCCTTCGATTTTCCATGGTTTGTGTAAGACGATGGTGAAATACCCCACTCAAGATGATTTCTGGTTGTACGGTTGTGATTTACAGCACGGGAAGCCAAGGAGTTTTTGTTTCTGCGAGAAGCCATTAAAGAATAATTGAGTCTCATGAAATTAAAGCACACCCATGGCTCGTGATCTTGACCATGAGGACTTCGATTTGCCACAGTCTGAATGGGTGAATATGCTCAGGTATCTCTTACGCTCGCTGCACCAATCGGCGCTAAGACGGCAGGTGCAGCGAGCCTACCCCAGCAAGGGCTCGCGCCTGCCAGTTCAACAGGATCCCAGCCAGCATATCAAAAGCCATCCGGGCAACATCGAATGAGGCCTGCACAGGAATTCTTCCACATCTTCATCCATCTCCCCGCGACTCTGGGACATCCTTCCGTCTGGCTTTGCCTCTCACATCTATCGATCATGCTGCCTTTCACCGTTGGAAACGACGTTTGCCATATCTCCAGAATTTTCAAGATCCTCAGCTCCAAACACGGCTCAAGATTCATTCACAAAATCCTCACATTGCAGGAGATGCACCAACCGAGGGCTCAGCATATTTTACAGTGTATCCTTGCTGCACATAAGACCCCCATAATAGTAGATCGAGATTCTGCCACCAGAGATAATCGAGTGCGACGAGCTGCAGAATACATGGCTGGGAGGTATGAGTCTCAATCGTTGGCACCTGCATTGTCACCTGCTGACCGTATTGAGCTGCTTAGATTTGCAGCGAAAGAGGCTACCATAAAGGCACACCCACAGCATGATCTCACGTACCACCGCATCCTGATTGAAAGAACGCCAAAGCCTGTGACCACGAATGCTCAAGATCATGAGCGCCCAGACCAGAAAACGGAGGATGATCCCAGATCCAGCGGACCACCGATAGCGACCATCATACCCAAGGACCAAGCCCCGTTTTCGGCAGCTATCAGCATCAGCCACGATGGCGACTACGCGATGGCCGTCTGCCTTGGCCTTGCTGCCTCAATGACAGCCCCACGAGGCGCAGAAAAGCTTGTGTGAGGGATGTGTATGAACATGTCAACGTCCACGGCAGATCAACTCCAAGTCTCCTCAGCAACTACGGCGATGCCATTGACTAAAGATTACCGAAGGTCGCCGAAGATCAACACCCATGTGATCACAAAACCGTGACAAACCCCCTTTCCAGCTCGATATATTTGCTTTTGGCTGCTCTATAACGTACTGAAGAGCAAAATCGACATTATTTCACATCAGCGAGGAAGGGCCCTCTAAGGATCGACTACACATATATCAAGAATTAGTGCATTCAGATGAGCACCTCGAAGTGTATCATTGTCAAATCTCCCCTCGCAAGCCATACTGAGTCAAGGATCCCGTCACACACTCTCGCCCATCAGCTTGACGAATTAGACCGAAACGAACGCCAAGACACATATTGTTAATAAAATACTCGCGACAATGGCTAGTGGCGATGGTCATGAAATGTCAAACACGTGCCGCAGACCTTCGTCCTGTGCTGCTGCGATATGACGACGACAAAGCACCAACTCGTAACAGAAATTGGTTCGTTCGGGTATGCCGTCAAACTTCTTGCTATATAATTTGCCATAAGAGCCAGATTCATTCCAGGGTACTAGCATTACCAGCTCTCAATTGAATCGAGAGACTGCTTGGCGCAATGGTAGCGCGTCGACCTCCTACCCCATCTAAGGGTACGCAAGTCGAAGGTTGCGGGTTCGAGTCCCGTGGTGGTCGTAAGTTTTGTACTTTTACACTTGACCAGCTTCACGATGAAGCTTCCTGGTACTGCTTAGTTCTCGTCTAGGTTCTATTCGCAATGGCGAGGAACTATCTTTTTTTTGGGGGGGGGGGGCAGTTGTTGTGAAAGTTGAGCTTCGCAATTTGTATGGTTGCGTGTGCTGCGTTTCAATTGGACATGTCCGCTTACAAGTTTTCGGTCATTTGCAAGCAAACAGAAAATGCAGCTACGCGGGATGCAGATATGTGCAATGACGGATGCAACAACCCGCCGCGAATGTCTCGAGCTCGCTCGTGCGCTATGATGTGCGGCTCTTTGATAGAGTGGTGGGCGGGGTGACCTGGGGTCAAGTCGCGCCGACGCGTTAAGCTGTTTGTCGAATCCGGTTGTCAAACCTGAAGACTACACTCACCACGCCCACCGCAACACTCATGTCTCGATAACTCAATCCGCCACGTGTCACCGCACCGCCGACGACGAAGCTTCCATACGATGTCAGAGAGCAATGAAGCCGGCTCGCGAAAGGGCACACCTGCTCTAAGCCCCGCGCCGCCGAACTCACTACCGCAGAAGCGTTCGCTCAATGAGGACGACCACATGCCGCCCGTCTCGTCGCCCCTCAACCCCAATCCAAGCTTGGACACGAAGCCGCAAAGGTTGCAGTCGCACGACGAACCAAGCATTTCCGGACGAGACAAGCCGTCAAGAACGAAGAAGGAGACCCTGAAGAAACGCGAGTCCAAGAGTGGTGCTGCCGAAAGCACTCGCGGCACACCAGATCCCAAGGCCACCAAGTTCTCGCCGCCAGGAGAAGCATCTCCACAGAGGTACAAGCTTGCGCCGCCTAAGCCTGGGGACTTTGAGCCAGCTCGAGGCGCTTATCTGGTTCATCATCACGACGTGCCCGCGCCGGACGGAACAACAATCTCGTTCCACGAGACCTCCGAGCAGTAGGTTGCGACAGCGGAACCTAGAACCGCTGAGCATTAGAGCTGACCTCGTCTTAGTGTGTATAATAAGAAAAATTTCCATTACCTGCATTGCATAGCCGACCCAACATTTCCTTCCTCCTTCTACTACCGACAGACCGAGCCCGAACCTCACAATGCGCATATGAGCTTCGAGGATGCGGCAACACACATGTACTTTGACACAACAGGTATGCATGTCACAACGGACAAAGGCTTCCGGATGGCACGGGCGAACGTGGCTGTCCGTCAGGGTCGCTGGTACTGGGAGTGCAAGGTGACAAGGGGAACCGTCAACAGCACGAGCTCGGGAGCCTCAGGTTCCGCTCCCCGTGAATCGCATGGCCACGTGCGGATGGGATTTGCGCGGCGCGAGGCATCACTCGATGCGCCCGTGGGCTTTGACGCATACAGTTACGGCATTCGGGATGTGGAAGGTCAAAAGGTGCACATGTCACGACCCAAAGACTTCTTCCCTGCTGGCGAGGAGATCAAGGAGGGTGACGTGATAGGTCTCGAGATCAATTTACCGTCAGAACACCTGCATCGAAAGGTAGTGCATGGAGAATACAATCCGGCCGTAGATCTGGCAGACGAAGAAGGCGAGGCAGCACTGCAGTACACCACTGAAGCAGCAAACATTGTTCGCGACCGGATACCAATCCGCTTCAAGACGCACATCTACTTTGAGACGATTGACTACCATACTTCAAAAGAGCTCGAGGACCTGATGAACCCGTCACCTGTGGGCGCGTCAGGCTCCGCGGGCTCGAGCTCGGCCGAGAAGCCCAACCCTAATCACCCAGTGCCAGCACTACGGACGCTACCCAATTCATACATCAAGGTATACAAAAATGGCGTACTCGTGGGAACCGCATTCGAAGATCTTCTTGCTTTCTTGCCGCCCGCGTCGAAGCCACAAGCGCAAGTCGGGGAGAAAGTTGGCCCTCGGGAGGGCTTGGACAACGGCATGGTAGGGTACTATCCGGCGATCAGTGTATTCCGTGGTGGTGCGGCAGAGGTCAATTTTGGTCCGGACTTTTGGTATCCGCCGTCGTTCGCAGTCGAGAATGGCGCGGGGAGCACTGGTGAGCATGCGGATGTCGAAATGGCGGATGCTGAATCGACATCGGCAGCGGTGCCGAACAATAATGTCAAGACTGGACCGGTAAATGTCCTCCGACCTGTAGCAGACCGTTTCGACGAGCAGATCGTTGAAGATATAGTGGCCGATGTGGTTGACGAGGTCAGCTTCTGGATGCAGGACGGTGGGCGGGTAGTTGACAGGACTAGAGCCGGCGGCGGCGGCAGCAGCGGTGCTGGATTGGCAGGTGGCATCAACAGTACTCCTCATGCCGCCATCGCGGCGGGCTATGGCCGGGACGACAAGGCGGATGTGATGAACACGGCGATGCCTGGAGGCAGTGGTCTCCGTGAGGAGATCAAGGAGCTGGTTCAGGACGACTGAGCTGAATTACTCGACAGCTGCTGTAAAGAGCAATGAGCAAGCATCAGATGAGTGCAGCATGATCTGTAGAAGCTATCCACCATATGGGAGCTCGCATATTAAAACCTCTGAAACTAGTCCACCTCATTGATCAAGTGGGCGGGATAATGCGCAACTCAAGACCAAACCACACACACACACGTACAATTGGCTTCTAATCGGGGGTATCATGGTGTTCCATTGCTCTGCTTCCATATTACTACTTGATTAAAGATGCGTGAACCGACCACATCCGTCGCCATCATCATAAAACATTTCTTGCTATCGTTGTCGCCATTCCATTTTCTACCCCCCTCATTTTGTGTATTCCGCCTGATACTGAAGCGACTTATCACTTGCTCCCCGGCTGGGCTGCCGACGCCGGCGAGAGCGTCACTGCCGGGCTACCAGCCGCAGCGGGTGGCGCGGGCAGGAGGGGGTCATCGGGGAGCTCTTCGATGCGGTCCTTGCCGTCGATAGGGTTTGCGCCGGCCTCGCGGGCGATACGCTCCTCACGGCCGCGCTTGTAGCAGTACCACAGGACTGAGAGGAGGACTGTTTCTCGCCAAACAAAGTGAATCATTAGCAATGGGTTCTTTCTTAAAAACACCCCTTCTTCACGCGGCATGCGCGGGCTCTTTTCCTCTCAGAAAGGAAAAAGAAAAGGGGTGGGGGGCAGATCTGGGGAAATGGACTTACGGAAAACAGCGACACTCCAGAGGACATTTGTCCCGATGAACGCTGGCCAGCGCGCCTTGAGCGCGTTGACGATACCCTTGAGCAGGCTCACGATCGCGCCGGGCTTGGTGACCAGATCGTACAGGTTCTTCGGGTTGGCGAACTGCTTCGCGGCGCCCTTGAGGCCGTCTCCCGCCTCGTTGACCGCCAAGCCTTGCGCCTCGGCGGCGATCGCTAGGACCTCGGGCGCCAGCTTGGACGTCAGCTGGTCGGGAAGCTGGGTGACGAGCTTCTTGAGCCCGCTGGGTAGGCGGTCAAAGTTGTTGGAGATGACCTTGTCCCTGTCCTCGATGAGCTTGACCAGGTCACCGTACGCGGTGGGCACGCCGTTGACGAGGTCCTTGAGGACCTGTGTGAAGCGCTGTACGACCTCGGCCGAGTCCTTGGACAGCGAGAAGACCTTGTTGTCCTTTGACGAGGTGGCGAGGTTCAGGTCGTCCAGCACCTTGGCGACCTCGGCCTGTTCCCTGTCCGCCTCGTTGGGGGAGGGCACCGCGAGGTGGTCTGCCTGAGAAGGGGGAAGCGGGCCTTTGCCTTTCTCCTGCTTCTTGAGTCTGTCGCTGGCTGCCCTCTTGTCCTTGGTATTTTGTACCCGCACCGAGATGGAGCGCGGGATGCCCGTTATGAAAGAGAGACGGTTGCCCTTGCCGTCCTTGACGTCTTTTGCTGCGGCGTCTTTGGTCTTGGTGGTGGTGGCCTCGGCCCTCTTCCCAGCGCTGGCTACGCTCGACGCGTCGCTCTCCCAGAGCAAGTCAATCGTCTTGGGCCGATTCGGCAGCGGAGGCCGGGTGTGCGGCTCGTCACTCTCGTCGGCGCCCGTGCCTGTACCGGCGGCAGCGGCGGCGGCATCACGCTCTTCAGATGTGAGGCGCTCGAGGAAGGCCTCGTCTTCATTGTCTAGCAAGGGCCGATCGCCGTGGGCATGATTTTTTGTTGTGGGCGTCTCTGTGGTTGCGGTTGTGGCTGTCGACGTCTGCTGCGGCTGCTCGGAGGCGGGCTTGGAGACGATCACAGGTGACGCGGGAGTATCAGGCGTTGCGGCGGCGCTTGCTCGCTCGCGCTCCTCTTTTTCAGCCTTGTGCTTCTTGACTTTTTTGTATGTGAAGTATTCCAGCATCTTGACTTGGGTGATGGGGGGTTGTGTGTTAGTTGTGCACTGATGGTGTCGCTGTGCAGTAGTTGCTCGTGAACAGGGTTGTAGTCGTAGATCGTGAGTTGGGTAAAGGGAAGGTGGTTGTAGAGGACATAGGAAGCTGAGACAAGTACAGCCGGAAGCGTCTCATCTCATATTAGCTTCGTGACGAGTAGAAAGTCGACACTCTACTATTGGACTCGTCTCCAATTGCACGTGCTTGGGAGGCCTGCCGTCCCCTTCGTGAGTGGCGGCGGGCAGGCCTCCCCCCCTCCCCCCCAAGCATTGCGGGCCATTACGTAGCCGCCAGGTTCTTGAGGCAATCAAGTTTCCCACACCCTGGGACCTGCCTGGGCGAGACCCTGAATCTCCACACCACCTGCCTGCAGGGATATAACGGCAGATCGACCGCAGCACTTTACTTCTCGTCCATGGATCTTAGCGCCCCGTGATCTCATAGACTATTCCATTGATGGACGTGAAGCTGTGGCGGGTCTTTGTTTCAGTGGCATTTGTTTTGCCCTTGTCAGGTAGGCTATCATCAAGTCAGATTCTCGGGACAAGCGCATTAGTGTATTATACGATCTGTGCCTCTCGAGCTGACGTTGTGATTTTTTTTTTTTGCTCGATATCAGGTCATTTTCCCGTGCAAAGTGTAATGTGCAGATATGTGCACCTCATTCATCGGGAGCCGTGAGCAGCACCAGCTCTCCCTCAAGCTTCATTCTTCCTCATCCTCTTCCTCTTCCTCCCCACCCTCGTTCTCGTCCCCATCCTCATGCATAATCTGCTCGACCAAATTGCTGCTCCGTCCGCCCTTTCCACTCCTCCTCCTACCCCTCTGATACGCCTCTGTTTCTGTGATAGCCTTCGGTCCTACAAAAGTCTTGTGCTCGTCCCCTCGGGGCCAGACAGTCTTGCACTTGACACACTTCCGGTCCTTCCGCGTCCGCCAGAACGCATCCTCGCATATCTCATGGATCCGGACGTGGCAGTCCCGCTCCGGGCAGCGCTTCCCCACGGTGACGATCTCGCGACACGCCGCACAATGCTTGATCCGTTTCCACTCCCCTTCCTCGGCCTCGGGGTCGTTGTACGCGTCGACCAGCCAGGACCGCAGCTCCAGCAGAGCCCGACTGCTCAACATGTACAGACCTTCGCGCGTCTTCTCGAACCACCCTTCGTCCACCATGCTAAGTATCACCGCCTCGGCCTCGCTCGGTTTTAAGCCCTTTAGCGTCTGTGTCTGCTGCTGCGCAGCACCGCTCTCCTCGTTGTCCTCTTCCGCCTCGTCGACCATGGTCGTGTCCTCCGGCGGGGGCGGCGGTGTCCTCAGCTTATTCGCCTGCATCGAGTCCAGACACATGGCCTCTATCCTGGGCGTATTGTACTTCTCAAACATGGCGTCGAGCACGCGCTTGACGAACGCAATCTCCTCGGCAGAGTGCAGCGTCGCGAGCTGCGTGAGCCCATCAGAGGTCGTGTTGACCACCGCCCAGACGCGGTCACCTGCTCTCCTGGCCCCCGTTGTCCTCCCGCTGCCGCTTCCAGCAGAAGCACCGCCCGGGCCTTCCCCAGCTGATCTCGAGGCAGACTGGGCAGAGTGCTGTATCCGCATACTCCTGACCTCCATGTCGAACCCCCACACCGCGCCAGAAGCAGCAGCAACGTAGCTTTCCATGTCCTCCATCGTGACGTCGCCCGGCTGCACCGCCTCTCCTCCGCTACCACTCCCGCCACCTTCCTCTGCAGTGAAAATCGCCGCGAGGACAGGTTGCGCCTCGGCAAAAGTCATGCTGCCGCGCGACATGAGCGCTTGCAAGAACGCCCGGTTCCCGTCAGTGTAGTGCCCCAGGGCTCCGCTCTCGTCATGACCCCCTCCGCCGGGCCCGCCCCGGGAGTCTGTCTCCATGACTTTGTGGCTCTGGATTCGGGTGGAGGATCGGTCTGTGAGAGGAAATTCTATGGTATATGCGACCGCAGGAGCCTTCTTTTAGGTTGCTGGTCGTCGATGTTCTTTGCCGAGCGTGGTAGGTTCTAAGGTGGGTCGATTTGTGTGTGTATGCGTGTATGTGTTTGCAACGACGAACAGTCCCACGGCTTTCTCGTGCAGGTCGTCTTTCACCGAAGATCGCGCTACGGAACTTATTGGTTCCGAGAAGTCACACGGGCCCTATAACTAAACGTTCTCGGTTCTGGTCAGAAGGCGTAGTCGTGGTTGTTCTCTGTAGAAAGGCAATCCAGGTATTGTGTGGCCGTCGAAATATCAAACGCGCTGCAGCTAAGGAAGACGCGCCGCGGCAAACGGCCCGCGTAAAGAGCTTCGTTCGGTGGGGGCGGGGTTGGGGGGCTCACAGCACACTTGCATGCATGCAGCTTGTCCCCACCAGCCCTGGGGACTGTGGCGCATGTTGGAGATCTTAGGCTCCCATATGTGTGTTCTTAAGACTATACAAATTAAAGATGATGCTATGCTGATGTGTACCGCAACCGCGTCTGGATCGCGTGCTGAATCAAATGAAAACAACAAAGAAAACCGGCGGATCGCTTGTCGCTTCTTTGCACTTTTGAAGCCCTCCCTCACAACTCAGCCACCTTTTGTGTCGGCCTCCCACGTAGGGTTGATGACCCGCCCGCTTTGTTCTTTTGTTCCACAATCGACTTGAGGATCTTGAGCTTCTCCTCTGTCACCCGGATGGCTTCAGCCATCTCCTTTTCGCTCATCCGCTCCTGCCGTAGCTTCTCCTCAACTGCTTGCGGCTCAACCACACGTTTTTGATGGACGACATCGGAGCTAAGCCGGTGGTGGCCGATGCGATCCTCAAGCCAGTCCCACAAGTCCGCCTCTTCATTCCTCCACGCCTGATCGTAGGCAATCTGCCGCTCCGTATGGCTCATGAAGCCGAGACTGCGCCCGTACCCAGGCCCAGCTGGCCGAGCACCAAAGCCGAAAAACGAAGCGACCAGCAAGCCGACGAACAGTCCGTATACTACGTTGCCAGTGAAGATAGGCTGCAAAATATCGACCACTGGCCCGAGGACGCCATGGAGTGGCTCAAACAGACCCCAGTCCGAAGCCTTGGACGTCTGTCTCTCAGACACCTTCTGGGTATCCTTCGAGGCGTCTGATTGTTTGCCTTTACCCTTTCTCTTTTTGTTCTTACCGCCTGCACCACCAGCCCCGGCTGCACGACTGTTGGAGGATACTGCAGCCTTTAATGCTGCACAAAGGTCTTTGCAATACTGTGTCTGGCCGTCCTTCGCACCTTTCTCGATTGGACCTGCAAATAGCGAGATTAGTGTATGATCCAAGCTACATTTTGCGCAGAGACGTACCTTTGATCCAACTCTTTCCAGTCCATTCAATAGTGCAATTGACAACGATCCGTGTAGAGTTGTTCTCAGCCCAGGTCAGGCAGTACTTTGTCTTGACGCTGAAGACGTTGCCGCTGGGCACATCGGGGTTCTGAACAGCCACCAGCACGCTGACGCTCTTTTCGAGGTCCAACACTTCGACCGTCTCATCTACTATACACTTGGTCTGCTTTGGCCCTATAGGTGCGTTCAGAGGCTTGATGTACGTGTAGTGTCTCGTCTTGTTGTCGTTGGTGAGCCCTTTCTTTTCGTCCATCTGAAAGTCCATGCACTTCTGATTGTCTGTTAACCATTTCGACATCCAATTGACAGAAGTCGGCCCGAAAACGAAATCGTAGACCTGTCCGAGAGGCGCAGGGACGACGTCATCCGCGAGGGCAACCTCGTAATGCGAGTCAGGTTCGGTGCAATCAGTGGGTGCGTGCGTGGCAGGACCAGGAAAGTTCGCTGCTGCAGCAGGAGCAGACGTGCCGTCTGCTTTCCCAGCGGCTCCAGCTCCTACCACAGCACCGGATATCTTTCTGGTTGCGGCCCTCTCGCCATCCGTCTCAGCCGAACTCAATTCCGTCACTTGAGTTGTTTGAGGTACATCATCCTCATCCTCGTCTTCGTCGTACATCTCCTCATCATCATCACCGGAGTCGTCCTCACCGGCATCTGATCCCGAAGCACTGTGCGGTTCTACCACAGTCTCGTCTACATCAATCTTCTCCGTCTTATCGCCACCCGTCTCGTCCCCGAGGGAAACGCCGTTGAGGGTGCTACGCAAGGTAGGGTGACCCAGCTTCCAGATGTTGACGATCAAATCGTATGTCGAGTCGCGACTCGTAAAACTGGCAAAGACGTGCTTGGCATGTAATGTCGTGATCATCAGACCATTCTTGAACACAAGCGCCGTGCTTCGCTTCTCAACGGACACAATTTCGTCAAAACTCATCACCAGGGTGGTTGACCATCCCAAAATATTGCTGCTAAAGCATAGGTGGCCCTCTGAAACGTATAGCCGGCCATGCGCCAAGATCTCTCGCTGCAACGCACAACTGTAATCTTCGATCAGGTAGTCGTCGTCCGGAACACTCTTGAAAAGGCCATGAAAATCGCGATTGCGCTTCTTGCTGGCTACTGCGAACCCAGTAAACTTTGGTGCGCCGCCGCCTGTTTGAGGACTGGCAAGAGAAGCATTCGCTGCTGCAATGGCGGCACTGATAGTGTTGCCTGTTCCCGATGTGTTGGCGGTTCCACCTGTGCTTCCTCGCTTGCGACGTCGGCTAATAGCGCTCCGTATGCTACTGCTTCTCTGGACGCTGGACTTGCCCTCATACAGGCTCATCGGCGGGGTGACTGATCCGGCAAGTGAGCTAGGCCGTATTGAATGCGGCTCTTCGAGCTGGCTGCTGGACTGAGTGTCATTGGAAGGGTCGACTGGGGCAGACTCAGATCGCAACCTGGACTCGGCCTTCTTCTCGCCAAATCTGGGCGTCGTTGGGGTCGCTGAGCCGCCGCTAGTCTCGGCGATCCCAAGCTGCTCCAGACTCAGACCACCTGAGCCTAGTGTCTTAACTGCAAGCTCCCTGCCTCCCATGCTGGTAGGTCGTGAATTGTCCGCTGCAGACACAACTTCTGCCTGATCGCCTCTTGTTTGCTCGTCGAGCTTGGTCGAGCTGGCTGATTTCAATTTCGAGGTGTTTGGGTTGATGCCCGTGTTGATTGTGCTTGTGAGGGTGTTTGCAGCGTTCTGCGCGGCGGAGAAAACGGACGAGAAAAATCCAGTGCCAGGAGTGGAAGGCCCTACGTTCTCTGGAGTAGGGGTGAGTGGCGCTGTCGTGATGTTGGAAAGCTTGCTCGGACCGATGCTTGCTGTTGAACCTGCTCTCGAGCGTCTAGATGAGATCATATTCCCAGAAGGAGACACGACGACATTGGGCACCTGCGATATACGAGAAGATGCCGGGGACGAGTGCACGCTGTCGTAACGAGATTCTGTAGGTGTGGGCGGGGTGTTGACAATCGCGGGCGGAAAGGTCTCAGCCTGTGGTGGCGTCCGGGGCGGCGCGGAGGTGTCGATGGCGGTGGGTTGTGGCCGAAAGGGGCGCAGAGGTTCCTTGGGAGGTACAGCTATGGGCTCATCTGCATTGTGCTCCGAAGGCGGGACCGCCTGGGCACGAGCCGTGTGTGGTGTTGTTTCACTACTGGCGATACTTTCAGATGACTTCTTGGTGCGAAAAGCTTGGCGGAATCTGCCCGCGGGGGACTTTGATCGCTGCCTGGGCTGTTTTGGGGGCGGCTCGAGCGCCAGCTTGGGCAGTGACGGCTTGGACGAGTTTGAGACAGTCTTAAGAAGTGGTGATTGGTTGGTGGGTAGCGATGCCGCGTCCGAACTATCGCCGTTGTCGAGGACTTGGATATCTGCGAGGTGTTGGTCTTGGATGAAGGGGGACGATGTCGTCAGATGGCCGATTTGAGAGGGATGTGCCGACGGGACAGTGGGTCGCGTTGGGGATCGCCGGCTTGTTCTGAAGGTGGAAGTTGCTGGTTAGAGGACTGCTCAAGTGATGTGTACTGGGGAGAGACACGGGTGTTTTTGGAATGGTGAAAGTTGTTTAGAGCACAGCAAAGTGAGGGCGCAGAAGACAGAGAGGTCCGACTACCGGCAAGAAAGAGAAAGGACGAGATTCAAAGGGAGTACAGCTCGACCAGGGATGCATCAGGAGAAGGCCAGGTGGGGAGAGGGGGGGACAGGGCTACAGTGACGCTGAGATGTTGCGGCGTGTACGAGGTGTTCGTACGGTACGGGGACCGGGGCCTGAGGAGCTGCTCTGACTGAGTAAGACAAGGAAGGGTACTGAGTGTCCCTATTCCTGTAGCCTGGAGACTTGACCAGGGTTACATCGACCACATCGAGGGGCTTTGCTTTGCTGGGCCTGCACAGGCCAGCAGACGCTATCTGCACGCTAGACGACCTCAGACTTGTTCTGGTGGACATTGGTGTAGCTGTGGCATTCCCCGTTGGCTGATGTGGCGCGCTGCAGCGCTCTGCTCTGAAGGGACTTGTCTCCAACAGGAGAAGAGAATAGAGCGGTGGCACTTGCAGCACAAACATGGTGCCTGGTGCATTGTGACGTTTGATTGTCCTGGGAATGGGAGAGATCAACCCACTTTGGCAGATGGTCAATTACAGCAGAGGGTGCCCGTTCCCAGGGACAAAAGCGGCTTGTGGAGCATGGCCCAGCACTGGCTGGAACCTGGCTCTAGAGCCCCCAGGCTGCAGCGAGAGACGGCTCGCAACGCTAATAAGATGTGAAGGCCAGTGGCTGGACATCACAATGGACCGTACTCAACTTGATAGTAAGTACATGACTTTGCCATGATCAAAGCCCGGTCCGGCCGGATAGACAAAAGCAAGGCACGGCCAAGGCAGTAAGCAGGAGGTAAACCAAATGAGAATCAGCACTTACAGGGCGTCATCGCCATCGTAGCCAAAGGGCGAGAGCGCAGCCTCTGCGTCGTCGGCGTCGTTGCCGTCGTCTTCGGTAAGGCTTGGCTCGCTACCGTGGGACGTGGAAAAGGAGGCCTTGGTGTTGCCGGCGAGGGGTTCGCGACTCGAGGGGCTCCTGCCACGAATCTGATGTCCGTCTTCGCTGCTGGCAGTCGAGGCAAGACTATCACGCGAGGGATGGCCACGGCGGATGCGGCGAGCAGCAAGCTTCGTGGGGAGTAGCTTGGTGAGCTTGCTGGTGCTGCTTGAGGCGCTGATGCCGGCGACATCCATGATGCCAGATCAAGGTGGGGGAGTCGAGGAAGGAGTTAATTATCGTGTGCGACCAAAAGAAGGCATTCTCCTTTGCGTGTGTGTGTGTGCGTGTGTGTGCATGTGTAGGTGTGGACGAGACGCGCAGTCGGTGCGGATAGAGGTGCAGGAGCTGTTTGCCGCAGTTTGTGCAAGACTGAGGAGAGTCTGGTTAAGTCTGGTACACCTCCAAGTGTTGTTTGACAGGAGCAGGCCACGAATGTGGTTAGCTGGTCTGGCTGCGACAGGCAACACGAAGCCTCACCATGCAAATAATGAATGTATGATGACGACGAGCACAGTAATACGGCTGCGAGAGTTCAAAGACAGAGAGACATGCACACTTGGTGAGGGATGGCGTGGGTAGCGGCAGGTGCATGCCGGCGCAAGGTTGTCTTTCCGTGCCGTTGGCATTGGCAGACGGGCACCATACTTAATAGTACTTAAGTACATACATACATAGTAATACTTTGTATGATCCCGGGGGGTCTGGTCCGCACTCTGCTCAAGTGGCAGGTCGAGTCGAGAGTCCCCGCCAACGACGTCAACGCTGCCTGCGCGCGCCTTTTGATAGGCACCTGTACTACTATGTAGGTGGCTGCCCCAGCTGTTGACAGGCACGTGGCCATGACTACTTAGGCACTTTACTCTGTACCTTATCAGTACCTTATGCTCGACGAATGTGTCAAACAACATTAGTCTACTTGCAGGCACCTGCGCGTTGCAAGACCCCAAAGGCTCAAGGGGGAAAGGGGTCTGACAGCTTAATGATTAATTAGAACTTGAAACGCATTGGGTCGCACCAGCTCTGCAGTTGTGCGGCTGCGACGCTTCCCGCATCTGGCTGGCCCGCAAGGTGGATGACGCAACAGCAGCAGAGGACGCGGGACGGGATGAATCCAGACCTGGTAGTCCAAGATTGCTCTCGGCTGCAGTTGAGAGGGGGGGGCTATCGATATACACGAGTCACGCGACCGTGCTTCTGATTGTCTCCTCATGTCTCATAGGACAAGGTCTGCACTAATTAGCCCTGACCTGATCATCATGTGTATCGGTGGTTGGTGCACGCTCGGTTTGGCGCAGTCCGTTGTTTCTCGAGGGCTGCAGACTTGGTGCAAGATGTACTTGCTGTACGTGTCAATCAACTCCCAAGGTTGTTATGTACTTTAGGTACTGATGTAATAATAGTGGTGCTTCTGCGCAGGGAGATTCAACAGGATCTAAACCCCACGGGGATGGATGGCCCTGGAAATGGCGGGTGCAAGCAGTTGTGGAGGGGAGGAGGGGGGCAGTATTGTGGTCGTCGTGCATTGCATTGTGCACAACTCTGCCAAGCTTTGACTCGGCCCGCCCCAGAACATCTAGAGCTAGAGCTCGAATACATTCGTCCGTGCTTGCCTCATGCATTGCAACCACCCACCACCACAAAGGTCTTCGTTCTCTATCCAGTCGAGCGCTGCTCCCTGTAGCAACATTCGTGAACAACCTACTTATGTCCTTTACGCAGCCTACACGAACTACACAAACCACACAACCCACGCGGTCCATGCCGTCACCGCCACAACTCGACCCTCTGCCACTTTCCAACACCCAAACCTCCATCTCAACCTGAGCGACTCTGCTCAGAGCGTTTAGCATGGAGTCCTCGCCTCTAACCAAGGTAGGCATCGCAACGCCCCCTTCTCCTTTTCCCCCTTCTTCTGTGTCCCCATAACTGTCGTGTCAGCGGTTACGCCTGCTAACACACCATTCCCCCAGGCGGGCGACCATGCCAAAGCCGCCGCCAAAGCCACCCACGCTTCGGAGACAACCGTTGCCATAAATGAGCACACGCGCGCCGCCGGAGAGTTCGCCAACGCAGCCAAGGACACCACCAGCGTAGAAGCCTTGCGCACCCTCAAGCTACTCGAGCAGCACCACCAGCGCCTCTCGGAGATCCTCCAGATCGACCTCAAGAAGCCCTCCCGTGCAACGTCTGGCGCAGAATATGCCGACCACCAGGATGACGAGAAGAGCTCCTCCCAACAGCCCGACGCCGGCTCCTCCTCCGCCGCTGCAGCCGACAACAACCTCTCCGAGAAGACCGCTCAGCAGCCAATGCCTACACTACATAGGCCTCCGCGGTATCCCTCGCGCGACCTCGGCGCCTCGATTGCCAGCAACCTCGCCTCTGCTCGCGGAATTCGCTCGAAATATCGCAGCCTACCACTGAGCCCTAGCATGACCAGCACCGAGGCGCCAGGCAGTGTTGAGAACGCCCCCAGTGGCAAGAGCGAATCGCGGTCCAGGATACAGAACATGCTGGAGCACGCGGACAAGCCGGGCCCTCAGAGCTCGCCGCGCAAGTCACTCACCCGCCAGGCATCCTCTGGATCCGACACAAGTATCACGCCTACAAGTCCAGTGCGCACCCAGCCGCCCCCACAGCAGGACGAAGGCTTTTCGAAATTCTACAGTGCCTTTGGCACCATCATGAATCGTATATCCGCGCCGCTCGCGTTCGCGGGACTCCCGCTGATCAGCGAAGACCAGACCCAAGAGCCTGCAGCGGCACCGGCTCCAATCCCGGAGGCGGCAAATCCCCGCCGAACACGACTGAAGCCATCCCCCTCCGTGGTTGCCGAGCCAGACATCACCAAGATCTACTCCAAGGCTACTTTGCGCGCCATATCCCGTGACGGCCAGCTCGCCTCTGACTCATTCTATGTAGTGCCGACGAGCGGCCACACAACGACCTACGCCAATATCCTCAAATTCGAAGACAAGGAGAAGCGTCGCATGGAAGCCTCACTGCACAGCAACATGAGCGAGCACATCGATGACGACGACTTTGTCGACGCCCGCGAGTCCCAGGCCCCAGACTCCCCCGGCGGACTCGTCCGAAAACGCGCAGCACCTTCGTCGTCCTCGTCCGCAGCAGGCTCCGCTGCCCGCCGAAGCCGCGCAGAGAAGGAGAACCTGAGCACCATTGTGGAAGAGCTCCGCCTCGAGAACAAGAGTCTAAAGGACATGCTGGACAAGCTGAGCAAGCGACTCCATGCGTTCGAGTCCATGTCTCAAAACTCGGGGATGCGGCTGGCCGAGAGCATGCGACTCATGAGGCCCGGGTCTCCGGGCAGTATCACAGGCGGCGGTGGTGGGGGGAGTGGCAGCAAAGCGACAGTAACGACCGCCCATGCAGAAGCGGAGATCCAGCTCCGCAGGAAAAACCGCGAGCTAGAGGACCAGCTCGCCCAGGCCGCGGGTCGCATGGAGCAGCTCGAGAAGGACTACAACCTTGCTCGCGCGAATTTGGGCCGGTATAGGGAGCGGTGGGAGCAGTTGAAGGCTGGTGCTAAGGCGAGGAGGGCTGGCGGTGCGGGTGCGTCGTCCGTGGGAAGCGCTGGCGGCAGTGCTACTGGTGGAGGGGGAGGAGCGGGTAGTCTACTTGGTGTTGCGAGTGGTGATGGCGGGTTCGAGGATGATGGGAGGGGAGGGTCCATGTCGCCTAGTCTGGCACTTTCCAGGGACCGGTGAGACTCAGGTGAGTGGGCTGGCGATGTTGAAGATAAAAGTTTGGGATGATCACGTCGTTGGGAAACAGTGAGGTACTTCTCTCTCAATACTTCTAGGACGTATCAAGCATTGATCTTGCGACTTTGTCGTGTGACCGTCAAGGTATGTTTCGATTTACGGGAGTGTCACAGTGAGCCGTTTATACACAAGTACGTGCACGGCGAGGGTCGAAGGGAGGCGGAGCATCGCTTGCGTATCCTACACATGTGTATTCCAATAGCTTTCCGTCCCATCATACCGACATGGCTCGTATTGTATTTCGCCCAGACATCGCATAAAAGTATATGGGCATCACCTTATCATCGTACATAGTTGTCCCCTCATCCGGTGGAGGACTTTGATCTTCATCGCTCCACCCCCTTTCCCCCGTCGATACAGAAAGCACGACGCTGTCTATCGTACCTATATATCGGAGCGATCGCACTCGCCCATACACGTTCGTTTTGGTCTTCACAGATTCTTCTCCCTCGCCCCAGTAACCTTCTCAAAGCTCTCGAGCTCCATAGTCAGAGTATGCCTCCCTTTCGTCTTACTTCTCAGCACGCTGTCGTAATCAAGCATCTCGGCAAGCGGCACCTTTGCGACGATCTGCAACATGCGCAGCCTGCCCTTCATCCTATCCTCCCGCAGAGAAGTTTGGAACTCGTACGGATCCGGGGGCGCGTAGATGTCTGACAAGAACACGTCCCCGCCTGACCGCATCGAGTCGTCCGCCATGTCGCGCACTTCGAGGACTTGCCCACCGCGTGCAGAGTGTAGATCGTGCTGCACGCTCTCGGCCGCGGCGTCGGGGATGGAAATGGTGGTCTTCATCATTGGCTCCATAATGCCGATTTGAGATCTGTCGTGGGCGTCTTTGAGTGCTAGACGGACTGCCTTACTTGCCGCGCTAGTCGTGTGGCCTGGTGCTGGGCCGGTGTAGTAGTCTGCGCTGACGTCGAGGGTGACTGTCACAAGGCATTGATGCATTGGTGAGCTGCGGCGTGGGCCACGGGTTAGTGCTGCAATAGCGCCGTTGGTAAGTTGTTGTCGTATCGCGTTGGCGTCGAAGTCATCGCTCTTCATGCTGCCGGTGTTCTCGCTGTCTACAATTTCCACTCTGATGATATTGCCATCACGCTCGATACATGATCCCTCAGAGAGGAGGGTCTCGCGCTCCTCCTCTGTGAAGGGCTCGATCACGACCGAGCAGCCTGCCTTGCCGGGTTTTCCGGCGACAACCTTGTCGAAGACCGCAGTTGTAGGTAGCGTCGCCTGAGATAGACACTCTTTGTAGTCGACGGCGATCTTGCCCCAGATAGCCTCGACTTTGTAGTGGTTCTCGAGCCGGTCTCTGGCAACTTCAAGATGCAACGTGCCCATGCCTGATAGGGTATACTGCTCCGTTTTCTCGTCCAGTGACCACCGTAAGCTCGGATCCTCACGAGATGCATTTTGCAAAGCAGTTTCCAGTGCTCTGGCGCCTGTCGGGGTATATGCCTCCACAAACATGAATGCTACCGCAGGGGGGATATCAGGTGGTCGCACTTGTATTTTCGACACGGCTGTGGCTGGTGCTTTAGGCGTGTTGAACGTCAGCAGTGTGTCGCCGGTACGCGCGGTCTTGAGACCCGTGATAGCACCAATTGAACCAGTGTTGAGATGCGGAATCTCAATGGTCTTGCCACCTGCTATTTGGAGCATGTTGAGCGGCCGCTCGAACTCCTGAAGGTTGGTGTTCCACATGGACATGTTCTTGCGGAGGTTTCCGTAGTAAACTCTGACGAAAGTCAGCATTCCCCGTATCGGATCGTTGACCACCTTGAAGACCGAGGCGACGGCTTCGACTTTCGATGCGTTCTTCTTAGTCGAGGTACTTGATGCAAGGGATTTCGTTAGGGATTGTTGCTCCTTGCCGACGCGGACCTCGAGCTCGGGTCGTTCTTGTGGGCTCGGCAGATAGTCCTTGACAGCGTTCAGTAGGGAGACGACTCCAATGTTCTTCAGACTTGAACCAGCAAACACGGGAATTAGCGAGCCTTCACCATCGTTGATCACGTGGCGAATGCTGTTTTTGATGTCTGCGCTAGGCAAGTCCTTGCCCAGCTCGGTCCACTTCTCGAGTAGTTCGTCGTCCTTCTCGCACAACAGCTCGACTAATTTCTCACGAGCAATGTCACACTCCTCCTTGAGCGAGCCTTCGACCTTGTGTGTGCTGAGCTCATCGGGCTTGTCCTTGGTCCCAGCCCAGCTGACGACCGTCCCTTCAATGACGTCCACCACGCCTTTGACGGTATCCTGACTCCACCAAGGGATCTGGCACACAAGTGGCATGCCATTCAGCTTGACACCAATGTCCTGTATCGATTTTTTGAACGAGGCACCTTCTCTGTCAAGCTTGTTGACGAATATGATGCGCGGAACCTTGAACTCGTTTGCAGATGCCCACACGCGCTCAGTATGGGCCTCGACGCCCTCTACACCGTCAATGACACATACAGCTCCATCGAGTACTGGCATGCAACGCTCAACCTCGAAGCGAAAATCGACGTGGCCAGGTGTGTCGATGAGGTTGATAATGTTTGACTTCTGACCTGCCGCCAGTCTGTCCTGAGGTGGCCATGGGAAAGTGATTGCGGCTGACTGAATTGTGATGCCTCGTTGCCTCTCCATTGGTAAAAAGTCGGTGACTGTGTCCCCATGGTCGACATCTAGAAAAAGTGTTTAGCAGGCATTCTTTAGGATACCGGAACCGAACGCTACTCACTTCCAGCATGTCGAGTTGCTCCACTGTTGTAGAGCATCTGCTCAGTTGTCGTTGTCTTGCCGGCGTCAACATGGGCGATAATGCCAATGTTGCGAAGATCCCGTATGCTAGGATCTCCTGGTGCATCCCGCCGAGGGGACACAGATATGTGCCTCACGACATGATATGATGGAAGTGGATGTATTTTGAGCAACCGCTGTGTTCGTATAAAGATGCTTGGTTGCCTCAGGTGAGTTCTGCAAAGTGGCGTTATGAGTCTCATGCCGTCTTATAAAGTCCAAGCCAGACGTGTCTTATGCGCAACAATGTTATATCCCAGGCTATTCCTGAGCTTTAGAATTTGCTCCAGACTTCCATGTGGTCATGTGTAATAGAGGGGCGACACTGTTGCAGAGAAAGTTGTGCTGTTTGGAGTTGAGTGTCGTTGATGTTGGGTGTTGCAAAATATTGATACCGGCAGAACACCTGCAGATCTCGACCTTGCCATTGTGATTGCGACCGTCAAGTTGTGAATCTACATCGCACTGTGCGCCATGTAAGACTCTCAATGAGTGGGCAAACATAACAACACTCTTCTTTTCGAGTCTATAAACTCCCCTAGAAGCTCATATTTATCTGGATAGAGTGTTTTGGACTTTCTATTATACATTCTATAACATGAGTGAGGCTTTTTTGGTGGATGGTGAAAAGTGGTCACGTTAGTGTGCGTACAGTCTGCAGCACTGTCCCGGATTGAAGCTCGGGCGGGAGTTGCGGCCACCACAGGCGCAGGCAGCGGACAACAGCTCTCTGCGTCATGCTGGAGCTCCAGTCTAGACTAGGTCTCCTCCACTCTGCTCACCCCTACGACTTCGAGTCCACAACCTGCAGTCCCGCTCCCAGCTTGCGATACTCAGCAGGGTCCTTCAGGCTCACGAGTGAAGTCAAGATCGACGTCTCCGGCCGCCGTCGCATTGTCCTGCATCGTCGATTGCATCCGAAGCTGATATAGGCTGCCCACCAAGCCTGATATCCCCCGCCCGACCGAGCCACATTATCCACCACCGCAATATCGCGATCCAGCTCCCGAGGCACCAAACACGACACCATGGACTACCGCTCCTCTATACCTGACGACGAGAATCCAGGCGCCTCGCCCTGGGGTTCTTCACCACCCGTCTCGCCCCGGCGCAACCTCGACCGCCAGGCCCCCTCGTTCCGCTACGAACCGCAGGGCTCCGGCGGCTTCGGCGCAGAAGACCAAGGCGCAAGCCCGTTCGACCCGTCGCAGGCATCGACCGCTTCGCAGGCGACTACAGACACGTCATTCGCGCCGAGCGCCGAGTCGTCGCAGCAGGAACAGGCGGACTTCAGCGACAACACAGAACATCATCAGTCACAGGCATCCACACAAGAGCAGGACCAACTACCGGCGCAGCACCAAAATCCTGCCAGAGATGATGGCAATCACGACCAGCAGCAGCCAGAGCAGCAGTCGCGAAGGTCGAATCAGCCTCATTACAAGCTACAAGCCAAGATCACCGGTTTGGAGCGGACGGGGCGCAAAGACCCTATCCTGAGATTTGATGTGCATGTAAGTCGGCCCTGCAACAGACCTGATTCTTTCGATCGTACACATGAGCCACGAAGCTGACATGCGGGTCTTCAGACAAACATTCCCAGCTTCCGAACTACGCAGTTCCGAGATGTGCGCCGTATGCACTCTGAATTCGTGAAACTCGGAGAGCATCTGATATCAGCCAACCCGGAAGTATTCGTGCCAGCAGTTCCTCCAGCACTTACGTCTGCGGGTGCCGGGACAGACGAGGACGAGACTCGTGTCAAGGCTCTCATCCAGCGCTGGTTCAACCACGTGTGCTCTAATGAGGTTCTGATGCGAGACGATGAGATGGTGCTCTTTGTCGAAAGCGACTTTGGCTATAGCCCTATGGTTAAGCGTAAGCAGCCTGCTACGGGCGTACGCCGAAAATTGCTCAAGCAGTTCGCACCGCCGCCGGACGACACGCCCGAGCTTTCGCAAGCTAGGCCAATTGTCAAGCTGTTTTATCTGGGTTCAATGGATGCTGGTCACAAGGTCGACAAGCTCGTCAAGAGCCGAAGAGGTAATATCCACGTTTCCCGACGCGCTTGTGTTCATGATTAGTGGCTAACTGCAATTGCAACCAGGCCTTGGACTTGCCGAGTCTGACTTTGGAGTCAAGCTTGGGGGCATGAATGTGCAAGAGCCCCATCAAGGGTTGGCCAATGCCTTCCGCAAGCTCGGCAAAGTCGTTCAGACAGTTGGAGATTACCACGCAGCCCAGGCTACGGCCGAGGCTACAACCTTGGGCGATCCGTTTCAATACCATTCACAAGATGCTTTCATCGTCAAGGAGACACTGACTAATAGACAGCTCCTTATCCGAGAGTTCCTGCAGGCGCAAGAGAACACGCGCAGCAAACTCAACTCGGCTGACCGCTTAAAAGCAAGCTCAAGCGTGCGGCGAGAGAAGGTCGACGAGGCCATCACAGCCCTTGACGACGCCAGGAACGCGGAAATGGAACTTATGCACAAGACTACCAGGGTGACTCAGAATCTTGTGCACGAGCGACGAAAGTGGTTCAATCGCACTGCTGCGGACCTACGCATGAGCATTCGGGAATATGTCGTGCGCGAGATCGACGCTGAGCGCAGAACGCTCTCAGTCCTTGAGAGCGTCCGACCTGACATCCGTGCCATCGACTCGTCTGGCGGTTTGAGCAGACTGGGCCGGGAGTCGCACCCTCAGGTCCGCCGGACCAGCCAGATCCAGAGTCAAGGTCCCAAGGGTGATGCCTGGAGCGCTGCGCCGCGCCGTTCCGACGCTCTGAATCGTAGTACACTGCTGCCCAACGCAGAGGAGCCCGAAACGGAGGATGGCGCACATGCTGTTTCTGGCAGTGGTGCCGGTGCCGCTGGTGCTGCCGGCGCCGGGGCTGGTGGACGGGGAGGCCTCGCGGGCCTCGCGGAGGAAGAGGACGATGACCGCGTCGATGCGCGGAATGCTGCAAGCAGGTTGGCCACAAGCACCTTCTAATCCTAGGATGCAGCCACATGTACAAAGCTGGGTGTCCACAACTCACCGCCAATATTGGAGGGCCAAAGAGCCATGTGGTGCCGTGCTGAGCAACCCAACCCCACGCAGCAATGACGTTCATGTATAATCCGTAGCCATCACCTAGGGAGAGGAAAAGAAGTGATAGTATATATACCATGCTATTTTACCCCCCCCCCCACTCTACCTGTCCTTGAGACGTTTTGAGTACGATATTCTTATGATTGCCTATTACTGTGAGTATTTGATATCTCTATCTCCTCATCTTCTTAAAACAATACTCGTACTCGTTGACGCCTGTATTTGTTCGTCTCTGAGCCAGAGAAGAAGAAGGAAGAAAGAAAGAAAGAAAGAAAGAAAGAAAAAGGGCAACAACCCGCAAGACTCATCAAAACACCACCCTATATTCGCCGAGTTTGGTGCGTCGCCCGGGTATCCTACGGATCATTTCTCTAGATTGTAGGTATGAGAAAGAAGAAGAAGAAGAACGAAAAGCCACAAAGCCGGGGTGCCAAGCAAGCGCGGGGCCAGGTTTCTTTTGGTCTTTTAATTATTAAAAAAAGACAAAATATTTGCATACTCGGAAAGAAATAGTGTGGGCGCCTTGGGGCATGTGGATGGGATGAGTACGATGCGGGTGGACGGATTGCGCGAGATTGCTATCAATGTGTTTTGTCTTGATGTTAGTTTAGTTCTTGTGTACATGGTTGAGACGAGATGTGCGGCTTGGAATGTGATAGGGAGCATAGATTGATGGTGGATGTCTTCATGCTGGATGGGCGACGGCGGAGCTCAGTAAAGGGGAATAATTGGTTATGTGTCGAAATTTAGTGCTAAATTTTATCGGTTACAGTCTCGCATTGTTCAAGCGTGCACAAGGAAAAGGAACATGGCTTATGGTTTGAAACGAAAGTTTTCGCTATTCATTTGAGTGGTCATTAATCTTTATGATTATAACAAAGCAAAAGAGAAACCAGACGGAGGACAGGATGATGCGTTGTCTCCGTGTCCCTCCGCTCTCCCGGAACGCCAGACACCTTTACGTCGTGATCCCACATTCTAAGTGCTAATTTTGATGGACTGAGCCAATCCCACGCTTTTTGCAAAGGGCCAGTCGGAAAAGACAATGCTAGAGGCCTTACGCAGCGTTGGCGCTGGCAACTGGCTGGACGATCTTGGTGATTTGCTCGCCAGCACGAACGATACGCTGACCAGCAGAGTCGTTGACGTAGGTGACATCCTTGTTCTCCATTTGGGACCGCTTCCAGATCTCAACCTCGCAGCCGCCACGGAGGACACCGACACGCATGGTAGACAGAAGGTTGTGGGCAGCGTTGGAGTGGAGGTAGACACCACCGTTGAAGATTGCAGTGGCGTCCTTGCCAATCGCAGAGTTGATGAGAGCCTTGCCACCGGGGTGCTCCTTGATGAAGTCGGTCACGTCGTGGACAACACCGGCAATGGCAACGAGGCCGCGGCCGTTCTTGGCCTCGGCAACGAAGTCGTCCCACTCCATGACAGGGAGCTGCTCAAGAGGCGTACCCCAGTCGAGAGTGGCGCGCTTCTGGTCAAGCTTCTTCTGCAGCTGCTGGACGCGGCCCTTCTCAATCTCGTTGGAGCGGAACTGCTTGAGGTCATAGGCGAGGCCGAGCATCTTCCACATGGCAATGTGCCACTTGGTAGGGTCGTACTGCCACCACTCAATGGCGTTGCGGTAGTCGGAAGGGAACTCGTGGTGGAAGTTGTGGTAGCCCTCACCGAGAGTGACGACGGCGGTGACGAGGTGGTCACGCGGAGAGTTGCGGTCGTCAAAGGGCTGGTCACCGAGCCAGTGGGCAAGCGAGTTGACGCAGAAGGTGGCCTGCTGGACAAAGAAGACGCGGAGGATACCTCCGTAGATGAAACCACCCCAGTAGTCGCCCCAGCCGAGACCACAGACAAGAGTAGGGAAGACGAGAGCCATGGCGATGACACACTTGAGGAAGTTAACGTGCTGCCAGACAACAACGGGGTCGTCGTTGAGGTCGCTGATGTCGGTACGGCCAATACGCTTGGGGTTCTGCTTCATGACCATCCAGCCGAGGTGGGAGTAGAGGAGACCCTTGCGGACGGAGTAGGGATCCTTCTCAGTGTCGGTGTAACGGTGGTGGGCACGGTGGCCGCGAGACCACCAGCGGATGGAGCCCTGGACGGAGCCAGAGCCGCAGGCGGCGAGCCAGATCTTGAGAGGGAGGGTGGCCTTGTAGGAAGTGTGAGCCCAAAGGCGATGGTAACCTGTATCCAAGTGCGTTAGAAATACTGTCTGATGCCCTGGCAGTGGGAAAAATCGAGGTGATGACATACCTGCTGTGATACCCAGACCAGTCTGGACATAATACCAAACGGTGAAGATGGCGGTCTTCTTCTGGAGGGGCGTCCAGTATGCGGTGATGAGGCCGGCGAGCGGGACGAAAAGGATGAAGATGCAGTTGAGCCAGTTGATGTGCTTGTACCAGTTGGCGGCAGTGATGGGCATCTCGGTGATGTGAGGCTTCTTCATGTCCTGGGCCTGGCCACGGAGAGGCTTGTACTCCTTGGTGCCATCGTCGATGAAGGCGGTGCCCTCAGGCTTGGTCGCAGACGCAGCCATGGTGGGAGAGGGTGTCGAAGGGATGCCAAGGGGAGAAGTTGGCGGAGGGCAGCTTGCGGTGGGGGACTGGAGGAGAACAGAAGAAGGTAGCAGACGCGGGTAGGGGTAGAGTATTTATCGAGCATGTGGTTCTGAACGGGGACGGTGGCGTGGCGGGTGGAGGAGGGAGGCGGCGGGCAGCCGAGGAGGAAGCCGGAAGCAAGTCCAGGAGCGAGGTGAGGATCCTGGTCGAGCAAAGACCCTGGGGTGGAGATGCATGGCAGGGCATGGCATGACATGCCCTGGTGGCGGCGGTGGTGGTGGAGGAGGTGGTGGTTTGAGGTTCTGAGCATGGCTGGGCCTGTTCGCTCTGTCCGAGAGTGTCTGATTCGAGGCCCTTCCAACTCCGCCAACAAAAGGTACATGGGTCCAAGTACCCTCCGTCCTCATCATTAGCAGTGGACCTACCTAGAGTAGGTACCTAGCTCTTGAAAGACAACCTCGGGAGAGATGCCTCGCCGCATTGAAACCTCCAATGCTGCACTTGTGTCAACAAGACCACACACCCTAAGCTTCCAAGCCCATGATCGGTCGCCCTTGGACACAACATGGCCCTAATCATCCTGTACACACTACAATCTTCTAGAGTAGTGACATATTAAAGATAAGAAGAGGGGCCAATACACACGACACAGCAGTCGAGTCCGGGGCGCGCGGGCCCCAGCAAAAGCGACTTTGGGTCGTCGCCCCCCTCCATCCGGGCCAGCCAGCCCGATCCAACACATCCAGCTGGGACCTGGGGACTTGGGAACTGCTGGTCTCGGTGCATGCAATGATTAGCCTCCGCTGATGTCCAGTCGAATAGGTCATGTACTTTCTGTATATCACGTCGATGGCTTCGTTGAGCACAAGAGAGAGGGAGACCATGTCCCCAGCGAGGGGCGTGTAGTAATTGATGCCATGTGATGAGCCCGTCTGATATCGACATCTCAATGGGCGGGTACATGGTGGTTGGTCACTGGAGCCGGCACGGCACGCGAGGCATTGCTTGTGACAGACATCCCTCACAGATTGCTGGTGCAGACACAGATGCCTAACGCCGGCCGGTTGTCCCGCACAGGTGCAGGCTGCGACAGGACAGCACTCACTCGCTCGCTCGCTCGCTCGGTATTATCACGAAAAGTCTGTTTGGGCGCCGCATGGACATGCAGGCGGCTTCTGGAATTTTGTTGAATTGTTGGGGCGGGTGGAGCCAGTGGCGGACACTTCTGGCCAATGAACTTACACGGACGTGGGAGAAAACGTCAAGCGGTTGCCCCTTTGGGCCGTGCCGCTGGTGCATTGTGCTGTTTGAGCTGTGTGTGCCCTGTCCTGCTGCCCTGCCGCGGGAGATCCATCATCCATCAACGAGGCAGACAAGGTAGGTAGCAAGCCACCAACCATCCTGGCCCGTTCGCCTCGGCTGAACTGCTTTCGTCCCCGGCCTGCACAACAACCGCCGACCAGCATCATCCATCCATCGCATTCGCTTTCTACTTTGTAGGGAGAAGGGGGGAGGGGGGGAAGACTGGTCCCAGTGACAAAGGTTGATCAGCCGATAGTCGACTCATGATACCACAACAACAAATGCCTCCGTCGCTGCCCGCGGGACCAGCTGAGACGCTGAGACGCTGAGACAGGTGGCCTTCGTTACCGCCGCGGTTGTTGGGCCGGGTCAAAGGGACAAACCCATCGACGACGTACGTTGACTCGCTGCGGTGCTCGCGCCAAGGGAGCTGCATCTGCATCTACATTTGCATCTGGATCTGCAGGAGCTAATAGAGCCTTAGCTCTGGCTGCTGCTGTGTTGCCTCAGTATTCAGGAACTGTCGGTCTGCACGAATGCAGGCAAGCTCCAGCCAGCCCTCGCTCCCGTCCCGCTCCAGTGCAAAACGGCCCTGGACCTGCATTGTCAATCGCCCCCTGGCCGATCCGTCGGGCCTAGGGTGTTTACGGAATAGGTCTCAATGACACCCGAGAGCAGCTGCTGCAGGGAGAGGGAAAAAAAAAGAAAAAAAAAGAGAAAGAAAAAAAAGAGAGAAAGCTCTGAACGCACCGAGGATGAGAACCACACCCAAAAGGACGACCTCGATCCCGTGCCTTTCTCAACTGGGTCAGTCGCGAGCACACACACCATGTGAGGCTGCCAGCTGCACGTCCCCACGTCCTCGTCTTCGTGCTCGTCCTTTTGCAGAATGCATGGAAACGTATCGCGTGTTTAACTGTCTTTCTGTCTTTGGTCTTTGGTGCTCAACTTGACCCGACTCACGCCGACCAGGGCCTGCCTGCCTGCCTGCCTCTACACAGCACTCACCCCGCAACGACGACACAGCCCTGTCGTCCCAGACCCCTGCCGCCCGCCCGCTCTCTCCACACTTTCTCCCAACAAACACTTTGGGGCACAAGTCTTGCACGTGCTCCATCACGGATCCAACGAGCGCTTCCAAAAGCCGTTTGTCCATGGCATCGCAGCCCCAGCCAGGCGAGACCGACCCCCACCTCCAAGTTACCGCCACAGCAACCTTCCCCAGCACTCTCGGCATCTGCGGACCCATCCCACTACAAGAGCTGTCGCCTGCCCGGCCCAGCCCAGCCTCCAGCATGGCTTGTTCTGACATGTGCTCTCGGACCTGAGTGGATGACGAACCGATCCGGGTCTTGTACTATTATGTATCTTCTCAAACAGAGTCTCCACACGTCAGGCAGACATAATCTGAAGATTATGTACAACATTCCCTTCGGCACAACCATCCGTGTCAACGCCCCAACAACGTCAGCACAATCCTCACAGTCAGGTCTACGAGCCATGCATCGACGATGGACGGACATGTGAACTTCAACAATTTATTACGGTGATAACTACTCAGACTAGGACACCTCCGTGAATCACGTGCATTGCCTGGATCAAGCCGCATACGATGAGTAGTCGGGGACATCCTGGACAGGTAGCGGTCTCTTCGGATACCTAAGCCTCCAGAATCGTCATCAGTGGCGAACTGCTGTAGAGACCCTTGACGGTAGGGCTGGATGCCGCCTTAATGGTGAGGAATTGCAGCCATCGAGGCGGCCACAGTCGCGAGGTTGACCCATAGTTCGTTTTCGTGCAGTGCGATTGACAATGAAACGTCGGAGGCACTTTTGAAGCCTGCGAAGAGCCACACTCGTGCTGCCGCAAATCTCAGCATCCAGAATCCGTCGTACCGCGAAAAGCAACCTATTTTGTACTCTACTTGACACTGGATAAGCCGATGGCCTCACACACTCCGAGAACAGGAAGTTCTCGGATTCCATCTTCACACATCCTATCCTCCGTGGCGCAATTGGCTAGCGCGTCTGACTGTTACTATTACCAGGATCTCAATGAGATCATGGGTGGAACGCCATCAGGAGGTTGACAGTTCAAGCCTGTCCGGGGGAGACGATCTGCTTTTTTGACTGTTTACGAAGTCGTGGTCGATGGTTAGTTAGTAAACATACAGTCACTACGAAAAACTTCATGTAAACGAGAAGAAAGAGTGTGTGGGTTTTTTTTTTTTTTTTTTTTTTAATGGCTTACAAGGACTCAAAAGCACCACACCGGAAGCAAAGACATCGCAGAATCTGGGGCAATGGGGATCTCCTGATGACCAGTCTAGCAGAGACAGACACTGAGACTGCGAAGCAGAAGCGTTACAGAATACCCCCCCCTCTCTGATCGTAATATTTGGGCGCTTCATTCATTACAGTCATCTATGTTATACTACATACAGGATATCTTGTCATCTGCCACGTCCACTGTTCCCTTGTGATACAGTTCTCTCCACATTGCCCAGTCCACGCTGCATCTGGCCAAGGGAGCATCCCCAGCTTCAACCACGCATGCCTCATTACTCACATCGCAGACAATAAAAGCTACACAGCTCTCCTTATGAAAGGACCTCAATGACCGAACCAGAGGGTTCGTCCAGCTCGCAGATACCCACGTCCATCATTGTATTACAGGCTCATATCCGTCAAAGGACGTGGCGGCGCTGTTTGCAATCCGTGAAACCCATGTCGAACACGTTCACTCGTCGTCTTTCTTGTTGTCATCGGTGGCGGTAGAATCCGTTTTGTCCTTTGTTTCGGTAGAAGGTGGCTTCTCCTCAACAGACTCTGCTGAATCGGTCTTGTTTTTGCCATCTTCGTCAGAGTCTTCCTCCTCTTCCTCTTCTGCATCCTCCGCTTCTTCTTGCTCCTCGTCGTCGTCGTCATCGTCCTTCTCGTCCGCTATCTTCGTGTCCTCTACAACAGTCGGTGCGTTTGAGGCTGTCTCGTCGTCCTCTGTAGGAAGGGTGTCCGGCTCGACGGGCACGTCTTCTTGCACGTCAATCTTGATCCCGGGGAACTCGTTGTCGTTATGAGATGCTGAGCTAGAAACCTCCTCGGGCTTGCCATGTTGTGTTGACTCATCTCCCGCGTCCGCTGACGTCTCGACAATGACGGGCACCTCAATTCCCGCGTCTTCTTCATCGACCGTCTCCGATATACGCATGTTGCCCAGTTTCGCGGCCATCTCGGACTGCTCATCCTCCCGTTCCTCGATGACCGTAGTGACTATGCTACCTACAGACGGCCTGCTTGAATGTCTTGCCGTGTTCGTCCTCCGGGCATGAAAGCTGTGCTTGTCGTCTTCGCCACCGCCTTCACCACCGCCACCCTCGCCGGCTTGCGTGAGCGACTTGGACAACACTGACACAGGCGGCAGCTTCTCCTCTTTATCCGCGGCGCCCGCGGACTCCAGACCCTCGGCTTCCGGTGGGAGCTTGTAGTTCTCGGCAGGGAGAAGGTCGTACACGTCACACACTGTCTTGAAGAAGACATACAGACCCGTCTGCGCCTCGACAGACCAGAATACGCCGCGGTGCTGGAACCACGCGTGTGCGAATATCCGGTGCAGCCTGCGGAACACGTTGACGAGGTTCTTCAGGACCGAACTGCGCTCAGAGCTATCTGCACCCAACACGATCCGGCTGGGGAAGATCTTTGGGTTTGTGACGATATTGGCCGCCCAGTCGAGCGTGTGGCAGCAGTAGTCGATGGCGCAGCAGCTCTTGGGCGCCTCATGGACGGCGCACAGAAACTGCCATTCAGAAGCGCGCATTTCGGGACATGTTGCAGACGAGCAGGGCGGGGTGTCGAAGAGGAAACCCACAATCAGACCATTACACTGAGCGATGAGGAAGCGACAAAGCTCGTAGAGCCAGAGTGTGCGCTCGACTCCTGCTGGCGGCGTAGCGAGACTCAGGGCCGTCTGTCGGTTGATCGGCGTCGTGTTCGAGGAGGTGTGGTAATA
Organism: Microdochium paspali; assembly: GCA_031142775.1. Classification (NCBI taxonomy): domain Eukaryota; kingdom Fungi; phylum Ascomycota; class Sordariomycetes; order Xylariales; family Microdochiaceae; genus Microdochium; species Microdochium paspali. The sequence continues at coordinate 1,027,297 of JAVBIV010000007.1, forward strand.
ATGCAGTGCCGCGAGGTGCTCCTGGGAGGAGAATGCTGATTCTAGCTGTGAAAAGGGAAGGGTGGTGGTTAGTGATGACCCGGTCCAAATTTGTCCCTGGAGGGAGGAACAATGCTTACCTCGCTGAAGGGTATCAGTGGTGGTCCAGCGGCCATATTCTCCGTCTTTGTGCCGACATGTATGCGTCTCTTGGAATTGGCAGCGACGACAGCTTGATTCTTCTCCTGAGATTGGAGGCCAGCAGCATTGTTGAGCCCTGGCGAGGCTGGGCCAATCTGTATCTCTGCGGGGGGCGGCGGGCTAGGTAGCCGCGGGGCGCTCTGGACCTGGGACATGGTGATGACTGCGCAGGCGGGCGTGAGGCTTGATGGTTGGGGTATACAGCTTGCAGATCGCGTCAGTGCCTGCGACTTTTTTCGGGGGCAGTCCTTCGATGCTCGAGTTTGTAGTCGCGTGGACTCGAGCGCAAGCTGGTCGTTAGGCGTTAAAACGTGGCGTTGGTGTCTTGAGGAGTGTGCAGGTCGTGGTGGTGCATACGGAGCAAGAAGCGACTGATTTGGTCCGTGGCGAGCCTGATGATTCTCGGAGAACTGGGGATCAGGTGTGCGACTCGACGAAGCACTGCGAAGGAACGTGGGCGAGCTTGACGAAGTTGTTGGTGTGGTTGTTGAACCTCGAGCGCGAGGCACAGCTACAAGACAACAAGCTGGAAAGACCCCTGAAGGCGCTAAGGCTGGTTGTCTGGGGCGCCTTCAGCAGCTCGGTCACAGCCAATCAGATGGCTGCGCGGAGCTCCCCGGCAATCGCGATGGAGGGGTGCTTTGCGCTTTCGAGCCGGGCAGGCGTTATGTCATTTTGCCCAGCTTAGTCGCAGGCATGCACCACGCCCTTGCTTAAGGTACATGCACGTGAACTTCACAAGTTTGCTCACAGGCCACAGAAAGACCCGATAGGTGAGAAAGGCACCAAGCGTAGCCCGTACTCTTGACCTGGCATTCCGCCACAGCTTGCCCCGCTATGGATGTCGACTTTGACGACGATGCTCCTCCAGAGCTTGTGAGCACGGGCTCCGAACAACAACAGGGGCCGCCTGGAGACAATGTGACTTTCAAGGTGCCCATAACAATCGTCACAGGTATGCACTGAAATCCCGTGCTCCCTCACGTTTAGTACTGATCAATATCACTAGGCTATCTTGGAGCTGGCAAGACTACGCTACTGAATTATATCTTAACGGCTCAGCATGGCAAGAAAATTGCTGTGATAATGAACGAGTTTGGTGATTGTGAGTCCCCAGGTTCCGGCAATTTCCAGAATCAGCACTGGTTACTTATCAAGATTGCCATCATAGCCCTCGATATTGAAAAGTCATTGACTGTCAACAAGGGAGACGAACAAGTTGAGGAATGGCTTGAAGTTGGCAATGGCTGCATATGCTGTTCTGTCAAGTATGTTTGCACTGTTTCCGAGACAGCACACCACAGATTTCGTCAGACTAATAACTATGCAGAGACACTGGAGTAAATGCCATAGAGTCTCTGATGGAGAAGAAGGGCAAGTTTGACTACATCCTCCTGGAAACCACAGGCTTGGCCGATCCTGGTAATTTGGCGCCCTTGTTCTGGGTTGACGACGGACTCGCCAGCACGATCTACCTCGACGGCATTGTAACCTTGGTGGATGCGAAGAACATTGTTCGCAGTCTGGAGGACCCAGCAGGCAAGATCAAAGAGGGGCATGAGGACCACGGCCACGGTCCGCTTATGACGACGGCCCATGTGCAGATATCTCACGCCGATGTTGTCGTTATCAATAAGTCGGATCTCGTGACGGAGGCTGAGCTCGAGAGCGTAAAAGCGAGAGTCCAGTCCATAAATGGGCTTGCAAAGATCCACATCACAAAGCAAGGTGCCGTACCGCAGTTGGAAGGTGTCCTTTTAGATCTCCATGCCTATGATCAGGTTGAGGGTCTGGACACGGCCAGCAAGGGGCATAGTCATTTGGATCCGGTAGGTCGAAGTTCTTCTAACACACCCAATATCAGTAGAAAGAAGGGCTGACAAAACGAAAGACTATCGCGACAGTGACGGTTGGCCTGCCTATTCTCCAACCGGGACAGCTGGATAAGGTGGATAGCTGGCTCAGGTCGGTACTGTGGGAGAGTGAAGCGCCTGGTCAAGATGCCAGTCGAAGCGAAGCACTTGAAGTCCATCGCCTCAAAGCGCGGCTGGTCTTCAGCAACGGTGATGTCAAGATGGTGCAAGGTGTGCGAGAGGTCTTCGACATAGTCGATGGGCAGAAGAGTGCAGCAACAGACGGCGAGGGAAAGTCAGTAGCGGGCAAGATCGTGCTCATTGGCCGTGGCGTGAAGCAGATAGACTGGGAGGCCAGCCTGCATGCATCGCTAGAACAGTCATAGATTCGAGAACAGAGAGGAAAGCAGAGATTTGTCTGACGATAAAGCTTGACGTTGTCAAAGTTACAGCCTGTCCGTGTTTGCGAGAGCAAAGTCATTGAGGTGTCTGTCCGGATGCCCTCAACGTGCAGATGGCATTACAGTACCTTGCATGTGGGCACGGACCAGGCGGCTGACTACCCGGGCAGCCAGCCCGCAGCTTGGCGAGGCTGCGACTGGCAACCACCTCCATCTGCAACTCGACTGCCATCCCATTTTGAGTGGGTAGCACGATCGCCATTCCACCTCAGGACACGACGCCCCAGACGCCACGACTCCTGCGCAATATCCGCCCGGCATCGACCATTACTAGACGCACAGTACACGACGACGATCCACACAAGCACCCTCTTGAGGCGCTCGACACGGCCAGCACATCATGAACCGACCAGGTAGCCCTCCCCAGTCCCTATGCCATCATCGCTGGCCTCGCGTGCCCCACTGCCTTCTGCGCCCGGAAGAGGCCACTCTCGACGAATCCGACGATACTGCTGTCGCGTGCTCCGACAGCACGCCTTCATGATTGCTCGTAGCATTTCGCGACGTACTCTATCCTCGTGGTATGCCTCAGTGTGGCGTTCAAGCTTAGCGACAGATACCAAGCTTTGAGGCCGTGCCGGTCCAATCGCGATCACGACATCCACGACCACCATGCTTTCAACAATCCATCACAACATCCCAATCTAAGACCTCGATTCTACCGCTGCCTCGACCTATTTCTCACTACTGTCTGCTACAGTAGTCGACCCCATACAGCTCGCTAATTTGTCTCTTGATATAGGACCCCAGAACATGCGGGGGATGCCAGCAGGCTTTGGCGCTCAACAGCAACAGCAAGCGGCGCAGCAGTCTGCGAGGACGGCAAACAACAGGTTGCCAAACGGAAAGATGGGTATGCGACATATCATATAACTCTCTAGGTCTCGATGGCAACGGACTTGCTGACTGGCGTCTCTCCTACATCAACCACAGCCAACAACGGCAACAACAGCAATACAGGCGGCGCCGGATGGGCGTTCGGTGCCGGCATGCCCATGGGAGGAAGCGTTGGAGCGGCTCAGAACTCAACACGGCAGCTTGGCGGAAGCCTCAGCTTTGCGCAGAGCTTGAGCGGCTCGCAACCAGCTGCGCCCCTGGATCTGTCGTATGTGCTACCTTTCTGTTTTCCTTTTAATTCCCTTAAGTTTTATCCCATGGCACTCGACCAAGCTTCGCGGACGACTTTCGGCTGTCCCAATCATCATGCAGCCAGTGACGAGCGAGTTCGGCGAATATCAACCTGCTTTTGGCACAAGACGGCAAACTTTGCGAAGTGGCTGGGCTAGGGATCACTCAGCGGGGAACTAGGCTTTGTGGAGATCTTGCGTGGCCGCCGCAAAGCGGCAGCACTTGTTCAAGTTATATGGTGGATGCCCTAAGTTTGAGCCTGAAGTCCTCAGGAACAACGCTCTCAACAAACGCATCTGGTCTCTGCCCTCTCGACGATCACCGGGGCGAATGCTCAGCTTTAGTGCCATATCGCACTACACCGAGGATACAATTGCGCTTTTGGCATGCTGGACAAGCTTAGTGAGTTGTCGCTAACAGGCTGATCAATCAGGGACTTTCCATCTTTGTCAAGCAACGCGCAACATCCCAGCGCAAGTCAGCCATCTATGTGGTCGGCAGGCGGCGCAAGGAACATGCCCGGAGTGCAACGAAACCAATCTACGCCAATATCGGCACAACAGGGTAAGTTGTTTCAGTTGTTTTGCAATGTCTGGCTCCGCTGTGTTGTCCCACTTCAACTGCGCCTGACCTCATGACACGACACTGGACACCTCACTGACAGTCATCGGCAGCTTTCAACAACCAAGGAGCAGCGACACCAACAGGATCCAGGACAGGCAATGGGCTGCTCAACGCGTTGAACTCAAACAGCAGACCGGATCCTCGATCTCCAGACAACAACTCCACTTCTGGTACGCGTCCCATCTGCTAATCATAATTTTATCCCACTGACGTGGCGGTAGATAATTCGAGACCGACAGATAGCAGGGGTGCGAGGGGCAACGACGAGCAGCCACGGTCTAAGCCTCCAGGGTTTCGTGATGAAAACTTGCCGTCCCATTCCTCGCCGCAGGACTCGCCAGCCGACAACCGGCATCCATTAGGAGCTATTGGTTCAGCTGATTCGTTGGCTGTCAAGGACCAAGATGACTCGTCCTTTCAAGCGCAACCGAGTCGCGATCCTCTGAGCGGCATGAATGACATCGACAAATGGGGCATCAAAGGACTGCGGACCCTGATGCATAACTTCCCTGACTACAGCTCCTTGGTCACAGGCATGGATCCCCAGACGTTTGGGCTTGACCTTGCGACACCTGCGTAAGTCTAAGTCGTCATTCGCCGAACGACCACAGCCACTGACGATAGAGGACAGCCCAATCTCATCACAAATCTACTCTCTGTGGAACGACACTCCGCCACGGCCACCAATTCCCGATCATCGCCTTCCCGAGTGCTACAAAGTCAACAATGTCCAGCCATTGCAGGCGAAGATCAGCAGTTTCAATGAAGAGACATTGATGTGGATCTTCTACAGCTGTCCAGGCGATATTTCGCAACAACAAGCCGCGCAAGAGCTGTAAGAAACATTGTTCAGAGTTATCATCTTCCAAGTCTGTACTAATCGTGAGGACACAGGAACAACCGAAACTGGCGATGGCATAAGAAATTGAAGATATGGCTTACCAAGGACGATATCATGCAACCTCGACAGCTTAGCGGCTTGCATGAGGAGGGATACTACATCATCTGGAATACCAAGGAGTGGCGCAAGGAACGGGTATGTTCCTTTACTAGAAGTTCACGAGCCGCCGAACCAGTTCTATACTAACACTCGCCTTCAACAGCGCACTCTTGTACTATACTACGAGGACCTGGAGACACTGAGCCAAAATCCTGTATGAGTCCTAGATGGCATTAGGCCTGCAAGCGAATGGAAGTAGGACACATGGCTCGCACAAGACGCAGCCTTTGGCAATTTGCCGACAGGAGAAGCGAATTCACGATAAAGAGTGTCTTCATGATGCAATGCTCTTTTCGCAGGCTGACAAGAATAGAGCACCCTCGCGTGCAATGGGCTCGTCTCATCCATTACAGCAATGCTATATCATTCTGTGCTGCGCCTTGATTCTTGTTCTGTCCAAATGTGACAAGTCGAACTAAGTGATGCTCTGATGCTATAGTATCTCGCCTGCCTTCTGTATCACCTCAACCTCACGTGAGTGGCTTTAGAGTTTTGCACACGCAAAACCATAATAGTTCATGCATATGCTATACACTCTGGTGTCGGACGCCAATTGTATTTCATTTACTATTGTGTTTTTTTCTAATGCCACCATGCCGGACTATCACAAGAAAGTATACTATTGAAACTGACCACATGAAAACTTCGTTGTAACCCTCGGACTTTATCGGTACACGGGTTAGTAAACAACTACAGAATTCCTTGGTGCTATTATCACACACGACCAGTCACGCAAAAACAAGGCATATCATCTATTTTGACTTTGAGTAAATACTGCGGTAATACCAGCTTTATCCGGGAGAACGTGTAAGGGATCCAGCAATAACACCACAGGTCGATCTGGATCAGGCCATAATCCATCCCATGGACCGCTCCTTGGGCTAGGGATAACTTTCCACCTTGAACAATGAGGCTACAACTTTTACGTTCACCGAGGGCCAGGATGCGATGGGTGTCGAGCTTGAGGATAGGATATGAACTGATACAGTGGCTTAGAAATCGTGAGAGGGAAATGGCGTGATCCGAGTTGTTGGGTTCCTTTGTAGCGCCCAGGTTGACCGGCACCGGCAGATGTTACACGCCCTTCTTCTTGCGGCTAGGAAAGGGGAAGGAGGGGGGGGGGGCAAGTCAGAATAGCTAGGGCTGCATGATGGACGGGCGGGAGGATCTAGAATGCTTACTCTGGCTTTCCCGGGTTCCTTTTTGAGTATTTGGTAACAGTTCTAGCTCCGGCAGATGAAGATGAGCGGGTGATCGTGTCAAGATGGCTGCAGCTCTTTCGATGGGTTTTGCGAACAGGAAGGATGATCGGGGGAGGGGGTGACTATAGCGTGTCACGGCTGAGTGATTATTGCGTCACGCATATCTACACGGACATTTAGTTGATGGGCAGGAATATTCCTGACGGTGGGGGAAAGGATTCTAGTTCTGCGTCTATGCGTGCGTGCGTGTGCTCTTCTTCATGGTCTCATGTGCTATTCAGCTTCCCTCCTGCTAGCGAATATGCCGTGCCGTTCTCGTGAGGACGACGCTACGCGCCCCCCCCCCCCAGCCGTGCTATTGAGGCGACAAGTCTCGCACCGCATGACAAGGAAAACCCAAGAACCGAGGCGGAAGGATTCAACTCGGTCAGTAATCACGGGTCTCGGATGTGTAAAGCATATGTTGGTCGTTACCGGAGCTAGAGAAATATCTGAGCCTCGGCAGTGGTACTCGGCTGGTGCATTCTGTATGTTCCCGTCTCCTCCCCCGGCCGTTGATGTGCTGCTGCGCCTCACGTTAGTCTGCGGTGTACCTGGCAGCTATGTTGGGCGACTCAAGGTAGGGAGGAACGTAGTATACTCCCCCCCCCCCTCTGGACGCGTGGATATTCCACTTTTCGCTCTTGATCTCTGTAAACCACAGGTTGCTTGCTGTGTGAGATGGCAGATCAGGAAAAGGACGAGATCACACGCCCAATGAGCATCACGGCAAGACGCAAGATATGCTGGGATACTAACAGATCATTACGCAATGTACTGTTACATCCCGCGCCCAAGTGTCCCAGGGCGGCGAGCAACACCTGCAGTGTGTCCTCCCGTGCGCAGATCACCTTGCTGGAGTAACGAATCCTTCAGATGGACGCCTCGCACAAGCGCGCGCCTCGCGCGGTGTGTGTATGTGTGTGAGTGTGTGTATGTGAGTGCACGGAGTATGCAAAGAGAGAGTGTGTGAGGTATAGTGAAGAGCGGGGCCCACTAGTTTGACAACCCCAGCCCAGACTTCGGCAACTCCGAATGCAACAATCATCGAATACGGGGTTTTTTTTCTTCCACCGAACAGGCTCATGGCGGACGATGTGCCTGTCCCGGCCGGGCCTGCGGAGAACCGATGCGCTATGCTTTTCTTTCTTTTAGCCCATCCTGGACCCTTGGCGCTGGTCTTGCTACTGTAGACCCCCCCCCCTTCTTCTTCTCCTTAGCTAGCTGCGTATGCACGGTCTTTCGCGGATCTTGTTTAGTTTAGGTGTCTCGCGTGACTCGGGAGTTGGAAAATATTCCGCTTACCTGCGTCCGGACGGGGCTGGGTACTACCACACATCTCTAGATCCAGTCTCTCCGCCCCCCCCCCCCCCGGCCGCTTTTTGGTGATTGGTCTTTGTGGCTGTTGGATGTCTGCCTCTATGATTCCTCTTCTCTCCACAAGCCACCACCAGGTTATCTGGTTCAGTCTCTCCTGATGCAAGGGACAAGCTCCCAGGCTAGCGATACGTGCCGCAGCCTAGCATGACCCTGTTCGGTAATCTTCTCCGAGCCAAGGCCGCATTTTATGCTCTGACGTGTGTATGCCTCCCTCGCTCTCTCCCTCTCTCTATGTGTATGCGCGCGTGTCCCTCTCCAGCTCTCTAACTATTTGGTCTGTATTACGTATGCATATCTATCTGTGCCGCTGTGTATCATGTATATCCGCTCGGAAATCTTTGCCTAAGTTGACAAAGCGCGGCTCCCGAATTAATCGAACGCGGATCTGTAATATACTCGGCCGCATGCTTACTTTGATTAGACATCAACGCTCGGAAGCTTTTGAACGGGCACAGACCTAGTTTACCTACCTAGTATACATTTGGGAAGGTCTGCGAGGCACACACACACACCTCTCGGGAGTACTTGTTTCCGTTTGCGAGGCACACTTCGGGAGTTCTTGTTCCCGATCTATGAAACCTTATGAATTGTGGACTATCGTCGACTGCTGTCCAAGCCATGACACCCTTGGAGGATCAGCGGAGCAAATACCGCCTGACGTGCGGCGTCGGCGGATGAGTTAGTGTGTTGCCTGGCTGGTCGATAGCCAAAGTTTCCTCCCTCTCCGCCCCTCCCCCTGCCGCCACACATACACACAAATACACACACACTCACACACGCACTGACAGCACGCCATCTTTCGAACCCCGGACCTTACATAGTACATAGTTATTGTTGGGGCTCTAGTGAGAATCCAAGCGGCACGGAAATTCCAACGGCCCAAGCATTGACGGGAGGCGGACGACTGGTTGGAGAGAGGATGGCAGTTCGAGTCAAGACAACTGCCGGTACCGATGTGTTTCACGTTGGTTGACGGGCGGCCTCGAAACTATCTATTGCCATTTCCGGAGGAGGGGGGAGGGGGGCGGTGTGATCCTTCTTTCGAGATGTGTGGAGAGGCGAGAAGGAGGATGCAGCGGATATTTTTATGCCTTGGGAAGCAGGGCAGAGGATTAGTCGGCACTCCTGGCTTATATCACCAACATGGGTGATAAACGGGGGGTGGTTGGCTTTCAGAGCCTTTCCATATGGGAAGGACTGGATGACTACCATGGCAATAAACATAGAGAGAGTGTGCGTGTATTGGCTGCCTTGTACGATATACACCCTGTATTATATGGCGTTGATATTGCAGTGTTATTCTCATCATGGTTGTTTGTGCTCCGTGGTGTTGTTTCTCCATTATTTAAACACAGCCCCATTGTAGTTGATATTGTGCCTGTCCTTGTCCTTATCCTTGTCCTTGTTTCAAATAATGAAGCAGGATTCTTGCGTTGCAAGAAAAAGAGTCGAGAGAGTCAAGAAACCTCGAACCTTATTCCAAGTCTGGCCAGGGTTATCAAGGTTCTCACTATTTTCCGAGGCTCAACTTCAGACCCTAGTATACATGCATGCATGCATACATACACATCAAAGCGACCAAGCAACGTGACTCGACGCAATCAATACGTCCTGAAAGAAAAAAGCTATTTGGACGATGGATGAGTAAATCATGTCCAGGCCTCTGGGTCAAGGATTCACGATGAATAGAAGACGGGTGGTTGAGTGGGTGGGTCTATTAGTCTTATCTGATCACGCATTGGGATTATCAAACTCGAGACCCATTATCATTCCGTCGGCACTCCAACAACTTCCCAGCAACGTAGGCAATCCCAGAGCCAGGGCGGGTGTCATCACCCTGGAAGTGCAGTCCGCCGAATAGAATGGCTCTTTAACCAGGCAGCACGGCCGACTGCCCTATTCCTCGGGATGAACAGGAGCTCCTGAGGTGTGAATTAATTTATATGCGCCTTTTTGTTTTTGTTATTCGTCTTTGAAGAAAACGGAAAACTATATATGGCCTGCTTAATCAACTAGCCCCACCAAGGGTCTTTGCAGATATCAAGCACGTTTCTTGGCGCCCAGCGAGGTACAGCACGCCGAACTTGGCTTCCGAGCATGACCCATTGACCATTGATATGTTTCATAGGATGAGCTCGGCGCGTGGAAAGAGACAGAGGGTTTTACTACAAATGTAGTTTCTCGAAGGGGGGGGGGCATTCCGAGCTCTACGGCTCTCTCCAACGTGGCGTTAAACCCTGTTCCTATTTTTACCACTATTATTATCTGTCTATATCTTGTAAGCATGTATGTGTTTATTTGTGGCATAATGTGATGTACACAAATCACAACATCAAATGTACCATATAAACCATTCGGATAGAACCCTGACGCCTCACGACAAGCACAAAACTAAAACATGCACGCTCAAGCCAGCAAATACACTACAGGGTTAATTTTCACAGCCACTGAAACACGACAACTCCAGCAACAGAATCCTAATGTAACGTTCCATTCCCCCCTTCCCCCATGCCTCTTTGTAGGAATGCACTCCACATTACCTGTCAGCGCATGGCAGGGGCCCGGGGGGGAGAGGAGGGGAGGAGGACATCCAAGTATTCAAACCACGCCGCTCTCTCTCTCTGTCCCGGCCGTTTCCGAGTAACAACCCCCCGTATTATCTCTCACGACATGAAGAAATAAGCAGCGCCCCGTTACATATCCATGCCTGGACCTTCCATCAAGAGCACCCACTATTACAACGCCCTTTGTAGTAGTAGTAGTAGTAGTAGTAGTAGCCATGCCAAGTTAATTACCTCGCATGTGGCGCGATATTGCGCTCGCACATCGTCCATACGAGGAGTTGACTACCCTTGCCAAACTTAGTTACATTCTACCATCGTGGAGCTTCATCCCCTCAGGTTTGCAAAATCGAGCTACGGAGTATAATTTGACCCATGCAATGGGGGACCTGACTGACTAGTATGGATGGGTAGGGGACCATCAGTTATCGTTGAGGTGGCCAGACGGGATTGGAGTGGGGAAAACTTCCGCCGCAAGAGTCGGACGGTCGACGTACTTAATTACATAGTAGAGCTCTTGGGCTCTAAGCTAGTGATAGTCACGACCTCCCGGCTGTTCCGGCCAGTGCTCATCCCCGCCCCTCTTGGGGCATTCTTTGAGGGCGGACCAAGGCGATCGACCACGACACCGTCGACGACCACGTCTGCGCCCATTCGCGTGGCGTCCTCTGCGCACCAGCCGTGCTGGCATTCGCGCGACTAGAAAGGGAGGCAGTGCCATGCATGGACGGCCCTGAATGCTGACCTGGCACAATAAGAGCCAAAAGGGCCGATCTGCGACATGCATGTTGTGGTGAAAAGCTGGGTACCATGGCACATAGAGGACTTACTCATTACGGTACTTACTTAAAGCAGCTACGCAGAACGAGTAGTTGGGTGGTGCGGGCGTTGCGGATGGACAGTCTTGTGTGTGTGCCTGGACGACGTCACTCCCCTCCCCCTGGCTGCAGTCTCCATCTGATAAAAACCCCTTTCTGGAAGGTAGAACAGGCGCACACATGCATGACCTGACACGGATCAGATCAGCCTCCATGGACTAACCCTCCCGCAGCTCGGCTATCGAAGGCCAGCGTCTTTGCGGCCGTCTTCGATCCCACAGGACCCACCGTTCCAGGCTACATACCAAGTAGTCCTGTAGGGCCGTGATGGAGCGAGCGGCAGGCAAGCCATCTCTGCTTGCTGGACCCCTTTTCAGTCTATTTGGACGCCCATGTCCCTGCCTATGTCCCGGCCTATGTTCCTGCCCTGCTCCAAGTCTCATGGTACAACAAAAGTATGCCATCCCTTTTGCCCGAGCCGCGTCAGGCTACTGCAGAGGGCTGGCCTGACTGCAGCCGCACCGCTTGCGCTCTCCAGCGAGTGGGGACCGCAGTTATTATTTGTTCGACATGTGTTCCTCGCCGAATCTGCCGGTTCTTGCGCGCCAGAACGTGCAGTAATTAATCAACCCCCCCCCCCCCGTATTGACTGCTGCGCCAAAGCAGTGCCACGCTTCGCTAGTCAGCCTGCTCCACATGCACATGGCTTCCATCTTCTTGTGCTTGCGGACAAAGTTTCGATACTCGTTGTACATGAGAGAGAGAGAGAGAGAGAGAGAGAGAGAGAGAGAGAGAGAGAGAGAGAGAGAGAGAGAGAGTGTGTGTGTGTGTGTGTGTGTGAAAGACACACACACAGAGGCTGGATCTGGCACCTGCCGTGATACAGAGTCCTTGTTCAGGCCTTTGCGTAGATATCAGTTGTCACCTGTCAACATCTGAGCCTCGAGAGACATGCCCACCATCCATCCCATCTCGGTTGCAGTTGCTGACCCACCACGGTCTGAGCCGAGGCTTGCTACCAACGCTCGCAATGTCCGTGCTTGCTTGCTTGTGCGCCAGTAGTGTGTTGTATCCAGCCCAGCTCACCCAGCATCCACCACATGTTCGGGCCTTTCGTCGATCATGCAACACCCCTGAGACCCAGCCCGCCGTCTCGCGCTAATGATAGCTCCAAACTGACCCCAGGTTGTGACATTGGCTCAGCTTGACCGTCTTTGCTCGTCGGCTCCTTGCCGCACTCGACCTCGGTAGCCCACACACAAGCCACCACGCCCCGGCCTTTTGAGTTTAGTCTTGCGTCTTGCTCAAACTAGCCTCCCCGTTCCAGGACATTCGCTCCGGGGCGTTCGCATTTCGGATCCGACTTCGGGCCAGGCCTCAGCCCGCTTTCGACCCACCCGACCACCCTACCTACCACCCACACCCCATCGTCAAATCATGCAATAGCCTGCATCTTCGCTCGCCGAATCTCCATGTCTGTCCCTGCGCGTATTTCAGCTAGTGAGATGAGATTGGTGCAGCAGTTCAGGTACCATTGGCAATCTCAAAACGTCAGCACAATTTTCGAGCTCCAAGATATCAACAATAGTGTCCCGCCGCTTCCCGGCCAGGGATCAATAATTTTAAGGCTAGTCCATCAGCGTAAGCCGGTACCCCGCATTGTCGACAATTCCGCCGACAGCTTGAAGGGACCCAACATACAAAACATCCCGAGCACAGACCTCGCAAGGGTTCGGCAGACATCTCAGCCTCATCTCCTCCTTTGCTCTCACTTGATGATCACGTGCTTGCCCGTCTCGTCCACAACAATGTCCATTCCAGTCCCGATCCAGCCGTACAGATCGTTGGCCAAAACCGTGCCAGGGGTTGACGTGGCAAAGATGTCGTCGAACAAGGGCACCATTTGCATGCCCATGCACCCTTTCAGTGGTGCGCCCTCATCGACGTTTCGATGTGTCCGGAGTGACTTGTCCGGCTCCACCGTGTGGCGGAAAGCTGTTACGGGATCGACATTGGGCAGTTTGCATCTGCGGTGAAACCCCCTAATGTGAGTGGGCGCGCGGCTAAGATTTGAGATGGTGAAGTGGCAGAGAGACGCACCTTGTGGTTCGGCAGCACACACTCGCCGCGAACTCACGGTGAAAACCGGAGGATCCACGTGTGAAACGGATTTTCTTCCAGGTCTCCTCAGCATACGCTGGAGCCCCAGAGACTGTCCATAATGTCAGATAATTGGACAGCATCGAGTAATCTCTGGCTTCCATATCACTTACCAACGATATTCGGCCGGAATCTGTGGATATCAACCTTTCTCAGGTCTTCATCCTTGGGTACAAGTACATCAAACTCGCGCACGCTAGCCAAGTTGACCAAATTGAGAGGATACTAGATCCAAGATGCGATGTTAGCGTCCAATCCTTGACAAGGCGAAACATATCATGCCTGCTAATGGCTTGTTTGCAGCACTTACCGCATCCTGGAATCTGGCAACGGGCTGGTAACCAGCCTCCTCCCTCTTTGGCGCGTTACCTGATACCTCGCGAAGCCGATTGGGGTCAATTCGGAAAATGCTCAACTTGTTGCTGACACCAACAAAGAGGCGCAACGCGTCAGGAAGGTCCTTTTCCATGTTGAGGGCAAGCACTGGCTGTTTCCAAATGGTGACAGGCTCAAAGGTGTAGCCCTTTTTCTCGATCTCGTCTGTTGATGGGAAGGTGAGTGGCAGCAGGATTTCATACTCAGCCTTCGCCCAGATCCCATTGCGGAGTTTTGCAGCAAGAGTGTCGAAGAATCCACGCCATCCAAGCTCTTTCCACGGGAAGCGGATTGTAAGAAAAGCTTCTTCGGTGCTAGCTAGACCTTGACGCTTCAACTTAGCCTCGTCTGGAAGCCACAAATCAATTTTGAGCAGGGCCAGCCGGGCGAACTGTCTTTGTGTAATGAACTCCCATGAATGCTGGTCCCGATCCTCTGCTGCGGCATCCACTGCTAATGGGAATTGGCTCTTGAGCTGGGCGAATGTGAACACCCTATCAAACTCTAGGCCGTGAGGCAGTACCCTGCTCTGTGTGAGCTCAATGCCCGGGCACGACTTGATGGGATATACTATAAGTCCCTTGACTGACGGCGTGGTGGACTTCTTCTTCGAGTCATCCTCGAGGCGGCTCTTTGCACTCAGGATGCCCGCTTGGCTGTGCGTCTGGACGACTGCATCGCTGGGTCGAAGCGAGACTGGTGGCACAATGAGGATGATTGGAATGACGAAAGCAAGAAGCGCGCCAACCAGAGCCACCCATGAGTTCAGATCCAAGCTTGTCGATGTCTGCATCATGGCTGTCTCTACGCACAAAAGAGGTGACGCGCTTGACGGCCAGTCATGCCCCTTGCAGCAGTAGCTCCGCGGTCCTCTTGTATGACCACAATGGTGACTCCAAAGAGAGCTGTAGTCGATGCTCAACAAGGCGGAAGGGTTGGAAAGGACACTGCGCCAGGCCAGAGCCAGCACGTAGGGCGCACAAGGAGCTCCCAAGGGACTAGAACCTTGTCGGCGACAAGGACAGCTGTCGCACCAGTGCCAACTTCCGGACGTCGTCCGCGTTTAAGCGTGCAGATAGCAGGGCAGCCTGGAGGCTTGGCTGGCTGGCTTGACTTAGACTATCGTGGTGCCGTCTGCACACCCTATGGAGCCTTTCAAGAGGTCCGTGAGTGGCTCACGTGCTGCCGAGCTGGGCGTGGTTGTTGCGGTTACTTGGGAGTTCGAGCAGGTTGGTCGTTGAAGTTGGAGCGGGTCAGGAGGGGCGGAGTGATTTCCGTGACATGCGTGCTGCAAAGAGGCTGTGCGGCAGCACTCCGTCCCATGAGCCCCACACAGGGCTTTGGCGAACTAGCAAGCCATGCCATGCCCATGCTACCACCCCCGGAGACGTGTCCGTGCTGGGTCTTCATGGATGCTGCTCCTCCTCGCTCCACGCGGGTGGCTGAAGTACACGGTACTGTACTCCGTACGGTAGTTATGTGGTGGGTGTTTCGGTGGGGCGTAGGACAATGTGCGATGCTGTGCCCCATCGATCGTGCCGATTTCGTAGCTGGTGCGTGTTGCAAGATTAAGTGATCCGGCATGGTGCTTGTAGGAGTACCTAGTCTGTATATGTGGTAGCTCCTGAAATACCGTTGCTCTAGCTCGAGCCCTAGGAAGTCTCATTTCTTCCACGGCTGGTGGATGGTCAAAGTCACTTGTCCCGGACTCTCAAGACGAGCTCCACTTCAGGGCATCTGAGATTTTGAATTCTCTGCGACCTTGACGACGATATCTGCAAAGATAAAGGCTCAATCGGGTGATGATAGCTGGGAGAATGCTAACTGCCACGCACCAGTCTTTCAAGACTACAGTACTAAGTAGGTCCCGAGGCGTACCTGAAAAACCGTACCAGTCTGGCTGATGGAGGTACTCGGTACTGGGTGGCTGGTGCTTCCATGGTTGTTCATGGCGTGATGTTGATCGGCCGGCACTAACAACCTCCGACCGCCCCCTGCTGTTCGATGGGGTTGCAGTGGCACCAGCTCAGTGTGAACCAGCAGCAACAACGGGATGTTGCCGCGCTGCCATAGGGCTGTCGAGGGCCGCTGGTCAAGTCTGGAGCGCGCCTTGGTTATGTCAGCAACGAACGTTAACGGATATCGCCGAGGACCAAGGACGGGATGCTTCCTTACCCCGGTTGGTGTTGCATGGACAGGCCTGATCGCATCCATGGATCCATGGAAGAGGGCACTTGGAGTGATCAGGTAAGCAGAGATATTTTTGCTCGTGTGCATGCAGTGTTTTGCAGACAACCTTGGAAGGTCTGCCGCGGGCCACGCGGCAAGAGCAGGAAGGAGCGTCCTGCGCAGTGGCCCGTCTTCCACATCATCATCTAATGCACGATGCACAATGCACAATACAATGCAGGAGCAAGCTGAACAACCACCGCTTGCTGCGAGAGCACACGCCACCAAACGTCAACCACCAAGGGCGTTCTCGACCACGTTTGCACACCGAAGCGACCTCGCCATCACTACTATAATAGTAGTATGCCTAGCTCACCAGCAGACTGCCCTAGCCAGCCCAGCATCACGGCCGCCCTTGTCCCTGTCCCTGTCCCTGTCCCTGCAGGCTGATCGCCGTCTGCCTCTTCCAGCAGCCCTGCCGGCGCTGTCCGCGCCTCGCACGCCAGCGTCCACACCGGCGCCGGGCGATGGCCCCGCTCTCGACGGCACAGTTTTCAAAGTCGTCGTCCTTGTCCTCGCACTCGTCCTGCCTCTCCTGCTCCAAAGCTGGTCCGCTGAAGCCGTTTGACGTAAACATGCCTCCGTCAATGACACGGCGTGGGGTGCTATCCTACACCGCGCTATTGAGGCGAGGCTCGCCGAGCAGCTCTCACCTGGGCTGCAGCGTTGAGAGCCGGTCCTGCGCCAGCCACCCTATCGCTGGCACCGTGGCCTCAAGCACATGAGCTAGCTCTGCGCCCTAGCGCGCAGTCCACATGGGCAGCGGCCAGCAGCGGTAGATGAAGTACGGCAACCAAGTCTTTTCTCAACACTTCGATTACAGCCGCACCGGTGCTGCTTCCAGAATCATCGTGTCTCAGCTTGCCATGAAGGACACTTGGCGGAACAGCACCAATGTCACCAGTCCTAGCCGAGGTCGCCACGCCGAGCGTCAAATATCACGGCGTTTTGTTTGATAGAAGCTTCGCGGCTTTCCCGTTACGTACTGATCTGCTTCTTGCCAGTCTTCCATGGACCCCTCCGGCCAAGTCGATTGTCTACTGGCACGACGCTCGACAGCTGATGTGCCGCAAGTCGGCCTGACGCTTTAACTCCTGCCACAGAAGCTGTAGGGCAGTATCTGAAAAGGCCGACCCGATCCCAGGTCGGGGCATTTTGTCTGGGCAAGGCTTTCTTTCACGAGCCAGCCCTCTGTTTTCTGCGCGATCCTAACTTACAGGAGCCCCCCAGCATACGTCAACCCTGTCTGTTGGACGCAGGCGGGCATCGAGTTCTCCTCCGCACGCCACAGTTGCCCTTGTCACAACCATATTCGATGCCCTTGTTCTCCCGACTCTTCAGCCCTCCGCGTGGCAGGCTAGTTAGAGCCACGCCCCCCCCTTGGTGAGCCCTGATCACCATGTTTCACTCCGCATGGCAGCTCACAGAGCCCAGAACCTGCACGTTATTCCCGCATGCTCTAAGCCTACGCTTCCCCATGATCGTCCAGAAGTATCGTCGCAAGCTTGACCGGCCTTTGGGGTGTCAACTCTACAGCAAGATACCCTGCTTGCCTGAGCCCGCTAAGTTAGCCCTGGACTCCACTGCGAATGCCCCTAGGAGGCAACCATCGTCATATGGGAGTTGGCTGAACCCATGAAATCCTCCCTGTAGAATGCTTTGGCGTATGCATGTCGACCGTTTGAACGGACCTAGTTTTGGGGGGGGGGGGGGCATCGCGAGTAGCCGGACTGATAGCTATATCGGGCTACTGCTACAAGCTAGTCACATACAGTACTGAATGACAACATGTGTTGCAAGCTATCAAACTCTCGAGATGATCAGCTTCATATAGCCACCATCCCGTGTACATCCCCGCGATACGTTTCTCTCCAAGGTCGACTGTCTTTGTCATTCTACCACACAGCAAGGACAGACTACCGCGCTATATCCCCACCTACGACCAGGACTGCGGCAACAGCCGTCCAATCCCAACGAGCACCTCCCAAGACTATCGCAAGCAGAACAATCTTCTGGCATGGGTCTGCCGCCAGCTTCGTTCGGGCGCGAGCGAGAGGACCGGAGCCCGTATCCAATGTTCCAGACAACTGTCGACTTTCCCTACGACCAATATCTTGGCATCACAGGACCTTCCGCGAGCACATTCTACACAGTGCCCTTCGCTAACGGCCCAGAGTACATCGGTGTTCCTCAGGTGGTCGATCTTGGGCTCTGCGCTGATCGCCTCCGACCAGTGGTGGTCTCGCCTTCCACACGGGAGAATAAGAACCACAGGATGAGGAAATCAAGGCCATCTAGCAGCACCGACCATGTCAAACATCGCAGAACCCGATCAGGCTGCCTCACTTGTCGCAAACGCCGTGTCAAGGTCAGCATCACCACCTCCCCCATTGAATTTCTACGTCAACATCGATCTAAACTTTTTGCCTTAGTGTGATGAAGCCCGTCCACAATGCGAACGTAAGTCCTGCTTTCATTGACGACATGATTCATAACACTGACAGTGCGTCTGCCTCTAGGTTGTCGCAAGGGCGGCCGGGAATGCGTATTCCCTAGCGATGTAGCGAAGAAGTCGAGCACATCCAATTCTGCAAAGAGCGATTCCCAGTCTCCCGAACGCGGACAGTCTACGCTCGCATCACTGTCCGACCTAGACGAAGGTTCCGAAGCAGGAGACTCATCAACAGAACCATTTGAACCAACGAGCGACCACTATTACAACGAAGATGCACTTGCTCGAGGAAGATCTAGGGACTCCCGGAACCCGCTTGGCAGATCCGAGTCGGAGACTCCATCTTGCGACAGCTCACGATCGTCCAACGCGTCAGGAACCTCGACAAATGAGACGCTGGAAGCCCAGAAAGTGCAGAGATTATTTCACATGGAGCCCCGCGCTGATCAGAAACACTACGACGACAGACTTGGTTTCTATCTCAACTACTTCTCATGCCACATAACGTACTCGGATTACGGTCTGGTTTGTGATCCGGACGATTTCTTCGACTCCGCACTGTTGCCGATGGCAGCAATCGATGGAAACGAGGCTCTGCTCTACGGCATCGCAGCATTTTCGGCTTACCAGTATGCGCTTCGTCATGCAGATGGGTCACTCGAAGAATTTCTCGAGTTCTATAACAGAAGTGTCACGAGTGTGCTTCACACTCTGAACGGCAACGAGGAACCTAGTGTAGCCACATTAGTCACTTTACTGCAACTCAACGCTATCGAGGTGGGATTATTTGCCGGATCGTGCCACTCTGGAACACTCGCTAATAGTCTTCTAGGCAAACTTCAGCGATTTCCCACAACTTGTCAGCCATCATCGAGCAGCAAGTGAGATTGCCACTCGTGTTTGCAAACTCGACATGCTTGGCGATTCTTCTGCACGTGCAGCACTGTTGTGGTATCTGCATTATGACAGCCTCATGTCAACCTTGTGCGATATTGAACCGCAGCTTCCGAGGTCCTACGTAGTCTCATTGGCGCATATATGCCACGAGCAAAGAAAGCTCCATTCTCCGCACTTTGCCTGGAGCCTTGCCGAAAGTTACGTTCAGCTTTGCCTCATAGCATATGATACCGCGGATTACCGAGCTCAGCGATCTCAGAGACATGCTTTGACATCTAGACCGTTTGAAGACGACGCCGCTCTACGCGAACGGTTGTACTCTTGGCGTCAAAGCCTTGATCCAGAAATTACCAACCCAGAGTACATTGCCGTCAATCAGGTCTGCCCGAGCTTATCAGCAGTGTTCACGCCTTTCGAAGTCCCATATGATATGTCCGACATGTTTACGGAGCCGCTATTTGGGACCACGCTGTTGCTGGCACATTGGCACTTCCACGTGCTGCTACACGAAGGCATGGCATATCTCTCTAGAGGGATGAGGCCACCTGAGGAACTGGTCGACCACGCTGTGCGGATATGTCAGATCTGGTCCTTCGCCAACGCACGCCCTGGTGTGGGCGCCTGCACGTCGCTGATAACTCCTCTGAGGACAGCAATCCTCTTCCTTCCTCGCGATGGCCAGTACAGCCAATGGACTCGAGAAAGCCTCGTGAGGACAGAGACATTAGGGTAAGTGAGCAATATACTGGGTTCCTCAACCCCTCTTCCCCCCCCCCCCCCTACCGCTAGGAGCAAGCATAGCATTATCGATCAACGGCTAACACTTTTTTTTTTTCTTCTTTACCCCTCTACAGCATGATGATGGCACAGCCATTACGAGCATGCGTGGCAGACATGCTCCACGACCAGACATGTCTACACTGGTGGTTACCGCACAACGAGAAGATGATCACGGCAGTGCGAAACGCACGGGTCATGGCCGACGAGCGATGGGCTTTGAGTGTCGCTTCTGCCCCTTCTTCTTTGTCCTCATCGTTCTACTCGACAATGGCCTATCCGGCCACTACAACGACAACGACGACGACGACGACGGGATTCAACAATAACAACAACAACAACACTGGTCGTGGAAATAACGTCCTGCTTGAGATCGCAGACGCAATCACCCGGCTTCGTGGTCCGCCAGAGAGCCATTATCCCGAGACTCCCTTGCAGTAGTAGCTGGTTTCTCCGTTTGCGGAGATTGATTAGATTCGGGCAGTAACAAAGGCCCTCCCCCAACATCCACAACGTGGATCTAATTCACACAACCGACGGGTATCAAAGTGCTTGGCCGTCACAGCATACGAGAAGATACGACTTGTAATTTTGTACATATCCTCGCACGATAGCTTGCACAATTATCCAGATGACGCATAATCAATCACCAACCAATTCATCCGGCGCTTTCGAGCTAAAATATTAGGAACTGCAATGATGTCGCTTTTGATTCCGTGGGAAATGTAGTCATGTCTAATCTTTTCTCATATCCTTTCTTTTTGTCTCGTGACATCCTTCTCATCTTGGTTTTTTCTTCTCCGGACTGTGTGTAACACAAAGGACTTGTTTTTGCTTCCAGCTTCATTTTCTTGCCAGCGTCCACCTAGCTATGCTGGTATGTCTCTCAATGTTCAGCTCCCACACGCAGTTCACTTGAACAAACTCCTCAGATCCATGAGCTTCTGCTTAGCCGCCTCGCTCTTGTCCATAACACGACTCCGGTCCATGCTAAGACTGGCCAGCTTCATCTTCTTCTCTTGCAGCTCGAGCATCTTCTCCTCGATACTGTTGCGCATAATGTACCGCACCGTGCGGACAGGTCGCTTCTGGCCAAGGCGATGCACGCGGTCCACGGCTTGTGCCTCTGCAGCTGGGTTGTACTGCGGCTCCATGACGTAGACGTGGTTGCCGGCCGTGAGATTCAGACCCAAGCCACCGGCCATAATGGAGACTAGGATGACATGCACTTCCGGATCGTCGCGGAAGGCGTCCATCGCTGCCGTCCTCGCCAGTCGCGACATACTGCCGTCCAGCCGTGTGTAGCGGATGCCAACCTGGTCCAGGGCAATTTGGAGCAGATCGATATGTGTAGTCCAACCAGAGAAGACAACAGACTTGAACGGGGGCTCGTCCGGGTTCTCCTCGCTTAGTGCCTTGGTCTTAAGAAGGTCGTCGACTAACGCGCGGGTCTTGGTGTGTGGTCCCGTGTACGTCGACATCACCTTGCCCTTGGCATCTGAAGATGACTTCGACGACTTGACCCGACCAGCACCTTCATGCTCGACCTCGGCCTTTGACTTGCGCAACTCGTTATACTGGAGCCGAACGTGTTGCTGGCAGATCGGGCATGTGCCGTAGCCCCGATTGCCAACTTCATCGTCCCATGCCGAAACACAGCGTGTGCAAAGAAGGTGGAAGCAAGCCGTGATATAGCCAAGAACGTCGTCGTCGCGCTCGCTCTCAACATCAGACCCGTCAGAACCACCGATCTTGCGCTGGCACAGATGGCAGTTGTCATTGCCGGTCTCCTGCATCAAAGTGAAGGCATCATAGGCACGTGCCTCCGCCAGCGCTGGTTTATCTTCGTCATCGTCGCTGTCGATGTCAATCGCAGAATCGGCGCTCATACCTTGGACAAGCTCCAGGTCAGCTTCGCTGAGAAGCTCTCTGCCATGCGCGGCGATCAGGCGGAGGCGCAAAATGGACTGCAGGATGTGAATGTACACCTTGCCACCAATCATCCTCTCCTGTCCACCAGCAAGCACTTGAACCTTGTCGTTGGCATTTTGCTCAAATAGTCGATACAGTTTGAGCTCGGCCGGCGAGAAGTCCAGCCGAACCAACTGATCTGTCCTGGGCGGCAGGTTGATTCTATCCTTGAGACGACGCAGCGTGATGCTATCAACAAGTACGCGCAACTTAGGCACAATCTCAGGGTCGCAGACCTTGAATGGCGATACTATGAATTGCGTGAACTTGCCTTTCTCGTCGAAAGGCTTGAGACGAAGGAAGGCGAGGAGCGCAGCGAGATCATCCAACTTGTTCTGTACTGGTGTGCCAGTGACCGCCCATCGCCGGTTCGCCTGCAGTCGACAAATGGCTTTGAATTGCAGCGTTGACTGTTCTCGAATCATGTGTGCTTCGTCCAGAACCACACGGAACCACCCTATTTCTTCAAGAGGGTATGCTCCTGTCCTTCGCTTGTGGCGTGCCGTGACCTCGCTTGCGACCGACCCATAGGTGGTAATAACTAGATCGAATTGTGCGAGCTTTTTCGCGTCCTTGATACGATTCGACCCATGATAAATGTGGTACGAGAAACCACCAGGTGTGATGTGAGTCTTGATCTGCTCTTCCCAGTTCGTGATCGTGCTCAGAGGACAAACTAACAGCGTGGCATTGCCATTATGCGTTAGATGCGTCAAGGCTAGAGGTGTTGGCACTGGAGCATTGAAAGACCTAGGATTTTTCGGTGGCGGTGGAGCTTGAGGCTGAACCGGTGTCCGGGTAGACCATTCACTCGCATCGTCCATAGTAGTGGCTATGAGCGAGAGAATGCTCAGTGTCTTTCCCAAACCCATCATGTCTGCGAGGATGCCACCGAATGTCTCTGGGGGTGGTTCTCGTTGTGCTTGACCCGTGATGACATTATGGTATATCCTCTGTCCGTTGTTGCTGATACGCATCTGCCAAAAAGAGTCCGATGACTTCCCGTTCATAGAGAGCTGCCTAGGCTTCTCCTTGTTCGTCATGAAGTAGAGACCCTGTTTCTGATGCTTTAACAGTTCTGTTATCACAAGTGGTCCAGGCTCCATCTCTGGAAGATCTTCGCTCTTCGTCAATGAGTCAAAGACGTTCATCACCTCAGATCGTATCTCTTCAACTGTGCGCATTACTGTCGGCATCGAGCTTGTTGGTATCGTGTTGCGGTCTTTCAAAACATTAGGTGGCCTTGGCATGTCCAGAGCCTGTGGGTTCTCAAATTTGATGCCAGCATCAACTCTTGGAGGGTTGCGCAACCAGATGTTCTTTTGCGACAAGTGTCTGCCGACAGCTTTCGCCTTCTTCCGTGGCCCGTATATCATCAGATCCAATGCGTAGCTCATTGATGTGGCCTGGCCGGCCTGTTCGCCGGGCTCTTTTTTCCTCGTTGGTAGTCTGCAATCCGTGCGTAAATTCAAAAGATCTGCATCGAGCAGCGCTGCCAGCCCTGACGACGTAGTCGAATCGACCGTCCCAACGATGTTGCGTGTGTAGTCCATGGCGTTGATGGTCAGCGAGGGTTCGCCTCGATTTCGCTTCAGCATGATCTTGACTATTGGCCAATAGTATGCCGAGTTTAGTGAGAACTGGCCCGGTTTCGGCCGTGGAACAGTATGGCAATTGAGTCGCGCCCCTTGAATCATGCCATAGCATATCTCCTCGTCTCTAGACTCCTTAATCTCTATTATTTCAATGTCCCCATCTGTAAAGTGTCAGGTAAAACCTTCGGCGATAAAATACGATCCCACACCTCGACTTACTCCCATCTGTCAAGTCAACAGTTTCGACGCCTCGGGTCGAGGACTGCTGAGCTGCCTGGTCGCGCTTCTCTTTGACGTACTGCCCGATCACGCCACTTCCACCTCCACGAAAGCCGTTGGCGGTGGACATGCTCCCTTCCGTTTCCAGCTTCCTCCGTTTCAGCTGAGGAGTAGACGTGCGCTTCTGGATATTGTTCATGCGTTCGAACATGTCGCCAAAGCCAGTTCTCTGTGGTTCGTCGACACCGGACCCATTTTGACTGGTGACGGGAGAGTCCGCAATCTCGAAAATGTCACTAGGTGTTGAGAACTGAAACTCGAACGAAGGAGAGTCGCAGGATGGCGTCGATGTGTTGCTTGCCTGAGGCTGGGATTTCTGAGCTGTGGGAGCGGCAGAGAAGCTTTTTGGATTTAGCAGCAGAGCTGGGTTGTATTTGACGCTTGGAACTGTATTGGTTATTGCGCTACCACTTGCAGAGACGCCTGTATCGAAATGTGGTGTTAGATTGATTTGCTGCCTGCATGTCTTGCAGAACATGGCTCCCGCGAATATTTACGAGCATCTCGGTACCTTCGAGGGCATGGCAAGTGAGACGCAAGTGAGGTGTTGCAAGGAAGTTTGATGACAACAAGACTGACCAGAATGATTGTTCGGAGGGGCCATGTCGTCGATGGACTTTGCGTCAATCCTTCAAGACCTCGAGGCCCGAGCAAGCAGACAGACCCGACTTCCTAAATACTGATTGCGAACAAGATCCGCCTTCTATTGGGAGTTAAGGAAAGTGAATGAGCGAGGTGGTGCAGAAGTCGACATCGCCAGAGAGCCGTCTCCCAGACCAGACTTCGGCGCGTTGTGTGGGGCTTGCGTCCAGCGGTCGTGGAAAGTGTCGTGAATCTGGCTGGTCTCGGGCGACTGCGGTGCGAGCGCAAGTGGGAGGCGGCGAGGACTGGGAACAAGGAAGGATCGTGCGAGTTCTGTAGCGAGGATGTGTCGCGAGGTGTCGGCGTTGTGGGCGAATGCTTGTGGTTCTGAGTTGCAAGATGCAAGTAAGGGTTCGGTGACGCAATGAGCCGAGACGGGGTGTCGGCAGGTGAAGCGAGCGCGGGCGCAGCGCGGCAGCACTGCGATAAGAGGTACGGAGAGGCCCGCCGTGGAGGCGCAATCCGGTACCGCGTGGAGGGGTCGGCGACGAGGCAGGTCTGGCGTGGAGCAGTGCGCCAGGTTGGAGTCTGAACCAAAACAACAAGTCCCGGGGGACTAAGTAGAGCCTCGTGCAATCGCGGCTTCAAGAGGAATCATCGAGGAGACGAAAGGCGGGCGGGCTGGGCGCGTTATCAAGAAGTTGTGGTACCCTGGGTGTTGGAGAGTCGAGGCGCTCCCTTCTGCCTGCAACAGGATGCCGCAGTCTGCAGGGTCACGCGGACAGAAAGGCGCCGCAGGCGAGTGGGATGCACGCTGCATGGCGGCTCTCCCAAGCCAGGGCGCGCCTGCCCACTTGAGAACCCGCCGTCCACAGCAACCCCACCTGCCCCGGCATGGGCAGCCAGCCAGTAGTACTCATACTTACCCTGAGGTACCTTGGTAGTCAGGTTGTCGCGTGGACAGATTGCCGCCTGCTGCCCGGGAGGATGGCTCGCACACACATCTGTGTACGCTACCTAAGTCAAGGTACTGTAAGTACTTGGGGTACTATACGTACGTACCTTGCTTGGTCCAAGTGCCGTTGCTTGCTTTGCTCGCCCGATCTCACGACTCGGCCACGATCCCTCGCAACAGTTGTCGCCACCGAGTCTCAAGGAACAAGACAAACTTGACGAGGCATATCTCTCCAGAGTCCATAGTTGACCCGTCAAGTCCAATCACAACTTGGCACATCGGCACCCCCATTGCCCATATTGGTTCTGGACCAGCTTATCACGGAACCACGACCACATGACCATTCGAGCCTTCGCCAGCTCGGCCGTCCACAACACCATAAGAGGGGCACAATCATCACAGTCGGGTATCTCCAGGTCGGACTTGCAGCGCGGAAGCCAAGTACAGACCAGTAAGCATGTTCATCCACCTATAGCCTGCGTTAGGGAGTCCATTAGACATAATGTCTGCGAGGAGCCTACTTGCTTTGCCTTGACAGGTCGTAAGCATTGCGCCCGAACCTGCAGCAGATCACTCAAAGACAATGTCGACAACTGCAATACCGCATCTCGGCGCAAAGACAAAGATACCGGCTGGCCCAGTTCTTGGCCATGAGGAGTACCACATCATGGCACGTCGTCACACGCCTTCTCCCAGTCCTTCAATAAGAAGCAGGCGCCAGCCTGAGGTTCCTTAGTACCTACCCCTCCCTCATCACCAGCCGTCTCGGCCGTCGAGTCAAGTGATGCATTTTTTACCTAATGGGAAATCGCAAACCACCACCGATGGCTGCGAGTCTTCACAGCGTCCATGCCCAGTTCAGCTCCGTGGTTCCACTTTTACCCCCAAGAACCTGGATTTCTTTTCTGCTGGCCACGTGCCCATCGAGGCACACCCCAAATCACAGTATTTGCAACGAACCAATCGCCTTGTCAGTCATGAGTTGATAATCAGTTCATTAGTTCATAGCAATGCTGGCTGGAACCGTACACAGTCTCCTTAAGAAAAGTGGCGCGTCATGAAGACATCCCTTGGGATGCGGGCTGTTCTTCTGTGCACAAACTCATCATGGCAACTTGTCGTTGCCAAAGACTGAAGTCAAAGTCGCATCCCTTCGGCTGACAGGAACAACATGGGATATTGCTATATCTCGGTGACAAAGCATGCACGACGCATCGCACACAATGTCTTCAAACTCTCCAGAACCACCCAGGATGTCGCCGCGTCAATCCGAAACTCCAGCAACCTCGGCACTGGGGCGCTCCTGCATCAGAAGCGCAATCAAAAGAATGAGTCAAGCCCGTGACGGAGGGTGCCGGGATTCCGGGATGCCTGGCCTGCTGGGCCGAAGCACAGACCCACAAGCACGGTTCCCATGATGAGCCTTGTGGGACAGTGTTCAATGACACACGCTCCACGTCTGACCAGGCACCAGAACAGGGGTTCAGCATCATGGAACGACTGGGTGCGCTAGTTCGTGGATACCCGCTGTCAGGAGGAGCTCAGTGAATATTTGAGAGAGTCAGCGAATCGTCACATGTGAACGACTTCGCTTCGTCTGTTTCCGTCTTTTGCAATTCGAGGACGGCGTCGTGCGTCTACTCAGTGGAGAAGAACCTGTGCGCGGGCGCCGACGACAATGACAAAATACTGAAACCTCCAGTAGATGACGACAGCTTCATTCGCTATGCAGGTGAAAGTTGACATGTCCCCTAGTCGCGTCAGGGTAGAACGCACACATCCATACCTCGCACAGAGCAAACAGGAAGCCATGCGACCATCCGAGTGGTGAACTTGACGTGACGAACATGAATTGATTGCTATTACTAATGTGGTACAGCAAGCCATCCTGCTACATGGCGAGGTCGTGCTATACACAGCAAATGACCTTGTTCCCTGTAGGGGATACTGACTCAAAGAGACAAAATGAACCAAGGGGCTGAAAGCTCGACTCAGTCATGTATGGTACAAGGCCTAGATAAGCACCCAGGAACTCAAAGGGCGACAGTCGGCTCTCTGAAACGTCGGAACCACATATGCCCGCCGCTCTGCTAACGGGGACGTCCGTGCCCATCGTGACACGATAAGTCGATCGTCCTGCCGCAGAGTGTCTCTGGAAATGCTCGGATGGAGCGCCGCGTGTTGCGCTCATGGGTTGTTTGCACTACGGCCTGAAGCCGATAGTGCTGGCAAGTGGTTGTTGATGTTACAAGAACTTTGCGTGGGCCCATCGCCTCATGGGTCCTTCGGTGCTGCAAACACGTCAATCGACGTGAGCACGGCCGCCAATCTGCGGTCGTACGATAAGTGGTCCGAACTTTCAAAATTGAAGTCGCTGCCCTAGACAGTGAGTCCCAAGGGCTCAAGCACTGTTGATTGTTGTCTGAATTGTGGAAATATTGCGAATAATAATCAAGAGTTGTTGCCTCGTTGTGCAGGCTCGTCAGCCTGTCTGCTGGGCGCCCAAGAGTGCGTTCCCAACTGGTCTGATAACATCATCGGGCATCACCTCGTTACGGAGGCCGGAGGAGTGTGAGTCGATGATGGTCGAAGCCTTCAGGTGGCAGTGCTCCCTGCTATGGCTGCGAGTCCTCTGGCGTCTTCTCTTAGAAGAGTCGGCAGCGGCAGGTGAGCGAGAGCGAGAAGGGCTCTGGTCGCGGCGTCGGTGCATGTTGGCAATGTAGATCAGCTTCTTGCGGGTCGGAGACAGAGAGCCACCACGGAAGCGTGACGAAGCTCTGGACAGGTCCATTCTGGACGTCGACCGGTGTCTGCAGCGACCGCGGAAGGTGGCTGACTCCTCGGAGACGAGGTGTGTGTCTTCGCGCTGGAGGTCTGGAGGGCTACGTCTTCGCTTGCGGCCACGCTGGTTGTCCTGGTCGGTTGAGACTGTGTGAGGGAGGCTGAACTCGGCAGCCCGCTCGGCTGGGTAGTATTGCTCGACCATATTGGCGGCGAGGGCTGTGCTGGGTGACTGTGTTGGGTGACTGTGTTGTGTGTCACGGTGGTAATAGTCCGTCCGAGTGCTGATTCGGGTTCGGATGAAAAGGATGAGCGTCGTCGGCAAAGGGTAAGAGGGTGTTGTCTGGCGTAAACGTATTTGTAACAACGGGCCGGTCGCTGCCTGGGTGTGGAAGTGGACAAGTGTTTACCGGGACAAAGGGCGGACGGACAAGGGCGTTGGTGCTTTGTCAATATAAATAGCGGAATGTCCGGGACGAGAAGGAGAAGATTGGAAACCCACGGACAAGGCCAGGGAGAGACGATGACCAGGATCCAGATTCTGGAAGAATTTATAATCGGGGGTGAACCTTGCCATGGAACACGCGAGCATGAGGCGCTTGCGAGGCACTTGAGGCAGCGTAATTACGGGGAGACGTGGAATGTGGGCCGCCGTGTTTGGCAAGCCTGGCCCGGGGGGCGCTTGGCTCCGAGTCTGGGGAAGCAGCGACCCACACGGCGCGCGCCAGGGCAAGAGCGGCTTGGCACAGGCTCCTGGGCACTGGGCAGTCATTGGCATGAGCATCGGCATGGGCAGTGGCATGGGCATGGACGGGGGCGGCATCCTAGTCCGGTTTGGAGCCTCTGACTGGCACTGGCGCGTGTATCGTGCACTGTGCACTGCTCATCAGAAAACGAGGCTCCAAGCCTCCGGCAGCCCAAGTTTTGAGGGCGCCCAGAAGTCCGAGTGGGTGAACTCATCAGTACCTAAGGAGGGGGGAAGGGAAGGGGAGGGGAGAGGAGGAGGGGGGCTCAGACAAACCCAACTGCCACTCGCGACGATCGAGGCCAGCCAAAACCAAGCTCAGGAATGGAGGCAGACTTGGACACTGTCGTCTCAGGGTGCCAATCGAGGAGCGCGGGTCGTCCCAGGGCACCCGCTTGGGCAGCCCGGCGGCGGCAGCGTGCTTGTGTAGGGGGTTGTTGGAGACAAACTCGACGGGGTAGACTCCTGCAACCTCGCTGACCTGACCTACAGGCCCGCCTGTCTCGCCTGTCCCGCCTATGAGGAGGGAGCGACTGGCACATCACTCAGTGATGCAGGCTTGTGGATGATCGGCACCCAACTGCGACAAGGACGACGACGACTCTCCCTTCCAGTGGTCAGTCCGCTCCGCATCTGGCTGCTCGCCGGCGTGTACATGTGCCCGGAATGCAACTGATCATCGCCTGACGACAACAGTTGGCTCCATCACCACCACCACCACCACCATCACCACCACCCGCAGCTGCCTACAAGCATCACCATCACGCCATCACTGATCGCCCAGTGCTCGACATGTCCGCGTTGGCTTGCATGAAACGACAGAATCTTGCAGTGCGTCGTAGCATATGTGAGCATTGACACAAGGTGTCTGTGCAGATAGTGCAGGCTCCAACAGTAAATGCTGTCCGCCAAGTGCATGACAGCCATGCAACTCTAGCCCACCACGAGCCTTTGGGCTTAGGCTTGTGGCTTCTCTATCTTGCCGGTTAGACCAATGCCGGCTCGCTTCGGCCTGCATAAACTCTTTGTTTCGTTTCAAGTCCTGCCGTTCTTGCCATCCAGCCAGCAACTTCAGAGTTCGACCTTTGTCTTGTCTTTGCTGTGCCACCAACAACGGGCTACAAAGTGCTCAATGTGTCTTTGTCAGTGCTCAAACAACCACTGGCCCGAAGGAACCAAAGGGACAGTCTGGCGATCCTCACCTCTCTGCCTCTTGTCTGCAGGCCCCCCTCAAACCTTAACTCTGCTGGACGGCTAGTCTTGAGCTAACCTTGGAATGGTAGTGGCGGCAGGCAAGCTTGGTGTGTGGAGTGCAGCCGCATAGCCACCCGACTCTCGTGGTGATCCTACATACTTCGACATCACTGCCCGGGACTTGACTTGGATGGACCGACCGACCCGGCCCACTGCAAGAAACACAGGGTATCATGATGTTGCATCCCCAAAAGAAGGAAGCATAGCCAAACATCCCTGCTTATCCGTTCCAGGGACCAAGGAAAGGGCTTGACAACGTGAACCTAATTGAAAAAACTCAAGACAGCAGGCACCCTAGGATGTTCATCATCCTTTAAAGTCCAACTCGATCACGCGCAATCCCGACGAACGTCCTTGCCCACAGCTTTGTTGGAAACTCCCTGGCTTCAAACTCAAACCCATGTTTGTCTCTCCAGCCACGAGTGTCGTAGACGATGCTCCGTGCCAGAGTTTAGCTACATTCCCGCCTAATTTAGGCTCAACCTCGTGTTTCGCAGCGCCAGACATCGATTGCCAACGACTTAAATAAGAGCGGGCGGCTCCACCCCATTCGCTGTCCAACTGGCTATCCGATCGAGCGAGTCAAGCACCATGGCACGACGTTGGAGTTGGTCGTGGTACTTCCTGATATATGGCAGGATCTGTATGGCAAGCTGATGCCGGTGGTAGTGTTGTGTCATGACCACCATGGTCTTACATCGTGCCATGTTCTTCGTTCAGTCAGGATAATAACCAAAGCATGAACTGAGGACCAACCTAGCACAAAACAAGGACCGACTTAAGTCGATGGTGCTGACTTGGACGCGAGAGGGTTCTGGAGATAAGCCGCGTGTCATGCCGGGCGGGGAAGTCGTCGCTCACATAAGCCTGTCAGTTGCCCTATCTCCGCGCCCGCCGCCCGCCAGATTGTGATACATCATGACCTCAGGTGCCGCGTTCACCATCTAGCTCTAGTGCACTGTGAGGCACATGAGTGGAGCGCACACGCTAGAGACGCAAACTCGCTCGCAGTTGTGGAGAGAGGCCGGCGAGAGTGCTGCGAGTATTCCACTACTTCAGCGCTGGAAGCTGGTTGTTCCTCGACCTTGGCAGGTGGCTGCGACCAGGCTGCGATGCGTGACTGTCCTGCATTTTCGGAGGTTACTTGTGCATTAGTACTGCAAGCCACCCAGCCTAGTTGCCATCCCATGCGATAGTTTTGACAGGTCGTGACGCAGTGGCAGCTGGGCCAGAGCGGTTGCCTCGCAAGTGACAGGAAGACCTCCTTGAGCTAGAATGATGCGTTGGGTGATTGCGTAGATTTAGTGTGATGGGCTGAGAATCGCTGCTCAGGACCGGAAGCTCCCTCGCAATATAGGAATCGTGGAAGCCTGGCGGATCACAAGGTGTCTGGCCACATTGAGCACCTTGGTGGCTTCTCAGGCTCTCCCGGAAGCAGTCTGTGGCCGGGTGAAACGGATTGAGTCACCGGGCTTTGCGTAGACAAGATGCTGGGCTAATCACGCAGATGCGTGAGCTAGAGGGGAAAGCATCCGAGGCCGAGAGGCCGAACTAACAGAAGCATGCGTTGTCTTCCAGTGCTCTGGATGTTATGAGTAGGATGTGTGTGCGGGTCACCGATGGACATCTGTCTCTGAGTACAATTCACGCTTTCCTTTACTCTGCTGATAACCCTTTGAAGCGTCTGCCAACCACGGTCTTGAGCTGGACTGGGCACAGTTGGGATGATGTACCCCCGGTCCGAAGCCTGAGGTAGCAAGGAAGTGTCCAGACACTGTCGAACATACAGTATGGTGGCGAATGGGTGGACGAGCAGCTTGTGGAGCGTGAGTACCAATCGCAGCGTATGCTCTGTATAGCAGTTAAAACACTGCCCGGTGCCTTGGTGAAGGTGACCCGGGTTGGGACGCGGTGGGAGCCCATGAATGCCCATAGGCTTGTTGGAGAAGGGTTTGGCGCGGCTGGATTATCTCAAGCAATGGAATGGCCATTATCTGCGGCTCAACCAGGTTGGAACACAGGCCAATGGCAGACGGTGCCAGTAGGAGTTGTGGTCCGGGCAGACAGACACTCCTTAGGTGTGCAAGGCGGCAGCTCCCTAGGACAGCGTGCCAGCAGGCTGCCTCCACAGTGCCACAACTCCTCCTTCACTGTCTGGGTGACGTTAGCTCCGGCTGCGACGCGGTCTTGACCGCGGCCCTTGCATTTCGAGATGTTGAGACGACTACGACATTATGTCGCCATCGCCCTTTCCCGCTATTCTAGACGGACAGTGCCTCTTTGAACTCACCAACGCTTTTCGGTTCGTTCTTCTCATTCTGCCACGGATATTGCTTGTCAAGCTGTGCTTCAAGCTACGATCACACGAGCAATAAGCTGCCAGCCAGCCTGTACTACCAGGCTCGCGAAACGTCCATCTACCTCACGGCCCAACCACCTTTTATCTTGTCTGAGCACGAAGTCACGCCACGATCCAACCATCATAGAAAATTACCTGATAGGATGCGCTAGAACACGAGCAATTCTCGCTATCAATATCAATCACCATTGTCAACAATGCCGAGACCGGCCACGACCGGTTATGAGCGCCTCGCGCAGGCCGAACAGTTCAGCGATGACTCGGACGACGATGTGCTAGCCCAGAGCTATGCCTCCCTGCAACCGCAGTCTGCTCCTCGCTTCGTTCCCATCACTCAGCCCAGGCCCCATTCGGGCATGGCCTCGCCGCGCACAAATGGCAAATACAGGTCGCGACCTCCGAGAGCTAGGGCAAACTCCGGCGTTGACCTCAAGGCCATCAACGCGCGGCTCGAGCGATGGGCGGACGAGATTGCATCGAAATTCAAGAGGGGCAAGGGGAAAAGCACTCCAGGGGAGGAACAGCGGCCCGAGATCGTCTACAGCGTCTTTCACGCACCCGAAGGTGTTAGACCTGCAACATTTGAAAGCCTCGCGGCTATGCCGCCCCCAGCCATGTCCAAGGCCGAGTTCGACGAGGTGGTTCAAAGTGTCCAAACGGCCATTGATCAAGGGATGCACCCTAGTATGATCACACAGGGCAGCAGTGGCAGCTATTTTGCACGAAACACAGAGGGGAAGATCGTGGGTGTTTTTAAACCCAAAGACGAGGAACCCTACGCTGCGGGAAACCCCAAGTGGAACAAGTGGATACATCGAAATTTGTTCCCTTGTTTCTTTGGACGTGCCTGGTAAGTCCAGGCTCCTTTGTCCTGTATCAGTCTGGTGCTAATCCGTGGCATTAGCTTGATCCCCAACTTATCGTATGTTAGTGAAGCTGCTGCGTACACGCTAGATTGCCAGCTTCGCACACACATCGTGCCATATACCGATGTGATACATCTATCATCGAAGTCATTTCACTACCCGTACTGGGATCGACGGGCGTTTTACCGGAAGAAGAAGCCATATCCAGCGAAAGCAGGGAGTTTCCAGGTCTTTCTGAAGGGCTTCAAAGATGCCAATGTGTTTCTCCGCGAGAATCCGTGGCCAGATCAATACTGGTCTGGGTATCGATCAACTGACACACATCGGAACAAGCGTAGGCGATGGGCAGACAATTGTCGTCCGATGAGCAGAACGGCTGGCGGGGGCGCCGACAGCGACGATGAAGAGAACCAAGAACGGCGCCCCCTAGGCCCTGATAATTTCATGTGGACAGAGACTCTTAAGCAAGCTTTCCGAGAAGAGCTCGAGAAGCTGGTCATCCTGGACTACATCATGAGAAATACCGATCGAGGACTTGACAACTGGATGGTCAAAGTGGATTGGGAATCACAAGCGGTCTCAATTGCGTCCGAGCCACCGCAGTTCAACCTCGAAACGGCAAACGAGGAAGACGAGGAAGATGCCGATCGTCCGAATAGACCTGTGCCACTTCAAAATAGGGATCCCTCCCCAAGAGCGGGCGCATACAGGGCACAGAGGCCTATGAATGCGACAAGCACGGGAACCGGCCCGGAACCGTCGATACATATAGGTGCCATTGACAACTCACTTTCGTGGCCGTGGAAACATCCTGATGCTTGGCGAAGGTAAGCTTCTCAGTCTCTGGGCGGGGGGAGTCGACAAAAAGTTCTAACGTGCTTTGTAGCTTCCCATTTGGTTGGCTGTTCTTGCCAGTCGATCTCATTGGCAGACCTTTCTCTCAAAAGACGCGGGACCACTTCCTGCCTCTACTCACATCAAGCCAGTGGTGGAGTGAAACGCAGCTAGCATTGCGCCAAGTCTTCCAAATGGATCCGGACTTTGACGAGACGATGTTCTCGCGCCAGATCGCGACTATGAAAGGCCAGGCGTGGAATGTCGTAGAGACGCTAAAGACTGCTGACCACGGACCGCTTGAGCTTACCCGAAGGGCCAAGGTCTGCGTCTGGGATGATCTGGTGGAGGTCCCTGTGGCTGTCCCTATGAGGGTCACTTCTGAAGAACGCCGCCACAGGAATGAAACGGACACCCGCAAATCACAAGAAGAGGAGATTGATATTGGCGCGGCCAAATCAACAGTCGAACAAGGCCCGAGTAATGACCTGCTCGGCATGGCCAGCCCGCTGCCCCATCCTGGACGATTCGAGCTCACGAGCCCACGTGCGATGTCGCCAGAGGCCAACGACGAGTCTCGCTTCACACCCAATGGAACGCGGCAGAATCCCTTTGAGAACACAAATGCTGCTGGACCTAGGCGTGCACGTCCCGGCGTGGAGCAGTTGCCTCGGACAAGCTACCACGGCCCGTCACGGTCAAGTCTAAATATGTATAGTCCGCAAGCCGAGCGCAGGTTCTCCTTCGCTGCGGGGCGGCGTAGGGGCAGTGGCTCGATTGCACAGCACTTGTTTGGGGACCACGAAGACGACGATCTCGATGGTGACCTTGGTTACGCTGCAGCTGAGGGAATGGACGGAATCAGGAGGAAGGTTATTGTAGAGCGCCTTGAGACGGTCAAAGCTAGGAATCCGGTCTTTACCTGGTGCTAGATTTCACGAAGCAGGATAGCCGGAGAGGGAGTTTGTACAACCGTGCGAGCTTGATCATTAGAGAGTGCTACAGCCATCTTGTTTCTCTGGGCTACAGGCTCGAGATTTAGCAACAGATTGGCGTTGTTCAGCATGATCTCGGGTTCTCTTCATTAGATACTCCTTGCCGTGACCACGATACTTTTGGATGAGCTAGTACGGTGCGTGGTACCGTTGAAACACTGTCACCTCACTATCAGACAGGTCGAGCGAAGTTCCACTTCCATTGGCCAATCACCAATTTTCGATGCGGGAGCTCCTCCTACAGTTTGACGTCTCCCACGCTTGTGACTTCTGCAAACTTATGATCACTACCGAGTTGACCACTATCTCGTACGGTACAGATAAATCACACCAGAACCCGGTCGCTTGTACTTGGGATCACGGAATCAAGTATCAAACTTATCTTGTTTGCAGGTTTTCACTGCTCACGCCCAGCCATCACGATGCCTTCGCACGCCTCACGCCGCATGGCCAGTAGCATGCTGCTGCGTACCGCTCGCAACAGCACGATGGCACCGACGACGGCACGCATACAGCTCCTCCGCCCATCTACCACTATCACATACTGCCCCGCCTCTTCGATACGGCAGTACTCAAGCGACGACATGCCCCCGCCCCCGCCGCTCCTACAAAAGCTCAAAGCGGATCTCAAGACCGCCATGCGCGCCAAAGACGCCCCGCGTCTCACAGTCCTGCGCTCCGTGCTGGCCGCGACGCTCAACGCCTCCAAGACCGCTACTCCGATCACCACAGACGCCCAGCTCATCGCGCTGCTGCGCAAGACGCAGCGGGGCAACGAGGAGGCGAGCGCCGAGGCGAAAGCCGCAGCCAGACAGGATCTGGTGGACAAGGAGGAGGCGCAGATCAGAGTGCTCGAGGAGTACGTTGCCAACTCTGGGGTGGAGGAGGTCAGCGAGGAAGAGCTGCGGAGAGTTGTCAAGGGCGTTGTGGACGGGATGAGTGCTGCCGGCGCAATTGGGGAAGGAGGCAAGGCGAAGATGGGTGAGGTTATGAAGACGCTGCTTGCGCCTGGGGGCCCGCTCGAGGGGAAGAGTGTTGAGAAGGCGCAGCTTGCTAGGGCTGTGAAGGAGGTTGTGGGTTGAACAATTGTTCGGAAAGTGGTGGTTCGAGAGAGCTCTACGTTGGGTGTTAAGAATGAAGGAGGATATCAAGGTGGGAGGTGTGTGTGTGAAGAAATGTACGATGGGAAACCACACGAGTGTATATCATTGTGTATAACAGGACATCTCAGCTATTAGGATGCGAACGGGGTCTTTTTTGGAGCCAGCTTTTGCTATTGTGTCGCTCAAGATTCAAGCAGGTCAGTTTATATCACGGCAATGCGCTGTATTCTGGATTGGAATATGCAGAATGGGCCGTCGTGACAAGACTGCGCCCGGATTTGGCTTTGGGAGCCGAGTATGGAGATGCCTAAGTAGCGACTCCGGCGATAGAATTAGACAAAATCCCTGAAACGCGGCTGCGGCTGCAAGTTGTGTTTGCAAACGGCAAGATGCCTTATCCGGCGCATGTTTGTCCGGCCTGCGCTGTGTTGTGGGGCACCATAAGACCACCAAAAGCAAACAACATTACCTGATGGTACCTGGGTAGGTAAGTAAGTTACGTAGAAACATTAACAATTTGGAAGTGGACCAGCTTAGTAGAAGTTCAAACTTTGGTGATGCACCTCGCCGTTGCCCAGTTTTAGAGTTGGCATTGTATCACAGTTTCACAAGAGGCACTGCGGCTGCAGCCATAAGGCTGGTTTCGCAGCACCACCACACCACATCCACGTATAACGTCAGCCTGTTGGAGACCAGCACCACCACCACAGCAACAAACTCCCTTTGCAGTGGCAGCCTTGTGTTGAAGGGCGAATCAAAGGATGCGTCTGATCATGCCGCCTCTACCCTGCCTGCCCTGGTTGCACCCGCCAACCACGGCAATTAAGACAGGCCAGGCCAGGCCAGGCCAGACCAGGCAACTTTTGTGGCCGAGCTGGCCGACAGGACCCCGAGATGACCAGGATTAGTGAGCAGGCGCGCGCGATCGGATTCCATATTCCATGCAGGCAGGGTCTGTCGTCCCGTCTGGTCAGGTGAAGTGTAGTTGGTCAACAGTTGGTATTGGTGATGATGCGAGCAAGGCAGACAGACAGACAGACAAGCAGGCAGGCAGGCAAGCATTTCAAGTTGCTGGCAGCCTGGCAGCCTGCAACGTGAGCCAGGCCTGCTGCGGGATGCCTGCTGCGAGCCTCTTCTGGGTGCTTCCATGCCGCCCATAGCATGTTCTGCTGCCTTTGGGGCGCTTGCTGTCTTTGCCTCTCTTCTGACACACGCACTCCCGCACATATTTTGATCCCGTTGGGCCTGGGGGGGCGGCACGCCGCATGACGATCCCGCCACTAACCTGCAAGAAGGAGTCCCCTGCCCGGCAGCCCACTTTGCTCCTGCTCGTGCTGCCTTTCCCCTCCAGCCATTTCCCACCACCCAACCATCAATCATCACCAAAGTCGACGTCTAGAAATTCTCAACCGCCTGCACCTGAATTGTAGTTGGTAGGCTCCGTTTTACAGGCTCTAGCTCTCTCTAGCTACAAGGGCAATCTTAGAGACGGTGAACTCAAAAACATCTGGCTATTCCTTCACGCTGCAAGCCCCGCCGAGACCGTACGGTTCTGAGTCTCAAGACCGCAATTACATCATCCTCAGTTTGCCAGCAACAACACGATCACT
Source organism: Microdochium paspali (assembly GCA_031142775.1). Lineage (NCBI taxonomy): Eukaryota > Fungi > Ascomycota > Sordariomycetes > Xylariales > Microdochiaceae > Microdochium > Microdochium paspali. The sequence continues at coordinate 1,065,362 of JAVBIV010000007.1, forward strand.
ACCCAATATGTAAGTGCCTACAGTTTCTCTACGCCTTGGCATGGCTGTCTGTATCTGAGACTGGTGCTGACAACCTCGTAGGCGCGTCACACTCAACGTCAATAATCCGGACATGGATGAGCAGGATCTCCGGCTTATTACTCTCGATGTCTACCCCGAAATGACTATTGAGACCCTCCGCAGCGCCATCGCCGCTGAGGGCATCCCAGTCCCATCACAGCACCTCTATCACAACGGTCAGCTCGTCCAAGACGATTCACAGACCCTCCAGGCCCTCCAGATCTCTGATGGCGACATGCTCGCCCTCCATGTCCGAGATATGCGCAGTGCCCAGCGGCAACAGCAACAGCAGCAACAACAGCAACAACAACAGCAGCAGCAGCAGGCACAACGCAGGGCAGGTGCGGGGGCTAGTGGTGCTGGCAGCGTGGCGCAAGATCCGGAGATGATTCGTCTACAGATACTGGGAGATCCTCAGCTCAGAGCCCGCGTGCAGAGCATGAATGCCCCGCTGGCGGCTGCCCTCAACGACCCCCAGCGCTTTGCCGAGGCGTTGAGAGATACGGCAGGTCAGGAGGAGGCGCAACGAAGGCAGCGCATGCAGGAAATCGAGGCACTCAACAACGACGAGTTCAACCCAGAGTCGCAGGCTAGGATAGCCGAGATCATTCGGCAGGAAAATGTTATGGAGAACCTGCGGAATGCGATGGACCACAACCCCGAGTGTAAGTGTTGTCTGTTCGAGTCCCGTACCTCATGTGTTTACTGACAACCTCCGGCAGTGCTTGGCCGCGTGCACATGCTCTATCTTAATGTGAAGGTCAATGGCGTCGAGGTCAAGGCTCTGGTCGATTCCGGAGCGCAGGCCACGATCATGTCTCCAGACTGCGCTGAGCGATGTAACATCATGCATCTTGTCGACAAGCGTTTCGCCGGTATTGCTCGCGGTGTCGGTACAGCCAACATCATCGGTCGCGTGCACTACACTATGCTACAGGTCGGCACAAAGCATCTCCCCGCGGCGTTCACCGTGATGGAAGGCAAGCAGGTTGATCTTCTGCTCGGCCTGGACATTCTCAAGGGCCACCAGGCTATCCTTGACCTTTCTCAAAACAAACTCATTATCCAGGGTGAAGGCATAAGCTTCTTGGGCGAATCAGATATCCCCAAAGAAACCGAAGAGGCAATCAACCAAGAGCCGACAGTGAGCGGCCCTGGCGGCACTACGATTGGTGCGCGCTCAGGCGCAGTCACTGCTCCCTCGTCAGGCTCTGGCGCTCCTGCTGCTGCTGCACCGGCGGCGCCACCACAGGCGGCCGCTCCTGCACGGCCACCGCAGCAGCAGCAACAGCAGTTTTCAGAGTCTGACATTCAGACTTTGGTGTCTCTTGGTGCTAATCGACAAGCCGCAATCCAAGCTCTTGAGGCTGCTGAGGGCAATGTTGAAGTGGCAGCTGGGCTTCTCCTCGATGCTTGAGGGTCTGAACCTCGAGAGATGAGTAATGCCCGACTGTGCGAGTGACAGGAACGAGTTTTAAATCCAGTGTATACAAACATAAGAACACGAAGGGTGCCAGGAAAGACGGATGAATTCGCATCTCAAGCGACGACGAAATCTTTTGTAGGAGTAGTCTTCACGACACATAGCAAGCCATAGAACAAGGCGTCCCGGTGCCAATTTGAGATTATCATTGAAGATTGATGACTGCTCATCGGTTCTCGAAACCCATGCTAATCCCGTATGTAAATGCTCTCTAACATTAGTCTCTAGTAGCCAATACCCTTACTCCCCTATACCACAGCGTATGGCAGGAGTGTGCGTGTGGTTCATAGCCACCTCACCGAATCTTGTATAGGCAAGGCTTTAAAATACCGCCCTCATCGGCCTTGCTAGTGTCTTCCTCCTCGACAAACTTGGCCGAAACCCGACCCATTCGTGAGTCTCTACCGCCTCTGTTCCCACGATCGGCTGCCGCGGCACCCTCCGCAGCCGGGAAAGCATTCTTCCCCACGGTCGCGGGCGCGGCCTTGATGAAGTGCATCTTGACAAACATCTTGTTGCGCAGGTCTGCCTCACCCTGCAGGACGAAGCCGCGCTTGCGGAGCGCTTCCACAAAGGCCCGCACGTCCGTCTCGTTGCGCCTGTCCTCGGCGCCGTCGACCTCGACGGCCAGCGCGGCGTTTTGCGCCTTCTCGGCGGCTGCCGCCGCCGCGGGGTCCTTCTTGCCGGGGTTGCTGTTCAAGGCCGCGGCGGCCTTTTTGCGGTGGCCTACGCTGTGGCTGACGACGTTGTTCCCTCCTCCTCCGCTGCCTGGAGCTCGTTTACCGCCTGGCGCGCCGACGTGGCCTAGCCGGCTCTTGATCTCGGCGACCCAGAGCTCACCTTTCCAGTGGAGCACGCGGTACGCCTCCTCGATGAAGTCGAGCCAGTTTGTGCCCATGAGCGCGAGGCAAAAGATGGCCACGTTGACGCTGCCGTCTGCGAGGGGCAGGTTGGCTATGTCGGCGCGTGTGACGTGAGGGCTGGGAGACTGGAGGTCGTAGCTGAGAATGTCGAGCCGGAGGGCCTTTTTCTTGGATTGCAGCTCTGCGGCGAGCTTGGCGTCGCCGCAGCCGAGATCTGCTATCGTGCAGGTACCATTTGTGCGAGGAAGAGGTTCTGCGGAGAAGTCGGTGTTTGATGAGTTGTTGTGGTTGCGTCCGCCGCCGGAGGACTTGCCTTTGTGCGGCCCCCTGATCTGTCCGCGGCGCTTGATGTCCGCGAGGTAGCCGTCGACGGGATTCTCGGGCCAAACAGCGACCTGGCGCCGGAAGCCCTCATGGTATTGTGTGAACATCTCTGGGTCTTTCTCAAGTATCTGGAACGCCTTGGCTGACGGCTCTGTGTAGAGGAGCTCGTTGAGATGGCGAAACCTGGAGGAGACGAGTTTCTGTGCCATCTTAAGCTGCAGTGCCGTCATTTTGCGACCAGGAGTTGCCACCAATGCGCTTGCTTGAGCCAGGGCGTTTTGCGCATCCTGTGGCGAGGACGAGTCGTTCCTTGGTTGTTTTTGCTGTCGTTCCTCTCCATCCACATCAGTCTGCTCACGATCCTTGGAACCTTTCTTGTTCTTCTTGGCTTTCTTCCCCGGTCGTTCGTCTTCAGACTGGGGAGCGTGATCTCCATCTTGACCTTGTTGCTGTGCCTCTGGGGCAGGCGGCACGGATTCGGCCACGTGTGCCTGATTCTTTGATTTCTGCTTCTTCTGCTTCTTGCCTTCGCCTCCAGAGACAGCCTGGCGGTTTCCCTCTTCTGTAGGAGCTCCTGCTGGCACTGCCGGATCTTTGCTACCTTTCCTGCCAGTGTCCCTCGATGTCGACTTCTCTGTGGACTTGACAGCCCGTGTTTGAGAAGATCCAGCGGTATTTGGACCAGGAGACTGCGCATTTGGCTTCTTCTTGTTCCCTGCTGCGGGCTTCCCTTCAATCACCTTCTCCCAAAGATCTGCGACATTCGCGCTCGTGACATCGCTCTGCGGTCTCTTGCGCTTCTTGGAGGCATCCTTCTGCTGGCCACCTGTGATGTTGTCCGCTGGTGCAGAACCTGCGGCTGTCTCAGCCTTGAGCTTGTCAGCCGAGACGGACCAGCCCTTGACCGCGAACATGATTTCCTGCTTGCTTGTTGTGAGTGGCGATGTGCAGCGATGATGCAGTACTGTACAGGTGGGAAGAGAGCAAAAGCAGTGCCCGAGGCCGACAAGCTAGTACAATCCAGCCAGACTGTGCAGTGGTGTGCTCGAGCGTATGTGCTGCTGAGACTGTAGATGTCCTTGTCGAGGGTGACTGTTACAGGACGTCACTTCAGGTGCTTGGTAGTTGACAAGAGTCCATCGCAACTTTTTTTTTCTGGCTGGACCAATCTCCAACAGCGAGGGCGCTAGCGGCGACTAGGGGGGTTCCGGGGGGGGGGGGGGTGGCATGGAAGGAGCGGAGCAGCCCACTAACGTTAATTACCTCCAACTGTATTCCCTCACCTGGGGAATCAATTGATGCTGAAAACTGTCATCAAGCAGACAGATCTGCTAGGTCAGTAAGAGCCTGCACTATTCTTGGGAGACTTCCGTTCAAAACTAAGCTGCGGTCCAAAGCCAAGCAAGTCATGCAGGCCCAATGGTCTCGAAGACCACACGCAGCGCTTCAAGGACACCTCCGCAGTCCGTATTCTAGAAGATATTGTTCTGCAGGTCGCCATCGACCACCAGCTGTGCAGCATAATGAACCCCAACGACCCTTTTCCCGCAATCCTTGCTAAATTCATGCCGGCCTGTCGAAGGGCCAAGCACGAGCTGCCAACCAGGCAAGAGATACGCAGTCGGTGGGCGACATGAAACCACAGTCCTGAATGCCAGTATGGCTCACAACAACCACGAGAAACTGCTTGGGCAGATGGTGACGCGGCCTTGACGTGATGACACAGATTCCCTGCAACCCTCAGCAATCCATCAAGTAACGCTTCGGAGCGCTGGACGTACAACGTCAAAGAGGAGGAGGAGGAGGAGGAAGATGATGATGCTGATTGAGGTTTGGTGTGCTGCGACATGTCAACAAGTGCCGGCCCCACTGAACGTTTCGAACGGGCCGAGGTCACACCTGGTGCAGGCCGAGCCAGTGGCTGTCGTACCAGGACAGCAAGGGGAGAGCAGGCCACTGTGCCGTCGTGGGTGGTTATCAAAAGTTCCCATCTTCAGTGACTTGCATCTCGGACTATGGAGTACGTCAGGGCTCACATAGGAGAGCCGGGCCGCTTGCCGTCAAGAGCTCTAGAGCACAACATGCCCATCGAAACACGAGCGCATTCATGAGCTGCGCCTCGGCGTGCAGCCTCGAGCTAAGGCACAGGCTTGTACATCCATGGATAATAATGAGGATGGAAAGAGGCTCCGGTGACGGCGGTGGCGCCACGGCCAGCAGATGTGCCGGAACACACAGCAGACAGTAAACCGTAGACAGCAGACAGCCGACAGGAGACAGCAGACAGGCAGGGTCCTTCCTGCATAGATAGACCCAGCCAGGGCTAGATCCGCCCCCCACCCGGGGCTGGTTCCATCTCGGCCTAGGCCGCGGTCATCCATCGACTTACTCTACGCTACCTACTTGCCGCTACCGGCACCTTCAGTAAGTACTCACCAAGGTACTTTACCTTGCTCTGCTCTGCCCTACTTACTCTACTACTTAGTCCTCTACACGGCCCGGAGCACCTCGCGCCATGCCGGCAGCCTTGCTTCGCTGCGCTGCTCTGTATACCAATACCACTCGCCCCCCGGCTTGCTTGCATCGTGCACCGGCTGTCTCTTCTCTGATACTTCCGTTGAGTCTGACGGTGCACAAGAGCTAGGCCTTGTCCTGTCCTCCGGACCTTGACGATACACACGATCCACTGTCGCGACGACTACCGAACTTAGACCAGCATATACCTTAACCCTACTGCTTTCAAAGTTCTAACAACCCCCCGCCATCACAACGGCCCCTGGTCCTCTGTTGCGTCCTTCAAGGCTCTTCTCCCGGTCGGGTTCCCAGATACCCGTGTTCATTGTTCTTTGCACAGCACCAATCGTTATCATCTGCTTGCAAGACAGAAAATCAGACTTGCTCCTAGATTGTGGGCCGTGAGCAGAGCGCCTGCTAAAACGACACCAAGCCACGTCGGCTCTTCATACCAATAGCCCTCTTGCGGCTCATGCATTACTCTTTCACGCATTGTCCAACATCACCAGCCATTACCGAGCCGTGAGTGCCTGTAAAGTGGTCGGCGCGAGCTGGACAGCTGCAAGCATGGACAACCGGGACGAGGATAATGATGGAGACGGCTCCCATGAGGGCCGTCAGCTCGGCAGAGATGTGGATGGTGCTGCTGATAATGCCGAACAAAGAGCTCCCATTCAGAAACGCGTTAAGACCGGCTGCCTCAGTAAGCCTCTAGTCATTCTGCCGCCTTTGATTGTCAAGACTGACACTGACACTGGTCTAGCTTGTCGTAAGCGTCGCATCAAGTGTGATGAAGGTCGACCAATTTGCAACAATTGTACAAAGTCGAAGCGGCAATGCGATTACACACAGCGTTTCCAGTTCAGGAAGCCACTGGGAATGTATGATGGCGTCCCCGTCGGATCGCTGCATTACCACGGCCGTCCAACTCCTGCATATGTACAGCAAGACCATCAGCTCGCAGCTGCCCAGCAAAGACTACCATCTCAGCCGCTTCTAGCACCAAAGCCCCCTTCCAGCGGGCCTGCATATCCTATTTTGCCGCTCCATCCACATATGTATGTCCACGCGGAAGGTTCCGCTGTGCCGCAGTCTGTGTTTGGCGAGGCATCTGGCCCGAGTTATACGCATTCACAGGCTCAGGCGAACAGGCCGCTCATACCGGATGTTCACAGCCAAACCAACCAGGCGCAGCGGATCCAGTATGGCACCGCGGCTCTACCTTTGGCGGCCGATGCCTCAAGCGTGTCGCCAGAGCTATCTTCCAATGGCCAGTCTCGAAACAACAGCACAACCCAGCCAGAAGCTATTTTGAATGAGTATGTCATAATAAACAACCGAGATCCAAGGAGCTTTGATGAAGCTCAGGACTGGGATTTCGAAGACTATCGGCAAGACGAGCTCATGGACGAGTCTGACGAGGAGGACAAAACGGCAGGTGCCATGCTACAATTGCGAGGATCACAGGCTGGCATCTTTGTTGCACACATGCTCAGAAATCCGCACGATCCTCATGGTATATTGCCCAGATACTTTGAGGCCTCTCCCTTTACTAGCATGGCCACATACGACCCTGAACCATCACAATCTCCTTTGAACGATGAGCAGATTCGTGCTGTCTTCTCGCACTTCATCAGAGTCACCGGGCCGAGCATATCCATGTACGAGCGTCACAGCCACGATATCGGGAGCATGGCTGGTGGTCAGCAACTCGCACGACCACAACGCCACATTTGGACCTGTAAGTTGTCTCCCAGATAAGATCATTGAATTTTCAGCTCATCTTACCTGAAATCGTAGCCACGTTTCCTGTTCTCGCCTTCACTCACCCTGCTTTGCTACAAGCGATCCTCGCATTAGCAAGCTTGCAAATTGCTCGGCTGGAAAGGAACCAACCCACGGCATCGCTCAAACACTACCATCTTGCTCTCCAGAGGATAGCTCGGAATGTAGGCCGTCCTGTGAGACGAACTCAGCCCGCAAATCTGGCTGCCACCTTGCTCCTCGCGTATTGGGAAGTTTGGAACTCGGATCACGAGAAATGGTGCCGCCATATGCTTGGTGCGCGTTGGATCATGAAGGATATTCCCTTCTTGAGCATGTCTAAAGCCGTCCTGGCGCGCCGTATGCAGGAGCGATTCTCGCGCGAGCAAATGCGAGCTCAGGCACAGTGCGATGGGTTCGCTGGATTTACCGATGATAGTGATCCTGCACATCTCCATAAGGACTGGGACCTGATTGATACGTCCCTGCTCCGCGTGATTACGGGAAGAGTCGTGTCATATGTCGACCCTGGCTTTGGCAACGGGAGCCGGAGCTTTTCCTCTTCGCCAAGGCAGCCTATCACGGACCGTGATATTGAGACATATGAGACACTCAGTGATTTGTACTGGTGGTATTGCAAGATGGATATCTACCAGAGTATTCTGGGTGGACAGAAACTTTTGTGAGTCTCCTACAATCTGGACCTGCTCACCCGATCTAGTTACTAACTTTAGCGAAGCATGGACTACAATAAGTGGTTGGCATGTCCCCCTCGCGCTCCAATTGGACGACTTGATGCCCTGTAAGTGACTCAAAAAAGTAAGAAACTGCGGTCGTAAATGGCTAAGATGCGGAAAGGTACGGGACATTCGACCATTTGGTCTTGTTGATTGCCCGCATGTCAGACTTCAATGCTCGCGATCAAGCCCGGAAGAAGACCGCCCTGAGTAGGTCTGCGCAAGGCCCAAAGGCGCCGCCTGCGGGAGCATTTCCTGGTCTTGTTCCGACATCAGGTCATGTCCCCATGCCAGCAGGATTCAGTCCGCCCCGCGACACTACACCAGAGGATCAAGAGAGCAAGCCGGAAGTCGACTTCGAGACACAAACAGCTGCGGCTTTTGAAGAATGGGCAAGTATCAGGCAGGCTTTTGAAGTATTTAAGAATGCACTCGGCCCCGAATTTGCACCACTCGGTCCCGATGTCTGCCTGCCGCTGAACACGCCGTTCGGCCCTTCTCGTCACTACCGAACGTTCTCGGTGGCAGGTATATGGCTCAACTACTACATGGGATTGATCATGCTCTACCGGGCCCATCCTTCCATGCCGCCGATAGCGATGATGGCTGCAGGGCTGCAAGCACCCATTACTGCAGAATGGGCGATGGAAATCGGACGTATCGCGGTAGGAGTTGCCGAAGACACCTCGGCTATTCGTGTCGTCAGCACACTTGATGCTGCTGGGTTGATAGAGTGTGCATTTCCGCTGTTTGTGGCTGGAGTGCAGGTGAGTGGCCTGCCCCGTCTTCAATTTCGAAAGGCAATATTGTAATAGCATGTACGGTTGGTACCTTGAAGCGTGATTACTGACATATTGTTTCTGGAAATACAGTATCGCGAGGACCAGCAACGGCAATGGCTCATTCGTCGCCTGCACGATACCGCTCGCCTTACTGGGTGGGAGTCGGCACGACCGATTGCATTGGGCTGTGAGTCGTCTTGGGTCAAGGCGTTTGAGCTCAAGCGCGGCCCACCATATATACGCGACCCAGAGCTCGACTCGGTGTCGGTGTCACAGACGCTGGGCTCACGCCGACTTGATGTGCGCATCGCCGAAATTGACAGCGAAGGTGGTGATGGCACGCAGGAGCGCAAGGGGAAGATCGAGCCTGTCGAGAATCCTGGGCTCGCCATGGGGTTGCTGCTTGTTGAGCAAGATTTCCAAAAGCTCGAGCTGGACGATCGAGGATCATGAGATATTCGAACCGGGGGGGGGGGGGCAAAGGGGCAGACAGTGCTGGAACAGCGATGATAGTCGTCAAAGTTCCTACATACCCGATCGCTGGGTCTTATTGAGCTTATTATACATATCTGTGGACAATGAAAACGACAACGGATAAGAGCTCGTCTCGGCTCCGCTAATCACGCAAGCTCTATGGCGGAACTAGTCGGCGGGCTGTGCTTTGTACAACCGTTGCTGGTGACCTCAAATGTGACACCAAGGTCCATCACCCGTGTCACATCTCGCTTATGCTGTTTATCTGATTGATGTGTTTGGCTCACTAGACCTAGATCACTGCTGTAGGGATATGGTCTCTTGTCTGGGGGTCTCCAGAACAAAGGTCACTTTGTTCGCTTCGTCATCGGGTGAGAGCAGGTCATGTACCACCAATGCCATCACGCAAGCCTCAATAATGTGTGAAAGCAGTGCCTTTTCGGTGACCGATCTCTGGCAGACTGTTCTTCTTCTTCTTCTTCTATGCGATCCATGGGTTTCTCGCTTATGCTAGCTTTAGGAGTTTGTATTCCTAGTTCGCCGGCAGCCTCTCCACCACTGTGGCCATCTCCTCGTCCGTGTATATTCTGAAGCCCTTCTCCTTTGTGACACTGGCCAGCTGCACGTTCTTTGAATCCAACTTCTCCTCCATGACTTGCTTCAGGGTCTTCAGAACTAGTGTCTCGGCATCCTCGATTGTGAGGGACTGCATAAAAGGGGTTAGATTTTGGCGGGAACACTTTATTTCAACACATGGCGATGGCACTTTGATAGATATGAATATTTCCCTGCTAAGGGGGAGATGCGTAGACTCACCTTGTGGTACTCATTCTGTAGCTCGGCCTGAGCACCCTCACTTCCGGAGCCGATAGCCTTGGCATCGTAGCGGTAAAAAGTACCACTGGGCTCGGCGTGGTACAACGAGGGGCCGTCCTCGTCGTAGCCCGCGATGAGCAGGGCCACGCCAAAGGGCCGGCTCATGATGCTCTCCTCACCGTCGGCGGACTCGCCGAAGCGCAGGGCCAGGTCGCAGATGGCCTGGGTGCAGCTCTCGACGCGCAGGTCCTCGTTGAAGTTGAAGGCGTGGGACTGGCACTCGACGCGGGCGTGCTCGACCATGCTCCGCGCGTCGGCCTGCAGGCCCGACATGGCGCAGCCAATGTGCCGGTCGATCTCGACAATCTTCTCCACCGACGAGGTCTCGAGGAGCGTCGAGGTCACGCGCTTCTCGACGCCGAGTATCACGCCCTCAGACGTGGCGACGCCGATCGCTGTTGAGCCGAGCTTGATCGCCTCGAGCGAGTATTCGACCTGGAAGAGGCGGCCTTCGGGGGAGAAGGTGCTGTGGGGAGGGGGGCGGATGGTGGTTAGAGGAACGGTCGGGAAGAGGACGGAGGTGTGAAATCGTGCGGTCGGGAGTGATGGATTGGGGCTGCTACATACTTGATACCCCGATCTGTGTGCCATAAGTCAATCAGTCAGTCTACTTTCACAGAGTGGTCAAGCTGGGGCTCGTGGGTTGCGGGCGTACCGTATTCCGACCTTGCCATAAACATCTTGGCGGTTGTGCGGGGTGACTTTGCGAGGTGTGGGTGTTTTTTCTGGGTTGGGGTGGCCCGAGATCAACTGCAGGCTGTGTTTCGGCAGCGTCTGCGATGTGGCTGTCGAAGCTGTGCTGTGAAAGTTGTCTGGCAGTCGATGCCGCTGGGGGTTTTGGTGATGCGGTGGGGTGGTGGTTAGAAAGGCTGCAGCAGTAAGTGAGCTGTTGGAGCTCCAGCTGGGGATCTCGAGGCAGGCTGCACACGTTGACGACACCCAGAGCTGACGCAGGGCGGTACTTTGAGATCGAGGTACAGTACTTTGATGTGGGCTAACCTAGACGTCAGTAAGGGGTATCTCCGGAGCTGAATCAAGTAGCTCTGGCCCGCCTTGCTGCCCAGGTGTGCCTGAACTGGCAAGCTTCACAAGCCGTGGCCGGGCGCTAGGCCGGGGGGTCACTGTAGCAGGGCATGACCCCGCGGTCTAACAGCGCCTGAAGCTGGAGGTCGTTGGTCGCCAAACACGCGTTGACGCGAATCTTTAATTGGCCATCGTTGACCTCGAATCGTACAGAGTAAACACCAACGGCCAAACAACATGCTGCTGCAACATCAACGCCCTTGGAATACCAGCTGAGAACGCATGTGTAAGCTTGCAAGGCTCAAGTTCTCTTCCGCCAATCCAGGATTGTGAAGAACAGCATTATCGCAGCTGGCAGTCATCCATGTTCACTCGTCGCAAATATGTCGTCCAGGCAAGCGCAACACCCGGATAGACGCACCGCCGGCAGTGCAGCCGCAGAGCATCCAGCACAAGCTCGAGTCCAGCAACAATCCCAGCGACCACATTCGTCCGCCGAGAGAGCGACCTCGAGGAGCGACCGACGAGTGCCAGATTCGAGAGAACCCTACACAAACCCAGCACACAAGAGGTCGGCTTCAGGCAACCCGAGGCCAGGAAGCCGCATTACCGAGGAGCGCAGGACCGATCGTGTCACGGTCACAACGAGGGACAAGCTTATCAGCCGCACAAGGAGCCCAGACAGGCGAGCCAACAGTGCCGCTTCGCCCAGGGAGCGGTGGAGGTCGAGAGATGCTGCACGGTCACGAGTGGCAGAAGCTGAGCCGCGCAAGCCCAAGCCGGAGGAACCATCTGGTAAGTCTTCGTCTGGCTGGGACTCGTTGGATGGGACTCAGTCTGACTGGTAATAGTAGGCCCGTGGGAGCCCATAGCGACGCTGCAGCCGCACTCGACAGCGCCTCTCGCGATCCGTGTGTCGGTGCCTCCACTGGCCAAGACAGCTCCGTCAGCACTACAGCCAGCTCCTCTCGCGACACTCACTTTAGAACAACAGGAGGCTGCCATCATCGAGGATTTGTTGTTCGTGTTCATGGGCTACGAGGGACAATACGTCCGCTACTATGCACACTACAAACCTCATGATGAGCGAGATCGACTCACTGGGCCCCAGTTCCAGGTTACAGAAGGTCTGGATCCCAGTCTCTTGGACCTGACGGAGTCCATGCTCAAGATGGCATCTCACTATTCGGCCCTCGAAGCGTTCATAGACGTGCAGAGTCGCGAGGAGTTTGGAACCGTCAATCACGCCTTGTGCGCCTCGATAAGAAGACATCTTCAGGATTATCTCGTTATGATCGCACAACTCGAGACGCAATTCCTCACTAATGAATCTTTCACGCTGCATTTGCTGCACGTTCACACGCTACCAACAACCCATATGATGTTCCAGCTTTACACCCTCGCCCACGAGTTCTTGAAACGGAACGCGCTGCTTGACGATGAATCGTCTGGGGAAGATTCTGATCCCGATGATATCGACAACATTTTGGAAAACCTCAGGAGAGGCGGCGATCTCAATCCAGGAAATGTTCCCGGAAAGAAGATCTGCCGTGGAGGGATTGTCATTGGTCTAATCACGAAACGTCTCGAAACCATGTCCGGCGACCCATCTGCGAAGGCATTGCTCACATCGTTACTTCGAGACGCTAGCCGTCCTTACATGGCTATGCTCAATGAGTGGCTACACCATGGCGGCATCACGGACCCTCATGCCGAGTTCTTGATCAAGGAGCAGAAGACGATCCGCCGAGACAGACTCGAACAAGATTACACTGACGACTACTGGGAAAGAAGGTATACCATCAGAGAAAACGACATACCACCTCAGCTCCTTAGTGTCAAGGACAAGGTGCTTCTTGCTGGGAAATACCTGAATGTGGTTCGCGAATGCGGTGGTGTGGATGTAAGCAAGGTCGCACAAGATCTTCCGCAATCATTTGACGACCCTCGCTTCCTGGACAACGTTAACAACGCATACGCCTATGCAAACGAGTCACTGATGAAGTTGCTCCTGACCACGCATTCCTTGCCGGCTCGGTTACGATCGCTCAAGCACTACTTCTTCCTCGATCCCTCTGACTACTTTACCCATTTCCTAGAGCTTGGTACGGCAGAGCTTCACAAGTCGATTAAGCATCTAAATATCGTAAAGCTACAATCTTTACTCGATATCGTACTAAGGCACCCAGGCACGGTGGTGTCTATGGATCCATTCAAGGAAGATGTGTATGTTGAGATGAACGAGGTCAGCCTCATCAAGATGTTGCAGCGAGTCGTCAGCATTACGGGCATAGAGCAAGGCGAGGCGCTCCAGCCACTCAAGGACCAGCCAGTTGATGACGACAAGAGCGCGATCGGCTTCACATCTTTGCAGCTCAACTACACTGTTCCATTCCCAGTGTCGCTCGTGATTAGTCGCAAGACTGTTTGGCGATATCAGGCAATTTTTCGCTATCTGCTTTCTCTCAGATACCTAGAGTCTCAGCTTTCGACGACATGGCACAAGCACAGCAATGATATTGTGTGGGTGCACAAATCGTCAGAGAGACGCGTGGAGATATGGAAGCGGAGGGTATGGACTCTCAGGGCTCGGATGATTGTTTTTGTCCAGCAGCTGCTCTACTTCTGCACTCTCGAGGTGCTCGAGCCCAACTGGCAAGCTCTAATGGCACGCCTCAAGGCAAAGGATGGTTCAATCGACGGTTCTGGAAAGCCGGATCGGACCGTGGATGAGCTGATGCAGGACCATGTAGACTTCCTGGATACATGTTTGAAAGGGTGCATGTTGACCAATGGGAAGCTGATCAGAGTGAGCACCCACCTAAAGTCGCACGACTAAATCCCCCACATCTGCTAACATGATCGCCTAGATTCACTCCAAGCTCATGCAAACCTGTACAGCATTCGCCATGTACGCCAACTGGCTAGCCCGCGAACTGGCCAAATCAGACCCAGACCTAATCGGCCCATACAAGCCGCCTAACATGACCAAGGAAGCCTGGGAGAGCTTCAAGTCCGCCAAGAAGGACAAGAGTGACGGTCAAAATGGAGATGCTTCTATGAACAGCAGTCGCATGCACGACGAGCAGGTGCGCATAGACAACCTGTTTGAAATCATCGGGAAGTGGGAGAACAACTTCAGCAGGCACTTGCAAATCCTCCTGGATGCCCTGAACCACTATGCGGCCACGGAGACGGTGGTGTTACTCAGCTTGTGTGCACGCCTGGCCACAGCCAACCAGGGCACGGCATACACGGGGCTTAAGAATGAGGAGGACCTGGGCATCTAGTACAGGTCTGGCCAGTGACTAGGTGTGAGCATATACTCAGCAAATCGTGTATAGACTTTTGGTGTTCAGTTGCGAGCAAGCGTAGAAAAAGCTCCTCGGACATGATTTTGATGATACCTTGAAATGAGACTTTCAAATACAAAGAAAACGATGATCTGGCGCAACGGCGATGTCCAGAAGCTGAGAGGTGTTGATGGCAAGTCATGATACATCATGATATTGAGGGGGTTGTTTGGGGACATGGGCCAATGCTTAAGCATACCTTGGGATGCGGCTCTGCGCCAGACCAGCTGTCGAGGCAGTGGGTGGCTGCGAACTGGCAGCTGGTGTGGCCTCCCCTGTCAGCGTCCATGTGGTGGTGATGCGGGCGGCGCCCGGAGCCGGGTCTAGGGTCGGCGGCGGGAGTGCAAGGGTCGCAGCAGTCATGATGTCGTCTGCTCTGCCACCTGCAGCCCGCTCCACCCCCTCCGCAGCGATTCGATAAGTAAGAATTGCCGGTGCCCGAGCTCCTCCCGTCCGCCGGGGTCGATTATCAAGCAGGCAACGCACTCGGCGGAGCTGCCTCACTGACACTGCTTCAGTACGGGTCATCGCCACCCACCATCTTTCTTCCTTCCGCACTCCAGCCTATTTCCGCTTCCGCGCCTTAGACGCTTTCCACCTGGGGCACACGCCTTGTCGACACCTCTTGCGAGAGTGCTGTTGTCACAACTCTGTACAGCAGCCAACTTTTCCGTCCCCGAGTAGAACCTGTGACGTGACCCCCCCTCCTCTGCCGCGGGCATTCACACTCCGCCATGCTGTGCCGACAGCAACTCTCGCGGCGCCTCGCTGCCGCAGGCACCCTGCGGAGCGGCTCGCGCTTTTCTGCGACGACAACGACGACCACCTCGCTCGCTCGCGCCTACTCGAGATGCCATCCGGCCTCCACAAGGAACACCCTGCTTGCGTCCTCTACGACACTACCGACAACGACAAATAACCTCCAACCGACTCATTCCGCGAGTTTCTCAACATCGAGCCTAAGGGCGAAAGAGAAGGATCGGGATTCTGGCTTCTTCGACGGCCAGGTGCAACCTTTGTCGGACGAGGAAATCAAGGCGAATTTGCAAAAGAAGAGAGAAGCTGAGACGGCCGCTGCCGAGGCTAAGAGCTCGTCCTCAGACTCCTCTGCAGGCAACCAGACACCACCCGAAAGCCCGGATGGCAAGGGCAGCAGCGCGGCTGGGGGCGCATCGTCTGGATCTGGCTCAGGCAACGATGGCTCTGGCGATGGAGGACGCAAGGGTCGCAAGCCGAGCGGCGACAAGTCTCTGCAGAAGCCCATCGTCCCGGACGTTTACCCCCAGGTCATGGCGATCCCGATAGCGAAGCGGCCCCTGTTCCCTGGGTTCTACAAGGCCATCACCATCAAGGACCCACAGGTCTCTGCAGCAATCATGGAGATGATCAAGCGTGGACAGCCTTATGTGGGCGCCTTCCTATTCAAGGATGACAACGCGGACGAGGATGTCATCCGCAACGTCGATGACGTATATGACACGGGCGTTTTCGCGCAGATCACCAGCGCTTTCCCTGTGCATGGCGAGCAGAACAGTCTCACAGCTATCCTCTACCCGCACAGGAGGATTAAGCTGTCTGAGCTGATACCGCCTGGCCAGGCACAAGACACCGCCAAGAAGAACGCTGCCGAGGAAGCGCCAGTGCCTGAGCCTATTCCGCCAAAGGCTGTCGAGGAGGAGACCACACCGGAGAAGAAGGGCGATGTGGTTGCCAGCTTCGAGGAGAGTGCGATATCTACCAAGGGCGAGGCTGGAGCGGCCGAGAAGTACGAGCCGACGTCGTTCCTGCGAAAGTACAATGTCAGTCTCGTCAATGTCGAGAACCTGACGGAGGCACCTTACGACCCGAAGAGTGGCATCATCCGAGCTGTTACCAACGAGATTGTCAACGTTTTCAAGGAAGTTGCTACAATGAACAGCTTGTTCCGCGACCAGATCTCGACTTTCTCGATGAGCCAGTCGACTGGCAACGTGACCTCGGAGCCCGGCAAACTCGCCGACTTCGCTGCCGCAGTGTCAGCAGGCGAGCCCTCGGAGCTCCAGGAGGTACTGTCGAGCTTGGACGTGGAGGATCGTATGCAGAAGGCACTGGTCGTCCTCAAGAAGGAGCTGATGAATGCCCAGCTGCAGTCGAAGATCACTAAGGACGTTGAGCAGAAGATCACCAAGCGGCAGCGCGAATACTGGCTGATGGAGCAGATGAAGGGAATCCGCCGGGAACTTGGTATCGAGTCTGATGGAAAGGATAAGCTGGTGGAGAAGTTCAAGGAGAAGGCCGACAAGCTTGCGATGCCGGAGGCAGTGCGGAAGGTGTTTGACGACGAGATCAACAAGCTGGCCCACCTGGAGCCTGCCGCCTCAGAGTTTAACGTGACGAGAAACTACCTTGACTGGTTGACAACAATTCCCTGGGGTCAACGGAGCGCTGAGAACTTTGGTATCCAGAACGCCATGAAGGTGCTTGACGAGGATCACTACGGGCTGAAGGATGTCAAGGATCGTATCCTGGAGTTCATCGCTGTGGGCAAGCTTCGCGGCACCGTGGAAGGCAAAATTCTTTGTTTCGTGGGCCCGCCTGGTGTGGGAAAGACAAGTATTGGAAAATCGATTGCCAGGGCGCTCAACCGGGAATACTACAGATTCAGCGTCGGAGGGCTGACTGACGTCGCCGAGATCAAGGGACACCGCAGGACGTATGTCGGCGCTCTGCCTGGTCGCGTCATCCAGGCTCTCAAGAAATGCCAGACTGAGAATCCTTTGATCTTGATTGATGAAGTGGACAAGATTGGCCGCGGTTACCAGGGCGATCCTTCTTCCGCGCTTCTCGAGCTCCTAGACCCCGAGCAGAACGGCTCTTTCCTGGACCACTACATGGACGTTCCTGTTGACTTGTCGAAGGTGCTCTTCGTCTGCACAGCTAACATGACTGACACCATACCCCGACCACTCCTGGACCGTATGGAGGTCATCCGGTTATCTGGTTACGTCTCAGATGAGAAGAAGGCGATTGCCGATCGCTACTTGTCCCCTGCTGCGAAGGAGCTCGCCGGTCTCAAAGACGCCAACGTGTCTTTATCTGACGATGCTATCGAAGAGCTGATCAAGTCTTATTGCCGCGAGTCTGGTGTTCGCAATTTGAAGAAGCAGATCGAGAAGGTCTACCGCAAGTCTGCGCTTAAAATTGTCCAGGATCTGGGTGAGGAAGTCTTGCCGGAGTCAGAAGCTTTGACCGAGGAGGGCAAGGCGGCTCTAGCTGAGTCTGAGAAGGAGAAGGCAAAGGACACCGACAAAAAGGAGACTGCGGCGACTGAGGCCACTGAGAAGGAGACCACACCCAAGCCTCGTGTTGCGCTCAAGGTTCCTGAGGATCTCGAGGTTGTTATCAACAAGGATAACTTGAAGGATTATGTCGGACCCCCGGTTTTCACGTCTGATCGCCTCTACGATGTGACACCACCGGGTGTCGCGATGGGTCTAGCATGGACACAGCTTGGTGGCTCAGCCATGTACATCGAGTCTATTCTGCAGTCATCTCTACGGCCAAGCAGCCGTCCTGGACTCGACATCACTGGTAACCTGAAGACAGTTATGAAGGAGTCATCCAGCATTGCCTATTCCTTCGCCAAGGCTTTCATGGCCAAGAACTTTGAGGACAACCACTATTTCGATAAGGCCAAGATCCACCTGCACGTTCCAGAAGGTGCTGTGCAAAAGGATGGACCTTCCGCTGGTATCACCATGGCCACGTCCTTGTTGTCGCTTGCGCTCGACACCCCTGTCAACCCCACAATTGCCATGACCGGCGAGTTGACTCTCACTGGCAAGGTCCTCAGAATTGGCGGTCTGCGTGAGAAGACCGTAGCTGCCAGGAGAGCTGGTTGCAAGATGATCATTTTCCCAGAAGACTGCATGTCGGATTGGCTTGAGCTTCCAGAGGTGAGTCCCCCCCCCCCCGATACGAGTATGATCAAGTGTCGCGATACTAACAGAGATATGGACAGAACATCAAGGAAGGCATCGAGGGCCGACCCGCAAGCTGGTACCACGAGGTCTTTGATCTTGTCTTTCCCGAACTTGACAAGGAGCAGGCCAACAAGTGCAAGATTTGCGAGTGGAAGGAGAAGCACGGGTCCAAGTCTGACGGCGAGAAAGACGACGACTGAGGTGTCTGAATGCCAGCTGTAACACTCCTGAAAGAAGCATCATCCTGTCGACTCGCAGGATCATGCCCATTGTAGCATATACTATCATTCTTGGAGTAACGGAAAGGGGCGCGGCGTCACATCACCAGCATTTCAAGGTCTGGCATCAGCAGCACTTCCCGGCGTTTCGAATCATATTTCAGCAGTGCTCACGCACGGGTCGCCTGGCTTGTTGCTTGAACAACTGCCAAGATTAACGACATCTCAAGACCTACCTAGGCAAGGGCAATCCGGCAGCCACTAAATGGACAAACACAAATCTCCACTTACTTGATTTTACATTTCCCTCTGTGCGCTTTGTCGCTTAATCCCATGTATTGGACATGTACCATAAGAGACCACATATAAGAAGCAGGCAGGCACAATCTTGTGTCCATGTATAGCCATGACGATGAATAGATCCGGAGAAACATGGCCATTGTCGCGGATCAGGACCACACGAATTAGACTTGCTAGGGGCTGCGGTTGGTAGAACACGCAATGTACTTGTAGAGCAGAGGAAAAATCCCAGGTAATAAGCCTTATATATCACCTGCCATTCGAGACAGATGAGAGAGATCCGTTAAGCCTGTGTCGCAGAGGTAGCTGGCCCCAAAGACGGGCAGGCTATGGGGAGCTTCCCGCTCGTTTTGTGTGCCCTTGATTTGAAATATCCATGGATGATGTTGTCCATGTGCTCTCCTCGGTGCTTGACACTCACAGTACGAAGAACAGAGCAGAACTTCCGATTCATCATCCATTTGCGATAGCTGTGGATCTGCGCGGTGGTCCGCGTTGAGGAAAGCGGTCCAGGGAGCCAAGAAACGATCCAGGAACATGTGAACAGGGGGAATAGCGAGTTAAATGTACCTGGGTGCTCATGGTCACAATGAGCATTCCCGCAGCACATGCTGTCATCGCGGCGCAATAATGATTGTTCGACAGCCTGGCATGTGCTGTCCCCGTCGCGCCATGTCGATTCCTTGTTCCGAGTTTTCTGAAGAAGGACACTGGTGGACGAGGAGAGATCACTTGGCCTTGTTCATCAGGTAGATCTCGTACAGGTAGAGAATTGCTGGTACGCGCGATCACGTTCTCGTGGCTTTCGTCGTCGAGATACCGGATACCTTGTTGCATCGTCCCCCGGGCTCTCGGTTCGGGTTTGTTTCTCTTTTGACCATGCTCTTCCGGCTTTCCGCGGCGCCCAAGAGCTTCATAGAGTTTAAATCCTGGCAACACCACAGTATGCAGCAAAGGCGGTGACGCTATTAGACCTGGCAAGATGAGGCGAGCATGCATACTGCGATGCAAGAGCATGTCTGCCCAGGCGTCCGCTGGCGAAGTAGGATCGTGAAGATCGCGGCGCTGCGCTGCGCTATATGGTTGAGTTCAGACCACGACGCGTTTTTTCATGACCACATGACATGATAATCAACACAGAAAGCATCGTCACCGCCACGAAGGCGCGAGACGGGCAAGATACGATCCCGTGTGCGAGTCTGCAGAGGATTATCTATTCCAAAGGCCTCGGCACAGATTGGCCGCCATGGCCTTGATTATTATGCTATAAGTCAACGAACGCCGATATCGCGGACAAATCGGAGATCATCGTCGCTGCGGAACCCTCAAGCTTGAGCCGCGACAGGTGATCTACGAACAGGTCGTTCTGCACGAGCAAGGACCGGGTCTGTCCGTTGTGACTGACAGCTACTGATCTGTTGTGCGACCGCGGACCCGTTGCCTCTGGCCAGTTTCGTCCTTTGTTCTCCACGACGACAAGTGTCTCACGCCCTGCTCGCCGCGCATGCCTGCTGTGCATAAAGCACGTAGGGTACTGCTGCAGCGGCTTGCTTGCGTGCTTGCGTTATGCAAGTGTGTGAACAGCCAGCCACAAAGAGTCCATATAAGCCAACCAGGTCCGAAGTGACAATCCACTGTTCCGGATGTGGCCGATGGGCAACCACTCCCGCACTCTTGGAAACTTTGTGATACTTGAAAAGCGGGTGTGGCATCTTGAGAGCACTAATAGAAAGTGAACAACATCGATGAGCACTTCATCCCGCATGGTGCCCGGCGCATTAGCCAGGATGCAGGGTATCGATCCAAACACAGGGACGACTGCACCTGTGAGTGGTTCATGCCGAGCAAGCCTCACTCTTCCCGAGCTCGTCTCAAGGGTGGTCAGCACCGGATATGGGCTTTTGCTGTGCCGTCACGCCAATGTATGGCGGCCCAAGGCGTTCCAACTCCCAGCCAACTGGCGCTGTCGTCTACAATCGTGAGCCGCCAAAGTACGATTGGCCGGCTCTGCGACAGCAGCGCAACTGATGCACACAGTTGACTCGAGGGAAGTCCTCGTGATCTGGATTTCATCCAAAGGTGACGTACTTGACATCGACTTTACTCTGAAAGTCCTTGACAGGAGCAGTGACCATGTGTTTCGGTTAGAAATTCCATGGCGCCGTAGCTCGCATTGGCGGCGCACATATCGGCAGAACAGGACATACAAGATTTCTACCCCATGACTTGTTCCCAGACTCGCTAATATCGAGTTCGTTCATCTGGGCTGCCCGGCAGGTGAACTAATAAGTGACACGTGGCATGGCATAAATCTCCTCGGCACGCATCCAGCAATGCCAAACAACACAACCCGTGCCTTTGGGAAGCGATCCACACTAAGATCCTCTGCATAATTATGCGAGCCCCTTTCTGCTCTCCCCGTCAAGTATCGTGATTTGTGACAGCGGTGACACCGAAAGTGTGGATGAGGCAAGCCAGACCGCCAGATCCTCGGACATGGGAGCCTGGGAATGGACAACGGTTACCAGGAGCAAGTGGATCCCCGGACGATTGGCGGTCTCCACCTCCGTAATCCGCGGAGCGCAATCCGGAGCTAATGGTGACAATAGCACCGCACGTGGCTCGGCGACGAACAATAGTGGTTGTCTTGTCTCCCTAAGAGACATGCGGCGGTGCGAAGCGGAGGCTGCGATCATGCTATTTTGCATAGCGTCCAAGAGAAGTTGAAAGAAACAATTTAAATCTTGTGTAAGATCGCATCCGACAAACTCATACATGAAGGCGCCCTTTCTGGGGCGACATAGCCATTCATGGCGAAATCGTGTTTCCGAATGCGGCAGCGTTCTTTGGACATGTCTACTTGGGAACGTACCATTGAAAATGTGGTGACTGGCTGGCTGGTCCCTCGTGGGCCGGAGCGGAGCCTTGACGCTTTGAAGCAACCACGAACCCCGTCTGAACTGGAACATGATGAGGATGAAAAGTCTCAAATCAAGCTGTGTAGTGGCGCGCCCGCACGAATCCGAGACAGGACGAGGTACAGACGGACGGGGATTGAAATCGTGGGGTACTGCAATGTCATGGTGCATGAAGCAGCCGCGGTGCCTGAAGGCTACATCTCAACGGTGCCCAACGTCGACGCACGCGAAGGTTGACGTCTGGGTGGCCGCGCTCCTGGGACGACCGGCGTGGGTAGGACAGGGACGGACGGGGTGGTGCAGCATGATGGATTGTACAACGCATCATGCATGTGGCAGCACTGCGGCCTGATGCAACAGGTGCGGCGGCTTGTCAGCACCAAGCGCTCCTCGGACCTGAATGGAGCCAGTCCCCAGTGAAGCGGCCGCTGCGGGAAGGGCCATTGGGCACAAACACAACCAGCAAGTGTGATTTCGTCGCTCATTCGCCAGAGCAAGCAGTTCCACCACTTCAGGTCGGCCGTGGGCTACCGTCCAGCACAAGCTATTGCCATGCTGTGGTCGAATGTGCGAGGTGCCGTGCGGATGAGCTTGGCTCGATATGGCCGGTAGAGACGGTGGGAGCGCGGGATCACAGGTGAATTCTCGAGCAGCATGCCGATTGTTGAGCGAGGAAGTTGACGATCCCCGGCATCGAGCGAAGTCTTTTAAGAAAGCAGAGACAGAGCTGCCAGGAGAGAGTGCCAGGGGGTGGGGTTGCCGGGAGAGCCCGCAAGGCCGGGCCCTGCCATGCCGGGGTCCGTCGTGGCATGAACCTGACGCTCGCTAGAGAGGAATAGGAAAGGCTTGGTGTTTGTCGTGCGCTTCTGGCTTTGTGGACGAGGGGGTGCTGTTGCTTCACCGCAAAAGGCAGTCTGCCTTTCTGGAAGACCGTGGCGGCAGGGATATGTGATCACCAACGTGGCCCGTGGGACGTCTCATGACAGCTGCTCTGCCTCGCACCGCTGCAAGCGCCTTTTTGTTTTCCCCTTCCCTTTCTCTCCCGGGTCATGGCGGCACTTGGGAGTCGTTAGTTAGCGCCAGGCGGGCTGGCGTCGTCGGAGGTGGCCGCAAGGTAGCGGCATTGGCACCGTGTAAGTAGGCAGTGGTGTCGATGTACGGTGGCTAGGCATGCAGCGGGAGGCGAGATGGATGAGAATGACGACGGAGGCAGAGGCAAAAACAAGTTGGCGAGCTCTCTGTAGAAGGCAACGCAGGTGTGTGCTCAAGGGGTGCTGCGCGATCTTGACAGAACGGAAGAGTCACCGGCGCGGCGGGGGAGGGGGGCCTTGCTTGTTGCTCCTTCCTTGTGCCGATGTCATCCCATGGGATGCCACGCCGCTATCCCGGCGCCCCAGCCGCTCGCTGCAGCAGGCTGCACACGCCCCTGCTCTGCTCCTCTCGCTCCCACTCCCACTCCCAGTCTCTCTCTGCACGCACGCATTGGATCCCACGACAGCACGACAGGCACCCTTCACGCATCATGGCTGCGCCCTCTCATGGCGCCCAATTATCTCATCACCGCTTCGGCTGCGAGCCCTTCTTTCCCTCTTCCTCCTCTTGGGCCTTCACACGATCTCCGCAGACCCGTCAGCCCCAGTCTGCCGCATCGCCGTCCTCCTGAGATGTGCCTGCTTTATGAAGCCTACCCTAGCCTCATCCTGCAGGCATCTTCCTCTCTCTCTTCCTCTTGCTAAGCTTCTCACTCGACCACGTCCTCGAGCTTCTTCCTTTGTACATCCTTTTATCCCCGGGTCCTGGCCAGCACAAGCATACATAGCACTACGACTACACGCCCTTGCCAGGCACCCAGCTCCCCAGGCAGTCCGACAGGATCATACCTCGTCCATCAAGCCTACGACCTATCATATCCACTTGGTGCTGACGGGCTGTCCTGCGCGTCGAGCCACCGTCGCAGGGCCTCTACAGACCGTGGTTTATGCGACGTATATCGATCCGTCGCTGGTATCGCCAGACTCTTGCCAAAATGGCTGCGCAGTCAGATGCTCCCGAGCATGGATCACGATCACCACCCCGTGATGGTAGCAAGCTCTCCAGCATCTGGCGCAAGGTCTTTGGCAAGGACCAGGTCCCGACCACTGCCGCAGCCACGGCTCCCGTCAGCCCCCCTCCTTCGCGCCCGACCTCGCCGGCCGAACTGATCCGCCGCGTCTCTCGCAAAGTCGTCCCCGGCCTACCTCGTGCCAAGACCTTCAAACGACAGGTGTCCGAGGACAGGACCAGGCTGGAGCCGACCGAGACGACGCAGGCCGAGCGACGGGCTGTCTCTGTTGACAGACGAATCCGTCCTCAGGACTCTCATCAATCTCTCTCACCACCGCCAAGCCAGCACCATGAGAGTGCCCCGGAGTTCATCGGCGCCGTCCAACCCTTGACCATGGCTGACCTTGCCCGATCTCACGCCGTCTCTGTTCCCCCGAGCCCCGTCGAGGATAATTCCGAGTGGTCGGCCCTGCCGAACGACCGTCCAGTCCACCAGGATGGCCGTTACGAGGACGAGGACGATGCTCACCCCCAGTACCAGTCTGCTACCCCTTCAACCGCTGATGCCCGTTCAGTCACGAGCTCTGTCTATGATGACCGTCTTAAGCACGAGCTAGAGACCCAATGGATCCTGAACCTCAGCATGCACTTCCGTGACAAATCCAAGCGTGAGAAGTTCTTTGTGACTTATCGTCAAAGCCCTCACACTTGGCGTAGAGTCACCATCTCGCTCGACTACCGGAATGCCCCTGAAGACTCTCTCGAGATGGATCTGTCTCTTGCAAAGTACCAGCGCGACAAGAGCTCCAGGATCTACGAAGCCATCCGGGACAGCTTACAAGACATCCAGTTTTACGATACGGTCACCAACCTCAAGCTTCAGACCACGGATGGCAGACTACATGTACACGTAGTGGAGGATGTGAACGTAAGTGATAGCTCTTTCATGCAAAGCAATCCAATGCTGACAACGAAATAGGAGATCATCCACTACCCGACTGTTCAGAACGTCATGCATCTGAACTGCCGGCTTGTCCACGAGCGTGACTTAGTCTTTGACTCGCACATGTCGGGTTTTGTCTACAAGGTCATGCACCGGGGACAAGTTCTGATCAAGAAAGAGATCCCCGGACCTGACACCGTCGACGAATTCCTCTATGAGGTCAATGCCCTCAGTGCTCTCAGAACTTCGCCTGATATCATCAATTTCTACGGCGTTGTGGTTGATGACTACAACAACATCAAAGGCCTCCTGATCGACTACGCTGAGCAGGGCGCCTTGGTGGATGTCATCTATCACGCCGCGGAATCTGGTGCTTCAATTGATTGGCAGATGAAGCAGCGATGGGCCAGACAGATTGTGCAAGGACTCTCTGATGTTCATGAAGCTGGCTTTGTCCAAGGCGACTTCACGCTTTCCAATATTGTTATCGACGAAAAGCAGAACGCCAAGATCATCGACATCAACAGGCGAGGTTGCCCGGTTGGGTGGGAGCCACCGGAGGCGACCCCTCTCATCGAGTGTAACCAGCGCATCTCAATGTATATCGGCGTCAAGTCGGACCTTTTCCAGCTGGGCATGGTTCTGTGGGCTCTGGCTACGATGGAAGACGAGCCAGAAGCACACAGGCGCCCACTGCGCATTGGTAGCGACATTGGCGTGCCGAAATGGTATCGCAACATTGTGAACTCGTGTCTCAACCCCGACCCAAGATGTAGACTTCAAGCTGCGGAGTTGCTCAAGCACTTCCCAGAGAGGTTATTTGAAACCATCTCGGTGGAGGACGAGGACAGTGTTCACAGGTTCGAAGTTGCAGACCATGATGACAGTGAGTGGCCCCGCATCAAGACCGTTGAGCGTCCATACATCCGGACGGTCAACCCCTATGCGTTCGACCCTCCTGCATCCCCAACATGTTCCGAGAACTCGTACGACTCTCCACGTGGGAGGTCTCCAGCTCGTCCCCTGCCGAAGGAACCCGGCCTGATGGATGTGCACTACTTCCCGCGACCCTACCTAGGGTACGCTCATTCGGAAGGAGAACACACGGACGACGAGGCTGAAACGCCTCAAGAGACACCCACGATGGAGACGATCGCAAAGACACTGGAGCAAAATCTCCACGGGATCGAACCGAAACTTCCAGACGAGCGCAGCAGTGAGCTGGCTCTGACGACTGGCGGTGACAGTCAGAAGGAGGAAGTGATGCCGACGAATGCGACCACCTTATCGCATGAGAAGGTAGAAAAAGGTTTGCCCGAAAACAACACGACGTTACTGCGAGAGAACTCGTTGACTCCCGACACGAAGCTGCATGATCAAGCTTTGCCCGAGAAATTGGGCGTTGCGGCGCACACGGACGAAAGTAAGATGCTATCTAGTCTTGACGACACCCCACCTTCAACATTTAGAACCACCGGGGGTCGAACAGACGACGATGCTCCGAATCATTCGCGTGCTCTGCAGGCTGATCATGTAAGTATCTCGTCGAAGGACGATGACTTGGCATCTCAAGGCGACATCGAGTTGGGTGGAGCTTGCACAACAGTGCTTGATGATTTGAATCCGTCAAAGGACGAGGGGGAATGTGAAGTCAAGTATGGTCATTCGCAACAAGCGATGCGGACTGAGCTCTTCGGTATCGGCGCCGCGCATGGGCCCTCGCCTTGATCGCGTAGCCGAGGATCTAAGAGCAAGGTAGAGCATTTCGACAACAAGACACACGACAAAGGTCCAGGGCTGCCACGAGACACGAAACCAATGTGCAAAGAGTCAAATACTCCATTTACAGCACCATTGCACTCCGTCTTCGATGACAAGCTCTGAGCCGAATCTTTATAACAATTTTCCTTTTTTTTTCTCTCTCTTTCAGCACCAGGCACAACGAAGCCCACAACGCAATGTGCATAGCACACGCAACAGCGCCACGACGCGCATCAGACGAACGACAGAACCAGCAAAATGGACAGACAGGACAGGACAGGAAAAGGAAAACACTCATTTACACCAACGACGATCCACGAACAGGTACATGCCTTCTAAGACGACGATCACTATTGTTACATTACGAGTAGCTAGACTTGGGTTTCCCATTGAGCAAGCGAGCGTGACTTTTTTTTTTTATAGCTTCTGATTTCCAAGCATACGTTTAACATTGTATTTACTGCTAGTCATCTAATCTAAGACTTGAGTTTTGCAAATAATTTTCGAGAGCGTTCAAACGATTGATTTTGTGTGCGAAAATGGTACAACTCGACTATATGGTGCATTATACTTACTGAATGGACGAGGGGCATGCACATGTTTTCAACCCCTGTATATTGGCCAGCCTGGGAGAAACGTCGGCGCCTGTGGCGACATTTGGCAGACTCCATGTCATACAGCGGACACGAGCTAAGCAGAACTCGATATTCAATAAAGCCCACGAATATGATGCACTCATATAATATCACTGAACGAACCAAACTCCCCACGCGAAACGGCAGCATCCAAATCTGCAACTGTCCATGATATTCACAAGCTTTGGGCTTTGCGGCATTCATGTATCATGTATGTGCATAAGAGAATCACTTATCAATGAACAGGCAAGATGGCCGAGCGGTCTAAGGCGCCAGACTCAAGTCTCTACCATTCAGTTGAAACTTGCCTCTTCTCACAGGAGAGGTCCAGCATTCTGGTCACGAAAGTGGCAGGGGTTCGAATCCCCTTCTTGTCAAGTTTTTTGGGCGTTACCCGTATCTTTTTGGTCTGTTTAGGGAGGGGGTTGTTTTTGTGGGCTGGTGACGAGTGGGGAGTACGTGTAGGTGTGGATGTCATTGTGAGGTTAATAGTGCGGGTAGGTGTGGATGGTAGTTGCTGTGATTTGTTTTGTCGATGTGTGGTGGCGGGGCGTGGTTGAGTTGAGACATAATCAAGTTGTGGATGTTGTGATTACTTCTTTTTGGTGGTTGGCGGATTGGGAGAGTAGGTGGAGGTTAAGTGAGTCGGGACATGAAGCTGGTGCGAACCGGGTAGGAAGGACCTTCTTGGATCGTTGCGATAGTGTTAAATTGCAGATATCATATATTGGCCCTGCTTAGTTGTGAAAAACAAGGCGGGCGAGATGTTCAAGCGGGACGATTCACATATATTCGTTATATCTTGTAGCTCGATATGCATTTCCCTACACTATATTTACAAAATCCTTCATCTTCTACTCTTTCGCCTCGCCTCGCTTTACGCCAGTAGGCCGACACATCAGTTCCCACCTTTGGCACAGAGGTCACACCGGCGAACTCAACCCTCCGACCTAATCAAGGGTCCGACCCCCACAACCTCAGCCATCAACTCATCCTTTCTCCTCGAAAAGTCCTTCCGCGCCTGTTTGCGTTTCTCGACCGCATACGCCACGAATCTTCCCTTGGCCCCATGGCGCAGCTTTGTGATCATATCTGCTGCCTTGCCTTTAGTGATGGAGGCAGGCGTGAGTTGGCCATCCTTTGGTCGGTACTTGTTGAGAAACTTGAGCTGGCTTTCCGTGGAGGGGCTGCGGCGCCACGACTGTCGAGAAGAAATGACTATACGCGGGTAATGCTCAGCAGCATACTTGTCTGCGCCACGGACTAGGTCGGCGAAAGTTTCTGCGTCGAAGAGCTTTCTTGGTGCGGCGTAGGGGCTGCGCGAGTGAACTGATGAAGGGAGTGCGCGAATCTCGTACGCGACGTGTAGGGGCTCGCCTTCTTTAGCAGTTTCGTTACGCTCGATACGGAGATAGCCAGTCGTGCCTGCCAGAACGTACTTGTCCGGGCCGACTTGTACCCAAGAGTGTGGGCTGATTGCGCGGATGTGCTTCTCCCCTGAAGTGTCGGAGATGAGATCAAAGACTGAGTCGTATTCCGTGAAGGTGATGCTCCCTGTAAACCGAGCGCCACCCCGAGGCACGCTTGTGGGCGATCTGTGAGCTTCCTTCTCTCGCTGCTTCTCGGCGTCCTTTCTGTCTTTTAGACTCTTCATGTCCTCTGCCGAGGCTTCCTTGACGAGCTCGCCCGGATCGAGGCCGAATAAGGTGGGAGTTGTGACGATGCCGGTTGACAGACTGGATACCATGTCGATCACATGACAGTTAGTCTTGTTGGCGTGTAGCCGCATGCCACGACCGATCATCTGGATAAGGAGATTCCGTGACTTTGTTGGTCTCGCCAGCAGCACGCAATCAATGTTGGGAATGTCTGTGCCCTCCGTGAAGACGCCACAATTAATAAGCACAGGGAACACGCCGCGCTTGAACGCCTCGAGACGTTCGCTACGTTCAGCCTTGGGGGTGTCACCCGTGACGAAGCGAGCGTCGAAGCCGAACTGCCGGAAGGTGTCTGTGAGGCCCGCGACGTGCGCAAGATCGACACAGAATGCGAGCGTCGATTTGCGTCCGGCGGCTTTGGCCATCCAGCTGCGCACGGTGATTTGGTTGATCTCGTCCGAGTTGACAGCACGAGATAGCTCAGAAGACTGAAAGTCACCATTGGGCCCGGCCCTGACTTGAGAGAGGTCCGCAGTAGACTCGACGGTGGTGAAGATGACGTCTGAAAGCCATTTGTCATTGATCATGTCGACATAGTCCTTGTGATACACGATCTCATCAATGGCTACTCCGAGCCGGAGACCGTCAAACCGGGAGAATGTCGCAGAGACGCCCACAAGGTTGGGTGAGCTGAGTCTCTTGACGTCGAGACCAAAATGCTCGAGCAGACGGAGGTAGCCTGGCGCGACAATGTGATGTGCCTCATCGACCAGGACAAGCTTGAAACGGTCCGGGTCGAACTTCTTGATCCGTTCGCCAGAAGTAATGCTCTGGATACTGGCGACCGTAATGTCGGCTGTCCCAGAGGCGTGAATATTGCCCATCTCTATCTCGACCCGCTTGTCTGGATATGCATTTGTGCAGTGGCGTGCGGCCTGCTCAACGAGCTCCCTGCGGTGGGCGAGGATGAGGGTCTGGGTGGCCTCCTCAGACAGGTCCGACACACGGTCGATGAGCTGGGTGAAGACGACCGTCTTGCCGGCGCCAGTGGCAAGCGAGATGCCCAGTCGTTTTCCGCCGTGGCGGAGCGAGGTCAGCACTGCCTGGATGCATTCTTCCTGGTAGTCACGCAGCTGGACCTTGCCTGTGAAGCTGCGGACGAGCAAAGGAAGGATGCTCCCACTGGTGTTTCTGTTACCTCTTAGGATGGCTAGCGGGAGAACCTGCCGGGAAGATCGCCATCGCGCAACGGCAGAGCGGAACATGGTCCTGCATGCTTTCTGGGGTGTATTCAGGATGTTGGGATGGAGTTGTGAAAGTGGTGATGCGTGGTTGGGTTTGATATAGCATAAGTTGGTCCTGCAGTCCTGCAGGCACCCTTGTCTGGGCTCTGTCTTGGCGGCGGCAGGGCTGTTTAGCGTCCCTAAGCAAGCGCTGGAAGTGGAACCTAGACCTGCTGGAACAGGGTCGTGATGGCTGCGTTTAGTGAGCTTGCCAGGCATAAAAAACAACTTCATACCCCACTCAACCCCGGGCCATGTGAAAGTCGACATCTCCTCTTGCGGCGAGCAAAACCTCCCAAAGATCCATGACCTGTATACCTTCTGTCAATACAGCAGTGACCGCTGCTCACGAAGAGGCGTGTCTATAAACTCCACCATCGTCCTCCTCCACCATGGTGTCATCTGCCGCCACCACACTGCCATTGTCAACGAACGAGCAGCCATGAGCGAGATGGACCTGGATGCCCGGTCCGATGCCAGCAATGACTCCATCCAAGATGCCGATGTCTCTGAGAGGCACAGTACTGCCCAACTAGTCTCGCAGAGTAGCTTGCCCGTCAGAATCCAGCCACAGCATAAGCAGCAAGGATGGATGTCCCCTCGCAAGCGACGACACAGCTTTGACGCTCAGGAAATTTCTCTGGACCCAGACATGCCTTTGAAGCGGAGGAAGACGGTTTTCAACGCGACTTATCTGTCCCTCTTCAACAGTCACGTCTTTGATGTAGTTAACAAATCCCCACACGACTTCGGCCAAAAGCTATCGGCCTCTCAGATCGGAGTCATCAACTGGTCCTCTGCCGAAAAGGAATCTCTCTTCGCTGCAGTCACGCGGCTCGGCCGGGACGACCTTCCCGGCATCGCCGCGCAGATCTGCACGAAGACCGTCCTCGAGGTTCGGCAGTACCTCATGCTTCTTCAGGACGCTAGCCTGAACCGCCGTGGAGGCAAAGCGAAGCACTCCGTCACTCTGTTGGACCACCCCTCCGCAATAGAGGTAGACCAGGACCTCTGTAACGCCCTCGAGGCCGTGGCCGACGACTTGTCACTACGGCAGCAGGCATATGAGGAGATTGTAGAGCAGCACCGATGGGGCGACACCTGCTGGCTCATCACGCCCGCAGTGGCGCGCAATATGGAGGCGCAAGTGCGGCGGCGCGATCCGGACATCCAGGTATTTGGAGAATTCTTCAAAACCAAGACCTGGCTGCACCTGTCTGAGCATATCTTTATGAACGCCGCTATCGAGGACTGTAATTGGAACTCTGTATCTGAGGAGAAGCCGGCTATACGTACCACTGCGCTTGAGGACTTTTATAGTCTCGCCAAGAGTATCACGAGGAGGCTGCTCGCCACGACGCTAATCATGGCAAATAGCCGTCTGCGTAGAAGGCCATCTGTGAAACTGGGTTCGGTGAAAGTGCAGGACGTCAAGGCTGCTATGATTTCCCTCAATATGACTGCAGATAGTCGCAGATTTTGGGCTCAATCAGCGCGGCGGCTACGGCTAAATGTGCTCGACGACGAGGTTCTGGGAGACACAATTGTTGGGCTAGACCTTGAGGATCAAGGGAACCGATCTGTTCAGGCAAACCAAGTTATGTCACAAGACGATGACGCAGAAGATGATTCGTCACAAGCAAGCTACAATTCTAGACCAGGCAGCCAGGACGACGATTTAATCGAGCCAAGCTACGACAGCGAAGGCGCACAAAGCCAAGCACCAGATGACGAAGAAGGTCCATATTTGTCCTACGACAGGGTAGAAGAACTTCTTGGCTATCCTCCACAAGCAGGCCCAGCAAAAAGCCCTGATGTTTCCGACGACAGTGAAGATGGCGATGATGACGACAGCGCCGATGAAGAGATCTCAATATATAGCGAAGATAGCGATCCTCCCAACGGCAACCACCAGCACCAGAACAACATCACGATCAAGACCTCCCGGCCACACTCCCCATGCCTAACTTCCACATCACGCCCACAAGCATCACCATCCTTAGCTCCAACACCACACGACATCTATTACCCAATCGATCCCGCTGCGGTAGAGAAAGACCTTGAAGAAGCTATCTACCACTCAGCAATCGACTTCGCCGGCACCACCCGCGCACGCGACACCCTTCGCACAAAAATCGCCGCAGAGCACACACTGCACAGCCAAGCCGACGCGCGTGACGCAGCTGCCTCGAGGTCAGAAGAAGCTCGTCTCTGGGCTGTGCTACGTGAAGAGGAACTTCCCGAGGAACCAAACCCCACTGTGGGAAGAATGAAATCAGCGGATCTGCTATCAACGGACGACGAGGGCTTCATGACAGATGGGACCACTGCTGGTGGTGGCAAGACACGCGGGACGAGGAAGCCAGGTACCCTAGTGTTGGACGGAGGAAGCGCCGGTGGTGGCGAGATGGACACCGATGTCGGTGGTGACTGGAGGGCAAAGATTCAGTACTGCAGTGAGTGGTTGACAGAGGCCCGGCTGCGGCGGCGACGCAACGGGGAGTTGGAGTAACCCCCCCCCCCAAAGAGCCCCAAGATGGAGGATCACAAGACACCGACCGCGCACGAGATAATTAGCAAATATCCAACTACGAGTGGCCTCGGATCACAATCAACATGGGCCGGGTAGTGGTCCAAGCCCGAAGATAGAAATAATTACACCCATTGGATTGCCCGCCTGGTTACAGATCCTCAACAAGGACGATGACAGTAACACAAGCGATGTAAAAAGAAAATTGCTCGAAAACACACAAGGTGAAGAAATACAGTTATATCCAGCCCGAGGAACCCCACCCCCGTTTACACGCGTACACTCTGGTTTGAAATTGGGCACGCAGAAAATAAAAATGAACAAATAATTCTCTTTACTCCATTTCTCCTTCCTAGACCACTTCTCGTCCTTACCAAACTCGACCGATTTCTCGTGTCCACGATTTAGCCTCGACTCAACCAACACCTGCTCTATGCCTCAAAGCTCTTGACAGCACCTTCACTGCTGAGGGGTTGTACGGCGCCCACGGCCGGTGTCGTCGTGAACACAAGGCTCTCCTGTCCCGGTAGCTTGGCGTCCGCACCGGCACCACCAAGAGACATGATCTTGAGACCTTCTTGCGTCTCGCGCACCCTCTTCTTGAAGGCGAGACGGTCCAGAAACAGCTGCTGACGTCCGCGCTCGAGCTCCCTCCGCTCCGCTTGCAGGATGTTTTCCATCTCGTCAAAGTACTTGAGCTTGAGTTCCATCTTTTGCAAAGTGACGTTGACCGCCGCCGACAGCAACCGCGTCATCTCGCGCTCCTCATGCGAGGCAAGACCGCCGGCGCGTGCGCCCATCGAGGCCAATGGGATGCTCGCGAGCGTGTTCGTGGTCGTGGTCGTCGTGGTAGTCGTCGTTGTCGTGGTCTCCTGCCGCACGTCAACCTCCATGCTGTCCTCTGCCTTGTCCTTGCCTGCCGAAGTGCCGTTGACCTTGGACTTGTCGCCTCCTTCTATCTTGTTACGGAGACCTTGCTGAAGCTCCGCTACTGACTT
Organism: Microdochium paspali; assembly: GCA_031142775.1. Lineage (NCBI taxonomy): Eukaryota > Fungi > Ascomycota > Sordariomycetes > Xylariales > Microdochiaceae > Microdochium > Microdochium paspali. Next base: position 1,098,864 of record JAVBIV010000007.1, read on the forward strand.
CTTAGCGGCAGCGGCAGTGGCCTTAGGGTCAGCCAGACTAGCGAGGAAGCCAATGACAGACATGACTGGATTCTCAGCCTGAGTAAATGGCAGATGACCTCCATGCGAGCCCAACAGCGACAGACCAGTAGGCGCGTGTATCGGCGCTTCTGTCTCCAGATATTTGTCCTCAATATCGAGCTGCAGGAATTGCAACACACACTCTTCGCGAGTGCGCGTGCCCACGTGCTCGGCGATCTCGGCCCAATCCTCATCATACCGCTCCAACCCTTCGAGAAGTCGCAAGATCTCGGCATCGGACCACGGAGCATCCCGATCCAGGACCGCAGAATATGTTGTATTCTCAGTCTTGACGTACATGGTGTTTGTGTGGTTGTTGGGGAAGCGGCCGTCCATGTAGCATTGTGGGCAGAGGTCGTGCCTGGTCTTGGTCGGTGACACCGACTCAGGCATGTGGTAGTACACCCGGGTGCAGTCGTTTCCGCAGTTCTGGCAGTTGATCTTCATGATGGGCGCCTTGACACCCTCATCAACACTCTTGTCACCACTGGCGGCTGCTGGTGACCCAGCAGCGGTGCCATTTGTGGTTGCAGCCTCCCCATTGGCCTTGTTTTCGGACTTCGTAACCTTTGCACCCTTCGCATTAGCCTCGTAGATGTTGCGGCTAATCTCGAGGTTCCGTTCGCCCGCTGCAGTCGCGGTAGCAGCCGCCTTCTGGTCAGTATCCGGAATCTTCTTGCCCTCGGTGACGACAGAGTCCGCCGTAGGTTGCCATGGCTGAAGACCACGGGGAGTGTCGCAGATGACTTGGAAGTGGCCCGTGAACGGAGGTCCGACTTGGGATGGCCGTTGGTCGGCATCAACCTGTATGCTGTTAGCGCCAACTCACGAAACCTACGCTCCCGACCACATACCTGATAGTTGATAAGACCCCACTGCTCAAGGAAGGCGTGGACTCGCATGATGGCGCAGACATCGCCAGCCAAGTTTCGCCTGCAAGCCGTGACAGTCAGGTACTCGGCCGGGTTGAGACGATATGTGTTGATCATGAAATCGCGGTAGTCCTTGTAGACGTTAGGAGTCTTGCTCCGATTCCGGCTGTTGAAGAACTCGGGCAGGGCCTTGCGCTCGATGTTGTGGATGTTGTTCATATCGAACCAGGTACTGTAGCTCGGCAGGACAATGGCGTGTGTCTGGGAGATGAGGTGCTCGCGTGCCGCGCTCTCTATGCTCTCCTTGGTCTTGGTTTGGGAGGCGGCGCCGTCGGTGGTGGCGGTAGCGTCGTTGCCGTCCTTCTCAGCCTGGCCGTCCTTGTTCTCGTCGCCCATCTCGACGTCGTCTTTGGCAAGTGATGACTCGGCAGGTGGTCCACTGGGTGCGTCGAGAGGGTTGTCTGAAGTGGAAGCCGGAGCGGGTGTGGCACTGTCCTGCTTAATTACTGGGTCCGCTGAGGGACCATCGCCCATCTGCACATCTAGCATCACAAAGTCATCGGGTTAGTCTTGATGCATTGCTAAAATGTGATGCCACATGCGCCTCGATGAGGCAAGGCACATGGCGTGACCGGATAATGGGGCAAGATTGGTGCTCACCACCAGAGGCATCTGGTCCAGCACTGCCGTCGGCTTGGGGAGCAGGCTGTGTAGGCGCCGAGTTGCCGCTGGGCGACGCGCCATTGGCTGGCGAGCCAAAGGCGGCGTTGTGGTCCTCCATGGTGCGTTGTTGCCGAGAAGCGTCGACAATCGGATAATGCGACGACTGCAATGGAGATGCAGAGACGAAAGACGGCACGCGTGTTGGACTGCGCGTAGAAGCCTGCCGTATATCGACTCAATCGAAATGGTGCAGACCAGTCGGCGATCGGACAAGGCGCGTCGAAGTGTGCGGCCGTGTGCGCAGTAGCGGTGATATGGGTGGTTGATGGCGGGCAGGTCGCAGAGGGCTGGCGACGGCGTGGTGGTGATGGTGGTGGTGGTTGATGCGCGAGAGGGCCTGGGGATGGATGGTTGGACGGGCGGGATCGCGTCCGTTTGAGAAATTGCGCGACAACCGGGGACCTGCAGCACAACTATGCCTACCTGCCTGTCTGCCTCAGGCTGCCCGCCCAGGCCCCGAGCCCTTGCTCGTTCACGGCTGCCATTCTCAGCTGGATGAGTCAGCAGCCACAGAACACCTGGGCTTGCTGGGCCATCGTAGATTCTCCATGCACACGCCCCGGGTTATGCGAGGCTCTGGTACGTGCATACCCGTGCCCGTGCCTTTGGCCCTTCCAAGCATTCGTCACAACGAGCACTCAAAGGTCGTCCCTCGGCCCCTCACGGCCACCATCGGCGGCTGAGCCGACAACCACAACCAAAGCCTTTCCAAGGTTGTCCGGTCGCCAGCCGGCACTTTCCACGGTGCCTGAAGTGAGGTACTGAGCAGGACTTTCCATACAGTGGTTTTTGAATTATGGAAAAGTGAGCTATGCATTCATTGCCTTGGCTTCATGTGAATCTCTCCTGTGCAACATGAGTACTTGAGTAATGATGTACAGAGTCTGCCAGGCCGGAGGGGCGGGTGCCGGGGCATGTGCTGTGCTGGTGCTGGCGATGACGCCGTGGGGAAATAGCCGTGCAGCCCCGGACCCGAGGCCGAGGGTGGGCGGAAGTCTGGTGCAAAGCACTTGCAAGTGTGGATGCATCGCTGCACCTCAACTCCAGGAAACTGCCATCTTGACTCTGCCTACATTACTTAGCAGAGTCCCTTCCCTGCCCGACCTTACAAGTCTCTGCACTCTGCACATAGTCAGGCACGAGAGAGAGCGACGACCCAGCAACTTCCGTCCATCCGCTCACCCACCCACATACACACACATACAATGTTCTCAATAGCAGCCCGGCGGATCGCCCTCTCGGCGCCGCGCACCGCCGTCCCGTTCTCGGCCTCGTCGCTCCGCAGCTTCCTCTCGTCTCTCGCCATCCTCGAGCAGCGCGAGGGCCAGCTCAACCACGGCTCTCTCAGCGCAGTCACCGCCGCTCAGAAGCTCGGCGGCTCCGTCCACGCCTTTGTTGCTGGCAGCGGCGTCAAGGCCGTCGCCGAGCAGGCAGCCAAGATTGAGGGCGTCGAGAAGATCATTGCCGTCGACAATGCCGCTTACGACAAGGTGCGTACCCGTCGGCTACACAACTCCGTCTACCTGTCTGGCTATACGAAACCTTCTGGCGGCCACACGCTAACATGTCCTCCCTTCCTCCCCCAAACAGGGCCTCCCTGAGACCTACGCACCCCTCCTCGTCGAAAACATCAAAAAAGGCGGCTACACACACATCCTCGTCGGCCACACAGCATTCGGCAAGTCCCTGATGCCCCGCGTCGCCGCGCTCCTGGACAGCCAGCAAATCTCCGACATCACCGCCATCGAGAACGAGAACACCTTTGTCCGTCCCATCTACGCCGGCAACGCCATAGCGACAGTCGAGTCCTCGGACGCCACAAAGTGCATCACGATCCGCGGTACCGCCTTCCCCGCGGCGGAAATCGGCTCTGGCTCCGCGTCCGTTGAGGACGGCGCCGACCCGAACCCAGAGGCCACCTCCGAGTGGGTGTCCGAGGATCTCGCCAAGTCGGACCGCCCGGACCTTGCAACCGCGGGCAAGGTCGTCAGCGGCGGCCGCGGCCTCAAGTCCAAGGAAGACTTTGACAAGGTCATGCTCCCGCTCGCCGACGCCCTGGGCGCTGCCGTCGGCGCCTCTCGCGCCGCTGTGGATTCTGGCTACGCGGACAACTCCCTGCAGGTCGGACAGACGGGCAAGGTGGTTGCGCCACAGCTGTACATGGCCGTAGGCATCTCGGGTGCGATCCAGCACTTGGCGGGAATGAAGGATAGCAAGGTCATTGCGGCCATCAACAAGGATGCCGATGCGCCTATTTTCCAGGTCGCCGACGTTGGTTTGGTTGGGGATCTGTTTGAGAAGGTGCCTGAGCTGACGGAGAAGGTTAAGAGCAGCTAGAGGGTGAGGTCGTGTTGTTGTTGTTTGGAACATGGAAACGATATAGTTGTAAAACATACAAATATGACGGCAGTCGATAAAGAACCGTCCAAGTCCCCTGCCTACCGTGATCTTTGTTCTTGGTTTGTTGTACACATCTGTATGTACATTTACATATATAAACGTACAGCCCTATGATATCTTACAATAGTCTATTCTTGTTGTACACTTGTTATCACCGTCATGAGTCCTCGGCACATGAATCAACTCCGTAGGCACATCCTAGAGCCCAGCAGCAGCCAGCATCTCGTCAATCCTCGTGAACTTCTCCCTCTCCTTCCCCACGGTCTCACCCCTCTTCCGCTCCGCTTCATCAATGCGCTGCCAAGCTCGCCAGTCCACCACCCTCGCGGCGCCGTGGTCGATCTCGCGCTTCAGCGCCTCCCACCCGCTTGCTTGGCTACCCACTTCTGACCCGGACTGGTGGTCGAGGATGTCCTCCCGCATGAACGGCTTTCCGCTGTGCCAATCTTCTGCGATGCTGTCCGCGGTAGCGAAGGCCTCGTTCATTGTCGATGCGATTGTGCCTGTCGGGCCCCGTTTCACCCAGCCTGCGCAGTACACGCCTGGTTTGTGTACTTGCTGTTGCTCCTCGTTGGCTTGTGAGGGATCGTGTCGTGCTTGTCGGAAGACCCGCCCGAAGCCGTCGTTCTCAATGGCGCCTTTACGCTCGTTGAAGCTGATCCCGCGCTCTCTGAAGCCGGGGAGGGCGAGGGACTTGTATCCTATCGACCGGAGGACCATGGATGCGCCGAATTGGACTTGCTCTTCCGGAGATGATGGACCATCACGTTGGATTATAGTAGCGTCAGGGCTTGTGACATCAGATAGCTCGTTCCGCTCGAACCACATCCTCTCCACATTCCCCTGGGCATCGCCGTCGAGTCTTGACGGGGAGAGCGCAAAGTCCAATGACCAAGAACGACTTCCGTCGTCCACACTGGTCGTGGAGCCTTTGATGAGGACTTCCGCCAGCCTTTTCTTCGGACGGGGAAGCTTGGAGATGTCATCAGGGAACAAATTCCTATCTATCGGGTGAAACCCCACATCGTGCAGACTCATGAGCTCGCGGGCTTCTTTGATCGTGAAAGCAGCTTGCATGGGGCCCCGGCGCCCGACGACGTGAACTCTGCGGATCCGACTCTTGCGCAGAGTCTCGACAGCGGCATCGGTGATGTCCGTCTTGCGCAGCACGTCAACGTTTTCGAGAAGTATGCGTGTACAGTCGAGTGCGACGTTGCCCTGGCCTACAATCACCACCTCCTCCCCAAGTGTGAGGTCTGGGTTCAGGTCCGCGTACTCGGGCAGGCCGTTGTACCACGCCACGAACTCCCGCGCGCTGAAGATGTTGCGGAGGGTGTCCTCGCCCGCCACGCCAAGCTTCTTGTCCCAGTTCGCGCCATACGCGAAGACTACGGCGTCGTAGTGCGCCAACAGCCGGTCTAAAGAGATTTTGACGCTCTGCGGGAAGTTGTTGGTCGGTTCCACGACGGATCCGGGCTCCGTGGTGCCGCCGCCTATCGTGGCGTTGCCAATGAACGTGAAATCCGGCGAGGCGGCGACTTCTTCAAACTTATCGCGACAGTTCTTGACTTCAGGGTGGTCTGGGGCTACACCGAAGCGGACGAGACCGTAGGGGACTGGGAGGGCTTCATACATGTCGACTTTTGCTTGTGGGATTTTGGACATGACGCGATATGTTGTGTAGAAGCCGGCAGGGCCGGAGCCGATGATAGCCATCCGAAAGGGTTTCCCATCGCGGGACGACCGTATTTCTGAGGCCGAGGTAGAGCTGGAAGCAAGGCGGACAAAGTTGGTTTTGCGAGAGATGGCTCTGTGTGTAGTTGATACTCTGGGGGTGATGCTAGTATGGCGGCATACCCACGTCGATGCCCTCAGAGAAGTCATGTTGAAGCTCCCCTAAGCGCCTCTGTGATCGTAGTGGTCCCTCTAGAAATCCAGGCCCTTGGATATCTGAAGTGTTTTAAAGTGGCGAGAGTTGTATGCCGTCTCGGCGGCCGAGCAGGGAGCCTACAGCTCCGAGCCGACTGCGATGGTCGGAGAATGCGATACGATTGTGAATATGACAGCTAAAATCTGGTGCTTGCGGTTCCGGTATCTCTCCTGCGAATCATTCTGGTATCTGCATGCCTATAAGATTCCTTATGCCATGGAGCAGATCGACGTCTGGAGTCACATTGGAAAGATGTCTACGGTAGCTGCGCTCATTGCCCTGGAGGAGAGAAGAGCTCAAAGTGGGGCATCTGCAACTTGAAAACCAGCTCTTGGTTTGTGAGTGGGACATTGGAAGTTGGAGAAGTCCAACAGCGCCCGAGCGTCATGTGTGTGAGACTCAGAACTACTAGAGTAGAGTTGGGCAACAAACTTCAGATGAACTCTGAGATATGCAGCCGACTTGAAGTACTGATCGAGATTTTCAAGGTGAGCAAGAATGAGCCACCAGCCAGGTGGTCTGCTTACTTGGTGTGAAGTATCTTATCTACAAAACTCGATGCCCATGCCATGCGTCGTGCGCCATGCATGCAGGTACACCGCTGCGTTACTTTGCCAATGGGGAAGCCTATCACGATGTGACAGGTAGACCTAACGTCAACAGGTGTACCGACAGTCGCAGGTACTCGGTAGGTGAGGCTGGCTGGCTGGGGATGAGATTGGGATAGCGGAACTGCGGCAGCGGGATGGCACCCCCCCCCCCCCCCCCCCCCCCCCAACCCCAACACCCCAGGTGGCTGGCAGGGATGCGCTTGTGTAGCCGCCAACCTTGGCAGGCGACCGCCAGGGTTGTCCCGCCTCCAGGTCCGTTGCCCCTGACGACGGTGCGCCCAATGATGCAGATGCGCTCCGGCGAGTCACCTTAACCAAGTAGCGTAACTTAGTAAGGTAAAGCAACTAGCCTCTGTTGCAGCTTGCAGCTTGCGGCTTGCAGCATGCGGGACAGGACAGAGCCGCCGCCGCCCAGCCCCAGCAACTGCACCTGCACCTGCACCTGCGGGCGTCATTCTCGTCGAGAATTGACTTTGTGGTCGTTCCTGCCACCAGGGATATCCACGCCCGCCCCATACATGTAAGGCCACCGAGACCCAGCTCAGCCGTCCCGGGCTTGTGCTCCTCCTCTTCTTTCCCGTCATACTCTGGAGGTTGCCACACTCTTTCCTCTCCTGGACACCTGCTCCATTGCCCTTCTCTTAGTTGGCTGCAGGAACCGCCGACTCCATTCGCTCCTGTGCCGGCTCCTGCTGGACACAATCATCCTCCTCCTCCTCTACCTCATCCTCATCTTCATCATCGCCCGCCATGGGTCAACAGCCATACCTCTACGAGGCCGAGCAGCGCATCTCGTCCCGCTTTCCCCAGGCCGAGTTCGACCCAAAGGCCATCACCAGGGCCAGCTGGGAGCCCAAGCCCCAGAGGCCCAAGCACGAGGGGCCTCTTGTCTCCTTCAACCGCCACCCCGAGTACGTCTCTGTGATCCAATGCGGGCCACTGCTTCCCTGCCCTTCTGCCGTCAGAGTGTCTCACTAATACATATCTCGACAGTCTTCACGAAGTCCCCCGCAGCAGGATCTACACCCATCGCCCCATGAGCGGCACCACAAAATGGTTCATCAAATGGACGCGCTATCTGCAGATCGTCCTCCGCGCCCTTGAGCTCATTGGCGGTCTCGGCCTCGTGGCCCTTATGATTCTCATCACTAAAGTCGACCTCATGACGTCCTGGGTCCTGCGCATCACTGTGAGTCGACACTTGGATCATCATAACACGGGCAGTTTGGAACCATTGCTGACACCAACCAACAGCCTGGCGTTGCCGCCATCTGCTGTGGTTACGCCATCTGGCACCATGCTCGTCCTGCTAGAGCCAGGCCGCCTGGGTCGTCTGCTGCATACCAGCTCTTCGCCGGCATTACCGACTGTGCTGTTCTGCCCCTCTACGCTTACGGCATGCTCACTGTCAACAATCACAGCGCCGGGTGGGACACCCTGCTTGACGACAAGAAGTATCTGCACTACTTCATCCTCTCAGAGTACTGGACCCTGCTTGGCGCAGGCTCCCTGCACGTTGTGTCCCTCGTCATCTCGCTTTACCTTGGTCTCATGTTCAAGAGAATCGCCAGCATGCCCCCCGACATGAACCCGCTCGAGAGCAACCTTACATCGCGCATGCACAAGCGCAACAAGTCCTCCATCAATACCGTCTCGACAGCTTCTGACAGCCTTCACCGCCTGTCGACACCCCTCGAGGGCCACATGCGCTCAGGTGCACCATACGAGGCCTTGTCACGCCCGCCAAGCATGCCTTTCATGCACACACGTCAGAACTCTGGAGACTCCTTTACGTCATCCAAGCGTGATTCGCGGTCTGACCTTCCCAGCCGGCAATACCAGGTCCCTTTCGCCAACGACTCCCGTCAAAGCGTCGCCACTTTCACCACGGCCAAGACTGCGCCACCTTCGCGAGGCTCTGTCCAACGTGGCAACTACACCGAGCTCCCCTTGGGCGAGACCGGATCCCCACGTAGCGCTGGCCGCCCTAAGAGCATGGCCGTCGAGCCTCTGCGAACTCAGCCTATCAATGCCTCCCCTACCCGCGTCGCCAAGTTTACCGAGTCGTGGTACACGACAGAGTCTTTGGTCAACCGCACGCAGCAGCGCCAGCGCGCTGAGGATGCAGCCGAGCGCGAACAGCAACGCAAGAACAATCACCGCAATCAGGCTTATGAATCACTGACGCAGCGCTACTATAACGCGGCAGGTGATTCGGATGACGAGAACTTTTCGGATCGCGACCATGACATGATGCGCCCTGACCCAATGGACGATATTTCGGATTACGAGGATGACAACGAGAATTACAGACGCAATGGAGGGAGCCCGATCAACGCGTCGGCACGCATGTCCACTACCGAGCCAATCCATCCCCTTCGTTCACACCCTGCTGGCGTCGTTCCCAGAATTACCAACCCCAATACCGTTACCACCTCGATCTCCAGCACTCCGACCAAGACACCGCCCAGGCAAAAGACTCCGTTCCGTGCCCTTCGTGATTCTGTAGGCAGTGCGCTGTCTGAAGTCAACCCCAACTCCCGACGAGTCAGTGGTGGTGGCGACATTGTCGATGCTAAGGGCTCCTCGGCCCTCAGCATTGGTAAGCGGTACTCACAGAAGCTCATGGGCAGCAAGAACAACGCCAAGGACGGCAACCGAATCTCCTCTATTCAAGCAGATCAGGATTTCTACTCCGCAGCCAAGCCATACGGCGAACTCCGTGCGGCAACACCACCAACGATGCTCAGCGTGGATAACAAGAATGGTAATGGCAACAACGCCAGCAGACAGGTATCTAGCGGCAACGACTATGACCTAGGTAATAGTAGGCGAGTCAGCAGGAGGCATGTCAGCGGCAAGGCTGCTGAGGAAGGCATGGCAGGCAGCGGTCCTGGCAGGGCACCGTACTCGCGTTACAGTGCGCTGTTGGATTGATCCGGTTTGGGTGCAAATATCCGGGATCTAGGCGTTCTGTGTTGATTTCTGGAGCTTCAACAAGGCCCCGACAGGCAGTGGGCAGGGTGGACAATTTTGTATACGACCAACGACTGTATGTGAACAAACTTGGGAACTATGAGATATGGAAGGCTGTCTTTGGGCCTTTTGGGGGGAGAATCTGGACGGAAAGCGCTTTGCAAATACCCGGTTTTCGATATCACGGCGTTTAGGTAATTGGTGCGAAGCCACCTTGTTTTATTGACGGCCTATGCGCTACGAATTAAAAATATATCTTGTCCAACTCCACACCCAAAATCAACACATTGTAAAACTGTGAAAGGGCAACTAAAGAGCTACCAGTTCGCTCCAACCTCAATGTCACTTGCCGTGTACATGAGACGACATCTCATCAAAAAAATAAATATAAAAAAAAAGCAGGAAGAACGAATAAGCCACGCAAGTCACCACGACCACTGTGCGCTCTATACTTGCGAGGCGAAGATCGCTCAGATTTGCAGAAGGAGTGAAATTGTTGAGTATATATATTTCCAAGCAGATGACCGGCGCAGCCTGCTCAAAAAATATGAATTAATTCTCACACTGTGGTCTGTCTCAACCTCGCAGATACCCAGCCCAGTCCGTCGTCTTCCGTTTCCCTTTTCCTCCGCCACCGTCCCTCCCTCCCTCGTATCCATCATTGTGATTCCCCTCCGTCCAGCCCAGCTCATCCCACCCAGCCAAGCCGCACAAGTGTCTCATTGTCGGTCGGCCGTGGGGACAGTTCCAGGGCTTGTCCAGCTCGCCCATATGTCGGACAAGCTTCTCCATTTGTTTCGTAGTTAGGGCTTTGCCGATCATCACGCTGCTTCTGCAGGCGCGCATGGCGAACATTTTGCGGACTTTGGAGGGGCGAGGGATTGATTGTTTCGTGGCTGTGCTTGTGTCGGGCTGGAATGATGGTCCGGACGATGTGGTGGTCGTTGTGGTGTAAGTGGAAGCGGAAATTTCGTGATGGTCCGTGAGTAGCGATACCAACTCCTCTAGATCAACCAGGTCAAACGTAGTCTCCCTGCTCAAAGGTAGCGAGAGGAGCTTCACTCGTTGGCCCACGGGATGATACCCGCTCTCGTCAATCTCTACCTGAAACCCATTGGCTTCGAGCGCAGGGATGTTCTCCTTGATGACTTCCTCCTCAAGCGCAGTGAGGTCGAGCTGTTTCGGCTGGACTAGGCGCTGGGACTGAACTACTGTGCTGGCTTGCAGGCGTTCGAAGTTATACTTCTCATCGGTGGCATGCTGGTCGATTATGAAGAGCTCGTCGTCACGGGCGGTGGCGGTCCCTTCATCAGTTGGAGTTTCGCGGTTCTTAGCTTTGCGCACTGCAATAATGAACCCTAAGTTGAACTGTCCGATTATTTTCATGCCGAAGAAGTCGGTTTTTGATATTGTGAGAGACAGCTTTGCTTCTGCGTCGTCGGCGTCGAGTCTATCCGCTGTAGGCAAATGTTCTTTGCTCTTGGGTGATGATGAGATCTCAGAAGCGAAATTGGTGGGTTGCAACATTGTCTGCATAGAAGCTTCATCGAGACGTAGCGTCTGCTGCAGGTTCTGTGTTGTGTGTTTCCGTTTAGATCCCTTCATGAATGTCTGAGTACGCTTTTGTGCCTCTTCTGATGGCTTGTCCTCCAGCTCCTTCTCACGTTCTGATTCTGGTACAACTTCTTCGTCTTCGTAGTGGCTTCCAGCTTCCTCATTGGCTTTATCTTCCTCCTCGGTGCTGCGAGCAGAGTGATCTTCCTCCCCAGGAGGCTCTCCCGTTGGACTATTAGATTCGCCAGACTGGCTCGCATCTTTGTCCATGGCAGAGTCTGCCAGCAAGCGGGCGGCGTTCATCATAGCTTCGTCTGCGGGTACGTCCGCCTCCTCACTCTCACGGCCGGACATAGATACATCGCCGTCGTCGTTGACGAAGAGCTGCTCACTTTCCGCATCTGATACATCTTCGTCATCATCCTGGGTCGACTTTGGTGCCTCGGGCATCTCGCTTGCATCCTGACTCCTCTGTGTCGAGGCAGCGAACATTTGCGCAAGTCGTCCCTGGAATGACGGCACATTCGCTTTCGCCTTCGAACGTGTTGGCATCGAGCTACTCATCGCTGTGGTTTTCGTCCTCTTGGTTGGTGCTCCAAGCATGCTCGTAACAGTACTATCGCCAATAGTGATCGTGGCTAGCTCTGGTGCTGGACGTTTCACCCGCGATGAGGGGAAGGCTTGGGACAAATTTGTCCCAGCAGTGTGCGTCGGTACCGCGACGGCTGGGATTGGGGGTTCGGATTGTGCTTGTATCATTGGGCTCCGCGGACTGCATGAACTCTGTGTGGGATCCCCGTCATACTCGGATTCGTGGCCCGTAGCTTCACAAGGCTCTCTGGTGTGATGATCTTTATCGTGTTTTGGCGATGCTGTGTCATGGTCTAGCCTAGATTCTTGCATGTTTCCCTCTTTTTGATGTGGAGCATCGTCCTCGGCTACAGGTGCGGTGCCTGGTGTACCACGTGCCCATCGACTTAGGGAGAAACCCTGCGTCGTCTGTGCAGATGGCATCCCGTTATCGGGAGCCTCTTGTCCATCACTGTCGTTGTTACTGTCTTCTTCTGCATCTGCAATGCGATCAGCATCCGGTGGGTTAGAAATAATTGACCTGCTCCCGTCGCTTCTGAAGGACGACGTTGTGGTGTCGCGAACAAAAGACGGCTTCTTATACGGCGTTTGCTTCCCGACAAGTAATGTCGACGTTGGGAGTGCATAGTCTTGCCCTTCGAACAGCTCGATCAAAGCCTCCCTAAGGTTGTCCAACATTCGGGGCTGATCATGCAGCAGGATAGTCCTCTTGTCTGGGCTTACATTCACGTCGTATAAATGTGTGTCCAGCTGAATGTCTGCGAAGATGAAGGGCGACTGAGAGGCATTGTAGGCCTTGTACACCTCGTTAAACACTTTTGCGAACTGTGGCAGCCCGCAGGGACGACCGTTCACAAAGAACATCTGGCGATCTGGAGTCTGTCGACCCTCGCCGTGGGCGGGACGAGATACATGGCCACGCACGAGAATCTCAGTCGTCTTTGTGGTTGAGCCGCTAATTATTCGTAAGTGGAGGGGCGCCTTGGTCGGCTCGAGCTCCAGCTTCAGGTCAAGTGGTATCAAGACCGTCAAGGTCTTGGCTCCAAATACATTAACAATGTTTTCGCGGGTAGTCTTATTACCCTTGGTCGAGAACAACGTGATTCGCTTGCCCTTTGTCGGCTGCTGGGAGACTGAGAACTTGACACCCGTTTGTATGCAGGCGTACTGATTCAGCACGGTGATGACCCTTGCCCACTCTCGCTTGATGTTGCGCTCGAGCTCTCTCCGGCGAACGGGCAGATTCTTGAAGAGATGTTCCACGGAAATGGTGGTGCCTTTCTGCGCAGCGACCACGCCTGTGCTTCGCAGCTTACCGGACGTTTCATACTCGAGTTTCGAGCCCTTCGGGACATCGGCAGCGACGCAGGTAGTGACCGTGAAATTTGACAAGGCACACAGGGACGATAATGCCTCGCCACGGAAGCCAAAGGTTTCTAGTGTTGTTAGGTCTGAGTAGGTGGCAAGCTTTGATGTGTAGTGCTTGAGAGCCAATGTCTCGTAGTTGTCCTTGGAGATGCCCGAACCGTTGTCTTGGACCTCGATGGCATCTAGGCCTTGGTTCTTGAAGCGGACCTCTGTCGTAGCATTGGTCAATGTGAACGTTCGTCCGTGTAAGAAAAAAAAAGGGGGGGGTGTCTTCCTTACCAATATTTGTCGCGTCAGCATCAAGACTGTTCTCAACCAGCTCCTTGACGACGGAGCAAAGGTCGACAATCACCTGGCCAGATTGTATTTGATGGACCTGCAGACTGTCAGCGCCCAAACGGGGATGTCCATAGGCATGCTGGCAAAGACACTAGTTGTAGTAGTAGTAGTAGTAGAAGCAGTAGCAGTAGTGGTATACCTACAGTTTGAGCCTCGATGGCCTTGATGGTTGCCATGGCTGCTGTGGTTGGACCTCTGCTATCCGACGCAAGGGTCCGGCCCTGTGGAGTCTACTCGTCGGGACAACACCACCACACACCACGAACATGCCTTGAACGAAAGCGCAACCGAGGGACCCTGGATTTCTGCAGGGAGAAAGAGGTCCTCAAGGCTCCGGCGATGCCACCCGGGGACCTCGGGAGCTGTCAGACGCGCTCCTGGAGTCGCGTAAAGTGGGAAAGAGTGGAGACGGCCATCGAGCCGCCAAGCTCTCTAGGGCTACTCGGTACTGGGAGCTGCAAGCCACCAACCAAAGTCAAGTGCTCGTGGGCGGCAACCATGGCTGCGAGTCTGCGATATCCCCGCACATGCAGCCGCATGGGAATCCTGTTTCCCACCAGATAACGTTACTGATTGTTCATGATCAAACATATGCATGGCCATAGCTCTCTGGTCGGGCTCAGCAGGTCGACTACTAGCATTGAGCGATTCACACATGATCTCTTGTTTGCGTGCATGGTCAAAACCTGGCAGACCGACACTGAAACATATAATTGTGCTTGTGTGTGGCTCACGTCCGCACAGGGTGGCATCAAGCAGTTCGAGGAGAGATGCACGTCGAGGACTGTCTCACTTGTTGGCTCCCTTGGACACCTTGCCACATACAGACAGACAGACCATCGACATTGTTTCCCTGACCAACCAGCAGCAAGGATTGATTGACTCGGTCGGAAGGGGAATAGGAACGAGTTAGACGTATGTGCTGGTGCCAGTGGGTGTGGGCTCCGGGCGATCCGGAAGGTGGAGGGCAAACTCTGCTCCGAGTGGAGAAGTCGAGGTGTGGTGATGCTGATGATGGATATGATGATGATGATGATGATGACTTGAGGTCGCAGCGAGTCACGACGGTTGATGTGACAGAGCCTGGTGCCCGGAAGGCGGCGGGGGTGTCCCAATTTGATTTGATTGATCCCTGCTCTGTAGCCGCCCTGACGCGGAGCAATCAATGGCTGCAGGCTCAGCACGGCGAGCACGGCGAGCACGGGTACGCTTGCACTTGCACTTGCACTTGCACTTGCACCTGCAACTGGCAGCAGCAACTTGAAGGAATGACGACAGCGCTAACCTAGCTCCCTGGAGATAAAACATGCGACACCAGGACAGCACGTGCAGCGCGGCGGGCCTGCCCTGCCCTGCCCTTGCCTGCTCGCGGGACTGCCCTAGCCCGAGCTCTCCACGGCTAGAGTAGCAGCTGGCTATTAACAATACACCGTGCACCGAGCAGCCCGTTGCATCCCTCCAGCCAGTCCGGTCCGGGCCAGCAACCTCGACGCAACTACACTCCACCACCAGTCGCCCATTTTCCTGCTTCTCGATCCTGCTTTTCCCTCTTTCCCATCTTGCTCTCGTGATCGGCAAGTCGCTCTCCGTTCGTCGTCGCTCCTTGCCTGCGACTCCGCTGCCATTCGCTCCTGGTTCCCGCCCAGTCACTCACTTTCTCTGGCACCTCTGTACTACCTACTTGGGCAGAGTCTAGAACCGCCCCAAGCTATCAACCGCCAGCACGCTTGTCCTTGTGGACCACGGCCTGTCCTTCAACCCCAACGTCACACTCGTCCTCGAAGTCGCTTCTGCGTCTTCTGCGTCTTCTGCGTCCATCTGCATACCTCCTGAATGTATCAGTGTCCAAGCCTTCAGCATTGCGTCTATTCGGCTAGATAGAGCGTAGCGGAGTATTCCAATTCTCATACTCAGAACGTCCCCCAACAACAAGAACAACAACCACAGCAACAGAGTCGATCCCAGGTTGCATAAATGACACCTTGGTGACTGTCATTGACCTGCGACACGAAATGAGTGAGCGGCATCGGGCTGCGAGGCCTACCCAGCCTCGGGAAGCCAGGTCAGGCAGCCCACCGTCCAAGGAGCGCAGGCGATCGTCTAATGGCGCGAAACACGACAGACAGCTGCACAGCGCCGTCGAGGACAGCCCTGGCAAAGCCAAGGCACAAGCATTGCTCTCGTTGCCGCATGGAGTGGTTGCATCCGCTCAGCATATCCAGGCCGCAAGCAAACAGTACAAGGGCAGGCGTACGTGGTCTCAATCTGTATGGGCCATGTCCCTGCTCACCTTCCTCGTCACATCTGTGGGGATAGCGCTGTTGTACAGTGTCTTGACTGCTGCCTTTGGGCTGCACTGCGACACAAAGGGCTGCCGCATGTCTTATATGAGACCACACTACTACAAGTTCGACGGCTTCGATACCGAGCACACACGGTTTGCCAGTAAATACTCGTTGTATCTCTATCGTGAGCAGGGGGTAGACTACGACCAGAAGGTGAGCCACAACACCGAGGTTTTCGTTGATCCTTGGCGGTAACTAAGATTGTCCCGTTTTATAGGTTTCGGGCATTCCGGTCCTGTTTATCCCAGGCAATGCTGGCAGTTACAAGCAAGTCAGGCCTATTGCGGCCGAGAGCGCCACGTACTATCACGAGGTCTTGCGGCATGATCCTGTCCTTGCTCAGGCAGGGGTTAGGAACCTCGACTTCTTCAGTGTCGACTTCAATGAAGACTTCACGGCTTTTCATGGTCAGACCATGCTCGATCAAGCCGAGTATTTGAACGAAGCTGTTCGGTATATCCTGTCACTGTACTCTGACCCCAACGCCTCCAGACGCGACTCGAGGTTGCCAGATCCCACATCGGTCATCATTGTAGGCCATTCCATGGGCGGCATCGTCGCACGGACAATGCTCATCATGCCAAACTACCAAGCGGCATCCATCAACACGATCGTGACTATGTCGACACCACACGCTCGACCACCTGTCACCTTTGATTCGCAAATCGTGAAGATTTATACCGATATCAATGGATACTGGAGACAGTCGTTCGCTGCAAACAGAAGCAACAGCAACGCGCTCGAAGATGTCACACTCATTTCAATAGCTGGAGGTGGCCTCGATACCGTCGTGCCTTCTGATTATTGCGGAATGGAGTCCATCATCCCCGAGACGCACGGTTTTACGGTCTTTACGTCGTCAATTCCCAATGTGTGGACTAGCATGGACCACCAGGCCATCATGTGGTGTGATCAATTCCGCAAGGTCATTGCCAAGACACTCCTCGAGATCGTTGACAATCGCGTCCCATCGCAGACCAAGCCGCGAACGGAGCGGATGGCAGTCTTCAAGAAATGGCTTTTGACTGGCATGGAGAAGATGGCGGAAAAGACTACGCGGTTGAAAAGCCGCACAACACTCTTGACCCTCAACGAAGACTTCAGCTCCACCATGATCCGTGACGATCGCTTCGTGTTGCGAGGTCTTGGTGAGGCGTCGTCACCTTTGTCGAGATTACACCTCCTTTCAATCCCTCCAAACGACCCACTAGTAGCAAAACGATTCACCCTCCTCAGCGACAGGCAGCTTACACGGCCAGGACAGCTGGGCGGGCTTGAGGTCTTGCTTTGTCACCTGCTGCCTATTGACCCTGTTAACTCGAATGAGGCTTATATTGCCACCATTGACTTGTCCGAGCCTGACCGCGGCTCGAGTCGTCTTACATGCCAAAACGTTGCAGCGGACGTCGTTCCACTTCCAGCATCCACGAAGGTTACTCAACATCCTTTCGCCAGAGATGGAGAGCCTCAGTACGCTCCCCTTTCATACTTGGAGTACAATCTCAACGAACTTATTGACCATGCTTTCGTGGCTATCCTCGATAAGAATGAGCATCCGACACCAGGGTGGGTCATAGCAGAGTTCAACGACATGGCCCAGTCTCACTCTGTGAACGACATCACCCTGAGGCAATTGGCCACGACTGGTCTTGAGGTGCAGCTGCCTGCCGATCGGCCAATGGTCGTGGAATTTCGAGTGCCATATGTGCAGAGCAGTCTCCTTGCTTATGACTTCATCCTGGAGAGAGAGTCTTGCGCCACTGACGATGAGCTTTTCGCGCCACTTCTGCGTCACTACATGACACGCCCATACGAATCCAAGTATTTCGTCAATGTCAACCACGTCGAGGTCAGCCTGCACGGAATCTCGCCGTTCGTGCCACCACCCACAGACGAGAAAGCGCCCAACGATGGCTTGAGCTTCCAGTTGTGGGTCGATCCCACGTGCAAGTCGAAGGCCGTTGTTCGTTTATCCATAGACCCCATGGCCAGTCTAGGCAAGCTGTACATGCGATACCGCACAGTGTTTGCGGCATTTCCCGTGTTGGTTGTCGCCATGGTCCTTCGTAAACAGTTCCTCGTCTACAGCAGCACTGGGATATTCATCACGTTTTCTGAGAGCATAGAGGCGTGCCTGAAGCGGTCTTTACCACTGCTGATGGTTTCCCTTACATGCCTGTCGATCTCGGTCGGCCACCCTCGCACGCCTGATGTGTTGCTTCAGTGGCTAAAGGGATACGACAACTCCATTCCCAACTTTGGCCAAAACGATCTGCTTACAGGCACCGATGATCCATTCTTTTGGTTCCTCACACCTATGATCGGTGTAGTGTGCCTTGGCGTTTGCGTGGCTATACACTATCTTGTCATGCTTCTGGTGTACCTTTTCAGCAGCATATACGGCTATTTTGTCTCCCGGCCAGCGTGGTCGCCCAAAGAGGAAGTCGCCCAAAAGAAGCTGACACCGAGCTTCACGTCTTCGGCACGCCAGCGACGGCTTCTAGCCACGATAGTCCTGCTTTGCCTGGTATCAACCACTGTGCCGCACCAGTTCGCCTTCGTGGTGGCCTGTCTCGTGCAGCTCTCCACCAACGTACGAGCGTTCTGGCACGCTCGCGACACCCCATCTATACACAACACTAATTTCAGCAATTATGCTCACTCTATTTTTCTCTTAATGTTCTGGATACTTCCCATCAATCTTCCCACGCTGGTCGTCTGGATCCGCAACCTGGCCGTGCACTGGTTCATGCCCTTCTCATCCCACCACAACGTCTTGTCGATATTACCATTCATTTTGCTGGTCGAGACTATGACCACCGGCAGCATGATTCCTCGCGTCATCAGCCCGCTCCGTCATGGCACGAACGCCATGTTGTTCGGCGTATCTCTATTTGCAGCAGTCTATGGCGTGTCGTATGCATACGTTCTACATCACCTGGTCAATTTCATTGTCGCGTGGTTCGTTGTGTTGCACGTTGCCAAGGGCGGCAGCTGGCGTCGTCGCCGGTGGTCTCAGCCGCAGCAGCCAAAGAGCGACATCAAGGCCGTCACGACCATGGGTGCACATGGTACAAGTACAGGCGCAACAAGTCCATCATTACCAGCGACTGATCCAGCAGCAGCAGCCGCCGCGTTTAAGGGGGGCGAGATGAGTCGCCATATCCACAATCAGAAGGCGCCGTAGACATCAGTATCTCGGCGGAGGAAGGCCCCCTTTACTCAGCAGAAGGCGTGTTCTTGTTAATCATGATATATACGTTTAATCTCTAATGCACAAAGTTCTGACAAGATATCACGGTGCGAGGTACATTGGAAAGAAGCAAGACGCTACCATCTATGTGATTCCATTACTTTGGCGTGATTGCATGGCAATGGGTGATCGGGAGAGCAAGTTCAAAAATGGAGTGAAAATTGTCAAATTTGCTGACGCGAAACGCAAAACGAATGCGCTGAAGTATCTACGAGCGAGCGATTTTTTGAATCCCATAAACGACGCATTGGCCTCCGGTGGTAGAATAATCGCAATCGTGCTATATACGTGCTCATTGGTATGTTCTTGTGTTGAGATAAGTGAATGCTACCCCTCCTCCTCCTACAAGTTTAAACTTTGTACTACTGATTTAATCCATGTCGAAGCGATCGGGCAAGACGATAGGTGCAACAAGCGTCCAAATGTACATCAGATAGCAAAGCCAGGCACTGACAATCTTGACCCAGCTTGCCCAGTATGTGCGGCCAACAGTAGCGAAACCATGGTGCTGGCTGAAGTCGTCAGGATGCTTGCTGTCAGCCTCCATGGCGCCCGTGAGTAGTGTGCCGACCCAGCAAGTTGCCAAGAAGAAAATGACATGAAAGACCGAGTAGTTGTACTGTGTGCTTGTCCGCTCATCGTCGTGCTTGGTGTTTCCGCTGTGTTCCCCGTCCTCGTCATCGGACAGCAGAGCATCAGCTGGAAGACTTCCCTCCTCCACGGCTCGCCTGAGTACTTCAGCTCGCATCTCGCGGCGACCAGGCTGCTGCGTAACGAGATCGTGCTCATCCTCTTCAGGGAGCCGGATGCCACCACGATTGTTTCCCAAACCAAGACTCTGCGTGGCAGCACGCGTTGTCGTGTATGCAACTGTCAGCATGGTAACGATGGCGCCGAGGACCACCGAGGTTGTACGCGTGCCTTGTCCACGGAGCAGCGGGTTGCAATGCTTGTCATCTGGTTCCATGGATACAGCAGACATTGTGAGGTATGTGCAGTAAACAGCGACCATGGCGCCTTGCGCGAGACCGGCCTTGGGGTTGTATTCCTGAACGGTAGGGTGCACAGATACAAAGGAAATGACGAGCCAGAAGAGGAGATTAATGGTGATGGCGGCCTGGTTCATTGAGCATCCAGACTGGGCAAAGAAGATATACTGGACAATGGTCATGATGAGTGATGCAACGTACATGCCCAGAGTGGAGCCAATCAGCACGACGCGCCATACTCTAGACTCTGTATTTTCGATTTTTTCGAGACAGAACTCTGCCCAATTGTGTGCGAGATCGACGAGCAGGATGAGACCGAGGATAAGGAAAAGCATGGCGCCGAAGAATGCGATGTAGTTGCCCCATGCCTGGAAGAAGGCGTCGGGGATGAGGAACGAGAGGACGATGAAGGCGAGCCAGGCGATGACCTTGGGACCCCAGTAACCGTTCTGAATGGCGGCGCGAGGGTTCTTTGACGAGGTGATGCCAAACATAAGACCGGCGAGCAGTAGGTGGAAAATACCGAGGGCGAAGTTGATGCGATGGACGGCGAGCCAGCCGTGGCACGTGCCGTTAGGGCAGTTGATCTTGACATAGTCGAGTGTGAGGTGTTCGAGCTTTTCAATGGCCCAGGGAGTGAGCATGATCCATGACAAGATCGAGTTGACGAGAAGCATGAGGGCATATGCCAGACGGGTTGCGACACTGTTGCCGCATTTGCCGCAAGCGCTGCAGACCATCGAGCAAGTGGCCGCGCCACAGCAGCTGGCGCCAACAGACATGACCTGAGAGTCAAGCACTTGTTAGCGATACAAATGAGGATGCAGGACCGTTGTCGTTGGCGATGGGAGTTGGCGGCGGGTTGGACGTACAGTGCCCATGCTGGGCAGAGCCAGCAGTGGCAACGAGAGCAATGCGCCCATCGTCACTCGGTTGTTGGTTGTACCTCTAGTCGTGAGTCTAGCTATCGAATACGAGGTTGAAGTATGGCAGCCAGCTGCGGAAGATGTCGTCGTAAGTCGTGTGGTGTCGGTGGTGGTGTTGATGTTGATTGATTGAGAGGTTGGGCCGGAGGCGGAGATGGACGAGGCGAAGAAGCGCCGGCAACGTGCGCGACGGCCCACGGGTTGAGCCTGTCGCAAGTTGCGCTCGACCCCCCAGTCAACAGGCAGGCAGGCAGGCACATGAGCCCTGGAACCTGCCCGCCCGCTTACTTGTACGAGGCACCCAAGCCACCCAGCGGGTTCCAAAGTTACGTCAGACATGTCCACATAGTGCTAAGAACAGTATGTGGACTGTGTCGAGCACTGTCCTCCGCTCCCCCACGCTTGTCACTGCGGCCAAGCCGGCAGCCGACTCCCGCCGCCATGCTGCTGCTCACTCTTCGGAACCGGGCGCTGGCATGGACAAGTGCGGAATAGGCGGCACGGGAGCAGGTTCGGGAGCGGCAAATCACCGGCCGCGTGTGCAACCGTGTGTACTTGAAGTATGCTGATAAGCATTCAAGGGCTGCGACACCTGCAGCTGCGAAACCGGGCGTCTCAGGCACAGCCCAGGCATCGGTACCTCGGCGGCACACCTTCTCCCTTGGGCTAGGACCGCAGACGCACTTGAGCACTGCACACGGGACCTTAGCACATGCGCTCCCCAGGCGACCTCGATAACCCGCGATTCCTTCCTCACCTTGCAACCCCAGCACTATTGTCTGCAAAACCACCCTTCCCTTCTCTTCCCATCGCCTGTTTCCGATTCCAGCAATAGCATAGGCGAACTGGGAGTCCCATTGATTGCTGCGATAGACACCATCTTGCTCCTCCATCGTCAGCCAGCACATCAGGGTTCGCCTGCTCCGAAGCCGGCAACGACCATATCTCCCCATAGGGTCAGCTCAGCACGACGCGAAAGCTGCCCGCGTCCTGGGATTGGCTGCCGCAGGCTTGCACCACCAGTTGAGCTGAAAGGCTTTAAGGCGGTGGACCTGGGATGGGAGTGCGCTTATGAACCCCTGGCGTCGTCGATATCTACTACAGTACAGTACAATGCGCGACCGTAGCCTTGACCGAGCTCGGCTCGTGTCGAGTATCGCTGCCACCCTCATCTCCTTGGCTTGTGGCACAAATGTAAGACTACCAGAACGGCACGGCACGGCACGATCTGCGGGATGGATTCACTGGTCTGGGTTTCCAAGGTTTGGTCGGGGCTGACCTGTCTGTGTCCAGTACGTTTATTCGGCATGGGCGCCGCAGTTTGCTGATAAGCTCCATCTGTCGGCCACAGAGTCGAATCTCATCGGCTTGGCTGGAAACTTGGGCATGTACCTCTTCGGTATCCTGACGGGCATGTTCGTTGACGCAAAGGGCCCGCGGCCGGCGGTGGCGATGGGTTCGATTTTGCTGGCTGTGGGCTACTATCCGCTGCACACTGCTTACGAGGCTGGCGAGGGCTCGGTCCCTTGGCTCTGCTTCTGCTCATTGTTGACAGGGTAAGTATTGCCACTTGACCACCTCATATATCGCTCCGTCATATCTGACACGGCTCCAGTCTCGGCGGATGTATGGCTTTTGCCGCCGCTGTAAAGACGTCTGCCCTTAACTGGCCTCACCATCGTGGGACTGCTACAGCCTTCCCCTTGGCAGCCTTTGGCCTCAGCGCCTTCTTCTTCTCTTTAATTGGTTCTATCTCTTTCCCAGGCAACCCTGGAAAGTTTCTGGCGCTTCTGGCATTTGGCACCTTTGCCATGACTCTTACTGGGTTCTTCTTTCTAAGAGTACTACCACCGACACCGACCACATATCGCGCCGTGCCAAATCAAGATGATCTGGCCGACTCTCAGGTCTTGCATCGCACCAGTTCGCAAGACTCCAAGCTGCACGGCAGTGATCCCGACCTCGAACCTGGTATGTCACAAGACTCCAAGAACAGCACCGCCACTACCACCATCGCCACCACCAATATGTATGGTGTTGTAGCCCAGCAAGCCACCACCACTACGGACGGCGACATCGCGGAGAGCTCAAGTCGGCCACGGCAGTCCATTGGTCGAGCCCCTCCGGATGTCGGCGCCGATGTTGATGAGACGTCGTCCCTCATGTCCTCGAGCTCAGCCGTATCTTCGCTACCAGGGGAGGTCTTAGTGCAGGGCAGTGTTGATTTGGGACTTTCACATCATTTAGATATCCGAGGCATCAAACTCCTGATGAATGCAGAATTCTGGCAACTCTTCAGCATCATGGCATTGTTGGCAGGTATAGGACTAATGACTATCAAGTGAGTCTCATTCCTGCGACATGATTCATATCTGCTCTCTAATATGCTTGCCAGCAACATTGGAAACAATGCAACCGCACTTTGGAAACACTGGGATGACTCGATTGATGATAAGAAGCTAGCCCTGAACCAGCAGCTTCACGTGTCGATCCTTTCTATCGGCAGCTTCTCAGGTCGCCTTCTCAGCGGCGTAGGCTCAGACTTCCTTGTCAAGTCATTGCATGCTAGTCGCATATGGTGCCTTGTCGTCGCTTCCGGCATTTTTACCATTGCGCAGATTTGCGCACTCAACATTCAAAACCCTCACTTTCTTGGCTTCGTCTCGGGTTTTAGTGGCCTGGGATATGGCTTCCTGTTTGGCGTATTTCCTTCGATCGTTGCGGAGAGCTTTGGAATACACGGCTTGTCACAGGTACGTATTATCCGTGCCTTCTACGTGGAAAAGCCATGATACTGACTTTGAGCACAGAACTGGGGCGCAATGACGCTTTCACCCGTATTGTCCAGCAACGTATTTAACATCTTCTACGGGTCCGTATTCGATGCACACTCGATTGTCGAGGCCGATGGCAGTAGAGGATGTGAGCAGGGTATATACTGCTATTATGCTGCCTACCAGGCGACGCTCCTGGCGTGCGGTGTTGGTATTGCTCTGACGCTGTGGGTGATCTGGCATCAGAAGCAGCTGAAGGAGCGGACAGGCAACAAGATGATTGGGAGGGACTAGGTACTTCTCGGCATGTCAGAAGATACAGCTAGAAGGCTGCTCACATATGAACCTCAGTGGCCTTTGTCTTTCTAACAAGAGACAAATATTGAGGTTTTTCGCAGTCATACTCCTCAGGGAGGAAATAAGACCAGTAGCATTTCAAGTGATTTCAGCCACACGGAAGGGATTCTATCAGCTGCAGGCGCAATTGGGATATATATGTATATATACACACACATATTTCACGTAGACACACCATAGACGGAGTTGTAGATGAGAAGTATCGCCTGATACGCATCAATTCAAGACATATCAGGATGACAATTGCCATGTTTTGAAATCTGGGCACGACTTAATTCAATTACGTAGAATGCTGTAGAGTACAAGCTAATACACTACAGCTTTATATTCGAGTAAATCCTTAACATTTCCAACACATCATGAAATCGTGGTCTCGTGGATCCGCCTATTCCTTGCCGCATTGAAATCAACTAAGGAGTGGTGCAGAGAGTCTCTCTCGCCCCGTCAGATGTTCAGTTCGTCCTGAGGATGATTTTCTCCCAAGGACAAAGAAGGAACGAAGAAGCGGAGGTGCACCAACACCATTGAGCTGGGAAACGTATTCCCCCTCAAAAAACGGAGCCTGACCGAAATCTCCAAGTATCAAAGAAGAACCAACGACACCAATACAGACGACAATAATGGGGGAAAAAAAAGAATGAAAAAAAAAGAATAGCGAATGAAATAGGAAATAACCAGAAAGGACGGACTGGGGAAAGGGTTGTGATAGGAAAACGGCGGCAGCCGCGGAGGATGGAAGGCCGGGATGTACACAATACGCGGCCTCCCCCCTTTTTTCCTTCCTTTTTTTGGATTCGGGGGAAGGGGGGTTGCAGCGAAGAGTAGGAGCTGCGGAAATCTCAGAGGCAGAACGAGCTGTATCCAAGATGATGAAAGGCACGTATTCCAAAAGAAATGAAATAAAAATAAAAAAGATCTCTCGTAAGTTTTCATGGTGGTGTTTTGATAGTGGTTGGTTGGTAGGGGTAGTGGGGGTATGACCATCCATTCCTAGTGATCGTTCTCATTCGCAAGCAGACGCCGCCAGTGATATCCTACCCCGACATTCGGACTCTTAGTGGTCCTATCTGAAACAATTGCGTAGCTATATTGAGCATGTAAGGGGAATTTCATTGCCCACCAATGTTGGGACTCATACTGGACGAGAAGGTATGGCATCGCACGACGATGCTAATACCCAAATAAAAGCACGCTACTTTAGGGCATTATACAGGAGGTCATTTCTTTGATTTGACTATAGCACATGGGGTTGTGTGACTCTTCGCAGCGTAGGCGTGAGAGCCAGCACATGGTATGATAACAAAGGGAAGACTGATTTTTCGCTTTCTTGGCTCCGCAATTGAACGCTCTCAGGAACGATGACATAGCACGCCTGTACACGTCTTTGGAAGGAGATCCTGTCCTTGTGAAAATTTACAGCTCTATTCCCGAATTTACTGGGCCTTGGAGGACACGATCCCTGTGGTTGCACATGTTAGTCATCAGTGGTTAGATGAAGCGAGGGAGGGGTGGATATCACATACTCTCGACATCAGCGACGCTCTGCTGGAGGATCTGGGCAAGGGCCTTGGGGTTCTCGAGCTCCTTGCGGACCTTGGCAATGATGTTCTCGGCGAGCTCCTTCTGCTGGCGCTGCTTGACCTGGCCCTCGTAGCGGACCCAGGAGTCGAGGACGGTCTTGGCCTCGGCAGCGATGGCGGTGCTCTGCTCGAGCTCGTAAGCCTTGGCCTCGTACTGGGCGGTCTCCTTGGAGACCTCGAAGAGGGCCTTGGTGATGTCGACGACACCGCCCATCTGCTGGACATTGGAGATGCGGTCCTGGACGGCCTGGGTGTGGTCGGAGCGCGCCGAGTTCAGGATGCCCTTGATCTTCTCGTTCTGCGCCTCAGCCCATTCCTTGTACATGGGGCCTCCGTACTTGATGAGGGCGCCCCAGACGCTGAGCAGGCAGAAGGCGACGACTGTTTCCTCGTTGACGACGTAGTACTCGCTGCTGATGGCATAGGCGGACAGGCCGGCGGCGGAGGACAGGATGGCGGTTTTGGAGACGATCGAGTTGCCGGGAAGCGAGTCGACAATGGACTGGGCCTTGGCCTTAGGCTCCTGCTGGGGGACATTGGACGACGCCGGCCGGCTCGCGGTCAGGCTGGCGATGGCGGGGAGGGCGCGCTGGGCGATGGTCGGTCGGAGGCGGGCGGCCCCTGCGGTGCATGCAAAGCGCAGGTTAGTATAGAGGTTCCAAGCCCGGTCCGGCCAATTGGTCCGCGACACACAGCGCGGGCGCGAGAACAGGACGTACCGAGGGCGGTCTTGGCCACGCGAGAAGCCATTGTGTGATGGATGCGTGGGATGCGGCGGGATGCTTGGGGTTGTGGTGTCGACGTCGTCAACCCTCGGGATTCCAGGTTTGAGGTTTTAACGAACTGGCCCGCAGTGCTGCCGGGCAGGTGGCACCCAGCAGGTGCTGCACTGGATTGGCACGTTCAACGCCCTGCTGCCCCACTCTCCGGCACCTCCAGCTCGCCTAGTTGCATGCGTTCGGGCAAAGTTGGGTGAGCAGCCTGGAGCCACCAATTTGCGAGGGTCGTCTTATTGGAAGCACCTTTTACTGCATAATACCAGCTTCTAATGCACAAGTCGAGGCTATCGTTCAAAGAAGCTCCTCCGTTCCGCACTTGCAGCACCACCGGTGGACCCCTGCAGCACCGGGCCAGGTCCGCTCGAAACTTTTTTGCGACATTGCCCCATATCGCGACTACGCTAGCCATGCGATAACGCCTGGTCTCGAAAGTTGCTGGGCGAGTAGGGTCGCAAATCAGTGCCCTTACTGTCAGTCAACATCACCTCCAACTCCCACTGGACAGCCGCCAACATGCCCAGCGTCGTAGCAGACGAGTCGCTCAAGCGAAAGAGGTCGAAATCCTCCGTCAAAGCCAACAAGAGAGCGAAAGCCGAAAGCGAGAGCGAGGATGAAGGTCCGACCCAGCAAGCTGAGATCCTGAGCCTCGAAACCGAGATTCTTGAGTCGAGGAAACACTACAATAATATCACGAAGCTCCTCGAGATTGCACAGGATTCAAAGGATACAGAGAGTGCCGTGTTCGCAACCGTCTCGCTATGCCGGGTATTTCTGCGGTTGCTCGCCGGTGGGTACTTGCTGCGATCACCGGGACAGTCTGAAAAGGAAGTTGTTGTGGTGCAATGGCTCAAGAGCAGGTTGAGCGACTACAGGAAGCTCGTGGTCATGGCGCTTGGGGAGGAAGCCACGGCATCGACAGCTCTGACTCTGGCCATGCGCATCCTCAAAGCTGAAAGCCAGCACAGCAATGACAAGTCTGAATACAGCTTTCCCAAGGTCTTCCTTGCCGACATTGTGCGAGCAATCGTGCAGCATGGCTCGGAAGACGTTCGGAATGAGTTCTGCGAGAAGTACCTCGGCGAGTTTGCGGATATCAAGTTTTACACATTCAAGGCTTTAAAGTACGTTGATGCGGTTTCCCTGAGCGGAGGAGCTTGGTGCTGACTGACGGTACAGGGACATACTTGCCGAACCTGAAGACGACGATGAGAGTGAACTATTCGATGAAGCTTTTGAAATCATGTCATTCTTTGAGGACGCCCCAGATGACATGGAACAAATGGGCAATTTCTACATTGAAGCGCCAAAGAAGAAAGGTCACCCTGTCACTTCCTTCAACCAGCAAAAGAGGGCGGCGCAAGAGGCTTGGCTGGCAGTCATGGCATTGGGCATGTCCCGCGAGCAGCGCAAAAAGGTGCTCGGCATAATGACGAGTTCGATTGCGCCGTGGTTCTCAAAACCGGAACTCCTCATGGACTTTCTGACGGATTCGTATAATGCTGGGGGCGCAACCTCCCTTCTGGCTTTATCGGGTGTCTTCTACCTGATCAAGGAGCGCAACCTCGACTATCCGTCATTCTATCGCAAGTTGTATTCGCTTTTGGACGTCGACATCCTTCATTCTAAACACAGGTCGCGCTTCCTCCGACTGTTGGACACGTTCCTCGGATCGACGCATTTGCCAGCCGTGCTGGTCGCCAGTTTCATCAAGCGCATCAGCCGGTTATGCTTGAATGCGCCACCAGCTGCCGTGGTATCGGTCATACCATGGATCTATAACCTGTTCAAGAAGCACCCGGGTTGTACATTCATGATGCACCGGGTGCTGAGAACACCAGAAGAGAAGGAAGGTCTCGCCAATGACGGTTTTGTCGACCCATTCCTTGAGAATGAGCAGGATCCGATGGAGACGGGAGCCATCGAGAGCTCGTTGTGGGAGATTGTTCAGCTCCAGTCGCATTATCACCCGAATGTCGCGACAATAGCAAAGATCATTTCGGAGCAGTTCACCAAGCAGTCGTACAACGTGGAGGATTTCCTAGATCACTCCTACAGTAGTGTAAGTGTGAATTGTTCTCACCAGCGTGTTAGAGTTTGGCTAATTCGATTTCCCCAGTTGTTGGACGCCGAGCTGGCGAAGAATATCCGCAAGCCACCAGTTGTTGAGTTCATGATACCCAAGAGAGTGTTCCTGCCACAGGAAGCAGGCGCCGAGACGGAAGACGCGTTGTTGGCGAAGTTGTGGGACTTCCAGTAGGCGTTGACGAGCGGCCTCGTCGTGAGGCGTCATCAAACGCTTCGCCTGCTTTCCAGCGCTGCAGTCTGGGCGACACTTCCAAGGAATTTGCTTCATCATCACCACGACGCCGAGGACTTCCACTCGATGCATATGTCAGACTTTCTTCGGGTCCGTCCGTTTCTCGTTGACCCACAATGAACTTGGATCTTCCCTAGACCGCAGATAACTTTCCAAATTGATCCTACCAGGACCTCCCTGAGCAGGGGTCAAAAGCTCACCGCCAGGAAGCATCGCCACCGACTCCAATCGCGCTCCTACTCGGTGGGCCAGACGCGTAGTAATTCTGCGTAGATACGATGACGACTGGAGCGGATTACCTCCGGCCGGGAGCTGGGGTCACGATACATCATCGCCGATGTGCCCGGCGGCGTCGGAAGCAGGGCCTGTTTTCTTGGGAGCAGGTGTATGCACATCAAAATACGCATCCACATGGTGATGATGCCCAAGCTGGACCTACTGCACCACTTTTACGCAACGAGGTCATCACGTACCAACAGTCCCTCATATCGTCGTCAGCAGCGGCAGCAGTAAGCTAGAAGGAGAGCAGTCTGCAGCGAGCGAGCAACCACAAAACACAACCACATATGTAGAGGGCCACATTGTCACGATAGCAAAACACAAAAAGCGAGGAATGAAAGCACAGCACGTGGCCGATACACACCATGAGCAACCTCGAGCAGTACTGATTTGGAGGTCATTCGCAAGTCTACCTGGACCGAGCACGTACATAAGTCTGCTTTGAAACGCGGTTAGTGGGAGAGAATTGTCAACAAGTGAGTGCATTGCAGCATGTATGCGTATGTACGTCTCATGTATGTCTTGGACAAGGGGGATCCCGAAAAGCTGCTACTGCTGCTGCTACTGCTGCTGGTGCTGCTGCAGAGAAACTTCGAGATCTTCCGTGCAGAAGACACACAGGACAGGTGCTTTCCAGTTTGACAGGCATGCATGCGAGGCACGTTGTTGTCCTGCTCAGGAACGGACTGGTACGGACATGGGTACACGATAGTGGCCCGCCCAGAGAGCAAGGACAGAGGGTGACTCAACCACTCTCCGGTCCCGGATTTTTGTCTCTCTGTGCGATGCCGTGCTCCTGCCCATGCCGCCGTCATGCCATGCCATGCCATGCGATGCCCAAGGACCATATGCAGCGGTAGTTTCTGACGTGAACTCCACTAATCTGCGTCTTTGTCTGTGTGCCTACCTGCCAGTCCACTCTGCTAGTAAATGACACTCCGTTTTAAGAAACCCATTCCAGATTCAAAGTGCCATGTTAGCCTGCGACGGAGCGGAGCCGAACTGTCGGGACCGTAGTAGCCCAAGGAGCATTATCAATTTTTTGGAGGAAAATTGAGGAGGTTGGTAGAGCTGCCGCCGATGATGTCACTTCAACAGAGAGCAGCTTGCAGGCTATGTTTCATCCTCAGACCTTTTCGGGGGCATTTACGGGTCATGTTGGAGAGAAGCTCCATTGCTCCAGAGTCTTACAACAGCCACTTACGGCAAGTATAGCCACCACTACAATGACAGTTGTGAATTCGGTGAGTATCCCACCTGTGAGTGGCCAGCATGATCCCTCCTACCGAGGACAAAGTACGAAAATCGTTACCACGATGACGGGTTGGTTTAACCTCAAGAATAGTCAAAGCACCACCACGAGGACAAAACATACTCTGGCACGACATCTTTGCATGATGCAAAGCTTCAGCAAGCAGAATCCCTGGGCTCATCAGCTTTCCAATAGCTCGTTCTCCAGACGCGAGGCACACAAACGGGCACGATCCTTAGTCATGGCAATCCCAAACCTGGCGAATCTACGCACACCGCCTTTTGGAGAAGCTCCTCCCGTCGAAGCTGACTGGCTGCTTCCCACCCCTCAGCACAGCAATCTCACCACACAAATCTGAATCGGAAACGGCCCCCAAAATCCAAAAAGTGGCTGCTCACGTCTCTGTTTGGACTAAACATCAACATGCGCCGCAGCGGTTTTTTTTTCACGGAATATTCCGGTTGGGCGCAGCTGATGGGGGATCGACCTATCGACCTGGTCTGGACCTCGCTCGCTATCGCTCCGAGATATCTTGGACGAAAGAATAGAAAGAAAGCCTCGCCAGTGGCAAACCCCGCGGCAATCAAAACAATGCGAAGAACGCCCATTATTCGTCGGGTTCGACATGTGCTTTTGCCGTCGTAAGGACCTTGTCCCCATCAGCACATCCGTATCAGCACATCCGCTCCGCTCCCTTGCGGGCGAGATGCCGTGAATATGCAGCGGCATTCTCTCCTCCGAGAGGCGGTCCAGAAGCGGTCCACGCGGTCGCATAAAGTGCGACCCGCTAACCACCTGCACCAGCTCGTTCGCTGACAGTCCCGCGCTTCGCATGCGGCGTTTTCTTCGGTGCCCAACGGGTTTCAGCGCAGCGTTATTAGCTATCCCTTCGCCTGTCCCAAAATTCGCAGTTGCGATTTTGCAACGCGCGCCGCCTGCGCGCACGCTGGCGGTGCCAGCCAGTTGTGGTGGATTTTGCTTCAACTGAGCCGTCATAGAGATGGGTCTAGGGTAGCCGGGTGGTCGTCCTATTCGTCTTCTATCTTCCCATCCGGTTTCTCAAGGCTGATATCTCCAAGTCTCCGCCGAGCTCGACCCGCGTGATCCCTCGCGGGACTGCTTCGCATTAGGCCAGCGTGACGGACCTGTTGGGTCGTCACGATGGCACGATGACACGATGACACGATGGCTACGCGTATCTGCGCGACAGTGCCTATCGTTATGCGCATTCAACTTATCAGATGGGTGTGATCTCAGGCGCTCGATGGTCTTAGCGCTGCTGGGCCGCTTCGCCCACTTCCCTGAGCGATACGCTGGGAATCGTTCGGCATCGTGCCGGATTTGACGGGTGTGACCGAAATCGAGGCCTCTAGACCTGAGGCGGACTTGATGTACCCCAGAATACCACCGGGCGCTCACTGGTCTCCCCCGTGCCGCATTTTCACCGGTTTCAAGGTTTTGAAAGCACCTATTAGCATGTCCACGACCTGTCGCGTGTTTGTGATCAAGTGGCAAATCCCCGGACCGGAGACTTATCGATGGCCGACCCGTGTTTATCAAGGGCAGGATTGGACAGGGTGAGCTCCGTCGGTTCGCCTGCCTTGCGTATGCAAGTGTTCCGGAGTCTGAAGTTGTGCATGTTATCTGCAAAAGGGAAAAGCCGTGCTGCAATTGGGCACAATAGGCAGGCGAATAGGCAGAGGCGAGGCAATGCGCACCGGCCTGAAGTTGGCGATAAACCAGCGTACCGTTTTTCGCAAGCCGTTTATCTGGCTCAGGACCTGCAACCACTGATCTGCGCTGGAGTGAGGGCATTGGTGATGGCTACACATGAGCCACTCGGCTCTATCGACGAGATCGCCCGGTCGCTCATGTATTCTAGGTCCTCCTACAGTGTGACGCAGTGTTACTGATTCGTACGACACATTGCACGATATGAGGGTACAGAAATCTCGTATGCAAGCCAGAAGGCACTCAGCCGTGCGCATTGAGGACAGAATTGGAATAGCACCTGGCCGTCTTGCCCGCAAGAATTCCTGCCTTTTTACCTTGCCAGATCTTGTGACAGCTCTGCAAGTTCTCTGCTGCATTCTTGACAACTGTGGCGAACACTAAGACATATCAAAGTCGGAAAAAATTGCGGCTAGGCTCCGAGACTGTCTGCACTGACAGTAGAGCAATCTGAAACGTGGGCAGGCATGGCACCTCTTGCAGGCAGCACGCACGTGCCCTGTTGTTTTGTCGACCTCAAGATACCAATAGGAGTAGTTGTGGCTACTGTCAACACTACACTTTTTTTTCTTGGTGCTTAACGACCTTGATACTGCGGTACTTGACCCTTGAACCCTGGAACTTTGCACAACTACGTGAGCGAGTGAGTGCGTACGTCATCTGTCGGCCGTGCGCGCAACCGGGAGGCGGAAAGGGACCCTCCTCCCATAGGTTCTGCCAAGACGAGGCGGAGAAGAGGCAAAAAAGAAAGAGCAGATCAGAGTGATTCTCCAACCTTATTTGAATGCCGAGATTTGCGAAGAGGCCGGTGAGCCAGGCGATGGGCCACAACCAAGTGCAGTTCTTGGATTTTGTCGAGGACACTTCCCTGGTTCTGGTCTATAAGGCATAAGCCACTAGCGTGTTGTCGCAACGTATAGGTCGGGATATCCTTGCCAGGATGTATTTGATCATGTAATGATAGTGATTTGCTTTCTCAAGATTGTTATTCGGATCGTGGCTTCGACGAACAGAAAGAGGGCACTCGTCTTGCGCCAGAACTTTGCGAATAGACTGATGCTGGACGAAAAGAGCGAGTCGAGACTGATGTTGTGCTCAGGTGGTAGGGGCGTCGATGCGATCTTTGTCTCCACAGCAACCTTTCCTCTCTTGTCAGCATGAGTCCCGAAGAGTAGGCGAAGTCAGGGATAATAGACTCAAAGAGAGCGCGGCCCCACCACGATCGTCTGTTCTCGGTCACTGGGTTCCGCGCCCTCACACCGCAACAAAGACAATGCCGGATACTCGCCGCGCCGCGTGCCGCAGCACGACGCGTGATCCCTGCTGGAGTCGTGAGAATCCGACGCGCAAAATAAACACGCCTATGTCGAATGTGTTGAAAGCTATTGTACTCGTGAGTGTTGGGCACAGTGTGATATGATGTATGCAGTTTTGTCGATGTTGGTTCTGGCAGCTCCAAAGCTCCTAGGAATGTGCTGCTGCAGAACCGGGGCAGCGAAAGTAAGCAGGCCAGATGCGGCATTGGCACCGATTGACTCTGGGGTCAATATGAGCAATGCTGGCCGAGAGCCGTGGCCGATCGTGTCAGAATAGTGATGCTGTCGGCGATCCGATCACGACAAGCTGCTTGCCAATGCAGGCATGAACGCGAAGCACTCCTGGTTGACTGCCGCTATGGATGCCTAGCTTTCCTGCATTTGCAGCCCCAAAATATCGTCCAAAGTGCTGTACGGTGATCGTTCCCCACTGGCACTGCAAAGGCCGAGCCGCGCGGGATATGCTGGTTGGCGGACTGTTGTGAGGCTCAGACGCGCCGGGCCTGTCCGATATTCTTGGAGCTGACGACGCGTTATTGATCAAGTCGAACGATGCAATGACGGGGTGGACATTGCTGTGCTCCAAGTCTCAAGGGTCCAGGGACCGACATGGCAGCCGCAAACACCTTGAATCACGACCCTGCAGGGCTTGTACCCAAGCGGAAGCAGTTCCCTGGTGGGCAGTGGTGCTCCATGGCGGTGGCTCATGTTGTCGTTGGTGGGCGGTGGCCATCGTCATTTGATCAAGCTGACCAGCGCCCGCAGGCGTGCCAGACGAACCGCCGGGGCTCCCAATCGGACGAATGTACAGCCTGCTCGCCAGTCACTCACCCTAGCGGGCGCGGGATCATGGTCGTGGAGTGCTGGACCGGACTGAACTGGACTGGACTGGGCTGGGCTGGGCAATCGGATCGCAGAAGCCAGTGGGCGAGCGGGCGCGAGGGCGAGCAACATCGCGCAGACAGGGCATGTGCTTGACATTCCAGCAGCAATGCTCGGCGTCAGGAAACATTCATGTCTGGAGCAAGCAGTCGAGCAAGGCAAGCAAGCAAGCAAGCACGACGACAGCCACTGGAAGAGCAGCTGTCGAGAGAGGAGCGCGTGGGCGAGCATGGTCGTGGTGTTGGTCGTTGATGCCCAACCCCACTAAGCCCGCATTGGGGGGGTAAGGCGGGGCCCGGCAACAATCCAGCGCGAAACCCCTCCAACCAGAAAGCGCGGAACAGCGCCATGACCACCCCCCGCGTCGGCCTAGCAGCCTACACAATGCGCCCGGTGGAGCAGGCCCGCACCGCACAAGAGGCGTGCACCCGCACAGGAGTGTGTGCAGCGCGTGCAACGGCGGCCGTACCCCTCCTACCATGGTAGCAGCAGGCTGTCGCAGCCCTGGAGGGCAAGACGGTGGTGGAAAGGCACCTTGAAGACTCTGAAGATCATAACAAGACGGAAACGGGACTTGGGCTCGGGCGCCCTGAGTCGAGCAGCAGACCCCCTTGGCTGGGCTGGGTACGGATGCCTTCCGGAAGGCCAGCCGGTGCTTCAGACCATGGCCCGGTGCCCCCACAGGCACGCTGAGAGTGGTCAACCCGTCTCTCACCGTCTTGTCCTCCAGTCTCGAGTGGCTGCTCGCAGGCACAGGTGGTGTGAGTGGGCTTGTCTGCCGTCCAGGTTAGCTCTGCACACTCTGCACTATGCACTCTGCACTGCGCACTGCGTACTCGCCTCTCTCTCCTGCCAAAACGGAGCGACGAGAAGTGCACTCGATTCAACCATGGCGGGGCTCTATTATCACCCACCCACCTATGTGCCTCAGGCTCCAAGGTGACGGCCTCGACCGTCTGCACATTGTTAAAGTGGTCCGTTTTGAAACTCCATCGCCAAGACGTTATCCCCCCCACCCGGTCCCGTTCTTGGTCTGCCTGCCTTCAACACCAGTCTAAGGTCTCCATCACCGCCCAGCCCGTCACAAGTCGAGCAGGGAACCTCACCAGAATGCTCGTTTCCTGCCTCTATCCTTAAGAGGCCCCGTCCGCCCGCCACACCTCCGCCCCGTCCGCCTGGCCTCTTCTCGCCCATCTCAGCTCAAAGCACACTCCATCACCACCGCCTCCACTGCCGGCCGCCTTCTTCGGTCCTTGGAGATAGTCATTGCCATTATCTTTGCCATTGACCCCCCTCTTCTTTCGCAATCCCTCGCTGCCGCTGCCATCGTCGCCGGCCTCTGTTTCAACAACATCATCAATCATCATCGCCACCATCCACCATCGTTCTATAATACCACCTCCCGCCACACTCGGTTAACCCACCCACCACCCACTCAACAACCCCTCGATTCCAAGAGCCTAGCACCTGTCTGCCTCCAGACGCCCAGCTGACAGCCCTCCTGCAGCCCAATGTAAGTGCCATCCCGCGTTTTACCTTGTTTGCCTCCTAGCCAAGGTCACTCCTCGTGCTCATCACCCGGCTCTCCCGCGGTCGCCCCCCCCTCCCTTCTTTGCCCGTGCCCGTGCCCGTGCCAGTGCCCGAGTCCAAACGGCTCTGCCAATCCCCGGGTTCCTTACCCAGCCGCTGCCATCACGGGGGCACCTCTTCTGGCCCGTGGGTGCTGCACTCCCCTCATAATCCCCTCAGCCCATTGCATTGTCTCTCCTCTGTGCTATCCTGCAGAAATCATTCATCACTACCCGTGCGTCCTCCCCCTCCTGTGTAGCCCAGCTCTTCCTGTCTTGTCAGACAGAGCTGCGCACCCGCACCCGACCCGGTCTCTCGATCGCGGCTTCCCTCGTCTTCTCGCTTCCTTGACTCCCTCTGCCTGTTTCTGTTCTGCACTTTGCTTCCAAAGAAAACTTCTGCGCCGCATCAACCCCCCTCTCACCCCGGGCTCGTGCTAATTCTCGACATAGCACATCCCATCTTGGACAATTCCATCATCATGGCCTTCTCAAATCAGATGCACGCCCAGTACTTCAGGCAAAATCCACTGACCGTGGACACCATGAACGCACAGAAGTTCTTTGACGAGGACGACAGTGGGATCCTGGACGACGGCATCCTTGACCACAGTACCATCGACTCTGGCCTCGAGTTGTCACCACCCATGGTTGGCAGCCGGAGAGATTCCTTTGCTGTATCCGCATCGTTGTTCTCGCCAAAGACTGAAGACTGGCAGTCTGTCGACATGCAGTCCCTTCCTTCAAATAACCCCTTCCTGGAGCCGCAGCACCACCACAACAACAACCCCTTCACCCGTGGTGACCAGACTGCTGCCTCATATGTGGCTCAGTCTCAGGCCTGGTCCATAGGCCAGGCCTCGGGCACCTGCACACCCTTCCAGTTTGATGGACTCGACAGTGCATATGACAACAGTGCCTCTCTTTTCCAGCAGCGGCCTGTGCCGACCCAGACACCATTCGGTAACCCTGGAGCCCAGGTGGCAGCACTCTTCTCCAATGCTGGCAACCACACCATCCCGTCTTCTCCCCAGAAGGACTGGATGGGCCAGGACTTCAAGGGACAGCCCATGGCGAAACGCATGCGCCCGTCATCACCCAACGGCATCCGCTCGCACAATGAGCTGCGCCGCGGCGATGGCATCCGCAAGAAGAATGCTCGCTTCGACATTCCTGCTGAGCGTAATCTCCTCAACATCGACAACCTCATTGCTCAGTCCACAGACGAGCAGGAGGTCAAGGAGTTGAAGCAGCAGAAGCGTCTTCTTCGCAACCGTCAAGCTGCCCTTGACTCCCGCCAGCGGAAGAAGATGCACACTGAGCGCCTCGAGGATGAGAAGAAGCAATTCACCTCGCTCGTCAATGGTATGGAAGAGGAGATCGCTGAGCTCAACATGAAGCTCGATGCCCTTCTGCGCGAGAACCATCAACTCAAGAACCACATTGACGTGGTCGTCATGGAGAAAGAGGAGATGGTTCAGGCCCACACCATGGAAACTGGTGACCTGCGCAAGAAGGTTAGCGTCCTCACCGACCATGTTCAGAGACTCGAGAGCTCAGCTGTCAACGCCAACAACGGGTTCGACAACGGCTTCGCTGATATGGAGACAATGCCCATGGACGCACCATGGGACAGCATGAACTTCATCGGCGAGTACCCCGCTCAGGAGTCGAAGCCCGAGCTGCAGATGGTGCCCGTCAAGAAGCCAGAGGTCTCATTCCCTGCTCAGCTTGACAAGCCTGCCAACCAGGGCGGTCTTCTCTTCATGTTGTTCCTTGTCGGTGCCTTCGTCCTGTCCAACCGCTCCACACCCCAGATCCCCAAGGTCTCTGAAGACGTGCGTGCTGCTTCAGAGTCTCTGCTCAACGATGTTCTCAAGGATGCCAACCTCGCTCATGGATCTGACTCGATGATGGCCATGGCTCCCCAGCCTTCTGGCACTGCCTGGGCTGGGCCTTCCTCCATGCCTACTCCCACTAGCATGATGGACGGTGTTGTCCCCTCGATGCTTGGAGCCATGGCGGATTCTCTGACACAGCCTACTGAGCAGCAGACCAATGAGCAGCTCTTTGGTCTGACACCTGCCCAGTACAACGCTGTCCAGGAGCAGACCTTCATCCGCCCGGTTCCTCCGCGGTCCACCAGTGAGGGACGTCGCAACCTTGCCGACTCGCTCGCAGCTATGCGCAACAACGACAAGCAGACCGCAACTGAGGTTTACACCCGCTCATTACTATGGGACCAGATCCCCCGCGATGTTGTCAGGAATTTTGCCAAAATGATCGCCGAGTCAAAAAACGCAAATGGCAACCAACCTCATGAGACAAATGTTTAAATGAATCACGAAAATCTCCTTTCTACGAATTCTACGAGTACGATATTACCAGAATAACGACACGATTCGGTCCACAGCATTGTTCTTTGCTTTTCATCTATCAATTTCCTCAGTTTCCACTTGATCAGCTCTCATCGCCACGATGCAGATCCGACAAACATACTCACTCGGCCGACGCCAAATTTCCTTACACAACCCTTCCGGACACCGACGTCTTCGATCCGCAACTAGCTTTAAATACACATCTACAGCGCCGCTCGGCGCCGCGAAAACAAATCTGATCAGACCAGCTTGCCGCTCACGCGCATACCGAACCCCAGTATTGCCACCATCCTTTGTCCTTTACTTACTCTGGATTAGTGAATTTTTCTTATTTCAGGATCTTTCATAGCTTGAATTTTGTCTGCGTTGGAATCTGTAATTAGCAAGCGATATTAGCGAGCGCGTGATTTCTGTATCTGGTTCTATTTGGACCAGTGATTGTCTTTTACCTGTGTTTCCTGACGAAATCCTACCCTTCTTATCTGCCTCGTGCAGACTCATATCTTGACGATTAGTGGAGGCGGATGTCTCATGTCCTCAGTG
Organism: Microdochium paspali; assembly: GCA_031142775.1. Lineage (NCBI taxonomy): Eukaryota > Fungi > Ascomycota > Sordariomycetes > Xylariales > Microdochiaceae > Microdochium > Microdochium paspali. The sequence goes on from JAVBIV010000007.1 coordinate 1,137,557, forward strand.
TCATGAGATGAAATTGGAGAGAAACATACTTTTTAGCACATGTTGAATATCATTGCTAATGGATAATGAAGATCTCATGCTTGCGGTACCGTGGCTGAACACTCGCTTTACTTTTCATCACGACATCACCAGATGGGCTGGAGGAGGTGAACAAGGGCGTCCTCGAACTCGGCTAGCTATATATCTGAACGATCTGTATCTGATTGACTGTGGACAAGGCACGGTGGCAGATGCCGACGAAGTTACATAGCAGAATTTACACGACCTCACACATTCGCGTCCACTTGGCCTATCTTCGATGTGGGAATTTGTGATGATTCAAGCTCAGCGAAACTCGAAATGCTATTGTGAATAGGAATATACTTGGAAATGACTTTACAAGAAGCCTGGCTTAAAATATAGCCATTTGAATGGCACTCCGCGCCGTTTTATGGCCAAAATGTTAGTTTGTAGAGCCCGAGACTTTCGGACATGCTCAAAGCCCTTGCTATTTCTTCTTGCCCGTGTTCGCTGGATCGTACTTGTCTTTCCAGATCCTGTGGCATTGCAGAGTATTCATGTCAGCAAGGCAAGCTCATCAAAGCGCCTCAATATGAAGAGAGAATCGAGTCATGTTGCGTGCGGTCATAGAAGCTCGACTTGAATGGCTTTGCGATGATGCAAGGCGGACATGTCAGCACCACCACCACCACCAACAAACCCCCCACATGGCGCAGCAGGTCCCGAGAGAGTGCGTGCATATGTGCGAGTGGGGGATCGCTGATGTAGGTAAGACCGATGACGCTGGGGGAAACGGTGCCGTGCGTGTGCGGTAAGGCAGACTCTTGGGGTTGCAAGGAACGAAACCGGCGTGGGAACTGGGAGGGGTAAACCTGGTGCCGAGCCGAAGAGTACTACTCTTCCCCAAACACCTAGATGGGTACTTTGTCCTTGGAACGCCTGTAGGCTGACGGTCAAGCGCACGGGAAGCATGAACATCCATAATGGTGCTCACGAGCGCTCGAGTAGGCAGGCGTTCGTGGGGTGCGGCCTGTTTTGGCGACCACCTGCTGCAGGCGCTGAAGCAGCGCCCAATACCCGGGCCGCAGGAGACGAGGCCCCCTCAGCCAAGGCAGCAGCAGGACAAGATCGGGGATTGTTGACAGCCTATCATCAGGTGCTGCCCAAGTCATCTGCAACACCCGCCATGCAGGCCGCGTTGCAGGGTTGTGGCAGAGAACCTCATGAGCATGATGTCTGCCCAACCAGAGAGCCCAGAGTCCAGTGGAGAAATGAAACGAGATCTTGCGGTACTTACCAGGTGTTCCCCAGCGTCTTGTTGCCGTTTTCTTCTGCCAATCGGTAGTACCGCGCCGCTGCATACTAAATGGGGTTATTCAAGGTCAGCCTCGTATACGTGCCCTGCTTCCGTGTTGGTGTGTCGTGCGGCGCAGCGAAGACGCCTTCGGTGAGATGGGCCACACATCATCCAGTGGGCTCATGGTTGCTCCATCTCTTCCCCGATGGTGTCGGATTCTCAGCCTCCTTGATGCCCAACGTCCGCATCGTGACCCCTTCCGGGGCATGCCCTCTGAACAGCCATGGTTGCTGCAGGTCATCGGCAGGTACATTCGACTCTGCTGCCTGACGTGCATGATCCGTGACTGCGGGCCGGGATGTAGGTGAGCTGGTCCTCTGACATCGGTGCCGCCTGTCGTTGTGGCCATGAGACGAGAGATACTCTACGGAAGTTCCTTCCGGTTGTCGACGTCACAGCCGTCCGAGGGGGTCATCTTCATGCCTAATCACGGGTGTGTCAGATGCATCACACATACCTTGTCCTTCTTGCACCCGAAGCCCTCCAGATAGCACCACGCGACCTCGTTCATTGCATCTAGGCGGTTGCAGGACACGTCAGCTTAATGTTGGCCTTCAACCATTGTTTTCAAGTAGACCGGAAGCTGGGAGCTTACCGCTATCTCCAAGATTCGCTGCCGTTTCGTAGTACTGTAAACTTATATGTTAGTTTGTCCGCAACTCCTGAATACGAAGAGTTACTGCCGGAGACGCACCTGCTTCGCCGCAACCGGATCCCGTGGTATACCCCAGCCATTGCGAAAGCAGTTTGCCAACTCAAAGATGGCCAACACGAGTTCGCCCTTCGCTGCACCACCCTTCTTCATGCCAGCCTGAAGTGCCAAATTCTCGATGGTAGCAGCGTTGGATGCAGCCGACGAGAGGTATGCTATAGCCCGTTCTGGATTTGGATCGCAGCCCCAGCCGTGTCTTAGGGCGAGGCCGTACAGCACTTGGCTCAAAGGATTGTTCGCGCCATTAGGATCCGCAAGACGCCCAAATGCTGCCGTCGACTTTTCCAGCTCTCCTTCCTCGTGTAACCTGATGGCCTCCTGCAGATTGTCATCCGTGTCCTTTGAGGTCGACACTGCTCTCTGAGCCTGTGGACGAGTCGGAGAGGCTACTGGCGATGGTAACGGTATTGGGCTGACGCTCTTCCTTCTCTCCTCGTTGGTCTGCGCCAATAGCGTTGCCCTGCTCTCCCATTGCGACTCGCTCTCCGCGTCGGTGGCAACAACACTGATCGAGGGCAAGTCCTGTGGCACGTACTCGGACGAGGCGGGGGACCGTGAGAGGTGCAATCGTTGGGATATTCGACGGGTCGACGGCGGGTCTGCGGGCTGCTGCAGCGAATGCCGCACATTGTCGTTCTCTTTCGTGGACGTGTTGTTGCTATTCGATGCGCTGTTGCTTCGCGATCGGCTGCCACCGCGGAAGACGTCCAGACTTCTTCGAGCAATGTTTGGTTCTTTACCGGCAGCAAGTCGGTTGGACGAGGGGTGCGTTGGCGGGTGAATGATCTCCTGTGTATGTGTGTCTGAACGGATGAAGGTGAATTCAGGCCCGGCATTGAGTCTATCAAGCGTTTCCGCGTGCCGCCCGCTTGCCGATTCGTTGAGCCCGTCCTTCTTCTTGAGCAAGTCCCGGAGACCCATGATGTAATGCGAATCGACGAGTGCTCCGCGGGGTTGCGGGCACCCTATACCAAGGTTGGAGCTCTTGTCGCGGGGTCTGGCGGGTGTGAAGTAATGTCGTTTCCTTAGCGAACTCGTCGGTATCCGAGCTGAGCTGGTGATCAGGTAAAGTGTTCGAGCGCGCTGGTTATTTTGAATGGTGTACCTCCGACAACGCACAGTTTGGGGTGCTGCCTGCCCAGGTCAGCCTTGAGCAGAGCTCTTCAGCTCCGACTTACATCCTTGCCCTGGCAAGTCAGCTCAAGCGCCGGGCGGAGGGCGGAACCCCACCCGCCCTCTACTGGCTCGCAATGCGTAGGCGCGATGCATCCCGTATCCACTGTCCTTTTACTTGGAAAGAGCCTGGAGTCCATGTCTGCATTGCACCTATTTATACTCGTCATTATTTACTTCACTACACAAAAACCACAGAACCACGGCGGGCTTGCGTCAGTGTGCCAATGCATACACTGCTGGTCGTTCAAAAAGCCGATTTCATCTTTTCATCTTTCTATTGTAGCTAGTCTGCTCTGGTGATTGCACCGTCTCTAAGCAACTGGATCGCCTAGCCAAGCCATCGTCAGCATCTATGCTGTGGCTTTCCGTCTGGCTGTCTGCGGGAGCAGCCGCACAAGTCTATGCACGACGAGACATGCAGTCTCTGGGGTATCACATCATTTCGTAGGTAGCAGGCACGGGCAGTGGCGACATGCGTATCATGCCACCGCACACCATACACCACAGAGTTTTTGGTGTCGGCGAGAGGCATTGAAGTGCGTTCTTCCTGGTGTCGATGACACAAGCATCCTAGAAGAATTAGTAATACAACAACGAACTCATCAGAAGCCGATAAAGTCATTCTGGTCAGTGAACGCCACATTGTCTGTGCCGTCTTTGCCAATGAACTCTTCGACCTCATCCGAGTCGTAATCGTCGCTGTCGGCCGCAAAGTCCTCGTCATCGCTAGTAAGATCTCCCATCTCCTCGGATGATCCCCGTTGTCGTTTGCGAAGCATGCTTGCCCGCTCGACATGACGACGCTTGCAGCTCTTGATATGGCATGTGCCATTATTGCTGAACTCTGGGCACTCAAAGACGTGTCGGTCAGGACATTTAGCTCCGTTGGCGCAGTATCCACAAAATCCGAATGCTCGACACACAGGATCGCTCCCAGCGTGCTCAGCGTGAACAAACGAGCAGTCCGGCTTGTTACATTTGCCCTTGGCGAAATGTAGACACAAAGGTGTTCGCTCTTCAGTTAGCTCGTGATACAGGTCACAATTGTCGCCATTTGAACATTCGCCTTTGAGTAGCCAGTTGCGACAAATTGCCACTTTCGAAGGGTCGTGCTGATAGCGACAGCTTGCTCCTTTCGGGCAGGAACCTGCGATTCGTGAATGGTTAGTCATGGTACTGGGGCGCTTACCACATCGCAGCAAAGCTGATCCTGTTTGCGAAATGGTGTTGTGTGGTTGTAAAGTGTGAGACGATACCGTTCCATGAGAAGGTTTTGCACTGCTCGTTGACCTTCTTAACGCCTCCCGCCAACCTGTTCCGAGTTAGCATTTGGATGGCACTAGAGAGAAACACGCACTGTTTAGCCTTGATAATTCCATGCCGCACAAGGTTGCCGTTTCGAGTGCGGTAGAACTTAACCCCACCAATGTGAGTTGTCTTTGGTGTCGCAGATGGCGCATTGATGTCGCCTTTGATTTCTGTTAGCAGGCATGCCAAGACAGTTTTGGGTTTCAAGGGTCACACAAACCTGGTGCTTTGACAAGTTTGTCGCCTCCTCTCGAGACAAAGAAGCGGATTCCCTCCACCATGATCTCGTATTGGGATGTGGATGAGGAAGCAGTTGTAACAGCTTGTGGGACATGTCTGCCCACCCGGGCCGCATAGCTTGCGAGTCGGGCCTTCTCCCGGGCGTCCCTGCTCTGCTGCTTCTGTCGTAGAGTCTCTTCGATGGCGCTGCTGCGGGTCTGAGACTCCTTTTCGAACACGGAAGTGTTGATTAGCTGCAGATGGCGATCGGTCTTTGTGATCCACGAGGGCGCTGGTGAAGGAGCGCCAGAAGAATCAGACGTTCCGTTTGGTGTCGAGGATTGAGACTGGCCATTCAGTACCAGAGTCTTATTCCGGTATGTCGGCTGAGGTCGGTAACCCCCTCCACGGTGATAACCGCGCGCGGGATAGGGCGCATGGCGACTATACGTTGCGGTAGGGTAACTGGAGGTCGTGTGTCGAGCTTTGTGGCGGTTGATCTTGCCTGAGAAAAAATTCGTCAAGTCGAGTTCAGTCTATGGTTAGTCGCGGTAGACGAAGCTTACTGGAAAGATTGCTGATCTTCGCCATCAGTTCTTCATCTTCTGGAGTAGGCATTATGGCGGGAATGTCGCAGCTAGTGGAGTGTTGCGTGATGGCGAGATTCAGTGGTGAGCCGATGGTGAAGGTTGGCTTTCGCGGAAGGGTAGAAATATTGCTTGCGTGGCGGACGCTGAAGTTGTGGCGAGGCAAGTTGATGCTGTCTTTGTTGGTGCATTGGTACAACACGGTAGAAAGCCCGCTACTTGCAATGCAATAATTGTATGTAGGGCGGATGAGTCAGCTCCTTGGCATACAGCAAGGCGCGAAAGCCACACACTGTATTCCTCATATTCCTCGAGCCTGCATGTGATTTCGTATTGGCAACATCGCGCTTTGTGAGGTTCTTATCACACTTCCATTCGTAAGAATCAAGCTCGTTGAGAGCAGCAAGTAAAAAATAGACGTCATTCATGCAACACCTGGAGGAAGTGGCTGTGGCATGCAGACCGTCCGGGCTGTGTCCGTGGTGACGTGCATACAGTACCGAACACCGTACGCGTAGCTCGCAGAAGCTCCCATTGTCTTTAACGAGACGTCACACGGACCAATGCAAGTAAACTCACACGGCCACTGCAACATCAGAACAGCATTCCTACCGGCCAGCACTTCCTGCGTGTCGGAGCAGACAAACGCCATCACCCGCGACTAATGCTCTGAAGCCATCGCTTACAGTCGATTTCGGATACCAAAGGCAGCCGCGACGGCTCACGACGCCATCATGGCGAGCGTGCCGAAAGTCAAGGCCGAGCCAACCATCAAGCCAGATCCTGAAGATGCCTCAGCCTCACCAGCCGGCCTGTCCGACGATGATATCTACGAAGATGCGGGGGATCTCGAGTTCTACAACATCGAGGAGAACCCAATGGCCGGCAACGTGTACCTGACGCATGTTCCCAAGTACCTGTACGATGCATGGGCACACCTCGACGATGACGCGGATATTCAGATCGGCACAATACGGCAGTGGAACGAAACACTGCCCAACGGCGAAGTTAAGCAGAGGATTGCGCTACTGCTAGACCACAAAAACCCTGAGCACCAGATGATTCCAAAGGAATACAACCTGGAGGTCAAGGACATGCAATTGAAGAACTCTTTCCTCTTCAGCGAGCAGGACCTTCCGGGGTTCAAGACGAAGGGACAAGGCGCGAACAGCAATATTCCTGCTCATCTGAGACGAAGAGAAGAGAAGCCCAAGGAGAAGCCGCAGGATGAGAGCGGCAACGGTCATGGAGCTGGCAGTGGTGGCGGGGGCCGCGGCGGGCGCAAAGGACGATATCAGCCATACTATCGCAAGGCTATTCCGAGTATGTGCGAGTTATGATGCTCAAGGGTGTTCTCAAGTAGAAGTTGACGCTGACAAACGCATAGAGAAAACGGTCCTTGCCGGTAGATTTGCGCACGAGCTTAACTGCCAACCAGCACAGAACGCCGAAACAAAACACATCCTCGCCATGCGTGCGAATGACGCGCTAAAACCAAGGGCGACTACACAGCTCGCTACCGGACGTGGTGTCCCAAAGAATGCTATCCAGGCAGGCACACACAAGCCAAAGGAGACGTTTGGCAGCTTTGTGGTAGGATCACTTGTCTTACCTTGCGTCGTATCGAGCAAGCTAACAGTATATCATTTGCCAGCGCCCCCTACCGGATGCCAAGAAGGACAAGAAAAAGAAGCAGGAAGATCGTGCCCTGCGCATGTCGGAGCACGAGCTCCGCGATGCTATTTTCCATGCTTACAAGGAGTTTTCTTATTGGTCTATGAAGGCTTTCAAGCAACGGCTGAACCAACCAGAGGCCTGGCTGCGAGAAAATCTCGAGCAGTTGGCAGTGTTGCACAAGGCCGGCCCATTCGCTAATCACTGGGAACTCAAGCCAGAATACAAGCAAGGCCAGCAAAGTGTCGAGGGTGCCGCCCCAGATGTGGCGCCGGAGGAATCGGATTCGGATGGAGACGAAGAAATGGAAGATGTGGCGATATAGGATTTTATCAGAGAGAAGTCGTTGGCCGGTGGTGGACTCTTCTGAGTGGTTGATGCTACTCCTTATACACAAACAGCATTGCGCTAAGTGCGCAACATATTGATATCACAGGTAATAAGACCCTGCCATACAGAATATACAAAATGATACCCCGAGCAGCTCAGGTTGCGAAACTCGCATTGGCCGTCTCTGATTGTTCAGCGCTGTTTGAGATCGGAAGTAAGCTGTACATCAATGTATACAGGGAGCTCAGGCGCACGGCAGGCAACCTGCAAATAGCAGAATGAACTTCCTAGAGCTCTAGCCTCGACGCGACACCCATTTGATATTCGTGGATCGAACAACGAAACCAGCGCCGGTGGGTGGAGCCTCGGCTGCTGCCGGCGCTTACCCCGGCCGCAGATGGTCCGACAGCTCCATCAAGCTTGAAGCCACCCCGTCACTGCCCCGATTCCGAGCGTGAGGCAACTTTAGAGCTTGACGCTTCTCAAGAGGTCAACACAGCTTCTATTCTCTACTCTGCCCATATGCTCACTGCCTTGGCTCATTGCATCTGCCGCCATCGTCACCTTTCCGAGATCGTTTTCATACCACCGCGATCTTACGTTGCACCATCAGCAGCAACGAGCTTTCACCCAACTGCATCCATCAACATGGCGGCAACGCCCACCAGAAAGCACATTTTTCTTGACTTTGACGGCACAATCACCAAGACCGACACCATCGGCTCCCTAGCCGGATTTGCTCTGGAAACACAATCTGCTCGCGGAAGCGACCTCTCATCAGCATGGGACCAGGTCGTCAAAGAGTACCTGACAGGCTACAAAGCATACGTGGAGAATCACCATACACCACCCCACCAGCGCACCAGTCCCGATCAAGAAATAGAATTTCTACGCCAGATGAAGACCTCGGAGATGGAGTCTCTCGAGCGGATCCGGGAATGTGAGGTCTTCCGCGGGATCGGGGCCGATGAGTTCAGGCAGGCGGGCAGAGACCTGGTTGAGCGGGGCGTGATTTCCCTGCGTGATGGATTCCACGAGTACGTCCGCCGCCGGACAGAAGAGGGTTGTAAAGTCTGGGTGTTGTCGGTGAACTGGTCTTCTGCATTCATTGAGGGCGCCTGCTACCCCAGTACAGTATCGGTCATAGCGAACAACGTTAGCACCGAAGGCAGTATCGTCGGGCCGGAATTGTTTCTGAGTCCACGCAGCGTGGATCATAGGACGCTGACGAATTCGGTGGATAAGCTTGACGCCATGCGTGCTGCGTTGCGAGGGGAGGGAAATGGGCCGACAACGACGGTGTATATGGGTGATTCGATTACGGATATGGAATGCCTGCTTGCTGCGGATGAGGGGTTTGTCATGTCGGATAAGGAAGATTCTACGCTACTTGAGACGCTGAGGAGGATCGGCACGAAGGTTGAACATGCGGGCAGAGCAGACAGGTCCGACAGCATTGTTTGGGCGTCGAGTTTCGACGAGATCGAGAAGAAGGGTACAGCAGAGACGAACTCAACGGGGTAATTCAATTCCAGCAAACAATCTCTTCGGCATCCCGTGAAGTCCGGGCCAAGCTTCAGTGGGTGGTCTACTACTGGAAGACGTTTTCTGCCACGGCACAACGGCTTTGATTATTTCAATGACTAATGCATCAACTACAACACCTGTCAAGCTTCTTCGCCTATCTAAAGCGTGTGGTACCGCCGAAGCTGTGTCTAAACGCATCAAACTTGTCAGTATACCATCGAACAATGCTTTCACCTATTGTCTGCCTTGGGCCAACAAAGAGAGCCAGGCTCTATCGTCCGCCAGTCCAAGCAGCATTCGTGGTGGCTACATGATTGAGCATGGAAACATGACGTACGAACTTTCAACACGACAACCTTCACTGAATCCTTCTTTAGCCTTCCCACATCATAGAGCTGGACTGTCAAAAAGCAAACGAACCGAAGTCAAACACATGTTTTTTTGTGGCAAGCGCACTTTGTCTGCCACAAACCACACCGCGTTGCTCTGTATATCCATTCAAGGGCGTTGCATCGGAGAGCGTAGCAGTCGGCGGTTCCTTTGACACGACCTGCCATGAAAGGGGCGCCGATTTGCCGATCAAGGAACATTCATGCATTTTGTTTCAACCCTGTAGATTAACAACGGATGAGTGGCCCAGGGTCCCCGGGCAGCCCTTGGCATGTGGGGAGAACCCTTGTCAAACCCCCCAAAATGGAACTTTTCAGCTTAGGCTGGACGCCACACCCTTGCCGGCGGACCATATGCTAGAGATCCAGACTAATAAGCAGGGAAGCAGATTAGAGTTGTGCTGGGATCTGGCTGCTCCCCGTGCGGCGGCTCTACAGAACAGATGACTTAGGGGGGAGATTGCTTGCCGAGGCCGATGGAGGTCTGGGCTCACTCCTGATTGTTGAGGACGTTGAGCGCTTCACTGTTGAACAGGACCGTAGATCTGGCCTTAGATTGCTGAGGATTTCCGTCGTTATCTTGGTAGATTTTTAGTCTCCTCGTTCTCTGCCGACGGAGTCAACTGTCGTTTGATGAAGTCTTGACTCTATACCTGACCAGGAAAGACCCGCCAATATGTTCAGACGACTCCTCGCCCTCCTCCCAATCTCTCTGGGCCTAGACCCAATACGCCGGCAGAGCGCATCCTGCAACGGCTCTCCTCAACTATGTTCTAGAGCCTACGGCGATGTGACCTTTATCGCATCCCACAATGCAGCCTTTGTCGGCCACACTCCAACGCACAACCAATTCGAGTACCCGGAGGCCAGCCTGGGCAGAGGAATCCGCTACTTCACCACACAGACACACATCGACGACGGCGAGATCCGGCAATGTCACACAGACTGCTTGTTGTTGAACGCGGGTGCGTTTTCGGAAATTCTAGTGTCACTTAAAGGATGGATGGATAAGAACCCACGAGAGGTTGTTACTTTGCTGGTCACAAACGGCAAGGACAATATCCCGGTCGAGAAGTTTGCTGAGGTCTTCGAGGCCACGGGGGCCAAGGATATTGCGTTCACTCCGGAAGCTGGACAGACGGCTGGGAAGGATGGCTGGCCGTCGCTGGGGCAGATGATTGATTCTGGAAAGAGGCTGGTTGTGTTCATGGGTGAGTGCTCTTATTATCCTATCCTCTTACAGTTTCTCCGGATCTCATCCGACCTCACGACCAAGACTAATCACCTGGAAAACTCCGGTCCGCAGACTACCATGCCGACCCTTCTAAAGTCCCCTACATCCTCCCCCAATATAACTACTACGTTGAAACACCCTTTAGCCCAACATCGTCCAATTTCTTCAATTGCGACGTCGACAGACCCAGCAAAGGAGCCTCCGCGGATAACCGCATGATCTTTGCCAACCACAACCTCAACCTCGAGCTTCTCCCCGGTCTACTAGTGCCTAACCCAGAAAGTGCCGACGAGACCAATTCTGTGGCGAACATAAGGCAACAGTCGGAAATCTGTGTTGAGAGCTTCAAGAGAGTGCCAAATGTGTTCATGGTGAGTGATTCAATACTTTCATTACGGTGATGTTGGCTTTTTTGTTGAATATGTTTGGATGCCGTACCGTTTGTTGAAGCCCGAGCCTTGATATTATGCTGATATTTGTGGACGAATGACTAATTTGAGACTTCTTGTAGCTCGACTTTGTGAGCGTGGGACAAGCGATCGAAGCACAGAACCAGCTCAACGGGCTTGAGTCTTTGCCCTCATCCTAGTTACCACTCGTCTCGCGATTGTAGTGTATATAAAGAGCTTGGCAATAATCATATCTTGAATACAATTCCTAACAAGGGAACGACATGTGCACGAATCCATTGCCTTGTGCCAGCCCCACTTTGGTGGCCGTTTATCTGTTTTTCATTATAATGCCATGATACGGTGCAAATCTGCTAGCATGTATACTACTTTATTCTTGTGACACGAGATGACTTTTCCTCGGAAGACCCATGCAGAGTAAAGCCAGGATCCTTCCAGTACGATCCAAACTGGAGAGCAAAGCGATGACAAGAAAGAAACACAACAGAAACATGAATAGCTTCGGACATCAATTTCAAAGTCTGAATGACTCTGCAGAAGTCTATCTTCGAAGTCGATGAGCTAGAACGTAGTGTTGAGTGAGGGGAGACGAGCCCCCTAACGACGACCTGCATGAAGCGATGATGTGTCTTTGCTCCACATATGGTAAAGGAGAGATTATGACTCGCTTCAACACAGCCCGTCTGGAGCGGGATTCTCACCGGAATCTCTTTTAAATGAGTTTCAACGGGCGTAGATGGCCGTGTGAAATCTTGTCTTGGCCAACTGGGTCCATTTACAGCTCAAAGTTGCTAAATGCGACCGGAATCCTCATGGAGACAAGTTGAATTGCTAACAAAAATTGAAGGGAATAAAGGAAGAAGCTGAAGCGCGGGATGCTACTCAAGCTTGGTCGACCTTGCTCAGTCTCGATGGCTCGCCACATACGCCAGCGACGCTCTGGCGATGGACATCATCACCGCAGACCGCCTGCCTTCTGTTTCGTCCATCAGTCAGAAGTACATGCAGCAACCCTTAACGGTTTGTCAGCGAACACGAACACGATAGCGAGGATCTAGGCGGGTTTTCCCTTGAGTGAAAGAGGGTTCTAAATGTGACGGTGACAGCCTCGCTAAAACTACGACATGACCTGTACGAGCTCAAGAGTTTGATGAGATTTTTTTCAAGCACGACAACCTATGCATGTCATGGCTTTCTTCATCACTCAGTATGATGCATCACATCTCATACATTATCGACGAAACAACAAACTTGATTAATATGAATGAACCATGCAGTCATGATCCCTTTCAGATGTCCCCTGACGGGACAACGTCATTATAGCCCTCTTCACGTCGTACAGGGACCACAAGATCGTGACAGCGTGTCCCCATACCCATCCGCCCTGTCATAGTGTTCTCCGGCGTGAGACTTCTGTTGCGGAAAAGGTCCTGTCGATCTCCCGGGTCAGAGTCAAAAGATTATATGTTCCTAGCTCGAATACTTGAGAGAATATCTTGTCATGTTAGAATTGAAGGGGTCTTCGCAAGTGGAATCAAACATGAGGTAAGCTAAAAACACGTTTTTGTATCTTTGAACGTTTGTGGTAACTCATTTTTCGGTTGTGTTGGAAGGCAGATGATGTCCATAGTCGTTCGAGAAGGCCCGAATCAACAGTACTGTGCGCCAAGTTAGCGTGTTCACAGCAGAAAAACGTGGTCCATACAAGATCGCCTAAAACTTTGCCGTGAGTGGCCGACACAATAGCAAAGATATGTGCCCGTCATGCTGCAGAAGAGTTCCTGAGACAAGCTCGAGCGCTGACATGCAGAAATTTATTACTCCGTTGTCAAATGGCACGAGACTTCGCTTGTAGCTTCGCCTGCAGCTTATGATAAGTTCGCTCTGCCCATGAATTTGTACCTACTTTTTGTGTAACCGCCAATGGCTCCCCTCCAGCTAAAACTATGCTTCAGGGACGACTGCTGGCTACGATTGCGTTGCAAGCAGCTTGTCTCCAGGAGGACAGACAGCGCCGCTTGGACTACAGCAGGCGAGGCAACCATTCGAGGCAATCTAAAAGGTGGTTCGCACATGCTTGTGCGACGTGCCAGTCATCTCACCCAAAGGTACACAACACTTCGCCCACGGCGAGGGCTGTGGCTGATAAGTCAAGATGGAAGCTTGGGGGTGTGTCCCTGGAGCAGCCAGGGGTCCCGAGCTCCATGGATACTTTGAGGCGCCGCTCGACCATTGGGACAATTCTATGCTCCTGGATGGTGGTGGTCGCGATAGCTCTCCTGTCGCTTGCATCTTGCTGACGCCACAACGGGAAATAGAAAGGCACCCTGCAGCATGAACAAAACCGTGCTCCAGAAGAAATAGCATCAGATTGTCGCTACTTGACTTCTGTTTGGGTAAAGGCCATATAGATTTACTGCGACCTCTCTATGTCGGGTCTACTCGGAGGTTGTTCTTGTTGGCATCGCTGAACAGCAACGTTGATGAGACCACACTCCGCAGGTCGTTAAATTCCTGCATCACCCTACAAGCAGAATTCATGCACACTGGATGATGAAGCCTCGACATCGTGAGCATCGTCGTCGCTAGGCCTTCGCCTTCCATAGCGCCAGCGACGATTTGGAACAGCGATTAGGCTTGTAGGAGCAAACAATGTTGAGTTCAAGTCGTACATCAGAGTCTGACTCTTGGCACGGAAAGTTGCAGGTCACCATTGGCATTATAGACAAGGGTTTTCTGGAGCAAGAGCTTGCCATCAGTTCGGCATCCGACCATGCAGCACATAAGGGCCGACTTGAAGTCAGTCATCGTGACGCATTATGCTGCGTGCCGTCTTGAGAGTATTTGCCATGTCGCAGTCCTTACTTGCACACTCTTCTCAGGCTTTAAAAAACTTAGGTCGGTCGAATGTAGTCGTCGCTAGGACTTTGATATAGCGGGCGTGTCAAAGAATAGTTCCATTCGAGGTGTATCATAATCGAGAATGGTGATCACCGTTGACGGCACCCCCAATCAAACGTGCTTGATGACCACTGCTTTCAGCTTTGGGACACGTGGGCTCACGAAAAACCCAACCAGGGGGGTGGCCTCTTTGATATGATTGCCTTACCCTCCTTAGGAGATTGTACACCCCCGTCACTTTCTCTGTCTATTGCCGAACATCGTGAGCACCCACGCTTGCCTGAAACTTTGTCGCTCTGGTGACGCATCGTGAGCTTGATTGGGACATCCAGGGGAGCCCTGTTGTCTGCCGACTTCGGTCCCTCCGCGCCGTGCCGTCGCGAAGCTGAGAAGGCGCTCGAGGTACGAGGGGACGTTGAGGGGCACTGACAATGGCATAAGCTGCAGAGCCCGTGGTTAAAAAGTCATTGCAACAGTCGTGTGCTCCAAGCTTCTGCGCTGGATTTTTCAGTCAGCTGTTCAATACTGCGAACCTATTGCTTCACCAAACTCAACTACGCCTTTCTCTGCTTGCACATCCGTTCTTGTTGTTACAGTGAGAGGCAGTAGCTGACCCAGATTCTCTCAATGAGCGAACCACAAGGAACAGTCAGGAGGTGTGATAACGTCCTTCGACATCGATTTCCTGGCCGCGCTGATCTTGGTGATGTAGTTACAACATAGTCAAAGAATCTTCGCCAGAGCGTGTCCCCGACACAAAACCGCCCAACTCGAAGCCGTCAGTCATGTTGAGCCGTTGGGCCGGACAAACAGATCGGTGTGATGTCCCCATCCACGAGACACTTCACAAAGTGCACAATGGAGTAAGCCACTCTTCCAATATGATTTGATCTGGGATCAGGGTTGACGGAACAGGCTGTGACAACGACGTCAACGAAACCGAAATAATGTGTGCAGTTTTGCCATCGCTGTCTGAGCAGGGTCACATCATGCATTGCTTTCATCACCCGCGCAAAATATTACAGCGTGGGACATTTTTGCCGGACTTGTGCAGTACTCTTGCTGCGAAATATGATTCTCGATGCTATTATATACGAATTTTGGTTTCCGCGGGTATCATTACATGTTGTGACTTATGTTCTTCATTGTGGCTCACGGATCGCTCATGATTGCGCCGTTGCTGTCGAACCTCCCACTGTGAGAGGAGTGTTACCGAGCTCTTGGGCAGTTCCTGTAGCGTGGAATCCATCGAGGGTGATGGTGACCGCGCCGGCTTGGACGAGCTATCAGAGAATCAGTATGTTGTCAAATATATGGTTATTGAATATAACTCACCGAACGAGACAAGTCCTCAATGAGATCGTTAGCATCTTCTATGCCAATGCAAAGTCTGATGATGTCCTCAGGCATGTGGCGCTCCGCCCTAGTCTTTGCGTCAATGCTGGCATGGCTCATACGGCACGGCATGCTAATTAAGCTGTTGACACATCCAAAGCTTACGCTGATGCCGTAGAGCTTGGCTGCCTCTACGATCCTCTCAGATAGCTGCACATCGCCGGTCTCGAATGACAGTACGGCACCCGCGCCCCGCGCCATGGACCAGTGGAGGTCGTATTGAGGGTGAGACTTGAGGCCTGGGTACCGCACCCTGAAACCGTGGTTCTCGAGAAATTCGGCGATGAGCTGGGCGTTTGCTTGTTGCTTCTCCATGCGAATGGCTAACGTCTTCACACCACGCATGAGCAAGAATGAGTCGTTGGGTGACAAGCCGCAGCCAGTGGAGTTGATAGTGAAGTACATCTTGTCACCAAGCGCGGCGTCATTGCAGGCGATTATGCCAGCCATGATGTCGTGGTGTCCTGAGAGGTACTTTGTACCAGACTCGTATACGATGTCGGCACCAAGCTCGAGAGGGTTGCAGAGCATAGGGGAGAGCATGGTGTTGTCTACAATGACGAGGGCTGACGGGTTGGCTTTGTGGACGGCCTTGGCGATGCCGGGCATGTCGACAATCTTGATGAGAGGGTTTGTTGGCGTTTCGAGGAGGACCATGGAAGTCTTGCTTGAGACGACGTCGCAGACCTTGCTGACCTCAGTGGTATCGACATGGTGCACGATGATACCTTGGTTGGTCGATAGGTATGTCAGGAGTCGGTTGGTGCCACCGTACAAATCATCACCAGTGATGACCTCGTCGCCAGGGCGAAGGAGTCTGGTGATGACATCGAGAGCGCCCATTCCTGAGCCCACAGCCAGAGCCCTGTTGGCGTTCATGATTTTGGCCATGTGACGCTCGAGATGTGTACGGGTGGGGTTGCCGGACCGAGTGTAGTCGTATTCGTTGCCGCCTTGAGAGGACGTCTGCTTGAAGGTTGCTGACTGGTAGATGGGAATGCTTGAGGCGCCATACTGGTCTTTCGAGTCGGTATAGACCAGCTCAGTGGCTAGAGCGTACCGCCGACGGCCGTTGGAGGGGCTTGAAGGCGCGGGTGAGGGAGGCAGGTTGTGACCATCGAGGTCAATGTTGGCAACAGCCTTGTTGACAGGCTTGGAGCCGTCATCGCTGGGCGAGGGGCCGTTGTTGGGTGGTGAAGACATTGTGTATGTGTGTGTCGTGTGATGTGATGTGTGCCTGTTGTTTGGAGGGAAGCACTCTGATTGCTGTCTCAACCTGGTTTGGGGCAATTGAGGGGCGGCTGTGAAGAATCTGCCTGCCCGTAGTCTCGGATTGGTGCTGCCCGTGGAAAGAGGGAGGCTGCTGGGCGTGAGCTTGGCGGTAGAGGATAGCAGTTGGAGGGTTGAGCGCAGTTTCTGGGGTCCTAGTCAGAGAGGTATGAATGTCCGAGTCGCCTGAGCAGCGGATAATGTGTTGCGAACTCGGTCTTGTACAATTGGGTAGCCGGGGTGCACGCCCGGTCGCGGAGGAGTGGGAAAACCTGGGGTATCGCATCATTTCAGCGCTGTGGCTTGCCAAGGTACCTGCCATAACGTGATAATGCACCCAAAACTCCTTATCACCAAGTACCATCTGACCCGGTCCACTAAACCTCCACAGCGCTCGGTGACGCTGCGTGTTTGGAGCGGTCCGACATCCGGCACTAAGCTGGTGGTTGGAGCACCAGAGTCTAGAAACGGCGCAGACGACTGGTCCGAGGCTACACTTGATGAACCACAAAATGAAAACAGCAAAATGACGTGCTTTGCCAGGGCCAAAACGGGAATAGTGCAGGGTTCACCTCCTGATGCTACCAGTTTAGTCGAGCCGTTCCGTCAAAGCCTTCATAACACGCGAGTAGAACCTGGCTGCCTGTGGTCGTGGGAATGTAATGTCCTCGCTGAGATAGTCTGGCAGCAGCTCCTTCAAGTCCTGATCCCGGTCGTCGTCTAGCTGTGGCATGTACACGAATTGTGTCTCGTCGTAGTTATCGTTCGCCCCATCTACTCCTGTCGCCAGCTTGAAGTGAAGTGCTATTCAATGTTAGTATGGTCAACACTTAGATGAACCGTTCTGCAGCACTTACTTCCGTTTCTGCCAGTCTGGATGCAGTCATATACATCCTCATCTTCCTCACGCTTGACACCTCGGATGATAAGACCCGTCAAGTCGCCATACAGGTCCTCCTTCATTTGCGCAGCTTGCATCAGAGCCTCTGCGTTGGCCACCATGCGTTTGTCTGCAGGACCTCCCTTCATGGCACTGCCAGGTATCTTGACAGAAGCCGTGTCGGCGACTCGTGCTGCAGCCAACTTGGTCGTCAACGTCTTGGCCTCTTTCCTCGCGTCCGCAAGGGAGCCTTCGAGAGTGTCGACCTGTGTTTGCAAGCGTTCTGCTATAGTGTTGCTCTCGTCAAGCTGCTGCCTCAAACTTTGAGACTCCTTCGAGACCTCGGCCTTGGCGGCGAGTTGTGCTTTGAGGGTCGCAATCAGTTCGTTCGCACCTGTGATCATGGTTAGCTCTGTACTTTGCTAATATGTACCGGCCATTGTCACTCACTTTTCGCCCTCTCTTCGCTCTGCTTCTTGAGCAAGTCATAGTTGCGCTCGGCTTCCTTAACCCCGATCTCGCGCAATGTCATGTATTTTGCCTCCAATGCTTCATATCTGCGAGTAAGCTCCCCTAACCGTCTTCGTATCATCGGATCACTCGTGTTTGCCCGCGAATCCGGTCCTGGCGTTGTCCTCTTGGTGGCGCTTGATGGTATCCGAGGTTTTGTCCTTTGCACTGATGATGCGCGCGCGCGTGGAATTGGGTCTGGCTGCACCTCCTCCTCATCCTCGGCCGCGTCGTCAATCGAATACTCCATGTGGTCGTATTTCTCCTCATCTTCGGCCTCCCCCGGCGTGTATTGTGGCTCGGGCATCTCGTCGTCAGCGGGAGGTGTTGCAGCTCTAGCCCGTGAAGGTGGTCGGCCTTTTCGCGCTCGTGGCTGTTCCTCCTCGTACTCCTCCTGCTCCTCATCTTCTTCTTCTTCGTCATACTGCTCCTCTTGCGCGACATGCTGTGTCACCTTCTGCGCCTTGGGCGGGCGACCCGGTCGTCCCTTTGTGGCTTTCGTTTTCGGCTCGAAGTCCTCTGTCGCCGCGCGCTTCTTTCCCCGCGTGCCATCTTCTGACGCGATCGCATTATGCGCTTTGTCCAAGAGTGGTTTTCGCGTGCCCGCGCCCGTCGCAACGCTTCCTGATCGTGCTGTCCCCGCCGCTGCCTTCCCACCGCGTCCAGTTCCTGCTGGCCGGCCCCTCTTCGCAGGTGGCATGCTTGACGACGCGCCTCGTCGCTGCGCAGCTCCAGCCCCAACAACGTCGCCACCGTCGTCGTCCGAGTCGACCAGGCCCATCAATGCGCCCGCCTGAACGCGCGGCATCTGTTGTGTAGATTATTGGATATTCTTCTCGCGAACACTTGGTGGAGACTCGTGTGCGATTGTCGATGCGTTTGGCGATGCAGTGAGATAGTCGGAGCTATGCTACGTTCTCGGGTATTTAGCGATATGCTGTAGTCGAAGGTGCGTTGTGGGTAGCTCGATTCGAGGGTTTGCGACAAGAAGGTTCTTGTTGGAGTAGCTCTAGGATCAAGGCTGCGCTTAGGTAGTCTGGGTGAGCCTGGAAAGTAAACAAAACACGATCCTCCACTGGGACCTGGCTGCAGAGTGAGCAGGGTCCACACCACTTGCACGCTCCAATACAGTACAGTACAGCCCTGGGGGCAGCACCTACAAGTAAAGTACCATGCAACCTCGCTCAAAGGTGGACTGCCCCGTTGATAAAGTCTACTAGAGATTGACGCTCATGTCTTGATTCTTATTCTGAGACTGAAGCTGGCGCTCGCAGACGATGGCATGTGGATAAGCTCCGTTGATCCTCGAGGCGAGACTCTGGATTGTTGCAGTCTTCAGTCTTCGCCAATCCGCCCAGGTCTACTTAGCAAGCGGGCCAGCCGCCCCTGCATTCAACCAGCGAAAGGCTGCCAATGGCACGAGCCCACGCGTGCTGAGCTCTGGTGCGACCACAAGCCTAGTGGCGTCTTTTTGTCCTGCCTGTCCGTCCTCGGCACGTCTGGCCGCTGAGGGTCCGTATCTGCACGTCTATCGTCCCGCCCCGATCATTCACTTGTGATCCAACATCCTCATCTTTCGGCAGAACCCACCTCTATCGTTTTCTGCGCCTCTCTCCCTCTATTCGAGGAGCGTTGCACTACAGATGAATAGCAGCTGGTCTCTACGAGCGCTCATCATGGCCGACCGGAAGCGCCCGAGCGCTCAGAACATATGGGACTTTGTCATGCTAGGATGCACCGTATGTATCCTTGTTGCTAGACTTCTGCAATCTTGTCTCGACATACACTGACCAATGATTGCGCTCACGCAGATCGGTGCATTCTTCTACCTGGGCAAGACCTTCCTCTCGAATCTGCAGGGCACCCTCGCCGACCCAGACAAGGAGAAACATGAACAGGCCCGCTTAAAGGCAAAGGCCAACCTGCAAAGGATACAGAAGCAAAGAGAGTACGAATCAGGCGAGCGGCAGGATGGCGACGAGAGCGACCAGCGCGGCCCACGGGTCGAGGACCTTGTGCTGAACGAGTATGAAAACTTGGTTGCGCTTGAGGTGGTCGCGCCAGAGGATATCGCGGTTGGGTTCAACGGTAACACATGACAAAGCGCAAACTTGACAGTACAAGCCACTGACATCTCGTTTGATGTAGATATTGGCGGACTCGAAGACATCATCGAAGAAATCAAGGAGTCGATCATCTACCCCCTCACCATGCCTCACCTCTACTCGCACGCCGCCCCGCTCCTCGCCGCCCCCTCTGGCGTTCTCCTCTACGGTCCTCCCGGCTGTGGCAAGACGATGCTGGCCAAGGCCGTCGCCCACGAAAGCGGTGCCTCTTTCATCAACCTGCATATCTCGACGCTGACAGAGAAGTGGTACGGCGACTCCAATAAGTTGGTGCGGGCAGTCTTCTCCCTCGCCCGCAAGCTCCAGCCCGCAATCATCTTCATTGACGAAATCGACGCTGTACTCGGTACGAGAAGGAGCGGCGAGCATGAGGCCAGCGGCATGGTTAAGGCCGAGTATGTCTTGACACTAAGACATCCCCTTATCTAACGTGCGTGATAACCACTAACATCGATCATAGATTTATGACACTTTGGGATGGCCTGACCTCGTCAAACCAGCAAGGTCTACCAGCCAGGATATGCGTCCTCGGCGCCACAAACCGGATCAACGACATCGACGAGGCCATTCTGCGGCGCATGCCCAAAAAGTTCCCCGTCTCCTTACCTGACAAAGCCCAGCGCCTGCGCATCCTGCAGCTCATCCTTAAGGACACCAAGACGGACCCGCAAAACTTCAACATCGACTACATCGCTAGAGTTACTGCCGGCATGTCGGGAAGCGACATCAAGGAGGCCTGTCGCGACGCCGCGATGGCGCCCGTGCGCGAGTTCATCAGGGAGCACCGCGCGAGCGGCAGCTCCATGTCGAGCATCGATCCGAAGAAGGTGCGCGGGATGAAGACGGAGGATTTCTTTGGGCGTAAAGGCGGCGGTCAGATCTTGGTTGAAAACCACTCAAAGGCGACTGCCAAGGCGAAAACGGCTGTCACGCTGTCAAGCACGGACGAGTATGAGGATGTGGAGGAGGGGCAGGAGGAGACTACCGACACTGCGACATCTGCTAGAGGCGTCACGGATTTCCAGCTGGACTAGAGAACCGGATCTGCGCGTGAGATGCTCACATCGATATTAACGATGGCAATGAACATAATGGTTGGTTCATGATATATAGCAAAGCTTTCTGGCTGTGGTCCTGTTGGTATAAAAGCGGCCCTCGGGCCGGATTGTGAAGCGCGTATATATGGGGACGAGCATCTGCTTGAATTTGTGAACATCAACGATCACTTACGGCTCAGCGCAATGATACCAGCGTTTCAGACATCAACTTGTACTATCTTTTCCGCCAGTCGTGTATCCTTAGTGGTTCAATTCACCATAGTCTTCGCAGTGTGCAAATGCCTTAAGAGACCTATCTTCTTCTCATGAGAAGGTCCAGCCACTGAAATCGTCGACAAAACGCAGCGCCGAGGCGAGGTAGTGTTCGTGTACGTCACCCCATGTCTGAGCAGCCTCCTTCATCGCCCGGACAGCTACAAGAGCGAGGCTTAGTTAGACTCTGGCACTTAGTGTATGTTTGAGTGTATATGGTAGTTGTCTTACCCTTGACGAAATGCGCATCAGTCGCATAGGGCCCATTCAACGCCTTTTCCACCGCATAGTTCCACGATCGCTGTTTGACCCAATCTTCGGGTCGCACATAGTCCGGGTCGATCTTGGGACACAGCAGCGACGCGTACACGGCGATAACAAGCAGCCACCACTGTCGAACAAGGGCGACGTGGAACTGCGGCGGAATGAGCGGGAGCAGGACCCGCACGGCGTGGCTGGTGGTTAGAAGGTGTACGGTGAAAAAGTTGTAGCCGTGTGTACCCGGTGCGATCGTTGCGACAAGCAGATTGACAGCAGCCTCTTGGGAGAGTTGGAATTGCTGGGTTGGGTTGTTGTTTGAGGAGGATATATCCCATGCGTTCCAGTACTCGAGGACTAGGTCTTCATGTTTGTCGAAGAGCTGGTTGAGATTTTCGAGCCCGGGCTCTTTGAAGAGACCTTTGAGCCATGAGTCGGTGGACATCTTGTTAAGGAGATCCAAGGGCGTTGAAGAAGATTTGCCGTCGGCAGGCGGCCTGGTATAGGAAGGGTCGTCGAGATATTTGTGCATGAAGTTGTATTGGCATGCTGTAAGCCCCAATGCCTCCATGGCAACCTCCTTGTTGTCCACTTCGTAAGCGTATGCCAGATGAATGAGAGGATGGCCGACTACATCTTGGGTGTCAGTTACGGGCAGTAGATATGCATAAAAACAGTTTCTGGCATTGCGACAGCGCTTTCATTGGTGGAGGCCACCTACGTCCTGCAATAAGGCAATGCACTAGCGGTTCTTTGCCATCAAACATGAAGTTTTCGACGACCTTCTTCCAGTCATACTGGTGCCGTAGGGCGAGCATATCCTCGAAGAAGTCGACATAAGCTCTCTGGTACTCTCTACGGCCGA
This sequence comes from Microdochium paspali, assembly GCA_031142775.1. Classification (NCBI taxonomy): domain Eukaryota; kingdom Fungi; phylum Ascomycota; class Sordariomycetes; order Xylariales; family Microdochiaceae; genus Microdochium; species Microdochium paspali. The sequence goes on from JAVBIV010000007.1 coordinate 1,159,994, forward strand.
GGCAGTCGCGCCAGTCATCGAGCGACACCTCGCCTGGGCTTGGCTTCCACGCCTCAAGCTCTTTAGCCTCCTCATCGTAGATATGGTGTAGCTGCTCAGCACTGGCACCAAGGAGGTACGCCGAGCTAAGTATGTGCGGCATGTGATTGTCGTACTGCAGGCTGTGATAGAGCAGGCTGTGGTTCACGTGGTTGGCTCGGAGCAAGTGTTTGAGCGTCCGTGGCCGCTTGTCCGGGGCAGTTTCAACATTGTGAATCTCGACCGAGGGCAGGTCGATGTGGCCGTGGTCGGATGAGCTGGAAACGCCCCGGCGGAGGAAGGAGAAGTATGGTAGGATCGAATCCATGGCTGTTGAGTGTTAAGGCCTCACATTGTCGCCTTGAACGACGGGAAAGAGAAGTCCGGGGTCATCAAGCGATACCCTGATGACGACAGTGTTTGTTGGGGGATTCAGTGGGGTTTAGTGTGGAAGTGGCTCTGAGACAAGGGTACTACAGGCTCCACTTCAGCACTGCTCACTACAAGCGTGAAGCGCGTCTCAAGCATTTCATCGCGCTTCCTTCAACTTCGATTCCTTCAGCAGCATATGTTGCTGCCAGCCATGGAGCGCACATCAGTAACACGCACAAGCAGCGACCGGGCACGGCAGTATGACACTGAAGGCTGAGGCGGCATCCGTGCTGCTGTATGCAGAACTGCTCCCAAACATCAGACAGATATCACTCGGCTGCTTGCTGCCGAGTCCCAGCTCGCGACAATCAGAGGTTGACGTTTCGCCAGACGGTGAGCACGTCACCGTCCGCCACGATGGACGAGACACCTCTTTCCGGCTTCCAGGTCGCGTGCAAGGAGGTCTGAAGCCACCCATCCGCGAAGGCCAGACGAGCATCACTTTCAGACTTCCCGTTCGCCAACCAGATGGCGGCGCCAGGGGCTTTGCCCGCCCAACCACCGAATCACAAGCCGTGCCATGGCCAGCCACCGACATCGTCTCGAGCTCGTCGGTGACATGTCGGCACTGTAAATCAATCGTGGTGGCTCAAGGCGTTCTGTCGGCATGGAAAGACCTGCCTAGCGAGAACTGGGCTGAGATGATGGAGTTTTGGCACTGCCACAAGCCAGACGAGCACAAGCAGGGCGACAATGGCCACGGCCAAGACCACGATCACTTGGCTGCTACTCGAGGCTATGGCGCGTCCTCGAGGATTACTGCTCAACCTGGGCTTGGCTTCGTTGACTTGACCTCTTTTCTCATTGCCACGGGCGATGTGTCGCCTGATTCAGTAAGTCGCCCTCATGCTCTACACACATGCCTTCTGTGATTATCCTCCACCGCTCCCCAAGCAATACGGGTATATAGAAGGTGAGCAAGCCAGCCCGATTCGCAATGACGGCATTTTCAGTGGCATGCCCACCGATACTCCTACCCAAAATGAAGAAAACTACAGGCCCGGCAGTTCCCTCTGAGCCGTCGCGGTCACTTTATGCCTTACTTCCCCGCTATGACTTGTCGAACCCGGCGCTTTCGAGCCTGAGGAGCGACTCGTCTTCACACAGTTGGGGAATGTTGAGTGCATTCATCTCTGCGTCTTGGGGAGTTTCCGTGGATGTGGAAATCTTCGCAGTATTCCAGAGGTACATTTCGCCGCCCTCTCGTGTTTCATGTAGTTCATGTGTCTATGCTAGCACCATAGGCTGACACAATTTCATAGCTGGACTGGTCTGTCGCAGGTCCAAAGGTGCGTGGTGATGGAGTCCCAGAAGATCCCGTCCCAGCATTGAGCAATCAAGCTATAGCGACATGTCACTCGTGCAAAACTCAAGTTGGTCTAGTCACGCCTGAGATGAGCTCCATCTCGCTGTTCAAGTGGCAAGTCGATATCACAGCTACCACAACTGATGCCTCAAGGCAGACCGCTGCAAAGATGCCATCTTTAGCGCACTGTGTGAGCTCCATGCTACTTGCCGCCCTCTCACGCACGGGCTGTTCAAAATCTATTCTCATGCCTATCAAGGCGGCCCAATCAGCTTCGCCATCATTACCCAGCACCAGCTCTGGGGGCAAATTGTTGCATATATGGCTCTTCAATGGCAATATCACGTATTCTTCCTCCGTGGCAGCTGAGCGGGAAGAGAGCGAGAATGGACCACAAGCTGCAATCAAGGTTCTTTTCAAATTTGTCAGTGAAGAAGAGGCAGACAAGTTATTACATTCCATGACATCAGATACGCAGGACGTCAGTCTACCTCCTGACGCTATTGGTAGCATTGCCAAGCTTTTGCGGCAAAGTAATAGCTATTTGCCTCCTAGCGAGCAAACGTTCAAGGAGTGGACGGTCGGGCTTGTGTCGCGGTGGCAGGAATAGTGTCTTCAATAGTGATTTTGGAAAGCAATAAGACCCCGTAACCTTCCCTGTTAGTCCAATATATTTTCTCCCGCGCAGCGAGAAATCTGCCTGCAGCCATGAGCCGTTAGAGCGAGATGAGGTGGTTTATTGCAGCTGTCTCAACCTGAGCTAGCCGATATATTTACTCTAGCTGTTACACGAGCAATCAATCTCTGCTCATAATCACAGTGACCTTTACTTTGGAAATGAGACAAATGGGGATGCTAGATAGCGCGGACTGACGAAGCGTCACGCTGCTTAGTTCCGACGGGTACTTCAAATTAGTCATCGGAATGCTCAGCTTTCCTTCGACGACTTTTCGGTGTCTCTCTCTGCGTGTGATTATGCCTGCGTAGGGAATAAATCATGGCTGGGAAAGTATAGTTAGACAACCGCCACTCGGCTTGATAATTGCTTGATAATTGACCGGTTTAGGCTGCTACCATTGTGGTGAACCATTTAGATGCCCATGCAATTGCATAAGCATTCATGAACTTGCGAAGGGGTATCATCACTGTCGAGAGTGATGAGGAGGCATGGTCCGAGCTTTGAGGCAGAACAGCATAACCATGGGTCCTGATGAGCCCAGGAACTCAGGAGTTGGTTACATCATGCGCGATTTCATAAAACAAAACGGAGCGCTCCGTACGAAACACAATAGCATGACGGATGACCATAACATCATCGTGCCCAGGCCAGGTGGCCTTGAGACTTGTGCACAATGAGGCACCTACGAGCATGGGTTCAAACAAGGGTACCCCTGGGAAGATCCAGCAGGGAGCGAATCAGCGAGGGCCGGCCGCATGGAAACAGGCGAACACTGGAAGACTACTGTATGCAGGTCTGAGCATGTCTTGTCATGATGTGAAGTTGAACAAGCCCTGCAGCATGAATTGTATTGTTCATGAATGCCAGCAAAATGAATCTCGCAGTGATACAAGCCGTCGACCAGGGCAGACTAGGCAAATGACTGGGCTGTTTGAATCTTCAATTTGTCTCGCGAATGGACCTGAGCTGTGATAATAGTAGTATGCGCCAGGCTGATGTCCAGCCACATAAGGTGAGTGATTGTTTTGTCGGAATGTGGTGGTAGTTGCAGACGTGGTGTAGGGGCTCTCGGCCTGCTGGCCCTCAATTGTGCCCGTGCTCAGCAAACAGGTGGATGCGTTGGTGCAGGCCAAAGCCCTTGGACATGGTATTGGTCTCTTTATATGACTTCACGGCGAGCCAGGTGGCACAAAAATGCAGATGTCCTCGCACGCTGCAGCGTGTTATGGGTGCCGGGCGAGCAGGTGGGGGATGCCAACGCCATGCAATCAATGCCTGCCTGCCACTCGGCGAAAGATAGCCGCTGGGCAGGGCGAGCAGATGGGCTGGCGAACCGTAGCCATGACGATGCGACTGCTGATCCGCCGCCGTGTGGACCTGGGCGAGACGGGGTCGGCGGCCCACGTGGGTGATGCTCCGGTGGTGTCTTCGTGCAGCGGCGGGACGAGGTCAAAGTCCGGCGGTCAGGGCTGGCTGGATTGTGCCGGGCGGGGCTGTCGTTCGTCATGACCGGAAGTCAAGGTGCTGGGCTCGGCATGGAGGAGGACACGGAGCAGATATGCTGCCGTCGTGTATGTGAGTGTGTGTGTGGGTGTGTCGGGACGCGGCCGGGCAGGATATCATCCGTGGATGCATAGATGCATGGAACATGAGGACAAACAAGCATGGCTCAGGGAGGGTGAGACGAGATGTCTCGAGTCCTTGGAGTCCTGAGGCCGCAGTGCTGTAGTGTGTTGGCTGCTGGAAGGTGTAACCGTGGATGCTGTTTCCATTCCACGACTACCGTGAACGATTCGGCTGGCAACTTCCAAGGTTGACAATCTTGCAATGATCTCCACTAGACTGGCCTCGCCAGGACTTGAACAAGTCCGATGTCCTGCCGCCTGAGCGCCAGAGATTTTTTTTTTGCTCTCTCAAACCTGCATGCATGCATGCATCCTGCGGTTTGATTCACGCCTCCCTGGCCCGGCCTGGCCTGGCCTGGCCTACAGTGCTACCGCCATCATCCCCGACGCTTCAGCACGCGAAACTGTTTGCTGAACCACGCCGCCCGAGACTCCGTTAAGTAAGTTAGCGTACTACCTACCTGCCTATTGGCGCATCCAGCTCGGCTGGCTTGCTGAGCAGCCAAATCATCGGCCGTCTCGAACAGCATGGCTGCAATCCCTCGGGACTAGTTGCAAGATAAGCCGGCCAGCGGCGTCGCTAGCGTTGACGTCAAAAACGCCAATCCGGCTTTGCGGTTACAGGCAGCCTAAAGTCATCAGCGCAGAGTAACTCTAGGTGCTGGGTGGACGAGTCTTGGACTTGGGGCCAAGGTTGCCGGCCACCAATACACATACACATGATCCGCCCAGCTGATCACCAGCCGACACAACTCACAGCGAGCACCGTCCTACCTTCGTCTGTGCATTTCGTATCCTTGCCGACTGCACACTCCCTGGCCGCCTGTGGTACCGCGCAGCAGCGAGCGGCCTGACTGGCATGTCCAGCCAGAGCAAATGCCAGCCAAGCGGACCACCCTGTGGTCGCCAGGCGTGGTGACAAGCACCATGGCATTGGCCGCAGGTTTCATACATTACGGCATGGCGCGGCCTCCGACGGATGCTGACTTGGCAAACGGGTGCAACCCCAGCAGTCCTGATTGCCCACAAATGGCCGAGGGCAGACAGTCAAGTCGACACAATGGCCGCAAACAAGCAGACACGAGCTCATGATGGTTGAGACGTTCAGCGGTGGTGGTGGACTGCGGGTTTCAGTAGCATCAACCTCCCGCCGATCAACCACAGCGCTACGCAACCCACCTGTCTCGAACCAATCTCGACGGGATCGGACTTCCAGAGCTTTGGCATAGGGCTTCGAGCGGTTGATCGTACGGCGACGATTTGGAGCCGGGCCAGGACAATATTCATGTTGGCCACGGCTTGCAGCAGCCGTGAGGGACAACTGGAGGTGTGGAGAGGAGTGCTTCAAGGCCATTTAATAGCGGACAAGTCGGGACTGTGGTGGCATTTCCGATTTCAAATGAGATGAGGGACTATCTTGGTTTCGTAAACAGCTCCGCCGACGGCTCTTGTTATATGCGCCTCACCAACCTCGGAAAGCCCCTGGCCAGATGTGCTTCGCCAGCATGCGCCTGATCACATTTTAGATTTTCCAGCACCTCTCGTGCCACACCCCCCCTTGCCACCATCAGCAGCGACCATCAGCAACCTGAACGCAAGCAGCCTGCCTGTCCTGTGTTGGAGCGAGCCACCAGCAGCTCTGATTCAAGTAATATCCTACGGAATGCCTAGAGCCTACTGTTTCGGGCCTGCGGCATGCGCACGTTTGCCCATACACGGCTGACGTTGGATTCGCGCGGACGAAGCGAACACAACACAGCTGTGGCTTCTTTTGCCGCCTTGTGCCTCCTGGTGACAGGATGGTGGTGATCAGTGATGACGGTGCCATGTCACTGCATCGCCCGTCACGCACTCAGACAGTCTCATCCATCAGTCGCTTGCCCGCCCGCCCAAGCAGGGTTTGTCCAAGCCGCCATGATCCCTGGAAGCGTCGTTTCTGTGCCCGGCGAGGTGCTGACTGCGGCGAGCACGGCTCCCGTGCCAAAAAGCCCACCATTGAAGGCCTGCATCGGCCAGTGGGGTCGTGCCTCGTGGTTCTCGGTCCTCACACCTTGTGGTCCTTTCTGCTCATGGAATGGACCGAGACGATGATGGTTTGGAGTTGCTCCGCACCAGACAACCTCTGCCAGTCCCCGCCCGCACCTGGACGCCAGCCATCGGCCATGGCTGACGGCAAGATATGCCTTTGTCTGGCTGTGCCCTTGTAGATGGCACGAGTCGACCGCCCCTGCCGTGCACTCCAGACCAGCCAACTCAAGCGAGTCTCTGGTAGGTAGCCCATCATCCTTGGAAGCCCATACCATACCATGCCATGCCATGCCACCATGCTGGGCGGCCACTCACACACACACATACACAGCACACTTGCGCACACCCTGCTCTTGCTGCGACGCCCATGCCGGCCCATGCCGGCCCATGCGATGCGAAGCCATGCCATCCCAGAGCCTGACCTGCCTCGCCTCTGCCTGCCTGGCTGCTTGCCTGCTTTGCCTGCGTGCCTGCGTGCCGATTTGCTTTGGCTTTGGCCTTGCCTTGGGCAGGTAGTCGCAACCTTGGAAGCGGGCACCCCTCCTCTGATCCGCAGGCGGGCAGCCAGCTAGCCAGGCGCCAGAGTCATGCTCATGCACTCGAGCCATGTCCGCTGATGCGATACGCCCAGCCCTTCTTGGACCACGGGCTGCTGCTCCGGTTCTGGCAGTCTGCTGGTATCACTTGCACCCGCCGCCCAAGCATGGAGCGGGCACTTGAGCAGCGGGCAGCAGCCAGGCTGCGTCTCGCCGACCACCTCTCCACCTTGGTCTACTACTGCAAGTGGTATCTGTCTCGTCTGGCTCGTGCTGTCTGGTCCGGCTGACTGTCCAGATCTCTGTCTCTCTTGCTCTCGGGCTTCCGCTCCATCGACCTCGCCTGCTCTCCTTCAGAGTTGCGTCGTGCTTTCCCCTCTCCCACCTCCTGCCGTGCCTTGTCGGATCCCTCCTGCTCCTCCTCGTCCCAGGCCTCAAACGACACCAGCAAACCTCAGAGGACCGGCGACATTGGTGCCTCACTCTGCCGCCGCACTCTCCTCCCACACACCCCCCCTCTCTCGTCCTGGAGCTGCTCGTGATTCACACAACAGGCCAGCTCCAGCTTCCTAGACTTCCACCCGCGCATCACCTAAGACTTACAGCATCTCTCATACTTCGTGACACACGCCAACCCAGCCGAGCTTCACCTGGCCGGTCCACCCGCCGCCTCTGCCACCATTGTCCGAGCATCCTCATTGCGGCAACAGCATCGGCGGCCTTCACCAGCGATAACGATACTCCCATCGGCAAACCCCGCCATTCAGGTTTCCCTCCACGTTGTATGCCTGGCCGCTCCTCGCCCTTAAACACTCCTGTGTTTGCCATCTGTGCCTCGACCGTAAAACAAGGACCTTCGCCGTTGACACCCCCGATGAGCCAGATTCCTCACAGACAGCAGACAGCCTCAGCTCCGGTTGCAGCTCCGGAGTGAAAGCCTCACGTGGTTGCCATCAACTCTTCTCTGCCTATCGGACTGTCCTGCGGCTGAGCGCCGAACTTCCACGACGTAAAGAACCACGGCAGATTATCAAGTCTTGAAGTTTGCCTACAAGTTGAACTTCTGTCTCTTATTGAGCAGGTTGGCCTCTGCGTACATTCTGCAACGACGGCCCCTTCATTCCTGTTCCGTGCTTCTCCTGAAAGCACCAGCGCCCTGCTAGGTCTCGTGCTGTCGCAGCCTACATCATCGCACGACCTCATGAACCACAGGCATAGAGAACCAGCGTCGCCATCTCGCCGGTCATATCGTTTCAGCAAGCCTTCCGCCGCTTCCAACCAAGTCAACGCTTGAGCACTTATACAAGCAAGGACGTTCTGCCATCGCAGTGAAATCACTATGAATCCTGCAAACATGAACCCCGCAGCCACAGAGTTCGTCATGCAACCTGGTCGAGCATCGTCGAGCCGTCCGCCTGCACCACCTCCACCGAACCAGGATGGCCGCCACTCCCGATGTCCAGCTCTCCGCGCTGCTGCTCACAGCCAAGAGAACCAGTCGGCTGCGACGAACTCGGGACCATTCTCGACAGCCTATGACCCCGTTCACCATGGCCAGCACGGAACTTGGTGGTCGGTTCCCTATCTACAGTCACAGTACAACCCTCACCAGCACGCCTCACAACCTCGACTTCCAGTATCTCTTAGCGAGCCACAATCTCTGCTCGCTGGACCAAACAGCCACCGGCCAGTATATCAACACACGCGTGGTAATGGAGGGCCAGTTGGGAGCACGGACGACCATATCCCAGCATCGATGTCCTTCTTTCCAGAAAGGCACTCGGGCATGTACCTGCCGTCGATCGGAGGCTTGGAATCTTCTACAAGAAGCCGCAATATTGGTTCGTTCATTGACACACCTAGTACGCTGCCGCACCTCAATCCCATCACGACGCCACCAATAAACTCGTCCTCGCAGCCGGCATCGCACACAGCAGGAACTCGACCGCGGAGGATAGCAGGGATATCTGAGGCAAGGTTGGGTGCGTTCCCCCTTCATGCGTCTGACATGTTTGACATATTGAGCTGACCAGTTTCCGAGTCATCAGATCCCGTGTCTCCCCCATCTCATCGCCATTCAGACGCGGATTCTTCTGGGAGCCCTCGCTCGGCAACTTCACCTCGAACTTGGTATCCCCCGACGTCGGCATACTCGGCTACCCGCACACGACATGCTCACACTCGCTCAAGCACCGATGCGTCAGAGCCGTCTAGTGAAGAAGAAGCAGATCTGGACCCATTCGAGTCTGATGTCAATACCATGCTTATGCTTGATGGCATGCCAGATCTGCACGCAACGACGGAAGAGCGTGTCCGCGCGCAGCAAATTCTTAGGGGCACGCTGTCCTCAAGGCGAGTTGCTTCCGGAAAGGCCATAGCGGCGTTGGAGCGTGTCAACATCCCTGATTTGCCGGAAAGCGAGAGGAGTAAGTTCACAACCCGCAATCATGCGAGGCCTGTACTAACACCTCCCAAGCATGTGTTATCTGTTATAACGACTATGGGGTTCAGACACCAGAGGGTATCAATGAAGAACCTCTAAGACTCCCCAAGTGCAAGCATATCTTTGGTGACCACTGTATCAAGAAGTGGTTTGACGAAAACGATACATGTCCGTACTGTAGAGATAAGGTTCACTCGCAGCCACAGTTCCACTACGGCAGCCGTAACAGCATGACACAATTCCTCCGGGCTCAACAACTGCGTGCACAAAACCGACTTCAAGATACGGCCGGCGGATCTCTGCAGGCCTTGCTTCGATATCGGCCAGGGTAAGCTGGATATCCCAGAAGTATTTTCGTCGCACTATTATGACTGACCGTTTTTCTCTCAAGGGCGCCCGCTGGCGATAGTTTTCTGAACCCATCGGACTCTTTTGTTCGGCGAGGTGATAATCACCGAGCTTTGGCCTGGAACGGTCGTTCACGATCACCCACAAATGACATGTATGAGTCTCGTCGGAGAACACGAGCCAGACACGGAAGCGTTCGCGGTTCACCTCCAATCGGCCGGCCAGCATCGTATAGTGCAGGCCTGGTTAACATTGCACCTCTGACTACGGTTAGTCCCAGTGCCACCTGCCCATCGAATGCAACAAACGATGAACTGACTTTTCTCTACCAACAAAGCAGAACCACACAGTAAGCCGAGCACCATATCAAGCACCAGCCCACCGCCACCAGGGAAGCCTCCCGGCCTTGGGCGGTCACACTCACACCGGAGCTGGTGTTGAAAATCCACCATACCTCTTGGAGCACCTATTGCGTCCAATCACGACCAGCACGGCCGATTATCCAGGCCAATTCTCCGCCATGGGCATGACCCCATCTCTTCGCGACGGCCCTATGCCTCGCAACGGGCCATCAAATGTCTCGGGCGAATCTGTAACGCCGTTGTCACCGACCATTTCAGGTCCAGAGATTGGCATGGGTGGACAAAACTAGTGGTTAGGGCGGCGACGGCGGCAGGGGTGGCGGCGGAATTGATGGACCATTCACGACACTTTCTACAGCATCACATGGCGTTTACGTGGCGTTCTGGTAACCATTCGCGTTCTTAATTTCGACGCAAACATCTTCGGAAAAGGCGGTGTTCAGCTTTCAATGTTCTTGAGTCTGGGTATCGTTCCATCCCATTTTATCAGCTTTATCCTGTTTACAGCATCTATCATCCAGCAAGTCTTTGCGCATGCAACGCCATGGGAATCCTTCTTGCAACAGGATTTGCGGGACTCGCAGTATGCTTCCATAGCGAGTTGTCAATTTTGAATCTATCATGAGATACCAGTGGAAATCCTGACGTCGATACGCCAATTTTGTGAAGGCAGAATCGACGCATTTGGTAATGTCAGATTCAGGTACATGCTTGCATATGTAGCCAATATCTTGCTGATTCTGTATATGTGAGGATTTATGATGTAAACCCAGATGTCCCAGAGTTTTGAGGTCTGAACATGCCGTACTGCGTATCAAACATCTTGATATACCTCACGGAAGAGGGCGGAAAGGAAATTGGACTGTTTAAAAAGCACGTAGACTCACATTGGGCAAGCGAGCACATTCAGAAAGGGACCACGGAAATGTCTTGAAGTACTGCACCAACCAAAGTTGTGGTTTTTGGAGGCACTCAAACAAATATACAACACACAATCTACCTTATCTCTAAATGGTCTTTTTTCCCCTTGCAACAATCAGAGTTTCGCTTTGTCCTTATGCCCGTCCAGCTCAGCCTTGACCAGCTCCCACGCGTACTCGGACAAAGGACCCATGGACTCGGCGTGCTTAGCCGCGGCCTCGCTACTAGCCTGTCGCGCGGCGACTCTGGCCGCAATGCCCTGACAGATGGCGCTCAAGCGGAAGGTGCTAAACGCCAGAGCCCAGTTCATCTCGGGTCTGGGGTCCCAGCCGGCGACGTCGGCGTACCACTTCATGATAAGGTCCGGGGTGGGCAGGCCTGGGGTCGCTCCCGGCAAGAAGGCAGGAGAGGACGAGTACATTGCCCCCGGCGCCATCTTGGCATTCTCAAAGGGACCGAGGATGTTGGCGATGTCGCTCAAGGGGTGGCCTACTGTGGACATCTCCCAGTCTAGAATCCCGATTACGCGGGGCTCCGTCTTGTGGAAGACGACGTTGTCGATCTTGTAGTCCCCGTGGATGAGCGTACCGCGGTCCCTTGGCTGGCGGGATGTTTCGGCAAAGAACTTGAGGAGGGAGTCAAAATGGGGCAGGTCGCCCACTGGCTTGCCCGTGTCTGCGTCTTTGGTGGCCGCCTGGGCGGAGCAGATTGTGCGCCATGTCGCGAGCTGGCGGTTGTAGAAACCCGAGGGTTTACCGTAGTTCTCGAGGCCGATGGCCTTGAAGTCTACGCGGTGGAACTTTGCGAGGGTCTGGATGGCGGCTTTCCACAGCGCAGTGCGCTCCCGGGCGGACACGCCCGGCATGGCCGGGTCCTCGATTATGCGCCCGTCCAGGAAGGACATTATGTAGAACGGGGTGCCGATTATGCTGGCATCCTCGCACAGGCAGTAGGCCTTGGGAACGGGGACATCGGTCTTGGTGGAGAGGGCGTGGATTATGCGGTATTCGCGCTCGACTTTGTGGGCGGCCTTGGAGATGAGCTTTCCCGGGGGCTTCTTGCGGAGGACGTAGCGTTGACCCGTGGCGGAGGTTAGTTGGTATGTTGGGTTGGACTGGCCGAAGCCGAACTGTGAAAGGAACGGAGAGAACAGTGGTTAGTTACGGTGATGACAGAGAGCTTGGTGAATTGTAGGAAGCAGAAGGGGGAAGAATATATGCTTACCTGCTTAATGTCCAGCGGTGTCTTAATCTCGGGCACATTCTGCTCAATGTAGCGCTCAAGCGCCTTGACGTCGATAGGGTGTCTGACTCTGCCGGCCATGCTGACTGTCGGTCGCTGCCGTAGCTCAGGCTCTTCTTCCGTTGAGTGGTCGCACGGGGAGACGGAAGGATGGCGAGGTTGCGAGTTCTGCGGATGGTTCGACTGAGCTAGGCGTCGTCCAGGAAATCGGCAGCGAGGTCGTGCTCGTGATGCACACGGGCAGGACGAGGACGAGGAGGGAGAGGCTTGGTGAGGGCAGCAAAGACTCTTCTCGCGATGCCGACGGCGGCGACGTACAGAGCGCACGAGATGGGGCGGAGGAGCAGCGGGAAGGCCGAGTCAAAGGGGATGTGGTGGCTGCCGAGGCGGTTGCTGGTGGCGAGGCTGGAAGTTATACTGCACAAGATGAAGAGGCCCGTCGCTTCGAGCATTGGGATCCTCCACGAGAGCAGGCAACCTGGTCTACTAGGTCTGGGTCTTGTCGGGGTCTGCTGTGGTCTGGTCGCTGTTCCTTCCCCGGGGTAAGCACCAGATGTGGAGAAAGCGCCCGCGTTCCGTGCATCTTGAGCAGCTTCCCAAGGGCTCTTGAGGTGATGTGCCGAGGCCAAACATGGCCGAAGCACCGGCAATGCATAGCCGCTTATCGATAGGCGTGAGGGGGGAGGCAGGGGCAGGGGGCTGGCAGGCTGTGTTTGCGGGGTGGGTGGGTGGGTGGAGGACGAGGAGTCCTCCGGTTTGTCGGGTGGTTTGTGGAATTGGGGAAATCCTGTAGCATATCAAGACATGGGGGGCTGGACAGATCATTTGGCAAACATGAGAGTATCCTCTGGAGAAGATGCAGGAGCGAGGGCGACGGATGCTGATGTCATGTTCAAAACATTTCAGAGTATATACATACAGTGTCAGACGTGCTCATTGGTACTGGCTTCCTGCCTACGACACCTGTACAAACGCCCGCTTCTTCACATTGTTGCTCTCGCCCTCCTCCTCCTCCCACTTCTCGTCCACGTAATCCTTGACGCTCTGGTCACGGATCTGCATGCCCACAACCTTGAGGGCCGCCATGTTGTACCCCATCTCGTCCTTCTGCCGCTTCAACGACCGCCGCAGGTTCGTCCGGATTCCGTCCAGCATCCCCCGCATTGTCCGGCTCGACACAATCTGCCGGTGGTGCGTCTTGAGCATAAAGAATAGGATCCGGCACGTCAGCGGGATGTTCATCGACCGCATCGCGAAAAGGTTGATAAAGGTGAACAAGATCGGTACCGTCGCGAAAGGTAGTACCAGCAGCGCATCGTGAAGCGCCGACGCCTTGACTTTCTGAAGCACCGACATGACGTATTCCTCGGCGCTGATGTTGCCCAGCGCCATAAACACGACGCTCCGCTGCGGCGGCGCAATGTTGGGATTCTTGGCCCTGTCTTCTTCCCACTGCTGCACAATATGCAGATCCGCCATGCCTAGCTCGAGAGCTTCTGATATCCGCTCACCAGCCATCAGCGTCTCAATGGTCTGCTTGCTCGCAGCTCCAACCTCGCCCTTCTCGTCCTCAGCATCCGGATCTTGCTCGAGCGATGTTGTCAGCGTGCTCTCGTACAGCTCTTCAATCTCCTTCTCCCGCTCCTCCTCGAGGAAGATCTGCTCATCGGTCTCCTGCCATACTCTGATGCTCTTGTCGTGACTAGCAGAGACAATGAAGTTGCCACTCTTGCTAATCGCCAAGGCCCAGATCTCTCCGTGATGACCATCTAATCTCTGAATCTGTTCAAACTTGTCCCCATCCCAGTACTTGATGGTCTTGTCCTTGCTGGCGCTGAAGAAATGATGGCCGCTGCCATCAGAATTTTGCGGCACAAATGCAACCTGCAAAATGCTGTCTTGGTGTGCAAAAAGCGCCTTGTGGCAATCACCAAAGTCTAGACCCCAGATCCGGATGTTCTTGTCCGCAGAGCAGGTAACGATGAGCTTGCTGTCGTACGAAATGTCCATGCTGAGCACTGGTAACTTGTGGCCGTACAGATTGAGGTAAAGCTTGAGTGAGTCCACGAAGAAGACCTTGACGGTGTTGTCGAGCAGCGAGACTGCCAAGTACTTGGTATCAGGCGAATACTTCAGACTGAGGATGTCATCAGAAACTTTGAGCGTCCTCGATTGTACGAGTTTCAGCTTCGGTGTCGTCCTCGTCGTGCCCAGCACTTCTTCTTGCACAATCTGAAAGTTCCAGAACTTCGCTGACTTATCGGCACTGCCCGAAACCATGGACCTGCCATCGGGGTGGACTTGCAGGGACCAGATGGCATTCTCGTGGGCAGAAACACTGTCAAGAAGGACTGCGGAGGCGACATCAAACAGCTCGAGCTCCCCACCCTTCGTGCCAACTACCACGACCTTGTCTCCGGGCAAGAAGGCACAGCACAGCGCATAGCCACACTCAAAAGTTCGAATGCAGTTTTGAGTGCGTACATTCCAGATCTTCAGGCTGCCATTCGAGGCAGACGCCAACATGCGGTCATCCGAGCTAAGCGCCAGAGACCTGATATCGGCTCGGTGCCCTGGAAGATCGACCGCGAGAGCCCTCGAATAGTCGGGCATATCTTCCTGCTTGGCCCTCGAATTTCTCTCTTTCAGTGGCATACTGTACAGCTCGAGCTGGTTATTGGTGGTGCCTACGAGGAGCTGGATCGTCTTGCTGCCAGAGTTGTCGGCCCAGTCGACGGACCTTGCCTTGCCGCCAGTCCTGATGATGAGATGTTGTGCAAACGCGTCCGTGATGTCGGCAGTGCTGACGTCCTCCTCTTCTTCATCCTCTTGATCCTCAGCGTCATCCGCCGCTTTCTTGTCCTTCTTTTGGGCATTCTTCTCCCTTCTCCGCTTCCTCTTGCGCGCCAACGTCTTCTTAATCTCAGCTTCGGTTCGGATACGCCATACTTCGACCGCCTTCTCTGTGCCATGAACTGCGAAATAGTCGCGCCGCGGGTGGAATACAATCTCTGTGGCCTTGTCCTTGCCTTGCCGTACCAGCGTGCCCCGATCTCGCAGATATTGTGTGCCCGAGGAGACGTCAACTTTGCGGTTCGAAGCCGCCAGTCCTTGTGTGTTGAGAGCCCAGACCTTGAGCTCGCCAGAATTTCCTGCCGTCACGCAGCCGCTGAGGTCTGGAGAAACGCCTAGCGCCCAGCACTCGCCATTACTCTGGGCGATGTGTGTTTCGATACAGTGTTGAGAGCTGAGATCCCACAGCTTGATAAGGGAGTCCTTGGATGTCGTCAAAAGGTATCCCTCTGCGTCAGTGCCGTCTAGAACCATTGCCTGGCCAGCATCTTCATCAGACAACTCCTCTTGTGGCTCGATGAAGCTCAGCCCAGTAATCTGATCTTTATGTCCCCGCAGCTTGAATTGGCCAACTTCAGCGACCAGGTCCCATATGATGATGTCGGTGTCCCTCGAACCACTGGCTAGACGCACGCCGGATCGGTCGAATGCGAGGTGTGTGATGGCCGAGCGGTGGCCGTTGAAATTGACAATTGTTGTCGCAATCTTGCTGTCCCAAAGTCGAATGCTGCCGTCTTCGTGTCCGACGGCGAAGACGTCCGGGTCGGTCTTGCTCTGCGTGATCGCAGTCACCTGTGAAGAGCAGTTGTCATCTCTCCATCGGCTCAGCAGCTCGCCCTTCTTGATGTCCCAGCATAAAACCTCCTCATTGGCAGCGACTACAGCCTGCCCAGCACTGGTGCTGCTTGTCTTGTCCTTGGCGGTCCAGACAATGTTGGCGGTACTCGAGGTAACCAGTCCGAAGCACTGCGAGCGCTCGTACTTGCTGCGATTGAGAAAGGAAGCGGTTAGTTGTTAGGTTGGGCAGTGCAAAGTGTTGCTCAGTGAAGCAGGGACTTACAGATATGATTTGACCATCCTCAAAGACGGGCTTTGTTGAGCACCAAGAACTGCTGCACAGGTCTACAAGGAGATCTGAAAGTCGAAGAGTAAGGGCTTGCCTGACTGGGCCAGGTACTTTTTCGCGGCGACCCGCGACTTGCATCCAGAAAAGTTTCGAATCGATAGGGACTGTGCATCGCACACATGGCTGCTTTAGCCTTACTGGTGCAGTTCTGGTGTTGTGGTGAAGCTCCATACAGTGCTTGCTCTTTTGTCCACACCCACATTGCTTTGGACCAACTGCAAACCCCACCAGAGCTCAGTGCGCCGATTCCGTTGGCCAGGCTGCAGTGGGCTGTATTGCTGGAGCCTCCCGCAAGCAACGTCACCCAGTGCAGCACCAGACCCCAGACTACCTACGGCTACAGTACGGCATCTCAACTGCTTGAGTGGTTGGCTGACCGACCTCACGACTTCGAGCAACCACCACTTCCAGCTTGCGGCACTGGTCAATTGCGCCGCCCACAACCACGATGCTCCTCCTCGACTATCAGAATGTTTTGATCGAGCAGATCCTCAAAAACGCTTTCTCCGGGTACGCCTACAGCGTGCCCCCGCATACAGCCTCCTGCGAGCGAGCTCGTCTCCCCACCACCACATCATCCAGCTAACCTGAGCATGACGAGCTGAATAGGGCGGCCCCAGCACATATCGACCAAACCGTATCCGACTTTGACGGCGTCACGTTCCATATCTCGACACCCGAGACCAAGACTAAGATCCTCATCTCCATCCAGATCAGGTGCTACAAGGAGCTTGTACAATATGGCGCTCAAGATGTCCTGCAGCGCGAGTACGGTCAATATGTCGTCCCACCAGAGGACGGCTTTGACTTCTCGATCTTGGTCGACCTAGAGAACCTACCGGCCGGGAAGGGTACGTCCACCAATTGCGCTGAGCAGATAGCGGGCAGCTACGTCCGAAAGGAGACGTAAGAGGGGCTGACCTTGTGAACACATTCATCACCACAGAGGACCGCGACGAGCTCATTGGCAAGATCTCGCTCATGAAACGCAACACGATGGCCGCGCCCTTTGAGGCCGCGTACAAGCAGCACTACGCTTTCCGGGACGAGGCTTCAAAATACACGAGCGAGGATGCGCCCCAGGGCGTTCTCGAGGGCGGCGAGGTTATGGCCATCCACTACCGCGACGAGGAAGCCATCTTTCTCAAGGCATCCCACGACCGCGTGACCGTCATCTTCAGCACTGTGTTCCGCGAGGAGACGGATCGCGTGTTCGGCAAGGTGTTCATCCAGGAGTTCGTCGATGCACGCCGGCGGGCGATCCAGAATGCACCTCAAGTGCTCTTCCGCAATGACCCCCCCCTCGAACTGCAGAACGTGCCGGGCGTCAAGGCTACAGCTGGCGGAGAGATTGGTTACGTCACATTCGGTGGGTGCCTTTACTTGGTGGTAATTGTGACCAGGTCAGAGTGGTGTTTGCTAATGTGGCCCCGTCTAGTGCTGTTCCCCCGTCATCTCACTCCCCAGCGGATGCCCGATGTCATCTCGCACATCCAGACGTTCCGCGACTATTTCCACTACCACATCAAGGCTTCCAAGGTAAGCACACATCCATACACATACCGTGCAGGTGCTTTGAGGTCTTCATTACTGACTTAGTCGCATAGGCGTATATTCACTCGAGAATGCGGAGGAGAACTGCAGACTTTCTCCAGGTGCTCCGTCGCGCACGGCCAGAGAACGAGGAGAAGGAGAGGAAGACAGCGAGCGGTCGTACTTTCAAGCAGACTGCGTGATTCGAGCAATTTGTACGCCTTGTTGGCACTTCCCCGACATGGTTCAAAACCGTGCAGCATGCAATCTGTCTTGTTAACCGCCTCAAAACCGATAGTATTTGCACCTGTTTGCCACTAATTGACTGTCTATGATTCCAACTGCCCCAGAAAAATAAATATCACGCGTTGCGAATAATCGCATCAAATTATGTATGGATCCCGGGATGAGATCCTGTTTCGTGCGGGTAGGGAATCAATCTTGCAAACGGTCTTAAGAACAGAACGCGGTCCTCGGGTTATTCGTGAAGCAGATCTAGCACGCCACGTACATGAACAACTCAGTCCTACTTTCCTCGTCCCACACAGCCAGTCCCTTTTCTGACCTGCAAAGCTGTTTTAGGTCACCGAGCCACAGTATGATTTTGAGTAACTCGCCTGGTCGTGGGGTAGCAGAATGCAGATGAAGACCTGGTATTCAGCCTATCAGCCCTTCATCGTTGGTTGGCCTTGGGAACGAACCGAGCTACGGGAAACCAATCCCTTTCGATTTCTGGAGAAGAGCTTTTTCACGATCGTGATGTCCTAAACATCCAGGTTAACTCGGCAACGAATCTGAACATGTCTTCCCGTGCACTGTGTAAATGGACAGGTACCACGTGACGATCTTCGCAAACTGGCAGAGTAAGTACAAAACGCAGATAATTCGCGTAGAGTTGTCCGGTAGACGGCCCATTTGCAGGTGCAAAAAGAGACCATTCATGCAAATTTGGGGAGAGATCCATCAAAACACTAAGACTAAAAGTCTTGGTAAATCTGTGGCTGTGGCGAACTTGCGGTCAGATTGGACGACTGTCACACAACCCCGGAGAACCCAGAAGGACCAGATTTGCCTACAAAGACAGGATCGCAACTATTTTGAACCCTGTAAAGCTCGCTTCAATGAATTCTGGCGTCGTTGTGTACCCTAGAAGATGCTTTGTTGCTAGTGG
The DNA here is from genome assembly GCA_031142775.1 of Microdochium paspali. Lineage (NCBI taxonomy): Eukaryota > Fungi > Ascomycota > Sordariomycetes > Xylariales > Microdochiaceae > Microdochium > Microdochium paspali. Next base: position 1,178,617 of record JAVBIV010000007.1, read on the forward strand.
AACTGAATGTACTTCCATGACAAAGGGTCGTGGTGTATTGTTAGCCAAATCTCGCCGTGCAACAATTAGGATTGCGATCTTGGATCTTTATGGGACTCAAAATGTCTTGATCATCACGAAAGCTCCATGATTACGTCGTCGAGCAGCGTTCGCATCGAAGATTTCTGATTGTGGTCATGTTGTATCGCCACCAGGGAGAAATGAGTTTCGTCTTATCCATGGTCTTATCTAGACTATTTATGTATCACTTGCAAAGCTCTTTTTCGAGAACGCTGGGTCCAATGAGTCCGTCAGATGGAACTCAAGTCAATACATGGCATTTGTGGCACTTGATAGTCTGCCGTCTCGAAGTCATAGACTAGAATTTACACTAATGGACCCTGCGTGGTTCAGAATGGCGTTCTAGAAATCTTGACCGAATCCATGAGATGTCAGATGTAAATGCTGTTCACAGCTGGGAGGCGGATGTTACCACCATCAGCTACTTACGTTTTCAATGTTTTACCTATCTGAAATTCTGTTCATGCAGGTGATGATTTAAAACCCGCAACATGCGTTTAGATAGTTGAAGAGTTAATTGAATCATATGTGAGGTAAATTTGCACTAATTCTTGGTTGGTTCATTCGTAAAGGCGACAATGCAAACACAATACACGCATTCCCTACCCAGTGATATATATATAAGAAAGAAAAAAAGAGAGAAAGAAAAGCTCGGCCTTGTTGATCCAACGAAATCAATCGTTCCGCTAAGCCAATCATCACAGCCTTGCTACAAATGCCAAGTTAGAAACAAATTAGTACCTGTAGGAGCTTTCAATCCCAGAGCATGCTTGGCCTGTGGCTAGCCGGCGGAACCAATTAACATGTTGAGCACCACTGAATATCTTGGCACAACAGCTGGTCATTAATCGTTGGCTGCTTAATGTTAAGACTGCTTTATCATGCTGTACCAGGAATACCGCTTAAGAAAGTCGACTCCTAAATACAAAAGCTCATCATGCGAAGCTCCAAAAAAAAAAAAAACTCCCAGCTATTTGGTCATCTTGAAAGTTTCCGGAATCCGAGTTGCTGTTTGCATGTTTATTTCTGTAGAGAGCTTTATAATACCTCATAGTATCTAATTCTTGGACATGCTTTCGGACTTGGCAGTCCACGGATGGGGATACAAATGTACGCTCGACATAGCCACCAGGTTCCAATTCACTCTATCCACAGAGCACCATGATTGATTTCGTCAGTCGTGAATGAGCGTAAATGTATCTTCCCGCCTATTCAAGCCTGGAAATTCTCGCTGAGCCTAACTCAACATCTTTACTGCTTCATCGGAGATGGCTGTTGTGACAGTCCAGTATCATCCGCCATCAACGCTCTGATACAATCCACTATGGCAACGTATCTCGTGACGTCCCAAAGCATGAATCTCACCGCCACAAAAGCTCCCTCGCTTCTTCTAGAATCTCCCCCAGTCTGACTGGTCCTATTTTGGTCATACATAGCCACCGAGCATGAAGACCTTAGCCAGGTTTGAAATCCTGCCACCGATAGAGTTTCTGCATGGTCTGACCCGGTTCTTCCTCAACCTTTCCACTTTGAAAGCGACGACCGGTCAAACAGTGTTTGCTTGTATTCGACAGCACGGCGCTCCCCAACGACAACAGGTTCCAGATAGCAGTGCTAGCATTGATCTTTCACGAACCCCAATCGTCTCGTGGTCGAAGTACATGGTATCATTGGTTATACACCATTTGTCTCTCCACTGTCCACAACGGCCTCGGGCTCACATGACATGATTGACGACGTATGCGTTGCAGATCACGGTCGCTAGCCAGACACAAAACAGGCAGGTCAATAGCAATAACCTTCCCGCGTGGTTTCACCCAGCCTTGTCTATAGGGTCCCCAGGGCTAACCAAATGCCTGCGGTAACAGCCCAATATTTCGTACGCGGCGTATCGTGCGAACGACTTCTTTACACGTGAGAAATGAGCGAAACTCTTACCTGTGCGCTTCTGATCCCCTGGGCCACTGGTCATCCAGGCTGCTGAAGCTCTGAGCCTCCCGGCCTCTAAACCCTTGAATCTTTGAACCACAAACGATATTTCTGCATCTACATTTCTGACCGCCCCCTTTGGCACAACCGTAAACCGGCCTATCAGGCACCCTGTATATCGAAGTACCAGGCATTTCTTTAACTGATCCCCGAGACCCCCATACGCGTCACTCAACTTGAACTTGTAGCCGCTATGGCAGGCTGGAGCACTGAGCACTATCCTGATCTAGTATACGAGCGGGCCCCCATGCTACAGGCACCTATGTTTCAGAGTAGGCTCGGGACCGATGCCCTTCTCCTCGAGGCTGGGCTGGGGTATAGTCACCAAAAGTGACAAGCAATATAGCTACAAGAAGCTGCATGACACGCGGCTGCAGAATCGTCCGCAGCAGGCATCGCAGCAATCCCTGTCCCCGTGGAGGCGTGATGTGCACCCATCATCCACTCTCTCTCTCTCTCCCTCTCTGCCGCCAGAAGCACAGTCATGCAGAATCTGCTCGCTTAGGCATTATGTAATGCTCTCCGGCCCGGCTGTCATTCCCCAACTCGTCTCTCCCCAGGCCGGGGTGGCGCCATTTGGTCGGCGATCTCCGAGCTCCGGGCATGGACACCCCGACCTCGCTTGTGACCTCCCCCAGGGGTGTTTGCAGCAACGCGCGCGGAAAGGCGGACGGGCGGGTACCCAATTGATCGCCGCCTTCAGAACCCGTCAGGAACGACCCACGATAATCAACTTACGGAGGTAAATAAACGTTGAGCTTTGAGAAATCAAATGGTCCACGCTCCAAAGCTAGCCAGGAGCCGCCAGCCAACGAGACGAACTGGCGATCTTCACCCGCAGATCTGCTTGAGTTTTTTTTTTATGAAAAAGAGAGAGAGAGAGAGAGAGAGAGAGAGAGAGAGAACTCAGAGGAAGACAAGCCATCGGTCACGCGAAGCGTGTCCAGCTATCACCCCCCCCCTCTTCCCCTAAATGGTCGCGCTACCAACGTGCCCGGGTAGCTGAGATCGCACGCTTTGCTGGTGCGCTGTGCCGTACGCCGTCGAAAAACTAGTTATAGTAGAAGATCCCCGGCGATGCGGCTCACGCCACTTTTGAGTTTTCTCTTTCTTCTTTTTAATTTTTGCTCGGCAACCGGGATGGAGCGCACAGCACTATGTTTCAGATCTTTCCCTTTCTTTTTCTTCTTCAGGGCTTCATGTCTACGCGCATGAAGATGGATCAATATGGAAATTAATGATTAAGCTTTCTCTTTCTCTCTTTCCCCGCCTCTATAATTCTCCGAAATTCCGTTGACATGTATTGCTGAATATTTGCGCAGCGACGACGATGACGACAGTTGATATCGAAACGGGTTTCTTTTTTCTCTTAGGGGGGGGGGTCCGCGCGCAATCCTTTTCTGAATCAAGGATAGAGACCCCGGAATCGGTACCTATCTGGGGGGGAGGTTCGACAGGGCTCTTTTTTCTCTCTCGCTCTCAGCCACACACACACACACACACACAACTTGAACAAAGCCTAGACGCATGAGCTCATATCTCGAAGCTACCCCGTCGGTTTAGACGAAGACTTAGATTGCCTTCCCGAACGAGGCAAGCTGCGATGAGGGCTCTCTTCTGGCGTGATGCTCGTTTCGGGCAAAGTGCCTTCTCCTCCTCCTCGACGGTATGTTACGTTACGGCCTATTGGATATTGTTGTTACATGTATACGTCTGTCTGTCTGTCTGTCTGTCTGTCTGTCTGTCTGTCTGTCTGTCTGTCTGTCTGTCTGTCTGTCTGTCTGTCTGTCTGTCTGTCTGTCTGTCTGTCTGTCTACCTGCCTGCCGCCGTCACATCGCGTCCCGCTCGCCAAACGTCGCAGCCACGAGGCAGCAGTATCGGGATTACTGATCGGCTATGACCTGGTTCTCCCGCTTTGACACGCTTCACCACTGCGGAAAACCATTGTCAGGGTAGATAGTGTGGACAGGTTTTTTTTCAATTTTTTTTTTAATACTTTTCCCACCACGGTGCATAAATCAGTTTGACTATTGGACCAAGCACCAGCAGCATTGCAATTCAGTGCCCGGATGCTGGATTGCATTCATTTTGGGGGGTGGGAGGGAGCTGAAGGAGAGGGACGCTTCGGGCGTACTCCTCACTGTCCAAAGCTAGCTACCAACCTGATATCATGAGCAATCCTTTCCTGTAAAGATATACTAGCTGAGCAATCATCTGTCTTGAGAGAAAATAATCTTTAGTCGCTAACGGGGAGATCACTCCGGTCAACTTGTAGAAACCAGACATGTGACTCTCGGCTCCCTTGCAACGAGAGATTTACACGCACCCCGCGCCGCCCCGGTATCTGTCGGCGGTGTGTCTCATCACCTGCATCTCAGGACGAAAAGCTGAGAGAGTGGTCATCATCATCATCATCTTCTTCTTCTTCTTCTTCTTCTTCCTCCTTATCCACCATCTGTGCTGTCCCGAGCAGTTCAAGTCTTGCATGTGATGGCATGGTAAGCTACCAAATTTGCCTCCGGGCAGGTCCCCGAAGACCTCGGCGCATGAAACCCGGGGACGTGACGCGCGTATATCGCAGGCTTGTGGCAAGTGTGGACATGACGGGCCACATACTTAATGCCAGGACGGGCATCGCGGTGTGACACGAGTGGATATCCTGGGTTTTTGCCCGTCTCTGTCCACTTCGCAGGTGGATACGGATAAACAAACTCGGGAAGGGGGGGAGGGGGGAGGGCAACAGATCAGTGAGGGCCGGGGCGGGGACCTGAATGTCTTCCCGGCCAGGCTGATGTGACGGCTTGCCGCGATAAACTGACAGCAAAAGGGGAACATAATCTGCAAGGCATGATGACGAGAGTGGCCGGTAGAATTAAAGGTTCAAGTAGCAAGATATGACTTGAGGGAATCACGCTACAGCTTGTTCTCAGTAAAAGTTGACGTATACTCGCTAAGGCGCCCCCCCCCTCCATACTATATACCGAAAACCCTGCGCTGCCAGGTTTATAGGGTTTTGTTACGTAACGGAAGCTACGCACAGAGATACGGAGGAAATTCCGATCGAGTGTTAGAGGGTGGCACGATTACGCAATAACATCTGCAAGCTCCTGCACAGCGCAGCACATACCAGTTCAGAGCTGCTTCGAGCGAGTCAGCGTCTCCAAGAAAGTGCAAGGCAAGTAATCATATCACATAATCTAGGCTGGCAAGGGAGAGTCAGACAGGAGGGCAGTAATACAGGGCACCAACGAAAGCGGGAGGCCCACAAGGTACAGCTGACCGGGTCACCGTGTACATAGTAGGAAAGCCACCCTAGACCTCTTCATCGGCCAAATGCCGAACTAGAAGAAAGAAAGGGTCAACAGAGTAAGAGGATGTACAGAAAGTTTGTGTGATCACTACCTTCCCCTCTCCTTTCTTACCCCTTATGAGTGGATTCTCCACAGGGCCCCTCGCACATACGACATGATAGCGAGGTAGTTGACCTTGCAGGACTACCTAGTCGGTTACGTGGCCAGCCTGCCAGGTCCCGTCAAGGTGGGAGGGAATCTTCTCTCTTGTCATCTCGTGTAAGCCAAGGACAACACTGCTGATTCACCGTAGCATTAGTGACAGAAAAGAGATCTGCCAACTTCGCCGGCAGACACATGGGAGGAAAAAAGGCGACAAGTACGAAGTGCTGCCATAGCATATTGGCAGTAGACCCCGGCCTGTGCGGGCACGTACTTATGCGGCACGGATGGTCTGCTCATGACACATTCCTGTTTGCGCTTAGTTTTCGTCGATTTACAGGGCAATTAGTAGAGGGTCGAAGACCAGGAGACCAGGAGGGTGTATGGTTTAGTCGGCCCGGCCAGTCTACCAAACCATCGCAGATCTTCGAGTTTGCAGGCCTCTTCTCTCTTCTTTGGCCTGCGAGCACCGAGATGCAGTATCGAGGCGACTCCAAAGGTGCAGGGCAAAGATCCGATGCCTGCAGACTGTGATTCGCAACGCCATTCTTTGACGCCCCAATGCCCAGGGTGACAGACCGGGACGAGCATCACAAACGACAGGGTGTGTTGAGCTAGGGGATTTCGTTGCTTACATCATATATTCCGCAGATGCTCGTCTGTTTCCCTGCCGCGCAGGGGCTGGAAACAAACTTCCGAAGGGTCTCCAGTGTCGGTGAGGATGCCCCTCTGCTGATCTCTGGACAGAGTGTGTTCTCCACACTCTGAGGAGCCTGCTCTAGCCTCCGTCCGTGGCGTTTTCTGTAAACAGAGTTGACTGCGCCGTTGGTTGGCGCCCCTAGTACGGTCAGGCTGGTGGAGCTGTAGCGGCCGCCAGGCGATGAATGCAAGATCTTAGAGCCTCGCTAAGCAATGCCACGAGCTTCGATCAGCCCATTTTCTCAGCCACGGGCCACTTCGAAGTAGCCACGAGGCTGGATATATGGCGTAGTTCGGTAAAGCTCCCTAGCGGTAGCGAAGCACGCCTGCGGCGCAGGCAGCACGTGTTAGGCCCTGTCTCTGAGGCCTCTTTACATCGTGCCCCCATTGAGGCCGCAATAAGGCTGGCGACAGGACTGATCCTCGTCTTGTTCTGACAGTGAAGCCGTGACTACCTATTGGTGACAAAAACCTCCAGTCGTCAAGCTGAATACTATGCGTAAATGTTGTTGGGCAATGCGCATGAGTTGTGCACATCGAGAGCGAGCAAGCATGCCATTGGTTAACGATATGCACTGCCAGCGCCACGATCACCACGCATATTAGCTGATTGCTGAGTATCGCCGCTGGCAGACTGACGAACGGAGTTCTAGAATAATCACATACCATGGGAAGAGTCTGTGCCTGTAGCACCCCTGCTAGCAGCACTTTGTCCACTGACTACTCCGTCTGGCAGGAGAGAAGGCCTGGACTGGAAACCAGCCTTCCCGCTTGCGTGCGGCAGACCCGGCCTGGAACTGATCCATGTTCAGAATCGCCGCAAATGGCAAAAGGTAATCTCGTATAGAGCAGGCTTCGCATGACACAGCCTCACAGGTACGCATCCGTGCATGTGCAACTGCCAGCGCACTTTGCCCAAGTTGGCTCGAGTTTCCCGGTGCGGCGAGCACTAATACTATGCAGCACGGGACACGAGACGAAGAACCGGCTCTTCTGTAGTCAAGACAATTTCTAGACACCGGGTCGCGCCCCCTCTTTGGATAGTCTGTAGAAGGCTCGAGTCAGCGTCATAAGATGTTGGCCGCCTCGGTTGCTGTCTACGTCTCTGGGGTTGAATCTGAGTTGGCGATGGCGAACAAGGTCGAGAATGTCCAATGGTGGTCGATTCTTACGCGGTCCGTCACGGTAAAGATAGCAATAACGTACAAGGATAGCAGATGCCGTTGACAACAGGCGGCAGATTGAGCAGGGTTGGCGAACACCGGGGGTGTAGTTTTTGGAGAGGGGGGGGGGGGACAGGAGGAGACGGTTGACTCAATTTGGGTAGGAGTTGAAGAAGATGAAGGGGGGTAAAGACGGGAGCGTTCCGTAGACAGGTCGCCGCACTTAGTCATCTACACCAAGTCTGCTGGTTCCGCAAAGTGCAGGAACGACCCTCCCATGTTAGGGCAGGCAAGTGTGTGACGCGGTAACCGGCCAACCACACACAGAACGGCCAATGGGCAGGCACGATGCAGACTCAGATTGAAGGGCTGCAGCCTTGCCTCTTTCACATCCCTCTGGCCCGACTACTACTATGTATGTATACTACGTAAGCACACAGCATTCGAGAGCTTGGCATGCAGATCGTCGCGACCCGGCCTCCCGCTTAGGTCCCGGGAGTCTGGAAGCCCCAGGCTAGCTCTACTGTGCAGGGTATTCTTGCGCTCTCGGCCATCCATCCAAGCCTTTGTGCTGCAGGGCTGCTATTAATAGGATGCCCCTGCCCGCCATGTTTCATCAACGACCGCTAGTCCAGCTCAGGAAGCAAAAGAGGCTCGAGTGTGGGTCGGCGCAGCTGGGATGCCCTGACCTGGCCTGCACCTGGTCGCACAAGACAGGCTCCCCGGAGTTTGGGGAACCATCTGCATCATGCTTATACAGCCGGCCCTACTCAAGTCTCAAGTAAAGTATGAAATGCCCTACGTCAACAGTTTAGCGCAGCTTTCCCTTCTGGGAAATCCTGCCAATCAGCAATCCGCCCGCATGCCTCTGTGCAACTCTCGCAATGTACCAAGGTAGCCTTTCCGTTGTGATTGTACCACTCGCGTTTTGCAACTGGTGCCAGCAACGTGCTCACAAGCAAAAGGAGGAAAGCGCTGCATCTATCACGGCTTTACTCCCCGCACAGGCGCATTCTCATCTGACACTCCAGTTCTGGCAATGTGCAGGCTCTATCCATCACATGCGGCTCTCCAACGGCAGCACGAATAATTCTGTGTCCCTAAAGCCAATTTCCAACAAACCCTGACCATACCAACATCCCCTCATACATATTGTCCTTGTCAAGTCAGACTCCAAGTCAAGCCGATTAATCTACTTCAAACATTACAACACAACGCCGTGTTCGCACACCGCCAGAACAAACAGAATAGTCAGCGACCCACCCCTGGTCCAATCTTGTCCCTCTGCCTCTGCGTCTACCGGTGTGCCTCCTGGGCTACCTATGCTAAGTAGTCCGCATCTCACTATAACCGTGCTAGCGCAGTGGCACATGAATAGCGTGGTGGCACGCGCGCCATAATTCCGGTAAGCCTCCATCATGGTGTGATCTCGTCCGCCAAGAGGCGGGGGATTAAGCCAGCTAAGTTAGCCAGGGAAGCCGCAGCATCGAAGCGACATCAACTTGTGTCGTGGACTTGTGACAGGAAATGTGCCTAGTCTAGTTCTTCCACGTGTGGAACATATTTCTCCCTGGCGCCATCGAGAGAACAACTACAATTCCGACCTGTCTGGGTAGCCATGCGCTTGTAGCGTAAGGGAGCTTGCAGCGAGATTACACCACCTAGGTATCATGACCAACAAGCTTTGGGCCCATGCCCTAGGTATGGAGTACCAGCCACTGACAGCGGACGCGATGGGTCAGGGATGTCCTAAGCGAGCCTCCGCACCGGGTCTCCTTTTCCCACGAACGACCCGCTACAATACCCAAAAGCGCTATCTGGGTTTCTTTTCTGACCATCGTCAGCCTTCTCGAAAACTGGGGATGAGGCTTACTTGGCCACGCGCAAAAGAAGCTACCTCAAGCAGGCACTAGACAGGCAGTCGAATTCGCTTAGATACTCAGCCACTCCTTCACAGCCAGATCTTCGGAGCCAGCTCCGAGGAAGAAAAGGTTAAACCTTGACAATAACGGCCGAAGCTAAAAGACTGCGCCGCTCACCGATCAAGGCGGTCACGGCGCCCCCGTCAGGACATAGCAGGGACGCCTTGTAGCGTTCTGTCCTTGACTAGCTCAGTCATTGTGACAGTCGCTTAATGGCTCGAGTGACAACCAGAAGAGCACGGTCCGTGTGGTAACAGATCATACCATAACCCACTGCAAACATGGTGGCTTGGAGCACTCTAGTTCGACTTGCTCTCATGCAAGCATGTCGGGTGCTACTAGAACCTGATTCGTAGCAGATCTGACTAGGGCACAAGGTAGCCCTAGTCGGAGCATATCCTTCTTTGGTGACCTCAAGGGTGCTTGTGGGTGCTGCAATTGTGGTTAGAGATCTGGGATGCAACGAGATTGTTGTTAGTGCTACCAAGGCGCGACGATGCACTCATCACCTGCTCTACCATCCGTATGCGCTGGTTAGACTGGAAGATCCTACTTGATTCGGCCAGATGTTTTGCCTTGCTCTGTGGTTTGCAAGCGAGTTGGATAACTTTCAAGCGAGCTCGTAGGGCGACCGGGATATGCAACCCTACCGCCTCGGACTGTGCAGACGAGAGCTCGCCAACCTTACTTATTTCGCTTGCCCGTGCTGATCTACAGTTGGTCGTTTGCAAGTGCAGTCTGCGGCCGCCCTGTTTGTTGTTGCAATCACTAAGTGAGCTGGGTATTACAGAGTGGTAAGTGTATCGAGTTTTAGCCTGGTGGTACGAACTCTAGGCTTTTGCCCACTGAGCATGCTTGCTGTACTCTCGAGCTGCCTGAATTGGTGAAATTTGTTCTCGAAGCCCTATAACCGCAGCACTTTGTGAGATAGCTCGGTAGGTCGAGGCGTCTTCTCAGGTTTCGCGCGTCACTGACATGGGTACCGCGCCACATGATCAGTAAAAATAGAAAACTGTCAACGCGCGAGGTGGGGTGTTAGAGGTGGACAAAACTGTCAAGACCACAGATATATTGCAATGATTTAGTGAGCCCTCAATCTGGCGACAAGTGTCGTGACAGCTAACCTGTCAGCCCAGGAAAGGTGGAGAAAGGTGGTGTCAGTTGCAGAGCCGCAGCGTGGAGTGAAGCCCGAAAACACCCCCAAAAGTGCTATTTCGTATCCGGGGACGACTGGAGCCCGACCAAAATGCACTTGATCCGTCGGCACGAAGGACTAGTGTCATCCAGTCCCATGCAAGTAAGCCGTTTGAGCCTGTCCAACAGCGCATAGAGCCGCGACCTGGTCCGTCTTGAAATTGATCTGGCCGACATTATGCCACAGGGCACAGATTGTGCTTTTAGGCAGCAGTTTGAACCATGGTTGTTACGCTGGCGTCTTCATCCTCAGATCTGCGCTGTAAGTCGAACCAACGGGAGGCTTGCCCCGGCCGCGGCCATCCCCACAGCCGATAATCTGCGGTGGATGTTGGTCTCTGTCAGGAGACAATCGCTGAAGTACAGGCTCACATCGAAGTACGCCTCGATTCAAGGGTTCTCAGCTGGCTTTTGGCACCAGTGTCTCTGCACATCTGGGTGACAAACATATTCGAGATTCGATATTGTCGCGGCGTTCTGCGGCTGAGATAGGCGGCTCTATAGGGCTGACACTTCGTAAGGATGCGTTCATGTTGGCTACCTAGAGTCTAGTCAGGTTGCATGGATAGTCAGGATCTAGCTTATGTCTCACGGGTCAAGGCACGCACCCCGGCTTTGGCCTCGGGACCGTCCTAGGATCCTTGGTTGCTAGCCACCCACGGTATGGACCGTTAGAGTAATCGAGCAGACAGCTCATTGTTTCGCTAATGTTGCCCCAAAGCGGAAAGCACCACAACTCGGAGTTGCGGGCTTGTGCTCCGGAACTGCGTCGACGTATAGCAGCTTCTTGATGTTTGGGTAACTGATCTACCACCTCGCCTCTCCTTGCTCTCGTACCAGCATAGCAAGCAGGGGTTCCAGGGTGCTGCAGAATGATAAAGCCGTGCTGTGACAGGACTTGCGTCGTCCATGCAACCTCAACGTCGGTCCCGGAGAGCATGCGCAGATTCCTGGGGGTATCAGAAGTAACGGACGGGCAGTGTGTTCCTTGTCTGGCGTGGTGGTGGTGGTGGTGGTGGTAGTGATGGTAGTGGTAGTGATCTGGCACATGCTGAGATTTGTGTGTGTAAGGTTGTCGTCAACGCCATCGTCACCGCTGGGAGTGTCAAGGTATTTGCGTGACTGGACAGTTCGATTATGCCGACACTGGCAACGCGCTCTGAATGTTGCAAACATCAGACTCTGCATTGTAGGATGCAGGGAGAAAGAAGTCTTGACCGTTGACACGGCTCAGCCCGCCGCCGCCTGCAGGTACCTGTGCTGCAAGTCTGGTGCTGGCCTGACCATTAGGTAGCCTTGTCAGCGCCTTGCTCCTGCCGAAGGTCAGCGGTCCTTTACGCCTTACGGTGCTACTAGGCAGCTGCAGACTGGCACAAACAAACGTCAACATCAAGCACACCTTGCAGTCTCGAGCACGGACACCTGGGAATGCCATCCACGCCCACATCTGCCTGCCCCACGCTCGGATCCGAATACACCTTGACATCGTCACTCACCGTCACCCCTCCCGGCCGACGTGTATACGGAGCAGTACGGAGTACAGTACGGTCCCAGATGTGCCATATCGCCTGCTCTCGCCAAACGCACAACACTACTTCGAAGCCATCTATCGCATTCAATTGATGGCGCCTGTCGCTCCACCATCATTTATTTTTTGCATCATTGTACCGTAACATGCCGTCTAGTTGATCTTCTAACGAGCATTGTGTCCTTTGGCCACCCACAAGATACACGAGAGGGACCTTTCCCTGCTCCTCTGCCAAAGCGCCTTGTGTCCGAGCAAGCACTCGTGGGGACGCTGGTGTGTGGAGCCCGAGACCGCTGTCTGGACTACTCAGAACTGACTCTCGACTCCGGACCATGGACCCTGGGCTCAAGTGTCCTGCCTCTGCTGGAGATTGCTCCATCGCCCGTCAACGACAGCCCGCGGTCCCGCCCACGATACATGCAGGGGGGCCACTGCCGTCACACCCTGCTTTTCCACTCCTACGCTCCATACTCCACATGTTGCCTGCACGCCTCACGCCTCGCAGGTCGACCCTGGTCCCCGAGCTACGCCAATACAGCAACCTGGCAGCGCCTTGCGAAGCTCGATGTGGCCGGGATTCTTGTCTAGAGCAAAGGGTGCTGTGCCTCATTGCCAGTATTTCGTCTACAGCGGCCAGGAGTGGGTGTGGGCTGCTGTCCTGATGCTATGTCCACTTCTCTCGACCTCGCCTAGCAGAATGCATGTGGCACAGACAGACCTGCGGTTGAAGGCAACTAGAGCTTCAGAGGTTCGATCGCCATTAAGATGACCGCATGCCCATCAATCCTCGTCAACTTCCAGAACCAGTCTCTGCTTACTTATCCAAGTCTGCTCGAAAAACCCTACCCGAATCACAAACCCTTCCGACCTTACCTTGGCACGATCACGTTTGAGCACAAACAAGCCAGGCTGTTGTTCTAGACAAGGTTCTTCTCGACATCCCGCTCGCCTCCTGCTTCGCCCCCATTGCCTCGACCCTGTGATTAGTCAGGGGCCTGTCTCTCCACGGTTCTTGCCTAGACATATCCGCTGGCTGAGCTAAATCGAGCTCTTGCCCCGTCGACAGCTCGCTAGACCTTCACGCAACGTATGTCAGTCCTTGTCAACATTGTCATTCCTTTTCTCTTCCTCAGAATCATCCTTTCGAATGGACCACGCACAAGTTGCGCCTGAAAGTCAAAGACTTCAACAAGAACATCAAGACTTACTATCCTACAGGTCGCAAGACAACGACATTGACGACAATATTATTCCAGTCTGGGAGGACCAGTTGAACAAGGACAACCAAACAGCAACTCCAAGGGCACATTCACCACACCAAGCCTTTGTAGAGCCGGCTGGACTAAAGCAAACTACACCTGCCGTACCGGCAGCCACGAATGCTACCCACTTGAGGAACTATCCAGCAAGTTCGCCATTACTCAATCCATCGCCATCTTATCGGCCTGTCTTTCCAAATCATCAACACAACACTCCGATCATGAGGTACGTACACTTTGTGCTGTGTTACTATACAATAATTCTGATCGTCCATAGCACCATGACGGCGATGCCCTATGACTCGAGAGCGGACTTTGAGTGCGCCAGGGGCTCATACACTTGGTCTGGTACGCCCATCGATGACCTGTCAAATTCAGCCTCGCGGGCCTATTTCTAATGCTGTCCGATAGGATTCGACCCGAACAACGACTTCCTGAGTAACAACTTCTACTCAATAGGCCCGAGCTCGGACGGGGGGCTTAGCACATCTTCTTTCGACTCTCGATCCATTACAGCCAGCCCGCCTCATCCAACACTAATTGCGGAACAACGACAACTCAAGCGGCAGAGAGATATGGCACGAAGGGAACCAAAGGCATCAATGCGCGCACAAAGAGCCATGAGCGACTATCGAACGTCGCAGTCACCGCAGATGTCGATGAGCGAGTACAACAACGGCGCAAACATGTCTGTTTACACTAATGTGCAGCCGCCACTACCACTACTATCCGAGCCGGTCACGACGCTGCCCGGCGTTTCAACCTACATGCCATCCTATAACACCCCGCCGTCACTTTCGAACCAGCAGTCAGCAATGTTCCCGACCTCGTATGAGTACATGGGTGTCAGCTACAACTCTGGCTACCCGTCAGCTTCGCCGCCGCCGCCACCATCTCACGCCCACAACCACAACACTACACTCTCCTCACATTACCAATCCGCACAGGAACACTCTGACATGATGTACTCTGCTCCGTCTCTTCTCCAGACTGGCGGGCCATTATCTGCAGTTGGAAGCGGGGGCGTAGTGGCCGATTCGAGCCACGTGAGGGTCGTCCAGACCCGGCCTAAGCCACAGTGCTGGGAGCACGGGTGCAACGGCAGACAGTTTTCAACATTCAGCAACCTACTCAGGCATCAGAGGGAGAAATCTGGGCAGGCCACCAAGTCATCATGTCCTAACTGCGGGGCGGAATTCACAAGAACAACTGTAAGCAAATACCACCCTGTCGCGCTTCCTACATCCACGACCTTCGGACGCATGCAACTCCCGTCAGACGGGAAGGGCCATACATCTATGCGACGCGACCCCACGAAGCAACTTCTTTACGATGTGGGGGTGGATATATTATGTGTGGATCATCAGCGCATGAGCTAGTCGCGCTGACATACATCCTTTCTTGATATGCAGGCTCGCAACGGACACCTCTTGCACGACAAATGCAAGCAGCGCAAGACTTCACCCTCTTCGACCTAGAACTTTTGACGAATAATTTTCAGCTATGTATATCGCGCAACCATTGAATATTGAAACGTAAAATTCCGGAGCGTTTTCCTGCACATACTTCTCAGTAGATCTACTCACTTTTTACACATACATACATCTACGGGTCGTCTAGGACTTCAGTTCTAGTTTGCAAATTTAGCTAGCGCAATTCTTGTCACGTTTATATCCGAGCAAAGACAGTGGCATCCTGTCTTCGGTATCATACCTTGCTCATTGCAGTCGCATCATGCTTCAGGTCGCCTTCGGAGGACAGAACGGCGGCACACACGGTCACATGCACTCACTCTTTTTCACGGGCGGCCTCGCTCGTCTTTGGGCCTAGTACTACTTCGCTCAGGAATCGTCTCGATAGAGCAGGAGGGTATTGTAAAGGTTTATGGCTTTTATGCGTTTGATCGCGATCGACATTCCCTCGACCGAGTAGACAGGCTTCGAAAATTATGCCCCCCACGTTTGCGGTACGGCGTCATCTCGAGGAGAATCAAGAGAAATATAATGCATTAATTAGAGATGAGCTTACACATCCTGCATGTACCCTTGCATTGATTCATGGACATGGCTTGAGACGTTGCGAAAGCGCATATGACGCCATGGTAGGCAGTCTTGCCGCCTCTCACCTATGTGACGGTGACAAATGATAACGAGTACGATAATACCTTGGTCTCAAAGCCTATGGCTACGTGATACTCCCGCAGAAGGACTCTGAGAAAAATATACCCGCCCGAGTTCGACATTGTGCGATTAGCATAACATAAGTTGCTGCAGAGTCTGCATTTACGCGAGCGTCCTGCGTGACTAGCTCAGTGGTCAACGGCAATGAGGTCAAGAAAACCGTGCAACACTTTCTTTGTCTCTTTAGCCTGGGCGGGCGTTTCTCGAGGTCTCCGCGTGGTCATCAAGCGCCATCTTCCAAGGCCTGCCTCTCCCGTTTTGCATACGGCACTTGTCTGTGCTGGTTGTTTCTACGCCCACAGTTATCGGCGTCGAGGGTTTCTTTCCCCCCGGGCGGGGTGGGGGGGGGGTAGTCGAGCTGCAGCCACACACACCCACCTCGTCGGGCTTCAGCTGCCCATCCCAGCTCCAAGTCCCATGCCGATGGCAGGGGTTCTGTCGGCCCCCCCATGCCTGGTCAGTCTCTGGGTATCCACCTTTGATGGCAACCTTCCCCCCCATTCACCCCTGCCCCCCTGGCCCCCTGCTGGTTAGCCGTCAGTGGTTTGATCTATGTTTGGAAATGCCCCATTGAATTTGTGCATTATGATGGTGATAGCGCGCGCGCCGCCGCCGTTGGCGGGTCTAAAACGGTACAGGGCTGACGGCATGTTGATTCAGAGTTTGGTGGTTTGAACTTGCGGGTTTTTTTTTCTTGTTTTCTTCTTCTGGTTCGCAGGCAGGTCCGTGACCACGGCCCGCCGCTGGCTTGGCCTGGCCTGGGATAACTTGTTGGTGGCAGGTGAGGCGGCATATGATTGAAATTCTCGAGTCGACCGTGAGCGGATCTGCGATGTTGCCAGCCGAAGCTGTCACCGCCCATGGCAGCGCTGGGACGTAAAGGCTACTAGAGAGTATGATGCGTTTGAACTGCCCCATTGCGCAGCCAAGGGCCGTCAGTCTTGCGATGGTCAGACGTCGGTTCAGCGGATAGATAGCCTCACAGCATAAAGACTAAGCATAGTTCGGCATTCACTAGGGGCTGTGCCCTGAGCTCGGTGACGGGGTAGGGTGCTCTAGTTCATCCCTATAGGCCCCAGTAGAGGAAGGATTCAGAGTTGTCTAGTGGCTCACGCGCGTATCGAAGTGTTCGAAACTCAGTGCTGACTGCAGAAGGCGTGCTGCGGACGGGGCATCTCCAGAAACGCAGGCGAGGCACAATCGCAGTCTTGGTTGCAGGTTATTGCAAATCCACCCTCAAGACAACGTTCCAGTCACTTGCTGCGGTAGAACCTTTATGCTGCATGGCATTGCTGCCACAATTTGTCCTTTGCCCCATAGCTAACAATCTCTTTGAGCATAAGCCATCAGTCATAGTGAAGTCCAGATTGCCCTTTTGGGACAAGTAGCTATCTATTTGTGGCGCTGAAGGTCAGCAGGCTGTTTTATTTTCAGCTTGGAAAACGGAACGGAAGCAGCCCTAGCCGTGTTCGACCCGATCAAGCTCCTGAGTGATCACAGGTGTGTATTGCCATACAGCAACAGGCTATATACACATCCCCCTAAGAGATCCCTGTTCTGCCTTTTGGGTTTCGGATGCAGCACACGCATCCGCGGGCACTGGCCTATCAATCCGCCCGAAGTAGAAGGTGGCTCTCAACTTGTTGGAAGCAAGAGTACCTCAGGCGCTCTCCAGAAATGGGGGTAGTGAATTCAAGCATGCCACCAGTCTGTCGATATAGCTTATGCGATTACTGTGTGGGCCACGGACGCAGTCTCACTGGCCGGCTCATCTTTACAGCAAGTGCGGTAAGTACAGAGCCTTGATCCCAGCCAACACAGCTACAATTATTCCACAACTACTTGCATGTCTGGTGGAAGCTCAGTACAGCGAGAGATCAACTATCTCTGCGTGCATTTCTTGCTCGGCGGAACTAGCTAATCTCGGAGTGACCACAAAGGGTATGTTATAGAAATGCCGAACTTTTGGCAACATGGTCCCATACCGGTATTCCCGTGAAGTGCGGTAATGAATTTAGAGAATCCGAGTCGGTCACTTGCGATGGAACCGGCAATGGTACTGGACTGGACTGACAAGCACACCGTCTATCAGTCTGGCCATTTAGGTCCCTGGTGGTGGACCAAATCGCATGCCGCTGACAAGGGCAAGCCCACTGCTGCGCTGACATATACACCGAGGTGGGGACGATCATTCTGTGACTGTTGGTAATCGGCTTATAGCCAGTCCAGGTGGCTAGATCAAGTGGTCATGCATGCCTACGCGCGTCCACATGGGGGCCAAATGGTATTGGAAATAATGAGCACGTTGCAACTGAATCTGAAATAACTGCCCGTCGAAACGACTCGGTGCCATGGCGATGTGTACGGCAACACGAAAAGCTACTGACAATTTGAGGGGGTATTAGTGCATTCGATTGGAGATGAGTGAACGGGACCCATTCGTAAGGCAAGAAACAACAAGGATTCTCACATATTGAGTGGGTCAAGAATACCGGGGGCAGTTCCGTAACAGCAAGTTCCACAACTTTTTGCAGGGTTCGAAGCGGGCTGTGCTGCGGCTACCACGATAGTGTAGGCAATCATGGTGTAAGCTATGAGACCTCGATCCGGCTTATTCTGTGATTGGGGACAAGCAGAAATGTGAAGGTGCAGGCAGCTACACGATTACAGCTTCTCTGAAGCAGCTGGCGTGGAGTGACTGCCCCCCAAGAGGTGGAGGACGGTGCAAAATCACTTTGTCTCAACCGAAAGCTGGCTGATGACGCCAGCTAAACTGCAGATCCGAGTGTGCTGTTGTGCTCATTATCAGACACGGGGACATGTAGGCCAAGATTGGAAGCAGGACCCCGAAGATGGCCCCACCTAAATGATGGTGTTCTGCAAGCCAAGTCTTTGTTGGTGGAGGTCAGGCCAACTGGGCGAGTTGCGAGCGAGCTGATCGTCCGTGGATAGATCGTTGTCATTGTCGGGAGTAGGCACTGCTTGGCTCGTGGCCAACTGCTTCTGGTCGATTGTCGATTGTCGTCCGCCAAAGACTCAGTATCGAGCATTCCCTGCACAGACGCGCGGCAGGAGCTTCGTTGGGCGTATAACGACCTATCAGGAACTGGCGGTTGCAAAAGTATACCTCGATGATCTATGTGAGGAAACACTCCCAGATATGGCACTGGGACCATCTCAGCCGACCGAGGCGGGGACGTATGTAGTTATGTACTTTTATCCTTGTCGTGCAGCGGACACCAAAGCGAAGGATTCGTCCAAGCCTGACGTGTAGGGTGCGGGTAGTGATTGGATCTGAAGGGTCGAATAAGCGGCCATGCCCAGGGTGTTCTGCAAGCAAGTCGGCGGCGTGCTGACATGTTGCTTGTCAGCCATGCTGTAATACACACGTACCCAGATGCACAGCGGGAGGGGCCGAGAGTCGTTCTCCATCCACGCGCGTCTAATGGTCGTCCCATTCCCGCATTGGGAAATAAGAACCGCGGGGGCTAGCCTTCAGTATTGTTGAGAACGGGAAACCGGAGCGTGCCTCTTCCAGCGTTGGTGGCTGGCAAGTATCCATGGATCGATCCAGTGTCGCCTTGGTGGGGGTGGTGGAAGGGCTCCGTCGCCTGAATCTACCGCCCGACCTCGAGGTGCACGAACGGACCGAGGCAGCAGTATGATCTTGGAAACGGCATTGTGCTCTGCTATAATTCTCTCACCGTGGTGTTGTTGATGGATGCATGGATGGTCGTCTTACTACTGCTGCTGCTGCTGCTGCTGATGATGATGATGATGATGATGATGATGATGATGATGATGATGATGATGATGATGATGATGATGATGATGATGATGATGATGATGATGATGATGATGATGATGTTGATGACCTAAGCGGGATGCACCGCACCTGCCCTACCCAGGTGGCCGCAGGCTGGGTCCACCGTGCCTGGGCAGCTGGCGGCCTGCCATAGCTACCCGTGGATAGCTCTACAGGCGCGACACCCACCACGCGCAGCTAGGTGAGGCAACACTTGCAGTGCTTGAGGTTGGAAGAGCATGGCAGACCAGCCTCAACAACACTCTTCAGCAAGGTAGGCGGGGCTTCGCCATGGTCTCTCGTCACAATGATCAGCACAGCAACGCCCGTACAGGCTCGGCCAAGGTGGGACAGCCGGCAGCGCCGTGCGATCCAGGCCATCTTCCCGGCCGACGCCATCTCCCAGCCCACGCCTCATGCCACACCTGCTGAGCCGACACTCACCCACGGAGAGCCCTTTGGTGTGCCGCCTCCCAAAAGTCCCATGCGGCGTCGCCAGGAGCACATCCCTGCCAGCGACGGCCAGACTCCGGCTCGCACTCGCCTCCGTCAGCAGAAGAAGTCAGAGCTCCAGCCAGAGTCACCAGAAAATCATCATGCCCAGCATCAAGCTCGCTTCGACAGGTCCTGGCACAGAGTCACCACCGCCATTGCGCTTCCTCCATCAGTTACGGCGGAAGACTCCTTCGGTGCCATCCCCTCAGCCTCCGAGGCTTTCGATGATGATGGCGGCTTCGATGACGCGCTGCAGGATGTCCTCGACCCGGCAACACGTTTGCCACTTGCAACCTCCACCGAGAACATCCTGGACTGGCACGCCCAGCAAGTTCGTCAACACTACGTGAACCATGTATTGCCTCTCCTGGACGTCTGCAACGGCTACACGGACCAGACACAGGTTCTCCTCGGCAGCATCAGAACCCTTGAAGCCGCTCAGCGGCAATATCTCTACGGCTCGACCCTGATCGCACGAGGGCTGCAACAAAATGTCGCCGACACAGTGATGCGCAAGTTCAACAGCGACTTGCATGCCATTGTTGGCAATTCAATGTCAAGCTCACTCCTAGATGCTCTGAGAAGTGTCCTCGACCAGTTGATGAGGGTGGTTCTAGGTCTACCAGCCACTTCACCCCATGATCAAATGGTTTCGCAAAGCTCACGCGGCCCTGATCAGGATCGCTGCCGAAAGGAGATTCATCAGCTTGTTGATTCTCTGTGTCAGGTCGGCTTGGCTGGAGAATGCTTTCAGTCCGTTTTTGCGGAGCTGCTCAACGATATGATGGTTGTCTACGTCCATGAATCTTTCGCCGGGAAGTGGTACAATGAAGCTGACGTAGACATGGCAGCAGAGCCGTTGGTTCGGGACATACTTCAGCCAACGAGCATGTCAAAACTTGCAGACTGGATTGAGAACCAATACGCGAGACTTGCAGTCGAGATCACGAGTAAATTAGGCTCTATTCATGTGTCTTGGACGGAAGTTGAGAAGTGGAAAGATATTGCTGTGGGGAGGCTGGCTTCACTGCGCATACGAGAGTTGTTCGACATGATTCTCGACTGGCCAAAGAGCAGTGGCGGCATTGAAGATTTGCGGTTCTCTGTCACAACCCCTGAAAAAAGGTTACAGCTCACCCGGTCATTTTCTGATGCCCTTCAGCAACGGCTGCTACACCCTGGGCGGTCAACGCTTGAGATCCTGCGCACCTATATTGCCATGATCAGGGCTTTCCACAAGCTTGATCACTCGCGAGTACTCCTCGACCGAGTGGCCTACCCGCTTCAACTGTATCTGTGCACACGAGAAGATACAGTACGAATAATCGTAACTGGACTTCTCTCGAACCCGACAGACCTCAATGAGAACACAAGACAAAGAAAACTCGTAGAGCTCGTGGGGCTACTACACGACCCCAGTCAGTATCAATCAGAGCGTCAGGATGAAGAGTGGGACGACTTGACGTGGGTTCCTCCCCCAGTCGACGCTGGCCTCAACTACAAACGCCGTAGGTCAGAAGATGTCATTGGGACACTCATAGGGGCAGTCGGGTCCCCCGAGGTCTTCATCAAGGAGTTTCAGACCATCATCGGCCAACGCCTGCTTTCAGATCAAGCAGGTTTCGAGCAAGAAATCGAAGTGCTTGAACTATTAAAGAAACGTTTTGGCGAGTCTTCCTTGCAGGCCTGCGATGTCATGATCAAAGACATACAAGATTCGACTCGCCTTGATGGAGTGATAGAGAAAGCTGCACGAAGCCAGTCTGCACAACTCGCGCATGACTGGTCTATACGCGCGCGGATCCTGTCCAGGCTTTTCTGGCCAGACATGGGTGAAGAGCGGTTTACACTGCCTTCAGGGGTTTTGAGCATGCAGAAGACGTATGAAGAGATATTTTCACACCTCAAGCCTTCTCGAAAAGTCAAGTGGCTCAACCACCTAGGACAGGCTACAGTCGAGTTGGAGCTGGAGGACCGCACGATCAACAAAGTCGTCCACACATATGAGGCTGCAGTGATCCACGCCTTCAGCGAGGACGGCCCGGGCAGCTGGACCTTTGACGATCTTTGGATGAAGCTGGAAATGGACGAAGACTTACTGACTTCGGC
Organism: Microdochium paspali; assembly: GCA_031142775.1. Taxonomy (NCBI): domain Eukaryota; kingdom Fungi; phylum Ascomycota; class Sordariomycetes; order Xylariales; family Microdochiaceae; genus Microdochium; species Microdochium paspali. The sequence goes on from JAVBIV010000007.1 coordinate 1,200,473, forward strand.
TCTCGAGTTCTGGCAGCGTCAGCAAGTTCTCAGAAAGTCTGGCGATCACTACACCGTGATCGAGCGCCTCACTGATAGCCAGGAAATACAACAGCACGGGGCCGGTTCAGCGTCTGCGCAGGACACTGCTACATCCACAACACCGCGGAAGCCAGCCAGGGCCACCGGCATGAGTGAGAAGGAGAAGCAGCAGCGGCAAGTCTATTGGCAGTTCATCGTAGGCATGCTGACCAACTCGATGGCCGTGATGCCGCTTGCTCAGATCGCCATGATGATGAAGATGCTCATTGCGGACGGGTTCCCATGGAGCAACGAGGAATTGCAGGAGTTTCTGGCAGAAAAGGTCGCGGACGGCGAGCTGGAGCTCGTGGGGGCCAAGTACAAACTTATTAAGAAGTGATATATCAAGTCCAGGTCGTCTCCGAGCCATGACTTTTGCTGCCGCATACGGTGGCTAAATTTGAGATTCACCCCCAAGATAGCAGCACCAGTTACCTATAACTTCAAAAGCATGCCTCATCAATGACGAAACACAAGCTCTCACCAAACTGCAGTATCAGATCGCTATATTGCCGATAGGACGAGCAGAACTCAACGCGTATGCAGGGACAAACTTGAGCCAGGCCATGATCATCGCCTAACATATGTCTCCATCCGCTCAGCAGCGAATCAAGAACTATCTGGCACATAGTCACCTGCTGAGTACCACGACCTTCACGCATTGTCGACTCTAGACAGAGACGGACCCTCATCGTACAAGCAGTACCTATTCCAGGAGATCCTTGTAGGCTCAAAGACTGCTTACACTGGACGCAATATGGTCGGGGAGTGAGTGAGGCCCGGTCAGGCCAAATTTAAGTCTGACGATATTCACGCGTAGCACTTTGCAGGACAAAAATCAAGCACATCACGGGGTCTTTGGTAATATTTTACTGTGTTCATATCGTCAATCAATAACAAACTCGAGCAGTCTACGACAACAACTTCCGAACAGTGCAAACAAACAATGCGCGACTGGCCCGAGTCGTTCCGTGCTACACTGACAAGATTCCCCACCACCGTAACCGTAGTCTAGTTTGCCGAGTGAGTCTAATGCAATAAAAGAAGCCACGTGGGTTCGTTCTAGTGAAAATGTGTGTTTTGTCGCCTTTGTGCGTGTGAACAACCGGAAAATGCGAAGAAACGTAGCCGCCCCCCTCGCCGTTTAATGCAATGAACGGCAAGTGGGGAGAGAGCCCCACTTGCAGAGACAGTAAAAACAAGAAAAGGAAAACAGTAACACAACTCATGATGAAAACAACAGATTGAACGCCATGAATGCAGAAGACTCTGTGATGGTCATGTGCTTTTGCCGAGCGCCTCAAAGTTCCGTCTTGATACACTTGTCCGGGTCATCCACCATCGCTGGTAAAGGCGAAAAGAGTTTGGCCATGTCCAAGGTGAGGTTTACAACACCGTAATGTTGATGGATGTCTCCTACAGAACCGAGCTCTTCCCCACGGGAATCACCGTCCGACATGACCCAACTCTTGACAGACTTGAGCAAATGAATGACACGGAGAAAGCAAGCATCAGCAGGGGTTTGAAGGTCTTTCGTGCTGTTGTGCTCGAGCATCCAGTTCGCCAGCCAGAAGAAGTGGATACCATCACGGGAAAACCCATATCGACGAGGATTGTATGTTGTCGGTGGGAACTGGATCGCCATGTCCATATCCCAATTGGCCTTGAACTTGTCCAGTGCTGTCCGTATCGCTATGCTTCCCGAAATCGACCCATTGCTCTTGGCAGACTCTACAAGCCTTCTGGGTTTCGTTACAACCCAGTCATTTTCAGCGAGCTGAGAAGTTTCGTCTACCGGAATGACCAGGGTTTCTCCCAGTTGAGTGCGTCTTAGCTGAGCGATGACTGCGTGGATAAGAATAAATTTGCCATGGAGATTCGTACTGCCAGGATGCATTTGATATGACTCGTGCAGAAGAGTCTGCAAGGCAGAAGAGAGTTCAGGCTGCTTGCTGCGCTGAGACCCATCGGGGTTCTGGAGCCTCGTAGCTTCGTTGCCATATAAACTCAGTGCTCTTGCGCCTTCTTCAGCATTGTTGGCTTCCCATGCCGCATCGTCCGAGGGCAGAGGCAAATGCAGACCAAACGCGTCAAACTCTGGTGGGACATTGAAATACAGCCCATTGGCCACATCGCAAATGTACAGCATGTGCAGTACGCGGATGCGCGCCTCCTGGTATACCCACGCTCCCCAGTCAAACATGTCTGGACTGATGTCTGGCAAGGATGGTTTGGGTTGATGGAGAATGCTGAAAGGTGTCTGCCCATTGTTGGTACGCGTGAGCCCTGAAGACTTGGCGATGGTGGCGAGAACTGGAAACAAGATGAGGCCGCGTTCCCGTTGGTTGGGAGTGCCGTTCCATACGAGCATGACCTGTAGAAGAATGAGGGCCTGGAGTCGCTCGAGTTCCAGTTGATTGGCTGCTGGCTGAATGCCGGTGTCGCCGTTGACATAGAGATCACAGTCGCGCTCTAGAGAGCTTTGCAGGCAGTCGGCAATCTCCCGGACCTGGGACGGGTCCACGGAGTCTGTGTAACAGGCACCAATGCAGCATATTGCGGCAACCAGGCCTGTATAAGTGTTCATGATGCGGAATGTGGGGATGTGCAAGAAAGAAAAGTGGACGTGGAAATGCGTATAATTCTCAAGAAAACATCTGATATTCGTTGCGGAAAAGAACTCGTTCATCCCTGCGGACTGCTCGGCGGAAGTAGCTCCAGACAGCTGAAGGAAACTCAGCACTTGATTTGAAAGTATGTCGTAGCGGTTCTGGAATTGTGGCTGCATCTCTTCGCGATAGAAGAAGAGAGATCGGTCATCGAAGTCGGTCGAGACCGCACCGGGCAGGTCGGGGCCTCCCTCCGGAGGGAGATTAGGAACGGTTCTGGGTTCGCTCGGTGTCTGTCCATGATTAGGAGAAGGGTACGATTGATGGACGGAAGTGGGGTGCGCACCAGGCTGATGTGGGAACATTTGAGTCCAGTCATTGACCATACCAGATGGCTGAGTAGCACCAGAGGCGCCGTACATGGGCATGCCATTCTGAGCCGGGGGCATACTGAAGTTGGCCAACTGGGGGTTAATGTTTGCGTCGCCGTTGTATGGACCAGGCATGGCTCTCCTATCGCGGTTGGCCGCGTCCTGGCCGACGCTGCTGGATCGCGACAGCTGGTTCTGATCGTTACCCATGTTGGCTATGTTCTCTGGCATCTGAACCATGCCGAAGCCATGAGCAAGACCATCGGCGGGCATGCTGTTCATGCCGTTCATGTGGTTGAGGTCACCCTCTGCCTTGACCGCCTGTTGCTGGTTCTTCTTAACGTGAGCCTGCGGGTGAGACAGATGGCTTGCGCCAGTAGGGTTGCCGCGGCGAATGGAGCACTTCTGGAAATGACGCTTGAGGATGTCGCTTCGCGAAAACGTATCACGACACAGAACGCACATGTAAGGACGATCACCAGTGTCTGTAAAGAGTTTGTCAGTATCCAAATTCGTCAACAGGTATGCGGATTACCGTGGTACTCTGTTTTCACAGAAGAATGCAAAGAAATTTCTACTCACGGCGGAGAAGGTGACGCTTCAAGTGCTTGGCGTGCAGGTACGTCTTTGTGCAGTGAGGGCATGGGAATTTGCCATCGGCATCCTTCTGCGGAATGACCGTGTTCTTGGAGGCACCTGCGCCTGTGGGAGCCGCAGGCCGACCAGGGGCGCTGGGCAGAATGCCACGACGACCTTGAGAACCAACAACGTGGGTAGGCTGATCAGCCTCCTGCATCATCGACTGCTGGTGAGGCATCATGGGACTTCCACCGTAAGGAGAAGGCAGACCAGATTGAGGCATGACGCCTCCGGCAGGCATCGGGCGCAGCACAGGCGGCCGAGCGCCAGAGGCGGGAGCAGGCGCAATGGGCTGGGGGTGAGAGGGCGCGAGGGAAGTCTGAGGCATCATGGGTTGCGTGGTCGCGTAACCCTGCTGCTGCTGGGGATACGGGTTGGGCATCCACGAGCCGCGATTAGCCTGGCCCGGCGGAGGATAGTTGCTCATGTTCTGAGGCTGAGGGGTATGAGGATTGCTGCCTGTACGAGGAGTGCTCGGGTGGCTTCCGTAGATGTTCTGCATGGTTGCGTTCTGCGACTGCAAAGGCGGAAGAGTTGGGAGACCTTGCTGAAGTTGCTGAGGCGAGATAGCTGAAGCGGAGGGATAGGGCGGGGCAGAGGTGCCGATACCGTTTGTTCCGTACGGGTTCGGGTTGGAGGCGCCGTCCATGTCCTAGTGAGACGCGACGAACAATGAACTACCTGAGAACAAGTAGTTCGCGTGACGGACGAGCAGCGAGACGAGGATGTCGCGACTGTATCGTCAGATTTTCAAGTAACGTAGATGCGCGAGGGCTGTGGAGGCCTTTGACACGCTTTTGCGACGCGTTGGCGCGTTGTTGGTCTGGTCGTGATGGCAGAGCCGGGCTCGTCCTCTCGCTTTTTTTTTTCTTCTCTCACAGTGGAGACGGGTGCAGCGTTGATGCAACAGACCAGAAGAGTGATTGAGCGTTGAGGAGAGGGAGAAGGGGTCCAGGAAGGAAAACCCGTGTATGATCCTCCACGACCAATACCTAACGAGAAGGACGCGATAGCTGCCACCAATGGTGCTGGATGGCAATGTGGTGACGACGCGGTGGCTGTGGCTTGTGGATGTGGTGAGGGTGGATGATGATGGTGAGGGGAAGGTTTGTTTTGGGGTTCGGGCAAGAGAGGAGGAGTTGGGGGTGGTGGGTGGGATAGGAAGAAAACGGAGACGGGGACTGGATGGAACCCAGAAGGATGGGGCCTGCGGACTGTCGGCGGTGGGCCAGGCAGGACAGGACGAAAGCAGTTCGTGCAGTCGGGTGCACTTGCAAGCAGGCAGGCAGGCGCAGAGTGAGTGAGGCTCGCGAGGAAAGAACGGGGACGGGGACTGCTTGGATGGGGGTCCCAGAGGTTGTTTGTAAAGTGGAGAAAAGGACGCCTGCTCAGGAGCGTGGGTGCGGCGTGCCGGCTGCTCTTTATTGGGACCTGCACCTCGGCGCCCTGGTCCTCAAAGTCCCGCGTGGCAGTCTGATTTTTTTTTCTGCCTCCCTCCCTCTCGCTATCTGCGACCGGCGCGCCCTCGCGCTTGCAGCGTGTGCCCAGGTAGAGAGGTGTGTGTGTGTGTGTGTGTGAGAGAGAGAATGCCTGGCCTGGCGTCGGCAGGTAGGTACCTAAGGTACTTTACTTAGGTATACGGTGCGGTGCGGTGCAGTACAGAGCGTGCCAGCTAGTCTCTGGTCTGCTGCTGGGGGCGACTCCTGGCACCACCCCGGCGTGCACCTTGGACACCTGGACAGACAGCCGACAGGAGTGACCTTGCCTTGTCAGGCTTGCACCGAGATCCAGGTATCCCGAGGTCGGTGGGGGCAGCCAAGTGGGCCTAAGACACAGCCAGGGGCGTGCACAACCAAGACACCGGCGAACCGCTCTCCTCTCCTCGCTCGCGAGCACAATTTGATGCACCGTCGCAGCCGTGGTCAGGAGCCCTACTACGTACTCCTGTTGTTATTGTGTTGCACTTTTTTTTTGGCTGGTTCCTAACAATCACGGTCCCTAGATAGGTGGTGTATTGACGCCGGCTGGTGGAGGCGATCGGCTGACGAGACGAGACGAGCGGTAAGCAGCTGTCACCGCAAAACACTCGACTGAGGCCGTGCTGCGCTCGTTTGCTGCCCAAGTCATGTGTGAGTGTGTGTACCGACTAGTTAGTACCGCGACAGCATCCAGGCTGGCCGCCAGTCACTTGTTGTCGCTGTCATAACTAGGACGCCGCGAGTCACGAGCTGGAACATGCGGCATCTGCGGTGAGCTCTAGCTGGCTAGAGACTTGTAGGCCGTGCGTGACATATGGACTTTGTACTGTACGGCAGATTTTCTCAGGGACGTCAGACAGCCGGCGTGTCCACAAGGACAGATACACGACCTGGTGTATGATATCAGCATCAGTATCAGCGAGGCATGACACGTCCGGCAGGGAGTCTTTGCAAGTGCACGAGATCGTGGTTGGTATTTAATTACTGCAGCAGGCACCTTGTCAAAGTCGAGGTGGGGACGAGATTCCTTGGCAGTGTGGAAATGAATGAGCATGACGGTCTGCTTCCGATGAGGCATCTAGGCTACACAAAACAGGAAAGGGAAGAGGGAGAAAATAAGGTAGTACGCAAATAGGAGCATGTCCTTCGTAGCGGGCGATGCTTGGTGGCAGCCGAGAGTGTGGAATGTCATGAGTAATCCAAACTCGTGGCCTTGGACCGACGCAGACACACGCAGCAGGTTCGGGCAGAGCGACGTGAAAACTCTTTTTGCCTTCTCGTGAAGCAGCCACTTCTCGCTTCCACGCGGCCGCTGCTTCGCTCTGTGCGAGCAGGGCGCCTGACGTGATGCCGCAGCATAACTCAAAAGGCCAGCACGCACCGCCTGCCCGGATGATTGGCCGTGCTCACGGTTGAACGGCACGCCCCCTGGTGGGGTATCCCGATTATCTTCCTCCCCAGCCCTGATGTCCGATACTTGCGGGTGCTGAGTGATCATGGTCTACATTAGTTTTGATGATACAGAGACTAGTTAATATCTATCGAAGCGCGAGGCTTTCTGATTTTAAAGGCTGGGAGCATCACTCCAAAGGTGCTGCAGTACAGCATCCTGGTGTCACAGCATCTTGGTTGGGACGTAGACCAGAAATGTCTATGCTCGAGACAACGAGCTAAGATATCGATCGTAGGCGTCAGGCAGCAAAATGGCTGGTCTTGCAGGTGATCCCTCGCATCGCGCTCGGTCGAAATGGAAGGCAAACAAAAACGATGCACAAATCGCTGCACTTGGCCACCTGCACGTATCGAGTCAAGTGGTGCAGCGTGTGGCGGCCGATGCGCATTTGCCGAGCTGTCACTTTACTCATCACCTGCTTGTGGTCACCTCCGTCATTCTGGTCAATGATACGAGGTACGGTGCATCTCAAGAACTGGATCTGGCCGGTTGCTCAAACTCAAGTATGAAGTTTGAACCATCCAACCTCTGACTATTCCGTTCGCTTCTGGCTGTTGCCATTTCGCAACGAGACCAGATAAATGTAAGTCTTGTGTTGCGGGCGCCACCACATTAGCAATAGACGAGATCTGGCTCAGTAAAGTGATAGTTTGATTTACCCACCCATGGCAGCGGTGGGGCAGTGATGTTCCGCAGCGCAAGTACGCTTGCGTTCCGAAAAAAATCTTGAGCGTCGTTCAGTCAAACTCTTGTATGTGGGCCCATCTGCTGTCGACATCACATCCTGCTGTGCCAGAGGCTACGACCTCTCCAGTACAGCAGGCCGTCTCTTGAGAACCTCCGCCGATTTGCATCCACGGGACTTCACAAATGTCTTATCATCCATGTGTTTCTATCCCCTGCCCATGGCGTGCATTATGTCGCGGCGAGGAGGTTGGGAGCAGGCAATGCCTGTGACTTTCGGCGTCTTTTCCGCTCTGGGTCGGAGCCGTGACACGTTCGCCGTTCTTTCGGGCTTTGGGGACGAGTACTTGGCATGGATGGTGTTCTGGCTGAGACTCCAACCACCCTTATGCCGTCAGGAGTCTTGCGCCCATGGACAGGCGGCAGACCAGGTAGACTGGTAGAGATCGACGGGTGGTGATGCGGTCGTATGGTTTTAATGATTACCAAGCTACTGAGCATAGTTCAATGTTTTGCGCGAAATAGCATCATGACAAAGAGTTGTGTCAGCTGTAACGTCACAGGGCAAAAGAGCATTCGCTGTGCGGCGCAGTCCTCGTCAAAACGTCAGTCACAGTGCGAGATGACATCTGGCTGATTGCACACCACTGGTCTGGTCAGGTCAGGTCTGCAGCACAGGGCCAGTCTACTACATTACCGTACATTACCGAGCATGTTTTCGCGTGTGCTAGTTTGGCCAATCGCAATATGCCTTTGGAGGTTAGTCCTGCTCTCTGACGCAGTCTAAACAAGCAGGACTTGGCCCTGTGTACACTGTCAGACCAGTTGCCCCTGCGAGCAGACATGTGGTAGGTATGCACAAGGTACGAGGGAGGAGGAGAGGCCGTGCTGCCATGGTTGATTCAGGCAGCGTTGCCAGACGGCTTGGCACGAGTCAAGAGGCCGTGTTCCGATAAAGCGGCAGGGTTCCTTGATCGAAGTCTGAACAGACCTTCTGCTCCGTGGTGGAGTCGTCTTTGCCGCGAGCCAGGCCTGGTGGACAAATGCGCATCAAGCTTTGCTGGTCCTACCAGCATTGCAGCGCTTGTCGATGGCCGAAGCACTGTGCATACGCTCGTGCCGTCCGCTGTCAACAAATTGTTGAGGTCATTGTGTATGTAGTGTGACAACTGCTTGACCGTATTAGCCATTAGAGACGTGACATCTTGTTTTGCTGCAGTGCATGCCGTACTTGCCTGCTTCCTCAAGGTCCCATTGCATAACTATACTACCGCCAGAGACAGGGATTGAGGAGAAACCCTACCCGGGGGAGCAACTGGAGGCAGTCTAATATCGCGGCACTTTGTGTGCCAGTGGCAGTCATGGCGCGATCATCTCGGCTGCCGCACGGGCCCTCGGCCAACGAGCCGACTCTGGAGTGCGACATGGCCGCCATGACCTGGATTGAATCTCTAAGATCTCCAGGGCACCGGGTCCGACGGAGCGTGAGTGTGGTCGAATGGCCGGCGGCGGTTGGAAGCGTGGGACTTTGCAATGTGGGCTCACGGCATCGGATCTGGCCTGCGGGCGGACAAGGACCCCTCGAAATCGTGTGTGACAGAAGGAAATGGGGCTCGGATGAGGGGCTTCGAGCGGCAGCGGGCGTGCATTGTGCAGTCTGGTGTGCGTCTGTGTGTGTGGGTTCGTTGCAGCGCGTGGCAGGCAAGCGCCGTCCGTCGGGTTGTTTGTTGGTGTGTGGTGTGTGTGGGCTGGAGCGTCTCCATTCCTTCCATCTGTGGAACCTCAGATGGGGACGGGGCGCCTGCTGCAAGAGCCTCAACCACGGTCCCTTTTCAATTCAACGACCGCTCGGACGCGGACGACATACGGAGTAAAGACACAAAGGGCTCCGCCCGTCGACATTGTGGCTCCTCCTGCATTGACGACCCATCACCAGCTTCACCGAGAGCCTCAGCCGCCTGTTCCCCCAGCAAATCCACACGACAAGCTCACCGGCAGTGCGGGGGCTTCCCACATTGGCACAGCAGTAGTTATCAGCTAGACATCTGCAACAACGACTCGGCAGCGGAACGCCCCGTCTGAACACTGAAGCCAAGCGACGGCTTCGGGACTTCAGGGCAGTCATGTATCACCACTGAATGACCACAGTCAGTCAACTTGATAGCTCCGTGCGAACAAGATCCCAGCTCCCTGCCAGCTACATCTTCCGGCGTAATACTCGGCGCAATGCCAAGCTTCGGCGCTTCACGGCTTTCTCGTGCTGCTCGACGTTGTCCGCTATGGCAGACGAGGGGATAGTTTTCTCCGAGCGGGAAGCGGCTTTCATCGCGCTCATACAGCCTTTGCCAACAGCCTTGCCTTGCCTGTGAGCAAGCTGTCAACATGCAACTGTGGTTCTGCAGCAACTGCAATCTGGCTTGCTTCAGGTCGACACGACGGCGCGGACAAGCGAGAGGCTGAGTAGCGCTGGGCAAGAAGAGAACATGACTCCCTGCTGTCCTTGAACATTCTGCGGGCAGCTTCGGCCGTTATGCCCGGAAACTGGTGGCCTGCTTCCGAAGTCACCATCTTCTTCACAGCACACACTAGACCCCTGACTTACAACCACACCCCAAGGGCAACCACTCTTGCGGCATCCACAGCCATCGGCACCAACGTTATCTGATTTCAAGGAATACCAGCAGTGTGCTCACTGCCTCTTTCCAATTACCAAAGCACACGTCGGCCATCGTCATTCGATCATAACAGCCGGGCGTTTCAAGATGTGAGAATTGGAACCCTTCGATCAGCACGTAGACGTCACCGATGACCGTCTGCGTTGACTTACTGCCATATCGAGTTTAGCCGTGCTCAGCCGCCCGGGATTTATACCCTTGTGCTTACGGGGCACTCAAAAGCATCCATGCTCGTCGTTGTTGACCAGATTCGCGCATGGGGATCCTGACAGTTGCTTCAAGCGAACCAAGGAGTGCCCTGGCCCTAGCAGCGGAGACCGCCATGTCAACTCATGCAGTGGTGGCCGAGTTTGCCCCGAATATGATCAACCATGTGCATACGGAGTACTTGGTCGTCCAGTCCACGCCCTCGAATGTCACCCGCACGAACTAAGGGCGGTGTTATGAGTACGATTCGTGTTGCCCTGGTTGAATCATGATCGGCTTGTGGCGAATCCCAAGCGCCTCGACTCTCGAACAATGCGCGATCATATGGTGTCCGAAGGCGGCTATTTCAGTTCTGACGAACAGTTTCGACTGATGGTGCAGTTTCCTTTCCTCATGCGGCTTTGTGTGAAGCCACTAAACATGAGCTTAATCCACCCACCCTGAAGCAAATGTTTCTGCACCAACACGGTCCATCCACCAAGACAACTTTTTCTGCCCCATGGTGAGGCAGGCTTATTTATTATTGTCCTACCCATGCTGCCCCGGTAGCCAAATCAGCGGAGCAAAATTTGGGGGGGGGGGGGATACATGTGGGGGTTTCAACCGTTCGACCGCTCATTGATTCGCGGGGCTGAATCTGCCGGTTGCAGGGCTGGAGCGTGGTGAGGAAGGCCATATTTGAAGCGCCCGTCAACACGGCCGACTGAGGATACCTGTGTGTACACCAGTGATAGCGTACGGTAACAGACAAACTACCCTTGGGCTGTAGAGAAACATGTCGCGATGCTCAAACATCGGATCAGACTGGCTGCAGTTGAGCACCCACTTCAGTCCCAGACAGGTCTGTGAGACGGTATTGCCTATTAGGGCAATCCGACCCGAACCCAGTGCGGGCTTCACTAATGAAGAACGTGGTTTGCTATTGTCTACGCCTGCTCCGCATTTATCAAGGGGCAAAGCGACATGGCGGAAAGAAAGAAGAAGAAGAAATACACGAGCATGTGGTATGATGACCTGCTGGACGAACTCCCCACGCGACAGATACAGCATCGGAATCAAGCTTGGGCATGTGTGCTGACACTCGTGCATACTGAACCACGGCATCGGAAGGCAGGGCCTGCTGCCGAAGCCCAGGGAGAGAAGACAGCTAGGTCGGGTTTCCAGCCATCTCAATTGGCACACGGAGTACATAGCGATGATTGTCGCGTGTCCCAACATACAAACCTGGAAGACGACGCAGACACTTGTAGCCAAGGGGCTGACTAAATGGTCCCTAAGAGCACCCTGTCTTCAATCCTCTTACCCTGGTTGGTTCATTCCTTTGTCGGCCAAGGGACTGGTTGCAGCGGCGTTGGATGGAAAGCCGGGTGCAATTTGAGGCCTTGTTGTCAGTCTCGGACGAATGGCTGGATCCGCCGACTTTGCGAAAGCCGCAATTGTGCGTGCAACATGCCAGACCTGCACACACACCCTGCAACCGAGCATATTCGACATTTTGAATGTGCCGATCATATACACTCTGAGGCCAGTATAGGGGGGTATGTCTCAGCACTTTGGAGCACAGCTTGCGCAACTGGACGAAGGACCGCCAATTCTCGCACGAAGACTACAATACAGTGTTCCCATGACCGAGCCGTACCAACCATGCTTGGATTCTGCTATGCGACTCTGCACATATGGACATCAGTAATGATTGGGCCATGTCAGACTCGTTGTCGATCCGAGGAGTGCCTACGAGCCGGGGGCGAGTCATGGTCGTGCATGGGTATGGCCAAGTCTGTCCTTCTGTGCTTTGCTCAGCTGCAAAGAGTCCTGCCAAGTCTGCAAGGGAGCGAATCATGTCTCGGTCTTTCGACACAGTTTCTGGAAGCTGATGCACACTCGCAGACATGACATGCAAGCGGCAAGCTTTGTCGTCATTGTCATGTCATGTAGACAAGCCAGAAACCATAATGTTAGACTAGGAGAACTCTAGGGTTTCTTTGGACTTTGATGGGACTTTAACCGAATGTTTGGTCTCGGCTATTGAGCTACCACGGTCTAGAAGCCCTGGTCTGACAGCAGGCCGACCAGCCAGAGCTCTCTACACCCTCCATCGCTCGGCGATCGATTGCAAGCAACGCCACTGAGTGTGGCGCATCATTTGGAGCATCGTGTCGTCTCGTTGACTGGTGCTGCTGGCAAGGGCCAATGCATGGACGGTCTGGTGCGTCTGAGCCGCCGTGACATGACATGACACGACTTGACACGACTTGGACATGACTTGGACATCCAGCCGTGCATTGCAAGCTGACTCGCCATCGAGGACGATCTCTCTGGTGACACCTGTATCTGTCGAGCACATCGAGCACACGTCCGCGTCTCGTCGACCCGATCGGCATGTCTGGAGAGTAAAAGGAGAAGGTTGGCTGGCGATAAAACACTGGTTGCCGAAAGCTTGTCCCACGGACTGGAAGCCAAGATCCAGGGCCGGACAAACTGCAACTACAGAGGTGCAGTCCATGCACCCCACCACCTGGCCTGGGAACCCTGTCCTGTATGCCGACGGCAGTGAGTTGACTGCAGCACCAGCAGCACTGCATGGCATTCTACCGTCCATCCTCTGGATGACATGGCATTCTGCCGACAGGCCAGTTCCCTCCAGCGCCGCTTGATACGGTACAGCAAGCGACTGTGACGTTGCGCGTTGCAGGCCCAAGACGAAGCGAGCGTCCAATGGCACGGCACGTGCCATGGCATGGCACATCAGCGATCTGCTCATGACACCGAGAAGGAATTTGTCTGTCGTCTGATATGTCGCAAGGAGGCATCCAATGTCCCCCACGGAGTTACAGAAGCGCATCTTACAGCACGCAGGCGCTCCTGAGATGCCGTGCGTCCTGGCCGCCTCACCAAGCTGTCAAGAGTGGGCCTCATGTCCGCTCAGACACAGACGCAGGCAGATCAACAATGCGCGGAGCTGCTGGCTGGGCATTTCCAGAGCCACTAGAGTTATGCAGGGCATCCTGCATGCAAGCCTCGACTAGCCCGCATTGGCAATTCTCACGCGCTCGACTTGTGCGTTGAGCATAGTGCGACGGACCACCCTGACAGAGGCATCGTCTTGTGCGGAAATCCACGGGACGGCTCCCGACACGTCGTGCGGCCCAGGATGTTGCTCCGGGCTTGGATCTTGATCAGTCCCTATGTAAGGCATACATGCCTATGATACACCACATGGTCATACGAATCGGCAAGGAGTGCCGGGCTCCTCCATCTTTAGGAAAAGTCCCGTGGCAGAATAGCCCAAAGACCCAACCTCTTGCGCAGAGCAGAGCAGGGCAGGACAGGGCAGGCCACGATGCTTCACTCTCGAAACTTGATTACCGACCCGAGCCGTGCGCGGTGGCTGGGCAGGGCCGACGTCGCTCGGAGGGGCCTTGATCGGGAAACGACCGCGCTACGCAAACCGCAAGTCTGCCCGAAACCAGGCTCCTAGCGTCCAAGCTGGTAATGAGCTCGACCTGACACCACAAGCCCAGTAATTAAGACGCAAACACCCCAGGCCCCTGAAGGCAGCGTGTCGACGACGCCTGCCTGGTCGCGGGCGGGCTCCGTCGGTGAGCGTGGCGTGCCCTTAACATTGGCCACCGCTGCAGCCCACGGCAGATTCTTCTGGAATAGCGACACCAAATCAACACCACGTGTACAATTACGTAGCGGAAAGCGCGTCTCGACGAGCTGGTTGGGCAGCCGGGCGGTGTGCTCACAGGCCGAGTCATGCCAAGTGAAAAGTCTGTCGGCGAGAGACCGAGGTACGCCCAGACACGGGCACTTGTGCGCTTGAGTTCTCGTCGTGGTTGCTGCCGGGGGGGGGGGGGCAAAGGAGTTCCAGCCAGGCTGGGTCAGCCATGGAAGGAATGCTGGGTGATGTTGTTGTTGTTGTTGATGTTGTTGCTTTTGTGCCTCCTGAGGGGGGTTCCCCAAAGGGGATCCTCTAACGGCCATGATGATGTGCATACGGGGCTCTTGTTTTTTTTTTCGTTTTTTTTTTGGCTTTTGGCTTTTGGCTACATCCAGACATCTCTCCACTCCCACGAGCCGCAGTGACAGCGGGCGAATATGGAGTCTCCTAGCCGCCGGGTATGTATCCACGGCGGTGGGTGGACTGGAGGGCGACCTTGAGCGTGAAAACCTGCTCGCTTGCCGCGTGCTCCATAACCGACTTGGGCCTTGGTCTGTCTGTCTGTGGATAGGCCTCCTGCTGCCGCTGTCAGTGTGTACTTAGGTACCTGAATGCAGGTGTGTGCAGGCGAGTGCCTGCCCCTGCGGCGGGTTCCAGTCAGTAAGTAGTAAGTGCCTACTGCCTACAGCACGCGCATCCACAGGGACCCTTGGGGCCCCTCCTCTGCTGTCTTGCCCCATCGACCACCACGTTTTCTAGTGACCTTTTGCGTGCTTACTTTGGCGGGCCTGCTTCAGTATGCTGTGCGCGTGCCGGCGGAGGCCTTATCGTTTTGCTTTTCTGGAGAATGGGCCCTGCATGTTTCCTTGACGCGCTCGCTCTCTCCACGCGGAGCCTCAATTCTTGGTTTTAGATTTGGGGGGGGGGGGGTTACGTTTGTTTCTCCACGGTGGATCGCGATGCCCGTCATATGGAGATATGTGCTGCCGAGGTATCGCGAGGTGGATGTGGTGACGCAACGACAACACCAACTACATATTGTTGTTGTGAGGAGCGCCGGAGGTGATGAAAACACCAGTTGTGCACTTGTGTTTCGTCGTCGTCTGGGTGCAAGCCTCTAGTTGGTGTTGGAATGTGAAATTGCAAGACGTGAATGACACATTTTTAAGCGCGGTATTGTTTTGTATTCCAGTACGAGTTTCAGCAGCCCTTGGCAATACTCGCCGAAAGTCGCCATGTAAACCGCGACTATAGATTGAAAACGTGGTACTGCGCGAATTTCCCTACAGTTTGCAAATTCATACCTGCCTTGCCCAACGGGTCCGAGAATATCTGACGAGAACCGGAGTCTTTGGTTGTGGTATCGATATTGTCGAGAGGGCGGCCGGGGAGGGGCTGGACATCTCACCTCATCCAGCGTCGCGAGCTCCCGGCAGTCTTCCTGCCTCTAGCCCGTGGCTCAAAAGTCGATAACTCCCTCGGATGCCAATGATAATTGATTCGGCTTTGTTTGTTGGCGATTCAAGAGTTTACGCGCAAGGGGGGGGGGGGGGTAGGAAACTCGTCCCAGCGGTGGACTGGACTCATGTCACGTAGGATATATGGCCGTACTTGACTGCCATGTCGGTTTTGTTGCCCCCAGAAGTGTGAGAACATCAATGTGCCTGTATAATTTGATAGCTGCGGCATATATTCAGACATGTGTCGAATTCGAATATTGTTGACAACATTGACTGTTCCTCGTGTCTCATGGTTACTCCGTTTGGCCGATGCTGAGCTTTTCAGCAACATGATTTCTATCTCGGATGTGTTTGGTGTGGGGATGGATTTTTCACAGGGTGGTTCGTCGTTTTGTGGTAGGCCTCTGGATTTTTTCCTGTTTTTATTTATATATATTATTTTTGCCTCCACTGAAAGCCATGCCGTTTGTGAAATACTTTTCTTCAACCTCATACGGGTGATACCCCGTCTTTAAGAGTGCCTTCCAAAAATGACGAGGAGATTGCACCTCGCGACAAAGGGGTTACTGATGATACTCATCACGGGTCCGGTTCACGGATGGTTGGTTATCGGCAACTTGATGCTGGGGATTGAATATCAACATAACGAACTAACCCTCAATCTCAGAATGGGAATGCTTGCTAGAGAGGCAGGCGATCTTCACCCATCTCGCTATCGACCAGGCAAAAGAGAAGAGAACCATACACAGGGGCATCCCCGAGTTTGATTACCACCGGGACAAGTCCCCGACCACAAAAACGCACAAGTTTGCGCCTTTGCCGCGCTTCCTCCCCTGGGGAAGTTACGACGTGCGAAATCTGAGCACATTGTTTCTGCAAGAGATCCGTACGCCTCACCGTGGCTTACAGCGACGACGATGTGCGGACACTGACGGGGGATATTCAAGGCCATGTCTGTCGTGTTCTATTAGGGTTCCTTCTGGGTTTTGCTTTGGAAAGACAGGTTCGATGGATGTACTTGTCGTCCTCTTTGCTGATATGCGGGTGCATCTCGTCGGGTCGGCTTGGACGTTCTCGAGAGGTTGGCTAGTGTCCAGGAGGAGAACGAGCCGACGGTCCTTCTTTCCGGTATCCTTCAACTGGACTCGTGTTCAGCGTGAAGGAGATCTTCATTATACGAGAGGGTTTCTCGGGGGGAAGGGGCGGGGGGTACTGTGCAGCTTTTATGTCGGAACATCTAACTGGCTTCAATTTGGACAAACACGGCCAGGGACGTATATTAACCTGGCAGCAAATCTACAACGCAATACTGAGACGTCCCGCGAAGAACTTTCTACACACACATATCTCAGCCCCTCCACCTGGAAGTGATAGGCAGGCTTCAGGGAAATAGTCATACTCGATCCTTGTGGCATTCAATCGTAGTCCCCGTGGCGAAAGTTCGTTGTCACGGTCCTCCTACCATCCCTTAACCCATCATAGGATTCCCGAGAGAGCACTCTGTAATTTCGAGCATTTACATAGCTCGTGGGATTCCTTCTTTCCTGTACCTTCAGGTGGTATTGGAAAGCTAGTATCCGAGCCTCGTTGAAGTCCGTCTCGCTTGGAATAGGTCGTTTGCTGGGTAGGTCTGGGAGACAACATTTGGCAAATGTGTACAAGATGCCTTCTTCGGCTGCATCGCCTCCATAATATACCGCAACACGTCAGAGATGGCAGTAGTATCAACCTCAGAAACTGAGCGTGCTCGGAAAGTTGGGTACAAATATTCTCCGTCTCGCTGGTGTCAAGGTGGCCCTATGCTTGGCTGAGCAGCGCGCCAAGGATGTTCTCTATCATGATGCCCTTATTGGTCCTCATGTGGCCATTGCTGGCAGGTATTAGGGTATGGGAATAGCGCAGAGGTTCGGGTCAGGGGCACTGCGGTATGTTTGCGCATGGATATGGCACTCAAGTCCGTCAGTAAGACTCGCAGTCATGCTATATGCTGTAATTCAGTGTTCCTTGTAGCGGACGACGCGGCCAGTGGAGTATTCTTACAACACGTCCGTGGCGGCTCTAATCTCTTCCATGGACGGAAGAGGGCATTGGAGGGTAAAGGCGTCTGCCTCGAAGGGGATCTCACAGACTCTGTCCATGGAGCAAGCTGAGGACGCTTGGGCTCAAGCGAAAATCGGGTCGAGGAGGTGAACGAATGAAGTTGGGTGTGTTGCCCGTAGGCCTACCAACACTGTCTCTGCCTGGTAGAACTCAACACGACGTAGCATACAAGCCACGTGACGAAGATGGTCTTTGGCTTTTGTTATTTAACGACTAGTACATGTAACGACAGTGCTCATTTCATTGAATCAAGAGAACGGTACTATATCAAGTCTTGTATATTCTGGGAGAATCACCGTGGGATTTTTGGTAAATGGGACGATTGCCATTGTTGGAACCCAGTAGATGGGGGATGACTGATTTCTGAGGCATGGTGGACTATAGTTCATTACGGAGAGACACGCAGCAATAAATTGGACCAGGACTCTTCAAAATGTAGAGTAGATAGCCATCAGGCGATTTGAGGGAGCAGACGACAAATTCATGAATAGAGACACGTGAACGATGGCTTTAGTTCTCGAGACGTTGCTGGAAACGGCATGTGCTTGAGATGGACCAGATCAAGGTCGTGGTGGGTCTGCACTTCCATCTCCCAGGACCCTCGACCAATCACAGACCACAACGCTCTCCCACTCCAAAAATTCCAATGCGACACCACTCACTGCGCATTGAGCCCATTGGAAAGGTGGCGTACGGCACTTCGAAGGTCACGACGCTCGACAGTCCGCATTCTCGACTGCTGCCTCGAGCCCGTTTACAGCACATATCATGGCTTCACCGGCGATAGTAAGACCAGCGATCGGTCGGGTTCTCTCGACCGCCAGCAGCCACACTCATGGCCCCGCGCGGGAGGTTGCCAACTGCCTCATCGCTCAGCAGCAGCAACGGCAAAGACCCTTCTCGACCACACCGCCGCTCTGCGAGCGGCGGTCACGGCGCGACAACAACAAGAAGCGTGGCCTGAGCAGCATGTACCCTGGTTCGAAGCTGCGGCACAGAATGCAGATCCAGCCCAGCGAGATGCCTCTGCCGGCAGCCAACTATGAGCCCAAAGTCGAGACGGACCCGGATCACGGGCTGTGGGACTTCTTCTACGCCAAGAAGCAGCGCTTCCTCGAACCTGACGAGATGAGTGCGTTCGGCAGGGCGTGGGCCGTCGAGGAGCTCCGGCACAAGAGCTGGGAGGACCTGCATGCTTTGTGGTGGACATGTGTCAAGGAGCGGAACCGTCTCGTTACGATGGCTACCGAGTATGAGAAGGCTGGGTTCACTTTGGGACAGGATCACATGGATGAGAGGGATGAGGTGGTCAGTTCTTCCCGAGTCACAGGGGCTGTTTGTTTTGACGTGTCTCGCAGGCCATGCTAACAAGATGCTGCTTCCATGAAAACAGATCAAGAAGACGATGAAGCACATCAAACAGGCCCTGACAGAGCGATTCTACAACTGGGAGGACGCCAGGACGCTCGCCGAGACCGACCCGGAGATCGACCTCAGCTCGACCACGAACCCATACGTTCCACAAGATTACATGGAGCTCGACCCGGAGGCGCTTGACGAGGCTGCTGCTACTGTTGCTGCGGAAGAGACGCGGGGCCAGGGTAAGGCTCCTGAGTCCGCGACGATACCCGCACAGGCCAGTGAGGCAAAGCAGGAGACCCGAGTATAGAGCTAGAGACGGTGGAGGGTTGAGCGCCACTGCGCTGTGGGCTCGTAGTATCACGGGGCGCAACAAAGGGGTTGGGAGAATGCCAGTGAAGCTCTGCTGTATAAACAAGGGTGCTGGGTGGGCTGCAAAATGCAATAGTGGGCGCAGATGTGGCCACAGCGGGCTGTATAAACACGAGTGTACATTACAACATACGGGGGCGGGATACTGATGGACCTGAACGGATGTTTTGTGACTATGTCGGGCGAGACGGTGAGGCCATATGTGAGGATCTTGCATATCTTGGCAGCCAGAAGGTCTGCACGGAAATGTGTCATTGCTGTTAGTAGAGGAGCTCCCGATCATCAAATAATCTGGGAACGCAGGAGCCACCTTGCAACTGGATGCATCGACCTTGTCTCTTTCGCGGCTGGTAAATGCGTGTGACTGAATGGGCCTGTCCTGCGGATGATGTCTTGATGACAAGATGCACTGGCACCTTACCCGGGTACTTTGGATGTGTAGCCACGGCAAGAGAAAGGCGTGATTGGGTGAAGCTCTAGCTCTCTATCGCAACGCCCTTGAACCGTCCCGCGTCTGGCAAGTAAGGCAGCGAGGGTCCAATTGCTGCCCGCCGCAGAGAGAGAGAGGGGGAGGAGAGCCCCTATGCGGATCCCCCGTTAGTGGCAGCTAATAGAGCTAGAGCTAGGGGCCTCTCCTCACCGTCACTTCCAGCCCAAGCCCCGTTCTCCACGGCCAGCCCCAAATAGCCCCCCTTCTTGCATCTTGGAACCGCACACCTCTCTGGAGGACTCTTGAGAAGTCAACTACAACACCACACCAAAAGTCAGCAACGCAGAAAGGCCACAGTCAACATGGACGAGATAGCCAAGGAGTACGACGTCATCGTCCTCGGTACCGGTAAGCCTACCTGCTCCATCTGATGCCCCTTGCCTTAGCCACGACCCTGATCGCCCCGCACCGCGGCTTTCATGATGCTGGTGGGGTGGCAAGTCGACGATGCTATCTCGCCCAGCAGCACTGCTTTGTGGGCGACGATCGTCCGACAAGCTGCTAGGCTTTGCCTACAGCTGATTCTGCCTCGTACGAGCACTATAGCTGCAAATGCCGTGTTCACTCTGAACTTGCACTGACTACGAGATCCTCAATTACAGGCTTGACCGAGTGCATTCTCTCCGGGTACGAACCGCCCCTGAACTAAACAGCTTCACGCCAGCTCGAATCCTTCGCCCTCGCAGGGGTTGAAACAACCGAGAAACATCCAACTGACGAAACACCTGTGGATAGTGTACTGAGTGTAAAGGGCAAGAAGGTCCTGCACATCGATCGTAATGATCATTACGGAGGGTACGTCTAAGCCTGAGCTACCCCTGGCCCCAAATAGCTCTCTAGTCGGGCCACCAAATCCTTTGGTTTCGACCTCCTCACAAGCTCGACAACTTGCTCGTCCAACTACTGACTGTACCTCTCCCTCAAACAGCGAGGCCTCGTCCGTAAATCTCGAGACTGTAAGTCAGCTCACACCAACCATAGCTGACCTCTCCAAGATCCATCCAACGCCACTAGTTGCCGATCACTAACAACTAGAAACACAACAGCTCTTCAAGAAGTATGGCACTCACGCCGCTGGCGAGGAGCCGTGGAAGAAGTACGGCCGTGCCAACGACTGGAACATCGACCTCGTCCCCAAGTTCCTTATGTCCTCGGGCGAGCTGACCAATATCCTCGTCTCGACCGACGTTACTCGCTACCTCGAGTTCAAGCAAGTCGCTGGCAGCCACGTCCAGCAGGGTGCTGCCGCCAAGGCTACCGTCGCCAAGGTTCCTTCAGATGCCGGCGAGGCTCTGAAGTCACCCTTGATGGGCATCTTTGAGAAGCGCCGTATGAAGAGTTTTATCGAGTGGGTTGGCACATTCGACCCCAACGACCCGGCCACACACAAGGGTTAGTCTAGGGCGGCGATTCGACCCAAAATAAATCGTTCTTATTGTATAGGCGCTGACTGCTCTTCTGCCTAGGTCTTGACCTCAGCACGGCTACCATGAAGGATGTCTATGAAAAGTTCGGCCTTGAGGCAACCACCAAGGACTTCATCGGCCACGCCATGGCACTCTATCTCGACGACAGCTACATGACAGCCCCTGGCTGTGCCCCTGAGGCGATCGAGCGTATCAAGCTGTACGGTAACTCCGTCGCCAGATACGGCAAGTCGCCTTACATCTACCCCCTGTATGGCCTTGGTGAGCTGCCACAGGGTTTCGCTCGTCTCTCTGCCATTTACGGTGGTACATACATGCTCAATACTCAGGTCGATGAGATCATCTACGAGGATGGTAAGGCGACTGGAATCAAGGCCACCATGTCTGGCATCGAGCCGGAGATGAAATTTGAGACCAAGGCCAAGATGATCCTTGGTGACCCTTCGTACTTCCCCGACAAGGTCAAGGTTGTCGGCCACGTGCTGCGCGCCATCTGCGTGCTCAAGCACCCTATTGCTGGCACCGGCGAAAGCGACTCGGCCCAGTTGATCATTCCCCAGTCCCAGGTTGGCCGCAAGAACGGTGAGTAGAAACTCTTTGTATATGGCTTGGTCTAAACTGACGTTTCCAGACATCTACGTTGCTTGCGTGTCATCTGCCCACAATGTCTGCCCCAAGGGTTACTACATCGCCATCGTCTCCACAATCGCGGAGACATCGGCCAACCACCACCTCGAGCTTCAGCCCGGTCTGGACCGCCTCGGCAAGATCGAGGAGCAGTTCATGGTAAGTTATAGATGTTTGAGCTGCTCAGGAGGAGTTACTTGACCTGGAGATGCTAACAAATGAACCCCTAGGGCGCCCCTATTCCTCTCTACGAGCCCGTCAGCACTGGCAAGGAGGACAACATCTTCATCTCCAAGAGCTATGATGCCACTTCGCACTTTGAGACCACCACCGACGATGTCAAGGACATCTACCTGCGTGCTACTGGGGAGGAGCTGAAGGTT
Organism: Microdochium paspali; assembly: GCA_031142775.1. Taxonomy (NCBI): domain Eukaryota; kingdom Fungi; phylum Ascomycota; class Sordariomycetes; order Xylariales; family Microdochiaceae; genus Microdochium; species Microdochium paspali. Next base: position 1,222,531 of record JAVBIV010000007.1, read on the forward strand.
GACGGCCTCCGGGGAGTCGAGATGTCGGCTGAGTAGATGTTGCGCGACGGCAAGGGTTGCCAGACTGCACTCTGTTCATGCACAAGGATTTCACGTGATGGACTAAATCATATAATATGCCAACGAATACACAAGGATAACTTGCTGCTTTGAAGAGATATGAACGCGAAACAGATGCCCTTAAACTTTCCTGGCAAGGTTTTGCGACAACAAGCACCGGCCAAAATCAGTGAATATGGACCTGTACTCTGCAGAATGTACCTTGTATTTTTCTTCAGAGCCTTTGTCAAAGAGTTTTGCCCATGGTGTGGAGGAGTCGCTTTCGTGCGTTCAGGGTTGCTGGCTTCGTAGACTCCTCTACGGGACAGCCGCAATGTTCTTCAAGAATTATTTGACATCATGATTTTAGATTACGGCAACGGCGTATATGCCTACCGGCGAGGCAGCCGGCTTCATTTGAGATGCAGACTGGCTAGCCTGCCAAGAAATGTCCTTTGAATCCTCCTGCTCATATCAGTTGTAATGAAGAGTGGCCCTGAAAAGCCACACCCATCCGCTCATGTGTACTCCCGAACTCCAGCTTGCGAGCACGTCCAGAATATCATGTGAAATGTGAACACCGAAAATTAGTCTTCAATGTCGTCGTCGCTCAGCACGAGCTTTTGCACCGTCATGCTCTCCACGGGATCCTCCTTTTTTTGACGGATGCCGAGCCCGCTCTGTTTCTTGCGTGGCGACATCTCCTCAGTAGGTCTGTCTGTGGCCCACGACTCTGACGTTGACACGCCAGGTGCAATGTCTCCCCCTTCCTCGTCAGCCTCGTTTGCTGGCGGTCCAATCCCGGTGAATGATACGACTTTCTCAAGATCGCGCATGCGGGCGCTAGTTAGATTCAACTTGCGCCTGCGTGCCATGTGAGCCATGTAAGGCAGTCGCTCCAGAAGCAGTTCTCGTCGCGCTGAACTGCCTAATGACAGTAATGGACTCGCTCCCGCCTGCCCTTGACCTTGGCTGGTAGATTGCTGCGTACTGCTTCGCCGTTGTTGCGCTGCTTGTCGGCTGATCCAATCGCTGTTGTCACTAGCATTGGGCTTCTTGAACGCCGAGGCACCTTCCGTCAATTTCTTTGTACTTTCGTCGCCGCGAAGTCGACTTGTAGCCCAGTGGTCGACAAGGCCCTCGAGTTCCTCTTTGCCTCTCCACAGCTTGATGCTCCTTGGATAGAACATCTTGAAGGCATCACCTCCTGGTCGACCAGAAGCTTTGGCGCGCTTGACTGGGTATGGAAGTGCAAAGAGTAATCCGCGAGTCGCAACGTGATATGCAATCTCGTCCTGTCGCAGTGCATGGCTGGCCGAATCCCTACCTCCGTAGCCAGACCCTCCAAAGAAGACATCCCATGAGGGGCTCAGCAAGTCACTATCGGAAAGATAGTCGAGGCAGTTGTTCAAATAGTCTAGGCTTGAGTCTGGATCGGACGGGCTTGTGGACTCACACGAGAGAGCGTAATTTTCGTGCAGTGCAGATACAAAGGTCTGGATGTCAGTGCCAGTTTCGTCGATGAGTTCGTCAACTGCAACTTCTGATCGGTTTGGGCGAGAAAAATGCGCGAGATGCTTCGGCAAAGCTTCTGCTAAGGCTGCAGGTGTTTGCGGGTTCATGGGCAGCTCCTCCCTTTTGTTGTAAACAATCTTGCCTACAGCATGGAAAATGCCGAGACTAGACTCGCGTTGCGATATGAGTTCCAAGCTGTCTGCTTCACCTTTTGTAAGGGCGATGCCGCTTTTCGCTCCTCTTTTCGGCTTAGCGAAGGTCACCTTCGACCCCCAGTCAGCTTCGCTGTCACCCTTCAGGCACAAGAACTCCAACGAAGATATGGCGCTGCGAATGTCTCCGATCTCCCCAAGTCGCTTCAGCACGAGTGGACCAGGCGTTTTTCGACGCCCAGACTTCCGCGCTTCCTTCTGCACAACTAGCTCTAAAGCACCAGCCAAAAGCGTGGGGGCGATGGAGTTGAATTCAATGATGCATGTCCCTGGGTGGCGGGAAATCTCTGGGCCAAGAAGTCGATGCGCCGTGAAGCTGTCCGCTGAGGCCGACGTCGTTGTCAGCAACGTCTCTGAGATGACAAGCACAACAGGTGTGACGGGCTGTGACGAGGTCAGTTGCCCGAGAGCGGCAAGTGACGGCGTGTTTGCGATGAGATACTGTAAAAGCGTATTACGGAACGAGGTCAGAGCTGTGGAGGATCGCGCAAACGTGTTCGGAAATTCCTCGACGAGAATGATCTTGCGTCCCGTGTCACTCGGTTTTCTGCTTGGTGGTGGCGGCATCGACTTAGCCTTCATGTTGCCATAATCATCATCATCTGCTGTTCCGATATCAAGCTGTGAGAATTTGCCGCTACGGCCAAGGAACTCTTGGAATTGTGCCGAGGCAGAGAGAATACCAGGTCCTGATGCCAGTGCGCCGGTCGGATTTCGCCATTCGGAAAGCTCGCACTTCATATCTTGTGCAAGCAGACGCACTGTCGTGGTCTTGCCGGTACCCGCGGCGCCTTTCAGCACCAGTAGTCTCTGCCTGAGACGACCCGCGATCACACCTTCAAGCCAGGCCCTAACATCAGCTACCTTCTTCTTATGCACAGCGAGCTCTTCGAGATTCACAGGTCCGAATCGCTCTGACCAGGGACGCTGCTCGTTGTCTGGCAGTGACTCTCGCACGGGTCGTGCAGGCCGGACGAACATCTGACTGCCCCGAGCCTGCCCAATTGGCGCGGATGACGACACCGGCTGTGATTCGTCTTTCAGCCTCTTTTTCGCGTTTTGCCCGATACGACTGGCAGTGCTCGCCACGAAAACGTCGCCGTCGCCATCGCCGTCCGAGATGGGGTCGCTGAATATGTCTTCAAGCTCAGCTTGGGAGATCGCCGGTACTCGCTCTGCTTGTTTGGAGAAGAGTGATTTGAGATCGCCATTGCGTGGTTTCGCAGGATCCTGGCGGGCACTGTTGGCAGCGTCGCGGCTCCTCGTCTTGACTGGGCTGTTGGTGACGCTTCTCTTGCCATTGGAACGTCGACTGGGGCTTCCGCTGGCAGTGTCTGCTGTCGTAGTTCGGAGGGGCCTCGAAACGAGCGCTGGCCGTGTTGGAGAATTGTCTTGGACTGGTTTTGCAGAGGACTTGTCCGGGGATGCGACAAGGTATCGGCTAAGGGTGTTGGGACCGTTCTTCGAGGCATTGTCCTCGTCATCTGAGGATGAGGGCAGGACGTTGCGGCGGCGACGCTTTGCCGGAGGAGGCGCCATGGCGAAGGAGCTGGGACGGGTGGCGAGAGCTCATCATCCGAGAAGATAGGCTTGGCGGGGAGGGGCTATGATTGTCGGGCATTTGGTCGTCGAGCACACATGTCGAAAGCTGAGATGCAGTGCCAGCTGGGTTACAAGTGGCTACGCTGTGGTGGTCGACCCAGTTCAGGCGAGTGAGAAAGCTGGAGAATGGTACGGGCAATGTTGCTGCAGAAGACTGGGTGTTGCTTTTTCTGAGCGGGCTGGATGTTGACGTCGAAGACGAGACTGGGACAGGGGTTGTTGGGGTCCTTGTGTGAATATCGCAGCTTGGGTTGTGTCTGCCTGCTGCACACTGACTAGAAGTGGCTGTGTCTGGTGGTAGGCAGGAGATGTAATTGCAACTCAGCCTACTTCACGAGATTCAGCCCCTCGGCGTGGTTGTCTTGGGTAAAGCACATGTGCCTTAAAGTGCTTATGCTGTAATGATTAGGACACTTCTTGGGCGGCCCTTTGCCCCGGTGTCGCGCCTGCACGAGGAGACGCGTCTGGGGGTTTAAGTGGCCGCCCCTCCCCTCACGACACTTTAGCATACCTCAAGTATGTAGTACAAAGTAAGGTAAGGCACTTAAGTACGGCAAGGTAATAACCTACTGTACTGTACCTGGGTCATGTAGCTCTTGAGAGCATTCCAACTGCAGCACCAAGCACGGGTGTCCAAGAGTTGCAATAATGTACTGTAGCATGCGATATAATTACAGTGTGACAATCCCATGAGAATGTCCTTCTCCAATACTCCGCCCAGGTGTCCCACGGCCGGGTCGTCCGGGTGTCCCGAGTCGTCATTTGGGCAGCTTTAATTACGGCAGCGTCCGAGCTCAATCGTCTTGCTGGCACCTTGAGGACCTGACGCCCGTCCATCGAGGTCCCCAATTCTCGGGTCTTACTCACCCTGTGCTGAGCTGGGCTGGGCTGGCGACAGGCGCGCGTCACGGCCACCTGCACCCCACAGCCCGCCCGCTGCTTCTTATTTCTCCAAGCTGTCCTCTTCCCGCCCTACAGCCGCCATCCATCCGCCTTGGACATTGACGTCCCAGAGAGCTCCCAATGGCACACGTGTGCCGTTCCCTCCTTTCGACTTTCTTTTGGTAGTCCTTCATTGTAGCCGCGACTCTTTCTTCTTGTCTAGTCCGACCCCAAGACCGCCTTGCTACGTCAGCGGAGCTTCTCAGATCCTCCCCTCCACTCAGCGGACCACTCGCCTGGTTGGGTCTGGCAGCGACAGCAACCTTCACGACAGCCCCGCCGATTCCTTGGAGACACAACTGAGAGCGACCACTCGAGTTTTGCCGCCTCAAAGGAGGGCACAGTCCGCCACCATGGCTCGCGTCAGTCGATTTCGCTTCCTGGCGATCGCTGTCGTCTTCCACCTTGCCTATATCTACTCCATCTTCGACATCTATTTCGTCAGCCCCATCGTGAGCGGCATGGACTTGTTTAGCATTAGGAGGCCAGCAGGAGCAAAGGCACCTGCGGATAGACTTGTCCTTTTCGTCGGTATGTCTGACGATTGTTACTCAAGCTGTAATCCGGGAGGCTAACCACCCGAATTTGTAGGCGATGGTCTCCGAGCCGACAAGGCCCTCCAGTCTTTTCCTGACCCTTACCCCAAAACCGACGACGATCTTGTACCGCGACCACTTGCGCCTTACCTGCGGTCCAGAATACAGGCGCATGGCACTTTTGGTGTGTCTCATACTCGCGTACCCACAGAGTCTCGACCTGGCCACGTTGCTCTCATTGCCGGTCTCTATGAAGACGTCTCCGCTGTTGCGACTGGCTGGAAGCTCAACCCCGTCAACTTCGACAGCGTTTTCAACCGTAGTCGCCACACATGGAGCTGGGGCAGTCCCGACATTCTGCCAATGTTTGAGCATGGAGCCACGCCGGGCAAGATTGACGCCTACTGCTACCCTCCGGAGTTCGAGGACTTCTCTCAGGACGCCCTCCATCTCGACCACTGGGTATTCGACCACGTCAAGGACATGTTCTCTGGCGCTGCATCAAACAAGACCTTGAACACAGCCTTGCGCCAGGACAAGAATGTCTTCTTCTTGCACCTCTTGGGTCTCGATACCACTGGCCACTCCTTCCGGCCGTACTCGAAAGAATACCTGCACAATATTCAGGTCGTGGACCAAGGTGTGAAGGAGATTGTCGAAACCTTCGAGAACTTTTACAGGGATGACAGGACCGCCTTCGTGTTTACTGCCGACCACGGCATGAGCGACTGGGGCAGCCATGGCGACGGGCACCCCGACAACACGAGAACCCCTCTAATCGCTTGGGGATCGGGTGTGGCGAAACCATCTGTGCATTCCGGGACTGTGGCACCTGGTCATGACGCCTATTCTTCCGACTGGGGCTTGGATGAAATTCAGCGTCACGATGTTGCTCAAGCTGATGTTGCGGCGCTCATGGCGTACCTAGTTGGCGTCGAGTATCCTGCCAATTCTGTAGGCGAGCTGCCGCTGTCCTTCTTGGCAGCCGACGTCAAAGAAAAGGCGGAGGCCTCTTTTGTCAACGCCCAGGAGATTCTCGAGATGTACAGAGTCAAGGAGGAGGGCAAGAAAGCCAAGGAATTGAGGTTCCGAGAGTTCGCTCCCCTCAGCGAGGCATCTGGCACAACTGCCTCATCGCGGCTCGCTGCTATTCGCAAGCTCATTGACGACGGGCATTTCGAGGAGGCGATTGAGGAGACTGCTGTGCTGATGAAAATTGGTCTGCAGGGCATGCGCTACCTACAGACCTATGACTGGCTATTCCTCCGTGCGCTTATCACCCTCGGCTATCTTGGCTGGATTGCATATGCTATCACGACGGTCATTGACTTGCACGTTCTCCAGGGTGCGGCACAATCGTCACGCTCGATCGGATCTCTGCTTGTGTTCTCGTCCGCATTGGTCGCTCTCTATGCTTCATTCGTCATCTCTGAATCGCCGCCCACCTACTATGCCTACGCTTTCTTCCCAGTGTTTTTCTGGGAAGCTGTGTACGCTAGACGGGAGAGCTTGATCAGGGGCCGTCGGATATTGTTTGCCCATGTCAAGACTGGCAGCAATGCCATGTCGATTGTGATCAACACTGTCGTGTACATTGCAGTCATCCAGTCTTTGGTAAGTTCACCGCCCTCAACTTCGAATTTGAGTCCTAACAAGAGCTGTAGGCTTTCGGTTACATCTATCGCGAGATCCTCACCGGACTGTACGTCGTAGCTTCGGTGTTTCCCCTCTTTTTGGGAATGTCATTTCTGAGAAAACACGCTGCACTTTCCGCCACTTGGATAGCTTCATGCCTCTTGATGAGCTCGTTCACTCTGCTTTCGCCAATGAAGGTTGAAAATGTCCCGATGATGTAAGCACTGGTTGCTCTCACAGTATCTCAGGTCTGTTGCTGACGTTACGTAGTGTTGGCGGAGGCGCTCTTATGGTCCTTGTGGGCTTAGTGTACCTCATCTTTGAGGACAAGATTCTGGCGGATTCCTCCCTTGATCCAAAGGCTAGAGTGCCGCGAAACAACCATATCTCCCGAGCTCTGGTTGGTGTCCAGGTAAGTCGCACGCAATCGGAATGGTTTTTACAGATGGCTGACCACTCACGCAGACCGGCTTAATTGCTCTGTCGATAATTGTGACTCGGTCAAGCGCCTTGTCGCTCGCTGCGAAGCAAGGCCTACCCCGTGGCAACCAAGTTGTTGGCTGGCTTATCCTTGTGATATCGTTCCTCATGCCAGTCATGCACCGCCTGCAACCCAACACGCACTACTTGCACCGGCTGCTCGTCATCTTCCTCACCTGCGCACCAACCTTCGTCATTCTGACCATATCGTATGAGGGTTTCTTCTACGTCGTATTTTCACTGACGCTGATCACCTGGGTCCGGCTTGAGCACCACAGCAGCGTGTTCACACGTGAGGCGCAGAAGAAGGACCTCGACAATGTGGGGCCTGCAGCAGCAGTAGCTGACCTCGTTGTATCGCAATTCCGACCACTGACACTATCAGATGCTCGCATCGCTCTTTTCTTCTTCGTGCTCCTGCAGTCAGCATTCTTCAGCACAGGCAACATCGCGTCGGTCTCGTCTTTCAGTCTGGAGAGCGTGACTCGGCTTATTCCAGTCTTTGAGCCATTCTCGCAGACCGCGCTTCTACTGTTCAAGATTATGGTGCCCTTCGCGCTCATTTCTGCCAACCTGGGCATTCTCAATATGCGTCTAGGCGTGGCTCCATCCGCGCTTTTTATGGTGGTCATGGCAATGAGCGATGTGTTGACATTGTACTTCTTTTGGGTTGTCAAGGACGAAGGATCCTGGCTCGAGATTGGCTCGACGATTACACACTTTGTCATTGCCAGCATGCTCTGCGTATTTGTCGCTGGGCTTGAAGGGGTTAGTGCCCTGTTCATTGCTGGCGTGGAGGTGAACAAAGGCACTGCAGCAAGTGTGGAGAAGAAGAAGGCCGTGAGCGGCAACGGCGTCAGTATGCTCGCGGAAGAACCTATTACGAGGTCAACAGAGAGTGTGCCACCCGATGCTACAACGGAATGAACCAACGTGGTGCCGTAGGAATTAGAAGATATATAATGTAATATATATGTGAGACACATGAGAAGAGTTTTTGAACTATGCCACGAGGTATGTCGTGGGTGATATCAACATCGTGGGTCGTCGTTACTTATATGCATCTCCACGGCAAAATTCATCTAAGCGTGCCTCGGAAGGAGTTGGGGCATGCGGGTTAATCAGAAGACAGGCGCGGACAGCAGCTCTCTCAGTGGAGCCTCCCTAGCCATTACTTTGACAACTCTTCCCATGACCTTGCCTTTGTCTCTCGACGCGACAACCTCCACCCCCTTCTTTCAAATAACCAGCCCAATCTTCCCCACTTGTCGGTCCTGCTCTTTTTATAATCTGCATCTTTCCTCGAAGAAGCACGGAGTTTTCCGGCTTCGCGTCACTGAGTACTACCCCACCGTAACACACGATTTTTTTTTTTTTTTTTTTTTTTTTTTTAAAAAAACATAAAAAGGTCAGTGGACTGATGTCAGGTAGCTAGACCCCCGTGACAGGTTTTCGAAGATTGACAAAACAAGAAAGAGAGAAAGAGAGAAAGAAGAAAGACAAAGAAAAATAAAAGGGGGGCAAAGATCAGGGCTTGGAGTTTCTGTACTTTTTCTGCTAGCTCAGGACCGCGCGGGAAATTAAGCTACCACACTGCTGGGAAGGAAGAGGTTGTTCTAGGAAGATGTCGTTGTTCCAGTAAGTCCGGCCCGCTTTCCCGTGTTTTTGTTCTGGTTCTTTTCCCATGAAGCTTAGCCGCACTATGTATCGCTCCACGTTGTTCAGTTTCTTTCCCCACGTTCCTTGTTTCCCATGAGCAGCGGAACGCTTTCCCGATACCAACTTTCCTGGCGTTGACACACCCTCCTACAACACCTTGCTTCTGCCTGGAACTCACCGCTGACATATGATGGAATTTTTTTTCACCTTAAAAAAGGTCATTCAAGAACCTCACACCGCGGACCCGGCTCCTCGTCGGCGCGGGCTTGCTGACTTGGGGCTTTGTTGGGTTGCAGGTGACTGACCCTGCGGCGGAGAAGTTGTTGGGCATTCCTGTGGCTGAGCCGGCGAAGTCGCCAGAGCAGAAACTCGTGTCTGAAGGAAGGAGCGGGTCGGGGACGGCAAAGTGAAGTCTGCTCTTCTGACGGAGAGGACAAGGGTTCGCAGGCGACGAGCAGAGACGTACGGGGCTGGTTCAGTGTGCATCGTGAGGAACAGTGGTTGAACCTCGGTATTCTGTGATATGGACAGAAGCTAAGCGCCCTGAGATCTGAAGGCCTGTAACAGCGAAATCGTGGACATCTCAACGCCGATTACCGGCCGGCGAACTTCGGACAGGAGCACAAACGTCGACTCCGAACGTAGATGAACTGGAGTGCTGAAGATATGCATAACATAGGGAATAGGAACAAAGATGCGGCATGTTGGATTTTCGTCATGGTCAATGATTACTTTTATTTCATCGCTTTTAGTTTTCTCCTCGTGTCTTTCGCAATCTACTTAGGTGAAAATGCGGCCGGAACCGAGAGCAGCGGGGTCGTTGAAGCGGAGGTTCTGGTTGAGCGAGGCAATCTCGTCGAGCTCCTCCTTGCTGAGATCGAACTCAACGGACTCGAGGTTCTGCTTGAGGCGCTCGACGTTGTTGGACTTGGGGATGACAATGATGTCGCGCTGTGTGCAGAAGCGGAGCAAGACCTGGCTAGGGGTCTTGCCGTGCTTGTCGGCAATCTTCTTGACGACGTCAGCCTCGAAGAGGGGCTTGGTGCCCTTGGCGACGCTGCTGCCAAGCTCGATGAAGCTCTGGGGGCCGAAGGTCGAGTAACCGGTCACGACAATGCCGTTCTCCTGGGCCATGTGGATCAGGTTAGGCTGAGTGAGGTAAGGGTGGTGCTCGATCTGGAGAACCGCGGGCTGGATCTTGGCATAGCTGAGCAGGTCGTAGAGAAGCTGAGTGTGGAAGTTGGAGACACCGATACTGCGGACGAAGGAGTCCTTCTGGGTAGCGAGCTCCTCCATGGCGGCCCAGGTCTCAGAGATGGGCACCTTGGCGAGTGGGGTGACCTTTGTCTGCTCCTTGTCGGACCAGAAGCAGGGGAACCGAATCTTGTCAAAGGGGATGAACTCTAAGGCGATGGGGAAATGGATGAGGAAAAGGTCGAGATAGCCGAGGCCCCAGGCCTCGTTCTCGAGGCGGGCCATCTCGAGGGCATGCTCGCGCTTGTGGTAGTTGTTCCACAGCTTAGAGGTGATGAAGATGTCCTCGCGCTTGATGATGCCCTCGTCGATGGCTCTTCGCACACCCTCACCGGCCTCCTTGCTGTTGGTGTAGTCCCAAGCGCCGTCAATGTGGCGGTAGCCGAGCTTGATGGCTTGGTAGACCTGTTTTATGAAAAGAGGAACGTCAGCTCCAGGTTGTCTCTTGAACACGGGGCATGAAAAAGCTGTAGTGAGGCCGTGATGACCTCAATCCGCCTGCCGAGGCATGGTAACAAAGCAGGACACAAAGGTCACGACAAATAGGAGTAGGAGGACTAACCTGCTCAGCACAGGACTCACGGGGAACCTTCCAGATGCCGAACCCGACAACGGGCATTTGCTGTGGAGTGTTAGCTTAGGACATAGCCAGCATGTGATCAGTTGGAGGGCAGCTCGAACGTACGTGGCCAGAGGAGAGCTTGAGTGAGGGAACCATTTTGACTTGTATTTGTGATGTGATGTTGGACACAAGATTTTGGCGGAAGAAGGATGAGAGCCCGGGGGTCGCAACGGGAAGAGGGAAACAAGAATATTTTATGACGAGGAGCCAGCAAGAAAGAAACCGGGCAGTCGCGACCACCCCCAAGGGTAGGTAGTTCCTGCAACGTTGTGACCACTTGCGCCTTGTGGTTACCCCGCCACCTCGACGCCCTGCCTCCACCAGGCCTTTCCAAGATTGTCTCCAGTATCACCCCTCCGGCAGCCAGTTCCCCCTCATACACTTGCGCCCGGAGCGCGTCGCATCAGATACAGCTCAGCTGCGCGGGATGCCCCACCAATGCGCCAACGACATCATTGTTGGAGGGGCACTCGGCCACTGATGCCCCAGTGCCCGATCCGGTAGGCTGAACCACTCCCCTGTCCTGTGGTTGGCCCAGGGCGCACCAGTGATTGCGCGCAGCAGGGTTGTTCCGCCCAGGTGGGGCATGAGGGGAAACTGCCCGCACCAGATCCCCAAACAACTGCCGATTTTATCCAGAGGACGAGCCGGGTGTTTTCTTCGGGAGCGGCCATAATTAATGTGCCAGTTTTCCCTCTGACGCTTCATCTTGTTCGCAAGTACCCCAAATCCCCTTTGGAACCCTACGAGTTACTAGGTCAGCAATACGACAGACAGCTTTAGGTGTCTTCATCCTCGGCCTCACTGCCTACGAACGAAACTATTCCACTCCTTGCTTGCGACTCCAGCCGACCCTTCCCTCGCGATAGCCGCGCCAATGCCCGAGACCCGCGTCGTCAAAGATCCACCTCCATCATAGCTCGCTTGTGACGGCACCGAGAACATTCGCGCTTCTAGTGTCCTGGGATCGCTAAAGGCATATTTATCGTACGGTCTCTAGGATTAGCGTAAAATGCTCGGCACCGTCATGTGCAAATCCCTGGACACCTAATTATCTCGAGCAGTGCTAACAAGGATAAACTCAAAGAGTTACAGAGTTTCAAATTCCTGGGAAGTTGGAGGCTTAAACCCTTAGAGATTTGGAGGCCAAGATGTCTAAAATTTCACACCTTCGGAGGCCTGTAGGTTCAGACTTAAAAGTGTTACCTTTCTGGTTCGCGAAGGTGCTGGACAATTATCGCAGGGATCTCGCGCTTCAAAGTGCTCAAATCGAAGTCAACGTTAAAAACACATGAAACGATTTCGAACAATACACTACAGGAGATCCACGGCTTTCGCATGCCGAGCGACAGGTTTGAGTACAAACGTAGGGCTCATCTGAACCCACATTCGGTATTAGAATCTGGTAGGATCGAAGCTCAGCGCCGTTTGGGTAGTTTTTTCGCTAGGCTTCAAGTTTGCTCGTCAGTTCAACCTCCCTCGCTGTATAGATTCAGCCTCCTTGATGCATTTCTTGCTCAGCAGACACGATGGGAGAGATCTCAAGCCCGTGGATGCTGCGATTGTCATGCGCGCCAATCACAATCAACTGCACATCCACAGGCCCACATTGACTTTATCAGCTCAACCTCTGCCTTAGACGAGATTTCGACCTCGGAAGAATAAACAGGGTTTTGCGTTTTGTTCGATAAGACGAAGTGAGCTGGCTTCTTCAGGCGATATCGTCGTTTTCGAAATCTGCATATGGTGTGGCAAGGGCAGAAGCAATTGGGGGCCACGCAGTCATACGGCATGGCAGACATGCAATATATATATATATATATATATATATATATGAAGCTGAGGCAAAGAACCAGAAAACTTCTAACTGCCAATCTCAGTCAACGAAACCACGAAGAATCGTTTTCTACCCTGCCACCGTTGACATCATCTCTCAACCCAAGCGCGAACCGACCAGCACAAGAAGGCATCATGGTAACATTCTCGATTACCCATTCGCCTTCTCCGACTATTGCATTGAATCGTATACAAAGGAAGCACTAGAATGGCGCTGCTTCTACTTCAGTACCCTGGTCCAGCTCAGTCTTTTGGCTGTGGTTCATCTGAAGTCTTGATGATATCGAAGCCCATTATGTCTCCGATGGTTACTCGCCCTACTAGAAGTACCCTGCTGTCACTGTCCTTGGCTGATTTAATGTGCAACTATTCACCATCCTCATCTACTTTCTTCACAGTCAAGCCGCTGTAGCGATAGGTTCTCAAGGAATTTCCGTGCGCGGTATCTGGTATCCTCGCCGAAGCCCTGGCGACGTCCCCTGAAGGAGCGCTAGCACTGACTGTCTCACACAAGTACTGCATCGAGAAGCGGTCGACACGCCAGATCATCGAGAACAGGCGCTGCGCCATATCCTTGGTGGTTGACTGGGCACGCTCAATCACGGACATTCTCCTCCATGCGCCACGAGCGCACCTGCGTCCAGGGGCAAACCGCGTGGGATGGACCGTGGTTCATTTCCCTCGCCCTGAGCTGCCCATTCTTGCTGGTCCTGCGATCCTTCTAGCCAGCCCTTATTCCCAAAGCGGCTCCTTGGCGAACCATATCGGTGGCGTGAGACTTCATTATTGACCTTGGAGCTCGCTATTGCACAATCTGCAGGCTGCAGACCCCATGACGCCTTGAACAGCCGAGAAGCTGACCTTGGTTCTAAGGGAAAAGGACGACAGTAAGCTTTGAGTTGCTGAACGGTTTTGCGGGGGTATGGACGGGGTGCTCTGCTTTGTCGGCAGTTGTAGCAGGCCGGGGGGAAGTGGGGGAGCTCCCTGGAACTGGCATGTGGGGGTCCCCTTCAGGGCCTTGACTAACTATAAGTACAGTGTACCTCATGTTGCGCGCCCCCAGGCGTTGCGGGGACGTCACTTCTCCAACCTCCAAATTCGAACATCGCGAGCGCGACGACATGCTATAGCGAGCTCTTTCTGCGCCACGCAATGTCTGCCGTCTTAGGTGAAGCTGGGCCCGGCCAGGAGCGCAACGTGTTCGACATCATCCAGCACGGTCACAAGGACATTGTGCAGGCTATCGCCTTCAATGCCTATGGCGACCGCTGCGCTACTGGCTCTGTCGACGGCAAGATACGAGTCTTCAATCGCCACAAGGACGGCACCTGGCGCCTCTGTGACCACTGGGGTGCTCACGGAGGAGAAATCCTAGAGGTATGCCCCCAGACTCTGCACCTTAGCTGCTCCATGACGAATGCGATCACCTTGGCTAATTACCTATGACGATGTCTCTTAGCTCCAATGGCTACCTCCAACGGTCTATCCGAACCTGCTCGCGTCGCTCGGCATCGAAGGCCGCTTCAAGCTCTGGGCTGAAGACCCTTCTGCCGCTCCCGGCCGTCGTTTCAGCTCGCGCGGTGGCAATGCGAAAGCCGCTGTAGAGCAGCGTTCCGGCAAAGCCCCATTCCGGTCCTTTTCCGTCAAATACAACGACGAGACACGCCACACTTACTTTGCCCTCTTATCTGCCGACGGCCATCTCACGGTCAACGAGAGCGAGGAACCTGAGATCCTGACCGACTACGCCAAGGTCGATGATTTTCAGGCCTGTCCGAAGCCCAACAGGGGGGGGGAGACGTGCTTCAAGGTCGTGTTCGACCCGAACCCAGAGGTCTGCTATACTGCTTTGCGTGCAGGTGTGCCTCCGGATGCGCTGAGTCTCGTTGTGGCCGGCATGACGACCGTCCGGCTTTTCCGCACGCGCGATATCGTGACGAGCTCGTTCGGCGCGGCTGTCAAGGCGCGAGAGTTCTACCTTGCTGTGGAGATTGAGGCGCACAAGGGACTGGTTCGCGATGTTGCTTGGGCACCAGGGAACTTTCGCGGATACGACATGGTTGCGACAGCCTGCCAGGACGGATTTGTACGGGTATTCCGCATTGACACGCCGTTCGACAAAGATGATGGCAAGACATGGTCTGTCGCCGACGTCACGGGAGGGGCCAGATCAGATGACCATGGGGCTGGCGGCGCGAAGAGCTCATCGAGTCGGAAGCAAAACCAGGCCGCATCTGGCATAAGGGCGGAGCTCGACAAGTCTGGAAACCATGGGGAGCGTACAGCTACCGGTCAGCCCGGACAGATCCATCACACTGTCAAAGAGCTGTCCAAGCTAGACGCGCACAAGTCGCCTGTATGGCGTGTCGACTTTGACGATGACGGCCAGATCCTGGGCAGCGTGGGCGATGAGGGCAAGTTGATGTGCTACCGCCAGACACCTGCCGGCACGTGGGCAAAGAGCTCCGAACTCGGCATGATGAAAGCTCGGATGGCCACGCCATAGGAATCAATCGTCCTCTAACATGAGGACCGACATGTTAGCTACACCATTCTCGACTTCGTGACATGGGTGTCGTTGTTTTTCTCAGGAACGGTCGGCAGTTTCGGTTGGCCACCCCTCGCTACATGACCACATAAATAGAAAAAGCACTCGGTGCTCCTAGCTGTGGTCGGTTCACTTGGCAATACACTTTCCGAAGCCTGCCTGGGTGCCAAAAGATCAGTTCACGCTAGAGCCCTTGCTGAGCTTGGCGATGCTATCAAAGACGAGACAATTCCTAGCTCATACGGATTGGTTTGGTGCGGAGAGGAAACCCCTCGGCCTTTTTTTGGACTAATACTGCCACATTGCGCAAGGACCACCGTCTAAGAGCGTTGAACGTCAGCTTCACAACTCGTGGCAATGTCCAGATGTCTTTCATGGCTCTGTACCTGATTGGCTTGGTGCAATTGTCTACAGCAGTCTCACTGCAGCTAGTGGACAGGAAGCTCGATGCAAGCAGCAGCAGTCGCCGTCCTCAAAAACAAACAAAAAAAAGCTCTCATCAAACCAACAAAATCAGCCAGGAGGTGTTTTTCTGTCTAGACATAACCCGATCCATCGAAGATGAGCCTATGAGCACTGCTGCTGTCCCTGGGAAAGTCACAGCTGCTGCCCCTGGGAAAGTCACAGCTGCTGCCCCTGGGAAAGTCACAGCTGCTGCCCCTGGGAAAGTCACAGCTGCGAGCCATCGATGACACGCCCGGTACGGTCTCACGGTTGCCACTGCCAGCAAGCGTGCACATTACGCCAAGTCCACCAGGGACGGTGGGAAGCACAGAAGCGAGGTACTTGTAGGCTGAGATATGAGACAGTAAACATTCTGGGATACACAATCACATCAAAGCGCAAGTGGGAGCAGGGCTTGGGGGGTCTGAAGCCGACATGGGAACCTGTCTAAGAGGAAAGGGGAGGGGGGTTTCTGGTTCAGGGTACCCATGATGAGAGACGTCTCCCATAATCAGGAGCGCGAATTGCGGATTGGTGCATCCAGTTGAAGCTATAGGAATCCATGTCACGCGAGTGATGAGATTCATGATTGAAATTCCAAGATACTCTTGATTGTCTGTCGCATCCGTTCTTGTGCTTTGGTGAGTGACGACCCTCAATACGTGCAGGCGACTGTGGGCCTCATCTCCAATACCCACGTCAACTCCCTAATGGTGCTCACTAGACGATCTGGCGGCCTATACTTGAATTTGGCCCTGGGGAGCCACATCTACAATTTAGCAGCCTGGTGTTCAACCAGTAAATAAACAGTTGACAACAGGTCGAGGCGGCGTTTCGAGAAATCATGGCAATCTTCATGTCCATTCACCCCACCAGTGCACAACGCAGCAGCAGCAGGCATGTTTACTAGTTTTGCTCTTGATATTATGTTGTGAAGACTAACTTTTTCTCGCGCCCTTTGTTTTTCATTCTTTTCCTTTCCGCGGGAGATCAAAGCCCAAAGAGCGGTTTGAGATTGATGATGCAGCGCCATTCGTCATTGCTGACCTCTTCGCGGTACAGCGTCTTGAGACAGTCTATGCTCTCTCTGCTGATGAGAGAGTATAGCATGTCGCTCTCCTCGAGTTGGCGACCATATGTAGGCTGGCTGCTTCCCATCTCAATCTTCACAGCAACCGACGGCTGGCCCTTCTTACAGATGGGAAGTTGCTTGTGGTCACGTTCGATGGATGTCCTATCGTGTGGTATTGTTAGTGTCGTGAATAGACGGAATGACTTTTGCAGAAACCTGACTTACACTCTGCCCAGACTGATGACCTCTTTCTTGCCCTCAGCATTGGTCTTGACTGCGGCGATCGGGGTGTTGGTCCTGAGGTTGCCATCGATAACGTCAACGCCAACAACGATGGGGCCTGTCTTGTTGAACACCGCGATAGGCTTAAGCACGCAAGGGAAGACTGCGAGGTCTTTGGCGTTCTCCTTCTTCTGCGCTAGCCTCTCCTCCATGTGCTTGGTGAAGCTGTCGAACAAGTGGTAGATAATCATTGCTGAATGGATAGTCACACCCAGTTCCTCGGCGTACGCCTGGGCGTCTTTGTCGATCTTGACGTCGAAGCACAGCATGACGGCGTGGTCGGGCGACTTCTCGAGCATACTGGCACACTGGATGACATCACGCTTGAAGACGGGGCCGATACCGATGTTGGCGACGGGGATCTTCATCTCCTTCAGGAAGTCCAACAGGGCCTCAAGAGAACCCAGCGTCGAGGCCTGGACACTGACACCGCGACCAGACTTGGTGACACGGGCGAGCAGCTTGCCGACATCGGCCTCGACCTCGTCGATGAGGTCGTCCTCGTCATCGTCAGGGCCGACAACAAGCAGACGCGAACCAGCAATGGCACCCTCAAGACCAGGCGCGCTGATCTTGATACCCATAGCGGCCTTGACCTCCTTGTTGTGCACGTATTGTGACTTAACACGCAACTCCTTCATGGTCGCCGGGGTGAGCAGGGCACGAATATTTGTCACAATCGCACCTTCTGTGCCTGCTACAACAATCCGATCGCCTTCGCGCAGGATACCGTTGGAAAGGATGACATCGATAGTCATACCAAAACCCTCGATAGCCTTGACTTCGAGGACGGTGGCCTGGACCTCGGAGAGGTACATGAGAGAGCCAACCATTCTCTCCTGGGTGAGCTGGAGAATGAGCTTGAGCATATCAGGGATACCCTCGCCAGTGTGTGCCGATGTGGGGACGAGCGAGACGTTCCTCGACATGGACTTGTTCTCGTAGAAGAGCTCAGAGTTGAAACCTTGCTCAGCGAAGGCAAGCTTGGTCTGCTCGAGACGGTTGCGGAATTCGTTCTGAACACCCTTGCTCTGGAGCGCCAAACTCTCCTGGAAGCCGTTGTTGGCAACCATCTTCCAGCCGTAGAGACGATCGATCTTGTTGAGGGCGACGATGAAGGGAGTCTTGCGGTCGCGGAGGAGCTTCATGGACTCGAGCGTCTGGGGCTCAAGACCGTGCATGATGTCGACAACCAGGATGGCAATGTTACAGAGCGAAGAACCTCTTGACCGGAGGTTTGAGAAGGACTCGTGACCGGGCGTGTCGATGATGAGAAGACCAGGGACCTTGAACTCGAAAGAGCCGTCGCGGTTGACGACGGCAGTCTTCTGCTTGATGGCGTCGACAGGGAAGTATGTCGCACCGATCTGCTGGGTAATACCACCAGCTTCGCCCTCCTGGACGTTGGTCTGGCGAATCTTGTCGAGGAGCTTGGTCTTTCCGGTATCGACGTGTCCGAGAATACAGCAAATGGGCGACCGCAGGTTGTCCTTGGACCGGGCGGCGAGGGCAGCCTGGTGAGCCTTTTCTCTCCGGTCGGCAGCCTCCTTCTTGCGCTTTTCCTCGGCTAGTCTGGTAGCAGTCATCTTCTCGTCTTCCTCTGAGTCCTCATCCGAGTCATCGTCAGAACCCTCTTCGGACTCATCATCTCCAGCCACATCCTTCTTCGGCCGTGAGGGAAGTTCCTTCGTCTTAGCATCCTTCTCGTCCGAGTCGGCATCCCAGCTGTCCTTGACGTCTTCTTCAGACTCGGCAGCAGCCTCCCAGTCGTCATCGATCTCTTCGGCAGCAGCAGCGTCTTTAGCAGCCTTGACAGCGGCCTCGGCCTCGGCGGCTTCCCGAGCAGCCTTCTCCTCAGCCTCCTTGGCCGCTTGCTCCGCCTGAAGCCTGGCGCGCTCAGCAGCTTCGGCAAGAGCCTTCTCTTCCTCAGCCTATGTAAGAAACGCCACGTTAGTGTCTGGCTCCGACCAGGACCTGCTATGTATAGAACCAACTGACCTTCTTGTCTAGCTTGCCGCCACGCTTCTTCTCGGGCTTCTTCTTGTCCTTGTCCTTGTCCTCGCCCTCGCCGCCTGCAGGACCGACCTTGATGCCAGCAGCCAGCATCTGCTGAAGCTTCCGCTCATTGCGGGCCTTCTCCTCCTTTTGTGCCTTGGTCATGAACTTGCCCTCCTTCTTGAGCTGCTCAATCTTCTCCTTCTCCTTCTGCTTCTTGCGCGCCTTCTCCTCCTCTTTCCGCTTCGCCTCCTCGGCCTCTTTGCGCTCAAGCTCCTCGAGGCGCGCCTTCTCCTCAGCGGACGCCTGTTCCATAGCCTCACGCTGCTTGCGCAGCTCCTCCTGCTGCTTCTGAATGGCCAGTAGGTGGGCAGGGATCTTCTTCTTCTTGCCACCGGCATCTGCAGCGGCCGCGACGGGTGCCTCTTCCTTCTTCTCCTCGACCTTGGTCGGCTCGGGCGCCTTCGCGGCGGGTGCAGGGGTGGTCTTCTTCTTCGCGGCCTGTTGTGAACCGAAACGAATTGTCAGTAAGTCACACATCTTTCAACACGCCTGCCTGACCAAAGCCCATCAAAACGAGAGACGAACCTGCTCCTTCTTCCTTTGCTTCTCCCTCTCCTTCTTCAGCTTCTCCTTCTCAGCCTTGGTGAGTACGCGGCCACTCCCGTCGCCCTCATCGTCGTCATCACCACCTTTTGCGGCACCGCCCTTGTTGTTGCCTCCTTGCTTCCCACCACCTTGCTTCCCACCTTGCTGCTTGCCGCCTTTGCCCTTCTTCTCGGGCATGGCGAACTCGTCGTCCATTGATGCCTCGACGGGCGCAGCCGGCGCCGGTGCAGCTTCCTCAGCGGCACCCGAAGCGTTCTCCCCCTCGACAAAGTCGTCGACGATACCCTTCTTCTTCCTCCGCTCGCGGTTCTTGCGCATCATGGCCATAAGGCCGCCGCTGGGCGCGTCGTCATCGTCACCGGCCTCGCCATTCTCGGCGGCGCCATCTGCGGTAGGCTCCTCGGTGGTGGTGTTGGTAGGCGCGATCGATTCACCGAGCTCGGCCTCCCAGTCATCGTCGGCTCTCTTGTTTCCCTTCTTTTTGGGAGGCATTGTAGCGGTTCTGTGTGATTGGTTTCTGATGTATTGTATTAGGAGACGTCCGCGTGTGGGATGTCGTCCTTTTTGTTGCCGAGAGGAAACACTACCCGGACCACTTTGAACAGTGGTGCACGCCGGACGAAGTGTATATGGTCAGTCGTTGAAGAAAGAGGACTGTCCTGTCAACCTGTGACCTGGAGAATCAAAATGGGAAAGTCGAAAAGGAAGAGTCCCACACTGGAATGTCGACCCTGATGGGGAGGGGGCGGAGTAACTTTGCCTCGAGCGGGATGCTTTCCTGGAATCGACCAGTTGCTTAAAGGTGGGGGTGGCCTTTCTCACGTCGGAACGATCGATGTAAGTGCACGCAGGCAAGACGCAGACTTCATCCCGGTATTAACTTGGAAATTCCTTCGACCTTTTTATTAACTTGGTCATCAATCAAGTTTGCACGATCTGTGACATATGACTCATTCCATATGTTGCAGATATTGCCATCAGCCTCCAAAAGCTGTGGCGATTATGTGGTTGCGGAGTTTAGCGGGGATACCTGAAGATTCAGGCACAAACTGTTCCACGAAGTCTCACGCGGGCAACAGTATCTGCAGCAATCCTTGGTAATCTGTTGCAAAGATATGCTACCTTTGCATCATCTTCCGCGGCATACTTTGAGAATTGAGCCGACCACCTGTAAGTTTACATGTCTTCTTGCAATCTTGGCGGAGCAGAGTTGTTCTTGCGCACAGGAGCAGGATAAATTGTGCCAACGTTCAATAAGCGATATCGATAAGAGCTTTCGTGTCCCAGCCAACTGTCGGCCCAGTTTTCTCTGCGAGCAGCATTGCAGCTTGGAGGCTCGTCTCAGGTTGCATTTTATTTGATATTGGACTTACTTTCAATCGTTGATGTGCTTTTTATCCGCCCAGGAAGGTGCGATGCCACGGCATACACTTTCGTAGTCGTTGAACCTCGCCGCATCTAATCCTAGATCCGGCGTCGTCCAGAACATGGTCCAGTTCATGTCCGGAATCTTGAGGGTCCCCCTCGACCGCTCAAAGTACCACTTATTTACAGGGTTGTCCTTTCGACTCCGCCAGCAAACTCCATGAGGAAAGCAGTCTCGGACCATGGCGTTGAACACAATGTCGGCCACGCCCCCAGCTCCTTGCGATTTCCGCAGGACAGCAAACTTGTCCAAGTATGGCACGAGCCTCCCGGACTCCGTGATTGCCTCGCCATCAACGTCCTGAGGTGACTCCCACGTCAATATCGCACCGCCCTCATACTCCCCTGCGATGATGATGCCTGCCAGTTTGTTGTGAACCCTTTTCAGATAATGGTCTACGTCGAGTTTGCGTCCGAAAGAGTCCTCGATCAGGTAAACAAGCCTGCCCAGATCGATACATGGGTCAGTCAAGTTGAGTGTATGCTCGCCAGGTTGCGGCGCCCGCCATGGTGTCGTTCGAGGATCTGGGAAGATAGTCAGAGGCATGCCCTTCTTGGCCAGAGTCGTCGTAGATCCAAGCTGTTGAGTTCCCATTGTCGAAGTAACTTGAGAGAAGCGCCCGGATGGAAGCGACGACGACTGAACGGGTTTGTCTGTAAGGAGGTTGTGAATAAGCGGGTTTTGCCCACGTCGCGTGCTGACCGAGGCCCAGTCAAGCTCATCTTGGGACCTCTCTCGTGCCACCTCTTGTGTTGTTGTGATGACTACTGACGAAGTGGGCGGGAGCAAATTTAAGGCGTTTTTGGCGAGTCGTGTGTTCGCCAGATGCGTTTCGCACTCGTGCGGTGATAGCTTGTCTCGCTGCATGCCTATTAAATCCTTCTCGACTTCTTCGTACTCGTCGGCTAGATTGAGAAATAGATGCCGCCCAGTAGCACGATTACTAGCTGGAGGGCCACCGAGAGGATCCAGAATGATAAGCCGGTAAACCTCCGTCGGCAGTTCGAGTTTATCTTCAGGAGAAGTCTCGCTGGCGCCGAGAAATTGAAGACCAGACAAACTGCGAGTCAATGCGAGCATTGCGTCATTACCATCTATCGGTTTGATGGCAGCGTTCTCAGCTGTGCAGGCAAAAGATGGGATGATGGGGATTCGCTCGCTCTTGAGCGCGGCGAATATAGCCTGCCTGTTGCTCGTAAAGAGACCATTAGATATGTATGGCGATGATGACTCTGAAGAACTTGAGGTCAACCCAAACGCAAGTGGCGATTCAATGATCCGTGAGCCGTTGTCATCGAATCTGTCCACAGCTACAGCGATACGAGCTGCTTGTTTTGTAGTCTGCTGCCGCTGAAGTACCTCATCCTCGTTTCGTAGGTCGCAATCCACCAATACGATGCTCGTGAGACCAAGCTTTTTCAGTTGGGTCAGCGTCTTGCCTACTCCCAGCATGGTGGGATCATCAATCGCTTGTGGAGCTCGGATCTTTACGAGAGCGACGTAGAGAGGCTGCCTGGGAGTATTTTCCAAGCTGGCATCGTCGACTGCCGTGGCAGACTGCCCTTGCGCCGCTCGTTGCTTGAAAGCAACAGCATCCTTACGCTGGAGCAGGGGTACAAACTTGTTCATGTAGCCCTTGGCATCGCGTTTTGTCACCGAGGTTTCAAGGATAGAGACGAAAAAGTCCTACGCAGCATATTAGATATTGCGAGCAGGACCTTGGGCAGACAAGAGACCGTACCTGATCCACGGATGCCCTTTGCTTCTTTGTTTCAGACAGAGAAGTGTAGGGCATGGTAGGGCCGGACGGTCTGCCGTTGCCGCTGCCGCTTGGGTTGCCTGAGGAGGGCAGTGAAGACCATGGCCGAGCACCAATCCCGGGGCCAGCGGTGGACTGCACAACCGAGACCGCTGGTTTGGCACATAGTGACTGCAGATCGTCAGCGTGTATGCAGTGGGAGCAGTGCAAATTGCTCAATGTGCGCGTTTGTTTCTAGTCATCTCTTTCGGGTGCGGACAGATCTCAAGGCGGCGCAGCGTCTCAGGCTCGAGGGCGGGCGAAAGGTGATAGGAGCGGTGATGAAGCCAGCGGCGGGAGGAACCTACATTGCTGCAGCAGAAAGTCGCCTTGGCCCATACGGCTCGAGCTGGAGCCATTGCGCACAACGCCGTCCGGGCCCCTCGGAAAGGATGTGTTCACACCTAGGAAGAGATTGTGCCCATCGGACATCCGAAACCAGGAAAGCGTGAACAGAGTTGGTGCTTGGAAGGGAGTTGTCATGTACAGCAGCCCAGTCTCTTATCTGATGGACGACGGCAAGTGCCCGCGATTTGTGTGACTCCTTCGTCACTGCCCCGGTTATGTGGATCCGAAGTCGCTCTGCCATATCGTGGTAGCAAGAGCAACGCTCCTCTACCTGCCCGCGATGCGTCCTCTATCACATGCCATGTAACTACTCAAGTACTTAAGTAATCAAGTATTCTCAGCAGCAGGCATCGTAGCCTCACCACTTCAGCTAGCGACTCTTCTAAATGGCTCATCGAGACGCGTGCTATTGAGGCAATTTATGTATGTCCTCCGTCATGCCCGAGTTGCTGGGACGATCCCCGAAACTTGGCGCATCATTCGTCACGGTTGGTACCTTGTTCCACTTATACGCAGTGCGTCTGGGGCTCACGGGGATGCTCAGTGCTCGAGAAGTTGTCGAGGTGCATTATTATTCACTCCACGTTTGCTCCCCTGCTGTGTATAGTTGTCAAGCTAGATCATTCACGCCAATTTTCGTTTGCTCGGTGGGAGCAAACCGTCCTGGATGTTGTTTGACAAGGTAAGAACCCACCAGGTAGAGCACAAGCGGTGAAATGTGGTGAAAACTGTTGGATCTTGAGGTACGTTGACCTTCGGCCCCGAATCTCGCATACTGATTGGTTTATTGGGGTCTTGTTCGGTATTGTGACTGAGCACTTCCCTTCAACATGAGCCTCAACTTGGCAGGGACTCTGAGAGATCCGAAAGCAGACGGTAGTGGGCCTGAGTGCAACACGGCCCCACCAGCAATCTCTCGCAGACAACGGCCCCCGCCTTCAAGTGAGTCCTGCCCAGACTGATTGGCTTTCCTCACGCAGACCTGCCACAGCTCTGGGCCGCTACAAGGCAGAGACTGGCCAGAGCGCTAGGCATCCCAGCCCCCTCGTCATCAACAAGTATAAGAATACTTCATCGCGGCTGCGGTTTCTTATTTTCTTCTCCTTTCCTTTCTTCATACTTACCTTGACTAACCCGCGGACGCTCAAGAATATCCGTTGGTAGGACGAGAGACCTGCATTGCACAGCGTGGAGTCGATCGTTCTGTATTATCCTTCGGGATCGTACTGGTCGCAATTTTTGCTACCACTCTGAACTCTTTTCTTTCATTGCAAACGTCGCGACCAGGCCTTGTCAAGCCTGGAGCAGCGTTGTGAAGAAGGACCAAGTTGCTTTGTGCTCTGTTGCATCACTCCAACCCGGCTGGCTGGAGTCAGCGGATTGGAAGTGTCGAGCACTTGGGCCCAAGCCGGCATCGCGCGGTTTGAGCATTATTAGGTCGTGCAACGGGAGGCACTTGATGTCGCAAATGTGACATATGGTTGTGCAGTTTGGCAAGTTGTAGTGAACCATTCCGACTGGTTGGATTCGCAACAATTAGTGGCTGAGGGCGGATCTACCTCCTCGTACTTCAGACAGCTCGTAAGCTGTTATTAATTCATCCCTTGCGACGCCAAGGTTGGCCCCAGTCCAGGCAGAGCTTTCCCCATGACTGTCTGCATCGCTGATTCGGTCACTTTGACGTTGAAGTTCCACATGGCGCAACAGGGCTATTGAATGTCGGCGATGGTGGCGGGCCAATCAGGGCTACTACGGCCGTTCGAGAAGTTTACGTTATTTGAATGGACTTTTGAGATGCGCAGCGCAACAGCCGAGTGTGGTGGATGTGGTGGTGTGAGCTTTTTATTTTTATTTTTATGATCTTTGCAGGCTTGCCGTGAGGTCTTATTTATGAGTGTTTCCATATTGGCTGTAGGTAGCAAAGACGGGGAACAGGTATTCTTCGAAGACGTGTCCTTCGTGGCTTGCGGGGGACAAGGCACATAATGATGCTGCTCGCGGACATGGTCAGTGCTGTTTGAGAGAGCCTTCGAATACAAAAGGGCTTGTCTGGACTCAGGGGACAGACAGTCAACAGACACATGATGAGTGAGCGAGTATCCTCCTCGAGGACACCTTTGGCGGCAACTTACGTGATATGCCTGGCTAAGGTGACAATACAAAGTACTTGAGTAGGTGTGCTGTGAATGGCGTGCTTGACAAAGGCCAAAAGAACTTCAGGATGCACCGATGACTGCATCCCACCGTTTCTACGCGCGACACGAGCTTTACCCACCTGGCTCTAGCTTGTGACCCACCAGGGCTGCTCCTATTGGTCTTGTCTCTGTCCTTCGTCGAGATAGCTGCAACCGGCCACCCCCACTAGCAAAGACTGTCATGGATGCTCGAGATGAGTGAAACATGAGAGCAGCGAATCATAGCGCCGCGCCAGAATGTGGACAGGCATGGCTTTGTGGTCCGTGCCTTCAGATCAGCAGTTGTACTGGGATTATGCAGCCGCAGTTGTGCTCTGGGGCTTTTGCATGAAACCCACGAAGGCGCACCGAACCCACTAAGGTAGGCTTGACGGAGCGGGCGAGGCGGGCGAGGCAAGCTGGAGACGTGGACAGGCGAGCAGGCAGAAGCGGAGGAGGGACTGACACCATACCGGTGCCATGCACAGGCTGGAGCCCGAGACTAGAGTTAGAGACAGTCAGACAGACAGACACACGCCCCGACTTCGCTCGTCTTCAACCCAAGGTTCCTCTCTCCTCTGCCGCCTCTCATCGTTTGCAAACCGCGCCGCCCACCCAGGGCTGCTGCAGTCTTGCAATATTCACACAATACTTGACAGACAACTTCCTCCCGGCCGCCCTCACCTGTCTCCCGCTGCTCGAGCACCCAGAGAGAGAAAGAGAAAGAGCTGCACCGCCGTCTCAGCCAGAGATGCCCGGTTGAAGCAGCAAAGGAAACTGGCCGCGGAGCCATGACAACATCCCATCTGGCGACCACAATGCCCATCGTCCACTCCACGGACGACGGCCATGGTGGGAGGCATGGCACTCATCTGGTCGGGCCAGCCCGCTCTTAGTCCAAAGGGGGGGGGAGTCCTGCCACAGGGTAGTTGCAGCATTTCTTAGTCTGAAATCCTCCCCCGCCCGTGCCTGCGCCGCCCTCCTCCTTGTCCAAGACAACCGAGATCACCCAGCCCATGCCTGGCCGGGCGTAGGATCCAACACGCCGTCCGGATGCGTGGCGCCTGCGCTGGTGCAGTGGGAGTCCCCCCCCCCCCGGTGTTGCAAAAGATGGCCGTCTTGCCCACCCTCCTGATGATGATGCCCTCGGAATCCAACTGCGTGGCTCAAAACTCTCTCCCCTCCCCCCCTCTCTACGGGCAGAGTTGCTGCTGCAGTCCTCCCGAAGCAAAGTCTCCTCCATGCCAGGCTAGACGCCACTGGACGATTATATGAGCTGGGGGTATGCATCTAGCAACAGGGATGTGAGCAGCAGCAGTAGCAGCAGCACCTGGGCAACCAGCAACCACTGGAGGCACCATGGGCGCGACTGAAGAGTGTTTTCAGCACCAGGAAGGACCTGTCGCGTCTGCAAGGTTGCCAAGCCCCGGGCATGGCGCTGCTCTCACACTGCCTCGGGGTCTCTCTTAGGCTGGTGGTCCCTCTAGCCCTCATGGTAGTAGTGGTGGTGGTGACGATGGTGGTGGTGGTGCGGCCCACGCAGCATGAAAAGCAGCACAGAGCAGCGCAGAGCGGTGCAGTGCAGTGCAGAGTGCGCCGCCGCCCACGCCAGGCCTGAAGGCTCCCCGTCACTTGCAGGCAATTGAACTGGGACGCCCACCCGTTCCCGCTCCCGCCCACGCACGCGTCGCTCACACACTGGGAGCGGCTCTCCCTCTCCTGTCCCTCTGAGCACCAGCGCGGCCACTCCACTGCCAGCCAGGCTCGCCAGCCCAGTCCAGGCAGGCCAACGCCCGTCCTGTCCCATCCTGTCCCATCCCATCTGGCTGCCCCAGCACCTGCTCCTCAGCCCCGTCCACTTGCAATCTCTCCCTTCCCCTTCCCACACACACACACTCACACACACACACACACACACGCACCCGACACTCAGGTCAACTCTTCCTCTACATACTCTGTCGTCCCGTGCCTCTCCCTCTTCCTGCTCGACCTCGACGACAACCACCTCTTTCGACACCTCTGCGACTCGACATACCGCCTCCGTACGCATCTTACTCTACTGCGCCTCTCGACATTCTTTCGCCTCACGCTCTTCGTCCACCACCTCGAATCGTCTCGACTCCTGGTCGATCCCGTCGCCCATTTTGACCTCAGAGTACAGGCAACAGCCCTCTTGCGTGCACGCGCGGCCATACTGACACTGTTTGTTGACGCACTTGTGTTCTGCATCCAACCTTGACAGAACAGTGCTCGCGGACACCTCGACACGGCATTCGCGAACGCCTGCCGCTCGCGCAGCAAGATCCTCGTCGACAAGAGCCGTCTTCCACCGTGAGGCTGCTGCTACGACTTGTCTTACGTGTCAGACCAAGCCATTCTGACACGCGCCTAAGTCAGTTCCGTCGCTCTCAATCGTACATTGGCTGCGTCGATCCGAGCTGGCCGTCATGTCCTCACGGCTCGCACGCTTGACCTGATTCATTCGTTCGTCTGTCTACTCAGTACCGTCCTCCGTCAGAGAGGCGACTGGTAGATTATGACTGAAAAGTCGACACCACTGTTGATGCAGTCCGTGCCTCCGAGTCAGACAACCGCCACCAGCCTTGCCTCGCCTCCTGCGTTACTACAAACCGCCCCAAAGAGCAAGGTTGAGACGGTTGAAGAAGAGCCATACACCATCAAGTGCATATGCGGATTTTCTGACGATGACGGGAACACGATTTACTGCGAGACATGCGACTCCTGGCAGCACATCGAGTGTTACTACCCCAACAACATACAAG
The DNA here is from genome assembly GCA_031142775.1 of Microdochium paspali. Classification (NCBI taxonomy): domain Eukaryota; kingdom Fungi; phylum Ascomycota; class Sordariomycetes; order Xylariales; family Microdochiaceae; genus Microdochium; species Microdochium paspali. Next base: position 1,250,342 of record JAVBIV010000007.1, read on the forward strand.
AGGCATACCGAGAAGACTTTGCACACAACTGTGTCGACTGCAAATTTCGCCCCTTGGACAGCCAACGTGCGTACGAGCACCAGAGTCTCCGCAAGAGTAATCTCAATGCGACAGAGATTCCCGATCGTTCCAAAAAGCGGCCGCCTTCGAAAAGCCACAAGAAGAAGAAGCCTGCCGACGTCCAAACCAATGGTCAGTCTACCCACGACTCCTCTGCGAAAGGCCAGTCGGAGAATGGCGCTGTGTTGGGCCATCGAAAGTCGAAAAGTACACATCGCCCGAGCCAATCTGTCAGCTCCAAGGACCCGAAGAGGAGCCCCTCCTTAGGGCAAACCAAGGGGAACCCGAATGGTCACCCGCCGAGTCCTGCGACAACACCGCCCGACAACTTCCCACAGGAGTATGAGATCCATAACTACTCTAGTGGCTTCCACGACCTGTACAAGGAAGAGAATGACTTTCCCATTGTCCAGACAAATTCTTTCGTTAGCATTGTCATCTCGAATATCTTATCGTTATGGCTGCGTGATCATGACAAGCTGAAAAAGGAGACGGGCTGCGAATACTCTGACGTATTTCAGCCGTTGCCCCCGAACACTGATCCGGGGAAGAACTCTACGGTCGTCGGGCACAAGAAGGAAGATGCACAAGACATCGGTCTGCAACTCCACTGGCAATATTTGCGAGCTCCTAGTGCTGTCGACAAAGATGTGCCTCTTATCGAACTCAACGGCCAGATCGGAATTCAAAAGAACTACTGTGAAGATCCAGAAAACCGGTGGGCCGAATTAAGCTCGCCGCTACCTTTTGTCTTCTTCCACCCTCTACTCCCGATCTATATCGACACAAGAAAGGAAGGCTCGCAAGCGCGCTATGTACGACGTAGCTGCCAGCCTAATGCCATATTGGACACTTTCCTCTCCGACGGCTCCGAATATCATTTTTGGCTCGTCAGCGACCGAGCAATTGCCCAAGACGAAGAGATTACTATCCCATGGGATTTCCGTTTACCAAAACGAGCTCGCATGCTCCAACTTCTTGGTTTAGGTGAGGAAGGCGCGCGGCCGCAGCCAGAGTTCGATACAGACGACCTAGAAAGCTACCACCAAACTGCAAGCTGGGTTCACACAGTCTTATCTGAGTATGGCGGTTGCGCGTGCGAGCTCGGTCCTGAGTGTGCATTCGCACGATTCCATCGTACGTACATCAGCAGGGTACAGCCGAAGTTAAATACGAAGAAGAAGTCTCGGAAGCCGAAGACAAACGGGCTGTCACCTGCTGGCATGAACCAAATTAGCAATGGTCGCGCCGCTAGCGAGGGTCAAGGCGAAGATGGTGCCGACAACGACTCTGGATCTTCTCGAAGCAAGCCGCCCAGCAGGGACATGACCCCAGCGCGCCAAGGGTCATTTGATACCTTGGGTGTTCTCACAGAAATGACAGATCGAGAGAAGAGAAAAGTGCAGATGGCTGAAGACACTTTTCGGCGCATGGAACAGCAACAGCCAGCGCGGAAAAAGAAACGGACATCTGATGGCACCAACGGATCTTCTTCTTCTTCCAAGGCTAAGACGCCCAAATTGACCCAAAGCACTTCTACGGGCACCAACGGCGCCTCAGAACGTCGCTATGTCGACGCTGGAACGTCTCGGCGCGTGTCGGGGTCGCCTGGCGCTGGGGGGCTTCGCATGCATTCCGTCGCATCATCCGAAGACGACAACAATACATCAAGAACCGTGGCTGCTAGTCAGACCCCGCAGTACCGAGATTGCGGAGTTCAGACCGATCCGGTCGAGGGGGAGTGGTTCAGTCCATCGCCACAAACGCCAAAGCCTAGGAAAAGGATCATTTCTCTTTCTAAACGACTCATGCAAAATCGATACAGGCACAAGCCAGACGACACCTCTTGTCACCGTTCCGCCACTGGCTCTCCTTCTTCGGTCGCCTTGGCTCTGATTCAGATGGACCTTGACTCCCCGACAGCTGATCCCAAGTCGCTTGTCTTGCAGAACCCAAGCATCAAGACAAGCGTGACAACGATGTCCACGACGATGTCCATATCAGACGCTGCAGCTGATGACGTGCCCATGGTGTCACCAGGTGAGGCAAAAGAAGCCTCCGTCGAGTCCGAGCAACCTGCAACGACGTTCGTCAAGATCCAGTCTCCAGAAATGCGCGTGCCACTCCCTCCAGTGCCAATTTTTGAGAGCCCGGAAAGTGGTCCGCCGTCTAAGACTGCCCCGCCTGCTGTCACGACACCTGCCATTCAATCACCAACCATCAACATCAGCATGGCTAGTCCATTTGTCCCGCCTGCCGTCAATGGGGTGGCAGTCCATCCCAGCCCAGTCAAGAAGAAGCTGAGCTTGAGCGATTACACCAAGAGCAGGTTAAACAAGGCTGCGGCAACCAAGCCAACGACAACATCGTTGAAAATATCGGTGCCTGCTCTGGATGACGTCAAGTCACCCACTACAGACGTCGTCATGGTAGACTCCGGCATTGACGAGAAGTCACCGTCTTAGAAACATATCGCGAATCTCGGCCGAGATGCGCCAAGTGGGTTTGCTCACAATAATCTCTCTGTTCCTCTATTTCTTTATTACTTCCAATACTTCTCTACTTTCTATGGGCAATGGACTACACGTATGACATGACCATACATGCGATAAGCATTCTTTACTGCGGGACGGCGTTCAACTGGCACGGGTATGGTGTTCAGATTGCACACTTCAGGTGATGCAGAGGGATTTTGCTTGCTCGGGCAAAAGCTAGTTTGTTTCGTACCCGTCTCCTCGGCGGTGTTGGCGCAGCACGCCAGACACAGAGATGAGAGTACTGTTTGTGTTGGCGTCTTGTGCTTGGCAGCGCATGCTGGGCAGATATGCACCGGAGTTCAGATAAGATACCATATATTATACAAATGTACGACTATTAGGGTAGCGTGGCATCTACGCGACGCAGCTATTTGTCCAAGCAGTTCGGCACAGTCTCTGGGGCAATTGATCTGTGATGAATGGGTATTGTGCGTATGTGTACAGAGTTAGTACCCATGTACTTCTGAGCTATTATTATGTGATGGATTATCTTGCTCGAACTCTATATGCATTCCACAGGTCATTGGATGTTGCACCTCGAAGTTGCCTGCTATGTACATGATATACTGGCAAATACGTAAAGACAAAGATCTGCTGGGTCGCAAATCGTGACAAGATTTCCCCACGAGACAAAAAAATCCAATGTCTAGAATGCACTTCGTGTGCTGAGGTTGTCTTCTCTGAATACGAGTAGGGCAAGCTTGTGTCTCACAAAAAGACCCAGGAGACCCACGAAAGCTTGCATGATAGTGATCTCTATGGCCAGGCGGTCCTCTCTGAGCGGTCCACGCCAGACGAGCCACAGGTTGAGAATGGTGAAATTGCTGACTTCCTTAATCAGTCCGTCCTCGGACTCCTTGAGGCGCAGTAAATGTAGACGCCCGAGGAATCTGAGCGCCCAAGCGACCGGTGCTCGAGGCTGCTTGTCCTTTTCGAACTTGGCGACACTGGGCTCGAGAAGGCCAGTTCGAGCGTTGAAATGTGGGAGACGGTGCCGGGGACAAGGCAAGAGGCCAAAGAGTTGGGGTACGCTGTACACAAAGTTGAAGCCCTGTGGGAGCAGTAGAAGTACGAGCGTCTTTGAAAAGTGGCCGAGGATACTAACGACGGCAAACACCATGCCGGCAAAGTAGCAGTAGGTATCGCCTACAAAGACTCGCGCGGGGTACCAGTTGTGCGCGAGGAGAGCAAAGCTGACACCGAGGAACGGCAGTAAGAAGTACAGGGAGAACAAGTGGGAGTCGGTGGCCGGGTGCGGGTATGGCGTGAGAAGGTATAAGGCGTCGTTGGCGACAAGCAAGAGCGCAATAACGATGCTTTGCGCCACCTCGATACCATTGATGCCAGCGAGGATGTTGATGCTGTTCGGGCTGAAGATACACAGAGCGGCCATGTAGATATAGTAGAGTGGCCCAAGATCGAAAAGCTCGCGACCGGTAATCTTCTGGAGGAATGTCGGAAGAACGATCGAGGTGACACCAAAGTCAACAAAGTACACGACGAGAAGGGGTATCGAAGCAAATGCGGGAATGAAGAACTTGTGTCGCCAGCGGATGTCAAAAAGGTCGTCGCCGAAACCGAGAATCGTAATCGAATGCAACGCTATGATTGCGGACAGGAAGGATGCGAGCTGTGTCATGCAATATTGGTGTTAGTGATGACCTGGTGAGGGCTGGAAGGAAGGAAGGAAGGAGGGAAGGAAGGAATAGCTTGGTGGGCATACCTTGCCATGAGGGAACCTGTGCAAAAGGCGGCCCTTTTGAACGTAGTCGACATTCATGACCACATCTCTGTTGCCGCCACCGCTAGTAGCGACAACGATGTCCTTGTAGAAGGGGATCAAGATGAAGACCATGATGGTGAACAAGTAGACGACGGCGCAGATAGCGCCCATACACTCCGGTAGGGGCTCCTTGCTGTTTGTCTTTGACTTGTCAAGCCCGCTAAGGCCAGCTCTGACGAAAGTCGGACCGAGCCATCTGATCATGGCATACGCGGCGCAGAAGGCGAGGCCGCAGAAGGCGAGCGAGGCGAAAAGAGGCTCGCCCTCGCCCTCAAAGGTGCGGTACAAGAGCGCCGTGCATGCTACTGTGATGGCAGTGAGCGAGTATGTCTCATTGCTGGAGAGCTGGGGCGCGGCTGCGGGCGAGGACATGGCCGTGGCCGGTGTAGAGCAGGTCGTCGACGAACACGATGGCCGGATGGCGGAGGGTGGACAGTAGGTGTTAGAAGGCGCTGGCTGTGTATAGGAGCATGCTGGGACAATGATGTAATTATCGTGATGGAGACAGGGCCGCGGTGTGGCAGTCGCCTTGTCCACAGTCGCTGAAAGAAGAATGCAGGGAGAACGAGAGTATCGTTGTGGTCGGGCGTAAGAGAGAATGTAGAAGAAGGCCGAGACTAAGTAATGGGTTGGGGGTCAATGTTGATTAATTAATTGGCGAACTTCCACGTGGAGGCTGCGATTGCGATGCGACTCAATGCGCGCCTGCCCCGCCAGCGATGTCGACAGACCGTTGCCAACGGACTCGCGCTAGTCCAGATCGAGGATCCCTGCAAGGACTGTCTACCGAGTATAAGCTCTGGACGCGGACTCCTGCAACCACCCCAACGATTCAAACACGTCTCAGCGGCTTACGCGCTATTCGTGGATATACCGCTGTGATCTGCCGCATGCAACAGCGTCGTTGCCCCGGGCCCGGGCTAGAGCTACATGGCAGTACCAATGCCCCGGGTTCTTGGTTGTACTGTACCAGCACCTCGGATCGGCGCCCTTGGCAAGCAGCATCTTGACAACAGGTTTCAGAGCAGCAACACCAACGGTTTCGTGGCCACCACAACTACAGCTGCACAACCTTCTCCTCCCACGCCAGCAGCATCCCTTAGACGCACTGTCCCCGCCGATGGTTCTACCAAGTTGTCTCCACGTAACGCAGATATCGCGACAATGCTAATTCTGAAGAAACGGCGGGATCCTTCGTCAGCATCACGCCAACTGCTCTCTCAAGACCGGCGTGACTCACTGAGGTTTTGCAGATTTTATCCCGGAAAATGCGCGGACCGCGGACGCAAACGTGTCCTCAGACCAACCCACCAGGTCCCTTCATCAGATTAGCCACTGCCGACAACCATGAAATAGCAAGATGCACTTACAGCTTGTTCACCACAACAATAATCTTGTCCTCAACCTTGAGCGCCCCCGAATCCATGAGAGCGCCAAGCTTCTCGCTGGAACCCACTCCTTGATCCTCAGCAGACGCATCCACAACCCAGAGCGCTACATGCACGCTATCAAACATCTCCTCTACCCCCAAACAACCCAGATTAGCAACGTGTCCATCACAAAACAACGAATCTTCTTCTTCCCATGAAGGGCCGGGGGTGGGGGGGGGGGGGGGGTCACGCAATTTGCTTACCTGTGACTGTGTACTGCCCGGAAGGACCGTAGAATCGTATTGCCCTCCCACGCTCACGAAACAGCCTCGCGATACCATGATAATCACTGACTCGATTCCTCTCCGCGAACTCGTTCACCACGAGTGAGGCCCCGCACTAGACGAACTCCAAATTTTTTCAGCTTCAGCCACGCCTTAACACACACACACACACACAGGGGGATGGAGGCCAAAATCCGCCAACTCACTGTGAAGAGCAAATATCCAGCAAGAGTCGTCTTTCCCACATTGCGGTCCCCCAATATTGCTAATGTTTTCAGAGACATTGTATACGCTACTGCACCACAGTTCTTGAGAAAAATGGAATGAAGCAAAGAAAAGAAAAAGCATCACATAAGGTTGAAGGGGAGTGTAACTCCAGGCGTCTCCTTGCCCCAGGGAAGAAGAACCTCTCATCAAAGCTCATAGAGCGTGGAGAATGCGAGGCTGGACCTCCATCCAACAACAAACGACAACAACACCATTCCGTTCCCCGCCCGCCTGACTGCGCGGTTCTCGGGGAGGCAATCATTGTGGAACTAACTAAGGGATCTGAGACCGTACACACCAACTCTCAGAACACCATATCTTTTGCTATCCGATGCATCCTTTCTTCCAGTATCCACCCCCCCCCCCCAACACACAACCGCGCGCCCCAAAAAAGAATCATGAAGTGTAACATCGGCTACTCCTTCGCTGCTAGGCGCTCCCTAGACATCGAGCCAAGTGCTGTTGGAAACGCACCTACGCGACATCGCTTTTATTTCTGTGCACAACATTCGATGGCATCTTTGGAAGTCGTACAGCTGTTCTCTGAAGAAGAAATACTTTATTTGTATTAGACAATCTGACTATTCCAAGGCCTTGCGCATCAGTAAATCATATCATTCTCATATAAAACCATTCCGTATTCTCAATAAAGACTTGCTCGTGATTATCACCACGCCGTCAAGCCTCGGACACAGACGTCCCTGAAAAGTACATCATTCGTCATAGCCGTGCTTTTTCTAAAGAACGCGTGCCGATCTATACTGCAGGACTCATTCGTATCTCGTGAATAGTCCAGCACCACGCTTGATTCTGATCTCTTCCGAAGCTCTCCTCATCTAACAGTATTCACTCAAGCCTCCTCAGTCTCAGGCTTGGCCTCCGCATCTGTCATCTCCTCGTCCTTGCTTTCTGTCTTGCCCTCGGCGGCTTTGCGTGCCTCCTCATCGGCCTTCTTTGCCGCATTGTCCGCATCAATCTTGGCCTGGACAGCCTGACGCTCGGCCTCAACCTTATCGAAGTACCTTTGCGAAATTGGGCCAGCCATAGCACGGATCTCGTCCATCTTGGAGATGTACACAGCCTTGGTAGCATCCTCGCCATCCTCGTACAGCCAGTCCTAAGTTATTGTTAGTATATTGATACTGATTTCTCGCTTTAGGCTGTTCCAACATACCTCTGTGTCGGTGAGTTTTGACCGGAGAGCATCCTTCTCATCATCGCTGGCGAGATCGGCATACTGCTCGTCCAGCTTGTTGCGCATATCGTAAATGTATGTCTCAAGCTCGTTCTTCTTCTCCTCGGTGTCGGCGACGAGCTTGTCCTCCATGACCATAGAAGACTCCTTCTCGGCCAACGTGTTCTTGGTGTTGGCGTCCATGGATGTTGTGCCGGCAACGATGGGGAGGTCGCCCTTGCGGACCTGCTTCTTGACCTTCCGCGTCTTCGGTTTGTCGTCCTTCTTGTCGGTGTCCATTGCCTGCGACGATTTAGTTCCCTTGAACAGCTTTTTAAAAGATTCAAGCTTCGAACTTACATCGTTGTCGCCCTCCTTCTCCTCCTTGATCTCCTCCTCAACCTCCTGGTCTTCAACATAGTATCCGGACTCGACGTTCAGGACACCGTGAATATTGACACGGGCCTTCAGCTTGCAGATCATGAACTCGGTCTCAGGATCGGCCTTGACTCCCTTGACGGAGAAACGGCCAATGAAGGGCGCGACCTTGCCAGGCAGGTCCTCAGGCTTGGCGTACTTGGCCTCAAGATCAAAGGGCTGTTTGCGGTAGAAAGTAAGGATCTTGGTTGAAGGTAGGACGTTACCCCGGTTGAAAACAGTCAGGCTCGTATCCTCATCGGGAATGTCGACGTCCTTCTCCCAAGCAAACTCGATCGGGTAGTTGACAATGTCCTGGACAGCGAAGTCACGGACCTTGAAAACTGGCGACAGGATAGCGCAGCTGAAGGCACAGCCACGGGCAACAGCCTCATCCTGGTTGAGAGTGAAGGAAAGAGTCTTGCCAAAGAATGCCTGGATGCGCTCCTTGATAGCAGGTACACGCGTGCAGCCACCAACGAGCTCGACAACGTCAATGTCATCCTTGGTGAGCTTGGCGTCAGCGAGAGCCTGCTCAAGAGGAGCGTGGACGCGGCTAAGCAGGGGTTCAATCATGGCCTCAAACTCCTCGCGAGTGACCATGGCGTTGACGTCAATGTCGTTCATTAGGGACTCGATGTTCAGGGGCGCCTGCGAGTTGGCAGACAGGATCTTCTTGAGCTTCTCGGCAGCCGCGTCCACACGAACCATGGCCTTGGGGTTGGTCTCAATGTCGATCTTGTACTTGGCCTTGAACTCCTTCTGGAAGTGCTTGACCAGGGCGAGGTTGAAATCACGACCACCAAAGTGGCGGTCGTAGGCGGTGGCTTTGACAGTCAGCTCACCCTTCTTGAACTCGACGATGGAGCAGGTGTAGTTGCTGTGGCCAACGTCGATAAAGACAACACGGCGCGGGGCCTCCTCAGCGGCAGGCAGGTCGAGCTTTGTGATACCCCAGCCGAGAGCGGTGGCGGTGGTGTCGTTCATCAGGCGCAGCAGATTGAGGCCGGCGACCTCGGCGGCGTCGATAAGACTACGGCGCTGGACATCAGTGAACCAGGCTGGTACGCTTAGAACAATATCCTTGACAGGGAGCTTCAGCTCGTTGGCTGTCGTCTGCTTGATCTTGCTCAGGAACATGGCTGTAAGCTGAGTGGCCGTGAACTTTGTCTTCTGACCGAGATAGGAGACCTCGGCGCCGACTTGGCCGTTGATGTCGACGAGGGGAGCAGAGACATATTGCTGCTCAATTTGGACATCAGGGTCCTTGAGGCTACGGCCAGCGAGGCGCTTCAGGCAGCTGACAGTGTTCTTGAGGTTGGAGATCTCTTGTGTCTTCGCGGGCTCGCCGAGATACCGGGACTTGGGACCGAATCCTACAAGGGAACTATGAGGAAGTAGCATGTCAGTATTGCTTTCTTTAATAATCCTTGTTGACACCAGCGAGGGGTGCAAGTCTTCTCAAAGCTATAGCTGTGAGACCGCTTGAGTGTTTACTTACGGAGTAGCTCTGTTGGAAACCTCGTTGGTGATCTAGTAGATTTGCGCACACATCAGCTTCTGCATTTCTTTATATGATCTTACGGCCGCATGGACAGCACCGGTTGAGAGGAGTACTTACGACATCAACACCGCGATTTCTCGCAACCGCGATGACGGTGTTGAGCGTTCCGAAGTCGACACCTGCGAATCAAGCAAGAGTACTGGTCAGCTAAAGCTCACGACGCGGCCGTCGCGCGGTTGGAAATCAACTTGTGCGCGATGCACTGAGAGCCAGCCGGTTGACAAAACCCCGGGGGCTAGAAGGGAGCGACGCGACGTACCCACGACACTCATGTTGGCGATTGTTCTATCAACAAGTGGTTTGGGTGGTTTTTGCTTCGAAGAGGTGGGGGTTGTCGTTTGGAGGGGTCACCGCAGACTCCAGAAAGTCGCAATAACAAAGTGCTGTGTTGCAGAACTTATTGGATCGAAAAGGTCGCCTCGAAAAAGCTGCTCTTAACGTTCACGGGATCGGGGGAAGGTCGTGACGAAGGAAAATGAAGCAGTAAGAGAGGGTGTTTGGGAGAAGTTGTTCGTCTTGTTCGTTGCGTTACTCGAGATTTGCCTGGGGGGTGGCCGATGTACGCCCTAGGAAAAGTCGGGCAGCGTTTTTTGACGGCAATCAGGTTGGCGCTGCGCTCAATCTGCTCCGTTGGCAGACGCCAGTCCTCCCACGCGCGCCTGCTCTCCGCTCACCCCTCCTTCCATTCTTCGCTTGGACAGTGCCAGGCACGACACCCATGACCCCGCATTAGCCTCACCCCCGGGGGCGGGTGCACGCTCCCTCAATGGTGGAGCAGTGACCCTGCTGGAATATTCGGGACTGTTCACCACGCTTCCATGCGTGCCCATTCCCACACAGCACTGCCGACTCTCCGGGCTCGTACGTATAAATTACCTGAAAATATATCCGCACTTCAAGTACGTAGCACTCTCCCTTGGCTGCCTTGGTGGCCAAGAAGCCCTGTGAGACGTGTCAACACGAGACAAGCCAGTACCCGAGCGGCCAGGATAGCAGGCAGAAGATTTTGCTGCCCGTGCTCCAGATCTGGCCACGTGAATGTCGTCACTTCTGTGGAGTTCCTGGTTCCTGCGCAATGGATACCTGTACTATGTACCTGTCCGTGGATTTCGAGCGCCATGGGCGCCGATCGTTAGCTTTGCGGCGGCTTAAGCCAACCTACGCGACAACAACGCCTATAGCTACCCCATGGTGTGTTATCGTCTCTCTGACCTCACCACGATAATGAATTCCCCCAATGGTGGGGCCGGTCCAAATCGTGCTGCCACCCGCCCTACAAACCCAGAAGAGTTTTGGAGCGGAACATGACAACACAGCAGGCGATCTGCCTAGCAACGGAAATTGTCAGCACAACGGACACCCTGCTTGACACCACGGCGGCGGCGGATCGTCGAGCAGCACTGGCTGCTACGACCAAGTCTCACCCAAGCTTGGATATGGTGGAGTCGAGCTTTGCAGAAATGCAATACTGGTCCATGCACTAGGCTTTTCATTCTCCCACTCCCAGGATTTCTTCCAACATCTGTCTAAGCCAAAGATAAAGAGTAGGGCAAAATGAAATTGTATATATGACAAGGCTTTGTCCGCCCCCACCAGCAATACCGTGCCTGCTCAATCCAAACTACTACGCTGCCTTGATTACCTCACAACACTGGATACAGGTAATATTCCAGGACATCATAGATGAGGTCGAAATCCACAGTTTGCTGTGAGCATGCGGCTTCGGAACCACGAGGAGCTGGAGGAACGAGCTCATTCAAGAGCTGCTGCAGTCGTTCCTGGTGTCTCTTGTCGCGAACGAGGCTCTCCACGGTCCGGCCTTCGAGACATTGCTGCAGAATATCTCCGTCCACATGCATCATAAGCTTGTTGCTCGATTGGGGTTCTGGTCCATATATATCAAAACCGTGCGGAGGACTGCGAAAGGAGCAGACACTGGGAGCAGCCATCGCTAGATTCTGTAAGAACCTCAATAGTCGCCAGGCATGCTCGTTGATCAGAGTGAAGTGGTGCAGTGCTCCATCAATGCTAATTCCCACAATGTCTGAACTGTCTTTGCCGCTTTGCAAGCACCCGAACTTCATGGGACGATAAAACATATCCCACGGTGCTCGTATCTTGGCGCGTCCAAATTTTAGGATAGACGCCCTGGACTCTGCTTGAAAAAGAGGCACTAGGGGACTGTCATCATGCGAGATTGACCACAACCCGTGTATACCGCAGCTCATGTCAGACAACATCGCAATGGACCGACGTCGATCATGCTCTAGGAACGAACCAACTTCTACGACGTCCAGGGACCGGCGTGACATCTCGTCTGAATGTACGAGAACCATGTGCTCTGGCCCAAGCGCATCGTTGCGATAGTCGAGGACCAGCAGAGAGTGCGCAACTGTTACAACATGTAGCCTGTCTCCCCTAACTTGCAACGACCTCGCCGCTGATGGAAGCTCAAACTGTCTGGCCGTTTTGAGTTTCCTGTTGTGGAGATCAATCGTCAAGTACTCCAGAGTGTTTCCGAAGCATACAAAGACTCCTTGATCGTGACTCCCAATGGCTGTGATTGGTGCGGCGAATTTGCTGGCGTACTTGCGAATGATTGGTACTCTCCGCTCTCCTGAGCCATTCCGAATCGCTGGCTCAACTTTGATGACAAGAAGTAGACCTCGAACATCACCACTTGGGCCTCTCGGCTCTGTGCGGCAGCCAAGAAGGAGATGCGGAAACGTATGCGTTTCTTGCCGGATATTCCAGGCATCTAGGCACAGAATCTTCACTGCAGGTTCATTCGATCCGCGTGCAGTCAACCCATCGATCTGCTCACAGGCTTGCGGCTGCCTTCTTCCTTCAGAAGTGTGCACGAGAGTGCGTGGTTCCGAAATTTCTGATCCGGTCTCTGGATCGAATAGACACAGTGTCGAGCGACCTTCTCGGACAACGGCAGTGACTAGCGCGTTACAGTTCGCATCGTATCGCACTTTTGTCGGGGTTCCGTTGGTTGGAAACTGCCGCATCAGAGGGCGAGCTCGGGTGTGTAACTCACTGAACCGAATATGGTTATCAGATACCAGTATCAGATTCATGGTTCCACGAGAGGCAGATGTTTGCGGCAGGACACGTGCCACAGCGCCGATTGCTAAGGTGGAACAGTTGGGGTCACCGGCGTCAGTCGGCCAGACTCTTATCTTCTGCTTGAATCGCGCATCAAAACTTGACACGCTCAGCTCGCTCATCCAGATTGGCTCACCATTATTGGTGGCCATAATCATGATGGGTTCGTCTGCCGTTGATAAGCGCTGCACCTGGACTGGCGTGACCCCAAGCTTGTCCAGCCTGACTGTGTGATGGCCTGGCTGGATGCGGATAGTCAATACTTCGCCACTCCTCGTGCCAGCTGCAACGCAGAATGAGCTGCTCTCATGTCCTAACGGGGCAAGTGAAGTAAGTGGCTCGATTGGTTCTGGACAGAGGTTAGACTCTGTCCCTGCAGGCACGTCGTTCGCCACTATATTTACAATTAGTACATTGGTTTCAATTTTGATTTCAAGCCCGCGACGAACTTACGACACTGTAAGGACACGAGCACTGGACCCGTTCCAGCAGATATAGATTCGAATTCTGGGTACAAGGCCAATTGTACACTTCTTTCAAACCAGGTACCAATCAGCGTGATGAGTTTGCCATCCAGTCTGGTTAGCGATAAACAGGTTATTTCCTCGTTGACATCGAAGCTGCTTTCGATGGCTGTACCGTCTTGGCTCGTTTGCAGGTTGACAACCTTTTGTTGGGTACCAAAACGAACTGCAAGGACAACTTTACGCTCGAGAACGAACGCATGTACGATGCTGACTTGTGTGCCTCCGAAGAGATCCCAGATACTAGTTCGATTCCTTGAAGCAAGGAAAATTAGCCCATACTCTGCGCAGCAGGAGAACATGAACTTACTGGAAATCATCCGATGCCACTGTGATCGACGTCGTTGTTACCTGCACGGAGACCCCTTCGTGCTCTGCAAAGGCCAAGGTCCGAGCGTTGACATCCCACGGGATGGTTGGTTCTGAAAGCTCCTCCACACTGTCTTCACCAGATTCTTTGAACCGTAGAACAGACGTGGAATCCGGGAGAGCCAGGAGAAGAACCGTAGAGTCTTCTGCCGTGTCCTGCGGTTTAGGCACGACCCAACACTGCTGGATGACGGTCGGGTAACTCAATTCGACCCCAAGTCGTGCGTCAAGACCATGCCGGAACTCGGTGATGACACCAGATCTTCCCTTCCCCGAACAGCCAAATAACCTGTCGGGCCTCGTGAGGCTGTCTCTACTGTCACTGACATGATGGCTTGCGTGCTGAGCAGATCTGCGATGTCGTGACGCTGGATCGGGAGATTGCATGACTGTGAGGTCTACCATGGGCGCCCAGTTGGGAAATTTCTTGATAGGTTGCAATTTGTCTTTCGGCGAGATCTGTGGCAGGTTTTAGTCTTCAATTCATCGTCAATGTGTGATGTGAGATAGTGAAACTCACATTCCACATAGCACCAGGCCCTGATTCGCCGCCAGCCAACAACACATCACCAAAACGATCATACATGCAGGCAAATGCAGTGTCGAAATTACAGTCGACTTCGCCCATCTCAAGACTTGTATCTATTCCGGTGTCGACGCCAACTTCCAGAAAGTTGATAACGCCGTCCTCACGAACGAGATAGATGACGTCGTGTTTTTCGTGAAATTGCGACTCGCGCACTGGTCGTGTCCAAGCAACGCATAAAGGATGGCTCCTCCCGTGGTGGAAATCGGTTGGATCCTGGGTGTCCAAGTCGAAAGTGTCATATTTCAAGGAGCCCTCCAGGAGGCCGGATATTGTGCCCAAGATACCTTCGGTCACTATGATAAACGCGCTGCGGACTGTGAGAGGTATGACCATGAGAGGAAGTCTGAAATCATCGTGTACTTTGAGCCCCGTTTTTTCCTGGTTGAAAACTTCGCGCAGCTCCTCATGGCCATGCTCCCACTCATAATAAGCGAGCTTTGTGCCACTTTGCTGAATCATGACGATCAGCAGTATGACATGTAACTCCCCGTCCTCGGAGGGATATAGAAAACTTATGTTTCCGATAGAGCCAACAACGGGGCGAAATTGTATTCTCCGTACCGGGTCCAGCGCCAAACCATGGCGATGGCGTTGCCGCAATGTGTCCATGGTCTCTAACTCGCAGATCAGGAAGAAGGCCGTTGTGTGTCCAAAGCAGAGGTAACGCGAACAAGGGTCCACTGTGAGATGGTGAAGTGGGATCGGCGCGTTCTCGGATGTTGGCAGATTCCAATAGGAGGCTTCGAATTCCCAGTGATTCGAGGGGGTCTTGATCATGTAGAGAAACAGAACTTGCCCGTTCTCAAGCACAAGAACCAATAACTGCGGAGGAAGAGTATTTCGTGCGCCAGAGTCGGTCATATCAATGTCGACATCAGTCTCCTCATTGGGCAGCTCGTCACCGTCTATAGGATCATCCCCTGCATGGCGACTGACCGGGCCAATGATGGCGGCATTTCGAATTTTGGCGGAAAAGTCACGTTTGCGCCTGACGTCGCGGAGTTGTGTATCGCTCTCATCCAGCTGGTATATTTGGACATAGTTCTCCTATACATCGATTTTGAGCAAGTGGTCAGTTTTGCTTGGTTATCCTCCCAATCTGTTGTCCTCATCCGTTGGAGGCAAAGTAAACAGAGACATACTCCGATAAATGCAACATCATTGAAGCGAGAGGAACGGAGCCTCACGGGCAATATCCATCGTGTGACCGGACTATCAATGACGGTCCGAGTTAGGAGTCCACATGCGGGTGGTTCTGCTGGCGGTTGTTTGCCTATCACTGAACGTCGCGAATGTCCGTTCTGCTTGATGAGCTCAGTAGTGGTCATATCTCGCGTGACCCATTCGCCATTCTCGAACACGCTGGACTGGATCGACATCTTCGGCAACCATATTCCTCAAAAGCGTATCAGTCGTTCTTGTATGTCGAAGGTTGACAAAATGTTGGCCAGTAAGCGGGCTGTGCTAATGGGCCTTTCCCACGGGTCGGCCACATGGGGGTTCCACGCGGCGCTTCTGCTGTGGTTGTGAACAGGATGAACTGTGCTGGTCGGCGCAGCTCATAGTGAGGCAGACACAACTCGATGATGGCTTCCTTTCGGAGGAATTTTTGAAGGGAACAGTTCTGGCTGAACGTATAAGTGACCACCAGTGTGATATCGCAGGACACCGCGAATGATTGGCAGTGTGAAGGTGGCAAAATATGCCGCCGTGGACCGACAACTTGCAAAGCAGAGGATGCGGGGTACCGTGGTGGTGGAAAACAGCCGCCGCCGCCGCCGCCGTCCCTCTGTGCCTCACGGCAATGACGATTGCTTGACGATACACGGTCCAGTCGTGTCTCTGTTGAGCTTGTAGTGGAAGAAAAGCCGGAAGTATTTCACGCCATGCCCGCTTGCGAGTAGGGATGTGAAGAGAGAGCTAGGGAGAGAGGGCCACAAGAAAGCTGGACCACCCTGGCAAGAAGACGCCGCACAGGTGCATGTATGGGTTGCAAGGGTCCATCCAGGGTTTCTGCGGCACCGGTAGGCTGGGCGGGGCGAGCCTCTAGACTAACACGGCTGACGATGAAGGGATTGCTGGCGGAGACTCGAGGAATAGCTGCTTGCTGACTCAACACAGAGAATCGAATATCAGATGTTTGCCATGTTCATCGGCCGAGGGAGCGGAGCGGGAGGACGTGGCCAACGTGATTGGCGGCGGGCCAGAATTCAAGCAGTCCGCCAAGGACCTAACTGGATCGACCGGGAAGTGGGTTTCCCTGTATATGATGTTCGCAGCTGGAAGCGAAGGCAGTTTTTCAAGGTATCCCGGTGACGCAGATGAGGATGAAGACGTGTGCGTGGTTGGATTGGACAGCAAAAGGGCCGAGACGAGAACGAGTCGGGACGGACAGGTACTGGCAGCCGGGAACAGTGCTGATTGTTCGCCCGGCTTTTCGTGTCGAGTTTAGGGACCATTGATGGTGCCAGCTGAGGTGAGGCACCCGACAGTGTGGGCTGGCTAGCCAAGCAAAGCGTTTGCGGTTTGCACTTCTGGAGTAATTCGTCGTGCGACGTTGTTCTGAACAGCCCTGCTCGTGCGGATCGACGTTGCGCACGGGAATGGCGTTCTTGGTGCCTTCCCCGATGGCGCCATTGGCTGCGCCGCGCCTGCTGCGCCCGCCGTCATTGTTAGACTCACAGCCCAGCCTTGGGCCTTGACGGGACTACAGCAGACCTCTTTCCGCTCTTGTCTCGCCTGCGCTCACATATTATCCTTTTGCTCCTGCAGACTTGCACCTTCAACTACTTCACGTACATTGCGATCACGATCAAGGTGCTGTCCCATTACCGTCTTGCGAACTGCCCACCTCAAGCCCGCGGCAGTGCTTGGCCCCGTCATGCCAGCGACGATAATAGCACACCCTCGACGGCACCTCGGAACCCCCCCAGACCTTTCCAGATTGTGACAGGTCACTTCCCCAAGCATCGTGCTTCTCCACCAAGAATAAAGTGCATGAGCAGAGCCAATGGTGGCATCGTGCAGCTGGACACCTTGTTCCGCTTTGGACGTCGTGCAGTAGCATCTGCAGTGTTGGGACGAGGGCCGTGTCATCTTCACAAGATTACGCACTAGGCGTACCTACCAGAGCTACCACCAGCACGACATATCAGGTGGACAACAACGTCAATCTAGATGCCGCCTATTTGCTTCTGCTGCACATCCGCCTTTGACAGCTGCAACCTCGTCATTGCGTAGAATCCGCGCCAATCATCGCTCCGGGGGGGAGGGGGAGGGCGATGCACCTACAAGTCCAATAGATCGAGAGCAAGGCTGGAATTTTCCGTCATGGTTGAGCAGAGACACATGCGGGGTGTCACGAGGTGGATGGGAGAATGCTGGCAACGCTACTGAGAGAGTTGTGTGCATGGAGGAGATGAACCATTCACACCGACCCTGGGGGAGGACTTTGATATCAAGCAGAGGCTGGTCTCTCAAGGTGGCCTTAGGGCTAGCCCTCCAGGGCTACAGAATGACCTGTAGGATTACAGTGGATTACAGTGGTCGTCTTTCCATAGGATGACCGCCCCAAAACTCCATGCCCCACCACCCGAGCACCCGGGCCGAGAGCACTGAGGCCTGTCGCTGCCGACCTCAACAAGCCACAACACCCCCAATCCTCAAGCACTAGTGAATCGATCCAGGGGTAATACTTGCGGCTGCAGGGTGTTCGCCGCCAGGCTTCCTCCATCAGCACCCGCAGCAACACCTCCTGTCTATTTCCAACGACCCCTTGCGACAGTACCTCCTCAACGATTGTTTGTTATTCACGCAGATCACAGCCAATCGCATCAACCACCTTGGCTTGCCAAATAATCAGACCCCGGAACTTCATCAACTGCTGCAGAAGCTTGGAACCGGCACAAGCCACTATTCAGTTTTTAGTTGCAGCAGAAGCCAGCACGGCGATATTGTGCTCATTGCGCGCCAGGATCATCAGAAGGACCCGCATCAGCTGTGTTCTATCCCTTGGGCACAGAGCCGGGACAACGAATCCAACAGCACCCTCGCCACTCCAGGCACAGGTGTTCAGTCTGGGCGGGAGTCGACTGTTGACGTGGTAGGTTCAAGTGCTGAGCCCGAAGAGGGGGGAGGCAATACGTACGAAGCTGCTCAGAGATCTGCCCAGTTGAGTGAATCATTATGGGGCTGCCTAATGAGAACTCCGCCAAGATTAAGGTCGAGGACGGATCTTCTGCCGAGTCTGAGGTCGATGAGAAACCGCATGCTAGCCGAAGTTCAACCTCGCCATCTCGC
Organism: Microdochium paspali; assembly: GCA_031142775.1. NCBI lineage: Eukaryota > Fungi > Ascomycota > Sordariomycetes > Xylariales > Microdochiaceae > Microdochium > Microdochium paspali. The sequence goes on from JAVBIV010000007.1 coordinate 1,268,690, forward strand.
TTAGAAAAGTCACGAAGTATAATAGACGCATGTAACCGGCGCGATATCTACCAGCTCAGCGAGCTTGCCGTGTCGGAAGGCGGATTTCTGAGTGACGAGCTGCGCTCAAAGGCTTGTAAGTTGCAGGCCGTCTTCGTATAAAATGTATATATGTGGCTGACTTGCAGTAAGGGCCTGTTCTACTCGGCTTTGACAACGCCCTGGATGAAGATGGGGTCAAGTCAGAAACCGGATCGTCCAGTCAAGAAAACTTCCGACATCGAGAAGAGCCGTGGCACGAATTGCCTCGCCATCGTGATGAGGATCAGGTCCGACTCGATGTAGATCGGAGCTTCGTATACTATCCCAACGGTAAGTACCGAGATACCCCTTATCTACGTCTTTCATCACTAACCATTTTCCCAGACGACTCCCAAGCGGGTCTCGAGACCAAGAAAATCGAGCTATCCGAGCTCATAACCGAAGTCCTCCGTCGCCAGCCCTGGCTATGCTACTTCCAGGGCTACCATGACATATGTCAAGTCTTCCTGCTCGTCCTTCCCAAGCCCCTCCGCGCACAAGCGGTATCGCGCCTATCCGGCCTCCGAATCCGAGACTTCATGCTGCCCAACCTAGCCCCGTCCCTCACTCATCTGAAACTAATCCCAGAGCTCCTCTACGCCGTTGACCCAAAGCTCTGCAACCACTTGTCCACCACGGAACCGTACTTTGCTCTGTCCGACACTCTAACAATGTTCGCGCACAATGTCCAGCGCTATTCCGACATATCACGCCTGTTCGACGTCCTCCTCGCCCGCGAACAAGTCTTCACAATCTACATATTTGCACAGATCGTCCTAAATCGCCGCGATGAACTCTTCGCACTAGAAGACGAGCCAGACATGTTGCACTTCACCCTCTCCAAACTGCCCTCAAATTTAGACATTGACGCAGTAATCCTCTCTGCGGCACAACTCTTCTCTAGGCATCCTCCCGAGTCGCTCCGCGGATGGCGCTCAATCCCCCGCGCAAGTGTACTCAAGACTGCGCGCGATGTCCGCGTCTCCGCTGCGCAAACCCTCGAAGACGGCAAAGAGCTGTTTGAACAGCAGCTCAGCGATCTGCGGTGGGCGGAGAAGATGCGTGTCGTGAGCAGCTACGATACGTGGCAAAACAGGACCGCCGTGCTGACGTTGCTTGTCGGTGTTGCGGCGGCGGTGTATTTCAGGGGGAAGGGCAATTCTGTCGGCGGTGTAGGAGGAGGAGGAGGCTTCGGGGCGTTGGCGGACTGGTTTTAGATGGAATATTTGTGCTTAATGCCACACTATATGTGGTGTTGTCTAAATGGGAGGTTGTGGCCATCCAGTCTGATAGAAGTAGTAGTTGATGAAGCAATCTCCTCACTCAGATACCTGGTAATCCGGAACTGACACAGTGCTTGAGCATGACTGCGCGAGATATGCAACTACATTGAACGTCGGACCAGCAAGTAGATCATCCTTGTCTTTGCACCGACACCTCCAAGGGTATTGACATCGGCCATTCATTTGATATGGTATACAATGGCTGTTGTCCGCCGGCACCAGACGCTTGCTAACTTTCATTTCTATCAGATCGGCTGTGTGGGCCGCAGCGTGGTACTTAGCATGAACCCATTACTTTACGCTCGCAGCGTCTACCCAAACATGTCTCCTCTCCTAACATATCGTGCCGCCATAGACGTAACCAAGCAGCTTCTCATCACGCTGCCTCCTGAAAAGCAGTCTTGAGCGCATCAAAGTGGCCCTGCTCATCCTGCGCCAGTTTGCCACCTATGTCGCTGATGATGGTGAGGATCAGGCTGTAGTTGTTATACAGGAACCGCTCGCGCTTCCTCTTGTCTGCACCGAAGCCTGTGCTATACTTTGTCAGGAACGCCTCCATCTCGCTCCGCAAGCGACGCAGACTAGTAATGATGGGTTCGTCGTCTCCAGCTTCTGTGCTGAGCGCCAGGATTCCCTGCACCAATTGCCCGAATCGTTGGGTCGCCATATGCGGAGCGGCAGACATTTTGGCTTGGTCAGCCTTCGATCGGCTGGTCGGCAGAGCCACGGTGAGCTGCCGCAGTGAATCGCAGTGGGCGCCCATGACAGATTGCAGCCGCGGCCAGAGCAGCATTGCCGTGCCATTGATGTACCCGTCCACTGTTGGGATCTTGCGCCGCTGCAGTTCAAACTGAAACTGTTGGTTCAGTCGTACGGAAAGTAATAGGCCAAGAGCATCGAAGGTGTCGGAGACCAGCGTTCTCGTCATGGTATGCCCAAGCTGGAATGTAGGCTCGAATATATACGTGAAGTGTCGTGATATAGCTGCATAGCTGAGTGCAGGAGAGAAGAACGCAGCCAAGAAAGTATATTCAGCAGTTGTGTTGTCGATCAGGGCGAGATTGAAGTTGCGAAACGGAACTTCCAGATAATGAGTTGATTGGTCTTCCTCAGCGATGTGAGACGAGAGGGCATGCTGGTTTTTTGTGCGCATCACATCTATGCGTCTCCCCAGGTTGAATGCGTCATGCGGCGGCCCCGTCACCTTTGCGCCTGCACGCACTGTCCCTTTCCGAGATGTATCTTCGTTACCAAGCACGTCCGTCTTGTCGAGGACATGAAGTTTTATCTTCTTCAGAGCGCCTTCGTAGCGGGAGAATTGGTTATGATAATACCATCGCATAGTATTTAAATATGCCTGGCATATTTCTTCTGCTAACGTGGCGTGATGTTTGTGCAAAAATGTGAACAGCTCTTTGAATCTCATAAAGTTCTGCTGCTGTAAGATCTGGGCGTTAATGTTCGGTGACCGCAGAGCTTTGACCTGACCGACGAGGTAGTCCCGTATTCGCTCGATTGCTTTGAGCACAAGTTTCTCCAGTAACGGGCCCAAATCTTGCATGCCTTTGCTCCTCTCCACCGCGGAGCCTCCCTTTTCATATGCGGCCGCCCTCCTGTCGACTTCAGCAAGCACTTTGATCCAGGTTTCATCTATTGGGCCATCCACTATTTTGGACACAACAAATGGCGACACGCTGATCTCGTCCACAACGGGCCCAAGGCCTTTCTCGACTGCTCTGCGGTTTTCTAGTCTGACATTGAGTGCCGTCGAGCGGGCTTGAAGCGTCTCGATGTCAGCGGACACGGCGGCGAGGTCGTTCCTGAAACTCGTCAAATTCGTCTCGACAGAAGCGAGGACATCATCGCATGCACGTATTGAGCGGTGCAGATCGTCGAACTTGGTCTTTTCCTGCTCATCTGCGACAATGGTCACATTAGCTTAGATTGGCCACAAACTGTGCCAAGAAGAGCTGACTTACAATCCCCAATGGTTTGCCTCTGAGGTTGGGACCCGGTGGCCTTCTTTTCTGGCTCTGCTGAAAGCGCCAACTCACGCAAGGACATACCACCAAAGTTGAAGTCGAGATCGAGATCCTCTTCTGAGATCATGTATCCTTGCCCTTCTGCCTCCTCCACTCCTACAGCGCCATCCCCAAGGATTTCACCGAGGACGGTGACAGGGTCTGGCCCAGAGTATACTGTGGTGGACTGCTTGAGGGCTGAGCCATTGACACGCCTCGAGGCGGGTAGGGAGGAGCTCGAGGACTCGTTTGAGGCCAGTGATAGGAGGGAGGCTGATCGCGGCGGTACCCCAGGGCGTTGTTGAGAGGTCATGTATGGGCCATTGCTGCTCGGAGTCCGACGGGGCGTGGGGGAGTAGGCACGGCTACCCGGTTGTGATGGCGCTGGGGACGGAGACTGTCCCGCGACACGTGCTGGCCACATGACTGATGTGTAGCGCTATGGTCGAGGCAGAATCAAGCTGGAGGGCATGTTCGTCGAAGTAGTGCTGTGGTTCGGCACCTGCGCGCCCGCGCGTGCGTTCGCCGCGATAGCAGCGCCTAAGGTGACATGGGATGTCAGAGGTGCCCCTGGATTTGTGCCAGCTGCAGCTGTGCTGATGTTGCGAAAGCCGTTTCTGGGATATGAAGTGGGCGGGATAGATTCGTCAATAAGCTATGCAGTAGCTGCGCGAGGGGTTCCAGGCCTTTTTCGAGTCGATTGGTGTGTGGTGTAGTTACAAGTTGGCAGCGGACGATGGTTGTCAGAGAACGCTGCTGTCAACACGTAAGATGTCCACAGCTACCTAAGTATATTAGGTAGCCGTGAGTGACGGGAAGCTAGGGAAGACGTGCATGCGACAAAGGTACCTCCAAGTGTACCACAGCTATAGGGTGCACAAAGTACCCATACCCTGGACACCCTTCAGCTGCCAGGGTCCATGCGGAGAGCTCTTGCCCAACCACAGCTCTCTGACGTTACAGCAAATCGACCCCAGCACTGAAGGGCAGCACCAAGGAAGGAGGGCCCGAGGTGACGGAGACGTAGGGAAAGAGACACGCGGCGCCTTCCTGAGAGAACCAGTGGTCATCCAAGGCACCGAGAGCCGGAGAATTCGCAGCTCGACAAATTAAACGATGGAAACCGAATTCTTACTCTCCGCAAGAACGATAGGTCTGTTTTTCAGTGAAATCATCATCAGAGAGAATACCTGCACAACCGATGGAACAAATCAATTGCCTGATCTTTACCACAACACTCTACGCTCAAGCGTCGTTGGACCATAACTGTGTCGTGCTACAATTCACTGACACGTGCGGCATATGGCATCTTGCATATTCAACGGCGAACTGGACCCTGAGACTCTCGCGCGTTCACATGCAGTCGTGCAATTACAAAATTGTCCTGTAATAGGACTGCTCCATGTCTCGGGAGAATCATTGCGCACTCACAGTGGGAGTTTCTCAACCCGTTCATGGCATGGTTCGAAGGTGGAAATAGACACAATGGCCGCTTCCAACCCAGCATCTTTGGCTTTGGCTCTTCCTCCATCTATGGACGAACCTGGAGTTTTCCAAAGAAAGGCTCTGCTCGTGGACCATCGATTCTAATACTCTGATAGTCTTTCCCTTTCCCGCCAGCCAGCCTCACCCAGCCTCGGAGCCTGAAGCGCTTGGCCCAGAGAGGTTAGCTTGCCAACGGCACCGGGGCACGGCCCCACATCAGAGCAAGCCCACTTCCACAGCAAAAACACCATGGAGGGGCAGAATTGGCGGGCTTCCAGCCAATCACGGCGGTTGCGATGGAACACGTCCTGATTTTTTGTCTCGCAGCGGCCGCTCCACTGGCGCCTGACAGCTTATGGACTCGTAGAGATGAGATCCAAGCGTCCAAGCGTCCATGCATCCATGCGTTGGTCTGGTGTTTGGTGGTGGTGCAGAGCTTGCTGCTTCTCGGTCAAGGTTGAAAGCACGACACAGTGATGCTATGTATATCGCGGCGACAAGCTGCAAGTTTACGCACCCCGCGGCGGGCACTTGGAAGCTGCAGTATAGGATGGTCTCGTGTCAGGGATGTGGCGGCACTGAATGCGACGTACTCGCTACATGTACCGCGCAGAGCCGGCCCTCGTACAAAGTATGTGCCGGTCAAAGGTGCGTTGGGGCATCTGGACGGATACTTAAGTACGAGATTTAGGTACGCGGTACATTGTGGAAGGCTCCCGAGACACCATTGGCTTGCACGCCTAGTCAGATACAGTACTGGAGATGGAGACGAACCAGGAGCCAGGCCTTGCTGGGTGCAACTTGCAAGTGGACAGCAGGACTTCCAGGACAGCCCTTGGATAAGGCAGCCAGGCCTGGAGTACGAGTAGGAAGTCTGGAGACTGGAGTCTGGGCTGCCGCAGGGACTGGTCTGGTCCAGGCCCTGTCGGCGGCGTTGCGGGCAGCAGCAAGTGATAATTTTCGGATCCCCTCTTCTGTCCTGGGCCTGGTCGGCGGCGGGCACCTGGGCAACTTTTTCGGCCATGCCCACTTACCTAAATACCTGCACGGCATATTTCTCTTCCATCCCCTTCCCCTTCTCCCACCAACTCCACCTCTTTTGTCCTCTCCATCCCGGTGTTGGCCACTGTCGCATTCTTCACAACCCTCTTTTTCCACATCACCGCCGACTTCAAGTCCAATCCTTCAAAATGGCTGACGACGCCCAGGTAAGCTGGTCCTTCCCCGCGACCCCAACCCCTCACCCCTCGACGCCCGTCCTGTCCCGTGGCCCTGGCGGGCAGCTTGTGAAGATCACCCCGCATCTCCTCCTACCAGCACCAGACAGCACCACGACCTGCCAGCTAGCCACTTTCTTTGCCCGCGCCCCACGGGCTCATCGAAAAAGAGATCAATCCATATTGCGCCGTGGAAACCTGGCAGTTCCATCTCTTGGCGCATCGCTCGCGTCTTCTCATGGGCTTGTCTCTTCGCGCCGTGACTGGCACGGAACGCATGGCAGGCTTCGCGTGTGCCCAAAGACTTCGCAGGCAGCCTACCACAAGATTCTCCGATCACACTGCTCGCCAAATCTCGCGATCGGACTGCACTGCCGCTTGCTTTGACACACCGTCGGGGCGCCATCCCGCTAACATAAAGCCCTGATCGATAGCATGACCACACCTTCGAGTCCGTCGATGCCGGAGCTTCGCTCTCCTACCCCATGCAATGCTCGGCTCTCCGCAAGAACGGTTTCGTCCTGATCAAGGGCCGCCCTTGCAAGATCGTCGACATGTCGACTTCCAAGACTGGCAAGCACGGTCACGCCAAGGTCCACTTGGTCGCCATCGACATCTTCAACGGCAAGAAGCTTGAAGACCTTTGCCCCTCCACCCACAACATGGATGTCCCCAACGTCTCCCGCAAGGAGTACCAGCTTGTAAGTCATCCAGACCTTTCGTGTAATTCATGACACATTACCATTAACACTCCTAACAGCTTGACGTCTCCGACGATGGCTTCCTCTCCCTCATGGACGAGGATGGTGAGACCAAGGACGATGTCAAGATGCCCGAGAGTGGTGAGACCTATGAGAAGATCAAGCGCCTCTTCCAGACCGAGGAGAAGGACACCAGTAAGTTTGGGAAGATCCTATAGCAGGTGAATCTCGGGAAAAGGTATCTAACCATCTGTTCGTAGATGTCATCATCCTTACCGCCATGGGTGAGCAGGCTGCCGTTGACGCCAAGGAGGCCCCCAAGTCGTAAGCGTATCGCACTGTTGTGATGGATAAAATCGCAAACAGTCCCGCGGACAGCCTGCGCGCCTCCGGGTATGATCACCCACTGAGCGTCATGACAGTCGCGAATGACGATTGCTGCGCTCTATTTGAAGCCATAGCCATTGAGGATTTGGCCCTCTTGTCTTCGTTGCATGAGCAGCGGGTTATGTTTGGACGAAGTTGGACTTTTCTCTCTGCTAGGTATATGACACGGTCACGAAAAAAGTACTTTGACGGGAAACCCGCAATCTTATGACACACCATTCAAGAGGCTTTCGTTCGTATATTCATCGTGCAGTGATTGTCAGGTATTTTCACTTGGTCGAAGGAAGTGACGAGTGTTCAATGGCCCATCTTCTGCAGAATTGTGAACATTTATGTTTAGGCTCGAAAGCGACCACTGAGTAATCTCAACTGAAATGAACGGATTCCGGATGGTGATACTCGGTCGTGTGCTTACCGGAGCGATCGATAGTATCCTCGTGACGGAGGCAACCGAAACGTCGCGCGACGACTTGTACCATGGGCTGCTGTTGCCTCAGTCTGGGTGGATAAAGCCAGCCTCAAAACTCAATCCAGAACCCTAGCCTTGTTAGCAACCTGCCATGAGCATCACTCACGACCACAACACAGATGAAGTTGTCTACGCACACATGAACAATGCACCTGTTATCTGCGCCTGAACTCAGGACGTCGCAATGCTCCTAGCGCATGCAATGAAGACGAGGTGAACGGCAAACGGCAGGTGCAGAATCTATATGTCGCCCCCCTCTCCTGGCTACTCCACGGCCTGAGCATTTCCACTCCGGAAGCAGGAACATCGTCACACATCATCCCAAGAAAACCCCAACCTGGACACAGAGCCGCGACACGCACGGCGCACACACTCAATGTCACCGAAGTACCACAAGTTCCCGGCCGGCGAGCGCTGCGAAGAGTGCGGCTCACGTCAGTGGTACGCGCAAGACGCGTTGCGGTACTGCAGGCGGGGCCACCTTCAGGAGGGCTTCGCTGCGCACGCCGAGGACGAGGAGGAAGTTTTCGCCGCGTCGCAGGGGAAAACCACGCGCAAGAAGAAGGAGCGGCCGAAGAAGGTTGCGGTGAAGCTCTCTGGGGACCTGGGGAGGGAGCTGTATCTGGAGATCTTGCAGCTCGTGCTGAGGAAGCAGGTATGGTGGCTCGTTCGGGAGCGTGGGTTCCCAGAGGAGTTGGAGGGTATTGTGCAGGGGTTGTGGGCGTTGAGGGTCCGGAACCTGCCGTTGAAGGTCGTTGAGGGGAGGGAGGGAAAGGGAGGGGAAGATGAGGACCGGGATGAGGATGTCATGTCCGTCTCGTCATCCATGGGAGGAGCATTAAGCTCTCAAGATGAGAGCACTCTTGGAGGGTCTAGACGAGGAGGAGAGTCTTCGTCCGAGTGGGAGGTGTCTGACACCACGACCAAGACATGGGAGCCTGACGTTGGCAGACGGTGGAAGCTGCCAAAGCTCATTGATACCTTGGCTTTGTGTTATCTAGGATGTCTTACGAGGAGGTTGCCTGTTGCCTGTGCGGAGCTACACAACTGGGCGCAAGAGAGAAAGTTGGAGTATCTCGCTGCTGTAAGTTACGTCTTCTGCAGGTGGTTACTCTTCGACGGGCTGACAAGTAGCGACAACACAGTTTACGAGTCTTCCCAAGAACGTGCGTGATCGGCTACCGGCTGAGTTCCACAGTGCTCTGCAGCCTGGAGATCACATCAAGTATGGGCGTCTGCAGGATGCTGTCTGGGACCTTGTTCTCGCGTATAAGGTCAACTTTGATGTCACGTTTCCACCAGTCAACCATGCCTTCACTGTAATCAGATATATCCGCGACCTAGTCCTTCCGTGTAAGTCCGAGACTTCCGGGTCCATGGCCTACATGGCGTACAGGTAGACTAACACACCTCTTACAGTCGATCTCTATCCCGTATGCAACGCCATTGCCAAGATCCTGCAGACGGACTTTTCTCACCAAGTGGATGGCCTGAAGAGAAAAGCCATGAAAGACCCAGAGACTCTCATGATAGCACTGGTGGTTGTTTCGGTAAAATTGCGATATCCGTTCGACAATCCGGGGAAGCAAGCGACTGATCTGCAGACGATGGATTGGTCAAGATGGCGAGCAATCAGGCAGGACAAGCCAGTACACAGTCACCACATCACGCCCGGAGAGGAATACAGGGTGACTGCGAATGACGTCCTTACGATGAGCGAGACGAAACTAGACGACTATATGGACTGGTTCGAGAGCATGTTCCTTGGAGACGAAAACACTGGAAGTAAGTGGAATCCCTGCCCTATCACTTATCACCTGTTGATGTACTGGTTGCGCTTGGCTGTTTTTGTTAACAGTTTCCAAAACATGCAGCAGCCGAAGTGCTTCGCGAGCCATTCTTGGGTGAAATGAGACACAGTGGACCACGAGAGATGCTTGAGGTCCGGCAGGAAACAGAACAGCATGATGTGCACGTCGCGCAGCAGTACAAAGACATTTACGTAGATATGACCTCGGTGAGAAGCTCAGAAATGTCACAAAGAGCTGACAGAAGAGACGGCATATGGTGTCCGATCTGGCGGACCGCCGAAGATCTTCCAGAGGATGCAAGAGCTGTTTACGAAGAGGCATCTCGTCTTGCCGCAGTGCCGTTAGGTACACTTGTTCGGGCATGTGGTCAAATAGAGCGTCGACTGCAGGTGTGGTGCACAGAGAGGTGGCGGGATCGCAACGGCAAAAGGAGAGGTGATGCCAATATAGGTGACGCGGCTTGACAATCTCACAGTAATATAGCATCTGGTGGAAAGTCTGGTTGCACTTGTTGTCTTCCCCAGACTCAGACGATGAATTGTTACTCCTTGAACTTAGACACGGGGCAGAGAGTATCGTCCGGGATCCACAGCAGCCCGGCCGGATGTTGCGCGCAGACAATGCGGAGCCTCCCGGGTAGCTTGAATGATTTATCTTTCCTTCTCAAAAATGGAGGGATAATAAAAAAGTGGAGTCCCACAAACTCGAGCCCTAGAAACCCAGGCCTCTAAGCGAATTTCACCCGGCTGCCGCCCCCTCCCCTCCCAGTCTCGTTGAGTGTTGCGAAGGCGAAGACATCACCCGCCCACTAAGCGACTCCATACTCACATTCGACAGCACTCATCACGAAGTACCGTCAACAGTAAGTTCAGCCAAGCGATGACATCGCTGCTACGCGCATGCGACCACAATGCTAACCATCATGTGAATTATAGTGCAGATGTAAGTTCTTTCCGCTCGCCTCTTCACATTCCCCGACGACAAAAAAATTGGCACGCCACGCTACAATCGATGCTCGACGACAAATCACCGCACGACCACGGCTTTTATTCAGCGCATCGCCATTCGCACTCGTATCGTCCCTCGAACGCAACAAAAAAGCTCGCCAATATGAACACGCACAGTCGTCAACGATATGGAGGCTGACCAAACGCGCCGAAACACAGCTTCGTGAAGACCCTGACGGGCAAGACCATCACCCTTGAGGTGGAGTCTTCCGACACCATCGACAATGTCAAGTCCAAGATCCAGGACAAGGAGGGCATTCCCCCGGACCAACAGCGCCTGATCTTCGCCGGCAAGCAGCTCGAGGACGGCCGGACTCTGTCCGACTACAACATCCAGAAGGTTCGTCCTTAGCTACCCAGCTCCGCCACCAACTGCGACCTTTCCTTGCTGTACAGCATGAACCAAGAGTTGTACGAGGGGAAGGTCGATGTCGATGGAGGCTATTTGAACAGGGTCACACGGAAACGGAACGACTGACATGAGTCCGACAACAGGAGTCTACTCTCCACCTGGTCCTCCGCCTGCGTGGTGGCATCATTGAGCCTTCGCTCAAGGCTCTTGCCTCCAAGTTCAACTGCGACAAGATGATCTGCCGCAAGTGCTACGTACGTTCAGCGTCTACATGATCACTCTGCTCGTTTGCAGGTTCTCAAGACTTACAATCTCGTTCACAGGCCCGTCTCCCCCCGCGTGCCACCAACTGCCGCAAGCGCAAGTGCGGACACACCAACCAGCTCCGCCCTAAGAAGAAGCTCAAATAAGCGACTCGCCTCATTCACTGGCGACGACGACGCCCTCGCTGTTCTCTCGGCATGGGCAGCACTTTGTTCCTCCATCTCCTCGGCGTCTGGTTTGGGCATCCACTTTTTACGAAAAATATCCGGAAGGATACAAGGGGATATGACGACGCGATACATGAGAAAACGGTTGTCTCCTGGCCAGGTCTACGCAGCGCCTGGTCCATGGGGGTTTCTTGCCGAGCGCGCGGAAAGACTAGCATACAGATGTCCTCCAAATTCAATAAGTGGAATTACAGCTGCGAAAAGACAATACAAAAAAATATGTTGAAACCTTTTTTGAGGTCGCCGCCTACGTTCACTCGTGATTCATGGATGTGTGCTATCATGCGGCTCGCCCTTGAACAAGATGGAATTTCATGACTGTTCTTCACTCAACATCGCAACCATTGTGATACAAAGGCTGGAAGATCACCTGTAATTGTAGCTAAGTGAAACAAGAGTAACAAACTGAGATGGCAGCGTCAGGATGCGATCGCTATAGCCTCAATGGGTGGGCGACGTCCTCAAGTCCTCAAGTCCTCAGGTCCAATAAATCATAATGACCAACCTATTGCTCAGTCCCTAAGAGGTCGGTCATCCCAGCCCGCAGCGGGCGGCTGGGCTGGCCGGGGGTTGCTGCTACGGCACTAGACCGGATCGAGTTAGACACCCCTCCGCTCGTCGTGTCCTCAAGCCGCAAGCTCCTTACGTAGCTCTATGCGACCCTTGGATTTCCCAGCAGGCACCAACCTCACGGCACTACGGCATAACCATTAGGTCGAGCTACTTGCTGAAGGCATTGACGTCGACGATCGCCAAGACCCAATCGGCAGCCTGAAAACAAGAACGACAAGCTCAACATACCATACAGGCACAAGCATCCGCAGCCATGTCGGGCGCCGGCTATGATGCGGTCGTAGACATCGACGACGAGGTACGATGACAACCCTCCCACCAGTCGTACTGCACACAAGAAGCGGAGGCGCTACACACGAGAACCAGACTAAACAGACTCCTTTATTAAAAACAGAGCGACCTCGGCCACACCGACCTCCAAGAAGACCTCGAATTCCACACCTCCAACTTCGCCGACAACCAGCCAGGCGGGCGCAACAAGCCGACCACCTCCTCGGGCCTCCCGGCGCCAGCGACGGCCTCGTCGGGCTCATCGAAGCGGTTTCTCTGGAGCATATCGTTCTACGCGCAGTTCTTCGATGTGGACACCACCTCTGTGCTCTCGCGGTGCTGGGCGGCACTGTACCCGCGCGCCAATTTTCTCGACGTGCTCGAGGGTAACCCGGACCTGTACGGGCCGTTCTGGATCGCGACGACCGTGGTCTTCATCTTGTTCATGGGCGGGACCATCAGTCAGTACATGGCTAAGACTGGACAGGGGCCGTTTGTGTATGACTTTGAGCTTCTGAGCGGTACGTTTTGTCCCCTCTTTCTTTCTTTCTTTTCCTCTCCTTCTATACGAATACACCCAAGCCGGGTGATTCGCAAGTAATGCCCTATGGAAAAGAGCAGAAGTTTTTAAAAGGAAAGAAAAAAAAGAATAAGAAAGAAAAAAAACTGACATCTCCAAAACAGGCGCTGCGGGCCTAATCTACGGGTACACCCTCGTGATCCCGATCCTCCTCTTCGGCGCCCTGCGCTACTTCGGCTCCGAGTCTGCGAACCTGCTCGAGTGCTGGGCGCTGTACGGCTACGCGAACCTCATCTGGATCCCCGTGGCGTGCATAAGCTGGTCGTCAATCCAGATCCTCAACTGGGTCTTTGTCGCGGTCGGGTACGGGCTCTCCGTCACCTTCCTGCTGCGCAACCTGTACCCCGTCCTCAGCGCCACGGATAGGCAGACCAGCAAGATCCTGCTCGTGCTGGTGATTGCGCTGCACTTGGGCCTTGCGGTGGCCATCAAGATCTTGTTCTTCGCTTCGGGCAGCCCCGTCGCGGAAAACCCGAACCCGGGCGCTGGCGCAGGTGGTGGTGGCGGTGATGCGGGAAGGATGTTGTTGCTGTTCTGAGTGGGCCTTTCTGGACGCTCATGGGAGGAGAGCAGCGCGCAGGGATGGCTTGCTGGGCGGTATTACGTCGAATTATACGATACAGAACTATCACGACGGGCATTGTGCCGTTGGACTATCGGAAAAGAAAAGAATATGAATTACATCTGCATATATCCGACTAATACTTCCCGTGCGCTGTAGCCTGTCGTGTATATGACTTACTGGAGGTGGCCTGGCAGAATGAAGAAGCGACCTTCTGACTTGAAACTAGTTCTCATGTCTCTGCGGCACCCAGAGTCTGAACCAGCAAGGACAAGTGCCTATATATGGCATTCATTCTGAGGCCGTAGCGCGAGCACCACATCAACTTTTATTTCAGTGCTATGGGATTGTGTGGTGAATGATGTCCTACTGTTTAACCTCGCCCAGCCTGTAAAAGCATATCCGTCGCGCAGCAAAGAAAACTCTAGTTGCGACATCATTTTTTCCTCTATAGTGTGACCAGTGTCTCGACTGGTCGCGACTCGACACGGAAGAACCAAAGGTCACACGCAGCCTTTTCAACAACTAACCAAGCCAGCCTTTTTCCCACTCCCAAAATCGCCTCTTCTACCTTTCAATCTTGCCCCCGTTGGCAGCCCAGTCGTCCCAACTCCCCGGGTACTCCCCAACTTTCTTCCACCCAGCATCCGTAGCCAACCCGGCCGCCGCGCGACTCCTCACACCAGCCTTGCAGTAGAACAACACCTCACTGTCCTTGGCCGGCCTGGGAAAGTCGTAGCGCTGCTCAAACTCGTCGGCCGAGATGTGCCAGCTATCAGGGCTCGATTTTACGGGAATATTGATTGCCCCTGGGATCTTGCCGGTCGAGGACACTTCGTGGGGCTCGCGCACGTCGATTATCGTTATGGATTCGGGTTTTCCATTGGCAGTGAGATCGCGAAGCTAAAGAGGCAACGGGAAAGGAGAAGATATGTAAGCCAACTACTAATGAACAAGGTCGACTGGCAAATTCAGTTACAGTCGGGCGCGGTTTCCCTTCTGAAACTAATGCGCAAGCCTTCGTCCTTGGTGCCCCAGCCGCTTTTCTTTGATGCTGACTAGTGAAAGCACTCGCTTTCACTTGCATTCACACAACTCAGACGCAACCGACAGCATGAAGTACGAGAGAGAGAGAGCGAGCTGAGAAGGGGGAAAGGGCCACAAACCTGCTCAAAGCTCCAGGTCTTAGTCTCCGCTTGACCGCTCCCGCTCGAAGACTCCCACCTCCTCGCGAAGCCCGACCCCGCCGCACACTTCAAGAATGTCGACGGGATCGCAGGGGTGCTACCGCCGCGGCCGCAAGACACCGTGGCTGCCGCGGCGCGCCTTGCTCCTGGAATGCTGGCCGCGAGGGAGAAAGTCCTGCACTGCCTTGCACCACGCACTAGCCTGGCGACAGCAGAGGCCGTGCCGGGGAGCGGGGCGACAGCGGCTGTCGTTGAGGATAGTAGTCGCCGAGACGCCATTCTCCCAGGAGATACGTTGGAGCTGAGTAATCGTGTAGAAACTCTCCTTCCCAGGCAACGTCCGGTTTACGATCGTCGAATTGTCGGGAACTTGTGCGGGCCCGTTCGCTTCTTCGGCTTGTATGTCCTTCTGTGGGCTCGTCCAAGTGGCGTCGTGATGTGCTTGAATGAGAGTTCTGCAAGGTGTGAATCTGTCGGGGGTAGTCGTCGTTAGCTCAAATTCCCAGCCGAGGTCGAGAAGGAGCAATAAGTTGATGTCACAACCCCACACTGCCGTTGCGGGCGCGCCTGCCGTCCCTGCATCATGTACCTAAGCCGCAAAAAGCATTGCACGCCAATCACTTTCAAGCATAGCTGGATCTTCTTGAACGGATCAATGTCACAATTCTTTTGAACAGTACATCGGGTGTGACTTTGGTAATTCATTACTGGTAGCAGATCAGTCCCACGACTGCTCCGAGAGGCTGTCCATCCACGCGTCATTCAGTCTCATCTATAGTCCTCCCGAAATCCCCTAAATATATACAACGCTTCATTACAATTATTTTAATGTGGTCATCAGGCCGCCCAGACCGTTCGCAGGTACCAAAGCAGCCCGTATTGGCGTCTTCGTTTCGTTTCGAGGGATCATTTCGTGCGCACGCAGCAGCTATCTACTAGACACTGCTTACCACTTGCGCTCCTCCCAAGTCAGAGGGCAGTCATCCTTGGGGAAGATGGTGGCAAAGACCTTCATCTCTTCGGAGACCGGAGTGGCGTGATGTGTCCAGTCGACCTTGAGGGAGGCCTTGCCGAGGAAGAGCACCAAGTTCATCTGTGCATAGTGCTGGCCAAGGCAGTAGTGCGGGCCGGTACCGAAGACGAGGTAGTTCTTGGAACCCTTCTCCTCAGCATCACCAGAGTAGTAACGCTCAGGGTCAAACTCGTCGGGGTTCTCATAGACGTCAGGGTCGCGCAGGGCCATGTAGGTGGTGGGGATAACCATAGCACCCTTGGGAACAGTATAGGTGTCGGTGATCGGGAAGGCCTTCTTGACCTTGTAGGGCACCATTAAGACCGGAGGGCGCCATCGAAGCAGCTCACGAACAACGGCGCGGGTGTATGTCATGGACTCCAGCTGGTCAAGAGAGACAGCGGCATCAACATCGCCGTTGCGGACACGCAAGTTCTCCTCGCGAACACGATCGAGAACATCGGGGCGCTGGGCGCAGACCTGAAAGAGGTTGGTAACGGCGCTGCTAGTGGCATCCTGGGAGGCAAAGAGGAAGGTAAAGATGGTCCTTGAGATTTCCATATCGCTGAACTCGCGGAGCAGAGGGACGGGCTTGCGGAGACCCTCAGTGGACAGGCCAGCTTCAGACGCCTCGCGCCACTTCTTGGAGTCGAGAATATCCTTCACCCAGGCGTCCATGATGCACTGCACATCACCACCAGCACCGATACGGGCCTTGGACTTGGCAGCAGCCTTGGCGAATTCGTCCATGCACATGTCGGCAGCACGCTTGCCGTACCAGGTACGGGTGTAAGGAATGATGATGGGGAAGTTGACGAGGTCGAGGGCGGCGGTGACGAGGTAGTAGTCGTCGGCGATCTGCTTGATGGCCGGGCCGGTCAGGTAAGGGCCAGTGAAGGTCTTGAGCGAGACGGCGCACATGAGCTCGCGGAATTCGTGCATGAAGGGGATGGGCTTGCCCGCAGCATCCTTGGTGATCTGGAGCGCCTTGGTGAAAAACTCGCGGTAGACCTGCTCCTGACCAGGAAGATAGCACTCGAGGGCCTGGCGTGTGAAGAGACCGTTGAGGCCCTTGCGGTAATCGACGTGGACCTTGCCATCAAGGAAGACCCAGCTATCCTCGCCGAGAATCTTGGTGGCGATATCGACGACACAGGGCTTGACGTAGGTGGGCGAGTTGAAGACCTTGCGGGCAAGGTCACGGGTGGAAGCGATAACGACGAACCTGTGCGTTTGAGGATTAGTCTGGATTCTTCAGGGAAATGTCTACTAGAACTCTCAGACATGGGCGGTGAACATACTTGTGGAACACAGAGACGCAGCTCAGGGGGCCGCTCTTCCACTTTCCGACGTATTCCTCGAACTTAGGGTTCAGAGACTGCAGGAAGGGGCCGATGAAGGGCTCCTTGAAGCGCGGGCCGACGATGTTGCCCTTTTGCATCCAGTAGCTGACTGTGGTTGAGGGACACCGGTGTCAGTGTATCTGTCTTTGTTTGAATGCCCCTTTTCGTACTTCCTGGCTGGATTTGATGTAGCACGGTAGTGAGAAACATACCCTGATCATAGGCAACCGCGATACCAAGAATGGTGAAGAACCAGGTGGCGAGACTGGCATTGGCGACGGCATCGATGGCGCCGGTGAGCTGGGGCGGCAGGTTGGAGATGGGGAAAATGCTCTCGGCCAGGGGCGACGAGAAGCTGGTGGCGTTGGAAGCCATGGCGGACAGACGAGGCTCTTGCGAGAACGAGTCGCACAGAGAATGTTGGGTGTCGTCTCGATGTGCTACTCCTCGATGTTGGATGATCGGGGAGGTGTCAACGACAACAACGACAACAACGACAACGACAACAATAATAAAAACAACAACGAGACCTTATGAAGGGACAGAGGGGGGGACGAAGGGTTAAGAGGTGGGCGGAGAGTGGCAGAAAAGAGACCCTAGGCTGCTTGCTGGTCGCCGCTGCTCGGGCTCGCGAGTCCCCAGGCGCAGGGCCCAGGGATCCGTAAGATTGCGGCTAGCAGATGCCGCCTGAGACTGGGCCAGGGTGCCCGCGCGCTAGGATTGTCGCTGCTCTACCATCCGTTAGTGCTTCCACTATGTAATTACTTTTACATGCAATAGGATACATAGTAGAGTATGAGGGTCCTCAGCGACTAAAGCGACTGGCGCGATGTGGAAGTGATGCGCTCCGGGAGGATTATCCGACCCGAGTCGCACTGCCAGGCTAGTGAAATTAATCACCGCATCCAAGTCACTCGGGCCGTTCGTTCGCCTCTGTGCGCATCACCACCAACAATGACAACAACAACAATAACAGTGGCAGTAACAGTAACAGCATGCCATGCGGCACCCGCATCTCCCGCCTCTCAAGGTTCGCCTTGGACCAAGCCCCCGGTACTAGTAGTTGCACGTGGATGCAGGACATACCTGGCCGCACTCCAACCTAATCATCGCAGCAGCAGATGCAATAACCTTGATGTTAGTCAATTAAGCCATGACCAGATGCATCGCGCGATCACTCCAGTCGCTATAATGTCGGCCGCACCACAACAGCGGCCGAGCGATCCGCGCCATCGACCACCAACGGCACAACACCTGCAGCCACTAACAGAGCGTCCTCTCCTGCAGGGGCAGGCCAATCGCAGCGGCGCAATCTTACCTTGATCGACCAGACGGACGGTCAGCGGCGTACCTTTCCTCAAATTTTCTTTTTCTTTTTTTTTCTGCCCAGCATCAACACTGCTGCACGACACCACAAACCACACCCTCCCCCCTCACCGCCCTTGCATATGACCAATCGCCGCACTTTCGCAACCTGACCCAACCCGAACACGAGACCGAGCAAGACCCTCACCAGCATAACTCCAGGTGCTGACTAAACCACAAAGCGTGCAGCAGGAGAAAGGAGACTAGTCCCCAATGGGCTTAGTCTCCGCTTCTCGAACCACCTGCACCCTCTTCAGTGTTTCCTCGACCGACAAACTGCCCACAAGTGTCACCAACTTAATTAATACTCTGTTCTATGCTGGCTTGCAGGGATACCGCAAAGGGTTTAGTCTCCGCCGTCATGCCACTCATGACAGCTCGACTTGCACCACCGCCGGCGCCGGCTTCGGCGCTTTTTGCAGGAGAAAGAGCCCGAAGCGCTGATGCCGTCAGCAGGATTCCAATGATGGCCGCGCATGCACCCTGATAATAAGTGTCATGTTGCTCTTTATCATCACCTTTGCAAACCGGGGTTCTCCTCAACTGCCCAAGGACGATCAAAATAGGCTTAGTCTCCGCTGGTCAATACCCCTTTGCACTGCAACGTCGTGGCTTACATACACGGAGCGCTCTGTCACAGATTCGTGGCAGTCGACCTGCGGTTTCAGTTGAGGTCAAGTTGCGTCCCCATGGCAGCCGGTAATTCGAGCCCCATGGGCTTACCCGACAAATCAACTGTAGTTGGATGTATGCTGGTAGATTCAGCGCTCAGCCTGTCAGAGCGATACGATCAAGCTCGTTATCTATTAACAAATAACCTCAGACCTGTGGCGTAAGTTTAATACGCGTGCGAGAGCATCTGGTCTGCTACAGCTCGGTTTGGGTTCTATTATCACGTTTGAGATAATGCATTACGTTCATTCTGCAGGCCGCGGGAATTATCTCAAACCGCATCCCAGTCAAAACGAAGAACATGCGGTCACACTCGGTATCGCACATTGAGCATTTGGATCAATTTGACGAATGTTTGTGACGTAGCAAATACTGCGGCTGCCTAGAATTCCCTTGGACTGAACCAAATGAAACATTTCTCAGGCATCTGCAATAGCCATTCTCCTGCAAATTTCCATCACAACTGGTGCTCCCTCCTCACTCCTCATACGTCCAAGCCTACAGCCCAGCAGCCGCAACAGCAGGGACCTCCTCCTCCAGAGGCAGAATGTCCGGCAAGGGTCCCATGGGGGTGATGGAATGCGGGTTGATCTGGGTGTGGCTGCGGGTGTAGTGGTTCTTGATGTGCAGGAAGTTGGTCGTCTCCTTGAACGCGCCAGACGGGTGGTCCCAGTACAGCTCGCGCATCCAGCGGTGCAGGGCCGGGTAGCCCGAGCGGATGTCGCGAATGTTGCACTTGAAGTGCTGGACATAAACGGGCTGAATATTTTCGGTCAGTAACTCAATCCTTCGTGGCAGAACAGACAGCCAAGACAAAGGGGGAAGAGAGCTGAGCAGAAAGCAAGATAAGCAACTTACATCAAACCGGATAATCGTGCAAAAAACCCTAACGTCAGTCTCGGTGACCTCCTTGCCGAACCAATATGGACCCTCCCCGGCGGTATCAGCAAGATGCTTCTCTGCACGGTCTAGTGCCTCGAAAAGCGCCTTGACATTCTTGTCATATGCCTCCTGCGTCGTGGCGAATCCGCTCTTGTACACGCCGTTGTTGATCAAGTCATAAGTCCACACGCCCGTCTCGTCAATCTCCTTCCTCAGCGCCTCTGGGTACAAGTCCACCTTGGCATACTTCTCTGGGAGCAACTTGTCAAAGGCAGTGCCCAGCATCCGCAAAATCTCACTACTCTCGTTGGAGACGATAGTTTTCTGCTTCTTGTCAAACAACACAGGGACCGTGAATCTCGCGTCGTAGTTCTTGTCTGCGAGGAAGTAGACGTCGCGGATGTGCGTGAACCCTTCGTGCAGGGGGTCAGGAACCACATTCACGCCCTCGGCGTCCTTGTCCTCGGGGGTGGCGAACCGCCACCCTTTTTCTCCCAGGTGCCAGTGCACGACAGAGTACGAGATGAAGTCCTCCAGCCCTTTCAGCTTGCGCGCGATCAGGGTGCGGCATGCCCACGGGCAAGCGTACGAGACGTAGAGGTGGTACCGGCCCTTTTCGGCGGGGAACTTGGCGTCAGGGTCGGGCGAGATGAAGTCCCGAAATGAGCTTACTTGGCGCTTGAACTCGCCCGACTTGTCGCCTGGCTTGACCCAGTCGGTGACTTTAGATGCCTGTATTTCTTTGTCAGTGCTGTCTGCTATATAGATGGATGGGGCTATGTTGCGTCAACTGGCAGCAGCTCACCATTCTGATTTGATTGTTGTACGAAGAGATTGATGTGGTTTTAGGTTGTCTGGAGGAAGTACCAAGCGATGATGTCCTCGATGAAAGTATGGAAAGTCGACCGGGAGCAGACCTTATGCTGCGTCTCAATACGTGCGGGGCGATGGAGTTGGCAGTCTGCAGCTTCCCAATAAGCTTATAAGCGTGCATAGAGATCTCGACGAGGTTGATCACAACCTTTGGACGATGGGACTATGCCACTCTTCTTATGTTTGAACGACACACACTGTTGAACACTGGGTGCCAAAGATGAGAGGTGCGCGAACGATCGATTATCTCATCACATCGTGAGCATTGGCAAGCCATCAGTCAACCACCCGGAAGCTGAGCTCCTCAAAAGTAAGCTGAGGGGCTGGTTCCCACACCTTCTCCGCATTAGCTGAGGATTACGGAGCGTGACGTAAACATCCCACCTCTGAGCCAAACCTCTCACCAAACAGCTGTCATTACTCAACGTGGTCAAGCCGACAGCTTCTCGTTGCGGTGCATAATTGATGATACATGGTCGAAAATTGAGA
Source organism: Microdochium paspali (assembly GCA_031142775.1). NCBI lineage: Eukaryota > Fungi > Ascomycota > Sordariomycetes > Xylariales > Microdochiaceae > Microdochium > Microdochium paspali. The sequence goes on from JAVBIV010000007.1 coordinate 1,289,782, forward strand.
TGGTGAATGTCTTTTTTGTTTTTTCCTTTTTTTTAATGCTGGCTTACAAAGCATGAAGGCATTATGCAAACTACTGTACATCAGACGGCACACGCTGCATTCCGCACGTCACTGGCATCGGGTGGGCTCTAGGGTTGCCCCACCATCGACCCGGGACCCGATCTCCAAGCAATAGCTGTGCAACATATCAAGAACAGATTTGTTAGCGACCTTTATTCTATTCTAAGTACAACGCAACTATGATTGCTGCTGCGTGACCAAGATGTCGTCATAACTTCAAGTTCTCTGATGCTCTCATGCTCGTGCCTCACCGAACCTTGACCTTGATGTACGGCACCTCGACGTCCTCTTCGTCCTCATCCTCAGCAACGACCTCGAAGATAACCTCCTTCTGGTGCTCCGGGATTGGCTTCTTCGAAACTGTCTCCACAAGCTGGCTAAGCTTCTGGCTCAAACGCTCCTGCAGCTTGGCCTTGGGGAAGAAACTGGCATAGAGCAGGCTCACGCCTGAGCTCAGCATGCTGATTGTGAGACCGCGACCCTTGAAGTCATCAATGAGTTCCTGAAGTGTGACATCATTGAGCTCGAACCTATCCCAGATCTTGTCCAGAGTGACCTTGCCGTTCGGACCCTTGTACTCCACCTTGGGACTGGCGATAGGCTCACTGAAGCCAAAAAATGGTAGTGCGAGGTTGACGAAGCCGTTCTTGTACTGCTCGATATCCGTCTTGCCATCCACAATCTTGAACAGCTCAAGGACAACCAACCCGGTGACGAGAGCCGTGGTGGTGGCAATGGCTGGGATAATCTTGCCAGCGATGAACTTTGTTCGGTGCTTGTCGGCGGTCTCGATCTTGTAGTTCTCGGCGCGCAGATTACTGGCAGCAGTGATGAAGTCGATGTGGTGGTTTGTATCATCGTCCTTCTCAAATTCCACCGGCGTAAGCTTGAAACCAGCCATCTTGCTAGCAGAAGGCAAGCTGTCGGTGATCTTCTGCAGCTCCGCGTTGTCGTCGAAGCTCTCGTTGGCATTCGGGTCCTGTAGAAGATGTTAGTTATACACGCGAGAGCTACAAATGGGTAGAATACGGAAACTCACAGGATCGCTGTCCTTCTCCTGGATCTTGACGTTGGAGTCAGGAGAGAAGTCAGGGATGATCATATTGTCCAGGACCTTGCCGTAGAGGTCCTTTGTGACGCCCGAAGTGTTGATGTTATAGTTAAAGGCGTGCAGGTTGGCCGCCGCCACAATGAAGCCAAAATGTGTCGGGTTCTTCGGGTCAAACTTGAGCGGGTCGGGCGCACGCTTGGGTCCTGACCAGAAAGGAGTGCCAGTTGACGACACGGAGTCCTTGGGAAAATTGTACAGTAATTGCTGGATGGCATTGTTGTATTGCTTCTCAAACAGCATGCGAGCCCAGATGATGCAGTCCTCAAAACTGAGCGGCTTGTCTGTAACGAGATAGTCACGGATAGTCTCCAGAGTAGCCTTCTCGTTGCCACCTTGCTTGAGTGTTGTCTCTAGGTAATTGGGCTGGGACAGGTACAAGTTGACAGTCTCGGCAGACTTGACAAATGACGTCTCGAAAAGCTCGCGAGCCCAGGCGATGGTATGCTCGATTTTGTTGGGGAAACTGCGCAGAGTGCACATTGGGAATGACTGCTCCGGGGGGTCTTGAGACGAAGAGTAGGATTCTGTGAGGTGAGGTAGAACAACCTGCGTGTTGCCTTTAGTGCCCAGCGTGCCACTTTCGAGCAGAGGCTTGTGGAAAAAGACACATCTTCGATCGACATACGTGCGCGCCTCCACATTGTCCAGCGCGTTAGTGACACCGTCCAGAGCCTCCCAGAAATCTTCGTTGAAAATGTGCTCGGTCTCAGGACTGACACGATCCTTCAGGCAGGTGATGTGGCCAGCAAGATCTGGGTTCATCGCCTGCACGGCAGCTGCCGCGGTGTCACTCTTCATCTGACCGACATCCTTCGGGCGGAAGAGGAACTGCCGGTTCAGATTGCTCTTCTCGATGGAGTCCATATCCGTCACCGTGATCTTGCCGTTGGGTCCAGTTCCGAGTCCAATCATCGCCCAGTTCTTTAACATCTCGCATCCAATGGCACCAGCACCGACCAAGAACTGCTTCACGTTACGAATCTTGTCGTGGTATTCCTTGCCGAACACCGCAATGAGACCGTCGTATCTGGAGCCAGTTGGCTTGCATAGCTCCTCGGTGCGTGCTGAATTTGAAGGGAGAGACTCGAGCGAATCAAAGTAGAACCACTGCTGAATGGGGTGGAACTTGCCAGAGACGGCCTTTAGGACTTCTTGCGCAGTGAGACCACCGAAAAGCGCCGCCATAGGACTTAGGTCACCACGAGCCTGGAAACTAAGCTCCTTGATCAATTTCTCGTCAATCTCAACCTCAAGCTTCTCCTTCTCCACGAACGCCTTGGCGGACGCGACCAATACAATGGCATCTTCCTCGTTCATTGGTCGTGGCAGGCGCCCTTGGGCTTGCGCAAAGGCGTGCAGGGCTTCGAAGCCAACGTGAAGCTGTTGAGGCCGATCAAACTTGGCGAAATCTGACATGACAAACTCCGGCTCGCGGATGGCTGTGGAGATCGGCTTGAAGTCAATAAACTTGGGCATCTTAACCTGCTGATACAATCCACCCCGCTTATACTGGCCAAGCCCCGACACATCACCAATGGAGAATGTGTACGGGCCCTTGACTGTGATTTTCCTTGGCTCTGCGTTGTTCAGCCCTTCCATGCCCTCGATTTCTGAGAATGTGACATAATCGCCGTCTTCCAAACCATGCCGCGTCTCGTCGAGCGCTGAGACTAAGCCCTCCTCATCAATACCAGCAATGATGCCGTTCAGAGGGTTCTCGCCAGTCGCATCGAGACACGTGAACTTCTTGCCAAAATCGCAAAAGATGGAGCCGAAAAGACCAAAGGTATCGGCGACGACAAAGTAGATGCCCTTTGAGTGGCAGTAGTCGCCGATCGCAAGCTGGACATTGAGCGGAGTGTTTGTGAGAACGACGACTTGATACTTGTCGAATTGCGAGAGGTTATCGGCGAGGCTGTGGCAGGCATCGTGTTAGTGTTGACTTGCGCCAGAAAATGGCGGGGATTTGAGAAGGTTTCTTACCTGGCTGACTCGTGAATGTGTACTGGTGTGTAGGCATTAAGCTCAGCAACTCGGGGAGCTGTTGTCGCGTCACGCGACTTGCCGACATCCTCTGGGTGTAAGAAGAACTGTGCAGAGAGATCCTCGAGCGCAACGGGCGCCGGGTCGTGCAGGGTCAAGCTCTTGACACCAGCCAGAGCGATGTTCTTGGCGATTTCGACACCAAGGCCCTTCAGGCCGACGATGAGGACGTTCGAGGCGCCCATGCGCTTCATGGCCTCATGACCGAGCACATAGAGCTGGCGACTGTAGAGCGACTCATCGATCTCGGGTTGGCCAATGGTCGATTCGTCCACCTGGAGGCGGGTAACGAGGTCGACCTGTTCGCCAGCCATGTCGTCGTTCTGGTGCCGTTGGTGCGAGGATAAGCGGACAGTCTCACAAAAAGTGCTGTTTTGATGCACTCAAGAATTCCGTCAGGAATAACTCACGGTCTGTCTTCTTTTGGGGGAGCTGGGAGAGTCTCCGTTGGAGAAGTTGCGTTTGTGCCCCAGCTTGACTGTCGTTGCTGCGCTCCTTGTGCTGGGGGAGGAGCAAGTCGGTATAATCGTTCTGTGATGGACAGCTGGCCTTGACTGCTTGTGATCCGGCAGTCCTGGTAGTTTGTGAAGGCTGTGTTGGTGTTGCTGCAGGTTCCGAAGTGTAGCAGGCAACAAGGCCAACTGGAGCTGGGCAACAACCCCGCCACACGTCGCGGGAAGGCGCCGACGTCGACGAGTGGGGCGATTGCCTGAAGCTGCGAAGCTGCTCCTGCTGACAGACACGGCTGATAAATTCATCGCTGCCCCAGCCTGACGTAACCATTAGCAATGCGCTTTTCGTAGTCACCAAAGACGAAAGAGGCTTGACTGAAGCGTCAATTTTTGCAACCTCGGAGTCCAGAGCCCAGAATCTGCCATTGCAGTTCAAATTTCCTTCAGAGACAAATGACTGCAAACCCAGGTTTTTGGCCGCATCTTGGCGTGTAGACCAGAGCGTATCTGAGCGTGGGAGGTGGCATGGGCATCTCACAGAGCGCTTTCAGTATACGCAATGGGCCTTCACTGATAGATTCGGAATTTCCGAGAAGAGAAATCAAGAGGGAACATGTGAGAAGGGCAAATTCTCCCAAGCACCATTATTTCTTCCTCTTTGTCCTTCCTCGCTCTCGTCTTACCCAAAATCAAAATCCAGAATATACAACCAACGCCGCTACACAAACCGCAGCGGTCTCTTTAGACGTGACGGTGTCTCTGTGTACCAGATGAGTTCGAAAGCCTCCGGAGTAGCTCTTCTTCAGACCGGACAGAACTTCAAGCTTTACTCCCAAGCTCTTAGACTGCCTCAGGGTTTGCACAAGATAAATTGCTATGGTATGATTTCGGAGTAAAAGACGGCTTTGTATCATTTCTGAAAGCACTACGATCCACGACAATCAAGTTTGGAATAACCATGAAATGTGACGCCATGTAAGGTACCAACACCTGGTACTTCTGAGCATAATCTGGTCTAGACCTCTATGAATAAATACTCATTCACGCGACATACATAAACAGAAAGCAGTAGCCAATGTGATCCAGCCCAGGAGACTCCGATGAATCCGAGTAAAGACAGTCAGAGTCTCCAAAGAGGACAAAACCGTCTTCAACTTACGCGACTTCCATCCAGGGACTTATCGAGTCGTGCTAATATAGTTCTCAAACCAGTACCTGATTAGAGAAAGGTTATATAACTCCAACCAACGCTAACGATACGTATCCGCCATCTTTGATGGCTCAGCACTGGAGGCTCGTTTAGGACTCACAACCAGTCCACTGCTCAAAGCTCTGATGATATTTGAGCACGCAGTAAACCGTAGCCCAGCGCATCAACGACCGCTCCCCCTCCCCCCCTTTTCCTGCCCACACTCTCATTGGCATGGCACAGTCAAGCTAGTGAAACCGGGCCCTTGTCAGACTTGTAGAAGCAAGCCCGACCTCCCCCTCACCTCTACCTATAGAGTCTCATGACCAACGAGATCCATACGCCAATTGTCTAATACCATCGCGAGGCGGACAAGAAGTCACACTTTTGAGCTGCCGAACATGTAAATACACCCCCCAAAGCTCCGGGTGTCCAGATCTCTGGCCCTTGTCTGGTCTATACTCCTGGCGCCAATAGACAACTGCACATCTTTGCTTTTCTGCGCACTGGAGCAGGTCCTTGAGAGAAGGCATACCGCCATGGAATCCCAATCAATCCTGAAGACCCTGCCCACCCTTACCCCCTTCAACCTGGACGCGGACTTGGGCTTGAGCCTGGGCCGGCCCCGACTCTCGAGCAAGGGTACGAGAGGGCTAGCTCACCTACCTACCTACCTATCTACCTACCTACCGCTACCCATCGTACATCTCGCCCGCCCTCCCAGATCTCACCTCATCCCGCCATCTTACATAGCTCAGCCGCGTCTCCACCGTCAGCCATCCTCACTGCCCCCGGTGCCAGTCTTAGTTATATCTCACGCCCGCATCAATCAACGACAGGTCCAGAAGATACGACGTGTACGACGTCCTACCTGGACTAGACTAGACTATTCACAGCCTCTCGCTCCAAAAAAAAAAACACCCTGTCCATATACCCTCCCGAGGGGGAGTGGGTGTCGCGAGGTCTTACGACCAACAGCTAATTTCCAGGACCGCAGCAAACTTGCAAGATCACGGGCATCCGCTCAGGTCAGCCCGACGGCGGCACAAAGGGCGACAGCACTCTGCTTCGAGGTCTACAGTCTAACCCACTCGTAGCACATTCATCTCATTTGTTCAGGTGGGCACCGTTGCCCAATACACGCCCCTCCCCCCTCCGTCGTCTTGGATGCAAGGCACGCAACCTGAGGAAGCTACCGGAATGGACAAACAAACAAACAACGCGGCCGAAGCCAGTGCAGACCATTAATTACCGTGTGTGCGGCAAACCGTCTCGCCAGCCTGTCCGTTGTAACAACTCTTCCAGAACATCATCGTACAAAGTTCAGCCTCATGCGGTTGATAGATCATCATTGTGAGCACTTGTTTGTGTATGCCATGATAAATGTCATTCGTTTCATATCATCTGTCATAATCTAGGTATCGTTCAAAGGAGTGTATGTGTGCGCGTGGGTATACTACAAAAAGTCCTCAGCAGCTCGCGGAAAAACCAAGATCAATGATATCAAAAAATTCAATGCCACTTCCTATTCATATCTTGCTGACCTCCCTCTTCTCTCGCACGCTTCTCGTAAAACCATTAAATCTCCTCTCAAGTCAAAACATTAAAATTTGGTGAAGCTCTTCCCGCCACGCGACTTGTTGATGTGATAAACAACGAGCAACACGCACGGGTGCTGCTTCCGTAATAAAGGATCGTCATGAATAGCATTAAAATCTCTTCCCATGTGGAAAGAGTATCCTCCCATAGTTTAGGCTTGCTTTCTTTTTTAGTTGAAAGGGGATATTGCCTGTATGGTTGGTAAGAAAATCTGAAAGGAGTCTGGCCGATCGTGTGACACTGAAATCGACTATGCAACTTCGCTGTGATGAGACGGCTTAGAGCTTAGAGCAACAACAAGCAAATGATCGAAGCCAGACTGGCGAGAACCGGGAACGAATCACCCCGTCCTAATCCGCGCGATAGCCGTGACGAGGCGCCAGATGTCGGAATACTGGTTGGCTCGGTCTGGGTATTAGTGCTGGTGCCGGTTGTAGGCGTGCCGGAACTCGAGCCAGTTGGGACAACACCAGCACCTCCGGTCGAAGTATTCGTGCTGCTTTCACTGCTAGAAGAGCTTCCGGTGGCAAAAGTTGAGGAAGTCTCGCTTGGCACAACTCCTGGCCCATTTGTGCTGCTTGAGCCAGAGTTGGTGACGGGAGCTGTCGAAACAGAGGTTCCCGTAGGAGTCGAGCCGGATGATACCGAGCCGGAAACACCGGTAGATTGGGCGGGGGTCGATGTGTTTGTAGTGGTGGCAGTGTCCGACGTGCCAGTAGATGACGAAGAGGATGTATCTTCACCTCCGGTGCTCGTTGTGGAGGCAGTGCTTGTGTTGCTTGTAGTAGAGATCGAAGTGGCTGTCGAGCTACTCGTCGGTGTAGGGATGGCCGGGCTAGAAGTAGTCGAGGTAGGGGTAGCCGAGGTAGGGGTTGTTGACGTAGGGCTAGTTGATGTAGGGGTTGTTGACGTAGGGCTAGTTGATGTAGGGGTTGTTGATGTAGGGGTTGTTGACGTAGGGGCCGTTGACGTAGGGGTAGCGCTTGCTCTCGATGTGGGTGTCGAAGAAGGGGTTATCGAGGTTGAAGTGGGCGAAGGTGGTGGCGACGCAGTAGATGTGGTAGACGTCGGCGATGGCGCTGTGGAGGACGTCGTACTCGGCGGGATGGAGATGGAAATTACCGTCGACGATGTATTGGGTGGTGCGCCTGTGCCAGTAGTCTGAGAGATCGAGCTACTCACGTCGGGTTGACCAGTCGATGATGGGGGAGGTGAAGGGCCGGTAGCATCGCAGAAATTCAAGAATTGTGCTAGATCGTCATCAAGTGTCTCACGTGGTGGCAACTCCCCTCCGGGTGTGTTAGCACTAATGCATGCATTGCAAGAAGCGACAGCCCCAAGGAATCCGGAGGATTGACAGAGCGCAGGCACCAGACCAGTGCTCTGCCCAATGATCAGAGCAGTCTGGCATCTGTCATAGCAGACTGCAGGTAGCGTGTCACGCTTCGACAGTATGGAACGTTGCGCCCTCCGAATAGCAGGCGATGGATTCGGCCGGTAGTTCTCGGTATTCGTCTGAGGCCAGTCTGACAAACTTGCTTGCGACCCCCAGTTGCCAGTTGTGATGGTAGTCACGTAAGGGTAGCCGTATCCGGGTGTAATCGTGGTGGTAACAACCTCCTCCTCGAAAATATCGAAACTGAGACCGAAGTTTCGGGGGTCGAGATAGAAGTACCCATTCACGTACTCAACGTAGCCGGTCTCCCCTTCAGCCCACTCGATGCACGGAGGCGGGGGAGCTGGTATACAGAACTCAGGTTCGCAAACAAAAGATCTGTCTGGAAAGCCCACATAGACTTCACAACCGGACGGCTTTGGCTGATTACATACGAAGCTCGGCTCGCAACCATAAAGTAGGTTTGATGATGCGTTGTAAGAGCTGGCGTAAGGTGTATCTGGCGCGTTCGTCGGAGCAGGACATGTGCTTGTGTAAATGGTAGATGGTGGAGGTGGCTGCTGGGTGATGGTAGTCGGGGGAAGAGTGATAGTGGTTGCCGAGATGACAGTTGTATACGAGCCAGACAAGGTTACAAAGGACGTTGCGGTTGTTCCAGGAAGAGTCGTTACAGACCCGGGCAGTTGAGTAGTAGTCGTGGTTGTAGCAGTATCTGTCGTTGTAGTCGTGGTGGTAGTCGGCTGCGTTGTGGTGGTAGGCTCCGTGGTTGTTGTAGTTGTAGTCGTGGGAACAGACACGGACGTGGTGGTGGTAGTCGTTGTCGGCTCCGTGGTTGTTGTAGTAGTAGTGGTAGGCACGGAGACAGATGTTGTCGTGGTCGTTGTTGTAGGTTGAGTGGTAGTAGTCGTTGTTGGCTCCGTAGTAGTGGTGGTTGTGGGTTGAGTAGTAGTGGTTGTTGTTGGCTCAGTAGTAGTGGTGGTGGTAGGCTGAGTCGTGGTGGTGGTTGTCGTTGTGGGCTCCGTGGTTGTTGTTGTGGTGGTTGTAGGAACAGATACGGACGTGGTGGTGGTAGTAGGCACAGAAACAGATGTAGTCGTGGTCGTTGTTGTGGGCTCAGTCGTCGTGGTAGTTGTAGTAGTTGTTGTCGACGACGACTCCACGACGGTGGCAGTGGTAGTGGTCGTAGCCCATGTCGTGGAGACAACACAGCGAGTGTCGTTCTCGGTGTAGTAATCTCCTGTGGGATACGGGACGTAATCATCAGTAGCGCATATCGTGACGGTCACAGGGTACGACTTGTGTTTCGCATGTTAGTCAATTCTTATTTTTTTATGTCTCAGGACGGGGATACGAATACTCACAGTTGTCTTGATCTCCGTCGTCGTGGTTGTGGTGGGTTGGGCGACAGTGGTCGGATCGGCCGTGACCGTCACATAGCACGTGGAAACCTCTGTCTCTGTCGTCGTTTTTGTAGCAGTGACCGTGGTTGTGACAGGATAAGGTTCCGGACAGGATGGATAGTCCTCGCAGGGAGGACACTCGGGACATGTGGTGCGCCCGACAACATCGTTCATGGGCGCCGACAAATCGACAGCCCTATCTGGTCGCCCTTGAGCAAGAGCCGCAAAGGCGACGGCCGAGATGGCAGAAAAGCCCGTGATTCCAACCATGATGGCAATGGCAGTGGTTCTCACCGGAGCTCAAAACAACAATACGAATGCAAAGTCCACTCTGTCGAGGGACACCTGTGTTGCAAGACAGTGACCTGCTTAACGACAATCATCCAAGAGCAACAGAGGGGTCTGTCCAGCCTTTTGTTGCTCTCCATGTTCACAATAGAATTGTTTGTGCAGCACCAGACGTGCATCTGGACCAGGGACACAGGCACAATGGTCCAATGAGGCCGTGTCGTAACATGACAGCCTGACCAGGGGCCCTGGCCGTGCTTTCGGGCCATGTCAGAAGAAGCTGGCGATACCCCATGGCCCCCTCCGCGGTCGGCGATCCCACAGATGAAGCCTCGTTCCGTGTCCAAGCGTTCGCAAGTGTCGTTAAAAAGCTATACATCTGCCGATCTGCGCACATTCAACCTCTCTCACCCCTTGCTACGAGTTCTTGAGACTTGGATCCAAAGACGATTGATCATGGCCTTTCGTGTTCTCATTCTCATGCATATATCCTCACTCAAAAGCGTAGTTCTGGCAAGCGAGCCAAACTCGAAGAAGTGACACAGGCGAGCACAAGGCGGAACCAGTGCGGAGGAATAGGTCTCCGAGCGACCCATCCAGGACGTGTCCGGAGAGGGGTTGCGATAGCAAATGAGTATAGATTTGGTTTTACATAGTAGAGCTGTGAGAACTAGGGCTAAGAGCACAAGGCACACGCCTAGAGCTCATGAACCCCTGTGCAGTCCCCGCAAGTAGCTCGGTGGCTGTAGGGTCAATGGTGTGATGCTGAGCCCGGTTCGGCCGCTACTTGGAGCAATCTGACTTTGAAAAAGGTAGGTAAGCTCTGTAAGCCCACGAGGGTACGACCACAATGCTGGCATGGTGGCGTCCAAAGCAACGAGGCTGGCCACAATATACGACCCTTGTGGTAACACGCAGATGCCCCAGCCTGCCCTCCTGGCAGAGCCACGATAGAGGCCATCGGCTGAACTGGCTGGCTAGTGCTGACCTGCCAAGACTTGGGTGTGCTCCGCATACTTTAAGCACGATGAGCATTGGCAAGGGATTCAGGCTTAGCTGTTCTGCAATGCAGCTCACTTGTAGGTAGGTGCTTCATTTGGGATTCTGCATTGGGTACGACGCCACTCCCATGGTGGTGGTGGTGGTGGTGGTGGTGGGCGCGGGTGTTGGCGTGGCGAGGTCGCTGACCATGCCCTGGCCTGGCCAGGCAACGGAGTGCCCAGGTTGCAGTCGACCTCGACGGTGAGCAGCAAGGCCAGGAACATGATGGATGTGCCGCGGTCTGTTGTTGGTTGTTGGTTGTTGGTTCGGTTGATGCCAGTTGGGCACCTTGCCAGGGCAGCAGCCCTGCCGTGCACGGGAAGCGTATCGAGCAGCCAATAGGGGAAAAGCAAGAGCAGGGCCCTAGTGGACAGCTCGACAGGGGAGGGCCTCCCGGAGGTGGTGATGGCTGTCACCATCCCTGTCCTAGTGCTGAGCAAAGACAGCGGACTGCACAGCATCGACTCGAGATGTGCCTCTTCCATGTTCTCCGGCTGCGTCTGCATCTGCTACGTGGCGTGGAGCCTTGCCCGTCAGCCGCCCAGATACCTAGAATAGAAAATACCAGAGCCCACAACGTTGCATGGTGGCGAGCAGGCAGGACAAAGCGGAAGGTGGAGATTTCTAGCGAGCTCGCATTCTGCAGAATCTGCACCGCGTGCGCGCCATCTGTCCGAGCCTGAAGACTCGGGGCCACAAGGGTCGATGGTTGGCCAGCCTTGTGTGCTCTGGCAGGGTAGTGACGCTTACCCCTCCTCATTGGCCGTGCTGAAGAAGATCCGGACATGCTCGCGGCTGTAGCAAGTGCTGCTCGTTGAGGATCTTCAACGTTGGTCTGCAATGTTTGCATCGTGGCGGCCATGGGGGAGGGGGGGCATGTGCCTTTCGAGATACGGAGCGCGATTCGAGTGTCTGTGTGTGTACTTGGCGAGGCCTCGAGATTGTACAGCACCATGTTGCAATGTAGATGCGCAGCGTCGCCTCTGGAAAAGCAACATCATGGGTGGTCGTCTGTCCGTCCAATGGCGGTGCTGGTTGCGTGACGGGCAGAGTCCCGAGGTGCCGGAGGGTACATAGTGCCAAAAGCAGATAGATGATGTGCCTAAAGGTAGATGTGCACAAAGGTTAAAGGCGACAGCGGCGGCTAAACTAAAGATACAGTATGTACGGATACCATAAGATAGGTAGGTACCTAAGTACTTACCTTACTTCGTACCTGGATAGCTTGTGTGGCTCGGCCGTGCCTGCCCGAATGAGGAAAGGCTTACCGTCGCCCGCTCTCGATGGCACGGAAGGCGCCGCCACGCCTCAGCCCTTTCTATCGCCGCCCTCGGCCACTTGACGTGAGCGCTGCAAGTCCTGTCAGGCACCCGGCCTCGTCACACTGCCAGGCACAATGAGATCAGATCTACTCTGTAGGTTGCGCAAAAACAATCACGGTGAATTGAACCGCCTCACAACGCTGCGCAGACAACGTCTCCGGTTTGCTGTGGCGAGGTCTGCTTGCCCTCGCCATGGGACCGTGCGCGGGTATCGTAGCCGCGTCCCCACCTCCACAAACAACCACATCCCACCCGGTCAAAGCCTATCTAGGTAGTTATGTACTATGTACTATGTAATTACATAGTGGCTCAGTCAAATCTCGGGCGGCCGTCAGCCATATCGTACCGAGCGGCCAGCATCGAGGACAATTGCAAAGAGGTGCTCTCCACTTGTATACAAACTCGACGTCCAATCCAGCCAGAACCTAGCAAGAATAACCTGCGGCGCATGGCTTACCACCACGCCGTCGCATGCTTGCTGGTCGAGTCCACGCAGCCTGCTCGCCTGCCCGCCTGAAGAGCAAGTCTGTTCCGCCCAAGCTCCCAGCCTTGTGGTGGTCTAATCTGAGCCATTTCCGATCCGGGTTCAGCCCGCGTGAGGGGTTGCCGCTGGGACCAATACCCACGCCCGTCCCAGAGACACTCTCCGTGCTGGATCCCTGCACGGCTGTCATCCTGGTCCTTGTTGGTGAGCAACCAACAACTGCCAACAAGGGTTTGTCTGACCCAATCAGCTTACAGGATGGTTCGAATCCCTGCAAGTATTGCTGACGGGACAAACTCTGACAGCAAAGTCCCCCCTCCGGTTGAGGTTGACTCGGCTCTTGTCGATGGCCTCCGTCCCGCTCTGGGTATCCTCGGTGCCGGTTGTGACTTCTTCGCCCAGCCACCCGTAAATGGCCCCCGACCGCCCGCCATGTGATGGCTCATGGCACAATTCGGTATCGGTTACGTCCAATTTCCATGGGTTCGGGACGATGGAATACAGTACCAGCACCAAAGCCTATGATAGATTCCACCAAGTCCATTAGCTACAGGCTACTGGTCTGTGGAGGAGAGTTTGAAATACTCAAACTCGGTACTGAAACGTGCTCACCATTAGATGTAAGCCACGAACGCAGTGTCTGTTGGCATCAAAACTCGAAATGAGCTTGGTGCAACTTGATCAATTTCTTGCGATTTGAACGTGGGTTTGTTCAGGCCACAAATTCGGACCGCATCATAGAAAATGTCTTCGCAGGTTTTTTTCCAATTGCAAAACAAATCAGAAAACCTCAGAGCTGAATAGTGGACTCGCCCGGAGCTTGGCTTGGCCTGTACTTTGATCATGCCTTCGAGGATACCTACTACCATATTACAGGTCCAAGCCTGGGCCGATAGGCGCAGGACTGCAGACAAAGCGGGTTCTAGTCCGCCACCAAGCCAGCCTTCGTTCGAGATCTCACTGTCCATTTGCATATTGGGGTGGTCAAAAGCACTTCGCCACCGTGAGGCAACTGTCAGAGGAGGGGAGGGGCCTGGAACGTGCAAGGGTTCTGGCAACGTGTGTCGTGCGTGCCCCGAGTCCTCCCCCCTACCCTCGACTGACCCAACACACCTGGGCATGTATGGTCAGCCTGGGGTTGTTGCCAGCCAGATAGATGCTATTTGACCTCTGACAGGACGTTGACATGCACAGCGAGCACAACTGTTTGCAACATCCCTCTTACCTCGGGCGCTCGCCATGTCCCTTGCTTGACCTCCCCTTACCACGACCACAGCAAGCCACTGGAAGAGCCCGCTTTCGCGCGCCGACGTTGCGAAGTAATCTTTCATCAGCTCTCTCGCTAGCGGGCACGGTCCGCACCTCGACTTTCCAGCTCTCCTTCGATGGAATGAGGAGGTATTAGTCGGCTGCAGCGACTTTGGGTCACTTTAGACACGTCTTGCGCATACCATCCGACGTCACCCACGAGGCATAAAAGCGTACCACCATAGATCATGATGGCACCCAAGTGGACCAAAGTGGCCTTGGCGACTCTCTATGCCGGTGCAGTCGTAGAAGGACAGTTCTTTAACTGGATCGATGGTCAGGCCAACACGACACTTTGCCGGTGGCTATCTTTGAGAGGTTCGTAAGAAACCGTGATAAAATCATGGAAGCACATGCGACATTCGATGCTGACCAAGACACTCAGCTTCTGCGATCCAGGACGCTGTTTACCTCGATGGAGGCATGATCTCATGGGTGGCTGGCATGACCGACGGGACGTTGAAGTACCCAAAGGCTGACAGTAAGTTGATAGCCGACGAGACTGTCAGACTTGGAGCCGAACGACTGACCACTTTGCAGATAATATCCTGGCTCTGGCTTACAAGCTCAACTTCAGTCAGCCGTTCAACACGACACGGGACTTCAACTACACAACACTGCTGCAGCCTTTTTCCAAAGCCGGGAGCGGCAATGCGGGAACAAATATCGCCCCGAACTACCAGGACGGAGCAATGCTGGCCAACGATCACGAGTTCTTCCTCTACGGTGGCACTTCGATCGACCTTCCCATATACCAAGCACAAGCCGGGAATCAAATCATCGCATATCGACTAACCCAGTACAGCACCGCTCCAACTCCCCCGCCGTTCTATGAGGGAACTGCCTTCGTGCAACTGCCAGACGATGTGACAAGATATGTTACATATGGCGGTGCTGCCAATGCGCCGTCGGAGAATAAAGCCTGGTACTTCGGAGGCATGAGGTCTGACTCCGCTGGTCCTATCTTTACGGATGGTTCCGGCGGCAATGGCACAGACGCAACCGAACCTTCACAGTATCTCATCACCCTTGACATGAGTACACAAAATTCGGAAACTTGGTCAAACACATCGGTTCCCAACAACATCACAGCCCGTGCGAACCCAGAGGTCGCCTGGGTACCTGTCGGAGAGCAGGGCATACTAGCTGTGTTGGGAGGAGTCGTGTTCCCGGAATATGCAACCGTAACCGGCCAATCCGCGAATGCAGGGCAAAGTGTAAATTCTTAGCATTGCTGTCATTCTCGAGCATCGTACTAATGCCTTCATAGATGAGCGAAAGTCCTGGATTCATGCAAACGATTGAAGTTTACGACGTTAAGTCTAAAAGGTGGTACAAACAGGTCACTACAGGAGAGGTACCTGGACAGCTGGCCCAGGGCTGTACCGTCGTTGCCACTGCAGAAGACGCCTCGAGTTTCAACATCTACTGGTACGGTGGATACCCAGCCCTGAAAAGCGACGAGGATTTTGAGGACTCCGTCTGGGTCCTCTCGTTGCCGTCGTTTATCTGGACAAAGATCAGTAGCGGACCCAGTGACCACGCTCGTGTCAGTCACAAGTGCGTCCGCCCGTATCCAGACCAGATGATGGTCATAGGTGGGGTTGCGCAGTCTAAAGGCTCCGCTGTGTCCTGCTTGGACGGCGTTGTCCAGGTCTTCAACATGACCTCAGCCGAGTGGATGACTTCTTACGACCCAGCCGTGTACATGGACAAGTACGCAATCCCAGATATGGTCGTCAAGGCGATTGGCGGAACGTCTGCGGGCGGCGCGACCCAGACCGAACCGATAGGAGGTTGGGATGATGCAGACCTCGGCTCTATCTTCGCGGAGCCGTACGACAGAAGCAAGATCACTACTTATTTTCCATATGCATCTGCCCAGACCGACCTGCCTGGACGCACAGATCTCCCAAACAACAACAACAGTGGTCTCCCATCTTGGGTTGCTCCCGTGCTCGGAGTTGTCCTAGGCCTCGTCTTCCTCTCGGCCCTGGTTGTCGGTGTCCTGCTGTACCGGCGTCGGAAGCTGCTCAGACGCAATGGCGGAACTACGACTGTGACGACGGCTGACGAGAATGGTGGCCGCATTCTGTCATGGATCCGTGGTCAGCATGCCAGCGAGAAGGCCCCGACTGTCATCTCAGAGGACACAACCTTGCATATTAATGACCTAGACAGCAAGATTATGCCAGTGGTGCAAAGCCATCCCACCGGACCTTCAACAGTAGCCACATACGAGGCACCCAACAACACTCTCTATGAGATGGATGGTAAGCCTGTATAGCATCTCTAGACGATGCAAAGAAACGATAGCTAAACTCTATGTTTTCTCGTGACAGATACTTCGCGGCCCTTGGAACTGAGTGACACTGGCCTGTCCCCGGTCGATGTCATCAACAAGCACACGCACTTTGGCAAGAATGCATCGCAAAGCAGACACCAGTCCGGCTCATGGCAATCCGGCACCGTTTCGCGTGAGCAAGCCCGCTCCGTGAGCCCCAACTACGCCAGTGGCAGCGAACGACCAGAATCGCCATCCCTGGGCAACCCCATCAGCAGCCCGAGCAGCGGTAGTCTTGCCATTGCCGGTGCCGCTGCCCGAGGTGCCAGTGTCAGCGACGTACACTCCTCAGCGGCATCGGTGACTGCCCCTGCAGCCTCGGGCCTGCCTCCAATCATGGACAACCACCAGCAGGCCTACCCTCAGCAGCAGGAACTTGAGGCACAAGTCCCAGCTCAGCATGAACGCACCACCTCGCCACCCCGCAGCGCCGTCATCAGCGGCGTCTCACTCCTCAGCGAGCAGGATCGCACACACCTCCGCCACCTGAGCGCATCGAGCGTCAGCTCCGCAACGGCCACGCTGCCAAACTCTGCCGGTCTGGCCAACGGCTTCCAGCAACACCAGGACCATAGCTACCAATATCAGCACCACCAACACGCGCACCACCCTTCAACGAGCACCACCGCCGGCGACGCAAACGGGGACGACCCCGCGCCCGTATCCCCGGGAACGCTAGATACACGGGGCATGGATATCGACAACATCCTTCTGTCGCCTGGCCCGCCAATCAGTCCGCCGACCGCTGAGGAGCGCGAGGGCATGGACTACCTCACCTCTCGGCCTCTGCGGCAGCAAGCGCCGCAGGAGCACCGGCGGAGTGTGTTCCGTGAAAATACTGAGGATCTTGATCAGCTGCCGCAGCAGCAGCAGCAATCGAGACAACCGTAAAGAAGGGGGGAACAAGGTCAAAATGGATTTCAATTGCATGGTGGATTTCGGCATTTCTGCATAACGACTTTGGACGATCAGCTTTTCTTGTATCTAATTTGCTATTGCTGTTTGACTGCACAGAGGGGGTTACAAAATACCACACTCGCTGAATTTAGCATTTTGTAATTGACTGGGTCTTGATCAAACAAAAGGGGCCCCGTACTCGTAGTGATCTTGTGTTATGGACTTTTTCAACCCAAAGTGACACTGGTTCAGATACTCAATTGGTAACCTATAGTTTGAGCATAGGATCCTTTGACACAACGAAGGATTCATGCCAAAAAAGCAAAATAGCAAAATAGGTCAGCCACAAAATTGCTTCTATTCCTCGACTGGGGTATCGTATCTTCACGTAAACTGCTTCAATATCTGGCCCTTTCGTGCTGCCCATTGTAAACACTGCAAGTTGCCGTTGCCTATAGCCAAACGCGTCATTCAGGTGTTGTCAGGCCAGCCCTCCTCACTTCCCACGCCCTCGTCCTCTGCCACGACCCCTCCCACGCCCACGCCCTCTGCCCCTACTCGCCGTTGTACTTCTCGTGGTTTTCGGTGCCGCTGCTGCTTTCCGCGTTCGCTTCTCTGGCCCGCTGTCGACTTCTTGCTCTTCTTCTGACTCCTTCTCGTCGCTATTGTCATCAATTTCCTTCTCCTCCTCCTCGTCACCACCTTCTTCATCCTCATCGTCCTCTTCCTCGTCCTCATCTTTACTGCCGTCTTCCTCATCACTATTCTTCTCTTCAGAATCTGCATCCTCTTCGCTTCCCTCTTTCGCCTCATCTGCGTCGGATTTGTCCTTGCTTGTCTCTTGAGCCTTTGCCGCCGCCGCCGTGCGCTTCGAGCTACGCGTCCCGCGAGCACTCCTAGTTACAGGACTACTAGGAACAGGAGTCTCTTGGTCGGTGTCGTCGATGGTGCTATCCCGCCGCACCTTGGAAGCGCTGCCTGCCACGGACCCTTCTGCCATGGCTGCCGCTGCGCTCGTCGGTGCCCTCTTCCTCTTCCTGCCTCCTCCTGCTGCGGACGAGGTCGTCTCCCCCGCGCTGGGGTTGTCAAAGTCCATCTGCGCGGGCGAGGTCGGAGCCTCGCTGGGGTCCGCTGGCGCACGGGCATAGATGAGGTCGTGGTACTCGTCCTCGGGCAGCTCGAACTCGTTGTACATGTCCTCTGGCGCCAGCTCGTCTGTGCTGTCTATGCCGCCACCACCGCCGTCTGGGTCGAACATGTTGTCCCGCTCATCGATCAGGTCAATCGCGTAAAACTTGCGCAGCTTGCGCCATATCCTGGGTATCCGCGTGTGCAGCTCAACTTCCGGGTTCACGCCGTGGTTGCGCAGGTGTTCGGAGATGGCGATCATGCGGAAGTGTTTGTGCATGCCTGACGGCTTCCAACGGATCACGCCCTTGAACAGGGACGCCTCCTGGTCGTCGGTCCATTCGTTGTTGAGGACGTCGTCTTCGTCGTCGTCGGCGCCGCCTTGTATGGTGTTGTTGGTGGGCTTCGTGGTGATGGGGGTGTTTGCTGCCTGAGGCGTTTCGGAGCCGGGCGTGTCGATGTCCATCGCGTCCTCGTCGCGTAAGGGCGTCGGCGTCTTGGGAATTGAGCCTCCGCCGAGGCCGCCTCTTGATTTGCGCTTGGGAGGCATTGCGACGCTGTGTAGGCTGTCTTGCGCCGAAACGGGTTCAACTCGTCATGCGCTGATTCGGGTGCTGGAATGCTGGCATCCAATTGGCTTGTCTGGAGCGATCAAATGAGCGTGCAAACTCGAGTGCCGGGTCGTATCGCGTACAAATTTGTGGTGGCAGGAGGTTGACGTCGTCGAAGCTGAACAAGAAAGCTTTCTGAACACCGAAGCTTGAAGCTTGGCGACAGGAGCTGGCTAAAGTGCCTGTGCAGGCAGGGATCCGCGAACGGACGCGACTGCCCCACCGCGTCTGCATCACTCACTCCCCAAGGTCATTCGTGCGAACCACACTGAAGCTTGAACGTCAAGCATACGGAGTACAGCCCCTGGATTGCACGCCAATGCAGGAGTCATGAGCAGGCCTCCTTCTCTATTCTAACCGTGCATCACGACAATGACGCTATTGGTATTGAGCATAACTCGCCACCATGGACGAACCAACCCCGGGTGATGTCTTTGCCTTTCCAGACTTCACCAGATCTTCAAGATGGATGCAACCTAGCACGCTTTCACGGCAACCATTCTTCAGCCTCGACAGCTCAGACCTGTCCCGAGTTTCTGCCTTGCCAGCTTCTCAGGAAGTCACACGCCCAATCGAGACAGAAGGCTTCTTCAAGCTGCCGGATTTGTTGGATATCAGCAGCGAAACAGAAGAGGCTACTCTTTCTCCGGCGGAGCAGGACCCCGTCGCCACTCTGCATGACACGGAACTTGATGATGTCGACATACTTGCCGAGTGCTGGGATCGGTCCGAGGAGCCCACGGAGCCACGTGCGAGCTTAAAGACTTGGGAGGCATTTCTGTCTTCAGAAGACTTACAGCAAATTCCTGTTTTTATTACTGAAGCGGGAGCTCAGGTCTTTGATGCTGCGATAGAGGCGCATGCGGAATGCTTCAGTTCTCAGAACAAACAAGGGTCCATCGTCCAATCCCGCCCATATCTTGCTGCTCTACTAGCTTTGTCTCTTGGCAGAGGCTCAATCTTGTACTCGTGGGATGAAGGGAAGCAGCAATTCCTCCCGACTCTGGCAGGCATGCGGATATCGGGCTACACTGAAGGCGTGCTCGCTGGGCTCGAGAATCGATGCCTCGAGATGGGCAGGATCACACGCCTATTATCCGCTGTCGTGCTGTCGAGCTATAAAACTCAGCCCAGTCCGGTCAAGGTCGCATTCTCCAAGACACTTGACACTATTTTATCTATTGTGCAAGCCAGACTCGGCGATCAGTCCACGAAGATCCGTTCTGTGCTGCACTTACAATCGCTCGTGCAGCCTGTCCACCATATTCTCTCATACTTTCGGGCTCTCCTTACCAAAACCTCAAAGTGCCGGCACGACGAAGACATGCTGTCAACAATCTTTGATGCGACAGAAGCAGTGCAGAGCGGAGATGATCTCCTAAAAGAAGTCATGCGACTGGTACTGGCTGAGGTCTCTGTGCCTTGGGTCGAATTTATTGAGCAGTGGATTGGCCTCAAGCCAGAGGACGGCATGTCTTTGACAACTGACGGAATAGGCAAGAGCTTCGCAAGAGTAGATGATAATATCGTGCTTGACGATGCTGGGTTTGAGAACGAACAGCGGGAGTTCGTGTTTGACGAGGAACGCATGCCGCGATTTATCCCTCAAGATCTAGCTCTCCGTCTCTTCGAGACTGGACGGAATCTTCGGCTGTTGAGAGCCAGTCACCCAGAGCACGCCGTTAGTCAGCCTACCTTTGCGTCGCGATGTGCGCCTCCTGAGCTCCGATGGCGTTACCTATGGGACGATGTCCATAAGCATCGGAACGATACAGCCGAGTTCGAGAATCGGCTTTGGCAGAGCACCATCACGGAAGGACGGCAAAGTCCTAACTTTGCGGATTCCTTGGCTCACTCTCCGCACTCAGCAAGAGGTCATAAGCTTGAGTACTTTGGCTTCGGACAGACGGAACTTGAAGCCGTCCTCGCCCGATCGATTGCAACAATGAACCAGACGCCACCTTTGGCACCGGCGAGCAGTCTCGCGTCGTTGCTCATGCACCGTCTGCTTGAGACCCAAGCAACAAAAGGACCTAATATCGACTTCGATCCTCACTGGTCACTTGTTGCAAGCGTGTCTTTTGGTCCCTTGATCAGCGCGCAAGACACCGTCATAAATCGACACTACTTGAACATTCTCCTAGACCAGCATGACCTCCGCGAGCACATCAGTGTGCAGAAGGAGTTTCACCTTCTGAGCAACGGCATGTTCTGTAGCCGGCTATCTCACGCGCTTTTTGATACCGACCTTGAGACTGCAGAACGTCAAGCAGGAGTCGCACGGAAAGGCGGTGTTATGGGGCTACGGCTGAGTGGGCGTGATACATGGCCTCCGGCAAGCTCTGAGTTGCGGCTTGCTTTGATGGGTATCCTAGTCGAGTGCTACAGTCGTAATGCAACTGACTCGGCTTTAGACACAAAGGAGGCGCGGGAGTTGCCAGGTGATCTGAGTTTCTCTGTCAGGGATCTCAGCAGTGAGGAAATTGACAAATGCATGGACCCCGGCTCGCTGGAAGCACTCGACTTCCTGCGGCTTTCATATAAACCACCTCCGGCACTGACTCCTGTAATCACAACATCGATACTCATCAAGTACGACAGGATATTCAAGCTTCTCCTTCGCGTGCTACGGATGCTCTATGTCGTCGGGCAGATCCACCGAGACACCATTTCGAGGACAAGCCGGTGGCACCAGGTCGACAACACATCCTTCCGTTTCCAATTTGAAGCAGAGCGATTTGTCACTGCCATTGCCGCATACTTCTTTGAGACTGGTATCGAGGTTCCATGGCGACGCTTTCAGACTTGGCTCGACCAGATGGAACTTACACTCAAGACTAATACCTCTTCTGCGTGGCACGTCTCTTCTGTCAGCCCCAACGACGTGAGAGACGAGCATGAGTGGACTTTGGACAGTATCATGCAGAACCTGTTCTTGCGCAAACGTCATCAGCCTATCATAGGGTTGCTAGACGATTTATTCACTCTGATCCTGCGTTTCTCTTATCGCACGCGGCTGCAAGCAACTGGGAGAGTGGACCCTGACGATGATGGATCATATACGAGAAACCTGTATCGCAACTTCAGGAAGAAGGTGAATGTGTTCATCACAGTCTGTCGTGGTCTGAGCGAGAAAGGGCCTGAATCTGTGGCAAAGGCTTCTGGCAATGACAGTGCAGCAAAACGCGCCAAGGGTGGTGCCGAAGAACACACGATTGAACGACTTCTCATAAGCCTTGATATGACGAATCATTATAGTCAGTCACGAAGCTAGATATAATTGATCATAGATACCCCTTTTGCAACAGATTGATTCCCTCACACGGTTTAGGCTGCTTGTAAGTCAGCGGAGCTCCGGAGCGAACCCCTAGGCCCCACACTTGGCCGCTTCAGAACCCCGCAGCGCGTCATATGGAAATCGTGGACGCGCCTGTCAAAACTCCATGTATATAATCCTCAACCCCGCCACCAATAACTTCTCGATCTCGATGTCAGGCGGCGATGCTATGTCCTATTAATACAAGCTTCAATTTCAGCAAGAGAAGATGTCGCGCTCAAGTACTTCTGCGAACCAGAGCAATCTGACTTTGACCCAGGAGCTCGAGAGGCTCGAGCAGTCGATCACTCTGACACTGCAGGAGATTGATCACAATTTCAGCAAAGCACACCGGATCGTGACGACCAGTATTCTGCCCTTGGTTGAGCAGTACGGCGAGAATTCCAAGGCTGTCTGGGAAGCTTCAAAGGCACGTAGCCCGCCCTGCCAAGGCCCTCAGATCAAGAAAGGCATGCTCACACACCATCGCTCAACCTTAGTTTTGGAAGCAATTCTTCGAAGCATCTGCAAACGTCTCCCTCTCGGGGTACGAAGAGGCCGCTGGGGAAGATGGCGAGACGACTCGAGCCCACGACGAGACAGAGCCCCTAGACGACACTGACTATGCCTCCCAAGCCGACATAACCGCGCAACCCCACATCGACGATGAGGACGATGACGATGACCAACAGCCCGACTCTCCCTCACGGGGTCGCGGCCTACATGAGCTTGAGGAATCGCTGCTCGACGACGCCACGGTGACGGGCAGTACCCCTCGTCCGCCGGCTACAAAGTCGATGCGGCCCGACTTCGCGGACCTTGGGTCGCCGTACGAGAAGTTGCGGCGCGAGTTACAGGGTGGAGGAGGCAATACTGGCGGTCGTGTTTACGACAACGACACTGTCAGGACAGACCTCTTCGAACAAGGCGACTTTGACCACGGTGCTCACGGCAGACATCCCGACGATGAAGACACGCTGGACCTACCGACCCAGCAGCGACGAGCCGCAACAAAACTCCCCAACATGAACATGACACCTGACAAACACTCCTCTTCGATCCTCGAAGAACCGACCCTGCAGTTCGGAGCGCCGTCCACATCCAAGAAGAATAAAGACCCTCTACTCCACCGTGTACTCGACAAAAACTACCGGTTACAAGCCACACCCCTTACTGGTGCCAACGCATACCGCCGCCCCTCACCGGACAAGTTCGAAAGTGCCCGACGCACTGGGGGCGGACGAGGAGGGCTGGGATCGGAAACACCACAGGGCAAGAACCAAGCTGGCAAGCAGCTATGGGACGACAGCCCGCAGAGCAGTCCCGAAATGGCCATGCCCAAGCTGCGCAGCGACTTGTACAGCATGTCCCCTGTCAAAACGCGTGGGCTTCTATACGGCCGAACAGCTGGTGGTAGCGGCACCGGTGCCGGCGGCAGCAATCCGCCACGCACACCAGGCGTGAGTGTTCAGACACCGGCAAGCGGTAAATCGAAGACGAAAGATGTCTTTGCGAGTGATGCCAGCAAGGGAAGAGCCGTTGCTAAGAAGAAAGACGAGATCACGTGGGAGAGCGATAGCGACGACTACGATTTCGGCGGTGAGGGTGGCGGGTTTGCGGGCATGAGTCCGCCTAAGACGATACAGTTTGCCCTGCCACCGAGTAAACTGATGCAGACGCCTGGTGAGTGCCTTTTTCGATCTGCAACATGTTTTATGAGACGAGCTAATCGTGGTTTTTCTGCGATTTTAGCACGAGAGGCGAGCAAGCGCATTGTGGAAGATCTGCTCATCACAGCCGGTGCAGGACCAGGAGGTGACTCACCAGAGTTCAGTCCGACTATGGTGAAGATGAACCAGGATATACTGGATGACACATTCTAAATATCTCATAGTTGGCTAAGGATGCTTGTTTCACAGCAAATGTCCAATGCGGCTGTCTTGGGAAAGCTGCCACCCATGGCCCTGTCCTGTTGTCAGGAAGGAGTCACCGTACAGCAATGAGTACAAAGCACGACAGTAGATGTAGAAGAGATACCCTAGTGTGGAATCTGATGATTGAAGTGACAACCCGCTTCTCAACTTTAGCTCACAAGATGCCGTGCACACACAAGCTGCTCAGGGCCAGTGGGCGCTTCGCTCCTAGATCATTGTTCTTGGGCAGTCATAGGACGAGTCGTGCAAATCCAGCTTACGCTTCGCACACAGGCAATGAAGCTGAGAATCATGTATACAGTTTTGAAAGGGGGCTACGAGCGTGGAATAAAGGAGAGCTATAATTTTGGCAAATCCTTCACCTGCAAGAGATGAAAATGGGAGTCGACATGACAAAGACATGGACACAAAAAGGATGGGATTTTTTTTTGGAAAAAAAAAAAGAGAGAGAGAGAGAGAGAGAGGAAGACAGACAGATCTTGAGGTACAACCGGTCTGTTTAATAGAGCGTAAAGAGAACGATAGCCCAAAAAATCCAAGACCAGCTTCACAATTTCTGATGTATATATTTTGAGAGCCGATTCTCTGCGTCAATAGTCCACGTCGTCGTAGGGTTTTGCCGTAGTCACTGGAGTCCCATTGAATAGTTATCCTAAGTGGGATTCTTCCATGTGTGTCTCTTCTTCCCCTTCCCATTTGCCTCACCCCCACCCCAACTCATGTTTACTCTTATCTCAAGCGGCGAGAAGAAATCCAAACAAAAAAATGCGGAGGGGATATACACGGGATAATTCGGTACCAAGGGGCTACCACTTAATTTTTCAGCACATTGCACTAACATAATACAAGGGAGACATCTGATAAGTAGGTATACACTATCAGAGGTCAAGCGCCTTCAGAGTTGCCCATTCATGCAAAGCCAAACACCGGATACTGCACTAACAAAGAGCTTCAGCACCACGGACATGTCCTCACGTGCAGTCGAAAGTGGGCAGTCTTCGTCCTCACGGCCCTAAGAAATCCACTTGCTTTGTGGCACATTTACTATTATGCAAAAAAAGAGTTTCAGATCCCCACGGAACTATGTTGGCCTGGCAACACACATAAAAAGAATTATGTTTCTGTAGTAGACGTAGAAGAACACACAAATACTAGTATAATGACAGCTTAAGTACAATTACCGCTGAGACGCCACTTGATCTTTTTGTAAAGGATGTGCCCAGAAACTGGTTTCCGACGGGAAGATCTCACAATCCTTTTGCCTATCTATCAAAAACAACCCTTACGAACCAAATGCATTATGTAGTCGATATATGACCCGCGAAATCACTAAGCTCACAATTGGCCAGAAAGAAGGGCCTCGGTGGCTAAAAGGAACATGTTAGCATACTGTGACATGGCCGGATATATGGCGAGAGGACTACTTACCACTGTTGATGTAGGTTCGCTTGGAGTCAAGTGGCACACCGAAGCGTCGTTCAAGCTCCTGCTTGATTCCTTTCTTCGTCACAGTCATCAGGTCGGCAGTCTTCAGAATCTCCCGGATTTCAGCAAGCAGGGCATCGTCCGAGGGAAGGCCACTCAAATTGGACAGTTCCACGGAGCTCGGGTCATTGCTGAAGAACTGGGAACCGCCGAACTGGCTGTGGCGGTTACCAATCATCTCGCTAGGGGCGAGGGACATGCGGCTCTGACCGCCATGGGCTCCCATGGCATAGGGCGGGATGACACCGGCAGTGGAACCGGCCCGAGACGGGTTGTAGTAGTTGTACTCGGAGACACCAACATTAACTCCTTGCTTGGTAGCATAGCTGTAGCCGCTAACCTCGGAGCGAGCGTCATCGCGCACAGTCTGAGCCTCCCACAACTCGGTCTGATACTCCTCCCATTTTTTCTTGGGAATAGAGGCAGGATCGAACTTGCCCTCATCTGTGATGACGACCTTCTTGCCAGATTCACCAGCAATAACACGAGTGTTACCCCAGTTGAAATCATCCATGTGCCAGAAGGCATACAGTGGCAAGGCAAAGGAGAAGACAGGAATGGCCAGGATGTACAGGATCATCCAGCCAATCATCTCCCACTTGCGGCGAAGGATGAAGACAATAGCCTGAAGACCGTAGATGGCAGCCAACATGATGAACGCTGTAATGGGAACGATCGTACTCTGAGTGCCGACTAGAACCAGTAGATATGTGATGTAGACCAGAGTGATAGGCTGGACAATAGTCGAGATGAGATCCACAAAGACGATGAAACGCATACTGAAGCAGCAGAAACCACAAAGCTGGTTCATAGGGATGAGCTCCATGAGGTTGTGGACAGTCGAGTTGATCCACCGACGACGTTGCGACATGAAGACAGACCAAGAATCGGGAGCAATAGTCCAAGCTTGTGCACTGGTGATGTACTTCGTCTTGTACTTGTTGTGGAACTTAAGCAGGAGGGTCGTCAGATAGCGATCTTCACCGAGATGAAGCAGGTTCTTGAGATGGAGCGTGTCGACACGAATGGTAGAATAGTGCTCGACAACCTCCTTGCTAACAAACAGCGGTTTGCCAGAATCTGCAGCACGGATGCGGTACATGGTGAAACAACCGGGAAGACAAGTGACACTGCCGAACAGACTTTCGAAAGCCTTCGTCAAGTTGTGCGAAATCCAGTACTCGTAAACCTGAATCATGGTAATAAATGAAGACTTCGAGTTGGTAAGCGCCGTCTCACCGCAGACAGCAATAACGCGAGTGTCGTGGAGGAAAGTGGCAACCATCCGCGTGGCCGAATCGGGAGCGACAACGGTATCGGCATCGATTTGGAACATGAATTCGTAGAATGTTGGATTGACACCAATCACGTTGCGGATCTGGTGGTAGATCTCGAGCTCAAGTGGGCTCATGGCCAGGTTGTAGTGGACACGGTTGAGGAAGCGCATGATGATCATTTGAGAATCGCGCTTGCCACGGTTACCAGGCCGCGACACTTCGGACGGCTTGCCGACCTTGACAATGACCAAGAAGGGGACGATATGGCCTTGAACCTCGTACAAGCCAGAGTAGACTTTGCCCATGTTGTGTTGCTTGAGACCTTCGCCAAGAGACTCGAAGCTTAGAGGCTCCGGGTCAACAGTCTCAGAGACGCCTAGAATGTCCAACACGATGCGCGGTGTCGGCCTGTCGTTGCCCTGTCCAAGAACCATGCCGTCGCATACGACGACCAACAGTTTGCGCTTGTCGTCGTAACGCATGCGCGCAGCGGAATCAATGGCTCTGCGCAAGGACTCCTCGTCCTCTGTATAGGCAGGAATCTGGCACATGACGAACTTGTCCAGATTCTCTGGCATGTTCTTGCCGCCGAACTGAAGAGCCGCGAGGAACTTGAACCCAATGATGGAGACCAGGATGATTGAGATGACTAGGATGAGGTAGTTGGCAAATTGGCAGCGAACAGAGTTACGTGTGTCTACGTCAGCGACATAGAACAAGTTCTCCAAGCAGCGTAGCTGCCATGCCTTCACCTGTGAACTCAAAGCGAGAGAGTCCCATGTGGCAGTGACATCGGTACCACCCTTAAGCTGGAATAGCTCAACCACCTGCTGAGACATGAAGTTGACCACGTTGGGATCAGTGGGATTCTCTACGCCCGGTGGGCTGTGCACGCTGCGACCGCCCTGAATGTACTTGGTCATGTCATACACGCGGTTGTTGAGAATCGCGATAGCGCTGCCAGATGTGCCCAGAGTATTCACGTATTCCGCAGAATAAGCAATGTTGCCCTTCTTCCATGAACCCCGGAGCATCATGATTTGTTCGGTAAACCAGTCCGGGCGGTAGTTAGAGCCTCCTCTGTAGTAACGGAAGTCATGGTACTGCGCGTTCAGATCGGTGGGATTGATTGTAGATGCGCCAGTGTTGTTGTTTGACTTGTAGTCGAGGGTGACGGACTCGTCGACAGAGCCTGTAGTGCCTTGGCATAGCGCGGATACTTGCACTGGGAATAGCGCAGTGATATCAAGACCACCGTATTGCGTAAACTGTTTGGGCTGCAGGTATGAAGGATAATGCCTTGGCGCAAAATTGCCAATGTCGAAAACCTGCCCACGGATTGCAGCATAGGTCTCAGCGCCATTCTGACCATTGTAGGCAGAGAGCTCTGCGGGACTGAAGACGTTTTGTTTCGGGCAGATGAGCATGGGGAAGACGATCATGACGAAACAAGCAGTTAGGCAAGACATCCAGATGAAGAAGTTGATAGCCACTTTCTCGCGCCAAGCGATACGCACATCTTTTCGAGGCATCTTGCCGGCCCATCGGATGAGGAACTCGGGAATGAACCACGTCATGCAGTAAACGACAAAAACCCAGCGCTTACGGCCAGGTGTATCGGTGTACTCCTCGACTTCGACAAGCGATTTCTCGTTGCCGCGCTCCGCCATCTGCTCTCTGGTCTCCATGTTTCCGAACATATCACCAGCACCAAATGCTGATACACCAGCCTCAGAGCGGGTGTCAGCATCGCCGCTGGCGAAATAACCAGCCCGTGACTTGTCTGTGTACTGCGGAGTGTTCCCAACGGAAAGAAGACGCTCTTTGGACATAGCAAAAGGATCGCCGGGGGATGGTGTGGGGCCGTCGCCGGCTTCGGATTGCCATCGACCAGATGCTGAGATGCTCTCACTCAGCTGTGTGATTTCTAGCCAGTATCGCTCGCTGAGGAAAACGCCGGTGGAGCCGACAAGGACTTCGTTACTAAGCCATTGCTTCTCCTGCACGACAGACTGCGTCTTGTCGCGTTCGCTGCCAACAATCAGGCTTTCACTTTCAGTGAGGCCCAGGAATTCCCCAAAGGGGAGGAAGACATTGAAGTCGGCAGCACGCAAACGCTGACTGATTTCAGCAATACCGAATGTTTGCACTTGAGTCCTGACACACTTGCTGTCGAACTGGTTGGCGATTCTTCGGTCGTTTGGCTTCAAGCAGAAGACGAAGTAGTTGTTGGTGTTGGGCGCTGTGATAGCAGCTTTCACGTTCTGCAAGGCAGCTAAGAACTGCCCAGATGCACCCTGCTCTGACACGCGAATTCCGGTGCCGCCACGCTTCGCATCATCTCGACCGTGGGTATCGGGATTGAAGTCACCAGCCTCGCTAGCAATGTCTTCCATAGAGTCCTGGCGACGGGGTACACGGGAGCGCGTGGTGCGAGTAGTCTTTCGGGACATGACGCTAGGAGCACGCATGGGCTTTGAGCTAACAGAGGCCTGCATGACTGTGCTACGCTCGTGAGGGTGCATCACGGTCTGGAGAGCCTCTTGGCCGAAGAGCTTTGTAACGAATTCGCTCTTGCTCGACTTGACAAGGTTCATGAGATCGCCTGAAATCACCTCACCATTCTCTTCCACTAGACCCTTGACCGGGTAGTCAACCTCACCGGCAAAGTGCTTGACAGTGAAGACGGCGGCCGTGTTTTCAGACATGAAATTACTGCCGGGCAGCTTAGCCGTTGCAGAACCAACTAGAACTGCTGGGTTCTTGCCTTCGAACCGCTTCCTCAAACTCTCGAGGAGCTGCATGTCTGTTCGGTTGCGACGCGTCTGGTCGTCCAAAATGCTCAGCAGACCGTTTCCAGGCTTGCATAGGCCCTTGGCCGCATCCGAGTTATCAAAGTAGCTGGTTGCAGCGACGGTAATTTCCTCCGTCTCCAACATATCCGCCTTCCTGTCGAAGAAAGTCTGGAGTGTTAGGTTGTAAAGCGATTCCACAGCGGCGTTGGTCAAAAGTTGATCCAGGGCAGAGCCTGTAGACGACTGCTGGGAGAAGCCAGGGAAATCGATGATACTGATCGTGTTCGAGACGGACTCTTCAGCTGCACAAATTCTTTGGTTGATACTCTCAACGACATAGGCGACAAGTAGAGAGTATAAAGTTCTCGCGAGCTCGTCTGCATTGGAGCGAGCTCCAGCAGGATCAAGCATGACCGTCACACGCTCACGGTGGATCATCTTGGTCTTGTAGCCCATAGTGTTCTGGAGATCCGCTGAGCTGACTCCAAGGAAGGCGGCAATAATGCCCAAGACATCCTTGTTGCGTGCGGCAGTCACAGTCTGGCCGCCCTCGTGTGAGAAACCACCGCTGTCATCGCCTGTCGCGGTCGTGTTGGAGGTGCTTTCGAACTCGAGCTGTCCAATGTGGAGAATACACGCGAGAATCTGGCAAATCTCGGCAATGTCGCTGCGAGGAAATTCTAGCTTGCGAAGAGCGTTCTTGAAAAGCTGGAACCCTTCAGCATCATTGATTCCGACCTTGAGCTGGGTTGGGTGACCTAGGTACTTCCATCGTTTCTGACCTGCAGCATCGCGCGGGGAGTCGATACCCAGATGGGTCTTCTCTGCCTCGCTAGTACCAGCTAGTAGGTAGTATAGGACGTGGAAGTTACGCTCGCCTGTCGGAACATCGGCGATTCTGCTGCGCTCGAGCCTGTGGTCGAGGAGCTTGCCTCCGATTAGGACGGGGTTTGTGCTCGAGGCTGTGTCATACTGGAGTTCGTAAAACAGACCAGCCTTCGAAGCAGTCGGAGTTGTTGCCGTTTTGGTCGTAGTGAGCGTATCGAAGACATAAGCAGCGAGAGACACCTTGGTAGACAGCGGTGTCGAGGACTTGTTAAGCAGCGAGGACAACAGGTGCGAGCGGATGGTGGTCTTGCCAGAACCAGATTCACCCCTATTTAAAAAGCGTTAGTTGCAAGAGCACAATGGGCCGACAGCCGGGCGCCTAGACGTACAGGAATAAGATTGTCTGGTTCTCTGAGCGGTAGCCGAGACGGAGTATCGCCCTGTCAGCCATGTCCTCGGCACCAGCCATGGCACTCCCCTCCTTACCGCCATCGAGACCCTTTGTCGAAGACGTGTAGGTGTTGATGGAGACGAGGGCGTGGGATGAGAGCCGGGCAGTCGGGATAGAGATATGGAAGCGGCTGGCCAAGTGGGCAGTGAGGTGAGTGTCGGACTGTAGATGTGCTGGTAGTGAAGGTAGCGAAGGCTGCGTGGCAGCGCCTCCGCCAACAGCCCCGGAGGGCATGTTGAGGGCCATGTTGTCAACAGGCGGCGAAATAGATGCCCTACCGCAGAGGGTTCACCAGCTGGATTGCGTGCCTATTGTCGGCTGGGTTGAAGGCTACTCGTGGGCTTGCCCCAGATATCTGTGCCTGGCGTGATAAAAGTCCGCCGAGAGGCGCAAGAGTCGATTGGCGAGTATGTGCTCGGCGGGAATTAGGCGAAGACGTGGTAGAAGCGATTGTGCATTAAAGACTACGAGCGAATGTGTGTAGGAGAAACGAGAGAAGGGAAGTATTAGCAACGCAGCGAATTGTGAGCGAAGCAGCTACGATCCCGTCCAACACCTCACAAGCGAGCGAAAGAATAACGGGAGAGGGAGTCTCGTGAAGTTGGCTGTAGGACAGACAGAGGATCAACAAGCACTCGCGGTGGAGGAGGATGGATGCAAGTGGCCTGGCAAAAGGCAGTCAGAGGATCAACAAGCACTCTGGAGGAGGATGGATGCAGGTGGCCCTGGCAAAAGGCAGGGTGAGGAAACAATCGAGCGGCCGAGGGTGTGTGGGCAGGCTACCTAGCGTCGTGGTGCCTGGTCTCGCGAATGCCCGTTCAGGTGCCAGGGGTTCCAGGCCCCGACTCACCCACTACTTGCCTGCTGATGAAGCTGCTGGTCGCGCAGCCGCAGCACGCCCACTGGTGGTTGTCCTCACTACACGCACACAACCTTAAGCCACGGTGCCGTACCTCTCCGGTGGTGGCCACATCCCTCGCGTGCGCTGCAGTCTGCTGCCCATGGGTGCGGCTCTCAGACTCGTCCCACGTCCGCACTGGCGATACGCCAATCCACAATCCCATTCTCGCTTAGGTTGCATGAGGCTTCCTACGAGAGTCGCACAGTGCGCATATCCAGGCTGCCCTTGTCCTCGTGTTGGGCGAGGTGCGGGTGGACTCGCCATCCCATGCCGGCACGCGTGTGGCCCGGCACGTCCGCCTGAGCACGAAGCACTGGCTCTTCACCTGTCACTCCGTCGCCCGTATTTCATCATCCGGACATGCGTCCGACAGGTCCTTGCAACGCTCAGCCACCTTGAGCATTGGCTGTGCATAACTGTTACGAGCTTTGCGTGCCCACGGTGGGGTCCTATCCACAAAAGAAACGCCAGTCGAGCCGCTGCACCTGGTGGTCCGCCCACCGCGGCGCAGGGACTCTCCTCTTCCGTTGGCCCAAACCTCCCTACCCCCTTTTCCCGGGCCCTGCCTGACGACTGTCCGCAATATTGGTGGATAGTTTCTCAAACTCTTCGTGGCCAGGCCTACGTGCTTGCCTGTCTGCAATTTGGACGAGTTCGCAATGGCATTGGAAGTCGTGCCAAGAAACTCTGATTCCAATGGGAGACACCCCAAGAGAGCTGCAAGAATTCGTCATGTCATCATGGACGTCTCGATCGTCAGGCAAAAGAGATTTTTCTCAGGCTTCTGGAAGCGAGCGCATCCACTCCACACTGTCCAGGATATGAGCAAGGGGTTCATGATGAATGCTTCTTCATCCTGCCGCCTTGGCGACTACCAATGCACGTAAATGACAACATATCGTTCAGGGGCTCGCACGATCCGTGCCTCACTGTGTCCTGGCGAGCCTAGCCAGTCCATAAGCAGCCTGCAGGACCAAGCGGCGTCTGTTGCATGAACCACTGAGTATGTATGCCCCTCAGAAAGCTTGTGATCGTCTTTCAGGTGCCCATCAGGACTTGTGCTGTACATAAGAGCCGCGATGGCTGCCGTTTGTCATGCTAGAGAATGGAAGCCTCATCTCGTTCCCAACTTTTCTAGAGGAGAATGCAAGTTGTCCGTCGTGTTCTGCTTAGCTTTGGGATTCCTCACGCATCAGCGATCCACGACATTCTAACAAACCTTGTAGCCTGCCTGCTCTTCAGAGAGTCCAGGTTCATGGTTACGTCTGCCTCAGTACTGGCATGTAACCACCCTGTCCATCAATGCTCTGTGTACGCTGCAGCGTCGGACCCATGGGGATTGCAGCCCAGGCCCTGTGTGAGATCTTCGAACATGCCAGGAATTCTGGCAAAGTGGAAATGCATATCAAGATCTTGCTGGCAATCCTCGTATGCTTGATGGCGCGTTCGCACAGTAGTCAACGTGGGCTTCCCCGCTTGGTTATAAATATCCTTGGAATGCATGGGACACGAGAAATACACCATAAAGGTTGTTTCGCGTAGGAGATCGCTACGTATGAATATCACTTCTGCGCACCGTACACAAATGGCCACTGTCCTGCATGTTGTTGTTGTTGTTGTTGTTGTCCCATCCACCAAAGCATTATGGGTGTGTGGACCCCAACTCGATATCGCAGCGAGCTCAGGCACAAGCAGTCTTGGCGCGGTCGAGTACCGCATTTTTGAGCTAACGTGCCCTAGGGCAAACGCTGTATGTCCTCGTCGTCTTTTCTGGCCAAGTGCCGTGGGTCGTCGACTGCAAAGTCTTGATCTCGTCTTCGTGGTAAACGCCGTCAGGAACAGTGAGTATGGTTTGATTTTGCTCTGCAGGGGGCTGTTGTGCAAGTATACAGTTCAAACTGCGTTTCCATTGGCTTGTTTGTGATTGGAGTTGCTGGTCTGTAGCTGGCTGCAGTAATGCCTCATACTGCATTTACCTCCCTACCAGCATCAGATCTCGTTGCCCTATTGGCAGTATGCGTCGGCGTGGCAAGCTGCGTTGCGTGTGGGCATCCGAGTCACACAACATAGGTACGGTGATATGGCTTGGCTTGTTGACGTTGTTGCACTTGTGGGAAAAGTAAGCAAAACCTGGACTGAAGGCTGGAATGTTGTGTGGCCCTGGTCTGGACAATCGTCGATCATTGGGTAGATCTCGCTAGATTGGAGCGTCCTACGTCGCCTCTTCGTATTGCTGGCGACTGTGTTGCTGACAACACTTGTTGAAAAAAAGACGGGGTGACTTCTGACACTTCCGAGACAGCTTGACAGATCCTTTCCCATGTTGCAATAAATGCAACTGCGGACCTTGGAAGACGTGGAGTCAGTGGTCTCTCCTCTTGTGGGAGATACATGTCACGCCAATGACCTTGGTATTGGAGAGTCGGTAGACGCACGCACCGGGCGGAAAATCGAGCTGAAGGGCGCCGCAGATTGACGGGCTAGAAAAGGGAGGGGCAAGTGGGCTTTGCTTGCGAGCCGTCCACTTCCAAGGTTGTTCGCTTGTTCGCCTGCTGGCGCGCGCGCTGATCCGAAGCGCGCCTGCTGCTCACACTGTGCGCACCCTGCTTCATGCATTGCTGCATCTTCTCCACCACCACCACCAAGCGCTGGTCAATGGATCCAGGCTGGCCAGGTTCCTTGCCTGTGCTCGAGTGCTCTTACTGGCATCTGCCGGCCGGGCATCCCGCCCGCCTAAGCCCGCGACCACCCAGGCACAGCGGAGGTCGCAGGCCGGGGACAAGTGCCCTAGCGTACGCCCAAAGCCTGCTCGAGTGCCACGCGCAGCACCGAAGGGGCTTGGGAGGGTTCGTGTGTGGGTGAGAGTCGTCTACCAGGCGATGACTGACTGGTGTGTGCCCCCATGTTTGCGTGCCTTGCCCCAGCCAGCTGTCGCCGCGCTGCCCGTGATCTTTTCCTACGCCTCCCTTTTGGCCTGCTACTGTTGCAACATCACTCTGAACATTTCCCCTACACACTTACGCCGTTCAACGTTGCTTTACAGCATACGGCCTTCTAATCTTTGCAAGTTGCCCGCCTCACTCGCTTCGGCGGCTTCAGTAGCTACTATCTTTTTGTAATCGTTTCCCGCCCTCGTCTCGCCGGCCTTTCGTTTTCTGGTGACGCCTCATCCGACGCCATCGCCTTCTAAACACTCCAGCATATATCCGCTCGCTTCTTGCATCCCTCTCCCCAGACAACAGCGAGACTAGACCACAATACGGCCTCTCGCGCGGCAGTCCGCTCCAGTAGTACTTAGTTCTGCACAAGCAGCGACGAAGCACGGCTGGATAGTCACCCGCCTGATCTCCTACTCGTGATTGTCCGCGAGGACATCACTCGCCCAACCGCCCACCATGGCCAACCACCAGGCTAGGATGTCCATGTACTCGGTGGCCTCCGAGATGGGAGGTCCCCGAGGTGCTGGACAGCAGTCTCAGCAGGTCTCTACAACCACTCTGCTCAATGCAATTCACAACATCTACCTGTCGTCTCAGCCTTACCGCCTGGATGCAGGGACAAGCATTGCTGTCAACACATGGCTAATCGCCAGCCAGCCAGGTCCTGATGGTCGCGCAGGCGGCACTGTCGATGCCTCACTGGCAGCTCGAGCGTGGGAACATGCCCGGCGTCGTGCTGAGGATAGTTGTATCATCCTTGGGTATGTCTTGTCCCCGACCTCCAGCATACTGAATCTCAAAGATCATGGCTAACAATATTCGTTCTGCTAAAGCTCTCTGCACAACTCGACGCCTTCCTTGATCCAGCCCTTCCTCTCGGCCATGCCCTTCGCGATCCCTTCGACTCTATACAATGCGCTTGAGGCTGTCAAGCCGATGATCCGCTATGTGACCCCTTTCAACCCTTCTACCCCTGGCCACTACGCTCTGGGCGTAACTTTGACGCTTAATCTGACGGGCACCCTCAACGGCGCCTCCGTCGCTCTTGCCCAGAGTGGTATTGATACAGCCAAGGGTTTACTGAAGGTGCCCGCCGAGCCAGGCTACAGAGCCTTTGATGTGTTTTACTACCTGCTGACTTCTGCGTCAACTCCTGCTGAGCGTGAGTTCCTGGGCCTGAAGGCGGCTTCGAGCTACGCGCTGCTTGCCAGGTCTGGAACGTACGATCCCCCGTCGTACCTACCCACTGCAGACGACTCCGCAGCTGCAGATGACTTCCGTGTTGCCCTTAAGGAAATCGGCATCAAGGGTTCAGCCCATCGCAATTTCATCTCCACACTTGCCGGACTTCTCAAGCTCGGCAACACTCTCGACTACAATGTGGACGGCGAGGTACTCGATGAGATTTGCGAGGACGTCGGTGGCCTCCTTGGTTTAGATCCTGAGGTACTTGCGCAGCAATGCACCACTGAGGATAGGCAGACACTTGTTGGTGGTCTCTACGAGGCACTTGTGGACTGGGTCATCACCAAGGCAAACGCAGCCATCGCCGCTCAGATGGCACGCATTCGCGACGGGACCGAGTCCATTGATGGTCGTGGGACCCCCGCCACTCATTTGCATGACGACAATGGAGACACTGTTTCTCTTTCTGTGATCGAGATTCCGGACCCTGCGCTTGGCAAGGCGATTGCTATGCGGGGTATCTTTGACGATGCTCAGGGTATCAACGCTGAGATGAAAGAAGACGGTGTTGATGTTCCATCTCCCGGATCATCGGTGATCCGGGAGATGCAAAATGCTGTTGCTGAAGTTGGTCCTCACCTGGGTGTGATGACTGGTCCTGCCGGCCGCGATCGCCAACATGAGCTGGAGAAGCGTGAGGTCGTCCTCGAGAAGATCGCGTACGCTGGCGACGAGGATGGCTTTCTTCGCAAGCTCCTGTTTCCTGTTCCAAACGCTGGCATCAACCTTGGCCAGAATGCCCGCATTGACCTGGCAGCCATGCTGAGTGCCAGCCGTGTTTGGTACCATCTCTCCATCCACCCCACGGATGAGACACCGGCCAGCTTGGCGGCGCTGCCTTCTGTGACATCTGCCTGGTCTGCAGGCACAGTCTCTCGCCAGCTCCGCGCATGGAGGCTCCCGGAGTGGGCTAACCGACAAAACAAGAACCTTGACTTCACCGCGGACTTTGATCTGGATGAGTTCGTGCAGCGCTTTGGTCCTCTCGGTTGTCGGGAGGGTAAGGACGGCATTGAGTCTTGGGTCATGGAGCGAGGCTGGAGCAATGGCGAGGTTGTCGTTGGCAAAGACCGCGTCTGGATGCGTGAGAATGCATGGTGGGAAGCCGAGAGCATGCTCGACCTAAAGCCTGTTAATGGTGGCATGAGCAACTTGCCTATGGGAATGGGCATGGGTGCTGGCGCTGCTAATCAGAACATCTTTATGACCCCAGCAGAGACAGGGTACTCCTCTCTTCACAACGGCAGTGGCTTCTTCCCGCCAATGGCGGATGGTTCCACTGGTAGTCAAGACGGTCTTGTCCATCATCGCAACCAAAGTCAATTCTCAATTGGCCACAGCCCCCTCGCTGCCCCTTCTATCGCCCCAAGCGCTAAACGCAGTATCAACAACGGACAGGGTGATTATGGTCTTGGCACGAAG
The DNA here is from genome assembly GCA_031142775.1 of Microdochium paspali. NCBI lineage: Eukaryota > Fungi > Ascomycota > Sordariomycetes > Xylariales > Microdochiaceae > Microdochium > Microdochium paspali. The sequence goes on from JAVBIV010000007.1 coordinate 1,327,048, forward strand.
GGTGACGCCATGCAAAACCACGTCTTTTTCACCAGCGATGGCGAGTTCATGAATAACCTCGACCCTGCGCTCGCTGACGGCAAGCACATTGAGACTCAACAGACATCATTCGGACGTCGTGTTTGGGTTGGATTCGTTTGGGCGTTGACTTTCTGGATCCCTTCACCCCTTCTAACATATGTTGGACGTATGAAGCGACCTGATGTTCGCATGGCCTGGAGAGAGAAGTTTGTTCTGTGTTTCTTCATCTTCCTCATGAATGCCATCGTGGTGTTCTGGATTGTTGGTCTTGGACTGTTGATCTGCCCCAATTTCGACAAAGCTTGGACTACCCAGGAAGTTGCCTACCATAATGGCCAGGATGACTACTGGATCAGCTTCCGTGGAAACGTTTACGACATGACCAAGTTCTGGAGGCTTCAACACAGCGACACGAACATCCAGACGACCAATGATGTCATGATTCAGTTCGCAGGAATGAATATGGATGGATACTTCCCGGCTCCTCTGCCTCTGTTGTGCCCCGGCCTCGGCACGACCGATACCATGCAGTTGCTACCCAATAACACCCTGACCATCCCAACCGGCGAGCACATATCAGGTAGCCAGCAGACCGACCCGACCTCAGCTCTGCATGACCCCAACTGGTATTCCGACACGTTCATACCAAAGATCAAGGAATACTACAAGGGTAGCCTTGTTTGGGACATGAACTTCGTTGAGCAGGATGGTGCCAACAACAATCACATGTGGTTTGCCTACAATGGAGAAATCTACGATCTGACGGACTACTTCAAGACCATCGACTACTACAAGAACTTTCCTCAATACCACTTCCTGGACAGCAGCATTGTGGATCTTGTGTCGAACAACCCGGGCGCGGATCTGACTTCTTTGCTCAATACCAAATTCCAAGCAGTGTCGACAAACGCGACGGCCACGGCTTCGTTGAAGAACTCGATGAATTGCATTCAGAATGCATTCTACATCGGCATTCCCGACTTCCGCTATACTCCTCGATGCCAAGCCAACAATTACATCCTCCTGGCGTTCACGGTCATCATTTGTCTTGTCATCGGTGTGAAGTTCATCGCTGCGTTGCAATTCGGTTCCAAGCGTCGCCCTTCGCCTCAGGACAAGTTCATCATCTGCCAAGTCCCTGCTTACACGGAAGGTGAAGAGTCTCTCCGAAAGGCACTTGACTCTCTCACAGCTCTCCAGTATGACAACAAGAGGAAGCTCATCTGCGTCATCTGCGATGGTGTCATCGTCGGTGAAGGCAACGATCGCCCTACTCCAAAGATCGTTCTCGATATCCTTGGTGTTGACCCGAAGCTCGATCCGCCTGCCCTGCCTTTCAAGTCCATTGGTACTGGTATCGAGCAGCTCAACTATGGCAAGGTCTACTCTGGTCTCTATGAGTACGAGGGCAACGTCGTGCCTTACATCGTTGTGGTGAAGATGGGTAAGGAGTCTGAGCAATCCAAGGCTAAGCCTGGTAACCGTGGAAAGCGTGACTCTCAGATTCTCCTGATGAGCTTCTTGAACCGTGTTCACCACCGCGCTCCAATGAATCCACTCGAGCTAGAAATGTTCCACCAGATCAACAACGTCATTGGGGTTGACCCAGAGCTTTACGAATACCTGTTCATGGTTGACGCTGATACGTCCGTCCGTGAGGACTCTCTCAACCGTTTGGTTGCTGCCTGTTCCAACAACTCGAAGATTGCTGGTATTTGTGGTGAGACCGCCCTCCAGAACGAAGAACGCAGTTGGTGGAGTATGATCCAGGTGTACGAATACTACATCTCTCACCACCTGTCCAAGGCCTTCGAGTCTCTTTTCGGAAGTGTTACTTGTCTTCCCGGATGGTATGTCCCTTTCCTCTGCCTATGGTATTCTATTGGAAGCCAATTACTAACTCTGCACATAGCTTTTCCATGTACCGTCTGCGCACTGCTGATAAGGGCAAGCCTTTGATCATTTCAGACAACATCATTCGGGAGTACAGTGTCTGCAAGGTTGATACTCTGCACATGAAGAATCTGCTGTCGCTCGGTGAGGATCGTTTCCTCACAACCCTGATGACGAAATACTTCCCTGAGATGTCGTACAAGTTCATCCCGGATGCCTACTGCCAGACTGCTGCGCCTGAAACATGGAGTGTCCTACTCTCCCAGAGACGTCGCTGGATCAACTCCACTATTCACAACCTGTGCGAGCTTGTCATGCTCAAGGACATGTGTGGTTTCTGTTGTTTCTCCATGCGCTTCGTGGTGTTCATCGATCTCTTCGGTACGATTATCCTACCGGCAACTGCCTGTTACATCGGCTATATCATCTACAAGGCCGCTTCTGGAGGCCAGTTTCCCTGGATCTCCCTTGTTCTGATCGCTGCGGTCTACGGTCTGCAGGCGATCATCTTCATCCTAAAGAGACAGTGGCAGCATATCGGTTGGATGATTATCTACCTTATGGCTTTCCCGATCTACAACGTTGTTCTTCCCATCTACTCCTTCTGGAACCAAGACAACTTCACCTGGGGTAATACTCGTGTTGTTATCGGCGAGAAGGGTGAGAAGCAGGTCGTTGCCGTCACCAATGATCCCTTCAACCCTCGCGATGTGCCGCTACAGTACTGGGACGTGTACGCCCAGGCTAACAATCTCCCTGGCCGCCGTGGTGGCTATGCTGGCATTCCCTCTGAGAAGGGTCACCAAGACGTCTACGAGGACACCTATGAGATGGATGACATGCGCTCTGTCTATTCGTCCGTTCGCCAGCCATCCGTTCTTACCGGGCTCCAGGGCCGTGGTGGCTACATGCCTCCTCACTCGCCTGCGCCCTTCCAGCAGCGCGGCTTTGGTCGCCAGTCCAGCTACAGCAATATGCCATATGCTGACAACAATATGAACCGCCAATCCATGGCATCGTTTGGTGGCATGCCGCAGCGCACCGAATCGCCTTACCAAGACTCTCCTGCCATTGGTGGTGGCGCGTTCCACCAGCCAAGAAGCGGGTCTCGGACACCACTTGGCAACCGAGGCCTCCAGCAGTCTGTAGCCAGCTTCGATTTCCAAAGAGGCAACATCGGGCCTGACGATGGCATGATTGTCGAGGCGATTCAAGCTGTACTCCGTGAGTGTGACCTGGACTCTGTCACCAAAAAGCAGTTGCGTGCTATGGTCGAGCAAAGATTGCAGACCGAGCTCGTCGGTGAGCGGAGGACATTCATGGACCGCCAGATCGACAACGAACTGGCCAATATGTAAAGAGTTCACTCCACTGATTTCGAGGCATGTATTCGAGCTCGGGAGTTGCATCTGGTTATTTCTTCTGGGAAGACAACATATAGAGCGGAATAAGTAGTGAATCATTCGGGGGAGAGGAAGGGTATACGGCGAGCAAGGCCCCCCACGGGTCGTCTTGTATATTCTATATCTTGTTTTTCGAAGCTACATCTGGCGTTTGGCTTACTTGGGTTTATGTTTTGACTATTTCGAAAAATTAATCCCCTCCTGAAGCAAAAAGGAGCCAGCTGGCTGCCAACACCATCATTTTGACCATTTCGTCATATCGTTACGACTCTCTCATTAGCTTGTTCTCATATATTGATTGTTTGGCAAAATGTTGTCTGTAGTTGATCATGCCTGTGACTCGTTTACATTTGTTGTCTGCCCTTTTCAATGTAAGTCATTGTCGATTGCACGTCTTGCCCTGAGCATATTCAAAGCATGGAGTCATCTCAATGCAGAACACCGTCTCGATCTTATGATGCGTAATGGGCGTGATCGTGATTGCAGTATCTTGTTGGTCTTTGCACGCAAACCCCTGATTGCTCGTGGTACCTCAAGGCTTGATAAGAGCGCCCAAGGTAGGTGGGTACCACACAGTCCTGCAAGGGCCTCGTGGAGTCTAGATCAATCCTGAGCGGGTGGGATGTGTGGGGTTCCTCGGAGCCGCTCAAGTGGAGCTCACGCACTCACTCACTGCAGCTGCTGCTCCGCAACCACGATACGGGACCCCCTTAAACATTCGGTCAACTGGACAAGCTAAATTGTAGGCCTAGACGACAACTGCATCCGGCGACAAGCCTCAACTTCGTCTAAGCACAAGACTGCCCTGAGGGCAGGAGTCAAAAAACCCTCTCGGACCTTCCCATCCCCTCGCTGAAGTATTCTTCGAGTCCTCGCAACAGCACATTTTAAGCCCTGAGACGCCCCGCGCGACGGTCTTGCGATTCAAGCACCATAGCACGCCCTCGCCCAATATGGCGTCAAAGGCCATGTGGGAGGTTGACCCTGAGACCAGGTCCAAGGTGAGTGACTTTCCTGTATAAGCAATGGTCGCTCTGGTACGCGCAGATGGAATGTGCAAGCGCCAGACCGAGGCTGTTACACCAGCCCTTCCCTCTTTGAAGACAGAATCATCAACCAGCTAACGTTCGGCGCACTTCACTGTCTACAGCTCCTCGCGATCCAAAAGACCAACAACAACAACAACTGCTGCGACTGCGGTGCGCCGAACCCGCAATGGGCGTCCCCCAAGTTCGGCGTCTTCATCTGCTTGTCCTGCGCCGGCGTCCACCGCGGCCTAGGGGTGCACATTTCCTTTGTACGCTCCGTCACCATGGACGCTTTCAAGCAGTCCGAGATCGAGCGGATGCGGCTCGGCGGCAACGACGGGTGGCGCACCTTCTTCGAGGCTCATGAGGACACGAAAATGCGCGGGCTCAGCTGGGACGATGCGACCATCGCCGAGCGATACAGCGGCGAGGTCGGCGAGGAGTGGAAGGAGAGGCTGGGGTGTAAAGTCGAGGGTAAAGAATACGTGCCCGGCGAGCGTAAGGCCGCGAGCAGTACCCCCCAACCTAGCACGGCGGGCAGGGCCTTGCCAGGTGGTGGGAGCAGGACGGGCACGCCCGCACTGGGCGGGAGCCGGACGGGAAGCCCGCACCCGCAACAGGGTGGTGGCAAGGCGAAGGTCGATGACAAGTACTTTGCGCGCCTGGGCGAGGAGAACGCCTCTAGGTCTGAGAGCCTACCGCCCAGCCAGGGCGGCAAGTACGCCGGCTTTGGCAACACTCCTGGTCCCGCGCCCGGCAGTGGCGGCGCAGGAGGTGTGCCGAATCTCGCGGACCTTCAGAAGGATCCTATGGCGGCGCTGTCGAAGGGGTTCGGGTGGTTTGCGTCGACTGTGTCCAAGACGGCGCAGAATGTTAACAATGATTTTATTCAGCCTACGGCTAAGCAGGTATGGTTTTGGAGATTCATGGATACTATCAGATGCTGTATTCTGAGCATAATGCTAACATCTAGGTTGTCTTCTTTTAGCTGGCGGAGACCGACTTCGCTGCCCAGGCGAGACTTGCTGCAGGCAACGTGAGCAAGGTGGCACAAGCCGGCGCGAAGGGCGCGCAGGACCAATTCAACCGCTTCGTCGAGGGACCTGATAGCGCACAATCACATGGACAGCAGCATTCAAACATGGACGACAGCAAGAGAGCGTTCTGGGATGACTTTTCCGCGGTTGCGGACCAGAGAACAGCGGCGAAGCAGAACTCGATTGGCACGTCGGCAATGGGCAAGGCGGGCGGCAATAAGAATGCGCCTGCTGCTTCGAAGAAGGACGAGGAGTGGGATGACTGGTGAATGCGAAATCATCAGAGGGAGAGATTCGTTGGCATGAGGCTGGGAGAGAATAAGATGGATGTGGGGCTTTGTGTTGATGATGTTGTTCGGTAGCGATCATGTGGCGTTTTTTGTGTTCTGCTAGAGAAAATCTACAACAAGTATATATGATACACAATGTATACAGTACTTCAGAATTGAGAGATGGCGTGACGTGGGGCTCTGACAGGGCATGAAGCTTCCGAGTCTGGTACCCTGATCTGATGGTCCGGTTGTTGTGGACACATCAGATGACGATTGTTAGAGTCCTAACACACTATATGACTTTCAAAGAGGGATTTCAGACTACTTCCCACGACTGATCGCTTCTAGAGAATACTTGGAGCCTGAGGGCTCCTGAATGTTATACAGTATGCAACCCATTCCCGGAAGCCCGAGGCTGCAGACGGCGTAATAACGCGGCTAGAGCCGGGCGGCCTGCCGAGATAGCGAGTGGTGCGGTGCAGCACATGCCCGGCCGGGCCTGTCGTCATTCCCACTCAAGTGCACCACCGCACGACTTCCCCACAATATCCTAGCCGAGCGAGCAGACAGCCGAACATCGACAACTCCAGCTCCGGCCGGGAACCTCGACATCCCCGCCCGTCTCTCTTCCTCTCCACAGCAGCACCGACACACAGATCTCGAGCCCACGCTGCGACCATGTCTGCCCTCAGGATTCTTGTGCCCGTCAAGCGGGTCATTGACTATGCGGTATGTCGCCACTTTCCCACTACCCAGTACTGCGTCTGCGCGCACGAGAGAGAAGCTGCTGGCGGCTGTGGTGACTCGGGCCGAGCACATTTGTTCTTGCAGAGTGCCGTCTCGTGTCCCTCTTGATCTCTATGCCCAACCCCGGCGACAACAAAGGGGCCGCTGGACCGCCCGAGACAAGCGACGGTTCGGCAGCATGCACTACCCGAACAAATAAATAATTCTCGATGGGGCTAACACACACAATCTCCATGGACACAGGTCAAGCCCCGCGTCAACAAAGCCCAGACGGCCGTCGAGACGGCCGGCGTCAAACACTCGATGAACCCCTTCGACGAGCTCTCGGTCGAGGAATCGGTGCGCATCCGCGAGAAGAAATCCGCCCCAGGAGGCGTGGAGGACATCTGCGTCATCTCGGCGGGGCCGGCAAAGGCGCAGGACATCTTGCGCACGGCGATGGCCATGGGCGCGGACCGTGGGATCCACGTCGAGGTCAAGGAGGGCGACGAGCTCGAGCCGCTGGCTGTCGCCAAGCTGCTCAAGGCCACCGTGGAGAAGGAGAAGAGCAACCTGGTCATCCTGGGCAAGCAGAGCATTGACGATGACGCGGCGCAAACCGGGCAGATGCTTGCTGGCTTGCTTGGGTGGCCGCAGGCCACGCAGGCTAGCAAGGTCACGTTTGGGGAGGGCGACACTGTCGAGGTGACCAAGGAGGTTGACGGCGGGAGCGAGACGGTCAAGGCCAAGCTGCCAATGATCATCACGACGGATCTGCGGCTCAACGAGCCGAGGTACGCGAGTCTGCCGAATATCATGAAGGCGAAGAAGAAGCCGCTTGTCAAGATGAGCTTGAGTGATTTGGGGATTACCAATGAGCGGAGGCTCAAGATTGTCAAGGTCACTGGTAAGCCTTTTCCGCCCCTGCTTGGTATCGTTACAAACCAAAATTCAGCAATTGCTAACATGAAAAACTCACAGAGCCGGAACCCAGACAGGGCGGTGGCAAGGTCGAGGATGTGGATGGCCTGGTGTCGAAGCTCAAGGAGCTTGGTGCTTTGTAGAGGCCGTTTACAACAGTGTAGAGCGGTTTCAAAACCAAGAGAGGGAGAGAGAAAAGCACAACAACAATCACATGTACCATGTACACGGACAACATAACATACATAGAGCCGGATGTTCGCATGACCCATTTCCACCAAAAGCATGTTTCCATGACCTGAAGGCATCGTATACGTACAATATCTATCTGGGTTGCAGATTGCTCAGGGGCCACTTTGAACAGTTGTTGGGCAGTACACCATGCATAGGGCAACCCACAATAAGTTGCGATAGGGGTTGGATGGATAGCAGCCGTGAGAAAGTAAAAATCCATGGATGAGGAATTCCCGGTCGGACCTAGCCACGTTTGAGTCGTCAAGAGCTGGGCGGACTAGCGTTGACATGAAGAGGCATAGTAGCGAAGCTTGTCCTTTGCCAACCTACCCATCTAGTGATCCAGCAATGCCAAGCTCTTGCATCTAAGCACAATATGCAGCTTTGTTAGGGGTTGATTTACGCTTGTTGCACGCTGTGTGGCAGCCCGCGGAAGGATACACGAGTCAAGCGATCCATGCGGAGATTCGCAGCAGATCTGGGTATGGTTACGCGATCGGGTTTGACATGACGACTCGCCCTTGCTGCACCACGATACAGCTGACACGGCGGCCAGGATCCATCTGCCCGGAAGGACTGTCGGAGGCCAATGACGAAGGTGGGGTGGAGCTAGATTGAAAGCTTCGTTCTTGGCCACGATTCTTTTGTTCTCTCGAGCCTGCCGAGCATGCAAGCTGATGACAAGGGAGCAAGGGTCAGTCCAGTCAGTCAGTCAGTCAGTCATGTTGAGAGGGCTCCGCTTTCGGCTCTGTGGTTTGCTGGGGCCCCCGCGATGCTCAGACGCGAAACACTGATCGTGATGCTTGCACAGATATGCTTGTGCAGTGTCCAGAGGATACTGCAAGTACAGCACGCACGGGTGACGAGGGACGGGCAGACCTGTGAGACCAACTTTGCCGCATGACTTGCATGTGTTGTGCGCCAATTGCTGTCGAGGCTGATCTGGAAATTTGGTTGAGTCGTGGGTCGTGAGTCGTGAGTCGTGACTGGGTGGTGGGCTTGGAAGTCGGCGCCGAGGCCGCAGTGCAGGGTCCAGTCGAGACAGCGAATTGGCAGCAAGACGATTGGCGGCAGCAGCAGCCATTGATTTTTTTTTTCCCCTTGCTCTTCTTTCCTCCCGGCCCAGGGCATACGGGAAGCGGGGGTGGACGAGTGGCTGCGCGGCCAATTGTGACGCAGCGTAATAGCGCGCCCGCAAAGCTCTTATCGCAGTCAGTCAGGTCCAGAGTTGCTGCTGTCGCTGGCACGGCGCCGGAGCGGCCCCGGCGCTCGTCATTTTTAGCGGCTCCTGCCAACGGAACAGCAATCCTTTTTTCTTGCCCACCTCGCCCACCACGAACCTCTGCTCTGCATTGCCTCGCCTCCCTCTGCCAGTCACACTTTTCTGCTCTCCAGCACCAGCACCACCACCACCAGGCAGTCACCACTCCCCAAACCCCCTCTCTCTCCTCCCATCTAAAAAAGACACATCCCATTCTGATCGCTACTCGCGAATCTGCCCTTATGAGCGGGCGCCCGTCAGTCTTCACATCCCAGGTTAGTCTCGCTCCCTTCACCTGTGCCCATGTGCGCCCCTCCGTTCTCGCTCCCTCTCCCCCCATCCCTGCAACAGCTCAGCAAGCACTGAAAGAAAACACCAAGCACCGTCATCGCGACTTGGCTAGCGATTTCCCTTGTCTATACCATTTCTCATCTTGGGCATCATGCCGTTCCCAATTGGCTTATCATGTACTGATACATCGCTCGGCACAGGATTATATCTCAGGTTCGTCAACCTACCACATACGTGTGGTGGCTTTGCCCTGTCTCACCGCCTCACTTTTTCGACAATGACCTCTCTTATACTGACTGTCGCTTCTTGACCCCTCTACAGACCACTTGTGGCGAGCTCTTTCCGCTTGAAAGGTCTTGATTAGTCCCAGCTTCAACTCAACCTTTCCCGCGATACTCCTTACCCCCAAATAACACTCTTTCCACCAAACCCACCAGAACAATGTTCTCCCACTTAGCTGCTAAGGCTGCTCGGCCTTCCGTCATGGCTGCATTCAGGCCTCAGGCTCGTTTCATCTCGGCCACTACCAAGGCCGCGGCCACTCCCATCCAGCAGGGAAGCAAGGGTCGCCAGATGCCCGCCGCTTACAACCGTGCCACCACTCCGGCTACTGGCGTGGAGGCCACTCTCACCATCCGAGTATGTTAGTCCTGGATTCTGTCGTAAGGTAACCATTCCACTGACAATGACTTTCACAGGACGGCCCGGTATTCCGCGGCACTGCTTTTGGTGCCAACACTAACATCTCTGGCGAGGCTGTCTTCACAACCTCTCTCGTCGGATACCCCGAGTCGATGACCGACCCCTCGTACCGCGGCCAAATCCTCGTCTTTACTCAGCCCCTCATTGGCAACTACGGTGTGCCCTCCTCGATGCGTGATGAGTACAACCTTCTCAAGTACTTCGAGTCGCCCCACATTCAGTGTGCCGGTGTCGTCGTTTCCGATGTTGCCGAGCAGTACAGCCACTGGACCGCCGTTGAGAGCTTGAGCGAATGGTGTGCGCGTGAGGGTGTTCCCGCCATCTCTGGCGTCGACACTCGTGCCATCGTCACCCACCTTCGTGAGCAGGGTTCCTCTCTTGCCAGGATCTCTGTTGGCGACGAGTACGATGCCGACGAGGATGAGAGCTTCGTCGACCCTGGCCAGATCAACCTAGTCAAGAAGGTCAGCACCAAGGCTCCCTTCGTTGTCGAGGCCCCCAACGCCAAGTTCCACATCGCTCTGATCGATTGTGGTGTCAAGGAGAACATTTTGCGCAGCCTGGTCAGCCGTGGCGCTAGTGTCACTGTGTTCCCTTATGACTTCAAAATTCAGAAGGTTGCCGACAACTACGATGGCATCTTCATTTCCAACGGCCCTGGCGACCCTACTCATTGCCAATCGACCGTGCACAACCTCCAGGTCCTCATGGAGACCTCGCAGGTGCCCATCATGGGTATCTGCCTCGGTCACCAGCTCCTCGCTCTTGCCGCCGGTGCCCGCACCATCAAGCTCAAGTACGGTAACCGTGCGCACAACATCCCCGCTCTCGACCTCACCACCGGCCAGTGCCACATCACCAGCCAGAACCACGGTTACGCTGTCGATGCTGGTACCCTGTCGAACGAGTGGAAGGAGTACTTTGTCAACCTCAACGACGGCAGCAACGAGGGCATGCGCCACGTCTCCCGCCCAATCTTTTCGACCCAGTTCCACCCCGAGGCCAAGGGCGGCCCGATGGACAGCTCGTACCTGTTCGACAAGTACATCGAGGACGTCTCTGCCTTCAAGGCCACCCAGGCCGTGTACAAGGACAACCGCCCTTCGCAGTTCATGCTCGACATCCTTAGCAAGGAGCGTGTCGGTGTCCAACCTGAGCCTCTTGCCACTGCTGCTTAGATGCAGCTTCGAGGTTCTGGTGGTGCGCAGCTGGGTGGGATTGAAGGAGTTGTGCAGCGTTTTCGATAGTTTTTGCAGTTAATGGCAACTTGACAATTGTAGTCCACAGCGTTGTTGGCGGGTTGGGCTGAAAAGCTCCAAGATTGTACACAGTTGGGCTGCCCAGTGAAGGAGGGTTCAGTGAAATAAATATATACCCATTTCCTACAAAGCCGATCTCCGTAACATCTCATGAATTGAATTAGCTGCACGCCAACAGGAAGATGACGTGATTTCTGGTACTATAATAAAAGATCCTCGTATTGTCTGCAGCCAGCGCTGGATCTCGAGCGACTCATGGCAGCGCTGAGAAAGTGAAGAAGTAGTGTATTTTGGCACTGCACTTCCTCAAATAACACATCTGAGTTTATCGCGTCCATCACGGCGCTTCCTGATCTGTACTATAGAGGAAGGTCGCTGACTTTTTTGTTCACTCTTGGAATGAGTCTCTATTTCTTGTCTGGTCTGTCGTAAGCTTCGTCATGTTGTACATATCGTTTGGTACATCGAGCTGTTTCACTCTGAATTGCCTTGCCCAAGCTTTGCTGCAAGTCCTACGTGCCAAGAATGCCGAGAGCTCAACGGTTATGCATGGGCATGACCGGCCGTGCGACCTCCTAGTGCGATGGCCTGAATCTATCACCACCGCGCGGGACTCCGTGATACATCGGGAATTTTCCGTTCCGCCCGCCGCCACCTCCGCCGCCACCATTCCTTCGTCGACGGCGACCACCGCATTCACCACCGCCTCGCCTTCCATAGCCGCCGCCGGGAGGTCCAGCGTTTCTGCCCATTTCGCGCCTGCGCTCGCGTTCCCTGTGCGGCGGCCGGATACCGAGGAAGATTTCTGGCCCGCGGTCGACGAGCATGTCACCGTCATCAAAGTAATACCGTCTATACTCCTTCGCAGCACCGGACAGATGACGGTCGTCATAGTGGTTGGACTTGGCACGCGCAATGACATCGAGCCGACTTTTGGCGAGATCCCTGGCGACCGGCTTGAAAGTCACAGGTGGATATGTGCGGGTTTCTGGCATGTCATTGCGGGGAGCTCTTTGGAAACTTGGGCCGCGACGGTCGAAAGATGGCTGCTCCTGCTGATTCATGCGGAACCTGTCTCGGGGGTTCGCAGGGTTACGCGGTCCAGTAGGGGCGCCCTGCACACCTGCATAGGCATCTACTGCTGGTGCCGCCGGTATAGATGACCTACGGACGTCTGCTGACCGCGGCGACATCGATCGTTGACGGCTCTGATGTTGTTGACGCTCAGCTGCATCCACAAGTTTGACCTCGACCTGCCCACTCGAGGTTGTTGTGTACTCAAGTTCCCATCGCGCACCAGATGCGCGGCCTCCACTATGTCCTTCTTCCTGTGATACCCACCCCTGAAACTGCTCCGGCGGGAAGTAATCCACCCAGAGCGGCTTGCGGTTCCTCTCATCAGGCCAGATTCGGTCGTGGAGAGCTGCCCTCACTCGGGATGCTGCACTTGTTGTGGCAAAGACAATGAAGGCATGTGTCTTGATCGCGTCGAGGAAGAAGTCTAGGATCAGATCCTCGTTTCGCGCTGCGCCAGGGGGGGTGGCAAGCTCGACGAGATAGTCTTGGACTTCTTGAGGCCGCAATGGCCGCATAAAGTTGTTGATGTAGAGCGCACTGGTCGCGGGATGTGTGGAAGACTCAACATCACTGTCCATCACGTCGCTGTCACCCGCATCTTGATTGTATACTCGCGGTGCTGGAGCGTCCTGCATCTCGGCATTTTCGTCATTACCACCCCGGGTGCCGCCCTGGGCAATGCCTTCTGGTTCGTGCATAGCAGTATCATTATCGTCGAGTCGAGTTTCGAAGTTTGAGGCTCCGGTGGCTTCATCGTCTGTACGCAGTAGGGTGTGGGTTTCGAGCTTTGGCGGCAGTGGGCTGGCTGACCTGCGATGGCGTGTCTGGTAGTCTTGCCGAATCTCTGTCGGGGCAGGTGTGACTGAAGTGCCGGCCGAGTTCGGAGCGACCGACGATTGTGCGGTGGCGTGCGTGTACGACGACGACAAGACTGTTTCTGCTGTGGGTTTTGAGGGCTCTGGGGAACCGGGAGGATCTATGTCGAGGGTGTCGGTCTGCGAGTGGGAGACGTCATGCCCCTGCTCAAAAGGAGCCTGTGGCTTTGGTTCGTCTGCCTCTGCACTTGTTGAGATGGCGTCGGTGGTGCTGACCACACTGTTGAGGGCCTCGTCCAGGCGGGCGACGAGCTCTGCCTTGAGACCGGCTTGGGAGAGGCCGAGACTCCTCAACTCGGACCTGAGATCGGCGACCTTGAGTTTGCTAGAGTCGGAGGCCATGTCTCGGGGCCGAGCTCCAAAGTGGAGGACAGGTCAAAGACGAGGCGATGGTGAGGTTGCCGTGATGGGTTGATGGGTTATTTGCGCTTCTGTGGTGGTTATGGAGAATGCAACGCACTGTGGCTTTGTTTGTTGCCGGCTGCTGTGATTTGGCGACTGACAAAGGAATGAGCGATTGGTTGCGGGTGTTGTTGTTGCTGTTGTGGTTGTTGCAGACAACGACGTCTCTGCTGTGTTTCGTTTCTGGATGCGCATGGAGTAGGCACGCGATACGCCTGGCCCAAACAATTTCTGGCACTGACGTACTTGGCTACTTCTGATCTGTACTGCACCTTGAGGTATGTAGCTGACTTGCAGAGCTGCAGGGAAGGCGCAGGTGCCCCTGGCGCCAGGCCTACTCTACCTACGTAGGTTAAGTACCTTGGTACTATTAGAGCTACTACTATGTACCTAGGTACATACCTGCTTAAGTAGGTACCTACCTAGGTAGTATGTAGAGCATGGGCGGCTGGCCCACTTTGGGCCCTGGCTGGCGTGGCTGAAGAGATGCGGATTGCTCTTTCCTATTGTCAGACCAGCGAGGCTGAAGAGCTCCTTCCTGTTGTTCCTGTTGTTCCTTTTGTTCCTGTTGTTCCTGCTGTGTCCTTTCTTGGACCAGCACACGCTGGAGTGGAACTTTGTTAATGATTTGTGGCAGGCACTTGAGCTCCGAGACGTCGACCAGCATTGTTTCCCTCGCGGGAAGAAGGGGGGACAACAGACCAACACCATCCATCGTCTTTGACCTTGTCTTTCGTTGTCTTTTGCCTTTGTCCTTTCGCTGTCCAACCTCCAGGAACATGGCATACCCAACCAAACATCCGGGCCATCAGACACGCACACACACAACGACCATTGGGCCAGCCAGGCCGGGCGGTTGGGCACCCCCGGCCGCGTAGGACCCGACCCTGGCGCCGGCGCATAAGAGTGCATGCGGGCCGCAAGCGGTGTAAGTCACGAGTGGGTGGGTTTTCGCGCGTGCAGACGTGTCCAGCCGCCATTCATCCTCGTTGTCAGGCCTGTCCCAGGCTTCTGTTTCTGTTTTGTTTTTGGCTCCATTTGTCCCCCCTTTGTTCCTCGAGATCAACCCTCACATCCAAAAGACTTCCACTGCAATCCATCGCACGGACAACCGACGCTTATTGTTCCTGTTGTTCTTGTTCTTGTTCTTGTTGTTTTTGCTCTTCTCGCCGGCGGGCCCTGCCTGAAATTGACTGCCGACCTGCATTCTCCATCTTTGCCAGGGGGTCCAACCTCGACATTTCCACAACCACAACCACGACCGCTGCCCAACCAGCCTTGTCACTTCACGTGCCTCTCACGGGCACTGGGCTCACTGTTTTTCTCTTTTCTCTTTTCTCTTTCCTCTCCCCTCTCACGGGATCGAGGCTCAAGACTCTCCACTTCATAGACAGCAACATCGGGCCTGCCACTGAGCACAAGCCCTCTCTACAAGCTCCTCAGACTACTGCCCGCTCGCTACCACTGTTGCCCAAGCAATTTGGAAGCCAACCCTTTGATGTTAGAGTGAATCACACGACCTCACTGAGTCGGCCACAACCGTATCCGCCGACATGGCCGCCAAAAACCGCATAACCAGTCTCCCCACGCCTCGAGTGACTAGAAGCAGGCCGGATCCAAGCACTTCATACAGCTTGGACGGCGACACCCTCCTCGGCTCACCGGATCACCGGCGCCCACCCAAGAGCTCGCCCTCCAAAGTCTCAAAGCGCCATTCCGCAACAGCTGGCAGGATAGAAAAGAGCAAGACTTTAAAAAAGCCCAGCATCGCCTCGAAGCTCTTCAAGCTCCTCGCCTCCTTCCCTTCGCCCAAACTGGTCTTCTTCAGCAAGCCTTCAAATCCAGACAATGCTGCCGTGCAAAGCAATGGCATCGCACCAGCCCCCGAGGCCGAGAAGCCCCGTAGTCCGTCACCACCGGCCCGCGAAGATTCAGCCATGGTCAGTATAGAGTCTGCCGATGGCTCCGTGGCCGGCGGCTCGCTGGACGACGAGCAAATGAGCGATGCCTGGATTGCCGACGAGCACGAGGAGCCAGAGTTCACAGACTGGCGGGAGGAGCAGCTCGCCCTCAACATCGTGCTTAGAGCTCGTCATGAATTCACATTATTGCCCTCAACGTGGAAGTACAATCTTCGGGGTATCCCCATCCCAGACACCCTCTTCTACACGCAGACAAAGTCAAAAAGTATGCGGCCGCGCATCTACGCCATGCAGAACCGCTTGGAGTTCGAAGGTGCGTTTCTCAGGAAGTTATTCAGCCAATCCAGCCTCCAAGGCTAACATTTCATTACTAGGCGAGACGGCTTTCCGCAAACTGATAGATGTGCATGCCAACATCCGAGATCTGCGCAGGCTGCAGGTGGAGGTCAACAGTGACCGGAAGTTGCCCGCCAGTGTCAAAGAGGCCAGACTGGCCAATCTTTCTTCTGCTACTGCCAGCAAGATATCCCGAGCCATCGAAAGGGCGTGCCTCTGGGCCGAGAACGATGGAGATCTCAAGAAACTGCGCAACCAGACACCGCCAAATATCATGATCGCCACCCTCCCCAGCACGGAAGAGCATGGCGACATCTTCATTCAGAACAGCATGGACTCACTGGCGCGACGGTGGCGGCAGAAGCTAGGCATCCCGGAGCTCGAGCGTGAGCGGGAAGAATCGGTGACTAGCAGCGTTGATTGGTACGATGAGCTCGAGGAAGGGGACACGACGATCAAGATTGAGGAGGACGATGAGCCCGCCATGTCGAAGGAGCCCACCGAAAGCCCGCAGCTCGGTGAAGAGACACCACGAGCGTCTCGAAGTAGGAGAAGATCGCAGGCCGCCGCTGCACGAGAATTTGAAATCCCTGCATCCCCAGAGATAACACAACAACTAGAAGACGACGCCTATGCCTACGCCGATGACCCCAACCAGAAAACGCCCACACAGCCACAACACCAACCAGTCCAACCCTCCACTGAGCCAACCACGCCGCAAACCAAGGCCCCCGTACTCTTTGGCTTCGTCATCTACAAGCACACCCTGATGATCGTCACCCTGGATGCCCAGGATCCTGCAGCGCCATGCAACATCCCTATCTCGCTCAACATGGCAGAGAGCAACCAGCACCAGTGGAACGCGCTCGCAATCATGGTGACCATCTGCTGGGCACGCGACCTGCTTGTCCAAGTCGTGAATGAGATCGCGGTAGATCTAGAGGCCGCCAAGGCACGGATGCCCTCCGAGGATCCCGATGCTTGATGAAGAAGGGAAGGCGGGGGGTGGCGAAGACGATGATATAAGGCTGGCGCTGATTACTGGAAGTACAACCTCCTTTCCAGGCCGGCGAGCTTGGACAGACATTCTACGGCGCTTCCCAGAGGCAATCAATTCTCATTCAAGCATAGCAAGAGCGTAGGAAACGAAGGAACACGAAACGAAACACGTCATTTTCACGAAGGGAAACGGGAACCCACAAGAGCGATTGAACGAAGTATGAAATTTCAGCGAGCAAGCATGTACGTAGATGAGGATATTGGAAGAGCTTAGGACGAATTCAGCCAAGACAAGACATGATGAACAAGACCCGCAGACGTGTTATGCCTCAGTAGCTGTTTTTCGCCGTTTGTATTGGTGAATAGGCACACAAAGTCAGCCCTGGGAATTGCCTGATCTGGGTGAGCGGTGCATATCTCTCATCAGATCCCGCTCTAGGTACCTCGGGTGCCTGCATTATAAAGGCCGAGTTCATGCCAATGTGTTCAAAAGTGCACGAAAGGAAGTTCGTTTTTCTTTATGAAGTTTTGCAGAAAGAACACTCTTGCTGAGGGGACATCAGCATTTCTCAAAGCACTCTTTGCAAATAAAGCTGTCTACGCCTCTATGTTTATCAACAAATAAACGACCAAATTGCAATCGTCGCAAGAACGCCCATGCCCATCTCGCCTATTGGCCCCAAATAACAAATAGTCTACTTGTGCACCTCCTCGTAAATAGCAAACCAAATTCTCAAAACTTGGAGAGCCGTGCACGTTGCGTCTAAGCTTCGTGCGATCGTGTATCATGGCTAAACACAGGTCTGGTCGCAAAAGCGAAAGTTCGGGTGTATAAAGAGAGAAGAGAAAGCGATGTAGCCTGGCGCAGATTAGAGATAGGTGGTGGAGGAAAGATTGCGTCGAATGGAGGAAATGACCACGTTTGCGTCCAGCGCACAACGATAGGACCGCGTCTCTGATTCCTGAAAGCGTCACTTTCCGGAAATCATGACGCCCTTTTCCGCTTGCTGGGCCGTCTCTGCTGCCCCTGGTCGTCGACGAAGTGATTCTTCTCAATCTGGTGCTGGCGCAGATTGTCCTGACGATTCTTGTATGCGCTTGTGCATCCGGGAAACTGACATTTGTAGATAGTCGGGGGTTGATCCGAGTGCTGCAGCTTCTTGTGCTTGGCCATACTGCCCTTGAACCACTGCGGATCGCCTTTTGGCCTATATCCACAGATCTCGCAGCAACTATTCGCCTCGACCTGTGGCGTCGCTGAGCCTTGTGCTGGCGAGCCGCTAGGGGTTTGTGCTGGATTTTCCTTGTTGCGAATATGGGGCTTCTTTGTCTGATGTTGTCGATCTTGCATGTTGGAGGCTTTTCTTTTGTTGCCCGCTGGCACCTGGGGTTCGAGGGGTATAGTGGCGGTTATTATTGCTGGCGAACACTCGGCCGTTATCAGGTCAGGTGTCGAAACTCCTTGTTGGGGAAATGGCGTTGGATATGGGGAACGATTGTGCATATTTAGTGAGGTTATATCCATGTGCTGCTGGTCAGGAATATTAAGCATGGGGTTGATAGGGCCTGTTCCTGGATACCGTTGAACGCCAGTGGCTAAATGTGCCTGCTGGAAGTTCTCCATGCCACCTGGCAAGGAGAAATGCTCGTCCATCGGCAACTGGAAAAAGTCGTCCAAACCGCTATTCAGAGGCAGAGTCGACATGCCTGTTGCATGCGATTGTTGTGGCGTTGAGCTCTCTCTCGCCGCATTATTCAGGAGTTGCTCAGCGAATGAGGCAGCCAGTGTATGATATCTTGCCCTCGGGTTGGTGCTGTGCTTGATATATAGTGTGTTGCAATGCCTGCGAACTTGCGGCACAAATGTGTCAAAGAAATGGGGTTTAGACAGGACAATCTGGTTGTGAATAGTCAGCTACTAAATATTCGGAAAATAAGATAGGAACCAAAACGCACCTTTCCTGCCTGCATAAGCTCTAGCTCTAACCTGCGAACTGTACTTGTGTCTTGGCTGCGCACTCGCTGAGCGACGCTTCGCAGACATGGTGCTAGACCAGGATTATCGCGGAAGCTCTGGCTCAGAACATTGATGATGAAGTTTGCACCAGCGGCAAATGGCTGGCTCGCGCCACGGTCTCGCAAGTCTTCCACATGCATTGACCAAAGCGGAGAGGAGACGATGTCGGCTGGCCTCATGCTTTTACTGTTAAGCACCAGACTTTCAAACTCTGTCAAGAGGTCAGTACCGACACTACGACGGGCGTCGGGTTATTGGGCGTAGCTCACCATCCAGAAAATTCTGTGAAACCACAGTGAGTGCATCCCTGTCTGCCGGAGTGTCCGGAGTGGCGCGAAGCTGGCCGCTTGTCACTCTGCTGCTCAGTCGCTGGTGAGAGGTGAGCAAGTTATTGTCTTGAAGCGTCGTATGTGTATCAGGATTCCAGATTCGCAACACAACCTGTGAGTATAAGTTGTTCCAAGCGGGGTTCAAGAACCCTCTGTAAGCTAGTGCCTGCTTGAAAAGCAGCTCCGACCTCCGCGCAAGGTCGTCCTCGTGCAGTACGAGTGAGAATGCGTACACGAGATGCACGAAGCACAGATAGTCGAGCGGATCAGAGGGATCTTTGCCGTTTATGATGCTGCGCAGGCTTTCAAAACCCCTTATGGCAACAGAAGCCGCAGATTCCTGCCTCAGCCGTACAGCTAGTGGATTGCTTCCCAGCTCAAGGACTTTGGAGGACGAACTTTCCACATGCTGCCTCAGAGCATCCCAGACTGATTCCACCAGCAGCTTGCCTGCGTCTGTGGCCGGTGCTGTCTCCGTGTAGGGCGCGAAATCGTTTGGAAAGCCGGCATTGTCACTGAATGACATTACATTAATGGAGGTCCCCAGGGCGAGTTCCGTGTTGTTCGAGGACATCCAAGAGTAGGCGTCTCTTTCTTCTGTCGACGGGAATAGGATGTGTTCGGGAATGTCGGAAGCTCGCGGGTTTGGGTGGCTGTAATCAACAGCTCGCTTCGACCTCGCCTTGTCGCAATAGATGCCGGCAGGATTGTCGCCATACGTGCTGAAATCTTGTGATTTGGGTGCTGAATAGCTGTGCATCATGGACGCGCTATTGCCGAGAGGACTGACGGGGCTCGTAGGTGATGTCATGTGCGTATTGACCCCCGAAGACATCATTCCCGGGTCTGTGCTGACGCCAGACGCTGCAGAGCTTGCACTCCAAGGAGTTATAGGCGAGATGATATGCGCGCTCTGTTGCGAGCTCTGGTGTGACCTAACCGACGAACTCGGGGTGAGGTATTTGCCGTGTGTGATTCTGTACTGGTCAACCTCTGTATTCAGGGCGAGGGATGGCCGCTGGATGCCCGAAGGCGAGCATCGAGCAGGAGTTGGAGCCATGTTTCTATGCGGCAGTTGCTTGTTGAGTGACAGTAATGGGTATTGTGGCTGGCTACTGGGATTATTCGATACATTGTGAGCCACGTTTGTACTGCTTTCTGCTTGTGTTGATGTGTATCGCGCTTGGTCAGCGTCGTAATTCACAGAATCCAGCTGATAGACTACTTCTCCATCCATCTCCACAATCTCATTTCCGTTGAGTTCAAGTTGCGGGTTTGGCGTGCCGCTGTTGAATTCTACAGGACTCATCTCGACCATATCGTCGTATGCTGGCGGTAGTGAGGCAGTATCGTCCTGGTCCATGGCTTCGGATTCTGATCGCCGGGTCTTGTTGCCGATATTCGAAAAGAAGTTTTTTGCCAATTTCACGATCTTCCGTCTCTTGCTCGGCTGGGCTGAGCAACATCTTCGACTGCCGTCGTTGAACCTCTCGACCTGCATGCACTCATAGCAGAGGTATTCACCGGTCTTCAAGTGCTGGCATTTCGAAAGGTGTCTCAGCATCGCCTCGTGTTCTTCGAAACGCTCACCACATCGGACAAGTGGACATGCAAGCCGCTCGTTGACGGCCATTTTGACGGATCGGTTTCGCTTGATGGCGGCCCAGACCAGGAACTGCTGGGTCGCGCAGTCTTGTGTTACAGGCGACCGCGATCTGTGAACGGTCAGGCACTTCCTACGATCCAAGAAACAAGCCATGTGAAAGACTACTGCTACTTACACACATGATTGTGGTTCACCATGCCCATGGACTCCTGGTTGTGACATGGTTGAGCTTGAGCTTGAGCTTGGGACCCAGGACTGGGACTCTGTGGAGACCTGGGTCGACTGCGGCCCAAAGGACGGCTCGCAGTCGTGGAAGTCCGAGTCGATCGAGTCCCGTCTGCCTGGGGCAAACGTTTCCGACGTTTTGGCGTTCATTGCGTCTTCAAGGACAAAGCTTGGTGGTTGCCCGTGGAAGTCCAGAATGGGGACTAACAGGAACGGAAGACTAGTGGTCCATGCAAGATCGCCACCAGTGGCATGGTTATAACTATGGACAGGCAGCAAGAGGCACTCTGGCCAGCCATGACGGCGGTAGGACTTTCTGGGCCTTGCAGGCAGGAAGCATCTGGGCTCGCAGTCGCAGGGCTAGGACCAGCAGCAGCAGCAGCAGCGGGCAAGGCCGCGGGCGTCGAGGAGACGAGCCACTAGGAGGCAGGCTGCCTCCAAGAGCCGGCTGCACCATGTCGGCAGAGCGTGGGCAAGGCCAGGGGAGCAGCGTCAGCCAGGGCGAGGCGTTTGGGGGCCGGAAATCAACTCGGTGAGGTTTGCAGGCAACAAGGCAGACTGTGCTGGTGGGCTGGAGCTGGTGTTGCAGGACATCTGAAAGCCTCGTCAGCGCACAGCCATGGCGGAGCTGAGTATGGCGGGACTGCTGACTGCAGGACTCGGGCCCGCGCCAATCACCAGGCCCAACGCTGAACGGCGTCAGACCGAGCCCCGCGCACTGCAGAAAGCGATCGTATCTGGCCGTCGAGGCTGCCGAGCCGCTGCCGCCGCCGCCGCTGCGCGCGTCTTCAAGCGCCCCAGCTCCCTTGTCCCCATCTGTCTCGCAGCCTCCGGATCCTTCGCGGCGTGGCCGCCTGCACAGGGCTGGGTGGGTTGCTGCTTGCTGACTTTGGAGTAGGCTCCGCTCCTGACGTAGGTGGGTGTCGTGATGACAATACAGTGGCAGATGCTCGTGACGGTTGCGGATAGGAAGGTCACCCTGTCGAGGTGTCGGGTAGAGAGTCGTGCAGTACAGTTGACGTCGTGCTCGCTGCCAGCTGGGAGCTGAAAGTCGAGCATGCTGCTCAGGCGGGTAGGGTAGCACTGAGGCGTCAAAAGGAAGAAGGAACGAGGCCGGCGCACCTGACAGCCCTGAATCGAGTCTGTCTGATTAGTACAAGGTATTATTAAGTACTTAGCTTCTTACCCTCTTGTACTCACTTCGGCTACTTCAACTACTCATCGTAAGTAAAGTACTTCAGTACCTACCTTGGACCGCCGAATGTGACTGGCGTCCGCGTGCTCACGTCTCTGCCTCAGTGCCTCTTGATCTCCAGTCTCTGCAGACACCTAACCACATGTGCAACGTGCCATCCGGGCATGACAAGCTCCAGTGTGTCTCACACACGAGCACGATCTCGGGAGAGGGTCTTGTCATCTTGGGATACCCCGGAAGCCGGGTTGGGGTGTGTGCCATTTAAAGTCGGTTTGGTCAGCACCACGACCTGGGCCAGCCCTCGCCGGAAGTTCCGGCTGCGCAAGATGGAGATGGCATGCTGACGATATCATGGGTAATGGAAAATGATGGGCCTGGATATCTGCAAGCTGACAATGAGGTCGACAGTCAGGTCTGCGTGGTCAATGGTCACAATCCGCGATGGGGAGCACCAGAGAGGTGTCGATCACCCGAGCTCATAGGGCTGACTGTGGGTAGCGTCAGCCATGCCATGAGATAATTAAGTGGATGCTCGCCTCCTCCAAGACCTCCAGGAGTAGCCCCTCGGCGTCGGCGTGAACGTGTGCTGCACAACACTCTACCTATTTAAGGTAGGTAGTGTACATCACGGGTGACTGCCTACTTAGGCAGTCACAGGCCCTCGCCCAACCGTGGCCGTCGACATTGGGAGGTGAGAACATCGCACAGCGTCAATGTTGAACATGCGGCCAAGGACTGAAGGCACAACAGCTGATTCAGAGCAAACCCCCTCTGTCTACCATAGCCTCGAGTGCTCTAGACGTCCTGGAGAGCGTGCTTGACTTGCCTCCAACGGTCTTTACTGGCTGTTGCCAGAGATCTCTTGATCATCCAGGTCCACCAATGAGGCGCGCAAAGTCTCGTAGGACTTTTCGTGCCCTTGTCCTGCATCACACCCGAGTCTTCTGATACGCAGGTTTATGTAAGATTACCCACACGTGAGCTGCTGAGTTGGTCCTGCGGGTTTGCCTCGATTGGACCATCCCCGCGGCCAGCATGGTTCGCATTCTCGAACGATGACGCGTTATGGCTGTGAATGACTCAGCGGATCAGAGAAGCCCAAGCATCGTGAGAATGGTATTCGTGCAGAACGCTTGTTGGCCGTTCATCATAACAAGGAGGCGCACATTTCTCTAATGCGAGGCGACGAGCACACTGGTGACCACATCATCGGTCCGGGACAAAAAGAACTGCGATAACCGCTGGACAGCATGACCCGAACAAGCGATTGAAGCGCGAGCCTGAAAGTCGCAGCCGTTATGCGAACAGCCATTGCAGCAGCTAGTAGCATGAGCGAGGCCACGGTAGGATCGAGGCACCAGTTAGCTATACGATCTCTCCCCCTCATGCCTTGCTCGTCGAAACGTCGCGGTGGCTTTACGAGGACGAGCTTTTCATGGCATGGAGCCAGTACCAGGGGTTAGGCCGGCGAGCGGAGGGGTGGGGGTGCAAAGCAGGCGAATCAAGCAGCGACGACATCTAGACCAGTCATCAGCGATACAAACAGCACGAGATGCCTTCTCAGAGATGCCAAAGACTGTAGCCAAGTGGTGGCAGGGGAAGGCGGGGGAATGCAGAGTGATAAGAGGCACATATAGCTGGGCCGATGGCTGCAGTGGCCGCTGAGCAGAACAAGCATCAATCTACCAGAAACAGGATCGAGCTGCAAACACCACTGTCATGAGCGTCGAGATGGTGTGCACCCCCACCTCAAGAGAAAACGCAGTCTCGCCAGTCTCGTTGGTCACTGGGATAGACTGGTGATAGGCCAGCGTCGATGGGGGCGGGGTCGCTGGACAGCACCAGAGCGATAAGGTCGAGCAGAGATGCTGCAGGTTGGTGTTCAAGCGGACGAGTGGGTGGACGGGCAAGCGGGTGGGCGGGCGAGGACCCAGCTGATAGCAGGACTGATACGACCATGTTTGGCGATGTTGCGGAGGGGCGCCAGATGGAGACCGGATGTCCGTCTGGTCTTGACTTTGTGGGAACTCCAGCGGTGCTGCAGACAGCCCTGAAGAACTTTAGCTTGTGAGCCAAAGTTGACAGCAATGGCACCGCTCTGGACCAGTCGGGCAAAAGCTTGACGACGAGATGTTTCGAGACGACAAGACGCGCAGGCGGGCTGGGAAAGGGGCGTCTGCAGGTGTCGCGGATCGCTCCTTCCAGGGTTTGTCGGCGCGCTCCGTGTTTCAGAAGGTGCATGCTGACGGCAGCCTAGAGTGGGTTGTGACACAAACCACGCCGATCCATGGACAGCAATACGATCAACCTTTCACCCGTCGACCTCGGGACGATGCTGCTTGAGCCAGGACCGGAGAGGATGGTAGTAAGTTTGAGAACACCCAAGCACGAGACCTGCACTTGACTGGACTGGACCGGGCTGGACTGACCGCCTCGCAGGAGGAACAGATGTAGATGCGGCTCACAGCTGCGCTACCTGCGTGGAAAGTTCCACGTGAACTCTCGAGCTCTGGTCTCCCCGGACAACAATCTATTGTCGCCAGCCGAGACAAGCGATGCCAGTGTTGCATTTTCTACCTACATTTGTTCTCCACCGAGCTAGTATGCGGTGCCACGAGCCGGGGACCCTGAAACCCAAAAGCCTATCCCGGACCCGAAAATCCAGGCCCTGTTCGAGATGGCGTGGGACGTTGTCGTTCAACGGTCCAAGTCCCGTGAGGTTGCTCTCGCTGTTTGTGGTCTGGTCGAGGCTGTGGTACCAAGCAGCTGGCCTCAGCGCCCGACTTACTGATCTGGAAGCGGCGTGTGATTTCTGCAATTAGACAAGACACAAGGGACATTGAAGACGAGGGTAACGCCATCGTAGGCCAGACTCTCCCCCGCTACGAGGTCTGGAGGTTTAGCTCGCCCTGTGGCCAGCAATAGTCCACCCGCTTCGCCCACACCAGCGGGGTGATCTCGACGCCATCGACCAACAATCACCTGGTGAGCCAATCCCATAGCCAGGTGGGAGCCACTGCGATGCCGCTACGCAGGCAAGCCTATTGCGCGAGGGAACATTGGGTGCAGTGAGCTGAGTTGGGCACCACAGCGAGCCTCACGCGACCTAAGCCACGGCATTGCTACTACATTGCCATGAGCATATTTGAGCCGCCTTGCATTCGTCGGTTGGCTGGCTGGCACTGCAACTGTTGGCGGGAGAGGCCAGGGGGTGGTCTGGGCGCCTGCAGGGCATGGCATGCGAAGCACAACCCCAACACTGGCACTTGACGTTATCGCCAGCGTCTCAGATTGTCGAGATAGCACCACGTCCACGGATTGTTCCCCGTCCGCATGTTGGCCAGTGAGTCTCTGCTTGCTGCTTCAACCTTATTACTATATAGCTACTTAGTACAATAAATAGCCAACAACGACATTGACGGAAACGGCTCCTCCACACCAGCTCTCCTGCCCAGAGGTGTATGTCTTCGAATCGGGTGGTATATGTCGATCGAGCCAATACCATAGTGCTGCATCCTATACTGCGAAAAGTCTTATTCCCCCCTCCGCCGCCGCATGATCGAGTCTGCTCCGCTTCCCTGGTGGTTCCGACTCCCTTTCCGATCCCTTCGGGTCCTCCACGTAGGCTCTTCCCCATCAGGCGTGTTTCAGTGTTTCATCTTGAAGGCACTGGGCCAAGCACATCCGGGATCGACTGGCGGGCGAACGACAGCTGCAAGTCAGGGTGGAAACTCTGTCGCGTACTGTATGCTACACTACACTACACTAATACCGACCCTTGTCCCCCACCACCTGCAACTCGAGCCGGTCTCAGCAAGCTCGACCCCAGATAAGGACATCCGCCTCGCCTCGTCATCTCTGTCTCTTCCTCTCTGGTTTGCTCGACTGCTCTCTATTTATACTTGGTCTTTCACTTGGCATCTCGACTCCAGCTAGGGTGGACCATCGTGGTACGTTTGAGCCAACAACTGCTTCTGTCGGTCCTCCTCCGCCTCCAGCATTTCCCCAGCTCGACACCCTGCATTTGCAACAGTGCCAGGGACCCTGCCAGCTGTGTTAAAGCTTTTTCACTGCAACGAGACAACGATCCCGTTGCCAAGGAGAACCGAGACCAGGCGAGACAAAGTCCACCCTGCTCATCTTGGCCAACAGACGACATATTCTCTTGCCAAAGCACCAGCATCGCCATTTCCAGCAGTTCTTCGTTGCTTTAAAGTACACGTTGACTCCAGGTCGAATGCGACTCCCGCTCGGCTGGCATCCAAAATGGCAACCACCACCACCACCACTACCACCCGCATCATGGCCCCTGCCGAGCTTGTCCCACGCGAGCTTGACTTGAGTGCTTATGGCCATGATGCTTTCGTCGAAAAGCTCAACATTGTCCCCGGCCTAAGGACAAGCACCGGTAAGCGAAGCTACAGGCCATTTTCTCATGTCTCCTTTGTTACCCCAATGCAGGACCGATATTGCCCAAGCTCGTCTTTTGGCGAAAGAAACTGGTGGTGTTGAAGCCCGACAAAGCGCACCTCGCCATGAGCGAAAACAGCCGGACTCAACGGCCATGGGTCGGCTCAGCTCGATTTTCTTTTTTTCCTCCCGAGGAATGACATGACGAATCTCACTGCATATGGCATGAGTCGTGTCCAGCTGGGCCTGGTCAGTAGACCATCGATCTAGCAGGAAAAAAGAGGCCTTTTCCAGCACCCCAAACTTGTTTTGCGTGGCCTAGTGCGTGTGCACCAACAACAATGGGTGTTAAAGTCGAAGCATAACCTACCTGCAGCACGACACTTTGGCTAACTAAGGAAATCTAACATAGCCTTTTTTACTTTTCTTCGCGCCAACCTCGTGGCTACCTCCTCAGCCGCGTCATCTCCATACGTGGGCCCGACCGGTTCTTATGAATGGACTCCGCCGTCACCCGCGCTGTTCACTCAAGTCAGTCGCGGAGCCACCGGCGCAGCAGCAGCTGGCCGGCGGAGGGCCGCCATGAGCGAGCTGCCCGTTGTTCCCGATGACCTCCCGCCCCTCTCTGTCGGAATTCTTGATGTCCACGATGACAAAGTCGACGCTCTTGACCTCGTCGCTGACTCCATTGCGCAGCAGCGCAAGTCTGCCTCTCGCTACCTAGCGACACATCCGTGCCTTGTCGCCGGCCTTACAGCCTGCCTTGCTGCCACGCAGCAGTTTTCGCGCCACTGTGACGTCGCCACCAGCCTTGTGCTACACTCGAGCGTTTTGACGGCTTACTTTCTGGGCATTCATTTCTTGACATCGCACTATGCACGGCTGGCTGCCGGGCTCGGTTGGTCGTGGCTTAGCATCCATGCCACTGCTGCATACAGTAGCGGCAGTGACGACGAGGACACCGGCTTTCCTGGTGGGGAAGACACCGTAATCGGGGTACGGTTCAAGTCAGAGGTAATCGGTGCCGTTGTTCTACGACTCGAGATGCCTACTTTTGCCTCTGCGTCTCCCTCACCCTCGGGATCCTTCAGCAGCCACAGCCGCTCAGCCTCAAACAGCAGCATCAGCAGCAGCCTCGGCAGCAGCAACACCGGCTCCACCACGACGGCGCTCAGCAGCAACAGCACCGTCTTCACCAAGCGCCACCGCGCCCGCAACAGCTCGACCCAGCTCCGCAGAGTCCGTGGCAACGGTAGCGGCTTCTACACCGGAAAGGGTGTAATTCGTGCATGGACTATCAAAGACAAATACCGCAACCAGGGCGTCGGAGCCGACTTGCTCCACGAGGCTGTGCGCGTGACTCGTGAGCGTTGCGGCAAAGACGCCGCCGTGGGCTTCGCCAGCCAGCATGCTAACAGCGCCACGATGAATCTACCCGAGATGTTCTGCGGGCACGTCCGCCGTGCCGAGCAAAAGGCCACCCGGGCGCTTGAAGAGGTGCTCAAGGGCTGGGAGGAGAGCAAGCGCCGCCGCAAGCTCTGAACTAGCGTATTCGGCAAGGTGGGATAAGCAGCAGCAGCAGAACCTGCACGCCACCACAACCACACCACCACCTCAGGACATCGCGATCCTCCCACCAAGTTATTGCAAAATATCGGACTACTTCACTTCTTCTCAGCCGGAAGGAGGATTCAACCACTCCATGCAACCCGGATTGTCACCATATCAGAATCCGTCTTTTCAGTAAGCCTCGTGCACACGGATCACGTCATCAATCCACCACCACTTCCAGGGGAGGTGTGACAAGGAAAGGGAATCTTTCGCTGTTTCTGCTCGTGTTTTAGTTGATCTCTCCTTATATACCCTGTCGCTTCATCAAGATACCCCGCAAGTATATCAGTGCTCTTTTAGAGACACGTCTTAGATATACTTCTTTCTTTCTTCCATATATCCTTATTAGTCTATATCGTGGAATTGATTCTGTCGTTCCATCATGCAATACGTTTCCGCCGACATTATGCCCGTTGGTGATCCGTGTAACTACTCACGTCTGATGCTCATTGGGTGGGAAAGCTTTTGCCATTTCAACGTTGAGCACGGTTAGGCGGAAAGACCGTTATGCTGTTGCGCACTAAATCATGTAACGAAGATTCTTCATGTTGTATTCGTCATATCCCCCACGCGTATTGTGTGTTTTCGCGCGGTAGAAGTACACAAACAGTATGTGATATGCTGGAAATTTTTGCATCATATGTACAATTTGAACAAACGATCCACGACAAACTCCCGCTCAAACACCTTTGTGCGTCAGAATAAAAAACCTCTCAAGATGCCCACAGCCAAAATGCCGTTCTTCATACTGGGCAGTGATGATCCAAGTCAGCAGCAGTCTGCCGAATCTCTCTGCAAGCTTGACGCTGCCAGTGTTGCCATATGCTGACTGACTCCCCGGACGTGTTGCGGCCTCCCCTAACAACGCTCATACTGGTTGCCAGCGGCGAGGCAATATTGACAGTCGTTCCTGCTGCTCTGCCACTACCAAAAGTGCGGTCAACACTCACCCCGCACTGTGATTCTGGGCGCGCATATCGTCTGGTTGGAAGACGCAGCAACGGTCCTGAATCATACGTGTCGGCCAGGTTCGGACTCGAAGCCGTATATGGGCCTGCCTTGGCGCTTAAGGGCGAACAACACCTGTAAAGCAGACGCATGTCAGCATATCTACACCGATGTGACCAAACTTTTGGTTGACGTGATTGTCTACAATAAACTGGGAAGGCAAAGCTTACGTCGCCGTTTGTGATGGTCTTTGCGCTGCGGTGCTCGACGCAGAGGACGCAGTCCTGCAGCACCTATAGGATCGGCGGTGATTAGCTGGAAGAACTGGCAGTGACCAACCCGCCCAGGTCTGGGCAGATTGAGGTTGAGCAGGAACGCACCGTTGTGAGGTAGGTTTTGAGTGCTATCCGGGTTTCCTCGTAGATCTGACCTGAGATCCGCTTCACGCCACCACGGCGAGCAAGTCGTCTGTTGCGCAAGACGAAACGGTTGTTAGTTGATCGCTCGAATTGATCTTCAGCTCAACTCTCTTGTAGTACAAGGAAAGCGTGGCGAGGGCGAACGAGCCATCACCATCAGGGCGCCCAATTGCTGACTTACCGGATATCAGGCTTGGCTGAATGTCACGAAGAAATACATTAGCTATTGAAGCTGGCCACATACCAAGATCAACCATCGTCGAATGTAGGATCATGAAGATGGCTGGTGTGCATTCACTTACTGATACCCTTGATGTTGTCGCGCAAGACCTTGCTGCATGCATGTGACCCGCCCCCAGTCAGACGTTGTCCAAT
The DNA here is from genome assembly GCA_031142775.1 of Microdochium paspali. Classification (NCBI taxonomy): domain Eukaryota; kingdom Fungi; phylum Ascomycota; class Sordariomycetes; order Xylariales; family Microdochiaceae; genus Microdochium; species Microdochium paspali. The sequence goes on from JAVBIV010000007.1 coordinate 1,356,842, forward strand.
TCATTGTTATCTTTCATATACCGGAACTCACCGATGCCGCTTGGCTCCCTGTTCCCGAAACGTCAGCAAGTCAGAACTGAATGAGCTACATTTTGCGAAATTCACAAAACTCTCATCTTTGCACCTCGTTGATGATTGTGATGGTCGTGCCAAGCTCCGTGACGGGAAAGGTGATCCGCACCTCATCACCGCACCCGTCGCAAAGTCACAAACGGAAATGATAGGAAACTCCAAAGATGGCGACTTACCTCCTTCCCACCCAGGCCGCGCGCGCCCTTGCCCTTGCCGCCATAACCGGGGCGACTGGAGGATGCTACACCCTTGCCGGCCATTGGTGGTGTTGTTGTTGTTGTTGTTGTTGTTACTGCTGTTGTGTTGTGGTATAAGCGGCGGTGCTTCGCCTATACTCAAAGTTCACCCGCGACAGCCGCACGTCTTTCTGTTGGCAACTTGCGCAAAGCTGTGTGCAACAGGTTCTGCCCGTGGTGTTGCAGCTGAGTGCTTGCTAGGTGAGGGCGTGGTTGCTAGGGTGGTTGCTCCGGTGAAAGTCAACAGCTGAAATCACTCCCCAACTCTGCACGTTCAACTCTCTTTCTTCTCTGGGGACAAGTCGTGCAGGGCGCATGAGGCTGTCACATCCGCAGTCGCAAGCTTGCCCAGTGACTTCGCCGGGTGGCAGATGCTATCAGTCTGAATGTATCTGCAGCAGCCGTCACTTTGGTGGCCTGTTTCGTGGAGGATCTATCGTGGTGGTTGTCGTCAGAAGGTGCTGCACTCTGGTAACTAGAGCTCTAGGAGGTGGTGGAGGTGGAGTAGTGCTGGGGAAGCGCTGAGTTTCGCTGGCGCCGGGCACTATTGAAATGCCCTAGGCGCTGTCTATTTCAGCAGGCCCCACTTAAGCGCTGATCAGCATCCTGGTCGCGCGCGGCTGCCGCAGACGCACTTCAACACAGTCTAGAGCATGCAACTCTCGAGGCATCATATCTACCCAAATACATGCGCTGGCAGCTTATTGCATCGACCAAGCGATGCCGCACTACAAGCGGGGAACCTAGTCCCAGGGCGAGGCGAATCCGACACTATAGCCATACAACATGCAGTAGAACCCACGCTGATGACCAAGAATTGCAAGCGCAATCGTGTTTCCATAGTACATATGCTCATCAACTCAAGGGGAATTACCAAAGAAGGTCACCTCGCGTTATCTACCTTAGCCACACTCATCCACGCCGCCCATGCAGCGAGTATCCTCCTCATCTCCGGGATTTGCGCCTCTAGCTTGATTCCTCCATGCCTGAGATGAAAGTCGCCTCCACGAACAGCGTCCCCTCCTCAGTAATCTCCTCGTCGCCAACCTTGAGCTTCAGTGTCGCCGCCTTCTGAGTAGGGATGTACTGGAAGATGTAAGGCTTGGTGCCGACTGCACCCGCGACAATCTTCTTGACGAAGCCGGGCACCTCGTCCATGATATCCACCCGATCTTGCCTCTTCTCCAGGTCAATATCCATGGTCGCCTCGACAGGCTTTCCATCCTTGGTCGTGCCAGTCCAGACGTATTTAGACTCGGCAGGCTCCGACCAGCCGGTCTCTGCATCTGGCAGGGTCTTGGTATGTGTTATCGAGCATGTGGCACCACCCATGATGATCTCGCCGTCCTTGGCCACACCGCCCACGGGAACCACAGTAGAGCCATATGAGGGTGGCGTAGTGTACTCCATGAGAATCGCGGAATGCGTAGGACCCTGAAAGTCGACAAAGTTCCAGCGCGCAGCAGCGTGGTGCGGCTTCATGCCCTGAATTGCGAACGAGAGGAACGCCTTGCCCTTGAAGTCGATTGGACCATCCTGGGTCATGATCGTGCCCTCTGCCACACACCTGGGCCAGAAGGCGTGCCTAATGGAACCCCAGGGGTTGGCCGGATCGGTGCCGAAGTAGCTGAAGCCTTTTTTGCCGACGACGAAGCCGGGCGTGGACTGTGTGACCTTGACGTTGACAATGGCCTTCGGATCGTTCATAGACTTGATGCTGTAGCTCTTGCCGTCCTCGGAGAGCTCGACTGCGCAGTCCTTGGCGTAGAATGCAGTCTTGTCGGCGCTGAACTCGTGCTCGGAAAGGGGATTTGAGGACCAGAGATGCGGCTTTGATCCATCGGGGTAGAAGACCTTTGTGTTGAACTGGCACGTGGTGCGGATGCCGCTGGATTCATGTCATGGTCAGCTTGTCGTCATCTCTTCTCGGATTTGAAGTGCCCAGGGGTGCCCACTCACGCCACGTTACTATAGATGACCTGTGCAAGTGCGAGGTGGCCGCTGTCGGACATGAGGTAGAAGCTCATGGTTTCGACCGAGGTTGATGTCATAGCGATCCATTTCATGTCATCTCTGGTGAGCTCGGTGTATGGAGTCGTCTTGGCCTCCTCGGCGACGGACCGGAGGGCAGAGGGCCCATAGATGGGCTCCTCAGTACCGACGGCATTAGCGAGCCTGTAAGAGGGATAGAGAAACTGTTAGTCTTGGCCCAGGCACGCATAAAGAGGGACGAAGAAGCCAAAGTCCATCACACAAGTTGTGACAACAGGCGTGTGTGGGGGAGGGGGGCTTGTCTGTAGTTTTGGATCGTGGATGGATGGACATACGTCTGCTTTGCCCAGTTGAACATGATGGGCAGGGGTGTCCGATGGGTCGGACGTGGTAAAAGTGGTTGATGATGGTGGTCGAGCAGGATGTGTGGGCAGCGGCAGAGGAGTTGAGGGAACAAGGTTGCAAGTAAGGTACTTAGGGACCAAGAAAACCAGCGTCGAGAGGAGACGGGAGAGGGGCGGTGATCGCGATAGGTAGCGAAGTGTCGGATGGTCGGGCGAGGCTAACTCTAGCGGGCGGCTAGAGTGAGGGACGACGTAATAAATTGGCCGCGGTGTTGGTGCTTGAGGGTCCCTGGAGGCTGGAGGCTGGAGGCTGGAGGGGAATGCTCAAGCGCCGTGCAGCTCGCAATCCCCTGTCGTTCCCTGAAGTATGGCGGGTTGGAGTAGGCTTGAGGGGTCGCTGCCCAGGGGAGGGGGGGCCTGAAGTGTGATAGTCAGGTGCTATCCTCGATAGCTCCAGGGCTGCCCTTGGCTTTTTCCGGTCGCTCCAACTGGACTGGTATATGAGCATCCACGAGATTGCGTGGTAACTTTACACATCGACGAAGCGACTGGATTGGAACATGATTCACCGTGGAGCACGACCCTCAAACCCCGAAACTCTTGATGCTCACAGCTGGCATGGCGCATGGCAGGCGAAGAAATCGCATCGCCTAGTTCACAGCCATGTCTCATATTGACACCAAAGTTCTCGAAGCCCATGACTTAGTCGGGTATAACGAAGGCTTGAAGCATTGAGCTGCAGTCATTTGTATGAACGTGCATTTCACGACAAGCCACCCCCAAAGTCTTGGAAGCTTGCGAGGTATGGCTTGAACAGCCAGATCCAAGAAGTGCATCAAAGTGGGCCCACCATTGCTGGGGGACCCTCCATGATTGTCGAATCGCAAGCGGTGCGGGAGCCGTAGACGACCTCAAATTATTTGACCCGTCTGCACGCGCAGAACACTGCGACGGCGACAGCAACAACGACCACAATTTACGACGGTTATCGAAATCCTTGATTCCGCAAACATCATAGGCACACCTGCTCACCTGCAAAGGACGACACCGGCCTACCTGTACTCGCCAGCGACCGCACTTCAACCCGTCCGCGCCTTCAACCCATAACCAGACCCTCGCGCAATTCTCAATCACAACCGCCCAGCATGTCAAAAGGCAAGCCCTTGGCAGACCAGATCGTCAAACTCATCGTCGGCGCGGGCCAAGCGAGTCCCAGTCCGCCAGTCGGTCCCGCGCTAGGAAGCAAAGGTGTAAAGTCGATGGACTTTTGCAAGGTACGAGCACTCTTAACGACAAGCCGAGCCAAGACAGACAGACGGACAGACTGCCTGTCGCCTATCGCCTACCTCACACAAAGCACACTCCAGGCCCGTCACTAACCCTTCTCCTTCTCCCCCTCATCCCCTACTGCAGGAATTCAACGCCCGCACAGCACACATGACCGTAGGGACACCTATGCCGGTACGGGTAACTGTCCGCGCGGACCGGTCCTTCCACTTCGACATCCGCACCCCGCAGACCTCATGGCTGCTGCGCAACGCTGCGAACCTCCCCATGGTAAAAGGCAAGCGCAAGGGCGCGGGCAAGCCCGGACACGAGATCGTCGGGTCCGTGTCGCTCAAGCACGTCTACGAGATCGCAAAGATCAAGCAGTCCGAGCTGCGGTTATCGGGTCTCTCGCTGGAAGGGCTTTGCAAGTCAATCATCTTCCAGGCGAAGAGTATTGGTATTGAGGTTGTTGCGTAGAGGGGTTGATCATCAAAATGGGGGCGGGCCGGACGGATTGTGTGTGTGAAGATGTGGACAAGCATGTCGATGTCGACTCATGAAAAAAGAAAGAAAGAAAGAAAGAAAGAAAAAGCACCATGGGCACGACGACCACCTCGGGCCAGAGTCGGACGCAGAAAGACAAGGGCACTGATAGCCTCAAGGGTGCGGATGCAACAGAAGCACAGGGCCGACTTGCAGTATGTATGAGCGATAGGCGTCGAGACGTGGCGACCTGAACCCAGGACACGAGAAAAGCTGAAAGAGGAACAATCTGTACCATATCTGTACAACCGATCATGACCATTCTGATCTGGAAATATACGTGTATATCATCATCTCCATCGCGCCCCTGTGTTCATGCGCAACAGCAGTGCACGCAGCACTCCATCATCTCGTCACGTATCCATGATTGCAATGATCTCCAGCTACCATCACAGACGCCAGATCGCTGCTGGTGCTCTAGACTTGAATCTCAGTCAATACATTTCATTAGAGCTTCTACTCCCAAGTCATCATAGAGAACATCGACAAGATCTTATTATAGATAAAGTCTATTGATATACAAAGTGCGCTTTCTAGTCTTTCTAGCGCTTGCAATGCGAGGGGAATCAACTCTAATTACAACACCATAAGGTCAACCTCGGAGAAGTCTGGCGGAGCCCGTCCGTAAACCACCCTAGCCTTGCTGTCCATAGCCGTACCCTCATTAGAGATCCAGATATGCTCGCTGAACTCGTTGGTACGGCGGATCTCGTCGTCGCTCACGCCAATATCGTCTCGCGGGATCCACACCGTCGGACGCACTGCTCGCAGTGCTGAGTGCGTGAACGCACGCTTGACCAGGGCGTCGCGCTCCTCTGGCGTCAAGTCTTCGATTTCGTCGTGGAACCCGCCATACAGGGCGTCTCCTATCGCGCGCTGTGCCTCCAGGTCTTTGTTCCTCTTCGCATCGCGAACCTTGTTTGCATTTTGCATGCGCTCTTCTGCCTTGCCGTAGGTCTTATGGGTTAGAGTCCTACCCGCTCCGACCATCTTCTGGACAGGTTTGAACCCGATTCGCTTAGAGTGCCAACGCCCAACGCCAGGTGCCCCATTAGATGAATCCTGTGCCCCATCTTTGTGTCCTGCCAGCAAGCTACTCTCCTTGTCTGTATGCTCGTCATCCTCGTCATCCTCGTCACGAACAATCCCGAAACGCCGATCTTGGGCACGCTGGAAAGCCTGATCACGCAGAACAGCCTCGTCCTCGACCGTGATCGGCAGATACCTGAACATTGGTCCAAAGGACATGTTGAGCAGGAACTGATACAGGACGGTGAGCACGGTCGCGACGATCATGATGATGGCCTGGACTGAACAGGCGGCTTTCCCTTGGTCGTCTCGAACCAGGAAGAAAAGACCAATAAGACAGAGCTCCATAAAATATAGACCCGTGAAGGTCTGATTGATTGCCCGAGGATACAAGACACCGCCCGTGTCAATGGTGAAGCGATTGACATATAACATGGTGTAGCGATTTGCGACCCAAAGCAGGCTGAAAGTGATGATAGCGAAGATTGAGATAATCGGGGCAATGATGCAGTAAACTAGGGCGATGCAGGCGAAGTTGGTGTAGACTGGAAAGTAAGGGCCCCATTTGACGCTCGGGAGCTGAGTTTGTGTCCTCCACTTCTGGCGGGCGGTGTTAGCCATAATTCTGGCGATGACATACCACCCGATCAGAGCGCCGATCTGGAGTAAGGTACCCGAGCTGACACTGAGAGATTGTAGTATCATGTATGAGAAGAAATAGTTGGCGGCTTTCGGCACACTCCCGGCGATGATGTTGGGGATATCTGCAGGGTTTGCGGCGACTTCGGTTATGACGTTGGTCAGAGTGGCTCCCAGGGACACAATGAGGAAGACCTGTGCAAACAGGAAGGTGAAGTAGTATTGCTGCACAATCTCGGCCTTTTGAGACCCTGTCTTGGCACCCTTAAGGCCAGCCAGCAAGTCCATGATGATAGGGGCCACCAACAACAGCAGTGCGAGCAGAATGGCGGGCAACACACCAGCCACAGCCTGTGCGACTTTTTCCAGCGTTTCATTGTTCTCGAGGAACTTCAGGAATGGCAAGGCGGCAATGAGCGCGTCCACCTGAGAAAGACTCGACGTAAAGGCAACGGCAGGGGCCCAGAGGATGGTCATACCAAAGACGAAGCCGACGACGCCCAGCGTTCGAATCCACTCTGACCACCATGGAATGGCCATGTTGTCCCACAGAACATCGTTAGGGGAAATTTCTACCGTCCGTGGCGCCATATGCTTTGGGATGTGGTGGACGACGCTCTGACAAGCCATATGCGCCGCGACCTGATGGTTGAACTGGATGAATGCTGCTTTCATGAGAGGGTACCTTTCCGGGTGTTGTTGATCAGCCTCGATCTCAACATTGAGACGAGCGAGCTCGGCGCGGCACCAGTAAATCGTATCGACCTTCTTGTTGACGAATGGGATTGGGAACATCCAGCTGAAGAAGGGAAGGCGATGGGTAGGGCGGGCCGACTTCTTAACCCATTTCTCCCACTCTGCATTCTCTTCTTTTTCCATGGCTTCCTTCGCCTCATCTGTGTAGGCCGACTCGTACTCAATTGGTTCGATTTCAACTCCCTTGAACAGTGAGACGATTTTCTGCCACAATGTCTTGTCCTTCTTTTCGCCAAACGGAAACTCCCTGTCTTCGATTCCCTGAGGAACAGGCGATGCGAAACCTCCGGACGGTGGTTTCCAGAATTGATACCAGCGCGCGACTTCGTGAACATACATGTCGTCAAGATTACTGGCTTTGCGCGTCGTGTTGTTGAATGTTGACATTTCGATGCTCTCTTTGTTAAGTATTTTATCCTGATCCTGTGAGGCGATGGAGCCATTGTGGCCGTGACGAGGCTGTGTTCCTGTTGAGCCCATGACCGGCGCGCGTGCTGACATTGGCGACTTGTCGTATGATGGTCTGGCGAAGTCCTTTTCCGCCGAGACTTGTGTCTGGCGAATGTCAGACCCCCGAGTCGTAGGTCGGGAGTGCGCTTGCGGTGCACTGCCCATTGCGGTGAAGCCATTTGTTGTCTCGATGGTTTCGTCGAAGCGTTCGCCAAAGAGCCTCCCCGTTCCGACCATGCCGTGACCGGTCTTGGATACCAGGCTCGCTCCCTTGCCGAGACCCTTGGTGAACTTTGTAAACCCTGTCGAAAGTATGTTGTCGCTGTCATCACTAGAGCTAGAATGCTTGCGGCGGTGATGCTCGTGTTCTTCCAGCTCGTGAACTACCTCGCCCAGTGAGTGTGCAACCTGATGTTGGTCTCCACTGCTGACTCCTTGGCCAACCTCAGCTTGCATCTGGGCCTCGGCGTCTTCCTTCTTTTGTCGTTCGATTTTCTCTGCTTTGGTGAATTTTTTGGCTCGCGAGGCTTTTGCGGCGGCTTTCTCGTCCTTCTCTCGTTTCTTCAGGTATTTGCGCTTCGTCTCTCGGATCAAGTCTGATTGTGCAGCCTCTAGTTTCTGGTGTATCTGGTCGCGCTCGTTGATCTTGTCGAGAAGCGGATTGAAGTCCCGCGTGAGCCAAATGTTGCGGATGCCGCCGGGGAAAACATCGAACAGTCCGCGCAGCGAGGACTCGTTTAGCCATTTGTCGGGGATGCCATTGACAAGCACCGTGGTCGCAGACGCGCGAAGACGGTGCTCGGCTGTTGTCAACCAGTCCTGGCGCACTTTGATGTAGACTCTCAACTCGAAAAAGAAGACAGTGCACACCCAAATAATGACTCCGAGAGCGAGGATCAGGTGTGCCCAATACCTGTTCACTTTCGCGGGTGTAATGTTTCCCCATGCCAATGTGTCCAAGCCGCCGGTACCGTTCTCAGTGCTGTTGCTGAAGTCGTTGCTCTCGCCGCCGACATAGTTGATCGGAACTAAGATGGGAATAACTACTATAGCAATCGGTATGAAGATTACGAGGAGGGTTTGTAGGTATCGGAGGAAAAAGTACGAGTCCAGCCCGCACTTCTTGATGATTTCACGGTCTTTGAATCGTAATAATGCATTCAACGCACCCCAAGGAGTTTGTGGAGGCGGCTCTGTTCGTTCACGCTCAGGGACGAGATATGTCTTCGGCTTGCTGTCAGGGCAGTGATCGTTAGCTGGTCGTCTTCAAAGGTGATGAAGACAAGATTGCAACGTCATCGAGGACTTACAATATGCGGGCCAGCTTTGTTCGCAGCACTAAGAACAGGAAGAGCTGAACGCCAAAGACAACCAACGAAGCACTGAGGGCTGTAAGGAACGAGACCAAGCTTTGGCCCTGGCTACCTTTAGCAGCATTAGTGCCATCAGCGGAACTCATCCTGGACGAAAGCTTCTAGAGTCACACTGAAGATGATGTACTGTCGTGTTCGAAGGAGGCGGGCGCCCCTGATGAGGACGGGGAACTCGTCGGCACGAGGTGATGTTTTGTATGCCAGTAGTGTCGATAGTCGGAGCCTCCACGACGAATAGGGTTATGAACGGAAGCCCATCCAGGTGGCGGAGGATCGATATTGTTTGTGCGAGGTGTTTGATGTTGGCGACAAGTCACAAGCGTGTCACCGTGACGAAGATCGATTGTGCGAGTGGAACGCGATTAGACGCTCGGGCGCATGCTGGAGAATTCAATGATAAGACGAGAACGCTGGCGCTAAAGGAAGAAGAAATGGGGGTTCATGAAAGTCGACTTTTGGGCTGGCAGTCGGAAACATGAAGGAATGCACAAGACTGAGTAGAGATGAGCTCGTGCACCTCGATATTGCGCTGTTCCAGGTTTAACCCCAGCAGGCCTCCACAGCCAACCAGGGGCGCTATCGCGAGTGGAATGAAACCGCACACTGACATCAGAGGCTGTCCAGGAGAGCCTGGGCCCGGGACAAGTGACCCCTGCGTCTGCTGTGGGGCTGGCTCCCGGCGCATCGCTTGTGGCTGCCCCCATTGGTGCAGCGCGGGCTGCCTCTTTGATCCCCAGGCGCCCTTGTCCTCCAGCGTGTCCCAATGAGACCATCAGTCAGTCAGTCGCCCACGAAGCGCGCGCTTGGGGACAGTGAGGACCAGGGCGCTGGTTCACAATTTAACAACTCGAGGGATCATGCTGTTTGGCAAGACCTAGGTCGATGTCCTACATAGTAGACATGGTAATATGGTGCATACTGGCATACACGTCGGATGCAGTATCTGATGTGTGGTTGTACTGCCGGCGAGATCGACAGGGAATGGCTGAGATCCGGGTGCTCAAGGTGCTGACAGCATACCACAGTAGCCCCGTAAGGTCCCTGTTGGGTTCCCAAGCATTTCCAGGCATTCCAAGCCCTGCACATACACAATTGCACCCACCCTGCACTGCACGAGACTTGCCACAATTTGTGCTGCGGGGTAATTAGCGGGCGCACCTGCTGTGTACGTGTGCACTAAGATTGTCAAGATGGCCCGATGACGTGCACTGCCAAAACGATCTTGCATCACACAAATATGCACACCTCATTAGAGCGCACCGCTCACCAGTGCGCCCCCCTCAAACCCGGGCCGCCATTCGCAATCACGGGCAGTACCCCGATAAGACGCAGCCCATTCCCGGGTATACCTCGCTTGGCTTGGCATGAGGCACATGCTCACAAGCCACGACCGGGATGAGCGCTATCAAGCCTACAATATGCACAGCTCCCTTGCCTGCCAGCGCGCACACTGACGACATTGGACCGGGGCACCAGACGTCTACTTTGTACACTGCAAGCAACCCATCTGTCGTGGTTGTCGATATCCCTAGATCCATCGAGGAAGCCCAAGTTCTGCCTGGCCAGCCCAGCCTACCCAGACGTCTGTTGTCGTCAGACCCTCGGACAGTACCATGGATACTACCAGAGTCCAAGGCTGCTCCGGCCAATTCAAAACCTCATCCTGCAGTTATCGCCGAGCTCATGATCGCTGAGACTTGCTTGACCGTCCTGGAAAATGTGCGCAAACACTATGCTGGCAACACGTGGCATCTGCCACGAGTGGTCTCGCCAATGACGTTGAATGCATTGCCATCAGAGGACAGCGCACTACACGAGGGAAAACGGAAAGCTGAAGTGATGTCTGGCAACAAGAGCGTGGAGCCTCAAACTTTCATTCCTAAGCGATCCTACTGCATCACGGGAGACATTCATCAGACACGGAACGATTTCATAAGCAAGACAGTGACCATCAAGTTCGATCTGATCGTGCTCGATCCGCCATGGCCGAGCAGATCTGCCAGACGTAAAAAGAGCGGTAACAACTATGCCACAGTCAGTAACATGACAGAGGCGCGAGACTTGCTCACCAGCATACCAGTCTCCTCGAGACTTAGCCCTGAAGGTATTGTTGCAATCTGGATCACCAACAAGCCGGCCGTGTACGACTCGCTGGTTGGACCTGGCGGTGTTTTTGCGCAATGGGGCGTCGAGCTCGTTGGGGAGTGGATTTGGCTGAAGATCACCGCCGCTGGAGAGCCCATCTTTGATATACACTCTGACTGGCGGAAGCCATGGGAGAGGCTGCTTCTTGCCAGACCGAAGAGCGTAGGTAGGTCAAATGATGAACGCAGGATCACACTTGAGCAGAAGAGAATTATACCAACAAAGGTCGTACTTGCAGTTCCGGATCTGCATTCGCGAAAACCCAATCTTCGTGGGCTGCTACAAGAGCTTCTTGTCCCTAACTACCTTGGCCTTGAGGTCTTTGCACGAAACCTCACAGCTGGCTGGTGGGCATGGGGCAATGAGGCTCTCCTGTTCCAGAGCTCAGAGCACTGGATGTGGTTAAATGATCATTTCGAGGAAACTAGAGAAGAGTTAAATTCAGAACAGATTAAGCGGTGATTCCTACCTTTCAGAAGGATTTCCTCGGATTATTACAAATGGGATCACTTGAATAGATCATTCTGTATGTTACGTCGTCCAAGACGATCTGATATCCATGACGCAGGTGTGCCTTGATTGAAACGTGCCTAGACATACAATTGTGTAGCTTTTACAAGTTCCTTGTCTGAAACATGATGCCAGACCTCGCCAAGTCGGCAAAGGTGGCTGATATCGTACACGTACATGAACCTCGCCCCATCGGGAATCTCCTTCACCTCGGGCTCCCAGCGCTTGCTTCCCCTGTCTAAAAAAGTCTCTACCTCTCGAAGAAGGGGCACCGCATAGCCATGTTCGCGCTTGGCTAATTTCTGCAAATGCTTGCTGAGACTCTACCCGCTCTGGCTCAATATGACAATCCCCGAGCAGTATCTAGGGCCAGAACTTCTGGTCTCCTGTCTTTTGAGCACGACCGAGGGCATCACCACGCCCTTATCTGTGTCGGGGTATAGTAGCAGCGCTCACTGACACACCGAGTTCTTCAATAGCCGCATATCCCATCCACGTATCCCTGTGGGTTTCCCCTCTCTCTACCTCTTCCCTTGCTCCTGAAACCTCAAATCCGGTGTCCGCAGGTTGTCCCAGCCGCCCTCCTCCAGCAACCGGTTCGCCTGCGCCCTGAGCGCCTTGTCCTCCTCAGTCATAGGCTGCTCATCCCTCAGCTCCATCTTGCCCGTCTTCCTCGTCTTGTCGAGCTTTTCCTGCATCCACTCCTGCTGCCGCGTGACCTTCTCCATCAGCTCGTTCTGCCTCCACGGCGCCGCGGCCTTGCCCTCGGGGAGCTCCGGCCAGACAAACGGCTTAACCAGCTCGACAATCATGTACTTTATCGAGCGCGGGCGGTGCGCCTTGCGTCGAGGCTCGCCCAGCGGCGGCTTGTCGATGGGCTGCTGTGCTACGAGGGACCGGACCCCGACCGTCTCGACTTTGTAGGCGTGCAGGAGGTAGTCCCGCATGTCGAATTTGTTAAAGGTTAGCGGCACGCGGAAGGTCGCCATTGTTGGGGGGTTGTTTGGTTTCGGGCGGAGCATTGTGACGAGGTGGTTGGGCCTGCAGGGGGCGATGAGCAAAGTAATGGTCAGCGATTCTAGATTGACATGTAAATTGCAGAGGTTTGTCTTCTTTGTGTGGTAGGTAGGCGTGGTGGTGTCGAGATCGTTGCCGTTCTGCATGGTAGTGGGATGCGACGTTTGGGGGATGTTTGTATTGCCAAGTCTGCATTGCGTGGGGAACGACTTACAGGAAGACCTGCTTGCTGCCCAACTTGAACATCTTCTGACCGATGACCATATTTTATGCACTGGAGTCTCGTGCTCCGGTCCTTCAGGTGGGTAAGTATAAGTCGTCCTGTTGTATGCTGCTAATCTGAAGTTGCGAGCTCCCATCACCACTATCTGGGTGGAGGTCTCGATTCGAGATGTGAAATTTGTCCAGCCAATCAGGCATATGCCCATAACGGGACTTCACCGTGCAGACAAGCCGGGGACAGGCTTTAAGCACTGTACAGGACCAGCAGTCGAGCGGGTCCTGCGTCTGTCCCACTGACACCAGGAAAGCCCCACTTCCATATCACCAGGGCTCACTATTGCTCTGATATACCCAATCACTGACCGATCACAGAAGGAACTGACTACACCCAACCAGCTTTTGTTACAACAATTTTACTGATTTGGATTGTGCTATCAAATGAATAAAAGCCACGGGCGCAACTGTGGTGCATGCCTCGTTTCATCAGAGGATCTTCATGCTTATGTGTGTGTGGCTCGCTGGCCAATGATACAGAGATATGACACGGTCTAGATCTATCGGCACCACGAACGATCTATCCCCAATAATACACGGTCACCGTCTAGACATCAAGTCCATCAACGACGGTTCCCTTCACCCACTCGTGCTGAATGACGTGCGCCACCTGCTTGGCGGCGTCCTCATCGACGAGAATGCTGACCAGATACAAAGCTGCATCCAGGCCAGCAGATACTCCCCCCGACGTGATGACCCGAAGACCACCGAGGCGCATCGCGGCGCGGCGGGTCATGGACTCACGACGGGAGCTGGAGCTTTTGAAGGAGATACTGCCCTTACTATATAGATCGATGGAATTAGCTCAAGGACTCGAATGGGTTATAGCGGGCCACGGTGGTCATATAAAACTTACCGAGCGTTAGATGGACGGCGACCTGCACCGGCATCAGAGTTACGGCGGATGTATGGGTTCTCATCTTCGTCGCCCAGGTCGAAGCGGAGGTTGTTGACCACGTAGCGAGCGTCCTCGATGACATCGGTACGCTCAACACCATCGCGGACAGCGGAGTGACTGCAGATGAACTCGAACTTGGTCATGTAGTCGGGGTGGCATGTGGCAGAGAGTCCCGAGAGAATGCCCTTCTCAGCGAGGAAGAGGGACCCGGTGCAGATGGAGAGTATAGTGCGCTCCCGCTGGGAGTCCTGCTTCTGGAGCTCAGAGTAGGCGCCGATGAGGTCCATAGGCTCGAGCTTTCTGTTGAGGATGTTCTCGGAATCACCGCCGACAATGACCATGACGTCAAAGTCGTTGAGGCGGTCATGTGCCTCCTTGAAGGTGATCTGGGAGTTGATGATCACGCCCTGGTCAGAGAGCACCTTCTCCTCAGCGCCAGCAATTGTGATCTCAAAGGCACGCGTGTCTGCGGGGAAAGCAATTGAAGTGTTAGCAAGTGAGGGTGGCGGCGTGCGGGGAGATGGGCCAATTGATCGAAATACGCACTCTCGTCATCTTTGTTGTGGCGAGCCCAGTAAAGGACCTCATACGGGCCAGCAAAGTCGAGGAGATCGAACTTTGGCTGGAGAACAAAGAGGACCTCAACAGGATCCTCCTTGGAGTCCTTGGTTGCCATGGTCGGACGTGGTGAGTGGGTTGTAAGATGTATATGTTGGTGGTGGGCGACGAGGTGATCAAAGGCAGATGTTCAGCTGCACTTCAATGAGAGATGGAGATGTGTGCGTGGATGGCAGAGCTCAGGCGAGAAGTGGCTTGCTTGGTGGCAGATGGATATGAAGATGGGGACAGGTTGTCGATGATGTGGATGACTGGCAGCAGGGGCGATGAGAGGAGGACGGAGGAAGGAAGATGGAGGAAGAGTGAGTGTCGACTCGGAGAGGGGTCCAAGGCCTTTTCATAGTCGACGCGAATTGGAGAGGGAGGAGGAGGAGGTGGTGGTGGGCGGGGAAGGGCCACAGGACCAGGCCGGGACCTGGCCTGACTTGCGTAGCGCCGGTACGTCGAGTACTATGTACTATGTGGCTTTACCTTTCGAGAGCTCAGGGCAGAGGCAGCTCTCTGTCTGGGTTACCCCTCATTCTGCCTCTGGACCAATTGAGGTATCTGCCCTAAGGTAGCTGCTGCTCCCAAAGCGTCGAGGCTTCTTCCGCTCACGAGACAGTAGTGATCGTCCCTACTGCTCCTCTGCAAACCCCGCCCGCCACCTCGTGCTTGGTTGCTTTTCGTGCTGCCCATCGTGCCGGCCCCTCTACCAGGCCATCAATTCCATTCATACGCACTCCCTCGACTGCCGTGATCCGCGGATCTCTTCGATCACCAATGCTCGTCACGACAACAACATGCTGTCCCAGCCGGTGGCATCCTAGGTAATCAACGGCTCGACCCATGCTCATGCTGCCTTGTGCTGCACCCCTGCTGCCCGCGCAACGCGGGCTGTACGGAGGCCCACTTCCCCAGACTTCAACCCCAGAAATGCGCCCCGCCTGCTGTTCGTGCTTTGCTCGAAGCTCACACGACCAGCGCCTCCCCCACCGTGACAAGCTCGAGCTCGCGCCTCTAAGTAGGCTAGAGCTCCCACTGTCTCTGCCGTCTGCCCAAGCAATGCAAGCAAACCCAATTCCCCAATGAATTCTGGCACTGGCAGTGGTTAGCGCAGGTAGGTGGGCAGCGTCGTGTGCGGGGCACAGCAGGCTGGACTCGTCGGACCACCAGTCGAGTGTCCTGACAGACTGATAGTCGCGAGACTGACAGGTGACCACGGACGAGCATCCCAGGCTTTCAGAATCCATCATCCCACCGTGCATCACGTCACCAGCTAGCTAGCCAGCCCCCGGCTGCTGTGGGCGTGGCCTCCAGGGCGCGCGGGGCCTGCATCGAAGGACCTCGCCGGCCGGGAAGCTGCCCGGCCCCTCTTCTGTCTCTTCCGGCCCAGCTACCCCTGCCCGGTGTGTTTTCTCTAGACTACAAAGTGCAGTAGCTGCAGCACAACGCGCACTCCAGGGACGAGACTCGCAGCCTTGGCTGCTTGCTGCGGCTGGACCGGACCATCACAGATCCCGGACAGTTGGGCATCATAGCTGATATCCCTTGGGTTATTGAGGTTCGATCAACCATCAATCGCAACGTGATTGATCTCTGCACTGGTGCCATTCCGCGACATGCTGGAAATGGTGAGCCGATGGTGGGCTGTTAAAGCCGGGACCATCCTGAAGTGGGATGCAACAGTGTGGTTTCACCAAGCCCACTTCGGTGGATACAGTCTGCAATAAGGTCTCTACACGGCTCCGATCATGTCTTGGACATGTCCCATTCACGTCGTACACAATGCATGCTGCAGAGAATGTCTTGACCAAATTTTTGAATACCTGATGCATGCTGAGAGAAAGAGAAGTGCTGTTCTACGGATGGATCATCCACTCGAGGGCTCGATCGTGACTTCCTCCATTTGCGTAAAAGGATCTCGCTGGAGCCTAATTCCAGGCGCGAGCACTGTGCTCGTATCTTATCGCCCAGCTTGGCAACTTGCGCTGACGTTATTCGCATGAAGGTCCAAAGTCGAGTCCTCCAAGTTTTGGCTCAATTTTGACATGACCGCAACGCGCAGTCGTCGACCTGTTACTTATGCGGCACCCCCAGATTTCTCATGAGGACGAGTAAGCTACGACGAGGCCAATGAAGGGCCTGGTGCTGCGGCCGAATCACTGCTAGTCGCTGAATCCACCGCACCGACATTGTCGCTCACAGCGCAAAATGGCGTCCCCTCCGTGAGTGAACGCAACAGACCATAACGCTACTGCTTTTTGACCGCCCGAGTGCCTGACTGACATGGCCTTCAGACAATTCAAGGATCTCGTAAAGGCTCTCCAGGTTTTCATTCCGACTGGAACCCTTCCTCTCCCGGACAACCTCGCCGATTTAATCGAAGGGTATGTGCGCAAACACGAAGACAAGCTCGAGGACTCGATCGCCGATAAGGTCAATGAGGAATTGCTCTCAATCTTCCATGGCGCCGTCGCCAATAACCCTTCGCGCTATGCTCCGTTTATAGCCGTGCTGCGGCGCTTACGGCCGCTGATCAGCCAGCCGGACAAAGTCCTAAGGTGGACGGACCTACTTATGCCTATCCTCGATCATCTTACGACAGAAAAGGATCTCGCAAGCGAATCGCAGGCCATCGCCCTGGATATCTTGACTGCGGAGGATGGAGATGGTTCTGGTTCAGCTGGAGGGGTTTCTGCAGCGCTGGCGGACAAGATGTTGTGTGTGTGGCTCGAGGAATGCAAGGATGCTGGGCATTCTGATGATGCGGTTCGGAGCTTTAGAGAGAAACATATCCGCGAAACCTTGCTTCAGTATGGTCGCAAGCGGCCAAAGGTAAGTCTCCAGAGATGTCCCCGTTCGGCATTGGTGGTTTCGCTGATATTTGGGCAGGAATTGATGATAGTCATGGACAAATTCTTCACCCGAATGTCCTACCGAGCACGGATCCTACTGCTAGTCGCTGACTTCGTCAAGAGTCAGCCGCCACATCTATACACGATCCTCCAGACACCACTCTTCGGCAACCTTCTCACCTGCTTGCAGCAGGACACCTCATCCACCATCGTTTCGCTGGCACTTGGGGTTCTCACCATGGTACTCCCGCATGTCCCCAGCTCACTCGTACCTCACTTACCTGCATTGTTCAATGTGTATGCGCGCCTTCTCTTCTGGGAACGGGTACTTTCTGATGTGGCCAAAATATCCGACGCGGTGCCAGATCAGCGCTCACCACCAAGCTCGGCGGCGTGGGACAAATGCAAATTTTCCCCACATATTGACGCAACATCTATCCAGCATCTTATGACATACTATACAATTCTATACGGGCTGTATCCTATCAACTTTACAGACTACATACGAAAACCCCAAAGATATTTGCGGCACGCTGACGTTGCAGACGCCAATGAGGTAGAAATTCAGCCCACTGAAATTCGACATGCTACTGAGCAGTTCAGACGGTGTCACTTGTTACACGAGAACTTTTACACACTCACAATTGAATCTGAGAAAACGGACTTTGGCAGATGGATCAAGAGCGAGCCCGCTGAGGTCGTTGCGGATTGCATAGCACTATGTGTCGCTCCAGAATGGCAGCCGCAAGGCATCGTGCCCGAATTAGCCATGGAAGTGCCGGCTGAGCCTGTCAATATCGAAGAAGACTACGAAGAGACTCTGCTGGGTGGTTCTGTTCGGACCCGGAAATCAGTTTCTGGGAGTGCACGTGCTGAAAGCATCAACTCGGTACCGGGTCCTGATGCAGATATGGGTATGGAGTCTGAGGCGCTGCCAGTCCTCGCCCGAAAGTCATCGCAGGCCAGCCATCGGTCAACTAAGGACTTTACAGCTGGGACGCTATCTAACGACGGTGTGGAGGGCACGGACTTGCCTAAGCAGCTGACGACCTCGAGCTCCCAGACTCGTCTGCAAGACATGATCAACTCTAACAAGGCCATCAAGTCTGGCCTCCACCAAAATTTGAACAACGACAGCGCGCCATCACTAGCACCCAGCCAACATGAATCGATCTCGGAGCGCTTGCATGGTCATCTCAACTCCAGCTCTGCTCCAGCTGCAACACATGGTGATCAGAAGGGATGCCGTGAAAGTTCGACTGGTCACTTGTATCGCCAAATCTTGCTTCTACAAAATGACCTTACCTTTGAACGATTTATGAAACAACAACACCTGACGCACATGGGAGAACTGCGTCGGAGGCAGCTTTATGAGGCGACCACCGAAGCCGAGGCACAAAACCTGATGATTACCAACCGCCACTTGAAGCAGCGGCTCGCGGAAGCCAGGAGCACCGAGATTCAAGTTAAGAAAGAGGCAGAAAAGTCCAGGACCATGTCGAAGAAGTGGGAGGCTGATCTGACGACGAAGTTGAGAACACTCCGCGAAGAACAAAAGAAGTGGACAGCACGAGAGAAGAGCCTGATGTCTGAGCTCGAGTCGGCGAAAAGCGAACACACGAAGCTTGTACAGCTCGTATGCGATGCCGAAGTCAGGGAGCTTGGTCTCAAGCAGAACATGCAGTCGGTGGAGCTTCATGTCAGCGAGCTAGAAAGATTGCGCAAGGAGGTTGAGAAGGCAAGCGAAGCTGAGCGCAACTTTCAAGCTCGCGAGGCTGAACGCCAGACCGCACTCACGAACGCAGAAGAAGCAGAAGGTCGCGCGGAGGCTCTACGAATGAAAGTCGCCGCTCTAGAGCTCGAACTGCAACAAAACCAACAGCGCCACCAAGCTGAGATCTCTACTCTGAACAATCTCTTGCAAGATACTCTGAAAAAGGGAGTTGAACCTGAGATTGAGGATCTGCGACCAAAACTCGAGGCTGCGATTGCCGGAGCGAGGGCTCATCAGGAACAGTTCCGAGAACGTCTCGTTGAATACGCGAAGAGGAACCACGTTCTACAAACCGAGCTTCTCAATCTCAAGTCTACTCTGCCAGTACGAACGCGCTCTACTCCGTTACGTGCTTTTGACAAGCGGCGCTCAAAGTATGCATCTTCCGAATCCGAAGATATCCCTCAGAGCCGGACACGCCGAGGCAACTCAGATCCCGAGGTCTACGACTCGACATCACACAACGACACGCCGCCACTCGAGCCTGTGAAGTCATCGACGTCGACTAGCAGCCGTGAAGGTGGGCTGCTGGTGGATATTGTGCCAGAGCGCATAGAGTCAGCTGCTTCAGAGCGCTCTACTGGTCCAGGTATGTAGATTTCTATTCTTGGTGCCACGAAGTTGGTGTCATGGATTGATATTGAACGTGCAATGCTAATAAAAGATAGGGGTTCTTCCAAACGCCCGAAAAGAGAAGAGGGATAAGAAAGATGACCGGGACCGGAGGAGGCTGGTGGGCATACGCGGAATCCGTGGGTTCGTGTGAAGTCAAGTGGGCGCACTCACAGGCATTACAAATACGATTTTTCACTAGAAAAGTGCCGGGCAGCTACCTCTGCAATCGCGCACATCGTTGATCCAGTGCGACAACCTTCGGGCTCACAGAGAACTGGTTCTAAGCATACAGAATAATTCGAGCATCAAACGTCTTGAGGGCTGCGGAACATGCAGGCAGATGACTCCTCATAAGCCGGCACAACTTTTAAGCTTGACACTAGGTGCCTTTTTGTGAGCTCCTAATGCCAGGGTTGTTGCTAGGCTTCCAGCAAAGTGCAAGACAAAAGCAATGCACAGTCTTCCAATTTGAATGGACTTCTCGAAAGTTCTGAAGCACGCAAGGATGGAGTGAGACAACAGGACACATACTGAGAACCCCGGCTTGTTGATTGCGGTAATCCCGCGATGGACCAGCCATGGTTAGCACGGCACGTTGTTCCGCGGCAATGATGGCATTCCGCGAGCGCTAGACACTGCGTGCCTGAGTTGTTGCTGGGGCGGTACCTGTCTGCTCGAGCACCACATGTGGCTCAGATCAGACTCGCTGCTGTTACCAAGCCCACGCCGCGTACGCAGCTCTAGCTTACGTATGTCCTCAGACGGGACGGCCAATGCACTCGCCATCCCCGGGCAGCCAGTGGAGCCAACACGAGAAAACATGGTTGCGAGACTGCCACTGAGTCTGGGGTGCCTTTCCTGATCGAGCCCGGGCGACGCGGCCACGCTCGAGTAACCCTGGTCATGCAGGTGTCGTGGAGCTTGGAGTGGACTCACCCGCATAGCGCGAAAAAGCTTGGTTATGGTTGTGCGACTGAGCTGTGCTGGGATCCCTTGAAAGACTCGCTTCATTACAGAAAGCCCTGTTACCCTGATGCACGGTTGTTTATTCTCTCCGACTGTTGACCACGAGTGGCTATTTTGAGCACATTCCTAGGGACGCTTTGTGACGAAAAGAGGTCGATGAGCAAACTCGCGGCGCCACGCAAGCACCAAGTTGGCAGCAGCCAGGAAACTTCGGATGGCGTGATACCAATGGTGGAGTCCTGGATCTTCGCTCCGGCACGAGGCTCTCGGGCATCCCCAAGGCGAGCAGCTCATCCTGCACTTGGATGTTTCTCTCCTTCTGGTGGTGGTTGTGGTGTCGCCGCCATGTACGGAGTTGGCATGGCCTGTCGATCTAGAGATGTGTGGTGACGGCAGCGTAAAGGGAGAGCTGCCAACATCTGAATAGACAGCCAGCCCAGGGATGCAGCCACACCTCGCCCCCCTTCCATCCCGCATTCCAGCCATCACGATGGTGGGAGTAGTGTCCACTATACCCCCTTGGGTGGATGCGATCATGCTGTCCAGGCACCAGTACTCCGTCTCCGACCCATGTCAGTCAATACTCAAGTACGCTACTTTGTATACGAAGGTAGCCTTTTGTGAGGTCCGCCGGGCGGACGGTGGCGCCGCCCTACCCGGACACCACCACCGTCATGCTTCCAGATCGAGCCGCATGTTGCCTCTGCGCCTGTTCCTGCGCTGCCCCTGCCGCCTACAGTCGTTTAAGCTTTGTCCACTCGCCTGCGCCAGCAACCATCAGGGAGAATGTGTGCCGCTCGAGCTCCGGGCCTGGCCCTGTTTCTGTCTCTCGGTCTTACAAAGTAGATCTCTCTTCTCTTGGAGCCTCCCCCTTCACTTTCTTCTCCCTCTTTTCTCCCACCTCAAGCTCTCACCTTCTTTTGCTCCACTCTCGCTCACAAACACCATTTCCTTCTTGTGGTAATACAATAATTTGCAGGAATCTCGGCGTAGCCATCCAACATGAGAACATCGACAACGCTCTACAGCTTGCTGGTTCTGGCCGCCAGGGTAGCTGCCATCAAGGGCTTCAACTATGGCAGCACCTTCACGACCGGTGCTGCCAAGCAGCAGTCTGACTTTGAGGCCGAGTTCAAGGCCGCGGCTGGTCTTGAGGGCGCCAGCGGCTTCACCAGTGCCCGCCTGTACACCATGATTGTAAGCCAAGCCCCGGACAGTTCCCCGCCCTTGGTTGTCAGCGATGACACGATAATTGTTGCTGACCGTGGTACTTCCTACCCCTCGTAGCAAGCTGGAACCACCAGTGACCCCATTTCGGCTATCCCTGCGGCCCTGAGCACCGGCACCACGCTGCTCCTCGGTCTCTGGGCCTCGGGTGGTGACACTGCTTTCGCCAACGAGCTTCTCGCCCTCAAGGCTGCTATCACGCAGTACGGTAGCGAACTGGCCAGTGCCGTGGACGGCATCTCAGTCGGCAGTGAGGACTTGTACCGCAGCTCGCCCCAGGGCATCGCTGCCGGTTCGAACGTGGGCGCGTCCGCGGACACCATCACAAAGTACATCGGCCAGGTCCGGGACGCTATTGCTGGAACTGCCCTGGCGGATGCCAAGATTGGCCATGTAAGTTCAACTCTTTGACGTGCTTCCTGATGTACACTTTTGTAGTCATTCCACTAACACGACATTTCCTGCAGGTTGACACATGGACTGCCTGGGTTGACGGTACCGTCTCGGATGTCATTGATGCCTGCGACTGGATCGGCCAGGACGCCTACCCTTACTTTCAGTCGGGAGATGCCAACAGTGTTGAGAACGGCAAGTCCCTCTTCGACCAAGCACTGGCTGCCACTCGCCAGGCTGTTGGCTCCAAGCCCGTCTGGATCACCGAGACCGGTTTCCCCGTCAGCGGCAAGACCGTGAACCAGGCTGTCCCCTCTATTCAGAACGCCCAGACATACTGGCAGACAGTCGGCTGCCCTCTCTTCGAGTCCGACAACATCTGGTGGTACACTCTCCAGGACGCGGAGCCAGCTACTCCCGACCCGAGCTTCGGTATCGTCGGAAGCACACTCGGCACCACTCCTCTGTTCAACTTGACCTGCGGTGCTGTCGCCTCCAGCTCGTCATCCGTGTCGTCGTCTGCTGCACCGTCTTCCACCAGCGCTGGCTCGGCCGCGTCGCAGTCTGGCAGCGCACAGGGCAGCAGCACTCAGTCTCCGTTCACCTCATCCATCCCTGACTCCGGCGGCAGCCCCGGCGGTGTCCCCAGCTCGCAGATTGTTATTGAGTCGTCGGCCGTCGTGACGCCATCTGCCACAACTACCGCCAAGAGCACTGCGGTCCCTACCCAGACTGGAAGCAGCGGTTCCGGCAGCGGTAGCAGCAGCGGTTCCGGCAGCAGTGGCACTGGTAGCACCGGAGGCAGCTCTGTATCCGCTTCCGCTGGCACTACTCCTTCCCACTCTGGTATCCCCACAGCTGGCCAGGGCAAGTCTGCCGTTGCGTCTAGCGCGTCGTTTGTCGGAATCCTCTTCGCCGTTATTGCTGCGGCGCTCATCTAGAGGTGATGATAGGCAGACATGACTGCGTTGGTCGGGATGTTCAGTGATGTTCGAACCGTCCAAGCAGGAGTGTTGAATCAAGCCAGTCGGATGAAATAATAATGGGTCTCCAAATAGAATTGATCGTCCGCCGGGAAATAATTATAGTTACCAGTAACGAATGCGTACATATTGAGCTATACTGAGCATAATTATGCACAGCTTCACTACGGAAAATAGACATCCAAACTCATACCCGAACTTAGAATCACGCATCAACTGTTTTGAACACAACAGCACCTCGATCCAACTAGCGTGAATTCGTCTAGGTAATGTCCTTCTCTGCCGCTATCTAGTACAACAACTTCCTCACATAATCCCCGATAGCCAAACTACTAGTCAACCCGGGACTCTCGATCCCAAGCAGATTAACCCACCCTTCAAACCCTTGCTCCCTCCTGATATGGAAATCCAGGAAGCCCTTCCCCTCCCCGACAGCGCTCTTGTACCGCAGCTTTGGCCTGATGCCCGCATAGTCCGGAGCGAGGGCGTCCTCCTTGACGCCGGGCATGTACTCCCTTATCGCGGCCAGCATCTCTGGGAAGCGCAAGGTGCTCACGGACAGATCGTCCGGCGTGTCGACCCACTCGACGTCCGGGCCGAACTTGATGCGCCCGCCGATGTCGAGGGTCAGATGCGTCCCCAGGCCGCCCAGACCTGGCGTGGGCGCCGGGTAGATCAGGCGGGACGCCCGCGGGGAGGAGGTGGTGTAGGAGAAGTAGTTGCCCTTGGCGTAGTACAGGCGCATCGGCTCGTACATGTTGTTGTCGTTGTTGGCCGCTTTCGAGGCAATCATATTGTGCACCTCGGCGGCGCCGAGTCCAGCGCAGTTGATCACCGTCTCGGTCTCGATGGTCGACGTCTCCCCCGTGCTGACGTCCTGCACCGTGATGCGATACCCGCCAGAACCCGGAAGACTACTACCACCACCACCGTGAAGAGGCTCAACGTCGACAACCCTAGACCCAACGGCAGTGACACCGCCCGCGTCCTCAAACAACCCTAGCAGCGTAACCATGTACGCGTGACTATCCACGATGCCCGTGGTCGGGCTCTCCAGCACGCCGCTCCGGGCCGTCACGTCGGGCTCCGACCTCGCGGCCTCGGCCTCGGACACCCAGCGCAGAGGGACGCCAGTGTGCTCCGCGTTGTGGTCGTAGACCTTCTGCATTTCCTCCCTCTGCGCCGCGGTCTGGCCGACGATCCACTTGCCCAGCTGACGGTGCGGGACGCCGTGCTCGGCGCAGAAGGCGTACAGCATCTCCTTGCCGCGCGTGCACAGCCGCGTCTTGAGCGTCCCGGCCCCGTAGTACAGGCCCGCGTGGATCACCTCCGAGTTGCGTGACGACGTCTCCGTGCCTACCTGGGCGTGGCGCTCCAGGAGGAGCGTGCTGTTGCTACTGCCGGCGACCACCTGGTCTTGCAGGGCGCGGGCGGTTGCGAGGCCTACTACGCCACCGCCAATGACCTGGAAATTTTTTAATTTTTTCGTCAGTCGGGAGTCGTGTATATGATTTTGATTCGGTTGTGAGAAATTGCTGGTGAATAACCCAACTCCAGATTTACGTGGCTCAGTACAGCTCCGTACCACACGCACACACATGAAAGTACCGTGCCATGCCGTGCCACGCCATGCTATATCCTGGAAATACGGTATAATTCCACAAAAACAGATGAAGAAAAAGGCGACATACTTACGACATGTGTAAAATCCGCCCTGGCAGAGCTCGTACACGAGAACAGCCGGGCCCCGACAGCGCTGGCGGGCTTGAGAACCGTGCCACCACGTCTACGTGCAAGTCGGGGGGCGACGAGACCGCTCGTCGCCGCCGAAACACCCAGGCCGCATTGTCGCGCCGGGCCGCAGGCACTGCACACGGCGGCTCGGCTTGCCACGGCGCTCCTCCGGGCGAGGGACATGACTGTGCCGGCCGGAGGCTCGGTACGCAGCGGGTGGGTAACCCGCGTCAAAAGTAAACGAAAGTACCTTACGGTCTAGAAGCACTGCAGTTTGGAAAGGTTCGGCTCGGCTGGTTTGGCGACGAAAGGGGGACGAAAAGGGTGGACCTGTGAGTTTCGTGGGGTTAAGTTGCACTTGCGGTTGCCGAAGCCGTGATGCGAGTTTATTTCTCTTGTGTTGGGAGCGCAAGGGATCAGTCGAAGAATACGAGGGCACTAGGCTAGTTCAGCTGTTGCATGTGCGCGAGAGCTGCGGTGCTCCACTGAATTGCACAAACGAAAATGACGTGCTCAAGCACCGTTTGTGGTCGTATGGACGGTCTATTGAAAGATGTCGAAGAAGGATGAATCGCTTTCAATAGTTGGAGTTAAGTGGGTGACGTTGGAGAGTAATAAAGTGGGAACTTCGACTTGTCCAAGTTCTCGCTACAGGGTCACTAGTATCAACGCAATCCTTCTCATGCCCATTAGAAAGTGACGGCTGTGGGTCGCAATCACAGTCTATCAAGACTTCTACCTCTGAGCGCCTAAATTTCCGGACTTATTGTTATCTCAAGGTACACGGTAAAGTAGCATACAGACTCTTAGCACAAAATCATTTGTGGCAAAGTTGATGAACAAACATGTATGGAATAGAAAAACATGTGTATAGCACGATAAAGACATTCTGTGCTGTATGAATATGAGATTCAGTTTTGGGATGTCATCTTGCATTGGATCTGGCGAATTGATGTGATTGAGAGTTGACAACCATCAGGGTTTGCAGCTTGAGCAGTGGCATTTCAGTCATTAGCCGTCGCACCATGTTCGGATCGAAGGGTGTGCAGAGGCATTGATGCATCCCTGATCAAATTTCTCGCCTTCATATTGGCATCAAGTTGCTTTCCTATCGCCACCGGCCTTTGACAACTAAAATACCCCGGACTAGTGGAGAGTATAACGAAAGTATTAAAGCAGGCTCATCGATTTATTCGCAGTCTGGTGGCATCTTACATTATTTCGCCAGGTCAGATACTCTCTGAGGTTTTCCTTGGGCTTGCCTTTGTGGCGGCCCGCACTTCAGGCACAGGCTATTCTTTTGGTGCGTCATCCTGGGTCTCTGCAGGTCTAGTTGGCAGCACAGCCTCCGGCCCGCCAGTAGTCGTTGTTTGAGTAGATGTTTCCCCCTCGGGAATCGATGTTGACTGCAACAGATGCGACGATTGGCTCGGCTCATGCGTGGCAGAGGTCGTGTTTACCGCAGATTCACTGAGTTGACGTTCTGAAGATGTTTGTTAGTAGATATGAAGGGAAGGACTGTATGTGGGGATGAGTTATACTCACCCAACTCCCGGATCCTATGACGCAGCATTTGATTCTCCCGTGTAAGTGATGAAGTCTCGGCCTGATAGAAAGCAGTCTCATCGCGAGTACCCATCGGAATAACATCGCCTCCTTCCATGCTGATG
Source organism: Microdochium paspali (assembly GCA_031142775.1). NCBI lineage: Eukaryota > Fungi > Ascomycota > Sordariomycetes > Xylariales > Microdochiaceae > Microdochium > Microdochium paspali. The sequence continues at coordinate 1,383,208 of JAVBIV010000007.1, forward strand.
GACGAAGCCCTCAGTCGTGGTGAAGGTGCTCCACGGCTGGGCGTTCTTGAGCGTCGGCTGAGTGCATCGCGAGCAAGATCCAGCGAAGACCGATGATGAGGTGTGATGGGTGATCTGGGTGTGGAAACTGAGGATATTGGTTGGGGGGACTGCGATATAACACCAAGACCAGACCGTTCTGGAGTGGGAAGTGGATCCTCTGCTGCTACCGACGACACAACCTGACCTTGCGAAGTTTGGAGACGCTGCAACTCGAGCTGCTGCTGACGAATCATCTGCAGAAGACGATTCTGTTTCGAGTTGGTTAGCATCATTGACATGGGCGTCATCATCGACGAAGACATACAACTTGTGCCTCTTGTTCTGCTTCGAGCTCTTGGTGCAGCTCCCCCAGACTGGGTGCTCTGCTGTGATGAGGGTCTCCGCCGGTCAAGAGAGGCGACCCTGAAACGAAATGCGGACTGCGGGCAGGTCTCTCGTCGTTGACTGCTTCACCTGGCGCTGGCAGGGACGGGTCATTGTGCTGTAAATTCATGAGGACAGTCGACCGGCGGCCGCCGCTCAGAGGTGACTGTCGCTGGCGGGAGATGGAGCCGTTCGAAGAGCCTATCTTGGTCGTTAGCCGAAGGTACATGCTACTTGGCCGTACTTGGGATCAAACTCACGACGTGACTGCTCCTGTTGGAGGCCGGCGTTCATGGTCGCTGCAGCCTGTAACGATGTGGTTGCCGAGGCTGGTGGCGGCGAGGCGGAGTCAGCAGGCGGGACGTCGCTGATGGAGCCGGGAACGGGCGAGTCTGAAGCCATGTTTGGTTGCTGTGTAGGTAGGTGATGCGGGTGCTAGGAGTGAGCTGAGGTTTGGGGCTGATTATAAAAGGGATATAGCAGGGAGATGACTCCTCTTATTTCAAGTCTGCTGCCCTCAGGTCGGCTTGGACGAAGTGCTTCAGGCTGGACCCTTGAAGCGGAATGGCGAGCTGTGCTTTGCAGGCTGAAACGTGGCGCTGGTCGTGGGAACAGAAGCTGTTGTCGTGATTGTGGCGTCACAGAGTGATGGGTAACGCGTGACGTAACGTTCGAGGTGAGGTTAAGGTGCGTAGGTCAGGTGCTGGTGACGGGGAGAATGTGAGAGGATTCTGGATGGCTGAGACTGGTGTGGCTAGACACGGGAACCTTGCGTGGGCATGAACATGGACATGGGCATGCGGTTTGTCAGTCGTGGTTGGCATACGGCACGACTATCATGCCACTCGAGAGCTGTGCGAGACTGCGAATCTTGAAGTGTGGGATGGTCAGGTGGTCATGTGGCTCGTCCGTCTGGCAGGCGATCACTTGCTGGCTTGGTCCACAGAACTCTACTATCCAGGGCTAGTTGCCTGAACGGTGCTTCCTGAGGCTCCCATCGTGCCTGCTTTGGGGATGCGGGGATGGAACTTAGAGAGCCGCAGGGAGCAGGGTAACATGGCGGGGCGCTGTGGCCGCGGGGTACTCAACAGCCTGAGCCGCCTGTCAAACAGCGCTCTGCAGGGCTTAGTTTCGATCCACCGGCCAGCACACGAGCTTCCAGCTTCAGAAGTACCCAAACTCGAGTGTACAACAAATGGCGTACTTTATAGGCTTACCAAGATTAGGGAAGATGTCCGATCTATTCTTCAGCTACTGGGCATCGGCTGTTTATCCATGCCCAAAGAAGTAGTTCAGCATAGCATATGAGTGTAAGAAGCACAGATATCAAGTGGCTCAATTATACACATTCAGATACCTAGAGCTATCGAAATGTTTACGTCTAGGTATCAGAAGCTCTAGAGCTTTAGAGGTAGAGGTGTCATCGACTTCCATCTACAAATCAGAACTGTCACTTTTGCAAACCAGCCACTGCTCCACAAGTTCACTGGCCATCTGATTCATCCTTGAGACCACGTAGCTACATCTCAGAGCCAAGGAAGCCGCCCTAGCCTCCATCCAAGTCGCAACTTGCTGCGACCAAACGGCCACCGGCCATTCCTCCGGCCGATGACAGGACAATATACCTGGAAGCTGAGAGGCAATCTTAAAAATGATTAGCGAGCTGTTCACTTCTATTTCCGAGGACCCGACTGGAAAAGACGTTGGCGGCCCGTTCGGATCATCGTCCCGGTTCCAGCGGCACGGGTCGCAGGGCTGGGCTGAGAGCTGGGCATCTTGCTGTGGGGATTCCACCAGCCCGGACGTTGGCCCTGGATCGGGCAGGTAGATATTCAATAATTAGGAGTTCGAAAGTGGGAGGCACAATTCCACAATTCACAGATTCGTCGCTGTTTGTATGCACAGACACAAAAGTTAATGATATTTGGAATTGCAGGACGTGTGCCTCGTCTCCATGCGAAGGGAGCACCCTTCCATGATCGTTGATGACACCAGCCATGGGGCATTTGCCAATTCCAGCTTCTGAAGACTTGGAGTAGGATGCGGAACGAACCATACGAAATCCAGCTATGTATCTACACATACGACTAACTGCTGATTTACCCTTCAACTCCCCACGACACGAGTGCATAACACATCTCATTCACTCGTGCCACAACAAGTCAATCCATTTAGACAAGCCTTTGCCGACCACAATACCCAACTCACACTCCAATAAGAATCACCATCGGGAAGCATGGCTGAAAAGATATCCATTTTGCAGCGTCCGTTGCGCAGAGCTCCACAATGCAGAGTGCCTGTACTCAGTCAGTCTAGCTCATCCCTTATTATCGCGAACAACGCAAAGTGGCTGCGGCTGAGACGACACGGCATCATGTCAAAGACGTGGCAACAAGTCACAGAGTGTTATTAGAGCCCGCCACCTACTTTCCCCAGCGCAGTACCGTCGATTGGCCCTGATGGACACTAGCCGGCCAGACAAGGATATCTATCATTGTGGGATGCTCCTCTGTCGGGGCTGGTTGGTCTCGGCGCGCTGGCCATTCCTTCGCTGCAGAGTATATCTAGCACAGTTGAATCAGGTAGAACAGGAGGAGAAAGGTGAAGGAATGCGATGGCCGCTTTTCAATGTACTTGTCAACTCTGACCTCTGCTATCCTCAATATCATCTTCGGCCCCAGGCAGAACTAAAGTGAACCTTTACTGGGATCTTGTACGATCTTACACCTGAGGATTGCAGTGACCTGAACTCGGATCAGGACGCCACCTGATTGTATTCAGCCTTTTCACCTTCGGGAGACGCCCCTAGGCGGGTCTCAACCACTTTCCTATAACCATTTCCTCCGGAATCCCCCAGCGTCGATGCCCAAGATGCTCACAAATGCAGCTCTGGCAACATCTGGCCCTGCCAGGCCAATTCCTACAAGAGCCAACCCGCCAGCAAAATGAACTCCCCTTTGCAACGGAAAGCAATTCGTGTGGCGTCGGAGAAGTGGCGTGCCAGCACCATTTAGCCTGATCTTCCCCCCCCCCCCACCCCCCATACATGACTTATATGAACTCTACTTATCCATTACAATCCTCCATGTTTCCCCACCTCCACACCCACAAACCAGACCAACCTAGCGGGACACAAAATGCGAGACCAAGGTTCAGACCCGACTAACCCGTCAGTCGGCCGAAATGCTACTTGAATATGGCCGAGACGGCTTGCGGGAGCAGACAAGGGGGTGTAAGTGAACCAAACACCCCCTCCCTCCCTCCCTCCCCACGGGGATGGTCAGCCTGCCTCCCGCTAGCAACTCCCCTCGTGCCTTGCGGATCCGAGGCTGCAGCCATCCCATATATTCACCGGATGGTCGTGCTCGCGTGACCCGATTCGCCGAGTTGCGCGTTGGTGCCTGGAAAGCTAGATCTACAGAGCGCACTTGCCCCCCTCCCGGGCCTTTTTTCTCTCTTCTGCGACAATGGTCTGCCTGGTGAAGTGGTGGCGATGCGTGTAGTCTAGGAGCTCTCGACCCGACTTGCCTTGTGCTAACTACCTCGCCTCTCTCTCGCAACGCAGCTGGAAGCAAAACGGTGTGTGTGTGTGTGTGTGTGTGTGTGTGTGTGTGTGTGTGTGTGTTTGTAAGGCCGGAAAAAAATCACTGCGGTTCCTGCATTAACCCGTAAATTGGCCCCCTCTCGCTCGCCCATCCGAGCTCCGATGGATTCGCGTCCACCAGGAAAGAATTTGGGGGAAGTATAGCACCTCGGTATATACCCGTCCCCGCTCCCCCCAACTCATCGCGAATGACAACCGGATGACCAACCACGCGTCATCAAAACGCACCCGCTCTTTTCTGTGCATTTCGGACCGGACCATGATACAACAACTCGCACGCCGTTTTTTGGGTCGTTGGAGGTACGTCATGTACAAGGCTTGGGGGATTCGTCTTTGGAACTGTTCGTCTGAATAGCCTTTGCCCTTTTTTTTTTTTCAACAAAACGGGAGTAAATCGAAACAGTCCGAGAAAAAACAAAAGCTACGCAAACCGTCTGTACCTGTAGTTAACAACAAACCTTTCTCATAAAACCGAGCAAGAGTTCCACGGGGCGGATGAAACCCCCCTCCCCACCCAATTCAATCTATTTTCGCTTCCCAGCCGTTTAAAGCTTATTTCCAACCGGATTTTCCTTGCACCACCAATCACCTAGCCAGAACATCCCCCTCCCCTTCTCGTGGTGACTATAGCGTGCTATGTGAATTAGTGAAGCTCTCGCCAAACAATAAACTCTTGCTCACCAGCGGTCGTTGAACTCAAAAAAGAGAAGATCGGGGCAAACTCTACGTGTCGTTCTGTTTTCCTTCTCGCCCTCCATCTAGAAAGCTCAAAGGAGCGGATTGTAAATGTGAAACGATGAATATCTAGAAACCTAGAAGTTCCCAAGGTTTCAAGAAACCAGAAATTCCAGAGGTTTAGACGTGTCGCAAACTAGAACCAATTCCTCGCACGACGGACGACGGAACAAAACTACCGGCACCAAAAACAAGTAACCAAAAAAGCACACCCTTATGTCTCATTGATCCCGGAGCGCCTGCCTTTTTCAATCCATCCCAGCCCTCGATCCATCTCATTCCCCTACCCCCCTTCTCTCCTCTTCCCCATTCAAGTTACGTGTCATTTGGAGCCATCAAAGTGGTCGCGTGCATGTTCGTCCTGAACCACCTCTTCGCGACCTATCCCCCCAAACTCGCAAGCAGCGTTGCACCGTGGAGCCGAGATGGTATGGGTGGTGGTGGTAGTGGAGCCGGTGGGGACAAAAGAAGAAAAAGAAAACAACGTGGGGAAAATGCACACAGCTTGAGAAAAACCCGATCGCACCCATATGCAGGTACCGAAGAAATCTCATTGGTTGGCTCCGTCCCCAGCAATTAATGCAGGAGCAGGACCTTACGGCCCAAAAGGTTACATTGGGCATTGGTTGGGGGGGGGGGCAACTGACGTTCGTAATACACAAGCCAATTCGTCAGTCCTGTCCGTTCTTTCATCGCCCATGAAACAGAAGACTTCAGGCCTCGTTTCAATGAGTTCTTGGGCAGCGTCATGTCGCTGTGACATCCGAGGTGGTTAGTTAGGTCCTCCTCGACTGAGCGTTTGTGACTGCGCCCCCGCGGGGGGGGGGGGGAATTCGATTGCGCCTTGCGATGTCCACCATGCTGTCTGCCGCTGGTGTTGGCGTGTGCGTGTGTGTAAGTGGTATTGAGTTTGCAAATTTGGTCAGGAACCGGCATGTGCAAGCGCCATGCTTCCGGAAGAAGCCCAGGCGTATTATTCTTGATTCTTGAAACTCCCAGTGCCGCCGGGCGCCTTCCGAGATATTATCACATCCCCGGCATATTCCCTGCTTCTCTCCCCGCGGTAATCTTCTTGCTCACACGCGCTCTCGCGTGTCCGAGGCCCCCTCCCCCGTGCCGGGTGTTGATGAACCGCACTGGCCCGGCACGGCAACAATTACGTCCGCCCGAGGTAGCTAAGGTGCGGACCATGCGCAGTGGCGCGCACAAGGGATGCTCGAGGCAGGCAGACAGGCAGGCAGGCAGGCAGGCAGGCAGGCAATTGATCAGTTTTCCACAATATGCGCCGGGACCAGACGTTTCACACGTGGTTGACAGCACTGGCGGGCACAGATGAGTACCGTGTTGCTGGCGCTGCAGGGTCTACACGCTGATCTGCACGGTGATGGTAAGTGTGCGAGTCGGCCTGGTCCCTGCATACCTGCTCATGACTTTTAAGATTGTTGGCCATGTCCTGGTGACAGCATAAAAAAAAAAAAAAAAAAAGTGAAGATGGCTCTCGGCAGTCTGTCTGTCGTCTGCCTCCATAGCAGTCGCTGCAAGGCTGCTGTCGACAAATATAGACTCGTGCATGAAACCAGACAGGTCGGCGCAAAAAGCACAACAGCTTCAGCAACAACCTCGCCTGCAGGGCTGGACATGCATGCCATACAGACGTCGTGGTGGCATACTGAGACTCTTGCTGTGTTGTGGGGGAAGGGGGGTCAGGTCAGGCCATGCCTGCAGCTGGCTGAGCGCTTGGGTGGTATCACAAGATAGAGAAGCTAGACAAGTCGATACACCCGAGTTTCTTGGAGACCCCAAATACGAGGTGGCCGCCTGCTTCCAGGATGGCAGATATCACGCCGTGATGCGCAGAGTCATCTACTAGACTTCCTTTTTGGCGGGCTAAGGAGCTCGTACCAAGTGCAACGTGGCGCGTTGCACAAACTATGGCCACTTCTGGGGGCCAAGGCATGATGCCACGCCAGCAAGTTGCTGCCGGCAACCATCGCAACGGAGTTGCCGTGACTCAAGTGCAAATATACGCCTAATGCAGAATAGCCCTTGGTCTGAACTCAACCACAATGGAGCAGTTGCGGGTCTGACGAGCTGGCGGAGATCCCATGCACACTCACTATCCTACTTTGTAGAATCCCCCACGTTCGTGTTACGCAGCGACATGCTCCCAAAATCTGTAACGGATTGTGCGCTGCTCTCATATACGCTTGTAACGGTGGGTTGTCGCACGAATCCCGTTCAAGAACTCTCGGACGGCCACCAACTGGAACAAGTAATAATCAGCGTGTTCGAGAATATTCCTAGCCATCTTGGGCGCACCGACAGCCGGCTTGTTGTTTGGCCTGGCGCCAAGAATAAATTACCTACATAGCATAGTATCGTGGCGAGGCCTGAGCGTTGAAACACTTCAACCTGTTCTGGGTCCTAGTTTTGTGGAGAGGACCCTGGCCGGTCGCCGAGGTCAGTGCCATCCCGGGCCTGTCAAAGTGGTGTCAACCATCGAACCCGTCCATCAAAGCAGACAGCGGCTCTTAGAGTGGCTCTGCTAACCCTAGAAAGGTACCACCCGACCAGCTGAGCCCGATCCCGTCCTCAGCTCTCCTCAATGACGTCAACTTGACAAGTCGTAATCGTTCGGCAGCACGCAGTGCCGCCATGCCTGTCTTTCAGAGAGGAAGAGTCTAGTCAGCAGGACATCGACCGATGCTTTTTCTCTCTCTATGTTTTTTTCCCCCTTTCGCCAAGGTACACACACCTTCGTTTTCGGGACTTATTTCCCGATGGGGATTCTTTCGTCCGCGTTGGTTGGCAGCAGCTGAGTTGTCCCACTGGGTTGAGCAGACGCTTGACATGCAGCCATTACACTGTATCTCCACGTTATTAAAGTGAATGGCGATGTCGCGTGTTGCAGCGACGCGTCGAAGTCGGACCGAAAGACCTTATTGATGCGACGTGCTGACGATTACCTACTTTACATAAGAAGGTACCCCGCAGCAAGCACAGGGCCTCTAGAATTAGGGCAAAGTACAAGTAATTACCTTGATGCACAAGTCCTGAACTACTAAAGTAAGCAGCCTTGAAAGCGGGACATGGTTGAAAGCAAGTTCAAAAACAGAGACATAGACATGTATAGTCCGCAGACTAAAAGGGTAGCGTCGTTTGCGAACCTCTAATTGCGACCTGGAGTTGCTACGTTCGGTGTGGTTCCAGGAGGGATAGTATTGGCACAAGCATTGCGGGGATCTCGTTCGTGCTTGAGTCTCTATATGTCCCCAGGCATCGCTAGGCAGCATGTCTCTCCTTGCAGCGTGAAACTGCACTTATTCTTGATGTGCAGCTAATGCCGTCCAAATGGCTGGGCGCGATCGCTCAGGCAGGCAAGCGGGCCGCGCGATCGTACTGCACTTTTGCGTTGCAGTCGTACCAGCGCTGGCTGAGCACAATCTGCTTCCTGCACTCCAAAGTTGGACAGCCAACGTGCAGGCGCAGACCGTCTTTCAGGTTGTCCCAAGACACGCGCCACGAAGCCTGACCTCAGCTCTCGCACCGTGGCTTGCAGCGTCACGCCATCTCTCCTATCCCCGCAACGAGGAAGTCGAGATTTGGGATTCGAGAATGTTGATGTGGGGTCTCTGAAGCACGCCAGGGTTGCCCCTGACCAAGTGGGGCACGCAGTCGAGCAAGGTACCCTAACTTATAAGGTACTTACTTCAAGACGGTAAGTTGGGTACTGGCACGTTGTGAAAGCCAGCTAATTAGCAGGCGCCCCTCTTCCTACGAACTTATGGTCGCCCCATGCTTTTGCTATTTCGGGTCTTGGTTGCGGGAGGGACTGCAGTGTGTGAGGGGTAGTCAGGGGGAATTCGTGCCGACCTGTGTTGTGTAACCCATGTCTGTCACGCCGAGACATATCGTAGCTGGCTGCTGTCGAGTGAGAGGTGTGCCGATCGTTCATCGAAACCCACGCACTCTTTCCGCTGGAGCCTACGTAAAGTAGTAATATGGATTGGGCCGGCAGCGGCTGGCTGCGGCTGTACGGTTCACCGGTTGACCGGTTCTGCGAACGTGCGAGTTGGTCGAAGATGCTCCCAGGGATCGTGAGCAAGCCGGGCAGGACGGCGGTCCAGGATCCCATGACGGCGGAACCATCGCTCGGCCGGGCAGCGGGAGAGTCGGCTGGGTGTGCGCGTGGGAATGTACAGCGGCCTTGGAGAGAAAACACCTTGTCCGGCTAGTTGGATGGTTGCAACTCAGTTGGTGCCCTCAGGTAGGGTACTACGTAGCAGAGTAGCGCAGGTTGTGCGCCACTAAGGGCAGGTGCAAACCCTGGACAAGCCCTGGATGTCTGCTCCATCATCTCCATCTCCATCATCGTCATCATCATCATCATCCTCATCGTCATCAAGCATTACTCCTCTTTTGCGGCACGGCCAAGCTTGGGAGGCCATGTCATCAGCATCAGCACAATGCACCTCTGATGCTGCGCGGCATCGAGCGCTAAAGCCTGTGCTGCTGCGCTCGGGACTTTAGGGGTCTTTTCAACGACCCTAAAGCTGCAAGCTTGGCGTACGCATTGGCGGCGGCGACCTCAGCGGTGCAACCAGCACGCGCTTCCAGTCACACCAGGACGTCTAGCTCGACGTGCGCGCGGCCCGGCACTAGGCCCAGATGGCACAAGACGACGACCCGGACGGGGACCTGGACGACGCCTCTGTTGTCGGCTCTGCCTCCCGGCGCACAGGGCCGGCTGTCCCAATCCTGGAGGAGGGCTTGGATCGCCGTCACAGCGGCCAGGGGCGTCCTACGCCAGATGCCTGGGGGGTCCCCTGCTTACGCTGGATCGAAGGATGGGGAACAAAGCCTGCGATGGCCAGAGAACCCAGAGCAACCCAGAACAACCCCCCCGGCGTCGGGTGCCTGCGGGGCGAGGCGAGCTGGACATGGCGAGCATGGGCACCCCAGGCTCGACACAACGCATGTGAGATTGGCTGGCAGAACGACTTGACTATTGTACGTAGTAGTAACACGGACAGACGGACGGACAGACTGACTGACTGACGGCATTGTATTGTGCTGCTGCGCCAGTCGCGAGGCACCCGGTGGTGCGTTTACATACAAAGTAAAGTAGTCGTACGCCCTATCCATTGTGCCTGGGTGGGCTCTCCAGGTGTCCCCCCCCCCCCGCCGGGGCTGGGAGATCTTGTTCCGGCTGCATGACAACCGACTGATCATATCCATCCATCGTCTTATCCCATGTTGACTCTGTGTTTCCGCCTTCTCTCCTTCTTCTTCTTGCTCCTCCAACCCCTCGACGAATCAACTGCACACTAATCACTCCCGATCGGCCCAGACGACAAAGCATCTCATCCTGCGGTTCCTGGCTGCACAGACTCGCGGACGGGCCGCACAGCTGCAGCACTTTGACTCGATTCTCCTAGCACGGCCCCTTCATTAACCTAGCAGCCCACGCCCGCACTTGCCCTTGGGCCCAAGGTACGCACTTGGTTGAGGGAGGAGGAGCTTTAACTTGGCTTGGCTGCAAGGTGCTGGGCCCCCATAGTACCCGCACCTCCTCCCACCTGCACGCCGCTCGCGCTGTGCCGGCTCAGGTGCGGTAGTCGCACGACCTTGTCTCGTCTCAAGCTGCTCGCTCCGGCCGCTGGCCACCACGATCTGTACGCTACAGTCCCACCGGCACCAACTTCATCATAAACGGGTGGCTTGGCCTCTTGCCCACCACACGCCGGCCTTTCCTGCGCAGACACCGTCTCGCCCTCTTTTTATCTCTTCTCGTCTCTCTTTTAGCTCCCTTCTTGCATCTTATCCTGCCGAGAGCAGCTGGTCACAGCCTCCTCGCTTTTGTTTTTGGAACCAACTTGAAGTTGTGTTGCCCGTCTTCTTGCAAATTAGACTTTTTGGTAGGTCCTCGCAGTTTGGCCTTCGTAAGGGGCCCGTCTTGACTTACAGCCTTTCTGCCAGCACAGCTGTCTTCCCAATCTCGCGCACCAGGTCGTGCTGCCTACATCTGGTATTTCTCCTTCGCCACCGTTCCTACCCAGTATCGACTCCAAGCGAGCACCGATTGTCACCATAATCCCACAATGTCTGGTGGGCCTGAAATGCTTGGGCTCCCCGATGTCTCGAAGGCCCGTCCCGGGATGATCTCGCCGAGCCAGTCGACGTCCTCGCTGCGGGATCTGCTCCCGCAGACAAACTTCCTCAGCAGAGACGAGCAGCCCAAATCAGTTCAAACAGCCAAACGAGAGTCTAAGCTCACTTTGCGAAATATTTTCGGTCGTCAAAAGGCGAAGCGGGACGTCGTTGTCCCGGAAATAGGATCTGCGCAGCTCGAATCGCCCACTTCGCCCGTGGCCGGCCCTTCAATGGCAGGCACCCGCCACTGGCCCTACGCCGCCGATGGGAGTATGTCTAAAAGCTCATTGCAATGCTCTACCAAGTCTTTGGATCAGCCCGCGCTCCAGCCTATGCTCTCGGGAAGCAACAACGGTGAGGGAACAGGCGACTATCGAGTCAAAAAGAGAGCGACCATGTCTGGGCACGAACGATCACATGGCAGTGCGGCGGCTATGCCCTGGCCGCCGCCGCCTCTGTGCCAGGCATATCAACAATCCGTAAAGCACGCCATGATGTCCATGTGCACAGTGCCTATGGAAACATTGCAACGCCTCAGCCCGACGACAACGAGACCAGCACGCCAGAGTTGCGACCCTGCTGATCTCAGTAAGAGGTCGGAGCCTCGAAGGAAACTAAATCGTTCCCCTCTAGGGAGGAACTCGTTCGACTTCAAGAGCAAGATCTACGTCTTGACAAACTCCAGCTGGCTGTTCCAGTATGCCGCCGATGGTGACACCGATCGACCTCCAGAGAGGGCACTACGGATCTCAAAGAACTCGGCAGCATTCGCGAGTGACTTGATCCCAGGACGACACTGGGTCATACAAGTCCTGGCTTTGGCAGATGCTGCCACGTCGGGTTCAACCGACAGCAAAGGGCGGAAGAAGTCAAAGGGAGCCGACAAACACCAAGTGTCAACCTTTCTTCTCATCTGTGAAACTCCCGAGGACATGGAGTCCTGGTTGGCTGTACTACGTCACGAGATCGAGATCATGGGTGGGAGGAAGAAGGCTCCCGAGACCGGCGAGATAGAGATAGACGATTCCCGCGATGGTGGCTTGCCCACTCATGAGCAATATTGCTACTCTCAAATCGTTCGTGAAGATTTCGCGTGGACCCAGGAGAACGCTCTGAGCATGGACAAGCTGGACCGGACGCCAGATCTGCTGCAGGACGACGGATCGACAACAGGGAGCATCGACTCGTCCGAGCGTAACAGCCTCGACAACCTACGCGACAGCACCGGAAACCGTTTCTCAGCTGCTTCCATCGAGCTCAGAGCCTTTGGCACATCACCACAATCCTCGCCTGGTTGCTCTCCAACACACCTCATTTTCCAAAGTAATGCTCTCGACACACCTGACATTGAACACTCACCGAATTCTGTCCAGTCTATCAGTGAACTTTCTGGGATTCGGGTACGCCCAAATGCCGCCGCGATCTTGAGTCGTCGCGAGTCACAACAGGCGGGAAATGCGGACATGCATAAGTACAACGTCCACGAACCAAGGCAATCGGTCGACTCCAGATCCAGCATGGAGCACGAGTACGTTTCTGCTCCCCAGAGCATTCCCAACTTCAGCATACCCCATGCTGTCAGCCGGCGCTTCTCTGCTCCCCAAACACAAACATCTGCCATCGCTCTCAGTCCCTCGTCACTGCCGTCATCACCTCAGCCCACACCATCTCCCAAGGACCTTTTCCGACCGCTGCGTAAGGCACCTCCCACGTCTTTGCCACTCTCGCGTCCTCTCTCCACCGTCATGGACTTGCCCTCTCCCGTGTCCCCGAACCTCTCGACCGTTGCCAGTAGGGCGGGGGCGTCAAACCAAGCTAGTGAGCAGTTGCCTAGCCTGGACTCACAGCTGCATGCGCCGTTGCTACTTCTCCCTTCACCGAGCGAGCCGCGTATTGACTCAAAGAGGGACATGGAGCATGCTCAGGGACTTTCTCCAACTTGCGGCTACTTCGGATTTTCGGAATCTATGGTGCAAAGAGTCTCGATGGCAGTTTCTTTCCACCATCCGAACAACTACCCGCAAGAGACGACTGGCGAGCCTTGCTCATTGGATGCCGCATTGCAGGCTGCGTCGTCTCCTACCTCTGCTCCAATTGCAGCAGCTACGCTCATACACGAGCCGAGGACGTCAAGCCTGGCTGCCCCAAGAACTCTGTCAGCAAAACGCAGCACGTCCACCCTGGATGGCATGCCTCCTCCAGTACCTCCACCCACCTACGCGCTGCCTCCTATTCCGCCCTTGAGGTCAACAAGCATCAGAGCGACTAGGCGTGCTCCAACAGCCTCCCAAATGGCGACAGCTTGAGCCGATCATCATTAAGCCATCATGATAGACTCAGTCCAAGATTGGTATCGATCATGTGGTCGAGAATGTCTACCGAACAAAGCCATATCTGCCTTCTCTTTCTTTGTTTCGTTCTCTGTGTTCTCGTTTGCCGGGTCTTTCTGGAGAGACCTTTGTTGCCCAAGTGCTCTCCGGCAATATGCATGATTCTTTCAGTTTGTGTTCGGGATATACCATTTCATATTTATGGAGTTGCTTGACAAATCTTACGACGGGATGTAAGACGCCGCCATCTACGTTTGGATATGAACTGTCTTTGTTAGCTGTAGACATAGAGTCTTGCGCAGTCCTTGATGGCTTGCTACTATGATAATACAAATACTAAATAATTACATCCAAACGAATCCATAAATGCCTTCCGTGCTTCAGTGTTGCTGGTATTGGTCGTGAACGTGAAGTGTCCCCTGCCTTAGAGCACCAGCTTGTAAGAGCAAGCATTTCGGGTGGGTACCTCCGGCAGTGCTGAGTCACCGCTAATCAGTACCTACTCCAGGGACACTTAGCGTGCCTTGATAGTGGGGCTCATGCGGCGCCCGCACAAATTGTAAAAATTCGAGTCAACGCGCAGCAAGGCGGCTGGCCCAGGCACTGACTGACTGACTGCCCCGCCTCGACCAGTGGCGAGCCGCAAAGTACGAACCTGGGCGGACGTTCTCCCAGCACAACATCCACGACGACCAGCATCAAACAGGGCTGCGTTCCGATCTAGTCCTCCGGTCGAAGGCAGACGACGACATTCGAGATCCTCCATCGCAATCAATAGCCACAGAGGGCCATCAGAAACAGCGGACCCCCCCCTGCCAAAAAAAAAAGAGCCAGAGGCAACGAAGCCGGCCTTACAACCCCTCACAAACTCACCACACATAAAACAACAACCCGCAAACATGGCGACAAAGCCGCGCGACTGGGCCGACGACGACGAAGGCGACGAAGTAATCCAGGAGCTCCCGCCCCCTCAGACGATCCAGAACAAGGACGGCACGAAGACGACAATCACATACGCCCTCAACGAGCAAGGGCAAAAAGTCAAGACGACCCGGCGGATCCGCCTCGTCACACACCGCGAGGTCGTCAACCCCCGCGTGGCCGAGCGCAAGACATGGACCAAGTTCGGGCTCTCTGAAAAGGATGGCGCGGGCCCGCAGCCCGACACCACGTCCGTGGGCGAGAACATCATCCTCAAGCTCAGCACCAACTGGAAGAAGGACACCAAGGACGAGGCCAAGGACGCCACCGCCAACGCGATGAAGGAGAAGCTCAAGGACAAGACGGTCAAGTGCCGCATCTGCAACGGCGAGCATTTCACCGCGAGATGTCCGTACAAGGACACCATGGCCCCCGTCGGCGCCGAGGGCTCGGCCGACGTCGCGGCGGGGACCTTCGACTCGGACCCCGTGGGCGGCGGCCCCGGTGGTGGTGGCGCCCCCGGGGGCCTCGGCAAGAAGGGAAGCTACGTCCCCCCCGCGCTGCGCGGTGGCCCCGGAGGCGGCGCGGGCGAGAAGATGGACGGTCCCGGCGGCGGCGGCGGCGGCAAGTTCGGCGAGCGCGACGACTTTGCCACCCTGCGCGTCACCAACGTCTCCGAGATGGCCGAGGAGCACGAGCTGCGCGACATGTTTGAGCGGTTCGGAAGGGTCACCCGCGTCTTCCTCGCCAAGGATCGCGACACCGGCATGGCCAAGGGTTTCGCGTTCATCAGCTTCGCGGACCGGACGGATGCTGTCAAGGCTGCCAACAAGATGGATGGCTATGGTTTCAAGCACTTGATTCTCAGGGTGGAGTTCGCCAAGAAGGCTGCCACGTAAATCTGGCTGGCGGGCTTTCAGAGGATACGGGTCGTTTTTGGGAGAGGAATAGAGAAAAGAGAAAGAAGAAAGAAACAAACGGGTCTCCATGCACTGATTTGTGGGTTTCCTTGATAACACACACTCTCAATTCCGTCACTTTTTAAAGTATGCTCGTGATGTGTTTGATGTGACTGGTATACTGCCACCAAGATGATTTCTCATTATTTTGATGAAACGCGACACACACGTAAAATAACCTCTTAAGCAACGCAAAGTCACCAAAAAAGAAATAACCTGCCCTTCATATACACGGCGCTAAATAGGAACTTCCCCATCTTACCATGTGCGGAGTGAAAAGGAACTCAAGGGTGACAATTTCATCTCTCATCCCCGACCGGGCGTGTTCGGAGGGTTGCTATAGACTAAAGCTTTTCTCATTTGTGCCTGTGCTTGTCCAAAATTTCAAGCCTGCAGCACTGTGGTTCGCTCAAAATACACCAACAACTTTGAAACAAGAACTCCCAGTTGAACGCCAAGACCTGCGTGCTTTGTCCTTGACCCGGCAGTCAACCGCTCCAAGATTGGAGTAAAGAATGAGAATGAGGTAATCAATAAAGTCTTGTCGACGCTCATGACAGTATACACTTCCTGGTCAAATCACCGCAGAGTGATGTCTGGGAACAGCTTCCGGGCTTGTAAGTTGACCGCGAGCTGATATAGCCCATCCTCAGCAGCGACAAAGCTGAAAGGGAGGTCGGGTCAGTATTCGACGATGAAGAACAACACATATCATGCTTGATAGAAATAACTCACAGCTTCTGTCCGTCTTCACTCCACGACAGACCAGCCGTGTCGTCAGGCTGCTGATCATGCTCACGACTGTTGCTCCTGGCGACACGACGATAACTTGAGGCATCATCGTGCCATGTACTTATGTTTGTGACTGGGATCGCCCGTCGGGGTCGGCTGGCATCGCTCCTCAGCGGCTGGCCATAGGCACTACGTAACTCAGAGTTGCTGTACAATGCTCCTAGCGGCGTCCATTCAGCGGTGAAAGCTTGCCGTCCCCATGCGGATGGCGAGTCACGGGATGTACTAGCAGTCGGCGTGGCTGAATCATCATTGCTCGCACCACGACCTTCGGTTGACGATTGTGGCACCTGGTTATCTGCTTCCGCCTGGCTTCTGGCAAGACTTCTTCGCAATATCGACGTCCTGCGGTCTCGTTCCTGCTCGGTCGATGCAGCTTGTATGATCTGCGCTCGGCGCCGCCCTAGGTCATCGTCGAGAAGCCTAGACAACGTCTGCCGCTGTGTGTTGATCATATACGTTAACAGCCGCCCTCGGTCCTCGGGTCGGACGTGCTCAAGTGTTGTGCGTAGGGCACTTACTCGGTCGAACCAATCGGCCGATCTCCATTCTGGTCCCGAACGCGCCGCCACTACCCGATGCTCAGCCGACTCCCTGGCCGCATCACGCCTCCTTCGCTCTTGCTGGACGGCCTCTAGCACGACAGTCTCGTCAGTGGTGAACGGCTGGTTGAGCCGCGATATCGCAGACTCGCCATTTCCCGGATCCGGGAGCGGTCGCCCAGGGTTGGAAGGGCTGAGAATGCTCGACAGCGAGGTTGAGTTCCCCTCAGCCCTCTCGCTCCTTGGATCCAGGAGTCTGGGATCGATTGTACTCCGGTCGTTCAGGGCTAGACTCTCGAAGTTTTCATGGTTGTCTACCGACACGATCTGCCTCGACCTGAAGCCTGAACGAACGTCGGCAATACCCACACGGCCTCTGTGTTCTGTCCATGCTAGCAGATCATGAGGTGCAGGAGAGAAGGCCATGTCTCGGATAGCACCACTTTCATGTGGTGACCTTGAAGAATCAAAGTAGGCAAGCAGGGGCTCTTTATCCATTGCGAGCGCAGCTGTGTCAAATATACAGATTGTGCCGTATTGTGTGCCCACTGCGAGATAAGTTCCTGACGGGGAGAATGCGGCGGCGAAGCTCCCACGAGTATCGCTAGTATCTGTCTCTGTCTGCCCCTGCAACCTCACGGGTACGAGCTGTTTCCACTCATAGTGGCGGTTGTCCTTGTCGCCATCCACGGGCGCGCGGACCAAAGTGTATAGGTATGGGTCGTCGCAAATCGCTGCCAGCATCGTGCCATCGGGCGATATGACAGCACGGTTGACCGCGTCCGGGAAGGTGAGGTGGTCGAGCTCTTGGTTGTCGAACAGCGAGACGATTGTGACGGACTTGTCGTTATTGGCCAATACCGCCACTGGTCGTTGATATACCCCGGGCACGTTTGGAGATCCCTTGCGCGGCAGCCATATGGTGATGCAGTTGACACGGGCTGTACCGAACTTGTGGTTCGATGTGGACCATGTCTTGTTGTTGATGCGCTCCATTATACCCAGCATTTCCTGATGTAACTGGAGCATTGATGCCTCGGCCAGGTTGGCTGGGTCCAGCGACGAAAAGCTCGCTCGAAACTCATCTCCCAGAGCGTCCTCGGTGCCTTCAGTCTGGCCGACATCACGGATGATGGCGAACTCGCCTTTTTCGCCTCCGCAACATATCCAACCTCCTCTTGCGACGAGGCACCTTGGGTGGAAGCTTATTACTTTGATGGTCTCGCATTCTCGAGTTGTGGTATTGAGCCGTGTGATGTGGGTATTGTGAACTCCGGCGGGATAATAGATGATGTCGTTGCGTTCAGCACTGATTAAGGACCGGAGTTGCCAGTGGCTGGTAGCGAACACAGATTGTCAGTGACTATGAAAGGCACATCTACGAGTAAAGTGTAGATGGCGGGGACGAGCGCAGACTTACATGGGCGCCACTACGCTGCGGTAGTGTTTTCGGTTAGAGCTGAGTATGAGATTATCGGTTGGCCAGTAGCTATTTCAGCAGCATCAAGTTAGCTCTCTATGGATGGCGCGACTGTGCCTAGTAGTAGGTGCTGGCGTGTCATCTGACGATATCCTTACGTGGCTGGACCGTCCACGGCCATGTTGCCTGCAACAGGTGGACTGCTGCAGCAGGACGATCATGAAAGCTTAAGCCGCCACAGTACCGCGTGGTTGATGTTGGACGAGATCGACCAATGTGCTAGGCACGAGCAGGTAGTGCTCACGGACGACTCTACTGTGGTATGAACTGCTATGCGGTGCAAATGGCTGCCTCGAGGCAGGGCGTCTGGGTGTAGGTATGGGTCGTGTCGAAGCTGGCGGGACAAGGGGCAACGGCGGACTTGGCAGCAACAATCGGATCTGTAGTCGTGGCGGAGCGCGCTGGAGCTGTGCCGATGTAGGCAGGCGAATTGGTTAGCAGTGCCGAGGTTGGGCTCTATCCCTGATGATGAGGCCGTCGTGCTGTTTGGAGAGGCAGCTTGGTGATCGGATGGGCAACTCGAGCTTTGGGGAGGAGGTCGAGCGATGGTTTGGCGCTGCTGGGATGACGTTTTGGCGGCTCCAGAAATGGGGCGCTGGCCGCGGCGCTCGTGCTTGCGTCTGTCGAATCCGGGGTCGACAAGCAGTGACCACGCATTTTTGGGGACATCTCGAGGCACAGACAATGCACTGCACAACACAACGCAGAGCTCGGGTCCAATCACCAGAACCTATCTGAATGAGTACCTTATATGGGTGCCCTGTACGTGCTGACGGTTGGAGCCCACAAGGTTGCCTGCTCTAGTAAAGTAGGCAGGACCAGATGGTGTACCCCAAAGAGCTACCGCGCGGGCTTGTTCTCATCACCACCAGGCCACATCGCGAGGCCCTCATAAATGGCTTCTCTGCCTCACGTCACAGAGCATCTAGTGCAGCCGACGCGGCAGCACGACTCGCAATCCAGCTCGTCTGCTTTCAGAACACACGCGAAGCCCGGTCGGCGTCTTGCTGTGCTCGCCCTGAGCGCAGTTCCTCCAAGTCATGGCAAATTGCAGGTCGGGCTCGCTGCCTGCTAACACAAGCTTTCAGTGTGCATATTAGTACGCTAGGTGTCACTTGAATACTGAAAGCATGATGAGCCGATGCTGCTGGACCGCTATGCCGATCCTAAAAACACCAGCCCCTCACGACTACCGCTGCTCTCCATCAAGACTGCAGTGTACAAGGTAACGCCAAATAGTCGACAGTAGCCTTCCTGGCCGTGATAGGAAGATGCAAGGCTGTCGTAGAGAAGTCGAGGATCCCTGCAGCTGGGAAAACCGGAGCACACTCCATGGATCTCGGTCTTGTCGGCGACCGCAGCGAACAGCCCGGTCATAGCCGCGCCGTGGCGTCCCCCAGCTCAGTACCGCAGGGTCGGCGTCCACAAGTGGTTCAATCCTTGTAATCGCACTGCTGCCACGTCCTAAGCGGTAAGAGCTTGATCTCTTTGCCTGCTGTGTTGTCATGCAAGGCCAATGACGAGCCGTGCTGTCCTTGGCTGTTCGAGGCAAGAGGCTGGTAGACTGGCAGGCCTCACGATCGATCTACTTTGAAGTAGATTGTCCTGTCGAAGCGTCGAGCATGTGCCCGAAGTCGCTCGCTGGCGGGCATGCGGCGGTTGTGGACGAGGCAATGGACCGGGGGGGGGCGACTGTGGCGGGCCCCTTCGCCCGCAGTCGTAGTCGGAGTCGCAGTCGCAGTTACGGACCCAGCCGGCGCACAGACCATCCTTCTGCGAGCTTCTAAGCCTCCGCAAAAATTTCTGGCCGGGCCATGTCGCCGTCACATCTCCTCCCATTATCAATCCGCCCGCGCTGCTACATCACCATCTGTTTAATACCTTCTTGCCTTTTTGTCTTTCTTCCCTCTCTGTACCACCACCTCAGAGAACCCCCTCTAGTCGCATCACAGTCATCATACCGCAATCATGTTGGCTTCGCGTTTCTCCAGAGCTGTAAGTTGTTCTTGCCCTTCCCTTCCCCGCGCCGCACGTTCTTGTCGCACTTTCTGCCGCATCCCACTCCGATTCCGCTTGCTGACGTTCTCGTCCGACACCACAGCTTCCCAGGGCGACCACCACAGCTTCCAGATGGGCTGCGCCCATGCGGAAACCGCTGGGCTCCAGCTTCGCCCGCTATGAGTCCACTGAGGGCAAGGTCCAGGGCGCCGTGATCGGTATCGATCTCGGTACCACAAACTCGGCCGTTGCCATCATGGAGGGCAAGACACCCAAGATCATTGAAAACTCAGAAGGTTAGTGAAATCTCTGCGCCTGAACTTGTTATGACCAGAAAACTGACATCTCACCCTTCAGGTGCCCGAACAACACCCTCCGTTGTCGCTTTCGCCCAGGATGGTGAGCGTCTTGTCGGTGTCGCCGCCAAGCGCCAGGCCGTCGTCAACCCAGAGAACACTCTGTTCGCCACCAAGCGTCTGATCGGTCGCAAGTTCAAGGATGCCGAGGTCCAGCGTGACATCAAGGAGGTCCCCTACAAGATCGTCCAGCACACCAACGGCGATGCTTGGGTTGAGGCTCGCGGCCAGAAGTACTCGCCTTCGCAGGTTGGTGGTTTCGTCCTCAACAAGATGAAGGAGACCGCCGAGGCCTACCTTAGCAAGCCCGTCAAGAACGCCGTCGTCACAGTTCCCGCCTACTTCAACGACTCTCAGCGTCAGGCCACCAAGGACGCCGGTCAAATTTCCGGCTTGAACGTCCTCCGTGTCGTCAACGAGCCCACCGCCGCCGCTCTCGCCTACGGTCTGGAGAAGGAGGCTGACCGCGTTGTCGCCGTCTACGATCTTGGTGGTGGTACCTTTGATATCTCCATCCTCGAGATTCAGCAGGGTGTTTTCGAGGTCAAGTCTACCAACGGTGACACTCACCTTGGTGGCGAGGACTTCGATATCCGCCTTGTCCGCCACCTCGTCCAGCAGTTCAAGAGCGAGTCTTCCATCGACCTGTCCGGTGACCGGATGGCTATCCAGCGTATACGTGAGGCTGCCGAGAAGGCCAAGATCGAACTGTCCTCTTCCCTCCAGACCGATATCAGCTTGCCTTTCATCACTGCTGATGCCTCCGGCCCCAAGCACATCAACACCAAGTTGACCCGTGCCCAGCTCGAGCAGATGATGGACCCCCTCATTACCAAGACTATTGAACCCGTCCGCAAGGCCCTCAAGGACGCCAACCTGACCGCCAAGGAGATCCAAGAGGTTATCCTTGTTGGTGGTATGACCCGTATGCCCAAGGTCGGCGAGTCCGTCAAGAGCATTTTCGGCCGTGACCCCGCCAAGTCTGTCAACCCTGACGAGGCTGTCGCCATCGGTGCCGCCATTCAGGGTGCTGTCCTCTCTGGTGAGGTCAAGGATCTGCTCCTTCTCGACGTCACTCCTCTGTCCCTCGGTATCGAGACCCTCGGTGGTGTCTTTACCCGCCTGATCAACCGCAACACCACCATCCCCACCAAGAAGTCCCAGGTCTTCTCCACTGCTGCTGATTTCCAGAGCGCCGTCGAGATCAAGGTCTACCAGGGTGAGCGTGAGCTTGTCAGGGATAACAAGCTCCTCGGCAACTTCCAGCTCACTGGCATCCCTCCTGCCCACCGTGGTGTGCCCCAGGTCGAGGTTACCTTCGACATTGACGCTGACTCCATTGTCCACGTCCACGCCAAGGACAAGAGCACCAACAAAGACCAGTCGATCACTATTGCTTCCGGCTCTGGTCTCTCTGACTCTGAGATTGAGCAGATGGTCCAGGACTCTGAGAAGTATGCTGAGCAGGACAAGGAGCGCAAGGCTGCTATCGAGGCTGCCAACCGCACCGACAGTGTCCTGAACGACACTGAGAAGGCTCTCAACGAGTTCGCCGACAAGATCGACAAGACTGAAGCCGACCAGATCCGCGAGAAGATTGCTTCTCTCCGTGACTTCGTTGCCAAGAGCCAGTCTGGCGAGAACAGTGCTACCGCCGAAGAAATCAAGGAGAAGACTGACGAGCTCCAGAACGTCAGCCTGAACCTCTTCGACAAGATGCACAAGGCTCGTTCTGAGTCCAGCTCCGAGTCCAGCTCCGAGGGCTCGTCTGAGGCCAAGCCCGAGGATGAGAAGAAGCAGTAAATGTTCTCAGCAGATGATTTTATGAGCTTTTCCTCACACCATGTACTTGTTTGTCACACCACATCCGGCTTCGTTGACGACAATTGAGCTACGCCTCGAGTCCAACGAATGCCTTTGTAACCTACCTTGTATACATACCACCACATTTGTTTCGCACAGCATGTTTCCATCACACCACAACACTACGAACGATCATGTTGTTTTTGTACGAGTTCTAACCGGGCTGGGGCGTTCTGAGAAGAGGTTCTTTTTCATGAGAAAAGTTTCTTACACATCTGAAGCTTTGCTTGTCTGCGGATGGAGAGGGCCAACCGCGGCTCAGCCCTTTGGGGGCAGCTTCTGATGTGGATTGTCATGTCTTGTGTTCAGTCATATACCAGCGATCTATCTGACCTACAAGTCTAATACAAAAATCCCCTCTCAATGATTATTAGCTCGTCCTTGTGAATGTGTGCATGTACTCTACCTCATGGATTTGTTCGTTGACATAGAAGATCAACCCTCCTAACAATCTATATCTTAGTTTCGGCCTGTGATTTGCCGAATTCTTTCGCGGCACAGAAGCTCTGGCTCAACATCCGCACTTCCGGATCCATATCATCAACAAGCTTGACCAGATCCCCGGGTCTCTCAGCAAGCGAGACAAACATGCCACCTGTTTCCTCCCCGTCTCCGCACAACATTAGCCGACCGTGTTCAATAAGTTGATTCATTTACCCCCCTTTCTTTTCCCCCTTGTTCTCTCTTCAACTCAACGGTGCGAACGAGGAATGAGTACTGACCTTCCATATGCCAAGCTACATGACAGTGTAGCGCCCACATCCCCGGGTTATCCGCCGCGAAGCGCAACACGACGTGCGTGAATGCCGGGATGGTGACGGTGTCCCTACGCATGGGGCTCTCGAGGTTCCAGGTTGTTATGTTTGGGGACGAGGAGAAGTATCCTGGGCCCCAGCCGACTATTTGAAAAGAGTGGCCTTTTGTTTTTTTCCCCCCCAGAGACAGGCCAAGGGCCGGGAGGGGGAGGGGGTGGGTTAGCTTGCAATGTAGTGGAGTGTCTCGTTTTCCTGGTTGTCTGCCGAAGGAAAAGGTGTGCTTACCATGTAGATGCCATGGATGCTCCATGACGTCGCGCGAGTTTATGACGATCTGTGCGCCGCGGTCGGCGTCGGGGAGTAGGAGAACTTGCTGGTTCAGAGCGAAGTCCCAGCTGCTGTACGAGTTCTGTGCCGCCTGGGAGAAAGTCTGCTGCTCAATGGCCTTCCAGAGCGTCGCGTTATTCGGGAGTGGTGTATAAGCCGTCTGGTTCGTTGTTAATCTCTCCGTTGTCGTGCCTGCCGTCACACATCTGGGGGGAAATGGATCGTTCTGGATCACGAAAAGTAACATACCTTATTCACAAAGATCCGATTAACGTCCTGCGCCTGTCGGAACATGTACTCGATATAATGCATGTTTGCCTCCGTCACGTCGACCGCGGGCTCGGCGCGCATCGGCACGGGTATATCAAACGGCATATCGTCGCAGCCTTCCCACACATCACCGCGGTTCGCATTGTTCTCGACACCGTACGGGTTTGAGGTGTTCCCCGGAACACCAATCGGCTGCGCATCGACCGTGTTCATACCGTCATCGTACGACAAAACCCCGCGGACCGCGTAGTCTGCCGATTCTAGACCTGTGCTGGTATACGGAGCGTAAGGGAGGTAGCATGTTTTGGGGATTGTGGCGCGCATGTAGTAGTTCCCGGCTGTCTGGTTGGCGTGGACGAGGATGGAGACACGCTGGCCGATATTGACATACACTCCGCGAGAGGGGATGGGTTGAATTTCCACCCCGTCGAGCTCGATTATGGAGATTGTGTGGTTGTCTATGCTAAACCAGAAGGAGAAGAAGGATGAGGAGTTTATTAGCCGGAGACGAATGGTTTGAGCAGGTTGGATGCGGGTTGCGTAGAGCTGCCCGCCGCTGCAGCGTAACGGGTATGGCTGGTCTGGTTGCGGTGGGTAGGTTGATGACTCGACGGTGCAGTCGTAGGTATTTTGTCCGTTCATAAGGAGGTTGTCGGCGAGTGGCTCGACACCGGACATCGAAGGTGTCCAGTGTGACGCTGGTTTGAGGTAGCTGTCCAAGAGCTGAGAATTGTGAGAATAATGAACACTTAATCACCGTTTCGGGGGCATTGGGATTTACTTACCACCGAGCCATATGTATGGTATACGTCACCGACGAAGACAATCTTCTCGTCATCGTAATGAGGCACCATTTCTTCCGGGTCATGTATGATCTATTCAGGTTAGCCACTCAGCTTGTTCCCATCTCGCCTCGAAAAGTTGAAACTGACCAGCGGTCCATAGACTCCATCAGTGTACTGCACACTCAAATGCGCATGCCACCAAAAAGTCCCCTTTTGCTTTCCCACCGTGAACCCATAAGTGAAGCTTCGCCCGGGTGGGATCCCACACTGACTAACACCCACAACACCATCCATCCACGTGCTGTTAACCTGATCTATCCCATGCCAGTGAATCGTCGTGCTCGTATTCGCCATCTGATTGTGGACGTGCACGCGGATCGTATCGCCTATGTTCGCCTCGATCAGTGGCCCAGGAGACTGCCCGTTAACTAGGATCATGGGTTTCATAAAGCCGTCCGGGGCGGCGAGGGCTTGAGTTATCTTGAAGGTGTACTCGCGGATTTGGGTGCTGCTACTCCCATTGTTGGTCAGTTTGAGAAGCTGTGTGCGCTTGAAGTCTGTGTCGAGGTCTAACTCGGTGGTATTAATGAGATCTTTGATCGCGATAAACGGAAGTCCCTCCGGGACGCCGTACTTGGTGCTGTAGTCCTGCGCTGGCACAGAAATGCTGATGATATTGCTGATGCCCCGCGGCAAACCAAGGCCGAGCCCAAGACCTAGCCCAATAGCCATGATGCAGATAAATGCCACCGTGGCCAAGAACATGCTCAGCGACACGGTCTGCCGGCTTTGTCTATTGACGGCATGGTGGTACGATGAGTACCTCGTGGGTCGTCCGACTAGTGAAGCCTTACAGTCGCTCTTGCTTTCGATCTCAATGGTCCATAGCTCGTCCTCGAGAAAGTCGTCATCAAGCATCGTGCATGTTGTTGCTGTGTTGTGCTCTAGATAGGTCGTCATGCATATCTGCACAGCTGTGGAACCTTGAGTATCACTGCATAGGGAATGCCACAAACAATTGTCACAAGCTCAATGGCGGCAGGATCTAGTCTGCCTCTTATTCTGTCTGGTTGTGCCATCGCGAGGGGCTGGTGCGTTCAAAAGTGTGCCTTAGTAGGGAAGGGGTGAAGGGATGGTTGGGAGTGGATGACTTAAGGGATGTGGTTGAGGGATAAGCGTGGTGATGAATCTAAGACAATTGTTCGCGAATTGATAGAGTGTGGGCGGGTTCGCAAACTACATAGCTTGGACCGCCCTCTGTATATAGTGAGCCTTTGCGAGGCAATTAGATAGCTGTATAGGCACAACTATTTAGCGAGTCACGAATTCTTTTGAAGGGCGGGTGCCCATCCGAGTGGCATATTTTTATTATTCTTGGATGTAATCGTAGGATTACCTTCCACCAAAACCAAACCAACCTCTCTTCTGGGTAGTCGCAGCTTGCTCCGATTGGGCAGCAGGTGCCGCCTTCACAGGTGCAGCTGCTTTCTTGCCCGGGTAGTCAATGTAGTTCCAAGCTACATCAAAGAAAAGCGGCTTGACGGGGATCGGCTCGATCTTGGGAGGGTAGGCGACGAGGTTGTTCAGATCAACACCCCCAGCTGGATATTCCGTAAGCTTCTGTACCACCGGCACAGTCGCCACAGACTTGTTGCCAGTCTTTTTCCGCAGATTATCGATCTCCACAATTGCACGCGCACGCTGTAACTCCCCTTGAAGAAGACTTCGAAGGAAGGTGATATCATCCTTCCGAATTTCGATATCTAAGGGCATGGTCTTCGAGGCTGAGGTGGCGCTTCCAGCCAACACAGCTGCGGATTGTTGACCTTGCTCGAAAGCGTGCTTCGTTAAAGCGAGTGCATTGACTGATTGATCAATAATTGAATGCGATCGAGCCAAAGAGAGAGACCTGCACATTCATGTCAGCACGACTATACAATGAGATTTGCGTCACGAAATAGATGACATGAACATACTTGAGTGCCTGGAAGTATTGGGTGATAGCTGCCAACTTAGCATTAAGCTCTTCATCCATGGCCACACCTGGCAGTTCTTGAATCGTCTCGAGGCTCTGCAATGTTGAGTCGTATAACACGACTTTCTCACGGAGGCGTGCGATTTGGCGGCCTGGCGTCTCCGTCTTCGTCTTGTGTGCGGTGGCCTCCTTTTTCGACTTTCGGGTAGTGTTGGGAGCCGAGTCCAGGAGCGCGCCGTCGTGCTCTCCACTGAGTACTCGGTTGCGGCCAATTCTCCAGCTAATCATTCGATAGTTGACCGCTGTGCGTGTGATTTGCAGACTTTGTATGCGCGAGTCGCTCTGTGGGACACCCTCCTCTTTCAACTCGTCTATCGCGTGCTTTGTTGCATCAGCAGCGTCCTGACTGGCAATCAATACGTCATCGTATGCCGCCGCCATCTCTTTCGGCAGCAGAACATCGCCAGAGGCCAGTTTGTCTGTCAACGTCTTTGTGGCAGTCTCAGCCGCTGCAAGCGCTAGAGCGATGGCAGCATCCTCAATCTTCACCTCACGTGACCTCCAAGTAATCGTCTGCGGTGCATTGGGCGCTCCCGTCTGGCCTTGCTGAGCATCTGAATCACTCTGCTTAAGCAGGTTGGCGTCCAGCTGGTTGACCTGCTCTACCAGAGACTCGTCCGACACTGGGAATGCCTTTCGCGCAATCGTAGGCACAGCCACAGTCCGCGGGATCTTGTTCTGGTACGCGGCATAACGAATAGAGGGGTCGATAGTCTCCGTGATGAGATCCTTGATGATGTCACTCTTGAAAGAAGGTGCCAGAGCCGTGTAGAGGATCCTCGAGGTTGCGTAATTTTGTACACAGCTTTCCCAGTGCTGTTTCTCGAATTCTGTGGCGCCTTTCACCATTGAGGCATAAGCCCGAGCCTCCAAAACGTCGGCAGAGCTAGCGCCGCTCGCAGATGTGTCGGAGAGCAGTTTTACGAGGAAATCGGCAGTTCGAGCGCCCTTGTCAAGTCTCGAGATTATGTGCGATCGTGTGCGACCAGTGATTGCTTTCGTGTCGGCAGCGTGAATAGACTTATAGCGCATCGCCTGTGCCCAGTCTCTCTCGGCAGTGAGGAGTAGCAGGTATAGGTACCTGCCATGGGGCATCGCAGTAGTTAGAGATCCGAGTTCACACGGAAAATGGGCAATGCGGGGGTTCGAAGATGCTCACTCATGGTTCTCTGAGATCTGGCCAGCAGTCACTGGCGACTTGTTGGTGTATTTTCCACGGTGTTTTGTGATGATCCCCAGCTTCTTGCGACAGTTATGCAGCTTTTTTGCCAGCTGCGAGTGGTATGTTGAATAATCGCCATAAAGCAGCGCCTGGTTGCGCGCCGCAACCACGAACGTGGTGATATCCATTGGCCGTGCGCGCGAGCCTGCGCTCTGAAAGTCGACCAAGGGATTCGCGTGAGGCACTCTTTTTTGAATCAGTGTTAGTTGATGCCGAAGAATTTAAAGCACTAGCAAGTTTCCTGACCCAATCGCGACCAGGCTGTTGCTGAAGAGTGGCGGACGTATCGACGACGATGGACGACGGGGGCCGCTTGGTGTTGAGGACAGTCGTGGTGGGGTAAAATGGACAGCTGCTTTTCGCCCACTGCTCCTGGTCCAGCTTCGAGGTATGGGTGGAGGGTCCACTTCAACGCCAAGTTCTGAACCCACTGAGACTTGAAGGTCGACCATCGTTATGCTTTATATGTAGCTTGGGACATGGGACTTTGGACATGGTTCCTGTTGTATTTCGTATCTATTTCAACTCTGCAGGATGATAAGGCATGCCACAGCACTTGACGAAACAACGCGAAGGTAGTATGCAGGCGAAACGAATGTCCATGGCTTGAGAAATATAGTAGTCACGGCAGGTCTGCTGTGAACTTGCCCAACGACGAGTTGATAAGCATAACGGTGTCATCGCCGACCTTGGAGAAATCGAAAGTCATCTGCTCCTATTCCTCTTTGCTTTCATGTAAAGAAGAGCTGTTGATCCGAACAACTCTGTAGAGCAACACCGGAAAATGACAAGATCGATACAGAGTGGTGTAAGTGGGCCTCCAAGGGTCCACACCCAGAGTACAGGTACGTACCTCCTTGCCAATGGAGCTGGCAGGTGATGATGCTAGGACTGCAAATCTGCCCAGGTGGACTGGACTGCCCGCCAACGCTGTCGCGCGTTTCTTGAGAGCCGTCTGCAGCAATATTGCAAATTGCACCGCCAACTTTTCGATAACGCCCACCTCCGATCTCCAAGGCCTCTGGTCTATTCGTCGCCTCTACAGGAGATGTATAGCATGTTACATGCAACAACCTATTTTCAATTGTAGCTAGAGGAGGGCAAAATCGTTGTCAAACGAGCCATGATCGACTGTGAGTATATCTACTGCCGTTACTCCATGACAGCCGGACAACCCGTGTATGTCGATGACTTCAGGGCCAAGTTTACTGATCTCGGAATATCGCCGTAGCCCTGATACTCCCCTAACGTCCTCGCTTCTTCCCTCGCCTCTCGACCTCAGACCCGGCTCCGACTTCTCATCTGCCTCCCGGGTTAGAGTGCGCCACAGATTGCGGACGCACCTTCTCCAATGCTGGAGAAGACGGCTGCGAGCCTCGACCACTGCGGCCTCCAACGAGTGTTACCTTCCGCTACCAAGCCCTTTCGTTCAACAAGAAAGCTGCACACTGCCTTTTGGCAACATGGCGCAGTGGCTAGCGTCGAGCTCTCCCAAGCATGGCAATTGTTGATGCACGGGACACTAAGCCAGGAAGACCGAGCCGACCTGAACGATACTCGCAAGGGAGCCAACCTGGCAGCTTCGAGCTTTCTGCTCGACTTTCTCTATCCCAATGGCGCAATAGCCCTTATGCGACGATGGGCAGTAGCCTCTAATCGGCCAAACCGGTCCTCGCTCGCCACAGCATCGACCAGACTCTACAACACAACCGCTGTTCGCTTCACAACAGGCGAGAATTCAGCGAGGTGGCCGACACCGAAAGAAGCCACACAGTCACCTGCGGCGGATGGGAATACCATAGATTTAGGTACTGACGTGGAAACTTCCGTGGATGACCTCTCAGTACCAGTTGACCTCAATCCCGTTGTACAACACCAAATCGCCCTCCGTGAGCTGCTCGCGAGCGATAATGTGGACAGTGCGGACAACGCGGACGAGATCTGGCAGCACTACAAGGCCCTTCCAAGCTCCGTGGCAATCTCCCACACCTCGCATGTCATGGAGTTCTTAGCAAAAACGGGCAGGCTAGCAGACTCATGGAAGGTGTCCGAGCTCTTTCATCAGGTCAAATTTGTGGATTGGGATGACAGGATATTCGTCTCTGGCGCCGCAGCCGAACTCAAGCTACAAAATACGCAGCACGGTCTTGATATATTCGAGCAGGGTCTTCAGAATGAAAAACTGAGCGACGCGTCAATTGTCCATGTTTTGGACTTACTTCTGGACGTCTCGCTCCGGTCATCTGATCCGAGTCTCTTGACCACTGTGTGGTCATATTTCCCGAAGCTCTCGACACGGCTAGACATGGGCGCCATCGCTTCCCAGCTCAAACTCATTGGGGGTGTACCAGGGCTGGCCGAGATAGCGCTGAACCTTCAGGAGTCTTTGCGGTCGACGATGCCTAACATTGACCCCGCCTCTCTACGGAGTGACGGTTTCGATGTTTTGCAAAGGATTCTCGTGAAAAAAGCTGTGACGAATTGTAACGGGGACCAAGTTCTGCCGTTGTTAGAAACGACCAAAGACCCTCAGGCGTTTGAAGAATTTCTTAGGCGAAGTACGGAACGTCGTCAGTATCGGCTCGCGACTGAAGTTTACGAAATCTACCGTACCTTGCCTGGTTGCACTCCAAGTCGCATGGCTATGTATGAGGCATTCAAGGGATATGCCAAGCTTAGCGCAAGTCACAAGACCAGGACCGAGGGCTTGGAGCAGCTCTGGGCCGACTGGCACACTTTTCACGAACGTCCGAGTCAGCGTGCATATCAACGTTACCTGGCGTACTTCGCCAATCTTGGTGACAAAGCACGCGTGCATCAGATGTGGATTGACTATGTCCAGTCCTATGCTGATGCCGATGTCCTGATGAGCGGATCGGATACATTTGCACACCTGCTGCATGTACATGCCGTACTGGGGGAAGCAGCAGAGGTGCAGCGCATCTTTGACGATATGAGGCTTCAGTTCAAGCTGAAGCCCAATCTCCACTGTTGGAATATTCTGCTCGATGCCTATGCAACCATTGGCGATTACGACAAAGCTTCTGAAGTTTTTGATCTTCTGAGCGCAGAGCACCGCCCAGACCGGTACAGTTACGGCACAATGATGCAGATGGCAGGGTCGCGCGGCGATCTTGGCTACACTGCGGACTTGTACCGGAAAGCTCGTGGCCAAGGCTTGCGGGCAGATGCGGCGATTTTGGGCAGTCTTGTGGAGGCCTATTGCCAGAACGACATGTGGTCGGAAGCACAGGATGTTTGTGTCCGGGCGGCGAAGCTAGGCACATTAGCAACGCGTATATGGAACAAGCTTTTGTATTATCACGCTTTGCGGCGCGATCTTGCAAAGGTGAACGAATTGCTCCAAATTATGGCGGACAATGGTGTCCCGTACAATAGTTTCACGTACCAGCAGCTGCTATTGGCACTGTCGTTGTGTCGACAGTCTGATCATGCACTGCATATGCTGGTTATTGGCCTCAAGGACCACATTTTCGAAGTCACAACTGACCATTTCTACATCGTCATGGGCGCCTTCGTCCGCACTGGTGATACGCCCCAGGTACTGCGTCTGAGCAAGCTCATGGAAGAGTATGGATTCTACAAATCTTCCAAAATTGCTTTTCGCTTGGCAGAGGCGCTTGCACAGTGGCGGCTCACTCCTGCACACGCCCGCAGTAAGCGCATCGAGGAGTCGCTTCTTAATGCGCTGCAAACCTTTCGGCATATCTTCGAACCCGAACCGCCCAATTTAAGCAGGAATGATGGCCAATTCCATCGGTCAACTACCCCAAGTAGAGTCAGTGAGCGTGGTCTGGTTACATCTGGAGCTGTCGAAAGTCAATTCGGTACACTGAGCTACTTGCTTGGTCAGTTGCGCGACTTCGCAGCAGGGAAGGATCTGGTTCGCCTTTATCAGCTCGTCTTCGGAGAGTTCAATGGAGAGAAACACCTGCTCCCTGTGCCGCTGCTCAACTCTGTCATGGCAGGCAACCTTGCAGAGGGTGACCACGAGGGGGTTGTCACGACCTGGAACCTCCTATTCCGAAACGCCCGCAAGAAGCTGCGGTCCAAGGATTTTGCAGATCCTGCCCAGCCGAACAAGATATCTCCAAGATATCAATTCATCTTGTGTACAGGACTCAAGGTAGTACTTGAGTCCATGCTTGCGCAAAAGGATGGTGTCGGTATGCAGGAAATTGTCAAGCGCGTGCTTGCAGAAGGCTTTCACCTTGACAGCAAGACGTGGAACTACTACGTACAAGCACTGGTTCAACTTGACCAATATCAGCCAGCTTTCGCCGCATGTGAGGAGATGCTCATGCCAGGGTGGCGGGGCTGGTTCCGAGTGCGAGCGCGCGAGCCTATGCCGAACCAGCTGCCGCTCGACATACGGAGGAAGGGGTCTTCGCCGCGCTATCTAAGGCCAATCACCACGACCCTGTACCGTCTTGCAAGAGGCTACATGGAGCTTGACAAGATGGCGCCGTGGTCGCAGCCCGCCGGTCAACTGCTCGCAGAGATTGAGGAAGCATGCCCCATGACGATGCGAGCCATCAGATCCATCTTACGAGTGCACACGCCTCTCGAATATGAGATATTCGGAGAAGACGGCTTGTATGCGCAGAACACTGAAGAGGAGGAGTATGCCGGTGACGAGGGCGAGTTTGAGCCTGGCTTCAATGGCGCCTATGAGAGAGACGGAGTGGACTTGTCACCGGCTGAGGCTAATGCCGAGGAGGGTTTCCGGCCATGAAACCCAGATACGAACGAAGCTCCATCTGGAGTGGTTTGGTCGGGCTCACACGATATTGCATGCTTCAGGATCCTCGTTGTATGAAAATAGTGCTGTCTACACAACTTGTATATCACATGTCATGAACGAATATTAGACGAAACGACAAAGCTAGAGCGACGATATAGACGACCAGGCATACCGCAACTTGCGACCACCCTGTATTATACACAGATATGGTTTGAAATAAATTCGTCATTCCTCCGATCCGAATTTGAATGATGATTCAGATAGATAGGTCTTTCTGTGCTTGGCCTGTTCGTCACGCTCTGTCGTTGGCAAGACCAAGGGGCAGCAAGGTCCTTCTCTCATTAGTGGCATGACATCCACTGCCCCGGAATCGGATGTGTCGAAGTGGAGTCTGACTCGGCGAAAGCCCCGTATCGGAGCGGAGAAGAGTGGGGAGAATCCTGGCAGACGGATCGGACAGGCGGGAGGACAACGACGATAACAGCCGGTAATGCAGAGTATCTGCTATCCGGGATCTAGATCCTCGCAACCCGCCACCATTTTGAGGCGTTTGTGGAGGAGGTCCTGCATGAGTCACGTATTGGGAGATTCAGCTGCCCGCTAAAGCATCCAGCTCCGGCAAGTGCTGGGAGGGGAAAATTCATGTTTCTAAGTCCTTATTATTGTGGTCCCGATTTGGAGTTGAGGATTATCTTATCAACACACCCTCAAGGACTTCATACGACAACGACAACAACGATCAAGGCAATATGATATAAACCCAACACTTGAGATCAAAACTTCGCAAAACTCGACCCAGGCATTGTGGAAATAGGAACGATCTCGGCATCAAAGAGTCCAGATCCTGATGCGGAGCACTATCGCAAACCGCTTCCTAAGTACCATGGCTGCCTCACGCCAAACCCCTATCGTCCCGCGGACGCTCGAGTTATCGAGACCAGTGTTCCGCAAGGCCCCCCCCCCACCACAGCAGCATCGACGACGCAATCACCGCAGCAGAATGGCAACCCGAGCGCAGTAAGGATGCTCGCCTGCGACCCGTCCGGCAAAGACGTCCCCGCCACGATGGACGTGTATATGTCCGCTTTCGCAGGCGGATCGTTTACGTACTGGTGGCCGCGGGGGGACCTGGAGCCGATGAGGGTGTGGCAGGAGCAGAGGGCGCTGAATCGGTGTCGGGACGAGAGGGGTGTGCAGCTCATGGCAGTCCTGGAGACTCCCGGCGCGGAAGAGGATGCCGGTGGTGCTGCGGGAGGTGGCACGCTGGCGGCCGAGGACGTCGTTGCGTACAGCAAGTGGACGCTGCCGAGCCCGGACACGGAGGTCGGGAGGAGGCAGTTTGACGCGCTGCGGCGAGATCTCGTCGGTGGTGGTGCCAACAGTGAGTCTGCTGGAGTGGGATCGGCATCTGCGGGGCCGGGCGAGGATAGCAAGAGCGAGCGTGATGAGAGTTCGGATGGGAACAAGCCCAAGGACCATCCCGCTGACATACCGGCCGGGTCGAACCGGGCGTACTACACCGAGTTCTTCGAAGGGTTGGGGAAGATTGGGGAGAAGTGGAAGGCTGATGAGATGCTAGGTGCGTTGACTGCACTTTCACTTTCACTTTCACTTTCAGTGCTTCTTGGTCACTATGTGTCCCGGACAAGACCACACCTTCGGCAAAGCAAAGAGCGAGGCTAACTCTTTCCTGCCCCAATACAGAGCTATCCCTGATGGCGACACGGCCAATATACCACGGCCACGGCATCGCAGGTGCCATGATCCGCCCCGTCCTCGAAGTCGCTGACCGGCACGGCGTGCGGACGCTGCTTCTAGGTTTGGAGCTCGCCACGCCCTTGTATCGCCGGCTCGGGTTCGAGACTGTCGAGACTTTTAGCTTTGAGCTGGCCAAGAAGGAGGCTGGCGAGGATGGGGTTATGCATGTTATGATCCGTCCGCCGCGGAAGTAGTGGTGGCACTGTGGGAAGCGAACTGGGTCCGTTGCAAAGGGATTGATACCCGGGGAAAGGATTGTGTGGTTTGAGGTTCTTTCAATCAGGCTAGAGGTTCATGGTAGACTAAGGGCTTCGAAAGAGCAGTCTTGGAAAGGATCAATGAAGCAGACATGTGTGGCGTCAAACATTGAGGCACTCGTTTCTATGCACTCAAAGGTTCTCAATCTGTTCAAAATCTTTTTTGACTCTCCATATAGCCTTTCTAGACCTGGAGAACTAGGAGTTCGGATATCTCTGGATTCTGTACACATATTCGGCAGATGTCGATATTCACACAGAGTCAACTACCAAGGACGAAGAAGAGCAGGAACCGAGCAATGCATGCATTCATGGCCAATAGCATAGCATTGATTAAAGCCACTGAGAGACGCAGACATGGTTAGGTTTCTGACATGGTGTACCCAAGCCCGCCTTAGCAGAACGGACTTTTCTGTGGATAGTTCAATCGAGGAGATATTATGAAAGCCTGGAGATTTGATTCTTGGCGTAGAGCACGCGATCATGCTTCTGACACACATGTATTGTCCAGGCTTGTACGCAGTCTGCACGAATTCTCGCCGGTTGTTGATACAAGCGAGCATCTTTATTTGAATTGCCTGCAATTACTGATTAACATGGGTATACACAACATCCTGGATCCGGGGTCCTCGTCTGCCTGTAGAATTGAGGCGTATGAGGTTTGCGCTTGGCGTATGCACAAGGATGGACATGGAATAATTATGCAGGACATGGCTGGATTGATGCGTTGCACCCCAAAATAATCGCAGGGATGATTTCTTTTTCGACACGCACGTATCCGTGTCAACCCCAGGTCTGCAGAGTCTGGAGCTGTCTCGGATCCTTCGAAGCGATGGGTGTAGAGGTGTTTAGCTGCCGATTGGCATCACTATGTAATTAGTGAAACAACACCAATACGGGTGCCTGGCCGCTTTCGGAGCATCACGTGTCGTGTCTGATCTTATGGCGGTCCTCTGACAGACAACAACACAGCATTCTCACGTTTACATGACGGACGAAACGAATCTGAGCTCAATCAAGTGTGTGATGCTGTACTGGTGACACGTACGTACCCCGGAGGAGCCACGTTGTGTTGCCCGCCTCGGCGCGGCGATTAGACAGCTGCAAGGAGGGCCCGACTGCACGTCCTGGCGCATGGAAACATTGAACATAGCACCACTCTGTGGTGGGGTGAGGTCGGCATCGCGATCGTGATCATCACATGAATGGGGCAATGCTGTTGTGGCACGATAATCCCGGCGCGCAGGTTCACAAACTTGCTCGTGGCCCGGGGCTACAGTTAAAGTACCTTACTTAAGGGAGCACTGGGAATATGTACAGCAGAGCCAGGACTTCAAGGTTCAAGTCAGGGTCCACGACACCCTGTAACCTGGGTGGGGCCACTGCCCTAGCCTAGGGCATGCAGGAAGGGGCGTTTCACCTGCCTCCTTGTGGGCCTGCGGCCTTAGGTGGGCCGTGCCTGCCGTTTTTGAAACGTCCTTGATCGAGGCAGGTGGCGGGACAAAGTCAACCTTGGAAGTCCGGAGTAGGGTAGGCACACGCGCAATGGCTGCACGACTCCAGGGCCGACGTCCACGAGCACTTTGCAAAGGTGCAGCCAGCTCCAGCTCCATCTCAAACCTAGACCCGCCCTGCGACTGAACTCTCCAGCAGAGATTTCCTGCCTGGTGTCGAGGAGACGACCTGGAGCACCGTCCGATCCATTGTCCAATCATCTTTGCGCCGTCCGGCAGATTCTTGACACGTGCTGTCACAAGCTGACAGCCATCATGGCCGACGGTGCGAGTCGACTCTTGCGCCCGAGCACATTGCCTTCGCCGGCTTTGATGACTCGCAGCATCAGACTGCAGACAACCAACAAACACACTCGACCCGGGAAAATGTGTTTGTGCCACGCACTATCGCCAAAGACAACCAACGACAACCAGCAGCAGCCCCTGGTGGGGGAGACAGACGCCACTTGGGCGACCTAGGCGGCGCCGCTAGAGAATCCAGAGTCAAGACGCAACCAACTCACCAAGCTCCCTCACACACCGCACACCGCATCTTTGCCTGCTAGCCCTCGAGACACCCATCCCTCTCAGCTTCACAGCAGCACATGCAAGCGCTATGCAGCGCACAAAACGTCAAGCAGCTCTGGCCAGGACGAAGATAGATATCCTGGGATTCCCTGCCTCGTTGCAAATCGACGCTGCTCCTTCGTGTCCAGCGTATAATCATGGTGCAATTGTCAATGTAATTAGAACAGGTGCCGGAAATAAGAAGGCCACCGCAACTTCGCGTCAGGTTTTATTATTCCAGTTGATTTCGATGGCTGAACCAGACCAAAGGACATGGAGCCTTCCCCATATTTGTTGGCCCTGGCCCTGTCTGGGCTTGGACGCGGGCCTCTTGTGCTCCGCCAAGTGAAGGGGCTGTCTTTTTACCCCTGGCGTCGGACCTTTTCCCTTTGTGTTCCTGGCGGAAGATGCAGGAGCTCCCCAGAGGCTTGCAAGTTGCAACGATGGACGACAGCCGTGTGAATCGCTGGTCGGAGCCACGAAGGTGTTGCGTAATTACACCGCCTGCGAGCTGGCCGTCGTTGTCGACCTACAAAAGTATTTAGATCGGGTCGCGAATAGTTAATCATCTATTCACTCACATCTAGACGATACGGCAGTCCCTGCGGAGGCATGGAACTGCGTGTCGCACAGAGCCTGGCCAGGCTGAGCCTTGCGAAGGGGTGTTGCTTAGCAACCTCTGCCAGCTCCTTGTCGTCGTCGCAAGGGAGCTCAATTTGGGCCATACCGATGAACAAACAAGCAGCTCGGTCTCCGTGGCTGACAGGCGACATGAATCTGGTCACCCCCTGAAGCCTGCATTCTCAAAGTCCTAATTCGTTGTTCGAGTACGTGCTAGTGTTGAATCGTGCGGAGCCGGATCCGATGCTCGTTCTCGGCCACGCCAGGACATTAAAGACATGACGCGGCGCGTCTCCTTTGGACATTTAGTCTGGGACGAGGGAGGGGTGGGCGGCGGCACATTGATTACACTTGACCTTGGATCAAGGCACTTGGGATCGGGTCACGGCAAAGAACATCGAAGAAGACGTCCACGCAACCCTTGGACGGACAAGGGGCAAGCTGCAGTCACCATTGACATGACAGGTGATACTTCTTTGGC
This sequence comes from Microdochium paspali, assembly GCA_031142775.1. Lineage (NCBI taxonomy): Eukaryota > Fungi > Ascomycota > Sordariomycetes > Xylariales > Microdochiaceae > Microdochium > Microdochium paspali. Next base: position 1,420,682 of record JAVBIV010000007.1, read on the forward strand.
AGTGGCCCAGAATCAAGGGCAGAGATAGAGATGCCTGGCCAAGCTAAAGTTGTGGTTGTCGATCCGTCAATATCACGAATCCTTGCGTGTAAGAGCCGGGACCAGCCTGGGAGATTGGCCCCGTCGTCGTCGTCGTTGTGAACTGCCGTGGAATTGTCTTCTGTACCACAGGCAATGCAGTATTCGGTAGCATTATTTCCGCTGCTTGCTGAGCCAGCGCATGCCAGATAGCGTGATGTACGTGGCGCAGGGAGAGTGTCTGTGTCAACACTCGTGGCCGAGAGTTCTTGCTGAACTGTATTCCAGCCCATCAGGACCCGGTGTACTTTTTGACTCTGGCGCCTTTGCCTATCTCTGACTGATCTTCCTTACCCTCCGCTGCTGCAGTGCCCTCGAATTGCCGTCCTCGACACCGCCACTGACACGCTCTCTGCGGGCCTGCACAGGAGATCTTCAGGCTGCCACTGCACGTGGCCGGTCGCTGCACGTCTTTTCCCTTGGTTCCTACCTTACGTTACTTGACCTACTTTTTAAAGTATGCGCAGGTAGTCGAAGCCAGAGAGCTATTTGAGCGTCCCTCCCAATCTGATGTGGTGTCGAGCCCGAGCGCTTCTAGCCCACGCCACTGCTAGAGCTGACGCCTGACATGCTAGCACAGCACCCACTTGAACAAACTAAAGTAGACACACGCACGCACTCTAGCCTCCAGGGCACCCCTCCTAGCCGCAGCTGAAGCTGGCCGCCTTCTTGTCGACGGGGCCCAAACCTCCTTTCCAACCCACAGTTTCCCCCGACCCCTCTGTCGCTTGTCGCCCGTCCCCGACGACAACAAATCCTCGAGTCGTTCATTCCCCCACGGATACCACATCGCCAACCACGTTGCTGCGGCTACAGAGCCCGCCAGCAGACAGCACGCCACCCGTAGGCGCCCGCGAAACCCGACTGTTCGGCTTCACGAGATTGTTCAGGCCAGCCCGGTGCTCCTGAGCTCGCACCTTCTCCAAGTCGCCGCCTCGACAACAAATCGCACCTGCCGACGCTGCTGACGCTTTGTCAGATGCGACCACACGACTAAGCCGCTACGACCTTGACGACCAGCAAACATTGCACCACACCGCGCGGCCCGAGTCGACCGTCCATGCTTTATTCGACTCAACTACACAACCCACTCTCTTTTGCGATCTTGTGGCTGCGATGGACGACTTCATAGAGAGCCCCGGGGGCGACAGCGAGGATGTCTTTCCCTGCAAAGGCTGTGGCGAGGTGAGACTTGAAACCTTCGAGCACATGAATACGGCGGGCGAGACCAGGCTAATGCGGTGATGTTACCCCATAGATTCTCGAAGAAGGCAAAGCATTTGAACTGGGTACGTACACCAAACAACTATAATGTGCAGATCGGACGGTTAGCTAGCCAGTCCTGGCCGGGTGCTCGACGATGACGCTCGGCGCGAGGAAGCTCGCAAGATACGGTTACATTGCATGACTAACACATGGCCTACAGCGGGCAATCGGTGGCATTTGAACTGCTTTCGATGTAATACGTGTGGAACGCTTCTCGACTCCGATGCCAACTTGCTCCTGCTTGGAGACGGCTCTCTAATCTGCAACAATTGCACGTACAGTTGCAGTGCCTGTGGTGACAAAATCGAAGACCTCGCCATCTTGACTGGCGACCAGGCATTTTGCGCAACATGCTTCCGATGCCGGAACTGCAAGAGGAAGATAGAGAACTTGCGGTATGCGAGGACGTCTCAGGGAATATTCTGTATGAGCTGTCACGAATCACTCATGGCGCGACGGCGAAAGAAATCGAAAGCAGCTGCACAGGCAAAGGCAGCGCGAGATAAAGAAAGCTCACCCATGGTGCCGGAGAAGTCGTTGCCCGCGCTCCCGCCGAATGCCATACCGCCAAATGCCTTCTCTGACGATCGGGTCGATCCCGAGGACGACGTGCCGACGAGTCTTTCCCCAAGGCCGAAGCCATCATATTCGATGACCGAATCGTCCTCTCGAGGCAGCTCGAGGCCGCCAAGATCACCAGACAGGCCGTCTATAGACGGCGGTCTTAACCTTGCACCAACGTCCTATCGAAAGAATAGGAACTCGTCCATCTTTACTGGCAGCGACACCCAAGGTGCTCACAACAATAACAACAACAATGCTGACGATGGATCTTTCTTCATCCCGGTTGCGCTTGATCCTAGTCCTGCTCCTTCGATCACTCCAAGGTCAACCTCAGATGCTTTTCCAAGGAGCAAAGAAAAAGACTACTTCAGCATGACCAAATCTACTCCGAGCACAGACCGCATGGGCGAGTCGCAATCCAGTACGCCGCATATTGCCTTCCAGGAGAAGCCTCGCAGGTCGTCCTCCGAGTACGACGCATCGCCAAGAGAGGAAACGCGCAAGTTGACAAAGCCGAGCAGAAGCGAGAGCCAGCCGACTGTTTCAACGACTGGGCAAGCGCAGAATAATGGTGGATCTCCCGACGAGTTCAAGCTACAGGATGCCCCAAAGAGCAAGAAGATCGTAGCTGCTCGTAGTGAGTCAAGTCCTCAAGTCATGCAGGAAGCACCCACCAGCAAGTCCGCTTCTCAATCAGCGCGCAAGGAGTTGGCCGAACCTGCTCACATTGGCTCGCAACTCGTGGGAGCGCATGCTACACCACGGAGCTCAAATGATTCTCGACCTCGTGACGAGACAGAAAATCGATCCATTACCTCGTCTAATACTGGCTCGAACGGCTCTGGGAAATCCATCACCCGGAAGGAAATTGCTGGGACAAACTCCTCTCGGAATGGCAAGTGTGCCCTTTGCGCGATCTGCCGTTCTTTGTTTCGTGACTAACCAACTTTCCCATCATAGTTAATGGAACGACCACCAAGCAAACAAAGCCAGATGATACAGCGTCGCCACAGCGAAACCAGAATAATCAGTACATGACACCACGAGCCCCGCCTGTACCCCCTGGTCAAGCAGGCGATTCTGGTGAACCCAAACAATCACCAAAGCTCCCTAGGTGGAGCTCCGGCGGCGACTTCAGCATGGACGAGGATATGGCTCGCATACTTGGCACAGACGAAGGCTCCTCGTCGATATTGCGCCGCGTCTCAAATGCTGTTCGTCATGGCAGAACTAGTAGCACCGAATCTGCCATGCAGGGAACTCCTCGCTTATCAGCACACACACGCAGTATCAGCGAAACGACTCGTACAACAATATCCCCCCGCTGGCCCAAGTCCCCGATCATGGACGACCCCCTCGCAGAGGGGGCCACTAGTCCTGCACCACTTGGGCTCACCGACGACCCCAACTTCCTCAAGCGTCAACTGCGGACATCGGAACAACGTGTTCTTGAGCTCGAGCGCCAGTTCACGAACGACAAGGACCTGCAGCATCTCAGTCAAAAGCTGGAGGAAAAGCGTAAGACGGTCTCCGTACTAGACACTCAGACTGAGATCATGATTCGCCAACTCGAGGTCCTGGCGGGGTATGTCGAACGGGCAAAGGACACGAAACGACCGATCGACCCACGAGAGCTCGAGGAGTCTGCTCTACGTGACTTCGTTGCGAAACTGGAGAAGCTGAAGCAGTCCATGACCGCCTCACTGGAACAGTTACACGCTGAGCGCGATCAAGTCCTCGAAGAGAAGATTCGTGCTGTTGCCGACCGTGATCGCGCACGCCAGGAGTTCGAGCAATTGGCGTCCAAGAATGCCCAGCTTGCAGATCTCAACAACGACTTGACGTCGCAAATTCAGACAAGGTTCAGGGATAACTCAGATGGTCGGTCAATTGCAATGAACGGCCTCGGCATCTACCACCAGCACAAGGGCACCGCCAACGCCTCAGTGAGTCTGGATACTGCTAGTATCCACACGGGCACGACTATCGTGGCTGTTGACAACGAGGAGCCTATCCTTGAGGCTGGGCCTACCGTGGTGAAGATTGGCAAGGGCCAGGTCAAGAAATTTAACTGGAAGAAGGGCTCGAAGGCCGTGGCTCAGAATATCGCCAAGGGCATGAACAGGACAGCGGCCGCTTTTCAGCAGCCAGAGCGCGGCCACGGTATGGTTGGTGACAGTATTGGCATGCCATACAACATGACTATGGCCCCCGTTGAGTCCCCAGTAGCACCACCGACTACCCAAGCACCACCAATACCCAACCGTCACCCTCAAGGCGATGGCGGTCGGCAAGGGTTCTTTGGCTTCAAGAAGTCCGCCACGATGCCGAGAACCGTGATGAATGGCCCCAACGCATCTGTGCAAGATTTGGCCGAGCCTCCCACAGTACTCTTTGGATCCGAGTTGACTGAACGTGCCGACTACGAACGGCGCCAGATCCCCTGCGTGGTTACTCGTTGCATTGAAGAAGTCGAACTGCGGGGAATGGATATGGAGGGAATTTACCGCAAGACTGGCGGCAATTCGCAAGTGAAGATCATTCAGGAGGGCTTTGACAAGAATGAGAACTTTGACATCTCAGATCCTGATATGGACATCACTGCCGTCACCAGTGTGCTGAAGCAGTACTTCCGCAAGCTACCGAACCCGCTGCTCACCTATGATATTTATGATCAGGTGTTAGAGATTAGCAGTAAGTCATACCCTGACCCGTTTCTCATGGTTTTAGTTTACTGACGTAATTCAATAGCCCTTTCCAGCGATACAGAGAAATGCACTCACCTGCAGCGAGTGTTCAACGAGCTACCCCGACAGCACAAGGACTGCCTTGAGTTCCTTATGTTCCATCTGTCTCGTGTTGCATCGCGCGAGAAGGAGAATCTTGTAAGCACGGCCCGAACACCTCAGGCTGTACCGAGTAGTGTACTAACCCATAGGCAGATGACACCTAAGAACTTGGCTGTCGTCTTCGCGCCGACCATTATGCGGGCAACCGCTGTCGAGCGTGAGATGACGGACATGCACGCCAAGAACCTCGCTGTGCAGTTTATCATTGATAACAGTGCCTACATTTTCTCCTAGGAGGGGGATGTGTATTACTGGCCTTGTCCAGACCCGCCTGGATATCAGTGGCGGCTGTATGTGAGACATCTCGACAGCGTCAGGGCAGCACGCAGGACGCGGATCAGAAGACGGCGCGCGGCCTCGTCGATTGCAAGTTTAGGGTCGTCGTACCCACGGGCTATGCTGCACTAAGATAAGCGTCTTAGGCAGGATAAATGAGTCACGTGAAAAGACATTGGCTGCAGAAATGTTTGAGAGTCTGTGACTAATCCTCAAAGTGGAAGAGAAAGAAGAGGTGTGTTGTCATCGAGTGGAGTTGGTTGAATGATCTTAACGTGTCGGGTTGGCTGTTTGTTTCCGGTTGTGTCAATGTTGTTTTTAGCTTGGCTAGGGGATACTCTTTTTGTCGTTTGAGGAATCGATTGTGATCAACGAAGTTATTCAAGTGGTTAGGGTTGGATGATAAGTTGTGCGACGGACAATGCCGTGATCAAAATTGATTAGATACATGGAGTGTAATTTGTTCTGTACATGTCGCACACATGCCAAGGACGAGGCGGCAATGCTTGCGGTGTTTTCTTTCATGGAATGGCTCTTACGCATATAGTATATCTATGACATGCACGTAGGAGATCTCACGGTGCTCGTAGTGTATCTATCATTCGTGAATTAAGTGTTTGCGTTCCCTATATATCTACCTCTTCACTATCGCGTCGCCCCGCTCGCGAAAGTCAGCTCTGTCTAAAATGCTGTCCGAGTAAAATTGCGCATTTTGGAGAATGTGTTGGCTGATCTGGGAGGACGTAGTTCTCTCGAGCGCCTCTGGAAGCACAGTAGCTTCAGCACTGCCCCATATATGAGGGTGGTTCGCGTAGAGCTTCGCTTGTCGCTAGCTTGCTAGTCGTTTGAATAGTTCCAGACGCGGGCTGGACGTTGCTCGCGTGTTAACCAGTGTTGCTATGGTGAAACCAGGTAGGATCGTTCCTACAGTACAGCTGATACGACTTGTGTCGTGTGGTGCATGCGGAGTAATGACCTCTAGTCGCTGGCTGATGTCTCAATCAAGGGAGACCTTGAGATCGTGACTGGACAGCGTGCCCAGGACCCACGCTCATATGGCCAATTAAGGATCTCATTGCATTGTCTGGTCCTGCGCAGCACTTTCGGCATCAAGACAGCGTACGACAAAGCCCAACCACGATCTCCGTTCGACGTTGCGCAAGACGGCTCTGTGGCCGTGAGGTGTCCTTATTTCGCATCGCTGGTCATCCTCCTGATCTTCTCGAGGATCAATCCCGATTCCCTGCCGAGTCTGCGCTGTCCATCGCGGCCAGGCGTCCGCGCTTTTTTCAGAGCCCGGTTGAAGCGCTCACGGTCGGCGGTTCTGCGCGCCCGCTCCGCATTGCGCCGCTCGTATTCCGCATTGCGGGCGGCGGCAGCGGCTTGCCTCTTCTCAGCCTCGGCCTTGGCCTTGTCGAAATATCCTGGTCGGCGGAGCGGTTGTTGGTTGCGGCGCCGCCTTTCCGGATGCTGATGCTGGTCTTGGTTGTTGTCCTGCTCTTCGTTGTTTGTGGGGTCCTCGTCCGCCTTTGGCTCCGCCTCGGGTTTCTGGGTCTTCTTTGTGTTGTTTTTGTGGCTCTTGTGATCGCCATTTTCGTTGTCCTCAGATATTGGCTCTACTGGGGCATGCTCGTCCTCGGATGCTGACTGTGACGCGGTGCTCTGCTCAGCCTGCCCTTGCTCTTCCTCGTCCTCCTCGTCGCTGTCGCTGGCATCGCCGCCTCGTACTTTTTCCTCACCGTCTTCTTCTTCTTCCTTCTCCTCCAAGTCGTCGCTGCGGTGCTTTGTTGAACTTGAAACTCTCCTGGGTCTGCTCTCGCCGAGCTCGGCGGCGCGAACTTTTCTGTAGGCCTTGCGGACCTTGGCTTTGTGGATAAGGTCCTTCTTTATCCGGTCAACTGTTGGAAGGGGAATTATTCGTCAGCTATTGGACAATCAGGAAGATCTTGCAGGGTATAGTACCTTTGCGCTTCCAGGCTCCGTCGGGGAGATTTTGCGGACCGACACGGAAGCCCTTGCGGTGCTTCTTTGTAGCGGAGGCACCAGTCGCAGAGTCCGCCGAGTCGCGGGGTCGTTTTGTGGGCGCCATTGTTCTTCTTGTGTGTAGCAGGGAGGGTTTGTCGCTTGCGAACTCCTGGTGTTGACGCAGCGCTGCTGAATGTATTGTCCTTCACATAAGGTAGTGTATGAAATAGACTTGCGACTGGAGATGGTGGAGCTGGGAAAATATAGTGGAGATAGCGGGTATCGATAGGCCACTGCGCTATCAGATGGATGATGGCCGTCAAGGTCGTTTGGCCGTGAGGCCGAGGGAAAAGTCAACCGCAGCTCAACGGGGCGGCCAAAGCCGACTGTCCCTGTCTGATAGCGCGGACCACAGACATGGTCAACGCAGGACTTGGACTCGCCTTTATGCAGGCTGCGGGAGCACTGGCGGACGAGTTCGTGGGGACAATGCCACGAGGAAGCTGGAAGGAACCATGGGGCTGATCACATGGGCGTGCCTTGGGCGTGCCTTGGGCAGTCTCGGGGCGTTGCAGGGTCCACCCCACGACAGGGTGACAGGCGCTGATAGGAGCCGCTGGGAGTGGAGGGGGGGGGGTCTGAGCATTTGACGGCGCGCCATGCAGGGCGGGTCCAGGCTCGTGCAGCCCTGGGCATGCAGCGATGACTCCAAGTCTGGCCCCCCCGGCACTCACACTCCGGCGTCATGGCATCGCATGGACCAACTGCAAGCACACAATCCATTACCTTGCTGCTCTCATTCTTGCTCTTCACTTAATTACTCACCATCTCATAACTATCATTCTCGAGTCCTCGTCACGCTGGAGGGTATGCCCGGGCCCAACTCTGTCTCAAAACCCTGCTAAAGTTCGCTCGACAAGCGCCTTACAGTTTACCCAAAGCTTGTCATCTTGAAACAAACCTTCAGAAAGCACGTCACGGTGACGTTCATCATCACCAAACAATCAGCATTTGACAGGCCCCAGACGTTTTAAACCGAGACAAGCACCATTCAGCGGCGGCCTCCAACACCAGCTACGGCTCTTTTGCTTTCCTACGACGATAAAGGCATTTGCACGTGCTCTTCATTTGGAGCTTGTTAGGTGTAGGAGGACGCCCCCGAGGTGGTTGCTGCGACAGGTGCCTGAGGGAACGCTCGTGGGTTCTGCTCATGGTGAAGATGGTGGTTGCTGCAAGGTAGTCCATCGCCTTAGCCTAACCACTCTTCATCGGCTCGGGTGGTGACGTTATGCCTTCTTTTGCTCAAGACTCTTCTGAGGCTGCCGCCGACGGCACTGTCTCAGCCATTTCGTCGTCAATGGCCCAGCACGTCTCAGCACCATCACAACCTCAAGCCACGACCTTCGCTGCTGGCAGCGCTCGTCCGGCTATTTCTCGTAGGATTTCAGAAGAGAGTTTGCCCGTTGAGCTCTGTGAAGGGCCTGTTCCCGATCCCTGCGACTCCGACAGACCTCACACGCCCGTGGTTGCCGAGGAGGATGCTTGTGTGGACCGTGTCGAGCTGATAGAACGGCTGAAGCGGAGTCAAAGCCCTACATGGCGTGCTTCGAAAAGTGTACGCTGTCCCGGGTTATTGGCCTCATCTTGCCTTGGGAGCGATCATTCTAATGTCGTTCAACAGCACGACACATCATGGAGTCAGGAAGCGAATGCTCCCTTGCAAACTCTCACTTATGACAGTACGCGAGCGCCAACATCTCCAGCATTGCCAATCGCCATTACGCCAGACAGGGGAAAGTCGACGGCGCTCGCGCATGACAGCCCCGACGCTGACGCCAAGCTGCAGTTTGGCTTGAGCATTGAGAGGCCACGATCAGCCTTGCATAGCGGTGACTTCACTATTCATGAGCGTCCATCTCAGCAGACTCTTGAGGGTCGCAATCGTCGAGAGCGCAAGGGACCTGGGGTAGCCCAATTTGGTCTCAATGATGGCAGTTCTTGGCTGGCCACATCTCCACCAAGAGACTTTACATCATTCCAATTTCCACCGAGACAGCCAACTTTGAGCGGCTTTGATCAACCTACGGCTCTGTCGACATCTTTGTCATCCTCGATCTCCTCGAGCTTCGCATATCAACCACCGACAAGTCCTCTGGTCCAGTCAGAGAGTAACGATGAGATTGAGTATCCCTCGGTTATATCAGGCATTGATATTGGCTCGGGCTCCAGCAGAAACAATCGGAGACACACTCTTATGACTACTCACTCCGGCTCGTTTAACTTTTCGCCCAGTCCTGGATCGAGGCATCCACCAGCACTGCGACAGGAGAAGTCTTTCCCATATCAAGCACACCAGCCACGCCGGTCCTTGACATCAACCCCAAGCTCTCTGTCATTCTTGGATCATTCGCGGCAAGTCCCACCGTTATCAAGGTCGCGACGCCCTTCACTGGGCTCCGACGCATCGCCACTGCAGCATGCCTCAATGGTTGGGTCCTATGAGGAAAGCATATTGCGTGGGAGGATGTCTACGACACCATCCAAACCACTCGAGTTTGTCGCACAAATTGGCGTCCTTGGCCTGGGGAAGTGCAAGTCGAACCTTCGGTGTCCGCCACATGTCACCCTGCCATTTCCAGCAGTCTTCTACAGCTATGCCTCCGCGGCTTACGGGCGTTCAAAGAGCGAAGATGGGCCTAGCCCATATGTCGGACAAATTGATCTTGAGAATGGTCTACCCAACCAAGAAGACACAGCGAGGGCGAAGCGAAAAGCACAAACACGCACGGCGGACAAAATAGCTGCTAGCGAAGATGCGGAAGGACGACCAGGGCGAGTGAGAGCTGAGGCTTCGGAAACGGAAGCACGTCGTGCTCAACGACAAAAGCGCCGATCTGGATCACCTCGAGCCCCGCCGGGTGGCAGCTATCGTATCCCTGAGAAGGGTCAGATTCAAATCATCATTAAGAACCCCAACAAGACTGCTGTCAAGCTCTTCCTCGTGCCGTACGACCTGGCGGGAATGGAGCCCGGCACAAAAACATTTGTACGACAACGTAGCTACTCAGCCGGACCCATCATTGAAAACGTACCAACCACAGCAGAGTCCGCTTCCACGGAGCGACCAACGCTTCGATATCTGATTCATCTGCACATATGTAGTCCATCCAAAGGGCGATTTTATCTCTACAAAAGCATCCGTGTAGTCTTCGCGAATCGTGTGCCAGATGGCAAGGAGCGGCTGCGGAACGAAGTCTCAGCACCGGAACCAAAATACTCAAGCTACAAACCGATTCGCGTTATGCATCCACCGACTACTGTCGGGACTGGACCTGCAGCCAGTATGGCTGCCGAGAAGGCATTCAGGCGTCGCAGTTCGGGCTACTATGCTGGGCTGGGCACAAGTTCAGCCTTTGATGCGATGGATGGTGTCAGCACGCCTGGCCATGCGCAGATACCATGCTCTTTTAGCTTTGGGCACGGCGCATCTGACGAGCCGATTCCATTCTCGCTGTCGAGACGTGCTTCGGAAATCACTGCTACCACAACCAGTCACTACAGCGGCCAAACAATTCCTAATACGAATAGTACTGTCCAGTGGGCCGAGGTTGAGAAGTACAACAAACTCAGCCCTGGTGATGCTGGCTACGGGGGCAACGCGTTTTCCGGGCTAATCAACGGCAGTCCGGTTGTTGCAGAGAGTCTGTTGTCGCAGCGTTTACGGACGCTCGGCGTCCGAGGTTTGGAGCAAACAGAACCGAATCCTGGGACAGTGGGCGATGAGGGAGCCATGGATCATGATTAAGGTCGCAATATCAGCAAATGCTTTTTTATCCAGGAGAGCATGGTCCGCAGATGATCGCCTTCCGACATGTCAGTACTTTCGTCTTATCCAATGTGTAATCTTTTTGGGGCTGGTGTTTGTTGGAGATATTTAGGGCGCTTGCGGAGTTCAGCAATCGGTGAATTTTTGGGAAAGTCTCCACTCTGTTTCATTTCCAGATATCCGGCTTATACCAGAAGCCTCCTTCCCGTAGGACGAATACATTCCCAAGATGGATCGTGATTTTGCTATATTTTGCCCAAGTCAACTGCACTACACTAAGACTGCCGCGGCTCCGGCCCCGGGCCAGGCGTGCCAGTCCTTCCTCCACCATTTCCACCCCCACTACTACCACCGCCGCCACCACTGCCCGAGCTCGCCGCGCCCCTAGGCCTCTTGAAACAAGCAAATTCGCCTCTGGACTGATCTCTCAGCTTCTTCAAAATCTCCCGCATACCCGGCAACTCCTGCTGTAAACTCGCCCGGGCCTGATCATCGGTCTTGGCGTCAAGCATGGTATATATCTCGCCCTGAATCGCCGACGCCTTCTCCGTGGTGTACTGGCTCAGCGTCTGCGCGGCGAATTCGACGTCAAGTGTAGCCTGCATCAGCGCTGGCAGATCAAATCGCGAATGCTGTGCCTTGAGCGCGTCGAGGAGTTCGCGAGACGTTTGCTCCAGCAGGTAGGATAACACTTGGCTGGTCAGGGTCGGTGCGACGGTGGACACTTGAGTGTGTACGAGGACCAAGGTAAGTAGGGCGTCATAGATGTACGGCTTCACGGCGGTTGGCTTCTGGCCCTGGGTAGAGGACCAGGATGGATCTGCGAGGCCGGCGCGGATGATTTTGCGCAGAGCTTCGACGGCTGGGCGGGTATATGTCTGAAACAGGCGTGCGTCGATTTGCCCGAGGACATCGCGGATTGTTTTGGACTCATCAGTTAGTTTTACCGAAAAGGCATTTTCGAATTGCCCGTTGAGGTTGGGCACGACTTGAGAGCGCAGAGCTTGGAGGTTACTGAGGGTCAGCAGCATGCGTACGTTCTGCGAGTGTGTTAGCAAGGACAGTCCGTTGCGGTTGGTGTCTAGATTCTGAACTTACTCGGTCGCCGGCGTCAACTGCTTCAGCTCCAACCAATATTGATGTATCTGTAGCCGAAGCGTCTCCAGTTTCCATTTCCTTTGCCCATTCATCATCCGTCTTCTTGACTGCCCGCTCAGCATTTTCAACCATGCCACTGAGAGCCTTGTACAGAGTCGTGACGTATTGACTGCGGACCATCTGTAGCAATTTCGTTGGTGGCGGCAGGACTATATCCCGAGCGCCCGACTTGGCCTGAGCCTCTGAGATATACAGAATCTTCTGCATGCCTGCCAGCAGCGCACCCTCAAAAGCAGAAAAGCTCGCTGGCATGCGGGTGACATCGCCCATCTCTTTCGACCGTCGCCAGTCTTCCACAAATTTGATGTTTTGTGCGTCCGCGTTCCAGGCGCCGCAGAGGGCAGTAACGCAGCGTTCACGCGCGGCACCGACCATATTCCTGAGCAGTTCCAGCTGCTTACCATCGTCTCTCGCCACTGGCGCCATGCTGGCCATTTCTGATGCCCCCGAACCTACGAGCACAAGCATCTTTGACAGATAGTGCACACCACTTAGAGAATTAGAGTTTGGGGGCCAGAAGGCAAACTTCTCCCAGGATTCACCCCTCTTTGGAGATGGAGGGGGAAGATTGTTGTCGTCGAAGTTGAAGCGGGGATCGCGCAAAGTGGGCGAGAGAGCGGTCTTTGGTGTACTTGGCGATGGCGGCAGGGGCGAGAATAGCAGCGAAATGTCCTCAGGTGGTGGCCCAGCGAAGAACTCGAACACGTGTGTTCGGATCATATCCACGAGTTCGACGGCCCCTTTGCACAGGTCGATTCTGCCCTGGTCCGAGAGTGTATGGTGTACCTCGGACTCCCCGTTGTAACCTCTGGGCAGAGACTTTTGAGTTCGCCCTTCAATAAAACCGTCCACAATCTGCCAGAACTCCATGACTTCTCCGAGAACGCCCGGTGCGGAGAGCAAACTGCTAAGGAAACCCTGTATCTTCTCCCACAGCTCAATGATGTCTGTCGAGTCCAGCCCGCTAGGATTGCTCTCAATAGATTGTCGACCGAGTATGCGCAAGTTCGTCGCGATGGCCTGCTGCGTTGGCTTCTCCCCGTTGGCCAGACGTCGCCGAAGCACCTCAATCTCAACTTTGGCTCTATCTGCCAGCACATTGATCTTGCCCTTGAGATAATCATATCGGCTCAAAAGCCAGACCCATATCGGGTTGTCCTCAACACCAAGCTCAAGCAATATGCCTATCAGTTCCATATGCTGGTCTTGAGACTGTCCAGACATGCCATTGGTCTTTGTGACGTTATGTGATGAAGTCAGCCGTCGCCAGATATCGCGTTTGAACAAGGATATTTGCTCCTCAACGTCATACCACATGCGGGCTGAAAGAAGGATTTGGTATGTCTGTGTTTCGCTTGGCGGCGTTGTGCCCAGATCTTTCACCAGCTTGCGAGCGTCCTCGGCAAACTTGCGCGCCTTATTGTACTCCTCCACGAGCGCTTCGTAATCTTTCCGTTTTATGCTGTCAGCAATGGCCGAGCTCGTCTCCACATACTCCCGATACCGCTCGATACTGGTTAGAACTGTCTTGAGGTTCTCCTCCTTCTCCCGACCACCCAGAGCAGGGCCCCACACATCTTCGGCTTTCGCTGAAACGTCGAGTAACGGTGCCTTGATGCCCATCACGCCGTAGTCACTCTCCTTGATCAAAGCATTCTTCTTCCGACCATCTGTAGTCGTGGGCGTCAAGGGTGGTGGTTGCATTATGGCGGCACCACCATTGCTACCCCGAAAGCTGTTTCTGCTCGCATGTCGTGAATGCGATCTAGGCCTCGTGGTCGGTGGGGGCTCCGCTCCGCGATACTTCATCTCCTTGTAGACATTATCGATTGTGGCTTTCGCCCGTACGAACCTCTCAAAGTTGGACTCGACCAGGACCTTGAGGGACGCTGATTTCTGGTCAATCGATCGTGACAGTATGTCCAGGCCGTTCAAGAGAGCTTCCGTGTCCGCGTTGGCATGCATCTGGGAGAGGAAAAGTGCCGGGGTGAAACTTGTCGACGACAGCAGGAAGCGATTGCGTAGCCTGACGTCGTCCTGAACGGGAACGCCTAGCTGCCGTAGCGTCCGCACAACGCTGTCTGTGCTGCCGAGGGGGTCTGCCTCGTCTTTCTGCACGAGGTTGCTGACGCCGCTGGCCGACTTTTCCGAGCCCGACATGATGCTCGCGCGTGTGCTGACTGCCCGCTCCAGAGCCTGATATCGCGACTTGCGGCGGTTCAGCTTGGCCTTTGTCTGTTCCTGCTCGCTGTCCTCGTCGTCTGTGTTGTTGTCCTTCTCGGCAGGCCATTGCGTAGGGTACGGGTTCGCGAGCCCATAGAATTCGAGCACATTTCGGTCGAAGTCGGCCATGATGGCGGGCGTGAGGGTCACCAGGACCACGGGATCGCAGTAGATTTGGGGCCACTATGGCTTCGGGAGTAATTAGGTGGCCGGAGCAGCTGTAGATTGCCCCTCAACGCCCCGGGTGCTGCCGATATTGGAGACTCAAAGACACCCACGCGTGTGCCCTTTCAATCGTGCGGCGTTCTCTCTGGCAGCCGATGCTGCTTGTGCGATTCGAAGACGACGGAGCGTCTGAGCAATGTCGTTGTCGACTCCGATGTGGGAGGTGAGGTCCAATAGCTAAGGTCCCCGTCGCGACACTAGCGCGGGCACTTCCGCAGTGCACCTGGGCAGGGGTCAGCGCCGCCGAAATACACTTGTCTTAGTCAGCCGAGCCTCGTTGCTACCAGTATCAGATGCGTCTCGTGCCCAAAGTAGCGTTTGCGGGGTCCTCAAGAGGTCAGTCAACCTTGCCATGGTGCCCAGGGTTGAACCGAGACAGTTGAAGTGGCAGCTGCAAGCGGACGGGCGGTTCGCCATAGCTGCACCACTGCCTTCAACGCACCATTAACTACTTGGATCTGATGCAACCCCACACTCGCCCATGCGAGGCGTGGGCCCCGTCGGCAGAGCCCTGGGTGGTGTAGTGTAGACCTGGTACTTGGCCGTGGAGAGAGAGTGCTCAGCTCGTACCCAGTACCTGGATGAGCGATTTGAAGCACCCCACCCCAGTCTGCTCCGTCATATCCGCTCCGAGGCTTTTGTCTCCGAGCTTGATGCTGCAAAAAATTGCCTTGACCGAGCACCACACGCCTGCAACCTGCATCTGCGCCTGCCTCACCTTGATCTCTGCTTGGACAGACCTGTCTGCAAACTCGACCCCAGCGTCCTCAGCGTCATTTCCTTCTTGTCTGCAGCGCAGCATTCACTACCACCACCATCGCGACATCGCCCCTCGCCTTCTTTCTTCTCTCCGCCGCTGTCGCCCGCCCGCACACCACCAGCCCGCAATGCTGTCCCTCCGCGCCGTCGCCGCCCCCGCGCGGCGCCAGTTTGTCGCTGGCGCGCCCCGTGCCGTCTTCTCTGTTGCTTTCCAGGTGAGATGGCCCTCCCACTCCGCCACTATGTTGTTCCTAAGTGCTGACTCCTGTTCGCCATGTGTAGAACCAGAGATTCTACTCCAGCAAGGTTGCCAAGTTCACTGGCACCAAGGACGCTAGCGTACGTTGATGCCCGCGCCCAAGTTCACCTCCCCCGCCACAGTTCTTCGACCATGGACGCATGTGATAGCGTTGCGACAACGCCCAAAAATGTCTCAATGCGGCCACACATCACCACTCCGATCCTCCAAATATACTCAACCCTACGGAACCCCATAATAACAAGTCGCTTCATTTATACAGGGCAACTACCCCGTCAGCATTATCGAGGGTGATGGTATCGGCCCCGAGATCTCCCAGGCTGTCAAGGATATCTTTGCTGCCGCCAAGGTCAGTAACACTCGCCTCACGTCAATAATATACATCACGATACTGACTTGCTACCGTAGACCCCCATCTCGTGGGAACCCGTCGATGTCACCCCCAGACTTGTTGACGGCAAGACCACTATCCCCTCAGAGACTATTGAGAGCATCCAGAGGAACAAGGTTGCCCTCAAGGGACCCCTCGCCGTAAGTTTTCTTGTTTGGTAGTCGCATGTTTGATTATGAGTGTTCTAACACGGCTCGTCTTTCAGACCCCCATTGGCAAGGGCCACGTCTCGCTTAACCTGACTCTCCGCCGCACATTCAACCTCTTCGCCAACCTGCGTCCCTGCCGCTCCATCGCCGGTTACAAGACCCCTTACGACAATGTCGACACTGTCTTGATCCGTGAGAACACTGAGGGTGAATACTCTGGCATTGAGCACGTTGTTGTTGACGGCGTTGTTCAGAGCATCAAGCTCATTACACGCGAGGCTTCCGAGCGTGTGCTGCGCTTCGCCTTCCAGCAGGCTCAGGAGATTGGCCGCAAGAAGGTCCGTGTCGTCCACAAGGCCACCATCATGAAGATGTCCGATGGTCTCTTCCTCAACGTCGCCAAGGACATTGCCAAAGAGTACCCAGACATCGAGTTCGACGCCGAGCTGCTCGACAACACCTGCCTCAAGATGACCACTGACCCCACTCCTTACAACGACAAGGTCCTCGTCATGCCCAACCTGTACGGTGACATTCTGTCGGACATGTGCGCTGGTCTGATTGGTGGTCTTGGTCTTACTCCCTCCGGCAACATTGGTGACGAGTGCTCCATCTTCGAGGCTGTCCACGGCTCCGCTCCCGACATTGCTGGTCAGGGTCTGGCCAACCCCACTGCTCTGCTCCTCAGCTCTCTGATGATGCTGCGACACATGGAGCTCAACGAGTTTGCCGACAAGATTGAGAAAGCTACTTTCGCCACCCTGGCCGAGGGCAAGTCCCTCACCGGTGATCTTGGCGGCAAGTCCAAGACCCACGAGTACGCTGCTGCCATCATTTCCAAGTTGTAGATACCTCATTTGTCTTTTGATGGAGAAGAAGATGCACTTGCGCAATTAGCTCACAACAACGGCCACTACCGCTATTCCAAACACACAAAGAACCATCACGCAAGATTCAGTTAGCTTTATCAGTCCCATATACCGCATTCTCAAGAAAGGATAAGTGCGCGACGGGGCCGGCATGATGGGAAGGATATTCAGTAAGAGAGCCACCGTAGACTGTACAACCAGCCAATGAAAAAATTAGTATAAATGATCACTTTGAAACCATTCCTTGCTTTTGGTGTCTGCGAGAAAGGCTTAGCCTGGTGCAATATACGAGCTAGTTCTCGACAGTGCCGTGCGGTCATTACCATGCAGACGAGAAGAAGAAGAGGCAGGAGCATCTATAGGCGCTGGCAAATGATAAAATATCTGCAAAGGCCACGCATGCGTACTTATTTCCATCTAATATGAAACATAGCCTCCGAGGAAAAAAAAAAAAAAGAGAAAAAAAGAAGAAAAAGACTGCATGCATATTTTGACGCTGGTGTCAAAGTGCTCAGTAGCTCGTAAGGGGACTTTCCTATCTCATCGCCATTTGCCATGCTGAATCATACCGACTTCCACGTCGAGTTTGCGGGTTTGCTGGGGTGTGTCATCGAGTCCGCCGCGGGTCTGTGGGGTGTCTGTGTGTGTGTGACATATTAGGTCTTGGACAGGTTTAGAACCAAGATCTGAGCGTGGGTGAAACGGAGGCGACAGCGGCCGTTCCTTGAGATCAGTGGCCCTCGTGCTATGTGGGTTTCTGGTCACTGGTCACTTCCGATGCTGAATGTTTTCTCCGTGCAGGAAGAGGTTTTTGTTGTAGAGCACATATATGTACATGCCTAAGAAAGCAATATACCTCTGTGTATGTAGTAGACGTGCTCAAGTATAAGGTGTGGTGATGATTGTGCTGCTCAGCACATGGTCGAGCACATAGAGTGCTTTTTCTGTTCCCCGGACGGGGGGGGGGGGTCCAGGCCGGGCGATTCGGAGCAATGTCCGAGCTAACACCCGAGGGACGGCATACTTAGGCATGTGTACCAGCCAGTTAAGTGGAAGATCGCTATACATTCAGCTTCATTGGTTAAGTCTTGCTTATACCCAGTCGAGAGAGTATCTTGGGCGCATATTCTTCCAGACCAGGTGTGCATTGGCCGGTCATACCCTTGTGCACCACTTGTGAATATCATCACAGATCTGAGATGATGGGAAGGTTACTTCGAGTAACTGTACTTCTGCCAGACGGTATACCGATATAGCGGCATGTGGTGCCTGAGGGAGGGATCCTATCGGTGTGGTTTTAAGGTTGACGCATGAGCGCTTGCAGAACGACGTGGTGGTTGGCAATAGGGCGCTTAGGCTTGCATGGGTGACAAAGGTACGGCCCCAGCATGCTGTGCCGGTTGAGAATGTTTTTGGTCCGATATCCAGTGACTGAATGTATTGGTATCCGACGCTAGTTGCAGCAATATTCCGCTTCGGGAGGCGCGTGCGGCGGCGACTATGCCGTTGTGCCGTTGGGTGAACGATGTCCGCTGTGATAAGGAATGGTAGCTCTGGTATGCTGGTCAGGTTGAGCAGGATTCTATCCACCACTACCGAGGCTGTTGTGCCATCCTGCATACGCATTCGGGACCGCTATGGGATGCTGCCCACAGGCATCGTAGAAGGCTTTCCTTGGAGCATCGCCTACCCTACCTGCATGCATGCAGTGTCACAACCAGGGTAACCGGTGAGCGTGGGGTTGCTCTGGGGAACCAAAAGGTTGCGAATCATTCATTGTAACAGGATTGGGGGGCCCTCGGAGGCACCACTTGAAACGAAGGCCACTCAAAAGCAGCCGTGAAGCTTCATGGCTATGTCGGCACCTGGAATCTGGCAGATGGCTAGTTGCTTAGCAACTGACGGGAACCACGCTGCTTTGCGGTCGATGTGACATTCAGAACCGTGAAGCATTGGCTTGATATCGGCCAGGGTGGTGGACAAAGATCGAGGCTTATGCAGTATCCCTGAAAGGTCAGAAGACAGAAGACACCACGGTTCAGGTGCGCTTCCAATAGCACGTGCCGTGCATGCGTACACAGAAAAGTTTTGTGTGAGCAGCAAACACGAAAAGCGTGCTGCAACAGGTGTACATTTGCGCAGGTCGACACTTACGAGATAGATCTACCTTGTATGTAAGGTATGGAAGGCATCCAGTAGGTTGACTGCCGCAGCTGACCGCACGTTGGCGCTGTGGAAATATGACATCAGTGCTCGGCACGCCTGGCGGGCCGGCGAAAGTGGATGAGGCACGAAGTGGGCATGTTTCGCCGATACTGAGTGTGGGGACCGATCCAGTGCGTTGCATAAACGTCGCGTAATGACAATGACTGTGAATGACTCTGTCGCCGCGGGCTTCGTGGTTGAACGACGGGTGGGTTATCGATGGCCTGAGAACACTTCTGGAAATAAGCGGGTTGGGGGGTGGAGGGCCGACTCTACGTGCTCAAAGTGTGTTGGAACTGGTTTGGGCCCGCCCGGGGACGCCACTGGATAGGACGGCACACCAAAGCCGGTAGACTGCCCGGTCTGACGGATGCCTGGAACGTCAAGCCGTTGCCGTTGTGTGCATGCCTGGACTGCATGTCTGCAAGTCTGCAAGTCTGCATGTCTGCATGCATGCATGTAAGCAGCTGACTACCAATAGCAGGGGACGCTTGGGCAAGGAAATGCCCGTAGCAGCCAACTGCTTGTTGCAGACCGGCGACAGCAAGCAAGTCTGGTGCAAGTCCGGGGCCGACTGGGCCAGTAGGGGTCTGGCTCTGGCCGGCCAATCAGAAGCGGCGGCAGCATCGATTGGGGCAAGCGCGACGCACACTGGCAAGACAAGCCTTTGCCCAGCCTGCAGGCACCGCCAACCAAGCCTTTTCCAATCGAGCCAGCCGCGCCTTCCGTTCTCGATGTCTCGCATTTGGTTCGTTGGAATTGTGGCAGCTCCCTATTGCCAGCGTTGGGAGTACTCTGCTGTACCATTGTGTAAAGAGACCAGGTCAAGTAAGTATCGAGGTGTGACTCCAGGAGGGAACAGTGCCCAGCTTCTCTACAACAATACAACAAGGACACCACCACCGCCGCCGCCACGCGCCCTCTCCCCTTCTTTCCCTTTGCCAGCAATAGATTTGTGTCAGAATCTCCGATGCTTCCGATCGGCGCTCGCGTGGCTCTCTGCTCTGGACAATTCCCTCAAGTGCCGAGCCCACGACACTGCCCGTGATTGGACACCACCAGAACCTCGTCGCGTTCGTCTTTAATCTTTCCGCCCTGCAGGTGGGCCGCCTGTTGACTCCCTAACCCACTCATCGTCACCCTACCTAGGTACTGTCCAACAACGTTGCTGTACCTGCCTGCGACCTTCCCTGCGTCGGGATGCCGCCCACCCCCCCATCCCCCGGCACAAAATGCCGCATCGCCAACTAGGGCATGTACGGCACAGTACTCGAGACCCCTTCTCTGGAGTGGTGGGCACCCCAGAATTTTCCATTGGCACGCTAGGTGTCGTCAGTCGGCCTTTGCGGAGGCTCGCTCCCAAAAACGCGATTTCCGACCTGCATCAGAGTGCGGGTGCGTACGTGGACACCAGGCACCAAGACCGGTCCGGTCTGCTTATCGAGTATCGTCGTCCTCCTGCCTATCTACCGTCGTCCCTGGTCTGCTGCACCCAGTATATAACTTTGTCTGTCGCTGCTCTCACCACTCTGAACTCTTCTGCCTTTTCTTTCCATTCAGCTTCTTGCCGTATCACGCATATCCCGCCTCCATCAACATCAGACCTTCGTCTTCTCGAGCCATCAGCCGTTTCCACTAAGCAGTCACCACATCGGAACACACACCACAACCCCACAAGCCTAGTCAAAATGCCTAACACCAACATCAAGGAGTTCCTCGACAACAAGCCCGTCAGCTTCAAGATCAAGACTGTCGGCGGCACCTGGGAATGCGAGCTTCACAGCGACAGACACTCTCTGTAAGCACTTCTCTCTCTCTCTCTCTCTCTCTCTCTCTCTCTCTCTCTCTCTCTCTCTCTCTCTCTCTCTCTCTCAGAGCCCTATACAATTGCTAATTCGCTCTTCGCCTCTTATAGTGAGCGCAAGCGCGCCCGCCAGGCCGCCGCCTCGAAGCCCAACCTCGAGGGTGTATCAAGCCTACCCAGAATCAACTCTGGCGTGTCCAGTACCTCATCCACGGCGTCCTCTATCTCCAACGGCCACTAGAGACGATGCCTTGCATCAATAGTGCTTCGTTTTCTTTTTTTTATTAGCGATTGTTGCATTTTTTTCGTCTGTTTCCGCGTCCGCTCAAAGTCGGCGACAGGGAGCCTGACAACAACATAAACAACTTCACACACGCATAGAGGCTTGCGGATAGTACACCAAGAAAAGTACTACATAGCTTCGCAACACCCTCATGTCCAGTTACTACTTAGGGTCATTTCTCCAGTAGTCTTTGGGCAACACAAACACCCCGATAATACCACTCTCGAGGCTGTTTATATGTGTTTGCAGGATAGATCATATGTCAATACATACCTGATTGATACCCTCAATGCTCTTGTCAGTATTGTGATTGAGCTCTATGAACACATTGGGCATGTTCCCTTGTCGAACAGGACTACGCAATGTAGTCTTGATGTCGCAGAAAGGAAAAAAAAAAGTTCGGTAAGTGGTCGAGGAACTACATTTACCACAGCAGCACGGCGCATTTCAAACGGTCCCGACGATGACTCATAAGGTTTTCATTGATATGCGATGCTCTCTCTTGCGCAGCAACAACATCATCATCATCATCATGAAACGAGACACCAACACAAGCCGCTTGATTTTTCCACCTCTTTGCATGCCAGCGTTCGTTGAAATACAGACTGCTCACCCTTTTACATGGAAATTCAAGGTATTCGTACGCAGACTTATAAGATTTGTCATTCGTGTATACACATATATAACCCATCGGCGAATAAATGCATCCGACATTACCTTTGGTTTTCTCTCTCCCCCCCATTATGCAGATCACACCTTGCGCCTCAGCACCCACCCGGTCTGCGCGACCCTCGCAACCCCAAAGACAACCCCGGCCGCAAAGATGGACATGCCACAGAATAGCTGCAAGCCAAGATAATCCCCGCCGCGGGCATCGACAATGGCACTGGCGAGTGGACTGCCCGTCAGGAGCCCGAAGCTCTGGAACGCAAACGCCGTGCCCGTCCGCGCGCCAATCTCGCGGATGTCGGAGATCTGCGCGATCAGCGTGGGCCCCAGGGAGGAGATGCCAGAGGAGAGCAGGCCGAAGACCGCCATGAATGCTATCACCCCCGCGTCGTTGGCGATGGGGACCCAGAGTGCGAGGCCCGAGATGCCAGAGAGCAGGGTTATCAGGATCGTGACGTTGTAGCGGCCCAGACGGTCGGCGAGCATCCCTGACATGAAGCGTCCAAAGAGTCCGGCGGAGTGTAGAATGGGGAGGAGGTAGATGACCATCTCGGCGCTCATCCCTTGCGCGCGAGCCTGGAGGATGACGAACTGGTAAGGGAGAAAAATGCCCCAGAACACGAGAAATAAAGCGCACACGGTCGCCAGCATCGCGGGTTCGCGCACCCCACGGATGTACAAGTGCATGTCGACGGGTTTAGTGGCGGGTGCCAAGCGCGAGCGGATCGTCAGGCTGGCTATCGTGAGGAGGATGGCAAAAACCAGGCCTGCAGCGCGCATGGCCCAGGGGAATCCGACATTGGCGATGAGTTTGGAGATCATGATAGGCAGGACAATTCCGCCCACTGAAGAGCCCGACATCATGATTCCGAAGACGAGCGCGCGTTTGCGATGGAACCAGGTCACTAGGCAGGCCATTGCTGCTGTGTTGACCGCGCTGCCGCCGACGGGCATGAGAACGCTCTGGGCGAGAAAGAAGTGCCAATACTGTGTTGAGAGGGATAGCATCATGATTCCCAGTACGTAGGTGGCAGAGCCCAGCCATATGAGCCAGCGCGGTCCAAAGCGGTCGAACGCGAAACCCCAGAAGATCTGGAGGAAATTGAGGACCCAGAGCATGAAGCTTATAATCCAGGAGATGGAGGACGAGGAGTACTGGGGCAAGCCTTGTGTGACATAGTAGGTCTGGAACACGCCGACGCTGTTTCCTAGACCGAAGATGCTGAAGGAGACGCCCCAGGTGCCAAAGAGAGTGGTCCAGGCAGCCGTGCCGCCATCGGGGAAGTCGTTTGTTGCAACATTGCGAAGACTGACGCCGGTATGAGAGACTGTGGAAGTGAGTGCGACCTCGAAGGTTGTGGATGACGGCTCTAGTTCTTGCGATTCGCTATACTTGGTGCAGTTTTCGAGATCGTGGCTAGATATGGTGCTGCCGTGGCGTATTGTTGTAGGGTCGGATAGGTATGTCGTGCCCGGCTCCGGCATAATGTGCAGTTTCGGAGACGTCCGATAAACCGTTGCGATCACGTCCTACGACTGTTCCTTATCCGTGGCCAACGCCAAAACTCGCATTGTCGATGGCATGGCGCTATCGAGAAATTGAAGTCTTCCGACATCCCACAGAGCGAGAAATAAATATTGATTCAGAAAGTGACCAAAAAAGGAGCAGGCCGGAGCAGGTAGGCCGGTGAAGGCGGACGGCACCGGCTAGCGGACTCGGAGCTCGGATGACACACGCTTTGCTCTCTGGTTGGACAGTGCAGGGACGCTTGCGGGTTGCGTACTGATCGCATGCCATTCTCCCGTCTGGTACATTCGTGCATCCGAGCGTATATGCTCATGCTCGATATATGACAAAGGTGTTCTGCTGCCCACTGGGTTGTGTACTCACACAATGCTTCGGACTTGTTGACGTCAATGGCGACATCATATTCGTGGATCTTGGCTTGTTGCGAATGGCTTTGGGTCTGTCCTCGATGACTACCACTGACCTTGGTAGCCATGCTGTGGGCCCTTTGACGGCATGCCGTTGACCATCCTCGGGAGACACGCACGCGCAGACACACTGCTGTTCATGGCGTTGCTTCCAGGGTGTCGAACTTGACGCTGGCAGCGATGACGACAGTGTGTGTTCGCAGCCTTGCGCCGGTGATTGTAGCAGACTGCACGCTCCAAAGGGAGCTCGGGGTGGACGAGCGGAAACCTGCTGGAATATAGAGGTGCCCAACGAAGGATATAGCATCGAGAGAGATTGGTCCACGCAATCAGGCCGTTTCAAGGGTGTTGTTGACTGCATATGATTTGGTAATCACAGGTCAGTGACGAGCGCTCATGCACCTGGCATGGAAGGGCACCGCGTGGTGGGATGCAAGTGGGCGCAGCGGGAGCATGTGGGGAACGGGCGGTTAACTTGGCCCGGCGTGCCGTGCCAGCTCAGCGCCTGGGCAGGTATTACTGGGACTTCAGGCAGGGCCGGAGCCACCAAGCCAGCGCCTGGGCATCTGGGCACCTGGGCACCTGCGCGCCTGAGCACCTGGGCACGCCATCATCTGCTGATACCCCAAGGGCAGGCAGCAGCAGCATCTCTGTAAACTCCTCCTCTTTCCTTCCGTCTTTCTCCCTCCAAGACCAACACCGCTTGACCAGACATCGCCATCACCTCACGAGCGTCTGCGGCTTCCGCAGCAGAGACCTCTCGCGCTGCGCGCTCAATCGACCGTGCATCTCGAGCTCTGCTGCATTTTCCTGTCACCATGCCGGTCCCCGTCGCTGCCAAAGGTAAGCCCAGCCCAGCCACAGCCCATTTCCGCCTCTTCCTTGCTCCTCTCATCCTCGATCCCCGCGCTTCCATACACTATCACTATGTACCTGGTCTGCTTGGTCCCAGTCGCCTCCCGCAACTCGCCCCACTTGGCAGTCCTCCGCCTCCCGCTCTCCAGCTCTTGCTTGCACCCTGAGCTCTCTGTCTTGCAGGTTGGAGGCCGCCATCAGCAGTAGCACTCGTGCATCGCGAATGAGAATGCGTCTGCCTGGCTCGGCAGCAGTCCCACTGTGGCGAATTCTCAACACCATACAAGCTGTTGCCCTCTGACTGCCGCCTGGTGGCTATGGTGATGGTCGCTGCACGTGCTGGCGCCTGATCTATCGAGCTGGCACATGGTCCTGGCATATCGCCACCAGACCTGATGTCCTCCACGCTGGCCCTTTCTATCTTCACTCTCCTCGTTTCATCCTTTTTTTGATGCTCTTACTCTTCACTCTGGCCTTGGGCTTTGTTTTACTGGCAGCGGCTATCGCTGTGTATATTTGAAGATGCCTCCTGCTAATCATCCCATCGCCACAGCCGGCGTTGTCGCCCTCTCAATCGCTGTAGCGGCTGCGATAGCTGTCTACGAGTCCCCAGAACTCCAGCGTATGGCAGCCGACCTCCGCCGACGCATCGCCATCGCCCTCCACTCCTTTGGCGACAGTATCAGTCCAGAACAGCGCGAGAACCTGTTCAACCGTCCCGAGGATGCCGAGGGTTTCCTTATGTCAAGGGGTCTCGGGCGTGGTTCTGGTGAGAATGGCGTCGATGCGGATGAGGAGACTCGCCGAAGACAGCGGGAAGAGCTCATGTATTGGAATGCGGTCATGGAGGAGAAACGCAGAGAAAAATCCGAGGCCGAGCCGAGTCGGCCGGCTGAGTCCATGCGCCAGCGCGGATCCAGTTTTGACGACTTCATGAAACAGGACGAGGGCGCCGAGAAGGGTACTTTCGTTGTCCACTCGGGCTCCGTGCACCACGGCGCCGATGGTATGCTGCGCCGCCGTGGAGATGGCGCTCGCGGCTTGATCGCTTCCACCTACAGCAACCCCTTCCTTGACGAACACGCGATTGACGAGCATATCCTGCTCGAGAACAGCCTGGTTGACCCCGTCAAAGATGAACAATCCGACATTTACAGCGCGACTGACGCCGGCGAGAAGGAGGTGCCTCTGAGCGCAACCCTGTCGCCTGCCCCTCAACCGATCAAGGAGGAGTCAGAGACACCAAGTGCGGTTGAGCAGCTCAAGATGCCTGAGCTGTCCAGCATCAACTCTTCCGCCTTCTCAGAAAGAGAGCTCGGTCAGGATGAATACATGACTGCTGGCCAGGACCGGGACGAGACCGAGCAGCACAACGACGCTTACAGCTCCATCCAGGCGTGGGCCCAGACCTCCCACCCTGGCTTTTACTCGCCTCTGCCAGTCACGCCCGCTGCTCCCATGTCAGAACCTGAGCTCATTAGCGATGGTCAGCTTACGCCCACCGACAGCGCATCTCTCGCCGGATCAGGCATCGATGTGGCCAATGACATTGCTTCCGTGCGATCTGGCAACCAGAACGCGCGTTATTACGATGTCCTTAGCGAGGATGAGGGCATCATGACCCCTGCGAGCTGGAGTGAGGTCGGCAGCGTTACGGGCGAGAGTGAGGGGCCTTATCATGCCTAAGTCGACGGGCACGCTGTACGAAGTTTCTGGTGGTGTAGCTCACGTGGACAACGTGCTTTGAGCAATGTTTCCAAATTATCAGTACTTGGCGTGCTGTTAGAAATTGTTTCACGGCGTTTTTGGACAGGAATAACACGGCGTTATCATGGCAATTTTTTTATTATTAAAAAGGCGTGTTTTTATGCACACAGCTCCCCTTTAGTAGACTAAAGGTGTTGATGCCGGATCAGCTCTTGGTCTGCTCATCCATATCCAATACAAGTTGCTACTGTATGTGTGTACTCGAAAACCAACAAGTGACCCTGATACTCCATGAGCTTTAGCATTCTGGTTCATGACTCCATGTAGCATCCTCCAATTCTCACGTTGGATGCCAAAGCAACGCGTCAGTTATCCCCCGCCCCTTTGCTGGTCCTAGGATGAAAAGTGTCTTGGGTTCTCTCCTTTTACACTCCCAATCTTGTCTCTCGTGGTTACAGACGGACAAATGTCACGAAAAGACCAAGGGAAACCACGCGAACACTGCGGACTCCAAGTTGGGTGGCTGACACATAGTAGTCTAACTTAGTCAAGTACTTATGAGTAGTCATGTGCTATGAGGAAAGGCGCTTAGATCAGTACCCCAGGCGACCTTGGGAGCGGGTCCGTGGATGGTTCGTATCGCGCCCCCCCCCTCCCAACCACCACCACCACCCTCCCCGACCCCCGAGAGACCTTGAGGGTTATGTGCCGTAAAGCAGTGATTTTCTTTTCGTTCCAGGGTTCGCGTGGTGAGAAGGAGGGAAAGAGGGGTTTTTCCTGTTCTTCCTTTCTTTGGGAGAGGCGGCTGGACCTGCTGTAGGAATACAGTAGGCGGAAGAGACGGAGGAGCCGGTATCGATATCCTAGCTAGTGTTCTGGCGGTTTGAGGCGGAGAGGGAATTGTAGACTATGGATACTCGGTGGTCTGCAGAAACATCAAGAAAGCGAGGGTGCCGGCGTCGCTTTGTGTGATATGTATGACTGGTTTGGAAGACCGAATATTTATCTAAGCATTGTTCCGCCGCTCGTCTCCAATTTATTGTCGTCTAGATATTTAAGCTACACAAAACCTTGCAAATACCATATGCCAAAATCCCAACTTGTGATAAGCAAAATAGCTGCAGATCAGCCATCAGCACATTGCGCTCCCTCAGCCTCCCTCCCCTGAACATACTCCCTGTAGTCCTCCCAAAGCTGCTCGATTGGCCTACCCACAAGCTCTGTCCAGAAGGGCTTGTCCTCGTACTTCCTCGTCGTGCGCAACTTCTCATTCAATTTGCGCACGGTGTCCGCGCCGAACCTGGTGGCCAGATACTCCAAGAAGTAAGCCGTTCTTTGGTAGCCTGCGTCCCACTTTCCCTTGTCGCCATCTTTGCCGCTACCGATGCCCTCACCACGCTTCCAGTGTGGCGGAGCGAGCTTACACTCGAGCCGTACCCAGTCTGCCACTCCCTCGATCAGGCCCCCGGGGCAGCTCCCATGTGCATTATACTGGTAGCAGTGAACAAGCTCGTGGGTAACAACGCCCATGATCTCATCGTGTCTACGGGTAGGGGATGTTGCGGTGGGCGATATACTCTGGATGTAGGCCAAGGAGAAGTGGATCTCCTTGTGGTCACTGTCGAGGTCACTGCCGGTGGTATAGGCTACGCCTGGCATGTCCCGGAGGATGAGGGTCACAGAACGGGTTGGCGGAACGTGGAGATGGGTGGATATTGGTACCGGTGACAATGTAGCCCCAGAAGACTTGGCGGACTCACTGTAGAGCTGCTGGATGACGGTGCGGACACAGTGCTCAAAGTCCTTTGAGGCGTTGTAATTCTCGAGAAAAATTGCTGCGCCGGGGTGGCTTAT
Source organism: Microdochium paspali (assembly GCA_031142775.1). NCBI lineage: Eukaryota > Fungi > Ascomycota > Sordariomycetes > Xylariales > Microdochiaceae > Microdochium > Microdochium paspali. Next base: position 1,448,851 of record JAVBIV010000007.1, read on the forward strand.
ATCGTCGATCCGTAGGCGGAGTTTGGGTAGTTTGAATTCTACGTCTTTTTGTTTTGAGGGATTGGCTGCATAATGTTGGCTTTCATCGGCGTTCTGTGATTGTGCCTCCTGGCCTCCTGGGCGGATGGGTAGTGGAGTCGGTGTGGCAGTCGGCGTGCCCACTGATGCCGGAGACGAGCCTGGGAGCGACATCGCGGGTGAAAAGATAGGTCGGGGGACAGGAGAGGAGCCGGGACGCGCCCCCATAGGGGAAGCCAAAGCTTGAGGTTGTCTTGGACAACGTGTGTCGAGCTCGATGTTGAGCACTGACGTGCCTGAGATGGTCGGTCCTGAGGTGCCAGAGCCGCTCATGTGTGATGTGAAAGGAGCCAAGACGTGTGGTGGGAAGATTTCTCCTACAGGAACTGGCGCAGAGAAGGGCACGATGATGGTGCCGAGGGGAAGAATAGTGTTGTGATAGGACTCGGGAGGAATGCAGAGGGGAGACCGATGTCTTGAGGCTCTACATACTTCAAGTACTTTATGTACCTTTGGCAGCTGCCCCAGACGGTAAGTGGGGGTCCATGCGGCTTGTGGGGCAACCTTGGATGCGATCCAGATCCGCCCAGGTCGGGTGCTCATAGGTTTGTTTAGGGAACACTCACCTCACGAAAGAACTGTCGGGTGACTTTGTGCACTGGCAAGTGCAACCAAGAGAGACGCCCAAACAGACCAGCCATTATTGTCGTGTGTACAAGAAAATGACAGGGGATAGCTCTAGACATTATGGCACATGCACAACGTTTGAGGAGCTTTCGAGGTTGCTGGCGTTTACTCGAGCTCAAAGTCGGCCTAGGTCTACATACTCTCTACCTGCGCCTTCGGCACATGTAGCATCTGCAGCAATCCCCTGCCACGAGAGTGGGGACGGCTGGTTGCAGCCTATGCCAGCCTGTGAAACATGGAGATTTCGCTCAGGCAGGCGCGAGCCTCACGCATCCAACCCCGCTCAGGGTCTTTCCTAGGCTAATCAGAGAACGCCGTCAAGCTGTCCATGATCTCTCAACGTCTGGTGACTCTTTCACAAGGAATTATTACCCTCGCCGCGGTCACGCCCGAAAAGAACACCACCCAGCCGATTGGGCGCAAACAGCCTTGGGAAGTTGGGCCTGTTTCGGAGTAGCGCGTGTGACCAGGGACGGGTTTGGTTGCCGTGGGCGAGCTCTCCTAGTGGTGGGGAGTGCCTGGTCAAGCCGCCGCATGTTTACTTTGACCTGTCCGTACCACCACAACTTTAGCTGCCCCCAAACATCAGCTCCCTTCCCTCGCCAAATTTCTTCACAGCAACACACGCAATACCAGGCTCCCCGAAGCGCCTCTACAGACGCATCCACGCGAAGTTCGCCGCCATCATACCCCGCGACTTCATTTCCAGCTTTGCGCTTTACCCCTGAGCACCCGTCTGTGGCCGCAATTTCCAGGCAGCCCACTCATCAATCCCGACGCCGTCTTCGAGCGAGCTGCCCACGCCAGCACGCAGCTCGTTTGGGCGACGAGCCGCTCGCTCCCAGCGACGCTCTCACGAATCGCATCGACGGCTTTCATACCACAAACATCGTCCGAACACTTACGCGCCACACTCGATCAGCACAACACAAACCAATGACCGTTGCGACGTTCCTACAAAGTCCCGCATCATACATCTCGACAGCCGAATAACACGTGCTTTCGCCTCAGACTTGGGCCGTTGCGCAATACTATCGTCGACAGAGCAACCCCATCCAGTATCTTGAACATACTGAGGCGCTTGTTTTGTGCGCAACCACAGCTCAGAGGCCACTCTTCTCCCCTCACGGAGCATCATGGCCGAGAAACTCTCCGACGAGCAGGTCGCGAACCTGCTGGTTCTCCTGCGCAAGGATGTGTCTGTTGATGTAAAAGTCCAGCAGGTCACCGCCATCAAGTCGGCTATTAAGCAGCATAATGTGCCTGATAGCTGCATCCCCGAGCTCTTCGAAGCCTTGAGGCTTGCCGCTAGCTCACAGCACTCGGCCATCGTCACAGCTGGGTTCGCGGCACTCAACCATCTCCTGACTAGACTCTCCCGCCAAGACCCAAAGTTCATCGTTCGTGAGGCGAAGCAGACACTGCCTTTGATTGTGGACAAGATGGGTGATCAGAAGGACAAGTTTCGAAATCTTGCAATGCAAGCCATGACGACTTATTATACTCAATCACCAGCCGACGCGGAACGCTCCGTGCGCAACATCGCGCTGGTCGGTAAGAACCCCAGGGCGAAGGAATCTGGAATGCAATGGGTTCTCCAGGTAAGTTTGTACGTACTCAGATGACCTCATAACCCGCAGCTGACAAGGTGTATAGATGCATAAAGAGCACGGCCTGCAATTCAGGTCTTATGTACCCATGCTCATGGACCTGCTCGAAGACGCAGATGGCATGGTCAGAGACGCTGCCAAACATACCGTGATAGAACTCTTCAGAGACGCGCCCAATGCCGCCAAGTCTGACCTGAAGAAACAACTCAAGAACTTCAAGGTGCGACCTGCAATCGAGGCAGCGATTGTGAAGGAACTCAACCCCTCCGGACCCGTGAAGCGAGATACCGGCGAGGCTCGCCCACCGTCTGCAGCATCCAGCCGGCCCAACCTTGCCGCAAGTGTCGTGTCTATTTCGAGCGAGCGACCCACAACCCCAGCACCGCCACCAGAGGCAGCTGCCGAGGCAGTTGAGCCGTCGTACGTCAACACACAACGCGAATTGGACGAGATCTTCAGAGATATGCACCTCTGGTTTGAGGGGAAAGAGACAGAACAAAACTGGCTCAAGCGCGAAGAGAGTGTCACTAAATTGCGAAAGCTCACCGCCGGCAATGCCCCCTCTGACTTTCCTGAAGCCTTCATTGCGGGCAGCCGCGCCTTACTGGATGGCATCATCAAGGCCGTCATCTCCCTGCGAACAAGTCTGTCGAAAGAGGCCTGCTCGCTTGTCCAGGAACTTGCAAACACTTTCGGCCCAGCGATTGATCCCATGGTTGAGCTCCTCATGCAGACTTTTATCAAGCTATGCGCAGCCACCAAAAAAATCGCGTCGCAGCAAGCCAATGTCACGGTCGACACTATCATCGGCAAGTGCTCGTACACCCCAAGGATCATGCAGCATATTTGGGCTGCGTGCCAGGACAAGAACGTGCAGCCTCGTACTTATGCTTCTGGGTGGTTGAAAACCCTGATGAAGAAGGAGGCCCATCACAAGAGCCACATTGAGCATGGTGGCGGCTTGGATTTGATCGAGAAATGTCTCAAGAAAGGCCTCGGGGACTCAAATCCTGGTGTCCGCGAGAGATGTCGCGCCACCTACTGGCAATTTGCCACTATATGGCCAGCGAGAGCGGAAGCCATCATGGAGTCTTTGGATGCTGGAGCACAGAAACTCTTGCGCAACGACCCCAACAATCCGAACTCGCCCAAGAAGACGGAGGCTGCAACTACTGCTGCCCGACCTGGTCTAGGGCTGTCTAAGAGCACGATGGGCAGTGGCAAGCCTTCCCTGCGGGACGCCATGATGGCGCAGAAGAGACAGATGACAGCGAAGAATCTGCCAGCACGACCCGGATCGGCAATGGCAACCATCACGCCGGCACGACCTGCAGCCACGACGACTACGTCCCATTCCGCAGCCCCAGCAACGAGGCCGCGTCCTGAAGCCTCCACCTTGTCAACTGGCGGTATGTCTCACGCACCTATGCGGCCTACCAGAAGAAGGCCAGAGATGGCCGCACGTCCTGCAACAGCTGGGCCCTACTCCGTCAGATCTCACGATACTGCCTCTACGGAGCGCACCAGCCCAACCGACGCGGCCAAGAAGCCAGTAGCCAGCAAGCCAGCCTCAGGCTCTCCTAGGAGGACTGCTCCTCGATCTCGCCCTGGCCATCAATCGACAGCAAGCGAGTCAAACGTGGCAATCATCACTACTCCATCGAAAGCTCCGACAACACCGAAAATAGTAGTGCCATCTCCGCACACAAGTCCTGCTAAGTCGCAAACCATTGCAGATACGATTGATCACACCAGCCCAACAAAGTCTGTGGAAGACTTTGTCATGGTCTTGCCAGAGAGGGGCAAGTCTAGACAAAGTGCACGCCCAGTCTCGCCCAGTCCAAACACTACCCCGGTCGGGACACCAAGATCAGTAGTGACATCAACACCAGCCGTGACCGCCAAGGCCACGCCGGATATCCCTGGAACTGCCTCGTCGCGGCCCACAGTCAACGAACTGCTACAGGCGACCGCCGAGCCTGTACTTTCGACTCCGTCGAAATCACCGCTGAAGGTTTTCGAGGATCCGTTTACCCCTGAGACCAAAGAGGATCCGAAGCCAGTCAGCCCACCGGAGTCCACACAACGTCCCGTACTGGAGGACAAACCCATCAATGAAGATGCAGCGCTGCCTGGGCGCATCGGCAAAAACATAGGCGAGCAACCGCTGAGCCCGACGCCAGAAATCTCGCCGGAAAAGGCCCGCCAGAACTCACGTTTGCTTGAGAGTGGTATCACACGTGTGAAGGCTCAAACACTGGACGTGCATGGTTTCCGCAAGCTACAGAGCGTGATTCGTGACAGCAAATCTGTGTTCTCAGACGAGTCGTTCGACGCGCTGTTGGTCGGACTCTTCGAATATCTCGAGTCGCCTCTTGCGAATCTCGCCCCTGAGAAGATCCAGGACGTCAAAGCGCAAATCCTGGCGACTGTGAAGTTGATGCTAAAGAAAACTCCAGACAATTTCCAGCCACATATCTCGCGAGGCCTGGAGGCGCTGCTCGCTACACGCGCGTGCTACGATGCCCGAACCCACATCGTGAGCGGTCTTGAACTACTCGCTGATGAGCTCGTCGTGCTTGGAGATGCTGACGAGATTGTGGTGACAATCACCAAGAGGTTGACGAGCATGGACGCGACAGATACCTCTGGAAGCAGGAGCCTGAGCATGGGTCTGCACGTCCTCCGGCAGGTCATTGAGACCAAGAAGACCTTCCAGCCGACCGAGACTGAAATTGAATCTCTGGCTGCGCTCTCTGGCAAGTGCCTTGAAAGCAAAGAAAGTGGCGTTAGGATGGACGCTGTGCAGTTGTGTGTGGCATTGCATGCCCGTGTCGGGGAGGCAAAATTTTGGTCGTGCATGAAGAACGTCAAGGACGACCCGAAGAGCCTCATCACCTACTATGTTGTGAAGAGGCAGCGCGAGGACCAAACTGCCAAAGCTTAGGGCGCTGAACCTTCTCCTACCAGGTGCCGTTGCTCAAAGCTGTGGTCAAAAGCGCTGCGGGTCTGCATGATGTTATTGGCGTTGTGGATTGCTTGGGTCGTTGCACTCATAGGGCTACTGTATACTGGACTTCGTAAATTTGTTGTACCATCCTTGTAATTAGACAACGGGCCTAGAGAAGATATTCGCTTCATGAGGAGGACTGAACACCCCTATGATGACGCCTTGATGGACTGCGAGCGTTTACTCAAGCGCCAGGACCGTAGAGAGATTGGTTGTTAGGCATAATTATACCCAAGTACTTAAGTACCTTCGCTAAACTAAGCGCACTTAGCTTGGCGGAAACCCCCACAGATCGGCCCCAAGTCAAAGGCGGTCTGCCATCACGCCCATATCCCAAGCTGCGAAGGTCTCCACTATAACTTTTTCTGCAGTGCAGAATTCCATCCTCACCCACACATCCCACTACACCACAATCAGCCCGCCAATGTGCGACCCAGTACGACCACGAGACGAAGCGTAGACAACAGCGAGAGAGCGCGGGGAACTCTGACCCGCCGCCCTCCAGCCCGCTGGCGTCGAGAAGATGGGGCGCAAACAGCATCCCATCATCGCCCAATACTTTGACCGTGGCGCCAAGCTTGCCGACAACTCAAATCGCTACGAATACCGCTGCCGCAACTGTGGCGAGCACTTCCCAAAAGGCCGTCTCGAGACGCTGACCTTGCACATCACGAAACGATGCCCTGCGATCACCGAGGCAGAGAGGGTCAATGCCTGTCTTGCATTGCACGGAATCAACAGTGCTGCTCAGGCCAAGGCGCAAGCAGCGCGTCTTGGTGACGCGGCTGCAGCAGCTGCCGCCGCCGCCGCCAACGCGGCTCAGCAAGCTACGTTGAACTCGAACCTAGCCGCACAGAGCCCGCAGCAACCCACACCCTTTGTCGAGAACCAGAACTGGACACCATTGCAGACTCTCGCAGAGGTGTCTCGCCAGATCGAGGCCAACGAGAAGCATGATGAACCGGCGCCGCCCCAGCAGGATGACCTTGTCGACCTCTCGATCCCCACGACAGAGCCACCGAGTACTTTGACAAACTCGACCTCGAACCTATTCGAACTACACGACCAACTGTCACTCGAACATCCCGTGGTGAATTATGATGAGATCGCTAAGCGCGAGCCTGGAGGTGGGCCGCCCCGCGTTTTCAGGAGCCTTGGAGTCAATATTCAATACTAACAAGTATCGCACTTCCAGATGATCCTGTACAACAGCCCCTCGACGATCAGCAAGATCTTACCCCCGAAGAACGGATTGCGAAGCTTCTTCAGGGTACAGACGAGCCCTCTCAAACAGCACTGTCGGTGGCTGTCGCGGCCACGGCACGACTGAACCCCTCGCTTCTCGATCCGCAACTCCTCGCAGACGAACCGATACCCGATACAGTCTCAACGCCAGCACCAAGCACAGAGATGCTGCTCGACTACTCCCCCTCGAGTGCTCTGTCAATGCCACCCACTAGCTTGCCGATGCCAGCCACGAGCCTACCGATGCCCACCACGCCAGGCTTGCCAATGCCCTCAACACCTACAATCAGCACTGGGACGAGCGACGCCGAGATGACCCCACACAGCGGAACACCGATAGATGATACAGCGCCCTGGATGGGGATGACCTATATACCTGATGTTCATGCTCCCCCGAGCATCAACAATCATGCGCAGCAACTAATTGGAGCCCTAAACAAAGGCGGCTTCCGTATGGACGCTTTCCATGGTCCGAACGGTATCAGGCATCGGCATAGTCGCGCAAGGTTCGACTCGGATCGTCGAAGAGAAGTGCAAGAAGTGCGCAGGATTGGGGCTTGTATCAGATGCCGCATCCTACGAAAGACCTGCTCGAAGGGCACTCCGTGCGATACCTGCAAGAAAGTGCTGTCGCCTCGTGTGTGGCGCACTGGTTGTGTGCGGACAAAACTCTCAGAGTATATTGACTTGTACTCGGCAGGCGTGCAGGTGGTCATGGCGCAGAAACGATACAATGCGTACAAGACGTCACACACACTTGCGAACACCGGCGTCGTTGTTGAGGCCTCGCACTTTCCAGAGACAGGGCACAACATCACGTTCGAAGTCCTTCAAGGCTGCCCCAAAGAAGCAGACGAGGCTACTCTGGCTAGCCTTGGGAACGTGGGCCTGAATCCTGTGATCTTACTTGATAATGACAAAGAGGATGTACCAGCAAAGATCGAGGCTTACATGCGTCAGATACTACCGGATTTGATAAGTAGAGAGCCATCATCCTACGTAAGGGTGACGTTGGAGACCGCGGTTCAGGTTGCTAACACAACCAACGACGAGTTGCTCCGCCGATCTCTTGAGCTATGGGGGATCGTAGAGATTATGGATCGCGAGCGTCAGTGGAACATGCTCGCCAAGTCGTCATCTGTAGACGACTTCGAGGATCACTGGATTAAGGACGAGTCAGACAGCGAGCCGTACACGAACATATGCATGCAGCTCAATGCTGGTGCTGAGCGCAAAGCAGCGGCCGCCAGCAAGAGCCTACTCAACGGAATCCAGCGCAACCTGCAGGATGGAAAGCTGAAGCTCGGCTTTCCAATGTTCTTGACAGTTATGCTCTTTATGAATTGTGTGGAGAAGACCACTTGGGCGTTCAAGGCGTGGGACCAGGAAAATCTGCGGCCAAAGTGGCCACTCGAGAAACAGCCGAGCAGCTTCACAAACCAGGGGCATGGGCTATGCGAGCTGCTGCGCATGCTCTTATCCATCCGACACATCCTACCAAAAACGACGAGCATCGATTCTGTTGTGCCTATAGTATCGGACGATCCGGACCCTGTTGTGCAGAAGTATTTTCAAGATTTGAGTATCACCCGTGGGTCTGCCCTTGCACTATCTCCCCCTTCAATACGTACCGCATACTGACTTTCTATGACAGCTGCGTACTTGCGAACACGACATGAAGACAACCACTTTTCACCCACGGACTCACGATCACTAGAATTTTTGTATTGTGCTCCGCTACTGCTCAACCCAGCAGCAATTCCTCCACCTACTGCGGCGTGAGCCGTTTTCAGGCAGAGATGGTCCAGTCATCAATTTACGCAACCAGAGAGCACAATTACATAACAACTGGCGTTTCGGAACAACGAAGAGAGAGAGAGAGAGAAAGGAAACATCATAGTCTCACGACCGTAATACACCTTGACACTTGAGGGCACTTCCCCCATTGCAGGAATTTGGGGGATTTGTAATTGTGAAGCAATAGACCCGCGACCGGAGCGAAAGCCGGGAGACGGAATGCGGAGTATGGAACGGCCAACGACGAAATGAAAAGAGCAACAGAGCTCGAAGCAACCTAGATACCCAATTGCATTTGCAAGGAAATAAAACAAAAGACATAACACGGTTCTATAGGCTCAGCGAGCGAGTTCTCCATTCTGAATGGTACTGGTCTTGCTTGAAAAGACGATCCTGTGAGCAACCGTATTGGCGAGATGAGAAGTCGCATTGCATGGCGCCGCATCTGCTTCGACGTCAGCTCGTAAAGGTGCCCCTGCAGATGATCGTCATTGCGCAGGGGCAGACTTGTTACCCCTGCTCAGCCAGACCCAACCGAGCGACGTGGGGATTTTGGAGGTTGCGGGAACGGGAGAGGCGTCCCGTCGGTGGGAATTTCCCCAAAGTTCCTAGTCCTGTTCTGCCAGAAGTGGATTAATAGCCCTACTCGGGGCTGACGGTCAGCTTTGTGATCCCGGCCCAGGCCAGGATGAGCATCCTATTTCTCCGTTGAGTCTTTGACGCGCGGGCTGTGTGCCATGTGGCAGTGTATAGTGTACAGCAGGGTGCTTCGTGTACTTTCTCATCCCAGGCCGGGCGGCGTTAAGGGCAGGGGCGGGTTGAGGGTGGACTTGGGTACATACATATATACTTAAGCACCTGTGTAGTAGTAGTAGATACGCGACTCCAAAAATGGAGTGCGATCTGCGCTGCGCCGCGCGCCACTGGAGGTTGTCAGCCGGATGACGTGCCGACGACCGGGGCTTTTCTGTGATCTGTCAGGCTGGACAACGACACTACTCGTCCGGTCAAAGAGATGTCTGCGTCTACTTCTCCTCCTGCCATGACCTTCTTCTCGTCATCTTTCTTCTGCCCTTCTGTCCGTGCATTGTGACTTTTTGCACACTTCTGGGGGTGTTTTCTTTTACTTTGCGATCTTTCACAAGGCCGTGAAACTCGAAGGATTCTGGTTCGGGATTGACGCCGACGGCCCAGTGCAATTGGGTTGCAAAGGGCAGTGCGTTTCTGGAAGTCGAGGAAGTCTCGAACGGCGGCGTCACGATAATGATGAACAGGCTTCTGGCCGCAGCCCTCGTCGCTGGCCCGTTACTTTCGGGTAGCGATGCGGTTGTAAGGGCAGCTGATGATGTCGACCTCACGGCATATGTGCTTCCTCTAGTAAGTGTCTCTTTGCTTTAAAGCCCCAGTTATACCTATCCGCCATTACAGAACCACAATACCTATGCTCAAGAAGCTGACCATATTGTCTCCTCCCCTCCAAAACAAAAGACGGGCTCTATAAGTGGCGGCAACACATTCCCTGGCGTCGCCCTGCCGATGGGCATGGTCAAACTCGGACCAGACTTATACACCGGATCCGACAGCTACTCTGGCTACCAGCCCAACGGCGCGTTCGTGGGGTTCAGCATGCTGCACATGAGCGGCACCGGCGGGGCGCCCAAGTACGGCGTTGTCGCGCAGATGCCGTACGTGGGAGAGCTGGTGAACCCGTTGGCGAACATCAGTGTTGGCCGCGCGGTCGACGGGGACGGGAAGGCGGTGGGTGATGAGGCGAGGATTGGGTACTACAAGGCCAGTCTTGGGAATGGGGTGAGTGTCGAATTGGCGGCGGGTGAGAGGGCGGGGATGTACAGGTATGTATTTCCCCAAGGAAATAGTAGCCAGGGAGGGAACGGGCAGGCGAATATTGTGGTGGACGTGTCACATGTTCTCCCGTCGTTTCGCGGCCAGGGGCTTGGTCAGAATTACCTGGGTGGAAACATCTCCGTCGAGACGGACGCGGACGGGAAAGTGGTGCGATATACAGGGAACGGGGCTTATGATAATGTAAGTGTGCTCAGGAGGAAGCTGTGCTGAGCGGACTTGGGAAGTCGAGAAAGGTGAGGTTGACGAGTACACACACATAGGGTTGGAATCGCTCGCCCAAATGGACAGTCTACTTCTGCGGCTCCTTCGACAAGCCCGCGACTTTCAAGACCTTCCTCGGCAACTCCACCACCGGCTCAGGGCTAGTATCTTACGGCAACGACACCCTCCAGCGCGACTCGGAGAACCGTCTCGGCGCGGTCTTCACCTTCAGCGAGGGCAGCAGCGAGATCAACTCGCGGGTTGGCGTATCCTTCATCTCGGCCGAGCAGGCGTGCCAGAATGTCGATCGCGAGATTCCCGAGCAAGGTTCGACGATCGAGACCCTTGGTGACGCTGCAAGGACCGCGTGGAACGACAAGGTGCTCACCAAGATCACGACAACGGATACGCGGAGCGAGAGCAACCTGCAGTTGTTGTACTCGTCGCTGTTTCACATGACGCTCGTCCCTAGTAACAAGACGGGGGAGAATCCGAATTGGTCATCGAGCGAGCCTTATTATGACGACATCTTTACATTCTGGGATATTGTAAGTCTTTGCCTTTATTGTATTCCTTGGCTGGCACTCTCAAGCAATGCGCAAGTAAGAGGCTCACACAAGTACCTACACACCACAGCACCGCTGCACAACCGCCCTCATCCACATCGTCCTGCCCGAAGAATACGAAGAGTTGATCCGCTCGCTCGCCGACATCTGGGAGCACGACGGTTTCCTCCCCGACGCCCGCTCCTCGTTCTTCAACGGCGCGACTCAAGGCGGGTCCAACGCCGATAATGTCCTTGCCGACGCGTATGTCAAGGGCGTCCGCGGCGCGGTGGACTGGGACAAGGTTTACGCCGCCATGGTCACGGACGCCGAGGTGGTGCCTTCTAACAACAACGATCCTAGAGATCCTACCTCGTCGACCAAGGAGGGACGCGGGGCGCTGCCGGATTGGCTTGAGAAGGGGTATATCACGACCAAGTATGGTCGGTCTGTCAGCCGAGCTATCGAGTAGTGAGTACAGTTCACCCGCCCGCGTTCTATATTGGTGTCCAGTCGCAATGCCACACCGGTAGATGACCTACAGCTGACGCTTCCTCCTCCGCCCGCAGCGCCGGCAACGACTTCGGTCTCTACCAAGTCGCCAAAGGCCTAGGCAAGACTGACGACGCAGCAAAGTATCTCAACCGCTCTCGCAACTGGCGGAACCAGTGGAATCCAGACATGGCGGCCCTCAACTTCACGGGCTTCCTGGGCCCCATCGATGAGAGTGGCAACTTCATCGACCAAGACCCTCTGAGCTGCGGCGGATGTTACTGGGCAGACGACTACGTAAGTCTATCATGACTTTCTCCCTCCCGTCCCATCTCTTGCACCAAAGGGGGGGAAATAGAAGTATCGATAACCACGTCGATCGACACAAACACACATGAGATTCAACCTTGCTTACCTCGTCGTAACCCTGAACAGTACGAAGCCCTCCCCATAGAGTACTCCTTCAACGCCCTGCACGACATCGAACACCTGATCTCTCTGTCCTCCGGGCCAGCCTCCTTCCAGTCTCGCCTCACGGCAATGTTCACACCGAATCTCAACCCGTCAGGCGACGCCCGGTTCAACAAGACGCTCTTCAACCCGGGCAACGAGCCTTCCTTCAACACCCCGTACCTGTTCCACTACATCTCCCGCCCGGACCTGTCCGTCTACCACTCCCGCGCCATCGCCAAGGCCTATTTCCAGCCCACCCCAGACGGCCTGCCGGGCAACTCGGACGCAGGCGCCATGGAGAGCTGGGTCCTCTGGAATATGCTGGGCTTGTACCCGGTCACCGGGCAGGACGTCTTCCTGGTGGGCAGTCCATGGTTCACAGACTTAAGCATCAAGCTCGGCGGAGAAGGGAGCGGGACGCTGCAGATCAGCGTGGCTTATAATGACGACCAAGGTGGCGGCGGCGGCGGCGATGTGGTGGAGGAGGAGGATATGTACTATGTTCAGAGCTTGAAAGTGAATGGGCAGGCGTGGGAGAAGGCATGGGTCACCTGGGACGACATCTTCGCCGCCCGCGAGGAAGGGAGCACGATGGAGTTTGTGCTTGGCGCGGAACCGGGGACTTGGGCTACCGGAGAAGGGGCTGAGGTCCCGCCAAGTCCGGCATCTGAGTAGTCCTGCTCCTCGTGGGAAGGGGGGAGTGTGCTTTAAGACTAAGAAGGAAGGAAGTGTAGCTAGGGGAGTCCAAACGAAGGAGATGATGGTGGCCTGACCGCTAGTTAAATGCAGCAAGCTATCACGGGCGTTTATCTTGCATACTTGTCTTGCCCCTCAAGATCTCTCTCTCCCGTTGTTGTGAAGCGTTCTAGGGAGGGCACTCTCGAGCGTTGCAGACATTCGCGTATAACCAGGCCAGATAAGGCAAAGGTATATACTCATCTGTAAATGCTCAGATTGACAAATGGCAGCAAGAAATGAGAGACAGAGAGAGGGTGGACTAATAAGTATAGAGAGTCGCTTTTCACAACTGACTACGTTTTATTCGTGGTCTTGAGTTATCCCTTCTCTTGGAGTAAAGTGTACCACACACATCTGTGTGTGCACTTCTTGAACAACCCCGCCACATATGCTATCGAGGGGGGGGGGTTATCAAAGGGATACAAGAGATGCCAAAAGATTGCAGCCACGCTGAAGGAAAAGATAGTCAAATGTATTACAGATCATCAATGCTCGCGAAGTCACTCGCCCAGCCACAGACCTCATACATCGAAAACACGTGTCAAAATCGAACGCAAAACGAATTCACAAAAGCAATTGAGACACGAGGACAAGAGCATCAGTGACAAGAGAGAGGTGCAGAGAGAAGAGCAATGATTTATTCTCATTGTAGACAGTCAGATCTATACTAAATATATCCTACGATCTTTTCTTCTGCACAAGGTATAAACTAGCTTTGTGTGTGATTTCAAAAAGAGAAAACATTGCTCATAAGAACAAAGACCACGAGGGGCCTATCACAAAGACAAAAAAGTTGGGGTATTAATATGATGAGAGGGGTATGTTTTCGTATTTCATCGTAGGTTGGCCCACGCAAGGACAATGCGCGGAAGATGCTCGCAGAGCAAGTGATCGGAGCCCTCGCCTAAGCAGGCCAAGTGCGACATGCCGTCAATCAACCGCTTTAAACGGTCTGATTGACGGCGTGGCTGGCAAGAGGCTTCTCCTCGTTGACAGCAACGTGGTTCATCTCGGCAGCAAAAGTGTGGCCAGGGCGCCACTTGCCAGACTGGCGAGGTGTGCACTCAGCCATACACATATCGGCCTGCTCAAGGGAGAGACCCTTGAGCTCGGGGACGAGGAAGTAGGCGAAAGAGACAGACAGGCAGCAGAGACCAGCCCAGAGGAAGAAGACGTTGGAGCCGAGGTTGGCCTCGTCCTCGCCGACAAGGTAAGGAGTGATGACTGCAATGATGGTGTTCCAGAACCAGTTGGACGAGGTCGAAATACCAACACCGCGCGAGCGGATGGGCAGGGGGAAGGCCTCACCGACGACGACCCAAGCGGTAGGACCCCAGGTGACGGCGAAAGCAGAGATGTTGAGGCAGATGAAGGCAACCATGGCGGCGACAGCGGAGCTGTTGTTGGCAGACGCCTTGCCCTGGGTGGCACCAATCGCACCGACGATGACCTGAGCAACGATCATGAAAGAACCGCCAAAGATCAGGAGCTTGCGGCGACCAAACTTCTCAATGATGTAGAAGGAGATCGGGGTAGAGCAGACATTGACAATGGTGGTGACCATGGAGATGAGGAAGGGGTTCGAGATCGTGCCGAGCTGGGTGAGGAAGGGTGGGCCGAAGTAGAAGATGAAGTTGATACCAGTGAGCTGCTGCATGCACTGGAGACCAGTTCCGAGAATGGTACGGCGGATGGGGCTGTTACCCTTGCTCAGGCTGCCCTTGAAGCAGGCGAGCCACGAGCCGATGTAGCTGGTCTGGGGAATCTCACGCATCTCGAACTCGAGGTTGGCAACGATCTCAGCGAGCTCATCCTTGATGTACTCGGATGACTCGGGCTCGCCACGAACACGGGACAGAGCATGGGAAGCCTCCTCGAGACGACCCTGCTTGGCGTACCAACGGGGAGACTCGGGCAGGAAGAAGAGACCACCAGCGAGGATGACGGCCCAGAGGTACTGAACACCAATGGGGATGCGGTAAGAAGCGGTGCTGTTGAAGTCCTTGGTGCCGTAGACGACACAGTTGGCAAGCAGGATACCAATGGTGATGCAGAACTGGTAGCCAGAAACCATGGCACCACGGACCTTCTTGGGAGCGATCTCAGACATGTAGAGGATAACGACGGAGGAGATGAAACCGACACCGAGACCGGCGACCAGACGGCCAATGACGAAGAGCGCCTCCTGGTTGGTGCTGGCAATCTGGAGTGTGCAGCCGACGGAGAAGATGGCGCAGCCACCAATGATGGTGATACGACGTCCCATGAAGTCGGCGATGTCACCACCGATCAGAGCACCGAAGAAGGTACCGGCCGAGAGAATCGAGGTGAACAGGGACTGGGTCTGAGAGGGAAGCTTGAACTCATTGGCGTCGCCGAAGGGTTTGTTATTGGCCCAGTCGTACTCCTTGCCAGTGTAGAGGGTGATGAAGTAGGGCATGGCGAGAACGCCACCCATCCAACCTGCAGGGAAGAAAAGGCATGGTCAGCTTGTAATTCGTTGGTGATGGCGTGTAAAGACACGATAAGATATTGGTGGCACCACTGTGAGGACTTACCGGTATCATAACCGAAGAAGATACCACCAAAGGCGGCAAAGGCGCAGATCATGTAGGCCTTCCAGGTGATAGGGGCCTCGACCCGATCGACGTTGGTCGTGCCCTCGACGACGACACCGCCAGCCATTGTTGCGGTTGGAAGTGGTGATCCGGAGGGTGTCTTGGTAGGGAGGTCTCTCTCGAGAAGTCGGCGCGTTGACCCAGGGCAGGAGTGCTCACTGAGGGGGAGAGGGATGGACAAGACAAGCGGAGAGTAGACGTAAAGGAACAGCAACAGACGGGGAGCGCCGAGGGTTATATACCAGCAGCCGGGGACATAGGACAGGCTGGAGAATACCTACTCTCGAGAGTAGATCGGGTCTCACAAACAGTCAGTCAGTCAGTCAGTCAGTCAGCCAGCCAGCTAGTCAGTCAGTCACGTTGTGCATGGATGGCACGGCACCGCCGTGGCCGGGGGCCGGGGCTGGTCTGGCCTGGGATTCTGGGTCGTCTGAGTCTCGTTCCCCCTGGGGCAGGCAGGACGCAGGGCGTCGAGATTCCGGGGTGCTGGCGGGGAAGGCTGGAGGCATCTTCGAGGTTGCGCCGCAATGAGACCGAGCGCGGCAAGCTACAGCAACGGCCGGCGCGCCAAAGCGGCTTCCTTGGGGACCTGGATGCTGGGGGTGCCACTGGGTATGTCGCAGCTCGCAGGCGGAAGCGAGCGAGGCCCTCGCGAGGGAGTCAAGGGTGTGAATTAGGACGTCGACGCACCCCCCTCCCCCTGCTCGGATGGCTGTGGAGCACGGATTGGCCTACCTTAAGGTAAGTAGTGTAGGGACGTGCTTTTGCCTTGACGAGCGAGGGTCGCGGACCCTCTGCTCCAAATGGGGACCCCATACCCCCCATCTCCGGCCTCGACCAGGGGGCCCCAAAGTCCCAAAGGGCCACACGAACAGAGCAAAGACGAAAGGAAACGGCCCGTCTCTTGCCTCTGGGCGCGCGTCGCATCCTGCATGTGAGCTTCATGGCCTCTCGGAACGGACGCTGACGGGAGGCTCGGCCGACAGAGTTATGCTTCTTGTCGACAGCGGTCTTGCTATCGGTCTTACTTTCCTGCCTTACTGCCCCCGGATCCCGTCCAAATGGGAAGCTCAATCTCCTGCCAGCCTTCGTCGTCGCCTGACGACGCCTGCAGTCGGCCCTGTTGCAAGAGTGGCGGCCAAGCGCTAGCATCGCGCCTGGTGACCGCCATAACCTTAGAATCCTTCCAGTGGACAACCACACACACCTTTTGTTCCTTCGATGCGGTCTCGACCTGCTCGTCCCGTCTTTGGAGCAAGTTGGTGGCAACTGGCCGCGTGCTGCTTTTGTTGGTTAGCAAGTCGCGTGGTCCATCGCCATCACCGCCAGTCACAGTCCATGGAGCTAGCCTTGGAACGGTAAACTCTGCCAAGATGAGACGCTATGCAGAACATGAGCGTCCCCAGATCTTAGCATGCCACCAGTCGGCCCGTGACTGCTCCCCCAGTGCTGCTCCTCGTGCCAAGCAATCACTAACTAGCCGGTGTCCGAGAGCTGGGCACATGCTCACAAGCTTGATGTGTTGCCCATGCCAATCCCAGGCCTTCCTCAGCGTAGGGCAGAGTTTCCAGGCGCCTGGCCAGGTGGGGGGAGGAAGGGGACGGGGTAGACAACCACTCCTCATGTTGACGTCTCATCTCAGTTGTGTGAGACAAGACAGCTGCGAGACATCAGCTAGGGTCGGGCAGCCTCCTCACCTGGTGGCAGTAGACTATGGGTCTTTGAGAAACAAACGGATTCAAGAACAGCCCTTGAGCACGGTGCGCAGCATTTTCACTACGCCCTCATGGTGGTTCTCTTCCCGTCGGTGTTGTTGGAGCTGTTTGCATTGCTCCGGTCCTTGGGGCCATGTTGCACAGGAGCCGCACGCGTCACATCTCAAGGCATAAAAATACACTGGTGCAACGAAGGGTGCCTCGACAGAGATTCTCTCGTGCGTGGTTGCCGGTGCCGTCCGTCGGGTGTCGCGCATGGCTCGTGGTTGGGTGTGCGTGGCGAGCATGGTACGAGGGCTCAAGGCTCTGTCTGACTGGGCTGTCGCCAAGTCCAACCTTGGGAAAGCCAAAATCTGGATTTGGGTGGTGGAGGGTGCTTATTGTGTGGAGTCGCCGGGGCCCAACTTCGAAGTGGCTCCAGTCGTTCCCCGTGGGAGAAAAGACCCAATTCTGCTTTAGCATTTGCCCACCTCGCGACGCTAGCCTCGGCAACCATGCTTTCAGATCCCCATCTTTTGCAGTGTCGATCGCAACGGGGCTCCAAAAAAGTCTGGCTCGAACTCTCTGGTGAGCTTTTTCGCTGCTCTAGACCGTGCCCACCAACATCCGCATAGCATCTGCTGAAAGGCGATCTCCGAGGCGGAGACGGACCATCCTCTCGTAAATCGACGAAGTGGGGAACTCTGTTGATATCCGCTGTTGTCGCTGTTCCCGATCCAGGTTAATGGCGCCGCAGGATTTTTCCGCTCATGGGCACTGGATCATTTCTAGAGCACGCCCTAGTCAACTGTGGCTGCAGTGCTCGGCTGACCGTATCACCAATGGTAGGGCTCTGCCAGGCTTGCGACTCTGCGACACAAGCTGCGTTTGCTGACGGGCTCGTCCAAGCTGTTAGCAAAGCAAAGTGTTCCACTGCCCGCATTCGTTGATTGATCAATCTCCATCAGTAGCGCCATCCAATCACAACAGTGTCATCACGATCCTGATATTAGGTGGTGCACACCAGTTGCATAGTCTCGTCAACGTTACATGTGGGATCCACGCTGCTTCCAACTGGAATCCTAAGGCGAACCGAGCCTGATACAACGAAGTACACATCCAGGACCTGGTTGTTCTAACGTACTGGCTTGGGGGTAATGCTTCGGTACCTCGTGATTGCATGAGATTTTCACGTTCCTTGAGGCAGTCCTGGGCCACAGTCTTCGCAGCCGGAATCTGCGTGCAGGCGGGATGAGAATTGCGGGATCGTGCAGGTTGTGCCGGCGAAGAGTGGGTGGCCCTTGGCCCGATTTAGCCACATGCTGTGTGAGCTGAAGCTCAAAGTCGGTGTGGTGTGTACTGGAGCGGACGATTGAGCCGATCCCGTGAAGCCCTTGATGAGGAATTCTGCATTGGGGCGTCAACCATTGTTTTGCATTCGGACCGTGGCCTTTGACTATGACAAACACCCAGCGCCACCTTGCCGCCTAGAGTCGTCGAGGAGCGCGGAATGTATCTATTCGCAAGCATAGCGTTGACTACATGTTCATCCCTGAGGAACCGGCGTGTCCTGGTCATGACGATGATATTAGTAGACGGGGGGCGCTCGGGGGTGGCGTACCTTGGCTCCTCGGGAAGCTAGGGTCATCTGTGAGAAGCGCCGAGATCTGTGACCTGGCGGCGTTGCGCCACAAGCGCTATGCCTCAGACTGTCAGAACTGGCAAGAGCTAATCAAACGGCAGTCAGGCAGCGCTCTACTCGACATCCTGCTTCTCGACACCGCGCTTTTGAAGGTGTGGTAACTACTGCTTTTGCTTTGCGCTGGGTCCAAGACGACAGACGGCCGTTCATTTGAGCCGCCTGAGCCGGGTTCCGTCTCTTACAGTTCTGCTCGCCGTTGCAGCAACTCTCTCTAGGGCTTAACTGCGCAAAGTCTCAATGTGCACCCACTATCGTGGTTATTGGGCCCTAAGCCAATGTTACGCTGTTGCCCCCGTCCACGGCGGTGTCCTCAGCTGGCTTTATGAGGCTGCCGGGGCCAGGCGCAGGCCACAGCATGGTTTGTGCCCAACTCCAAAGTCGAGCCTGCTGAAGGAACGGTACCGTGTATTCCTGCGGTTCTCGGCGTCGCGTGAGTCGCGTCTGGTCTGGCAGAAGCCCACAAGAGGTCAGCACCACAGCATGAAGGACAGGGGCCATGTATTATGGGCAATAGCGAACAAGAAACCTGCCGGGGACTTGAGGGTGCTAAATTGCAGCGGGGACCAGTGGGAACCGGGGTGGCTGGACAGGGTCTGCGGTGCAGAGAAAGGTTGGGGCCCCGGGCGGGCGTGAGTTGGTGGTTGGTGGTTGGTGGTTGGCGGTTGGTGCACTGACACGAGAGCAGAGGCACATGATGCGGGACAGGATGGGGGCAAAAAGAGTCTGGAGTCTGGAGTCTGGAGATGACAGGCTGGCCGGCTGTCCACCACTGGACTGGTGCGCGGAGGCAGGCGCGCACGTCCCCACATGCTCCAGGTCGGCCCGATTATGGAATCTTCCCAATCCTCAACTGGCAGTCCTCCGTGCCGCACTTTTCATCTCGTGATGATCTAGGACCACCCGCTATCCAAAAGGAAAAAAAATTCTTCCTTCCGGATTCGCCTGGCCATCTCCTGACCGTCTCCTGACACGGACTATCGGAACACGTCGGCTGTTCCTGGGTCTCGCCCACCGCTCGGCACCGGCGCCGCACTCCGCCGCACGCAGCACAAGGAGCGCTTCGAGACGGGAATAAGCACGGCGGATCCGGCCACATGGATGTGGGCATGCGGGACGCTCCTTGCGGCTCCATTCCTCGCGTGCGTGCGTGCAGGCGTGCAGTCCTTCAGCTCGCATGCTTGGCAACGTCGCATTGATTATCCCATCAACCTCGTTTCGCATGCGAGGTCGCTGGACTAGCCCGGGCCTATTACTGTTTGTCAGCCTGCCGTGGCAGTAGCCAGCCGCGTTGGTTGTCTCGGAGCCGCAAGCCTCGGCGCTCACAGGCATTCACGGTAAATACAGCACTGGTATAATACATAGGACCTCTTGATATACGGTCATCGAGCCATTCTCCAGGGCCATCTGGTCCGAAGCAGCACTTGATGTGAGGTGGGCAGCAATATTCAAAAGACTATGCATGCAACACCCCTTCTATTCGGCCGGTTCACACCGGAGGTCGGGAATGTCACTCGAGCATGCACATCTAAATATCTACAATGCAACCACACTCTAGACTCGAGTGGTGTTGTGCTCAGGCTTTTCAGATGTGGACCCTGAAGTTTCGCTGTGACAGAGCTGCATGGGGCGTCACATCGCCTCACTTCTCTCGTAGCTGAGCTCACTGTTACACGGGCACTGTCCGACCACTGCTTGTCGTATACCGGGGGTCCTTTTGTTTCGGCCATGAGGGCATTGTATAGTCCTGCGCCAATCTGTTCCCTTGTGCCGGGAATTGTCAGTTTGACAAGTCACATGACGACTTGTCCGTCCTGGCATGGTCTGGTATGGAGCTCGTCTTCTTTCTAGTCGGCTTTACCACTGCTGAGACAGGACAAATACATATACGTAGTGAATAGAATGAACACATCTACCGAGCAACCAGGCAAGGTGCCATGCCGTCCGTAAATATAATTGGATAGCCGGAGCTTTACTTGTGACAGGCCGCCCTGCATGACGCTCAGCTTCTCTGATGAGGCTACGACCCTTTCGGCCATGCATACAGCTAAGCGATGAGGCAGCTTCTCTACCTGGTCATGTCCAGAACGAGTGCAGCCTATGCTAGCCCCTGTCATCCTCTTATATGACTTGCAGGAGGCGGGCGGGATTCCTGAACTCGTGGTAGCCTTTGTTTTCAACTCACCGGCAGGAATTATGCATATGTTGTGGGACTCTCCAGCCAGCATTACGTATGAAGCAGCCCAGACTGTCCTAAGATCAATAGTTCTAGGTTTTCTCTTAAATAACAGCGTTTATATCGTCGAATCAGCAGATACAGTTTAAATAAAGGTGTCCCAACCAGGCCAGTATGCAGCGCATGCCGTTCCGTCAGAATGAATATACATATATATCTATATACATAAATTTCTAAAACCGAGCCGGCCATGATCATGTACGTTCCATATTATCCACCAAGACACAACCGTCTATCTTCCAGCATTGCTGACAATATTTCCACAGCGAAAACATCCCTTCCCCCCTTTTAAGAATCCACATGTAACCACGATTCCAGGCCTTCTAGTAAGCTAGCACCCCAATACGGTAGCGACGACCTCACTAGAAAAGAAAAACAGGATAAAAGTTCATCGTGCGCTTATCCTTGAGTTTTGGTCACGGTTCAAATGATGCTGTGACTTGCGATTTTATACTCCTCGAACAAAGAAGAAAAGAAAACCATATAAAAAATTTTAAAATTTCAAGTCTCAGGTAGGCCTGGCTATATGTGTGAGATTAATCGGGAGCAAAAAGAGAGATCGTGCCTAGCGGGCCTTTTCGTCGTAGAAATGTTAAGTAGGAAATTTCCCGTGCAATGAGTACAACCATGGGATGTGAGCGGTGCTAGCCAGGCTGGTGTCACCGCGGTTCAGAGCAAACTCGGTGAGAGAAGCCATGATTACCCTTTCTTCCGATGCGGATCGAGTTCTCTCTTCTTGGTGGGGGTGGGGGGCGAGCAATATAAGCAGCCAGACGAGACAAACCCTCGAATTGTGATAAAAATCGTCCTTGTATATCGCAAGGACGCGAAAAGCTCGGTTTCGTCGTCGCTTTTGGGCATCTGCTTAACTAGCTGGTCTTGTAAAGAGTGCTCGAGAGCTTGGCAGAGTGCAAAAGAGAGACTTGGAGTGTGATTTATACATCGCGGAAAGGGGATATCTGCTGTTTCTAAACTTCTGTTAAACTCTCTGGGCACATCAAAGTCAACGAGGTGGATTCGTCCCTACATAGCGAGATTCGCCAAACTTCTTCTGTGTTCTAGATAAGGACAGCGCTGGTTCCGTTAAGTAAAGCTCCTTGACTGGTCCCGAGAAGGAAAGGAGAAATAAAAACGAGACAGCACTATCATCAACAGCCTCACACATGTATATATCTACAAGTCCTCACAGAAAGCGCCAACGCAAAATCCCGCACTCTCAGGCAGACTGGACTCCTGCCCCAATAGCTCTTCCTCGCACCGACCAGTGCGGTCTCCCGCACGCTTTTCAGCTGCTCCGGCGAAGACCCGATATTCACCTGTGTGGTTGCTGTCCCTGCACTCCCCATTATTGGAAGGTCAAATTCATGGCTGGGCGTTCGTTCTGGATCACAACTGCTGATGGACCAGGTGCTCGCTGTCTCTCGGCAGAGAAAGATATGGACCGCAGCAGGAACCAGAAGGATCCAATCCAGATCGCGTGTCGCAGGGCAGTGCGGGGAGATGAGCATGGAGGGATAAGGTTTCACTGCGTGCGGGTCGTGTTGGAATGGTATGCACACCTAGCTGTGTATTTATAGACAGTGAGGTCGCTGTTGCCACGTTTTTCTTTTCCGACTTGTGAAGCCCACGGTCCATGAAACCATCAGCTTGGCAACCCTTCGATTGGTGCGCAGAGTTCCAGCAGCCGACAACGATTTACAATGCGGCATAGAGGAGCAAGTCGCTATCGAGTGGCATGTCTCGAAAACAGAGAAAGTCTGAAGTTAGTGGAAAAGAAAGGGTATCAATGGTATTCAGTATGACGAACAACAAATATGCCATCACTATCTACAAAATTTTCGAACTGGTTAAGAGGTCAGAAACAGCTGCGGTAGCTATGGCCTCAGACACCAGATCTCAACTCTTGAGATCTAGCAGTACTGTGGCTAGTACCTGATCTGGCCCCTCCACGTCCCTATCCAGCCTGCGAAAGAAAGCCCAGCTTGTACTCTTCTATAGCGACGACACCCACCCAGGCACATGATCGTCGTCCCTAGCCGTAACCTCTGCGACCCTAGGCCAACCAGCAGCAATCGGGCCCTCGTCTCCCTTCGCTCTCCTCAGCGCAAATCTTCCCTGAGAATGCGCGAGATATCCCGCCATCAAGCCCTGCGCGACGAGCGATGCGACCACAGACTCGATGTGCTCGGCCGTCACTGGCAGGTTTCCCCAAACCAAGCCCTCATTAGGACGCAGGGTCTTGGGTTTTCCACTAGCCGGAGGGACAAGTGTGGCGGCGTTGTTGGCAACGGCTTTCATGAAGACCGAATTCGTGTGTGGTGCTGCGCGCTTGGGAGCCAAATGGTATGGGATGTACCCCTCGAGCCGCTTCTGGACGTAGTTTGCCGCGACGAGCAGGTGGGAGAGCTCTAGTGTGATGGCTCGCCGGGCGTTGGTAGGGTTGCTAGGATCCGCTTCTGCAGGCTTCACGTATGTGATGATGAATACTTTTCGGGAGAAAGAACGCCAAACTAGTGGACGTAGTCGGAATGAGAGCGGGAGCAGCAAGCCTTTGTGCAGAAGCCATTGCTCGTGGTCTGCGAGGGCCTGCTGGAACGCTAGGAAGTTTCCCGTCCGGATTGCCACTGACAGCTGGCTAAAGACAACTGCCATGGACTGTGCCTCGGGCCGTGATAGCAGAGCATTCGATGGTAAACGGCCAAGGATCATGTTCGATGGAATAAGGTAAGTCAACATCAGGCTGCGGTGCTTTTGGAAATGTGGTGGCGTCTGCAGATACGCTTGCTCTAAACATCTTGCAGCGCGACCATAGTGTGTGTTGATAAAATGGAATCGTCCGAGATAGTAGAGATACGTCACTCGTTGCGCCGCTGGATAAAACGACAATGGCGGTGATTTGGCGGATATGTTTGTGAACATTTGTTTCGCTAGTACCGTCCGGTGACACTACGGGAGTCGATGGCATTAGCATATGTGCGTACACTCTACCCATTCCGTGGGACTTACCGCGAAGAGCAACTTGAGTGTGATGTTGGCGAATATGTACACGCCAATCTTCTTGCCCTCTGGTCTGGCATTGCGCGGGCTGAGCCGGTCCGACAGGCACGCCACGAATATCTTTTGTATGATCTCTGCTGTCGATTCGATTACAGATTTTTTCTCGTCATCGCCAGCGTTGAGGGTCTCAAGCTTTCGCACAAGGTCGGGACGCTTGTTAAGGGTCATCGATAGTTTCGAGAGCGAGTGGCATATTCCGATGCTTGTTTGCAGCAACACGGAGCCATATGTTGGGTTGTTCAGTGCTGCGGCGCATGAACTGCGAAGAGTTTGGTCAGCTCGAAGTTGGTCCGCCGGGGTACAAGCCAGTGCCCTCTGTTTGAAAACACATACTTTGTGAGGTTGACCAGCAGCTGATGGGCACTCAGCAGATTGTCAAAATCCACGTCTCGCCAGTACTCGAGGTAGTCCTTGATGAAAGAAATGAAGCCTGGCCATGCCGTCCCCTGGTCTTCAGGCAGGTCGTCCTCGACCGGCAGGTGCTGCTCAACCAGCCGCAACACCGCCGCGCTATCCCTGTAGCCACTGCGAAGCTCAGCGGTGAGGTTGTGGTACTCTTGCGGAACGGGCGGCTCGACGCGCAGCCAGCTCCGCAGCAAGTCGCCATCGCGGGATTTGAGGAAACCTCGTATGCTGCCCAGGAACTTGGCCGTCAAGGACATTGTGATACGGTGTGCTATGAGAGCGATTGATAGCGTGACATCAGCGGAGGTACTGACTGGGGCCAGGCGAGGTCGGTGCCAGCGAATGCGCCACCTCGGGAAGTGTTTGGCGACGGGGCGTCTTGCTCGATTCGTCGATCGCTTGTGCTATGAGGTACGGCCGTTTCCAGCTCTATCCTGTAGCCTTCGGATTGTCGTTGTGATTGGCACGGGCATTTCCCACGCGACGAGCCCATGCGCGGCTGGTCGCGGGATCTGCATGCAACGGCGGCCCTGGCGCCCTGGCAAGCACTCGAGCACCGATAAGATTAAAGGTCCATGTGGGGTTGGCGCAGCCGGATCACCAGCCGAGGATCAACATTTCTGTTCCTAACTTTGATTGGTCTTGTCTGGTATACAGATAGTTCGAACATTCGAGGGTATTTATTTTCTGCCGCTGGGCAATTGCTATATACACCGGACTTCCTCAAGACGACTTATACAGACTCTATCCTCTGGACGACCATCGCAGACGCGCCGCCACCACCGTTGCAAATAGCAGCAACACCATACTC
Organism: Microdochium paspali; assembly: GCA_031142775.1. Classification (NCBI taxonomy): domain Eukaryota; kingdom Fungi; phylum Ascomycota; class Sordariomycetes; order Xylariales; family Microdochiaceae; genus Microdochium; species Microdochium paspali. Next base: position 1,474,033 of record JAVBIV010000007.1, read on the forward strand.
ACCAGGCTTGAGCTGATGTAGTAAAGTTGTCAAGATGCGAGAGCCAGAGCTACCTAGGGCGTGTCCCAACGAAATTGCACCACCAAGAGGGTTGACCTTGGCGTTCTCGAGGCCGAGGATCTGTGCGGTCACGATGTGTGTTAGTAGCTGTAGTTGACTTGATTGCGACAGACAAATGATCGCTTACCTTCTCATTCGCTTTGATGACGGCCGCGAAAGCCTCATTGAACTCCCAGATGGCAACCTGGTCCTTGGTAATACCTGCGCGTTCAAGAGCGATGGGGACAGCCTTGGAGGGCGCAATGGGGAAGTCGATGGGGTCGACAGCCGCATCGGCGCTGCTGACGATACGTGCGAGCACACGAGAGCCGCTGCCGTACTCCCTGGCGAGAGCCTTGTTGACCAGGACCAGCGCGCTGGCTCCATCGTTAAGAGTCGACGAGTTGGCGGCGGTGACAGTGCCAGTGCCGTCGCGGACAAATGCGGGCTTCAGCGTCGGGACCTTGTCCAGCTTGACGTCAAGGTAGCCCTCATCAGTGTCCACAACGGTGTCGCCCTTGCGGCCCTTGACTGTGACAGGGGCAATCTCGTCGGCAAAAGCCTTGGCCTTCCACGCTGCCTGCGCCCGCTCATAAGACTGAATGGCGTACTGGTCCTGCTGTTCGCGGGTGATTTCGAGCTTCTTGGCTGTGTTCTCGGCGCAGACGCCCATGTGGAACTGGTCATATACGTCGGTCAGACCGTCCTTGATCAGGCCGTCTTCGAGCTTAATGTTGCCAAATGCAGGGTTCTGGCTCGCGCGGGGCACGTAGTACGGGACCTGCGACATGTTCTCCATGCCACCGGCGATCTGGGCCTCGGCTAGACCGAGCTGGATGTTCTGTGCGGCCAGGGAAACGGCCTTGAGGCCCGACGAGCACACCTTGTTGATGGTGGTGGGCTCGATGCTCTTTGGCAGACCGGCGAAGATCATTGCTTGCCGAGCAGGAGCCTGCCCGACGTTGCCCTGTAGGACCTGTCCGAGATATACATCGGTGATCTTCTCGACAGGGACTTTGGACTTGTCGAGGGCTGACTTGATCGCTACGGCAGCGAGTTTCGGGGCAGAAACGCTGACGAAGGCACCGTTGAACTACGGGTCACAAGGTGAAACGCTGAGTTTAGCTGGATCTAGACTTGAGGGGTGGCGATGAGGCACGCACCTTGGCAGTTGGTGTCCTTGATGCACTCAGAATGTAGGCGTCTTGGATCTCCTTGCGCAGAGAAGTCTGGACCGAGAAGTGGCGTGTGGTAAGAGCACGGGAGCCGGCAAGAGACCCCCGGATGACCGGCCGGAAATGTAAGAGGACCATGACGTAAGACCTGGCTGTTGGACGTATCGAAGCGAAACACTAGCTGTAGTTTGGAAGGGAGAAGACGGCGACAGAGACGAGAAAGAAGAAGATGGTCAGGAGGAGGAGAGAAAAGAAGGAAAGTGGCCAAAAACCCGAAAGGCCTCGCGGATGCAGTAGACTGGGAGGAGTGTGGAGGAAGGCGGGCACAAGCCGACGCCGACGGTGCAACCCCCGGGCTTGCGTCAGGCCAGCTCGGCACGGCACACTTGGCGCTAGCTTTAGACAGCTTTCCCCGGCCTCTTGCACTCCAGCTTCCCCCCGCGCTGCCGCACAAGTCTGGCATGTGCCCCGGCCCGCTGCGGCTTGCGCCGGGCGCCCACGGCTACACTGTGGTGACTCTGCCTTCCTCTCAAGGCACTCAAGTACGTATGCAGTGTTTACATCATCAGCAACTCATAAGCTCCCCAGCGTGGCAACTGATCTTGACTGCCTAATCGCCCTACGATCACTGGCAGGGCTTTCCTGATTTATTGGTAAGTGTATGAACAATAGGCCTCTGTATGTGACTTGTTCGTCATGAATGCCGCCGACAGCCTCTGAGAGGCGACGCCTGAAATATGAGGGTATAGAACAATAATTGGCGTGCTCGATCTAAAGACAACAGCACCAAGCAACACATAGGGACCTGTCGCTTAGCCCAGTCAGCCGGCATGCTAACGTGGTGCAGCCGACACTTCAAGCAGAACGAAGAACACCTCGAGATTGTTCTGATTGGGCGCAGAAAAGGTGATGCACTTTTGCCGTGCATATCGATGCCGGCAACGTGGAAGCCGGTGTTGCAGCTTGATTCCCCATCACGTAAGCGGCATCGCCGGCACCCCTGCACAGTTATCGGGGGTGCGCTACTGGGCTGGACCCCTACAGTGCCAGACTGTACCGCCGCCGATAGGAGCGCCGCCCTCGCCTGCGCCTTGACGACCAACCAACCCACCGGGTGAATGCTTGCATCCTCCGTTCTAAAGGCTCCCTTTGCCCAACTTCCGCCACGCTAGATCATCTCGTCCGCTGTCTGTCTCTTGCCCCTCATCGCGTCACTAGCTCCGTGCTGCTGACGACTTCTCTCGCATCATCGCACCGATCTCTCGAAGGTCACAAGGCTTGAGCTCCGAGCTATCAACGCCAGCGTCTGAGCCCAACATACCTTCATCATGTCTACCGCAGCACGTCGTCGCTTGATGCGCGACTTCAAGGTGCGTCTCAACACTGGAAGATGAGCTCCAACCCTTGTGACGAATCGACGTTGATGCCATTTCTCCGAACAGCGTATGCAGACAGATCCCCCGGCTGGGGTCTCGGCTTCTCCGGTGCCCGACAACGTCATGACCTGGTGAGTTCCACCTTCTGTCTTCCAGCCGGACGACCTCCGTCAACTACCGCTTCTCGAGCTCGATCTGACCGTTGTATTCACGAATAAATAGGAACGCTGTCATCATCGGTCCTGCAGACACACCTTTTGAGGATGGAACCTTCCGCCTAGTCATGCACTTCGAGGAGCAGTACCCGAACAAGCCGCCATCAGTCAAGTTCATCAGTCAGATGTTCCACCCGAATGTATACGCGACAGGCGAGCTATGTCTCGACATCCTTCAGAACAGATGGAGCCCTACATATGACGTTGCAGCTATTCTCACAAGTATTCAAAGGTTGGTTGCTCCATGTCATCCCCCACCAAAAGACAGGTGGCTGACTAGTGTATTCTCGCATCTGCAGTCTTCTGAACGACCCCAACACTGGCTCCCCAGCCAACGTCGAGGCATCTAACCTGTACAAAGACAACCGCAAGGAGTACACCAAACGAGTACGCGAAACCGTGGAGAAGAGCTGGGAAGACTAGAGAGTTCATCATCACAACGGTCGATTTCTTTCAGCAACGATAACCGCAAGGTCAGGCACGAAGTCGAGATACCAAACGCCGGTATGCAGTCTTGCCAGTTCTGGACCAAACGAACCACCGCAATACTACATCCCGAAAGGGCCGGTGCCGGAGCACGTGACAACCTGATTCCGTGGCAGAATTTTGTCAAGCGACCTTCGCCAAGCATACTGGGTTACTGATGTCATGGCTTATACGGAGGCTTACTTGCCCTGGTTCATTCTGGAACAAACAGCTGCGAGGTGTTGTCCTTGTGCCTGGCCGGTCTCAAGGCCTTGGTTGTGGTGGTCTCGTTGGGTTTGCATAGCTGCCGGAGTTAGGGTGCAATTATTTGTTACTTCTTTTGCAGGTTCAGAATCATCTCCATTTCGGCCCAGCTTCTCGGCTTGAGGGATCTTCGCTATCGCGTCGGGTATGAAGCAGGGCTTATAGTGCGGGGTTTCGACAGGGTTTTTACTGATTTTGTACCTGTTGATTTCAGTATTGCCAAACGTTGATGCTACGATGAAATGTTGATATCGTTGTGGTTGTGCCGCCTACGAGATGAGCCGGAAGCAGGCAAAGTGTGAAGCAATATACTTAAGTACTTAAGTATGCATGTAGTTACCTTGTGCTCTTGGGGAGCGGGCGAGCAATCGGAGTCAGCCAAGACCCGACCAGCCCTCCTCTATCTGTCTATGCGAGATGAGATGCGAGTTAATGCTGTTTGGCAGGTGACCCAGGCGGCGGCATCAGGCTTTCTGATAGCTTGACGCGTGCGTGCCGCATTGACTCAATGCAAAGAATAATTAAATAACGGCGGCGGTGGGCTGGTCCTATCAGCCGCCGGCTGCCCCACCTAGCGGTCCCCTTTCTCAATCACCAGTCCCGCCTGTTCTTGTCAGGCATGCCGTGACCGCTGCCCAGCACCCGCCTTCCGCACCTAAGGTTGCGCCCACCCACCTGGGCTGCCCTGCAGAGTACAAGTGCACGCATTGAACAACAAACACCCACCGACACTTGTACCCAAGCGTCAGGTACTCACGGCTTTGTGCAATCGCCCTTACCAACCCCTCCGGCCAACGATAGTGTTTCACAACCTTTTCAAGGCGACAGTACTCCCGCGCCGGCCCCATCATCCCATACACCACGTCACCTCACAAACAGCGACTCTGTGCGGTCGTCGTCCCTTTGGCCTGTATACTTGGACGTACCCTTATCCACCACCTGCGGCCCGCACTTGCACGCGTTTCCCTAGATCATCTATACCTTACCGCCGCTCCGTCCCCACCCCCCGCCGTGCTGGACGACTTCCTCCTGGTCGCACCGCCTGGCCCTGTCCTCTAACATGTTATCGTCTGGTCGGCCCTGCTCCCGTGCCTAAGCCTCTACCTTTTTCGACACGCAACCAGCTCCCGCCGACAAGCCGAGCCCACCGCCCATCATGTCGGGGGCTAACAGCATCAAGGTCGTCGCCCGCTTCAGGCCGCAGAACAAGGTCGAGCTGGCCTCGGGCGGTCAGCCTATCGTCTCTTTCGCGGGCAACGACACCTGCACGCTTAACGTGAGCTCTCCATACCATGTTACTTTGTGCCTATGCGAGCCAGCCGTGTTTGAGGAGCCCCAGTACTGACCATAGTTTCAACCGACAGTCGGGCGAGGTCCAGGGATCCTTCACCTTCGATCGTGTCTTTGACATGCAAGGACAGCAGCGCGATATCTTCGAGTACTCCATCAAGCCCACAGTCGACGACATCCTGAACGGTTACAATGGAACAGTCTTTGCGTACGGTCAGACCGGTGCTGGAAAGTCATTCACCATGATGGGAACCAGTATCGAGGACGAGGTGGGCAAGGGTGTCACCCCACGTATCATTGAGCAAATCTTCAGCAGCATCATGTCCAGTCCTGCCACGATCGAGTACACCGTTCGAGTCAGCTACATGGAAATCTACATGGAGCGCATTCGCGACTTGCTTGCCCCGCAGAACGACAATCTTCCTGTTCATGAAGAGAAGAACAAGGGCGTATACGTCAAGGGCCTGCTCGAGGTCTACGTGTCGAGCGTCGATGAAGTTTTCGAGGTCATGAAGAGGGGAGGAAACGCCCGTGCCGTCGCCGCCACCAACATGAACCAGGAATCATCTCGCTCGCACTCTATTTTTGTCATCGTCGTTACACAGAAGAACCTCGAAACCGGCTCTTCCAAGAGCGGTCAGCTGTTCCTGGTCGATTTGGCTGGTAGCGAAAAGGTCGGCAAGACTGGTGCTAGTGGTCAGACCCTCGAAGAAGCGAAGAAGATCAACAAAAGTTTGAGTGCTCTCGGAATGGTCATCAACGCACTCACAGACGGACGATCGTCTCACGTTCCTTATCGAGACTCAAAATTGACGCGTATCCTGCAAGAATCACTCGGAGGAAACAGTCGGACGACGCTCATTATCAATTGCTCCCCTAGCAGTTACAACGATGCGGAAACTCTCAGCACACTCCGTTTCGGAATGCGCGCCAAGTCGATTAAGAACAAGGCAAAGGTGAATGCGGAGCTCAGCCCTGCCGAGCTCAAGGCGATGCTGGCCAAGGCCAAGGCAAACATGACCAACTTCGAAAATTACATTTCGAACCTGGAAGTCGAGCTGCAGCAGTGGCGCTCCGGAGACAGCGTCCCCAAGGACAAGTGGGTTGCGCCCATGTCCCCGGATGGTGTTGCCAGCGCAAGAGCTACCGCGCCTCGACCCTCTACGCCATCTCGCCTCATCTCTGACAGCCGATCAGAGACTCCAGCTTTGACCGATCGTTCTGGAACTCCCAGTCTCCCTCTGGATAAGGACGAAAGGGAAGAGTTCTTGCGTAGGGAGAATGAGCTGCAGGACCAACTGGCGGAGAGAGAGTCTGCGGTTGTCGCGGCTGAGAAGAGCTTACAAGAGTCAAAGGAAGAGTTGGCTTTTATCAAGGAGCACGACGCCAAACTTGGCAAGGAGAACGAGCGTCTGACGAGCGAAACCAATGAGGCGAGAATGCAGCTCGAGCGTCTTGCTTTCGAGAGCAAGGAGGCCCAGATTACTATGGATGCTCTGAAGGAGGCCAACACCGAGCTCACCACAGAGCTCGACGAAGTGAAGCAGCAGCTCCTTGATGTCAAAATGAGTGCCAAGGAGACCAGCGCTGTTCTCGATGAGAAGGAGAAAAAGAAGGCAGAGAAGATGGCTCAGATGATGGCCGGGTTCGATCTTGGCAGCGACGTCTTTAGCGCGAACGAGCAATCTATTGCGGAGGCGATACAAAGAGTTGACGCCTTGGTCGAGCAGAGCTCTTCTGGAGACCCTATCCCTCCGGACGATCTGACAGATCTACGTACCAGGCTTGTCGAGACTCAGGGCATCATCCGGCAGGCCGAGCTCTCGCTTTACAGCGGCGTCTCAGGCGACTCAGATGCCAGGCGACGCACCGAGCTCGAGGCTCGCCTTGATGCGCTCCAGACCGAGTACGAAGATCTCCTGACACAGAACCTCAGCGAGGCCGACGTGGAGGAAGTCAAGGAGCGTCTACAAAAGGCCTACGCGAACAAGACAACCACACAGATTGAGCTTGTCGATGAGCTCAAGCTCGAAATCACCCAGAAGTCCGCGGAGAACAACCGCATGAAGACACTTATCGACGATCTGCAAAGCCGGGCGAAGTCTGGCGCTGCCACCACATCAACACCAGGCCTGGCGAATGGCAAGACGATACAGCAACAAATTGCCGAGTTCGACGTCATGAAGAAGAGCCTCATGCGCGATCTTCAGAACCGGTGTGAGCGTGTTGTGGAGCTGGAAATCTCTCTCGATGAGACCCGCGAACAGTACAACAACGTGCTGCGATCATCCAACAACCGTGCGCAACAGAAGAAGATGGCCTTCCTTGAGAGGAATCTCGAGCAGCTGACGCAGGTGCAGCGCCAGCTTGTTGAGCAAAATAGTTCACTGAAGAAGGAAGTCGCAATCGCGGAGAGGAAGCTGATTGCGAGAAACGAGCGCATCTCTAGCTTGGAGAGCTTGCTCCAAGACAGCCAAGAAAAGCTTACAGCTGCGAACCACAGGTACGATTGCTCCGAGACTATCCGATCTTGCAGTAGCCGACTTACTAACCCTCTGAATAGGTTTGAATCACAACTCACGGCAGTCAAGGAACGCCTCGAGGCAGCCAAGGCGGGTTCGACCCGTGGCCTCAACAGCCCTGGTGGCGGCTTTAGTTTTGCCGGTGCCGGTAGCCGTATCGCAAAGCCTCTTCGCGGCGGCGGCGGCGACGGCCCTACCGCTGTGCCCACCGTAGCAACCCTCCAGACCGAAGGCAACACTAAGAGAAGCAGTTGGTTCTTCCAGAAGTAGAAAAACAGATACGATACATCATCCATGAGCATGAGAGGATGTCGCCATCAGCGGCAGCTCGTCCAGAAAGAGATATAGACAGCATGGACAAACTAGGTCACGAAGGCCAGTCAAAACGGCCGCCCTAGTGCGGCTGCAGAAGCTGATGGCCAGTCCTGCACGAAGATTACGTCGATATATACCCTGCTATCCACAGAGAAACTTATGACTTTTGTTGCTTCTTCGATACAGCCCTCCACGAAATACAACGAGATACATTGAAGTGTGAAATGGTAGCTGACTTTTTTGTGGCGTCTTCTTATGTCGTTGTCTGCCATCAGTGCAGCCATTCCCGTGCGGAAGCCAAGGGTCGGGAGAGGCAGCGCAGATGGGAGTCTTCGGCGCGTTGCTAAGTAAGGCGAGGAGGCACAAAGGGGATGGGCGGATTAGAGAAGGCCTGTTTTTGACAGTGTAAGATTATTATTATTGGGATTATTCTCTGCGTGTATTCACTTTACAATAGACTATGGATGGTGTTTCGCCTCGCAAGACAATAGTTCATTCGTCAGGGGGGTAAGTGAGTTGACCTAGTTCGTGCGTGACTACGAGGTCATGCCGTTTTCAGCTGCGAAGCACTCGACTTCTCCTAGTTGTGTTTAATTCGTAGATGGTTTAACATGGGTCTAGTAGCCAAGATGCTCAACCTTCAGGGCAAGAGGGAGTGTCACAATTCCCAGAGGAGCACCGCTCTCGCCGAGCGACATTCCGGATGCTCGCACCGCGTACGTCAAAGAGTCATAATGCAGTGCTAAGCGCTTTATTTTCAACAAACACTCGGGCACGATGGCAGAGTGGTCTAATGCGATAGACTAGAAATCTATTTCCTTCGGGAGCAGCGGTTCAAATCCGCTTCGTGTCGATGACTGGATAAGCCATCCGAAGCAACATGCTTCTACATCTCTTTTTTTGGTTTTGCGACTTCTCACACAAAGTTATGACAGGATCACGTTTCGCTTTGTGCTGAACAGTCCAGAAACAAACACTTTTTTTTTGTTTGTTTTTTAGTCTATTTTATATTTTCTCGACAAGGATTATTATCGATTGATTATTTCTAGGGTGTATGCGTCCTGCTCGGTATGAGCTTGAAAGTGAAGATATACTTTGATTCCAATATCCTCGCGTTGCTGCGAAAGCGAACTTCTGAGATGATACTATGTATTTCTTTTCCCTTGCATCTTGTTTTAGTGTCGTCAATGTCAAATTTGGAAGGGGTGTTAGTGGGAGATAGATGGCTGAAGCCCCCCTGCGGGAGTCGACAAGTCGGTGGGGCGGGTGTAGCTTTTGGTTGTGCGGCTGCAGTGAGACTTGTACTGGGAAACACGCCACATCGCTATCATGCAGTCCCGGGCTAGATCCGTCCTCGCAAGTCCTGCGGTTGCACGTTTGGATGCCAAACGTACAGCGCATCTCCCATCGTGCCATAGTGCCTGGTCAAGTTCTGACGGAAGTCGAGCGTCAGCTTATGATCGGCAACACGCTGCAGAGCCTGTCGGAGCTTTCTCGATGGGGTTGGCTGGATCCCCTGGAGCTACCACAGTTCCTGCACGTCATGGACAGAATGTTGTACAGCACTAAGAAGCCTTACCTATTAGACTCTCGACGAGATCTCATCTTGCATACCGCAACAGCCTCCGCGGCGATCGCTTGGACAAGTGAGAGAGATGCTCTGTCGCTTGTCAGCATTAGCTGAGGGCACCCGCTGTCGAGGTACATTTAGGTCGTTCAGTTCAGATGTTTCATTCGGAGAAGAACCGTTTGTCTGACGGACTCCATCATGAGCAGAATGATACAAGATTTGAGCCAAGTGTTGATTTATTGCACGGACAGCAAAATCTCGATATACATGGCGCCATCCTCCATAATCTGCGGCTCTCGTCCTCGGTCGATGACTGTCGGTGATGCGGCCAGTAGTGTGTGGGATGTAAGACGAATGGCCAGCTCCGCTAAATACCGTCAGCACTTGCAGCTCCCTGACTTTAAGAACGCTCTGGTTGGGCCAAGACTTTTACGACGAGCCCAGCTACCTAGAGTACCCAACTTCAAATATGGTTGACAATTGCCCAAAGAGCGGGACCCCTCGCACTGAGTTGACGCTGATTGGTTGTGGACAACAAGCCAAGGACGGACTGCCAGAAACGGAAAACGTGACTTGGCGCGGGGAGGCGCTATTTTTGGGGCTCGCGCCGCCTGTCATTCTGTAGTCTCTTAAGCCCAAAACTCTGGTTCGTTGTTTTTGTCAGCTTCCTCCACCCTCCCCTTCTTGTGAGATTTTGGTAGGACAAATGTGGGAGAGTGCACGATGGAAGAATTATCCCTGCATGGAATTCTTGTTTGTGGCTTTGCTGACGGCAGCACTGCCAGAGACCATTTTCGCATGGCCATTAGCGCACGCCCTTTTCGACAACCAGATGGCGCAGGTGGGCAGAGAGGCAGCACATCCAGCAGCAGCAGCAGTAGCAGCCGCAGCACTGCCACGCCAGAAACAGTACGCGCCGTACTGCCAGCCACGTTGGTACCTCGGAATAGTTCTTTCTCTCTCTCTCCCACACACATGGGGCCTTCAATGAGTGACCGCAGCACAGCCCCAGCTGCCCGGTTGGTCGTCCGGACCAAACACGTCCCGGCCGGAACATGCACGGCTCCGGGTCCGGGTCCTGCCTCGCCCCAGTAACGTTTGCCCTCAAGCACTTCACACACACACACATACACGCACGCATGCACACACAACCTGGGAACACAGCCCTAAGCCTATCCCAGGATTAGATCTTGGGATGGAAAAAAGGTTCCAGTTTTTTTTGTTTTGTTTCTCACGCTGCGGCCCCCCCAGTCCCGCCGTGCTGGCGCCGGCAGTTGCGGCCTAGCAGGGGGGGTCCATATCAGTACCTACACAGCAGCAACGTTTTTTATGTTTCTGACCAGTGGGTAATTTACTGGCGTCCTGATGTGGTGAGATGGGAAACGTGGTTGCTGACCGGATCCTGGGGCAGCCGTGCTGTGTGTGCATGGCGCAGGGCGCAACCTTCCCCGTCTTCCAGGAAATGTTTGGCTTCGTCTGCTTTAGCTTACAAGATAGAGAGAGACAGAGAGAGACAGAGAGAAAACAAGGATGCATATAAGACCAACATGTTTCGCAGTTGAGATGATTGTGTTTCCCCCCTCTCTTACTCCTCATCTCACAGAAAACACCAGAAACACACATAAACAACCCTTTTCCTTGATTCTATTTCTTCCTTTTATTTCCTTGGTTCGGCTAGTAGTCCTATCTTCGGTTTCCATCTCCTGCTTCCTTCTGCAACTACAACAAGCTCATAGACAAACTCGGCTCGACATATCCAAGTCTCTCTCTCTCTCACTCTATCATTTCCAACGCCCAAGCTTTCAAGCACAAATCATCTACACAGAACCACCAAACCAAACAACCTCACCACACCACATCCATAATGCAGTTCACCAAGATCACCGCCCTCGCCGTCCTGGCCTACACCGCCCAAGCCGCGCCGTACTGGAACCACCCGGTCTCCAACGAGATGACTACCGGCACTGGCTACTCCGCCGCCACCACGACTGCCACTTCCACCTCCACCTCCACTCCCACTTCCTCCTCGACCTCGACCTCGACCTCGACCTCGACCTCGACCTCGACCTCGACCTCGACCTCGACCTCGACCGTGGTAGCCCCTCCCCCTCCGGCCACCGCGACTCCCGTGGCTCCTGCTTCGGGGCTCAGCAAGACCGCCCAGATCCTCCTCGCCGACACCCGCGTCGACGGCATCAACAACGTCCTCAAGGACAATGCGGATTTCGTGTTTGACTTCTCTGCAAAGAAGGTGGCCAACCCCCCCGGCAAGGGCGGACAGATTGTTACTGCCAACCGCAAGACTTTCCCTGTAAGCCAAGAACCCCCCCCCCCCCCCTCATTCTCTATCTTTCTCTTGTCATTCGACAACAGCACTTTTTTCATGCGGGCCTCGGAAAACTAACACAACCCAACTCTCCACAGGCGCTCACCGGTCAGAACATCGGCATGGCAGTAGGCTTCATCGGCCCCTGCGGGTTCAACACGCCGCACATCCACAACCGCGCGACGGAGCTCCTGATTGTGACAAAGGGCCGCGTGATGTCCGAGATGGTCATCGAGAACGGCGTGACCAACGCCGAGGGCAAGGCCCGTAACGTCGCCAACGAGATCAAGGAGATGCAGATGACGCCCTTCTTCCAGGGCAGCATCCACTCCCAGTTCAACCCGGACTGCACCGACGTCGTTTTCATCGCGCCCCAGAGCAGCGACGACTTTGGCGTCAGCCAGGTCGCCAACAACTTCCTCGCGCTCAACGGCGAGACGGTCAGCGCCACTTTTGACAACTTCTTCGAGGGCGACCAGATTGACCAGTTCAAGAGCAAGGTCAGCATCAATGTTGCGCTTGGTGTCGAGGAGTGTCTCAAGAAGTGCAACATCCCTAAGCGCTCGATCTGAGTGCACTGATATATTGTTCTTCTTGGGGGGGGGGGGGGGAGATTCTCGGGATGAGGCGTACCGGCTGGGCATGAGGCTTGGGTGATGGTGTGTGATGTTTTTTTTTCGCATGCTGGGACAAAGTAATGACTGAGTTCCATATGGCTGAGTTTGGAGTTTGTTTTGTTGTTTTCGTTGCATTTGGGACTTGGAGCCTTGATTTTCACTATTTGCATTTTTCGTCGTTACTTACTACTTACACTTCACCTTAACCCTATTTATAAACCTACTTGCGCTAGTTTCCTGCATATTTTGGAGAGCAGATTGCTGTTTGATCACCCTCATAGGCTCGTGTGTCTTGCACGGTCGTCAGACTTCCCCACATATGGCATGCACGACACTCTCCGAACCGATTGAGGCCGGAAATGTTTCGGCTAGATTATGTGCTCTATCGTGGCTTGCAACAAGCTGATCAAAGACTTAAGGATGGCGCAGCAAACCTGGTGGTCAATACAGTACTGAACACAAGCCAAATGCTGGCTGTCTTTGTAAGGCCACTCTCAGCCATATTCATGACATAGTCATCTGCAGTACCACAAGTGAAGGGGAAAAAACCGACCTACTGATAAAGTCGGCATGATGAGGATGAAGAACCTCTCTTGTTCGTGCTATTAGCATAGCATGGATTGCATGGGGAAGTCACAAGTTGGAAACTTGTTGAAGCTCCGACTTACGCTGTTCTCACAGGCAACAAATCCGCAGTGACAACTCTGCTCATAAAATGCAAGCTGTGCTGCTCGAATCCCATGATTCGCCCGAATATGAAACTCGTCCGATTTGGCCGAGCACCAGGCTTGCTGGCAGGAGGCGGTCTCCGATAAAATCATCTCATCTGCGCATCTTTTGTGCCAACCAAGATTGACTCCTGAGAGGCCTGTACGAATTGGATGAGAGCCCGTTCCTCATCCTACCCAAACCACAATGGCCAGAGTCTTGCAAAGCTGCATGCAGTTGTTGTCGCAGTAAGAGAGATGCTACAGAACACCTGATTTTCGAGCGAGCTCGATATTCTCGAAGTGGGAAGTGGCGTCCTGGGAAATTCCGTCTCACGTGGCAATGTATCCTGGCTCTCTGCCAAGCTTAGCCGATAGAAGTGTGCTTGGCTGTAATGATTTGCTGCGTCATTTGCGAATGGCGCTCATCTCTTGATCGCGTCACGTCGGCGCGTTTTTGTCCAGCCGTATCGGCTAAGCTCGTGGCTTGCTTCTTTGCTGGTGCTGTCTCACTTTGGTAAGCAGAACAACTCGGAATGACGACAATGGCGCAGAATTGTGGTGCTTCGCCCAGTTGTCTCGCAGTAGTAGCAGACATCCGTGAGACATATGGCACGCATCGGCGTCATTTTGCCCACTTGAGCATGTCTAACCAAGTTCGTGGGAGTAAGGGATGGTACTGCCGTGATTGTGATTGGCTTGTCATAAGACTATGTTGTTTCACTGTTCTGAAGCCACCTGGTTTCGAAATTCAAGAACAAAGACATAAAGGGTCCATGTCGCAAAGAAAGACGGTCCAGAACTGTCGGTCGAACCTGGGACTGTCCGTCGCGTGCTTGTATGTTCTTTCGTGGCAATATCGCGTCTTTGACAGTGTCATTTCGTGTTGTTGTAGCCATCGTGGGACCTGCAAATGAAGCACCTGAGGTGGTGGTGGCAAATACTGGCGTGGTGTGGGCGGCACGACAATTGCAATCTGCGCTGCGGAGATTCGGAAGGCCAAGCATCAAGCGTCCAGGCTAAGTAAGTGTAGCCTGTGATGTGTGACAAGGGCCCGTTGTGGCCGGTGGGGAGGGGATATAATAGTACGGAGTAGGTATGTACTGTATCATCGCGACGGAGGTGTTGGGGCCTGTGACTGGGCACAGTTTGGCCATGTTGCCATGTTGCCACGATGTACTATACTGGGCGTAGAGGAGAGTCTACTGGACAATAGTGGTGGGATGGATGGGTGGCTGTCGCCTGTTGTTGACAAGCAAAAAGTGAAGCTCACGATGGGGCGGCGTGGCGCTTGAGGGCGACGGCGCAGGCAAGCGTGGTTGGCGGTAGATTGGCCCTGGAGCCGTCTCGCCCTCTGGCCGTCTGGCCGTTTGTCCGTCCGTCTGGGGGAGGCGCGCCCCCTGCCCGCCGCTGGTGCTGCTGCTCCTTCCCAAGTGGGCGCCTCTGGGCAGTCACTCGACCAGGTCCTTCGCCCTGACCAACCAGAGCGCGTATGTTCCTGCATTAGAGATCTGCCGAGGTGCTGCCTCGTGCTCCTCATCCTCTGGAGACTAGCTTGCAGTACAGCATAGTAAGTAAGGTACTTGAGTAAGTACTTGAGGTGTTTGAGTTGGTGGGCGATCGCAACTGACAGCATGCCCATTGAGCATCTGCAGGGCTGTCTGGGTGCCCTGAAGCTGGCCTGTCAGTCACGGCAACATTCCATACTCGCGCAGCTCGTTGACGGACACCTGCTAATTAACATGGTAATCACCACTACTGTAGGCATACTACTATAGCAGCAAGCCATTGCCAGCATCGAGACATGCGCCGACCACTCTAGCCCCCACACAGCGTCGCATGCGCGGGCTAGATGGATTGTGCTGAGCAGGGGAGCACCGGCGCGAAAGGGGCCAGGAGCCAGCCTCGTAAGCAAGCGAGCAGCCAGACCAGACCGACAAACAACAAAACGGCTGTCGAGGCCAGGATAAGCTACATGTACTATTGCCATGTATGTAGGCGGGCGAGGAGGGTCAGGGGCACGGGGCAGCAGGCGGGACCTGCAATCTCCCCAGAGACCCCTGCTGCTCATTTCAGCACGTCATCCCATTGGCCCGCCCGCCATCACCACTGCTGCAATCCACCACCAACGAACCGCTCCTCAAGCAGGCCTGCGCCCGCGCCCACGCCCGTTGCGGTGCTGTCCCGCGTTCAACGCCTCAATGGACTGGCTGGGCAGGAGAAGAGACGAGGCCTTGTCGTCTCGGGCGGGTGGATCGACCTGGTCGGCGCCCGCTGCCCGCAGTCAAGAAAAGACAATAGTCACACTGCCGAGACTTGCCTCGACTGCTTGGCTCCCCCATCGTCGGCTCGCCTCCTTGTCGATCGCGGCCGACCCCCCTGGACGCTCTATCCACCGCTATTGTCCAGGCACGGTCCTGTCTTCCTCTTCTTCAGCTTTCCTCCCGCCCCAGGACTCGCTGTCGCTCTCTTCCGGTCCTCGTGCCGCTCCTCATCACCGCCTGGAGACTTCTCTCCGTTCCACTCCTTCGGCCCTCAGCGCGCGCGCCTTCTCTCGCTCTTGACGAGGTCACTCTTGTCTGAGTGCCGCGTATCCCACCAGCTCGACGCTGTCACGCTTCGCGAAAGCCCTTCGCCGACTTTGCCTGTCCGAGGTTCAGACTACGACCCAGCCACGGATCATCCACGATCCGCACCGCTCGCTATCCACGCCCTCGCTCTACTTCTTTTGCTCAGCAATTCGACGATCCTCACGGCTTGCCAGTAACCATGAAGATCACCACATCACAGGCCGCCTTTGGCACGGCTTTTGCTCTTCTTTCAGTTCCGGCTTGCGCTGCCCTTGCTCACAAGCACCACAACCACTTTGACCTTCACAAGAGGCACGCCCACAACCGCCTCCAGGCTCGTGCTGCCAAACCAAACGACACTCGCGATGTCGTCGTTCCCGAGCTTGTCGCCCGCGACGGCACCTGCGCGTTTCCGACGAATAAGGGCGCCATAGCCGTGACGCCAGGATCTATGAATGCTGGTTGGGCTATGGCTCCTGACAAGGCTTGCACCTATGGCAAGTGGTGCCCCTTTGCCTGCCCGTCCGGTCAGGTTATGGCCCAGTGGAAGCCAGGCACGACATATACTTACCCCGAGTCGACTTACGGTGGTGTTTACTGTGACGACGACGGCAATTTGCAGGAGGGATTCAAGGGTCAGCCTTGGTGTGTTGACGGCACCGGCACTGTTGAGGCTGTCAACAACGCCGGCTCTGTTGTGTCCTTTTGCCAGACAATCTTGCCTGGTGACGAGGACATGCTTGCACCGACAGAAGTGTACGACCGCGCCACTCTCGCCGTACCCGGCATCGACTACTGGGACAAGACCTCTGCGCAGTAAGTCATCCAGCCGACCCATACTTTTCGTTGGCCTGCTCTGACACTATTCGTAGCTTTTATGTGAATGCGCCGGGTGTTAGTGCTGCCGATGCGTGTGTCTGGGGCACAGTCACTAAGCCTGTGGGCAACTGGGCGCCATATGTTGCTGGTGCCAATACCGATGCCAACGGAAACACGTTCGTCAAGCTCGGCTTCAACCCTGAGTGGACTGGCAGCTCTGCGCTGTCCTCAGAGGCGCCCTCCTTTTCTATGCATATAGAATGTGCCGACGGCGGATGCAATGGTCTACCTTGTGCAATTAGCCCTGAAGGCATCAACGGCGAAGGTGGCGCGACGGCGTCGGATTTCTGTGTTGTTACCGTCCCCAAGGGCCTCAAGGCGCAGATAGTCGTCAGCAGCCTCAACGGTGGCGGTGGCTCGGCCAGTGGACCCTCAAGCACCCCATCGCCGTCTGCTTCCCCGAGCCCAAGCCCAAGCCCGAGCCCGAGCCCGACGCCAACACCAACACCAACACCGACTCCAACCCCCACGCCTACTCCTTCATCGACGCCGTCATCCACTGTCGAGTCGACCACCTCTTCCGTTGAGACAACGTCATCAGCTGCTGCTACCACAAGCTCTGTGGCGGTCACGACGTCCTCATCAGTCGTGGCCTCGTACAGCTTTGCCGGTATCTTCCAAGAGAACGGTACTTATTCCAGCTCTTCGTACCAGAGCACAACCACGACCTCGAGTGGCCCGACAAAGATCAGCGACGCGCCCGCCGAGACCAAGAGCAACGATGGCGCCAGTAGTTACCAGGGCGATGGGGCTATGGCTGGTCTTGTCGTTGCCCTAGTTGCCGCTGGCATTCTGCTATAGGCTCCGTATCACGAACACTCGTTCTCGGCCGTATCACAATCACGACTCTGTTTCTCATTTACTTTCGTATATATGCCAACACCATGGCAAACTACCAACCATCCAAATATTGTCTATTGTCTATTTCGATGGCGCTCACACCGCAGGGCCCATCTGACTGCACTACGACGCCTGTTCTGTCGCCATTTCTTGATCACATTTGAGGAAGCGCTTAGCTGTTGTCTACCGATTATTATATTCTGCGATATACCCCTTTGTCGACTGGTGGTTTGAAGCATTTTTGGGAGGAACTTTTTGGCCAGTACAGTTGGGATGGACGGGATACGAGTCGAATCTTTTAGCAAGGAGCTATTCTGGGGGTTTTCTCAAAAAGGGAGATGTGTGTCAACATGCAGCAATATGTCTGTTGTCCTGGGCGAGGAAAGGTTGCTCGAAGCAACAGTGACATACATATATGCACTCATGTAAGGGCGACATGGCACTTTGCAACTGACGCACACACACTTTACTGTTTGAATCACGATTGCCGACGACTACGAAGCATATGGCCACGACAGGGGGGCCTTCACCATTACCTCTTCTCCACAAACCATTATTTAGCCACACCCGTATAGGACATTCTCTCTTGATGGGAGAGGACACATATAGCTTCTATCAGATATAGCTTATCCACTTTGCAATGCATGTCGTGGCAGAAGGTCACCCTTCTTTGAATATCACACGTTGATCCCGTGGCATGGTCTCTCCTTTAGTCATCGCGTGACCAGAATCGTCCCCTGAACATGGAGCTGTCAAGCACCACACACACACACACACACACACGCACACACACACGTGTTCTTGATCCTGAACGATGTTTCGACATGTGCAGTCCTAGGGAAGCGAACTGAATCTGCGTGTGGGAAAAGTCTTCAAGTCTCAGAGTATATACAAAGAAGATCTGCTCCATATCTTTGAAGTGGCACTTCATAGCTCTGTAGGCTTCGCTCAGCCTTGCCGTCGATGTCGACGTAGCATTACCACCACCACCGCCTCGGCCTGCTTCGACCCTTCTGTTTCCTGCAGCTCCATGGAAATACCAACGATTGGGATGCTACGTTTGGGGGGGGGGGGGTCCCGCGAGAAGCACAATAGTTTTTTCTCCGGCAACGGCGTGTGCTGTGGCCCCGATCATGTATGGGATGCCTACTTGTTGGCGGCCTTGATGATGTCGGCGGCCTTTGAAGGGATGTTAGCACGGCATAAATTTCAGCATGTCGATGGGTTACTAGAAACTGTGGCAATTCACTCCCTTTACACACACTTTGGTGTCGATAAAAGTGCGAGTGGAGAGCAGGATGGGGGGAAGGGGGAAGGGAGGGGGGTTGAGGAACACAAACAGAGAGAAAGGGAAACTCCCAGCATGAGAAAGAACAAACAACATACCTTCTCGGCAATGGCATAAACAGTAGCCATGGTGTGCGCGCTAGGATGCATCGGCATGATACTAGCATCCACCACTCTGATATTGCTCGTCCCGTACACCTTGAGCTCGGGGTCGACGACTCCGCCGAGCTTCCTGGGCATCATGGCCGAGGTGCCCGCGGGATGCCAGGCCGTGAGGAGCGCGGTTCGGACATATGTCTCAAGCGCGTTGCCGACGTCCAGGACCAGTGGACCGGGGACCACCTCGGTCTGCCCAACCTCGCTCATCGCGTCGGTCTTGATCAGGCGCCGGATCAGCCGCACGCCCTCGACGATGAAGGCCAGGTCCGCCGGGTGGGACAGGTACCGCGGGTCTACGGCCGGCGGCGTCCAGGGGTTCGCGGACGCCAGGCGGACGGTGCCCCGGGACAAGGGGTTCATCAGGGTACTCAACATCTCCACGCCGCCCATGAACCAGATCGTTTCTTCTGCTGCGATCTTGCGGTCGACGTGGTTCTTGTGTACGCTCGCTACGATGGCCTTGTAGCCCTCGATCACGTCCGGGTGGGTGTCCGCGGAGAGGTACTTGAGGGATTCTGAAACGGTAGTTTTGGCGATGACGGCGTCGGACTGGGATTTGGTGAGCGAGGAGATGTTGTACCATGGCAAGAAAGCGAGGGAGTCGCCTGACTCGGTCCAGCGGCCTTCGCGCTGGGTGCGGTACAGCTCGCCTTGCTCTGCGTCGAGGACCGGGTTGAGGGTTATGTCGAGGAGGGAGGGGACGCCAGGTTTCACTTTTTCGGTGTGTGAGTATTGTTATTTTTTTTTTGGGGGGGGGGGGGGGCAATTCGGATTGTCTGAACTTGGGTGTGGCCCAGCGAGGAGGGTGCCTCTCAGTATGCTTCGGTTGAGGGAATGCAAGATGAAGACTTACCAACCCCAATACTTGGCGCGGCTGCGTGGTCGTGCAGGTTCGCTCCGACACCGGGGAGGTCGAGAACGGTCTTGATGCCGAGCTTGTCGAGAACAGACTTCTGCCCAATGCCAGACAGTTGCAACAGTTTAGGAGTTTGCAGGGCACCGCCGGACACGATGACCTCGCGGTTGACCATAACACGCTGGATGGGGCTGTTTGCGGAGGCCGCATACTATAGATGTAGCGAAGAGTCAGCTTCAGTTGACGCCTTTATCCCCCATTGAGGAATATCTGGAATGTGGAAACGGGCGGTTTGAACTCACCTCAACACCCGTAGCCCGGACCACACCATTGACAGTCTCTGTCAGGATCTTGGTGACTGTGTGCTCGACGAGGACGTGAATGTTGGCCCGAGGGGTGCCCTGGGCACCAAAGATCGGGTCGTAGTATGCTGTGCGTGGGTCACTGCGGGACTGATTCTTGTCGTCGATCGAGTGCAGACTCATGTGGTAGCCGAGGGAGTTGCACATGGGTTCTGCTGTATGGCTGAACCCGAGCGCTTTCATAGCAGCTTGGAAGTTGCCTGTGAATGAGGGCAAGCAATTAGTTTCGTTTGGTCTTATATCTGGTGCTCGCAGATCAGACCCCATGTTTGTGTAGGGGAGGACTCACGATTCTGAGGATAGTTGTAGTGGCTGTATCCGTTCTGGATGGGACCGCCAGTACCATGACACTCTGGGTCAAAGGTCGTATCGAAGTCGTCAATCTGGTTTTGTCTGGGAGGCGTCCAGTTCTCCGACTTGATTGGTTTTTAGCTCAAATTTTCCTGTCCCTGCTTGCCAAATCTCAGATTTCATGATCTCGGGACTGACCTTCTTGAAATATGGCAAAAGCCCCTTCCATCCCCATCCAGGATTCCCCCATTCCTCCCAGGAGTCGTACTCAACTGGCGTCCCGCGGCCCCATACCATGAAGTTGAGCGAGGCGCCGCCGCCGAGTACTCTGCCTTGCTGCATGATGACGGGCCTCTTGAGAGCGAGCTCTTCCTGAGGCGTGGTTGCGCCATTCCACTGGTAGCCGAGTGCCAAGGCAGCGCCGTATATCTGCCACCTAGGAATCATGATTTCCTTTTCGTACTTGTGCCTATTGTGCGGTGCAAGATCAATGGTGGTCAGCTGTAGAACGTTGATGATGGAAAGACAGTAAACAGCTTGTGAAGCCAGCGGTGTTGGTACTTACAGCGGTCCGGCCTCGATGAGCAGCACGGTTTCTGGGGTTTTTATTAGCCGCTCACCCTTTCTTCTAGTTCATTTCGAACATCACAACATACTCGAACTGTCCTCAGAAAGCCTGTTCGCAGTCGTCATGCCGCCCGGCCCTCCACCAATAACGACATAGTCGTACGAATCGAGCAGATCCCGTGTCGTAACAGGCAGACTGCTCACCACGGAGGTCAGTGCTGCCGTGAATAGCGCCGCAGTGATTGGCGACTTCATCTTGGCTGTCGTCGGTTGCCACACTCAGATCAAACCTGTCGTTTCTTAAGCACCAGGACAAGGGATGGCTCCTGGATAGGAGAAACCGAAGGACTTGGAGGCCGTGAGATAGTGAGCCGTGAAGCAAGAGCTCGCCTAGTGTCCCTCAAAGCGGAGGACTTCAACACGTTTTATCCGCCGTCTTCGCCAACAGCAAAAGGCATGACCTCACCCATCACTGACCTGCCGGAAGCCATGCATGAGCACATGCCTTCCAAGACTGGAAGACAGCATAGGATCCCAGCACGCCTAAATGCCAAGGCCCGTGGGGTGTTGCATCTTGGGGCTCATCTGGGCCCAGGGCAGCGAAGATGGGGCACATGCATGTTCTTACGACTGGTCGATGTTAGAATACCAGACGGAGCCAAACATACTTCGTACTTGGCTCCCGGCCGAGAATGGCCCAGCCATCTTTAACAGGGATATAAGTGGCAGTTGTTGACTTGCCCAAAACTGCAGAGCGTCCAAGGCAAGCCGGGAAATTATGCGGGGATGGGGAGGGGGGGGGGGACTCGCCAAGGCAGTGACACCCGAGGCTTAGGGCTGTGGTTACTGCAAGTGGTAAAAGAGGTTCCGCAAGAATGATTACTTGATAGAACTACTAGACAAAGGTCTCTTTCAGACCGGCTCCCTCCTGCCATGATGGCCTATCTGGTTCAGCTAGACTGTGAATATGTGCAACCCTACGACCACGCGATTCAAAGCCCCCTTCCTGAACCAAGCTGCACAGTACGGATCCTGTTCTCGTTCTTCCCTATCAATGCGAAAGCCATGTCGGGTTCACACAGCTACATCGAGTAAGCAACTCGTCTGAGATGATTGACAGGTCTGCCGCTGTAGAATGAAAGACAAAATTACAAGGTGTGGCTCATGCAACGCGTACCCTTGTAGGTTATGGGTCGTGCTCAAGGATTTCCCTACTGACAGTTACGCCATACACAAACAGCAAAACCTTTGAAAGATGCATTTGGGCGTGCTGCACTGGGTCCCAAGTACCGAGATCGTGTCGTAGTTCCGTAGAGTAGAGCAGGTTTCAACTCTGAGTCCAACGCTCATTTGTCGGAGGAACTCGTAAGGTTTGTGATGATTTCTCCAAAATGATGTAGAGGATGTCCGCCCCTGGCAGCAGCCCGCTAGTATCCATGGGCCGTTAAGCTTATGCTGGCAACAAGTATGCTTAACAGCCGTCGGCCTCCGATTCATGCAGGGTCATGCGTCAATCGCACCTGCGGAAAAGCAGCGACGGGAAACTGTCTTCCTTTCCACCACACTTAGCGCAAGAAGCTCGTGGCGCTTGCACGTGGAAGTGCCGAGGCTGCGGGGAATGTTATGCTTGATGTAGGGTCCAGGGTTATCCCTTGGGGTCAAGCACATGCCGTGTCCGGGGATGTGGTGATCCCCAGAGCGGAGTGTCTTTCCATAATCTGCAGTCTGCTCGCCGTGCATCGGATGAGAGGGCCACACGAGAGGTTCCGACGAAGATAGAGCCATTAACCGTGGAAATCACTCTTGGTCATCCTCTTGCCACGTTGACCTATCTGCACACTACATCTCCGCAAGAATTCCAGCAAATCAAGCAAACGCGCCTTTTGGAAATAGCCCCCGATGCTCGCTCCGTCCATGCACTATATACCATTTGTACCTCTCTTTCGTAGGCGAGAAAAAGTGTTGGGAATCTCTAATCTAATTTCTGTCAACCTGAGCAGTATTTGTCCTAGCAGCAATTTTCGTCCCAGCTCCGTATCAACCAGTAAAGCGGAACCGACCAGCCTCCAGCTGTCCAAGGCCGTCCCTGGGTGCGACATTTCTCCTTCTGTATGTGTTCGTAAAATCCTGAAGTATCGAACGGATTTGTCTGAGGTCGCCAGCATCGTCTGGGTTGAGCTTTTCCTTGATCTTGAGCATCAAGCGATCGACTTCTGCTGGTGTCACAGTGCCGGGTGGGAGGATGCGCATGGTGCGGTCAACCCATGCCACCGTCGCCTCTGGCATGTTTTCAAAAAGGGTCAACAATGCTCCGCTGCCATCGGCAAAGCAGTCCCGGGGAAATGTGATCATCATGCCAGCAAGAACGCGCTGGACAAGGACCTCTCCCTTGGCGTTGAGGAGCTCTTTCACCGTGGCGATCAAGCCTTGAACAACTTCGGCAGGCAAGTGCTCATAGGATGAAGGCGGGTATTTGCCTCCCCACATCAAGAGATCTCTAATGAAGTGAAGTGTAGCCGAGACAGGCTCGCGCTGCTCCAAGCCAAGTACGGAGAACGTTGCCTCAAAGATTGGGCCCAGCAAAGGCGAAGGAATGAGCTTTTGTGGGTAGTAGAGCAGCGCATCAATTAGCAGGCGGAAGAAATCCTCCATGACGTCGGGGAACTCCTTCGGCGGAAGGTCGTTGAGGAACCGAAGCACATTGGTGGCTTGCAACTCGAAGAAGGCATATATGCTATCTGTAATCGCCTGATTAACGTGTTCCCGGTCATCTGAGAATTCCCGTAGGATAGCGCCAGTGACCCAGAGGAAGCAACCCTGTCGCGTGCTCGCAAAGCCACTGACAAGCTTGTCGGCCATGTCTTTGAGCAAGGGCGTCATCGCTCCGCGGTGGTAAATGACCATATAACGCCAGCACTTGCAGACACGTTCCAGGATAGGAACGAAGTCGATGAAGCCGTCGAGGATCTTTGCTAGCACGGGGAAGACCTCCTGCCAGTATTTGACGGCAGGATCTACTTCACCAGCCTCAGTTGGCGGCACAACAACGACTGTCTTGACAAAGCAGGTGATCAGCTGCAAGTGATCGGCCACTGCAAGCTTGCCAGCCTCGTCTCCTGCGTTGTTGGCTTTAGTCATGAGCCTCTGCACGAGAGGGTCGCAGTAGAGCTTGAGAAGTTTGTATATCTCCGTCTTGGGCTGCACCGCCACTAGGCTTGCTACACCTTCTGTGACTTCTTCCTGGCTGATCTCTGGTAGCGTATCGAGAACCTTATCGTAGAATGACTGCACCTGAAGTACTTGCTGGCTCAGCAGGTGCTTGCAGTCGGTGCAAAAGTACTTCATGGACATGGCTGCGGCGCGAATAACCTCCTTGGAATCGGTTTCGAAAGACGAAGCGATGTAGTTGAACTGTGGCTCGAGGAACTCAGGGTGGGCAGCTGTCCACTCAGTGTAGCGGCCGAGAGCCATGATCGTCGCAAATCGCAACTTCTCATGACTGGGAATTTGTACGAGCAGTGGCATAACCTGAGGCAAGACAATGTTCTCGTCCTTGTCGACCATGCGACCCATAGCTCTCAAGGAGAACAGTGGTGCCTCAAGCTTTTGCCAGTGGGGAACAGAAGTGCCATTGGCCAAGGCCGCATACTTCTGTGTCCACACTTTGATAGCATCAAGCACCTTTGTCAGGCACTCCGTGACCCCCATGACCTCGCAAGCGTCCTTCAGTGTGTCGCCCATGTGGTGTCGGAACTCACGGAACTTCTCCTCGGCTTCACGATCGCCATCGAAGAGATCCTTCTCGTTGCCAGACTCAGATTCGGGAAATTCGAGGTGGCTAAACAACACATCAACGAGCTTCGCGAAGACGTCGAAAAGTTCTGTCCGAGCTTGGATGTAAATATCAAGCACGATGTACTGCTTGAGCTCGTACCAGAAGTCGAATGTGTACTCAATCACATCCCTCTCCTTGTCTCTGGCTGCACACTCGAGGATGGCCTCAATAATCGGTCGGAAATGGGCGGGCTCTCTGGCAATCGCGACCACCCACGCGATACCAGCGTCCGCAAGGAGTCGTGTAAGCGACTTGTAGGCTTCGGTGTCCTCCTCCTCGACAACCTTCTGGATTCTGGGTTGCAAAGCGATAATCTTCGGAAGAAGCACCTGGATCGTGTCGATGTTGTCGTCGACATCCCTTGTCTCTCTCACCATTGTTGAAAGGCACTCAGCAGCAGCCTGGAACGAGTTGTCGTTCTCCAGCGCATTGAAGATGACGTCAAGGAGGGGTGAGCTAACAATGTCGTTGACCGGTACTTCACGTAACCAAGACGTGATGCACTCGAGTAGTTGTGGGTTTGTTGCTGCGGCAGCTATAAGGATAAGTCAGAAACGATACTTGTGCACTGTGGTCGAATACACTTACGGGATGATTGAGCATAGTTGATGAGCAGTTGGACGACCTGCGCTGCATTGTCCCCAAGCAATTCACTGGTCCGCTCGCTGAGCTCTTCTTCCTATGACGACCGTTCGTGTTAGATTGTGAACCTCCTGTCGCCTGATTCCATTTATGCTGGCGCTTTCGCAAAGTATGCAGGCTGTTATCGGCACTAATGTGCTCTCCACGTACTGTCAAGGTGATCTTGCGGCCTTCGGTAACTTCTTCGGGCAAGATTCGGAGAAAATCCAGAATGCAAGCGTGACTCTCAACTTCGTTTCCGAGAGAGCTGACAACGACCGGCAAAACATCTTTCCAGTCTCTCATCTGGATTGCCAAATTCGCCAGACAAACGCATAGCTGTACCCGGATCGGCTTGGGTCCAGATGCAAAATGCTTGAGCAGGGACAGAATCTGTGTCCGTACTGCTGGGAGTTCGGCGGCCGAGACTTGGGTAGAGAGGTCGTAGACAATCTGTGCACAATCCATCACGTATTTAGTAAACGCGCTTGCCGTCCAAGGTGTTTATGCCGCAAGTTTCTCACCTTTCCTCTCAACGTTGTCGCTGCAAACAGTTTCGCATCCGCCTCGGCCTGAGATTGCAGAATCGTAATGGTGATAGTCCAGGCCGCGGTCTGCATAGTGCTTGGTCGATTAGTCGTGTGGTTCTGAAGGATGCGTCGCGTGGATTCGGAGAGCAACTGACGGATTTTTGGAAGCCTTCGAGGTACTCGTGAGCTCTTTTCTTCTTGTCGGAATCGCCACCGCGCATCGTCACCATGGCCTGGAGGACATCCTCCGGCGTGAAGGCCTGTTGCGACCCGTTGGCAGCCATGGTGCCTGCGAGTTGGCGGTATATGGTCTTGTGAACAAATGCGCTCGATCGTGAGGCGCGGCGGGGTCGGATTTTAAGAGTGGAGGGATGTCAAGGTGGCTGCTCCCCTGAACGGCCCCTCAAGGTCTGAATGCTCGAAGCAACTTGGTGATGCTGATGTATATGGCGGCAGCGCTCGTTCGGCCGGCGAGAAGGCTGAGCAGCAGGCAAAGTGACGGTTGCGTGAGAATTCAAGGAGCGTGCCGCAAGGCTCGAAGAATGCGATGGTGTAGCTAGCTCTAGGCAGACTCCAGGCAGTGAGTGGCAGTGCCGTCACGGCAAAATTGCATTGTTGGCGGGCCACGCCTTGCGCTGGGCGTTGGCGGTTGCACGGGGTGATTTGGGCTGGAGGGGTCAAGGAATTGTGGGGGGTTCCTGCCAGACTTATCTCAACCCGCCCCGGGAACCAACCATGCTACGTAATTCTGCATTGCAATGCTCAACCCCATGTTTGTCTGTAGCAGACATCATAGGCACGACACGATGCTGTCTGATTGCGGATCTACTTGAGTATTCAAGATAACAAACTTGATCTTCAGCAAGCAGAGTTCCGGCAAACCAGTGTGCTTACAGCTTTCTCCCTCCTGGTCGAGATTATGACCGGATAAGTAGAGCAGCTTCGGTCCACGATATTGGCTCAAATACAGAGTGTGGTCCAGGGGTGGACAATCGAGTCCTACGCAATGTAGGTGTTGCACTTACCACCATAAATAAGGATAGGAAATTCATCCATGTCAACACATCTTTGCTCTCGTCACAAGGGCACACAGATGTGGAAGCCCAGGGTGGACTTCAAGAGTGGATGGATGCCCGCTATGCTTAGTGGGTCCCCAGCCTTGCCCAGGCGGTCCGCAAACCTCCACGAGGCAGGCCAATCCGCTTGTGCCTGTGCCTGTACCTGGCCTGCGATTCTGCCGGGCACTCAAACATTTGGCAACCTGCTAGTCGAATCACACCGACGACACTGCTCACCCAGGCCTGATTCGACCAGACAACTCGCCCGCTCGCACACGAAACATCCATCAGCTGTGCAGCTGCTTCGCAACCTCAACCTCCAAGTTCCTTGTCTTCGAAACCAGACCTCAAAATGACTGGACGCGGTGGCGGTGGGCGCAAGGTCCTGCTCCCTCCTATCAACTTCATCTTCAAGCTCCTCCAGTCGCACGCTACTGTCAAAATCTGGCTGTACGAGCAGCTGGCTATACGGATCGAGGGAAAGATCAGAGTACGTGGCTCTTGCGACAAATCTGCGAACCACAATGCAATCGCTAGTGACCCGCGCGCCGCGGTAGACGCCGAACACGGAGACTCACGGTAGCTAACACATGCTTCATGAGATAGGGATTCGACGAGTTCATGAACCTCGTTATCGACGATGCCGTCGAGGTTAAGCAAGTCACCAAGACGAACCCAGAGGAGAAGAGGAGGCAATTAGGTAAGACTTCTTTCGGCTGCAATTCGGCTGTTTGGCAGACGTTTGTTGGCTGTAGCTAACGATAAGCTGCACAGGTCAAATTCTGCTGAAAGGCGACAACGTCTCCCTGATCCAAGAGGCTGTATGAGACTTGGTAGCGACCAAAAAGAAAATGGCGGCGGCGATATCCAATACGACCCAAGCGAAGGAACCAAATCGAGGTGGCAGCGCTGGGCACGGAAAGTGTATGTCGGCATTGGAATAATCACGAGCCAAATTGTATCGGAGGATCGTTTCTGGTCATCGACTTTGTCCACGTGGGCGAAATTACAGAGGGCGCATCTACGACGACCCAGCATGATCCTTGGCGGCAGCCAGCTTAACCTGTCCGTCGCCCAGGAAAAGACCATCTAGCGGCTGGTCATGAGGCTCAACGGGGACAGATATATCCTCTTGGCCGGCAGGCGTGGGCGCAAGCCACTGTTCCCGCAGCCCCAGCGCATATAGCAATACAGCAGGACGACCACCACCGGATACTGCCCTTCTACCCACAGCCTTAAGTGCGTAACGATGCAGGAAGTAGTCGTAAAACCCCTTGCCGTGACCGAGCCTCCTCACCAATCCCGTTTCTGGATCCTCATCGAACGCGACACCAGGCATTAAAATCAGGTCTAGCGCCGCATCCGCTGCCGCGTCACCATCCAACTCGCCCAAACTGCGCTGCCTCGCGCCTATCGTGGCCTCATCCACGCTCGGAATGCCCCATTTGTCCGGCTTCAGTGACTCGTAGTCTTTGACGTCCGCGAGACTGACCATGTCCATGAGCCTGGCGGGCCCTTCGTCCTTGGGTAGCCCCGACTTGTGCAGGTACGGCACAAAGACTTGCTTTCCCGACTGCAGTGCATGTCGCACGATGGGGTCTGTCTGGAGCTCGCCGCCCGGCATGGCTAGGTAGATGCCTACCTTCTTTGCGTCAATGTATGGTCTGAACCCACGTAGTGATTCAAACACGACTTGGCCTGGGAGTATGCAGGTCAGTCCAGTCCCAAGCTGAGTGCAGTCGGTCCTCTGTTTGTGTGAACCCTGGCCTGGAAGGCTATGGCTGGCATCCGTTGACTTACTCTGCTGTGATATTGACTCTTGCGAGATGCCCTTGAGCCGCTGCTTCATGAGCGAGCGGAGCTGCGTCTTGGCAGCGCCCAGCGCGGGGGAGCTCATCGAGTCGAGAGAGGCGGCAGGAGCCTGCATCCCCTCGGTGGCGTGTCAGACGAAACTAAGTGACACAATTACGTGTGTCCGCTGATTATGCGTCAGACAGCATCACGGTGAATCATCTGTGGGCGTGCGAGGTGGTTGCGTTGCTGGTGGATCCTGGCACTCGAGCTTCGGTGTAGGATTGAGGAGGCAGTTTCTCGAACCAAATGCTCAGGTCTTCAATATGCGCCAAATCACGAAAAGGGCTTACGTTCATGCTGGAACTGAATGTCTGGAATCCTACAAGCTGCACCTCTATTTGTTCGGTGCAACGGATTCGATCCCGAGACCTCGTTGGTTGTCAGCCTAGGACAGGCAGTGATGTTGCAACTACAGGTGCAACCCCGCTGCAAGCCACTCTCTGTGTTTAACGATCCAACGAGGATCTGCAAGAAGCCCTTGAGATGCACGCCTCACAAGCAGCGATGCTGCATATGCCTTGCCACCGTTTCGGGTCAACTTACGGCCGATTTTTTTTTTCTAATCTAATCCATCTAGGATGCTGTGATCTTATCAATCAGAACAGGGTGATCTCCATCTTGACTCGGGCAACGGATAGTATGCGCCGATATGGTCGAAGTGCAAGTGGGAATTGTCAATAGAGTGTATCGAAATTGGGATTTGGCCAGGATTTATGTTTGGTGGCCATGTCGACAAAATTCGGGAGAGATTGGAAGGACGAAGCTGACGGACGGGTTGCAGCTCACAAACTCCGTCAAGCTGGTTGTCAAGCGTGAATAATCACGCACCGACTAATAACTGAGCCAAGTTGCTCAGCCCTGCTCAACATCGGATCTCGTCGCCTGAGGTCACACAAAAGTTCGGGGTCAGCAATGCATAACTGCAGGGACCCTGGTACAAAGCTAGCACGAAGAGGGTCCCGATCCCGTTCCAATCCTGGGAACCGTCACTGACAGCATCATCATCTTTGTCCCCCGCACAAATCACACTACCGTGCGGCGGTTCAGAGGGCGCTAGGACACTTGATCTCGGGCATCAGATACGAGAGCCTGGATTAGACATTTTGTTAGACCGCCTTTGAGATTTCGATCCGAAGAGGCGTGAAGCCTATTGTCTACCGCATCCTTGTGCAATTAGTATGCTTTATGGTGGTGGTGATGGCGGTGGTAGTGGTGGTAGTGGCGGTGGTGGTGTCAGTGGTAATCAACATGCAAGTCAGTGTTCGCGCTAGGGAGGCCCCTGCCGCATGCTGCATCATCGCCTTCCACTGACTTCCCTCTTCCGCTCGCGTCCCCGTCCGAGTGTTAGTCACTGGTCCCACGTTGCGCTCCCAGTCTTGTCCACCACGCTCTCTGCCAGAGCCCTCCCTTGCGCGCGCAACTTTGCGAATGCCGCCTGCTGGTTCGTCAAACAATGATCATGAGCCCCCAGCAGCTCAGTCCCTAGCCGGGCCGTTACAGCTCGATCGGACCTTCCCGTTGCAAGAAATCCCACGAACTGCCCGCCCGAGCTCCACTCCCTCCGCACTTCAGGACCAAAACTCGTCGCGAAGCCATGTTCACGGTTTACATATTCCCCTCAATTCGAATCCAGACCTCCTCATCTCTAGGTCTTCGCGGGATGCTCTCACCTCGGCCGGCGTCATACCCCTAGACCTGCTCAAAGCCCACGCGACAACCTCTTCACGCCGTACAAGCCATGAGCTCGACCAGTCCGAGGACGAATTCGACTATAACGGCGTAGAGTCTGGTCACCGTGCCGCGAGAAAGATGTCAAAGGCGCCACTTCTCATCCGATCGAGCCCCGGTTTTGGTACCGGCTCCTATGGCGCCGCGCCTGTACCCCCAGAAGCAGTCGACCTCAATGATGAGGACGATCACGAAGAAGATGGTTTGCGAAGAAGACCTAGTGCATCGAATAGCCGTCGCTCGAGACGGCGCAAGTCTATCAGCACAAGCCGTTCACACAGAAACAGCACGTCCTCAATAAGTCGCAGGTTAAGCTTGTCAGAGGAGATGGGAGGACCTTCTGTTGCTGGCGGTGTTCAAGGCCGATTTGGCACCGACATGGCTTTTGGTGACGATTTAGAGGCACTTTCAGACGCCAAATCTGTCGCATCGGATTTCGACAGCGACCAGGACTCAGGGAGCGACAGCATAGTGCTTGAGGACGACCCTCCCGACAATTCGCCCTACCCACAGGTCCGAGCCTCCGTTGCGCCAACTGACAACACCACATTATCCATAAATACACCACGGATGTGGTTGTTGTCCATTCTATTTTCGATACTCGGCTCGTCTACAAATTTATTCTTTTCCTTAAGATACCCCAGCGTTGCAATCACCCCAGTCATAGCGTTGCTTCTCGTACATCCTCTTGGTCTTTTGTGGGACTACACACTGAAGCGCCCAGATGATCCTAAAGAAGAGTTCTCAGCGGGTACGCGGGTAGCGACCTCTCCCAGCAGCCCTGCCAACGCGTGGAGTCGTACAGAGCGTCTGCGACTTTGGCTATCACAAGGGAGATGGAACGAGAAGGAGCATACATGCGTCTATGTCAGCAGCAACGTCTCCTTCGGATTCGCTTTCGCTACCGACGTAATCGTCGAACAAACACAATTCTACAAGCAGGAAGCCAGTATAACGTACCAGCTCTTGCTCACCCTCTCTACACAGATCCTTGGCTACACTTTTGCTGGTCTCACCAGAAGGTTTCTTGTGCGACCCAGCGGCATGATCTGGCCAGGCACTCTGATGTCAGCTGCCATGTTCACAACTCTGCATAAAGAAGAGAACAAACCAGCAAATGGATGGACGATGAGTCGCTGGAAGTTCTTCTATGTTGTTTGGCTCTCATCGTTCATCTTCTACTTCTTGCCAGGCCTCCTAATGCCCGCATTGAGTTATTTCAATGTCATCACGTGGTTTGCGCCAGACAATGTTGTTATTGCAAACCTCTTTGGAGTGGTTTCAGGACTGGGCCTGTTTCCTGTCACCTTCGACTGGGCGCAAATCGCGTATATCGGCTCGCCGCTACTCACGCCTTTTTGGGCTGCAATGAACGTCGTTGGTGGATTGGTCTTGGTCATGTGGATCATTGCGCCAATCGCGTACTATCTCAATGTCTTCTACTCATCCTATATGCCTATCCTGTCTGCTTCCGTATTTGACAACACAGGGAAGATTTACGACGTAAGCAGAATCCTCGGCGATGGCTTCGTATTCGATCGAGAAAAATACTCGAACTACAGTAGAGTATTTTTACCTATCACCTACGTTTTGAGCTACGGATTACAGTTTGCGGGACTGGCTTCATTACTCACACACACCGCCTGCTGGCATGGTAGGGATATATGGACGCAATGGCAAAGATCGCTCCGCGAGGCGGAGGACGACGGCAAGGCTCCATACCAGCCTGTGGGTGGCGAGCGCAATGGACATTCGCCTTTGGCATCCAATTCTACCTTCATGAGAAGCAACTCTGGCATCGATGATATCATGGGCCGAGAAGACGTGCATAACCGATTGATGAAGAGGTACAAGGATGCGCCAATGACCTGGTACTTGCTCACGTTTGTGTCAATGACAGCAGTAGGAATGTTCCTGGTAGAGTAGTAAGTCTCGTCACGATACTAGTGCACAACAGGAGACATCCGCTGACGATATGCCAGCTACCCAATTCACTTGCCATGGTACGGATTACTTCTCGCGCTGGGAATCTGCGCTATACTATTCATCCCCATCGGCATCGTCATGGCTGTCACGAACCAACACAGCAGCATTTACCTGATATGCCAGCTCATCTGCGGTGCGATCTTCCCCGGTCGGCCAGTCGCCAACATGGTCTTCGTGACTTATGGATACATTTCTTCTGCACAAGGCATCAAATTTGCTGCCGACCTTAAGCTCGGCCACTATATGAAGATACCCCCGCGCATACTATTCCTCGTTCAAATGGTTGCCACAGTTGTCTCGTCATTCACACAAATTGGCGTACTTAACTGGATGTTTGTCAACGTCCCCGGCATTTGTACGCCATCCGCCATCAATGGCTTCACGTGCCCAATCGCCCGTGTACATTTCAACGGCTCTATCTTGTGGGGAGTTGTTGGGCCGGCCGAGTTCTTTGGCCGAGAAGCGACATATCATCCCCTGGTTTGGTGCTTCCTAGTCGGCGCCATCGCCCCGATCCCGCTCTGGCTTTACGGCCGGAAGAAAAGGAACAGTATCGTACGAAAGATCAACCTGCCTGTCCTCTTCGGCTCGCTCAGCTGGATCCCACCAGCAACCGGGCTCAACTTTTCAGTCTGGGCTGTGGTATGCTATGTCTTCAACTACCTCATCAAGAATCGTGCTTCGGCTTGGTGGGCCAAGTACACCATGACTCTGAGCGCGGCCCTCGACTCTGGTCTGGCGTTTGGCATCGTCGTCGTTTTCTTCGGCTTCATATACCCTGGCTGGATGGCCAACTTCAAGTGGTGGGGCACGGAGATCTACAAGCAGGGCTGCGACTGGCAGGCTTGTGCGTATAATACGGTGCCTGATGGTAGCCATTTCGGTCCTGATCAGTGGTAGTCATCAGTGGTAGCGAGACAGGCCGTCAGAGTTGTGGTCGGAGTTGGACTCCGCATAGATGAGGGATTACGATGGTATGATAGCCATGGTGCGATGATAAGAAAAAATGAAATAGAGGTACACCGACAGAATATCCATTTGAAATGATGAGCACATTCGTGCATGGCAACCTTTTCGAGTAGCGCACAACTGTATATTTGCCAATGAACACCAGCTCTTCAAATTACATGCAAAAACACCGCCGGTCGGCTAATGCATAAGGCGGCCGATGCATCAGACTTGGTATTCCAGTTTAGGAGATGTCACAGGAGGCACGTGATATATTTATTTTTGCTGAATTCGCGCCTGATTACATGGACCGAATTGTGCCCCCGTTTCTCTCCCCCGATAAAACATCAAAGTAATCTCCTGTGAGCAAGATAATAACACTGTGATATGGCTATAATATTGAATGCTTAGAAAAGCAGGCCGAAGAAGACAACAGCTAATGAAACGTTAGATAATGCTTGATTCGTTAGAGCACATTTGTGTTGATTTGTGGTAAGTCGTGATGAACAATCTTGAATTGTCTTCCAACCGCGATGTGTCTTTTTTCCCGCGTCACGTAGGATCTGGAATGGATGGTTGAGAACGCTACTTGGGCACCGGTGAAGCCGGAGGAGCCGTCAATTGCGAGTTCCTGCCACCTTTGGGGGGCGCCGTCTGCTGGGTATTCGTTGGTGTCGTGTAGCTGGCGGGGATGTTGTTCTGGACTGTCTGTCGGGCAACCCTGAAGCGATGGAAACAATCGGCGAGGACGTCGTTGACGCTGTCATCGATCGGGACAAGGGCCGTGTCGACAATCAGCTTGAGATGCTCCTCCAATTTGTTGAATTCGTTCCGGTTAGAGCGGTACCGGTCTGGAAGCCCGCCATTGTGCATCAATGCAAGAACGCCAGAAATGCTAGTATTGATCGCTGCAATGATTGTCTGTGTAGGTGACGGAATGATCCGTACTTGTTAGTCGTTGAGGTGCTGTACAGGAGCTGTATTATGTCAAGAGACGACTCACAATGATCGTTCCATCCTGGTCCAAAGACCCCAAGGCTGTCATTGTGGCGTTCATGGCAAGCTGGGCCACCATCAAAGTCCAGCGGATGATTGTGAGCGATTGGAAGTAATACGAGTATTTGGTTTGCTCATGAAGGACGTCCTAGTTCTTGTATTAGCACTCCCGCAGTCAAGTGGTCTTCTTAGTGTTAGGATGTCAATTTGCCTGGTACAATCCGTCTCGGAAGCCGTAGGAGGGCCACCAGCTGCTGGTGGGACGAGTGACTTCCTGACTTTCGTCATCCTTGAACACACCTACGCCACGGCAGAAAAGAACCCATTCATCGTGGGACATGTGACGGTAGGCGTCCTTCTCGGGGTCTGCTGGTGGAAGTTGTGGGGATTTGCGAGGCTTGGGACTTATAGAGGCTGGACGGTTGATGATGTCTTCGACACGGAGATCACCCATGCCAATTGAATGCGCAGCGTGAGGATCCGATCGCTCAGGAGGGAAGATGGTGGTTGACATGGCGAATTGTGACGCACACAAGGGTGTTTGATGCAAAATGAAGCTTTCGGCTTCGCCAAGAGACTGTATAGCAAGCAAGGGCGCAAGCGAAGGATCAAGAAAGAGTGGCAGCGTGACCACAGATCGGCCGAGTGTTTCTTGGAGCCCAAAAGATCGAAAGAGGGGGAGGTTGAGAGACAGCCTGGACGCTGCGGCTCGCGGTTCAGTATAGCGTGTCAACAGGTTTGGAGGCATATTGGTGCAACCACGCTCAGGTCCATGTTGGCACGGAAGGAGCGACGACACAGTGTTACCCCTCGTGGAAACCACTGCCGGCAGGTCCAGATTTAGGAGAAGCTGTGTCATCGTACGGCCTCACTCTTGATCCTACAAAACACAAGGTTCATCGAGTCTCAGCGCCCAAAGAGGAGTATGCGCGAATCACCGAAAGTGAGGCTTTAAGAAAGTAATACCAGGATTGTGTGACCACACTTGAACGACGAGCCTCAAGTGGTAGCACTCAGACAGAGTCGCAGCAACACAAGCCCGAACTTCGATTTCGAAGCCAGCATCGCCTACATAAGTATTTGAGGTAATATCCGGAAAGGCTGCTTCGATCATTGGACATGCAATTCATACAATATGCCACCATAGAGTTATTCGCATCACTCTGAGCTGCTGGTTCTTGCATCCTGCAAAATCCATGGGTGCCTAGCAGAGCCTTTCCAGGTCGTAGAAAAAATGCAGGAGATTCTAGGCCGCGGCCATATCATCGCACAGGTATGATTGACTATTCCACGGACATTATGAAGACAAGTGCTTAGCGGACTCCTCTTGGTGCTTGTGGTTGTGTGCCTTGCAGCGTGATCCCTGCCGTGGTGGTGCAATGGCGTCAGGGCCGGTGGAGCACCCGCAGAAAAAAGTTGGGGTTCACGCGGCCAGTCTGAAGCTTCTTTTCGTACGTCTACACCACTACTACACCTTGTCAATCGCTCCGAACCGAGTCGCGTCCGCGAGCCGACTACCTCACTGGTGTCAGGCCTCTATCGAATGCGCACAATCCTGCTTGCCATTGCTCGCACCGTCAGAACGAGGCATGTTGCCGTGAAACAACCTTTCGCCCTCACCTTGAACCCTTGCACTACGTACAACATGTCGACTCGGGCGAACAAGCAGAAGCCAGCCGCTGCGGCTCCGGCGACTGACATTAAGATCGTCACACGCAATGGCAAGGAATTCCGGGAGATTCAGGAGGGGTTGGGCCGGATCCTCGTCCCTTTCTCGGCCAGTGACGCCAAGGGCAAATCCGTCAAGGAAGTCGACGAGCAGCAAAAGGTCTTTTACAACCCAATCCAGCAGTTCAACAGGGACCTCACTGTCCTCGCGATCAAGGCTTATGGGCAAAATGTTGTCGACAACCGCCGACGCGCTATGGAGAAGAGACTGCAGAAAGGCAGTCAGAAGAGAAAGCGTAATAAGTCTGATACTGGTGATGATGGCCGACCAACCAAGCACGACGAAGGTCCCTTGGCAGTGCAGGCAGCGCCGCCCACTAATGGCGTGGACGTAGTTATGAGCGAAGCACAGCCCGTGGAGCCTGGAGCGCAAGACGCACCGAATGATAACATCGAGACAAAGACTGAAGCATCAGAGTCGACTGCTACAGAAGCATTGCAGTCATCGCATTTGAATAGGCCAACCGAAAGCCACAACGGTGCTCAGCCTGAGGATCAGCCACAAAACAAAAGCGGTGACGAAGGCAGGCAGCTCCAACAGCCAAATTTCACAATCCTCGATGCATTGTCGGCTACCGGATTGCGTGCTATGCGCTATGCCCAAGAGATTCCATTCGCCACTTCTATCACGGCCAATGACCTCATTGCCGACGCAGTGGAGGCCATAAAACGCAATGCTGACCACAATGGGGTGACTTCAAAGATCACCGCCACTCAAGGGGATGCAAGAGGACACATGTACACATTAGCGGCGGAAGAGCTTGCTCGCGAGCACAAGGACAACCCGCGAGGGCTCAAGACCTTATCTTTGACGCCCAGCAAGAAGTACGACGTGATAGACCTGGATCCATATGGCACGGCTGCGACCTTTTTCGATGCTGCTGTCAACGCTGTACGTGATGACGGTGGACTGCTCTGCGTCACTTGCACAGATTCGGGAGTCTGGGCTTCGCACGGGTACTCAGAAAAGGCATTCGCCTTATACGGAGGAATTCCCATCAAGGGCCATTTCTCTCACGAGGGCGGTCTCAGGTTGATTCTCCATGCACTTGCGACCACAGCTGCACGGCACGGACTGGCAATCGAGCCTCAGCTCAGCTTGTCCATCGACTACTACATCCGCATTTTCGTCAAGGTCTACAAATCTCCTGCCAGTGTCAAATTCCTGGCAGGCAAGACAATGATGGTCTACAACTGTGACCAAGGCTGCGGCGCCTGGGAGACACAGTTATTGTTGAGAAATAGGAAGCAATTTAACAAGAACGACAGCGGAACTTTCTACAAGCATGGGCTTTCTCTTGGGCCGACTGTAGATGCCCATTGCGCACACTGCAAAATCAAGATGCACGTGGCAGGTCCGATGTACGCGGGTCCCCTCCACAATGCCACGTTCATCAAGAAAATACTCGACGACCTGCCCCAAGCGTCTACTGATATATACGGAACCACTGCACGGATAGAGGGCATGCTCAGCACAGCCTTGGAGGAGCTGTCTCTGCCAGAACCAAAGGACGAGCTTCCAAGGTCAAAGGAGGATGCACTTGCGGCTCTGGACCACTATCCATTCTACTTCCATACCAGCGCACTCTCGGGTATCATCCACTGCATGTGCCCCGATGACGAGAGCTTCAAAGGAGCCTTGCGCGGCTTAGGGTATGAAGACACCAGAAGTCACTGCAAAGCGGGAAGCATCAAGACCAACGCTCCGTGGTCTGTAATCTGGCACGTCATGCGAGAGTGGGTGCGACAAAAGTCGCCAGTGAAACTTGCAAACATCAAGCCCGGCACAGCAGCCTGGAACCTATTGAAGCTGGACCAGGACAACAGTAATGAGCCGAACGGCGTAGGCCAAGATAAGGCCGTAGGCGACAGAATAGTTGTGTTTGACAAGG
The DNA here is from genome assembly GCA_031142775.1 of Microdochium paspali. NCBI lineage: Eukaryota > Fungi > Ascomycota > Sordariomycetes > Xylariales > Microdochiaceae > Microdochium > Microdochium paspali. The sequence goes on from JAVBIV010000007.1 coordinate 1,511,901, forward strand.
CACTCGGACGTGACCACTCTAGGAAAGGTCTGGTCAGGTATCCGGTCAACCCTCGCGAGAACTGGGGCCCAATGGCTCGAGCCAGCGGACATTGAGGTTGATTCGTATCGACATTCACGTTTTGCCGACACATCGCTGGGTGATATGGCAACGCCAGCAAAGAAAAAGAGCATGAAATGAGCCTTAGCGAAAACGTCATGAATGATACCCCTTGGCAACAAGACTGTGGAACACTGCTGTTTATGATCAGGCACGGCTATGTCTGAGAGGCTTGTGCAAGGACAGGCATCATAGTCTGTTCCAGTGATTTGAGCAAACGTGATTGAGTATAAGCCTACGCGCTTCCCTTCCAGCAATGCCACGCAACGTTACATTCACCGCAACAATAAAGTTGTGACAATGGAAGAGAACGATTTCCCCCCGAGACAAGCACGCATTGTTCGCCGAGTTTCTTTGCATCTAGTTTACAGCGGTTGCTGACATGATTGTGCATCACTTACAAGCATGCCCCAATCTCGCCATCCTGCTAGGTTTGGCGTTCGGTTTGTCAGTGTCAGATAAGGTGGGGGTTAACATCGAGCGGACCCTTACTGTTCAGACCACAGCTTGCGATACCTTGAGGTATCTCATCGCTGCATTTCTCCTTGCGACCCATTATCCTGTCAATAGTTGTCTCAATATTTATCCCCTCTAGGATCGCAATCGTGTTCTGTTCATCCTGCACGCAATACACCGAGACTAGCATGGCGAGCACCACACCCCTCGCTTCAGATAGCGCCATTCCGGCGGAGTCAATCATTTACATCCGTGAGCGACAGCAAGCGGGAGCGGCGCCCACGTGCTATGACGTATACGGAGTCGAGGAAATCGACGATGCCGCCAGCCAGACTGCACAGCAACAAAGTGGTTTCCGTCTCCTCCACGAGCAGTTGAGCACAATCCCTCAGGCGTGGATCGACAACTTCCTCTTGTCCGAGATCCCCCCGCACCTCCGGGGCAAGCAGGACGGCCGACAGGTCCACGTCGTGGTGTCCACCAAGTCCGGCACGGGCCGAGCGGCCAACTTCGAGCGCAATGTGTTGCACAAGGTCCTCCACGAGCTGGGCTTGCGGGACATGGTCACAACTGGGACTGACAGCGGGGTTCCGGTCGGGGGTGATAACACGAGTTACTACCACATAGTAAACACCACCGAGCCGAGGAGTATCGGTACCTTTGCAGAAGCTCTCGACATATCAAGAGACCAGACCATAATCATCCTCAGTGGCGACGGCGGTGTCATAGAGCTCCTCAATGTGGTAGACACAAAGGGCACCACGGAACAAAAGCACGGCAATGCGCAGTCAGGGTACCACGAACCAATAATCGCAGTCCTCCCACTCGGTACCGCTAACGCACTGTTTAACTCTCTGCACAAGAAGACTGTATCAGGAGCGTCGGCCATCTCGCCTCTTGTCCAGGGACTCCGGACTCTATTCCGCGGCAAGGACTCGCCACTCCCATGCTTCCGCGCCGACTTCTCCCCAGGCTCGACCGTGTTCCATGGCTCGGAGCGCGGCGACGCTGTGGCAAGGCTTTACGGCGCAATAGTGGCGAGCTACGGCTTCCACAGCCAGCTCGTGTGGGAGAGCGACACGGACGAGTACCGCAAGCACGGGGACAAGCGATTCCAGATGGTCGCCGGGGAACTTCTGAAGGGGGCGCACGGGTATCGAGCCACAGTGGAACTGCTCTCAGGTTCCGGCACACATGGCGGGCGCGAGGAGGCTGTCAAGATCGACCGGGACCGGCACGCGTACATCCTCGCGACCATGGTGTCCAACCTCGAGAGGACGTTTACCATCTCGCCGCACAGTAAACCCTTGGACAACGTCTTGCGGCTCGTGCACTTTGGCATCGGCACCGGGCCAGCTCAGGGACAGCGGATAATGGACGTCATGAGAAAGGCGTATGACGAGGGGAAGCACATCGGCATGCAGTGGACTGATGATGACGAGGAAGCTGATGTCGGGCAGAAGTTCGTCGTGGGCTATGATGAGGTTCCTGCCGCGGTGAAAATCACTACTCACGAATCTGATGAGCGGTGGAGGAAGGTGTGCATTGATGGGATCATTGTTGAGATTCCGGAGGGCGGGAGTATGACTGTGGCGAGAGAGGCTGCTGTAAGGCTGAGGATCTTGGTCGACCCAAGGGCTCTGGAGGCTTGATTCGGGGACGGTGATCTCTGGGTGCATGTGCCGTCTCGCTCTGAGTCCTGAGACTCTTGTTACTTCCTGTACTTGACATCTGAAAGAAAGGCTGAAACCACGTGGTCATCTCGCGGTGCAGTGTTACAGTCACTGTCGGCAGGGATTTCTGGGAAGACATGTCATAGAGGAAGCAATATTCAGCGAAATTATGTGTAAGAACACAAGAGCTACAGGCCTATCTGCAGCTCTCATAAAATTCTTGTATCTTACTTTGCATACGGTCTCAGCAAGGGCATATCACCTACTATTCAATGAATGCAGATAGAAGAGCAGGCCTTTGGGCGAGTTCCCTGCCACCTCTCTAATTCCTAGGAAATCCCACCATTCTTAGTTCTGGCTTAGAACGGAAGATCGCCATAGCGATAAGTACATAGCCATCAGAAAGTGGGGACGCGACTTACGATGACAGCGAATCACGGCAGGTGATTCAGTATGATTCATTCTAGCGCCAGCTGGGTGGAGGCAAGGCGGGTTGCACTTGGCAACCCGCCTTGAGGGCTAGGTACCTTGTTGGAGTAAAGTAGTGTAGCCAGCTGAATTGAGTTCCTCCTTCACGGTAGATTTTTTCTTCTTTTTTGATGTTATCCTGATGAACCGGGTGTTATATATCGTGTTTGGTTGCCCTTCTTGACTTCTGCCGACTCTGAACATAAACAGACTGCACTTCGACCACGACAGCTCACAGTCACGCCTTCCGGGGTTGACTTACACGGCGATATCACGCTCACGACTTTGTTGCAAGGCAGAACTCAAACACCTAATCAGTCGGCTAGACGGCTTCCTCTCTACCTTTTGTAGTCACGGGCAGCAGATCGGCCGGTCTTTCGCTCAATTTGTCATTGAGCAGTACTTTTGCCCACGATGACGTCCATGGCAGCTGAGTCCGTTGCTACGATATTGTGTACGGCGAAACAGACTCGGTTTAACATTGCGATACCAAGCTACCGCGAGGTCAGTAGTTATTATATCCCATGTCCATGACGAGGTCGTCTTCGGAACACACGACGCAAAGGCATCAGCACTTTCGTGACTCAACTCTTGGGGGGGGAGGGGGGAAGAAGAAAAAGAAGCTCCTAATAAAGTCTCTATAGCTTGATATTGAAGGTCTAAACATCACCGTGAAATCCAGCCCGCGCCCTCAAGAGCCACAGGCAGCCGGCTCTCTCGGCCCTGCCGGCGCCACCACCAAGAAGAAATCCACCACCCGCGCCTCCAAGACTAGCGAGACCCAGTCCGTCGAGATTCTCAGCAATGCCAAGCTCCGTCTGAAAGCGGGCCAGCGCTACGCACTTGTAGGCCGCAATGGCACGGGCAAGTCGACGCTGCTGCGGGCGATCGCGGAGAAACTCATTCCTGGGATCCCCGAGGAGACTCGGGTCGTGTTGTTGCAGCAGACTGCTGGTGGGAAGGAGTCTGATCAAGATGAGAGCGCAGGAGGCAGTGAGGGCGGTGGGGGGGAGAAAAGGGGACAGAACTTGAATGTGCTACAGGAGGTTATTGAGCGGGCGACTTCGAGGGAGAAGGTGCAGAAGGAGATTGAAAGTGAGTTCTTACCCTGTCACCTACCATGTTTCTGCATAATGGCTATGAAAGGCATTGGGGAATGGCAAGTTCTGACTTATATGCCTATCAAAGTTCTCTCACAAGCTGTGGAAAGCACGAACCCGCTCGGCGCCCTCAAAGGTCTGCGGAAGCTCAAGTACGACCGTCTACAGCAGGAGCTCTTCCTCAAGGACAAAGATGCCCGGCTTCGCAGTGGCGCCAGGGGCTTACAGGCGAGGAAGGCGTTGAAAGAGATGGAGAAGAGACTCCAGGAGTTCAAGACAACGCAGTCAGTCTCTCCGTTCCCTCCAGTCACTTACATGTTCTCAGGAAGGCCACTAACGACCAGCACACTTCAGGTACGACCAACACGACGATGAGATAACCCCAGAAACCCTCGCCCAAGAGACAAGCGAAGCAGCGGACATGCTCGCGGACCTCCAGATCCAGGTCGAACCATCTCGACTAGCACAAGTCGAGAGCAGAGCAAAGCAAATCCTCGCAGGTCTAGGATTCACCGAGACCACAATCCAGAAACCGGTCAGCTCCCTCTCCGGAGGGTGGCGCATGCGGACTGCCCTCGCGGCAGCCCTCCTGCAAGACAACACGGACATTTTGATCCTCGACGAGCCGACAAACTTCCTCGACATGCTCGGTATCATGTGGCTTCAGCGCTATCTCGCGAGCCTAGGCGACGAGTCCTCGTCCTCCTCGTCCATCACCAACAGCGATGCACAACCATCACCACCACCTACGCTTATCCTAGTCTCCCACGACCGCGCATTCATATCTCTGTGCACAGACCTGCTAATCCTCCGTGACAAAGAAATCACATATTTCCACGGCACCCTGCCAACCTACGAAGCATCCCAGCGAGAAAAGAAGATACACCTTACCCGCATGAAAGACGCCCAGGACAAGCAAAAAGAGCATATCCAGCAGACAATCCAGCGCAACATGCGCGACGGCAAGGCAAAAGACGACACCAACAAGATCCGCCAGGCCAAGTCCCGGCAGAAGAAACTCGACGACAGGATGGGGCTCGAGGTTAGCGCCAAGGGCACGCGGTTCAAGCTAAATCGTGATCTGGTTGGGTACCATCTCACGAGCCGCGCTGAGATTGACATCCCCCAGGACGAGAAGATGGTGCGATTTGTCTTGCCAGACCCGCCGGAGCTGCGGTTCCCTGGCTCGCTGCTGAGTCTGGAGAATGTGTCGTTCCGCTACCCTCCAACCGGCCTCGCGAGAACAAAATCCGCGGCAGCGGTACCACTGGTACTGCAAGACATCAACATGACGGTCCAGATGGGCGACAGGATCGGCATCCTGGGTCTCAACGGCGGCGGAAAATCGACTCTGATCAAGCTCCTCGTGCAACAGTCCAAGCCCACGGCAGGAACACTAACAGCACACCCACGCCTGAGGATGGGTTACTACTCGCAACACGAAATCGAGGACTTGATCGCCCTCGCCAAGAAACACGGCCAAGACCCGCAGCAGCAGCAGCAAGGAGAGCTTACAGCCCTGCGCCTGCTAATGGCAGACCAGTCCCCGTCGTCCTCCGTCATCGCCGACTCTGCCCTCCTATCAAGTGGTGCCAGCAACCTTGATGAGCCTGAAGCCCGCAGCCTCCTGGGCACCCTCGGCCTCCCAGGCCGTTTAGTATCCGACGTGCCCATCCGCAAGCTATCAGGTGGCCAGCTCGTGCGGCTCGGAATGGCGCGCATCTTGGCTCGCTCCCCACAGCTCCTCGTGCTCGACGAGGTGACTACGCATCTCGACTACGAGACCGTCACGGCTATGCGCGCGGCCCTGAGGTCTTGGCCGGGTGCTGTCGTGTTAGTGAGTCACGACCGGTGGTTCATGCGGGGTGTTGTGGAAGGTATTGCGGGTGACGGGAGCGGGGGAGGTGACGGGGACGATGAGAGCAGCGATGCCGAAGATTCGGATGGTGATGGCGTACCGCGTCGGAGATTGCTGTACCGGCTGCGTGCGGGGAAGATGAGTCTGTTGTCTGGTGGCGTGCAGGAGTTTGAAGACAGCTTGGAGAAAAGAGTGCGGAAATTGATGAACGGATAATATGTCCACATCTTCAGTAAGGACCATCACCCGGATTCATATTCGTTCATGTTTCTACAAGTGTTACTTCTTCGCGTTTCTATGCGCAACAGAGGACACATCATTTTGTCAGACATGCACAAAGAATAACCAAAAACCGTCTTAACGTGATTCAATTCATCATAACTACAGGTGTCAGCACCAATGCGGATGCTGCTAGTCCAACTGCACTTGTGGCGCCGGCTCGTAGCTTCTTTTGTATCCGTTTTCACCTTGGCTCATCTGAACAGCGCCCATGGCATGCTTTTTTCTCGAGCATGATTACCACAGAAGGCCTGCGCCAAACCGCTTGGCAATATTGGAATAACATTTGCCAAGTTCCTTTTCTCTCTCGTTCGGCGGGAACCGCTTACAACTTGTCGTAGTACTGTGAAGAAAGCTGTTAGCATCGTCCTATGGAAAGTCATGTAGTTCATTCTGTTACTTACGTTGGTGTAGTCGGGAACCTCGACCTTAACACCCTTGCGCTTGCGGGTCTCCTGGACGATCTTTCCGGTCTTGGTAGTGGCGTCGAGAGGCGAGCCACCGGGCAGGATCTGCCAGTGGTCGAAGACAAGCTGGGGGAAGGCCTGGCCGGAGGTGGCCTGGCGCAGATCGGCGTTGAAGCCGAATGACTCCATGACGGGCAGGTAGGCCTTGATGGTAAAGAGGGGAGTACCAGGGCGCTGCTCCTCGTTGAAGACGTGACCTCTCCGACGGGTCAGGACACCGTAGACACCACCCATGGTGGCCTCGTTGACCTGGATCTCGACCAAGAAGACAGGCTCCATGATAGCCGGCTCAGCAAGCAGAGCAGCGGCGTACAGGACACGTCTGGCGGTGGGGATGACCTGACCACCACCACGGTGGATAGCATCGGCGTGGAGGGTAACATCGAGGATGTTGAAGCGAATGGCACGCATGGGCTCCTCGCAGACGGGACCCTCGCGAGAGGCCCACTGGAAACCAGAGACGACGGAATCCTTGATTTCGTTGAGGTACTGGACGGCCTTGGTCTGATCGACGAGCAAGTTGGCACCAGTGGTGTCGGGGCCGAAACACCAAATCTTGCGGGCATCGGTGACATCCCAGCCGAAGTCGTCGGCGAGGACACGGGCACGAGCCTTGAAATCGTCACGAGGTCCGATCTTGCCGTCCTCGATGGTCTTGGCGAGCTCCTCGTCGATGGGCTCGGCAACCATGTACAGACGGTTGTGCTTGTTGGGCGACTTGGACAGGGCAGTCATGCTGGACTTGCCGGCAACAGTCTCACGGTACTGGACGACGGGGTCCGAGAAAATGAGAGGAACACCAGCGTGGTCGTGCTCGAGATCGTTCAGGCAAATCTCCAAGTGGAGCTCACCAGCACCGGCGACGATGTGCTCACCCGACTCGTTGGAGCTGGTCAGGACACAGGGGTCGGACTTGGAGAGACGCTTGAGACCTTCTACGAGCTTAGGCAGATCCTGAGCGTTCTTGACCTGGACCGAGCGGGTAACGACGGGGGAGACGGAGAACTTCATGACCTTGAGGTTGTGGGCAGTCTCAATAGTGGTGAGAGTACCAGACTTGAGCAGGAACTGATCGATACCGACCAGACCGACAATGTTACCAGCAGGCATGTCGTCAATGGGCTCGACCTTACCACCCATCATGAGGACGGTACGCTGGATAGCCTTGATGAAAAGATCGTCCTTCTTGCCAGGGACGTAGTTGGGGCCCTGGATGCGGACCTTGAGACCAGAGCGGACGGTACCGGAGAAGACACGTCCGAAAGCGTAGAAACGACCCTTATCGGAGGTCGGCACCATCTTGGAGACGTAGAGCATGAGGGGACCCTTGGGGTCACACTCACGGATACCGGCGGCGGCTTCGTCGTCAGCAGGACCCTCGTACAGAGTGTCGACACGGTACTTCTGGGCAGTGACGGGGGAAGGAAGGTGGAGAATCATCATTTCCAAGAGGGAGTCGGCAGCAGGAAGGAAGGTCTTCATGACGGCCTTGAGGAGCTGCTTGCCCTCCTTGTCCTTGTCAGCAGCGGGGAGCTTGAGGTCAAGCTTCGTGAGCAGGGTCTGAATCTCCTCGGTCTTGAAGTTCATGACGGCGGCGAAGATCTTGAAGATAGGGTCCAAGATGAACTGGTTGAAGGCACGCTCAAGCTCCTGACCCTCGTGGGTACCGTTCTTGGTCCACTTCTTGGTCTTGGCGTTGAAGTAGTTGTCACCCTGTTGTGCGAGTCAGTACTCTGGTCGGGGAGCAAGATTCTGAAGTGGTTTGAGGACTTACCCAGAGACGCTCCATCATCTTCGCGCGGTCGACACCGAACTTCTTGGCGTAGCGAGTGGCGAACTGACGGATGGTGAAGGCCCAGCCGTGGAGACCAGAAGCGAAAGCGACAGTGCCCTTCTCAGGGTAGACCTGGAGGTCGCCAACAGTCTTGTCGGTGTAGGTCGAGATGACGACGTTGACGGACTCGACGGTACGAGAGAAGGACTGGTACAGATCCTCCTTGGAGACCTGGAGCTCGAGAAGAGCACGGTCGACCTTGTTGATGACAACAACGGGCTTGATGCGCTCAGTAAGAGCCTGACGCAGGACAGTCTCGGTCTGGACACAGACACCCTCGACGGTGTCGACGACGACGAGAGCACCATCAGTGACACGGAGAGCGGCAGTGACCTCGGATGAGAAATCAACGTGACCAGGCGAGTCGATGAGGTTGATGAGGAAATCGGTGCCGTCAGTCTTCTGGCCCTGAATGTCCTTGATATCCTCAGGGTCCTCGAGGGAGCCGTAGAGGGAGATGGCAGTAGACTTGATGGTGATACCACGCTCCTGCTCGTCGGCACGGGTGTCGGTGGCACGGGCATCACCAGCCTTCGCGGTGGAAATGATACCGGCCTTGGCGAGAAGGGAGTCGGTCAGGGTAGACTTGCCGTGATCGACGTGGGCAATGACGGACATGTTACGGACATTGCTAGGCTTGTCCATAAGCGCCCGGATCTCGTCGATGGTGAAGCTGGCAGTGAGTGTTAGCCTGATTGTCGCGGACGAAACGTGTTTGCGATGAACTGCTTGTTGATGTGTATGGCTAGTGGATTCAAACGTGATTCATCATGCAAACGCAACGTGGGCATCGCAAATTTGTCAACTCCCAACTATGCATCTCGAGATGACTGCCCAGTCAAGGCATTTCTGCGCCGGCTGCGAGTGTGAAGACCCGGACGGAACAAGACGAGATGCGCCGAAGCCTAGAAGACGGTGCTGTCGCCCGGGGGTGCGAGGTGATTGACAGTGACATGGGGATGCGAAATAGACCTACTTGACCATTTTGACGGTTTTGCGAGAGAACTCGACTTTTTCAGAACTTTTGTTGTTTTTGGAAAAGAAGACAGAAAGCCTTGACGCCGCACTTGGAAGCGGGAAGGCGGGGTATTATCGACGCGAGTGAAGCCTCGAGAGATCGATAATGACACCAGCCGCGGACGTCTTCACCTGGATGTGGATGAAGAGCTCGGTGCGTGGAAGGCTTGCAGAGACAACGAGAAGAAGAAAAGGTCGACAGAGGAGGGTGCCGGCGGGAGGGGAGAAATCAAAGTGGTAATGAGGGGCCAGGCGTGGGTGGAGCAGCTTGTGCGGGCGGCGGGCAGAGCTGCAGCAGCGCCGACATCACTGGCACAGCACCTGCAGCGCATCTGGGCACGCGCGCTCAGTGGGGAGGAGGCAAGGAGGGGGGGGAGGTTTGAGAGGGGAGGGGCAACCTGCAGTCACTCACGGCAGCAACTCCAGTCCAGTCACACCACTTGCGCCCGGCGAGGACTCAGGCAGATCGCGCCCACGAAGAAAAAAATAGACGGCAAAATTTTGTTCCCCACTTGCTGTCTGCAACGAGACACCCAAAACCGACCAGGGTCAGGGCTCATCGCACATCTGCATCGTTCCCACGGAGCAACGGACTTAGCACTCCCGCCGCCTGGCCAATGGAGCCACTGCATACTTGACTCTTGCAGAGCGGACCAGGCAGTCGTCTCTCTCTCTGTCACACACACTCACTGTTGCCGCTTGCAGCACGGAGCACTTCGTCTCTGACGCATGAGGTTGCCCAAAAGTTTTTGACGAGAGCGGGGCGGGGCAAACAAACAGCTGCTCGAGTGCTTCTGAAGGCGGGGCAGCTTCGCGACCCCACCTGCACCACCCGCACCCGCGCGGCCTTGAAATCGACGCCATGCGAAAAGAGGGGTCCTTCTGTGCCCCCCCCCCAAAGGGCCGGCTTAGCTGTCTGTCTACCGAGTCTACCTACATGCTGAATTCGACCAAGACCAAATCCTTGCTCTGTCGCTCTGTCAATGCCAACCACCTATCACTCTACAAAGCACAGAGTACCAACACGCCACTTGGGTCTGAGGCACAGCCATCGAGCTTTGTCAGCAAGCTCTAAGGGGGAGCCGCCCGTGGACGCTATTGTCCGGACCCCGTCATATTACAGGCCAGCTCAATCCATACTTAGCGTACTCAAGTAATTACACAGTGCAGCCCTCGAGCTCCAAGAAGCTCAAACCGCCCTAGAGGAGAGCTACCAGCTGGCCGCAGACAGTGGTTGGCTGAATTTGATCCTCGAGCTCTGACTCGGAGAGAGCTATTGATTATTGCTTGCCCGCCACCCGCTAAAAGCATCCCCCCGCATGACTCTTGGCCATGGATGCTATAGAGTGCATGCTGGTTTCGAAGCCTCCAAAATAAGGCACAGTCCGTAGCCGACTGACTCATAATAACACGGCCACACAATATGGCGAGCTGGGTAAGTAGCTATCGTGAACTGTGGCGGCCACGATCAACTACAGATGCACATGCGGCCTGAATCTAGATGGATGCAAAGTGACTCTGCCATGCTTCCACTGTACAGCTTGACTGCCAGGTAGCTCTGCCCGGCACATTGGGCCAATCCTCCGCCTCTTGTCACCATGATCTGCCATCATCAACAGCTTCACTTCACGATTCTAGAGTTTCTTCAGAAATAGACCATCAATTGCATCAATCAGAACACACCACTCCGACGGCCGGTCCAAGAATCACAATGTTCTCCTCATATCTCGACATCATAGACGATTGTGATAGGTACGGACGTTTTCCTCCTTGCTAGTCACTCTCCACTTACACACGATCCCCAACAACCTGTCCGCCCTCACATATTACTTTCTGTGACATCATCACATTTGAATCATCTCTATATCCCCTGAAGACTCTATGTATAAGATCCCAAAATGTACTGACGAACCATCAAACACAAAGCTTCCCTTTCATAGACCTCACCCAAACCCCCAACGCCGAATCCTCCTCAGAGCACATATACTACGAGCTCATCCTTCCTGGCTCAAGCACCCAAAGCCATGGCTACATCCACCCGTCAGTCGTGTCCACAATGCCCTGGACATCAGACTTTGTCGTGAGCGCTCCCTCGGAGCGACCTAGGCGCGTAACCCTCGTGGACAGCTCATCGGGCGCCGACACCGCCGCAGCATGCAACGCGGCTTTCCTCAAGCAGGTCCTCGCCGCCAAGGAGAAGGGGTGTTTCCAGGCCCTCGGTTCCAAGAAGTTGACTGAGCACTTCCGGGTCATGGGGGTGAGCTATCCTCCCAAACAACCCTCCTCCTCCTCGTCCGCCACCACTACCACCACCAACGATAGCACCTCCTCGCCATATCCAGCATCAATGGTCCATCTCCCCCGCTCAGCGACATCGCTCTTCGGCCTCGCGAACCGCGGCGCCCATTGCACCGCCTACACCCGCGACCCCGAGACCAACGAGATCAAGATCTGGGTGCCTCGTCGCAGCGCGCACCTCAAGACCTGGCCGGGGAGACTGGACAACTCTGTCGCGGGCGGCGTGGCAGCCCAGGAGTCACCCCTGGAGTGCATCATCCACGAGGCCGAGGAGGAGGCCTCGCTGGACGGAGAGATGGTGAAGCGCGAAGCTGTCGCCTGTGGCGCGGTGTCGTATATCTCGCTCAGTGGTGAGGGTTCAGGAGGGGAACATGGGCTTGGTATGTTATTATATCCTTTCTTTTCCTTTTTGTCCCACCCTCCTTCCCCCCAAACTTGTTGAACTTGCCAGCTCTGTGTTTCGTACGTAAAATTGACAATGGGAAATGCTAAATTGAAACAAAACAAAAGTCTGCCCAGACGTCCTTTACGTTTATGATCTCCCCCTCCCCCCTTCAGTCACACTAGCCCCACAAGACGACGAAGTAGAGGCGTTCCACCTCTGGACCATCCCGCAGGTGAAAGAAGCGCTATTCGCAGGCCAGTTCAAGACTAACTGCAACATGGTGCTCATCGACTTCTTCATCCGGCACGGAGTCATCACCGAGGACAGTGAGCCCGAGGACTACCTCGAGATTTTGAGTAGATTGCACAGAAAGCTGCCGGTTCCTACTTCTCCTCGTCAGGGCGCAGGGCGATGAGGATGGTCTCGAGCTGGCTGTGGACCTCATTTCCCACAAGACAAAGGGCGGCATTTGGTGACATTTTAATTAGCGAGAGGACTCGTAATTAGACAAAGTCGAAGTATGGCCGTCTTCGAAAAGTGATGAGCGTTAACAGCACATAATCGGCTATGCCAGTTGAATGCCAACCAAAATAAAACTGCTATCGATGGCCTACGAATGTCAAAACTTGCGAGAGAGTGAACTGTCACAGTTTCATTAGGTTAGGACATATTGCCCTCATTCTATTTCTATGAGCGATACTCAAAACACCTCAAGAACGCCAAGCTATGCCTAAAGGGTTGATGTCCAAAATGAAAGCGAGAATCCAAGGAATGAAACGCCATCATAGGTCGACCAAGAAAATGCTTGCTTAGGATAAGAAGTTTTCCCCAAAGGAGGGTGGCGGGCTCACCATGTCTGGGCGACCTTCCTAAGACGAACCCAGGATCTTGGCGTATGCGTCCTCCACCTCACCCGCGAGCTCTAACAAGCTCACAATGACAATCTGATGTGTCAAGTTTGGCAGTCTGTCGCGGTTGATGCCGATCCACTCCAGCGGCGGCGTAGCCTCGCCCATGTCGCGGAGTTGAGGCGTCTCAATAATAGGCGGCTCAAGTGCAATATACTCAAACTTGCTCTGAGGTACGTTGACCTCGGCTGTAATCTTCTGCTGCTGTTCTTGGCTGTTCTTGTCCTGTCTGTCGGCCTGATCTGGCTCTGGCACACCCGTGACTTTGATGGCGCTTAAACCTGGGATCTCGCGGCCCCAGGTTTGGGCAAGCAGCCTCGAGTGGTTCGCCCACATGCCACGGATGGACACAATGCGGCTATAGTTCCAGCCAACTTCGACCTTGCCCTCGAACGCACTCTTAAATATGTACTCGATCGTGCGCGAATCTGGCTTCTGGAATGTCTGCATCACCGCCTCAACTCGCGGCACCTTCAGAATAGTGCCGCCCCTGCTACCCGTGGCGCTCTGCACCACTTCTTCCACGGAAAGCTCATGGACAGATGGACTACTGGTCGATGTGCTCCTCACGCCAGCCAGGCCTATTCTAAGCTGGCCCAGCGTCAGCCCTAGGACGCTGTGAATGCGCTGCGATTCCATGCTGGCTGCGAATCTCAACTGTGCGTTCATGGCTTCAAGCTTGAAGACTTGCCGGTCCGAGAATGTGCTTGGAAAGACCCCCAAGTTGAGCGTTTTGAGCACTATGATTACATCCGTGTCCAGTGAGATTGGCGATTTGGACACGGGCTCGCTCTCGGGTAGCTTTCTTGGAGTAGGGGGCACTGCGCCGCCAGCCACAGTGGTTGCTCTTCGCTGGATGAACTTCTCAATGTCCTTGAGAGAGCTCTCGAAGCCCGCCTTGCGCTCGGCAACCAGCTTCTGCACGGCCTGCCAAAGTGCTACAACCTGAGAGGCCGAAGACGTCACGCCAAATATTTGAACAGCCCCAGCATCGACAACAGCTACTAGCCGATCGCCACGACCCTGGCGCACATTGTACATCATGAACTCCATCGACGTAATATCGGCCACGAGGAAAGCCTGGTAGTCAAAGGCCCCCTTCATTCTGAACTGTCGGAAGCCAATCGAGGCCTGAATTCGTGGGGTCTTGTTCAGTGCTTGCTTCCGCTCGGGCCACTCAATAGACGTGCGCAGCTTAAACGTCTGGAGCGTGATGAAACCGCTGAGTCGTCCCTTAAAATCAATACCAATCTCCTGGAAGCCAAGGCATAGATTCTGCTCCCAGTCGGATGTCTTCTTCGATGATATCCAGAAGTCGTTGATAGAGAACTCCGATTTGCCCAATGACTGACCCAGATCGACCTTGACGTTTAGGGCTTCTATGGAAAGACTCGCGGTCCACGGGAAGGCAGCTGTGGCTGCGACTTGCTGGTATCTCTGCATGAGGTGGCCTTGAGACATGTCCGAGGTTTCTTTGGCAAGTGGCGCCGCCGGCGTGGCGGCAACATCTCGCGGAAGCCAGATCTCTCGGAAAAGCAAGAAGTCTTGCAGCTGTCTAGCATTCACAGCCATGGTCATGGGGCTGACTTTGATGATTGCAGAAATGCCACTGGTGCCGCTGACGTGCTTGCTGTTCATCAAGCTTACAACGATAGAGTCGACCTCAAATTTTGCGGTAGACTCGCGTGAGTAGACGTGCTGCACAGCTGTCTTGAACTGACTGAATACTCCCGAGATTGCAAAGAAGTTGCCGTTCTCCGGCGAGTGTACTGTGTTCGCCGTGAGGTAAATATCTCCAAACGACATAGTAGCGGCAACACGTCCTATAGGCTGCGAACTGAGTGTAAACTCTTGTTGACAGATCCGTAGCCCGAGATTGAGCCTCACACCTCCGAGGACAGCACTAGGATCCGCTGTCAGGATGTTGCTCTCTTCCAGCCCCTTGTCCGAGTCTGATTTGTTGGTGACTGGTGTATCGGAACTGTCTGGTGTTGTCGGAGGCGTATCACTGCCGACGACATCTTTGATGCTTGATGTGATATCGAGGATAAGTGGCACAACAGACGGGTACAGGGTGTTGTTGGACCCATCAACCTTTAGCTCTCCGTGTACTGCTGGCTCTTCTCTGCCACTATCCCGGTATTCCGCTTTGAGCGCAAGACCAGGTGTGCGGAGGACAGTACTCCCGCCGCTGTCCCCGCCACTGAATTGTCCGTACTTACCTGCCAAACTGATGCGCTTTGAATGACCCCAATTCGCACCATGTTCCTTGTCCGGCTTCTTGGCTGACAAATGCACCACCGCACCAGCGAAATCGGCGTCAATAAGAAGCGATTCTAGTCTCTTGCTTCCAAAAATCGACTTCCTCGGTTCGGTACTTTCTCCAGGGCTCTCTCCACCCGTTTTGTCCTTCGACGGCACAATTGGTGCCCAGATATCGGATGCCTGCTGAACGTTCTTCATTGACAAACTTATGGAGTCTTGCAAATGCTTGACGGGGATGATGAAGTCAGAAGTGAGGCAGATGTCGAGCGACTTGCCGACTGCCTGGAACGCGAGTTTACGTGCACAATCGGTCGAGACATAGGCAATATTGAACACAGCCTCGTGCATGAGAGCCGAATTCGCGCTTCGTATAATCTTGTCTTGCCCTGGCGGCACGAGTTGTAGTTGAAGATTCTGGATCAAGAGCCTTGCCATCTTCTTCTGCCGAGTTCCGAACTCAATCCGCTCGAAAGAAAGCACGAGATCCTCCTCGCCGGCAGTGGACTTTTTCCCAGGGCTGCACACAAGCCAGCAAAACTTGATGTTCTTGACCTCAAAGGAGTAGATGATGGTTGACAAGAACGTATCGAAAATGTCCGTCTCTGGTTCCCCAGCATCCTCTTGATCATCATTGATTGTGATCTTCGGCTTTGATTGCCGCAGTTTTCGAAGGTACTCGAGCTCGCGAGATGTGTCCAGGTCCTTGATCTTGTCTCCCATATAACCAACGACATCGACAACGGTGGAGACTGTATCCGACGAAAAGTTCAGTTCAAACCCATCGGACTTGAAGTCAAACGACCTCAATTCTGTGCCGTCGTCAGCCTCGCGATTGCCGGCACTCAAGAATGCCCCAAACTCCATATTTCCGCACGAGCGCAACTCTCCCATGGGGCCCTTCTCGATATTGAGCATGATCCTTCTCAGGTTGACGTGGAATTCTGGGCTCGCCAACATTCTTCCATGATCTCCTCTGTTGCTTAGATGAAGATGCACACTTTGGAAACCAAAGGTCAGCCCTGCCGACATACCAGCACCTGTGCTTAACGGTGCCGCACCAAAGATTTTGAGCCCAGCTAATGCGCCATGGACTTCGTAGACAAGTGAGGAATTCTGTGCCTTGGCAGGAGTTGCTTGAGCCAACTCATCGCTGCCAAAGATCTCATTTACGTGGGCTTCAATGACTTTAGTCTGCTGCTGCAACTCCGTGACCGTGCTCGAGATCTCCGGTCGGTTCAGGGCACTCAACAGACTGTAGACGTTTGAAGCGTCTAGCTCGACCTCCTCGAGAGATACGAACACGACAACGGAATGTTCCCCAGCAGATTTTGCACTCGTAACACGACCGTTCGTTGGGGGGATTCTAAGCAAGGAGATGTGCTGCGGTTTGTTGTTAACCTTGACCTGCATGTGATGCTCATTCTGCTTGATGTCAAAGTCAAACACTAGTTCCTTATCGAGGATACCTGCGATTTTCGCACGGGCGACGTCACCAGATACCGAATAGATGATTGACCGCAGAAGTGGAACTGTCAACTTGTACGAGTTCAGGAACATGGTCAGGTTCAGCCGCATTGAAGACGTTGGCTTTGACGGTCTAGACGAATCCGGGATCGGGGCAGCTCGCTTGGGAATGTTTCTCTGCAATTTGTACAACTGAGAGATCTCGTCGCGAACGAGCATGTCTGCGATCTCCGTGAGAACAAGAGGATCCTGCTTGATCACGAGTCGGAAATCATCGCTGCTGGCTACAACCTGAAGGGCCTGCAGGAGTTCAGTAGCTGTTGATGTCGCTCCGGCGTAGTCCGCATAGATGCTCGGCTTCTCAAACCGAGCTGTACCGATTGACTGTGCATGGCTCCATACTTTGACAGAGGCGGTGTTGCACTGTAGCAGAGCATTGGCATGATGAGGGGTATCTGCACCACTGTGGATGATTGCTGATAGGCTGAGATCCTCTGTCTTCCCTTCTGTTGTGAGATTGATGGACTCAAGAAGAAAGGAGCCCAGTGCCATGGCAGCAACAATGTGAAACACTCTCGAAGGTGAAGACTCTTTTGATGACTGGTTAGTGGGCGCATTCATGTTGGGTGCAGAAGATCTTGGTGCTTCATGTTGTTGACCGGCATCGGACTTAGAAAAGAGTTTGAGGATGTCGTCCAGCAGCTCGCAAAGCTCCCAGTTCAGGTTGATCCCAGCGTGGCCACAGTATAAGTTAACATTCGTAACCAGGGGATCGATGCTTGGCTTGGTCGAAGTTTCCACAGCTTTGTCTTCAACGCGGATCGTCAAGTCAACAAGAAAAACAAAGTTCTGTTTGGGGCCTGGGTCGAGAACGAATTGTGCTTGTTGCACCCTCGTAACAGCCATTACTGGCAGGCTCGCTTTCCTCTGGTCTCGCGGTTCCTTGCCAAAGATTGCGACTAGAAGGGCTGTAGTCCTCAGATTGGCGAAATCCCATTGCCTCCAAGCCTCGAATGCAGAGATGACTTGCTGTCGCACGTTTGGCTCCACCTTCGGCGGCCTGTTGAGACAGTCCATGATGAGATGCTCTTTCGACCGAAGATCCATGAAGAACCACAGTTGGCGAAGCCTCATTATCATCTTCCAGGAGTCGTAGGTGCGTAAATGGTCAGTCGCTACGCGCAGAATAGTTGAAGGCCGCACGAGGAAGATGGGATCACCGGTGACCTGCATTCGTGCCGCAAGCGTGCTGACCACGTGCTGAATCCTATCCTCTTCCTGTGTGGCTGTACTCGAAAACAGCTTGCCCAATTCGTCTCCGAGTTGGTTCGTCCGATGGATAAGTGAAGCCAGGTATTCCACTTTGGCAGAAGTAGAAGTTGTTCGCAAGGAACCGACATCAGCGTCAATATATGTGACATCCTTGGACCCGACCGTGATTAGAACTCTATCAATGGTAGTGACGATGGCGGCTTGCGTCTTGTTGATGGGAGCACGGCGCTCCGCCGCAGACAGTTCAACAGACTGCAGATGAAAGTGAACGGACGATTTGACATCGTCTTCGTTGTCTGTCGAGTGGTCGGGCTGGGACCTGGATCGAATTGCCATGGACAATGATCGTAGATCCAGATCGTACTGGTCCTGCCGGTTGTCGTCGACCTCGTCTTCTTGCTCAGTACTATTCAGAAACCGCAGCTTTGCGTGGGGCAGTCGCACAGCCAGATCGGTGATTTTACCATTCAGCTCCTTCTCCTTTCGGCGGTCAAGAACATCCGCAATAGCACTGGATTGAAGGGTGTCGAGAATATCTTCCGGGTTGGTGGGCTGCAGAGCGGCCACAAGGGCTGCAACATGTCTGACAGACTGGGCGTTGCAGAAAGCAGTTATGCCGTTTGGTAGATCTAGTAACAAGCTCTGATGTGTTACATCTTGTGGTAGAGAATCGGGATCAATGTCCTCGAGCGAAAACTCAGCAGCTCGGCTATTTCCGTGGCCAGGGGGTGGGTCATCGTCAAGACCATTCTGTGTGGCGAGTGGCACGTATTCTTTGAGATTCGGAAGGGCGTTGTCCAGAGGGAAGTAAGGTGCAAAATACAAGCTCGAGAACGCAACAGTACTATGCTGTGGGTCAGCACTTTCTGGTATGTCCCCATGAGCACTGTAAAACGCCGAATGCCGTCCGGTAGAGATTGAGAAGTCTCGGCGAGTTTCACCTGTTCGCAGACCGGTGGCACGGGTCGAGGGATTCCTCAAGTCTGTTTGGTCGCGGCCTCGAATGGCTTTCACATTGACTTGCGATGAGGATCGGGTGCTTGTGCTCGAGAGTGATAGGAATGAGCTTTTATTACGCAGTCGTGAAGGCTCCCATAGCGATTGACGGGATGCCGAGGAAGTCTCCTGAGTTATGATGTCGTCGGTAAATACAGGCTGGGGCACAGAGGGCACGCTCTGTGCTACAGGTTCGACTGGTTCGGGTACGAATGTGCCAAGCAGATGATCCATGAGCAGGAATGGAGTTCTCTGAGTACGTTGGTCATGCCTATGAATGAGCTCCTGTTGCATTTGTCGAGCCTTTTCGAAATCGTGCTTGCGGCCCACGAGAGCAAAATTGATTGTTGTACGAAAGAAGGCATTCGTCTCAGCGATAGACTTTCCTCCAATTCTCCTTCGGCTGCCAGACTCTGCATCGATGCATGCCAGTTCAATATTTGGTACGATGATATCAGCTCGCTTTGAATAGTGAGATCGAGCCCAGTCGTTGAAATTCACCTTGATTGGACCAGTTGAGCATAAAAATGCTGCCTCGTCCACATGCAGCCACACCATGATAGATTGAACTGTGACTCGCAAGAATGTGACATCGAAGACTATGATGGACGAAAAAGGAATGAGGGCATTTTCGTCATCATCGAACGAGAACCCGAAAGCTTTTCCGCCGTGCACGAGGGTCGTGAGAAAGTCCGGCGAGCACTCTCCACTAATCGCACCAATTGATATGTCCCAGTTGCACAGATATGTAGGTTCTGTGGGTGGAAGGCCGAAGATACGGTGACCGTAGATCTTCAGACCATCGATAAACAATTGGGTGCTCGTGGATGTGCTTAACGGGCTCGAAGCACCGCTGGTGTCGGAATCGGCGGAAAAGCTTAAAGGGCTCACGTCAAGCTCCAAATCCATGTAGTAGTTGGTGAAGCGTAAATCAACCCCTATTGTCGCTGTTTCGATGACGATGTGGCGTTGCGACGAATAGATATTTGCCGGCAAGAGTACGCGTGGGTTGTCCACGCGAATGTTAAGCATGATATCAAGATCGTTCGACCTCTTAGTCGGAGGGCGGCTGGCTGCAGCAGCTTCTGGATCGGCAGCCTCGAGGCGGAGAGACTCCTGATACTCGTCCAATGTGCGAAAATGGACATGGTCGCCAAAGTAGTTATCCTTCAATTGAAGAAAGTAACGAATGTGAAAACCGTGGATGCGTGCGTTCAGAGATTGCGTGGCGAGACTCAATACCAGAGTGTCGGTGTTGGCTGGGGAGGTAGTTGCGAGGTAGTGGTATTTACCAGTGAAAGCCAGATTCTCCAGATGACCAATCTCCTTGTTTGTCAAGAAGCTTGCTTGAGTGTTCCAGGGAGGAACATGCAGAGCTAGAGTTAATGAAGCTGCGTTCACTTCGAAGGGAATACTGTTACTGTGAGGCCGGAAGCGGTCCAATGGTATACAGCTCCCTACCACTAGTGATGGACTCTCAATGATGAGGAAGGTGTTGTCATCAGGCTCGATTGGGTTATCGATGACATTGACGTCGTTCACATTCAGGAACAATCTGATGTTTCTCAACTGCAACTTGAGTAGGTATTTGAAAGGTGTGAAGAGCAGATATTCCCCCGGTGGTCCACTTCCCCAGTCGTTGACCAGGTCTGTAAGAAGGAACACATGTTCTCTGAGAAGATACAGTTCAAGTGCATCGCTATCGATATCGAATCGCCATGTACGAAGTGTGTTCCATTTCAAAGGCGTGGAAAGATCACAGCAGATGTGCTGGCGCCCAGACTTCCAGAGAATGCCATGATTGACGCTTGTGGAAATTTCTGTCGAGGGGACATCGACCTTGACTGTGCTCGCGTAGCCCGCAGGACCGGCTAGCATGTCCGCTGAGTAAGACACAGTCGTGTTACGGGCAAGCTTGATGTCGAGCCAACCGTAAGGCCGTGACTGTGTTGAACTTGTGGCAGTCGAAGACTTCGGATTACGTCGACTATTCCGTTGGCGTTCTGCCTGCAATTGTTCTCTTTGTGCTTCGGCCTGTTTTCTCCAACGCCAATTCTTGGAGTCCTCCCGTGTCGGAACGCGGAGTGTGACCTCGTCGTCCAACTCAACGAGCACGTCAAACACCGTGGGAACTCGATAGTCCCCAACTTTGAGTTTCTCTGCAGGAACCGCATCTTTACTGATTCCAGGGAAAAAGACCCGCTGAAGCTCAGCACGATGTCTATCCGCCCACGGGCCATAGTTGATGGCACCTCCGCCGATGGAAATGTGGATGGCCCAAGCAGGTGGTGCCGTACCGTTGATACGATGAGTGTGCGGTCGAACGTGGTCAAGTATTGGATCAAGCACCTTACCAGGCACGTCCCAGAACATGGTCAGTGTGGCTGAGGGGCTGTCGACGATTGTCTCAACAGCAGCATACTCAAGCGATGCCCATCTAAGCTTGTCATCGTCTTCATCATCGTTGAGGTAGCGAGTCAGGCCTTGCCAATTATGTACACCAGGGATCTGTCCATCAGGGATGGTTGTTGCGCCATGTCTCGAGCCAACAGAGAACGACTCAACAGACTTTCGCCAGTATGGCACAAGATTACGCAGCTGACCAAGGATCCGACGTCGCTGTCTGCGAAAAAATGGGCGATGCGGTACAGAGCCCTGACCAAGCGACTCTTGCTGAGCACGAACAGCCCCCGTGACTTGGTCCTCTTTATAATCCCTATTCGGTTTGATCTGCACGATGGGCTTTTCAAAATTGAGCTTGAACAGTTGGCGATACGGATCAGGGTCCTGACAGCTCGCGGCATCAATCTCTCCCGACAAGGAATGCGCTTGGACGACCAACACACTACGGGTGTTCGGGTTGCCCATGACAAGAGCAGCCCTATCACAATCAAAGTGGATAGGGAAGAGCTGGATGATGAAGGGAAGATCGTTGGCGGTGGTGGGTGCTGCTGCGGTGTCTTCTCTAGACACAGACGTTGAACTTGGTGATTGAACCTTTGTATCAGTGCCAACCCGCTTTTTGTCTGCAGCGGTGTCGTGTGTCGTCTGGGTGTTATCAGCGCGGCTCGAGTGCTCAGCGAACCGCTGCCGTGGCGCCTGGCTTGAGTTCGCGGGTACGTCTTTACTGTCTGCAGACGTTGTGGTCGTGCTCGAGTGTTGCAAGATCGCAGTCTCGATCGAATTATAAGCAGCGCTACGATTGTACACAAACCATTCGACACCAGAAACTGCGATGTTAATTAGACACGGCAGCTTGGTATTCTTCTCACGGCCTGCTTTGTCGTTGGGCGCAGAACTGGCAGGACTGACGGAACCATCGTGAATGCTGGCATCTCTGACACGGCGCTGCCAATACGACCAGGTGATATGGCCATGCTGTATCAATATTGTTTCGTTATGTGCATGGTAGCGAAACCCTATAAAGAAGAGACGGCCTGCGAGAAGTGATATCTGCAGCGCTTGGAAGTCGACGTGGATCTTGTAGAAACGCCAGGTATAGGTCCGTATCACAGCGGAGACTATCGAGCCTAGTATGCGATTGAAATACAAAAGGAAGCCAACCGAGCTTATGAAGGAGATGTTTCATTAGTCGTGGGCCATTGATGTTGCCTTGGATGGAAGATCAGACGGAGCGCAACACTTACAGTATGCTGCTAACGAGAGTGAACGCGAGAAAGGCACTGGTGTAGAAAGTCAACAATCAGCACGAGGACTTGCCACTGAAATAGTTCGGCATTGGTGAGTACCCGTCAAAATCCCCCCAGCTCGTCGAATTGCTGTCATCAGACATCTTGGCGGATGGCACGGAGCGCCTCTACGGACTCGTCTGTGGCTGTGGGTGAAGCTCCAAGCTGTGCGGCGGTTTGCAAGTGGCGGCAGATCCGAACACGCAAGCCGCTGCAAAAGACCTATCTATCCTAACGCCATCATATTACTGTGCGACAACCCGACATGCCACGTCGATCGCCTCAATGCCTGGGTCTGGGGCCGGTGCCACGTTTGAAGGGTAGGTTGCAAGCGCGTTCGGAGAAGCAAGCAAGACTGATGCTAGGGATGTCGTGCGAAGGGTCGGTAGTAGGTACGCTGGTCAATGTGGAAGACTCAGGGTGGCTGAGAGCGGCGTGGGTGCTGACAGATGTCGTGAGGGATGTTGTTCTTCTCGACAGAGCAGCCGCTCGTGGGTTGTCGAGGCTGCTGGTGCAGTATTGCAGAGATGTATGGTAGGTCGGTACAGGGATGTCGTCGCCGGTGCATCATCTACAGGAGACGAATGTGCCGAACGTTGACCGCGAAGGTTGGGGTGCGTCCCCCCCGCTGTCAATAGCTTCGGCAGGTTCCACCGCGCGTTGACTGGGGGGCATGCACGATGATGCGCGTTCCATGTTGCTGGTCGGAACACGCCTGGGCAGCCAGAGATTGGCGGTTGTCGAGAAATCTGAAGTTGTGTCAGGGCAAACGGCCATGACCACACCTTCTTCTGGGAAGTCGCAGTCCGACGAAGCCTGGCAGCATCGACAGCACTTCGTAGATTCGAAATCACAGCCCAAGTGCTAGAAGCACGCCCCCTTGCTCGTGTGCATGTGGCCCACCCAAGCTGGATGCTCGAATGCGGAGAAGAAGCTCCCCAGCACATCGACAAGCTCATCAGGGCATTTCCTGCGGGTCTCACCTCTACCTGCAGCCTAGAGCTCCCTATCTCCTCCCAACACCAACCTCAAGAGCATACGGTTGATCTCGAGAAATCCACGAGCCCGGTCCCTCACGCGCTTGCTGCGACCAGCGCTTAGAACCCACACTCTGCCGCCCTACGTAGCGCACTTGCGACATCGTTCGAACGAACACCACACAACTTATCATCCCGAACAAGCGATTGGAACCACATCGCGCGCGACTGAATGCTTCCATCGGCACCATCCCACTATCTCTGATCATCAGCACCAGACTATTGTACCACCGGCGATGCTGCGCTAGCAGGCAACAGTCTGCCATCGTCTTCTTCCGACACGCGACTCGTCTGCGAGCCACAGCGTGCGCATAAGAGGCCGTCAATATGGCTGGAGGCACTGGGCAGAAATTCCAGGTTGCCACGACTATCACAGCAGGCACTTTCGCACTGGTGTCAACGTTGCTGTCGATCGTGTAAGGCCCCTCACCGCGCCACATCCGATAGCCACTGGTCCATCTTTCTGACGAGAAGGGAAATACTTTAGCTCAATATGGTTCCAGCTCAAGAACTACCGCAAGCCGCTTTTACAACGCTATGTGGTCCGTATTCTCTTGATGTGAGTCCATAGAATACATCTCGCCGGATCCTCATGAACAAGACACTGAATATCTATTAGGGTGCCTATATACGCCATCAGCTCATGGGTGAGCATGGTCTCGCTGACTGCGGCCTCGTTCCTCGATCCAATCAGGGATATTTATGAGGTGAGTTCAGCCTGTTGTGTACTATCCTAGCCAGGCATGCCATGCTAATGTTTCATCCTACATACAGGCATTCACGATCTACACGTTCTTCCAGCTCTTAATCAACTATCTGGATGGGGAACGGGCGTTGATCATCATGACACATGGCCGTGCCCCAGTCCACCATCTTTGGCCGCTCAACCATGTGTTGTCAAAGGTTGACATCTCAGACCCGCATACCTTCCTCGCCATTAAACGCGGTATCCTCCAATATGCTTGGCTGAAGCCGGTCCTTGCTCTCAGTACTATTATCATGAAAGCCACCGGGACGTATCAGGAAGGCTATATTGGTCTCAACTCGGGATACCTATGGAGTGGTATCGTCTACAACATTAGTGTGTCCGTCAGTTTATACGCGCTAGGATTGTTCTGGGTCTGCATGCACGATGATCTCACGCCTTTTCGACCCGTCCCGAAATTCCTTTGTATCAAGCTTATCATCTTTGCTTCATACTGGCAAGGCTTCTTTTTGTCAATCCTTGTGTGGCTTGGCGCTATACCGGACGACGTTGACGGTTATACGTCTGACAATCTGGCAGCTGCGATCCAGGACGCCTTAATCTGTTGCGAAATGCCATTTTTTGCAGCTGCCCACTGGTATGCATTTTCATGGCACGACTATGCAAACAACACAGTGTCGTCGGCTAGACTACCTGTCAAGTATGCCGTCAGAGATGCATTCGGCGTTGTGGACTTGATCATCGATTCGAAGCTCACCTTCCAGGGTGATCAATACAACTACCGGAAATTTGATTCTTCCGGCAATGTTATAGCACATGAGGACTCGAGCTCGCGTTTTGCTAGGATGAAGGAAGGCATGCGCTACAGCAGGGGCGGCGTGGCCAAATACTGGATACCCAAACCTGGTGAGATCAACGCCAACACGCCACTCCTTGGCTCCAATGGCGGTCCGAGTGGTTCGAATGGCCCACCAAGGGCGCAACTTCACGATGGAACACTTGAAGAGATCACAATAGATAAGTTCGACGAGCGACTCTACGACAAGGCACGAGAGCTTGAGTTTGGCGACTTCAATGTAAGTCATACTGAGCACCAGTCCGAATTTGACAGTCACATGGACAAACATATACTGACCCAGTCCAGTATCCGGCCATTACTGCCAACATACCAAGCAGGGAGATATGGCGAACGCCAGCCCCGACGGCGTACCAGTCGGGCTCAGGGGCGTGGCAGGTTGGGCGGACTGCATCGTCGACTAGCGTGACGGAGAGATCAGAACCCTCGAACTCGTTACCATCCGCTGAGGATATAGCTCCAAAGAAGAGTAAGAAGAAAGGCAAGCAACGCGAGCAGATGGCTGCAGGTAGCAAACGGAAGAAGGAGCACAAGCCCGAGCCCGCGGCGCTGGCAGCCCAGCACGAGCAAGCTGATGGGCCCTTGGGTGCTCCTCACATTGTGACTTCAGAACCGCAGATCCTTGAGGAGGAGGCCGAAGTAGAAGAAGACATCCAGCTCGAAGAGGAAGAGGCCGCGCGGGAAGAGGCCGAGGAAGCCGCTCGGAAACGTCGCGAGAGCACCGAAGAACAGGGTATCTGGACTGAGCCCGTGTCCCCACCAGTCGCGAGCCCAGCGTACGAGTCTGGCAACGACGACGCATTCAAGAACGTCTGGGGCAGTGGTGACAAGTAGGTGTAGAGGAATAGGGTGGGGGAGTTGCTTAGCCGTTTTGTTGTGTTTATCTCTTTTTTGTTCCATACGCACACTCATTCACATTTTGATACCCGATGACGGTAGGACTCGCATGGAGCAGGTTTCTTGACATGGTGGTTTTACATGGGCTACTGGTTTCTATACCCACATCAATGAAAGCGAAATGCATAGCGAAGCTCTTTGACAACCCGGCGCGAGCGTTATACGCAGTCATGCACACACGTGATCAAGAAGGGACTGGTGAACAAAATGGAATCCATGTGAAGCTCATTGTACGCATCGAAGATGTCTTCTATTGGTTCAAAGCGTGGCATATCCGGCACGCGGCCTATTGGCATTGATAATATGACGAAAATAAAATAGCCAGTAAGGTATAGATACATCACGTGTCTGACAGACACAAACGCTCCATCTAATGCTTCGGTGGTCTGCGCTTAAGCCTCGCCATTGGAAACGCCAACCATGATGGCGATCTCGGGGATCACGACGGCAAGCCAGAGCGCCCAAGCTGCCATGAAAGCCACAAAGATCTTGAGGTAAAGCTTGATCAGGCGCACCCACGAAGCGCGGGAGAAAGTGGCCCAGGCGTCCTTGACAGTGACGTGGCCGGCGCCGCCAATGATGGCGGGCTCGAGCCTGTTCTGGAAGGTACGGTCAAAGGGGACGATGGTCTCGTCATCCTCGGGCAGAAGCGAGGCCTGGACGCGGATGAGCACGACGTGTGCGGGGATCGCGATGAAGACCTTGAGCACCAAAGCCATCACGATGACGACAAGTGCCTTCCAGGTGTCGTGGTAGTCAGGCCTGTAGACGGTGTTGCCATCCGGGCCGGTCTCGAGACCCGAGATGCCCAGCGCTCCGGCAAGGAGCAGGGGAACAAAGTTGCTCGTCTCGGCGGCGAAAAAGTACAAGACCAAGGGCAGGGCGACGGCGCGGAAGATCTGGCCGAAGGGGAGGAGACGCTGGGAGAAGGTCTTGGAGCTCGGGGTCGCAATGACGGCATGAACCCAACCTGTCCAGAGAGGGGCCATGGCAATGGCGGCGATTGGGGCAGCGATGGGCGACGGAATGCCAATCCCGCCAAAAAGGCCATAGCAGAAGCCCGTCGCAGTCATGGCGGGAAGGTAGAACTGATAGCCGCGGAAAAGGGACTTCCAGCCGCTGATGCCATAGACGGTGCGGAAGGTGGCGCGGAAGGAAGCGGTCTTCGCGGTGCTCTGGCCAAGGGCCTCATCGGCGTCGGGAGAGATGGGGTCGCGGTTGGCATCGGTCGGCTCGTTCAGGGCGACGGGTTCGTAGGCTGGAGGGGAGGGGTCCTCGATAATGGCGAGAATAGGGAAAACATTGTTGAGAGTGTAGCTGAGCTAGAGACGATAGTGTGAGTACTTGAGCTGGGACAAGAAGATGTTGGTTGTTAGGGGCTTACCACGAGGATCAGAGGCAGGAAGACAAGGAGATCGACGAAGATGACACCCCAACCCCAGGAGGGGATGTCATAGCCACCGGCGATGGCATCGCCGCGTCTGTATACGGCGTGGGCAAGTTCTCGATACATGATGGTCTAATGATGGTGTTGGACAATACAGTTGAAGGAATCAGAGAAGCGGGAAGCAGGGAAGCAGAACAAAGAAGAGCAGCTGTTGATGTAAAGTAGGAACGTCAGCTTCGACAAGCACTAATTACTCTAGGCAGGTCGGCGATCAGGCAGGCTGGGAGGGTGGCGAGGGAAGTCAACCAGGCGCTGGAGGAGTGATGATTGGTGGTTGTGGCGTTCGGGGTGCATAAATGCCCGGCCCCCGGCTGCGACGGCCGACACATGCATGCTACAGTTGTACTAAAACAGGCCCGGTGGAGCACGCCTTGACAGGCAGCAGCCTGGAACCTTAGCAGCTGAAGGTACAGCACAGCCTCGCACGCACGCAAGTGCACTTTCACGACACCACTTTGTCGAGGCTCGCCAGCACACGACTGGACGGTTCCTGCACTGTGGCGCCATGTCACTCCATGCGCTGCTTCTGTAGCTCATGATGCAGTCAAGAGGCAGGCAGAAGAAGGTCACACCAGAAGAAAGCCTAGCTGTGGAACGTCATCGAGTGATGCGCGAAGCACAGCGCATCCGCCACTAAAAAGGCACCTTGTTTGGACCCTTGATTGGTATGCGCAGGCGGAGCTCTGTGTTTGTGCTAATTACATAGTATGTGCCGTGCTCCCGTCTTTGCGCTGACACGATTGCCACGGCAGACCATCAAATTCACTTGCGCTCACGCACGCCGTGTCTCTGGCAGGTCAGCCCGACAACCCAGCCATGTCAGCCCCCTCCATTCCAAACCTACTGTCTCTGCGTGGTTCCCGAGGCGGCGCCCGCACTCGCCTGCAGAGACGCGGAGGCGGCCCCTCGGCTCCCGGAAGCAGCAGTCCAGCACCAAGCAGCGATGCCGTAGTCCAAGGCACAGACACGGACGCTGCTCTCTCGCGCATGAGCGCCGTCGACCTGGGCTATCTCGACGACCCGTACGCACCTCTCTTTGTCCAGCAACCGACCATCGGCATCGGCAGGCGCCGGCTGCCCATTATCAATCGAGGTGAGGACGATGCTGCGACTCTTGCTCTCAGCAGAGCGGCCATCCTCCCGCCGCCAACAGGGCGCCCGTGCTAAAGGCTCAAGGTAGGTACCTATGCGCGAACCACAGGCATCGACAGGCTCGTCGGCTTGTTCCTGGCAGAAGCCGCTGGTCGAGAACGCCAAGTCATCTCCCTAGGCGCCGGCACCGACACGAGAGTGTTCCGCATACTCGCGCAGGGGCAGCAGTCCCGCCTCATCTATCATGAGATTGACTTTCCCGCCACCTCAGGCAGGAAGCTACAGCTGGTGCAGGGCGTGCCAGCGCTGAGGGCAATCCTGCCAGACGCGCAAGGGACTGATGCTGCATGGTCCACGACGAAGCTGCCAAACGACTGCCAGTATTGGTGCCATGGCGTCGATCTGCGTGAGCTCACAGCAGAAGGGCACAAGTCCCTTGCCGGTGTGCGCGGAGATGTGCCCACGCTCATCATATCCGAGTGCTGTTTGTGCTATCTCGAGGTCGGTCAGGCCACGGGCGTGATCAAGTACTTTACCGACAAGATCCGTGACCTGTCGCTCATCCTGTACGAGCCAATTCTCCCGCATGATGCGTTTGGGCAGCAGATGGTGTCAAATCTCGCGGCGCGTCGGCTGCGGATGCCGACGGTGCAGACCTACACGGACATGGCGCAGCAGCAGCGCAGGTTGGAGGAAGCAGGCTTTGAGCAGGCCAGGAGCATGACAATTGGGGATGTGTGGAAGCACTGGACATCACCGGACGAAAAGACTCGGGTGGATAGTCTTGAGGGTCTAGACGAGGTCGAGGAATGGGATCTCCTCGCAAGTCATTATATGCTTGCTTGGGGATGGCGAGGGGATGGCTTCGGCGGATGGAATAGATCGTAGAGATCATCAGCTTAGTCATGGTCTATCTATCCCTTCAGTACAACAACCACTTGCAGGTATTATGTTATGTACCAGCATGCAAACCACAAACAGTCTTTGCATGGAACCGACTGGCTGCTGAGAAGGATTGTCGGTGAACGCCAATTTGACAACCACCTCCCAATGGTCCTCTAGCCGTCAGATGGCGATGACGTTCAACTGTTACAACAGGCAATATTTGATGATGTTGACGGAGTATAAAAACAACATGGCTGTATCCATGCCAGACCCGCACTCCCCCCCCCCCAGGCGCCGTCCTCAGGCGGCTCCGCAGATGCACCTTCGGCGATGGACCCACACCACTCACTCATGCAGCTGCGAGGGATGCGACCACGACCTTCACTCTCACTCGCTCAGACTCACCTCCACGTCTCGAAGTGTCGACGGACAACTTCACCACAGCCCGCCCACGTTCGCGAGGCGGAGCGCCAACTGCGCCGCACTTTTGCGCGCCACAATAGCTGACCACATCATCATCATCATCATCACCATCATTGCATACACTTGCACCATCACCACACACATACATAGCAACACTTTCTCTCACAAGTCTGGGCGCCACCCCCACAGGGCACCCACAGCAAGATGGGCGACTCCAACAAGCAGCACAAGTACCGCCAGGAGATCCAGCAGATGATGTACGTCTCGGGCGAGACGGGAGAGCCATCTGTGGAAACCACCGCCATGATTGAGGAGATTGTACGGCAGCAGGTCATTGAGATCCTCCGGCAGTGCACAGAACTCGCGGCGCGACGGGGCTCGCGCGTCATCACGATCAACGACCTCATCTTCCAGATCCGCGACGACGCGCCCAAGGTCTCCCGCCTGCGCACGTTCTTATCGTGGAAGGACGTGCGCAAGAGCGCCAAGGACTCGGATGAGAAGGGCGGCGACGCGGACCTCGGCGTCGGCGATGATGCCGGTGCGGGCGCAGTGATGCCCGGCGGCCCGGTCGACGAGAGCGCCAAGAAGAACAAGAAGGCCAAGGTGAAGCTTCCCTGGGAGCCGTCGAGTTTCTACTCCCAGGAAGTCCCGGAGCGGGACGACGAAGAGGACGAGGAGGAGGAAGAGATGAACTTCATCACACTGCAGCGGCTACGCAAGGCGGATGAGCGCACCAAGGCCATGACCCGCGAGGAGTACGTCACATGGTCCGAGTACCGTCAGGCGTCGTTCACGTACCGCAAGGGCAAGCGGTTTCGGGAGTGGGCTGGGTTCGGGATCGTTACTGACGGAAAACCCTCAGACGACATCGTCGATATCTTGGGGTTCTT
This sequence comes from Microdochium paspali, assembly GCA_031142775.1. Taxonomy (NCBI): domain Eukaryota; kingdom Fungi; phylum Ascomycota; class Sordariomycetes; order Xylariales; family Microdochiaceae; genus Microdochium; species Microdochium paspali. The sequence continues at coordinate 1,542,665 of JAVBIV010000007.1, forward strand.
GACATTTGAAATGGTCCAGACGCTGACGGAAGAGGCGCTCAAGATCAAGGAGCAGGAAGATCTGTGGAAGGAGAGGAGCGGTGGGGATAATAACAAGGAAGGTGGCGCTGGAGGACAGAGTAAGAAGCGCAAGCTTGCGCAGGGACTGTTCGATCCGCCGAGCGAGGGAAAGACGCCGGTCGAGCCGAGACATATCCAGGAAGGCTTCAGGAGGTTGCAGACGCGGCCGGCCAAGTCACGAGCCATGCTTAACTTCACCAGACTGCCCCAGCGGACGAACCTCAAGCTGTTCTAAGTCAGGATTTGGACAGCAGGTGCTGGGCTTGGCGGGTTGGTGCCACAGACATACGTACAGGCGTTGGCTTTTGGGTTATACAAGTGTTTTCAGCATGTACTAGCTTGTATGCTTTACTGGCGTTGGATACCCGGTGTCAATTACATTACTCTCTTCGATATGCTTGCTTGTAACCACTGCACAATGAGAATGCGGAAACCCGGAATGGACTTTTGCTGTCCCATTTGTGCTACATTGAGCCTGTTCAACAGCGTGCTGTGAGTGTTGTCGAGGATCCTTGTGCAACTCGGGGCTGGACAAGGCAAACTTGAGCCTCGGGCAACAGACCCTCTCTAGATGGGGCTTAGACTTGCTCTCGTGGACACACAACCATGGCCACTGATGAGGCTCAGCTCGATGACACAAGCCTCTTCCAAAAGCGCCTCCCCAGATTGCTGGCAAGTATTGCCGCTCACATCAGTCTGGACGGCCATTCATTCATAAGCATTGCGGGGGCCGCCTCTCGATCTACCTAGTGTGCTCCTAGGTGCGAACGCCCGACTGCTATTGCATTCCTGGATCCATTTCACCTTTGCACGGGATGTCGAATATCCAGGGCGTGGCAGGACTTTGTTTGCCCAGCGCACAAAACTTCAGATTGGCATGTTGCTTGCGTGAAAGTGGGCTGGGACCCTGGAGAGGGGGAGCAAACCAGGTATCGGCGCTGATGATGCCGAGTCATTCTTCTTTGTGCTCAGCCTTGACTTGTATACGTGGTCAGGCTATCAGATGCTCACAGCGAGTTTATTGAACTTTTTCTGTATGTGATCGTACTGTGTGGCAGCCTAGCTCCAGAGGGGTTTACTTTTTTTCATACTATATATCATCCCTCGTCGACCTTTCCTCTTCCCCCCCACGAAAGTTCATCCTGTGGCTTACTCACGCTCGTTGGCTGCATTTACACAGTTGACACTCCCATTTCCTTATTTCACAAACGACAATTTCATTTCTGCCCTATAACACGGAGAATAACAGCACACCGTCTGCCAAGAAAAAAAAGAGAACGAGAAGAAGAAGAAAAAGAATGGCAGGAAAAGAAGTCCCGTTCCGCGAGAAGGTATACGCCCTCCCGAGCCCTCCCGTCTCCACGACGCATCTTCACCATCCTCCCCAGCTGCACACACACGACACCGAGGGGCTCTGCGAGCTACACTCGCTGAGCAGCGGCTTCTACGTCGGCGCCGTGAGCGAGGAGGGCGGGGGGGACCACCTGTACTTCGTCACGACGTCGAACCTGCTCCACCGCCAGGCTCCCCGCGGGGCCGCCACAGGCCACCTCATAAAGCACGCCATCCCGGGGTGCGTCGAGTTCGGCACGGTCCGCCCGGTGGAGGATAAGGCCGCCAGATCCGTCGTCATTGTCCAGGTCTCGCGGAGCTTCAGGGCGAGAGAGCAATATGAGCGGGCGCAGTGGACGGAGCTCCAGAAGTTCAAGGAGGACGCCGCGGCGGCCGCCGCGGGTCCGAGGAGTCGGAGGGCCTACGAGGCACCTCGCAAATGGTGTGAACAATACATAGACTTTCGAAGCCTTCAGAAGAAGGTCTTCTGGCCGGAGGAGGTTCGTGGGGGGACGAGGCAACAACCACAACGACCGCAACAACCATCAGACAAGATATCTGGGCAGCGTGAGGTCCACGTGCTCGTGCACTCGTCCTCGCCAGGCATCCAGTCTTCTTCTTCTTCTGCTGCTGCTGATGATGGTGAGCAGCAGGCACAGGTGATCTACAGGCTCAACGCTGAGACCGACGAGCCCTTCAATCTCCGGGATCTGGGCGCCGGGCGGCAAGAGTACAAGATTTCCGTCTTGCCAGGGACCGGGCCGTTCGGACATAACCTCGAGGGATGCCTGGTCACCAAGCGGGACTACGTGGCCAAGGCTTCGCCACTGGGGGGAGGTCATCGAGACGAGAGACTGGGCATGGTGATGAGGTATGACGCGACGCGCTCGGAGGTATTAGTGCTGCCGATTGGCGTCATCGTGAAGGCATTCGAGGCGCTGATTTGGGAGAGAAAATGTGATGTGGAAAGAGTAGCAGCGGCATCAGCTAAGATACGCGGCGATGTCATGGCAAGGTTCAACGCAGAGAAGCAGGCCGGCCAACGCAGGATGAACTCGAATTAAAAGAGGGACGCTGAATAATATTGTGTGTACCGACGGGAAGAGGATGCCAGGCCTGTGAACAAGAATTCTTTGGGGTGGTTTGATAGCCAACCATTGAGCAGAGGAGACGAAAGTTGGGCAATCACTTACGGTCTATATCCACAAATGTTTCTGCTCGAGGTGGAAATGTGAACGCCAGATCATAGGTGTTTCTTGAATTTCTTTTTTTTTCATGTTGTACAACAGTCCAACCTGCCCCAAACCAACCATGTCCCCCGCGGCAACTCTCCCGCGCCGTCGCTCTAAGGCAGATCAAAAAGTACTAGCCCGTGTGCCGTCCAAGTTATGGTCCACAACATCTCTCTCCCTGGCTCCCTCTATCTTTCTACCTTGTATGATCCACACTTCCGTGCGTTATTTGGGAGGTCAAAATAAGCAGCCTCGGTGGGAATTATCCACAAATTTACCAGGAATTCTTTTTTCTCCATCTCCTGCTAACCCTGGAAGGCGGTACGTGGGTACAAGCACTCGTTCGGGGCATTTGGATTCGAGTTCGCCGCGTATAGATCTGGTAGTTTGACGTCATATGATGTACTTATGTCTCCACAGTATGAGGGGGACTTCCGTAGTATCTTTTCTCTTGAAGACAGAATTTGTTCACCTTAGTTATCTGTATGTTTTCAAGTCAAGCTTTAGAAAATGGCACATAGTAATACTTGATTCGATGATCAGTTATGAATTCAGAAAAACAAAACAAGACAAAACCTATGCAAGCTATAAACACCAGTGCTTTTATGCTAGAAGTCCACGCGAAACCAATATATCCCGAAAGCTGATCCGATACGCACAGCCAATGCTCTCAATATTTGATAATCTCAACATCCTACAAGAACAATTTGAACGCCTCAGCTTCCCTTTAAAAAGACATGCCTAACCTTGAGAAATCTGACAGAAGGTAGCTGACGTGCGGATCGAGTGTTTTTTTTTTTTTAACACTTCCCAGGCTCTCCTTCATGCCAACTCAGCTGGTCTCTGCGCACCATTCTGACCCCCCCTCCAGTCGTTGTTGTATTCTGTCGGCATTTCCTGCGCAGCCGCTGGCGTCGCGTGCGAGTATATTGGCCCATTTCCACATCCATCAAGTTCAGCCGCATGACCATTGCTCGCCGTGGTATAATTGTGGCCATAGTCTGTCACGGGCGGATGCTGGCTACCACCTCCCGCCATCTGGGCTGGAGAAAGAGGCAGAGGCTTATTGTAATTTAATGGCGCTGGCCACGGGTTCGGGCTCGCGTCACTTTGATGCGATTGGGGTCGGGCGCTATATGAGCTGCTTAGACGGTAGTTTTGTTGTGAGGCATCTCCGTACTGCGACGTCGGGCACGGCATGTCCTGATCATATGACCCTGCCACGAGACCAGCCACTAGTCCTGAATTCGATGGACATGGGTATTGTGCTTGCTCCTGCGTTTGTGGCCGACTGGGATTCGTCAGTACTTGGCCTGTGTATGGACAGAGCTGTCCGTTCACCAGCCACTGCCGCGCATATGTGTCACCTCCTAGTGTCGGGGGTGTGTAGATGCCATTGACTCCGTAGCCGAGCGAGCTTGAGGGTGGTGTGTATAATTGCGAGGTTCTATGTGATGAGGGTGTCGAGGACGCAGTGCTGGCCGAGCGAGAATGCGAATAATATTTGGCCTTGCCAATCATGGTGTCGACGAGCTTGCCGTGTGACTTGGATAGAGTCTTCTTGACAAAGGATGACATGAGAAAGTTGCACTTGAGCTCGACATCCTCGCGCAGGTAAAGCCCCGTGGTGGGTGCCCCCAGACCCAGCTCTACTGGCTGCGGCGGCTCTCCGGGCAGGTTGCCGGCTATGGTCCAGCGATCGCGAATATCGGTGCCCATAGGAGCATAGCAATGTGTCTGAAGGCCGTCGGGCATATCGTGGAAGGCGCAGGTATATGTGACGTCGCCCGTGACCTTGCCGCCGGGGAGATACTCGATCTTATCGGTAATGCTGTACCAGGTGCAGTCCTGCTCACCGACGAGGGCGTGAGAGGGGGCATCGATCCTATGCCTCTCAATCACGAGCGGGTTGAGGTCGATCATCTCGAGGTGGTTGTGGAGGAAGTCGAGTGCTTGGTCCCGGGTCATGCTCGAGGGCAGCGGCGATATGGTTGTGAATGTTGTGCGTTTCGACATTGTGTGAATGCGTAGAGTTGTCGTCGGCGGGAATCTGTAAGTTGTCGCCTAACCCAGGGGACTGCTGCCCTCTTTTTCTTTCCTCACTCGACGTAAACAAAAGGGCGAGCCGCCACTTTAGAAAAGAGTAAAAGAGATCGCCACCTGCGGTGACGTCAAACCCGGCGATGACGAGCTCCAGGCGTTAAGAGGTCCACCAGGGGCTCTTTGTGTTGGTGACTTTGCAACAGGTGAGTAACGGAACGGACGTGAGCCTCGTGAGACGCGTTTCTATGCTGTGTAGTGTATAAAGCAGGTATTACGCGGCAAAAATAAGGCGGAAAGCAAGAAGTCGGAAGGCGAACGGGCGAGGGAAGGAGTGCAGCTGTTTGTGTCAGCATTGGCAGACTGACCTAGAGAAGGAGCTGAGCTGAGCTGATGCCTGCTGCTGCTGCTGCTGCTGCTGCTGCTGCTGCCGCCGTAGAGCTAAACTTATGACGGCGGCAAAGCTGGAGGCCAAAGCCAGGTAGGCGCGATGGCGCCAGGCCCCCAGCTCTCGGAGCAAGAGTGGGTTGGGGGAGCTAGTCGACCGACTTAGCGCACGCTCCAAGCCCTCTTCGGATGCCAGCCCTTTCTATTCGCTCCACGGGCAGATTGGATGCCCGTCTAGTTGCCACCAGGGCTTGTACATAACTTGGCACATAGTACACAGCATACAGTTACACAGTAGAAGCCTCGAGACGGGCGGCTCAATCAGCGGAGCGCCTGGCATGTGCTTGAGCCAACTCTAATAAACAGCCATGGACTAAAGGGGTGTGTGTGTGACAAGCTTTCCGGGTGCCCCTGCAGCCGCAAGCCCTTTGCTCCGTACTCTCACAGCCTTCGTTCATTCCACTTCCGCTCAATCACTAATTAATCGCTATTACAACGCGATTGGGCTGGCATAGGAAGGGGGCGGCCGCCTGACGCGTGTATAAAGCCTGATGGCCCCGCGACGGGATGGGCCCCCTTGAACAGCTCTTGTTTCACGTCGGCTGTACATTTCTCCATGATGCTCTGCAGAATGCCACACGTGCCTCGTAACTGCGCGCGCCATGTATCTAAGTGTACAAGAGACTGGCAGCAGCCATGAGGAGATGTGGTTGTCGATGTGGGTTTCCTTCTGTCCACAGCGCCCACAGTCGTGTACCAAAAAGCGTATGGTTCTCCAGTAATCATTAGTGTCCAGGTCAGCCACCTGTAGGGTTTGCAGAGAGTGCTGGCTGTGCAGGACGCCATTCGGTAGTTGCGTCAGCTCTGACTCCCGCGACTTGGGACCAGCATGGCCCCCTGCTGGGCCCTGCAGACCGGTACCCAAGTACTGTGTACCCCTACGGCAAGGGCATACCTAGGTACGGATAGTCCCCAGCGGGTGGTCCCTGCCGACATGTGGTCTGGTTGCGGTGAAGGCACCACCATAGTATCGTAGTCGTATCGTACCGTACCTCATCATCCATGGTATTGCTGGGTGCTCCGGAACGCAAGCCAGGGCAAGGCAAGACAAGGCAAGGGATGCTCGACGACAGCCCAACATGCTTTGCATACGACGACAAGCCCTGTCTGCTTGACGTTGACAGCTTGCCAGCCCAGCACGCTGCAGCCCTGGGCCGCAGCAAACCTCCGAGAGGCTGCGGCTTGGGACGCAAGCTAGAGAGCTAAGCATGCACGAGCAGGGGCAGCATGCCTTACCCTTGCATCGGATCCTCTGCGGGCTCTGTCGGCTCCATCCCCAAAGCTTTCTTTCCATGGGTCTTCCACGTCCCCGAAAGGTCATTGTCCCAAATTAGAAAGCGTCCTAGTCCTGCTTGATTGCCTGCCATCAGCACTACCCCCCCCCAGTCGTCCTATGATTGACGTTTGCCGTTCCTGGGTCCTTTTCCTCTTCCGTTTGAAATAGCGCCCTTCCGTAAGCCTGAGCACATGGTGGCGGGGCCGGCATCTCACGTTTCCGTCAACGGTATCCTTGGTCAGGCGGTCAAGGCTCGAGACTGGTCACAATCCAAGGTAATAATCAAGTGCTGATGACGCCAGGAACGACACGTACCCCAAAGTTCCTCGTGCTGAGTACAGTCTTAGCGCACGCACAACCGCCGCAGAGCGTGATACTGTAGAGGCACGGAAATGACTGTATGGGGTCCAAGGTTTTTTCCGCTGTCCATGTTGTTTTGTCTATTGTTTGCCACAGACACCAGATCCGGTCAGCGATGGCCAGATCCCGTCGGCACCGTTACCCTTAGTCATTGTCGTCATATCTGTGTACACCACTTTCCCAGGTACGCTGGCAGATCCACTGCTGTCGGGATTTCTTCCAGCGATACATCCAGCTTCCACATCTTGCCCTCCAGACCTGCATGCGCTGCATTACTCCTTGTCCCTATGCCTGCAGGGATCAGCAACCCCAGCAGCACCAAACGCTCCCACGCGACGGCTGAGACCCCACGGCCCCACGCTTTTGCTCCTGCTCCCAGGGCCAGCATCGCCGAGCCCGCTGACTGTACGCGCTGCTTGCCCATCTGCGATGTGTATTCGTCGTACGTCATGGCGAAGTTGACCGTGTCGGTATGGGCGACAATGTCCAGGCGTGCTGCTGAGATGAGCATCGCCAGTTCGAGGTCGGACAGGCCCGCAAGCAGCTGGAGTTTAGACTCAACAAGGTCTAGAGAGGACACCATTGCACTCGACGATGGCAGCGCAATCTCTAAGCTGGTCGGGGAGAGTTCCGCAAGGGGCAGTATCCAAGATGTCAAGAAGATCTGCACTGATTTCGTGGCGTAGTACTGGTATTCAAGATGGTCTTCAAAGCCTGGTGTCTTCGCAAAGGCCTGTGATAACATTAGCAAAGGAGCACATGCCAGGAAATACTCGAGCTGAGATTACCTCGATCTTATCCGTCCACCATTGTTGGAACGCTGGGGCGCCCTCGACGGCCATGTCAAAGCCTTCCTTTTCCAGATCCTCGTCGTCCACGACAAGACCTTGTCTGCATACTTTCCAGAACGCTGGCAGTGTCTTTGGTTGTGACATGTAGGCATAGCGGTGACTGAAGCGACTCTTGACACGCTTCTCGAGAGTTTCCACTACGTCAATCCGTGTCGTGAGTCCAAGGACCGCAATCGGTGCTTTCTTGGCCTGGGCAATATCGAACAGGTTGTACAGCAGGGTCTGGCGAACATGTGTTGCGAATAGGTCGAACTCATCAATGACGAATACCACACTCTTGGACGTCAGACCCTCCTCGGCGTCGGTGATTTCAGTAGGATGCGACAGGAGTGCAAGTAATGATGCCATGGTATCGGCGTAATTGCTTGTCTGCATCACCTTAGCAAATGTCAAAGTCGTAGTGTTGGAAATGTCCAACTTACCTTGTTCACCTCGTCCTCGTCTAGACTCATTTCTCTACCCAGTTGTCGCCATATATCTTTGAGAGCCAGCTTATCGTCGGTGTGGATGAACCCGTTTAGACGGACTACATGGAACTCAGTAGAGTGCTCCGTGGCAAGATCCGAGATAATTGTTTCAATAAGCTTCAATAGCTGTCAGTAACCTATCCCAATATTCAACACCAGATGAACAGCAAAACTGAGCTTACCGTGGTTTTGCCACAACCTCGAGCCCCAATCACCATCATGGAGTTACCCTCACCAGCGAGAACAGTCTGTTCCATCAGTTGGTACGCCTTGTCGTAAGCCTCTTCTTGATCACAGAGCTTGATGCGCCGTGTGCCGCTGCAGCGATCGAGCAATATGCGTTGCATGCTCCGCAGATGCGTCTCAAAGTTTGGAATCGATGGGGCCACAACGCTGGCTTTAGCAGCGATCTCTGTAGCGTCACGCACTTCACCTCCATCTTTCTTGATCGCGTCTTCCTGCGAGCAGCTCCTGCAGATCCAGTCCCCTTCCGGTATTACGGGAACACTGTAGCATTTCTGATGGTAGCCGAGATTGCAATTCTCGCAAAAGAGGATCTCGTTGGGTGGCTCTGAATCTGGCTTGTTGCATACGACACAGACTTCATCATCCTCACCCTCATCATCGCCCTGTTCGACTGCGCTTTCTCCGTTCGTCTCGTTGTGCGTTCGTTCGACCGTGTCGTTGGGCCGTCGTGTAGCATCGGTCGGCGAAGGTATCTTCAGTTTCCGGGCAGAGGCAGGTTGCTTTGGCGTGGGCTTAGCCTTTACAAGCGGATCTGCAAAGAATATCTCTTCTTGCGTCCCGTGGGTATCGTTGTCCCAGGCAACAGTTTTCCTTGGTGTTCCAACTCGTTTCTTCGATGGGGACAAGATGCCCTTGAGCTGTGGAGCCATAGGCCTCTGAAGTGTCGTGGCGTCGCTGAGGCCATTCTCATCTTGGTCGCTCTCTTGTACAAGGTTCTTATTTCTAGCCGTAGGCAATTTCTTGAGCAAACCGGGGTTTGTCTTAGAAGTCGGTTTTTGTGTTGTTGTTCTCCGCCGAGTGGGAGTGGTTTGCTGATCGTCGGTCGATTCCACATTACCGGCAGCTACTATCTGCTTGTGTGGACTTTGTTTCGGCCCTCGCACGCTAGTCTTGGTATTTGTTGGTAAAGCTCGGGTATCATGTAGGCTCTCCTTGACAGCTTCGCGGCTGAAATGGCCGTACTTTATCGGCAGGTCGTTCTTGCTGGGTGAGACATCGTCGCCGGAGCTGGGAATGTCGTCGTAGAGCGAATCGGCTTCGATTTTGGCCTGGCTTATAGCGGCAGCGTCCGCCTGTTGTCGCCCGAAGAGAGCATTGCCAATGGCCGACGTTATGGCTCGGAAGCCTCTTGGTGTGGATGGCGAGGGGGCTGCTGCGAGAGCGCCATATCGACGCTTCTTGATGGCCGGGCCATTTGGAGCAGATGGTGAGACTTCTCCGTCTGATTGTGGTAGAGTGCGTTTCCGGCCGGCAGCGTTCGTGGGCTGTTCATCTGCCATATCGGCGTGAGAGAGTCTGCTTCGCGGTGTTGGTCGAGCACAGCGCCTCACGATTCACTATCGTGATTATGTCGATTGCAGGGCACAATTTAGGAGAGACGCGCCTGCAAGCCTGAAGACGCGCTTGCTCTCCAGTGAGCGAACGACAGGGTTCTGCCGCTAGGATCGGAAAGCGGGTCTCGGCGCAGCTCGCTGCTGCGGCACGATTGGCCGCTCAGGGACGGCTTTACTCCGTAGAATTGGCTTCTGAAGGTCCACACTGCGTCAGTCAACTGGGATCACCTTTAAAGTTAGTTGTCGGCACGCGAGCCCTGACTAGGCATGAGAAACCTGGTGCCATAGACAAACAGGCAAACAGACAAACAAACAACCAGCAGGGCAATAGTATATTGGAAGATCCCAGAATGTGAAGACCAGCTCCGTGCAGAAAGGTTGGGCATGCCAAGGGTCACGCCTCCAAAGCAGAGAGCCTCGAAGAGCATACCTTGAAGGCACGCAAAGCTGATAACGAGCCGACGGTCTAGCTACCTGTACCAGGTCTGTTGAGTTCCTTTAAATTCCCTTGTGCAACTCTTGGGATCACAATTCCATACGGGGGCTCTCGAAATTTATGGCCATGTCGAATTGGGCAACTACTGGTAAACCAGCCTACCTGTCACGGAAACCCTTCCTCATTGGGATAAGTGACTAGCCTTGGCAGGGGCATAAGCACAAAGTCGATGCCAAGAACCAACAAGCGCGTCGAGCCAAGCGAGCAAGATATGATGGCTCCCACTTCTCATCTTCACGATCTGTACCTCTTGCTCTTTTCTGTTCTCTGTCGCTGACTCACTGCTGGTGGGCGCTGTATGGATTTCTACTTCTTAACTCAGTCATTCTCTTGATACATTGATTCTCCAGTCTCTCATTACTACCATCACCACGCTCTTTTACTTCCCCCCGCCAGCCTATAAGAATAATCACGACAATGGCCTCGACTTCGCAGGCCGCCTCAGCGGCACAAGTGCCAGCGGTCCCCCCAAACTCAGATTCACATCGCGTTTCTTCCGACGACACATCACCGACTTCAGTATCACCTGCTTCACAACATGCGCAGCCAGCCGAGAATGTCGAGAAGTCGCAGCCTCAAGCGTCATTCAGTCCGGCTGCTACAGTTCCTGAACCCCAGAGGACGTCTGCTACACCGCAGAACTCCACGGTGCCGTTGCCAGCTCCTTATAACCGACATCAGTATCCAGTGCAAGGCTTCCCGCCGTCTGGCTTCATCAACAACCCCGGACAAGTCGTGGTGCCACGGAGTAAATACTGGGCGTATGCAAAGCTTAGCATGGCTCTGTGCGCCGTGGCAGCCGGCGCCGTCGTGCTTGGGCTTAGTTGCTCATACTTGCTCTACAGCGTTTTTGGCAGCTGGACACATATCATCAACATGCCGGTCTCGATCGCCAGCATACTCTGGACTCTGGGCAGTCTCATCACCTTCATTGCATGCAATAGAGGTCTACGTCTGGGCAGCAACTTTCACGAGGGTGTTCACCCCGGCGCACAGGTCGGCATGCACTTAATCTTCTGGTTGGCTTGGGGCCTGGCTCTTGCTCTAACTGCCTCGAGCAGTGAGAGTGTGCAAAGGAAATACAATCGCTGCATCAGTGCCGACAAGAATAATGGCAATCTATCCGACCACAGTCTACCGTACAGCTATAGCGATTATATATACGATTGCGATGGTGATGCCCAGGGAAATGAAGATCGCTTGGCCAACTCGGATATCCCTCGGCTCAAGGCCATGGTTGTCTTCTGCGCCATTGCGTTGATTCTTCACTTTGCTCTCTTCATCGGGGCCTGTGTGGACACGCATTATCACAACATCCACAAGCGGGTGACTCGCATCGTGTACATACCGGCTCCACCCCCGGCGATGATGCCACCGCCTCACAGTGGCTGGAACCACAAGTTCATGGCGTCCCCGTTGCCTGGGATGATGCACCCGACGGGCCCAATGCATCAACAGCCATATGGCCTGCCTCAGCCCAGTCCGTACTATCCAGTACCGCCACAGCCCCAGCACTATGAAGGGGAAAAGTCTGCTGCCGGCCCTGCGCCCATGATGTCTGGCTACTATGCTCCTGCTGCACCTGCTTCTGCTGCACAACGGCCTGAGCCGACTCAGCCGCAGATTCCACTCGGAGGCTACTATGCCCCATATCGTAACCCGTAGACAAGCGGATCTTGGCCAGCAGGTGGCTGGTTCAGCAAAATGCTATGAACATAGGAAGAGGAGCACACCTTGTGTGGAATAGTATAAGTCCTCATAGACTGGCTCAGAGGAGGCCATGTCTCAGTGAATCAGAGCAGGGCAATCGGCATAAGAGCGATAGAGTAGGGAAATTTGGTACATAATAGCTAATGACAGACCCGAAGATAACCAAAATAATTGTCTTCGTCTGCATCCCGTTGGGCATGTCACAGAACTCGCATGGTGCATTTGCAGTCTACTTTGAGGCGCGTGTGCTACCACCAGAGTCGCATGGTTCTGTGCTGGGCCTGCCGAATAGCGAGTGTGTGAGGCGGTGAGGAACACCCGATGATCCAGACATCGTCGTGAAGTTGACATTTGGCTGGCTGGGCCGTGTCACAGCCTCCCCACTCACCCTGAATGTGCTTGCTTGCTCGAGCCTGACCGGGCACATTCACTGAAGGACGCTAGGCTAAGTGCCTTGGGTTGCCTGCTGAAGCCGGCATGCTGTAGGTAGATAGGCGCAGCCCCTCCTGCCCCCCCCCCCCTCCACCAGTGCCTCCTCGACGCCTCGGACATTCATTAATTACTGCCCAGGTGGTAACACTGACGACATCACTGCCACCCCACTAAGGTAGCTGTCTCGTTCTGCTGCCTCGAGTAATCCCGGGACCTTATCCCCATACGCCGGGCCAGTGATGTTCCCAGTTCAGTCCTCGCTAGCTTCCGGCTATCGTCGAGAGCCTTTTCTACGCTACATTTTCGGCAAAGCACCGCAGGAGACACGCACTTTCCAAGGCTGCCCACAGGCTTGTCAGTTGTACCTACCCTCTTTCTGGGGACGACCCACTCCGTTCCCTACGCCCGTCCTGGCACCTTGAAGCTCTATAGTGCTTCCCGTCCGTCCCTGCTTCGGCCACCTGAGCTTTTATGCGCAACAGAAGAATATCACCGTCACGCATCTGTGCCCGAGCACCTCCCCGTTTCACGCGTGCTGATCTTCTTCCCATCGTGCCAGAAAGACGCCGTTGTCTTCCTCTGGGCAGTTTCAGAACGACCTGTGGTCCACGGGTGTCTCTCGACCCAGCACGCGGAGGGACTCTGTTAGGCTCGCGCCTGCTTCTGCCTTGCCGTCTCTGGGGCTGTCTCTTCTCCGCCCCGCGCAGGCCTTGTTCCCATCCATCCCACTTGCACCCGCCCGCCGCCCCTCCCAGCCAACCAACGCCGCTCAGCAGCAGCTATCTCGTCCTGCTTGCAGCTTCACCAAACCACTTCATCCTGCTACAGTCGACACGCACCCAGCAGCACTCTTCCCTTCACGGCTGGTCCCGCGCGTGACGACGCGCACCCGTCCTGCACGATGAATGAAGACGAGCAAATCGCGGCTATCCAGAGGAAGGTCGACAAGGAGAAGGTCCTGCTCAATGCAGCGCAGGCCATGCTCCAGCAGACCCCAAATGCCGACGTCCGCTCTCGCCTCAATAACCAGATGCGAGATGGCCGCCGCAACATCCAGTTCTTCGAGGAGAAGATTCGCGACCTGCAGATGAAGCGCCTCGGCCACAATGTCGACAACATGAGCATCAGTTCTGGCTCTACTGCCGTCGGATCTGGTGCCGTGCGCCCGGCAAGCCAAGGTGGCCCCGCGCCTCCTCCAAAAGACGCAGCCTCGGGCGCCTGGGCTGGTGATAGAGGCTCCTACGGCAGCGGCTCAATGCAGTACAGCGAGATCGGTGGCCATGGAGATATGATGCCTCCGCGGCATCCTTTTGCGCCACCGGGTCCAGGCTCGAGTGTGCCAAAGTCAAGACCCAACTTCACCAAGCTTGGTGTGTAACCTGCACGATTCCTTCCGCACGCTACTCCTGAGGATTCAAGCTAACTTTGTTTCCATTGCAGACTTAATCAAGTACGACAGTCCCTACATGGGACCGCGTATTCAGCTCATGCTCTCACAAATTCAATTCAAACTGAACGTTGAAGAGCAATACCTGAAGGGTATCGAGAAGATGGTCCAGCTGTATAACATGGAAGGTGATCGCAAGAGCAAAGCCGATGCCGCCGCCCGGCACGTCGAGTCCAAGCAGAAGATTCAGCTTCTCAAGCAGGCTCTTAAGCGATACGAGGAACTCCACATCGATGACATTGAGGTTGCCGATCAATTGGATGGTGAGTCAGATCTCTGGTCTCCATTGTCAGAATGCTCGATACTGACCCCGAACAGATGATAGTATCAACATGCCCAACTTGCGGAAACCACTGACGGGTCAACTTGCGATTCGTGTTATCCAGGTCCGAGACGTCGATCATGCCAGCACCGGAAGATTCTCGAGAGGCCCAGAAACCTTCGTTGCCGTCAAGGTTGAGGACAACATTGTGGCGAGAACCAGAGTCGCGCGTGGCGATCGTTGGGAAGCTGAATATCACAACATCGATGTCGACAAGGCCAATGAGGTTGAGCTCACAGTTTACGACAAGCCTGGCGAGCACGCAATTCCCATCGGTATGCTGTGGATTCGTATCTCCGACATTGTCGAGGAGATGCGTCGGAAGAAGATTGAAGCAGAAATGACGAACTCGGGCTGGGTCTCGGCCGATAGGATGGGAGGCCAAGATGCTAGTGGCGCGCCGTCCCAGTTCCCGATGAGCCCAACACAGCAGCAGTCACCTGGGCAAGGTGCTACTAGCCCTGGACTACAGGGAGGTCAAGGACAAGCACAGTTTGGCCCTCAGGCGATCCCCCAGATGACCTCGCAACCAATCGACGCATGGTTCAATCTGGAGCCCGCAGGCTCAATTCACTTGGCCCTCGACTTCAACAAGCAGAATAAAGATCGCCGGCCGGTCGACCTAGGCCTTGGAAGAAAAGGTGCTGTTCGCCAAAGAAAAGAAGAAGTCCACGAGATGTACGGTCACAAGTTCGTGCAACAGCAATTCTACAACATCATGCGCTGTGCTCTCTGTGGGGACTTCCTCAAATACTCTGCCGGCATGCAGTGCGAGGACTGCAAGTACACTTGCCACCAAAAGTGCTATGGCAGTGTCGTCACAAAGTGTATCAGCAAGAGCAACGCCGAGACAGACCCTGACGAGGAGAAAATCAACCACCGAATTCCGCACAGATTTCAGGCCTTCAGCAATGTCACAGCCAACTGGTGCTGTCACTGTGGTTATATGCTGCCTTTTGGCAAGAAGAGCTGCAGGAAGTGCTCAGAATGCAATCTCACAGCTCACGCGGGCTGTGTCCACCTGGTTCCTGACTTCTGTGGCATGAGCATGGCGACAGCCAACCAAATTCTTGAAGGCATGCGAGTACAAAGACAACGACAGCAAAAGGCCCCATCCTTGACGGACAAGACTCTTCGCCAAGGCAAGGGAAGTTCAGCAAGCTCCCAGACGCCCACGTCGCCATATAGCGCCGCCTCATACCAGCCAAGTGTATCTTCACAGGAGGCCACGGAGGCTGCGAAAGCCATGTATGGCGCGCAGATATCACCACAGAGACCTACAGGCCCTGACAGAACTTCCTCAAGCCAGAGCGCTGCTGCCGCTGCTGCTTCGGCAGCTATGAGCGGCTCATCTTATGGGGCTCGACCCTCACAAAGTCAAGACTATGGCAGCGGCCGAACTGGCAGTTACAGCTCTACTGTCCATGACGGTCATGACGACCAGTACGGTGGCCCTTCCAGTCCAAACTTCAACAAGTCAACGGCTCCTTTACCGTACAACCCAGCCAGTTTCGCCAACGTAGACAGCAATTTCGGCCAGCCTCTGGCGCAGCAACATCGGCCATCCACAGCGTCGACTCCCCAGCAGCCCGCGTCCCCGAGTTATGGCTATCAGCAACAGCCGCAGTCGCCGCCGCAGCAGCAGCAGCCTGACAAGCAGCAGATGTATTCGTCCAGCCCGGCACCCCAAAAGCCCCAGGCTCCAATGCAGGAGACGGCATCGCTATCGCTATCTTCGTCACATGGCATTCCTACCTCTGCTCGCAAGCCCCTTCCTTCTGCTACAGATCCTGGCACCGGGCAGCGAATTGGTTTAGACCATTTCAACTTCCTCGCTGTGCTTGGCAAGGGCAATTTCGGTAAGGTTATGTTGGCAGAAACCAAGAAGTCACGGCGACTTTACGCTATCAAGGTCCTGAAGAAGGAGTTCATCATCGAGAATGACGAGGTTGAGAGCACTCGATCTGAAAAGAGAGTTTTCCTCATCGCAAACCGGGAACGTCATCCGTTCCTGACCAATCTGCATGCTTGTTTCCAGACGGAGACAAGGGTGTACTTCGTCATGGAGTACATCAGCGGTGGTGATTTGATGTGGCATATCCAGCGAGGCCAATTCGGCACTAAGCGTGCGCAGTAAGTAGAAATCGTTCACAATGCCCCACTCGCCATGCCCGGCACTGACAACTTTGACAGGTTCTACGCTGCGGAGGTCTGCTTGGCGCTCAAGTACTTCCATGAGAACGGTGTCATTTATCGTGATCTCAAGCTCGACAACATTCTTCTGAATCTGGATGGCCACATCAAGATTGGTGACTATGGTCTCTGCAAGGAAGACATGTGGTTTGGGTCGACAACAAGCACGTTCTGTGGAACTCCAGAATTCATGGCGCCTGAAGTAAGATATCCCTCTCACATTCCCCTTCGCTATGGGCTGGCACTAATTGTTCCGACAGATCTTGCTTGACAAAAAGTACGGCCGAGCTGTTGATTGGTGGGCATTTGGCGTATTGATCTACCAGATGCTTCTTCAGCAGTCGCCGTTCCGCGGTGAAGATGAGGACGAAATCTACGATGCCATCTTAGCAGACGAGCCGCTGTACCCCATCCATATGCCGCGCGATTCGGTTTCGATCCTTCAGAAGCTCTTGACTCGCGAGCCCGACCAGCGCCTTGGCTCGGGTCCTACAGATGCGCAAGAGATCATGAGCCAACCCTTCTTCCGTAACATCAACTGGGAAGACATCTTCCACAAGCGCGTGCCGCCACCGTTCGTGCCCGCCATCAAGAACGCCACCGATACAAGCAACTTCGATTCTGAATTCACCAGTGTAACTCCCGTGCTCACTCCTGTCAATTCTGGTAAGCAACAACACATCCGAAGCCCTTCCATTTTTCTTATACTGACTACAGACTTCAGTCCTATCGCAAGCCATGCAGGAAGAGTTCCGTGGCTTCTCGTACACAGCAGACTTCGATTAGGATTACGATAAGCCTGCGGACGGAGAAGTTACAGAAGGGTCCCTACGAGAAACCGTACATACTTAATCCGATAGTGACATCTGTGGCGGGATAGGCATCACTCGCAATATCTCTGCAGCGTTTTGAAAAGCCATTGGTCATTAATATATATATCCAATCAAGCTGGGGGAGCATACGCCTTGGGGTTGACCAACCGGAAAGGATGGCATGCACGGGCACGGGTTATTATTCATGGGAAGGGGCCTTTGGTTGAGAGACAACATCGCCATACACTAGTGGCTTAGAAGCGAGCAACATTTTTGAAATGGTATATGGTTCGCCGAGGAAGTGGCCATGTGTCACATATCGTCGCTGCAAATCGTGTATCCTTGGCTGTATAATTAAGTTCATTGTGAACTTGACAGAATCCCCAACCCGAGCTCAACAGGCGTTCACGTCATATTCTTTTGAACCATGTCCCCTTTGTAAAATTTGAATCCTTGTTCACGATCCACGGCACTCGCTGTTTACCAACCAAAGGAAAAAAGAAAAACGATAAAGTAAAGAAAAAGGCTCAAACCGAAAACATTCGGAACAGATGATGACTATTTCTCTCCGAAGACGACGGCTAAGAAATGTTAATGATGCACGTCAACCTTTAGACTGCTGAACATTCGGTAGAAAATCAGCAATCAATCTCTGCTTTAAACGCGCATCTGCGAGCCAAGATAATTTCACATCATAAATTCGGGGAAGCGGATGCTAAAAGGAGCGCGGCATGGCGGGGAATTTGCTTCTTCTCTTTTTGCGTTGCATAGTCTGGTCTGATCTAGCTAGCTGTAGTACATGGTCCAAACATATTCTGCACAATGTACAAGATGACACTATCCCTCAACTCCCTGCAGGAAGTAAAGGAGGTTTGAGAGACATGGTGAATGCTCGGTGACCAGGATTTCTACCGTTTCAGATCGTGGGGAGAGGAGATGGCAATCTCGCGATGCACGCTGCTCACTCTGTGCAGTGCCGAAGCGTTTGTGTGGCCTCGACTTCTCGCAGTCAAGCTTACTCAGCGCCCACGAGAACCGTCTATAAGTCCTGCCGGATCACACTAGAGTGCACGCACCGCCCTAGTTACGTCTAAAAGGCCCATTCGCAGTTGGCGGCGGCATACCGCGACCATCGAAGCCAAAGCCGAGTCCTTCATGACCCTGGAAGCCGCCCATACCGGGAGGAGGACCCATGAACCCTGGTGGCGGAGGTCCACCAAAGAAACCCGGAGGAGGCGCCATGTTGCGAGGCGGTCCTGGAGGCATACCATCGGGCAGGGGGAAAGCGCCCATCGGGAAGTTCGGCGGGAACATGCCGGGCACGGGAGGGCCGTTTCGAGAGTTGCCTCCAAGGCCGGGATTCCCCCCGAGACCTGGCGGTGGGATCATTGGACGCCCTGGGGGTGGCATCTGCTGCCCACCACTCTGTTGCATCCAGGAGTTGGGATGCATCTGATCAAGGCCTGGGGGACCTTGTCGCTGAAGGATCTGAGTGGGCTGCTGTGGGCCACGGTTTTCTTGCTCGCGGTGCTGAAGGTGAGGTTCGTCAAAGAATGCTGGGAGACCCCCTGAGCGGCCACCTTGGTGTTGGGAGGTGCTGCGCTCGCGCTGATAGTCGGGCTCGCGATCCGGGGTTTGCGGAAGCTGCGCAGCCCTTGATGGTTGAGGCATTCGCATTGGTGGTTGGTTGTGCTGGGGATGGTCCAAACCTGCACGAGCTGATCCTTGCATGAGTGTCATAAGGAACTCGGTGTTGCTGTTGCTGTTCCGGCTGGGTATTTGCTCGTTTCGAGGCACCCCCTGGCCGTGAGTCTGTTGACGCTGGCCCAACAGCTCATGGAGCATCTGCTCAGGCCGTCCTGCGGCCATATGGGCATGTTGCTGAGGGCGAGGTGCATGTAGTTCTGGGTTTTGCGGCATTGGCCGGGGCATCGGAGCTTCCCGTCGGTCTTGTGCATATGGTGAGAATGAGGCTGGCGGGCCGAGAGCGCCTTTTGGCAGACCTAATTCATGACTGGGCGGTGGCTCAGGGAATCCGCCATTCGGTGGAGGCGAAGAGAAGGACTGCTTTTGCAGCTTTGTGAGAAGCGCCTGAAACGCAACCTTCTCCGCAACATCGGCTTGCGGAGGGCTGCCAAATTCCTGACTTTGACGGCCTGGAGCCGGAGCTGGAGCAGGCCCCGTGGGACCAGGTCTGGGTCCTCCGCTAAGTAAGTCTAATAGTGGGTTGAATCCCGGCGGGGGAGCCTGGCGGGGAGCTGGCGGCGGCGTTGCCTCAACTTGACGACGGGTTTCCTCCTGAGTTGAGAAGAAGTTCTGGAATCTCGAAGCTTTCCCCTTGGAAGGCGCCGTGTTTTCCTTGGAGGCTTCGGGCGTTGGAGTCTCAATCGCCGAGCCCTGACCATAAGCTGCGAAGAACTGATCTGGTCCAGTCTCAAGGGGTGGCAGTGGCTCCCGTGGTGCGGGCTGTCGGTCTTGTGGCCTGGCACTGGCCGGCAAATCGCCCTTAGACCCAAGTGAGTCTCCTTCGGGCTTCGCTCCACTTCGAGCTGCCTTCATGCTCTCCATGAACTTCTGGAAGTCTTCTTGTGTGTGCGTTTGAGCCTTGTCCTCTGCAGGCTCGTCAAGCCATTCAGGCTCGCGTTCTTGCCGTTGATCACGATCCCACCTCCGGTCGTGATTTCTGTCACGAGACTTGTCATTGAAAGTCTCAGAGGACTGCTCGTCAACAGCAGCTCGATCTCTCCAGCTCTTGGCACGGTCGAATCTTTCCCGTGCTGGAGCCGGAGCGCCGTCGCTTTGGTTCCCCGCTTCGCCGCGAGTCCAATTCTGGTCAGCGCGTGTGCGACCAAGTCCATTGCGCCGTGTCGAGTCTTCAGGGTCTTTGTCTTTGCCGAATTCACCAAAGTTGCGGCGGTTCTTGTCACCACCATCGCGCTCATCTTGCTCGCGTGGCCGCCGATCTCCTGCAGGACGATCGGGTCGCTCGCCCATTCGACCATGGAAGCGCTCTGCACCCTCAGCGCCAAAGCTCTTGCGGGGTTTGACCGTGCTCCAGCCATCAGAATCTTGATCCGCGTCGCCGCGTCGTCGAAACTCGGTTCTGCCGTCTCTTTCTCGAACACGCGCCCCACGGTTGCGGTCAGCGGGTTCAGTCTCACCAGGCCGCGACGATCGAAATGGGAAACGACCTTCGGAGTCTTTGTTCGAGGACTTGTCGGTGGCTGGATTGCGAGAGAATGTTGAGGACGAGAAAGGTGTTCGGTTTGGGCCAAGGAGGACATCTTCAGGATCTGGTGGGCGATGTTAAGCTCAAGTACGATGTCCAAGTATTAGCATGCCACTTACTCGCGTTGTTGCGGGACGCATGCCTGTCTGCGCCTGGACGGCGATTGCCCTGATCTAGCACAGAGCCGTCGTCATGCCTGTTTCGATTGCCATCGGCTCTGCCGCCCTGATTGTTGTTGCGGGGCGTTTCGGGTGGTTGTCTGTGGTTCTGCGCATCAGTATGTAGCCAAACATCGCGATCGACGACCTGATCTCGGTGCTTACCCCATCCATTCCTCAGCAGGAGGGAGGGTATTTGGCCTCACACACAGTGGTGATTGGCGCAAAAAGACCAGCTCTTCTTCGGTATACCGTATCGCCATTGCGCCTAGAGATGGCTATTTGGGCGCCTAAGTCTTTATGCTGTGACAATTGAAAGCCCTCCCGGTCGCATGGATCGCAGCTGTTCGAAGATACTGCTCAAGCAGTAAGTGGGTTACTTTCAGATGTCACGCGGGTGCCGAGCACTGGCGGGTAGCTCAGCGAGTATGTCGGCTAATATGCCAGAGGGGTCCTGAGAAAGGGTGCAAGTGTTCAGAGCTGTGCACGTGGCTGGAGTTGGCGAGACTCGTGGCGGATGCGAGGCGGTGGTGTGCGGGGTGCTGTGCAGACCAGCAATGTTTTGGTGGCGAGATCAACACTGGCGGTGGACACTGAAAGGTCGCAATTACTGCGCTCGAGTCCGAACGTGGGGATCCGGTCGGCGATAAGCAACAAGGCAGATATTGTGTCGATGACGGCCGGCTGGGTTTGTGAAGAGTTGCTGAGAGTATTGTGTGCTAGCGGAAGTTGTCGATTCTGACGAACCCAGCAGGGCCCCGGTGGGTGACAGGAAGCTGGAGCGGCCGCAGACAAGGTGTCGGACCGGTGGCGCTTGTGTGATAGTTTCGGCAGTGGTGGTATGTCGTGGATGAGGGCAGTAGCAACTAGCAAGCAGTAGTTCTGGAATCGTATGTGTTCGAAGCTGGCGCGATTGTGGTCAGCCTGTTTTGGATGACGCTGTGCTGTGGGAAGCAATGCAATGCGAGGATGTGTGTGCGCAGCTCGGGCGTGGGCTGAGCCTTGGAAAGCGCCGCACGCACCAAACCAAGGGCGAGCCCAACCTGGCTGGTCCAGGTCCAGGTCTAGGTGGGCAGGCATTTAGGTACATTCAAGTACGTAGACTAGTAAGTGTGGGACACGACGGATGGGGACCTGGACGACTTCGAGTCACAGATGTACGCCGGCGCAACCCGCACTCGAGGCATTGTGCTGTAACGGCTATCGCCCATGACAACAGGCCTGGAACACAGGCACCTTTCATCTCGTGCAAGTTGCAGCTCGTCTTGTGGTCATCACCCGAGCACCCAGGAGACGGGTCGGTCACCAAGTCCTCTAAGCTTGGACACCAGATTAGGGTTCACCTGGAATATTCTCCGGGTATGTGGCCAGCGTCGAGTCCTCATACTAAGCACAAGCAGGCAATCGTTCTCCAAATAAAAGCGCTCAGACAGTAACACCATCGTTTCCGCGGGCGAGTGTGAGCCCCAGCTTCTCTAAAGTTGTTATAGATGTCTGGAGGCATACTCAAGTATTGTAGTCGCCATGTGCGGATTACGTTCCAAGTTTGTGGAGCAGGAGAACGGGGGTAGAGTGCAGCCCCATTACGCAGCTGGCTGGCGGCTGGTAGCAGCCCATTCTACCTTGAGATAATTAAGTACTTTCTGAAGTCCAACTGTCTGAAACTGTCGGTTTGGATCACACGTGAATGAACTCGGGCCATCTTTGGAATGTCCAGTGTTTTGATGACAGCAAAGACCATTTCCAGTCGAGAGAGAGAGATGCAGTTGATCATCTGTCGCTATCGACGAAAAACTTTTCCTGTACAGGCAGATATCAAGTTGCTCGTGGAGCTAGGAGCTTCTGCACCCTACATTGTGGCTGCGGGGTTAACTTTAATGGTACTTACACATTTGAGCAATATCCTTTGAGGTTCGGTGTGAGTGGGATGGTGATGCGGGCGGGTGGTGAAGCGTTAGCGTCTTGAATCAACATAACGGAGCTCTCTGATAATTAGCTGTGTTCCTGTGGAAACCGTCTGCTACGCGACCACATTGTCTTGTCCGGGTCTCGACAAATCATAACAGACGTCAAGAATGACACAGGATTGCATGATGCATAGCAATTGTCAAATGTTCTATATTGTGACTTTGATGCGAGCAATCTCCATATCTGGTGAGATGGCGTAAAATCTTCCCCACGCTCTTGAGTCGAGGCTCAAGTTCGACCAACATATGCAGTAGCCGCAGACGATCCTCATGGGATATGCAGGTAGTGTGGCCAGAGGCACCTGCGTCTGCCCGCCAAGAAGATGACGAACGGGATCCGATGGGCGACCGAAGGCTTGGGGGTTAATGAGACTGCCGATCAGCCTCAACTAGCTGGCATCGCTATTGCGGAAAAGGCTCTGACTATCGAATGCGCACGTGTAACAAAGCTCGATAATTTTTTCATTTTTTTTTTTTTTGAAGTGGCTCCTCGACGGCGGTGTTGGGCCAACTCAAGCTTGTCGCTTTGGAGCAGGTACGGTATCTGTATTTGCACGACCACGATGCAACCGACAGTGGTGGTCGAGGACGAATGCGGCCGGCTTTCCCATCTGTCGATCCCACCAGGCTGGAGCACGAGTCGACCCCTGGTAGAGTCTTGAGGATCCCGGCAGGCGCAATCTTAAAATGCTTGAGACACCTTTCCTGATTTGTCGACGTGCTGTTGCGCAGGGTCCCCATGATCCTTGTCGGCCAGCCGCTGTATGAGGGCGCGCCGCATTACGTGCCAGGACGCATCCGAAACAGCAGCTCCGGAGTCGATGCTGCTTGCGGCGTGCATCTGTGGTCATGACGAGCGCAGACGTCCGTCATGGAGGGTCCAAGATGGTGTTTCTGGTCATGTTCCACATCATGCATACACCGGCAGTCGATCCAAACCCAGCATATAGGTTGGCCGCTCCAGCTCCAGCCGAGCAAGAGGAGGCATGGGCCCGCGGAGGGCCAGAGTCGAGCTTCGGGAGTGTGCCTCGCCCCGGTGACGGGCAGCCAACGGGTATCGTGATCAGTGAGGCTGGGTCGGTTGTGTGATGCTGGACGGGAATGATGTCGTGTTTGCTTTTCAGGACGATGGGAGTCGTAGTTGTCAGGTGTTGTTGCAGTTGGGATTCATGGTTGACGGTTGTCTTGGAAAGGAGGGATCGCCCAACAAGGCTTTGGTTTGGTGCCTGGTGCCTGCAAGCTGCAAAATCCCCAGCCCTCGTCCTGCAGGTGGGCAGCGCCATCCCAATACTAGAGTAGAGTCTATACAGTACCGGGCTGGGCTAAAATGCGCTAGTTGGCCGCGCGCAGCTTGAAGCGCGCAGCTGGACCAGGTGGATCTTTAATTGTCCCTGCCTGTCTCGTCGACCACCTGCACACCTCGAGTGCTTTTGTTGTTGCCGGTGCCCGCCGCATCCACTCAGGGCCGTTCACCTTGATCTTCTCCCGCCCACACCAGGTCGTCGTCCTGTCGAGAACCCTCACGACGCCGCGTCGCCAGCCCGCTGCCCGAACCTGGCCTTTTCGACTGTCCTCGCCGCGCCGCCTCACCACCCACTGACCCGTCTCTCGAGGGTCTTTTAATTAATGTCTAAATAGCCACGCGCGTGCCTTCCCATCTCTCGGCAACCACCGGGTCGGGACCAGTTGACACCATTCGACCACCACTTTGGGGCCGTTGATCACGATTTGGACTATCACCATCACCTTTGAGGACTGCTGAGCTGTTCCCAAGCGCGTTGACCGTGTGAGTCGGGCGTCCGCAGACTCAGCAGAAAGCATTCGGCATATCCGGCCCAGCCACGACTCATCCATCCACTCCATTTCTGCTGCTCTTTCCACGGATATTCTCTCTCTATCTCTCTCTCTCTCTCTCTCGATCGCAGTACCGTCAACTTCACCTGCGCCACAACGTCTCTGCGATCGCTCCTTCCGCACAATCGCAACCCGTGCATCAGCTTCCCGAAGTCTGTTTACCGCGCCCTGTCCGGCAATTTGTACCGGTCCAGTCATTACAGTCTTGACCTTCGTTCACCACCAACTCCACGTTCTCCATCCTTGCGGCATAACCCTCTTTTTGGTCTATTCGTCAGACATTTGAACCCCAATCAATTCCTGCCAAAGCAAAACATACAGAAACCCCGCGCTCTGGATAGTGAGGCACTTATCGTACCGCATAGGCAGGACAACATTAAAACGACAACAGCTTAGTCTGCCACCAACACTACCAACCACACTTTGACTGGATTCTGCCAGATCGATCTTTGGCCAAGCAGCACGACCAGTGTGCTTGTCACAACTGGCGCGATGCAAGTTCCGATCCCTTCAGGTCGGCGCTCTGCCAATGCCTCGAAGAGCACGGCTTTGATCGCCATTCTAGCAATCGCTCCTACTGCGCTCGGCCAGAACAACTGCATCCCACTTTCTGGATCATCCGCATGTCGAGCATTCTCTGGAGCATCAGTTGGCAAGACTCAGTTCCTGCTAGACCACTAGTGAGTCCACCAAAGTGCACTATGATATATATGTTTTCGCAAGGCTGACTTCCCAGTCCGTTCCTGCAATATGTCTCGGATACGGCCTCGTTCGACCAGCAGCTAGACCAATATGTTGCAGATACCTATGTTCAGCGGCAGTAAGTTTCTGTGCATTCGATCTTACAAAAAAGACAAGTGCTGATGTCTACGCCAGGTTCCAACAACGATTTGGCTGTGGTAATGTCAACCTTACCAACACATCCGACTACTATGCCAGATTCACAAAGTCCGTCATCTGCAACGGCATCGTACAGAACTCGATTCAAGCGTGCGGTTTGAGCAATCAACAGTCTGCCCCGCTCTGCGCAGCGTCGTGTGCTGAGTTTGCCCAAAGCGAAGCCATGATAGTGGCTGACACCAGCCTCTGTGCCAATCCAGTCAGCGATATCCAGGACCTTGTTAGAGCGGACTTCGCCGACTGCTCCGTGCCGGCTCGATCGCTTTCAAGTAGCGCCTGCATCTCTGGAGCCTTGAATGAGCCCGACAATTGTGGTTACGGCTCTAGCACGCTAGGCATATGCTCATACTGTGCTTCCGGAGGCATCAACTCTACAGACACCTGTTGTTACAGCTCCGATACAGAGAAGCTGTGTGTTGATGTAGTTCTTCCGACTATCGTTCCAAGCTTGACACTAAGCACTCCTCTGCCAACCTCGACGTCTGAGCCCACTGGCGGAAGCTCATCAGACACCTCTGGTGGCAGTGGCCGCAATATGGGCTTATCTGGTGGTGCCATTGCCGGTATTGTAATTGGCTGCATAGCCGGTATCGTTCTCATTGGTCTGGCCGTTCTTTTATGCTTGCGATCCCGCCGCAACAGACCAGCGAGCCAGAAGGGAAGTGTGTTTAACCAGCCATCGCCGTCCCGGAAGGGACCACAGACAACCAAGATTCCTGCGTCGAACACGCCTCCTCAAGGCTACGAGGTCCTTCCTGGGGGTCGCATTGCCCGCATGTCTGCACTCGAGGGCCATTCTGGGGATTCTCCTTCGAGACACAGTGGCTCCCGGCAAGGAACCTCTACTGGAGCTGCAGCCGCCGGTGCTGCTGCTGGATATATGCTTGGAAGAAGACGTGGCAATTCCTCGTCAGACTTCTCGGGAGAAAGCCCGGGCCCGGAGTCACGATCAGCAGTACTTCGACCTCCACCTACTAATCGACGACAAGGCTCGCTGTCCAGCAACTCCATCCTTGCCGGTGACGACCCAAGCTCACCTATTAGTGCTGGTGGCATGTCGTCAGGCGCAGGCATGAACAGCCAGCAGTCAGAACAACTACCTTTCTTCAAAGATTACTATTCTCAGGATGATATACATCCAGGCGAGCGTGTTGCTGTCCTTTGGGCGTATCAGCCTCGTGCCCAGGACGAGTTCTCCCTTGACCGCGGCGACATGATCAAGGTTGTTGGAATCTGGGACGATGGATGGGCCACAGGCATCATGACAAACGAGCGGGCCGATGAGTGGGAGGTCAGACGACAAGCACAACGCGACAGTGGTGTTTCAAACGCTTCAGGTCGTGGCCGCGATACGTCACCGCCAGTCAGCGGCGAGATCAAGGCGTTCCCGCTCGTCTGCGTTTGTCTGCCTGACCACTGGAGGAAGACGATTGAGGGCGATGGCTCGACAGAGAATGGAAGCGGCCACTAAGGTCCTCGGACTGCTCCTTTGACCACCCCACTCTCCACGAAAATACAATTCTACGACAGTTACGACCACACTCTTCATCGTTTGCCTGCTACTATCATCGAACCAAGCTACGTTAAGGCTGATCAGCAAGTTTTCAATTCTTTGACGGCGTGGTGTTCCGGGACCTCGTCCTTCGCTGGCTTTCACCGAGTCTCCACGTTCAGCCCCTTCTTTAATCTATTCTGCGACACAGGATTGTGGTAGGCATGCGTGCAACGCTTGCCGACTGTTATACCCCGGACAGCATCAGATGATACTTTTTTTCCCGTAGAGAGCGTCTTTGCAATACCATTTTGTGCATTTGGGACGATAAGAGTGTGGCATCCTACTCCAGCAACGGCAGACCCTGCGCAATGCACCTGTCTATACCCTTTGTGGAAGCGTGCTATGCGCTTTGGGCTCGATCAAAGGATAAAGGTGGCTGCTTGTTGAGATATGCCCACTGGTCATTGAGCGTTACGTCATAGTTGCATACGAGAAACTCGTCTAATTCAGGCTTTGCATACCAATTCGTGTTTGCGATTGTCCACCGTGAAAGGAGGCTTCTTGCTGGTGACTGCTGTACACATTCGTGTCCCAGTAACTCGTGAAATGGATGCGGTTTTCCGGCGCGATCATACGTGAAACTTACTCATGCTGCATCACCGTGATTTACTTGGCAGGGGACTCCAGCTCTTTCAAGCTCCGTCTTGCTCACTCTCAGTATTTGTAGTGAAATGGAAAGCAAATGAATCATTTTGGAGGATGTCAACTCTAAGAACGGCAGGTGCATGAGTGGACCTGACTACTTAAGTATCCATCCATATATGCAACGCTTGCCTGGTCCAGGCAGCTCCCGATGCCCCACCGCGGTAACCCGACGTCTTAGACGCACGAGCGGCGCGTGAGGACTGTTGTTGCGCAATGCGGAGCTTCAAGTGCCAACCCGTGATCACTCTGAATCAACCTCGTGCCCAGGTCTGCTGCATAATCCCGCGCCTCAACTACATAAGCCACCGCGATCACTTCAGTGCTCTTCGGCACCACTCCCAGCGCATTTTCCTCAGCTCTACAATGTCATGACCATAACGCCACTTCCGGAGGTCTTTGTGCAGTGGCCTAGACCTGCCCACCTCTCGCGCCATGGGTAACACCTGGTCCATTACGGCGCCGTCCGCGGGCTCGGCGGGCATTGACGTGCCGGAGCTCGCGGATCTAGTCTATGAAAGAACCATAGGCAGTGCGCGCTTCATGAAGAGTATACGAGCACGTCATCATGATGGTGTTGTAGTAGTCAAAGTGACCGCAAAGCCAGCGGCCAAGCTGTCGCTGAAGTCCTATGGCGAGACGATCTTACGTGGGTGCCCTTCCTCTGTAGCCCTTTTTTCCTTATGAGGATTCACGAAGGCTGATATTGGATTACGCAACAGGTGAGCGACTCTTGTTGCGCGACATTCCCAATGCACTCGGCTTTGAGCACGCATTCGAGACCGACGAAACCGCCTATCTCGTTCGACAATACCTATATAGCTCCCTATACGATCGCATGTCGACTCGTCCGTTCCTCGAAGACATTGAAAAGAAATGGCTGGCGTTCCAGCTCTTGTGCGCGCTCCGAGATTGCCACGCGAAAGAGATATACCATGGCGACATCAAGACCGAGAACATCATGGTGACTTCGTGGAACTGGCTCTACCTCACCGACTTTACCGGGTCATTCAAGCCCGCGAAGCTGCCTGACGACAACCCGGGCATGTACTCGTACTTTTTCGATCTCTCGGGCCGGCGGACAGGCTACATTGCGCCGGAGAGATTCGTGCATCCAGACGATGCGAAGGCTGGGGGCGGCTCGTTGACCTGGTCCATGGATATCTTTAGCGCGGGGTGCGTCATTGCTGAGCTGTTCCTGGAAACGCCAATTTTCAGTCTAAGCCAGCTGTTTAAGTACCGGCGTGGCGAGTACGACCCAGCAATCTCTCTTCTCGGCCGTATACCTGATAAAGGGCTTCGCGAAATGTTATCAAGCATGATTCAGCTCGACCCAGAGAAGCGGTATTCGGCAGAACAGTACCTGCACTTCTACAAGGACAGGATATTTCCAGCATACTTCTACAGCTTTCTGCACCAGTACATGGAGCTCATCACGGACCCCAGTTCTGGGCGCGCTCCAATCTCAAACGCCACCAAGAATCTCGGCGAGGCGGACGACAGGATCGATCGCATCTTCTTCGATTTTGACAAGATTACTTACTTTTTGGGGTACCATGGGACTAAGAGCTCTAGAGATGTGCAACGTTTTGCTCCTCGCCTTGGACTTGGCTTGTTTCCAGTGCGACTAAGCATACCCAATAACGAAAACCTGGTCACTCGTGCTGGACTACCGCTAGCAGATGATGGCGCTTTGATATTTCTGACCCTGGTGGCAGGCTCTATTCGGAGCACGGCAAGAGCGACATCACGGATCAGGGCATGCGATATTCTCCTCGGCTTTGCTGAACGACTTACTGATGAGGCGAAGTTAGATCGCGTGTTGCCTTATCTCATCGCACTTTTGGGTGATAGCGTCGACCTTGTCAATATCGCCGCTCTCAGGTCTATCACACAGCTTCTGGCACTGGTCACCGTTGTGGCGCCAGTCAATGCTCATGTATTCACGGAGTATATCATGCCGCGCTTACAACATTACATGTTCGGACCTACGCGCCAAGCTGGTATCCCTGTAGACCGCAAAGAGCTCAGCCCAATTATACGGGCGACCTACGCTTCGTGTTTGGGTAGCCTTGCAACCTCAGCGTTGAAGTTCCTCGAGCTGGCTGTTATACTCAAGGCTGAGGGAACCATGAGATCTGAGGATCCGGAGCTGGAAGCTGGACAAGATACGGAGGCACTGGACGATTTGTTCGACAACGCGCGGGCGGAGCTTAATTTGACATTCGAGGCTCATGCTAAAGCTCTGGTTGAGGATCAGGATGCGTCTGTACGACGTGCGTTCTTGAGTTCTGTGCCAGAACTATGCATGTTCTTCGGCAATGCCCAGTCTAACGATATATTGTTGACTCATCTCAACACCTACCTCAACGACAGGGATTGGATGCTGAAGTGTGCATATTTCGATACGATCCTGGGCATCGCACCGTTTTTGGGCAGCACGGGACTGGAAGAGTTCAGTCTGCCTCTCATGGTCCAAGCTGTTACTGACCCCGAGGAGCATGTTGTCCAGGCTGCTCTGCACTCCCTCGCCGAGCTCGCCAAGCTTGGCATGCTGTCAAAAGCAAAGACCTGGGAGCTGGTCGACGTCGTTGGTCGCTTCACCATGCATCCCAACATGTGGATCAGGGAGGCGGCTGCGGAGTACTTGTCTAGCGCAACCCGTTTCCTATCGCCTGCTGACACTAGATGCATCGTGTTGCCACTCGTCAAGCCGTTCTTGAAAGGCGCGATCATTCCGCGCTTCAATGAGCTCTATTTGCTCGATGCACTGAAGAAGCCCATGTCGCGGACTGTCTATGATCTAACGCTGTCCTGGGCTCAAAAACAAGACAAGGGACTGTTCTGGAAGAGTGTGCGCCAGCAGAAGCAGTCGGCTTTCACCATCACTTCGACGGCCCTATCGACCAAGTCGTCCCGTGAGGCTCAGCCAAAGAC
This sequence comes from Microdochium paspali, assembly GCA_031142775.1. NCBI lineage: Eukaryota > Fungi > Ascomycota > Sordariomycetes > Xylariales > Microdochiaceae > Microdochium > Microdochium paspali. The sequence goes on from JAVBIV010000007.1 coordinate 1,572,964, forward strand.
GTTGAGCAAAGTACCCAAAAATGAGGAAGACGAGAAATGGCTGGCGCGACTCCGCAACATGGGCATGACGCAAGAGGATGAATTCAAGCTGTTGGTCCTACGGGAGTTCATATGGCGTCTCAGCCAGATGAAGAACCGCGACTTGAGCACAACAGAGTCTACCCCAGTGCCACTGAACGAGATCATTCCCTTGAGGAGTCTGGACGTCAAGATGCAGACTGTCATGTTTGACGAGACCGCAATGGACGGCGAACCTTCCTGGGCACCAGACCCAACGGCCGATGCGGACAAGGGTCCGTACACAATCGCTGATGCGCTCCTCGATGCCTCGATGACGATTGATCAGCCAGTTGGGCGGCGACGACGGGCAGCTATGAACAATCACCGCTCGAGACTTAGCATTAACAGCATAGCTGGTTCGCCTGCGTCCAGAGATCGCCGCACGCTTTCTCCGTTGGGCGCGCAGTCCGCTTCACCGACGGAGACCACGAGAGGTGGGAATGTTGTGGCACTTCGGTCGTCATCGACAACACGGTCACAAGACGACGACGCATCAGTGTCAGATGCACCTTACGCAACGAGGCGAGCCGTCCGGCCACAGTCCAGCGCGCTCCACTTGCTGAACCGGAAAGATAGCGGCAGGTCAGGGCCGGAGACGGGCACGACACAAATGAATGCCGTAGGGCAGGTCGAGGGCCCATTTACACAAACCCAAGCGCCTAGGATCACAATCCCGGGCGACGATGCCAGCGAAGGCAAGTCTGGCTCCAGAATTCGGCTTGCGCATACGTACGAGGGCAGTGATCCCAGCATAATCAAGATGCTCGATTATATGTACATCGACAACTTCCCACACGACGAGAAGGAGTTTGGTCCAATGATAACCCCAGTCTCGAGGAAGAAGACCATCAAACCCGGTCTGGGTGCCGAGGAGATCTGGCGACCGTCTGGGAGACTTGTGGCAACATTTGCGGAGCATCTCGGTGCAATCAATAGAGTTGTGCCGTCCCCTGACCACCAATTCTTCCTGACTGGCGGCAATGATGGGTCCGTCAAGGTATGGGACTCAGTGCGTCTCGAGCGCAATGTCACACACCGGGCACGACAGACCCATAAGCACTCACCGGGAGCCAAGGTTACGGCGTTGTGCTTCATCGAGAACACGCATACATTTATCAGCTGCGCCACAGATGGCCGGGTCCACGTGGTCAAAGTCTACACGCAAGTGATCAATGGGGCGCTCAAATATATCCGCCTACGGCTCCTTCGCGAGTACCAGCTCCCCACTGACGAGCATGCCGTCTGGTGTGAGCACTTCAAGATCGATATGAGCTCCGTGCTCGTCCTCGCAACCAATCGCTCACGCGTCTTGGGCATCGATCTGCGCACCATGACGCTGCTATACGTCTTGGAGAACCCCGTACATCATGGAACTCCTACATGTTTTGTACTGGACCGGAAGCGCAATTGGCTTCTTCTCGGCACAGCACATGGTGTGCTGGACCTTTGGGATCTGCGATTCAAGATGCGTCTCAAGGGCTGGGGTCTGCCAGGCAAATCGCCCATCCATCGTCTCAGTCTACATCCGACCAAAGGTCGTGGGCGGTGGGTGTGTGTCGCGGGCGGTACGGGCCTCGCGGAGATCACAGTCTGGGATCTTGAAAAGACGCAGTGCCGCGAGATTTACCGCGCCGGTGGCAAGGATGGGCCCAAGGAGTACAAGGCGTGGGATGTGGACGAAGACAGGCCTGAGGGCATGCTGGGCCGCTTTGCTACGAGCATCGACTCTGCTGCGACTCTGGCAGGAGGCGGCGGCGGCGCAAGTGTGGTATCCGACCGTGGGATCCGAGCCATGGTCGTTGGCTGCGGGGCCGTCGAGGACCAGCGCGATGTACGGCACGGATACATTGTCACGGGTGGCGCCGACAAGAAGCTCCGATGCTGGGACTTGTCACGAATCGAGAACTCGAGCGTGTTCAGCGGACTCAACAATGTGGCAGATGGCGGCACGAATACCACGTCGGCCAGTGCGAGGCCGGCGTTCGTCACTACGAGTAATCCCGGCGGATCAGCGGGTTGTGTACTGCATGTGGAGAAACTACCTTCCTCCTCATCGACATCAGGTCATACGGGTGCAGGTGGCGACAGGAAGAGAGGAACAGCAGGAGGGAGCAGCCGGGAGAAGCCGCCGCGGCACAGCGTGATTAGCGCCGAGCAGGCTCTACTGCTACGGAGCCACCTCGATGCTGTGCAGGATGTGTGCGTGCTCGAAGTGCCGTATACCATGACTGTCAGCGTTGATCGGAGTGGTGTGATCTTTGTGCTGCAGTAGATCAAGTACTTGGGCAGGCAGGCAAGTTCGGAAGTGGTGGGGGGTTGAGCCTCTGAATGCGCAGAAGAGGCCACCCGTTCGTCCCGGCTTATAGATCTTAGACATGATGCAATGGGAAACAACTCTAGCATGACCGTGTTTTGAAATCAGGCAATGGCGTGAAGCGGTGGCATGTCTTGTAAGCGAGCCGTGTTCGGATGTTGCTTCCTTGTACTTGCCTTTGTGGGATTGGCGGGCGCATATGGTTCGATATGCGCGTGTTTTTCTGTTTTTTTTTTCTCGGAGTTGCAGTGCATCCAAATTCTGCTGTAGGGGCATGTGATTCTGGATGGTGACAGCTCAGAAGGATTTGCGTCTAGGTCATTAATGTGGCATATGCAGTAGCTTGGTCATGGTGCCCCACGGGTGATTTTTTAGTTCTCTCTCTGTCTCTCTCTCTGTCTCTCTGTCTGTCTCTCTCTCTGGCTTTTGTGGTTGGTGATTGTTTCGGAGAGTTCTTTTGGCGCCCCGTGTTCTTGTGTGCCGATGACTGGGATGGACTAGCGGTTCTTGACGGAGACACCGTAGCAATAAAAGCACATGACCGGTAACGACTGCACGGGGGAAATTGCGTGCTGGACAGTGCGGCGGTCGGATCGTGAGGCTGAGCGAGCGTTGGCGACCGGGGGTGTCATTGGTGCCTGTGTTTACGCGTGTGTGCTGTGTGGAAGGAATGGAATGATGCATGACTACGTACTATGCAACTGGACCTTCTGGAATTTTCCTGGGCCGTGACTCTGCAGAGATGCGCAAGCAGGGACCATCCTTGGGGGGAGGGGGGGATGAATTGTGTGCTGCTGTGGAGGTGGGTGACTCGCCTCGAAACAGGCGGGAGGGGAGGGGGGCAGGCGAGTAATAGGGCATGCATGCACCGGACGCTCAGAGCAGGTGCCTGGCTATTGTTGCCTGTGAAGCTTGTGCAGTAGGTAATTACCATCAGGCAGGACAAGTTTGAGTGCTGGCTTGTCCGGCACACACACACACACACACTCTCTCTCTCTCTCTCACACACACATATCCACACACATCCACACACACACACACACTCTTACACACACATCCACACACATCCACACACACACACACACACACTTTTCTGTACCCTAGGACTGGGGTACGGTGCGGTACGGTACAGCCCAGCCCAGCACGGGGGCCCGGTCAGCCCTCCAAGGCGCCATCCTATCGTCCTGCGGCGGCGTGCCTGCGCTAAGTTAATATAGGCTGGGAACTTTAACAGGACGCAAAGTTCCGAAGGTTCAACGCTCCAAATTGGAAACGCAACGCCTCCCGGGGGCCCGGCCGGCTCGCACCGGAGGGTGGGTCCCCGGGGCATCTGCACAGCGAGCAGCCCCCCCTCCCCCTTGCCGGTGCTGGACCCCTTCTCGCCCGCCTCCAGTCCCCCTCCTCGCCCGACGTCGCCTTTTCCGGCTCGACCCCATCCCATCACATTCTATTCCGTCCCATCCCATCCCATCCCGTCTGAGCTTCGAGGCTGCCGGGCTCCACCACGGCTGGCCGCCATCGTACGACTCAAGCTTCTGCGTTGTATTCCGGCACGGTTCGCAGCAATGACATGCCATGTGTCAGTCGGCCGACCATCCCGCACCGGCAGAGCCAGGCGAGGCCATTGCCCGCAATATTGGACGACGACAACCGAAGGCGGCCAATAGACAAGGTATGAAGCCTATGACGGCACCGGTGCAGGGGACTGCGGACCAATGTCTCAGAATAACTTACCGTTGGGATGGCTGGCCATGGGACCACGACCAGGGCAGGGTTGCCCCCGGCCTCGAGCCCTGTGCTGGCAGGGTTGTTGCCTGTTTCATAACTCGCCGTCCTGTGATGGCCGCGCTTGTTCAGGCTACTTTGGAGTCGACTTTTTGGAGTCTTGTCTTCCACCCTTTCTTTTTTGGACCACCAGCCTGAGCTCACGAGCCGCACTCAACACCAAACCACAACACACGATAATCGATATTCGGTACTCGATATACCACACGTCGGACAAAAGATATACGACACCGGACAACCGATACTCGAGGCTCGAAACACACAAACACCATTCTTATACGCCATGTCGCTCAACTTCGAGCAGGCACGGCTGGTCAAGGCCACCGTGCCCCTCATCCGCCAGGACGGCGAGCGCATCTCGACTCTCTTCTACCACAACCTTGTCAGAGACCACCCGCGCATGCTCGCCTGGTTCAATCCCGTCAACATGCACTGCGGCCACCTGCCAAAGGCCTTCTGCATGATGATGCTCAACTTCGCCTCCTCCATATACGACATTTCCGGCATCTCGTCCCGCATGGAGAAGGTTGCGCAGAAGCATGCCAGTTTGTCCATCACGCCTGACCTCCACGACATTGTGGGCGACTATCTCTTGCGGGCCTTTGCCGAGGTTCTCGGGCCGCACTTATGGACCACTGCGACGCGCGAGGCCTGGGAGCGTGCATATCTCGTCATGGCCGGCATGCTTACTCGTCGTCAGGATCTCATCTACCGCGACTTTGGGTCCTGGATTGGCTGGCGGAGGTTCGTCGTCACCCAGCGCTGGACAGAACTCTGTGACGGCAACGACGGGTTCGGCGACGTGGTCACCATTGAGGTCCGCCCTGTGGACGGCAAGAAGCTGCCGCGCTTCCAGGCGGGTCAGTTTGTCTCTTTGCGTCTCTCCGCCGTGCCTGGCAGAGACCATCCCCAGCTTAGGCAGTACTACCTCTGTGGCGACCCGGCCACCTCGACCTCGACATATCGCTTTTCTGTGCGGCGAGATGCTTCCCGGGAGGTTGAGCACTTCAAAACCCATGATTTGAACCAGATTCCACGGTCGTCGGCAGCCTCAACAGGAGCGGCGGCACCAACGTCGCCGCCACTACCGAGATCGTGTATGGGTTCTTCAGACGCTTTCCAGCGGCGGCTACGTGGTAGCAGCTCGGCTTCGAGAACAGACTCGGCGCCATCCAGCAGACCGGGGACACCATCGTCAGGCGACTCGTCGTTGGCTTCCGATCATGCTAGAACCAACTCACTATCAAGAGTCCGGCCAGGCGTGGTGTCGTCGATGCTGGTTGACCAGGTCATGGTCGGGGATACTCTAGAGCTTACACACCCGGCGGGGGAATTTGTCTTTGAGTCGTCCACCACAAATAGTGCCAGTACAGCACCGATCGTGCTCATATCAGCTGGTGTGGGCGCGTCGCCGCTCCTCGCCATGCTCAAGGCGCTGCTGCCCGAGCCTGTGCCTGCTCCTTCTAATCCTCCTTCCAATTCTTCTTCTTCTTCTTCCTCCAAAGCGCAGCCGCGACTTAATCCACTGCAGCAGCACCCATTAAAGTCACAGTCATCACAATCCTCAATCTCATCGTCATCATCATCAAGGAACCCCTCCCCAACAAGCACAGTCTCACCTGCACTCAAACCAGCGGCAGAGCGGCCAATCTCATGGGTCCACGGCTCCCGCCAGCGGCCGTTATACGGCGAAAAGGTCCGCGAACTGGCCAAGAAGTTCCCCAACAGGCTCACCACGGCGTTTTTCAAAACCCGGCTCGCTGATACCGAGGTCTTGTCGTACACGTTGGACTTTGCCATGGACTTGAATATGGGGCGGGTGAAGCCCTTTGAGGACTTGCATCTGACGTACGGGTCGCAGGCGGAGTACTATGTCTGTGGTCCGCATCGGTTTTTGCTGGAGGTAGGGAAATATCTTGACGCGAATCGTGTTGATCCATCGCGGGTGAGATATGGGATGTTGGAGATTGGGGCTTTGGACAAGAAGGCTTGATATAGTGACTGAGGTCACGGAAGGAAGAATGGAAGGCCGAAAAGGGACGGTAAGGGACCATCAGTCAGCATATTGCGCATTTTCAGGACATAGATTTTGTAATCATTGGCGTTAAGACAAGTGCACACAAATCGTGCGCCGGGGAAGGAAAGCGTTTAGAGCATTTTATTATATCAGGACACAAACGCATCCAGTAGCGTGCAAATTTAATGCAGCTTATGATTTTGTGAAAGTCGTTGAAACCCTCAGCACATGTGTTAACCTTTGGCCGTCAAGGCCAGAAACCCGGCGCCGGAGCTCCGCGCTCCGGTAGAGCTACCCTGAAGCCAAGCTCCGGACCGTCTTTGGAGCCCCTCCCGTTCGCGCGGGCAGCCAGCCCACTTGTACCCAACAGAAGCCAAGCCCTAATAAATCGGAGTCTACTTAATCAAGGGTGGCTGACTTACACCAAACACCGCTTCTTTCAACAAAGGCAGGCCACTCACTCCGTGCTACCAGGTTTCACACAGCTGGCCGCAACCTCCACAGTGACCACCTGAGCAGAGCGAGGGTGAAACCTGGCTGGATTCAGCGGCTCTCAAGAAAGCTACGAATGCTCTCTTTGCCTACTCGACACCTCCTCTCCTTCCGCGTTGGCAGCAGCCCGGCCCACAAGCTCCGCCGTCTTGGTGGTCTGGTTCGCGGCATCTCCACTGCCGCAACCACTGCGAGAGGTGATATATGCGCGTTACTGCAGAAGATCGGCGTCAACGGAGGATCCCTCGGAAAAGTCGACTTTGAGGATAAGAGTACCATTGCCCATTTCCGGGCCAGACACGCAGGGAGGAGAAGCATGGCTACCCTGTCGACGTTCCTTGCACAAGCCCGTGAGAGGCTGAAGCTGGCTTCTACTTCTGCTGCTTATTATTCCTCTTCTTCTACGCCGTCTTCATTGAGTCAAGGGCAGGATGATGGGACGGTGACTTTTGTCGTGGGGAATGAGTCTGCTGGTAAGTCCTTTTTGAGTCTTCTCTTCAGGTGAGATGGGGGTTTGGGCAGCGTAATATGAATGGATATTGCCTGCCAGGACATCTTCGGGTTGGCATGTTTGTCTTCTAATTGAGTGGATAGAGAGACTCTTGTAACATCTGAAGTGGTCGTTATTGGACGAGATGATTGTTGTTTCCTCAATGGTTGTGTCGAAGCGCGCCGTACTGGACATTTGAGTCCAGCCTCACTGACGCTTATTCCAACAGATCTCGACTCTCTCTGCTCATCTCTGGTACTAGCGTACTTCAAGTCCCAAGAAGCACTCTCCTCCACAGCACATTCACCATCTCAACAAGGAAAAACCCCCCCAAGCACTCTGCACATTCCACTTTGTCACCTCCCCCGCGCCGATCTCACCCTGCGACCCGAGTTCACCGCGGTTCTGGAGCAAGCGGGCCTCACGCCCGACGAGCTCATCACGCTCGATGATATCCCTTTCCCTAGCTCCACTGCAGAAGGACAACAAGAAGGAGGACACCACGACGGCAGCGCGTCGAGACCCTCGCTGGACCCCAGCCGCACACGCTGGTTCCTGGTCGACCACAACGTCCTCACCGGCCGCCTGGCCCGGGAGTTCCTCCCCACGTCAGGTAGCAGCAGTAGCAGTAGCAGCAGCAGTGCCGGAGGGGGCAAGATAGTAGCGTGCATAGACCACCACGATGACGAGGGCAAGCTGCCCCCGACTTGCGACCCGCGCATCATACAGAAGAGCGGGAGCTGCATGAGTCTCATCATCGAGCACTACCGGCCAGTCTGGGACGCTCTTTCATCGTCTTGCGCCCCCGGAACGACACCGACGGTGCAGGAGCAGCAGCAGCAGGCAAAGCTCGATGATCAGCTCGCCCGCCTCGTCATGGCGCCGATCCTAATCGACACCAACGACCTGCGCGACGCGAACAAGACGACCGAGCACGACACGCAGGTCGTCGCGTGGCTAGAGGAGACCAAGATCACACATAACCACCACCACCAGCGCCGCCGTGAGGAGGAAGGCCACGATATAGTGGGAAGCAGGACCATAGCAGGGAAGGTGGAGGACGAGGAGGCGGAGCGCGGGCGCGGGGCCAGGTTCGACCGCACCGCGTACTTCAACCACGTCCAGGACCTCAAGAATGACATCTCGCAGATGTCCCTCCGCGACGTGCTGCGGAAGGACTACAAGGAGTGGACCGAGACAGCGACGTCCACGTCCACCTCCCCCTCGTCAGGCTCCACGGAGACGATCCGCCTGGGGACCATGTCCTGCTCGTGCCGCATCGGCTATCTCCTCACTCACACCTGCCAGAACGACGCGGAGCTGTTCGTCCGGGGCATGCGGGACTGGATCGACGAGAAGGAGCTCGATGTGGCAGCCATCATGTCCGCTTACGAGGACGAGGAGACTGGCGGTGGTTTCAAGAGGGACTTGTTCCTCTGGGGCGTCAACGCTCGTGGTGGTGGTGGTGCTGGTGGAGACAGAGGTGGGGACGGTCAAGGGAGAGGCGTCGAAGTGGTGGACAAGTTTGTCACGGATTATGATGGCGTGCTCAAGCTGATGCCCTGGGAAGATGGGCGGTTGGACTCGGTCAGTGGCTCCGAGGGCAAGGAGGGATTCAGGAGGTGCTGGATGCAAGGCACGACCAAGTTCAGCCGCAAGCAGGTTGCGCCTATGCTGAGGGAGGCCATGAGGGGCGTTTTGGGCTGAGCGACGGTTAGGAGGATTTTGTGCAACGGGATATCGATGGTGAAGCGGCCCAATAATCCGCTTCGATGCATTGTAATCCCAGAAGCGTAATGTCCGAATCATCTCAGTCTAGTCTTGGTAGATGAGTATTAAGTGTGCATTTGTCACGAGGATGGTGCAAACGACGACAAGATGGGTATAGATCTTCCACGACCGCGTGGATTCAATGCAGAGAGCTTTCTTCATTCACTGTGCGTCATTCCACAGGCAACGAGTATTGAAGAGATCTATGCCTTGCTAAGATAGTTACATGCTGTACACCCACAGGGCATCGTAGAAAGCCAGTCAGAATGAAGAGTGGTCATGATTTTAGATCATCCCGCCTAACGCCGCGTTTCGTGCGGCAGCATTGAGCTGCAAGAGTAAAATCACAAACTCCCGGCCATTCGTCAACTTGCGATCTGACACTGCACCAGGGGGCAGTCTCGCCGCAAAGTTCTCAGCAGTCGGGTCGGCGATATTGATGCACGCACGAAGAGCAGTCTCGATATTGCTGTTTAGTGCTACTGGAGGCTGCTCGTGAGGCATATCCAGTACGCAGCGCCGAACGGCTTGCGCGCACAATTTGGGATCGCGGCTTCTCGCAGCGAGGCGAAGTAGCTCTGCAAATAGCATGGGAGAACGCGCTTGAAGATGCCGTGGTGGCATCTGCCAGATGTTCCAGAGCATGGAGAAGTCGTTGTCGGGTTTCCGCACAGCCACGCGGAGAAGACGAGTCAGAGAGTTCTCATGCAAGCAGGGTTGTTTGCTTTGAGCCACCAGATCCCACAGGTTTATGATCAAAGGCGAGTCGGCTGTTGCGCCTGGTTGAGACACGGCGTGCTCCAGCATAGTCACCAACACATCGTTGACAAGGATATCCTGTCCTCGTTGCCGCATCGTTCGTAGTAGGGATAATGCCAGATCTGTGGACGAAGGCCCTGTCCGTGAATCGTGTGCCCGACAGATTGCATCAAGAAGCTCCAAGTACTGCTCCCTGGTTGCCATTATCCCACATAATTGCATCTCTTTTAGCAGTTTCTCGCTGATTGCCGTGTGGTCGAGAAGGCTTGGCCTGGCTTGAACACACTTTACATGAAAAGTGAGCCGGCAAGCCCAGCTCTGGGATCTGTCCAGCACCTCTGTGGCACGATCGAACAATCTTGTGAAGTCTGTCTCTTCGGCTTTGTCAGATGGCCGGCCACCGGTTGCTTTTGCGACCTGGTCCGCAGGGCCGTTGTTGAGGAAATTATGAAGCATCCTTAGTATCCTCGACTGCTCTTCAATGTCACCAGCCGCTAGCGAAGTGCCTTTGAATGTGGGTATACTAGTGCTATTGGCCCCCAACGAAGCCGCCGAGGAGTTGTTAGCCCTGGCTGTAGAGAAGGAGACCACCTGGTGTGGTGATGGCTTGCGTACCTGCCCCTCAGTCAACGTAGGACGTGCCGGTGTCTGGAGAGCATCCGCCGCTCGACCACCTTCCGGTGCCGCCTCAAGAGCCGGCAGTCCGGTGGTCTTGCTCAGTGCCCGAGACCTTTCGAGACTGGATAGCCACAATTCCTCAAGGTTCATCTCAGCACGCCGAGCCTCAGTCATGATCTGAAATACGATAGAGGTGCCTTCCTGGGCCGTGCCAAAGCCAGTGAGGCGCCCGTCTTCGCTGACATTCGCCATCTCTGGTCCAGATCGACCAATAGTGCCAAGATTGACACAGATCCAGCCTGTCCGCATGCCGTCGTCGGTCTCATCTGTGCCCATAATCTGCAGGAGCTTCGCCTTGCGAGCTTTGCGGCGCAGCTTGGTCTTCCGTTCGTTAGGTCCGAGAAGGCCATCGGCATCAGCTTGAACTCGGTGCTTTGCCCGCAGCCATCGTACAAAGCGACCGGCCGACACGTTGAGGTGTCGCTCGCTTCGCGCTGTGCCGAATAGCATGAACAGATTCGACCCGAGCGCAGGTGGAGGGTCAAGCTCGCGGAGATCAAGAAGGGTGAGTTCGTCAAGGCCAAGCTCTTCAGATGCGTACTCGAGGATTGCTGAGAGAATGGGCGGACCATCAGCTGGAACTGACGGAAGTGGCGGTGGCTCTAGTACTGCAATATGCTGCGGAGGCTCTTCCTGGAGATACCATGGCACAGAGCTGGCAGTGGTGTCAGCATCTGGAGCCGACCGAAGGGCGTCGCCGGCGTTTCCTGACTTTGCGGCTTCGACCGAGTCCTCTGAAGATTCTGGCTGGCGAGCGGAAGTTGTGTAAAGCCTGGCGGTTGGAGTGGCCAGCCAGGGCCGCCGTGCCAGCACGAGCTTAGGTGAGGGCCTCGCAAGCAAAGTGGTGGGTGTAGTGAGCTCTGTGGCGAAGAGCCTGAGAACGGCAGCGCGACAGCTGGAGCAGCCCGCTGAGGCAAAAGCTCTTGCATGTGACATCGTGACTGTGTGCAATGCCCTCGCAGCAGGCGTTGGGTGAAAGAGCGCACTGCTCACGCGATATGCAGTCTTCGAAGAGGCGAAAGTATTTAGCGGAGTCGTTGAATGGCAATTACTGCAGTGGTTCCACCGGGCTGGCTGAGGTCCAGAGTCAAGACCGTCACTGTTGCCACCACATTGTGCTTTATAACAACTGCTGTGAGGCTCTCCAGATCTGCCTGTCTTCGGAGTCACTTGAAGTCCTTGAGGCAGAGGCGATGTTTCAGTGTTGGCAGCAGCACAGCTAGAGAGAGCATATCGCGGGGAACCCGGGACTGGGCAGCTGCTGCAGAGGTGTTGAATTGCAGCACTGATACTGTAACACAAAAGGATGCCAGGTCTGCAGGCGAGAGAGCTGGGGTCGCGCCTTCCGCGGGCTGCCTGCAGTGAATGCCCCACTGCTCTTGCAAGTGTTTGGTGCAAACGGCCACTCCAAGTCCAGAAGAGTGGGAAAATTTTGGCATGGAGATGCCCCGCAATTCCCCAAGATGTCCTCGCCTCATTGGCTCCCAGAGCTCAAATCGCCTCGATAGCTCGAGTCGGGTCACTTGCAAGACCCAAGGGTCATCATAGAAGTCGGGTCTATGCGAAACATCCTGACTGTCCTCGGGTTCCTGGTGTTTTCTCCAAGCTCTCCCACCGGCCACGCCTGCTTGCCCACCTTTCGCCGGCTTTTCCTCCCGACTCACGGGCTGCGCTGGCTCTTGCCGCAAGAACCTTTCGTCGGCACTTACTTGGCCAATACGTTAATATTTTCTTCTTTGTCAACCCCCCCAGCTTGCCCGGGCTCGCGGGCACTCTCTGCCCTTTCCTGGCTTTCTTCGACCGTCGCCTCGTCGTCTCTGTGCGACCACCACTTCTCACGGCCGACCTCTGCCGACCCATGATATACGAAAGCGGTCTTATCTGACCGACGTCAACGCCGCCATGCTCGTCCGAACCCGGTCTATTCAGCGTGGCGTGTCGCTCACAAACGTCCACAGCCAGCTTCTCCGCCCGATCTTGTCCTCACACCCCCGCGGCGGGTCGCCTGTACAACTTCCCTCCCTCACAACAGGATCTCGACATCTCGTCACTCGCCCTCCCTTGCTACCACGGAGGCGGCGGACTGCTCCAAGTCACCATGGCGCCGCGCCCCAGCGACTTTTGGCCACGGCCATGGATGATCCGGCCCACGAGATCCCCTTCGACCGCATGCAGTCCGCAGGTCCTGCCGGCTACCAGACTCCCGTATCGCCGCCACCACTGTACAACCTGAGACCTTTCGACCCTGCCCAACCGTTACATCTTCGCCCCCAGGTCGAGAACTTCCCACGCACACGGGCTACACCACATGGTATTCCTGGTGGGATAGAGGAGATGTTCTCCGTATTCGATGCCTGCCTACTCGTGGACAAGCTCGACCGCGCTGCCCTCGTGCTTGAGCGGTTCTCTAATCTGGACGTTTTGTCCGGCTCGGAGCTGATGGCGCTGCACAACCGATACTTGCGAGCCAACATTGACCAAGTCTTCAAACAGACGAAAGCTACTTGGGCCAGTGCCATGCACAGGTGGTACGAACTGCATATCCGCAACAAGCAACTGCCTCAGACTCCCGAGACTATTGCCTGTATGCTCAAGATCTCTCTGCTATCGTCCCAGGGAGAACGGTTAGAACGATTGGTGAAGCGTTATCTGGACATGATGCCGGATGAGGAGAGCATATATCATGTTCTATCCGAAGAGGCCATCCTCACGCAACAAGATCTCGGCACAATCATCAGCATTTATCAGCCTGCCTCCAAGCTATCACTGGAAGAGGTCGAGACGAACTTCGATGACACCAGCCACCAGCAAGCTCAGCCAGGAGAGCTTTCCTCGACTACCACGACTACCCAAACCACATCCGCCTCGACGACTGCCAGCACACCAGAGAAGGTTCTCGGGACTGAACAGAAGGGTCTTGGACTTACAAGTTTGCGAGGTGTACTTTCGTTCTTTAAGGAGATCGAGGACAAGGACTTGTCAGCTTTGCCGCTCGCCGAGCGCAGGGAGATTCAGACCCGTCTTGAGAGGGACTGCGTTGACGCTGCCATCAACCGCTGGCGTGAAGAGCATCAGAACCTGCGCAAAATGGGTCGTGCCAACGCCACGCAAGCCCCCGCGCTGAATTCTCAGCTATACGATTGGCACACTTCCCTTGAAGCGAAAATCGTCGAGGAGTTCGCATTGCTAGATGCAGCGGAGGCTAGCAGCTCCAAGACCCAGGCCGAGCAGGACAGATGCTCTTATGGTCCGTTCTTGAGGCAATCCACGCCGACAAGGCTCGCTGCTATCACGATCCTGGCTGTTCTGAACACCATTGTAACACTAGGAGCAGACAAAGGCGTCACGCTTGCTGCAGCATTGCAGACACTTTCCAAGTCCGTCGAGGATGATGTCAAGTTTTACAATCGAGCGAAGGAACTGGCAGAAAAGAAACGTCTACGCAGACGTCAATTTCGACAGCAGCTTGCGGCGCAAGCAGCCGGCATCAAGATTCCAGAAAGCATCGAGGTCGAGAAGAAACCGGTCGAGGTCACGACACCACTCTTCGAACGCGAGTCCTGGCCAACGTCCATCAGAACCAAGGTCGCGGCTGTTCTAATATCGGCCCTGATTGACTCAGCAAAAGTCAACGTTGTGCGCGAGCATCCAGAAACCAAGGCTCTCGTCAGTCAGATCCAGCCCGCGATGGCGCATACCACGGTTCATAGGAAAGGCAAAAAGGTTGGCGTCATCATGCCAAACAAGTTTCTCACGGATATGATGAAGCGTGAGCCAAGGGGGGACTTTTTGGCCCGACATCTTCCCATGCTGGTCGAGCCAGAGCCATGGTCTGGCTTCGACAAGGGTGGTTTTTTGGGGACGCCTAGCTCTCTAGTGCGTGTCAAAAACGGCGAGCGTGAGCAGCGGATCTACACAAACGCCGCAGCCGAACGTGGTGATCTTGAACAAGTCATGAAGGGTCTCGACGTGCTCGGGCGCACAGGATGGAGAATCAACAATCCAGTCTTTGATGTCATGCTTGAAGCGTGGAACTCGGGCAAGGAGGTTGCCAATATTCCCGCGCTGCAACCTGAGATCAATATTCCCCCTGAACCTGAAGCGTCTGAAGATCCCAGTGTTAGAAGGGAATGGTTGAGAGCAGTCAAGACTGCCGATAACAAGAGGTCCGGTCTCCACTCAGAACGTTGTTTCATGAACTTCCAAATGGAAATTGCGCGTTCCTTCAGAAATCAGACGTTCTACTTTCCCCACAACATGGACTTCCGCGGTCGTGCATATCCTCTTCCGACATACCTCAATCACATGGGAGCGGACAATGTCAGAGGCTTGCTCAGATTTGCCGAGGGCAAGGCACTTGGCGATGCTGGTCTCCGATGGCTCAGAGTCCATCTCTCCAATGTCTTCGGCTACGATAAGGCCAGCCTGAAGGAAAGAGAGCAGTTTTCCGTTGATCACTACGCTGACATTGTGGACTCTGCCACGAGCCCCCTCAGTGGCCAGCGTTGGTGGCTCAAGGCTGAGGATCCATGGCAGTGCCTAGCAGCTTGCTTTGAACTGAAGGCAGCGCTCGAATCTCCCGACCCGACCACATTTGTATCTCACCTTCCCGTCCACCAAGACGGCACATGCAATGGCTTGCAGCACTATGCGGCCTTGGGCGGTGATACTTGGGGTGCGCAGCAGGTCAATCTCGAGCCCGGCGACCGTCCCGCTGATGTGTACTCGGCCGTGGCAAACCTTGTCAAAGAGAGTATCGCTGCTGACGTGAAGGAGGAAAACGTCATGGCATTAGCTCTTGATGGCAAGGTCACTCGGAAAGTCGTCAAACAGACCGTCATGACAAACGTCTATGGTGTTACATTCATCGGCGCAAAGGCTCAGATACAGAAGCAGCTTGATGCGGCTTATCCGAACCTCCCTAGCGAGCATGGAATCCCTGTTGCATTGTTGGCATCATATCTAGCGACCAAAGTGTTCAAGGCACTCTCGACCATGTTTCGCGGTGCTCACGATATCCAGTTCTGGCTCGGCGAGTGCGCCGGGCGCGTTTGCCGCGCTCTCACTCCCGAGCAGCTCGATCGCCTGGGTGAGGCTAACGATGGTGGAACTCCTAAACTGACGGGAAAGAAGCTCACAATGGCGGCCAAACTGTTGGCGAGCAAGAGGAAGCCCAGCAACGATGAGCTGCTTGATCAGTTTAGATCGACAATTGTGTGGACCACTCCATTGCGTATGCCCATCGCACAACCATACAGAAAGACCTCGTCGCGGTGTATCGAGACGTGCCTTCAGGATCTCAACCTCCAGGTTCCCGAACGGACAGATCCTGTGCACAGACGCAAGCAGCTCCAAGCCTTTCCGCCGAACTTCATTCATTCCCTTGACGCAAGCCACATGCTCTTGAGCGCCTTGGAATGTGACGAAAGGGGATTATCTTTTGCGGCGGTCCATGACTCATTCTGGACTCATGCTGCCGACATTGACACGATGAACATTGTACTTCGCGATTCCTTCATTCGCATCCACAGCGAGGACGTCATTGGCCGATTGGCTGCCGAATTCGAGGCAAGATACAAAGGATCTCTGTACCTTACCACAGTTGAGAAATCCTCGCCATTGGGCAAGAAAATCGTGGCGCTGCGCAAGAAGTCCAAGCTCAGCATGCGCGAAGAGCTGTTGCGCGAGTACGAGAGAACCAAGTTGCTCAACTCAGCAGATCCTTTTGATATGCAGAAGGCGCAAAAAATGGTCACGCCAGCCGTTCTTTTTGAGCGAGCAGCTGCTCAGGCACCTATTGAGTCTGCAGCTGAGATGCAGGAAGTCGGACTCGGTAGCATTCCGACTGCTGTCGAGCCTGAGGAGTCTAGCGAGGCCGCCACATCAGATGCCCATTCAGTCGAGCGCTACAAGGAGCTTATGGACATGTCTAATTTCGAATTAGCAATGGCCAACAGCACTCGAAGAAAGAAGGACAAGGCTCGTGAAGCAACTATTCAATTGTGGCTGCCGCTAACCTTCCCTCCTATTCCCGAGAAGGTTTGTCGAACACCGCCAACCCCAACAGCGATAATGGTCCTTCGATACTAACACTATTTATCTCTAGGGAGACTTCAAGGTCGAACGCTTGCGAGAGAGTAAATACTTCTTCTCGTAAATAATCGGTTACCAGTTTAGAGCGTGAGGCTCTTCTTGTACCATCTGCAGACTGTACGACTGCGTTTTATGACTCACCACATTTAGCGATTATTGCATTTACGCGGCGTTAGAAAATTCAAACATTTTAGGGCCAGGTCGGGACATGTTGTATTCGGCTTTGGAATAAGCCTTGAAATTGAGCTTTGTATACTATTTGTTTCTAGAACTTAGCATTCGTCATGGCAACTGTACAAAAAAGAAGTCAGGAGGCGGCCGAATCATGTTTCCCAAGAGCTCTCACAAAAGGACAGGGACATTTGGTCCACGAACTATGATTTTCGCAGTCTCCGATAGTGCTTAGATACTTTATAAAAATTACAACGCATGAGAAAAGCACTAAAGATCCTGAGCATCGTCATGGTCTCACCACGGTAGCAAATCTTGCGTGGCTCAGAGGGAAGAACCAAGACGTTAAACACGATCCAGCCCCTGAGCCACTTGGGTTCCTTATCTCAAGTGCTTTCTGAAAAGCCTTTGCCTCCGCCGGTCGGAGCAGCTCAGCGAAGTTGATATCTATAGCACCACGCGTAACGTTACATGCCTGGGCAAAATTTGAGGTGCTGACGTCGTCTCTTGTCCGCGGGAGGAGGCGAGCATGCGCGTGTCTCAGTCATGGTGTTTTGCAGCGCGGCGGGACGGCCCGCGTTAAGGTTAGTGTCCTTTTGAAGGAGGGGAGAGGGGGGGACCACGGAACTTGGACGCGAGCTCGCTGCTTTCTTGGTTCGAATTATTATTCAAAATCACGGTATAGAGTACGGGGCAGTCTTACTTTTCGAATAGCAAACCGGTCTTAATTTTTTTTTAAAGCGTGGAAATAAAACGTGCTAGTTTTCATCAGCACAGCCTCATTCATAGGCAATGTAGGGTGTTTATTAGAAGAAATTTGGCTTGTGATGACTTGTCCTTATCTCCTCTCACCACTTAATTTCTCCGCAGTTGAGACCTAATGTCTGTGCATTGTGGCGTCCAAGTAGGCCAAGTGGTAATAGTACTGCTAGTCAGGCATTGCCTGCTGGGAGGGGCAAGACAAGCGCGGATAGAAATCGAGACTGTGAGAACTTCCGCAACTCAGATGTAGCACTGCTCACGATGCTTTCGAACCCCACCTGCCGCCCGTGGGGGACTCTTCTCTAGCGTTAGAGTTTTAGTTTTAGTTTTTAGTTTTGGAGCTTCTCGGCAGTGCCACCGCTTCTTGAAGCGCGGCGATCAACGTCCAGAGACCGACCCCCTTATTGCGGAACAATGTGACGGCAGAGGAAGAAAAAAAAAAGACTTGACTGGAGATTTTGCCTCTAGGCTTTAGAGCGGCCAAGACGGAAATGGCGACATGGGAAAACCTTGGGGGTTAGGTTCTATTGACGTGGCTTGTGCCGTGTGTGGGCCGTGTGAGCCGTGTCTGTGTGTGCGTCTGTGTGTGTTACCCAGGACCGAACCGGACTAGATACATAGTAGATACTCTTCTGCCTGGAGTCCGGAATGTGGAGTCCGGAGTCTGGGGCTTTGTTGTTATGCTTAATTGTGCATGGTTGACGTCAGTAACCCGCAGGGAAGTACATGGGGAGAATCTGCGGTGCAATGTCTCTTTGCGCAGAGACAGCTGCGGAAGAGAGGGGGGGAAGCAAATCCAGGCTGTGCAAACGCAACCTCACTCGTGCTTGATTCAATGTGCGCCCGCTCCCCGCCGCATCGCTCCTTGACGCTGCTCGTGCTCGAGAACGCGAGGGTTCGTGGGCGGCCGTGTGTCTCAGCACTGGCGGCTTGGCTGGTTCTTAGAAAAAGGAAAATGGACGAAGACGACAAACATTGGATCCGCGGGACGGGTGATATATGCCCGCATCGCTCGCTCCCCTTTTTTTTTGCTTTGCATTTTTTGTCCTGCACGACGGGGTCTTGGCGGTTCTGGTCTTGGCTGGTTGATGCTGTCAAAGTGACGCATACTTAACCTTCTTTACCCCCCGGGTTGTAGCGCATGTTGTGTAGTTCAAGACCGTGGATGTTCGATCAAAGCCGCAGGCTGCCTAGGAATGTAAGACGCCACCACCACCACTGATGTTCCCGGTGGTTCGAACCGCTGGGTGGCAGAGAAAGAACAACAAGATCTTGGATCAATGATACAAAATTCTTAGGGCAGCCAGATGATCGTCTTGCACCGCCCGGGGTTCTGAAGCCGTCCGTCGGCCGCTCTACCACTTATCAATTGCCCGAGGCGCCGAGCCGCACACGGCAGGCGTCAACATCGTCAGCATATACTTGCTTGGATCTTAGATAGTATGTCGCTAGTCGGGCAGGGACCTCGTGTTGTTTTTAGGTTTGAGACCCAGCCTTAATGGGCGATCCAAAGGCGGAAGAGACAGGTCCAGAAGTGGTCGCCCACAAGGGCCGAGATCCGAAGGGGGGGGTTGGTGATCAGAAAAGACGCATTGGCTGGCCGTCATGGGACGAACTGGAGAGGCGATTGTGGTCCCTGGAGAAACCACTGCCCAGTGACACAAGTGTGATTCTAGCGAACGTATGCCTGGCCCGGTCTTGTTGTGCGATGTGACGACCGTTGGCCATGTGGTCCGGGACGGGTATATATATATCGGGGGCGTGGTAGTCGAGCCGGATGGTGGTTTCGCATGCACAACAAACACAAAGGGCAGTCAGGCAGACAGGATATCACACACGGCCATTGTCACTGGCATCATCACCCAGCACCCAAACAAACACACACACACACACACACACACACACACAAACAAACAAACACATACACCCATATCCTCATCATCATCATCATCATCATCATGCTTGCTACGGTCAAGACCTCCCTCCTCGCAGCGGCCACACTGCTGCTGAGCATCGCGTATGTACAGTCCCAATATCCTGGCCTTTCTCAGCCCTTCAACCAATAAGAAAACACCAACTGACATCCCTCTCTCCCTCTCTCCCCCTGTAGCAACGCCGCACCACCCGCAGCCATCCCTGCCAGACCTACTGTCGTTCCCCCCGGGCCCCCCGGCGGCGGAGGCTGCGCTCCCACGCCGCTTCCAACCGCACCCCCGAGCTGTCCTCCCCCGGTCGTCCCGCCCCAGCCAGACATCGGCCTCCCGGCGACCTGCTACGCCGCCGGTGGTGGCAAGCCGGCTTGCTTCACTTATACGACCACGGCTCCGGCTGGTATGTTTAATCTTTTTCTTTTTTTCCCCTCTGTTTAATCATCTCATCCCCGCTCTACCACAACTTCAAATCACCCAGAGAGCCTCTCACACAAGATTTACACACACACACACACACACACACACACACACACACACACCCACACATATATATACCATATTTCTTCTTCTTTTTCTCTCTCTCAAAGATGACACTCTCGAAGCTAACGCTTGACTACCGTCCTCCTAAAAAGTAACCTGCCCCCAAATCCTATGCCCAGCTCCGTCTCCAGACCAGATCTGCCCCTTGTACCTCAAGGTTAGCAGCACCACGGTGCCCTGCTCGACAGACTGCTGCCCCTTCACGCCCACCGCGACATACTCGTGCGGCCCGTGTCCCACGTGCGACCCGTGTCGCATCCCGACCGAGCTCACCATCTTCACGACGGGGTGTCCGGGCGGCGGCGTGCAGAGCAGCGTCACCATCATCACTCCGGCTTTTTGAGGATTCTGAGGGGGGAGAACAGAGGGGAGGGGGAGAACAGAGGGGAGGGGGGAGGGGGGTCCTGGCGAGGCGAGCTAGGGATGAGTCGAGATGGGGAAGGAGGAGATGTGGACTGCTAAGTGATTTGATGCGTTATGTAGTAGCAGTAGCGGTAGTGGCGGTAGTAGTGCACGTCAAGGGTTTAC
Source organism: Microdochium paspali (assembly GCA_031142775.1). Lineage (NCBI taxonomy): Eukaryota > Fungi > Ascomycota > Sordariomycetes > Xylariales > Microdochiaceae > Microdochium > Microdochium paspali. The sequence continues at coordinate 1,593,354 of JAVBIV010000007.1, forward strand.
CAGTGCAGGCCTGCCCTGGCGTGGGAGTAGTCAGGCGGTTGTAGGCTAGAATCTTAATATCTTGCCATTTCGATGTGATAATGATTAAGGAATTCACACAAAAGGCGTATGATCATGTGTGAAGATGAGATAACACGTAACGAGGCATCGGCCGCTCACACGTCTAGTACAAAGGGAAACTACTGATATGTTATGGCAGCCGAATATGTGCATTCGTTTTATTTCTCAATATTAAGAATTCCTATGCAATCTTCCTTATCGCACAGTAGCACCCTTCAGGCTCTTGACTGTGCAGACACCACCGCTCGCAGTAGTGAGCAGGCCGACCTCTTCCTTGCCGGCCTCCTTGACGACCTTGCCGTCGAAAGCAACCTCGAGGTTATCGTTGGTGGTGAATCCGGGCTGGAAAGTCTCCCAGATCTTCTTCTTTGGGTTGAGGACACCCTCAGGCTCGCCGCGCCAGCCGTCAAAGCACACACGCTCACCAGCCTTGGACTCAGCTGGTGGTGTGACCAGCTCGACAGGGCCTTTGTGGTCATCAGCCTCGCCCTCCTTGAGCCTCGGTGACGCGGCAAGAACCATGGCGCAAGATTTGATACCACGCATCTTGACGGGCTTCAAGTTGGCCACCACCACGACCTTGCGACCCTGCATCTCCTCTAGCGGTACCAGGCCGTTGAGACCGGAGCAGACGGTACGGCAGACCTGGCCCTCGTACATCTCAGTGTCGTCGGTACCCTCCTTGTCACCCATAGCGATGGTCGAGACGTACAAGCTGTCGGCTTCGGGGTGCTTGATAGCCTTGAGGATGTGGCCAACACGCAGGTCGATCAAGTGAGGCGCGGGCGGCGCGGCGACAGCGGGGGCTTTCTGCGGCTTGGGAGCCTTCTCCTTCTTCTCTTTCTTTTGCTGCTTGGGGGCGGCAGCCTCGCCGGTAATTCCGGCCGCGGCAGCGGCCGCAGCTACAGTCTCACCAGCTTGAGCAGCGGCGCCCTTGACAGCCTCCACGGCAGCGCCGGCGGCAGCAACAGTCCTGTCGACAATGGTAGCATTGGTACCGGCAGCGGGAGCACTGCTGGCAGCAGCGGCAGCCTTCTCCTTCTTCAGGCGCTCCTTCTCAGCCTTGGCGTCGACAGGAGGCTTAACGTAGAGAACCTCGTCCTGGTCAACGTTGATCTTGTCGGCATCGGTGACCTTCAGATCGAAGATGGACGAGTTCTGGACAAAGTCGAGGTGGCGAACGATATGCGGGTAGCCGTTCTGACCAGTGCGTTGCTCAGGCGACCACGCCTTGACGGCTGGGGCAAGCGACTCGTAGATGGCGACATCGGCCTTGGAGGGGGTCGTGCCGAGCAGGGTGGTGCGGGACGAGAGGTGGGAGTTGAGCTTGTCGAGGATCGAAGAGTCCGAGGCGCTAGCCTTGAGGCGCTCAGCAGTGGTGAGCCATTGTTGAACCTCAGTCTCCTCGTTGGAAGATAGCTTCTGGGACTCGAAGGCGGCCATGGTCTTGAAAGATCTGGTACGTAGGCCTCGAGCGAGGGGTCGAATTACACGCAAGAGAGACACTTTGAAAGAACTGGAATTGCCTATTGCCAAACCACTGCACACAATGCAGTAGTGAGAGAATAGTGACTAGGAGGAATCGATTCCCTTGGAGGTGCAGCGGAATATGTTCGCGTATTTGTGCCGAGGAGAGATTTTGCAACGTCAATCTAGAATCTTTTGACTTCTGTTACTGCCCCGCCATGCGCAAGCTCTAAAATGTTATGACTATTACGCCACCACCAGTTCTGTAGCTGCAGGGGTGGCCCCACTCCGGAGCCGGTGCTGGGCTGTGCATTATTCGAGCATGTAATTATGCAATTTTGTGTAAGAAGACTTCCAAGTTAGTGCATGACGGTCCAGCGCCAGCCACGCTCTGTTCCTGACGACAGACTGGGCTGGTCGTGCAGCAAGTCAGCACCGACATAGCTCCAGCAACGAGGCTGCCTTGGCTCCATCCAACCATCTGCCGTCGCGACTTCCTCCATCTCCAAAAGCTCCAGCTGGTCCAGAGCTCATCCTGTACATCACCACCGCCCATCGACGACATCTGCGCCCTCACCTCCCCGACCGTGTCGACTCCTGAACTCTCGCGCGTGCTGCAGTCCTCGAGAATCATCACCACCAGCTTCACTCGAAACAGTCGTTCAAAATGGGGTACTCGTACCAGAACCTTGCCTATGGCAGCGGCTCTGTGTCGTTCGTGCTGGTAGTCATTGGGCTTTGTACGTCACGACCACTTGGTCGCACTTTGCGCCTGATGCGCATTTGCTGTGCGCGCCATGAGCTAACAAAGGGATAGACATGCTCTTCACCGGCAACGGCCAAGCTTTCAATGTGCGTCATAAAGCCCCACGACACTTAAGGGATCGATCCGCGATGGCTAACTTTTGGTTTGTGCAAACAGGTCGGCGCTTTTCTAGAATCTATCTCGCCTGTGGCATGGGCTTCGACCGGCATCGCCCTATGTATCGCGCTGTCCGTTGTTGGCGCTGCATGGTACGCTCGAAACGACCTTTTCATACTATATCTCACGATCGAAATACCAGTCGATGGTTCAAGCGGAAGGCTGATTTGTGTTGTTACAGGGGTATTTTCATCACGGGCTCTTCCATTCTCGGTGCTGGTGTCAAGGCTCCTCGCATCCGGACGAAGAACTTGATCTCCATCATCTTCTGCGAGGTCGTCGCCATCTACGGCGTCATCATGGCTATCGTGTTCTCGTCCAAGCTCGCCTACGTTCCTGGCAGTGAGGTGCAGTCTGCGAGCGCCTACTTCACTGGCTATGCCCTCTTCTGGGCCGGTCTGACTGTCGGTGGCTGCAACCTCGTCTGCGGTGTTGCTGTTGGCATCAACGGCAGTGGAGCTGCCCTCGCAGACGCGGCCGACCCTTCGCTGTAAGTAGTTGCTGGTTGCTGGCTCGACATCCACAGTCTGCTGACAATGCGCGTAGATTCGTGAAAATTCTGGTCATCGAGATCTTCAGCTCCGTCCTTGGTCTCTTTGGACTCATTATCGGTCTTTTGGTCCAGGGTAAGGCTGGGGAGTTCGGTGTTGTTGCGTAAACGACGATCGCCACCAAGACGAGATATGTCGAGTCGACTTTATAGCACAACACTTTGTATGACGCACCAGAGCGCAAGCTCATGACGATTTGCTTGGCGGCCACAGCTTAACCAGAAGCACACCCAGGCTTGTGGGACTATTTCAGCATTTGCAATCCCCATGGTAGGATTGATTGGCGTTCGGAAGACATGGCCTGCTTTTCTAATAGGACAAGGTGCACTGCGGTATATAGTAAATCGTGCACTTATCGTCATGTAACAACACGTTACAACTTAGCCGGCTATTCATGCCTTTATGTGATTCAATCATCTGATGTCATTTTTGTTTGTTCACCATTCTCGGGATTACTCGTCCTCAAACGTGTTTGAGCGCCCCCGCCTGTGTTCAGCTGTTAGTCTGTATAACGCGGCTCGCATTGTCCTGCACCCACCTCAGCGTGTCCTTCACACCTTTCGCTGCCTCAGGCAAGGCCTTTCGGCTTGTGGGCACCCTCGCCCGACCAGCGCCGGGCGACGAATGGCGTGGCCAGTGGACAAAGGCCTATGACATATGTTAAGATATCACCTCAGCAACCTTGGAGACAGAGGCGGTCACACCTCCCCAAGGTGCCCGAATCTTCCTTCCCGATCCCGGCTGGTTTGCCTCAGCAGTATGACACTAAGTCCGTGCGGAATATTCGTCTCAAGATGGACCTGCCAGCACAGTACCTCTCGCTTGTGGGATTACATTTGCTAATCGCGGAAAGAGTTTTGACTCTCAGACTTTACACCTCTGGGGCCATTCTTTTTGTCGCTGGTTCCTCACGGGGAAGTCGAGCTGGTATTGTCCGTGTGCGACAAATGCATAAGATGCGTTGTGAAGCTGCATGGTGATAATCTCCGATATCTTCGAGAGAGTTGTCTTACTGGCCTCGAACCTGTGCCCTTCCCTTTTGAGGACAACTGTGTTGGTGAGAGTAGTTGCCTCAGGTTACCGACGTGATGAGCATGTGAGAAATGTTTCTCCAGTCCAGCCTACACGCCGAGCTGGCTCTCTCCTTAGTAACAACACGCAGTACGATAAGTATGTCGCAACCTGTGAGATTAGACGTCACCTTTGGTAAGTACCTTAAGGTACGTATGGGACAGTTGTATCTAGAGAGACGGAATGCCGCCCATCTACACGGCGATACAGAGGAGTGGTTCTAATAACAGCCAATGTGGTCGAACAGGAAGTTACCTAGTAACATACTTGCAGAGCATGAGGAAGCCAAGAAGGTATCACCCATGCAAAGATAATCAAGATGCGACTGCTTAGCGCTAATCTCGCTTCTGAGGGATGTCTAGTAAGATTAAATGCCGAGAACTTCATGGCTTCGCATTCATTCTGGAGCATTGCTGATGTGGCCGCTGTGGCTTCTGGCCGCTAAGCACACACAACATCTCGACGGACCAGAATCCCGGGATCACAAACTTGGAGAAATGGTCTACCTCTCGCGAGCTACCGTGCAGTCTCTTTTGCTCTCTCCAAAGTTTAAGCTCTCTCGGAGCCTTGACTGCTGCAAGTTTTATGTGTTCGGTTGTTCCGGAAGCCGACTTAGCGTCGTTAGCCTGAGAATCCGGGGCTAAAAGCGTTGACAGGGGTTCAATTGACAACCCCGAAGCGCGTTTCTGCAGCATGCTGGCCGCCACAGTTAGCTGCTGGATCATATGCGATAGAGTGGAGAGCAAGCTTAGTGCGTGCTCGTACCTGCCAGTGCAACCAAAGCGACGGGGGTTGATACTACCGTGTTCAGAACTTCGACGGGCAGGTGCTCGATGGCACGTGCGAGCAGGATTTCCAAAGCTCACCACCAAGAAGGGTTCTGTTCCCAAGTGTTTCTACGATTCAGGAGACTGTCCATTGAGCTTCATCTGGTTTCTGCATTGCCCGCTGCAACGTCGCATGTGTCTCGAGAACCCCTAATTCTTGCTCCTGAGCTACCCCAAGCTCCACAGCATCTCCACGACCTCAGCCCCGGATCGATCAGCTTTCCAAAAACTTCCTTCACAACACCACGACCCATCCAAAGACCTCATTGCTGGACCACCTGCAGCGAGTCTTGACGCCCGACCGAGAGCATAGGCACCGCCAGCGCTGCCGTGCCGCTGCCTCCCCCGCCAACGTTTCACCCACCCAATGAATGTTCGCGACCCCTTCGGCCTCCACCACAAGCAGAAGAGTGCACTTTCGATCCTGCGGACCACTGCGGTCAACACCGCTGCTCAGCTTGCCGAGAAAGCCGTAGACGCGGGCATCCAGGCCATCGACAAGGGCAAGCAGGCCGTCCAGGAGATCCAGCAGGACATCAGCCAGCGCCTGCCCGACGACATGGGCTTCGCAATACCCAAGAACGTGCCTTCGTTCGACCACCCGCAGCGACACCTCGAGGACCGAGTTTGGGGAAACCCGAACGCATCATATCGCGGATCAACCCACGGAGGCAGCAGTAGCAATGGAATACTAGGAGGTGTGCAGGATCGGATGGGGGACATGTTTGACCGCAAAGGTGGACTACCAATGTACAAGGACAAGCCGTATGGGTACGGGCCGGGGCGGTCCAAGCCTATGTGGAAGAAGAAGCGATGCCTGGGATTTGTTCTGGTCATCCTGGGGATGTTATACTTCTCAGGCATAATCGGAGGGGGCAGTGTTCATGATCTGCCTAATGCGCAAAGGCCGCTCTGGGGCTGGCTTAACCAGAACACGGGCGACAGCAAACACGCCAATTGGGACCGGAGGAGGGAGCTCGTCGTGGAGGCTTTTGAGCTTAGTTGGGATTCATACAAGCGTTATGCGTGGGGTAAGCCATTGGACTCGCACAGCTTTTGGGGAGAATATGCACCACTAACAAGGCTGTGCAATGCTAGGATACGATGAGTACAAGCCGATATCCAAGATTGGCAGGCAGATGACTCCCAAGGGCATGGGATGGATCATCGTGGACGCCCTTGATACGATGATGATCATGAACCTCACCTCACGGGTAGCGGACGCGCGGGGCTGGATTGCCAAGTCGCTTACATACGAACAAAATCAGGACGTCAACACTTTCGAAACGACAATACGGATGCTTGGCGGCCTACTGTCTGCCCATTACCTATCCTCCGAATTCCCCGACCTAGCTCCACTGCAAGACGACGACCCAGGCGCCCCCGGCGAGGACCTGTACCTCGAGACGGCTAAAGACCTGGCTGACCGGTTGATAGCTGCGTTCGAGTCTGAATCTGGTGTGCCTTATGCAAGCATCAACATTGGCACTTTTGAAGGAATCAAGTCTCATACCGACTCCGGAGCATCATCCACAGCCGAGGCGACCACGCTTCAGCTCGAGTTCAAGTATCTCGCGAAGCTCACGGGCGAGAAGTACTTCTGGGACAAGGCTGAAAAGGTGATGCAAGTGGTGGACGACAATCAGGCTGAAGGGGGTCTCGTGCCCATTTTCATCGACCCAAAGACCGGCAAGTTCCAGACCGACAATATCCGCCTGGGCAGTCGTGGCGATTCGTATTACGAATACCTGATCAAGCAATACTTGCAAACCAACAAGGCCGAGCCGATCTACCTGGAAATGTGGGAGGAAGCCCTAGCCGGAACACGGAAGCACCTGGTGACCTACACTGAGCCTTCAGGCTTCACCATCATTGGCGAGCGGCCATACGGACTGAAGGGTGACCTGTCACCCAAGATGGACCACCTTGTGTGTTTCATGCCCGGGACTATCGCGCTCGGTGCCACGGGAGGCCTTACAGAGGCTGAGGCAAGGAAGTTGCCAACATGGTCAAAGAAGCAAGAGGCAGACATGCAATTTGCAAGAGAGCTGATGCAGACGTGCTGGGGCATGTACAAGTGGATGGCGACGGGCCTGGCTGCTGAAATCACCTACTTCAACATTGCTAAATCCCCGTTGGCCGAGGGCGACGCGCATCCGAAGCTGTCGGACGACTTTGATGCCGATCCAGAGGCCCCCTGGCGGCAAGACTTTGACGTGCACCACAATGATGTGCACAACCTGCAGCGGCCAGAGACAGTTGAGAGCTTATTCTACATGTGGCGCATCACGGGGGATGTCAAGTACCGGAACTGGGGCTGGGAGATGTTCCGGTCCTTCATGAACCACACCGCGGTCGAAGACGGAGGTGGCTTCACGAGCTTGTCAAATGCAAATGTTGTGCCGCCGGTGACGAAGGACAACATGGAGTCTTTCTGGCTGGTGAGTGCCAGGCCTTGCCGGTGAAGACGAATATGATTACTAACAAATTTCCCTTGCAGGCTGAGACACTCAAGTACTTCTACTTGCTATTTTCGCCGAACGACTTGATCCCGCTGGACAAGGTGATTATCAACACGGAGGCACATATACTGCCGCGATTCGACATGGGCAAGCTCTTCTCGACTGGCTGGCAGCGGACGCCACGGACAGCAGCAGCTGCGACATCAGTAGGAGGCGCGTGATTACTGAACAACACCAAGAAGACATATACGACAGCTGAGTCGTGCACATAAGTAACAACAAAAGCGGGCACTCAAGATTGAATGCTCTATATATAGCGCGGGTATTGCAACTCAACACGGATTACACGAGACAATCAATTGCGTGGAAATGAAACTCATAGGATACCAACGATGGCTTGACACGTGAGGAATTGCCCAGTACGAAGATGAGGACAGCATGCTGTTCGATATCCTTGTTGGGGTCCAACTGTATGTCTGGCACATAACCCCCCCAAGCGGGCTAGCTACCCCAGTCACTCGCTGCGGAAGAAAGAAAGAAAGACCCCCCCCCCAGATGTGACATTAACGGCGCCATGCAGCCGAAACAAGCCCTAGCGGACGTTGGGCGCGTGGGAGTGGGAGTGGGAAGTCCAGGGCTGGCTGAGACCCTTGCTGACCTGATGCATCGCCACTCCAAACAGAGACTGCAGTCGGCCATTACTGTACTGCCTGCGGTGCCTGCGGCTGAAATGTGCGCAGTGGTGTGCAGGAGCCAGCCCTGGTGACTGGGGTTTGAGGGAGGGGGTTAGATGCATGTGTAGATGCATGTGCAGACGCAATCAGCTGAGGCAATGCTTGGGAAGAAGAGAGCTGATGCGCGAATGCCCCCCCCCCCCCCAAATCCCCAACCCAGCCGGACAGCCGGCGCCCGAGTTGATTCAGCCCAGCCCCGACTTATCAGGAGCTGCTCGTCTATCCAGCGGGGAGGATTGGATGCCCACCCTCATCCATGAACAGCATCTCCAACTAAAGTACACTGCCCAGGTGTACTTTAGCCAGCCATTGGTGCCGCGCGCACGCTAGGGCCCGTCCCGTACACCGACCGAGATAAGCTGCCGTTGCATCAGCCATGTGGTCTCCCGGACATTCTTGTCTGGGTCTCCCATTACATCTTGCCCTTGCTCTTGCTCACCTTTCCGCTTCTTCTTCTAATTGACAACTAGCTTCCAGCGATCTATCACGCATCCCGCACGGCCCCGCGCTAGCCCTTGATGCACTCCGCATCTTGCGAGTCAAGACGCAGACGGTTACTTGGTCCCCAGTACCCCAGCAATTGCAGCCGCTGGCCCCATACTGTCAAGGTACCTTCACCCACCACAGCACACGACCGCCTGCCCGCACCCGCACTTCGACATCACGGCCGCACGGCCACGCCTTAAGGCCCGACCGACCGCCTTGCGCTACCACGGCCAAATCCGCGCCTGGCCAAGGTCGAGTCGCCGGTTTCGAGCCTGCGATCGCACAGCGGCGGATGTTGGACAGCGGCTGCACGGCTCGGACTGCCCTCGGCTGGCTCACCACCACTTCGACCCCGCCCGAGCCAGCGGATGACAAGCCATGCCCGCGCGCCACCGCGACGACATTGAAATGAACATATTTCCAATCAAGGAGGACCCCATGGACGCAACAGGAGGGAGCTATTCGGCCAACAGCCACCACAATTATGGCCGGGGAGGCAGCATCAGCGGCATGGGTGGTGGCGGCGATCCGGGAACATCACGAGCTAGCGACGGCTTTATGCGGCGCGAGCCGAGCTACGAGGACGATGAAACATCGCACCGCTTCTACGCACGCTGGGCAGACGGCTTTCGCCGCGCCGACGCCTCGCAGCGGTACCAGTCCAAGGGAACCTATGATGACATGTTCTCTGCCGACCATCACTCCAATTCCCTGCGGCCCATGCTCAGCCGTGGCTCCGAGGCTGAGTACTACGATGTCCGCAACGCCAACTTGCAGACGGCGCACTCGTTTTTAGCAAGGAAGCTCAAGGGCCGCCACCTACAGATGATAGCGATCGGAGGTTCAATCGGCACAGGCCTTTTTGTCGCCTCGGGCCGCGCTCTTGAGGTGGGCGGTCCGGCGTCAGTGCTGCTCGCGTACAGTTTTATTGGATGCATGCTGTACTGCACAGTGCAGGCGCTCGGTGAGCTTGCGGTTGCATTTCCCGTAGCGGGATCATTCTCGTCGTACTCGACGCGGTTTTTGCATCCGTCTTGGGGGTTTGCAATGGGTTGGAAGTGAGTGCATTTTATGGTCGTGTCTCCCTATGTCGCGTTCAGGTTCTTGAAATTTTGCACAAGTTGATGAGGACATTGCTGACACTTTATCGTGTGCGCCACCAGCTATGCCTTACAGTGGATGATAGTGCTGCCACTGGAAATAATAGCGGCATCCATAACGATAGGCTATTGGAACGCCGGAATCTCGAAATCCATATTCGTCTTCATATTCTGGACGTTCATCGTCGTGATAAACCTCTTCGGTGTCAAAGGTTACGGAGAAGCCGAGTTCGCCTTTGCCATCATCAAGGTCACGGCAGTCATCGGATTCATGTAAGTGCCATCCAGCAAAGTCGTGGTCTGATGATACTCTACTCATACAAGTATCCTACAGACTGCTAGGTATCGTCCTCAACGTAGGTGGCACACCAACTACTGGTTATATCGGTGCCAGATACTGGCGGGACCCAGGCGCCTTCCATAACGGCTTTAAGGGCTTATGCAGCGTCTTCGTCGACGCAGCCTTTGCATTCGCAGGTACTGAGCTTGTCGGCCTAGCCGCCGCCGAGACAGAAAACCCACGAAAGTCTCTACCAACAGCGATAAAGCAAGTCTTCTGGCGCATCACGCTCTTTTATATCGTCGCACTCACGCTTGTTGGCCTCCTCGTCCCCTATGACGAGCCACGCCTACTGGCCGTCGATACATCAGGCCGCACCGCCACAGCCGCAGCATCACCCTTCGTCATCGCCATCGACAACGCAGGCATCGAAGTCCTCCCCTCCATAATGAATGCCGTCATCCTCATTGCAGTTCTATCGGTCGGCAATTCCGCGGTCTTCGGCTCATCGCGTACCCTAGCGGCGCTTGCAGACCAAGGGCAAGCCCCATCCTTGCTTTCTTACATCGACCGCCAGGGCCGTCCGCTATACGCCATCATCTTCGCGTCCTCCATCGGTCTTCTGGCTTTCCTAGCAGACACACCGCAACAGGCCATGATTCTAGACTGGCTGCTCGCCATCTCCGGCCTCTCGTCAATATTCACATGGGGCTCCATCTGCCTCGCGCACATTCGCTTCCGGCGCGCATGGGCACACCAGGGCCACTCCATCCGCGAGCTGGCGTTCACTTCCCAGTGCGGCGTATGGGGCTCATACCTGGGCCTCTCGTTCAACATCGCTGTGCTGATAGCACAGTTCTGGGTCGGCGCGTGGCCTGTGGGCTACGAGACCAAGTCCTCGGCCGACTTGGCCAAGAACTTCTTCTTGCAGTACATGGCCGTGCCCATCGTCATCGTCTTCTTCTTGGTGCATCGCTTCTGGGCAAAGACGAGGGTCATCAGGATGCGTGACACCGACGTCGATACTGGACGGAGGGGTTTTAACCTGCCCATCTTGCTCGCTCAGGAGAGGGAGGAGAAGAAGGGCTGGCCAAGGTGGAAGAAGATATACAAGTTCTTGTGTTGAGCGGGAAGGAAACATATCGTGGTCTTTGTTTTCTTCTTTTTTTCTTCCTCTCTCTTTCTCGCTGTATTGGGCTCTTTTGTTGAAATTTCTCGCGTAGGAGTATCGGCGGGTTGGGACTTCGGGTTGTTATACTTTTGGAAGTTTTGTCGTTCTCGTTCGTGACGGTGAAGATCGATTACTATATATGTCTCTGTACAACGATACCTTTTGAGCAATTTTGTGGAGAAAGGGGGGGGGGTTGCGATGAGATTGTGTTGAGTCTGCTGCTCGTGGGATTCTGGCTGTGTTTGAACCCCTCATTTCAATTAGCCATATATATTTGTGGCTTGTAAGCATCAATAGTAAAGAGTGACTGGTATTAGGCTTTGCTGCGCGGCTGTCTCGTAATAAACATTGCATTAAGGAAAAATCTACAAATATCTCCAGAGCTAGTCGTGAACCGGGTATTCCTTGATCGAGCTGTGACCAGCCAGCATGGATTCGTTCCAGATGTTCCCGCGGACAACATCATCATGTATAATGTGGGTTGGCTTCGTATCTACTTCCTACACTCTCGCTTTGGAAAGGGGAATCCACCCGTCTACCGTCCAAAATCACAATGACTATCACCAGCGCCGTCATGGACCTACACCTCCCCAAAGAAGCGCTTGCTCTCCGAGACAATGGCCCTGGTATCTATGCAATATGCTTGCCAAACTCGTGTCGTCGTTCAGCGCAGTGTTTTTAGTGCGCCGTAGCACTCGTTCTCATGGTTTTTGAGGGCTGCGCAATGGTGTCGTAAGCACCTGATTTCCCTCTTCGCTTAGCTCTCAACGGAAGCCACCACCTGGGGTTTCCTAGAAGTCCCAATCAAAGGTCCTGTTTGTCGAGACATAGCGGTTTGCCTTCTTCGCAGGCATAGGCTTGTTGTTCTCGGGCTCGTCATCGGTTCTATCGGTTGCAACGTAACGGTTCGCCTTCTTGCCTGGCACGGGCTTTTCCTCAGGCACATCGTCTTGGGCAAAGAACCAGTCTCGGTTAGAGCCTTTGCCACCACCCATACCATCGCCTCCGATGGAGATGCCTCGCTGGTCCAGCCCCAAAGCACTCTGATTCTTGCCACCACCCATGCCATTGCCCGCAATCGCGATGCCTCGCTCAGACTTGTTCTTCTGCACCGGCGACTGGTCGTAGGCAGACCAGTTGGCATCCATCATCTTTACAGCTTTCTTGCGATCGTCGCTAATGATGACCTGCTTAGTGGGCTTCTGCGCCGGAGAGTTGTCGTTCATATCGAAGTGAGGCGCAAAGTCCCGGCCTCGATCCTTGTGGTTGGTGATGGCGCCGAGGACCTGCTTTTCCGGCTCACCAGACGGTTCGCGGCCCTCTTCGTCGTACAGGTTGTTCTGGTAGAGGTTGAGCTTCTTGTTGTGAAGAGCACCCCTCGGCCCGTCCTTGCGGTGCTCTGCAGTCTCCGGGCCGTCGTCCACAAATTCAAAGTGAGTCTCTGCGTCCTTGCGAGGCTTATTGTTCTGCGGTGGGCGGACAGGACTCTCGTGGTCACCGGCTTCAAGGCCCCAGTGTCGAATCTCCTGCGCACGCATTGTCTTAGCCTTCGGCTTGGCGGGCGTAACAAAGTCAACAAAGTCCCACTGGCTGGTATGTTTGGTCTTCTTCGGTGTGGGATCAGAAACAGTCTCAACGACATCTGTTGGATCGGAACCGTCACCAAACTCAAAGTGATTGAACTTGGTGGGATGGGGTCTGTAGAAGCGGTTCGGGGAGCTCTCGTTGGACTCGACCTCCTCGTGTTCTTCGTCCTCGTCAAAGAGTCTCTGGGCCTGGAAGTTTTTGCCAGCGCCAGCTTTGGCCGCAATTGCTCTGTTGGACGACTCGGAACGTTCCCGACCCGCGCTAGGCGAGCTCGGCTCATCGCCCAGGATCTCGGTGAAGTCACGCTGTCTTGGCCGGGCGCCTCCAGCCTTGGGAGAGATGATGGATTCTATACTTTGATCCTCCTCAGGCTTGTGGGCGAAAAGTTCGTGAGGGTCACGGACAGATCCGTTACCAACCGAGCGGGCGCGAACCGGCAAGTCGTATGAATCATCGGAGGCTGGGAGCTGCGCCGCGGACGTGGTGAGCAGGCGAAGCTGTTCGGTGCTGTCGCGGATGGGCCAGTTGCGGCCGGTTTTGCCAATGATGTCGCATTGCTTGAGCAGACCGCCCTGGTCCCAGGACTGTCGGATCTGGACGATCTTGCCCTGTGCGTCAAACGTGACGAAATGTGTCTGCGATCCAGCCTGCATTAGTTCATGTTCAACGTACAAGATCACGCGTACTGCTAAGCAAAGTGAACGCGATCCTGGCGGGAGAAATGGGCCGACTCACAATAGGCAAGTAGACAGTGCGGTCGGCAAGGAAGTTGTCATCGAGGCCAGGAAGGTAAGGGCCACCACTTGTCAAGAATTTGATTGTGGAATCGACCTCAAGGACGACAGTATCGCGACCCTCGACGAGAGTGATGGGTTCCTGCTTCTGCCGCTCAAACTTGTTGGCAGTGAGCTTGAAGTGCTCCGAGATCTTGTCGGTGCCCTTGAAGACAGTGGCAGTGGTGACGTAGATGAGACTGGCATCGGAGGCGAGCAGGTCCGAGTGCGGCGAAGCCAAGAACTGCTTGTACGCGTTGGCCAAAGCCATGGCGGATGGCTGGGTGGTGCGACGAGAGAGTTGTTTGTTGGGTGTGGCGACTAAGCACACGTGGCGAGGGCTCGCTGTATAGGTGGTGGAAGAGGGGTATGAAAGTGTCGCAGGCGAAAAGGGAAGGGCACCTGTTGAGCTGTGTGAAGAGAGGATGAGGCGATGGTGGTCAAGGGAATGTGTGGGCAAAGACGGTGCTGTTGGCTTGTGGCGAAGGAGGGCAAAGGAGGATGACAGAGGTCGGCAGCGTCGGGCGGCGCGGGCAGAGAGAAGCAGTTCAGAGACTGAAACGTCGAACATTAACAAAGGAGCGCAAGTTGCCAGGACCCTGGTGTAGTGGGCCAGTCTAGAGGGAGAGACTCAATGCGGGCACAGGGGTGGGTGGGGGAGGAGCGACCGCGACTGGGCGAGCTGGCAAGGCCTGGCGAGGAAGGAGCACGCAGACGAGGCAGGCAGGTAAACAGGTCAACAGGTAGGCGCGCAGGCAGGCAGGCAGGCAGGCAGGCAGGTACCGGTTAGGGCGAGAGAAAGAGCAGATAACATTTGGACGCAAGGGACGCGCTAACGTCGTGTTAGGTGCTTCCTTTTCCAGGTTGGCATTATTAATTACAATACTCATGTATGTATGTGCCTCTACAGACTATGGTGTCTTGGATAGTAGTAGCACATGCCACTGCGCACTACAAACTGCAAGCGACCACAGAGGCATTTCAAACGATTAGTCAACAGAGAAGCACATGCCTGGGAACCCATCACCACCACCATCTCCTCCTCCCCCTCCTCCTCCTCCTCCTGCTCCTCACGTTTCCCCAAATTGCCCGAGTCAAGATGCAATTAAGCATGCGTGCAGCAAGCAGCGCAGCGCAGGTTGCAGCAACTCCAACAATTGCAGTATCCACCAAGCACGCCACGCCATGCAGCCTTGCCGGTCCTGGCATGGCGGGCGGCGATTGACAAATGAGGACGCAGCTTGGGTGGCCTGGGGCATCGTACATCGTAGCCACGATCCACCTGCCATCGTGAGCTGCAGCAGCCTGCAGGAACACACGCGGCCCCAGCCGGACCAGCGCTAGCCAACCCCGACCGGCACGTCCTGGCTCCTCAGCTGGCACCTCATATTGGAGCTGACTGTGATTGTGGAGTCGAGCCGGCTGAGCAGGGACTCGTGAGGTTGTTGCTTACTTCAGAGTGCTTAATGAACTACATTGTTGCATGCTGTGGCCACCTTTGTGCAGAGGGGAAGACGAATCTGCCTACTTAGCCGAGTCCACCGTTTTGGTTGTGCATTGGTCCACGGCATTCGCGAGCCACTTGCACCGACCGCCCGCATGATGGCGACGTTTGACATGCAGAGTGAACATCGGACGAAGCGGCCAGCCTATTGATCTGGACCTTCCATCCCGAGGTCACGGAGTATTTGCATCCATGCTGTCCGGTGGAGGAAGCGCGGGAGAGTGCTCCGGCCGGAAGGGCCCCGTCTCAGCTCTGGAGACGTGTACTCCGTACTCCGTAACAAACGCGGACTTCCGTTTACGGACTACCTGTACGGAAGTGTAGAGTACTTGATTAATTAGTCCATGCCCAGGTGGCATTGGAATTGTTCTACTCCGTACCTTACGGAAGAGGTGCCGTCCCAAAACGGCAGAAAGTGGGCTGCGTGCTTGGCGTGCTGGGACGCTGCCATTCGTCAGCCTCTCGAAACAAACACCGCTTGGGGACTAGTCTGTTTCACCCCAGTCAAGCGTCGTTTCACATCCTGTCAGCCTGACCTCGGCGACTCATGACCGCACACCGTCGACGGAACCACCGCCGCAAAACACGCGCCCAGACGAATAAGGTTGTGACAGGTCAACGTCCGACATAGTAAGTTGGGTCGCATTATGCGTGGTGTGTCTCCCCCCCTCCCCCGAGCCTCGTTGCGGCTCTGCCCTCGCGCCCATGAGGTTTGCCTGTTGTGTACATAGCGTGCCTTGAGCGCACATGCAAGGTACTGTAGATAGTTATTTCGAGCCGGAAGCAACTGCCGGGTTTGTGTGAAGTAGAAGCCGAGATGCAGCCCGCGCATGCCGACCGGTATCTGTCCGCGACGTCGCATCATGTCGTCCGACAGCGCCGTCCACTAAGCGTCGTCGTCGTCCCACCGCCTGCCGACCGGCAGACCGCCAAATGTCCGTCTGCCCACTAAGTTGGGGCCAACGCCACCTGAACATCGTCGCCTCGTCCGCACCTTTGCCCATTGGGTGGTTTGCTCAGCCCGTATTTCAAGCTCCGGCTCCCCGTCGTCGTTTCCGTCCGCGTCCAGGTCTAATACCGTGCAGCCCTTCTCCCCCTGAGCAACATCGCCCATTATTAAGAGACCACCATCTCCACTCCTCTTCTCCATTCACCCTTTTGTCTTGCAGAGCAAGCTGGCGCTGTGCGCATTTTCACCATCACCGGACAGGCAGTCTTTGATAGACAGACCGTCCCCATTTTAATACTCGCTCGCTAGAGTCACAACTCGAATCCATCACACTTTATATATACACACCAACCAATCTCGATCTCGAGCAAGACGACTGCATCCCTCTGCTTTATCACCACCACCATACCAAACATCACCACCACTACCACCGCCATCATGCAGATTCCTATCCAGTTCACATCGTTCCTCCTACTGGATCGGCCTCAGGTCCACTCGCGCAAGCACCACCACGTCTACAACGGATGCCGCCGCCTGCCAGTCGACACGTGGGTCCGGCCACCCACGCTCGTCACCCTCGACGACCCGACAGACCCAGCCCACTGCGACGTCAACCACATGCTCATCTACGAGGTCGTTCTCTACTTTGGCAACAACCGTGCCTGCACGATACAGCGCTCCCGCGCCGACTTTGAGCTGCTTCGTAAGACCATTCACCCCTGGAAGTCTGGTCCACCTGCCGCCATCCCGCGCGACCACAGCGACGTTGCTGTCCTGCAAAACTTCCTGCGCGAGGCACTACACTACCGGCCACAGGACTGCGCTCTCGAGTTCTTCCTCCGGCGACGCATGGACGATTGTGGCGGCCAGTGCTGAGCTGAATCGACTTCCCCCGCTCAACTTGAAGTACTTCTACACCATGTGCTGTCATCTTTCAAATTGTTACAGCTTACTTGGCGTAGGCATTGCGGACAAAAATAAATGCCTGCACAACCCTCTTCTCTAACGATATCTACGAATCTTTCAACCACCATCTCCCCTTGTACATAACTTCATATATCCCAACTCGCTTAGCGTGCTGCGAATACCCTTGTATTTAAATAGAGTCGAATATAAAGATACACTTCTTTCCACCCGCCCCCCCCCCCCAAAAAAAACCTACAAAGACCGATTGCACGTGAATATCCTCCGTGATGAGTGTCGTTATCCACTGTCGCGTGCGTGTAGATCCCGATCGCCAATGTCATTTGTTGTGGGTCCTGAAGTTTCTGTTTGGTGAATCACGCAAGTGGATTGCAGTGACCCGAAGCGGTAGATAGGGCACATGGCGGATTGGAGGTGCTCAGGAGAGGTTTTAGGCTCCAGCCTAGCTGCATGCACCCCTGTAGGAAGCTGTCTCGAGACAGACCGAGTGACAGGACAGGTCCGGGCGGGCCTAATCGCTGGGAGGGCCTGTATCAGATCAGTCAGCAAGCCTGAGGACGGGGTTGCGTTGCGTTGCGTGGCCCGCCGTGCACTGGACCTTTCGCGCCGCGCCAGCCCGTCATCACTGCCTAGACGAGCCCACCCAAGCATTAGCTCCAGACAGACCCGGACCACGGAACGGCAGTGGCATTCCAACCTGGCCTCACAGCGCAGCAGCTCCAAGCTTTCGTATTCCTACGCTCACAACCAATACCATCCAATTACCAACGACAACCCTACCAACCGCCTCGGGAAGCCCGCATTCCCTTGTCATAGCCCTTAGACCCCCGCTGAGGATCCAGATTGCCACGCAACGTCTCCTTGGCTTCCGGTAGCTACGCAAACTGCTGCCTCCGGGCTGCCTGTCATCATCGCTATCACGACAACCCCCCTCCCCCCACCGCGAGTCGACCTTGCAACCCAATCGACGCCTATAGTCCTCATATTGAACCATCATCACACACCCGCCTGGGCTAACAACCCCCCACGATAGCGTTGCTATGCTTGCTGAGGTCTACACAGCCATACCAAGACCATGAGGTTGAGCAACGCTCTCCGGGCGGCAGCTCCATCATGGGCTGTCGCCCTTCTGATGCTCGCTGGCATCGCGCCAGTCATCGCAAAGGACGAGCCCACCATCGAAGCCACCGAGTTCGACAGCCTGCCGAGCGGGCTGTACTACTTCCCGGGCTCCAACGTCATCATGTTCCAGGAGAGCCGTGACGGTACCGTCTGGCGGTCCGAAGACGGCGGCACCTCCTGGGATAAGCCCTCGGGCGTCGACCAGAAGCAGGCCCTCCTCTTCGTGCCCCACGATTTCGATCACGATCGCGCATACATCCTGACGGAGGGCAAGGAACACTGGCAGACCAAGGACAAGGGCAAGAGCTGGCACAAGTTCAACACGGGCGTTCAGACCAGTGAGCTACGCAAGTACGGCTGGCTGGTGTTCAACGCTGGCAACCCAGACCACATCATCTTTCACGGCATGGAGTGTGAGAGCATCTTCTGCTCGGCCGTGGTCGTTTACACCACAGACGGTTTCGAGAAGCCCGGCAAGGCCCTCCGCGAGGACGCCGAGAACTGCTGGTGGGCCAAGAGCTCTGATCTCTTCACGACTGGCAAGAAGGAGGAAGATGACAACCGGGTTATGTGTATCGTCAATGACGCCTTCTTTGCCGGTAAGGAAGATAACCGCCTCGTAATTTCTGACAGCTTTTTCCGCGAGAAGGATGATGGCTCGGTTGACGAATTCGAACCGGGGCTCAACAGTGGTGAGACCGTCGAGGGTGTTCTCAACCTGGTTACGGTCAAGAAGTACCTCCTCGTGGCGACAACCTCAAAGAACACCGACGAGATGGCGCTGTTCGTTACTCAGGACACCCACGAGTGGCACCGTGCTGTCTTCCCCTCCGACCACACCGTCAGCCAGCGGGGCTATACCGTGCTCGAAAGCACCAACTACAGTATCCAGATTGACGTCATGAGCGGTTCCCGCGTGTCCCAGCCCATGGGAAGTCTGTTTACGAGTAACTCAAATGGCACTTATTTCACACAAAGCGCCGAGCACACCAACCGCAATCACGAGGGGAATGTCGATTTTGAGAAGGTCTCAACTATTCAGGGTGTCTTCCTTGTCAACCAAGTCGACAACTGGGAGGACGTTCTGGAGAACGCCAGTGAGAGGAAGAAGATCAAGACTAGGATCACCTTCGATGACGGGAGGACCTTTGACAAGATTACCGTGGGCGACGACGAGGTTCACCTGCACTCGGTGACGGAACTACAGAACGTGGGCTCAGTATTCTCTAGCCCCGCTCCTGGCCTCGTGATGGGCAACGGTAACACAGGCAAGACCCTTGGCAAGTACGAGGACTCAAGTTTGTACGTCTCTGATGACGCTGGCCGGACTTGGGTGAAAGGGCCCAAGGGTCCTCACAAGTACGAGTTTGGCGACCAAGGTTCTGTCCTAGTTGCTGTTGAAGACGGACGGGATGGTGCTGTCGGTGAGGTGAAGTACTCTCTCGACCATGGCCTTGAGTGGAAGTCGGTGTCGTTGCCCAAGGACATTAAAATCACTCCATGGGTCCTCACTACTACCCAAGACTCGACGTCTTTGAAGTTTATTCTTACTGGCTGGTCTGGCAAGGATAACAACCCCGATAAATTTTACACAATCGCCATCGACTTCGATGGTCTGCACGAGAAAAAGTGCGGTAAGGACGACATTGAGACATGGACCGCTCGGCTTGGCAAGGATGACAAGCCTGGCTGCATCATGGGCCACACGCAAACCTACCAGCGCAGAAAGAAGAAGGCGGAGTGTTTCATCAAGTCGGAATTCAGTCTGACTGAGCCTGAAGGCGAGCCCTGCACGTGCTCCGATGCCGACTTTGAGTGCGACTTCAACTTCAAGCTTGATGGCAAAGAGTGCAAGCCTGTTGGTCCAGTCCAGGCTCCTAAAGATGCTTGCAAGAGCGGCAAGGATGACGAGACATTCATGGGGTCTTCTGGTTACCGTTTGATTCCTGGCGACAGGTGCAAGCGCGGAGACGGCGAGCAGAAAGATAAGGAGAAGCAGTGGAAATGCGCTGACGCCCAAACACCGCCAAGCACACCGGGCAGCGGCGAGGTTGATCACGAGATGAAGCTCTTTGATGGAGACTTCAACGGCGTCGAGAAACACTACCTCGAACGCGGTGAGTCGAGCTCATCTGATGACGAGACAATCATTGCGAGACCGTACAAGTGGTCTGCCAGGGGAGTCGAGAGTTGGGGGGACATCGTCATCACCCACGACTCTGGCAAGACATGGAAGAAACCCGAGGCTTTGAAGGACGTGTCGGTAGCATATATTGCGCCACACCCATACGTCAAGGACATGGTCTTCTTCCTGACTGACAAGGGCAAGGTCTACTACAGTCCTGATCGCGGTCATCGCTTCGACTCGTTCGAGCCCCCAGTTCCACTGGACATGAAGCGCTTCGGCGCGCCTTTGGCTTTCCACCCAGATCGCAAGGACTGGCTGATTTGGCACGGACAGAAGTGCACCGGCAAGGACAACTGCTACAAGGAGGCTGCCCTATCGACGGATCGTGGCGATAATTGGAAGACGATTCAAAGATATGTCCATCGCTGCGAGTTTACGGGTAACTCGGCCTTCAATTTCCGCAACGAGTCACAGATCATCTGTCTTGCCAACAAACGCGAGGACAACGACGACGGCGGTCCGCTTCAACTTCTGTACACGGATGATATCTCAAAGTACGACATGAAAGTCGCGCTCGACGACGTCAAAGAATTTGCAACTATGGCGGAGTTCATCCTCGTTGCCACCGAGAACAAGACATCTGGTGACCTTGCGGCGTATGCCAGCATGAACGGCAGGGACTACGCCCCGACGCAGTTTCCATATAACTTCAAGGTGCCGCATACCAGCGCTTATACCGTTCTGGACAGCTCGACCCATGCCGTCAACCTATTTGTCCTGACCGGGTCCGACGATGGTCGTAACTATGGAAGCATTCTGAAGAGTAATTCTAATGGAACCTCTTATGTGTTGAGTGCTTCTGAAGTTAACTGCGACAAGGACTATTACGTCGACTTTGAGAAAATGATGGGTCTTGAGGGAGTCGTGCTCGTCAACACGGTTGAGAACGCGGAGGACAACTCCGAGAAGAAACGCTTGCAGACCAAGATCAGCCACAACGACGGTGGCGAGTGGGACTTCTTGCCGCCACCGTCCGAAGACCTCGAGGGCAAATCATTCAGCTGCTCGAGCAGCAAGGGCGACGAGTCTTGCGCGCTACACCTTCACGGCTACACGGAGCGCGTCGACCGTGCAAAGACTTACTCTTCCGAGTCTGCTGTGGGCATCATGTGTGGCGTGGGCAACGTCGGTCCGATGCTGGGTGATCCCGAGGACGCCGACACGTTCATGACTGTAGATGGGGGCCTTCACTGGAAGCACGTCAAGAAAGGACGGTGGATGTGGGCCTTTGGTGACCAAGGTGGCCTCGTAGTCCTGGCTCAACGCGAAAAGAGGTCCAATATCGTGTCCTACACGACTGATCAGGGCGATACCTGGACTGACTACAAGTTCACTGATGACGAGGTCATGATCAACGATGTCACGACTGTTCGCTCCGGTTCCTCGCGCAACTTCATCGTGTGGGGTGTCAAGGGCAAGGAGCTGTTCGCAACCAACATCGACTTCTCTGGTCTCACCGACACCGAGTGTAAGCAGGATGACGATCTCGGCAAATCGGATTATGAGCTATGGTCTCCACAACATCCTCTGTCTGCCAATGGCTGTCTCTTCGGTCACAAGAACGTCTTCCTCCGCAAGAAGAAGGATCGCAAGTGCTACGCTGGCAAGAAGCTGAAGAACCTGTACAATGTCGAAAACTGCGCTTGCACTCGACAGGATTTTGAGTGGTAAGTCCCACAGACCTGGTATCAGATGTTGAGTACGTACTGACACGAAACATAGCGACTATAACTATGAGCTGAACTCCCACCGCCAATGCGAGAAGGTCGAGGGTCTTTCGAGCATCACCAAGGAGGAGTACTGCAGTGCCAACCCGGATGCGACCGAGTTCTACGAGCCCAGTGGCTTCCGCCGCATTCCTCTAACAACCTGCAAGGGGGGCCTCGAGATGGACAAGACACAGCAGGCACACCCATGCCCGGGACACGAGGAAGAGTTTGAAAAGGCTCATGGAGTCTCTGGCGTCGCCATCTTCTTTGCTGTGGTGATCCCTTTCATCATCGCTGGCGGTGCCGGCTGGTACGTTCGCAAGAACTGGCGCGGCAACTTTGGCCAGATCCGCCTTGGGGAGACCAACAGTTTCGATCAAGACTCGCCTATTGTCAAGTACCCCATCATCGCGGTCTCGGCCGTAGTTGCCGTGGCCGGCGCCATGCCTTTGCTCATTGGCAGTTTGTGGCGCAGCATCCGCTCAGCCATGGGTGGTCTCAGTGGTCGGTCAAGTGGAGGCGACTACAGCTGGCTCCGCGGCTCCGGGGGTGGGCAGCGCAGGTTCACGACCAGAGACAGCTTCGCACGCCGCGGCGGCGACTATGCCATTGTTGACGACGTTGAAGGGGAGCTTCTTGGGGATGATAGCGACGAGGACGTATGAAGGATTAGAAAGTGCATGCAACTGTACAAGCGATACGCTTGTATAGTAGGGGATGTGGAAGAGACGATTCATGCTCTGGCTATTGGTGCCCTGTTGGATGGCAAAGAATAGCCTGGCTTGGCATTATCGGCCAGCCTGTGCAGCACGTGTAAACGATGAGTAGTAAGATACAAGATTCTACAAAGTCAATTTCTTTGTTTCACGCACCCACCCATGTGCCTCGCCATCTTTATCTGGAAGACTTGCCTGCTTTCGTCATCGCCGCTCCCAAGTGGACTCGTACGGGCTCGTACCCATCGACTGTCTTTTCCACCTCGCCAAGGCGAACCAACAACACCCAACCAACACAACAGCAGGATCTTAGCGTAAACCCATTGGACTCCTGTGGGGGGGGGAGATACCGGCCAAGAGTCGTTCGTATGGTCTGCTAGCTGCGCACGGTCCGTTGCAGAGACGACGTGATATCGTCATTGCATCGCGCGTGCGCACACATATGCACACACATACACACACACACATACCTCTCGGCACACATGCACATGCATCCTCTCGCGCAGCAGCACGGATCTATTACAAATTCTAAGAACTGCACGGCAACCGGCACATAATGAGCAGCGCGCCTGTCGCGCGATGTTTGTTTTATAGAAGAAGAAAAAACGGAAAAGGAAAGGAAAGAAAACTTTATAAGTGATACTACCAACTCTTAGCGCACGGGATATTTGTGCCCAGGCTATTAAGGCGGGGTTTTGGGGGTGGGGGGGACGGGAGCCGCACACAAACACACAGTATTGTTATTTTATGTACGCGAGAACACGTTACTCGCGCCGGACATGGGGATATGGGGACATACTTGCCGTACCATGAACCCCAGGGGGGGGGGGGCAAAGTCATACAGAGAGAGAGAGGGAGGGAGAGAATATTGGAAAACAGACGGGGGGAGAGGGAGAGGAGAGCAGTCTGGATAGGAGTACGGATCCGTGCAGCAGCGACCCGAGAGCGTGTGTGACAAACGACGCAAAAAAATATATATATAAATTTTACCTTGATTTAGAAACTAGGTAACCGTGACACGGGGGGGAGAGGGGAGGGGGCAACAAACTGTAGTATATACATCTTGTCACGTTGCGATGGTGCTGGCCCGGGGGGGGGGGAGAGTAAACATTAGTATGGGGCTGTGTTCGGGAGATATGCGCCCAATGTGTTTTTGTATGTATGTAGTCAAAAGAAGAAATCTGCCCCGAGAGGCACACACACACACACCATTGAGAAGAGGAGGGGAGTGGTGGGGAGGCAGGCAGGGTCGAGCACGTGGCCGCCGGAGAGTCTCTCCAAAGCATGGACGAGGTTTGGTTTCACATAATAATCGCAAGGTGTGCTGCAAAAAGCTTAGCTACAATACCTACTGAGGCTCCGTAGGCGCATGGTAGGCCCGAGGGTAGTACCCTGCGCGCGCGCTAGAATAAGTTGGGGGTGGACAGGAGATAAGGAGACTTTTATGGCAGCTGCTATTATCCCTGTTTGGTGTGCGCGCGGTCGATTTGGAGTTTGATGCGGGGAGTTCGTTTGAGCATGATGGAAAGGAAGCAGGGTTCTCCTTGTCGCGAAGTGGACGAGGGATCCCTCTGTTTCCTATTGTGGGGTTCCCCACGGGTCTCGCATGACACACGATTCAGGAATCTCGAATGTGCACTACACGAGATCACATGGGTAAAGTCAGGCGGGCCAGATAATATTGTTTTCGTTGTTCTAGTGGAACCTATAGGCAATTGTATTGTGCATTGCTATCTACAGCTTCGGCCAAGAGTTGTCTTGCCATACACGGCAAGTAGCGCATTCCTTTCGAGGGTCCTTTGAAGATGATGGTGGGTAATAGATACAGAGAAGTGACGAGATGGCTTGTGGCAAATGGAAGAGGGAAAAATGCAAACCGCCATGCAGTGCTCTGTGAAGCAAAGAGATAGAATCGCTAATAAATCGAGACGTCCACCACCAAAAACTTTTGACCCAAAGAAAGCGTAAAGGCGCGAAAGAGGCTCAGGTAGATTGAGCCACTTCGCTAATGTGGCACAGTTGCGCTATGTGTGCGCTGTGCTGGTAGTACAACATACTCTGTGACCTGGTAACAGAGGGCATACACTATTGCAGGAGAACAACAGGGTATCAGTCTTCCTTAGGACCTCAGCACCTTTTTCCACAAACGCTTCATTGGCCCGTCCTCAGTCAAAGCTGGTGCCAGCTCTTGGTCAATCTCGGCAAAGATCTTGTCCATGCTCTCCTTGTGGAGCTCGCGGTTCTGGCTTTGAGGCGGCAAGTCATGGCGGGCTTGTGCCGGAACGCGAGACTGACGCCACGCAGGCTGTTCCCGTAGTGCAGGTTGCCATCCATACATCTGCTCCTCTTGAGCGCGAAGGTCGGGACGTGTCAAGGTCATGCGGAGTGTCATCTCGCGGTAGTGTGCGGGAGCATGCATATACCCATCTGCGAGCTTGAACTTGCCCTCATCGAATTCGAATGGTAGCTCTAGGGCCTGTATAGAGTCCTTGTCAAGGATCTGGGGTGTCTTGGGAGACTCTGGGTCAGGCATGGACAGATCCTCGCTGTACGTGGAAGACCTGTCATCTGACAGGAAGGTTTTGAATTTGTCGTTCTCTTCAGACAAGATGCGATGGGACAAGCGTGTTGACGTGTGCCTGGATAGGGCGTTGGTCGTGTCAACAGCTGGGAAACCAAATTCAACGGCCTCGTCAAACTTCTGAGCAGAAGTAAGACATGTCCTCAGCATTGCACGAGCCTCTGGATCTTGGTAGTGGGCAGCAGCAACATCGATTGACGCTACCGAGGCCTTGGTATGATGTCGAGGGCCCATGAGGGAGAAGGCTCGTGACCTCCGGCGTGCGTGGTGTACGGGTTGAACGGGACTCGCTGAACGAGTATCAGGAGTGGCGCATGAGTCCCCTGTAGTTGGCCGGAAGGAAGTGATTGATGATCGGCTAAACGACATTTTTGTGAAGGAAAGGCCTCTCCGGAACCGCTGTGAGTCTGGTCTGGACATGGCTGAGACTGATCTGGGTACTTCCCGGGGATCCTCGACGGCAAAGCGAAGGTCCAGCTCATCATCCTCGTCGAACCACCGGAAGCTATTCCCTGCGGGGTCCTGCTCTGTCTGGTGGGATGTTCTCACTGAAGGATGCGGCATGTCTGTGGTTGCAGCTGGGACGAGGGTTGGTTCTTGGGACTTGGGCGCGCACGGGTCGTGCTTTGTGTGTTGTTGTTGGGTTCGGCGACTGAGGGCCTCGTCCGCGGCATCCAGCAGAACGCTCTGGCGAAGCTGTCTGGCCAGCAGGAGCTGCTCCTCGCGGGTGAGGTGCTTCTCGCGGATTTTTGCAGGAAGGTTGGCGAGGCTGAGAAGGTCAGAGTGTGCCTGGAAGTCTGGTTTGGCAGGCAGGGGCGAGGTGACGGGACGCTCCTGCAACAAGTGCCGGCCGATATCGAGCTGCAGATGGGCAGTGAAATCAAAGACGGCGGCCCAGCTGCGCGTATCAGTGATGGGGTTAAGGCGGCATGAAGAGCCCCGGGGGCGAGGCACTGGGCTGTTGCTGCTGTTGTCGACTTGCAGAAGCCTGCCCGAGAACTGGGCAAGACGAAGGCGTTCGTCCGGGGAAAAGAACTGTACGGGCAAGGCCGGTGAGCATTGATCTGGACGACAAGCAAGTCGGAGCTGGCGCAGCCACAAACACAAGCACCACAACAATCAATCAGACTGCCGCAAGTGGAAAGAAGAGAATCCTAACCGCGGAGCCGGCAGAGGAAGAGATGGGTTGCCAGGCTTGACAAAGCAGAAGCGAGATGGGCAGGAGAGGGGGGGCGTGGACGTGAGAGGAATGCCCGGCTGGCTGCGGGTATATCTCTTGGGAGACACCAACTAACTGACTGTGAGGTGTCGTTGGTGGAGGATGACCTCGAGGAGCCCGAAGCCCCCTTGCCCTGCATGCATGCGGGCCACCGTCACTCTCTGGCAGGGTCCCAGCTCGCCGGGTGGGGGGGGGGGGTTCGAGGCTCTCCTTACGGCCTGTCACAACTGCTGTCACTTGCACCTCCCATCCAATTCATCTGCCACATCTGGACTCCGCCGTCTGGCAGTGCCTTCTGGCAGTACCTTCTGGCTGTTGTCTGTTTTTCTTCCGGGGGCACTGGCGCACGGAAACTAGAAACCTCGACGCCCACAATGGCAGAGATGGGCTTGGTTACCCCTGGTGCAAGGAGCACGCACGCCTTTGCATAGAGATAGAGAGTGTGTGTGTGTGATTGGCGGGCAATGCTGCACTTGCAGCCGGCGTGCCTGCAGCTTAGCAAAGTAGCTGGGTACTTTAGGCTGGCCCGCTCGCCGCCAAAGCACCCGACACGGTGATAGGTACCCCACGACTCCACGGCCGTGCAGCTCGGCGGCGGTCAGCGGGTGTGCCTTGCCTGCAGGGGTAGCCGTTCGCATCAGATGCGTCAGGTCGACAGTGACTGGACGGGCCTGGGCTGACTGACGGTGCATTCCAGCAGCGTGTTTCCAATCGCCACCGTTGTGCTGGCTGCAGCTCCTGCAGGCTCTGGTCTCAGGAGCAACGCCTCAGGCGCCTCCCCATCACAACGCTACTTTTCACGCTGCCTCTGGGAGCGCGCCTTTCAACCTCGCCGGCTTGCACTCACGGCCCACGAGCACTGGCCCTAGCCCTAGCCCGCCAATAGTCAGACAGGGACCTTTCCGTTTCGGTCTCCATTCACCATGACCCGTGCCGCCAGCTTCTTTTTTTCTCCTCCTTTTGGCCTGGTGAGCCACGCCCCCCAGCCGGCATGTGGGATGCTCAAGCCTACGAGCCGTCCGTCTTGCTGGTACGCCTGACCCACCAACCTGGCTTCTTATGCAGGCTGGACAGGATCGAGCAAGAAACTCTGCAACTCTGCAAGTCCACACGAGAAAGCGGGTTTCTGAGGGTTGCGAGGGCCCGTCATGGCGCTGCGTGCCTAAAGGTGACCTCTTTTGGAGACCGAGACCTTGTCTCTCATCCCATTGGCGCGCAATACACGTGAATCGAGTCACACACGTGCCAGTCCCTGCCGCAACCTGCCGCTTGGCAATGTGAGATGGCAAAGTAACCGGCAAGACTGTTTTGATCGTCCAGTGGGAACGTGGCAACAGGTCTCAAGATGACAGGTTGTAGCAAGTGAGGAATGGCGAAAGAACTGAGAGGCTGATACATGCCTTGGGCGTTCCCGCTACCAAGGCTCGCTTCGGAACATTCTCGTGTTGAGTAAAACGATGAAGGAATAATTTTCCGTGGGAAGAAAATGAGACGAAAAGAAAAGACTAAATGGCTCACCTTGCGCTGTATGGCCAGTGGGAGTGCCTCGTACTCTTCAATATCCTGCCTCGTCGGCTCTGTATCTGGTGATTGATAGATTGTCGCTTTGAAAGTATCACGGTCCTCTGCCATAGCCATTTCCTTGCTCGATGCTGCGCGTGAAGCTTTCGCATTACATGCCCCATTCAACTTGTCGCCACGCTCGTCCTGTGCGACGGAAAGGCGAGAACGGTCGGCGAACGGAATCCAGCCTCGAAGCATCGGGCTCTTGAGGCCGTTGTCGTCATCGGGCAAAGGGCCGGGCTCTCTCCGGCAAGACACAGGCTGCAGCTGGCGATGTTGGTCAATAAGTGTTTTGTGGTAGGCGACCGAGCTGGCCAACCCGTCGAAGTCTTTGCTGTCGTATGCAGTGGCGAGCTGCAGGTAGTGGTCGTTCCAGGCTTGAGTGACGTGAGGCATTGTGCTCAATCGTAGGCGCACTAGGCCGCGATGGGTTGTCAGGTTGTGCTTCTAGCGGCAGGGCTGATGCTCTTTGAGCTGCATGCGTCCGCGCTAGAGAACGAGTCGCAAAAGCAAAAGGCAACAAAGCCGAATTGCTCCAATGGAAGGAAAGGCTGCTGCGCCGTGCGCGCGGGGTTCGATGGACGTCGATCTCTTGCGAGCCGTGTTGCTCTGCCGGGTTGTGACTGCTGGATCTGAGCCGTGTGTGTTGTGTGTGTAGTTGTGTGTGTGTGTGTATGGTTGATGTCGTCACTGCCGTGTGCTGAGCTGGGCGAGTGGTCGAGAAAGAGGTCGACAAAGTTGTTTGCGAGAGGGTAGGAAAAAAGACCAAGGAGAGCTTGTGATGAGCCATCAAGGGTCGGCCGTCTGTTGTAGATATGATGTAGACCTAATATGTGCTATTTCGCCCAGGTCGCCCGCGCAGCAACAATGCACACATACGAAAGCGCGCAGCC
The DNA here is from genome assembly GCA_031142775.1 of Microdochium paspali. Lineage (NCBI taxonomy): Eukaryota > Fungi > Ascomycota > Sordariomycetes > Xylariales > Microdochiaceae > Microdochium > Microdochium paspali. Next base: position 1,622,213 of record JAVBIV010000007.1, read on the forward strand.
GTGAGACCCTTTGGGGACTATGGCCAGGGCGGCGGCACTGAAGAAGAAGACCAGGGTTAGCTAGTGGCAGGAACAGGCACGACCAACAGTGCTTTGTATGCTTGTCAACCAGGGTGCCAGAGCAGCGGGTGGCCTGTGATGCTGGGCAGGCCCTGGGCCCCTGGCATACCAAGGCTGCCAAATTCCCTTTTGGTCGTGCTTACAGGTTAAAAGGAGCAGGAGATCGTCTCAACTATGTAGCTTGAGGGTGATATTGGCGAGGGTCAGCACAGGACTGGGGATGCAGGAGTAGCCGTGGGCAGTCTCCCGGGGCCAGAGTTGTAGATTGATAATTGAGCGAGGGCATCGAGATATTACTGATAGGCGGACCGGGTGAAGCGAGAGATGAAGGGTGTTGACGACGTCGGAAGCTCGGGTGGAGGCGACGCCACAGCGCCAGTCAGCAGCATGGTGACCCTAGGCCCCGGGGAGCAAGAGACGACAGCTCGTGAGTCGTGACGGCTAACGGCGCCGGGTTGAGGCGAGCTGCGCAAGATTGTTGCTATTACGGGGCATCCTCGATACTATCTCAGTTGTCATGTTGATGGCACACGATCGTGGTCAGAAGCAATCGGCGACGCACACGCACCGGCACTTGCACCTGCCACAAGACATTCGATTCGAGGTGTCAAGTGCGGGATGCTCAAGCGTACCTTCCTCGGGTGCTATTATTGGGACCCGACCTGTCGCCCTGTCCTCCTCCCTCTCCCCTCTCTCGCGCTCGCTCTCTCTGTCTCTCTCTGCCTACAAATCCAATATTCGGAACGGCCCTGAATCCACCCACCCGGTTTCCAGCTCTGCCGAGGTCATCTCACCAACCAACGACATGGCATCCCTCTCCTTTCTGGAGAATTCCACAGCGTCCAGCACCAGCGACAATCTCCTGGGGGTGCTGGCCTCCAAGGACCACTTTGGCAACGATCGGCACCCCCGGCGCTCAGTTCCTGGCCTGCCCGTTGTCCCTTGCAGGTTTCCATGGCCTGTGCTGGGACCGGGGCCTGTCCTGCCCTGTCCTGTCCAACACGAATCATTCGAACGAGCTTGCTGCCGACGTCGCGGTCGTTGCAGTCGTCGCACTCGCCGTGCTGGGTCCAACCTCGTCGCCAAGTTCGTACTACTCCACAACGTGTGGTCGCGGCTATCCTCTCATCGCCACCCAATGCACGCAGTCCCTTCAGCGCCTGAAGTTACGCTACCTATTCTTATGCTTCTGTAGCACGGGCTCGTTGTTACGTGTTACCATAACGCAGTCGCATCCAGCGCCTTGGTTCCGTGCCCTGATAACAACCAACTACCTTGAAGGACTTTATAGTGCAAGCATGAGTCTAGCTTGCCCCGGTCTTCCACCAGCCTCTCGTTTCCGTACAGTCCAAACTCCTCTGGAACAGACTGCCAAGGTTGCTCCCGAGAAAGACCGGGACAGACTCTCGACCATTGTTACCGCTGCCGTTCTGTAACTCGGATGCGTCGAGCCTGCCTGCACCGCGCCTGTGATGTGGTTAACGTGCGCGCCACCGTCTCATGTACAGAGCTCAACATCCCGGCTCTGTCACTGCGCAGATCATATGTGCTGTCTGCAAAGATTCGCTCTCCTCTTGCACAAGCCCCCGCATCCACGAGTCAGCTGGTAGAAAAAATAGTTAGTGAGAGAGGGCCATATGCACCATAGTTACCTATCACCACCTCGGCGCGCCAGGGTCCTCAACATTGACTTGGTTTCAGAGATATCGTTACCTCATTACGTAGCCGCAACGATTGGGTCCGTTGGCCAGAATCGCTCCCACCTATTACCTATGGGGTTGCGGCCTAGGATAGCCAGCCCCAGTGGACCAGCCAAACCCTGAGCATCGCGAACCAGGGGGTTTGCAACTCCAGATCCACACGTTGTGCCAATGTCATATTCCTTTGTGGATCGGAAGCCTGCGATCATCTCCTCACTCAAAGGATTGAGCTGTCATGTCCCTGTAGGCGGGATTATCCTACTGAGAGCCACTTACTGTATCTGCCCGCGTTGCTTCTCGCGAAGTCTGTAAGAAGTCGGAAGGGTACAAATATCAACTCGCCGGGTAGTCCTTCTACGAGCTCTTCTCGCATGGGAGAGCACACGGCTATGCTTGCAGAATTCCCTATTACAGCCTCGACTTCCATAACACTTGGATGCCCAAGCCCCGTCTAACCAGGGGCCACAATGTCCGAAAACAATATCCGAGTACTGGCGCACGCTCGTGACATGGTTAGTGATAGCCACGGCCCGCCAGGAAAAGTCCGTTCTCGTGAAATGTCGGCATACAGTATAGAGAAAGAGAGAGAGAGAGAGAGAGATGTCCCAACCTCGAAGCTACGTAATTCGAGAGTCCGGAGTGTTCGCAAGATGTGTGAAAGTGCAACAGCGGCTACCATCTCCCTATTCGATGTTCGGTTCTCTACCACATTCAGAGTCTCATCCATCCATACGCGGACTCCCTGGCACAACCATGAACAAATTTAATAGGATCGATATCAGGTACTGTTTCTGTAGTTGATCGGCGAGCGTCGGTAGACGGTGAGCCTCTTCTTGCTTATGACAAAAGGGTGGTAGCAGATATGGTGGCTCGTAGATGTAGTTGTCTGCACGCGTGGCGATCGGGAGATGCCATTCGAGCACTACCCTCGTTGAACTATATATAACTTGCACCAAAGAAGATCCTGTAAAGAGCACCGAGGTTGACGTTCAGGTGGCATGAGACCGATTTCGCGAGATGCCAGAGACATGTGCTCCGTGATTTCTGGAATTACATGACTAGTTTATGCCTGTTCTCTGGATATGTGGTTTTTTAACGTCAATTTGTTGCAGTTGGGTGTGGTCTGGACCTTGTGAATATAGCCATATTGCTGCAAAGGTCCTGGTGGTCCTGCTGTAAAGCTTTGGAGCGGCAGAAGCGGTCAAAGTGTTCCGTTTTATTCCATTTATGATCTTCGCGACGTAGTCTTGACTTAATGATCTATACGGCAGACCAAGATGAACCTCTTCTATTGCGAGATACCTTGCAATATCCAAAGTGCTGGGTACTGCTCTCTCGTTGAGAATCGCACTGAGAAAGGATTTAGACAAACCCGCAGATCTTCAGAGCTCTGTATGGCACACGTTACCAGAGATCTCGGAGCGCACCAAGCGTGGTCTATTGCCCTACAACGGGTCAAGCATGGCGAGGAAATTGACCAGATTCTCAACGCATTTCAGCGGCCCGTCCCCCCATATGTAGATCGACACTATGGTCTATAGGTCTGCCAATATCGCTGACGGCACCTTCCCCTTAAACTGGAGGCTCGCAGTGCTCCGCAGTTTTAGCACAGATCCGTAGTCGGGCAGCTTCTCGGCAAGCACGTGCAATGCCTTTGCTTGCTTGATTGGTGTCCCGTGGCAGAACACTGGTCGGACGGCCAGCAGCTTAGCAACGCCCTGCACCCTTACAATCTCAACCGCGTGAAACACCCACATCGCTCGCTGATGAGTAGACAAAAGTCCCAGTCAGGTTTTGGTGCCTACCACCACCACCACCACCATCAATAAGACGACTCGGATGCTCCTCTTCGGGGCCGAAGAACAGACATGTTGCCGAATAGGGCAGTTGGTAGACTGAGAGTCAATGCCCGTCCGCACAGTGGGGGGACACTGCCCCTGCAGGCCGGTTGTTTGCTTGAACGGCCTGACCGTGACCACGGAACGTTGTGGAGAGAATCATCTCGGCAGTCATGCAACAGACCGCCAGCTGCACTGCATGTGTCAAGAATGTGATGATGACTAATATGGAGAGCACACACACACACACACACACATACAGACACGTGTGTGTACTTTCTTGCCTGGTGTCGGGAGAAGTCGAGCGAAGCAACGTTATTTCTTACAAAAGTATCGCAGGCACTGACTTTGTCAAGACAGGGCACGATCGGCAAGGCTAGCAAAGGCGGCCCTAGTGACCCAGCTCGGGACACAGCCAAGACGGCAGAATATCGAATACTTCAAAGGTTTGAACAATGACATCCCTTTTGTCTCTCCCCTTGGAGGACGATCTTTCGATAATCACCACAACTCGCTATTCAAAAGAACCAGCATTCCATCCCCCCCACCCCTGTCTCGGCGCCGCCACAGCAAACGGCCCGGCATTTGCGCCGGGACAAATAACCAACAACGTCGGCCCGCATTGATGTTGTGTCCCCCCCTCCCCCTCCCTTCTCTTGGCACGCATACATACATGCATACATGTCTCTCATGCACGACAATCTTTAATCTATTCAAGCTGAACACTTCGCACAGGAACCCAACAACCTGGGTTTGCCAAGCGGCCTAGCCGGTATGCATGAGCGCGCTCAAGCGGCATGTACATGTACATGATAAATAGAACATAATAATAAAGGGTCCTTTCGTTCACGATATGTCGCCAGCGGCAGGCGAGACCCGGGGGCGATACTAGGATGATGATGATTGGGGGGGGGGGTAGAAAAAGCCGTGGCGCTTATCGTAGCGGCTATTTCTTCACGAACCCTGGAGCTGACAAACTCTTTACCTACGGAACCTGAACATTGCTGGGACCTGGATCCCTGAGCATGCAGTTGACCCCGTCAACTGTATGGAAGTCACATTTGATTAGGTACGTCGTCGCAATCGTCTCGTTTCTAGGATGATATACTACACGTGCTTGATATCAATATATCGATATCCATAAATATATGTAACAAATATGACACCGTTGAACGAAAGGGGCCCTAAACAGTCGAGGTAACACACACCGTGGTCTTCAAGCCCCGGCGATACTGGCGTTCTGAACATGACGAATCACAAATCATGTCCTGACGTGCTACTTCTGCTTTTGCAAAGTGATGGTGCAGATGGTTCGCATTTGGTATCTGTACTGCATGATGTAAGTGAGCTTGAATCACCCTCAGCATCTTACAAGCAGATCATATGAACACTAACACCTGACCCGTAGCTGACACTGCACTAGAGTGAACAGGAGCGACACCTTACTCCATGTGATAGCTCTCGTGTAAGAGTCTAGACAGCGACCTAGACCAGGTTCCGCAACACGGTATAATCCTTGTTCTGCTAGATGATATCAATAGGATGCATTCTATTCTGTGGCTCACTCGACGTTAGAACAGGGCAAGGACACAAGTAAACATTAATGATATTATGAAGGCTGCAGGACTGTTAAATTTCCTATAACTTGATGACCGATCTGTTGATGCGGGTGCCACTGATCAGGACCCAGTATCACAGCTGCTGCCCTTGGCTTTTGTTCTGCCCAAGGTAAGCAACACTCATTGCGCCCACCACAACGCTCAGTCGGAATCGTAGTCGTCGTCATCGTCGTCATCATCCCAATCGTCCGGATAGTAGTACAGGTCATCCGGATATTTGGTCTCACTGTCCGTGTTTGTCACCGAAAGCAGCGGGCAGCCTGGCCTAATGATGGGCTTGTCGAAAAGGCTCCATCTGTCATACCCGTTTGACAGCCGCCGGGGCGATCTTGAACGAGGCCTTCCAACCTGGTTGCAATCTTCCTCTTGCTGCTGCTGCTGCTGATGTATATCATCATGGCCATGTACCCTGAGGTATACAAACTTCCGCTCTTTGTGCACTGTGGCAGGATTGCTGATGGTGGCTGCCCGACCCCTCGTGTCGTAAGATTTCCTCCGGCAGATATAATGCTTGTCTTCCGAATCTGAATCCGCATCCTCAGACGAAGGATATAAAATGACCCGCGACACCTCGAAAATCTGAGGCTCGCCATTTCTGGTGTCCTTGTTGGTGTCCTTCGCCTGCAGACATTCGTTTGATACGTCGTCGTCGTCATAAGTTGTGGTGGTGATGATCGTGGGTTGCAGTTTGCCACCCGTGACCACCGAGGTGCTTCGCCGTCTGCTGCCAAGTGTCGGCTTTTCGCATATCTGTGGCTGTGCATGCGGTGGAAAGGACTCAGTGTGAGTCAGCGCATTAGCGCTCTTCGTGCGTTGCTGGCCGTACTCTTGTGCCATGATGGATTGCTTTTTATTGCAATTTCTATAGTCGTAATAATTGCTGTGCTGGTATGTCTCGATGCCACAGACGATAGGTCTGGGAAGCATGACTCTGACTGAGAAAGCCTCTCGGCTTCTATACGCGAGGAGGCCCATCTTTGCTCCGTCTCTTGTATATGATCTGAAGCGAGTTTCTGCGAAAGTAGTCGGAGAAAGGCTTCCCCCTAGATAGTCGGCGAAAGGTTGTCCGACGAAGTGGTGGTGGAAGAAAAGCGTTGAAGCGACCTTTGGGCTTCACTTCCGCAGTACCGTGCTGTACCGTGAGTTGGCGGCGGCTGGTTCAGTTGATGAACCCACGGGCACTCGAATGCCCTAGAGGCACGGTTCCGTCAGGACCGCTCCCACAGCTGGAGCTGGCTGGCCTACGGATGGTGCTTTGACTCCATTCTGATTGACGATGGTGCTCGAGATGAAATCGGGGTTAGACACTCTTCCGCGAGGAAGTCGTTTAGCCAATGGTGGTAGTGGTGATAGTGGTGGTGCGTGCGTCACGACTGGGGAGCGAGGCTTAGTAGTTGACTTCGTGCTGTGGGCAGCCCGTGCTGACACTGACACCCAAGATGGTAGTGATGGAGGTGATGCTGAATCGAGTCCCGAGAAATGGGCGAACGGAGATAGACCTGTGGTCGTTTCTGAAATCCGCAGTGCTGCAGTAATAAATGTGGGCTCGTCGGGCCGCGGTCTGATCTGGTTTGGCTCTGGCGGCAGTGGTAGTGGTGGTGGTGGTGGTGGTGGCAGTCGTCGTGGAGTGTAGCTCCGCAAAAGCGCGGCCGTTGAATCAGTACAACACACACGAGCACGTCTGAGCGGCTTGGCTTGGCTTAGCTGCAGGTGCCGGCAAGACAAGATGGTACGATGTGTCTCACACGGAAGGGGGTTCCCGAGTCCAACCAACGCAGCAGGTCACAAGACCGTTAGGTAGGAGTCAGGACTGGGAGAATAGGAAGCTGAATCGTCATCAATGGAAAAGGCACAATACCAACGACGTTAATGCAAGGGTCACACGCATAGATCGGACGGATTTCGACACCGAGCAACAAGGAGCGAGCAACTTCGCGCGCGCGGAACCGTCCGGTTCGATTGACCACCTGAGCCTACATGGGTTCTTCCTCCAAGCTCCGGCCGGACCGAGCCCCCATCCCCCTCCACCCACCATCGACAAGCTAGAGCAGCCTCATCAGCCGCGAGCCGTGGTGGTGCGGGTACCTGATATAGTGCTCAAGTAGGTGGTGTGGTGTGGAGCAGGCCGACACTTGCAGGGAGAGGAAAAGCTTGTGTGGGGGGCCCCTACAAGTTCCAAAGTTGTCGATCTGAGCTTAGGGACAGGTTGATGATGGAACATCGACGCGCATGCGAGACGTGTCGGTCCGGTCAAGGCCCATGGTAACGCCCATCCCATTTCTTCTTTTCGTATGTGACGGAACCAGTAGAATGCGAGAGGATTTAGTTCCCAACGTGTACTTAAGTAGGCGGTGTCACGAACCCAGCAGCTTGTGTGTACGGTGACAAAATTCCTTGCACACATTCAACATGGCTCACGAAGAGTTAGCAACACTATTTACACCAGCAAACTCCGACTTCTCTGGCCGAGGATTTCCAGTGCACTGGGGAGCATCTGATAGCTGTCTTCGGTCATACTCCGTCCACGATACCTATTTGCAGCCACTTACCGCCGACGCGAAATGGTCCTTGCTCTTTGGCTCAATTTCTCATTTGTATTCCAATTTTGTCAAACCCCCCATTACGTTCTTCTCGGTGCGACCTATTTGCAGTTCGTCCGCGCAGAACTGTTGAGCGTCCTCCGAGGGGTCTGTGCCATCATTGTGCCATTCCTATGCGATGCTGTCGTCCAGGTGTTCCCTTTTCGCATCATGAACGCCAGGAGAAAGACTGCCGTTTTGCAGTAATACAGCAGCGTTGGGGTACAAGCCCAGCTACAGCTGCAGTGGCTGCTGGCGGCAGTGAAATTCGTGTGCGCCTTATGCCGATATGCACAACGGAGAACACCAGCTTGCTTAAAATTGCAGTGTGCTTAATCAACCCCTTGTTAGCGAATCGTGTAGTTAGTTCGAGGAACGCGAGAGAACGGTACCCTAGGTAATCCTCCTTTATGCTTCCAATCGCCCAGAGCTCACCGACCTCTGCACGGGTACCAAGGATTTTTACCCGCACATGCGTACCGACCTCGATCGTGGTGTCCTCATTGTTAGTGAACTGTGGAGGCGTCGCGTTGGGATCCCATTTCACTTCTTGTGGGATCAGCTTGTACAAGCCAGACCTGTCAGCGCATGACACATGGATGCGGTGCTGGAGAGTTCTCCCCTGGGAAGCTTACGTGTGTCGAGACAAAGATTCGCAGGGGACCGGCCTCGGCGAAGAAACCATGCTGGTTGACGGACACAACCATAGCATCGGTCTGTTTACGGGTCAACTCAATCCTCTAGACACGAAGCATGTGGCTGTATTACCGTTTCGCCCTTGAAGGGCCTCCAGACGACCGCTCGATAGCCCACAGTAAACTCGGCCAGACCGCTTCCAGGAAGTATTCGCCCTTCTGAGATCTCAAAGGTATCCATGATAGAGATGATGTAGTAACTGCCTGTGCAGGTGCCTTCGACGTCCTTCAAGAGCTTGCCTGTCACTAGCTCGTGCATGTTTTTGCCAAAGTAGGAAGGATGAAGGGTAACCCTCCGTTCGAGGTTGTACAAGAAGAACATGATGTGCGAGATGCAGAATATCGCAAGTCGGGTGCAGATCTATCGGTGTCTATGGACGTTGGCTCGCTGTTCCTAAACGCACGCTCCGAATTTTGGTATAGGACGCTTGTCGGCCGGCTCGATATCGAATGGCAGTCGTGACAGGACAGCTCTGGGCTTAAGGCTGTATGGAGTTTGGCTAGGCTCGCGTCGCGTGTTGACGCACGTCAAGTGTGACGTAGAGTCGTGAATGCTGTCACCGACATATACGTGTGATCTGTAGGTCCAGGCTCGTGTTCTCTCGTCGCCCAGGACCGCTTCGTGCGTCGTCGTGCGTCGTCGTGCGCCAAGGACGAACGTGGGATGCGCGAGGCGGAGGGAATGCTGCGAGGCGGGCTCGTGAGGTCGTCGCAAGGTCTATGTGCGCGAGGCGGCAGAAGCAGACCAGAATGCTCGAGAAGGCAAGGCAAGCAGGCGGCGCGTGCTGACCACTGCAATTGTCGTGTTGCGAGGCAGCGGAAGGCAATCGCAAGGCGCTCGAGCTGTGAAAGGATCAATGCAACTGCCGCCCACAAGATGCCTTGAAGATGGTTGCCCAGCGGCCAGGCACCTGAGCAGGCGGTGGTGGAAAAAAGTGGATGCGACGCAGTTGGCGCTCGAGCGTCAGGCTCAGAACTCTGCTGCCACGCCACAGCCCCGTAGATCGATTACTTTATCTCAAGTACGTACAATACTTTGCCTCCGTAGCTTACTTGACTTTGGTATGCGACGGCTCGAATGTATCGATAATCGCCACGGGCAGACTACGCTGCTGGGTTTCCCTACATTGGATTACGAAAGCACAGGGGGGATTCTGCCAATACCCTCGATGATGAAGTTGGGCCAAGTTTGTGATCCAGTGAGCACCCCAGTCACCACCACCAATGATCATGGACCATATCACCTACAGACTGGAGGAATGAAAACAGACTGCCTCTTCTCAGCAATGTCAGAATGGAGTTGTCGACCCCGCTTACATAGAGAGCGACGCGCTGCGGAATTCGATGCTAGGCCGTACGGAGAAAGCCTTGGGTTAAGCAGTTGCTGGACAATGTCGCAACTCCGGGAACACCCGCCAGCTGCTCCGTGCGGGTGAGTTCGCTGATCTTCAACTCGGGTGGTTCTAGGAAGCATTGGAACGTGCGATGCGATGCGTTCGACAATGATGCCAGACCGGGCCGGAATCGGACCATCACAAGCCTGCACCGCTCAGCAGGCTTGGACGTTTCCTCGGTGGATGTCGAGCTCCGACGACTGCCGATGGCCACAAGGTCTATGATTGGTGTCGAAGTTGAACATACCCCGAGCACGTGTGCCCTGCGGAAAACCTAAAGGCGCATGCAAGTGCATTTCATCCAGGGTCCTCACTATCAGTACTTAGCATAATACCTGCTCGGCAACAGCGCTCCAGGCCTCTTGTGCCTCGGCGATGCTGCAGGTGCCGTGCGGCCCGCTGCGGAAGGAGCGCTCTCGTGGAATGCTCTTTCCTTCTTCGCGTGGAGAAACCCGTGCCAGCCTGGTCTGATCCCCTCCAGTTCTTCCTCCACTTTAACGGGTGCCTTCATCTCCGCGTTTCTGTCGGGCTGTCCAAGCGTTGAACCACAAGAGAGTGCTGCCTCTTCACCGTCTACGCCTGCCGCGACCTGCCCTGCCCTGCCCTGCGCCTGTTGTTAGCAGCACATCGTGCGATCCCCGAGTCGTCGGCAACTGCCTCGTCCACCTTGACGATCGCGTCCGAGAGTTCCTCCAGCTCGCCCGTCATCATGGCCCTCAACCTGGAAAAGCAGTTGACCTTCGTACGCAGCCACCCACTCCCCTCGCGTAGCCCCTCTCCCTTCCCCCAGCCTGTCAATTTTAGCCCCGTCCGCTGACACGAAGCTGCTGAACCCTGGAAATAGTATGGCGCATACCACCACAATGCCGTCAACATCGGCATACATACCGTCTGCGTGCCTCTGATCCTCTTCTCTGGTTTTACACTGGTGAGTCTGGTACCGCCGCCACTATTTAGCGACGTCACTCAAATCCGACCCCGACCCCGACCACACATGCTAACGACGTCTCCGTCATGAACTGTAGGCCGCCAACTCGGGCACGCTGATCCCGCTTCCGAACTACCTCACGATCCCCAATCTTGAGCTCAACCTGGGAACCCTCGCGGCGATCACATGGGGAGGTCTTTATGTCCTACTTGAACCAGTTGCTGGCACCGCGCTGGCTCTGTTGTGCCTCGGCGCCGCGGCAGGCGGTAACAAGCTGCTTTCCGACGATTCCGCCACGACGAACAAGGCCGCGATTGCCGTACATGTGGTTGCCTGGATTGCCCAGTTCGTTGGCCATGGCGTCTTCGAAGGTCGTGCCCCAGCTCTGCTAGACAACCTCGTCCAAGCCGTCTTCCTCGCCCCTCTATTTGTATGGCTCGAGATGCTCTTCAAGTTCGGGTACCGCCGAGAACTCCAGGCTCGCGTTGGCAAGGCTATCGATGGCGAGATCAAGAAGTTCAAGGGATCGAAGCAAAATACTAAGGCAGAATAAGATGCTTGAGCGTCGAGTCAATTCAAAGTCATCAGCAAAGAACCGGCTTTCTTATCATGGTTATGTTCTCCAAAAGGATATCAGATGAGAGATGTTCTATCTTGCTCGGCGCTGTGGAATATTCTCACGTACAGACGTGCCCGAAGCAGTTTCACCCGCGGCGTGGGATGGCAATAGGCAGCACTCCATGAAAGGATCGGGTCCGGAAAAGAGTAAGGGCTCACCACGCGTGGCAAATATGCTATGCTTTACACATTTGTACCATGTGCTTCAGATATCCCGGCTGCCGCAGTGAAGCATGGTAGCCACTGCAGCGAGCAGACTTGCATATTCCCCAAGGCCAGGGAAATTACATCCATCGCCACCGGGATGGCCACCAAAACAAACCCACATCGGTTGGACTTGTGTATTCGGACTGTTGAGAGGCGTTTTCTGCTTTTCGCCTAAAACATGGGACATCAAACAATGTCAAGGTCTTGAACCATCAATGAAATACGAATGGATCAGTAGTCACCATTAGCCAACCGCAGGCTCAAAGCAAGGGGATATAGCAATTTGATTCACCGTTTCGACCACCGTGCTCATGAGACCATGCCGTGCCTCCCACTTCACGACTATTCAACTTCAGCTGAGCAGGTTTAGGTCATTATCGTAAGTGCATATTAAGAGAGCTCTGCTCAATGCGCCTAAGTGCTCGAAACCATATAGTCGGTCAGTTTGGTACCAAGATGATAATTCCCAGGCCACTCACAGCCGCCCAGGGAAGATGTCAAATTTTTCAACAAACGCCGGTCTATCATGGCCTTCAACGCGGTGTTTCCAGTAGAACTTAAGGAAATGTGCTCCTTACAAAAGTAACGGTACTTTCCGAGGTTATTTACGGAATAGACACTTGAGGCTTCCCCGTAAACATGGAAGCAGGCAGGGCGCGTTGGCGAGGTCCCGTGCGAGCATCTTGGCAGACGTGGTGCAAACAGAGATATCTCGAGTGTCCAGTAGCACCTGTAGGCACCAGCCTGCGATACAATAGGGCAAATGCACGATAGCCAAGAGGTTCAAACGCCTAGTGACATGCTCGACGTGTATTCCTTTCAATCATTGTAGAAGTACAGCACAGCCATTATGTCTAGCCCCCCCGCGAAAGTGCCTTCATAATCCAACGATCGGCAAGCAAGCACGACATAGGAAGAAGAGCATGCGCTATATCTAAAGACCTGAAACGCCGCGTGAATGGGTCATGATAACTGGAGTGTGCTATGTTATTCCTGCCTAGACTGTACCGGCTCCCGCAAGCTTGAGAATTACCTGCACTTTTTGGATTTATTCTTCTTCTTCTTCTTCTTCTTCTTCTTCTTCTTCTTCTTCTTCTTCTTCTTCTTCTTCTTCTTCTTCTTCTTCTTCTTCTTCTTCTTCTTCTTCTTCTTCTTCTTCTTCTTCTTCTTCTTCTTCTTCTTCTGGCCATGCTTCGCCTCGCCTGAAATATCAGGATGAGGGGCCGGGTCTTATTTCAAGGAGTGCTCGTATGGATAAGTTACTGGCCCATCATTTTCCGTCTTGATCCTACAGATGAGCTGAGATCGTGACAGTCATCAATTGTCAAGAGCTGTAACCAGCGTAACGTGCTTTCTCCGTCTGTACTCATCCTTCCACCAACTATCCATGTCCTTACTACTTGAAATGGGAGTCGGATGAGACAAAGAGCTACAAAGCTCTTCACCGCAAGAGGAAGTATGTTGCCTCGGGCGAGACCAAGTAATGACTCGTGCACTTGATAATGGATCTCACGCATAGTTGAAACTACATATAGTAGTCCTTGCTTGTGTAAGCCGGTTGTGATCCCCGTGGCATGCTACGTTGTGATGCTGCATGTCTTGGACGGATGACTGCCCCGCCAGTGACTGCTCCGGTCACAAGACGCTTGTCTTTTGATAGGCTGGCAGCCACTGGCAAGATTTTCCGGCGCGTTTAAGAACACAAGGTAGAATGCCTACGCATGCAGTGTAGGGGTGAATATTTTGTCTTCCATGGCCGGAGAGCGGACAGCGGACTCCGGTACAGAGTGGGGAAAAAGTAAGATGGCGATAGTCCCGTGCTGCATAGAATGTGACTTTGATGAGACATATTACTGATTGCGCTGAATCTGCGAGAAATACAGACGCTTGACAGGGTTGGTCAGATCGGGAAATACTGTCGTTGGATATCCAGTCCCGAAAATTAGGATGGCGGTGGCCATTTGTGGGTGCAGCGGCTAAGCAGAAGTTTCCACATCTTCGGTCAACGCCACGACCAGCCTTCAGCAGTGTCGAGAGTACTCCGTACCGTAATATTCCCTGTTCGATATCGAGTTGCGATCAACTTGGCATATCTTGCCTTCACACGATTGCACGCGACCGCGATGCGAACGTTCCAGGATGCACTGCCTCGGCGCCATGTTGTCCCGCCGGGTGCATGAGAAATCCATGGTCGGATCGAGCAATACGGGCCCCTTGAAAGTCAGAATAGATATCAAACCAGATCATACCATACCTAGTTCTGTGTAGCCACGTCATGCAAAAACCTGGAAACCGGATGCACTGTGCGTGCAGGTGACCAAGCGGGTCAAAGTGCGGTGTTGCTGCTGGTCCCCGACAATGACTTTACGAGTGCTTGAAAAGTCACTCTGCATAGGTTCTCTGCATCGGTAAAAGTATCTGGATGACGCCGCAAACCGACAGGAGTGAAGTCATTGCGACGCGTAGGGACATTGGACTAGCAGGACGGGTAAGACTATTGTAGGAAATGCAATGCGTGTCCCATTTAGCTGCGATGAGATCATCTCGAGGTCGTCGAGCGCCCATTCTCACCATGAGCTCTTTGCGGGCCGCTGTGAATCACACGTGAACCGGCCTCGGCGCGTGCTCCGCCGCATGCACGATAAGTAATGCCGGGTCGAAGCGAGCGTTGCGTGCGGGGATCAAGTGAGGCACAGTGACAGGACACTACATAGTATCCTGCATGCAATGGCAAGCCTCATGGGCAAGGATAGGGCTGCCAGCCAGCGAGAGGCCTAGACCTGGCGATGGGTCATGTCGGTCGATGGCGGCGGCTTGCTGTGCGACAAGGGTTCCGGCAGGCTCGTACGGTTGTTGTGTTGGCAACTGGGACGACAATGACATCAGCGGTTCTGTCGAGGTCTCTGGGCCGCTTGGCCATGAGCATCTTCGATTTATGAAATCCCATCGCCCAAGCCCGCCATCCCCAGTATGGGAGGCGGGAGGCGGGAAGACCCCACTCGCGTGCTGGATCGTAGATCTGATACCCTCGGGCCAAAGCCAACTCCAACCACGAGTCCACAACCACAATGCGTCGATGGCGTCGTCGGCTTGCTGCAGCACTAAGCGGGCCGCACGTGGGTGGAACGATCACAGTCGTGATCTTGGGCGAATGGGGTGGCGGGCCAGGCTGTGCTTTGTCGGCATGGGTGGAACTGGTATGCGTGCGACAGCTTGCTGACTTCCCTTGTGCGATGCGTCGGGCTGTCGGGGCTGTCGGGCGATTGTTCATGTCGGTGAGTGAGTTGGACGACGTTGGTGTTATGGAAAAGCTCGAGTGTTCCCAATAGAATGAGGCCTCAACGTAATGGATGCTCATTGTTGGTGTGCCCTACTTTAAGGGTTAGTAATTATCTTAGGCAGGGGAGGAAGATGCGGGGGCCAGGCAGTGTAGCAGTGGACACTCGGCGCCTTCCCCCACGCTAATAATTGTATGGCCAGGTGTCAGTTCGCTGGGGCGCGACAACCGCGACGTCCTGCAGCAGCTCCATATACCCCCCCCTTCTCCCAACCTGCAGACTCTTGCTGCGGCAGGTGCATGTGCACGTAAGGAGCTGGTTGCCTGGCGTGCAGCTTCAAGCCAGCCACAACAGCATCGTGACACATCAACAACAATGTCGCATGAGACCGGACTCACTGCTGTCTGCCGCGATCCCCACTGCGCAATTCTGGCCCACGGGAACTTTTGGCATTCCGCGACCGCGATCCCGCCGGTGTTGTCTAGAGCCTAGGGTCCTCACCGACCTTTGAGACCCATCTTCGAGCTCTGCGTGCCTTCAACAGTTACGACAATCACAATGGAGCTCAGCGGCAAGTGCTGGACCATGCTTGGTGAGCGAGCAGGACTGTGTCTCTGGCAAGTTAGCTGGACGACCCTCGAAAGTCTGAGCTGACCGACCGCTCCGCAGAGAACAATCCCGCGGTCATGAACAAGCTGGCTTCAGAGCTTGGTGCATCTGCTAAACTCGAGTTCCACGATCTCTGGTCTCTCGACGACCCACAACTTCTCTCTTTGATACCTCGCCCAGCTCTAGCTCTGCTGGTAATCATACCACGTACACCAGCCTGGGAGCAAGATCGCAAAGCAGAATCAGAGACCCAGCCAGAGTATGACGGCTGCGGCCCAACCGAGCCTGTCATCTGGTTCAAGCAAACAATAGGTGATGCCTGTGGCTCGATTGGCCTCCTTCACTGTCTTATCAACGGACCAGCTGCCGAATTCATAATCCCAGACTCGACACTTTACAAGATCCGCAGCAATGCGATCCCCTTGAAACGCGAAGAGCGAGCCGCCATGCTGTACAATGACACCAATTTCGAAAACGCACACCGAGCTTGTGCATCCAGTGGAGACACTCGACCGATTAACGCGGACCATATAGGCCAGCACTTTGTCGCTTTCGTTGTTGCTCGTGGTCGCTTGTGGGAGCTGGAAGGCTCTCGAAAAGGACCAATAGACCGCGGCTCTGTTGATGATAACGAAGACGTGTTGAGCCCGCGTGTGTTGAAACTCGGATTCCAGCGCGTGATTGATCTGGAAATAGGCTCAGGTAGCGACCTGCGCTTCAGTGGCCTCGCTTTATCTCAAAAGAGATAGCCGGCTGCGGTTGTCAGCTCCACACTCCGCTTATAATAACCAACACCGCTAGCCTTCTCGAAAACGGGAATCATCAGCGACCCTAACATAAGTACAAGGATACCCTGCCCATGTGGTGGCGCCACGCGGATGCCATGTCGTCATGCAGCTCCAAACTCTGAAGAGCCCCAGACCAACAAAGGCAGAATAGCTAGAACAGTACAATGTGGCTGCTCCTTCGGAATGGACAACAAGAAATAAACGACTTCTGCGACCAGGAAGACAGGTCTGATCAATCAATCAATAGCCTAAAATGTCTGTGCACAGTTGATGCGGTTGCTGAACATGGCTTCAAGCCACCGGACGCCAATGGACACGCCCCTTGTGAATAAGCTATTTCCCTCGTGATTCCAAAGGCTTAGCATGAGAGGCGGCCTGCCTGGGTGACTATGTCTCCAGGGGTTACAGTGTGAGGACGCGTAGGAACCACGCCTAGTCAGGCCAGCGCAGCACTTTGGTATTGCGGTGTCTACAATAGATACCAATCCCAGACGAGCTGGAGCTGCCAACAGGTCTTACGCCGAGAAGAAAAAGCACAACCACGTAGGCATCGAAGTGGGCTCAACTGCCACACTTGTACGTGTTCCACTGAAAGTACTAGTACTCAGAGAGTGTCAGTTGATGAGGCGCCCGACAGATGGGGGCCAGTCCGTAAACCGACATTCACTCCTAAGTCATCATCAAGCATCGTGTTCCGGCCAAGTGGAAGGCTTGGTAGGTCATACGCCAAGATCAAGGCTGCGATACATTGTAATGTTTTGGTTTGTGGCTGAAGACCATCTTATGCACATTCGCATATTGATCAGGGGTCGCGCATGGATACTTCTGCTGGGAAAGGCTTTATCATCAGCTCAGACGACGAACAATCATGGCACCTAGTCGCTGATGAGCATTCCTCTCAAAAAGCGAAGATGGCTAAGAGTCTAATTTGGCCATGCTCAACGGCAGGTAAATAAATCTCTGGTGTCTGCCGCTATAAGGCAGCTTGGGTCATTACAATCAACTACAGCCTTGTCCGCTCGCCCCTTAGCAGTGGTCACATGTTGGGCCACATGATCCTAGAATTCGGCGCGAGATAGAGCGGCAGGATAACCAGTCCGTCGGGACTGCCGCGCGGAATTCCAAGGCCGACCAATCGAATGCCTGGTGAACATGAAGATCTCTTTTGCCATAAGCGAGTTAAGCTTAGCCGCCACTACCTACCAACACCCAAGTCAAGCTAAAGGGCCAGTCTAAGCGTCGCTTTCCGTGCATCTTGGACTGTACCGGCCTCGAGTCCTGCCGGGTCTAATCAATATGGGGCTGGTCGTGCCGACAGATTTCTTTGCACGCACGGTGGATGTGGTGGATGTGGTGGATGTGGATTTGGTGGGCGGACCATTACATTCGACAAGCGCCCTCAAAAATCCCTTCGTTGATCCGGCCTAGTAAGCGGCAGAGGAGCGACTCGACTTGCGCATTAGCACGTCAGTGCACTGGATGGATATGTCGAACAATTGAGTATCGTTGGCGAAAGCGCTCAGATTTCGAGCATCACGACTTGGCCCTGCATGATTGGCTTTTCTTGTTTACTGATGCAACACGGACCTAGCGCAAGCTGTCCGTCCCGCTGGAGGTTGGCTGGATCAAGGTTCAACCTAGCGCGGCTTGGCTTTTAGACAGGAGCACATTTTGGCAAGCAACGAATCGCCTATCTTGGCAAGCAGGCGAGCAGGGTTGGGACTCTCACACGAAAGGGGAGAATGAAAAGTGTCAAGCGGTCGTGATTACGCTATAGACTTGAACACGCCCCCACCACCCACGGAATGATATTTGCCGCGCCTGGCACGGAAACCAGTGCGGTTCTGGTTAGCACAAAGCACATACAGCTCCCACGCTCCAGCCGTTGCACTACCTAGCCCCCTGACTTCCAGAACGGGTCATGGTTCCATGCGGTCAGCCGCAATCCTCAGGGCTTCAAGTTACCAGGAGACAGAACCGAAGGGCCGTGCCGGAAGACAGACCCCCCCCGACAATTTGAAACCACACTCACCAGGTTGCTCTGCGGTAGAGCATTCACTGAGGCTGAGAAGACCAAGTCTCTGGCCATGTATATTCTTCTCGCCGCGCCCACTCACCCGTATATGCCGTATCGCAGGCGATGTCTTTGCGAAAACCTTTTCCAGGAGTCAGGCTCTGGCTACCTAGAAAAAAAAAACCCCCCGAGGTCAGTGAGCCCTGTCTGATGCGACGACTTGGACGCACATGTCCTGCAAGCAAAGGGCAAGGTGTTGCTGTATAACCCTAGGCACTTCAGTATGGGTACTGCAGGGCTATGAGGGACTACGGTGATTCGGGTGCTGCCTGGGCAGACTGCTTTGAGCGAGACTGTCGCCCTCGAGTATCTTTAGAGGCCGACAAAGTAATAAGTGCATACAAGGTATATCCGCGCTGCCACCCCAAAAGCTTGACATATTCACAACCTTGAAGGCCTTCTCGATACCCCTGGTTCCTGTTTGTGAGGTTGGACAACCCCTAAAGTAGTTTGTCTTTTTGGAGAGGCTTCGTGGACGTCTGCGGAGGCGGAGCCACCTCCGTGCTCAACCCGGCTCGCACACCAGTCCAAGCCAGTGGTCGTGACGCCGCCAAACCGGCATACCGGATGGACTCTTGAGTGGCTTGCAGAGTACACGGCCTCAAAAAGGTCCCTCGCCTCAAATCAACTCGACCTTATTCTCGGCATCCCTGCGAGAGACAGGCTTTCCGCACTACGCCTCCCACCCTGCGTCGCCAAGCACGGCTGACCCAAGCAACGTTGAACACCACACTTCAAGCCGATCACAACTTCTCTAGTCAAGTTCTCGCCACCGGCAGATTTCCCTGCTTGTCCAGGCACGGGGCATCCCTCAGACCCACGAACCCGGGTTTCACCCTTAACCTGCTCGCCCAACAGGAACCCGTTCGACCTGACTGGCGTCTTCTGTGCGAGTGGGCTCGGTCCACCACTCAATTCTGCGGGAGCGCTCCAGCAGTTTGGCTTCCATATCAATTACTCCAATCAACCGGGACTTTGGACGACACTGCTGTCATGTCCTTCTCCGACCAAGGCCCGTCTCAAACCTCACAGTGCAATAGTTAGCAGGAGACCACCAAGCGCAGAAGTATAAGTTTGTACTGGCACAGACATCAGAAACACTAGGTTCACAGTTGAGGAAACGTGAGCATGGACACAGAAACCCATGTCTCGGGTTCTGCCGGCCCAGGTACACCCACAAGTAATCACAGAAAAGAGCGAGGAGCCATTGCCGCTCAAGCTTGTGAGAATTGTAAGTTTTGTTGGTCCCTCAATCTGACTGTAGCTCATCACGCTATGCCCCCATTTGGCCTCGTTGTATCTTTGTTGTACGCGCAACTACTACGCCCGCAGCCACAAGTCCTAAACACTGATTCTCATCTTGATATTCAGGTAGAGCTCGCAAGCAGAAGTGCTCCGAAGCACGACCAAAATGTGACGGGTGTATTAGAGCTGGGGTATGCGTCGTCCTCTTCCTCGCCGACAGCCTCGAGTTACGCTAAGACGCGCAGATTCCATGCAAATATCGCGAACCGCAACCGACAAAGTTAGTTGACCATCAGTTGGGCGAGCTGAAGGATCTGGGAGAGGGTTTTCGTGTACTGACATAGATCCAGGAAAGACAAAACATTGGTCGAAATTCTCGAAAGGCTCAAGATATTGGAGAGGGGGGTCAAGGTGCTTGATGGGAAGGTTGACAATATTGGCGGCCAACCCGGCTATTCTTATAGTCATCACGATCAGCAACTTTCCGCCCCGACGACCTACGACCCAAGCCGTTCCAACTCTTGGGCCTCATCGAGTGCTCACCCTGCAACCTCGTCTGTTGGCCCCTCCGCGATTAAGGATGGCCAGTACAGATATGCTTCCGCGGCGTTCAAGATGTTATCTTGGCCATGTCTGAAACCGGTGCTGCCAGCAGTCGACATTTTAGCCTTGGAAAAGGGGGGAGCTTCAATCATACTCGGACAAAGCTCTGGTAGTGTTGGACCGATCCTGGATGCTGCTGATGCGACGCCAAGCAATTCGAATCATGCTGCGCTAAACGTGCACCTGGGGCCAGGCAGCGACCACCATATCGGAGGTTTCCCTTCGAATCACGAAAGCCTGGACTGGGACACAATGTTACGACTCACGAAAGCTTATTTTGACTCCTTCAACTTTTTATTTCCCATCATAGATCGCCAACACTTTGTGGCCACAGTATTGCCTGCAATAGCGCGCCACGGCTACAACAACAGCTCTTTGTCAACACTGGCTCTCTTAGTCTTTGCGATGGGCGAGGTTGCAATAGCCGGTACTCAAGGCACACCGATACAAACACACAAGGGACGGCCAAGTGGGATTAGAGGGGGAAGTGCTGTTCAGCCTCCAGGGGCTTATTTGTTTGACCGTGCTCGACGGAATATGGGATTGTGTCTAGCCGACTCCAGCTTGGAGAATGTTCAAATCTTCTCACTTGCCGCGTAAGTTTCTCTTATACTCAAGTAGCTTTCTGCGATGATTTACGTGACACTGAAATTTTCATTAGACTCTACTACGGGACATATTGCCAACATACGGTAGGTGTAGCGGTACTTGAGCTTTGCATACAGTGCTGTGGACTTCACAAAAACTAAATCTGTAAAAACTAGGGCTTCTGGCGGATGACAATATATGCATCCATTGCCTGCCAGGCACTCTTGATCAGGTACGAACAACGGCGCTGCTCCCAACTGAGCGCTCCCAACACTGACATTGCTTCATCTTAGTAAACCAGATGCCCTTCGCGGGCCAGTCACTGATCTCATTCGCCGCGCGTTCTGGCATTGTTCTATCATGGAGACGTACGAGAGCCCGAAACGCCCTGCGAGTCGTGCATGCCCACCATATTGACTTTTGGGCTTAGTCTGCTGCACCTCGAACTCGACTTGCCTACGACTGGACTCGAGAAGTTTGAGGACATCGTAGGACTTCCCGACTTCAGCGGCCCATACTCGGAGGAGGACTATGTCGGGAACCAGTCAACGCATTATCAAGAGCATTTCGCATCTCAGATTGTGCTTCGGCGTCTGTCTGTCGAGTTCAATAAGACGCTCAATGATGGTATGTCCCATGACTCATTGTATGATTTAGTGCTGCCGCGCTAAGCTGACTGCATACCGTGGAACAGCTCTCGCGTCGGATAGTCTCAACAGCTCGAATTTATTCCCGCCTGATACATTACGCAGCCAGGCAGTCTCTACCATCAAACAACTGTCGATGCAGCTCGAACAATGGCGAGGCATGTTGCCGCTGCATCTGCGGTGGCAGGATGATGAACGAGGCGTATTCCATTTAGGGGACGACCTCTACGACCCGACGGCGTATGCTCATGGTGTCACCCCTCAGCTGAGGACGTTCAGCTTCGCGACTGATCTTGACATCCCGCCTGTTAACTACCCATTCGCGGCAGATATTCAGATCGCCGTACTTCGTTCGCGCTACTACTATGTCAAGTACATACTATACCGGCCATTTCTGTACAAGGCCCTGCATCACCCCGAAGACTTTAGCCAAGAGGATGCTGAAGGCGTGGTCGAGTGTCTACAGGCTGGCCTGCAGTGGCCAATCACCATGTCGCCAGCCTCACGGCATAAGCGTCTGGTCCCCTGCTTATTCTTCTGGAGCCAGAACTTCCTGAGTATCCTTGTGATGCTGCGACTCAGCGAGCGGGTGCCGCTCCTGGCGCGGATCCGGTCGAATATGATGGGAGCGAGGTTCAACGAGGACGCAAGGGAGACTGTCGCATTATATATAGATTGGATCCGCGACCTCAAAGACGTCGACTCGACCGCGCTGTGGTGCTGGACAGTGCTACAGGAGATATATCCGCTCGATGACGAAGCCTGACATCCCGGGTCGCGGACAGCGCGCCAGGCTCGATGACAAAATCCAGCAGTCATCGCAAACGAATCACCGCTGGAACATCAGGCACTATGCCATGGGCTGGGACTCATTAGGGCCCTGTGATCGACCATCGGATTATGCCGCATGGATCGATTTTCCGTGTTAATTAAGAAGTGCCGCATATTTACATGTGCATGTGCCCGCAGCCTGCCGTCTAGCCTACGAACTTGGCCATTACGGCCAACCCAAGCACATCAGGATCGAGAGTTTGATCCCCTGGTGGATTCAACTAGGCATTGACGGAGACAAGCACTAAAGACATGACATCCAGCGAGCTTTCACGGACCCCTTTTTGCTGCATCGTCGTTAATATCGCCACCATGACTGACAATGAAACTATAATCGAGGCTTTTAAGAAGTAGGCTTTTGTTGTTGTCACATCTCGAGAATTGCGTGCTAAGCACGCGTGGTAATGTTTCCACTGGATGCTTTTGTGACCCGATGTGGCAGGTCGAAGAAACGGGATAATATTATGAATGTGCCGTGCATGACGTAAGTCTCGCTTGCGTGCGTGTGGGTGCGTGTGTGTGGTTCTCGTCTATTCGTTGTTCTCCAAGCGGTTCAACAAGAGCCCAGGTAGCCGGATTTGATCCCCGGAAGCAGCTACCAGTAGGTACTACGGCACAACAAACGGCCCACGGAAGCGGAAACCCCCACGAGCCCGATGATCGGCGGTGAGGACTTAATGTCACGAAGCCCCGACAACCCGGTTGGCCACGATCTGCAGACTTACCTGCAGGCTTACATGGTATAGGGATGGAGATACCCGATCGAGCCGCCGGTGAGGTCCAGATCGAAAGAAACCCAAGTAACCGTAAAAGAAAGAAAAGGAAATAGACATGGATGTTTTGTTGATCCGAAGTCCGGAAGACCCGTGAATAGTGATCCACACTCGGATCATGGAGTTCTCTTGTAAGGGGGGGTGTGGGGTGTGGAAGGGGGAGAGAGAGTTCTTGGTGCTACGTGCTTGCCCATTGGGCCATTGTGCGAGCGAAACAGCGAGGAGCAGCAGTATTTGGCCGTATCGTAAGCGAGCAGTAACGATGCGAGTACCTTCATGATTGGAGTGTGAGTAACATAATTATTCCCCGGCCAGAATTCCGCATGATCCTTCGCTTCTCGTGGTCGTGGTCGTGCGTGACGAGTGCGAAGTATTACTCTCCAAAATCCTTGGTAGTCTGCACTCCCAAAAATCGGGAATTATCTGCAAGAGATCCGACTACACCAGGAGACAACGGAAAGTAATGCGTGTGTGCCGCCAGAAACATTCAGATTTCGAGTAAGTACAAAAGCAAGCACAAGCGTATTATCGGAGGTCCAGACCTCGGGGACCGGGTCCGACTTGGCTCCTATCAGTCTCCATTTGTACGGGGGTGGGCTTCGGTACTTGACAATGCCGCATTTTTAGTCCTGGCAACGACTGGCCTGCATATAGGCGGAGAACAAGGTTTTGGGCATTGGTACCTAACCCTTCCGGTGGTCCCGACTGGGGTGGTAATGGCAGGCGTGGACGTGGTGCAGCGGACCGTACAGGTATGCGCCATGAGTTGTCCAGAAGTGGCATCGAACCCCTGTTGTTGTGCGACCGGGTGATGTCTGATCCCGCATATCCCACTCATCTTGCCTGTATTATGGCCAGGGCGGTGGTGAATACGCTCAGGCAATAACAATACTTTGAGCCGATCGTCAAGGCGGCGAAAGCAGGCCAAGTGGGGAGGTGAGGATTCCCATGGCAGAATTACCACCGTGACTGACTCGAGCAATATCAATTCCCATCATGTTGTCGAGGTCAGTCATGAGGACAGGTAGTTGGTGATGTATAATAGAGTTCGTACAAATAATATTAATAGGAATGTCCTTGTCCTGCTGCTCAGAAATGCCACAAAGAGCCTGCAGTATCAAACCATCTCTCATGGTAGTGATGAATGCCTCATACTCCCCACGAAGTACAATAGGCTAACGCTAGAATATGTGGGGAAAATGTACCTTGGTTACCAAGGACGAAATGCAGTGTCTCGTGCCCATGACGCAGACACGGTCCCGGATTGCAGGTAGTCTTCAAGGCTCGGACGAATGGCTTTTCGGCCGCTTGCTGTTGTATCGAAGGCGTTGTCGTCTTCGCCATCTGGCCTCGGTTTTGTCTCCCTGGCAGCAAGCTATGTGCGATTTGCCGCCAGATTGGCTGTCAAGACAGTAGATGATCATGATAGAGTGACCGCCTTAAAATCTCGTCCTGAAAGCTGAAAGAAGTGAGGTGCATCTCAACGAAAAGATCGACACGACCGTCTTCGTATTTGGACAGGCAATGGGTATCGGAAATTTGAATGGAAGGCAGCAATGAATGAAAGCAACGATAGTCCACCGTGCGAGACGGGTGTCATGAACACAATGGGCATGCGCCAGGTTGGACTATGTATCGCTCATGTGGGCCTTTGGGGCAGCAGTTGCTGCGGCTACCGTCCATTGACGTTCGGAAGAAATGAAGGCCAGGGTCGAGGCATGTTGAATAGATGTAGTAGTATTTCGTGAAATCACACATGATGGCTTGCAGACCGGTAAGCTATAAAGAACTGTGTTAGAGCGTGGATGATGATGATGATGATGATGATGGCGATCAAGACATAGAGTCACAACTTACTGCTGTGGGAATATAGATGGTCCAAGCTGGCTCTAGACTGAGTATGTTGTAGAGCAAGACCGGGGAAAGGTTGTGGGTAGAAAGAGGCCGAGAGCGGTAGAGTTTGAGCTTGCAGGTCGTGACAGATAGGCCGTGATGTCAAGAATCTGAGTGAGGATCTGGGCTGAATATGAAGAGAGTCAATGAGGCAGTCTGGGGCTTGGAATCTTGTCGCAGGTCGCAGCGGTGGACTCGAAACATATGTACATGTCCAGTCCCATTGTGTTGCAAAGGACAGACGACCAAGCCACAGCCCTGAAGGATCGTGGGCACCGTGACTCGCTTGCGAGTGGATGAGCCCATCTAGGGAGTATGCTCAGCACATGGTCAGTGGAGGCACGATCCTGGTCGAAGACCAGCCCATGACCTTGACGATAATGCATGGGAGCAGAGGTGTGGCGCGAGGCGTGGAAGACTCCATAGTTCAACGGCCAAAAGTGGGCTGTTCCATGGACCACTGCAAGCTTGAGACAGCGGGGAAGGGCCCGAGTTGTGCTCCACGCACTTCATCTACTTGTTCGTAGGCATCGGTGCTCCCCGAGCGAACAAATCGGGAAACCCCTGCATCCCCTAATTCAGGACCTTGGCCACCGCGATATAGACCGGTAGAGGTCGGCTGGTGGTTCCAACCATTATCAATGATTGCGGCAGGACATGGCGTGACCTTGGCGTCAACGAGAGCCTTCTTGTTATTGCTGACCCCGGCTAGGCATGGCGGCCACGACTCCAGGATAATGGAGCTTGGAGCATCGTGGCGAACAAAGCGGGCGGGCCCCCGGTGGTTGCTTTGAGGCAGGGACAGAAGCAGAGGCAGAGGCGGAGGCAGATAGGTGTCCTCAGCTCATTCGCAGGCTCGCATACCACCCAGAGCCTTGGGTCAAGTTGTTACTGATGATGTCGATTCAGAGTCTGGAAAGTTTTGTGTACTCGGCAAGGGCGGGTGTCCGGGGTGGGAACGAGCCGAGACACGATCCGCCGTTTTCGGTTAAATATAGGGTGGATTGAGGTGCACACAGTTGGGGAGTGGTACCATGGTACATGGTAGTTTCGTGGTACTAAGTATTACAGTAGCGTCCATGGTGTAGGTACGCCGTCCGTGTAGCCGGGCTGGGCCATCTCCGTCTCTGTCGTCATCGAGGAGGGCGGCATGGTGACACGAGACAGGCAATGTCGCACGGGCTGGCGCAGCAGGGCGCGGGCGATAGCCTGGCAAGACCTGCCGGCGAGGGCGAGTAGTGCTGACAATGGGTATTTTGTTCGAGGCAAGGGGACTCTGGACCTTGACGGGCTGATGCGGAGGGGAGCAGCGCTGTGACATTGGGCTGGGACGGCACAGTTCAGGCTCTGGCGAGCACCTCGACTACGCTCGACTACGGAGTAACGACGACAGAGGAGGGTACGGAGTAGAAACTGGTTTGGAGTGCAGGTGCCCGCTCGGGCGTCGTACCTGCCTTAACTTGGGCTGCAGGGGTCTCAGGTGCTGCAGGTGCTACAGGTGCTGCAGGTGCAGGTGCAGGTGCCGGTGCCGGTGCCGGTGCAGGCAGGTGCAGGCAGGTGCAGGGTACAGCAGTTCATTGTTCGTTTGTAGACGCGGCCCCGCATACTGCTGTTCGGAACGCACCCCTCCACCCCGTGTCCACACACAGGCCAGCCCAGCCCAGGCCCTGCCCTGCCGCCTGCTGTGCTGCGTTGCATCTCACGATCTCGCAGCCAGCGTCACTCCCCAGGGCTGTCTCCAGGACACACCTCACTCATCATTGGCCCGCCACAGCCTTACGTCCTCAGTACGGCAAGACGAGACAAGACAAGACAGGACAGGACCAGACGCTGACAACCGATCCTGCAGCCTCGACCCTCCCCCGACGGCCCAGAACAGCCAAGAACAATCTAGTACAGCACAGTTCCGTACTGCTGGGCGTGTACATCAGCTGCCGGCAACTACTCTCGTAGTCATCACCAGCTAGTTACATACTTTGTAATAGCACTCCTCGCCTTATCGGCATGTCCAACCCATGTGGCCAGATGCCCATCTGAGCCAGGGCCCTGCGCAAATCTCATTTCGAACGCGGTGTGCCTCGCATGAGGCTTGCTTGAATCCTTCTTCCGCGACCAACGCAATGCGGCAAGCCCTGCGATAGGCCCAATATCATGTCTGTCTTCTGTCTCGGGACATGCGCGGCTCAGAATCGTCAGGCTGGCTGACCACGCTAAGCACGCAGCCGCAATATATCCATGGCAGCTAACTCATCACGGCTAATGCGCCGAAGGCCAACCCGCTTCACGCGACACAACACGTATATCTCATGGTCAAGGCTTCCAAGTCCGCGTCGAGGCCTACCCAGTATGGGGTATCCTTCCCTGCCAAGCCTGTTTGGACAGCGGCCCCGCGGCGCCATCCGCTTCAGCTCCGACTTGCAGGCAAGGGTCGTCCCAGATCAACCTCGCGACAAATCAAACTCGATCACCGTGGTCTATTTACGTGTGCCATGATGACGACTTAACGCTGACCCCAGCTTATGAGAAGTCATACTGCGCCATCTCCAGCTTGCAAGCTCGCCAACTTCCGACCACCTGTTGTTCCACCTCGGCTTGATCAGCAGGCTGACCGAGCCAAGGACCGAGCCACTAACAAGAAAATTGTTTGAAAGGGGGGGGGGGGGGTTAATATCACCGACGCCTTTCGCATCAAAGTGTAATCTGCTTACCTCCTTGGCATCGTGCTAATACATTATGGTCCCAAGAAAAGAGTGTATCCAGCGCCGCTCGTCTAATTATGGCCAGCGTTTATACAGCTTGCCACTTTCCATCAAGTCATTATGTCCAGCCTATCGAAGAAACTCGCAGATATGGAGGCCAAGAATGATGATCTTTCCCATTATGAAAGTCTAGCCTTGTGCCTTGAAGCTGGACGTTCAAACATGCCGTGTTCTGGCCAACAATACAGACCGTCTTTATTGCCACAGTCCAAGGATGTGGTGGGTTAACTATTTGTGCTGGCTCGTCCGATACCCAATATTAGCACAAAACGGCCATCAGGCCGTCCAGGATCCCCACTGAGAATGATGGCGCGGCTCGGCATATTTTCCGGGCCATCCGCCTGCATTGCTCGTGCTAGGGTCTTGCCGCTACACATAGTAGCAATGAGATGTGGCATGGTCCCAGCGTTGCATGAGGCAGCTACATCTGTTGCAACCATCACGGCCACCGCGGGCGAAATGGCCATGGCAGACGAGATCTGGCGCTACCGGAGTACTAAGGATGACGCTGACACTACTGCAGAAGTGACAAGGACTCTTGGGATCTTGCAAACCACAGGCACCAAGTTGCAGAGACCAAGAGGAAGGGAAGATGACTCGTATCAGCATATGCAGCCTCGTCTATCGGTATTGCTGCACCAGGCAGCACGTGGCAAGGAGTTTACTCTTGCCACCCCCACACGGATGCCGATGTACCTATACGAGGATATAGTCAAACAGGCCTTAAACATAGTATCACAGCCACTCCCGAAGCGTCCATTAGCTTGCGGAGTAGGGTCCGGGGTAGAAGGCGTATGCAAGTATGGGATGACTTCTCACGGCGTCACATCACGAATCAGTAACAATCACCTCCCGGCAAGGATTGGCTGGGCGGAGCAAAAGTGACACACTCCGAATCCACGCCACGAGGCATCCACCCGGCCCTCTTTGCCTTGCCCCGGCTTGACCCGCATGGCCAGATCGATCACACCGGCGGCGAGCACACCGGCGGGCCAATTTTGCGATAGGACAAGATATATACACACGGGCACGGGCAGACGTCGCCAGCCCGAGATGCAGGGGCCATCCCAGACATTGCTGACGTATGGCGCTTTGCAAGTGTCCCCAACCAGACAACATCAACAAACACAGGTGGAGATCAGCCAGTCTGAACCACCAGAGGACTGCAAGACGGTTGCTATAAGCTGACAAATCTTCATGGTGTTCCAGACGCACAGGATAGGCCTAGCGGCCCCCCTCCTGTATTGGGGTACTTGCATCTGGTGGCAACTATGGCAGAACGACCACGAATCCTCGCAAACGATCTACTGCTTCGCAGCTCACAGTTCCGGCGCCTCGAGTCTCAGAATGAGACACGACCACACCGGGGACATCTAGCGCTCCTGAGAACAGCCCACATTACGTCATGACAGAACAACACCCCCCGCCCCCCAAAATATCTTGTCTCTGAGCTGCTGTTGGAGCATAGTGTCGATCGTCCTGGAACAAGGTACTCTCTGTCCATCATGCCATCCGGTCGTTGCAGGACGCTGCAATGATCCGTCCTCGTGTTGGTCTGAGGATTGAATTCAAATTTCCCACTCGTTATTCAATTTCCCTACCTCTGTCAGGCGCAATATTTTCTTTCATTTGGTAACGGAACCTAGTGATTCAGAAAACCTTGCTATCGTACTGACTATCACTTGGAACGAGACCCGATATTTATTCTGCGACACCGGAAAGGCCTAGTTTGTCCCTCGCATCATACATCACGGGCAACTTCCCACCGGCATCTCTCATGTCGGTACCGCGCCCATTGCTAACTCTAATGGCCATACAAAGTATGCTTTTTCCCGCGCTATTTGGGATAACCAGGTTCGCCTCAACCTCCTTATTATGGGATGATTCTCTGGCGATCTCTTCGCGGCCCGTCCCGTCCCTACATTCACTAGTTGCCTTGATAACAGGTGGCGGGCGTTGGATGTACGTGGCCATTAGCCAACTCCAGCCGTGCCGATACATATACTACCCGTCGCGCAAAAATATCGAACGGATATCTACGCATCAAAGGACGCGAAATGGGGAGCACATATGTTGGCCACACGACCCAGTCCAGTACATACTGGATGCGGTAAGTCATGTCGTCGAAGGATGTGTGCTTCACTTGGACCAGTTGGGTCAGATGCTGGACAATGGAAGATCGTACCTCTGCTTCACATACGCATGAGCTGCTTCATTTGGTGGCCATGGCCCGATAGGGCAGAAGCCTAGGTGCTAGCTTCTTGCCGATGGCTCAAAGGATACCAATGGTACCGTATGCTCCGTAGAATTCTGGACGACTTGACGACCGATATAACCTAGAGAAGGGCATACTAACGACACAAAGAGCTATCATGCGTGAGCTGCAATGGTCTGGTGGTGAAAGGTCCAAGTGTTTACAATTATGGCTGCCGTGTCACACGACATATATAGCATTATATACCACACATCCTAATCCGGCCTCAAGGCCGGGCATTTTTAGCCCCTTCCTCGTTCCGTAAGTTACAGAAGGGCCAGAGCGGCGAGAACACCACCGATCAACTCGGCTCCGGGAGTAGGAAGCGCACCCGCAGCATTGTGCGTGGAAGTCGTGGAAGCAGTGTTGACAGCAGCAGTGCCCGTCGTTGTCGAGGCGCCGGTGGTGGACGAACCCGTGGCCGCCGCGGTGGTGCTGCTGGCAGAGCTGCTAACACAGGTGACCGCCGAGGGGACCTGGACGCCCTGGGCACTGCAGAGCTTGGAGGCGTACGCGACGGCCGCGGCCTGGTCGGACTCGTTACAGGCGCCAGAGAGGCAGCAGGCGATGCCGTTGATGAAGTTCTTGTCGGCGCAGATGCAGGCTGCGTTGATGTTGGAGCAGCTGCCAATGTTACCGCCCGAGGTGAATTTTGCGAGGCAGGTTGTCTGCGCGTAGGGGCGAAGGGTGCGAGTTAGTAAATTGATGTTTCGAGTGTCGATCAAGCGGCAATTGAAAGACGCTGGTTCGTGTTTTGCCAGAGGGGGGTTTGGTGACTCACAGCGCAGGTGGGCAGAGTACCCAGGTCCTGGGCGAGGACGGCGCTGACGAGGGCGGAAGCGACGAAGAAGGCCTTCATGTTGGATGGATGGATGTGGTGGCGGTGGGGATGCAGATTGATACAACGGTGAGGTGTCGGAAGATGGGAGAAACAGATTTAAACCTCTGCGGAGAAGAAGGTCGACTGCAGCTGGGCTGAGCTGGGCTGGTAGCGCAGTGGCGCGGGCGCGGGCGACGAGGCCTAGAAGCACTTGTAGCGGCAGGTTGAGTTTTGTCCCAAATTGGGATGGGTTCCAAGGATGGGCCGGGGCCCTGCATGCCAAGGCAGGCACAACCCAGCAACGACACCGCACGGGCCCACACTAGTCTGGGGTAGCTCCACCCGAGAACGGATTGCCGCAGCGATGCACCAGTTGCCTCGCCTAAGACCCTGTGGTAGGATGCTCTCATGTTAATTAGACAGCACGACATTGTGGACAAAAGTCATCCGAGCTGGGTGGTGTAGGCAGTTGTAAGTACTCTGATTGAAAGTCGGTGTCGGGGAGGCCGATAAGCGGAATCCTGCTGATGTCGAGCCGAGTTGCTTTCCGCAGCAATCAAGCATGGGCCGATGGCCGGCACGCTCCCAGAGCTTCTTGCTGATTTAAACTTCTTACCCGGTCGAGCATCCCTGCAACAGCACATGAGTAAACGAGGATATCAAGCAGAGCCTTGATATTCCGACAAGACCGAGATTGGCGATGACGCAGCCTTGAAAGCTTCTGCAAAAGAGTTGATGGTGATGAGAGCATGCTCTGCGTCGATGCGAGACGAAGACGCTGTGGCTTGGCCAGCCCGGGCTGAGCTGTGCTGTGTTGTGCTGTGCTGTGCTGTGTAGAGCGGCGTGCCGACAAAACGCGGCACAGGCGGAGCCTGCAAGTGCCCGCCCGAGGGGGGGGGGTTCGCCTCGGCCCTTGTGCGCTCGTGCCTGCCTGTCTGCCTGCCGGCCTGCCGGCCTACCTGTTTGATAGAAGCTTCAGTTCAGGGCTGGTCGAGATGATGCCACTTCACTGTGTTCTCACATGATTCTTGGGTTTGAATTACCAAGTAGTTAGTACGTACAACAAATAAATGAGTGTCGATACCTGCGTCTGCATCGAGTCCTGGAGGTGCCGCATCTAACATCTGAATTGCTGGCCCAAGTCCCTGGGTGGTGGTGGGCGCAGTTAGCGTTACGCGCCAAACGTTGTTTGCGTGCACACATCGCAACCTCTCACCGCGCGGCGTCGGGGCTCTCTCTCTCTCTCTCTCTCTCTCTCTCTCCAATCCAGCCGCACCTTTATTTGTTAGCTTCCTCCCTGCTGCCACCTGCCTTGACCTCTACACTATGCTCCAGCACAACGCAATCCAACCCAGCCTCCACCATGGGTCTCGGCGTACTCGACGACAAGGTCCTCGACCATGTTCCTGGCACCACCCGCTATTTTGACGACCCGGACCGGCCCCAGACTGCTGACACGGTCGACACCCGCGGCCTCAAGTGCGACCGCTCCGGGCCTGTACCCATCATCCTCGTACGTCTCGTGCTGCATACTTATCTACAAACGCTCGTGCAACCGGGCTGGCTAACAAGCCATCCAACAGGTCCCGCAGCCTTCAGACGACCCCAACGACCCGCTGAACTGGCCGCTATGGCGTCGCGACCTCATCACCTTCATCCTCTCCCTCACGGCCATCTTCGCGACATGTCTCGGCCCCATCCTCGCTGCCAACACCCTCACGCTGTCCATCTACTTTGAACTCAACTTCACATACATCGCCCTCCTCACTGGCTATTTCCTCTTGGGCGTTGGCGTCGCCGGTTTCTTCTGCGTCCCCTCCGGCAGGATCTGGGGCAAGCGCCACCTCTTCATCCTCGGCACATGCATCCTCATCGCCACTAGCGCATGGGCTGGCGCCGTTGGCAAGAACTACACCAGCTTTGTATGGGCTCGCATTTTCCAGGGTATCGGATGTGCGCCTTTCGAGTCCTTGGTTAATGCTGCCATTGGTGACTTGTACTTTGTCCATGTTTGTCGACACCCACCGTCTGTCTCCGTGGTTTGATAAGCAGCAACATACTAACCACGTTTTATAGGAGCGAGGAAAGCGCATGGCCTTTACCAACCTGGCCGTGTTTGGGGGAGCCTTCTTCACTCCCATCCTTGTTGGCAAGATCACTTACACTATCAAGTGGTGGTGGACCTTTAACCTGGTCGCCATCTTCAGCTCTGTATGTCTCGTCGCCCTTGTTCTCTGGTGTCCTGAGACATCCTATGCCCGCGACCCAGCGTTGAATACAGACATTCTCCTTGCGCGTGTTGGCGACCGGGAGCCCAGCAAAGAAGCCACGCAAAATGCAGTCACGGCCCAGGCTCAAGGTTCTGTGCCGCCTCGCAAGTCCTTTGTTCAGCGACTCGCACTCTTCGACGGCCGAAAGACGAATGAATTCTTCCCGAAACTGCTTCTCAGGCCGCTGCCGTTGTTTGCCCAGCCAGCCTTCCTATGGGCATGCCTAATTCAAGGCACATTGATTGGCTGGACAGTATTTATCGGTGTCATCCTTGCTGCGCTGTTCCTTGGGCCACCGCTCTTCTGGAACGAGGTATCGACCGGATATGCCTATGTGGGCCCGTTTGTCGGTGCTGTCGTTGGCTTCTTGATCTCGGGAGCCCTGTCTGACTGGAGCGCCAAGTACATGACGAAACTCAATGGAGGCGTGTATGAGCCCGAGTTCAGGATCGTGCTTGTGATCCCCCAGCTCATCTTTGGCTGTATGGGTCTATACGGCTTTGGCATCACAGCCGACATGACGCTCAAGAGCGAAATTCACTGGATCGCGCCCATCGTCTTCTTCGGTTTGGAGGTGTGCGGTATGATCATTGGTGCTACAGCCAGTGCTCTGTATATTGTCGATGCGTACCGTAAGTCCTCTTCGAATGGCTGCGACCGGGTCTGACAGATCGACTAACCCACCCATATCTGTGTAGGCCACCAAGCAATTGAAGGGTTCACCATGCTCCTCATCTTTAAGAATCTTTTCAGCTTCGGCCTCACCTATAAGGCATACGACTGGCTCGTGCAAGGTGGTATCTTGCCCGTGTTCTACGCCCTGGCATCGGTGCAGCTCGTGATCTGTCTGACGAGTATCCCTATGTGTGAGTTGACGCGCCCTCTGTTTTGCAACTCTACCTCTTCACTATGACACAAAGAATGTGATGTCATGGCGCGATGCTGTGGGACTATGTGCTAATATGTGCTATGTTGCTCAGATATCTACGGAAAGCGCCTCCGCAGCTACTTTTACAGGCACGACTTGATCAAGATGTGCGGGCTCGATTGAACAAATTCATTGTGGTCGCGTTTCGACCAAGTGGGCACTGTTTTGCTCCCTAGCGCGACTATGGTTATACAGTTTGTTTTGTGATCTTCTGTGTGCGGCATACTAAACAATCAGTTTTGGACAAGAGTCTTCACATCAATTCTGAAAGGAAATCGAGTGTTTTGCGAGTAAATACCTTTATCTAGCTGCAGTTTGATCTTCCTGCTCTGATACTGTTTTATGTAAAGTCAAATTCAGTTGAGAGAATGTAGAAGTATTTCGGAACAAATCGTTCAAATCTTCGATTATACTGACAGGAGTTCTACGCGATGATATGTTACGCCATTCGCTAAACAAATCTATTGACCAAGAAGATGTCCCAACCAAAACATGCTAGATCACGCTACGAAGGAATGAAATCGCCAAATATTCTCAAGCAAGTCATCGCACACTGGTTCGCCCGCCTCAAAACCTTACAACGGTCACCCGGCCATCAACATCTTCGCCAACAATCCATCGCTCGTCACCAGCAATTTTGCCTTTGCCAAGTAGATGCGGCCACATATCATCTCCGAATCTAGCCTCATCAGTACCGTTACTGGCACCACACGAGGAAGACGTCTTTCCCCCTGTGTTTACCGTGGTGGCGTGGGTGCCCTGGCCGTCGTCATCGATACATATCCTTGGCAGCACGAACGCTGAGAGCGCTTCCATCATGAAGCACTGCCTCGCAACGATACGTACGCCGGCGGCCGCGTCAACCATGTCGCTAACGGTCAGGTATGGGAACTCCTCATGCCGCCAACACGGTGCCCAGCCCGGCCACATCGCCCCTTCTTCTTGCGTAGACTCTGGCGATGGTCTCGCATTCTGCAACAGCCCGTTGCCGGTAACTTCTGTGTTTGCGGACCAGTTGTTGTATGCATCATTGGGGAAATCGTTGTCTTCATCCTTTATGGCGTCTTTGGTGCTTCCGTGCGTATTCACAAATCGTGCTGCGGAACCGGCACGAGGGCAAAAACTCATATGAACATCACCATCGGCACAGCAGTCGTCGACCCATCGAGGGCCCATGCCGATAAATGGAATACCTGTACTTCTCACAAAGTGGTGTCTTGGTGGAGATAGAGACGAGTGCTGACCAGAGAGCCAGCGATGCTCCTCTTCATGAATGTAGACATTGCAGTCGTCCAGCATTATTTCTCGCATGCGCGGTGTGTGCCGCTGGCGTACTCCCAGATGTGCAAGGTCACGCCAGCTGAAGCGCCGGACCACAAATGGGGCGAGATCTGGATCGGGATGATTTGAGCCTGTGGGGTCTTGTGATGGTCGGTAGGCAGACGGAAAAGATATGTCCCAGACCGTCAGCTGCTCCAAAGGGTCCTCTTCGCCCCAAGGCGACCTATTAGGTTGCCACAGGTATAGAGCGTAGTGCGTGGCAGTATGAACCGAATAGAAGCGATCATGGCGGTTGATAGGAAGTCCCAGAAAGTGGATCTTCCACTCAGAACGGAAAGTGATGTTCCACGAGGTTGGGGAAGCGTCCGAGCGGACGACCGAAGCCTTGGGCGATGTCGTGCGGGAGGATGAGCGGTGCACATCGTAGGCAGTTGCAAAGTGTCGATGAACCGACTCTCGATCATTGAGTTGATGGTAAGGCTCACGCTCGCACCACTCAATAACAAGGACTCCACAAGCCAGGCGTATGCGGCGGACAGTCTTGTCACTGCCATCGAAGGGGACAGAGTATCGATGGCGTGTCTCAAGGTCGTAAGCGATGTACCGACCCGAGATCTTCTCAGGATATATCAGCAGGCCGTCATCCAGAGTCCAAGTGGGATCGCGATGCTGGAATGTGGCAGACTTGTCGTTCCAGTTGAGCCAGCGATTCCATGGCTCGACACCCCGGATGGGGCCTCGCTCCTTTGACTCTTGAGCAATGTCAATTTTCTCGACGATGCGAGGCCTGGCGGATCGCAGATGATGGTAGCGCCTAGCCACAGCGGAGAAGACGTAGGACCAGCTGCTGCCAAGAGAAGAGACAGCAGCCAGCAGCTCATCCTTGTCAGCCTTGCCCTCAGCTTGGAAGCGCCGCAGCTCTCGGCATCGGGGGAAGTGCCATCTCAAAAGGGACTGGCAGGTCGCTTCACTGGAGAAGGCCGAGTGCCAGCTGCGGCTAACGCGCCGGCAGAGAACAGCATCTCTGGCGGAGAGATAGGAGATGACAAGGAGGAAGAGATCGTTGGGCAGGTAGGTGAGGTCTGTAGCAGGGGTCGCTTGGTATGAGGCAAACATAGTGGCGGCTGCTGTGGGAGGGGTTGGTCACGCTGCTATGCCGCCTGCTGGACCCTGGGGGCGTGGCACCGTGGACGAGATGGAGAAGATGATGCGACGTTTCGAGGATGGAATAGAAGCAAGGGGCCGGTTGGATGAGGAGGCACAGATGGTGTAGTGTATGTATTATGTAT
This sequence comes from Microdochium paspali, assembly GCA_031142775.1. Classification (NCBI taxonomy): domain Eukaryota; kingdom Fungi; phylum Ascomycota; class Sordariomycetes; order Xylariales; family Microdochiaceae; genus Microdochium; species Microdochium paspali. The sequence continues at coordinate 1,658,781 of JAVBIV010000007.1, forward strand.
GGTACGGTGGTGGTTTGAGGTAGACGAGATGAGATGGGATGAAAGATGAATGCTGTGTGTGCTACGTCAATGAGAAGGAGAAAGGGGTTGTTACTTAATTAACAGGAGAGCTGTAGCTTCTTCGCTGACAGGGCCAGGACTGCTGTTTGCACTATACTGTACTTGGAGTCTGCGCAGCTCAAGCTGTGATGTTACCCAGGTGGGAAGGCACGCACGCACGCACGCACGCACGCACCTGGGCAGGCAGGCGCTTTCCAACATGTTACGAGCTATTGTCCACAGGGTGTGGGGTTCATTGGATGGATGGATGGATGGATGTCCGCAGGCCGCACCCGCCGGCGGCCCTGCCGAGGTTCCAAGGCTGCATCCGCATCGTGCAACGACATGTCGGCTGCCAGCTTCTTTCGTGCCCTCTGTCCTCTGCTCTCTGCTCTCTGCTCTCTGCTCTCTGCCAACTCCCCTCTGCCGACAGACTGCACAGCTCCGTCACTTCGCCGCTCGCTGCCTGCTACGCATCGCTCGCAGCATCGCCAGATCCAAGTCCAGACTGTCCAAGTTCCAAACCTGCGATGGCCGTGCCCGGCTGCTCCGCCTTCTATCATCATGGCGCCGCCGCGGGGCTTCCCAGGCCCAGCGCGCGTGTCGACTGAGACATTATGGCGTCGTCGAGACCGTTTCCGCATGTCGCAACCCCCCCGAAAACAGGGTCTTTTGCTTGCTCGTCCGCGCCTCCACCGGTCCCAGCTGGCTGGTTTCCTGTTCCACTCCTCAAGCGCCACTGCCTCGATCCAAGAGTCATTGAGCCACGCCCAACACCCCGCCCCTTCGCCCTCACCACGCAAAACGGCCTCCGGGCTCTATCAAGACTCCGAAGCCATCCTGCGCTCGGCCGCTGCTGCCTCAACGCGCGGTACCATCGCCGTCTTTCCCATGCATCAGCGACGTCGCCGACCATTGGCTGGGTCTGGCCAGTCTGCGATCCAAGCCCCTCCAGTCCATCCCGCACGCTGAGACATTCTGCAAGACCACGGCTGTTTTGTTCGTCGCTGGAGCGACACCTACCGGTTTTCTACAGCGCAAGAAACGACCAATCCTCGTCAGGAGGTCATGCTGCCGCGCCCTATGGACAATCGCAAACTCAATCAGAGCAGCTCATGTCGCAAGAGTACACGGCCGAGCATTTGGGATTCGGGATGGAACATGGATGACGACATTTGGCGACGCCTTTCAGCATCGCACCAGTCTTCGCGCGTCGCGATCTTCCTTTGGCGACTTCTTGGCTTCACGCTCCCATCATGTTTTGTGTCTGGTATCGTGGTGTGAGACACCACACCGGCCCCCATGCTGACAACCGCAGGGTTAAATCAAGCTGCCCTCCAAAAGGTGTGAGACACCTCTTTCGATGTCGTGCAGAACCCCAGGTTACCGCTGTTTGGTTTACCCAATGACGACCTTGCGCATATCAGGCGCCGGCGCCAAGTTCACACAGCCATTGCGTCGTCATCAGCAAATGCGTGTTTGTGTAGCCAATTTTAGTCATCACCATGTGATTCCATTCATTGGACAGTCAAGAAGGTAAAGCCAAATTGCAACCTGCTGACCTTCTTCCAGTGCGCATCTAGTCGGTAGAAAGAAGGCGATCAATCCCGCCAAGTCCATGGCGGGCTGCCAGACTGACTCGAACCTACAGGTCAGCCTAAACCCTCACTCCATAGCCTGTCGCGGACTCCGTCAGCCACATCGTTTGGCTCTCTACCCAGATGATCCCTGTGCGCCACAATGAACTACCGAACGCGGAGGAAGGAGTTCTCTCTCGGATGTTCGGGCCTGTGGATCATCCGTTTCAAAACAGGCTAAACTCAGTGATGTGTTGGCATGGTTGGCATTCTGTAATTATAACACGATGTCTGAGACGCGATTATTTGCTGCCACGATCTACGTATGTGACTTCGGCGACCCGATCCTCACAAAGATGCTTCTGATTTGGATATTGAGTTTCAATGCCCAGTGTCAATGCTGGTGCAGACGTGCTCACAAATAGTCCCTAGCACACTCGAGCGTGACTGAAAGTCCACAAAGGCATCAGCAGGTCGTCAGTGAAAGAATAGGGACTCAGAAAGTAGTTAACGTAGGCTCACTGTACGTTATGTAAATCTTTCTATTTTTCAATATTTCCATCTGTTGCATTTGACTATCTTCACCTGCATGTGTTCGCTATGAGCACTACAAAAGTCGGTGTAACTTTACTACAGCATCAAGTGCTGTGTGCTTTTCAAACAAAAAAGAAAGAGATGTCCTGAGGCCCCCCTTTCCTCCCAAAGCAACATACTACCTAAACCCTCATCCATCGCTACCCACACTTCAACCGGAAACCCGGGGCTAGCTGTGCGTCGGCATCGAAACATCGGCCTTTTTCGAGATGGCATCCGCACTAGACCACATGGCAGTGACCGTCTTCTGCTGAGTGTAAAAGTTGATACCGGGCCGGCCGTAGAAAGTGTTGGCACCACCGCCAGCGACGCTCTTCTTGTTGCCCGTGAAGGAGAACATGGGCAAGGGGACAGGGATGGGGACGTTGATGCCGACCTGCCCGGCCTCGATGTTGCGCCGGAACGACTCGGCCGTGGCGCCCGAGCGGGTGAAGATGGCCGTGCCGTTTCCGTACTCGTTGGCGTTGATCAGGTCGACCGCCTCGTCGAGCGTGTCCACGTTCAGGCAGACCAGGACGGGGCCGAAGATCTCCTCGCGGTAGCACTTCATGTCCGTCGTCACGTTGGTGATGATGGTCGGGCCGACCCAGTTGCCGTTGTCGTACTGGGACCCGGGGGGCTTCGCGCCGCGGCCGTCGAGGAGGATCGTCGCGCCCTCGGCCTCGGCAGAGGCGATGAGCGACTCGATGCGGTCCTTGCTCTGCGGGGAGATGACGGGGCCCAGGTCCGCGCCGGCCTCGAAGCCGCCGTTGATCTTGAGCTGCTTGGCGCTCTCGGCGACCTCGGACAGCCACTCCTTCGTCTCGCCGACCATGACGAGCGTGCTGAGCGCCATGCACCGCTGCCCTGCGGCGCCAAAGGCAGCGCCCACGACCGAGTTGATGAAGTGGTTCTTGTTGGCGTCGGGGAGCACCGCGGCGTGGTTCTTGGCGCCCAGGTTGGCCTGGACGCGCTTGCCGTTGGCCGAGCCGCGCGTGAAGATGTACTCGCCGGCCTTGTTGCCGCCGACGAAGCTGACGGCCTTGATCTCGGGAGCGTCGAGGATGAAGTCGACGGTGCGGTGGGCGCCATGGACCACATTCACCACGCCCTCGGGGAAGCCGGCCTTCTTGACGAGCTCCATGAGGATCATGGCCGCTCCCGGGTCGCGCTCAGAGGGCTTGATGATGAGCGTGTTGCCTGTCACGGTGGCGATCGGGATGGACCACAGCGGGATCATGGCGGGGAAGTTGAACGGGCAGATGGCGGCCACGACTCCCAGGGGCTCCTTGTACGAGCGTGTCTCCATGTCCTTTGCCACCTCGAGGACCTCGCCCTTGAGCAGCTCCGGAGCGCCGCACGCCGCCTCGGCGACCTGGAGACCGCGCAGGACGTCGCCCTTGGCGTCGGGGAAAGTCTTGCCCTGCTCGAGGGTGATGCTGGCGGCGAGGCGGTCCCAGTTCTCGCGGACGAGGTTGACGAACTTAAACATGATCTGCTGGCGGGCGAGGACGCTCGTGTTGCGCCAGGCTGGGAAGGCCTTTTCGGCGCTGGCGACGACAGCCTCGAGCTCGGCATCGGTCATCTGCGGCACGCGGGTGACGAGGTTGTTGGTGGCTGGGTCGTGCAGCTCGATCCACTTGTCGGCCTTGCTTGGTACGAACTCGTTGTCAATGAAGTAGGGCGTGTCCTCGGGCTTGGAAATCTTGTCGTGTGTCTGCGGGAAGCTCGTGGCGGTCGACGACAGGGCAGAGTATGAACGAAGCTGGCGGACAGAAGCGGCGGTGGTGGCGGCGGAGAGCTTGGAGGAGGAGGACGCGGCTGTAGCTCTGGCAGCTGTGCGAGGGCCAGTCAGGGCGACCGCCCGGCCGACACTGGCCGTGATGGCCCTGGTGCGAACTACACGCTGCATTGTGTATGTGAATGTGTAGGTATCAAGGATGAGAAGGGACAAGAACGCAAAAGCGATGGTGTGGTGTAGTGGCCACCGAGGCAAACAGTACTAAAATATGAGGTGGTCTCTCGACAGCCCCAATGCTCTTGAAGTTCCAGGAACGAAACCCCACAGGACTCGATGGTCTTTTCGAGGAAAGAAACAGATGGCAAGGCCGGAGAACGAACAGAAGGCGGGGGAGAGGTCTTGGTAATTAATTCGTGCCCACCCGCGTGCCCCCGACTTCGCTGGTGGCTACCCCAAAACCCGGGGCAATCCCCTCCAAGCCGGGCGGGCGGCGGGTGTGGGGAACCCCTCTGAGATTCTCACTGGCCGCGGGGCGGCTTTGCGCGGCCAGGGCCGGCTCTCCAGCGATGTGCTGATTGTTACGTCAAGCAATGGACCGCACGCTTCATCGTCCTCGACCATCTTCTTTTCTGCCATCGAGAAATGGCCTTATCTGGGATGCCGTGCGGCTTCTTGGCTCTCGGCACCGCGAACACGAATGAGCATCTGGCGCAAGCTATTCCGAGGTTATTACGGAGTCTTGGGAAGATAAGGAAAACCGCACCCGGGCCGCCCTCGGCCTCTGGGCGGCGGACGCGACGAGCGCCGGGCCGGAGCGTGCTTACCCCACACGAGCCTCCCACACGAACCACTAGTTAGTTAAAACCTAGGGTGGTCTTTGTGCTGTGAGACTGTACATGTCCCTCTTTACGACTGCCTGGCACAATGACTTTCCTCTGTTGCTCGGCAAGGCATCTGTTGCTCCGCTCTTGCAGCCAAGACTCGTCGCCGGGGGGTATTTCTTGCGCAGAAACTTGACATCTATGGCACTCCGCGACCTCTAGGTCTTCGAAGCCCTTGACCCTGGACTTACAATTATAGCCTCTCTCAACGCCTACGCCTCCTAGCTATCGCACCAAAATATAAGGTCACCGTCCTGCACACATGTACTTCAAATTGCCAAATCGGACGCAGACTCTCCTCAAACCTCGTGCCAATACCAATACTTACTTTCGCGCTCCGTATGAGCATTAATCACGCTTCGCATTGCTACTTTTTCATATCTGCACCTAAATCCAGCTATTCAGAGCCTGCAGACTTTCCTGACCAACGCTTTTGTCAGAGTCCTCGACGGGTCCTGACAGCTGCCATTGAAACATATTTGATGGGCAGTTCTGACGAGAAACTTCTCGTGTTATATATGTTCAGATTTTAGAGGTTAAGGTGTAGGAGGTCAGGAGGGTCTAGAGCATTAGAGAGTCAAAGCCTCTGCGGGGCGGGCGGTCCATCAGCGGGCCAGGGGTCACACAAATGTCTATTGCAGGCAAGTATACATATTCTACTGCTCCTCAAAGCTGTACTTGAGCCAGCTGCCCAGTGCCCGCAAGCTCTCCCAGCGCACGGTCTCGTCAGAATCCTGCATCAATTCCATGATGCGCAGTTTAATCCCAAGCTTCTCTAGCTGGCCTCGCTTCTCTGGAACCTCCTTGACGAGACAGCCAATATCGTTGCATGCAATTGCTAGTACAGCCTTGTCGTTATCCCAGGGCTTCTTCATGATCTCTGCCAGCTTGCGTGGTATCTGGCCATGCTCGTGCTCGAGAATCTTGCGCGCATTCTCCGTCCAGAACGTCTGATGCTTGTGGGGCGGCGACCACCGTAAGTGGCCGGATTGGACCTCGGCAGCATACTCATCAAATGTCGTCTTGGTTTTACGGAACTCCTCGAGCGTCTCCTTGATGTGCTCCAGGTCCTCCTGGAGATCCTCGTCATTAAGCTTGCGACCGCTGAGATTCTGCAAGACGTCAGGGAGCCTCGCCAGCATAGCAGTTGGCAGTAGTGTGGATGGTTTGGCGTCCAGAAGGTTTGTGAAGGTCGCCAAGATCAGGCGGGTAATCTTCAGCTTGGGAGATACCTTCAAGAGTTGCGTGTATAGCAAAATGATGTCGTACTCGCTATGAAACAGGACAATTAGTGATAAGTATGATGTGAGGCAGCAGCTCGTACTTACTCGTCCATTTCATCGCCAATGTCCGCCGCTTCGAAGCTCAGTTGCCACATGATAAGCAGAACGTGATAGAGCAATTGAATGCCGACACCGCCGCTGATGCCTTCAATCGCCCTGCTTGATGTATTGCCGCTCCACAAGCTGGCAGACGAATCGTTTGCAATGCCGGCCGCCTTCCGCAGGATTTCTACGAGGGGCGTAACAGTCTCGCTTCGCTGCTTCCAGAATAGATGCTTCATCTTTTTAGAGTGTAGCATGGTCGAAAATTCCATGACGGCAATGTGTTGCATGCTGGGATCGCCGGATTCGTCGACAAGCTTGCACAGGTAGCTGATTAGGAGAGGAAAACTGTCCTGCGTGAATTTGGACTGGTCTTTGGATTGAGCCATGATGAGCGTAAGCACTGATGATGTCAAGAGTGGAATGCGATCTTCTGAGTTGTCGGAATGCGCGAGAAGCGGCAAGAAGTGTTTGTATGGGTCTGCGTTCTTGAAAAGTGCGGCGGCGAGACTAGGGACAACTGTCGATAGGTTATAGTAATGTCAGTAAGGCGGTCTTCGTCATTTCCTAGAGGTGGTCGCTGGTATTTAGGTGATCCCGTAACCAAGACTCTTCGTCGTGGCAATGGAGACGAGGTATGTGCGGAATACCTGTCTTGTATGGTATACGGAGATGGGCTGCAGCTATGTGGAAAGAGCCACGGCGAGATGTGATGCGGCAACCACAAGCTTCGCGGCACTGGTACGGCTTGCGACCGCCCACACAAAGTCCAGGGCCCAGCATGCAGCTACCAAACAGAGCAAAACTCACCCTGCAGCAGGTCGCTCAGAAGCACGAGGACATATTTGATGACATCGGATCGCTTGCTGGCCGTCTCAATGACGCTGGGTGTGCCCTCCTCGCCGACGAAGAGACGCCTGTAGCCATCGAGGTCGCTCTCTACGATCTGCTTCCTCTGTTCTGTCCGGACCTTGTCAACAGCGCGGATCTTAGCCAGCTGGTCTTCCGTAATCGTGCCTGCACGCGCGGCGCCATCCCATGGAATGGGGCGCTGACGAATGTTGCTCTGCAGCTGAGCGAGATACGGAGGAGGTTCGAGAGACATGGTCGGCCGAAAGGCAGCGCCGCAGCTGATGCTGACGGCCAGGCGTATGCGCTGAGCTCGGGTGTCGCAACACTCGACCTTTGATGCCGTGAAGTGTCGTCGAGCGGCCAGGCGGCAGGCACGTGGGCAACAGCAGCAAGTGGGATGGTGGTGGATGGGAAGCTTGCCCGGAGGTGGTTGAGTTTCTGTTGCGCGAGTTGATGGATGGTATTGATGGGATTGCAGGCTGAGGTCTCCCGAGGTCACCCAAGCTGTGCTGGAGCTTGGATACGTCGTTGCTGCGCCTGCTGGGCAGAGCGGTTGCAAGTGCACATGGTGAGCTCCACTTCAGCACGGCTCGGTGGGGCTCTTGCCGAGACAGTAGGAGCTCGAGCCTAGGCAAATCATCCCACCCATTTCCTATCCCTACTTAAGTAAGTTGGAACTTGGAAGCATGTCGCACTCAGCCTGCCTCAGCCAGACCATCCAGACGGCCGTGTCTCTTCATATACTTAGTATGCTTCATATACACTATGCAGTGGCGGTCTCAAGCTGTTCGAGTACAGGAGGCCACACATGGACTCTTCTGTACTGTGGTGCGGCATGATCGGACTCCCCGACAGACAGCGATGCCACAGCCACCAGGAGGAGCACACCAAGACACAAATGGACTTGAGGGCAATGAAGGGCAGTTCCACCGACGTACGCGATAATGTTCCTCGATGTTCAAGCTGAGGGGGAAATGTCGCTGGCCAGCGGACACGGTGATACCCAAACTTGCATCTTCTTGCCTCGCTTGCTACTATCTTCTGGCTGCGCGCTTCTCGCCCCAATCGAACCACTGGATATGCATCAAGAGATCTCCGCACTCACGCATATTGGTATGGCCAGGCAGCAAAACGACTGTTACATATGGATCAACACGGAAAACTCCAAGCACAAGCATCGAGATTTGTGCGCTGGGTTGTGCTTGCATTGCGGCCCAGCCTCCGACGAAGCCCACGCAAAGAATGACGTAACAAGCCGGTTGTCCAGCACAAGCGCAGGTGTCAGACGACCTCGATGAGCCACAGCCACCTCGCAGCCACTTATCAACCAGGCGAGCCAGCTGGGCCAGGATCTCTGATGAGACCTTTCCATGCATCGTTCGCTCACACCATGGTCCAGTGATCGGGCTTGTCACACCTCAACTCGATCCTGGCTCTCAGGATGCACAAGATACACGACGTCCATGGACCATTCTAGACCACTATCAAACTGACATATGGGACGGTACCGCGCTCACTCCGATTGGCTGCGGAACCTCCGCCTGGTCGGGCTCTGGCGGGCCATGATGGGAGGATGACATGTTGTCGGTGCCACCTGACCTTGTACAACGCTGTTCTTTGACTGGAATTGCGGTCTGTCTTTCGGTGGCATTTGAGCGATCTGTCGTCTGTTCTTCGCGGGAAGTGGTTTCTTCTATGCCAGTGTATGGGTCTAGTACTAATGTATTTGTCTCCCATCGCGATGGACTGGACTCTACAAGTGTCCTGGCGTCTATTAGCCCACATATCGACGTGGCGATTGCGATAACACACCTGGGCGTGGCTTTGAGCATGTAAATACGGTGCTCTTCGGACCATACCCGCTGACCCTTCCAGAAGCAACGTCTATTTCCACTCAAGGTATAGTGGCTTGTTAGAGCTTCTCCAAACCTAATGCCACTTATCCATATATCCCCCACCTGCAAAAAGCATATCACCACTCGGCGGCGACGTCAAAATCGAGATACAGAGAATGCCAGGCAAGACGGCTTCTAGCCCGGACTCAAGCGGACTTCAGAGCACCTCCGTCGCGACGTCAGGTGTCGAAGGATCATGTCAGTCATCTCGTGAATACCCAACCAAGAACCGGAGCAATTGCAGTACCCTCGTGACGGACGAGAGGTCCAAATGCTGCTCATGCGAAAGCACCCGCGCCGACACTTCAAGTCTACGGTAAGAGCTCACAACGATGGCATGGCCAGACAACTATCCACAACACGACGAAACTCGGCACACTGACAAAGATGAAATACGTCGTGCCATAGGTCTTGCGGCGACTCCCGTGCTTTCGCGACGGTGAACAGCCACAGCTTGTTAGATCACCGCGGTCACTCGCCACCAGAGACACGGGGTAGCCTGGTAGCGCCCGCTTCAGCAATTAATAGTCAACATATGTATCAGGCCTGGGCTGAGAACGAAGCCCTCCGGCATTCGATAGTCGAGCTCGAGAGGGAAAAGACGAAGCTGCAAGAGATACTGCTGCAGCACAAGCTTCAGCGGCAACGAGACCCGCAACGTTGCCAGTACATTTCAGTTGGAAAAGGGCAGGATTCGACGCTGGAGTGTTGATGAACGATACGGACACCCAATATTTGCATATCCGGCATGCCAAAGGTTGCAACGACTAACAAGGGCGCAGGAGAGGCGCAGAGTCGCCACAAGAAAAGGAAATAGTTAGATGGATATCTTCGCAAATGAATAGCAGAGAGAAATACAGTATGAGGGCAACAGCGGAAGACCGAAATAGAAATTTGGCCACGAGATTGACCTTTGTGCCCACAATCGTAGAACAATGTAATGTCCAGAGCCCTGCGGGTTTACATGGATCTGCAAGACGTATGTGCTGCGGCGTCGTGGTTGTTGTACATGGTAGAACTGAGCTTGGCAGCAGAGTGAACAGCCACGAGTGTTGCTTCGACGTTGACGTCACAGCATTGAAGTAGGAACCGAGACCGTCAGGTTTCCGGCCGACGTTTCGCAGGCGAGCCGACTGAAAGGGTGCCTTGCATCAAACGATTAAGATTGCGGCCCGCTGCCTGGGCACATTGGGCCGTTGCACTGGCGCTTTGGGTGGTGCAGGCCGAAGCAGGAGGACCGGCGGGGGACGAAGTGCCAGTTATCGAGGTTCCTCTGGACCATCGATTGTCACCCATTGCAACGGCGCTACGCTGTGTTGGGCAAAGTAAACAGGTGCCTGGCCGTTGCATGCGCCAAGCTAAAGCCAAAGTGCTTGCATCCAGCCTGCAGGCGCTGCTGTTCTCGCGAGAAATTCGTCTCAAGGTAGCTGCTCGACATTGTCCAGCAGACCCGACTCGCTCATCAGCACAGCATAGCACAACATCGCACAGTAGCGTATAATACCCGCACCATCGCATCTTCAATTTCAGGGTCTCTCTTGCTGCTGCAGGCCAACCCGATCCGAGGCGGATCCTTGGCCCGGTTGTCACGATCTCACCGCCATATGCACAGGACAGTTTCTTTCTCACCTAGGACCCTGAGGAAACGTTTGGATCACGCAGTTTCGCTGACGAACCACACAGAGTCCTAGAACCGCCAGCAGAGACGTTAGGTTTGAGCCTGATTGGGTAAGTGCAAGACAGGCTGGTAAGGATCAGGCCTCTTTTCCTTGCTGTCTCCTACTATTGGTATGGTGTGGGGGGGGAGTGCGTGCGTGTGTGTGCGTGCGTGTGTGTGTGTGTGTGTGTGTGTGTGTCATTGAAGCAGCACAAGTGGGAAAAGCAGGAACTGGATCGAAGGCTTTCCAAGGTTGGCGGGTAAAGAGCGCACTTCACCGAGCCGGCAGGGGTGCCTAGGTGCCTAGGTGCCTGGGTGCCTGGGTGCCTGGCAAGGCCTGCTCTAGCCTGGGTACTGCGTATCGTATCTCCCCCAACCCCGCCCTTTTCCGCCCTGCTCGCCAGTCGCTCTTGCTGGCCGCCAGCACACCAGCCGCCTGCATACCTGCAGAAGCGTAGAAACCGAGGAGGTTGGGACTGTATCCCAGATCGGCATCCCCAGCCTGCCGTCGTCGGCCGCTCCTGCAGCTTTTCAAGCGTTCCTGCTCTCGACGCTGGCGCTCTTTCTCTCCCTCTCACCAACCTCTTTCCCGTGTTCTCACCCCCCCTCATTCCTGTCGTTGCTGGACGCATCCCGGCGTCGTCGTTGTGTTATCGACTCCCACCAAGACATTCCAGCTGCTGTTGAGGTCAACCACCTTGGTGCCCACAGCGCAGTAATCCCCTGGGCAGCAAATCTGCACTACAGCCGTCACTAACACCAAACCTCCCGTCTCGGCTTAGGACAGCATTCTTTGTTGCGCGGTTTTCCTGTGCGACGCTGCAGAAACACTGCATTTCTCGCGCTTCGAGTCTGCGCTCCTGGACTAGCTCAACCAGCGCGCCATCCCGCAGGCATTCCAGCGGGCCTGTCACCAAAATGCGGTCTACAGTCGCTGCGCTCGCGGCGCTCTTGTTGTCGCCTGCAGCCGCACACCCCGTTGCTCGCGACAATTTTGTTGCAACCACCATTACCTGGACTGTCACATACACCAGTACCTCGAGCTCCTTCTATGCTCCCGCTTACACGCCTCCCGCCGGCCAGGACTGCATCCCGCCTGAGGGCTCCGGTCAAATCGCCTGTGGCCCCATCTGCTGCGCAACCTGGCAATGGTGTTCCGACCCCGTCAAGGGCCAGTGTCTCGCCAATGCCGGCCAGAACTCATGGACCGATGTCGTGACTACCGGCTACATTGTTACCACCCAGTTCTCCGCCCCCTACAGGCCGACAAGTGGCAGCACCGTGCCTAGCGGCGTCATCGGCAGCGCCACTACCGTCCCGACTGACAGCCCGCAAGAGACCGCTCCGGCCGACACAACCACGACCTCCAGCGGTCAGCTGAGCGGCGGTGCCATTGCTGGTATCGTCATCGGTACTATTGCCGGTCTCGCGCTGCTTATCCTCTGCTGCGTCTGTTGTGTCATGCGTGATCTCTTAGGTTTGTTCCTCGGTCTCTTTGGTGGCGGCAAGAAGAAGGAGAAGGAGAGAGTCGAGATCATCGAGGAACGCTACTCCCGCCACGGCAGCCAGCACGGTTCTCGCCCCGCGCATAAAGGCTGGTTCGCGGGTATGGGTGGAGGCGGCGGCCGCCCCTCGGATGTCGCCTCGAGGAAGGAGAAGCGGAAGTCAGGCGATGGCCTGGGATGGTTGGCTGCCGGTGCCGGTGCTGCTGCGCTCCTTCTCGGCTTGAAGAAGCGCGATGACAAGAAGCGCCGTGGCAGCAGTTACAAGTCCCGAAGCGACGTGAGCAGTTCGTACATGGAGTCCTATTCCAGGAGCAGCCCTAGTAAGTTCTGATTTGCCCCCAGAATAGGATTCCCTATAGCACTTGCTGACCATATTTTCTCTCATTACAGGTAGTCAGAGCTCCGACAGGAGAACGAGGAACTCGAGACGTTCAGGACACTCGAGAGCCACGAGGCAGTCACGCCACTCGAGGCGGTCTTCACGGATCTAAGGCGGGTCTGAAGTGCTGAGTCTTCCTGGCCAGTCCACGATAGCCTACCGACATATTTCACGAAGCAACGTCTGAATGAGAACGACGCCGAGTTTGCACGCCTGACTCGAGGCGACTTCCTGCTTTCAAAATCAAACTGTTTATATCCACTCCTATATTACGATGTCCATAACTGCAGTTTTTGTATTTACCACCCGCTTTTTACAACCCCCCCCCCCCAAACGGCGTTTCGGTTCTCATTGGAGATTGATCTGAAAATCGGGATGGACGAGTTTTTGCGACAATATTGAAGATGACTGAGCTTGGTATATTTCACGCTATAGAACAATGTACGAGGAGGAAAGGAGACGCCCGGGCTACCGATGCTCTAGCGTCATTTGTTTCACAACTTACCCAGACTCAATGAAATGATTTGATGAGACGTAAAATACCTTGGCCCTTGTGACTCCCGACGATGCCAAATTCGTACTCGAATGACGTTCGGTGCAATTATGATTTTTCATCCAATCGTGTACGTGGAAAAGTATGTGTTACTTGAGAAAATTCGGGACACTGAGACCAGGCATACAACGCGATCATTCCGCGTGCTGCGCTTGCGCGCTCTCAACGTTTGGAAAGGTCGTACCTAATTCTTTAGCAAGCAATCCCTGCCCCGCGGGAGACTGAGCAGAGAGACCTTCCTTTCTGCTTTGTAACATCTTCCTGGAAGCAAAGTAAATGTCTGATAAAAACGCAGGCATGTATACATGTATACATACATACGCCATGTCCCCCACTCGTCTCTCAAACCTGCATGTAGCATCATCATCATCACAAAATTGGACTTGGTAGCTCACTAAAGTATTCAGCCACGAACGGTCTTTGTTTTTCTTTCTTTTCCTTTTTTTGTTTTGTTTTGTCCCGTAGCATTGGTCAGAACTTTTTTATGGAAGGCGGGACCAACACCCATATGGATCTTTTCTTTTTTTCTCCGTCTTGTCCACAGAGAATAGTTCTTGATACTCGGCATGGGTTGACTTTTTGCGCAAAAGGACTCCGGCTCGACGGCCTTGAAAGAGAGAGAGAGAGAGAGACTCACGGGGTTAACATCTTAACGGCCAAGAAGGGCAGTCGTGCGCCCCAAGACTGCAGAACTGGAGGAGAGTATTTCAATAATATGTACCACGAGTTGCGAGTCGGCCCCCACACCCAAGGTCTGTCTTTGTGAGGGTGAGTGTGAGTGGAAGTGTGCTGTGCTGCGCCGTGCCTTGACGTTGCGTGCTAAGCTTTCTTGTGTCGTGATTCTCTAGGAATGGTTTCCAGCTCTCGTGGGCGCAATTAGTACGCCTTTGAGGAAGTTTGTTGTTGTTCTCCTTAGTTGATTTCGGGCTCGCGATGCTTCTATACGCTAATAACAGGAAGGAGACGGACGATGTGGATGTGTTTTGGAGTTATTTTGTTCTTTTGGTTTCATATTCTTCGTAGCTACCGACTTTTGGTATTTTTTATCTCGGCTACGTCAAAGATGCAGATTGAACCCCGGCGACTCCTCTGGAATGAATGAGACCCAGAAACGCAATAAAGAAACCGCACATTTGTCTGTGTGATGCCAACCCATCTCTCTCCTCTCTCGCTTTGACTCTCTACTCTTTCTTTAAGAAGCTTCCTCGATGTTGCCCTTCTCGGACACGTACATGCCGTCCAGGAACTTACGGATATCCTTGTTCCGGACTCTGCAGATCTGTTGGATATCGGCGGCGGATTGGGAGACGTTCTCGAGAGAGTTGCCGAACAGGACGAGCTCATCCTTCTGGTTCTTAGAGACCTCAACCTCGACACCCTCGTGCATAACGACCCTCCGGACGAGCTTCTCGCCAATGAAGTTGCGGATCTCGACCTCGTACAGGCCAGTCTCGTTGTTCTTGTCGAGGTTGACGTTGATGGGGAAATGGGCGTAGACGTAGCGCATCTTGTACTTGTAGCCCTTGGTGACACCGACAATCAGGTTCTCGATCAGGGTGCGGACGGTGCGCAGACCGGCGACAGTCTTGCGGGCGCCGTGGTGGATGGTGATGGCAATGACATTCTTCTTGGGCTTGGAGAAGCTGACGGCCATGTGGCTGAGGTCCTTAACGAGCTTGCCGCGGGGTCCCTCGACGGTGACGGTCCGGGACTTGATGTGGACCTTGACTGTTGACAAACACTTGGGATTAGTATACATCTCGATAGTCTTCCATGCCTGGTGCATTCGTGTGCAGCGACGAAAAGTGTGGCCCGGAGACGCAATCCCTTTTCCCCAGCGTTGATGACCAATGTCTGACTTCCTGCTTCCGTCGTTCGCTCCGCGATCCTACGCAGCATTGATGTTGTTCTGTCGTTGTACTGCTCGATGCACTCAAGGCATTCCCAATTAATCCACCCTTCCGGCTTCTGTTGCTCCGTGTACCACATGCGCTTCGGGTGCCGGGCCACTTTCTGACTGCTGGATAATGCTGGCTTGAATGAAATCTTCCATGACGTACCTCCCTCGGGAATCTCCAGAGTCTCCTCGCTGTGAAGGTAACGCATCTTGGCGGCTTAAAAGGATGACCTATTGGTGTGGGCGAACAAGATTGAATTAGTCGGGTGGGTTCTCGAAACAGCAAGTCGGCCTGCGATTGCTGGGTGGTGGAGTGTATTCGGGGTGGACGAGGATCGAAAGTCGGGTTGACGGGGAGGCGAGGACGACTGTGATTCGGGCACGGCGGTGCGACGGGTGCTGCGGTGATTTCTGAGGGCGTCACGACATACCTGGAAGACTGGCGTTGGCTGGGTGTGGTGATTTGCAACTTGCGCACTGCCCGAAAATTCGCTGGTCACGACTCACAAGGGTGGGCGGGTGAGGTTCTCGAAATTTTGGGCCTGGCAAAAACTCGGTGGCATAGAATTGTGCGCAAGCGAGTCACTCTGGGACCGCGCTAGGGTTCTTCTGGTGTGCTGCAAGAAGCCTTAGTCAGCACTGCACGGGCCACTTGTGTCGTTCTGTTGAGTGGAGAGTCCAGCCAAGCGACCCGCTTTCAGCCCAGGCTGGCCAACCAGAGATTAGCCAGGCTTACAGACAGCTCTGTACAACTTGTGCTATCATCATATCATGGAAGGTCTTGACACTCCTTCATGTGCGCTTGACAGAGCAGACTCAACTACAAGGCAACCAGTGGGCTTTTCTTTTCTTGTTGAGCTTGTGGGTTTGAAGTGTCGAGTGTGCACAGTAAAGGGCGCCACATCAGGTCGATTTACTGGTGTTTGGTGGGTACAGGCTGCCGACAAGCATATCTTCTTCGACCCTCATCGTGGCGCGCTCAAGTTCACCTCCAAAGTGGTTGCCTGTCTCCTTGTGCCACTGAACCCTTTGAGAGACTTGTCGTGGCGACCAGTGAAGATGAATTACAAGATTTTTTCGGTAGCACGCCTCCATATGAGAGAGCTGGCAAGTGCGACTGTATGGGTCCAAGGGGAAAGTGCAGTCTGGTCAGGTTGACTACCAGAGCAGCTCGTTCCTGCATCTAGACGAAGCGATGTATGCATGACTTCCACATGCTCGTATCTCTAGTAATTACTTAAGTACTTAGGTAAGTTAGAGTGGCAGCTCCAGGCCTCGTTTCGACGTCGACCACTTCAAGGTGGGGAAGTTGCGACTTGTGCCCCACTCAGCCTGGGCCGTCCTGTCTGGTCCAGTCCCGGCAGCCTGTCCAAGTGGGTCCCGGCGTGCGGGCTGACGTTGATGGAGATGGACGGGGAGTCGAGGTTGCAACACCCAACCTCCAACCTCCGTGCCTGCAGTGGATCAGCCCGGAGCTCAAGGGAGCCGCATCCGAGCTTCAACCCACGACTCGACGACAACCTCGCGACACCCAACCCAGCCCAGACCAGGTCCTTCCACAGTTGCGCCCGCGCTCATTGACCGTCCCTGGCGACACTGCAACCATGTCGTACTTCTTTTCCACGCCCGTCGACATCGACGTCGTCCTCGAGGACACGGACGAGCGCGCCATGGTCGACGTCCGCCTCGACAAGAACCGCCGCGAGAAGGCGCCCCTCTACATGGACGGCGAGAGCGTCAAGGGTGCCGTCACCGTCAGACCCAAAGACGGCAAGCGCCTCGAGCACACGGGCATCAAGGTCCAGTTCATCGGCACGATAGAAATGTTCTTCGACCGCGGCAACCATTACGAGTTCCTCTGCCTCAACCAAGAGCTTGCCGCCCCTGGCGAGCTGCAACACCCCCAGACCTTCGACTTCAACTTCAAGAACGTGGAGAAGCAGTACGAGTCATACAATGGCATTAACGTCAAGCTACGCTATTTCGTTCGCGTCACGGTTGCGCGGCGCATGGCCGACGTCGTCCGCGAGAAGGATCTCTGGGTTTACAGTTATCGTATCCCGCCAGAGATGAACAGCAGCATCAAGATGGACGTCGGTATCGAGGACTGCCTGCACATCGAGTTCGAATACAGCAAGAGCAAATATCACCTCAAGGACGTCATCGTTGGGCGCATCTACTTCCTCCTTGTGCGGCTCAAGATTAAGCATATGGAGCTCAGCATCATACGTCGGGAAACGACCGGCGCCGCCCCGAACCAGTATAATGAAAGCGAGACGCTGGTGCGCTTCGAGGTATGTGTAGCTCGGAATCAACTGGGGCTCGGTCAATTCGGCCGCAATTGTGAGCAGACAAGCTAATAGAATCCTCAGATAATGGATGGATCACCGTCTCGAGGAGAGACGATCCCTATTCGCCTCTTTCTGGGCGGCTTTGACCTGACACCGACCTTCCGTGACGTTAACAAGAAGTTTTCTACGAGATACTACCTTAGTCTGGTGCTCATCGACGAGGACGCCAGACGGTATTTCAAGCAGTCAGAGATCTTGCTGTACAGGCAAGCGCCCGATGCAGTGAACAACACTGACCCAGGTGCCATCGCAACAGTACCGGAGTCGACAAGACCCGCACCACTACCAGCGCAGGCATGAAGGCTGCCACGGTAGCGCGAAGTCCTTCACAACCCCCTCTCTGTACATAGCACATGCCATCGGACAGATGTGCATCCCCCGATAGATAACCAGCGTATTGAGGATCCCTCGTCGAACGACTCAAGCAATCTGCACCGGCGACCTTTGGCATTCTTCAAAAATTTAATAGTTCAAATCAAACAGACCACGGTCATGTGGTGTTGAAGCAAGACTGCTCAGCATTAACGCACATATTGATGTGATAGAGTGCTTGTGTGCCACTAAGAGTGTACTCAAAAGACGGCAATCATCGAGCACGAACTCAAAGCTTGATGGCCATTATGACTCCCTTACAGACATTCGCGCCGTAAAAGAAAAACCAAATCTCGCTATTTCTCTTGTGTCTTCGTGGTTCTCTATGCAGACTCCATCCCCTCTGCCAGTAACTATTACAAGATCTCCATCTCATCCCCAGCCTCGAAGCCAAACTGGTTATTCTGAATGGCAGCGATCCGGTCCAGCTCATCCTGATACTCCTTCCTAATATCCGCCAGCGTGACGACCCTCCGCTTCTCCTCGACACGTCTGGCCTTCTTGCTCGCACTCCCATTGGCATCAGCCTGCTCCCTGCTGCTGCTTTTGTTATTGTCGGTGCTGCCGTTCGGCGGAGGCACGCTGGTCGTGATCCACGCCTGCTTGTGGTCCACGCAGCTGAGCACATTGATAAGCATGAGATACTGCCTTGTGACAGCGGTATCGAGGACATCGCCGTCCACACCAGCACCGCTGCCAGTCTCGAGGGGGATATCGCCCTCGCCGAGCTCGCGCAGCTTGTGGATGCGGTCGAGCAGTGCGGCGGCGGCGCCGCGGTAGTTGTTCGCCTTGATACGCCAGGCGTACAGGATCTGGTGGTACGGGACACCCGTGACGACGTCTACGGCATCGTGGCACTTGGCCTCAAGGATCTCGTCGACATCGTTCTCGAGCCCGGGGAAGGACAGTTGTGCGAGTTCTGAGCTGTGCATGTTGTCGCACATGGTGGTGACTAGCTTGTTTAGGCATCCGTGCTGCAGGCGACGATTACGCATGGCAATGAGTGTCGTGTGTGCGAGCTCGAAGTCCGAAATCTGCGTGGCGCCGCCGAAAAGGCGGCTCTGCATGTCCGCCCGGATTGTGTCGGCATCACGAGTTGACCTGTTGATGAATTGGAGCGCTAATCTGGCAAACTCGATAACGTACGAGTATGCCTTTTGCTTCTCGAAGAGCGCGACAATGTGCCCGTAATATCGTGGCAGGCCGGCGTGTAGCTGATCCCATTCTATGCTATCGAGAAGGCCGCCACTGTGTGTTTCCCTTCCCTTCTTCTTCCATGGTGCGCCTGTCACATTCATTAGTGCATGCTCGAGCTGGAGGGAACCGTGGGCTGCCACTTACTCAAACAGAATGCCGCCTTCTTGAAGTTGTCGGCGGCAGAGGCAAAGTCCCTGGTGGCTAGGTAGACTCTGCCCTGGACATATGTCGAGAACGGCTCCTGACTACAGAAAGGGCTCAGACCCGCAGCTAGGTCAGGCCTGTTCTGCACAAGAAGACTGCACTGGACAAGCTCGGGCACGAGCTCCACAGAGCTATCTGGTGCGCAGATGTCGACCGCAATCTCAGTAATCCTTGACGGCGACGCCTCAAGTTCACTGAAGCCCATGAGATGACTGAGGTTAAGGTCCAGCGCGGAGGTTGTAATGAATTCGTCAGCGCCGCGCCTTAACGAAGATCCTAACTCGCCACCTGACTTGGGCAGAGGAATCTGTAACTCAGTGTTGGCGAGCCACCGCACAAATTCAAGCCTCTTCATCGTCCGCAGGAGCTCCCGGTAGACGTAACCAATGTCGACCCTGTTATGTAGAGCGTCCTGAGGTTGGTCAAACTCGAACTCCATATGGACAAGAAGAATGAGCTGGCTGAAGCACACATTCCAGTAGAGATTGGCGAGATCTAATGTTGTCTTGAGTGCCATCTTCTGACCAAAGTCGCTGGCAGAAAAGTCCGGGGGCACACTGAGAGCTTCGTTCATACGATCCAAAAGGTGCTGGTACAGCTCGGTAGAAACTTGGTTAAAGCTCTGGCCCAGCGCATCTGTAACCTGCGCGCAATCATCGTCTGAGATCTGCCGCCAGAAGCCAGCTTTATCCGAGAAGTACTGTATTCGCTCATGATCTGTCTTGGTGGTCTCCTCGAAGAGCTCGACACGTAGTACTGACTGACATACTTGAAGCATTCCATCTGAGAAACCATCGACAAATGACCGGCCAGTGTTGACCAACGTAGTCAAAGCCGAGCGATGGGAATCGGGCCGATGATAGATGGACTCCATGTCGCTGCATTGCCTGATAGTCGACAGGCGATCAGCACACACGATCCAAGGCATCTCGGGATGCTCTAAGTGAGTGCCTGTTGTCGAGTCATAGGCTAGCGAAAGAGCTTCGCCCCTTGGCTTATCGAGTTCGATGAGTATCCGGTAGAATCGCCGCCATTGAGTCTCACTAGAGGTTCTGAACTGCTCATAATCAATATCGCCAGCCGGCGATTTACCAAGTGAGGATGTCGAGGCAACAGCTGTGCAGATAGACTCAGACAGACTTTGGCCTTTTCGGTGTCCTGATCCCTCGCCAACCCTGCCAATCGCTCGTTCGTATGCGCTCAATGCAGCTTCAATAGTCGGGGTCGGGAACCGTCCCGGCGCAAAAATCTCGCTCAGCCACTTCTCGGGTATGCCAGTCGCATCACAAGGGCTGGATTCCGGAGCTGTCGAATTCGAGCTTTCTGCGATAACAGTCGACCAGCCACTCTGCCACAGATTCCGCAGCTCGCCATGCTCCTGGGGGATATTCGGCATCATGAAGGACAGGTATTGTACCCGGTATGCCATGTTGTTCTTCCACAACACCCACATATCGATGCCCATCTGGTAACCCCTGGCCGTCGTGCCTTTGACAATGAAATCGGCCAGAGTCCAAACATCGTTTCCAGGTGGCGGTCTTGGAACAAGCTCCAACCCGGCCAAATGGTCCTCCACACGAATTGTGTCCTTGTCCTCGGCTTGTACTTTCCAGAACTTGAACTCGCCATGTCCAATTGGTGAAAATGTGACGGCCATTCGCCGACCTTCTGAGTCTCCCACGAGCCGCAGCAGATTCGTCTGACCCGGATCGAGCTGCCATTTCCCCGTCTCCTGCGGCCCACGCTCAGCGTTGAGCAAGTCTACAGCACTCGCCACTTGGCCACTGCGCAGGTTCCATATCCGCAAACGATGGTCCAGACATACTGTGAAGAGGAAAGAAGTGTCGTTGAACCCGAAGTCAGTCTGCACGGCGGCAGCGGCAGCACTGGCGTCCATATCTCCTCCCCTCGATAATATCGTGCGGAAGCTGTGTGCCCATCCCTTTGCGTTGTAGAAAGTCTCCTTCCAAGCCGGATTGCCTTGAAGCAAGCATTGTTAGCATGGTTCTCCATCACCTACATCACGATAGCTAATTTCGCACGTACCACTAGTTTTATTTCTGTCCAGCCGGATCAAGCCTCCGTCCGCCAACGTCGTGATAAGCTGATCATTGCTCACAGCAATCAACCGATACGGCTGCTTGAAGTTGTTAAGAGCATTTGGCACATGAACCCTGCACCACTCACCCACCGCACCCTCAGCAACCGACCGTTTGCGGAAAGACTCGGCTTTGAGCACGATATTGTAGAGCTGATTCGCCGTGTCGAGCGCGAAGACATGCACGGCGTCGTGCTCGGGCGAATCGTGCAAGGCGATGCACGCCGGGCGCACGGCGTGCGGGAACTCAAGGTTGAGCACGAGGTTTGCGGGCTGCGCAGTGTTGGGCTTGACCACGTCTGCCGAACGGATGCTCAGCACCGTATCGTCCTCCACAACTCGCCATAGCAGGCTGCGCGGGTACTTTTTGGATTGCTGGTTGTCGTGGCTACTACCGCTTCGTCGGAAGATCGAGGACGCGCTGGCACAAGTGCGCGAGCGGCGGAAGTCGTCGCCGCTACCGCTGTTGCTGCCACCATTGCTGGATGCGGCCCGGAGTCTTGCTCGTCGAGCTCCTCTGCCTGGCGCGACGGTGGTTGGGAGCTTGAGGTCGACAACGTAGGCGCTCGACTGAGGCTCAAGGTTGAGCTGCACCTCGATGAAGTCGACCTTTGGCGCCATTTTTGGGAAAGTTGAATCAAGCTGGCATCAGAGCTTCTGGTTGTTGCAAGATCGTCGATTGCGTCGGATTTGGTGGTGTGCTCGTTGTGTTGCTGGTTGCGACGCGCAGTCCTGACTTTCTGGTGAAATCTTTCAGACGCGCAGCGACCTTGCAGCGGAAGCTTGAGCTCAGAGCGCCAAGCCGACCTTGGAAGGCGGAAGACCCGCTTTGCGGCGCTGGGCTAGGTCGCCTGGGGCTACAGCCCAGACACCGCGCTGGCGTTGGGTATCTACAATACAGGCATTGGCCCGCTGAGGATCAGGTAAGTAAACAATTCCCTAGCGTTGGATGAGCCGCATACTTCAAGTACACCATGTACCTACCAGTGCCCAAAACACGCCAGGTATGCAGCCAGCTAGATCGTCGATCACTATCAGCTAACTAGAACAAGATCAGTGACACTCATGGCGGGATGCACACAAATTTCATTTTCTAGCAAGTTCATTATGTAATGCCAGTGTGCTACGGTCCACAATCCTGCCATAAACGCCGCAAGCCATGCAAATGTCATCACAAAATTAGTCAATCCGTCGTGCTTCTGGTCGTGTCGTGAAACCTGTACTTAAAACGATTTGCAACCTTGCCCCTCGTTTACTCTTTCTCCATATCTTTTGGGGCTGGGTCGCCAATACCATCCTCGTTGATGGCAAACAGCGTGTCACTTTCGGGCAAGCATGGACTGTCGTAGATCTTGGCGATACGTGTCTCGCCACGACCCTTCTTCAGACTGATTCTGGTTGTGCTAGCGTGAGCAATGATATTGCCTCCGATAGGCTTCTTCGGATCCGGGTTGAACATTGCACTGGGTCCACCGTCAACCTGTGCGACGACCTGGTTGGTGATGACAACAGCAATGCCAAATTCGTCCGCCAGTCGCTGGAGTTGTCGCATGAACTTGGCGAGATGTGTTTGACGGGATGATAGCTCTCCACGACCAAGGAAGTCTGTACGATACAACGCGGTAGCGCTGTCGACGATCAGCAGCGAGAAGCGGGTCTCGCACATCATTGCGGCAGCCTGTGTGAGGAGCTGAAGCTGGTGATCCGAGTTGTATGCACGAGCATAAGCGACATTGTCGAGGACCTCCTCACCAGACAGACCATATCTGTTTGCGACGGCGAGGAGACGCACTGGTCGGAAGGTTCCCTCTGTGTCAATGTACAAGCACTTGCCCTCACCGCCTCCCATGTCAAACGGAAGCTGGCATGTGACAGCAAGCGTATGACAAATCTGACTCTTGCCTGTGCGAAACTCGCCGAACAGCTCGGTTACAGAGCCGGTCTCGATACCACCAGCAAGCAAAGTGTCGAGGTTCTTGGAGCCCGTCGTGATCGAGATCAGCTCGCTTCGTCGCTGGTGCATCTCGGTCGCAGTCGTGAAGCCCATGGGCACCAACTTTGAAGCTGCAGAGTAACGTTAGTGTGGTCCTTGCTTCATTCCGATCAAATAGCTTTCTTGGTTGGCTTACCCTCAGCAAGAATCTTGGTCGCCTTGATCTCTGATACGCCCTTGATTTGCTCCAGCATTCGCCGTGGTGTGTATGCGATCGACTCAACTGTTTGATATCCGCCGTCCATAAGCAGCTGAATGTCTCGTTTCGTCAAGTTCGACAGTCCCTGTATACGCAAACCAGTCAGTTTGAACCCCATTTTCGCGGCCACAAGCATCCTGCAAATACCTCGAGTGCAGAGACGGGAGTCGGCGCACCGGGCCCGGTCATGGACTCGTCCCCCATCAAACTCTCGTCGTGCTCATCCGCCATGATTTGCTATCGACTTGTCGATTTCAATAATAAGTCTGTGCAGCAAATGACGATCAGGTTTCTGTCTTCCGTCCTGTTTATGGCGACTTTGAAAACGATAGCAGCATGGGAAAGACGCGTCGCGTCTAGTGGCGGTGCGAAGAGGGTTGCCATCAACATCACGCAGTCACGTGGGAGGCACCACCCACTAATTAAGGCAGCAGCGCCAAGACCGCTAATTAGCTCCAAAGGCATCCATTGGTGCCGCAAGGTCCTTGCGGCGACCGTAGGTAGAGCCTCAGAATTTCATAATTGTACATCGTGAAGCGCTGCATGCTGCTTCTCTCGTATCTCAGACAAGAACACCGATTTAACAGCTTGTCCTCAGTATCCAACACGTGAAGAACATGAGACGTTTTATTGAAAAACACTGGTACTTTTGCATTACCCAGCCCTACGAACAAAGCTACCGGTCCACCAACAGGGGTGGTCTGACGACCTACGATATAGCCACTTCATCGCACACGTATACATTACAAATAATAGAAGATTGGATGATGGCGGCGCGGGAGAATGTCATCAACACTCCGCAACCTCATTGCCATTTTAGAAGGATACGCCTGCCCCGCACACCGTAGGTTGAAGCTGCTCCTTCCCGGAGTTTGAAGCCCTGTTGTTATTTCCATCACCAAATAGGACACTGCAGCTTAGCCCTCATTCCCGTGCCTTCCTCTGAAGCCGGGCGGAACCTCGTGGCGCTTGAGCCTCAAGGTCTATATCGCTGTTCGTTCTGGTAAAAGTGCCTGCGGGTAATACCTCAAAGCCAGCATTGACCCTTCTGGTTTGTGTGTTCGCATGCACACTTCCTGATTGTGATGGCCGCCGGCTTCGAGTGCTCTTAGTGACGTTATGGGCTGATGTCGCAGTCGGAGGGAAGTAGCCTCCATCCTCTAAGAAGTCCATAGTAGGCGAGGACGAGTCAGGGTCATCGAATGGGCTCAGTTTGCGCGTGGGTGTTTCAACGTGCTTTGACCTGCTCGTTGACGATCGCATGTGATATTGTCGGGTGTTCTCCTCGGAAGAACTGGAATCTCGACGGTCGCGCGCCGTCTGGTATAATGAACTGACGTGAGGACTGCGTCCCTTTGAGGTTGACGGCGTATAAGTGTCTAGTCTTGGAAGATTAGAACGCATGCCCTCGGAACCACCCAGTGCCTTCAAGCTGTCTGGGTGGGCAGTAGCCTGGCTTGGTTGGTGCCGCGAGGACTGCTTCGGCTTGTAGGTCGCTGGAGCACTGGTGGAAGGGACGTGTGCATCCATCGGTAGCGTTTCGATGTCGAACTCAGCCGCAGAAGAAATGACATGAGGAGCCCGCCGCGGAGAGTCAAGGCGATGCGCAGCTGACTTGTTGGGTTGCCGGGTGGCCTGGCTGGGACGCCTTTCTTGCTCTTTGCCCTTGGGTTCTGCGCCAGAAGAAGGAGCTTTGCTCGAGCCATCCGATTCTCCAGGCGTATCAGATCGTGAGATCCAGATGCCGTCAACTTCAATACCGCTCTGGATCGCCCTCACGCCAAACGGTATATCGAACTTTCGTGGAAGAGGAAGCCCTGTGCTTTGCATTTCCTGCTGGCGGGCTCGTTTTTCCTCATCAAGGACTGTGTGCTTCTGCACAAGCCTGTTCTTGAAGAAGAGTTTCACCAGTCCGGCCAGAAAGACTAGGAAAATGGCTGAGCCAAGACACTGATTAGGCTCCCAGTTAGTTCTGACAGTACAGACCAGATTTGGAGCATAGCACTTTCACACTTACAAAGGTGAGCTGGAGCCAAAGTTGCCAGCTGATAAAGAATGTATCAGTCGCCATCTTGACTGTGGTTCAAGGCTAATTTTCTTGGGGCGACTGTGTCAGGTGTGGCGCTGGTTGCCCAAAAGTATCGAGCCCAAAACTGCAGTGCCGGTAGGTAGGGACGGTTTGACGCGAAAGCTTTGTCTAGATGAAGTGTTCCAGAATTACAAAGCTGATTACAGTTCTTGCCAGCAAAATACGTGAAGCTGGAGTCATGGAGCTGTCGCAATATCAAGAAAAGGAAGTGGCCCGAGTCGTTGCAGCGCTTATGAAAGAGCTATCGTGCTATGGCGAGGTCCGGAAGCCAATATGACCAAAACGGGGGGTGCCTTTACGGAACCGGCCCAATACGAGACGCGGGCTGCACTTGATGTTGCACGTAGCTTTCAGTATCGGGAGAAATGCGCAAGAACCCTAGCCAGCCGCACGTGGATAAAGCCGTGCTCAGCAGGGTTTGGTGTAACCAGAAGATGAAAAATGTTGCTCGGAAAGGTGCCGTGGGTTCAGGGTAGTTCGCCAGGGAGACGATGTTAAAACTGAGCAGACAAGTACGACTCGGCGTCTTGAATATGTAGGTGACCGTCGATCTGATTACAGAGATGGTGCACCAGTGCACAGTGGGCAGGTTTGTCCCCAAGATCCAGATATGGCAGATGGAATGTGCGTTGTGTGGCAAACAAGGACGAGAGCTGATCCCGAGGCTTCTGTCAGGCGCTTGTCGTACAAGCAGGAAAATGAATACGACGAGATTTCGAAGGGTGAATAGGTTGTGGAAGTGACGATGAGCAAACAAGTCTAGCGAGTGGTAGGAGCTGGGCTGCAGCACAGCTGGAGAACGAAAGTGTAGAATCGATAGATCCTGTTGGTGATGAGCACGACTACCAGAGAGTAGGAACAAAGCAGATTTCCTCTGGAGAAACGAATGGGCGAGGAGGAAACCAATCGTCTGAAAAGGAATAAGAAAGAGTACCTTGGCCAGCAGGAATGGGATGCAAGAGCCAGGCAGGCCCTGGTGGTGCCTTCCTTCGCCGTGTAAGTGCCTGGCCACTACTCCACCAAGCAAAGAGCTGCGCATGGTGTCTCACGTCCAACTCAGGCAGGACAAACACGAGCAGCACCATCCCCTCCCTCCTCTGCTCCTTTGCACTACAGCACTCCAGCATCAGCCCGCCGGCCATGCAACCTCACGATGGCGAATGCCTCTGGCCGCCAACATGGATATTCGGGATCGCCCTGGTCACCCACCTGAGCAAGCCTGCAGCAAGCAGGACAGCCTGGCATGGATTGGAGGATTCAGCGGCCTGCCAAGCACCGAAGAGTGTCGCAAGGAACCCTGCTGCGAGCCGACATCGTCGCAGCGTGGCCCTTGCTACTGCGTTCACGAGTTCTTGGCAGCGCCAGCACACAGTCGCGCACAGCAGCGTCCAGCAGCTAGACTGCCGCCGTCTCTTCCCAACGGTCGCCTGTTTCGCCCTGAAGCATCCCACCACGTCCAGAGCATCCGCACCACCTCCGGAATCCCTGCCGATCGTCCATAGTTGCCGTCTATATAATGCATGTGCCGCTCTGGCAAGGAACAGCATCGCCGAATAGACCCACCCAGACTCGATCTTGGTGGGGCCAACACAGTCGGCTCAACTGCCACCATCAGAGCAGAGTCAACTGCGTCCTTACCTTGCTCCAGCCCAAGTTCAGGAGATGGAGCTGCTCGCTCCGCCATCAGATGGTCATCTCGGCAATCATGTGCAGCACAGTGATGTCTCATGTTAGCTAAGCTCGTTGCTTTTCGGCCTTCTTGCTTTTCTCGGCTGCTTCACCGGCTTTCGGTAGTCGGAAACAGCCACACAGCACGAGACCCCCTCACAGAATCATCTGTGCAAGCATCCGGGGGCGCGCCACTTGAACAAGCTTAACTTAATTCTCACCCGTCCCATTCGATGACGAGCAGTCGGCGGCACTTCTGACCCATGCAACCGGCCAACTTCGACCATGACAACAGAGCTTGTCCCAGACAGCATCAATTGTCTTCTGTCGGTTATGACCTTCAGCGACCTTGATTTTAACCCCACAATAGCCTATCCTCAGGGCAGCGCCGTTTCCGCTACAGACGACCTGGCCAAGCACGCCACGATCTGTCGACAGACGACTTTGGGTCCATATATTTCCGGGTCCAGCACCATGCGCAGAGCACCACCCCAGCCATCCTTGTCTCGATATGCGCCTGCAGGGGTGCATACCTTCTGGCTCCGGTACAGACTGCACAGCGAGGACCAAGGTCTCGCCAGGTATGATCGATCGACATCAACCTGTGCCTGTGCAACGAAGAATTTTCACCAATCGATGCCAGTTGTGTAAGGTGGTGCATGGTCAAGAAGTGCTCAAAAAAAAAGCACGTATCGATACGGGCTGTTGGATGATATGCAGCACATGAGAGAAGCAATCCTCTGCTGCCAAGACAGACCAGGAGCTGTTGAACAAGACAAATAATGTGTTCACCGCAATTGCTCCACCCTGGATGGCGTCCAGCAGGCGGGCTCGCCCCACCACTGACCGCAGGCGGATACTCCTTGGACATTGTCACTCTTCTTCTTGCGCAGAGGGGAAAAAAGGGTGTTCGACAGGGTTTCGCACACATTCCTGACCATCCGAACGTCGCACGCAAAGGATACCCTCTATGAAATGGTTCACAACCATGTTTTGGCCATTCAATAAGTAGGCGTTACACTTGGGGGGGGGGGCAGAGATTTGCTTTGTGTGCTCATCGTCTGCAACATGGCAGTAACAGGATGCACGACCCAACATCCTTCGGCCGATCCTTTTGGCGAGATGCCCAAGGTGGCCCTAGCCTCTAGAAAGGTCTACTGTCTCAGATACTTTTGGCTGCGAAGAAGACCCTGTTGTTTCTAGATGATAAGTGCATTGTCCAAGCGCATGGATCGATCAATCAATGTGTGTCTGTTATACCACCGAGATATGGAGCACAGCATAAAGAGATCTCCAAAGTCACTTTAGGCAGTTGTTTCGTAGTGGAGGATTTCCAAGGAAGCATCAGTCCGAGAGGCCAACCTGATACAGCGTAGAGGGCTACTGGTCTTGGCAGCATCTATTCTCAGGGCGTTTCCTGAGGCGCGCTTGGCCAGGCACGACAACGGGAGGTGCATGCACTAAAACATCCGGCTCCTGTCTAATGAGGCTGTGGGCCAGCCACCTGACCGGGTGAGGATATGATTTCACCAAGGGTTCTTATGTACGCCAAGTGTTGATTCTTCCGCTCTAGCAATTACGCTCAACACGGGTACTCCGAGAAGTCCCCATCGGCCACGGGCCTCATTCCGTGAAGTTAATATCGACGCGATATTGTTATAGATATAGTGATGGTGGCCTGTTGCAACCATCGACACACGAGCCAGTGCTCCAGGCTGTCGCGGCTAATTCAAGCCTTCGTGGCAATTAAACATACTCATGCAGTGTAGTGCATTGCGATTGGTACAGCGGGCGTAGTCGAGCTCCGGCTCACAGCGGGATGGCTGTTTTGTGACGCTATCCCGATGAGTGAGCCGAATCTTGTTCACCTTGTTCACGGTTCTCAGCGTTTGCGACATACTGTTTTTGTCACTTATTATTCTTACAAAGCCCACAGGCTGCTATCGACGAAGCGATGATGCCTTCGGGCAATTGGGTCGGACCTATCCAGACACTGTTATGTATGCATTCTTTTATGGAACGACCGACAACTCCGACGAATCTGAAGTTTTCCGTATTGGTATTCGGATGCTGTAAATTTTTCTTCTTCAGGCGGGCAAAAATTTCGCATGACCTTGCTGAGTGATAGTCATTCACCAACTAGTGCCTCTGCCTCGCTAAGAAGAACGGGCCGCACTGGTTTCTCATGGGGCCATTCTGCGCTGTGGGCATAGTGCATGAAGAAGCTGCTGGTGTAATGTTTTGAGCTGCATGTTCACAACTACAATTGCTCGGAAGCGCCCCCCCGCCTCTGGGGGGGGGTTTACAAGCTACTTGCTTCCATATTGGTGAACTTGCGCTAGCACTCGATATTTTATTTCCTTGATGTCTGATTCTTTTACAAATTTCTTTCTTTCTTTTCTTTGGTGTTTACTAACTTGAAAATATATGCATAATTTTCTTGTGCTCCCGTGATTTTGTACTTATCTCTGTTCTTCTCCTTTATGTGGTCTCCTAGATCTGCAAATGTCCCTGCATCTACTGGAAGCGCGTGTGACCTCTGAGAAGTTGCGATCGCATGGGTTCTCTGGGAAGACCGTGCACATGATATCCCATGGGGGAGTGTCCAAATAATAGCGTTAGAACGCATCGCGATAGTACGGCTTCGGCATGAGACCAACAACAAAAAAGCCCCGGATCCTGGAAGCACAATACCCATGATTATACGCTCTCGGTTGATGCTGTTTTTGAAGCAATACTCTACGCAAATCTACTATATAGCATGGACCGGCCTCTGTGATATCTTCCCTGTCGCTCCCCGAACAGCGGTGCATCCAGGCATCGACACATCTACCGTCTCCTCTTCCCACCACCGCCTTCTTCGGCATTCTGCCTCTTCCTCCCCTCCTTGCGCCAGTACTCCTGCTTCTCGCGCTTCTCCCGAGCCTCCTTCTTCTCATTCATGTCCGCCATCTTCTTGCGGAACACGGCTCGCTTCTCCTCCTTCTTTGCCTTCCTCTTCTCGAGCGCGTCCTTGCGGATCGTAGTGAGCTTCTGCAGCAGATCCCGCGCCTTACGCTCCTCGCCACCCAGCACGACCGCCCGCTTCTGCATGTACGTCTTCTTCTTCTGCGGACGCATCTGCACGATCTGCGACTTGTACGGCAGCTCCGCGGCCAGAGCGCGGGGTACTTTGAGAGGATTGAAGTGCCGCGCCGTGCGCTCGACAGTGCGATACTTTGAGTTCTTGTCCTGCGGGGTGGCGATATTTTGGTCACGGCGGACTTCACCCGTGAGACGCATGGGCTTCCACCCGCCCAGGAGGTTAGTCACGACGTTGTAGAAGCGGTGCGGCTTGATGGGATACCAGGCCCGAAGGAAGACGAGGTCAGACATGAGGATCTTGTCCTCAAAGGTGGCGCGGAAGTGGCCTTCTGGTTTGGCGAGGGCGCGCTTGATTTGACCGCGGATGCCCGAGACGGTCTTGATCGAGGCACCTTCGAACTTGGCGATTTCTAGGGACGAATTGAACATGTCCTTGATGAAGGCTGTGTTCTTGAAGATCTTGTATGGTGCGCCTGTGAGTTTGAGCTTCTTGACAATCTCGGTTGACTCGTCCACGGATAGGACTGTTCCCGTGGCGGCTACACGGAAGCCGGGAATCGCGTTGGAGAAAGAATTGAAGCATGTGAAGCCCGTGTTGGGTGCGATAAGGGGGCCGTAGAAAGTAGCGAAGCAGTGCATGTGCTCTGGCGTGTACTTGAGCATGCGGTTGCGTGTGCGCGAGTCGGAGATCGCGTAGATCGGGAGCGTCTGGAAACGTCTCCAGCCCAGTGAGAAGATCAAGGGGTCGTTTGTCTTGAGAATCTTCTTGTGCCATCTGTGTCGCTTGAGACGGACTTGGACAAAGCCAAATCTGTCTTCTGTGGGAGAAAGACCACCTAGGACAATGGGCATTCGAGCCTGAAAGTTGTTGACAAACTCGGCGGGCACACCCTCAATGACGACCTTGGCATACTTGCCAGCTTTGAAGCCCTCTACGGCGATTCTCTGTCGCTCGTCAAGGGCCTCAAATTCGGCGTTATTGATGTCGAGCTGTTTCTGAATCATGGCCTTCTGCGCGTCGTACCAATCGTCCTCACCAAACTCGCCATCATCACCGTTCTCCCTTCGGGCATTGGCCTTGTCGTTGTTGAAGCCTTCCCGGTCTTCCTCCTCGAAGCGCAGCTTGAGCTCCTCTTTCCTCTTAGCGTTTCTTTTGCGCTCCGCCTCAATGTCCTCCGCTGTCTCAACTTCGGCCTCGGCGGCGTTGGGCTTGAATGATTCGCCGGTCTCCAGATCCTCAAAGGCGCCATCGCCTTCGTCGTCGTCATCCTCGCCCTCGTCGCTGTCGCCGAATCCATCATCGTCTTCATCGCCGTCATCGTCGCTACCTTTGCCGTTTAGATGAGCTGATGTAAATCGTTGACGAAGCTGCTCAATGTTGTCTGACATAGACCACTTCGCAGCCAGGTCTTCGTAATCGTACTCTGGCACAGCACGGTCCTCGGCAGAGGCACCCTCCTTCTCATGGGCAGCCTTCTTGAAGAATTCTTCGTCGTCGGAAGCCTCGATATCCTCTTCTTCCGCCTCGGCCTCAACTTCACCTTTCCATCTCCTAAGGACTTCATCGGCCGTGATTGACTCGTTGTACATCAGACGCGCAAGATCCGCTGTGCGATACGAAGGTCTGCTTCCGTGGAGCTCCTGAGCTCTGGCAGAGAGGTTCTCTTTCCACTTGAGAGCAGCGAGCTCATCATCGCTATCATCCATGTCTTCATCGTCCGAGTCATCCTCCTCATTGTCTTCGTCGTCAGAGAGCGAGCCCAGATCAGAATCGCTATCCGCAAAGGCGAGATCATCCTCTCCGTCGTCCATGCCATCCTTCTGAAACACCTTGCCAAGCTTCCTCTCGTTGAACTCGGGCTCCTCACCGTCCGAGTTGAATGCATCGTCCTCTTCTCCACTGACGAAACCCTCATCATCTAGCGGCTCAGCTTCGTTCTCATCACGATCTGCAAAGCGAGCTTTTCGCTGATGTTTTCTACCCGTGTCTTCCTCTTCGGCAACCTTGGACACTTTCTCGCCTCCACGGAACAGCTGCACGCCATCATCAGTATGTCCAAGAAGACGCCTCTCAGCCTGTAGACCGATGATCATCTCTTCGCCCTCGCCTCGCTCAACGTCCTCATCGCCATCCTTGTTGAACGTGAAGCCCTTATCTCGCGTGATCCATATAGCGTCACCATCGATCTTCAGACCACTACGATCTGACATAGGTGCATGGAGCTTTTTCTCCTTCTCATCGAGCCTGCGGCGGTTGGACTTGCCAGTAACCTTCGCGATCGCCGCCTCCATGGCTGGAGTGGGACACGGGTCAGGGAGAGCCTCGATACTGGAGACTGCAAAGTCTCCGACTCCAGGTATGTGAACTCGTTGATTAGTTGCTGAGAAGTTCGTACCACGGAGGTAGCCAGATAGTACGATAGACCGATCGCACTTTTCGTCCTCCTCTATCTTGGTAGGATGCGTGATATCGCGAAAGCTGTCGATGACGGCGTACGGATGCGAGTTCCTCCAGATCAATGGGCGTGGGTTCTTCATAACCGATAGGAATCTTGATAGGTTGTGAATTTCGCGATCGGGGTAGCGCCCGTTGATGACACCGGATAGGTAGAAGAGATGCGCGCCCTGGTACAACTCGCTCCAGAGCCGGTGCTTCAGCCGCTTTTTCGCGTCTCTCAGGGCTTGTGGCTTCCGGAAGAGATCGAGATGTGTAAGCACGCCAAAGACATTTCCGGGCATACCGGTAGCCGCGAGGATGTTGAGAAACTCCATGGTCTCCATTTCAAATCCGTAATTACCGTCAATCATGAGAAGAACGATATCGGCGACTTTGGCAATGTCTACCATCGCCTCGAGCTCGTTCGGGCATTCGAGAAACGTTAGGCGTTGCTTCTTGGACGTGACCACGGTAATAGGGCCTTGCGGCTCGGAGAGCGTCTCTTTGGCATAGCGACGGACGAGGGATTTCAACAGTGTGGTCTTGCCTACGCCCGGAGGGCCGACAATGGTGACAAGTCTCGGTGGCGGTTCATCGGGAAGTCGGTCGACGAGAGGAACATGTAGGCGCTTCTCTTTGATCTAGAGGACGGAAAGCAAAGGTCAGCCTCTAGGACAATCCAAAAGCGGGTTGTCTCATTGGGATATCTTACGTCGCCGGACCGCGCTGCAGCACGCTGAAGTTTTCCTGGATTTGAGAAGGCAAATGCCTTTGGGTTCTTTTCTGTAGTAGAGGTTAGTCCACTGCAGTCGCAACAGTGTGAAAGTCTCTGCCGGGCGTGGTAACGAACCTCCAGAATGCTTGGGCTTTTCTTTCTTCTCCTTGCCCTTGCGGTGCGGCTTGTGCTGCTGTTCCGACATGTTTGCGCCGGGGCAATGATCATGTACATGTACAGGGCAACACTGTCACAAAGCGATGCTACAAGAAAGCTGCTGACCTTGCGGGCTCGCGACATCCACTGCGCGACAACAGCAGACCGGGACCAAAAAAAAGTTCGGGGTCGATGGCTTATCGATAGGACTAGCTTAATGGATAGCTGTAGTGGGGCCTGCCATGTGGGCCCCCTGTGTCGGATCAAGTGCGCTGATCGAGGCTCCCGCGGTCATGGTGGGGTCTTGTGCATCATCAGCTGTCTGGGTGCCCGACGTTGCTGCATGCCGCACGACTCCAGTTGGTGGTGGTCTATTTGGTGCAAAAGAGCTCACACACGGACGTGGCTTTCTTTGGGCACTTTGAAGCTGGAGGCCCGGCCAGCAGTCAGACGAGGATAACAGGACCCGTCTTCTAGAGAGCTACACGCATGATTATCAAGTACTTACTTTAGTCGGGGATCCCGCGCACCTGTTTGACCACTTATCTGCAGTGGTTGCCAAGGACCAATGCGATCAAAACTCGTGGATTCCTGCCTGGAGAAAAGCAAGCATGACGTATGCAACTTGACGTGTTAGTGCTGCCTCTTGTCCAGTCATCCGGTGCTGGCTTCAATGTCCCGCTCCTTCCCATTTCCGAGTCGAGCGGCCCGCGTCGGCCCAATCAGCAGGACCAGGCTGCCAACATTAGGACCTGACACCACCCAGCCTTCCAAGGTTGATCTGATTGCGTGACTTGCTGCCGTGCCCAGTCGTCCAGTCTCGCTTTCCTGCGATGCATGTACTTAAACCCACATGAGTCCCTTGCTGTCCCGGGCCCGACACCTTTGCAACTCACAATCTATCCAGCACTCGATAACCCACAGACACTCGCCACCTGTTTCACACGTCACAGACAGTCAACATGCCTGATTACATTGTAAGTCGAGGCCATACCAGCTCTTTCGCCCGACAATCACTGCCCAAGGCTCGCCAAACCGCTAACCAGTCGACAACTACTCCAGATCACTTGCAAGAAGGACGCGAGCCCTGAGCAGATCATGGCTGCGAAGCAGGCCGCCAAGGACCAGGGCGGCACCATCAGCCATGAGTACAAGCTGATCAAGGGCTTCGTGTATGTGTCTTTCACCTTCTTCACAAAATCCTAGCCGACATCCGTTGCTGACTTGAGCCTCTTCTAAACCCGCAGTGTCTCCTTTCCCGAGGGCACCATGCACACAATGGACAGTCACCCGGACGTCGAGAACGTTGAGGCCGATGGAGTAGTCACCACACAGTAGATTCCGATAGCTGCCAATACATTGCCATGCTGCCTCGATCTGAATGGCAAGATGGGTTGATAGTTGTTGAATAGACAATCCTGCAACACAAGCAACACAAGCGAGCACCAGGTCTTCTGCAGACAAAAATGAACACCAGAGTCGTGCTGTGGCGCAGGTGACATGTTATGACTGTGATGTCAGCGTGGTGGTGTTGGAGTGCCCCGCGTTGCTTGCCGCGCGACACGGGTGACCGGTCTACTCGTAGGTGCGGGGGCACGTTACAGCACAGTAAGTAGCCCAGACCAGCAGCAAAACGAGGACGTGGAATCTCGACACAAATTGTTGCGCATGCATACCTCACTCAAGGGTACATACTTCTCGTGCATGTGATCTGCCACCCAGAATGCATCTGCTGCATAGAGGCCCGCCAGGTCTCAAATCATGCCGTCCTTCCAGTTCACGCCGCTTGCCATGTACTGTATGATCTGTTTTGCAGCATGTTGTGTCAAGGCCATTCATTACCTGGAGAAAGCACTTAAGAAGTCCCTGATGGAGGTTGCTGCACGATGCCGTCATGGTGGGACAACTTGAAGAGACGATTGCCAGCTTTGCCATGCTCACTCAGTCTACATGTACTCAAGTAATTTGAATCCACACGCAGCACGTGTTGTGAGCCAGACAGAACATTGTCCGATGCGGCGAGACCTTTGACTTCCATATCCTCTCTACTGCCGACTGACCACGGATACATTGATACCCTGCAAGAGTATCCCATAGAGCTCTGGCGAGTCTGATCCCGAAGCATGGGGGTTTTGTGAACCCCCCCCCCCCCTTTTTTCTCAGCTCTGGAGAGTCCTGTTCCCTGACGGCCAGAGAGCAACCGTCATCGACAATTCCGTTTGGACTTTTGTTTCTTTCGCTACAATCTCACTTTACGGTCCAGACCTGAACATTGCCACTGGGCTTTGGGGATCAATTCTGCATTATCTCGTGCTTCATTCAGGGTCTCTGAGCTGGGGTCCAAGTTAAGCTTTAAGACGCTGCCTCCCGCGACTCCGCAACGTGCAACCCCACTCGGCCTGGTCCTCCGCACTCCGCTCTTGTCCTTCTCCACGACTCATCACCCACATCCATCCACCTGTTGATCCTCCCATCTTGCTTGGAACATCGACATCTCGTCAGCGTTTTCTGCTGTGTCTGCTGCACCACAACATGCCGTCATGACGGGCCTACGCTTTCCATTGCGATGTCTGGCTGCATCCAGTGGTCTTTTACCTCACCATGCTCCCACAGTTGCTCGCTTGCGCCCGCGCCGCTTCATAGCCACCTCCCGCGCCACTGGCACTTCGCCGTCTGCCCATCAGTGGTCACATCCTCCCACCTCAGCCGCTGTCACCGACGAGGAGATTGCCAACCTCACCAGCAAGCGCCAGCATGCCCTCAGCCTGGCTGACTTGGTCAAGTACATCTCCGCCCACCTTGCCATGCTCACCACCTTGTGTGCGTGCCCAGCTAATCTCATCCCTGCTTCGCTCGTCTAGACACGGTCGCCCGCCATTATCATCCGAGGCCCTCTTCTCCTCAGCAAACTTCACCCTCTCCCTCCTCCCGATCCGCCTCGCCAACCGCATCCAGGCCCTGCGCAACCTGCCCTTCATCGTCGTCTCCAACCCAAACATCAGCCGCATTTACAACAACTATCTCCACTCCCTCTCAACCTTACTCCCCTGGCAGCATCGCACAATCTCCAACCTCGACGACGAGATCCGCTTCACCTCAGTCCTCGCTGACCTCGTCGCAACGCACCAGGACACCATCCCCATCCTGGCAAAGGGCTTCCTCGAGTGCCGCCGCTACATCTCCCCGACAGAAGTCACCCGCTTCCTCGACACCCACCTCCGCACCCGCATCGGCACCCGGCTAATCGCAGAGCAGCACATCGCCTTGCACTACAGCAGTGTGCCACACTTTGATCCCGCCGCTAGCCCAACCCCGTGCCCAGAGCACCCGAGCTACGTCGGTGTGATCGACACGGCGCTCTGCCCAGCCCAGGTCGTCGAGTCGTGCGCCCAGTTCGTCGCCGAGATCTGCGAGCTCAAGTACGGCGTGCGGCCGAAATGGATCATCGACGGCGAGCCAAACACCACTTTCGCCTTTGTGCCCATGCACCTCGAGTATATAGTCACCGAGCTCCTCAAGAACGCCTTCCGCGCCACCGTCGAGAGCAGACACAGCAAGGAACCCGTCGTCATCACCATCGCACCAGAACCCGCCGACACCGAGGATGAAGCACAAGAGGACAGCAGCGGCGCTTCATCACAGACAGTGACCTTGCCACCTTCCACGGAAGACAGAGGCGCGTTCAGGACAGAGGACATATCCCCTCTCGACGACAACGCGCCCGGCGTGACCATCCGCATCCGCGACCGCGGCGGCGGCATCAGCCCCGAAGTCCTCCCCAATATCTGGAGCTACAGCTTCACCACGTTCAGCGAGGAGGACGAGATCCCTGGCGTGAGCCACGGCAGCCAGGACGCGCTGTCAGTGATTTCGGCGGCGAGCGGCGGGGGCAGCTCCATTGCTGGTCTGGGCTACGGACTGCCCCTGAGTAGGGCGTACGCTGAGTATTTCGGCGGAGGTATCGGCATGCAGAGTCTATATGGCTGGGGTGCTGATGTATATCTCCGGCTCAAGGGCGTTGGAAGCATCCGATGAACAGCAAACACTTTTTCTTCTTCCTCCCGCACGCTATTGCTACATCAAAGTTCGATCTGCACGTGAATGCACGCATTATGAGACGAAACGACACGGGAGACACGACGAGAACCGGCAAATAAAGACGCACAGAAAAGAGGCAGTCCATGATAGATTATGCAGGAGAGGAACGGGCTGACTTTGATTCGCTCCAATGCACTATGTATATAGGCCGGTGCGTCAATTGTGTTAACCACAACGGACAGGCATTAGAGACCCGTGGGCTTCGAGTGATCTCAGCTCTCTTTCAGATGGCTTGCATGCGAGCTAGTGCTCCACGCACAAACCATCTGGCGCTACTTATTGATGGGGGTCTTGATATCAACCAATGTGCCCAATAAGTCATCCGGTTTTATAAAGAGCCCAACTGCATGCGGTTCGAGCATCATGATCTTATCGGTTACTTTATACAACACAAAAGGCACGGCACATGCTTTTCCAGAAGTTCAAGTTGTTTCAAAGTTCGTTCCCGAAATGTCAATTTGTTGAAAGAACTGTCTGCCAAAATCTAAGTAGCACCCTCCTGCGCACCTGTGACCATGTGCGGTCAAGATGACCTCGATACTGCTACCATCTCCCAGCATGGCTCTGCTTCTTTTCGCAAAAATTGATTTCTGGTCTTATCTTTCGTGCTTGCCTGACCTTGGTAGATGGACAGTCCTGACCCGCGGATTCCAATAGGACAAGCTTGCCCTGGCTAAGATGCTCCGAATCTGTCGGAAGAACTGCAGATCTGGCCTTCATTCCAACCTTGGTCTAACTACATTCTGCACTTAAGCAGTCGCAGTGGCGGCAGCGGCAGGAGCAGCATTCTCCTCCTTCTCCTCAGCGGCAACATCGGCAGGGATGTTGGCCTCCTCGTCGGTCTTGTCGGGACTATCGATAGCGACCTTGACAGCGATCTCACGGCCCTCAATCTCCTTGCCGTTCATCTCGGCAACAGCCTTCTGCTGGAGCTCCTCGGAAGCAAGGGTGACGAAGCCGAAGCCGCGGCCCTTGCGAGCCTCACCGCGGGCTTGCAGCTTCTTGATCATGAAGCGGGGAATTGGGCGAAGAGCGATCTTAGCGGACGAAGGCTCAAAGTCCTTGAAGAGCTCTTTGAGCTGCAGCCACAGTCATGTCAGAAAATCAGCTCCAAGAGGAGGATCATGAGTTTATCGTAACGTACCTTCTCCTCGGTCAGGTCGTAGGGAAGGTTGGCGACCATAACCTTGTTCTTGGAAGGAATGCCATCAGCGGGCGGTCCACGCTCACGCTTGGCAGGACGAGCATCCTTCTTGGCCTTTGTAGATGCGGTCTGGTCAGTCTTGTCCTCGTTGGTAATGTCCTTCAAAGGCTTAGGAACCTCGGTATCAGCGGCAGGAGTCTCCTCCGCAGTGATGGCCTCCTCGGTAGCAGGGGCATCCTCCTTTCCATCCTGTTGCGTTGTTTGATTAGCAATTAGTTGGTAAAGTCTTGGGAAACATTGTGAGTATAGACATACAGCTCGGGTGCGGCCTCCGCGGGCGGCGCGGCCACGAGCACCACGGCCCCGGCCACGACCGGAGCCACGAGCACGATCACCATTGACATCGTCGGTCTGGGTACCCTCCGGCTTCTCGCCAGCGGGCTGAGGGGTGCGCGCGAGCTGAACAGAGACCTTGCGCTCAAGGATCTCCTTTCCAGAAAGCTCGGCGATGGCGCGCTCAGCTTCGGAGGGGGTCGAGAGGTCGACAAAGGCGTAGCCTACGGGGCGGTCGGTACGGGGGTTCTTGGGAATAGAAACCGACTCACTGTCCACATGTAATTGTTAGCATCGCTCATCTATGATAGAACCTTGAGGCAAGAATAGCAGGAACCAAGAAGCTGGAGGCACGTATTCTGGCTGACGTGGCATGACGGCCACTGCCGGGCCAGGCAATAACCGTCGGCAACCAGCGTGGCACCCGCCTTGGGTTATGACGCTGAAAGTGAGAAAACCCCCCGCGGTCCAGAGAGACAAAAGGGAGTAGAAAAAGGTCGGACTGACACAAGGTAGCTCTTGAAGAACTCTTTCAGCTCCCCCTCGGTTGTCGCGTACGCAAGGTTGCCGATGTACAGGCGGCGACCCTCGGCGGCACTGGCGTGGACGGCATCCTTGTTCTCATCCTTGCCAGTGATGGAGGTGTTGCTCAGGGCGTTGGTGACGGATTCGACGACGGTCTCAGCGGCTTCCTTGACTGCGGTGGCCATTTTGAATTGTCTGGAGGTTGAGAGAGCGCAACGTGGGATTAGTGGAGACCCCGAGGATGTGCAAGGTGAATGGGGGGCGTGGAGCTGTGTGCACCCGAGTATCGATGTCTTGGGGCCATGGGAGAGGGGCAAGTGAGGACAGCAACATACAGATGATTGACGTGGAGGACGGTCGGGTTGTTGTTTGATCACAGATGTTGAAGACCTGAACAAGTCGGGGGAGGGGACAGGGTGGCTACGTGCCCTAGAGACGATGGAGGAACTTGAAGGTGGAGGACGTTGTCTTTGACACAAGCAGCTTGAGTCGGTGTGGGTTTCTGAGAGGTGTGGAGGAGAGAGGGAGCAAGAAGACCATCGACGCTGCGGCGGGCCAGATTTTTTAATAAGGGTGCTGTTCCCAGGCGGCAGACAGTGCAGGGTGGTGTCTGGTGCTCTTGCACCCACGGAGGGGCGTCCAGGAAGGAGGGCGCCTGCCTCGTCCAGCCAATAGTCTTGTGCGGAAGGTGCGACCCCCTGACGTGAACGGCCAGCAGATCCCCAATGCAGGCACCGTCCACGATGCGGCGGTCAATGCCGTGGGCCAGCTTCGTACACGTACACGCCCAGTGGCGAAGTCTCCGGGACGAGATGCAGGCATTCGAGGCATTTAGGGGTAGCATAGATATTTGGCTGAATGGTAATCAGCATATACTGGCAGGCCCGAGTCACGCAGCGACGGAGGACTTTCCGACAGTACCTGATCTGGGGAAGGAGCGAGCAGTGATACACGCACAGATAAGGCAGAGAACTGACCTAGATCAAGAGAAGCTCAACCCTGCAAGATGTCGGTGAGAGGCATGCGGGTTAACTCTCAAAGTCTACCAACAAGGCTCCTCTGGGTGCAGCTCAGCAGCATGCTGCAGAGACACAAGCATCAGGCCTGAGACCTGACCCCTGCCAACTCTGCTGTTTACAATACCATTGGGGCAGCTTCGGTTGCGCTGTGGATCTAGTCCGACACGAGACTGCAACGCTGGTTAGTACGTAATTCGGCGGTATCGTTGGATCAGGGGGATCAAGCATTTGATCTTCATACCGCCGGCTAAACAGGAGAATCAATACTCTCTCCGTGGCTGAACGTTTGTGCCTGGTTAGAACCACATGCACCAGCCATTCGTGGATGGCATAGCATGAGACTGCATAAACCTTGACGTGGACACACATCTCTAAGAGGCCTTTGGAAGTTGTTGTGCGTGCTTTGGGGCGCCATGTCGTCAGGGCCTGTATAATGACGAGAATGAAGAAAGACACGGCATGTGCCGATGCCCCAAGCTTGCCAACTATGCCCTGGTTCTGGTGCTTTGACAACACCACATTCATCATGGTGTACTGCGGTCGGGAGGAAAGCCGTATGTAGCACTACACGGCTCAAGGATAGAAAGAGGCCATTGGACATCAGCATCATCTGTGAAGTGTCACCTTCATAGCCAATTGCGCATGTGAATCACATGTACCCCATCATTGGGCCTCGTCCGGCTCAGACACTAGGGTCACGCCCCTGCACTTCTATGCACGCGCCTGCCCAGTTCCGTCTGTTCTAGAAGTCGGCCCTGTCCTGAGTGCAAACCCCTTCATCAGCCCCTATTCAGTCATGATGAGCATCGGATCCATTGGCTTCTCGTGCAGAGTTGTGCTCACTAATTCAGGATCTACCACGAGTATCGATTTAAATACCGAAGTGGCCAGTCGAAGAATAACTCTTGCTAGCGTGCAGGAAACTAGGCATGTATGAATAGGCATATTATGAGTTGACAGCCCAGCATGACTCAACCTCCCTACGCTCACGCGACATGTTCGGCTGCGTCAAGTACTAGGCTTGTCGGCCATTGATCTCTAGGCTGATGCTGCCAAAT
Organism: Microdochium paspali; assembly: GCA_031142775.1. Taxonomy (NCBI): domain Eukaryota; kingdom Fungi; phylum Ascomycota; class Sordariomycetes; order Xylariales; family Microdochiaceae; genus Microdochium; species Microdochium paspali. The sequence continues at coordinate 1,700,395 of JAVBIV010000007.1, forward strand.
CACTACACACTGCGCCAAACCGCGGCGCAAGTGCAGCTCGTGGCAGGTTCCGGCAGAATTCCATGGCTGAGCATTTCGGTCCCCGCCAACGCGCCAAATGTACACCTGGAGAGCATGCAGAATGTCTCGGCGCAAGCAGGATCCCGATTGCGGGGCATGCGGTCACATGAGCCCATCAGCAACACCACTTCAATGCAATAACCACAAGGAGCGTAATGAAAACTCTTGAAGTACTTCCTCTAGCACTTAGGTAAGTACTTGAGTAAAGTGCTTAGGTATGCTGTGCCTGCCTCGAAATGTCGGATCAGATGTGATACCATCGTCGCAGCCCCACCTGACACCGAGCACGGCTCGTCTGCCCACAATGCCAAACCGGTAGCGATACCGGGTCGTACATCTGCAGCAGGCTGATGCCGCGCCTGAAGCGCGCCGAGCGATGGTGAAATGTGGATGCGTTGTGGCAGGAGAGTTGGCAGGAGAGGACTTCACGAACCGAGTGCAAGACTGGTGCCAAGATGTTGTCGCGTCGCAGTGATGCGGCTCACTTCAGGTCCAGGACCCCACCAACCGGCACCCCGGATTTCGGAGCTGCGGTGGTGGCCGATGCGCCGGCCGCTTTTCGTTCGTTTCCACCATGCAAGCCCCGGCGCCGGCACTTTCTTCCACCACTTTTCAATAGCTTCATAATCCTCCTGGTTTTTCCAAGACAGGCACGCCATCGTGCCAGACCCGGGAACGTCTCCTCGTCAGTATCTGAGTTTCACAAAGATATGCGCAGCAGTGTAGGAGTCTGTGCACCGACGTCATCGCATCAACTCTGCCCACGCAAACAACTTCACCTCCGATATCGCCGGACACCAGCACGTTACCACTTACTTCCGCACGGCAACCCAGGACATGACGGTCGACCATCAGGCGCCCAAGGCTGTGCCCGGCATTGTGGAAGATCCACGGCTGACTGCTCGACGTATCCTGATCGCGTACGGCTCGGAAACAGGGAATAGCCAAGATGCTGCCGTGACTCTCGAGAGAGTGGCAGAGCGGCTTCGCTTCCAGACTTATCTGTGTGAGATGAACGATGTCACTTTTGTAAGTCCGTCTCTCATATCTCGGTCGGTATCACGATTGGCACTCCTCTCCCTATCGAGACAAGTACCTGCTTTACATCACGCAAATACAATGTCTTGAGATCACTTGACGCGCAAGAGAAAACATATACATTATCCGCTATTGCCTGCACGTCCCGCCTGGGGTGGATGAACAAGTACAGTCTGCCATCTCAAACACCTCTACGTTTTGATGAAGCGATCCAGGCGTTTAATTCAAACGCTGACACCACAACTATCACCCAGAAAATCCTCCGCGAATTCGATCTGGTCGTCTTTGTATTGTCAACCACTGGCCAAGGTGAAGTACCCAAGAATGGGAGGAAGTTCTGGAGAGTCCTCTTGCGCAAGCAACTACCAGCTGGCTGCCTTGCGGCGCTAAAGTTCACCACATTCGGCCTGGGCGACAGCTCGTACTTCAAGTTCAACTGGGCAGCGCGCAAGTTACACAAGCGGCTCGAGCAACTAGGCGGCTGCGAGTTCTACCCCCGTGGCGAGGCAGACGAGCGGCATGATGATGGGTGAGTCATGCTGTTTTAATGATGTTTGTGAAGCCAATGTTTCTGCCTTATGGCAAAACGCTGGCGTCGCTGTCCTCCGTTTGCACCACATCGGGTGGTTGTTGGTTGTGCCTGCGCGACACGAATCTTCCTCTCTGCCCACTCCCCGACCACACTCTTCTGCGGTTCCTCGTCACAACACAAAAACATCCAAATACTGCTTCTACCACAACACAAAAAACCGCTACAGGACTAACTATCTCTGCAGGATCGACGGCGCCTTTATTCCCTGGTACACCAGCCTACGATCTCACCTGCTGTCTACCCAGCCACTTCCCGAGGACCTACCACCAATCCCAGTAGATGTGCAATTGCCGCCCAAATACACAATCGAGCAAGTGCCTGCAATGAAGATACATGACGATGGTACACATGACCTAGCGGCCAAGACACAAGCTTTGACTACCAACCACGAGATGACGCTAGACAGCACAGCAGCTCGCTTCAGCCATGCCGATGCTGCCGATCCACGAAAACAAGAACAAGCTCTCCGTTCTAATAGGCTGCGCCCAGAGAACAATGTCGTCTTGGCTCGGATGTCAGAGCGGACATCCAAGGGCATCGTCGGCGGTATCGACACACTGGATAAGCCGAATGTTCTCAAGGACGACCCTGCAAAGTATGCTTTGGAGACAACAACAGAAGCCAAGGAAGCACCACCACCAGCATATTGTCTCCCGATCCCACACTCACTCGACGCATATGTGACTCAAAACGAGCGAGTCACACCGCTAGACCACTGGCAGGACGTCCGCTCTATAATCCTGGAACTCGAGCACGCAGAATCGGCAAACGAGCGGCACCCGCAAGAGAAGGTATACATCGCCCCCGGCACGGTTGTCACGATTTTCCCCAAGAATTTCCCCGCAGACGTCCAGCTGCTCATCGACCTGATGGATTGGGGCGACATCGCAGACGAGCCTTTCCAGCACTACTCACGTTTGAACTTGGGCTTCACCCAAGCACCAGAGCCAAAAGGATGCTATCCCCTCCCGCAATCGACTCTCCGCCAACTCCTCATAAACAACTACGACATCACCGCAATACCTAAGCGCATATTCTTCGAGCTCATCGCATGGCACACGCAGGACGAGACGCACCAAGAACGTCTCCGCGAGTTTGCAGATCCGAAGTACACCGACGAGTTCTACGACTACACGTCGCGCCCGCGCCGCTCAATTCTCGAAATCCTGCACGACTTTCCCACGGTCAAGCTCCCCGTCTCCGAGGTGCCCAGCATCTTTCCCGTAATCCGTGGACGCGAGTATAGCGTCGCCAGCGGGGGCGCCAAATGTCACCCACGTCCGGGCATATTGCGTATCGAAATCCTCGTTGCGCTAGTTAAATACAAGACAGTTCTACGCAAGGTCCGCCAGGGCTTGTGTTCAAGGTATCTCGCTGCTGTGGTACCAAATACTCCCATCGTGGTCCGCGTTGACATCGCGCAGAAAGGCCCACCGTGCGGTCCGGGACACGACCAGAGGCCACTTATCGCTATCGCTCCAGGTACTGGTATCGCTCCGATACGCTCATTGATTTGGGCAAGGCGGTACAGTGGGAGTGGCTCCGCATACGAGCTATGTCAGATGTCACATCGAGATCACGTTGCAACGACACAGCCAGCGACAACAACGAAGGGAAAAGAGGTGCTCTTCTTCGGCGGCCGCAACCGCAATGCAGACTTCTTCTACTCATCTGAGTGGAAAGAACTAGGCGTTGAATTTCATGGCGCTTTCTCCCGTGATCAGCGTGAGAAGATATACGTACAGGACCTGATTCGCAAGCAAGGCAAGCTGATATGCGACTTGATTTCGCGTCAGAACGCCATTATCTGCCTATGTGGTAGCTCCGGCAAGATGCCTGAGTCGGTGCGGCAGGCGTTGTGTGATGTGCTTGTTGAGGGCCGTGTTGCCGCGAACCAAGAGGCAGCGAAGAAGTTGCTTGACAATCCGAATCGGTATTGGGAAGAGGTTTGGTGAGCACGGCGAGATCCGGACAATGTTGCAAAGGGCATGTGATGGATACATGGGCTGACTCACATCAGCATTGATACTCTCACGTTCTGATACAACGGCCAACATCAGATATTTGTCACACTGCCACGGACATGTTGTACATATGTACAAAAACATGACCAGGGCCCGCGGCTTCAGCATATAGAAGACATACCGCTGATCATTGCATATTGCTTCATCGCGCTCACCATGGATTGATAAGTTAGACGAGCCGTGAGCTAAACCTAGGCCTGCTCACAGAACTGGGGATCGACCCCGGGCAGGCCGTTGACAAGACCGCGTGTCTGCTCACTCTTCATCACTCAATGCTTACATTCACGCCGTGATCATCACGATATCACCATCTGTGTAGTAGAACTATGTTCCCAGAAGTGCAGTTGCAGGTCTGATGCCCAGCGAGAAGCGTCTGAGGCGAATCAATGCAGCAGAGACTTTTTGGAGAACGTTGGCTCACGCGAAAAGACATGGGTGCCACCGTGCACATGTGCATGCAGCTTATTAGGAATAATTCGCGACATTTCATTCTTCCTGAGCCATATTGGTCGCCGATGCCGTGCATCGGAGCAGGGGTGGGGGATATGACTATTCACACACACACCCACAGAACGGAAGTTCCAAGTTGGCGGAAGCGAGAGAACTCGTTTGTGGCAAGGTTGACGGCGATTTTATTGAGTGGTTGTACTAGCATTGGTTGGCCGGGAGCCGCAAAGCAACTGACACCCATCCCGCACTCGCGACACAAAATGTGTTCCCGAGAGAAGGGGGTGAGGGGGAGAGAGAGAAGCAAGACGGCAAGGCTGTAGTTGACTGGTGATGCCACCACGCATGTAAGCATTATACGTGAGGAGGGAGGCGTTGCCGTGTGGCTTGGCTTGGCTTTGCCCGGCTTATCTAGTGGGATGATCACATAATATCGAAGTCATGCCGCACACACAATTGGCAGCCTTTCCAGCTGACAAGATCGAGAGGTCTTCTATTAGCCCCCCCCCCCCCCCCCGAAAAAAAGGAAGTTGCACGACGATGCTGTTGTCTGGATTGCGCAAGGAATGATTAAGCCTCGTTCTGAAGTACACGATGCCCCTATTTATGAGGCAGGCACAGTCGACGGGTAGGCGAGGATCTGTAGGTGAGACGGGCCAGTCCCACATGACTAGAGAGGCTGGGCGCGCGGGGAGAAAGTGAGAGATGCAGGTGTGTCTTGCTTGGCTTGGTTCCAATCTGGTCCAACTCGGCCGAGTCATTTGCGGTTGTGGCGGCTACAGTACTTGGTATCCTGCGGGGGCGCTGGTAACTAGATCAGCGGCTGTTGGACCGATGTTGACAACGCGTGGCTATGCTACGAAGCGCATTCTGCAGCAAGCTCTAGCGAGGCAGTCATGTTTCACTTTTTCCTATCTTGTGACAGTGTCGCCGTCGTGGGCCCTGACATTCATCGCCGTGAACCCTGACAGTCATCGCAAAGGGGATGGATATCTCATGGTGCGCCTGTTGCGCCTAGGCACGGACCTGACTACGCCGCAAGCTAGCGACGATCTCGAGCAAGTCACAGGCGAAGCCAGGTTTCGGCTAGTACGGAGCAGAGTATAACAATGCAGGACTTAGTAATGAGAGTCTAAGTAGACTCTAGACTAGCTAGCGGCACGGTTGCAGGGTCTGGCCAACGAATGGCATTGGTATTGGTGACCGTGTTGGATGACTGAAGATCCCCAAGGGCGCACTCGGAAGAGTCTTGCAAGCTGCAAGCTGCAAGCTGCAAGCTGCTTGTTGTTGCAGATCTGGAGAAGAGAGCTGAAGATGCAGACATGGCCCAGCCAACAACAGGGCAGGCGGCTGTGTAGTCTCAGCTGAGAAGATCCTTGTAGCCTTGGAGCCTTGGAAGCTTGGAGCCTTGGAAGGTTGGAAGCTTGGAATCCTGGAGGGCCGTGTTGCATGCTGCAGTTGCATGATTGCCGATTACGCCGGAAAAGGCTGGGTCCGTGCATGCTCGTGGCCTGCACGGCATGGCAGAGCATGGCAGAGCATGGCAGAGCATGGTAGAGCAGCGCGGGCGAATCCTCAGCCGTGTTTCTTGCGCAGCGGAAGATTTCGACGTCAAGGGATCCAAGTTAGAGCCAACGAGCTTGGTAATGGCCCCACCAATTGCCGTCTGCGAGGGGAGAAGACGCCATGTTGCATGCTCGGTTCCGTGCATTGACTGGGACACCCACCATGCCCTGCCATGCCATGCTTGCAGTATGACCACCATCCATCCGGTTGGTGCCCACGTGCTGCGACGACAGTCAACACCTCGTGCTGATATCGTGTCGGCTCATCTCTTCTCTCTGTCTCCGTCTCTATCTCTCTCTCTCTGTGTGTGTGTGTGTGTCCGTGTGTGTCTGTGTGTGTCTGTGTGCTCCCACGACAACACGGCAGACTCTGCTGTCTCAAGACTGGTTCTGCTGCCCATGCGCTGATTCGTGGTCGCTTCAGGGGTTGCCAAGTGACGCATGGCGAGTCGAGGCAGAGGGCAATGTCGGCCGATTGCTGATCCCTTGCGCAACGAGGAAACCACAGCGAGGTTGCCTACTCCGTAGTTGATAATGGTACAGAGAGAGCTTTGTTATGAATAATGGACATGCTGTACGTCGGCGAGCAGTGCAAGGAATCCCGGGGACGGGGGAGGCCCTGTCAAGCTCCGACAGAGGGTGGTGGGGGGGGTTCCCAAGGGTTGGCATCGTGTCGAGCGTGTGTCTCTTGACGCGGTAACGCGGGCAGACCCGTGAGAGATGCACTCGTTTGTACTGATGGCGTCTTGGCCCGCAAGCTAAGAAGTCGGACTGCGTCGGGAGACATGAGGGGTGATGCTTGGCCTGCAGTTGCTGTTGCAGAGTTCAAGAACATTGTGTCTCGGACAGGTGCCAGATGATACATAATTACTTGAAGTACTGACAGTGGAGGCACTAATTAGAGCCACGCAGTGATTAGTGGTTCCTTGGTGAGGCGAGTACATACATACTCCGTAGAATGAATGCCATTGTCCTGTCGTGGTGGCGCATGAGGCGGCAGTCCTACGCGGAGCCACAATGCCCGCGCCCTGCCAGGTCTGGACAGCCTTCCAAGGTTCCCTCCTCCGGGGCTCGCTCTCTAGGCCGCTGGGGTCCATGTCTCCCATGTCTCTCCCATGTCGCCCGCCGTTGCCCTCCCGCCCCATAACCCTGGACTCCCATCAAGGCCTGAGTCTCTGCCCTGTCCATAAGCATAGTCTTTTGCATGGGCGCTGGTCTACTGTGGCAGGGTTCTGTCTCTCTGCCCGTCCCTAGCGCCCGCTCGTCTGCCGCAAACCTCGACTCTTGCCTTCTCACCTCACTCGACATTCCTGCCTCTCTTTGTCCCTGCCTGGCAGCCTTTTCGACGACAACTTCTCGCCTCTCGCTTCTCATCCGTCTCTCCTCTCGCCACGACACTTGATTCCAACAAGAACGCGCCCCGAGCTGCGCGAGGCTACCACAGTTTACCTACAACCGCTGCCACTAGCTGCACGTCCCGTCCCATCCATCCACCTCGGCGGATCCCTCGTCTGACAGCTCCAATGACGGCTTCCTCCCACTCGCGACGGCAAAGCTAGCACGCCCACTTTCAGTCTTTGCGCGCGAGCATGAGGTCGTCTGCGTCGCAAAGCGAAGCAACAGGACCATGACAGGACTCGGGCCCGTAGCCTTGTCCCTCTCGCTCCCGCTCCTCATCATCACAGGCAACCTCGTCGCCGCACAGACATCAGCATTGTCGCTTTCAGCCTCCCCAGACTGGTATGGTGTCGATGGGGACTGGTCCTCGCTCCGTCTCTACGTCGGCCAGCCTCCACAGCAGGTAGACGTTGCCGTCAGCACCAGTCTTTCCGAGATCTGGCTCGTCCACGACACCACCTGCGCCCAAGATGACGCCTGCATCCGTCAGAGGGGGGGCTTCTACGATCCCAGCTCCTCAAAGACATGGTCCCCTCTCGGTCCGTTCCAGCTCGGTCTTGGTGCGCTCGGCGTCCAGGGAAACGCGGATTATGCCACCGACTATGTTGCAGCTGCCCATGGAGCTGGGCAACAGTCCACAGACCTCAATGCGCAGGTAGTGGCAACTTTTAACGGAACCACTCCCTATACAGGTTATTTCGGCCTTGGTCTCCCACCACAGCAATTCAATCAGACTGTGGAGAAGTCGATCATCTCCAACTTGGTAGAGAGAGACGGGCTCGCTCCAAGCCACAGTTATGGGTTTACCGCTGGAGCAAGACATATTGGCGTGAGAGGCACCCCAATGTCGTTAACCCTGGGTGGCTATGACCAAAGTCGCTTTGAACCAAGTAGTATTGCCTTCCCTCTGAGCCGAACCAATCCGCAGCCACAAGTACGACTTCGGTCTATCATAACCTCCGTTCTTGACAAGAACCAGGCACCTGCTCCTTGGACTGGTCTCACACAAGCTCTTCTCAACTTCAATGAGTCAGTCAGCGCCACCATCGACTCGTCGACTCCGTACCTGTGGCTGCCACAGTCTGTTGCAGATCGCTTTGCGGGTGCCTTTGGCCTGGTATGGAGCGAGAGCTATGACCTGTACACATTTCAAGACACCAACAGTGCTCTCCGTTTCAGGGATGCGCAAAATTTCTCTTTGACGTTCACAGTCTCCGGCGTCAATGATTGGGGAAACAGCAATAACCCACTGACAGGACCGGCCGTGCTGAATCTTACCATAAGCGGACGGGCATTCTACCAGAATTTACGCTATCCCTTCATCAACATGCAGAAAGGTACCGCAGACGTCCCTTACTTTCCGCTGAGGAGATCCGAGGAAGGAGATCAGATCACCATTGGCAGAGCCTTTCTGCAGGAGACGTACCTAATCACCAACTATGAGTCACGTAGCTTTCAGCTCTACCAGGCTCGATTTCCCGACGACCCCGTGGCCCAGATGGACCTCTTCCCCATGCCGTTTCAAAGCGACAGCATGTTACCAGGGCCGCCGAATCTTAACGCTGGACTCAGCAGCACGCAAATCGTCGGGTTGGTCATGGGGGTGTGCCTGTTTTGCATCATAGCAGTGGTTCTCGTCATAATTTTACGCAGACGAGGACAAAAGGGCTCTCAGGGCCGACCAAAGTCAATGAATGATGACATGAGACAATCCGGCTATAATGCACATAAACAGGCCTCTAGTTTCATGTCGCGCATATCCTTCAACCGCAACTCCCAGCAGCCAGAACGGAATCGTGCACCCTTCAGTCGCGGACTATCCGGCTCGACACTACATTCGTCTCAACAGTTCTCTACTAAAAGTTACGATCGCTACGAGACGCCTACTCCGACCATACCAATCGAGCTCACGCGCTGGGGAGCGACATTGCCGGACAATGCTACTGGCTACAGTACGAGACAGTACGAAGACTGGACGATGTACCATCCGGATACTGAAGCGCAAGCAGAAGGACCTATGGACGGACGGTGGACTACGCAGGAATCAGCTTTCGATCCCGCCAAATCTGCCCGAGACATCACGCAGACAGTCACCTACTGTGTCCAGGACATCGTGCCTCAGTCGATCGCGACACCCTCATCACTACCGCCATATAGCAGTGCACTCCCAAAGGGCTTGGCACCGGTGCATGCAGCTTCATATGGCTCAGCTAACCATTACGCCAATATTCCTTCACCTGTACCGCTTCTCCAAGCTGAGGACAGATCAGATGCAAGCTCAATGTCTACGGACGAGGGCTATGACTCAGAACTTGATCGGCAAGCGGCCCGCGCTCGGAGCCACGATACCTCTCAAGCAGCGTCTTCGCTCGGGGTTTCTACAATACCAGAACGATCGCACACCGTCAATACGGCTCACTCGGCGAATAGCAATGGCAGCTTCGAGTTCACACTGCCCGTGATGCCGTCTGCGAGAGCCGATGTCCGGCACTCTAGCTCCAGCTCGCTCGGCAGTGACTTCACTGTTGAGGAGGAAGAGCGCGAAGAGGCTTATAGGGCTGCCGGGAGATTGGACCGACTTGATGGACCCGATTTGGTCCACATCCCACAACCAGCAGCTCGTCGATATAGCTGGGAGGGCGAGCTGTGAGGTTCAACAACGACTTCTGCGCATGACTGCTTTGAAAGCGACAAGCGTTCGCTTCAACAACTGTGCCATCACCAAAAATCACTTTGCTTTTTCTATCTGATGATTTAGCGACGGAGTTATCACACGGTCTCGGCGATTGTGTTCAGGGACGAACCCACTGCCTCTGTTTACTTATGTTTTTCTCTCATGATGGAGGTGCGGCGGAGTATTCATGAATATAGATAATGCGGTTGGATATGGGCATGGATCTAGACAGCAGATATATACATTGCAGCTTTCGCTGTGTGTACCGAAATACATTTGAGACCTCTACGCATACGTTTCGAAATGTGCCCCTGGTAAATGCATGAGCACGTGAGGAAACCTCGAGATAGCACCGTCCATGACACATACAATGCTTGCAACAACATAACAGACCCGGAGGGATAAGACAGTCGAGACGGGAAAAGAAAAACACATTTGCATTAAATCGAAGCAGAATCCAGTAGTCTAAATTCTAGCTTGAGCCATGAGGAACGGACTGCTTCGTGAAGCAGGACGGATGCAAGGCTAGATCGGCCAGGAAACTATCCAGGCGCACAACTGACAAGAACAAAGTAACAAATACACAATATAATTCCCAACAAGACTCGATTTCAAGCCGGCCCATCGAGAATACCACTACCACTACGCACGCCCTTTGCCTTTCCACGGAGCAGACCCACCAAGCGAAGGGAAATGCTCGTAATCATCACCTGTAACGGCGGCGATGTTGGCTTGTCTGCTCTCCTCCTCTGCCAGGCTGAGTCGTAGAGCAAGCTGCAAGTCCTCGTCCTCCTGATCGATGTGGTCGGCAAGGCTGAGCTCGGTGATTGAAGAGGCTTGGCCGCGTGGAGCTGTCGCGCTGGCCCAAGTCGCTGAGCCAAGGACAGGCGTGTGGCTTTCTGGAGGAGTAGCGCTGGGCCATGCAGGGCTCTTTCCCTTCTGGTCCTTGTAGACGATGGAGTATTCAAAACCGTCCGGACTTTGCGTGGGTGGAGACTGGCCAGAATCACTCATCGACGACTCGAGAAGTGACAGTCGAAGCGCGGTCTGAATCTGTAGCTCATAGTCGTCCTCGCCTGCGGATTGAGCTGGCACGTCTCTGCTGGAACCTGCTACAGCTGGGTTGTGACCAGTAATGCTTGGTTCTGGCGTGACGGTGTCGAAACTGCCGATAGTTGACGTTGTGTCGAAGTCAGCCGTTGAGCCTGTGTCGCTTGCACTTGTTCGACGCTGCTCTTCTTGCAAAAGAGACTCTTGCGAAATCATCTCGGCGTACTGCAGCGCCTCTTCCTCAGTCAAGTCTGCCAACCCAACTCCAAACCGCACTTTTAGGCGCGCGTTCTCCCTTGCGTTGTGCTCTTGCTCATCACGCATCTCCTCAGCTTCAGCGGCGATATAGCCCTTAACACCACCGCCGTGACGCCGTCCAGTGACACGCCCATGGATATCTGACTGACGCACCCTCCGCTTGCGGCGACTTGTCTGGTTGGAAGAGCTATAGGACCAATAGCGGACAAATGTGCCAAATGACACAATGCCCTGCAAGACGATGGGATCCGGGTCAAGAAAAATAGCCCCGACAGAATAGTATATCGATTGGCGCAATGCAGGCACGTGAGCCATAGTCTGACGGGGGAGACGTGCGATCGAGCGCGAATTGAGGGTGCGAATGGGTTCCAAGGTCGATGCGAGAGGATCCCAAGCCTGGACGAGGCCATCGTTACCACCATGAACCAAGTATAAGGATGTCAGAGCTAATGCAGAGATCTCGGGTGACTCAGTCTGTATAAGTCGTCGTGGCGCGAGTCCAGCGGTGGCATGACCCTCGCGAATATTCCACATAAGCACTCTGCCTGCGTTCGTACCGATTGCGACCAAACGTGCCCTTCTACCAGGGATATCAGAGGATGCTTGTCCAGTCGGTGTGCCTGGTATATCAGGAGGGCTCGTGGTTGCGCGAGACGACTCCTCGAATGCCGTAGCTACCGCAACAGAAGAGTTGTCCATAGCAGTTGTTGTAATAATTTCGCTCTCGAGCTCTTTTGCAACGAAGGAAGTGACTTGCCACTCGTCCAGGATGAGACGCGGGCCTGAGACACTAGCCGTCCTCGCTTGCTGATATTCGAGCTTCGCGGTTGCTACAACATCTGCAGGAAAGACTTCCATCGGCCCTCCAAAAAGAGATTGTTGAGGCTCTTCTTGCATAGGAGTGCTGGCCTCGTCAGGCACCGACGGCTCACCACGAGACGGCGCTTGACTGCTGGCAGCCCGACAGAAGCGGGTTATTCTGGTCTTTGGTGCATCCTCGTGACCACAACAGACGACCAAGATGGTTTCGCCAGTGATTGACCCATTGTCGCTAGCAAAGTCCACTTCTAAGCGACGGCGCATATCCCATCCATAACAGACCTTGCGAAAATGCGCAGGCTTGTACCGCAGGAAACGTTCAATCTCACGAGCTTCAGCAGCCATCTGGTCCTTCGTCAGGCCCAGGTCGTTTGAAGGCGATCTCGGCGAGTACGTGCCACGCACGGCGTTCTTGCCAGTTTCATCCGGCCTCGCTTCGCGGCGGGTATCCTCGATGAGATGCCAGAACGTTGTGCGTCCTGCCAACCAGGCAAGCTTTGTGCTGTCATCCGTCTTTGTTTTGCTCTGAGGGGGAAGTGGCGGTTGTGTCAAGTAATAGACTTCCCCAAGCGCATTCAGCGCGACGGCCCATACTCGATGACTGCTTTTCCGCTTAGCAGTATAGTCGTCGTCGACCTTGAGTCCAATGATGGGGACACCAGGACTAAGTACCCAGCGAGCGCTAATCTCGCCGTTGCCATACCTAGGACCTGAAGGATCGTGTCCCAAAGCGTATGCAGTTACAACTCCAAGAGTAGACCCTGCCATCATGCCAATCATCGAGCTTGTCACAAGTGGTACTGTGGCAGATTTGGCGATCCAGACAGAGGAAATACCCTCCGACAGCTCTGGGATCTTCGGGATGTCGCTGTGAGCGTTACTGATCTCAGGATCATGATCGAGGTACTTGCCGCGGAATTCGTTGGCTGGACGGAAATGGACACGACCGCCAGGGAAGCCTTCACCACCAACAATGCCATATGGCTGACTGACATCCATGACATTGGGCGCAACGGCAGGTCCCTCACCAACACCATACGGCAGCAGATGAGGCACGACTTCATTGAATTGAGCGAACCCAAAGGGGTCGTCAAGACCCCACTTCTCGACCTTGCCATTCGTTGGATCGCTTGCGCTACCTACGCAATAGTCGGATGTGCCATGAATGACACGTGGGGATTTTTTCCCATTAGATGCGAAAGAGCCATGAATATGTGTCACCATTGAAGGCAGCCTGGTGTTATAAGTAAGCACGGCGCTGCCCTTCTTGGTGGTTTGACTCGACCGCGAGGAAGAGCCGACGCCAGCGCCAGGCTTGCCACGAGCCAGGCTGCGGAGGAGTCTCGTGCGTGAGAGGTATTCGCTGCGCCATGAAGCATGCGGCGTCAAGCGCGTAAAGTGGCGGACCTCGGAACGCACAATGTCGTCGTCCTCCTCGTCCCATGCCTTGCTCACGGCCTGCAGGCCAGCTCCTGCAATATCCTGTCCAGGAAAAAAGCGCTGGAAGGCCATGCGCCAAGCATGGGGCGACGTGACGAGCGAGTAGAACCGCTTCGAGACCAGCGCCACCGAAGCATGTGAGTCGGGGTGCAGGTGGGACAAGATGTGCGTGAGGATCTCTGGAAGATGATAGGTCAGTCATTACTCCTTCCAAAGTACAGAAACGAGCCAATAAATTACGACGTACCATTGGGAAAATCGGAGAGTAGCATGCCAGCCGACGGGCTATCAGAACGCTTGGTTACCCTGAAGCCCAGGGCCTGGGTTGGTGCTGAGGTCGTCAAAGCATTCTCATACTCAGAGATGCGCTGTCCAGGCAATCTTGGTCGGTCGTGGTCTTCAGTCTTGGCGCTCAGTCTTCGGAGATGATCTTCCAAGATAGCAGCATCGACACCTTCGTCGACCAGAGCGATGTCAGAGTCGCCGCAGGCATGTCGCGGCTGCTGCTGTCGGAGCTGGTCGCGGTGGCCGTGCTCGCCTGTATCGCTTGGAAAAGAGCCATGTTGGAGGGCGGTGGTCTGGGTCGGGAGGACGATGTGGTGCTGCTTATCGTTGGAGACCTCGGAAAGTCCGTGTTGCATAAAGGAAGATTGGAAGGTCTAATAGGGTCAGAAGAGGCGACTGTGCAATGTCTAGCAGCACAGCCTCAAGAGAGCGACGTGGGTTAGCAATCGAGAGTGGTGACGTCGGACAGCGGAAGAAGTGGCCAGCAGGGTGGTGGACTGCCGGTTTCTCGCGATAAGAGCCTTGGGAAAAAAAGTGTGATGCGTGTATAGATGATATAAGTCGCGTGAACGCTCGAAATTCGTGGTCGCTTGTAGTGCTGGTTGCGTCCACGGAAGAGGACGGATGACGGAGAACGGAGGAGGGGTGTTGTAGTGGTTGTTCACGATCCAGGGAAGAAGCCGGAGTGTGGTGCGTGGGAACTAGAAGGAGGCAACAAGCATCGCGGAAAAATGGGGCCAGGGAGGAACGCGCGAATATGCGTGCTGCCATCATCACTAGCCGCATTAGTTCTCCGTTTGGGTCCTTGCAGGCCCTGCATTTTGCCCCTCCACCACGCCTGGTAGGACGTACATAGTACATTCGCCTATCATATTCCAAAGGCAATGCCGGCGTGGCAGCTTGAATGTGATAAAACTGGCATCAGTCGCAGAGAAACTCGAGGCAGGTACTTGGGATGTCTGCTGAGTTTGGCTGTGCCACGTGGTTCAGACACGTCATGGGTGTCAATGCTAAACGACTTACACCAAGACCTGCACGTTAATTGCAGACAGGGAAGATATAGATGCCATCACTCAATAAGCTGGCGACGAACAGACGTTTCCGGCCCTCTCTTCCGTGATGAAATGGTACAAAATCCATCGAAAAAAGTGTTCAGACGGCTTGATCCCTTCCAAGTACCTATAACATGTACCGAAAATCCCCTCTCTCACGCTCCCTCCGTCTCTCCTCCTCCCTCTCCAAGGACGGCACCAAGCCTTCAGCCTCAGACTCAAAAGTCTCAAGCGCAATATACTCCGTCTCCTTTCCTTTCCCACTCTCAAGCCTCCGGTTCTGCCACGCCAGCACAACCCTCAACACCAGCGCGAGCACCGCGACACCAAACATGGCTGCCGCGCAAGCTCGCATCCCCGTCTCAAAGAACGGCCCGTCCTTCTTGGGGTATAGCCGCGTCCCGACGATAGGTCCACATTGCCCGATGAGTTGGAGCAGGGCAAAGCCGCCTCCACGTCGGCTCTCTGATTCTTGGTTGTTGATCGACCACGCTAGCAAGAGCACGACCACATTGAAGAACCCCATGGCAGCTGGGTAAACGGCTATATACCGCAAGGTGTGACTGAGGTTGAGCGGCCGAGCGAGGGCGAGGACGACGTAACCTGCTGTTGAGCATAGGGCGTGAAGGATGACGTAGCCGGCTCTGCTTTGGGTTCGATCGGATAGCCAGGCTGTCACATACACCGACAAGAAGGAGAGCAAGTAAGGCGGCGCCGAGTACGCTTGCGCTTCGAGCGCAGTGTAGCCCATCTCTTTGAGAATCGTCGGCAAGAAGACTGGCAACGATGCATATGCCATGTTGGTAAGAAAGAACATGATTGCCATGAGCCATGCCTTGTAGTCCACAAAGACAGCAAGTAGCTCTCTGACTTTGAGTTTGGATCTTGTTGACCCATTTTCCGTTTTCCTGTCCGTGCTCTGTTCGTTTCGCAGGCGCAAGCGGGCCACTTTCTTCTCCCGCGGCGTCAGATATGAAGCAGAACTAGGCGTATCTGGGATGATCGAGAACGCAAAAGTCGACACAATGACCGAAGGAAACCCCTCAACAAGGAAGAGCAGGCGCCAGGGTGCAATAGGCCCTGATTCTCCAACTTTGAGAATAATCCATGCTAGTGAGGATGCGAAAGTGGTTGCCAGAGGGGCAGCTAAGCGGCAGTATTCAGTGTTAGCGGCCAGCACGCCTTGGATATGGACGTGTAGTCCATGTGCATGTACTTACCAGAAATGAATATGGCTGAACGATAAGCAAGCTCATGTCGCCTTCCAACAACAGAAAAGCGTTAGCAATCATCGCCGTCGGTCTCAGGAAGTTGAGGCCCGCTTACTTGTAGAAGAACGACAAATAAAACGGCACGCCGGTGAACGCTGCCTCTCCAATACCAAGCAACGTTCTCAGGAATATGAGGACAGGGTAGGACGTTGCAATAGCCTGCATCGAAGCCACAATACCCCTATTAGATCCCAAGCTCATGTCAGCTGTCCGCTATGCAATCACCATGCCTCGTTACATGCTGTTACTGGGGATGAGTTTCGTGCAACAACATACCATGACAAGATGACCGCCGACACATAGATATGCGCAGGGACAAGGCGCCACAACAGAGTCATGAACTCAAAAGCAATGTACGAGATGTAAAAACTGGTCAACGCCCACTCGTACCACTCATCTCGTGGCGGTGAGGTCTGCAGGTCTTCCTCCATGCCGGCAATGCGGGCGTTGCCGATGTCTGTTGCACAATAGCATCAGTATAAACAAGTACTCGTGTTGTAAGACTGTGGAGCCTAGCACAGGATCATAAAACCCGTCCGCGAAGAACGCCGAAGGTAGCCGTCTCCCTCACGGAAAGAAAGACTTCCTGAATAACTATTTGTGGCGCACTACTCATCCTTCTCGATCTAGAGGATACAAGGAGAATATAAAACTTACTAGATCGGTCCAAGAAAGAAAGCATGTAGCACAAACTCAAGAATGCCACAAGCCTCCGATCAAACTTGCGCACAACAGACTTTTCCTCGTCGGGCGTGTAAAGCTGGAAGCTGGCCACGCTGCTCCTCCTGCGGCGCCCACTAACGTTAATCCTACCACTCCTGCCCAAATCGTCGTCATCGTACTCGTTGCGGTCAGCGGTGTGGAAGCTACCATCTTCGTCGTCGTCGTTGGAATTGCCGGTCTCCTCGTCCCTCACCGCTACACTCCTCGCGCCGACATGTGAGGGCCCAGCTGCCGCGGATGATGATGACGACCGCAGCGATGGTGAAGGATGCATCTTCTGTCCTCGACTCTGCATTTCATACCACGCTTCGCCTGAGCCCTCGTTGATACGCCCCATACCGCCAAAGCCGTTCGGTGACGTAAGGGTCTCTTGGCAGCCTTCGTAACAGCGCACTATTCCGTCCCGGTCGCAGAACAGCAGTCTTGCCCTATTATGCCACAGTTACGATTCCCGCCCTCGCGCTTTCCGGCTGTCGTCCAAGCATTATCCCGTGGACGAATTGATGACTGCCGTGTTTTTCTCTCCGCGTGAGCAGTCGCGCATGCAGGCGGAAGGGCAGGCGGGAGGAGTTGGAAATTGGAGCTAAAGATGCCGTGCTAAGATTTCGGAGCAGTAGCTCGCTCAGGGGAACAGCTAAAGTACCAATGCTATCATGGTTAGCTCAACCATGACAGTCATTAATTAGGGGACGCGACCGTAAATTGTCGCTATCAATGTGAGTCTTCACAGCACATTGAGCATAATTGAGAGCCATGATAAATTACAGCAGCAGAACTTTGAGCGTTTGTCCACGCAGAAGTTCGCACCACTCAAAGTGGGATGACGCCCGTTTCTAAACCAGCAGCGAACAGCCTGGACCAATCAAAGTTTGCAACACGATAAGTACAAATTATTCTCATAATGTACGCACAAGATTATGTAGAAGAGGAACTCATGCGAGATACCCAGACACTTGTAGGTCAGCGCATAAGTTGCTCCCCGTCTATCCTCATTGCTTAGAGAGCAACGAGATCTGGTTATGTACACGATGAGGACGGGGCATGGCACACATAGCACAAGCCTTTCCATATTGCACCAAGCCTGGCAGCCGTCTTCGTTACCTGCGAGCATCACCTACAGGAGGCCTCTTCACTCGACAGCATACTCATCGGCAAGGCCATGCCTATTCTCCCATCCTCGTACCCTAGCCTCCTCCACTCCACCAGATTGTACAGCTAGATACAGAAAGATAAAAGCATTAGATCATAATCTCCCCAGACATTAGATCACGGCCAGCAAAAGGTGGGCCGAGACCTGTCATAATGCTGGGGACCTGTCAAAAGGAAATTGTGCGGTGGCCGCTAAGTGGTAGCAAAGCGTGGCCGACCGAACGAGAAGGCAAATGACGAGATGCGCCCGACCGGCACGCAATTGTCATGTTTCCAGTCGGACAGCCGCTTGCAACGTTGTCTATAAGGAAGAAAGCAAACAGAGGCTTTCCAGGTGGGTATCGACAGAAAACAGAAAGCTCGGGCGGGTGCACCAGGCCTGGCTGGAGAGGTCGCTCATGAGTCTGAAGGGGAGCTTCAGTTCCATCCCAGAGAGTTCTCAGCGGCAACAGGAGCCGATATGATAGCAGTGCGGGCAGAGTTGTGGCCGCTGTTTTGGCTGTGGCGAGTGTTACCCTGGACGCCACCGTAGCCAGTGAAGTCCCGGCTGAGCAAAGCACCACCCATAAGCGCAGGGCTTCCAGCCTCCCTCATCTCGGAGTTAGACGTGATCGAGCTGTTCCGCTTGTGTCCCTGCCTCTTGCGCTTGTAGCGACGAGCAATGATGAACATGGCGGCACCATAAGCAGAAGCCACTGCAGCCGCACCGACAGCAATTCCAGCAGTCTGGGCCTTCTGCGTGCCACTAGTGTTGTCGCCAGAGCTTCCGGAGCCAAAGGGCTCGTTGTTCGACGCGTCGGGATCGGTAGGGGCGGAGCCAGAGCCAACAGATGCCGTACCACCACCCAGCAGCGACCCAAGGATAATATCGATAGCAGGGTTGATTTCCGCCGTCAGGTTGTACACAATAGGCTGAGGGTTATTGTAGAGCAATGAGTTTGGGGTGCGCACGTCGACTTGCAGTTGAGCAATTTTGTCTGTTGGGTGGTAGACAAGAGCCTGGGAAGTGATATAGCCAAGAGTGCTGATGGTGTTGTAAGGGACGATGCTATGCATAACAGACAGGGACGGATCAAAGCCACCAGCATACGCGAGCGCTTGTGGTAGGTGCTGGAACAACTGAGCGGCAGCCATAGGCTGACCCACTAGGAATTGATAGTTGACACCGTACAGGAAGGATATCTGTATAAGTGTGGTTCCATCTGGCTGCGCCGGCGCGTTGTCCGAGGGTGAGAGCGCCTGGGGCAGGTTGCTGGGAATGGCAGTGGCAGAGGGAACAAGGCTACCAGTGCTCACGGATGTCGTCGATGGCTGGATAAGGATTGTGGTAGGGAGCCACGACTCCGAGTTGGTAATTGTGCCAGTCGCCGCAACACTCGTACCGGTGAAGATAGTGCTAGAAGCGGCAGCAGTGGTAGAAGCGGCAGCAGTGGTGGAGGCCGCAGAAGTGGTAGAGGCCACAGCGGTGGTGGAAGCCACGTCAGTGCTGGAAGCTAGAGTGGTCGTCGGGGTAGTCTGGATAGTCTGGGGAGGCACAATTGAGCTGTTGAACGCAGTTGTCGTCGAGTTTGTGATCGGCGGCAGGCTGAGGCTGGTCGGAGTCGTGATAGGCGGTAGAGAGGTCTCGGTCGCGGTCGTTGAGTTGCCAGGCACGGTGATCGGGGGCAGAGAGACACTTGACGCAGAGGTTGTCGGCAGGGCGCTGACCGACGCAGTTGGAATGCTAGCAGATCCTGACGAAGTGCTTACAGGCGCGGATGAGACACTGACAGACGCCGAGGTGATAACGGAACCGGTACCGCTGACAGAGGCAGTGAGCGTTGGGATGGAAACTGTGACAGGAGGAGTGGTGATAGTGGACGACTCGGTCGCGTTGATGATTGGAACAACGGAGGACGGGATCACAGTGGGCAGGATCGTCAAGCCAAGACCGCTACTGGTCGAGGAAGGAGCATCGGTGGTTGAGACAGCGGCGGATGACTCAGTCGTGCTGGTGAAGAGTGTTGGCAGAAGTGTTGGCAGAGTGATGGCCGGGCCAGACGAAGTGCTAGTACCATTGACGCTGCCAGCGCTATCCGTAGGAGTAGCACTGGTCGATGTTTCGGTGGTGCTACTTGGGAATAGAGTCGGCAGGAGCGTCGGGAGTGTGACGTCGAGCAGGCCACTGGAGGTCATGGAAGTGGTGCTGTTGACGGCATTAGCACCGGAGCTGGTCGTTGTAGCAGTTGCTGTCTGGCTCGTCTCTGTAGTGGTTGGCTGGTCGGAGGGCAAGAGGGTCGGCAGGCTAATATCAAGGCCACTAGAGGAGCTTGTGGTCTCTGTCTCGGTCGCTGTCGTCGATCCGGTCGAGGATCCCGTGGCAGACACGCTCGTGGACGAGCTCGTGGAGGTTTCGGCGTTCAGGATGCTGGAGATGATTGCACCGAGACCAGAGTCGTCTGTTGTGGTCTCGGATGTGGCAGCAGTTGAGCCGGTCGAGCTGGATGTCACGGTCGGCGCAATGGTGATGCCGCTGGATGTCACAGTCGTGTTGGTAACACTACTACTGGTGACAGTCGGGGTTCCATCACTAGGGTCGAGTATGCTGGGCAGATCCAAGCTGACAGGGGGAATGTTCAAGATTGGGTTGCTTGATGCGCCATCGTCGGACGTCGTCGGTAGTCCATCAGATGAGGTCGAGCCAGTCTCATTGGTGAATCTGCGAACAACGTGGCGAGGGTAGTAAAACTTGGGTCTGTTTTCGGCGACCACAACCGAGCCAGCCGTCAGAGCGGCGGCGACCATTAGCGAAACAGAGCGCATATTTGCTTTCTGTTCTCGTCGTGTCAGCTGATTCCTTGTTGCCATGAAGACCTTTCTGAGCGGGGATGCGTACAGTGTATGTTTTCTAGTATTTAAACGAGTGTGTTTGGTTGTTGTGTGTGGGATTTGCTTCCTTTAACCATGGTATGTTAGTACCATATGCCGCCTAAATGTGATCCCTGAGACCAGACCAAACTCCTCCATGCTCTCGTCGATCCCCAACAGCACAGCCAGGTGTCGTCTTCGTTGCGATATAGCGAGACTGGAGAATACCAGGAATTCGTCGTGCTGCGGAGATCGGGCGACTGGAACTTGGGTGCTGGAGTCGAGACCGTGTTGACTTACTTGTTGGAGCTACCACGTCGATGTTTTGATAAAGAATGGCAGGGCGAGCAAAGTCGTCCTATGGATGTTTGGCTTGTAGCTGAGTTGAAGGCGAGCAGCTCATCAATGCATTTGCGAGGGCTTGGAGTACAACGGTCCTCTGCGGCCGACGAGATCGTAGCTGTTGCCGCCCGGGACGTCGATGGGCTGTTGGCGATCAGGTTGCGAGCGGGCGTCGTCGAAGGGAAAGCAAGCGCCTAAAGGAGGGAGGCGAAGAGGGAAAGGGAAGAAAGAAGGACGAAACGCCGCAGGGCTGTGAAGAAGGACCAGCACAAACTGGGGAGGGCGTGTGAGGGAGCGAGCGTGAGCGAGCGTGTGCACCCGGGGGGTAGGATAGCCAGGGCAGGGCAAAGGGGGCAAATGGGCGAGACAATCGTACGGACGACTGGGGCAAGACAAGCGACAAGGACGGGGGTGTCAGGAACGTGGATGGCGATGTGGGTGGATGGTGGACCGTGGTGGAGGTGAGCACAGCACCCGTGTCGCCGCGCATGCATGCACAAGGATGGAGACGCGCGAGAGAAACAACAGCGTTGGGACGGGCAGGGCGCCAGAGAGCAGCATAACGGACGGACCGGGAGCACCTGCAGTGAGCAACCTTCCAAGGTTGGCAGCAAGCAACGGGCCCCTGGCGAGCCTCGCGAGCCTGGCCGTCCAGAGCGTCCTTTCAGGGGGGGGCTGGTGGTTTGATGGAGCCTCGCACGGGGGACCCCTGGCTCAAGCGCTCAAGACACGACAGGGATGTCGCAGGCGGAGTGCCATCCAGGCAACTTTGCAGTACAAGACGGGCGGCTCCAGCTGGCCTGGGCGTCGGCAATACACGAGAAATTGCCTGCGATGGCGCTGCGGTGCTCATTTCACTCGGTCAGTAGCGCAAGCCTAGTCCGTGTCGTCGGGTTGGTCTCGGTACTCCGTTATTGGTGTTGACCGCTGCTGGGTGGGCACGCTGCCGTCTGGCCGTTTTCTCGACCATGTCACTCACCGTTTGGCCAAGGTAATTATCACCCATGCCATATCGACTTTCCAAAGGAGAGATCGCCAGCTTATCTGCAATTGCGAGCATAGGCGTCTGTGATGCGACGGCTGCTGTTTTCCAGGAAAACAGAGTAAATCTTGGTCGTGGCCCATTGCGAGCGAGGATGCTTGTCGCAACAAGCTGCAACTTGAAGCAGTAAGCACATTCGTATGCGTGCTGGTGTGCAGGCACCCCTTCTCCAGACGAAACACTCGCGTGCTCCGTAGGTACGGAGTAGGTAGTGTTGAGATACGGACGAACTGAGGCCAGACCAAGTGTCAGCCACGAGGACTCCATGTTACGCCATGTGGCATTCTCGAGTCTCTGACATCCGCGGTCACGAGGCCCTCGGCCCATGCGGTGACCAGTAGCGAAAGCTTGCGGGCTCGAGATCAAACTTCGCGGATGGAAACTTCCGACTGTTGGTTTGCCCATGCGAACATGTGCCGAGCCCAGCGTATCCGCCTGCCGGGGACTCACCATGGGATGTGTCGTCGGAGCAGCTTCGCTCTTTGCTAGGCACAGAGCCTGGAGCCGGCCGATAGTAATGCATTTCAGCTCATTCAGGTGAATGGAGAGGCCTGAGCACAACGTTGCAGGTGGGTGGAATGGATGTCTGGAGCAAGTGGCTGCTTCAGGATGCAGATGAACATTCAAGTGGAGAGGGGGGGAGGTAGCCTCGGAAGCTCTGTAGCTCTCCAGCTCTCCAGCGCAGCGCATTCAAGCAGCAGCAGTAGCACTAATTAGCAATCAATGGTGGGGGCTTGTTTGGTGCGCCTTGCCTTGCCGCCTGAAGACCACCTCGATTGCGAATCTTTCCTCCATCTTTGCACAAGATCATCTCAAACTCTACGGCTGCCCATTTCGACAACCCCGCATCACGATCGCCGGTGGATCATCCAATACACCCCTTCTCTTCAAACTGTGCTGCAGGTGAGTTTGCTGAGGTACAGAGAATGCAATGTCGCCCTCGCTCCCTCCTCCCCGCCAGACCCTCGTCGCTAACAATGTCAGCGTCCTCCCGCTCCTCTTCCGCCTACACCATCGCATTCGCCCGTGGTGGACCTTGGAGGAGCCTTCCCGCCATGCAACGACATGCACAACCCGATGGCAGATCATATCATCTCCGAGCTTTGCGAGCCGACGTGCCACGGCACGCATCTTCATTTTTGGAGTCTATCGCAACCGAAGCTCCGCTTCCGCGCCCTCCTCGTGGTCACCAGCACATCTGCCAATCCCAAATGCTCCTTGCCCTGACACCTGCCTTTCGTGAGCGACGCTGTCCTGCATGCATTTGCATGGCTAACCCCGGTCCTTTGCCCTGGCTTAGCGGGGACTCCCGGCGAATGAGCACACGTCTATCGCGCCGCGTGTCTCGGAGCCCTGCTGGCTAACACGAAAGGGGACGGACTGAGCTCGCTGCCCCGATCCTCCGCTGCTCGAACAGGCCTGAGGGTTCAAGATTGCAACCACGCCCGCATGGCCGTCCCGCTCTTGGCACCCACCTCGACTCAGCACACACACTTCTCACTTCTCAAGGGTACCATGTACACCAGAGCTAGCCTTACCTGGAGCGTGGCTGTCTGCATTGTCGTCCTTGTGGTGGCTTAGCCCATTGAGCTGACTGGACATCTAATCAAGGAGACCCCAACCTGGAATGCTTCCGGGCGTGGTACAGGTATCGTTTACACGAAGCCCAAACCCGTCTGCATCGGTCTCGTGCAATATGGGTATCATACACCCCCGCAAGCCCACACGCTGCTGAGTGCATACAATGATGGTTGCAAAACACCCACCAGCGCAAGCTGCGAATTTCTGTGATGCAGCCAACTAATTAACGGCTCTGCACGTGCAACACCGAACCGTCGCTTGCCTTACAATCCACCTCGCATATGCGTCGAGTTGTGATCAACGACATATTGCGACTCGGATGGCGGGTGGAGAAATGGTCACACTTGTTCTGTTATGGCTGGCCTGGTGCAGCTTCTAAGGGCATCCTCATAGTCGTCGTTATATCTTGGCGTCAACTCTGCAACAGTTCATGATCATGGATCAGACAAAAGTACCACCGCCGTATCGTAGACGGTCAGCACTTCCTTCCAGCAAACAAACGGTATGAGTGGTGGCCATTACTGAAAGGAGTACTCCGTAACTATCGTTCGGATCTTTAATTAACGTTCGGTCCCGCATGCGAGGCCGGGTTTGGTATCAGCAACCAGGCCAGCCAGGCCGGGCTAACGTTAATTGAGTCCCAGACTCGCCAGAGTCGCCGGAAACAGACCTGCCCTCGTGATGACGATCGACAGCTAACAGCACTGCATCGCGCTGGCTCGTCAAGCTAGGGAACAACAAAATTGTGACGTCGAAAATGTGCTACGCGTGTCTTTCCAATCAACAGGCTCAGTGGAGCACGATCAGTACAGGTACTTCC
The DNA here is from genome assembly GCA_031142775.1 of Microdochium paspali. Taxonomy (NCBI): domain Eukaryota; kingdom Fungi; phylum Ascomycota; class Sordariomycetes; order Xylariales; family Microdochiaceae; genus Microdochium; species Microdochium paspali. The sequence continues at coordinate 1,724,872 of JAVBIV010000007.1, forward strand.
GCCCCAGTATAGCTATTGAAACAGGCGTCCTGGCAGCGAACGCACACCACAGCAAGCATCCGTCGCCTGGCACCCTTGATCCCGAGGATTCGTTCTCTGCAGAGCGCCCGAATTGGTCGACTTTGGGAGCCTACAATGGCGCCTACAACCCGGATAGAGAATTATTATAGCGATCGAGCCACGAGATTAGGCTTTGTTTAAGTAAAGGTAAGTCACGCAAGTCTGCTTCTGTGCCGTGCTCTTTGACTAGCTTGCTCGCTTTGAGGCATGGGTCTACTCTAGCATGTCGACTATTTAACTCGCGGTTCCTGGCTAGGCCTATCTGAGTCTTCGCCCTCTTGCCAAACCCGCTTTTCCAGGCTGTCTTGAGTCTAGCCCAGTGGCTGCAAATGGTCCTGATTAGTATTGTCTCGTCAGCGATGAGCCACGACGGGACACAAAGCCTTTGGGCCTTTGAGGTATCATCTATGATTGAGTCGCACACGCTGAGCAAAGTGAATATTTGGCTTCTTGTCGTCTAAAACAAGGCCGAGCTTCAGAACGCCTCCAAACTGTTCTCGGGCATCGCAGAAAATAGCAGATTGCTTTCATCACCACTTTTATGCTCCCAAAGAGTAGTCAGCCCATTACTCCATACGGTCAGCGAAAATCATGAATAGAGACGTCCATCGCGTCACCACTTCTTCATGGTTCCGTAGGCCGAGCATTGCAGGCCAGTGGAGATTGGTCGTATTAATAGGATTCCAGATTCCATGCACGCATCACCAAGCGAACGTCGTGGGACAGAAGCACGATGCCGGCACGGGTTTCTGCATGTCGTGTCTCTCGCCCGGGATCAAGCAACCAAACAAGCGGCTGTGAGTCCCTCCACTCCCGACAGGAAGTGCCTGCGACACACGCGTGAACTCTGAGCGTGGTCGCAAAAAAGCAACGCCACTTTGGAACAAAGTCTCCCAGCCAACTGTGGTTCGCGTGAGCAATACGACCACGCCGAACCCGATAGAGGTCTTTTGTTTTGCCCTCGCCACTGCGCAGATTCTCATGTTTCTGTGCGTGTCAATCCCCCAGCTGATTCAGATGAGGTACGGGCGTCAGGATGGTCCGCTCGATGGGTTCTCTTGTGTGTCTTTTAATGGTTATAAGCAAGGGACGCAACGACGACGTAACAGACGCGTGGTCCGGATTAACACCCGCATCCCAACGCTCTGTGTTGGTTGTCCTTTACGACAACTTGATGAGGAACCTCCTCTTCTCATCCTTGCACCCCGTGTCAAGCCAAGTACGGCCATGGTCTGGCTTGTTGGCTGACATGCACCGCATTTCCCGCTGCATGAATGAGATATACATGGCCACGCTTACCCTGTCTGACATGCGCTTATTTATGGCGCAAAGCCAGCACTCACAATTTTGCATCCTACAGAAATGAGCGATGCTGGTCGGATGACAGCCGGGTTGATTGACGGTGGATGGTTATTGGTTGGCCAGCACGCGGTAGTAATGTTGATGTCTATCCATGAAACGGGCCTGCGTGACAACCGATTAGACGGGCTGGCCAGCTGGTGAACGGGCAGAGTCTGAATGATTTCTGAAGGTGGCGCTAATGTTCGTCATGATGGCGGGTCTCGAGTGAGGAGGCTTGCACGTGGTACTATGGCTTGTGCACGCCAAAGCCACCTTGACGCGCAGCACATTCCAGTGAATGCTCACAGAGTGGCGGATGGTGCGGAACTTGGTAATGGTCGCGGAAGAGCACAGCAGTGACCAAGGCGGGTTGTCTCAATGTAAAGCAATACAGGGGTCCCCTTCGAAAGCCTCGTCGCTGGGAATTCAGACGATCACCCTATCCAGCATAATGTATTTGACACGTTCGGACAACCCATGAGGAAGCCTTACACAGTACCTGGGCAGCCGCAGTGTCAACTGCTCCCTGCCACCTTGTAATGAACATATGTGTCAAATCCAGCGGTACCCTAGGAAGTTGGTCTTTGCCCTGCCACGCCACGACATTGACATTTCCATCCCTTGCTTCGGGAACATCACGTCACTCTCGCGCCCACCTGTGCGCCGCCGTCTGGAATGTGGAACCTTTTTCGGGGGGTTCCCGCTGTGGATGAGAGAGAGCAAGGCCGTCTACTCTATTTCTAAGCGAACACATCACGCGCCCTTCTGTCGCGCTCGTTTCAAGTTGGGGTCCTCAGCATTCCAGTGACACAAGGAATGGGTGTGCGGTGAGCGTGGGTGGAGGATGCTGACTCGCTTAATTTCGCGACGACGGTTTTTCCAAGACTTGCTTTGCCAAGAAGACTGCCGAGAGATGAATAGCCCGGATAGGTATATGTGGTAGGTTTGCATATTCACTGGTTAGTGTACAAATCCGTGTCATAACAGGACAAAGTCGGGAGGACCCTTCCAGGACAAGCCGAACTTGAGTCATGACGGATCACATCGACTCCCCTTTTCGTGGTGTAACGTACTTCTACGGGTGGCACAAGGGCAAGGACGAGGTGAGGCACGGGCATGAACTCGCTGTTTCGGATGCTTACCTGCTCGCTGGCTTGTGTGGTACATGGCCAAGATATGTGCCACGTTCCACTGTGATATTTTCCACATGTTGCCATGTCTCTTGTCCTATCCTGGAGCGTGTTGGGCACAGGGTGAAGCGAAACTCGGGACCGGATTGGTGTTTCGAGCTTGCCATCTCTGTGCGGATGGATTTTCGTCCCGTGTATATTAGGCATGTACCGAGAGGTGTCTAGGTCTGGCTGTCTGTCCGGGCTTCTCGATGGGCTGGCTCGTGCTTGGGAATGTTGTCGGGCGGAGGACGGGAAGACGGGAGACAGCCATGCCGTCCTCGTGGCTATGAAGGTTACCCCCAGGGATCTCTGCGAGGCTTGACCAATACCTTCTCGAAGCGCACGAAAGGTTATAGATCTGGGGGATTGAACCTCTGAGCCTCTAGATTTCTAGACGCGTAAACCTCTATAGGTCACTACTGGCCGCGAACTAACTGCCGACAGACGGCCTAGAATCTGTATGTAAATAATTTGGAGTCCCGGACCTTGCGGCCGTAATGACCATCCTATCAAGCGCATGTCAGGTTGAGACCATCGCATTCCTCATGCTATCGCTGGTCACACACGGCAATATGTGGCATCGCAGGGCTGTGCTCCAGAGGGGGGAGGGGGCGGGGGGTTGTAGATTCCTGAGGCTCAAACGCATGGTGAATCAGGCCGGGACTGGCCGAGGAACAAGACGTCATGGATGTCTTGACGCCGGGGAGCAGGCTTTGTGGTTCCGGAAGCTTAACGCATTGGACGGTAAAAATGGATGGCTGTTGCCTATTCCAAATTCTCAAAGCGAGCAGCGACTTTGATTTCTTTTTATAGATATTCTCATTTTTGCCAACACGAATAACCTCAGCTCTGTTTTCATCATGGAACATGTTCAAATGACAATGCAGAGTCTCTAGAACCAGAAAGATATGCACGGTATCTTTACTTAAGTATATATGAACTCCCAGGCGGACTGTCAACTCCTAGCATGGTGAGAGGCATAGTCTAAATTAGGCGTGGAGGTTCAGAAATCGGCGTTCAGAAATTTCGCTTTGTTGGACGCTTTGAAAAGGACTCAATAAGTTACCGTAGGGGTTTTATCAAAATCAGAGACGTCAGGGCTTTTCCCCCTTTGTTTATTTCGTTTTGATTGATTTAGTCGGTCGGAATATGTCGCATCTTCACTTTCTTATGTAGCCACAACCGAGTCAGCCATATCAATCCTCAACGCTCGAAAATCCAATACTGCTATATCACTGGTACATCGAGATCATTCTGGGGAAGAAATACAGAGATACTGCAAGTTGGATTCCTAGACAGAGTGCAAGGGACTTGGCTCATAGAGGCGCTGCCACAATGTGGAACGAAGCTGCGTTAAGAGATTTCCACGATTCGCTTGGACGAGTGTCGGTTGAGACAGGCAGTCATAAAGAGCAAATGGATAAAACTGTCGTAATTAAGGGTATAAGAGGATAAAGAGGATAAGTGAGTAGCAAGAAGACCTATAGGAATTAAGTAGTTCTAGTGTCATGGGGTAGCAATGAGTAGGTACTTGCACGAGAAGGAATATGTATACATAAACGCAAATTCAAGCAACAAATAATCAAACCCACTGTATTATGACCAATGAGTCTTGACATCGACATGGCCCTTCTTTCCTGCGCGGCCCATGATAGTAGGTACAATCCTCTATCGTCTGCCATGAAAACTCAAGGCACCCGTTCCTCCTGCTTCATTGTCTGTGTGGTTGCAATGCTGCCCTCGTCCGCACTAAGTTCGCCTGTACCACTCAATCGTGAAAACTGGTCCCGGACCACGTGAAAAGTGTACACTATAGGCTGGATTATATAAATTCGGCTTTAGAATTCCTCTTTGTCGGCACCGCTTTGTCGCGTACGTTCCATAACTGAAACTGGATAGAACCCAAGACTTTGTTTACACCAGGGTAATGTCGCCAGCCACATGCAAGAATGGCTTTGCCAACGGGGCCCTTTTGGGCCGCCAGCTTAATCGACGCAACTGTCAAGGAAAGTACAGCGACGAGTACCTCCAGTGCGGCTTTTTTACACTCGAAAATGAAAGAATACTAACCGCTGCGTGTAGTACTTGATCCAACTCCGAGTTTGTTCATGTGCTGCTAGTTCTTTATTGTAGCGGGCACTTATAGTTCTCAATGTCAACGATCTCCTGCAACTAATATCAGAGGTCCAGCACTAGATAGAATCAGACAATCTAGAGCTCTGTATAAGAGCTCTCTTCCGCTGCAAGGTAGTGAGGTGGCCGATGCGCGATGAAGCCTAGGAATAGTATCGCGACTTTTACCATGCCGAGAAACTCAGTAGCCTAAGCCAAGCCTCACAGCTCGAGATGGTAAAGCTATAAGTTTATACCGCTGATTCCTGTTCTTCAGATATCTTAGAGGAGACATAGATCTCCATAGGCGGGATGGTACGTAGGCCTTCGTAGCACGCAAGACCGAAAAATCTGTATAATACCGACACTTTAAGGAACATCCAGAGGAGTGACTTAACGCCATTCTCGACGATAAACCGTCAAGTCTTTGGTGGCAATAGCCTCGAGAGGACGACCGCCCTGAGGATGGGGTGAAAGTCAACGGCGCGCAAGCTTGTGATATTTTCATGAAAGTAGGCAGTATATAGCAGGCTGAAGGCCTGCCCAGACGAACGGAAGGGGCTAGTCAGCTAGAATACTAGTATTCACCTTGACCTTGGGGAACCAGATGGCTGCCTGTTAAGAACAGGCTCAGCATCCGAATCGTAAATTATTTGACGAAACGAGCTATCTCCACCATTGTCGAAAGAGACACGATTACTTGCACTTATGCAATTCGTTGGTCTGTGTCCGGCATATATGTGAATTAACCAAGCGTACAAGCACCGAGAATGTGAAGGTAACTTTTCTTTAGGGCTCTGTCTTAGGATGAACTATCGTTGTACATGAATTTACCATATATCCTTGTCTCTGTGCGCGTTATTTGTGAGTATACGGTCTGAAAGGCCCTAAAGAAGCACTAGCTCGCAACGGTATTTGCGACCACCATGCTTGTGTGTACCCTTCCCGCCTCTCAACGGTATCTGTACGCGTTCAAACCTTGGAAGCTCTGGATTTTGGCTCTGTAGACCCTGTAAACCCTGTAGACCCTGAAATTCTTTTTGCTTATGGCTGCTTGTGAGGGGCTTTTCCATTGGTTTGCCACATGGGCTTGCCATCCGTGACCTGGCAGAATTACTCCAGAGAATGGGGTGATCTGCGGCACAGGCGAGACAGGATGCAAATCAATGCAAGGGGAGCTTGCGCGAGCATTGCCCAAGTGACGTCGTAAAGGTGGTAAAGGTGGGCACGTGGGGATCCGCTTGCCAGGGACAGCACGCCACACTCGCAGCTCCTCAGGCAGGAGCTTCGCAATTGGGCGACCCCTCCGGCCAACGTAAATACCCCGCCCACGGAGTGTCCTGGAAATACTGAGCCCTCCTCCAGCCAACCACTAACTACCACAAACAAACCACTTCCAGCCAAAAACAAATCGCCATAAAAGTCACAATGGGTGTTACCAAGACCACACACTCCGAGGGCACAGGTGCCCAGCCCCAGGTCGGCCAGACTGTCACCATTGAGTACACTGGCTGGCTCAAGGACCCCTCTGCCCCGAACCAGAAGGGCAAGCAGTATGTTTCATCACACTCCGGCGACCATTTGTCTGCTGGGAAGAGTTTTCCTCTCAACGGACACTGACAATGGACACAGGTTCGACTCGTCGGTTGGCCGTGGTGACTTCAAGACCGCGATTGGTATTGGACGCGTCATCAAGGGTGAGTGATGCCATCACAGCCAGAACAAGGTTGAAGCGGCCGGGAACTGGATTAACAGTCCACAAATAGGCTGGGACGAGGGCGTAGTCACCATGAAGGTTGGCGAGAAGGCTACTCTTGACATCACCAGGTATGTCTTGGCATCTCTACATATCCAACATTCATGATTATTGAGCTTTGAGACTGACCAACCTTGTCTGCACAGCGACTACGGTTACGGTGCCACGTAAGTCCAATCGATAGTCCTACATTCATCAGACACAGCTCGACTTTGGGGATGCTTTGCATCCACTCGGCCCATGCGGAAACGCTTGCTTGTCAAGCTCCTGAGACTGCTTACCGCCAACTGGCTTGCCATTGTCGAGAATGATACACCACAGAGACTGACACAAGCACTCGTAGTGGCTTTACTGGCGTCATCCCCCCCAACGCCGACCTCATCTTGTAAGCTCGCTCACCATATTCTGTGCGATTTTTTTTTTGCTTGAAAGCTGCTGATAAGTTATTGTGTAAAAAGCGATGTCCACCTCAAGGACGTCAAATAAGCGGTCGCGTCGCTTGACCGAACTGTCTAGTTTCAGCGGACTCTGGTAAAAGAGACTTCTTCAATGCGACGGTGGGCAATAGCAAAATGAAGGATGGCAGCTGAGCTGTAGCAACCGACAGAACAGCAATTGACGCACAAGCCATCTCCGCAACGCTGCTTCGATGTGATACTTAATGGTGCGAGAGTCTACATTGCACTGCGAACAGGAGTGTAAGTCGTGAGTCAGAACTTGTTGAGGACCCGAGACACGATGTGGCCATGGACTATGCCACGACTTGCCGTCTGCATGATGGAATTGAACACAGACGCGCGACACTATTTTGCAACAACCAAGAGCCGCGAGTGGCGCTCGCGACTGCCGCTATCGTGGTTGCCCGCGCAGTCGTGGGGTCCAGCACCAGTCACGCGAACTTTATGTGGCAGGGTCTTCCCAGGTCGGGGCTTCTGTAAGCAATCTGGGGTCGCCTTCCAACCTTCTAGAATCTCTCCTGTGGTTTGCAGTATTGTGCCCCGGTCGTATTCATGATAGAAAGTGCTCACAAGCGTCGGTTTGCTGCTCTCCCAAATAACGACATGCCCAGATGTGGCCATTCCCCGGCAGATCATGTACGTACAAAATTGCACGGTTAGGCCTGACTGACGAGTTTCCAGGTACGATAGTTGGTTTTGTAGCCGGCTGACGGAGTCGCGAGAGATCCTCAGAGATATGGTGAATGTAATAGCAGTGTCTTGGATATGCTCCTACTTGCAAACGTCTCAAAGGTGCCCAAGAGAGTTTTCAACGGTACTCAACTTTCGTTTGAGCTGACCATGTTTGAGCCGTCGGCGGCCTTTGACATGCGGTCTAGAGTAGATTGTACATGGCTTTCCAGGGGCACATGACTCTACTGGCAGTCCGTCTCACGCAACCAAGTCAGCCGCCATCTTCATCCGTTGGGTGGTGTGCGCTGTCGACTCCCCGGGACGTGCCTGAGAGGTCCCTGGTCAGATAATGGCATGTGACGACGGCAGCAAAGTGAAAGCAAGAAGACGGGCGAGGCCCCAATGCGACCAGGCTGGCCGAGGCAGCGAATGGACCATAAGCATGTGGGACCAGCGGGGCCGGAGGAAAGAGCACCCTCCGCCGCGCTCGGCCCAGGGCGTTGCCAGAGGAGCAGGCGCGGCGCCTGAGCCTCGGCTGTTGTCGAGCGCTGCGGTTACTCGTCATCGCCAGGCGCAGGCACGGGACTGTGTCGCGGGTCATAGTTTGGGCTTTCCCCGTGTCTCTATGCGGCGCCCTCGAGCCAGCAGCCGCAGCACTTCCCCACACAGCGCCTCTTGGACAGCCCAGCAAGCACCACCAGCTTCCCCACGCGCCGAGCACTCGTACAGTACCGTAGCAGCTCGGTCGGCAGTCGCTGCCCCATTCTGGCTGCCCCCATCCCTCGGGTGTCTCCTCGCTGACCGTGGCTCAATTCCCCCATCCCCGTCCCCGGCCCCGACGCCCCGTGCCTCGTCGCCAGCTATTAATTCTTTTCCACCCGTCTGCAACACCATTGCTCGTGGTTCTTCTGCTCTCCCTCTCTCTCCTCCATCACCCTCTCTCCCCATATCCCCCACACAGCCACACATCATCATGGCGGACCTACTACGCTACGACGGCCAGGTTGTCGTCGTCACCGGTGCTGGCGGCGGCCTCGGCAAGGCCTATGCCCTCTTCTTCGCCTCCAGAGGTGCCAAGGTCGTCGTCAACGACCTCGGCGGCTCCTTCAAGGGCGAGGGCGGCAACTCAAAGGTATGTGCTTGCTCTTCCCATGGCCTTCATTATCCTCTACCCCACAAGCGAACGCTCCTCCTGACTTTACCTCTTTCCCCATCGTGCAGGCTGCCGACGTGGTTGTCGACGAGATCAAGGCCGCTGGCGGCGAGGCTGTTGCCAACTACGACAGCGTCGAGAATGGCGACAAGATCGTTGAGACCGCCATTAAGGCCTATGGTCGCATCGACGTCCTCATCAACAATGCCGGCATTCTCCGTGACATCAGCTTCAAGAACATGACCGACAAGGACTGGGACCTCATCATGGCCGTCCACGTTACCGGTGCCTACCGCACTACCCGTGCCGCCTGGCCTCACTTCCGCAAGCAGAAGTACGGTCGTGTCATCAACACCGCTTCTGCCGCTGGTCTTTTCGGCAGCTTCGGTCAGGCCAACTACTCGGCCGCCAAGCTCGGCCTTGTCGGTTTCACCGAGGTCCTTGCTAAGGAGGGCGCCAAGTACAACATTATCTGCAACGTGATCGCTCCTCTGGCCGCCAGCCGCATGACCGAGACTGTCATGCCTCCTGAGGTCCTTGAGCAGCTAAAGCCCACATGGGTCGTGCCCCTGGTCGCCGTCCTTACTCACAAGAGCAACAAACACGAGAATGGCAGTATCTTTGAGCTTGGCGGTGGCCACGTCGCCAAGATCCGGTGGGAGCGCTCGCAGGGTCTTCTCCTCAAGGCTGACGAGTCCTACACTCCCGGTGCCGTCCTCAAGCAGTGGAACAAGGTCACCGACTTCACCAACCCCACCCACCCTGATGGTCCCAATGACTTCCTCGGTCTCCTTGAGAAGTCGATGAAGCTTGGACCCAGCGAGCAGGGTGAGAACCCCGACTTCAAGGGCAAGGTTGTCCTCATCACCGGCGCTGGTGCTGGTATCGGCCGTGCGTACGCACACGCCTTTGCCAAGGCTGGTGCCACTATCGCTGTTAACGACTTGGTCAACCCTGATGACGTTGTCAACGAGATCAAGAAGGCTGGTGGCAAGGCTGTCGGCATCAAGGCCTCTTCTGAGGAGGGTGACAAGGTCGTCCAGGCTGTCATTGACGCCTTTGGCCGTATTGATATCATTATCAACAACGCTGGTATCCTGCGCGACAAGGCCTTCACCAACATGACTGATGACTTGTGGTTCCCCGTCATGAACGTCCACCTCCGCAGCACATACAAGATTACCAAGGCTGCTTGGCCTCACCTTGTGAAGCAGAAGTACGGCCGTATCATCAACACCACATCCACCAGCGGTATCTATGGCAACTACGGCCAGTCTAACTACGCTGCCGCGGTAAGTTTCATCCTTTTTCAAAGATACCCTCGTGACATTGGATTGTGCAATACTGATTGGGTTCATTGCCCCTAGAAATGTGGTATCCTTGGTTTCTCCCGGACTCTCGCCCTCGAGGGTGCCAAGAACAACATTTACGTCAACACCATCGCTCCCAACGCTGGTACTCAGATGACTGCTACTATCATGCCCCCGGAGATGGTCCAGGCTTTCAAGCCTGAATACATTGCTCCTCTGGTCCTCGCCTTGGCCAGCGACAAGCTGCCCAACCCCACTGGCGGTCTGTATGAGGTCGGCAGTGGCTGGATCGGTCAGACCAGGTGGCAGCGCACCGGTGGTGCTGGCTTCCCCATCGATGTTGAGCTCACACCCGAGGCTGTCGTCAAGGCGTGGCCCAAGATTGTCACCTTCGATGAGCGTGCCGACAACCCGTCCAAGGCATCAGACGCCATGGCCAAGGTGTTCGCCAACATTCAGGCTCAAACGGAGGCTAAGGCTGGCAAGAAGGCGGCTCCCAAGGCTAAGGTATGAGCATTCCCTTGTCCCTGGTTCGAGGGATCTATCGTGTATATATTCGATAGCATAGTAATGAGCAAAATGACTGACCATTTGCAATCTTCATTTCGTGTAGCAGGCCAAGCCCGTAGAGAACCCCCAGCAGTACATCGATGCGATAGCGAAGGCGAAGACTGCCAAGTCGAAGGCCACCCAATTCGACTATGCCGACCGCGACAGTATGCTGTACAACCTGGGTATTGGTGCCAAGCGCGACGAGGTTAAATATATCTTCGAGGGTGCCGAGGACTTCCAAGTCCTGCCCACATTTGGTGTCGTCCCCCAGTTCGGTGCTGAGATGCCGTTCTCATTCTCGGAGGTGGTCCCCAACTTCAGCCCAATGATGCTTCTTCATGGCGAGCAATACTTGGAAATCAAGAAGTTCCCGATCCCGACTTCGGCTAAGACGAGCAACCACGGCAAGCTCATCGAGGTTGTCGACAAGGGCAATGCCGCCATCCTCAAGAGTGGTGTCACCACTGTCAACTCTGAGACTGGCGAGGAGCTCTTCTACAACGAGAGCACCGTATTCCTGCGCGGCTGCGGTGGTTTCGGCGGCCCTAAGAAGCCCCAGGACCGCGGCGCCGCCACGGCCGCCAACGCCCCTCCGAAGCGTGCTCCCGATGCTGTTGTCGAGAGCAAGACGACTGAGGAGCAGGCTGCAGTCTACCGCCTCAGCGGTGATTACAAGTGAGTGACTTCCAGATTTCCCTGTCTTTGTTTAATAAAAGCTAACATTGTGCCCTCTCTTCAGCCCTCTCCATGTCGACCCCAACTTCGCCAAGGTAGGCGGTTTCGATGTTCCGATCCTTCACGGCCTGTGCTTCATGGGCATTGCCTCCAAGGCTGTGTACGAGCGCTACGGCGCCTTCAAGAACGTCAAGGTCCGCTTTGCTGGCTCTGTCTTCCCTGGCCAGACTATCGTCACCGAGATGTGGAAAGAGGGCAACAAGATCATCTTCCAAGCCAAGGTCAAGGAGACTGGCAAGCTTGCTATTTCTGGTGCCGCCGCCGAGCTGGTTGATGGCAAGACCAAGCTCTAAAAGCCTTCAGCTGTGATTTTACCTTGCGTGCAAAAGCAGTTGCTTCGAGTTTCGGATACCCGCACAGAAGGGGTGGTTTATTACTACTATACTTTATCTTGTACCATGTAGACGATGCGTGTTAGCCTTGGATTACTTAATGTTATACGGTTTTGGCTGGATCATGTATGTCACACTGCAACGCTTCATGTCGTCCCACACCTTTTTCTCTCAAGGAGTGCTGATTGGTGCACCATAAAACGTTTTGATGTCGGTGCATGAGCTGGGCAGGCTTGTAGTGTATGATTCAGTACCAGTGATGAGGGTGATGTGGATGGGTGATGAAGCACCTAGGCACTAGTTAACATTAGCGCAAGATGAGTGGACTGCTCGAACGGCCAAGGCGCGTGCACCTGGGAGGACCCTGCTCCTCGCTCCATTCAACCTTTCAATGGCACTTGGGAGTCTCGCAACGGAGATACGTCAACTTGCATGCAACCAAAGCCACATGCAGAGCCATGCCTCCTCATCTTCGACATGCGGATTTCTCGCTAGTACATCACTGAGCGCTGCTGCACATCCGCATACCATAACGCTCGTTCAAAAGTAAAACCTGCGCCGGAGCCTTGTCCACCATTGCGACCCCATACATAGCCGACTCCTTTCCACAAAGCGACAATGTTTGGCTTCCTGAGCTCTGGCCTCAAGCAGAAGAACTCGAAAGCATCCCTCCGGCGGACAGGCTCGACCAATGGAAGCAGCAATGGCAATGAATCGGCCTTGTCGTCCCAGCCTGTCATCTCGAGTGGGTCGACTTCGACGCTCCCGCCAAGCATGATATGGCCCGACTATATCTCGGACGAGTCGCAGCTGCAACCTCCAGCTCCCGTGCCCGCGCACCTCGCCGACCTGAACAAGAGCCTCGAGGTCCTCGCCGCCGTATTCCCCGACATACAGATTGAGGTTTTCCGCGAGATGCTCGCTAGCATCTCTGCCGAGTCTCGATTGGCAATCGTAACGGATATGCTTCTGAGACAACCGGATCAGCATATCAAGGGGAGACGGATAGCTGTGGGTTCTGACAAGACGCCCGCGGATAGCTCGAAGACGACGAAAGACAAAAAAGTCAAGATAGAAGGTCGCGAGACTGCTCAGGCTCGGTCGGCGTCGAGGGCGAGTGCCTCGGCAGCAGTGGTGCCAAAGAAGGAAGCATTTCGGGATGACGCATACAAAAAGGCCGTGCAGAATCTGGCTGCGCAAGATTTCAAGGGCTTGTCCAAGTCCTCGATCCAAGCTGTTCTGCTAGAGTACAACTATTCATATCTGGACGCCCGACCGACGCTGGCATCGGTCTCGTCTAAGTCGTGGAAGGTTGCCATTTCGGCGTTCTTCTCCATGCGAAAACCGACAACGCCGAAAGAGGCCACGCAGCACCCCCTGGTCATCTGGGGGTCAACGGGCACCGGGTCGATCTTCCCAATGATTAAGAGCACCGGACATCCTGAGCTGGACCGGGAGCTGTTCAACGAGCTCATCGTGCCTCTACAACATCACGAGCGCTGCATTCGTGAAGCTTCCGATCGTGAGTTGGCGATGAAGCTGCACACGGAAGAGGCGGAAGCTTGTGAAGCCATGTACGAATGTGCCTGTTGTTTCACCGAATCGACATTTGAGGAGTTTACGACGTGTAACACGGACGATGGGCACATGGTCTGCTTCCAGTGCGTCCAGCACTCAATGAACGAGGCATTGTTCGGGCAGGGCTGGCAGCGCAATATCAACAAGGAGACTGGGACGCTCCACTGCCCGGCTGTTTCCTCGCCGGAGTGCCAGGGTCATATCACTTCCGACGAAATCTTTCGGGCTGTCAGTCAGCAGAAGAAGGGCGCCGAAATCATGCACAAGCTTGAACAGCGCCTCGCAGATCACGCGCTGGTAGCGAGCGGTATCGGGCTGGTCCACTGCCCTTTCTGCAGCTATGCGGAGGCCGACGACATCTATGTTCCCGATGGCGAAGACAAGCTCACGATTCGTGCAAGCACTAAGAAGTTGTTCCTCATGATCGTGCTTGCTGTGACCTGGACTTTCTCTTTCCGTTTCTTCATCTATGGGTTTCTCTTCCTAGCGGGACCAGCTCTTCTGACCGCAAAGTCCCGGCAATTCTTTGAGAATCACTACCGCGAGGCCTACAACCGCCTCCAGCGCAAGCGGCGCGGCCTCAAATTCAAGTGCCAAAATCCCAAGTGTGCGCGAGAATCGTGCATATCCTGCTCCAAAGCATGGGTCGACATCCACGTGTGCCACGAATCGTCCCTGGTAGCGCTGCGTACACAGGTCGAGCAGGCCATGGCCATGGCCGTGAAACGCGTCTGCCCGAAATGCAATACTTCCTTTGTCAAGAACGGCGGCTGCAACAAACTCACCTGCCCTTGCGGGTATAAGATGTGCTATGTGTGTCGCAAGGATATCGGCAAGTCCACCGAGGGCTACAGCCATTTCTGCGGGCACTTCCGCGCCCAGGGCGATGGGAGGCCGTGCGGAGAGTGTAACAGGTGTAATCTTTGGGAGCAGGAGGACACCAATGCCATTCTGCGCCAGGCTAAGAGCGAGGCTGAGAGCAAGTGGCTCGCAACGGAGCAGAGGGAGTTGTCGGACGCTGAGAGGGCATATCTGCACGATTCTGTGCAAGGGAGTGATGGGGATGGAATCGGGTTGTCAATGTGTGCGGCCGCGAGCATGTACTTGATGCCTAGGTTGAGGAGGTTCAGTACAGTGGAGGGAGTGGTTGATGCTATTTTCGAGGTCGTGTTTGCGTAAGTTCATCGTCGGTTACGGTCTGGTCAGAGTGCCAGAATACTTACCTGGAGTCACGAGTTGGGATGGGGCTGGCAGTCTTCGACTTGGTGAGGACACGGCGGCTGTGCGAGTACTTGCTTTGCTTCGCGATTAGCAAAGCAGTTGGGATGAGCTTGAAATGGAGTACCTGGAAGCATCAGCGTGTGATTACGTAGCGTTTGGTCGCGACCGGCAGATTATTGTCTTTTAGCATAGCCGCGGTGATTATGATGATCAAATATACCCCTCTCCCTTCTCGTTTGAAACAGCAGACGCTCGCCGTAGTATTTCTGTCCTCATTGCTACAGGGTCCAACTTGGGGGATGTCGAATAACACAATGGACACTTACAGGCCGGGCGACCGCGCGAAAGCCAACATTCGGGCAACAGAAGCGTTGGTATCGAACGCAAACGGATGTGGAGTGGGCGTAAGGTCATCGGTCCGCTATTACGAATATACAGAATAACAAAAACGAACCCAGAACCTCTGTCTTGAGGGCCCCCTCCTTTCTTCCCGCAAGTACCGTCCATCATATCGTGATGAAGTTGATCGTGAATCGAAAAAAAAATTAAAAAAAAATTGGGCAAAACAATGGGCTCAGCCGGGATTTGAACCCGGGACCTGCTACAACTTCTCTGGGAGAATGGGATGATACGTACACACCCGAAGCAGCAATCATACGACTAGACCACTGAGCCGATTTCTTGGGATTCCGTGATCTTCTGTACAATTATATTCACATCATGAAGGAGCGAACGACTGACAAGGGAAAATGCACATAGGTTGCGCGGATGGATGTGGGTGACTTCCCCCGCGTTTTTGGAGCTGAAGGCGCGGATTCGGGGTAGGTGCGTCTAAACTGTCTTGCGCCGGTTTCCGGAGCTGGAAAGTGAAGAGAGTTTCTTCCGACTCAGCAACAATTGCATTTGAGAAACGGCGAGATTGAAAGCGGGCTAGGGAAAAGGCATACACTACAGCTGCTCGGCAGGATGGGTGCATCCACACCGGTCACGACGACGATAGTCGACGACAAATCACCAATATGCATCCCTTTCATCCTTGAGCGTCTCACCCTGCACCAGCAACAGCACAAACAAGAACGACAGTCACAAGCCATCAAAGATAACAACAACACGGCGACAACAAAGCCACCAAGGCCATTCATAGTAGGCCTCAATGGCGTACAAGGCGTTGGCAAGACCACGCTCGTCTCGGCCCTCGCAAACACACTCCAGCACGAGCACGGCATTGAGACGCTCGTATGCAGCATCGACGACTTTTATCTACGCCGCGAGAACCAGCAGGCTCTTGCCGAAAGCGACCCCGGGAACAAGCTGCTCCAAGTACGTGGTGAGCCTGGCACGCACGACATGCGGCTCGCGTCTTCATTCTTCTCAGCGTTGTGTGCAGGACAGCCGGTCAAGGTGCCCGAATACGACAAGTCTGCTTATTCGGGTAAAGGCGATCGAGTGCCTGAATCTGCGTGGACGAGGACTGTCAATAGTGATCCAGCGCGGCCGGTGCAAGTCGTCATCTTAGAGGGGTGGTGTGTAGGGTTTCGTCCTCTTGACCAGGCGGAGGTCAAGAGCAAGTACAACACACCCGGCACCCGGACACTCAAGGATCACAAGCTGGAGCATTTGTTGAAGGTCAACGAGTCTCTAAAGGCGTATGATTCAGCTATCACAGGTCTGTTTGATGCGTTCGTACATATAGATGCGGAGGATACGGAATGGGTGTACGACTGGCGCCTTGAGCAAGAGGTCAAGTTGAGACAGGATAAGGGCACGGGCATGACGGACGAGGAAGTGGTGAGATTTGTCGATGCATATTATCCGGCTTATGAACTGTTCTGCGACAGACTAAGATCTGGGCTCTTGCCTGAAAATCCTGGCTCGCAATTGCGCATTGTCGTAGGCAAGGATCGGAAGGTCAGGGAAGCAATTGTGTTGTAAACCCCGAAACCGTGCGGTTGGCTGGGCACTTCCCTGCTCTCTAGACCTCTCAAGACGACAGCAATAGATCATACGAAATACGTCATGATGTGATTCTGAACTCATTCAGTCGAAGTCCCTCTGCATGAGACCCTTCCCATCTTTCTTCATGCTCTCCAAGGTCTCATCGATGCGTTCGATCCTAGTCTGCACCGAGTCTGCCCTAGCCGCCACCTCGGCCTCAAATCTGTCCGCTAGCGCTCGTCTCTCTTTTCGAGCCTCCTTGAAGCTGTTTACAATCTCGCCGAAGCGCTCCAAGAACCAGTCTCCCGAGTCTTCCCAATCTCTCACCGACATCTTTTGAAAGAACTCGCCTTGCGACTCTCTGTCTCTTCTCACGAAATGTCGTAGCTTCTCATCCAATGTGCCCTGCGGAATCTCGGCGGAGAGTGCTTCAGCTTTTGCAGGATCAAAGTCAAAGTCTTGGTGCTGAAGCTTGGCGAATTGCATTGTCGCAAGCGTTTTGTCATCATAGTCAAGTCCAAACTTTTCATCAAGAGGGCGCTTCTTAGTCGTAGTAGATTGCGCACGATCTGGCGCACGATCTGGCGCACGATCTGGCGCTTCTTGACTTGCGTTGATAGAGAGTCCTTGAGTATTCTTGTCTGCCACAGAACTGGCGTTGAACAGTCTCCTATTCACACCATGATCTGTCACGGGTTTCTTGGTGGTCCTCTTGGACGCCTTGGGCGTCGGTTCTTGCTCGACGAGTTCCAACTCGCTGTCGACTGTCCCTGCCCCCGACATCTGAGAGTCGGTATCCGTAAATTCTTCTTCCACTCCAAACTCCATGTCCCGATGAGACGGTGCGACATCTGGAACAGCCGGTATACGAGCAACTAATGCCTGATCTCGCTCGTGTTGCTCAGCATTGGCATGGGGAGCCACTGTCACAGATCGCTTTGCTTTGACGTCCCGTGGAGGACCAGTGCTGACTTTCACCTGCCGCGTCCGATGGGATCTTCTGCTAGAAGGGCTCTGCGGATCTGGAGAAGATGACCTGGCGTCAGAGAACTCGGCGAAGTCCGCCATGACCCTACTGGTGTGACTTCGACGAGTTGCCAGCCCTGGACTCAAATTTCGGGTATGCATTGCCTTGCCGACTCCACCTATGGTATTGTCCGGCCCGATTATCAGTGCTCTGACGTCTGTCGTGGGCTCTGGCTTGAAGCGAAGATCCGGTCTTGTGATGGAATCACGTTGCCTGTGCGACCGCGATGGTGGCACCTGCTGAGCTAGCATTTGTGACCTGCGGAGTGAGGCCCGCTCGTCGGATTCGAAGTTGCTAGCCGAGTCACTAAATGCACCGCCATCGATCGTCGAGCCCTCCCAAAACGGCATGCCATTCTTATCTCTGGCCGGCTCGAAAAGATTGGCTGATGCTGGCCTGCTTGGCCCTTGCCGACTGTAATCATCGTTGGGTATCGGCAGCCGCACTGCTGCAGCAGATGCTGCACGAGCAGTGCTCTTGCCCAGTAGCCGTGGTGAGGGTGGTATGTTCTCCGGCCCAAGCGCAGTGTGGTATTGATGTCTCGGTGGCAGGGTGAACTGGCCCTGGGTGATGGTCTTATCATCTTCAACGGTGGCCTCCGCTGGTTGAGATCCTCCTGGTGGCGGCTTTTGCTTCACGAACTGCTCCATTTGTTCACAACCGTGGAGTGGATGAAAGCTCCTGTCTGGCACTGTGCTGGCTCACCAGCGAGGTTTTGAGTGAGTCCGGATCGGGTGAATCGTGGCGGTGAGCACAACAATCGGCGCTGTGTATGGATCTTCCAAACTCTCAGTCCAACAATATAAAGGAAGAATTTTGTCGAAGTTCTTGCCTGGCAACTTCACTGCTTGCGAGTACGCGATCTGGTGCATGAAGACGCGACGTGAGTGCGCTTGCCAGGCTTGCCCATGTGCCAGACCAGACGGCGGCAAGCGCGATGGTGCAAAGTATGCCGACAGTGCAAATACAGTATACACACGGCCAATGCGTGAAGGTCAATTTACACCGAGCCAGGAAGAATTCTTCGCAAATATCAATAGCTCTCCAGGTGTACTTGACTCTGTGCTCAGCTTAGAATGCTCATGTCACTCGGTCTATATCCTTTCTCATGAACACAACATTCAGGTCAACATGTACACTCGGCCTGGCCTCCCACTTTGGCATCATCAACTCCTCCCCAAACGTCTTATAGCCCAGTCGAGTATACCATTCCTCGTTTGAGACCTGACAATTCCGTTAGCACAGACATTGTGTTTTGATAACTTGGTGGCGGACCTTCGGTGCAGGATTTCCCTTTGACGTGAATATCGCATGCAAGAAATCCGGATTGAGCTGCGTGCTGTGCGCGATTGTGTCAAGCACCATGAGTTTGCCCTTCATAACCCCCATTGCAGCAAGCTCCTCTCCCCTGGACACTGAGGCAGAGCCAAAGCCACGGGCATGCAGTGCGTACGAGATGTATAGCTGGTGCATCCACTATTTTGACATGTAAGTCAGTCACAGCTCTAGATCGTCGGTGCAATAAGGCACAGTTCAATGTTGGAAGATGATCAAGCACACAAATACTCACCACGACCCCATCTCCAGGGAGACCATGTCGGGCATCTTCTGGCGTGTTGACATCGAATGCGATATGACCCACAGGCCAGAGGGGAATCTTTATTGGCTCTCTGGGCTCGCCCCGAACGGTAGTCGCAGTATCGAAAAGAGGCGCAGCTTCCTGTGCCCGTATCAGCCACGAGCTGGATTCCCTGTTGGCACGGACATATCCAGTCGGATTCTCAAACTGACCTTGGGATACCGTTCCCAATGCTTCTGCAGCACAGCATCGCGATCCGGCAGCTTGTCTGACAAGACCTACTAATATGGCGTCGCTCCGATCAGCAAACAAGTCAAGCTCTGACAACGAGTAACGATAATTCAAAGGACTGACAATCCAGTAGAACATCTTCCCTCCCGCTTTCGCGGATGCTACATATTGCGGTATTTCCTCCTCCCTCCAACCGCAATCTACCCGTTGCAGGTAGAGCCATCCGACATGATCCGGGGAGGCTACCGATCTTCGGTGTGAGCCCATACCTCGACTTTCCATGCATGTTTAGAAGTCATGGTCGCTGCGTTAGACCTTGCCTATCTAGATATTGCCGAGGAAACACGTGTAGAGCGCGCGGTGATGGGGGAGGTACAATGTAGACGTGGAGTTGTTGCACTAGCGCAAGTTTACTACTTTTACCAAATACAAGCGAGGTCGAGCTGCACAAGCCCTTGCATGGCGGATGGTACCAATCCGCTGGCGTCTTGTCAACCTGTATAGGCACCCGCAGCGACTTGGCTCTAGGCTGACACTTTAGACGAGAAGCGGATACTGCAGGTCCGAATTGCTGAAAATGAGTTGTGTTGCTCACTTCAGTCGCGACTGTGCAGCATGAGGGTCGGATCTGCGGCTGAACGCGGTTCTCCGAGGCATAAATGCAGTAGGCAATGACTGTGTACAAGACAAACATTAGTTCTGCCACAACTACTCGTCAGTACCTGCTCTTTACCCGTGGAGTAATTGCAAATGCCTCCCAAGGAGGACTAACACAGCATCTTAGCAGTTGGGGAGGAGAGACCCGGAAGCCGTTTGCATCGTCAGGGATCGCTTTTGGCTGTATAGCAAGTGCTGCCTGTAGTAACACACAGGTGGCTGACAAGATCATCTACAGCTTCTCTAGCCTCTGGGGGGTAAGACAACACCAGAGCACAAATATAGACACTTGGAGCCGAGACATCAGAAAGTCTCGTACAGCAGGGCAGCATGAATTTGCCGATTGAAAACTCTGTTGGCAAGACCGCTAACACCAAGCATAAATCAGAGGCTCAATAATAAGCCACTCCACCACACCTACAACGTATCTCCCTCAAGCCCTAGGACTTCTGAGAAATCCAACGACGCCACTGCAATAGCCTACAAGCCCGTTTAACCGTTCGCTCTCCTGACCCTGCTGTTCCTTCCATTCCTTCAGCGCAGCCATGAGAACCTCGCTCTCCAGAATGAGATCAAAATGCAGCCGCAGGAAAACCGTCATCCATGCCTGCGTGAGCTCGTAGTCGCGACGCGCGCGTAAGCGGCTCGTCAGCGCTCGGATAAAGTGTAACAGCTCATTTGACTCATCATCGCGTGTAGATCCGATACCGAGAGAGCGCAGCTCTAAGTCTGCTGTCGAGGGTGAGAGGGACTTGAGGTGTTCAATGAATAGGTTGTCTGGTTTTTCAAGTTAGCTAGATATTCCAGGGGCACCAAATATGGAGGTAGGTAGGGATCGCGAGTCTTACAGTCTCCGCCGACAGCACCCGCCCGCAGCTTATTGCTGAAGGCCTGCTCCATCCGATTGCGGTCGTACTTGGTGATTCTCGACTCGTTTTGAGCATCTGCACTTCCAGCCACAGCAGCGAGATCATCCACAGACTGTCCCGGCTTGGCGGCCAATCCGAGAAAGAAAGGCGCCTTCTCGGGCGCTTTCGGTGCCTCGGTCGGCTTGTTTCTTTGCTTGATGAGATCGAGGTGCAGAAGTGTCTGCCAACGACTCCTTGGCACCAAGCTGAGCGTCATCATGTCGGAGCTGAGCTGATCCAGTGTCGGCGCAGCCATAGCATCGTCGCCATCGTCCAATGCGTCCTCCTCGAACGCAGCCTCCAGCAAGCCCTCGCCACCCTCGCCAGAAGCTGTGGGACCTGCGATGTGCGCGGCAGAAGATTCTGATATTTGTCTTGTCGGAACATGCGTGAATAGTGTTCGGTTTGTCCAGATGTTGACGCCAAGCTGGCCTTCAGTGGCGGCGGCCAGATATTCGCCGGTCGCTGAGAACGCTAAAGCAGTACAAGGGCTCTCGAGGCGGATTGCGTCAATAAGGTGGCTTGTAGGCAGATCCCACACGCGCACGACACTATCCTGCGACGCAGCAACGATCCACCGTCCGTCATTGGAGAATGTAAAGTCATTAATCTCGCCCTGACTGCCGTGGAACTCACGGATCGTCTGTTTCGTCTCTATATCGACCACGCGGATCGAGTTGTCGTCGCATGAAAAGGCAATCAGATCATTGGCGGCGTGGTACCGGCAGGCAGTGATGGCGGTCATCGGCGCCCAGCTGATTTCCTCCACTAGCTTTCCTGTGAGAAACTCCCAAAACTTGATCTTGCCATCGAGCGAGCAGGTGATAACGTGCTTGTTCATTGAGTCGACAACGATGCCAGTGACTGCCTTCGTATGCTTGCCAGTTCCGACCATTTGTGCGCTCCCAGAACGAGCCTGGAGCTGCACGACCGTGTCCGCCTGTTTGAGCTGCTGCATCCTGACTTGCCTGGCTTGTGCAGGTGTGAGCTTCGAAGGAAACTGTTGCCTGTGTAGACCAGACTGCAGGTTGTACATGTCAACGGCGCCCTGTGCTGAACCGACGACAGCGAATGTGCCGCATGAACTCATCGTAACTGTCGATACGTTGGCCTTGTCGCCTGTGGGGAACATCCATCTGCCAGCGCGCTTTCTTCCCCAGAACCATGTCCGAGCGAAAGCGTCACCCTTATGAGCGGTTACAACACTCTCCCATCCAGTCATGCCGCTAACCTCGGCGTCAAGCTGCTTCTTCTGATCACGGCCTTTCTGCCACATCACCTGCTTGCCGGGCATCGCCCCCATGCCACCATCGCGGTTAAGCGAGCAGGCGATACATGTTATCTCGGGTGCCTTTAGGTCGTCGAGAGTAGTCGTTGGACCATGTTTGAGCGCATTGCTGGACAGGATACCATACTTCTTGGCCTTCTTGAGTATGCTGCCCTGACTGAGTTCAGTGCTCTGGCCATCACGACGCAAACTCCAACCCCACAAACTGCGGTCCTTGCCACCACTGAGTAGCCATTTGTTGCCAGCTTCGGCACCCTCGAAGTCTGACGGCAAGAACTGCAGACATGAAACCGGTGCGGCGTGACCACTTCTGGTGTGTAGTATTCTAGGAATCGGCGAGAAGGGTGTCTCGTCGAAGATCCACGTCTTGAGCGAGTTGTCCCTACCACTAGTGACAATGACTGGCTGACCGGCCAAGAATTCGATCTTGCTGACCCCCCCACGGACAATCTGAGTGTCCCAACCTGGGGGGTTGTGTGCGCTTCGCAGAATACCCATGACCCGGCCGCCCTTGTTGAGATCCCAAAACGTCACGTCTCCACTGGTGCTGGTCGCAGTCGCCATGACTCCGTCCTTTCGCCCATCCTGGCCTGCTCCAAGGCCATCATCTCGGAACGATATACTGGTTACCGGTACCTCAGGCCCGCCAGTGTTGACACGAAGAAGAACCTTGTCGGTGAGGACGTTGTGCAGAACGAGTGTGCCATTCTTGTAGGCGATAGCCATGACTGATAGCGCAGGCGAAGGCTCAAGACATGTAACGGGACCACAGTCGGGCGAAGGCGGTAGAATCGTGTAGAGGAGCTTGCCGCTGGACACGTTCCAGATCTCAATCCATCCATCGCGGCGTGCGACAAACACCTTGTTGAGGAATGTGGGCATCGTACAGATCCCTCCACTAATTTCGTTGTCTCCTTTGGCCGAAGCCATGGTGTATAGAGTTGTGTAGTGCTCGAGTGTCGTGGTCTTCCATACTTCGATGCGCGTCCGTCCACAGGCGAGGACCCAGGAACCGAAAATGACTATCTGTGAGAGCGGCTGATCAAGGTCTGCGGGAAGCTCGAGCTGAGCGATCTTCTTGCCGCGCTGGAATACCCAGAGGCCTTGTGTCTCCCCACGCCCAGCATCGCCCCAAGCGGCTAGCACGTTCTGCTTCCAAGCGCATGTCGCAGTGATATCGTGTGGTACCTGCGGTCTGGTGATGAAGACAAGATTCAGACCACGCTTGAGATCATAAGTTTGAAGAGAACGGCCGATCGAAGTGGTAACCTGGAAGGTTGTTTTGCCTAGAGGGATAGTCGTGAAAGGGACGTCGGTCGGAGAAACTAGTCCAACAGTCTGTGGCGATTGGAAGGGGGAGTCAGTGCTTGATCCTGAAAGGTTGGTGATAATATGACTTTCAGGAGGCATCTCTTACACGATATGGCGCAAAAATCCGCGATTGACCATGCGCAGCAGGTTTGGCTTGTGCGCCGTCCTTGATCTTTTGGCGCTTCACGAGCGGCCCATCGTGTTGGGCGTGAGGCATCGTGACCGGAGGAGCTTGTGCAGCTGCTGGTGTTAAATATTCTTGTTGTCCAGCCTGAACAGAGGTTTCTTCTATTTGCGCCGCTGGAGTGATGAACCTCTCGCGACCGTAAAGAGGACCTCCTCGTTGGCCAGTCTGACTACCCGTGGTGTTTGCAGTGTCGCAGATCCAAAGTTTTGAGCCGATAAGTGCTTTATCGCAGCCTCACAGGGAAAAAAGTCTGGCGGGTCAATTGAGCCAATCACAAGCCGACCCATAGACCCACTTTCACACAAGTCAACTTGAGCCTTCCAGGAGTCTCCAGCTCGGAGTGACTTCCGTGCCAGCAATGAACATGGCGCCAACCGTTCAAGCCAAACTGTCTTCCACCCATGCCTTTTGTTTTCGAGAGATGTATAGGGTCAAAATGGCTCTAAACAATTTCAACTGTCTGTCGTACGGACGAGTCGTATCAATGACACAAGAACTATTGAATGGTATTGGAGATGGCCCCGGATCCGGCATTTGCTCCTGGTAACTCCAGGAGTTGCTTGACTGCCTTGAATGACCGTTGTAATGCTAGTGGGCTTCGCGCGCATCTTCAACTTCACACGTCGCCCTTGCTGCAATTGGAAGCGGTAATCCTCCACCCTGATCGAGCCTGGACTTGTCTAGATGAAGTGGGAAGGTGATCACGCGACCGCTGGCCGATGCCAAAATTCTGCGGCCTTGTCCGTCGGTGGGATCGGTGAAGGAAGTCGATGGGAATGTGCAGGGATATATAGATGGCTGGGACGGGCCCTGGGCCTGCATTGCAGGACCTTGCATTGCATTAGCTCGCCCAACGCGGCTCCTGACCTGACTTCGGTCTGGCCACTGACGTATTCAGCGAAAGATTTGTAGCGCTGAGACTGGCGAGAAAACTGCCCAGAAGTGATGCCAATATAGAACTCAGTTGGGAAAGCGCCTACGGTTTGAGACTGCCTGGACACGGTTCTCAATTCATAAGCCCGAAAGTGAAGTTTTGATGCCTGATTCAATTTGGAACCCCCCCCCCCTTCCCCACCACAATCACAAGCCTGGAGCGGCTGGGCATCAACATGAGAAAGCTGCCCTATGGCGGTATTGCAGGGGCCCCTCCTCTACCAGCCCCGCGCCTCACCAGGAATTGCCGAGCCCCTCTGCCTTCGATGGGCGGTGGACGTCATGATCCATGCAAGTCCTTTGCGGCCACGATCGTGGACTCCATTGATGGGCTTGTGAAGCCGCCCACCGCATGCCACGTCTGTGGCCTCTTGCAGGATAGCACGAGCCGCCTTGGGCCGTGGGGAAAAGGGGCCGCCTTCCAGAAGCGCGGGTGGATTTTCAAAGGTTTCAAGGTTGTTGTTCCTGGACAAACACTAAGCAATCCCCCCAAATCCAGGCTGTTTCACCACCAGCATCAACAGCACCACGCCCCTCAAACATTGGCACGTCCCCAGGCTTCGGGTAGGTCAGGAACAGTCTTGCGGCTTGCCGTCTTTTCCTCACAACACACAACTTGAGGGGCCCCAAGCCTCGCGGCCCCAGAGCCAAGCACTTCCTCCACGACACAGAGCCGCACAGCCGGGCGCACCCCCACCTCCGCTCGCTGTCAGAAGCCGCCCTCCCTGGTACGAACCCGACCAGCCCTGACGGCTTGACGTCTCGTCCAACGTAAAACAACCGGCGGCGGGTCTCTTCCCAAGGGTTACTTGCACGCCGGCAAGGTTTTCCGCGCGCCTGCCTAGGCAGAGTAGGGCGAAGCGACTAGGTCCGGCTGTTCCTGGAGTGGATCCGAGTCGCCTGGCCTGACCACGAACAGGACCAGAGTCATGGACACCGACCCCCGGAACCCTCAGCGGCGGCCCTCCGCAAAGAGGCTCTCGGCTTCCCGCACCGCCTCACACTCCTTCTCTCTCGGCTGCTCCTCCATCACCCCGACCAGCGGCCTCTTGTCCTCCTCCACAGCCGGCAAAGGTCGTCACGCCGAGCCCGTAGGCACCACCGACGTCTCCATCGAGCCTGCCAGCTTGTCCATGCCGCCGCCTGCCTCGCGAACCATCGGACGTCCGTCGCTTCCCAGTACCACTCGCCGCCCCTCCTCCTTCTCCGGCTACCGTGCTATCGACCTCGTCGACGTTGCCGTAGACGACCACGCCATCGACGACACTCCTCGTTTGATGACCGGCCACCATTCCGCCGACGGCTCTTTCTACTACCAGCTACCAGAATCGACTCCCACAGAAGAGCGCCGCAAGAGAGTATCGGTATCCTCCTTCCTCTCGGTCAACTCTGCTCGTGTTCCATTGAGTTCCTCCGGCTCAGCCACCGGCTCCGACAGCAGCCAGCCCATCCCTCGATCCGTCTCCGGCATCATGTCGTCTGCTAAGGGCGTTGGTCCGCCCCCGTCACAGTCCGAGGCCGGCGTGTCAAACGTAACAGTCACTACTTCGTCGAACCAAAATGGGCAGTCCGCTCAACCCGGCAGTGGGCCCGCACTCACTCCCAACGCTTCGAACGGCAACACCAACCCCATCGATCTGGTGAAACGGACCACAACTACCCCCAACGCCAGTGGTCCTGGTCGGCCACCGCAGCCTACCAGATCTAGAAGTCGGGCTAAGCGCCGGTTCAGCGGCAGTACTGCAAACAGCAGCCACAGCCCTAGCAGTGACCGAGGTCCGCAGACCAGGGAGAAGGAAGAGATCAAGCCTGCGCCATGGGGTATAATTGGCGTTTGTGCCCTTGATTCGAAAGCACGCAGCAAGCCTAGCAGGAATATTCTGAATAGAATTATAGCTAATCGAGAGTTTGATGTCGTCGTTTTTGGCGACAAGACCATCCTCGATGAAGGTCAGTCATCCATGCCCACTATCGATCCCACAATGCATCCCTCTTTAATGCTCCATACTAACACTATATCAAGAGGTTGAAAACTGGCCCATGTGTGACTATCTGATATCATTCTTCTCAGACGGCTTCCCCTTGGACAAAGCGATCAAATATGTCAAAGCCCGCAAGCCGTTCTGTGTTAATGATCTGCCCATGCAGAAAGTGCTTTGGGATCGGCGACTTTGTCTTCGGATTCTCGACCAAATTGGAGTCCCTACGCCTAAGAGAATTGAGATTAGCCGAGATGGGGGCCCGGACTTGCTTACGTCTGACGTGGCGAAATATGCAAAGGATGTGTCCGGCATCACGCTTGAGCCCGCTGATTCTGCTCATTACCATGCGCCACAGAAGGTCGAACTACTGGAGGATGGCGACGTGCTGAGCGTTGATGGCCAGCTGCTGAGAAAGCCATTCGTCGAGAAGCCTACCAGTGGAGAAGATCACAATATCATCATCTACTTTCCCAAGTCAGCTGGTGGAGGCGCTCGGAAGCTGTTTCGAAAGATTGGCAACAAGAGCTCGGAATACGTCGAGGACTTGACTATTCCTCGTGCCATCACTGAGGAGCAAAGCAGCTTCGTCTACGAGAAGTTCATGCAGGTCGACAACGCGGAAGATGTCAAGGCTTACACAGTCGGCCCACAATTCTGCCATGCCGAGACTCGCAAGTCGCCTGTGGTCGATGGTGTCGTGAGGCGAAATACACATGGCAAGGAGATTCGCTACGTCACCGAGCTGAATACGGATGAGAAGGAAATGGCTAGCAAGATTGCGACGACATTTGGCCAACGAGTCTGTGGTTTCGATTTGCTCCGAGTCGGCGGCAAAAGCTATGTGATAGATGTCAATGGCTGGAGCTTCGTCAAGGACAACGATACCTATTACGACCAATGTGCGAACATCCTCAAGGAGACTTTCAAGAAAGAGAGGCTGCGTCGCGGAGGTGTGACACCCTCTTTGCCATCGCCAAGTTTGTCTGATGTCAGCGACCCCATGGCAAGAGCCATAATGTCTAGCCGAGACAGAGAGCAGACGAGCAACACTGCAGCCCGTGACTCAACACGGATGGCGAGCGGGACTACTGTTGTGCCAGCCGATGCCCGTCTAGTCCCAAGGTCGGAACACGCCGCAGCGGGCTTACCTGCACAGCCACAATCGGAAGTCCCCGGCACGGGCGCATCTACGAGACATCAGAGTGGCCGCAATAGTCCGTCGCGAGTACCCATTGGCCTTACACAGTCAACTTCCTCGGCCGCGACAGGCCCTCAAGCAGCGCCTGTGACGCCTTCTGAGTTGTTCGAGAATTTGGAGAACCTGGAGCGCGAACAGGGAACGCCACCTCCACCTCCACCCAAGCATTCCTGGAAAATGAAGGGCATGGTGTCTGTCATTCGTCACGCCGATCGCACCCCAAAGCAAAAGTACAAATTCACATTTCATACACAGCCGTTCATTGATCTTCTTAAAGGCCACCAGGAAGAAGTCCTTCTTATCGGTGAGGCCGCTCTGGCCAGTGTGCTTGAAGCCGTGGACACTGCCCTGAAGCATGGAGAGGAAGATCGCACGAAACTTAGGACACTCCGGAACGTGCTGGCTAAGAAGGGTTGCTGGCCTGGGACAAAGGTTCAGATCAAACCTATGTTTCGGAAGAAGAAGGTGCCAGATCCCGCCACGCCAGCAGAGACGAGCAAATCCGTACCAGCAGATCTGCTCATGACCGCTCCAACTGGGGAGGAAGACAAGAAGTCTACACCAACTCCAGGACCTGAAGCCTCTGAGGCACTTGATGATACGGCGACCCAAGCTGTACAGTCGGCAGACGAAGGTGATTCACAGGTTCGAGGGGTGCCGCGTCGGCAAGACTCTATGTCCGGCGTCACTATGTCCAAATTCACGGCCGCAGAGAATAGCCTTGTACTTGACAAGCTTCAGCTTATTGTGAAGTGGGGAGGAGAGCCGACGCATTCAGCGCGATATCAAGCGCAAGAGCTTGGTCAAAACATGCGAACGGACTACCTGCTTATGAATCGCGCCATCTTGGACGAGGTCCACGTTTTCAGCAGCTCTGAGCGGCGCGTGACAACCAGCGCACAGATCTGGGCTGCTTCATTCCTTGACAAGAAGGAAATCCCCGACGACTTCATCACGATACGAAAAGACTTGCTGGATGATTCTAACGCAGCCAAAGATGAGATGGACAAGGTCAAGAAGAAGCTCAAAGGCCTGCTACGGAAGGGAAATGAGCGTCCACCACAGTTCGCATGGCCAGAGGGCATGCCCGAGCCGTCTGAGGTGCAAACGCGG
Source organism: Microdochium paspali (assembly GCA_031142775.1). Lineage (NCBI taxonomy): Eukaryota > Fungi > Ascomycota > Sordariomycetes > Xylariales > Microdochiaceae > Microdochium > Microdochium paspali. Next base: position 1,753,673 of record JAVBIV010000007.1, read on the forward strand.
GTTGTGCAGCTGATGAAGTTCCACCGACGCGTCATGCAACATAACTATGGGAGACTCTACAGTGGGAATGCTGTACCATCCTTGTCCGCTATAAATAACCCCGGTCAAGAGAAGGCACTTGGGGACACTTCGAATACGTCTATTGCCTCATCGCTCTCGCAAGTCAACTCTGTCAACAACGTCCAGTCTCGCTGGTGTTGTGGAGAAGACGCTGATCTCTTTCGTGAGCGTTGGGAGAAACTCTTTGCGGAATTTTGCGACAACGAAAAGGTGGATCCTAGCAAGATTTCCGAGCTTTATGACACGATGAAGTTTGATGCCTTACACAATCGACAGTTCCTTGAATGGGTGTTTTCTCCCCCTTCCAGCATGCTTGAAGAAGAGTTTGGCATAGCTTTTGGGAAAGATGGAAAGTCCATGTCGATGACCTCGGAAGACTACGCCGCTAGGGCAATGCAGGATGACAAGTCCGAAAAGGCTGCCAATATCACTTCACCTTCGAATGAGAGAGCCGAGTCCGAAGCTCAGAAGACAGTTCGAAGGCTGTTTAGAAAAAGGTCATGGATGAGACATTCTAATGAGACAGCCCAGGCCGAACAATATTTCCATCTCCACAAGGGTGGAAGCCCAACTAAGGCAAAGACGGAAGCACGATTTGAGCCGCTCCGAGAAATGTACCAGCTCGCCAAAGTCCTCTTCGACTTCATTTGTCCGCAGGAATATGGTATCTCCAACAGCGAGAAGGTAATTGTCGCCATGAGTTCTGATGTCGCGTCGCTGTGCTAACGTATTTCTGCCCATAGCTTGAGATTGGGCTTCTCACTTCCTTGCCTCTACTGAAGGAAATCGTGCAAGACCTGGAAGAGATGCAGGCATCAGATGATGCCAAGTCCTTCTTCTACTTCACCAAAGAGTCTCACATCTACACCCTGTTGAACTGCATCTTCGAGGGCGGTATCGAGACGAAGATCAATCGCCGGACCATTCCGGAGCTGGATTATCTTTCTCAGATCTGCTTCGAGCTCTACGAGTCCGAGATTACAGCAGCCCCAGGCGCCCCCCCGCCAGAGCAGCCGACTTTCAACTACAGTATCCGTATCACCGTCAGTCCTGGTTGCCACATTTACGATCCGCTTGACATCCAACTCGACAGCAAGCACTGCATTGGCTGTGCGCCACGCAGGAGCCTAACACCTCACAGTGACTGGAAACAAGTCATCGAGACTCTTAGGGCCAAATTTCACCAGTACGATTCTTGATACCGCTTCACGCCTAGTTGCTATGCTAACCACACGTCTTCCTGTCTGTTAGGGTCAAGCTGCCAAAGAGTTTTGTGGCAGTCAATCTGTCAGATGCTTTCACGTTTCAGGAGAAGGAACAGGTTCAATCCGACAGCGAGGCCGCACAAAAGGGGCAAGAAGAGCCCGAGCCAGCTGATAATGGGCTACAGTTCAAGACTGTCGCGCACACGAAATCGAGCACCGAGCCTGCTGCATCTGTTCCTACAGATGCCCAATAAGTATGCTCGTGCATGCTGATGTTAGGCAGCAAAGTGGGAACTATTCAGACAGTTCTATCCAAGATCACAGCGATCACGATGGTCCCGATCAGCTTTTCACGTTTTTTTCAAAAATAGATCCACAATCTGCAAAGCGCTCTGAATGCAAGCATACGTAGCATTCATCACACAGCACGAAGAAGCATCGACGAGATGGTACTAGCCACCACAGGCTGCTATAAACACGGAATGACCTACACATAACATCATAGCCTAGACAAAGCGAGATTTTCTTTAGATCGTCCGGGACCTTTTGTTTGAGCAATATGCGAACCATGAATGTCTCGAGATGATTGGCCTGTCGCTCCCTCCTAAAGCGCTATTGGGCAGCATCTCGTACTCGTATGTACTTTTGTGAGCCCCCTTTTCAGAACGAAGGTGTCGTTCGGCAAAGGGACATCATGCGCCTCACATCTCCTTCGAATTTGCCGACGATGCCCGTGAATAACGGGTGGCCTACCCGATCGCCAATCGGAGCATACTTCTTTCTGCTCCGGCGATGCACCGCTAAAATACACTTTGTTAGAAACACCCTTGGTTCACACAACGCACGTACAGTCCAGTACAATTTGTGCGCAATAGCTCGGAGTTCGGGGAGCGGGGCTGTGAAAGAAGAGTTGCACCCTGGATCCTTGATCCCTGAGCCCGGATCCTTCTGGAACCATGCCGCGGAGCTAGTGACACCAAGAACAAGTAGGTGTAGGCAAAAGCTTGTCGTCAGGACATCCATGACTAGCAGGATCTGAAAAGCAACTAGGGCTGTATACGCTGGAAAGGGGAATAGGCGGCGGTTGTGTCGGATTGAAGGTATTTGCTTATCGGCAGTTTGGTATCCAGATCCTGTGCATACAGGTACGTACATGTATGGAATAATTACATAGTACCCTGATGGGTGTGGTCCAGCAGCACAGGACAGGGTTGTGGACATTAGGCTAGCACCAACGTGGTGTCTAGTACCTGCAGGCGGGAACCTTAAGTATGACCATGCAGCCCTGCGTGTGGCACGCAATATGTGTGTGTAAATTTAAATGCCGCGGTTCGTACTTGGATCTACACTGAATAATGCTTACACTGAGGCATTTAAATTGGCACCCACCCTGGCACGTTTCAAGCATTCGGAAGACCCAACTCGTCGTTCCGGTGTGGTGTACCTGTCGCAGACGCTAGGAGGTTTAGTCGCCTGGTGTAGCGCAGGATGTACCAGAGTGGACATGAACGTGATCTCAGACTTTTGTTCTTTTGACCGAAGAAAGTTCCGGGGCACTGGGATTGAAACTTCCGGCGTGAGTCTGCAAGGATGCCTAGATTACCAAAATCGGCTGAAGCTGGGAGTAGAGATCTTTACTCAGTTAGCGTTGTCGAAAGTTATGACGGACAGCCAGTAGACCTGTACTTCGCGTCGCTATCGCTGCGTTTCGATGCAAATGAGCCATCGTGACGTATGTAATGCGATATAGTTCCATGGCACACAACTAGCCATGCTTGGTGCCTATGACTGAACTGGCTGTCAAGATGGTGTATGATGGTGGGAAGGGTCATGCTCGCGCTATACTAGCGGGCACACCTGTCAATGCTTATTGGTATGCTGCGCCGTGGGAGATGCCATCAGCAGGCATTGGCTTTTTGTTGCTCCATGAGCTGCCCCTAGATGTTCCTTGTGATACCCCATGTATCCGATGTATCCGCGGATAGCCCAAGGTCAGTGATTGTATCCTTCGGGAAGATGGCGGAGGCATGCAACCAAGCACCGTCAAAGCTCAACATGAAACCCAACACACCAATCACCACAATACCAAGCAACTCTGCTCCGCGAATCGTGCGTGCCTTTACCATACTAGTTCAGGGTGGTATAGGCGATGCTCGCTCTAGCAGCTTAATCATGGAAACGCTCAACTTTCCGCACGTATGGCTGTTAGAGCTGCCACATCTGGTGATGCTTCTCTGTTGGCCGCTCCTGACATTGAGAGTCAAGCCCAGGGCGTGCAATCTACAATTCGAGGCAGCTCCTGGTTGCACTCCTGATATCAATCCGTGAGGATCTCGGACACTTTCTCGCATTCCAGACCCTTGCCATCCATGCATTGGCCGTGGAGTCGTAGCCGGAGTACTTCGGCACTCCGAAGCCCTTGTAGTGGGGCTTCAAGCAGCGCGTCAAAGGCTGAACAGCCGAGAATGGATCCTAGACAGCAGACCACTCGCAGGCAAGGGGTTGTGTCACGAGATTGCTCGAGGCAACCCCGTCACAACTATTATCGTCGGCAGGGACGAGTTCTGGTGCCTCTGCCATGTGGTGGTTGCAAGGATTTTGGTGGATTGAGCTGGGGTTGAGGTTGCAACCGCGTGATGTGTAGTTGATATGGAGTTGGCTTTTCTGAGCCAGGCCACATCAGTCTGCCCCGTCATGGCCAGTCGGATGCATGTAATGCAAAAGGATTTCCTTGACACAATTCTGGACAACCATAGCAAGGCCACAGGTGCTCCCAGCAGTCACATCTCCCATCTCGACGACCAGCCGTCTATGTGTACATACTATGGACAAGAACGGTAGTTCAACGCGCCAGCCCATTTGCCGATGCAAGGGGTTCTGAGGCTTGTGGCTGAGGTTCACTAATCCGGCCCGTGGTCCAACGGTGTTTTCACTCAAGTCTGATCGGCGTGCTGGTGCACGTTTGTGTTGTCGTAAGAACGGGTATGTCCCGTGGTATCCGGTTTCCTGACGGGCGGGCCTGCTTATTGTCATGGACTTGGACCCGGTCCTGGTTATTCTTGGTACTGCATGCTGTTCATAACTGAGAGGATCCGGCCGTGGTTCCGAAGAGGGAAATTGAGGTTGGTCGGGCAGCAACGTTGGCGGGGTACGGGTATTGTACACGCAATCTGCTGTGGCGCGGTGGTTGCGATCAACATCTAGAGCAGTTTGGAGCTCCTGGTTTGATTATACGCCGGGATGGAAGGCGAAGGGCAAAGGCGGAGGTGGTCTTGGTCGCCGGACGAGCCGATGCAGCAACCACTGGCTGTGTGCCCATGCCGAGCTGGCGAGCCTGTGCGGGCGGCTGGGCAAGGTGAGCTACCTGCACAAGATGACGGGCTGCAAGTGCGCACACAGACTCAATGACGGCACCGCTTGCTCATCGCTGCCGGCGGGGTACGTACTGTGTTCCAAGGTTATTGGCGCTGTTGATGAGGTCGACGTTGCGCGGCAGGTGGCAGAGGTCCAAGTCAGAGGTGACTGATGACTGGTAGTGAAGGTAATTACCTTAAGGTACTTTAGTGAGTCCAGCCTGGCGCTTGGATGCAAGTTGAGTGGACTTTTGTGATCTATTCGAAGGCGTAGTAGGAGCGACCTGTGGGATCGCTGCTTCCAAAACCTAATGGCTAGACTGTTCTGGGCAGCTGGTGGCGCCTGATGCCAGTCTGTGAGCCAGGCGTGCGTTTGTGCAACCACTCGAGTACCCGCGGTCCTGCTTCATCTAGAGTGCTCATCTACCCACAGACGTCTTGCCAACTAACCAGACAGGTCACCACGATCAAATCTGCCGCAGCCATCCATGCTCGTGAGACGTCACCAGCTATCCTCGCGCTAAGTCACGATCGCCCGCCCGTCCACGCGTCAACCCGTCCAGGGTAAGGACCAACCCGTCCGCGCGCGGCATTCGCATGGGAGCAGAAGCTCCAGCCGCAGCTCTAGCTCCGGCACAGTTGGATCCTCGTATCGCGGCACAAGAACCACAAGCTGGCCGCCATATGGACAAATCGATTGCCCATCATGTTCGTATCTTGCCGAGCGCGACCTGCAAGACGTGCTTGGCCGAGAACGGACAAGCACCACCACAATTTAAGTTCGTCTTTGACGCCGACCGGCTGGGCACGGCTCCGTACCTTGCTGCTTTGAGTTATGAACCACAACGCTGGGAGTGTCTGGGGCCAGGCCAGGCACGGTGCTGCACGGGTCAGTCGGACGGTCGGACGGTCGCGCCGACGACTTGGCCGATGTCAATCCGGCTCCCCAATCGGGCCTTGCGGCAACCGACTACTTGACTTTCTCTCACAACTGCCTCTGCCTGCTGCGACTGCCGGGCACAGACCGCCGAGGTGAAGCAGCAGGATGGGGTGTTTGTAGTCACATACACTGCCGAGATGCCACCAACGTCGGCGAAGCCACCAATGTATCGAGGCACGGCATATGACGAGCACACCACAGTGAAGCCCAATTCTGGAAACACCAACACAGTCAGGCTTGAGCAAGCCCAGGCCTGCGCAGACTCTCAGACGAGGCGCAGTGCGGGACCAAACACCGACGACCCCGGGCGCTCCAAAACCCTGGGACAGTTCCACTCTCCTTCCCGCCAGTGGAGGCCTGCCAACTATGAAATTGAGTCCATGTTCGATCCTGTGCAAGTACTCCATACAGTCTTTGCGAACCATGCACCTGGTCTCGAGCCCTGCCCGGCAGCCCACTCTCACTGACATTTCGGGTTGCTCCAACAATGTGTCTCAGACACCTGGTACTGGTCGGCTATCCCACGATCGTCACCAGCTCGCACGGAAAGGGGACAGGTGGAATGACCCCGGACTGGCTTGCTGGAAACATGGCTGCTTCCTGGCTTCTTGCTTGGGCCGCTCCTGGATCACTCACGCACGCACAAGACGACAGGCCATGCACCTTGCGACTCAAAACAGACAGGGCCTCACAACTTTGACTTTGGCCATGGGCCTTGTGGGTTTCGTCGTAATGACAAAGGGCAAGTGCCGTAAAGTCGTTAAGGGGGGTCCAACTTTAAACTTTGTAGCAGCATAAGAAGCTAGCGTCACATGTTCGAACAGTATCTCGGCTTTGGTGTTCTAGCCTCATGACTTGTGGGCAACGACGAATTTGCACTCCTCCGATCTAGTTAAAGTTCTCGTTGATATAAGTCTCAGTCCATCACCAGGTTGATTCCGCGAGTTTCTCTCTTGGTTGTACAAGGTACAAAGCTCTCAAGCACAATTACACAGCATTTCGTTTCATGCAGTTTGGCCAAGCAAACACAGACTACGGCAGATTAAGAGTATACAACAATCTTGCTTGTAATTTACGACATCTGGCCACTCTTCTAGCTGATGCCCCAACAAAGTCGTTGACTAAAGCTCTAGTCCTGGTTCCCCAATTACACGCTTCACTATTTCGTCCCTTCGTCTAGGAAGGACCGAACAGACCAGCCCACGGCAGAAATTTCTCCTTCATCAACAACATTCATACTCCAGTCAAGAGCCACACTCCAACCTGAGTCACATTGCCATCAGCCACTCCAAGTCAAATAAATCTATTGAGCCGCCACGATCACCAGCCATACGTACTCGGGCACCCTCGGACCTGGTGCCTGGTCTCCTACTCGGCGGTAACAAAATCATCATCATCATCATCGTCATCATCATCGTCATCATCATCATCATCGAAATCGTGATGGGAAAGTGTGCGCACTCTTTCGGCATCGTCAAATCTGACAGCACCCTCGTCCAATGGGTCTGCTGGATGTGCCATTCAGGGCCGCATTGGTGGATCTTCGAATGTCGGTACTGCAAGATACATACCTGTAGGGCCTGTGTTCAGGCTGTTCAGGTCGTCTGACTTCGGTACAGTCTGGTCAACCAACCCAAGGTTCTCGCCAGAATCTCAGGTTACGATTTCAGCAAGCTGAAAATATCGGCGCCAACGACCCGACAATGGAATTCACCATCACACTTTCGACAAGCTACAGGACCAGACCTAGTGGCACACAAGCACAAGCCTTCCATGACAGCATGCAACCTTGACGATGGACCACCTCTTCCGAGCTGCGGCTCACATACAGAAAACCCTGGCTACGATCGGCAACAGCCACTCCGGCGGTCCGTCGCAACCTCTTTGTCACATTGTTGCTACGCCTTTCAGAAGACTGGCGCGGAACACGACCCTGGCGATGCAGAGTGACGATATTGTTGCAGACGCGCCAGCAAATGACTGCACGACCGGGCCACGACCCACTGCGGATCTTGAAAAAGCAGTGTTAGCAACCACTTGAAGCGAGCGAGCCAGCCGGCGCACCGGCTAGCGGGCTGAAAAGATCACAGAGCGTTTGAATATGCAGCGGCAAACGTCCCGAAAGAACCCTAACCCTGACACCACCGATGGCGCCAACCGAGGCCGCTTGTCAGGAAGGCTGCCATCGGGCCGTTGTAGCCTTGCAGCTGTATGCCGCTTGTATGGCCCACCCTCCCTAGCATCCATGGTCTGGTAGTCTCAGCAACCAGGCCCGGCAGGTTCTTGTCTGTTGTCGCTTGTCGCAATACATAGCCACAAAGATTATTGAGCTCGTAGACTGGCGGTTGTGGCAGCAATTCCGGCAAGTCACCACTACCGGACAGCCGACGATGGAAGACACACAAAAGTGCCTGGCTCATCAGCCTTACTCTCTTCTACGTCCATCCAGCCAATTGGTACACAATGGTATCTTGTTATACCCCATGGTTACAGCACTGTACAGCGCCCAAGCTTGCTTCAGCTCAGGCCATTTCCGTCGGATGTACCTGTACGACGTAGTATAGGCAGGGCTAGTGCACGTTGTACAACGAGGCTGGCAACAGGCATGACTGGGCTGGTTTGGATCGGACGAGGCGTACATCTTGGAAGAGTACAGTCCGAATGAGGTGCCATGACGCAAAGACAAAGTACGCATTTAGCGATCGCGCCCGGGAGGACACTCAAGCTTGTGTAAGGGGGTTCATGAGGCGGGCGAAGGCAGGAATACTCACCGGCTCGCTGAGGGATCGCTGGGGCATATGTATCATTGCGTCGCCAAGGTTGGGAAACAGGGCTCAAAACATGGAATTTACCCCAATATGCATCATCAGTATACCAGTCTCCTGCGTGCAAAATCTATTGATGCGTGCCGTGATTGACGCTCGGGAGTGATCGACAGTGTCACAGCGGAGCTTGGCTCCCTCTCCCGTCGCACCCCAGCTCAAGAACAAGGTTGACAGAACGCATGGTCATGTTCAGAGTTGAGGCGTAATGTTCCCATGCCTGTGCGACGATCTTTTATTTGGGAGCATGCCGTGGACATCTGATCTGCCACAGCTCCGCGCGCTCGCCATTCGGGAGCGCTCGGGCACCCACGAAGCCCTGGCATCGCTCAGATGGCATGGCGTTGGGGGGGAAGGGGGCGGATTGCCTAAACCCGTCCCGTCTTATTATTCCTACCAGGCTTTTTACGCAGAAAACCGCCAAGACAGACAGAGAGACCTGATCCCTACGCGCTTGCTCTCTGGACTTCCGTATGCACCCACCCAGTTACGGATCATACGGCACAGTTCTGAAAGCCCCCCCCCCCCCCATCTAAGCAGGAAGGGGGGTGGGTTCAAAAGACCGAGCTTGACGACAAGAGGAGGACGACTGTGAACGTGTTTGTGACGTCACAATGGAGTACGCGGAAGCTCGAGATGGTGGCAATGAGTGAGTTTAGTGGTGACAGCACCGCGCGGTACGACAAAGGAAAACAGAGGGCAAACTGCCAGAGTAAGTGTCAATGTTTTTTTGATGGGTGCCTGTTGTGCCTGGGCCACACATGGGAACATGGCATAGCGGGAAAGTTCTGTTGTATATTGAGGGGGGGCCGCCCAGCATGGCATACATAAATAAAATAAATAGACCGCCAGCAAGGGAAGCGAACAACTCCCTTCGGGCATTGCAATTCATTATCACTAAAGGGCGATTGCCGGATCGAGTGCTCTGCAGCGTCCAGGTGGCACATTACGTTCAGCTCTGATGGGTCGGATGAATCAACCACTAGACACGCGGAGATTACTCCGGCGTTGCCAGGGTTTGTGGTTTGCTCTACTGGTCCTGACGTCCCTGGTCCCCATACGTGAAATCACGATACGAAGACTGCGGCCCGATTGGGATTGGTCTGACCACTGCTGCCGATACGTCAGATGGTAGATAGCACGTGGAAGTTCTTCCGGTCTTTGTGGAGATTCTGTGTGACTTTGACCGGAAAAAAGGGGGGGATGAAGCAATATCTATATCATATCTCTATCATTGTCCACAACCGTTGGTGCGCATCATGTGCATGTAAAGGTTTCTCTTAATATCGTATCTATGCAAGCGCGTTTTTGGTTGCTTTTCTGTCCGTATTGGTAGCATGTACATTGCTGCAAAAACAATAGGAAAAAGAAATTATAAAAGACAATTTACTCAGGTCATTGCACTTTCGGCCAAGCCCACACGTCACGCGCGTCATTGCGCCTCGTCACGACGACACAATCGCCCACGCGGATCTGTACACCCCGAGTCTCCATGGAAACATAACTCTTATCGGTGCTCACAGCTTTCCCAGCTGCTTCTCCGTCTCCCGCTGCGTCGCCGCCAGCGTCGACACCGACGCCAACGAGGTATCCATACCGTCCAAAGATCGGCGTATACTTCTCCCCGGCGTCGACCCGGCGATCGCGCATGAGCTTCTTCAAAGCCGTACCCTGTTCGCCCTCTGCGGGGCGACCAGTGGCGTAGTCGATGTTGATGGAGGTGCAGCGGCCGCAGTTTGCGGTTAGTTGGATCTTGCAGCGCGGCTGTAGTTGTTGTTGATGAGGGTGTGAAGATGTTTCTGCTGTCGTTGGTGCTGAGTTTGTCTCCTCCTTCTCGTTGCCATTATTGTTGTTGTCCGCGGGGAAGATGGTGAGTTCAGCCCAGTAGTCTTCCTCCCATGGCTCGAGGGCTTCTTGATTTGTGCCTCCACGATCATCTCCCTCCCCGCTGCGGTCCACATCGACGCCGTCGCTGTTCACGACGATATTGGGGCGGAATTTTGTCATGTCCATCCCGGTACTCCCCTCATCCTCAAACCGCTGGCTGAAGTCTCTCAGGGAGGCGCCGTTCGTGACCAAAAACGGCGCGCACTCATTGTATACCAGCGTCGGCTTCTTCTCCGCGCGTCCACCAGCATGGCTGAGAAACGACGGGAGCAGTGACGTGGGAATGTATGACGATATCGTCGATGACAGCCACGTCGGTAGTAGACCCTCGTCTCCCGTGGCGCCTCCAGCAACCCCGGCAGCAGAAGAGGTAGGTAGGTGCGCCAGAATCTCTCTCTCGAAGTTCCCCACGTACACCAGGTGTGCTTCGTAGCCAAGACAAGCAGAGAACCAGCTGTCATACGGCTCGCCCATGCGGTGTCCGAAACTGGGGGATCCCATCAGGCTGACGGGGACCGTGGGGCATGCCGCCAGGAACTCTGCATCGGGATGTAGGGGCACGAGTAGGGGGCTCGATTGGCTCGGGTGGGCTGGCGCAAGAGGGGTCGAGGGGGTATGATATCTCACCAGGATCGTGTCTGGCTCGTCGTGACGATGGCCGTGCTCGTGGTTTGCAAAGCCGGCAGTCGTGCTGGCGTTGGTTGTGGGCGAGACAAGCTGCTGCGAGAAGAGCGCTGCCTCATTCATCGTGGCGACCTGGACGGGTCGGTAGCTTGTTTGCGGAGTAGGACCGCCGTCAGTGTTGCTGGGATCCTTGCTGGGGACTACCTTGAGGAGCATGAAGCGCCGATCGTGCTCGACGCCCTCTGGGAGGAGGCGGGCGCTTTGGACGAGGCATGGCCGGAGGGACTTTATGGGGTAAATGTAGATCTGTCGTGGAGATGCTGTTAGGACACGGCTGTTGAAGATGGGAGTTGGAGGTTCAGGTAAGATGGTGTCTACACAACAGGGTGGTGGTGGTGATGGTGGTGGTGGGTCATGGTGAGGCCGTTTCTCAAATGGGAAGACGATCGAGCTGGGTTGTGTGTGGGTGTGTGTTCTCGTAGATGATGTCAGACGAAGCGCGAATGACAATGTCCTACATACCTCTGATATCCTCATCTTGGCTATGCTGGATTGTCTAGGTTCAGATGTTTTGTGTGCTGCCGCTCTCTAGACCTTCGCAACAAAGCCTGTCAACCGCCTTGAGGCAGGATGAAGTTGACAGCTGCGCTGCTGTATATACCCCAAAGCTGCCAAGATGAGGGGATGGCCGAAAACGGCAACAACAGCCCGTCGCTGTGCCATGTCCACGCCCTGTGCGAGTCGGCCGGGGACTCCCCGTCCCCGTAAGGATCCAATCACACTGTGCCAGCCTCGTCCCAGAAAGGGCGTCGTTATTGTACATAGTAGTGCGGACTTGGCCCGCCTCGTCGGACAATTTGCTCGCATGCAAAGTGCCAATGGTGCTTGGGAAGAACCCGTGGCCTTCGCAGAATGCACCCTGGATTCGAAAATTGAATGTTCTTAGCACCACTGGTTTTATCCATCGTACTGTATGATCTAATTACGAAGCCCATGCATGCTGGCCATTTTGAGTTAATTCGTCGGTGCGGACCGGTGAGGGGAAATGGACGCGATGTACATGTAAGTTTTGTAAAGTTTGTACTCCGCATCCCACATGCTCGTCTTGGCGGACTGAGGGGCACACAGATCAGGTGCCATCAGAAGGAGCTTCAGAGCAGCCGGGGAATATGGTCCGGAGCTTAGCTTGAGAAGAACACTGTCAATCACAGATCTGCTTGCATCTCTAGGCCGTTTAGGCATCGGGAGGGCCAAGTCACGAGGTGTTTGCCAGAGTAATGCAGTCTTAGGGTGCTCCAGCATGACCGTTCATCTGGAGAAGCTTGTGATTGCCATGTGCTGATATTCGATGTGTCAACACAACCACCATCACCTCTTTTCAGGCTCAAGTATAAATATACGAAGTAAAATCCTCTCCCTAACTGTCAACAACTATTAAAGCTACTCAATCTCCAGCCTCAAGGCATCATACTGGACGTACACAGTCGTCGTAAGCACAGCACTCTCATAATCCGTCGCGTTGTACGGCAGACTGAGTACGATTTCGTTCTCGGCACCCGCTTTAAGCAGACTGGCGTCGAAAGTGAATTTGTGTGCGAGGTTGTAGCACACCACGGCCGAACGGACTGCGCAAGACGAGGACTGGTAGTATCTGTGCATTGGAGGCCTGTGTCAGCACATTTGCGATCTTGGAGGGTCTTTGCATTCGGGTACAGGAGTGACAGGGATCGGGAACCGGGAGGGGAGTATGGGAAGACGTACGGAATGACCCAGGGCTCGAGATCCTGCCCATTGACACTGATAGTGTACTTCAGATTCGAGTATGGCTCCGTGGCGTTATAAACGTCCGTGTTGCCCGCTGCAGTCTTGGCACCGGCGAGCTGCACGGTGAAAGTTGCTCTGCGAGATCCCGGCGCTGGGGGTCCTCCGTGTGAGGGCCCCGGCTGTCCTGGAGGACCTCGACGGTGGTGCGCTGCAGGACCGATTGGACTGGGCGGAGGCGCCGGCTCAAGGGCATGTTTGTCCACGTCGAACTGGATGGTCCAATTGTTCACGTTGCCGTTGCCCACATACGGCTCTGGCCGAAGCGAATTCCCGTAGCCCCCAAACACGCTCCAGTGGACGTAGTTGAGGTCCTTGCTCACGTCGCTCTTGCCGACTTTGTACTTGACGCCGTCGGGAAAGTCGTTGACAAAGTCGTGGACGGGCCTGTTTCCAGCTATGATTAGTACCTACGACTTTTACAACGAGAATCGTAGGTTTCATGATGTGGACTTGCCAGTAGATCCGGTATTCCTCCAGGTGAGCAGGGTGAGTGGCATCCAGTTGGTATCCATGGCGGTATTCGCCAGCGCTCTTATCCGGCGTACCAATGCGGAATATCTCCCTGCCAGCGCTCTCTTCTGTCCACTTCGCAGAGAACTCCCTAGCCTTCCCAGCAATTATAACGACGCCGTCCTGCACAAATTGTCCAAACACGCCGTCCGCATAGACAGTGACGCGGTACGTCCCGGCTTTGACGCGAGGAATCGTGGCCTGCCCGTGCTCGTCGATCTCTGCCCAGTACTGATATACCTTGGAGTCGTACACATTGTCCTGAAAGTCGACGCTATTCTCAGACAGCACGACGATGGCGTTCTTGGCGTTCTTGGGAAGGTTGATCTTGGTGCTGAATTCGCCGCGTTCCGTGCTCGTGACGTAGTTCGGAACGTGTTTGGCGATGGAATCGTAAAAGGCAGAGTTCCACTCCGGGTCGGCGTATTGGGCGGCGTCGGCGCGGAGCTTGAGAATGTCGGTATCTTTGGGGAAGCGGTTGAAGTGGTAGTATTGCTGCGACTCGTTATTTTGCGTCAGTCTCTTGCCAACATATGTTGTCATCAATTAAAGATGAACGTACCGGTCCGAAGGTGCGATCGAAGCCATGCGTGATGTTGGGCTGTAGAAGAGTGCTGTCAGTCTGCCCGTTTCACGATATGAGCCTGTTCAAGTTTTCTTACAGTTTGGTCACCGTGGTGGTTTGATACTACAAGAAATATCAGCACTTGCGCCGTAATCCATTTTAACCCTCTCAAACTGTAGGATTCGTCAACTTACCTATATAGTCATAGACAATGCCGTCGACCACAAGATCAGAATGCAATGGGCCGCCGTAGTAGGTCTCGCGTGTGTTCATTACGAGCCACGAGCCATAGACGGAGCCGTCAGCGGTCTGGGACCCATCGGCGTACCTGGAATGAGGGAATCAGTATCAACAAACAGACCCTCTACAAATATCAGCTCAGGGGCAGACTCACATGCCGTGCACAGGGTGATCCCGCCAAGTATCCTGAAAGGTATACTTTGTGAAGTAGTCTGCGACCTGCTCCACATACGGGTCCTGCGGAGTGTTGCCCAGGTACCAGGTTGCGTCTTGGACAACGACCTGAGCTGCCTTCGCAGCAGCACCGGGTAAGGGACCATAAGTCTGCTCGTTGGTCAAGAGATGTGTCCAAATGTTCGAGTTTGGTCGGAACAATGTGCGAAATTCTTGTAGATTGCGAAGGAAAGGCGCGGTCTCGTTGTAGTATGCCAGCCGAGAGAAGGAATGCAGGCCCGTCTCGCCGTCGCGCAAGAACCAGTACTGCTCCAAGACCTGGCCGGTTGGTATGTAGGTATCGGTCATTCTGATACCTGCATAACTGGTGCCTGTAGAGTCGGTGCCTGAGTAGAGCTCGTACTCGGGCTTTGAGCTCCCTGGTGTCCAAAACCCCTGGGGCGTACTGGAACGTCAAAAAGATTACCATGAGAAAACTATAAGCATCGTTGTTGTTGATGGAGACGCACCAGTAGCAGTCAAGGTACATGATACCCGTTGATCCGGATTGTGTACCTAGGAGATTCTGACCGTCGAGAGTCAAGGCGCTGATGGCTCCGTTCGCTTTACCGACGCTGGCGAAGAGACGGTCGTTCTGGATTGTCAGGCTTTTGCTGTCTTCGGTGGCATTGATGTTGGCCAGCGCACCACGAGCAAGCATCGACAAGATGCCGCCAGTCGTGATGGCGGAGAGTTTGGGCAGCACCATCGTCGAGGATATGGAACTGGGCACACTTCGTATTGTCTTCACAGGAGGGAAAGCCTCGAGATGGAGGAGCCTGCTCGGGGCCGACCATCATGTTGATGTTTGTCAGTGATTCCATGATTATATAGGGATCGACCGGCTGAATGCCACCCAGGCCACCACCTTCATGACGCACCCCCAGAGCTGTTCTGAGGCCGACCACCCGCAGTGACATCTGAGAAGGCCATATGGATATTGGCCTTATCCCAGGCTCCCCACACAGCATTGCCAGGGTCCAGGAACAATAGACCCCAGTCCGGGGAAGGGTGCGGGGAAGTTTGCATTGTTTCGGTTGTTGGCCTCATTTTTGGCGAAGCTAGCGGAAGGGAACGCGGAAAAAACCTGGGGGGAAGCATGGAGTCCCCTCCCAGGAACGAGTTCGGTGCATCAGCAGCCGAGCAGTCAAGACGGCCGTTAGCATGCTTGCTCTTCACGCTGGGACGGTCAATGTCCCAAGTAGTCGGTCTAGCTCAGAGGGTTAAACCGAGTCAGATCGCGCCAATAATGAATGAAGAAGGGCATCAGCTCCGCCTCCGCACGGCTTGCCAGACTTAGCCGGCTCGCACTCTCCAACAATACATCGCCGTTGCCTGCCTGATTCGCAGGAGGTCCGCCCTGCCTTGAGCTTTTCCAGAGCCTCACTATGAGAATGCCGCTAGAAAGAGGGGTGAGTGTATGCCGGTCGGCCCTTGCGAACACCAAGACGCATCGGTATTCATTTGGCGGCCGTATGACCAGGAGTTACAAGGTCGCCAGAGAATTCAGTCAATGTTAAGACGAAAGACCCTATGGACATCTGGAAATAGATGCCTCATCGAGGCAGCACCTTGGGGAAGTGGGGGCTGCACAACTAGGTTGGGTCAGTATGACTCTGCACCTCGGCAGCACAGCACTCCGTCCAGGTCACTCTATTAACCACTTTCTTCACATCTCGCCATTTCAGGCCAAGCCGAGCTTCATTGTCCCCACCAACTTCGTGCCTCGATAACTGAAGAGATGGACATTTCCGAGCTCGACCAGGATGTGATCGTGCAGCAGAGCTCAGCTGGTTTAATAGCAGACTTTGACCGCTCGCTGGGCCCGTTTCTTCGCAAGCCCAATGGCCAGTTGCGGTTTCGGGTCAGAGTGCAGGAGTCGTCTCGCCTGACACTGCAGGTCCGTCCTCACCAATTTAATACCTGCGATACCTGTGACTAGCCTGACAAAGACTGACACCCTGACGTGCGCCGGAAACAGGTGCTTGAACCCTTCCAGGAGTTGCCACAACTGCTCGATTCACATTTGCCACGGTGGCTGCCGATCCTAGCCGAAGCATATCTCGCCTCCCTGACCAGCCGCCAAAAGCCTCGCTCACTCTCTACCAGATCTCAGTGGCTGATTGCTCTGCCAGACGCAATCTGCAAGATCATCTACACGTTTTGCAAAATCCGCGGCGACAAGGTCATTGTCCGATTTCTCAACGTGGAGACACGATATCTCGAGCTCTTATTACACTCTCTCGAACAATCTGAACGGCAAAATGCCACATCAACTAAGGGAGCGGAAACTGACACCACCAGTACATCAGAGTGGTCATGGCACGAGAGATATGTAGTTCTGCTGTGGCTGTCCCAGCTGTTCTTCGCCCCATTCGACCTGTCAACCATCTCCACAGGGGATGCTGATGAGGTTGAGCAACCCATTATTCCCGGGTTCACGTGGCCTGCAAATGTCCCGGGCATCACACTGCGGGTGATCCCTCTTGCCATGAAGTTCCTCTCTTGTCCCGGAAAGGAGAGAGATGGTGCGAAAGCACTTCTCGTACGCCTGGCGATGCGCAGAGATATGCAAGAAGCAGGAATTCTTCGCGCCCTGATCCAATGGAGTTTGCACACCCTCAAGGCCAGAGATGATGCAACTTCAAAATCACCATACTATTTCATCGGTAGTCTGAGCTTCATAGCTGGTGTCCTGAGGTCGTCCATGGATACATCCATCATGAACGCACACCTCTCTGACATCTTCTACGCTCTCGAGGCCATTGCATCGAGCGATGACCCAAATGCGGAGTATATCAAAGGCTCAGCTTTGGCGAGGAAGATGATGATCAAGGTGATTCGTTCAGTGGCGACGCTAGTTCTTCGCGAGCAGGACCAATCGATGAGCGAATCCGAGTTGATCGAGTCTTCAATAGGCTTTCTTTTGGAACGGCTAGCAGACAATGATACACCGGTCAGACTCGCCGCCTCAAAAGCCCTGAGTGTCATCACTCTCAAGCTAGAATCCGACATGGCCTCACAAGTGGTTACGGCCGTGTTGGAGTCTCTCAACCGTAACGTTCTCTGGCTGCCAAGCAGGACAAATCCTGATGCTCCCCCGGCCCGAGACCTCACCGCCGTCGACCCCCTGGAGTGGCATGGGCTCATGCTCACCCTGTCGCATCTACTATATAGAAGGTCCCCCCCAACGGAGGACTTGTCTGATATCGTGCATGCTCTGCTGATGGGTTTGACGTTCGAAAAGCGCAGCCCATCTGGCAGTCTCATCGGCAGCAACGTCAGAGATGCTGCCTGCTTCGGTGTTTGGGCTTTAGCACGTCGGTATAGTACTGCAGAGCTTCTGCAGGTACCCAAACATGCTGTTCAGATCGCTCGAGGTCATGATGCTTCCGTCTCGATACTTCAAGTCGTCGCGACCGAGCTCGTGGTAACAGCATCTCTAGACCCTGCTGGCAATATCCGGCGCGGCTCTTCAGCAGCCTTGCAAGAGCTCATCGGGCGTCATCCCGACACGGTCGATCACGGCATCTCTGTTGTTCAGACTGTCGACTATCATGCTGTGGCACTTCGGTCTCGTGCAATCAATACGGTCGCCTTACAAGCTACGCAGCTTTCATTGCACTATGGTCGAGCTCTACTTGATGCGACACTCAGCTGGCGAGGCGTCGGTGATCTCGACGCCGACGCTCGACGAGTGGCTGCGCATTCATATGGCAACCTGACGTCCGAACTGGCACAGACCGACCCAACGACTATGGTGGAGACTTTTCATAAGTCAATACAACTGCTTTTGAACCATCTCAACTCTCTGCAAACTCGGCAAGTCGAAGAACGACATGGACTGCTCTTGAGCTTGGCAGCTGTGTTTGAAGCCCTGCTGGTTGTCCTGAAGCAGCACGCTGACAAGAGCCCAAGTCACAAGACCACTTTGCCGTTTTCCGGTCTTTCCGAATCACTTTTGGCCATCTGGACCAACTCTGCCACGGTGAAGTATCGCAAGCCAGAACTCATCGCGGAGGCTGCCAGCCAGCTTTTTGTGTCTGCCGCTTCATTTCTTGTGCTCTCATCCACCTCTTTAGAAGAGAATGCCTCTTACTTGCAAGGTGCCGCCCTAAGCGCGTCAGAGGTAGCCAATGAAGCATTGACTCACAACCTTCACGACATGATGCTCAAGATGGAGGCTCCTGTCAATACATGGCTCGAGAAAGATGGCGACGAAGTCACCAAGCCGGCGTCTTCCGCAGCGCTGTGGCTACTGTCTCTGTCCTCACCTGACCGCCGTCCACACATAGTTGCGAGCTGGTGCGATGTCACGAGCCGCATTATTACAGGGCAGAACACTTACCACAACGGCCACTTCCGAGCGCTCGTGCGTGCCTACGAAATTCCAGGGGTTGGGATGGACATCAGTCAAGTTCTGTCAACCCGATGGAAGATGGAAAAGTCTGTGGAGCTCAGGGTAGCGATACTACAGAGTTTACTTGATCGCAAGATACTCCAAGAGAACCCTGGTGCATTCATGTTTTTATTATCAGAGGGCTTAGACGATTACCACACCAATGCTCGCGGCGATGTTGGATCCCATGTCAGGCTCGAGGCCATCAGGGCGACTAGGACTGTCTGGGAGACAAGACGTGTCAGCCGTGAATTCATGGCTGCTGTCTTCCCGCGGATCTTGAAGCTCGCGGCTGAGAAACTCGATCGCGTCCGGTTGGAGGCGCAATCTGCTCTCGCAATGGTCCTGCCAGAGAGGTACGTTCCCCCATCCGGATTTTCCATAGTGTGACCTCCTGCTACACGGGAATATACACGAAGACGTACTAACCCGAACTAATAACAGCACCGCTGCTGCGATCCAGAAAATGTCATTCGCCTCGGAAGAATACTTCACACTCCTCCTCACCCTCTGTGACGTCACGAACCTCAACACACAGATCTGCCCAGACTGGCACGCAGAAGAATCAGACATGATCGCAAGCTTACTTGCAGGCCTCGTGACGTCAGCCGATACGGGCAACGAGGATCTAGTAATAGTCAGTCGCGCTGCACTCGCTCGCTTCTGCGAAGCAGACTCCTCTCCCAAGGTCAGCAGCGCTGCAACGAGCAGTGCTCCAAATAGTGGCGAAGGAGTGCCCCAACCTCGACAAAGCAATCTCGTCCTCGTGGCCAATGCGCTCATCAATAATCTCAGACGGTACATCCAGGAGAACCAGGATCGCGTTGTCCTGCCTACGCTCGAGGTGATCGCCTACTTATTTCAAATTGGCATTTTCCCAGGCTATAGCCATGATCAGCAAAGCACGAGCAATACTACCGACACAGATCAGGCCTCAATTCCGGACCCAATCAACCTAAAAAGACTTTGCGTGCTGGCACAAAAAGCAGGTTACAAGACTGGAAGTGTGCGCAAGCTTGAGGCATGTATCAGAGTGTATGGCGAGATTGCACGGCTTGAAGTCAGTGGTGGCCAAAGCATGGATGATCATTCTCGGTCCGCGTTGGCGGAGAAGTTACAAAAACGACGAGACGGTGTTGGGGAGGCAAAAAAGCGCCTTGCTGCACTGCTATCGCACCCGTGGCCGCGCGTGCGTAGCGCCGTGGTTGATGAGCTATGGGTTCTGCTGCTCTGCCAAAGCACGTCTTCGCAAGCACCAGTAGAGCAAAGAAACGAGCCGGCGGACGAACAGAAGCAGCAATATCTCGCGGGCGTGGACTGGAGTAAGGCCGACAAGGTCAAGATCAGGACACTCGTGGAGAATCTGGGGCTGGAACAAGCGGCGTAGCAAAACTGGATTTGCATACAGCCACAGCTTGTGACGTGAGACATGAGGACGACTAAGTTGTGAGCTTGACGAAAACACGTAAATAAGTGCAAGGCCTGTCATGTCTCACGATCGGCAGGATGGTATATACTCGACGCCTGGGAGGTAACTTATGCGAGGCAGCCAACGGGAGTCTGTGCTCCATTGGATCCTTTTGATCCCCGTGATTACGTATCACGCCAAAGTTGTGCGATGTAATCGTACAGCTGTCTCTCGCCACGAATGACCGCAGATTTTCATAGAGAGTCTCAGGCTCCTGGCCACGGTGATGAAGAAGTGCGTTGATGTATTCAAGCCGCAAGCGAAAGTCTGTAATGAAAATCTCTCGCGCGATTGGCACGTTACCATTGCAGTGACATTGTAGGTGGGATGGGAGTGGTCCGAAGAGCCAGCGAGCCAGTAGGTGTGAGACGACCACTATGCTTGTCCGCCGGCGTGCTAGATAGCAATGCGGACGGGGATCTGCAGATTACCATCATGTCCCTTTATGTGGGGATGACGACCACACCACCATAATGCTAAAGTTGACGTATGCTCGGACCGGGGCCCCGGCGGAGAGGGGAAGGGAGACAGCCGACTTCCCCATCTGGCGAAAGATAATGGACATGTGGGGGATTGAAGTGGTTGACGCGCGACAGCTGACTGGGTGCGACTATGGGGTAGGAGGTGTCCCGAGACCGAAGCCAGTAGCTATTTCGAGATGTTTCGCAAAGGGACAAGTCAAGGTTTGGCTCAGTAAAACACTCCCAATCACGATGTCAGCGCGATGCTGGCCCTTCTAGTACTGCGACTTCAAGATCGCTTGATTTCATTGAAACCGATTGTTCAGTAATGGCGGCGTAGCAGGCTGGAGTGTAAGTTTCTTGTTGCACGGGCTGGCGTTGTGTAGATGGGGCTAAGGCCGCCGAGAAACCTAAAACCAGGAAGATTGTTGGAGGCACTTCAACTTTGCGACCGAGACTGGCCAAATGCGGCAAGCAGCTAGTTCATAATTATCAGCTATGGGAGAATTGTATAGTTACCCCATCCACCGCACGGCTCTCATCTTTGTTGCCAGGTTCGTAGGGCTGGGCTGGACTATCCTCTCCACGGTGGCAGAGACAAGCAATGTTTGGAACCAGAGGAGCGGCCCCGGCTTGCAGGGCACCAAGAGCTTTTGAGTCTTGAACAGAAAGCCCTGGTGTCATTCCTGCCGGGCATCGCCTCGACATGCCCCATCTGGGTGGAATTCCAACAAGGTGGCTGCCATGAAACGAAGGGGAGCGGTCGAAATGGAGGCGTAGGACCCTGATCGACAGACAAGCTGGGTGCTTGTTACGGAGTAATAATTACCTGTCGAGCCTGTTGCCGCAGCAGCTTGGCCCCACGACCCACGACTGCAGTCGCGTGATCGGGCACTACATACTTGAGTACTCAAGTAGATAGATAGATCTGTAATCAAGCCAAGATTAGGTCAGAAGGACTACAGCGTCTCTTGTAGGTGCAGTGCAGGTGGTGTCCCCCACGCGTTGCCGGTTCGTTGATGGACGAATGAGGGCGGAAGGTGCATGCATGCATTGCATGGATGGATGCATGGATACTCACTTAAGTAAGGTACTTATACTGACATAGATAGATAGACACATGCAAAGGATGGCATCCTATTCTCCAACGGGCTGACTGCGCCTGCCGTCTCCGGCTGACGGCCCTGCCCTACGGGGCATCGCCACCCCACACTGTTTGTGTGCTTCCGTTTGCAGCAGCATGTGCTTCAGCATGGCGGGTGCTTCAGCACACAGCCTCCCGCCAGGACTGTCTGTCTCTGGCTGCCTGCCCCTGTGTGTGCACACAAAGTATTGGGATGCTCGTGCAAGAACGCTCAGGAGGTGGTACAGGACGGAGAGTAGTAGAGTACTTTAAGTACGTACGCGCAAGGTAAGATAAGGTGTGCACCGGGCCACGTCAGTATTGCTGCACATCTCAGCCTGCAGCGCAGGTTCGGCAGCATCAGCATCAGCCTCAGTATCAGCATCAGCATCAGCACCAACAACACCAAACACCACCCGCAGCCCAGACAGACGGGCGGGAAAGGCGTGGATCGGACCGGCTGACCCAGTTGGTGCCCGAGACCACCAATGAGACCTGGCAGCACGTCTGGCGACCTGCGCAGTGGCTGGCTGGCCGGCTGGCTAGGGTCCCTGGCTCGTGTCCCATCGTGGTGGCGCTGGCCTCGACAGCCTCTCTCGCCTGCGCCCGCCTATCGCGCCCTGTGACTGGTGGCTTCTGCCCGGTCGCCGTTGGCTGCCACCTGCTCCCCTCCCCTCCCCCCCCCGGCCGGCCCCAGCAGCCCTCTTCGGCTCCATTCCCGGCCTGCAGTGCTCAGCTCAGCTCTGCCTATTACAGTACTTGCTCTTGCCCTGCGCCTCGTTTCCGAGGTTGTCCTGCTCTCTCGCCTCTCAACACTTGCCTGTCCTGCCTCGCCATCTTGCGACTCTCTTTTGCCTGTTCACAATCATCGACATCGACATCGCCGTCTCCAGGAACACACCAAATACAAGGAGCCGTTTCCGCATTCCACTGCGTGTAGCTAGTTGTCCACGGAGTACACATCCAGCATTATCTATCGCATGCTACGACCCGCCTTCTGCACACGGCCCTGCATCGCTATCGTCTGGGAACACTGACCTCGGACGCCTTCGCCGGTCACCACGAGAGCACGCTTACATGCGAACATCCTAGCGTGGGATCATCTCTGAGAATCTCATGTCAAATCGCCTACATTCTCCGTCTCGGCTGCGTCTAGCACTTACGCCGCCTTCGTCAGCTCACACAAACATACACCCTTCGTCCAGTCTACAACACTCAAGGTCAAGCTCGACAATATAGACTCTTCTCCCGCTCGTCCCCTCTACGGAGGTTGGCGAGCGTGGTTGGTCTCGCCAAAGTCAACATGACTTCTCTGTATTCCTCGCCACCACCACTGCACACAGCTGCTGAGGACAAGCCAACATTGCTTGTATGCTGGTGGATAACGTTGTTTTGTGCCACAATTATCCTGCTTAGGGTGTCTGGTCGCTTCATTCGATCAGAGCAACTCTTTCAGGAGGACAGAATCGCTGGCTTTGCCGTTGTCCCGTTATTTCTCCGTATGGCGTGTGTGCACGTCATACTTATCTGGGGAACCAACAACGCCGCATTCACAGAGCCTCTCACCGACGAGGAGCTGTACAGGAAACAGGTTGCTAGCGGTCTCGTCCTTGCAAGCCGCATACTTTACGCATCGACGTAAGTTCCTGCCAGAACGACATCAAAAATGCATATGCTCAGCCTCGTCTAACTACTCGTAGGCTATGGATCCTCAAATACGCAATTCTCGAGTTTTTCAAGCGCTTGACCAGCACAACCTGGACGCGCTCTCACGAAATTCTCTTACAAGTCATTCGTGGCACCTTGCTTGCCACGTTTCTTGCGGTCTGCATCGCAGATCTCGCAGAATGCCAGCCATTCAAGAACTACTGGCAAGTCTTGCCTGATCCTGGAGGTCAATGCCGACAGGGTTACGTGCAGCTGCTCACTATGGCTGTGTGCAACGTTCTTACCGATCTCTTCCTCGTGTTCTTCCCAGTCTCCATCATCTTGACCAGCCATATGACTGTGAAGAAGAAGGTGCAGCTTGTCATGCTCTTTTCACTTAGTCTAGCAGTGGTTGCGGCTACGATATACCGTGTGCCAAATGTGATCTGGGCGCATGGAAGTCAACAGTTGCGCTCCTTGCTGGCCTCTGTTGATCTTCTCTTCGCTACAACGTCCGCGAATGCTTTAGTGCTGGGTTCTTTCGTCCGAGATCGCGGCGTCAAGAAGATCAAGTTTCGACATGGATCAACGGCGGCAGACTCCCTGGACCGAGCATCCGATCGGAGACCTACAATTAATCGACATTGGGGAAGTGATGAGGATCTTGTCAGAGATTTGGGCCTTGGCGTCAAGCAGGAGTTGCGCGATGACAACCTTGCGAAGAGCTTCATTTCGGACACGTCTCTCCAACCTTCACACAGCTCGGGCGCCACAAACAACTTGACTGTTGACATGAGCAACTGGCGGTTCCCACAGCGGCAGCGGAGCAATGCAGAACGGAGCGACGACTCGCTTCTCTCCCGGGACGCATCAAAACTCTCGAGAAGCGACTCTTCCGCAAATACACGCCGAGTCTCTTTCTTCGATGTAGGCGGGCTACTCGATGGTGACTCAACCGGAACTGGCCGCGAAAGTCCACGCTCAAATGTCGATCCACTTGCGCAGAGTGCACCGCCACCGACCATATCGGCAAGCACGAACGGTTTCCGGCGTGGTTCGCAGGCTATACTCTCCGAGTTAGGAGGTATCTTCTCAAGCAGTAATAACTCATCGCAAACAAGGCCGAGAGCAGCCACTGAATTGCGACAGATCGACACAGATGGCTTCCATCGTCATCAAAGTGTAGAGCGATCAGCGCCTGCTCTGCTCGATGTTGGCGGTCTGCTCAAATAGCGCTGAAATAGCGCTTAAATAGCCACAACCAGCGCTTTGTTCCCAATATTGGACTAGAACACATCCATATTGTACCAAATATCGCCCATTCACGACATAACGACACTATCTTTCGCACTTTAGCAATCTGTACGGAGAGGTCTAGAAAGCGGTGGTCAGCGTGACCTCTTTTTCCGATCTACTTCGCATTAATAGGCAGCCGATTCCGCTAGTTGATCAGGCGGTTTCAGGCACAGCATCCACCTAATAACTCACTATCAAGTCTCTTCCGAGCTGAGGTCTGACACGATAGTCCTCGACTTTCAAATATTTCCACCACGACTTCCACCAATGGGAGACTACGATTTCACGACTCGCATGTTTCGTTCGCACCATATCATGTTACAAACATGGCTCCAAGAGCCCAGGCTGGGAATTATCCGCCATGAATTTCCTGGGTTTCGCTTACCTGCTGCATAATCTAGGGCCAGCAGGATCACGTTTTCATCTGTTCATGTTTAGCGATATACCCCTGCCGCGATGTTTTGTCTTAGCTTGAGCTGGATCCCAATGAAACAAAATCCACTAGTCCACTAATATGTCTTGCGTGACCCTGCTTGTGACATGTTCGTTTCGGAACGTCTCGGTTGCTGGCTTGCAATGCCTTCCTGTTGTGGCCGGGCCACAATTACAGACAGTGCCTATAGCTACCGCGTACCTGGCAGACGTAGTTCACCCAGAAAATTGCACTCCAGCGCCAGCATGATGCCTGTGATTTTGATATTGTTGATCGCGTACAGATAAGGATGCTCACACGAGCCGCACGAGAGAACTTGTGAATGGGCTGATACGCTGTATTTGATCCGAAATAACGCCTTCTCCCTAGATGATTTACTTGGTGCAATGTTGGTGCTAAGTACAGCTCTGTACTTTTCCTTCTCTCTATCAAATTCTGACAATGCCACTTGGACCGCACCTGAGAATCTCTCGTGGCGTACTGTTGACGCTCATGTAGTTGCATCCACCATTCATATCGTTGGCTCAATCTGGCAGACTATGTCGACGGCGCGCACGCGGTCGATTGATGGCTTGTTTGGTACCTACGCGCATACCCGTACGTCGATGTCGTTCATTTCGTCTATACACATAGCCGGTAACTGGCGTAGCGACCGGCTGTCTCACTCTTGCGGATAATCTTGACGACCTGGCCTCTCTTCATGCCCAGGTATTTCGCAACCGGATCCTTTTGCAATATGCGTGGCAGTTGCGTCTCCTTTAGTCGGTAGCGCTTGAGCAGGGCGAGCTTTTCCTCCTTGCTGAGGATGACGTGCCTAGGCACGAGCTCGTGGTGGGTGATGTTGATGATGAGATCCTCCTCGAGGAACCACTCGATCGAGGTCCACTGGCTGAACTTTGCGATCTCCTTTTTCGCCGAGGACGAGACGGCGACGTGGGAGATGAGGATGCCTGTCCGGAAGTTGCCCTCGGCGCAAGCCTTGCCGAACTTGCGCATCTGCTCGGCACCCAGGCTGCTGTCGTTGAGGAACTCGACCCAGATCGTGCCGGCTTCCGTCTGCGGGTCTGGATTCGAGGCTGTCGCGGGCGGTGTGTACTTTTTGATCATCTCTTCGCTTGGACGGGCTGAGAATTGCATTTTGTGTCTCCTGGGACAGTGCGACTTCGCATTAGCGTCTCGCCGCGATCACGGAGAACAATGTCGTTGGTGAGGAACGGTACGGGTTCGATAGGGCCGCAACTTACATGATGGTACCGTCTGCGTTGAGAAACTCCCTCTTGAACTCATCTAGTGTGATCTTGACTTCCGACTCGGACAGCTCGTATCCCTGGTGGTTTCATTGTTAGATGCTTGTTTGCGCCCAAGTCTTTCGCAGGACGGTAGCATACTCTGTCGTTGACCATCTCCTTGACTGTGCGCCATGACCGCCATGTCTTGACGACGGCTTTCTCGTTGGCCTGGTGGCTGAGCTCGTCGTCGGCCATGGCGATAGCAGCAGGGAGGTTGGCGGATGTTTGTGTCGCGTTCGAGGACAGGCAGCACGGGTTCTGTTGTCGTGCTACGTGGTGTGCAAGTGTCGCGATTGATTCGTGCTGTGCGTGGAGGACAACAGAGCCGTTATGCAGGAGGCTGTTGTGGCGCTTGTGTGGTATGGACGATGGGTGGTGGATGGCAGTGATACTGGAGATTGGCAGGGCCGGCTGTCGCAACCAGACGGGTTCAGCCTCGCGAAAAATTCATGAAGTACCTAACTGCGACTCCAGGTGCTCAAGGCCCTTGAAGGTCGCGCCTGCCGCAGCAGCGCAGTGACAGTGAGCTCCACCCGGGCCCGCTTGATGCTCCACGCACAGCACCCGAACCAGCAGAAGGCCGATCCGGCTTACGTAATGCCCGAGCCTGCATTGTGGGGTCCACTTGGACTGGCCCTCCAAGGTTAGGCCTGGTGGGCACACGACCCTGAAGTTTGAAATTGGTAATAATATTTATTGTCCCAATTCAAGAACACTTCCAACATCACTGCAGCTCCCAGCTTTGCGGCCATGCTTGATGTGCCAGATAACTCGGCTTGGAGCAAAAGGCCCTGCCAGAAATTGGCAGGAGACCGCAAATGCTCTGCAGTCCACTTCTCAATGCCTCCGGCAAAAGTTGCAGACGTGTAGGCAATGGCGAAATTGAGCTCGAGACTTTGGAGAAAACTGCCAATTCTGGACAGACCATCAACCCATCACGGATGCTCATGTAGCCGTTCCAGAGGCAATGTGACAGCTCCAGCGCCGTGTCCACATGATACACGTCGTGACAGCCCAGTTCAGCATGGCCTGTAAGGACTCGTGCGGACCGCCTTGCTACTGTGCATGTCTGGTTTTGCATTTGCTGGCTGGGAGACTGGACTGAGTGGCAGGTTGAACTAGCCAAGTGTCTGTCTGTCCCATGTCCAGTCCAGGCCAGCAAGTCGACTCCACCCACACGGCGGCTCCTTCCTTGCTCAAGTGCCTGGCGGCCGTCGTGTCCCAGACGGTCGTGCTTGCCATTGTGTGTGTGAGTGTGCGTGTGTGGGTGCGGGTGTGGGTGTTGTGGGTGTGCAGCGCCCTTTTCCGCCAAGTCCCTGCCTCCATGTGTCCTCCGTCCCCTTTCCACTCCCCTCCCTCTCTAGAATTCACACATCGTTATTCCTTTGTCCGCCCTCGCCTGTCTCCATTGCGCCCCGCGTGCTTCCACCAGCCATGGCCGAGTCCACCACCGCCCCCGCGCCTTCCGCGGCCGACGCCGACAAGAAGAAGTTCGAGAAGCCAGAGCGGCCCAACGCCGACCTCTTCAATGAGCAGTTGGCCAAGAAAGAGAAGGAGTACCAGGACGCTTTTGCCCGCTATGTATGTTTGTCAGCTATGCCAGTTCCTGCGCCTGCGCATGTGTTCTTGAACGTCCAACTAACTGAGACCTCTTTTCCTTCTGCACCCCAGAACGCCGTAAAGGCCAAGGTCGACTCAGCCCTCCCCAACAAGAACAAAGATGTCCAGTCTCCTACGCAACAGCGCCGCGCCGAGCTTATCGCAAAGGCCAATGAGATTCGCAACAAGCAGGGTGCCGGCAAGTCTGCGCGCAACACCAAAATGGACCAGATCAAGCGCCTCGACGATCAACTCAAGTCCCGCATTGCCGAGCAGAAGACTGCTCGTGGCAAGGTCAACTTTAAAAGCACCGAGGACCTCGACCGCGAGATCGAGCGCCTTGACAAGCAAGTCAACAGTGGCCTTATGAAGCTCGTCGACGAGAAGAAGGCCCTCGCCGAGATCTCCAGCTTGCGCAAGCAGCGCAAGAACTTTGCCGGCTTTGATACCTCAGAGAAAGCCATCGGCGAACTCAAGGCCAAGATCAAGGAGATTCGTGACAGCATGGATGATCCTGAGGCCCGCGCCCTGAGCGACGAGTACACCAAGATCCAGACCGAGCTGGACACCATCAAGGCCGAACAGGACGAGGTCTTCAAAAACCTCAACTCTCTCCGTGATGAGCGCACTAAGCTCCAGGCTGAGCAGCAGGAGAAGTTCCAGGCCGTTCGCAAGCTCAAGGATGAGTACTATAGCCAGAAGAAGGCATATGCAGAGTATGAGCGCAATGCCCGTGCTGCCCAGTTTGAGCGCAGGAAAGCCGAGCGGGAGAAATTTGAGAAGGACAAGAAGAAGGAGCGTGCCCAGAAGTTCCTGGAGGAGGCTTCTGATCTCGCCTATCTCGAGGAGATCAGGAGGGCTAACAGCCTTCTGCATTTCTTTGACCCTGCCTCCGTCTCGACGGAGAAGGCTCCTTTGCTCGCAAGCAGCGGCCTGACCGCGGAAGCCTCGCGCAAGGTCGACGACTCTGCGCTCAAGGGTACCCGCTTGGTCAAGAAGGAGGACCGCGAGGACGAGTACTTTGCCCCTGTCAAGAAGGGCAAGAAGGGCAAGAAGTCGAACACATCGGCTGAGAAAACCACCTTTAACTGCCCTCCCTCCGTCATTGATGACTGCGCCTTCATGAGCATCGACCCACCCATGAGCGCCGCCGACGTCCCCGCCGTTGTCGAAAAGGTCAAGGCCAAGCTGGACCACTGGAAGTCGGACCAGCAGGCTCAGACCCAGCGCGTAAGTCTATCTCTCGCAGCAACTATTACAAAATGCCCCGGCCCACAGCTAACCTTCGGTGGTGTGACAGAACATCGAAAAGGCCAAGAAGGAGCTCGAAAAGCTCGAGGCGGAGGAGGCTGCTGCAGAGGCTAACGGCACCAAAGCCGACATTGCTGACGATCTCAAAGAGACATCACTCGAGGACAAGAAGGAATAGAACTCCGCTATCAATGCTGGTGTGGCACCTTCTCTTGAAATCAAGGATGACACTGCATGAAACAAAACAGGCTAGAGGGCGGCGACAATCTAATGGACCATGGTTAAGAAGCATTACGAGATAGGCAAAAGTCCAAGACATTCAGGAGCATGCAGGTATAAATAAAACAACGGATGGCAATCTGCCTTTCAATTTCTGATTTTCTGCAATATAGTCTCTGTTCTCCCTCCCATCTCTTCTGGTGCACCGGCGAGAAATAATGATCCTGCAGCCCGAATGATTCTTGTAGATCAGAGTCCCAGCTCGCGGGGGCTTATGGCGATCACAGGCCTTCCCCGACCATGGTCAGCGTGAAGGCGGCGCCTGGCAAAGCGGCAAATGCTTGCTTGTGTGTGAAAGGAAGCCCACCCCAAGACCGAAACATACCCCCCAAGATGAAATTGTAGGTGAGTGGGTGGGAATACAATTGGGCACCCTCCTTGAGTCAGCTGAGATAGTTAAGAGGCCACTTGGCGGTGCAGCTTGACCTCCGAACTAGCGCTTGACGCAGTGAAGTGGAAGTTATGAAACCGAACATCAGGAGAATTCCTCCGAGTAATCTGCGCGAAGATCAAGCGCCATGTGATGCAATCTGACGAATATGTAAATGCAAGCAATTGTGATATATGCGATGGAATGATATCGGTTCAACCAACGTTGATCATTAATGTCGTGACTTCATAAGCACAGGCGAGGTCGTGGGAAAGACTCCAGAGTCGTTGATATATGTACAGTATCCCAGCCATAGTGGTTCGAATCGAAGAGCTCGTTGGTGGAGTTGCTATTGTGTATAGCTCAGTAGTGGGGATTGTAATAGGGAGCAGGCGGGGGCGGAGGAGCGTGTCTTTCGCTTCTGAACGCGGTCCTTGCTCGGCCCGGAGGAGCCATTTGCGGATGGGCCATTTGTGTATGAGCGACTGCAGGCCCTGGGGTCAACCTATTGCTCGTTCGCTCTCGCCGACTCACAGGCGGAGGGGGTGTCCTACGCGCAAGCGCACCTGCTGGGGCACGGTCATAAGGTATCTCAGGCAGTGCTTGAACTGATCGTCGCTGGCTCTTGCGCGAACTAGTGAGCTCCCTAAGAGGGGGGTTCTTGATGGCTGGGTCTGAGTCGGGTGGCAGGCTCAAAGTGACCAGACTGTAGAAGTACTCGAGCACTTCCGGATATCGTTGAACGCTTGCTCGCCAATCGTCATCGATGCCGCGCTTCAGAGTGGCTTGGGCACTAGCAATCTCATTGGGATGAGGGGGTGCACGGTAGTGATAGTAAGCATGCGAGGTGAGGTTGTCGAGGTGTTCAGCATGAGCTGCTTTCCGACGCTCGGTCAACACCTTGAAGCATTCAAGGATGTAGTCTTGGGCGTGCATGCGGACCCAATTCCTGTACAAGATCATTAGTAACTACGGCTCGTGACCTATAATCGAGAGGGTCTGCCAGTAGCAGTCGAATGCGCTGGCTCACCTGACGTCGTCGTAGACCGACTGCATCATCTTGGTCTCCGCATCATCGATCGCCGTTTCAAGACTCTTGGCCTCACAGTTGCAGGCCATAGAAGCCGGGGCCTGACACACAGCACAATCGGGATCCATCTTGATGATACACTTTCGAGGTTTGGTGTCTATCGAATGCATCTTAGTAAAAGCTGGCCACCCGTGACAGCAGCTGACAGGAGGCTTCGAGCTCGAGACGAGGACTTTGTGTTAGGGGAGGTGGAGTTGAGATGAAGGTGAGTCCTGCTCAAGTGAGATTATGAATCTGGGGAAGACCCATCTCGGCAGCCGGGGGGTCGATAGGCGGCAGGATATGTATGGAGGGAGTGAGGTATGTAGGGGAGACTGGCATGATGCATGTGAGGGGCCAGGAGATAACGACGTACCTGACTATTGATGCAAGCTGGGCAACAACTAGAGTGTCTGGCTGCGAGGGGCTGGCTGGGTAGCAGGAGGTGCGTGCGGCAGAGAGGGGAGCTGGGCGCGTGCTTGGTGCCCCGAGGAGGTCGGCCAAGGAGAGCAATAGCTTTGCCAGTGAGGACTAAGTAGGAGCGCGTCGCGTTGAGCTTGGAGTATCGAGCTAATCAGAAACGATCAAGATGGTTGCACTGGGGCAGAGGTACTCTGCGTGGGGGGGTGTTGAAGCCGAGGAGCGATAGGCAAGAGTCGAGCTGGAGAAGTGAGGACCGCCTGAGTACTTGGTACTGCGGGAGGACGGAACGGCGGAAGATGAGCCTGAGCCTGACTGAAGCAGAAGCACCGGAAGACAAGAGGCGAGAGACTGGACAGGGCACGATACTGGCGTGGCAGCACGGCGTGCTCGCAGAGGTGCGGGGGGATGTCGACTGGGCGGCGGGACGAAACAAGCACGAGAGAAGGGCAGAGAACCAAGGAGGATGGAAGGTAGTGGAGGACCAGAGACCGGAGACCAGAGAGTACAGAAGCTGGGCTGCTGCAGGAGGGCAGAGGAGGGCAAGCTCTGAGCTGGAGGAGTGCAGGAGACAGGACAGGACAGGAGGAGAGGTCAGGAGGAGGACGACTCAACGGTGGTGTCAGTTGACAACGACGAGGACAGCCAGCTGGGGACAGGAGCAGGGTGGAGCAGGCCGGCAGCGGGTGCAAGTGAGCTTTGCCCACGCGGAACTCAAGTGGGGCGCTGGGCCCCGGCCTGGCAGCGGAGGCGGCGGCACTGGGAGCGGCGGTGGCAGCCACACGGACGGCAGGACCTCCAGGGCTCCACGGAGGCGGTCGCGCGGCAGGGCCGACTGGACCGCGCCTTCCCTCTTCCGGCCAGGTCTCGACAACTGGCAGCACAATCACCACAATCACCACTACCACCACCACCTCCGTCTCCTCCTCTTCCTCCTCCTCCTCCTCCCAAGTCAGGAACTACCAGCATCTCCAGGGCTAGGTTAGTACTCTACAGCGCACACGCCACGCGCATCCAATACCCTGCAGGGCCCGCAGTTCACCTGCCGATGACGGGCAGATCCAGATCGACCGCCAGTTGGCTGGGCGCCGCCAGGCATGAAGCACCTCTGCCCAGCGGCGCCCAAAGATATGCCAGCAGGCCAATACCAATGCCATCGCCACTGCCAGCGCCATCGCTAGTGTCCGCAGTCTAGCTCAACGGACCCTCGACAGTCCACAGGTCAGGCGTGGGGATGGCCACACAACCGGATCCGTCCATGTCGTGGCTCGAATGAGCTGGCACTGCCCAACGCCAGACCCTCGTGGCCTGCCTCCGCACTGCTGCACCTGGGGATGCCGCAAACGTGTCGCCTTTTCTCTGCTCTGCTTGTCTCTCCTGTGCCTCATGCACTCCAACTCGTGCATCAAAGCCATGTCTAGGCCAGACTCGTCGCGCTCGTAGCTGGACTCTACATAATAGCCATGGTAGTGTGCCTGACTGATATCCATGGATGCTCGCGGCTGTCGACTCTCACCGCCTCCTGCCACATGCGCCTCCATTAGACATCGGCCTCTTTCGGACCGACCTGCAGAAGTCACCTGGCTCCGCGTGCATAGAGGTTGTGCCAAGTGCATCGGCGGAGATGGTCCATGACGTTCTTTGTGCGTTGTTGTACAACTCTACATTAGCCAGTCGTTGACAAACTGACGATGCATTGTTGTTGTTAACACGAGACGAATAAGAGTTGAGCTGTCCAAGGTGGGGCTCAGGGTCCCATTGCACACATCGACAGGATGCGACCTCGGAACCCCCCCTTCCCCTCAGTGGTCGAGCTTATCGTTATCTCTGCCGAGAAAATCGGAGACCAGCCGGTAGAAGGCACTTTAGCGAAATGCAGGGATCAGCCATACACGCTGTTTCCAAGATAATTTCGTCAGACTCAAGTTCTTGTAGCTCTTTCAGGGCTTAGAATGTCTTCGCGCTGTGCCAATAGTACGGCGCCTTTCCTGTCCTTCCTGTACCCTGTGCTCTTCCGTTTACAGTCAGCTCAGGCACCCCGAGTGTTTCCTCGGCCCGTTGCACGCTATTCAACTTCGTCATCGGCGCCACCTGTCACCTCAAGCTCTGCCAATACTACAACCGAGCCTTCGGCCACGAATAGCTCCATACCGACATCTCGGCTCAACCCAACACCTGACGACTATGCCATAACTTCCTTCGCCGACAAGGCCACCGTCACCATCTATGCCGGCGGCGGCGGTCATGGCTGCATCTCGTTCTTGCGGGAAGCATTCCTTGCTGAGGGGCCCGCCAATGGCGGAGACGGCGGACATGGCGGAAACGTGTATATCCAGGCCGTTCACAACGAGACCTCCCTGAATAGGGTATCGAAGCGACCGATCGTGCGCGCCGGGCGCGGCAAGTCAGGCCAAGGCAGCAACCGTGGTGGTGCCAGAGGCGAAGATATCATCATACAGGTTCCCATCGGCACTGTGGTCCGGGAGCTCGAGCGACGCGACCCCGTAGTGGAGGAGGCTGCAGAATACCGCATCGCTCGTGAGAAGGAGAGAGCTTACCAGAAGGTTGTCCGCGATGCAGAGGCTGCGGCGGCAGCTGCCGCAGAGAGTCGCGGCGAAGAGACCTATACAGTTCATGATCTACCAGAAGCTCCCGATCACCCGAACCTGCACAAATTCATGCTATACCCGGGCATCTCGCACACAGAGCGGCGAGCTCTGAAACTTCCTCGTCTTCCCAGACGTGAGCGGCTCTACGCCCAGCCGGACCCTCCCATTCACCTCGACATGTCTGAACCATCCCCGACTCCGATTCTGCTTGCTGCAGGCGGCGTTGGCGGACTTGGAAATCCACACTTCGTCTCGAAAGACCGCCCCAGGCCACTTTTTGCGACCCGTGGCGAAGGAGGAGTTACAATGAGGCTTGAGCTCGAGCTCAAGCTTCTAGCCGACGTGGGCTTCGTTGGCCTACCCAACGCTGGCAAGAGCACGCTACTCCGCGCTCTGACAAACAGTCGCGCACGAGTCGGCAACTGGGCCTTCACAACATTACAGCCCAATATTGGAACCGTTGTACTGGACAACAACAAAGGCCGCCCGATTCCTGTGCCGAAACCAAAGGCGCCTACCCCGCACGCGATCATCAACGATGCTACTTATGGCTCGGTAGTAGTCACTCAACCAGACCAGATCGGGACCGGTCCGGAACCTAGGACACGGTTCACCATCGCCGACATCCCAGGTCTGATCGAGGGTGCTCACCTTGATCGCGGTTTGGGAATCGCTTTCCTTCGCCACGTCGAGCGCGCGGGTGTGCTTGCTTTCGTCATCGATCTGAGTGCTGGTGATGCCGTAAAGGCTCTCAAAGCACTGTGGGCCGAGGTCGGGTCATATGCACGGATGCGCAATATGGAGGATCTGGACCGAGAGATTGAGGGCCGCATCGACTGGGAGGGCGACGGCAGCAGTGGCGGCAGCGAATACAGCGACAGACATAGCCACGCAGACGGCCACATGATGGTCGCTGACTTCCCTGGGGTGCCTGAGTCAGAGTCGGGTCTGCATATCGCTATGAAGCCCTGGTATGTCATTGCCACCAAGGGGGATCTTCCAGACACGCAGGAAAACTTTGCGCGGCTCAAGGAATACCTTGCCAAAGTTACGGATGGGCAGGAGCCACACCCTAGTGGTGTCGAAGATGCGTGGACGGTTGATTGCGCGGCTATTCCGGTCAGTGCAATTAATGGGCATGGAGTGGATCGGATTGTGCATTGGACTGTTGGGCTTTTGGATGTCTGAGACTTGAAACCTTTGGATGGTCAACCCTGCGTGTAAGAATAATTGTGTATGATCATGTAACAATAGGGTCGTAGACGATGTAGCCTATGGGCAGGCCGGTACAGGGGATCACCAGAACCCTTGGACTTATTATCTGCGAATATGAATCGAGTTCTTCACAAGCAAGAACAGTTGCAAACGACGATAGCGCATATGACGAAGAATACATAGTGATCCTGGGTCTTGATCTATGAGTCTTTGAAATCAAAAGTTTTGTAAGAAAAATCTGAAAAAATTGAAAGAGGAAAACTCGAGTCATTGAAATAAATCTGATCATGTCAAAGATTTGAACCGAAACATGAGCTGATCAAACAGATCTCAAAACCATCAATCGCGTCTCACAGTTTGTTTTCTCCATGCCGTATTGCAAGTGGTTGTTGAATATTTAGAAAGTGAGCTCATAGATATTTACAACACGCTGCTGGAGTGCGCCACTTCCTTCGCGGCTCAGTGTGGAGACGCCAGCCTCGGTCGTTGTGGGGTTTGACCTGCGGCCGCCTGCCGAGAGCTCCTGCGTGCGGCAGGCAAAAAAAGTTCGGTGGCACGCAGCGGCTTTGCGACGACGCTTGACTGTGCAACAACACAACCTGACCCGTGGCTGACAAGACTCAATTGACAACCACAACATGGGTCGCGGCAACAAGAAGTTCAGAGTACGTCTGTTTACCGTCCCGAAACCCCCCCCCCCCCCTCAGGCTACCAGCGAAGCATTCTCCCACAGACTGCACAGGGTGAATCGCTAACATGACATCGTCGTTCTACAGGGCGGAGGTGGCCGTGGCAGAGGAGGTGGTGGTGGCCGAGGTCGTGGAGGCGGCGGACGGGGCGGCGGCGGCGGCGATCGCGACAGCGGTGGCTACCGCCTACACTCGGAGATCAAGAAGGAGAACGAGAAGCTGGAACGCTTCTACAACAGCGCGCTGCCGCTCGAGGAGTCGGAGCGAGCGGCCTTCTGGGAGGCGCTGAGGCGGGAGCTGCCAAACTCGTTCCGCTTCTGTGGCTCCAAGGGCCACGCGCTGGCCGTCAAGCGACTGCTCGAGACGCGTTACATCCCCGAGATTGTCAAGATCGAGCGCTACGATGGCGAGCCCGTCCAGGCGCCACAGGCCGTACCCTGGTTCCCCGATCTCCTCGCCTACTCGATGAACACGCCCAAGCACGTCATCCGCAAGTTCCCGCCGTTCGCCGCGTTCCAGAAGTTCCTCGTCTCCGAGACCAGCGTCGGCAACATCTCCCGGCAGGAGATCGTCAGCATGATCCCGCCTCTGCTCATGGATCTCAAGCCCGGCATGACCTGTCTCGACCTGTGCGCTGCTCCAGGCAGCAAGGCCGCCCAGCTGCTCGAGATGATCCACGTCGGCGAAGAGACACGCATTCGCAAGGTCATGGAGTCGTTTGGCGAGGTCAAGCCCGATTCCACATCGGAAAACGACACCGTCGACCTGTCTATCGACTCTGGCGACGACGGCCGTGCGACGGGTCTGCTCATCGCCAACGACGCCGACTACAAGCGCAGTCACATGCTTGTGCACCAGCTCAAGCGCCTCTCATCGCCGAATCTGCTCGTCACCAACCATGACGCCACGCTGTATCCGTCGCTACGTCTTCCGCGCGATCCTGCCCACCCCGAAAAGGGTAATTATCTCAAGTTCGACCGCATCCTCGCTGACGTCCCCTGCTCCGGAGACGGCACGCTGCGCAAGAATGTCGAGCTCTGGCGCAACTGGCAGCCTGGTAGCGCGCTGGGTCTGCACGTCACACAGGTGCGCATCCTCGTGCGCGCGCTGCAGATGCTCAAGCCGGGAGGCCGTGTCGTGTACTCGACATGCAGCATGAACCCCATCGAGAATGAGGCCGTCGTGGTTTCCGCCATCGAACGCTGCGGAGGACCGAGCAAAGTCGAGATTGTCGACTGCAAGGACCGCTTGCCCGCGCTCAAGCGCGTCCCCGGAATGCACCAGTGGAAAATCATGGACAAGTCCGGCCGCGTGTGGAGCAGCTGGGAGGAGGTGCAGCAATATGCGCTCACCCAGGCCGAGGGCGTGATCCCCGGCAAGGTCACCGAAAGCATGTTCGCGCGTCCAGACTCGAGCGAGTGTTCTAGCCTGCCGCTCGACCGGTGCATGCGCGTGTACGCCCACCAGCAGGATACTGGCGGTTTCTTTATCACGGTGCTTGAGAAGAAGGGAGAAATCAGAGCTAAGCCTGAGGCGCCTCCCAAGACCCAAGCGGCTACCACTGCTGCCAACGGCTCAACCGAGGACAAGGCTGAGGCTGCTGAAGAGGCCGAGGCCAAGATGGAGGTCATCAAGGAGACCGAAGAGCAAAAAGCCGCCGTCGGCGAGCCAACTGACGTCCTTCCCACAGTCGCCGGCGAGAAGCGCCCACTAGACGAGGATGCGGACGAGGCCGCAGCCCCCGAGGCTAAGAAGCAAAGGACCGTTGAACCTGAGGACGCACCCGCAGTCGACACTGTCGTAGAATCCACCCCCACTAACAACAACATCACCAACGAGGACGAGGACACTTCTGCCGTGGCCACCCCCTCAGCCTCTACCCCAGCCGTCACAAACCCCAACCAGCTCCGCCGGCGTGGCGCGGACGGCGCTTACGAGGAGCCGTTCAAGTACCTGCCCGTCGGCCACGAGATCATTAGCAACATTGAGACCTTCTACAAGATCTCCCCCCGGTTCCCCTCGGACCGGTACATGGTGCGCAACGCGACCGGCGAGCCGGCAAAGGCCATCTACTACACCTCTGCGCTCCTGCGGGACATACTGGTGGAGAACGAGGGCCGCGGCGTCAAGTTTGTGCACGGCGGCGTTAAAATGTTTATGAAACAGGACGCGCCCTCGGCAGAAGTGTGCCGGTGGCGCATCCAGTCCGAGGGCATGCCCATCATCTCTGGGTACGTCGGCCAGGAGCGCGTCGTCACCCTGACGAGCAAGGAGACGTTCAAGACGCTCCTCAAGGAGATGTTCCCAAAGTTCATCAACGAGGACTGGCGCAAGCTCGGCGAGATTGGCGAGCGTGCCAAGGACATCGGGATGGGCTGCTGCATCCTCAAGGTCGAGCCCGACGGGTCCGATCCGGACTTTGCCGAGAAAATGGTCCTCCCCTTGTGGAAGAGCTTCCACTCGCTGAACCTCATGCTGCCCAAGGAGGATCGGAGCGCGATGCTGTTGAGGATCTTCAATGATACCAGTCCCGTCATCAATCAGAGTCTGAAGGACTCTGCGGCCGCCAAGGCGAAGAAGGACGCGGAGGGTGAGGGCGAGAGTGAGGCGAAGCCGGAGGAACAAGAAAGGGCTGAGGATGTTGCGGTCGAGACCAAGGACGAGGCTATGACCGATGCTCCCGAGGAGGACCAGGAATCTGGTGGCGCTCCCATCGCGGCAGGGACCGACGAGCCTGAGTTGTAAAGACGTGTTATGCAGGACTAGGGCAATTTCGCAAAATGAAAAATCTTGAGAGCATTCAGAGACACCACGAGGCTAACCACATCTTGGGACGTACATTGATGTTTTGCCATGGGCGATGTGTGGAGATGAAGGCTCCTTATCACATGGCAAGTATCCCTGACAGAGCTATATGGTAGTCGACGCGAAGACCAAAATGACATTATTCCACATCCGCATTTCATTGTTCAAAATCACTGGGGGGATGTTAGGCGCAAAAAGTTTGTATAGCATGATACAATGATATTCTAAGACCCGTACCTCCAATTTGGCGCGACATGAAAAGAGTGGAAAACCCAGGGGGGAAAAACAAATCACATCTTGTAATCAACCCCAGACTCCTGCTCCATGACCACGAAGGCCGGCCTAGCACTAAACCAGCCCGCCGGTTCAGTCCCAACAGTACGGTAGGTAAACTCGGCATCCTCGTCGTCGATCTTTTGCGTCGTGCCCCCCCTGCCAGCGGCAGCAGCATCCGCAAGAAGTTGGACTTGGCAGCACTTCTCCAGACTCGTGAACCAGAAAACGCAGCTCTCGATAGTGGTCCCGCAAGTTAGGAGGCCGTGGTTTGCCAGGATCGCGGCCTTTTTGTTGCCCAGGGCGGAGGCGATGTTGCGCCCTTCGTCTGCGGCGAGGACGACACCGCCGAAGGAGGCGTAGTGTGCTATGTCGTTATAGAATGCACAGGAATCTTGGGTTATTATGTCAAGGTTGCGACCGAGGGTTGCGAAGGCTCGCCCGTGGATGGAGTGTGAGTGAGCGACGCAGTTTATCTCGGGGCGGGCCGTGTGGACTGCGGAATGGATCATGAATGCTATAGGTGAGGTTTTTAGGTGTCAGCGGGATGTTCTCCATCTAAAGGCATTCTGCCCGAGTAAAATCCTGCATCCTCTCTTGTGGCGGGATAAGAGGTAAGACTGTCTATGATTCGAGGCGTAAGAGGCAAAGCATACCGGCCTGGTTCAAAAACCTCACACTCCCACCTTCAACAATCTTGCCCTCATGGCTGACGCGAATCAGATCTGACGCTCGCAGCAAAGGCCAAGCCACGCCAAAGGGGTTCACCCAGAAACTCGTCGGGTCAACGGGGTCCTATTATCATCATACCCAAAGTTAGAATTATGGTACTGAGGCGTCGAGCTCATCTACCCCGACATCATTATGACACCTCCCGCTTTGAGGGGACGGGCGGAACCACTGTGTGGTAGTAAGGAAAATGGACTTACTCGAACAGTGATGTGTCCAGCGACACTATATTTACGAACAACACATATCAGTTTTGTCCTTTCCGTGCACTATACAACAACCTAATCGGCGCATCCAACGCCCAAATGAAAAGGAAATCTGAACTCACCCTTCATCGTACCCCTGCTTCGCAAAGATCCTGAAAGCCAGCGCCAGTCTTCCCTTGAGATAATCCCGCTCCTCATATGGGTTTTTAAACGTCGGGGGCCCGGGGGACGGGGCCTGCCCATTTCTCGTAATAAGTAAAAAGTCAGCGACCAGCTTCAGTACTGGGTAGTACGTTCAATCCGTTCGGGGAGCAGAAGTGGTTGGGTTCCATGCCTGGTGCGGATTTTCCATGCTGGGACAATTTGGGGGGGAGGGGGAGGAGGTTTGGATCTTGCGTGCAGATGCGTGAATCTGGACTGTGCAGACGTACCGAGCCTGCGGAGGTGCTGGCGGCGAGAATGGATGGGGTTTCGGCGGAGGGGGACATGGTTTTATATTTCAGGCTGCTCCCCGGAGGCGCTTGTGCTTGTAGCGGGCAGGTGCGGTTGGTGTATCGTCAAGTCAGTGAGTCTTCGCGGCGGCGTGGACGTAGTGAAGACTTTGCTGTCTCAATTGCAGTTGTGAGCACTTGGCGTTGTTGTGGTGGTGGTAAGAGTGTTAGGCACGAGGCACTCTTTGGCTTTGACTTTGATGCGAAAGTTGCTCGAGCAGTCGAAGTCGATGTCGAGCAGGAGCAGCCAAGTATCTTATGTACCCTTTTGCCCTCTACCCCAACTCACCCCTCCCAACACCATTCATAGTAGGCTAATACCATGCCTCACCCGACCAAGAGCACACCCGAACGAGGAGGAGTAGGCGGAGGCGGAGGTGGCGTGAGCATACCCTCCTCCCATAGCCGATCATCTCCCCCAATTGGAGCCAGCGGATTCCCATTTACGTCCATCTACCTGCTGTACGTCGGTTGGGGTTGGCTCTCGCCTCTCCCCATCCATCTCCACTCCACCATCAACCTACACGCTCGGGCTGGTGAGTGAGTGTGCCGAGGTGAGGGGTAGCATTACAGTTCATCGACGGCACAGCACTGAGCTCGAGACACTTCGAGACACTTTGGTCTACACTCTGCTGTATCGAAAACTGCCCACAGGGCGCGTCCGACCTGCATGCACGCCCTAGGGTTGACATCTTACCCAGAGCCTCTTTCTCCGCAGCATTCCAACCTTTCCGTGCTCAGACCATGTCTCGAGCGCAAGATTCTGGCACAAACATGCTTTCGGCCGTCGCGGACCCCGCGGATCTCGGAGCGATGCCGGCCCGGCCACTATCTATAGATAGTGTAGTAGGGATGGACCCTGTGGGGGATCCGCGGACACCACTAAGCCCAGGGTACTTGAACCAGGGTGAGTCCACCTCTGTCGCTAACGTTTGCTGCCACCCCTTCAGGAATGCTACAGCACGAAGACGTGCGCTCAAGATTGCGACTCTAGTCGGGTTGCTCGGGTACCCTAGACTTGTTGCGAATTGGAAACCTACAGCTCAGAATCAGATCAGGAACATGAGAGATCGAAAGGTTGTCATACGTTATGCTTGCCACTTGTCTGCCTTGCGGGGTTCTTTCACAGAGGGACACGGACATTTCTAACCGTGATATCTTAATAAACTACTTAAGTTTCCTGCAACCCCTTCCCCCTGCGCTATCCCATGCTATCACTCACTGGCTCTTCTCCGCCGCTGGTGTCGTGGTCCCTCGTGATTGAGACATGCTATATGGTGCCTGAAATCTCAAACTGTTAGCAAAATAGGTTCAATCATGACCACTCTGATACTGTCGATGGTGGGTGGTCGTCACTCACAAGAACCTGCTTAGCATTGCATATTCTCCACGCCAAGTTTCGCACATTCCCATCCGCGGGCACTACCGCTGGCGCAAAGTCGATGCCAAACATTTGCCGAATAGCATAGACGAGTCTCTTAGCATACTTGCCATCCCTGGCAACCAAGCTGCCAAAGGACTCCTGAGGGTCGTTGGGGGCAATGTCGGGGTCTCTGTCAAGACAATTCTGGGCAATGGGTAGCAGGGCGGATTCGATGGATTTCTGAAACAGGCCTTTCGAATCGACCTCGACGTCCTCTTCATCGAACCGCGAAATCTGAATCTCGAAAGGTTGAGAGATGGCCATGACGTTGTGGTTGCCGTCGTGGTGATACCGGAACTCAAACACGCCCTGGGTCCACCACAAC
This sequence comes from Microdochium paspali, assembly GCA_031142775.1. Taxonomy (NCBI): domain Eukaryota; kingdom Fungi; phylum Ascomycota; class Sordariomycetes; order Xylariales; family Microdochiaceae; genus Microdochium; species Microdochium paspali. The sequence goes on from JAVBIV010000007.1 coordinate 1,795,785, forward strand.
TTGTCGCCAGAAAACACCATCTCTCCCTGGACAAGGCTGACTTCAGTATCCTCAGAAATTTTGCAAGGCTGGTCCGCAATGAGGATGCCTCGGTCGGCAGTGATGGACTCGTACTGGTTGGGAGTCGTTGGAACCCAGCGGCCCAACGAGGAGACCTCGCTGACCTCTCGTGAACGGTTGTCAGTGACCATATATAGACCAATCCAATCCTTCTTGCCGTGGTTTGTGGGCGCTGTCCACTTGACCTTGATAGGAGCACCGTACTCCAAAATCATGGTGTTGGACTCGTTCGGGAACCGGCCAGAAGTGCCCTCCTTGCCACTAGCTCGCTCGTTAAGGGCAGATAGAGCAGATGATTCTCCTTCAACAATCACAGAGTAGTGCTTTGGGTTGAGGCCGGCCAGGTCGGGCGAGAGAGTCGTCAGTGTCAGTCGTGCCGGATAGTTGTTGAAGAGCGCGGTTGTATCTCTGACGAATGTGGACACGCCTGCAGCAAGCTTCGGGCGAGCAGCATCAAGGAACTCCTCAACAAAGTGCGACGTTCCGTCAACTACCTTGTTCACGCTCGAGGACCAGTCCTTGACATATGGAGGCATCGACTTTCTAAAGAACTTGGTCAAGCCAGCTTCCTCTCTCAGCTTGCGGCCATAGATTTTCTGCATGTGAGGCTGCTCGACAAATTGCAGGAATGCCAGAGTGAGGAGATGGCCGGTGAGCGCGAGGAGGAATATCGAGCGACTCCACGTAATCAGTGCAGCCCCCCAGAGTCCTGCTGTCCCTATGATGCGCTCAGGATTGTTGAGGAAACGGTAGATAGATTGGTAGGTCAACTTGTTGCCGTGATCGAAGAAGAAGTCGCCAAAGAACCAGCCAAATTCGCCCAACGATTCGTAGATGCTGATGGCAGTCCATGCTTGCAGCGCAGTGAGGCCAGCGCCAAGGACATGACGGAGCAGCACAAAACCGTAGTTCCAGTCTGTGGGGACCGAGTACATCTTCCAGCATGCAGTGATGAAAGAAGAATAGCAGAGGACCTGCGATATATGGTACATGGCCTTCCACTGTGTCCAACTCTCAAGTGTGCTCTCGCCGAACTTGACGAAATGACGTGTCCATAACTTGTCCTGTGATTGCCGGTGGAGGATGAACCCAAGCCCAACCGAATACCACAGCCGCCAGAAGAAGGCGTGAACGACGAAGAGGAACTGCCAGATTGGGGTATGAGGAGTTGCAATGGCGAGTATCGCCTGGTATGCAATAAGCAGGACTGTCGAATAGTCGGTAGTTCTGAACAAGTCAAAGTTCCTGATACCCAGCATCTTGTGGATCTGCGTGGGTGGTTCAAGCTGTGATGGAGCAGCGTTATCTATCTTTAACGCATCAGCTGAAGGCAGCTGTGTTTGTGACTGTGACTCCGCACGCTGGCGAGGAGCAGGCGGATTATAAGTCTTTTCAATATGCGGGTTCTCGACGAGCACAAGGAAAGCGAACTGCGCAGCATGTGCGATGATGGAGATGAACAAGACCGAGTAGCTGGCTGCCATCATGGAAATACCATAGTACCCAGCATACCCTATCGAGTACATGGGATGTGGTGCCATCTCGAAAACACCATCGAAGGTCAGTTCCTGGTCGATCAGGTAGAAAAAGTCACCCCAATACCAGGCATAGTCCTTTACCACACGATGGGCATCGAGCTTGACCCAGAGGTTGAAAGCGACAAGCGAGAAGCCAAACACTGACCTCCCAATTGTGATGAGGACGTTCTCGGCTGGCGGGACGTGGGCACACGCAATGGCGAAAAGACAGTACGAGACGAAGTCACACATGAGGATGAGGTCGACCAGCCTACGGAAGACGAGCCAAGTGTTGTACTCGAGGGGCGCCTTCTCAAATTCGTAGTCCTCAGGAATCTTTGCTTCTAGCTCACGCTTGAGCAGGCTGTACAGCCAAGGGCGCGGATTCCTACCGGCCGCTGGATCCTCAAAGAGTTGCCATTTCTGTGCCCATGTCACCAGCTTCTTCTCGTTGGACTGCAAGCGCAGCAGGACGCCGATGCCGACGTTGTAGGCGGCACGCCAGGTCATGAAGATGAGGGCGAAGACGGGCCTTTTCAACGAGGACGGCAGCAGGTACAGAGTGGCAACATGGGCAGCCAAGATGACGAGCACGACAGCGTCCGAGAGGTTCTTTGGCTGGCGAGGGTCAAGCAACTGTGAGACCATGTCGTGGGTGGTAGGCACCGTGAAGACTACAAATATCGCACAGAGACGCACGACGAGCATCAGCATGATGATCCATCACTGCACTGGATTTCACGCGACAGCCCAAACGTCTCGAACAGTCCTTGGGAATCTCACTACTTACCTGTGCCGTTGGGTGTCCGCCCAAAGGTCTTGTGAGGTCTCTGGCCCGAATCATTATCGACATTGGGCTCGCTGTCAGTATCGATGCTGGCAGAGTTGTGGTCGGCGGATGGCTGGCCTGGAGCTGCAGGAACTGCGTGTCTCTGGCGCAGCTCGCCTGCACCGGCAGACGTGCTCATGTTGAGTTGCAAATTGCCCAGCACACCTGGGCAGAGCCGGAATGGAGACGGATTGTAGCAGTGCGGAGGTGGTGTGGCTACTGCAGGTCTCGGATGAGCAAGCAGAGGTGAAGTGAACTGTCTGGCTCTGGAAAAGAACCTCGCCAGGGACAGGATGCAGGTCGAAAGAAAGAAGAAATGAATCTTTCGCAACCAAAAGAAGCGTAAGCCAGGTTAAGGACAAAGAGACAGGTATCCAGCCAGCTCTTGTTGGGAATCGTTCGCCGGGAGAAGGAGGTGTGATCCGGCACTTGGGGCTTTCCGCAGTCCCGTAGTACAACCTGGAAGGTGCTGGCTTCCAGAGGCTTCAGTGGTTGTCGTTGGCTGTGCTGCTCTGTCGCTTCCCAAGCGGGCGTTGGCGGCAAGCGCTCCAGCCAGCTGGGTCGAGCTCTGAGCGCATGGGACTGCAGGTGGTCGGTCACACGTCACTCGGCTGCTTGCCGGTGCGCACGACTAGCGTGCTTTATGTATGAGGCCAGTGGGGTCAACTGACGGGGACCAGCCTGGCCCTGCAGCTCCGGCCCTCAGCGCCGTTGCTAGCCTCGTCTGGCCTCGCGCTACGCACGAGCCTCGAGTTCACGAGACAGCAATTATTACGACCTGCGCCCGCGAGTCGAGTCTGCCTTGCCACACACGATCAGTCCGGTCAGATAGAAAATATGCGCCTGTCCGGCTACAGGGACATCTTGGACGGCATCATGACGAGAAGCAGCCGTCAATACCGCCCCCATAGCTACTACTTCCTACTTTGTTGGAGACGGCCAGGGGTGCAAATGCCAGAGACAGAGGTGCCCTCTTTCCCCTTCTGCCAAGTGAGGGGGCAGCCCCTCCTCCAACAATCAACCCCCACTGCGCCCCCATGTTTCTGCCCACAAAGAGGGGCGGGCGCCTCTAGAGCTCTGAGACAACGCACCCTATCATGGACAGGCACCGGCTCCCGGCCACTCCCCCAGGGCCCTTCATACAATATGTATGTCTCAACTCACCCTACTGTGACCAGCGTGCGTTCTTCCCAGCCAATTTTTCCATGCTTTGCTTTGGACAGTGACATAAAGGGAGCGACGGAGCGACTTGCAAATACAGGCGTTGATTGGAAACATTGCCCGATTCATCCTTAGCAGTTGCTGGCATCCACGTAAAGAGTTCAACCTCTTTATCTTGATCTAGGCGTCTTCGCTACAGCTGCCTGGCCACCACTCCGAATTTTTTTTGCGACTTCTGTGCTTCTTGGGTAATCAAGCGAGGACCCATAACCCTGCATCTGGTCTGCCAGAAAATATTTTCTCGGCATGTGATAAGGGTTCAGCCTAAACAATGTAGAAGCTCCAACATAGCCCATTGACTTATTCTTACATAGTCGTGTGACCAATGTTCCATAAAGACTGAGTCCTGGTCCTCGAAATATGCCCTATCGTCTCACCACCAGTAGGAACATGCCTGATAAACTGACTTGAAGACGCAAGCCATGAGAGTGGATCTATATTTGTTGTTGTGATCAAGTAGACACCATCTCTAATCGCTAGCACGTACAAACGGTGGCATTGAGCCTCTCCTTCCCACGATTGACTTTAGGGTCCCCATGGTGATTGTCTCGTTGGGTTGCCCGACATCTAAACAATAGTCCACGCCGGAACAGAGTTGCTGATGCCAAAGCAACGCAATAAGACTCGCACAGCTTCGCTTTGTCGTTTCATGCTGGACACGAGACCACCCGACGATAGTTCTCTGGCCCAACTGACTCGGTCGAGCTGTTAGCCACTGGCACGGGGTGCCGTGATGCCCAAGTTTTCACGTTGATCCTCAAGGACTGAGCAAGTGATCCCTTCTTCTCAGGGTTTCTCGCACTCGCGGTCTTAGACTATCTCAACCTGCGAAATGTCTTGAACAATAACAATGACTTTGCCGAGCTCGCGGAAGGCTGTCGCCCGAGCTGGGTCATACAATAGGTCTTGGTTCGACAGTATACATATCGCACCCATGTCTTGATACCTGTATGGTTGTGTGTGCAGCGGTCATTGTCAGGAATTGCTACATGACGATCGACTTTTGAAAGCATGGGAAGCTTATTGATGAAGCTTGAATACGACTTGGCGTCCAACGAAATTTCACTGATGAGATTGCCAGCGAAGACTTCGCACTTGTGCTGCAGCGAAGAAACTGGCGCCAGCTCGTCGCGGTCGAATTCGCCGTACGCTGTTGACTCGGATCCTTTGATTGTCTTGCAGTTGCCCGAGTTTTTGTGCTCCAAGCGAGTTGTGGACCCCAAGGACAGCTCTTGCTTGGAGCTTCCATCCTCAATCTCCCTCAGGAGCCCCTTGTCGTCAAGCAGGCAGATGAGGTATGCTGTTGATGGTAGTGTGCTCCCTTCGGAAGTTCTTTCCCGTCGGCTGACCGTTCCACGCGAAAGACGCCTTGACCACGACTGCAAATACATTGTCTCGACGTTGGCGCTGTCTGTATCACTCCTCGCCCTGTGCGGTGCCCTCAAATTGCTATTGAGATCCAAGGTGCTGACGGTGTACGTAGTGGATGTCTCGTTGGTGATTGTAGCAGCAGCAAGCTCATCCATAAGTGTCGGTCGGTGTTGAGAATCATCGTTCGCACAATTTTCTGAGTAAAGTGCATCGAGGTATGAGCCTACACCAGACGGAATCCCTGCGTACTCATTGTGGCCAGAGAAGATGCTCGTTGTGTAACCAGTAGCTAGAGGAGAAGAGCATGGCCCTGACACCGGCGAAGCCAAACCCTCAGATGGATACGACGACGAGGAGCTCTGTGGACGATCATGGCTCTGAGCTCCGTCAGCCTCTGGATTTGAGCGGCTTCCAGTCTCGTCCACATTTGACTTCGAGACAATGTCGGATTGAGAGGGTTTGGTACGAGCTAACACGGTGGGCAACTGGTATTCTGAGAAGCTGTTATTTCCATCGTCCGAGATTAAGGTCTCAAGCGTTGCTGTGCTTGATGAGAAAGATACCGTCGATGGTGTGGCTGGGATATTCAATGCCGATCGATCCACTGCCTCCAAAGCTGAATAGATAGGCGCAGTGCAATCCGCAGGCAACGAGTCCGGCCGAGTACGATGAGCGTGTGGTTCTCGTTCGAGGTGCTGAGCGACGATACCCACAAGATTGCTCCGTCGTCGTGTCTGGGTTGTGTCCAATGTTGAAGACCCAAGCGTAGACGATACTGAGCGTTGTGGCTGGCAGCGACTGTGGCGATGAAGGCCTCTGCCTGGAAGTGACCATCTGTGTACTGTCATGTCTTCAAAATGTTGGGATTCGTGCAGTTGCGTAGTATAGTAAGAACGAATAGACACGATTAATGCTATGACGGGTAGAACTACTGTTATAGTGACTTGCGGCAGTGGTGTGACTTGTCTCCTGAGCCGATGGGTGCAAGATGGTTATGTAATGATGGGCAGACTTGGGGGCAGCATCCGGCAGGTGCAAGTCGTGTGCAAGTCGGACGTGTCTGGTCGAGCAAAGAAGCGACATCTGGACTGGTGACTCAAAAGACTACTTAATGACTGGAAGGAGTGATCTGGTGAGCAGCAAAAGTAGAAAGCGCAGATTAGCAGGCACAGCTTTCAGCATCATGATGATACTTGAAAACATTTGCGGACGTGGCAGCTGCACCTGACACAGCGTAACCTCAGATTCTCATGCAAGTTTTTCATGCCAGTCAATCGACAATTACACTCGCTCTAGTCACCAGCCGTGCTTGTGAGCTTACCAAGGTAAAGTAAGTAGATGTATACATTCTCTGAGTGATTTCTCTGGCGCAGCGATGCGCATGATTGCTAGGTACCGTAGTTGTAGCCATGCGAGGGACACGTCCACCAAGTAGCGCAATGGAAATGATGCAGCCGCATCTTTGGTCTCTTGTGTAACAATGCTCACGTGAGGACCTTGAGCGGACGGTTCGGAACAGCCTACAGTGTGGTGCACGACATGAGGGTGCATTGCGGTCGTCCGATCATCGTGAGGTTCTCCTGCCCAGGTTGCAAGATCACTCAGGTGAGTGGTACTTACTTGAGTACATAGTAGGTTCAAGGCCCCGAGGCAGGGACAACCATGTGGGAGACCCGGCACCTGCCGGCGGGAACCGGACATGCTGGCGGGCTAGTTGCATGCGGGTGGGCCGGTGCCTGGACGATGCATCTAGACCGTTGCGATGAGCTCGTGGCTTCGTTGCGGTGACATCATCTCGAGTTTGCGCATCGCGGCTGCTCGAGAAGGCCAGCCAAGCGCGCACATACCAAAACCCGGCGGGACTGGCCTCAATTGGCTTTGTATTGCAGTGCCCAGCCTTGTCTTAGACTCTGACAGTGACAACTACGAGTCTTGCCAACGTGCAGCTACTCTGAGTCCGCTCGCAGGTGCATGAAGATTCGTAGCCCGCTCGCCAGAGCTGAAGAAACCCCCACGCGGGCAGAGGATGCGCCCAAAGCTGCTGTGCGCACACACCTAGACTGCCCTGTGATTCTCAACCACCACCGCCACAATGAGCCTCATCCAGCGGTCCCTGCGTGGCCGTTCCAGGAACCTAGCTGTCCTGGCCTATCGCACCCGCCTCGCCTCTAGAAACCATTCTGCGCCCATCCTCAGCCGGGCATCACGACGACTGCCAGCCACAGCAACATCCCCGTCATCCCCTCAACGCCTCCGTGGCTTCTTCACATCGGCCGGGCGCCAGGAGGCCAACGGCCAAAAATCTGGTAAAGGCCCTTCCGCAGTCGCGCCCGCCCTTCTCGCTGTGTCCTCGTTTCTCATCTATTCGCTCTACCCAGCCGACGAACTGCGCCAGGCCCGCCTGCTACGTCAAGAGCATAAGCGACGGCAGAAGCAGCTACAGGAGGAGCAGCAAGAAGATGGGCGAGCCGAGGTTCGCGAGGGCAAAGAGACTGCCTGGTCGTCCTTTACCCGTCGCTTTCAGACCTTCTCCGACGTCACCGATATTGAATGGAAGGTGCTGTCCGACCGCATTGTCGACCTGATCCTCCCAGAGTGGTCCAAGAACATCCCCATGCAGATACGGAAGCTTCAGCGAGAACTGTCTCTAGCTCCCGGCTCGCTGGCAGACATTATTTGGCGTGACGCCCATGACCCCTTCAGCAACCCTGAGATCCGGTACTCAGCCTCTGTCCGAGTGTCAGACGAGCTCTGCGAAGAGGAAAAGGAGTTTCTTGCACGCCGCAAGAGAGTATCACGGGCAGCTTTGGCTCGCTATCTAGGTATCGACGAGATCGACATTCATCCCGATGACGTCCCCACCATCGCCATGTGCGGTTCCGGAGGAGGTCTACGTGCTCTCGTGGCTGGTGCAGGATCATTGCTCGCCACTCAGGAGGATGGGCTGTACGACTGTGTCACTTACACGTCAGGAGTCAGCGGCTCGTGCTGGTTGCAGGCTCTCTACAACTCGTCCTTAGCAAATGGTTCCTTCGATCGCTTGCTCAACCACCTCAAGGCACGTCTCGGTGTCCACATCGCCTACCCGCCTGTCGCATTTGAATCAGTCATTTCATCACCAACAAATCAGCTACTCCTTTGCAGCTTAGTGGAAAAGCTCAGGGGCGACCAGAACGCCGACTTCGGCCTGGTTGACTTTTACGGCATACTCTTGGCCGGAAGACTGCTTGTACCTAAAGGAGAATTAGGCATCAACGCAAAGGACTTCAAGCTGTCGAACCAACGTGACTATATCAAATATGGCCAAAATCCTATGCCCATATACACAGCTATCCGCCACGAAATACCTAGTACCAGCAAGGATACGCTTGCGACCGAAGCTGAGAAAGAAAAGGCGAAGCAAGAGGCATGGTTCCAGTGGTTCGAGATGACGCCATACGAATTCTTCTGCGAAGAGTTCAGCGCCGGCATTCCTACCTGGGCAATAGGTCGGCACTTTGATGGCGGACAGGATGTGCCTTCAGAAAACGGGCTACACATGCCCGAGGTCCGTCTGCCATTCTTGATGGGTATCTGGGGCAGCGCGTTTTGCGCCACATTGAGCCACTACTACCGTGAGATCAGACCTCTGGTGAAAAGCCTGACAGGCTTAAGCGCTGTAGACAACATGATCAGCACGCTCAGCGACGACCTGGAGAAAGTCCACCCCTTTGAGCCCGCGGCAATCCCCAACTTCGTGTACAATATGGACGAGAAGCTCCGATTCACCACGCCAACCCAAATCCACGAGCAGGAATACATTCAGCTGATGGATGCAGGCATGTCCAACAACTTACCCATATACCCACTGCTCAGACCTGGCAGGGATGTCGATATTGTGATTGCCTTTGATGCTTCAGCAGATGTCAAAACCGATAACTGGCTGTCCGTTGCCGATGGCTACGCGCGCCAACGTGGTGTCAAGGGATGGCCTGTCGGAGTAGGTTGGCCTAAAGCTACGGATTCCCCTGAAAAGGTTGAGAAACAACTAGAAGATGCCGAAGCACACTCTCCTGCGGAGGCCGACGAAAAACTCTCTCGTGCGCAAGGGGGCGACGTCAAAGATGGCAAATCCCAACGCAAAGTCAATGACCCAGCAGCCGATCCATCCCCCGAAGCGGAGCGAGCTATCACTCACCCAGAAGACTCAGAGCTAGGTTACTGCACGATCTGGGTTGGAGAAGTAGAAGAACGCTCATCCGAGCCACCACCGCCCTCGAAAGCCCTCGGCGCATCCTTCGCGAACGACAAAGAAGCCTGGCAGACGGTCGTCCACCCCAAGTCCGGCTTGGCAGTCGTGTACCTGCCATTTCTCACGAACCCCAAAGTCGAGGGTGTAAACCCGGCCAAGAGTGACTACATGAGCACTTGGAATTTTGTGTACACACCTGAGCAGATAGATAAAGTCGTCTCTCTGGCACAGGCTAATTATGACGAGGGCAAAGAGCAGATCCGGGGCTGCGTGCGCGCCATTTACGAGCGCAAAAAGAAGAACCGCGAGATGATAGAGGCCGCTGCTCGCAAAGCAAGGGATCGTAGGTTGACTCGTCTTGGTATCGTGGGAAAGCTAGGCGAGGGTGACCACTTCAGTTAAGTAGGTTGGAAGACACAGCACACTAAGTCCTTCAGCCATTTGACTGAAGGAATCTACAATTCGCTTTTCAGGGGATCATATCGGTGTTCGTTGTGTTTAGTGGTGTATTGATCAGTGTAGATATTTTTGTCTTATTTTCACCGACCTGCGATACCCTGTAGATACAACTAGACAGAAAAAAAAACGCGAGATGATACATCAGCAGAGTCATGATATTGGGGGCTATCGTGCGAGTCGAGAGCTCGACGTTTCGTCATGAATTACGAGATAGCTGTGTTTAAGTTTGCGGACTCTCAAGAACCGGCACGGCTCCGATACACGAACCTAGCCCCAAGCACGCATGCACATATTTGGAGAAGAAAATCCAACACTGCTCAGCGAAAGGCGTCATACCCTAGATACGCCACGCCGCAAGGGTGTGTCAAAGAATTTTACCGTCTTTATTCTACAGGCTCTGCTATAGTACAACACCACTGTTACGTGTGAGTGCCCCGATGATCTGCGCACAACCTGCTCAGAGAGACACATCGAGATCCAGTATATGACACAATCTTCCCGCGGCGCTGACAGCGCCCGAAAACTTTCCCTGTGCATCACGGCATATAAATCGTACACGATGTGTTACACCGCTCGCCCGTCTAATATATGCCGTTCGTCGTCCTCCCCATGCATATTGTGCCTTGTGCTCGTACCGCTTTCCTTCCTTCTATACATGTTTTGCCCAGCAGGCAGGTTTCTTCTCGCCAAGCCTGACTAGACGTTTCTCCAATGGAATGGATGTGTGGGGTAAATATAGATTACATGGTGTCGAAAGTAGTAAATGCAAGATAATGATCATTGGACATGGGTTTTTTGTTTGGGTACAAAAGCCACCACGATCATGATATTATCTCGCCGATATCGACATAAGCTGGTGTCCACTTTGGCGCATCCTCATCGAATGTGTCGCTAGGCACAGGTACGCGGTCTCCCGGACTGTACAGATACCACGACTTAAGCGTGTTGATGGCGGCGGCAATTCTAGCAGAATCGAGACTCGGGCCGCTGCCCTCACCAAGCTTGTCGCGGCCGCTGAAGATGCCGACCACGTAGACAGGCGTCCTGCTCATGCGGCCCGTCTCGTTGAGCATTCTGGCGACGGGTGCCTCGAAATCCTCGCGAGCGCACAGCCGGGCCAGCTCGCGGGTCGGTAGCTTGAACTCAAAGAGGTTGGACAGGTCGAGACGTCTTGATAATACATGCGCCTTGACAAAGTCGTGTGCAGCGTCACGGCCGTGATGTAGGTATATGGCGCCGATGACGGCGCGGACCATGTTGGCGTGGGCATTCTTTGCCGGGTCCGGAAGAAGCATATCCTTTGTGTTTCTTGCAGCGCTGACTTCGGGCTCTTGTGGTTCCTTGCTGGCTTCTGAGGAGACTTCATCACCAAATGCGTCATCATACAGGACCCTGCTGCTCATACCACGCCGCCACTTGTACTTGGCAATCTCCTTGGACTCAGCGCGGACATAACCCCACTTATTCATCACGACGGAGGGCTTCTTGTCTGAAAACTGCAGCAAGCCCGGGTCGACCTCGCCACCGGGAGAGTAGGCCTGCTCGACACCCCAGGACTTTGAGATCTGGTGCAGCGCGGGCACGCCAGCATAGCCCTTCATGGCGGCGAACAGGATCGTCATCGGCAGCCGCGGGTAGTGCGTGAGAAGCCACTCTGATGTGTGGTATTGGAGGATCGTCGAGCCGAGGAACGCTAGGTTGGCATTGTTGAAGCGGGGGTGGGCATCGGCGGACGGGTCGACGAGGCAGCGCGCCAGTGTCTGGACAGGCACTTTAGATGACAGATAGAGACGGGCGTGCAGTGCGGCGAGCTTGGCGGAGCGCAGCGCTTTGTCGGGATGTGGTGAGGGGAGTTTCTCAAGCGTCACCGGCTCGGGGACGGCAGCGATGGTGTCGACGGATTCGACAGGTTCGACTTGGACAGCTTCTGATGACTGGCGGCGAGTTTGGGTCTGGAGAAATGTCCGCGAGGGTGTTTGCGAAAGCCGTGCCCTCAGCAGGGCACATGGCACCTGGGTGGTCCTTATCCTCTTCATCGTGGCGATATCTGAGTATGTCGAATATGTGGTGCAGCAGCCGACGCAAGACTGGCTGCAAATTTCTGTCTAAAGGCACGCCCTACAAGTGGCGGCACCGGAGGAACCGCTGCTGGAGGCTGGAGCAAATCAATGCAGCCGTCAACGTATATGCCGCCGTTGTCGTCGAAGGTGCCGCCGGAGGCTGTCGTCTCTATCGCCGTATTCGCGTGGTCGTGCGACCTCTGAGAAAAGTTCGAGGCGGCGCCGTGTGAGTGTGCAATTGAAGATGCACCACAAACCCGATCCAAACTGCATGCCCAGCAGGGGTCATTCCTCGAGCCTGGCGGCTGCCCGCTCAGGCGTGCAGAGCGCACTGCTTGGCGAGCCACCTGTCTGCCGGCTGCGCAGTCAAGAGCTCTTGGTGGGGCAGCCCTGGAACGCTGCGCAAGCAGGCCGATGGAGCATGCTTCGATTCGCAGGGCATCTCGCGACGACATCACTGCGAAGTGCTGCAACCACTTAAGTCAATTGACACAACACCTTAGACCTTACGCCCTCTAAAGCATCGGTCAATATGGTAAGCATCAATCGTGTATCTTGTCTTCATCCTGAACCACTGCTAACGTGCACATAGGGTGGCGGTCCTAGAGTCCCGTAAGTCCTCCAGCATCACATCTCCCTCTCTACCCGTGGTGACCGGGGCGACGACGACAACAATGACGACGACGATGATGATGATGACGACGATGGCGACGATGGCGATGAGAGCTTTGATCACGACTACAACGACACATGACATGGGAATGGAATCCTTCTCCACCCGCCTTCGCATTCATCGATACCGCTGCCGCCCTTAATTCTCTCGAGCGCCTGGCCACAAACAAGCACCGTCAATCAGATACAGAAACTAATGCGATGCTCTTCTCCACACCATCAGTTACCCCAAGCACGTCTGGTCCCCTGCGGGAGGCTGGTATGCGCAGCCCTCGAACTGGAAGGCCAACACGTTTGTCTTCTTCGGCGTCATCGCCGGCTTCAGCGCCCTGACTTGGAAGCTGAGCGCCGACAATGAGCGCAGGCACAAGATGCCCGAGCCGGGCAGGTTCTATCCGAGCCGATAGTACGTGCTATCCAATTACCCTCCCCCTTTTCACTTTTTCTGCTCCGCACTATCCTGCACTCTTGCTCATTTGTGAGCCCTCCTGTTCTGTGGTGCATGCGCTTGAATCCGATGCTTGATCTCCAAACCATAGTAATCGCCATAGGCTAATGTCATCTATTTGCTTGTTCCAGCTGGACTAAGCAGATCAGGGAACACGAGGCTAGCCAAAGGTCCAACGGAAATGATTCATAGACAATGGGCAAGTGGGATACAACTGTGAGATAGTCAGGGAACCTTGTACATATATACCCGGATGCAAGCAAAATACAACAGCAGTTGTTGGTGACCAAGTATACGCAGCGTGCCGGCAATACAGCTTGGTGACTGAACCAAGAAGGCACGATGCGGGGCCCGCATGATAGTCCGTGATAGTCTATTTTGATGGACACGCCTCTTGGAGAGCACTGATACATCACCAAAAGCAAGCATGATCATAGTGATGTAAACTGTATGGAAATAAACATCGACCCGCATAATCTATGCTTGCATACTCCAGAGGCTCAACTCTCACCCCAAGCAATTAAACGCCACGCTCGCAGCAGCTTCTATCAGGGACCGATGTATTATTTAGAACACCACATATCCGTCATCCCGCCAGTACGCGCAAGTATTCTAAAAAGCCAAACAACCCTCGCTCAAAGAACACAATGACTAGCCCTTCTTGAGGCCTAGGAAGTGTCGCTTCTTCTTCTCCTTCTCGGGTTTTTGGAGCTTGCCATCCGTTGAAGATACGGACGGGCTGGGCTGATGTGCTGCACTATTTGGCCGTGAGCTCAGCGTCATGTTGCCCATCTGCTGTGTTGGCGGCTGCGGAGGCGCACCGGGACCCCCGCCACCAGGTCTTCCGGGCAGGCCCCCGGGTACGTTCGGCCGACCGGGTCCTCCCTGACCACCTGGTGGCTGCGAGCTCATTGGAGGCGCTGGCCTTTCGAACAAATGTGCAGGTGCCTTGGGGGGTGGTCGCTCCATGGGTAGGTCTAGACGGCGCTTGTCTACGCTGAGATCTCCAAGCTGGCGGACAAAAAGCGCTGGCGTAACCATATGACTGGTAGCCATGACAATATCTCGTCCCATCGCCGCGCCAACTTCGTAGCAAGCCCGAGCTTCAGAGAATGTAGCACCACCAGCCATGAACACAATGATTCTCTGTTTGTTGTCTGGTGCACGTCGTCCGGCTCCAGCCCAGCTAGGTTTCGCACCTCGCAACGATCCTTGGCCAATCAGCGCATCTTCATTAGGGTCAAGTGGCGGCTTGACGTAAGGGAATGTGGTCTGATCTAATGTGCCCTTGCAAAGATTGAGCAGCATTGTTTTTGTTGCTGGGTTGAAGCGAGACAGGTAGCTGTCCTCGTCCATAATTTGTTTCGGTTCAGGGGGAAATAGCGGTGGCAGCTCCCTTTTTGGGTCTTTAAGACCCCGGTGCATGCGACCTCCCAAAAGCTCCAGGTTGGTAATGGCCTCGCCGTCTGATTGCGGCAGCGCAGCGTGAGCTAGCAACCGCTTGACATCTTCTGAGATGACGCCATCCCTGTAAAGCAGGTACATTATGATGAGGCGTAGGCGGTCGGCAGGTCGGACTGTATCGTCATCGAGTAAGCGCGCAACTTCTTCGAGGACGTTTTTCGGTTTCCGACCATCCTCATCCGTCCCTGTTGCCATGTTTTGCTCAACCGGTGACATTTCGTTGAGTTTGTTGTTTTGGAAGATGTTCATGCACTCCTGAGCCATTGTGAGATGTAGCGAGTAGGTCTCCTTCATCTCCTGAAATTGTGGTAGTCCAGCCATCATGTCCTTGATGGCGTTTAGACTCGTCGCATTGTTTGAGTCGCGGAAATGCGGATTCTGATCAAGGAACTTCTGGAAATCGCCCATAAGCTTGTCGATGGTATCCTTCATGTGCCTGTGTCGGTTGTCAACCCAGACCTTATCCTTGTCACTGAGCTCCAGATCCTTCTCCTCCGCTTCCGGGGTATTCTCGTTCACTATCATGTGGAAAGTCGTCTTGTCACCATCCTTGATGGGAAGCAGATCAAGCGCCATAGCCTGATATGTGAATTCGTGAATGAGTGGCGCAAACAGGTCCATCGATCGGTCCGTGATGAGTAAGACACCCTGTGGGCGCGAGCTCTGTGGAGGAAAGTCAGAGTTCCATTGTGCATACTCGTCGAGCTCTTCGGAGATGAAGCGTGCAAGGTGAGAGCACAGGACGCTGGCTTCGTGTGTCGCGTTCCTTGGCCGATAGTATCGGACCTTCGGGTACTCCCCAAGGGATACGCACAAGCCAGTAATCTATGGGGTCTGTGTAAGTAACTGTAGCCTCCAATGCTCAAGGCTGGCTCATACCTTCTGGGCCAGATCCGCCATGTGCTTGCGAATATGCGCATTGCATGCCGGATGGTATAGAATAGGAAAACTCCAAGGATCTCTGAATGTGACAAGGTTTGACTCTCGCGGAAAGAAGTCTATAGATAGTGTCTCAAAGCCCGCTATCGCTTGCTTCGCGAAGGGTGAAGTGTCGATCTTACGACGCAGTTGAGGATCCAGTACGGTGGTCCAGACCAGGAAGCACTGTCGATATCTTCTGCGATCGATGTCGGCCAGTAGGCAGTCCACGATATGCGCTTGTGGCGATAGCAGGTAGATGGCGTCCATGGTAGGGTTCATCTCTCTCCGCTCCTCAATCTGCTCAATGTCTGCTCGAGAATTAGCTGCTGTTCTGGCACGGGGGCCTCACTTGGTGGGATTCGTACTGGCGACGTTGTGATTTAAAATATCATCCTCCTTGAGAACATTGTCCACGATGCGCTTGGACGTCTCGTCGATGACAAGTACTTTCCACTGTATTAGGAGCGCAAATTGTCAGCCATTTCCATGCACGATTATCGTCCTTTAGCCAGGTCTCTAGGTCGAGTTCGCTGTCACTCACGTCGCCAGATGTGATGCGTTTGATGGTGCCGAGGATCACTATATTGCATTCCAATTGTGTCAGCTTGGCCATCGCAATTCCCTAGGGGCGCGCAACTTAGCTTACGATCTCGCTGCTCCTCGATGATTGAGATCCCCATCGTCGCCGCCTTTGTGATCTTGCGACCCCAGCCTTGGCAAAGTTGCGTTTCTTGAGCACACTAATGGTATAGATGTGTCCAGTTACTCCTTGATCTCTCTTCTTCAATCCTGTTGAGTCCCAATGTGGTCTGCGACGTCCTGTGCAATGTGATTCGAATGACGGGGCTAGCTCCCACTGCGGAGCCAGGGATGATGTAGTGATTGTAGGATCGTGGGGTGTCTGAGACAGCGTCGGTTTGCAGTGCGCCAAAAGACTTGGTGTGCTCAACTCGCGTTGAAGGAGCAGATGCTCAGTGTTTTGTCGGCAGTCGAACTTGGTGCAGCGGTGACGACAGGTTGTCGGGCGCGGAATGTACTTAGTCAAGCTTTTGAGACGTGGAGGAAGGGCGTTCCCCTATGGCGGGGTTTCAAGCAGGGCCAGAGTCAATGCACGAGAGCTCGTGGTGGATCGCATGACGGCCCAACTGGGTGGCTCGACAGGGCCACAAGGTTGCACTACCGCCCGGGAAGCGGCTGCCCGGGCCCCCTGCTTGAGCCGCGAACACTTGAGCTCTGACTTCAAAGCCCTGCGGGCAGTGTTCGTGACTTCCGAGGTTCGTTTCATTTGGAACATAACTTACACGCCTAGTAGTATCTTTCTCCTGACTAATACTGCCACACAGCCCTTCAAAATCATTCATTAGCAAGTATATTTGTGCGTTTGTAGTGCGGCTCCAGTCAATTCTGACGACGGCTGCAACAGTTTCCAGATGTTTGCTGCTTCTCATGTCAGAACTGATCGCTCAGGCCCCAAGATACCGGTCGACTTCTGAGTTGCTGAAAAGCTGCTGTCTGAGACGGTCATTGCGCTTCTTGTCCTCGGCGGCCGCCTTCCGCACCTTTCCAGCATCCATCTTCGGTGGCTTCTCCTTCTTCTTGGGTAGATCCTTGGGCACCTTGACACCAATGCCGAGTGTGTCGTCTTTTGGGGTTGCCTTGATGGGGTAGTGCACGCCCTGACCTTGTGCACCAAGACCTATCCGAGCATCGGGGTCCCATCCCTGAGTCCTTAGAACTTGAAGCCCCATGCGCGACCGGTCCAAAGCAGATGGCGGATGCGAATGTGTGAGGCAGACTTGATGCGCGATTGAGGCTTCATGGCGGCGAGCTGTAGTCTGTCTATCGCCTGGAATCGGCAGATTGCAAACCTCACATGCTATATCTGAAGATGCTGATTTGCTTAACGCCTCCGACGTGTCGTTCATCGAAGCCGTACGGTTTGGGAGGACTAGACTGAGGTACATGTCCGCAATTGACTTGGCTGGCTTGGCTGCAGCCGCGTCGTTTGTGGTTGTAAGTGGTTCTGTTGATGCTGGCACGAAAGTGATGTTCTTGCGCTTCAGAGCAGATCCGAACGGCCGTCGCTGCTGTAGCGGAATATCGTCCTCAACAGACTCGCGGTGCTCGTTATCGCCCTGGTTGGACATTGCGGCGACGGCCTCCTGCGAATAGAACAATTTTGTGTGCGAGTTGAGACGGCTCGGAAGGTCAAAGACCTCTGTGCTTGCGCTCGTTTGATGCGTGAATCTCGGTCATGAACATATCGAAGAGCTCGCTCTCGTCGCATTTGGTAACACGTCCCCAAACAGGGAGATCACGAGACCTGGGGATCTCTGGTGAGCTGTAGAGGAGCATGTCTGCCTGGATAGTTTGTGCTTCAGTGGACGAGAGAGGCTCGGACCGTAGAGTGGATCTTCAGGGCTTTGTAAGCCAGTAGGCAGCGCAGCTCTGCAGCTTTGACACGCATGCACATTCAGTTTCTCGATGAACTTTCCGAGACTCTTAACTCCTTTTCAACCTGCTGCCCTTTAGGCCACCATTCCTCTTAAAGCTCCACCGAGCTGGTCTCGGGATATGGATAGGCATTGACCACAATCTCAACCGGAAACCACGCTCTTTCTCGAGACAACCACAACCACTCCACCACGATGCCTCTTCAGCTCGCCTACGGCATTCTAAACGAAGGCCCTCCAAGATGGGTTCCCGATGCTGCCCGTGACCCATGGCGCAGTGGGATAACCCTGGCCGTTCTGGTCGTGCTTCTTTTCACGAAGCGCTACTTCAATGGCTTCCTCAACCCCGCGGAGCGCGACATGCACGGCCGCGTGGTCATGATGACTGGCGGCACATCAGGCATCGGCGCGGCGACAGCGAGAGATCTCGCACGACGGGGAGCCCAGCTCGTGCTTCTCACACGGCTACCGGCTTCGAACCCCTTCCTCGCCGACTACATTGGCCAGCTCCGACATGATACTAAAAACACCATGATCTATGCTGAGCAAGTCGACTTGACATCTCTCCACAGCATTCGCCAGTTCGCAACTAAATGGGTCGACAATGCACCGCCACGCCGTCTCGACATGTTGATCCTCTGTGCCGATACATTGACACCACCAGGTCATAAACGCACCGAGACAGCCGAAGGTATTGAGGAAACCTGGATGGTCAACTACCTGGCCAATTTCCACCTGCTCAGCATTCTAAGCCCTGCGCTCCGAGCCCAGCCATTCGATCGAGACGTTCGCATTGTCATTCCTACATGCTCAACATCATACATCGGAGCACCGCCACTAAGCGAAGAGCTGGACGAGAAGAAGTGGAATCCTGGCAAGGCTTACAAGAGGAGCAAGCTGGCCATGCTGGTGTTTGGGCAGGCATTCCAGAAGCACTTGTCCGCGTACAAGAGGCCCGATGGACTGCCCATGACCTCGCGCGTCATCTTTGCTGATCCAGGACTTTGCCGTACACCGGGAATGCGCAGATGGATGTCTAGAGGCTCGATCTGGGGCCTTTTGTGTTACATTGCTCTATACCCAATCCCCTGGCTTTTCCTTAAGGACGCCGAGATGGGTGCCCAATCTGTACTGTTTGCTGTTTTGGAGTCTAGTCTCATTCGTGGTGATGGAGGCATTCTTATCAAGGAATGTCGAGAAATGGACTTTGCGAGGACGGGCATCAAGGATGAGGCGATTGCGAAGAAGCTGTGGGAGGCGAGCGAGAAACTGATTACCCAGACGGAGAAGGAGCAGGCCGCGCTGAGAAACCTTGAAAAGAAGGCAGAAGAGGCCAAGGAGAAGGAGAGGCAGGACGCCGCGAAATCGGAAGAGATTGAGGCTCTTGTGGACGCCATCAAGAAGGGCAAAGAGGCCGAGAAGAAGTCGTCCAGGAGGAACAAGAAGAAATAGACTTTGCCATAGAGTGCGTTATGATCCAAGCACATTAATCACTTATTTTACCCCTGCACATGACTATCTAAGCGTGTTCCTGGCAGTGCTTGTACAGCATCGGGGCATAGTCATTGTTTTTGTTCATGTCGGCTCGTTTATTATTCCCCAATTTTCAAGATGACGACACATGCGCGTGTCTTGCCGTTGCCTGTTGGAGAAGCTGCCCCAACCGCTTCAGCTCCAAGCGGGGCTCCGAACCGCCCCCGGACGACAAAGAGCCTCGGATCATGGAGCTCCCAAGTTCGGGTTCATTCGTTTACTCTCCATAGTTCTCGGGCATCATCCTCAAACTCACACCTTGGCAACCTCAATTCTTGACTGAGCTAGGCATTTCAAACTGCCTATTCACCTCAAGGGCTCCGTTGTACCCATCTTCACCCCTTGTGTAGCACATTGCAACTTTCGTGCGGAGACTTCCCAAGGCCGATCTCGCTTCGCGCACGTGCTGTCCAGCTCTTTCCGCCTCTCATTCAAACTGCTGTAGTCGAGAGGCAAATAGCTCTAGCAACGATACACTTGACGAATTGATTTGTACACGAGCAGCTCCACCGGGAAGACCCGTGGCATACCTTACGCTATTCCAGGTCCGCCTGCCACCAGAATAGCAACAGCTGCAGTCACGGCCAACCCCCCCCCCTTTCTTCAGCAGTCTCCTTACCGAGGCTCCTTCATCCACCCAAATCTCGATAACACCAACTTCAACGACGCAAGAATGCGTCCTTCAGCCCCGCCACAGCTGTCGTACCACGCGGCCCGAGACGTCTCCAGCCTGCACCCGGTATTCTTCACAGAGCGTCTGCAGAGGTCACCTTTCCCGCCCACACCGCCACTGGTAGCTTCAAGAGCGGCGTTGTATCATCATAGCAGTCCCGTGGCGCATGGGTACATGTACCATGAAACTCGGCGGCGGGCGGAAGGGAGCAGCGTGCCGAGGCTGTAAGGATAGATGGATGATGATGATCATGATGATGATGAGGGATGGGCGGTGAGCTTCAGCTGTGAGAAATTGGTGGTTCCATCGGGGCTTGGTAGATTGGGTGAAATTGTGGCTGTGGTTACGTTTCCTGGGGGCTCGATTTTTTGGGCGTTCGTGGGCTTGTTTGGGAGAAGTCTTTGATTGGAATTCTTGTCCTTTCTTGGTTCGGCGAGTATGATGATGATTTTGTGTTGACCAGCTGAGCGTACCGTAAGGTGGCAGTTTACAAGCACAAAATAACTCCAAATGCGTGCACCAAATCTAATCACACGTAATCTTTTTCGAAAGCGTGATGAAGCCGCGATGTTAGGAATCGAATGTGGTTCATAAAGGGTATACGTATATATCAAACTAATCGAAAAACGAAATTGGCAATGCTAAAGCTGGGAAAATCGATACATTTCAAAACAGGCCTAAGTGTTCTTGGACCGGGAAAGAGTTGCATAAGCTTTTTTTCTTACGAACAGAAATTCGCCGTAAGGAGAAGCCTCCAATCCGTATCACAGAGCATGAGAGCCAAAATCTCACTTGCGTGTATCTTGCACAAAGAACGCCTGCCCATCAACTCCAAGAACGGGGAAAAAAACACGAGCGAGTTTTCGTCCGTCTTCAAATCAAATGGCTCAGCTAGCAGCGTTCTTGATCGCAATGACAATCGAAGCAATGATGAGAATGACAACCAATGCGAGCAGAGCCATTAGCTTGACGTTCTTCCACCACATCTGGCGCTTGAGACCCCTGCTGCGGACACGAAACTCGCGGGCACTGCCGCCGAGACGGTCCGTCTTGTCGACAAGCAAATCGATGCGCTCACCACGCTCAAGCAATCCTTCGATGTTGCGCGTCATGATCCCTCGCACGTCGTCCATCTCGCGCTTGACGTTGGAAATGGCATCCTCGCGACCACCGCTGGTGGTGCCAAAGTCGACCATCAGGCCCTTGAGCTCGCTGTTGAAAGAGCCCGCGCCGTAGTTGGGCATGTCGCTGAAGTCGGTCGTCTGCGGGGAGAACTCCTCAAAGAAGCGCTTGCGAATCTCAAAAAGAAACCCGAATGGCACGCGGCGACCGAGCTCCTCGTCGGCGATCACGAGGAAGGTGAGGCCGCCTGCCGAGGCATTTGACTGGTGAGCGGAGGGGGCCTCAGAGATGTAGTGGATGTGGTGGGACCCATGGGTGTACGTCAACTTCTGTGGCGTGTCGTGGACGATCTTGGGCAGGATGAGCGAGGCGAGCGACGAGGTCTGCGAGGAGGCTGAGGTTGTGCACTCTGACAGGATGGTCGAGTTGTGGGCGATGCAGGAGCTACAAGCGGTTGCTGGTTAGTGACGCCCAATTAAACGGCCGCGCGAAGCAGTTGGAAGCCAGCGACACAGTGGAGGACTCACTAGAGGAGGGGCGTCTGGGATGATGAAGAGGCAGCCATTTTGCGACGATGCTGAGTGCGCTCTCGAGGGACAGTGCGGTGGGCTCGTTGCTTGGGGCCTTTCTGGTGCGAATGTCGAGGCTGTGATGCGCGCTGGCAGACGGGGCAAATGCGCAATATCTCGAAAATTGATGGCGCGGTGTCGGATCTGAAGGGCTCGTGATTGTCGATGGGATGGGCCAGGAGTGCTGAGTCAAGACGAAGTCGTGAAGGGTGCAACGATGCGAGGCTGGGTCCAACGGGTTCCACTGCCCCGGAGCATCAGCGATGACGATGGCGCATGTGCACCCCAGTGGAGCCCTGCCAGGGCCGGCTCACGCCAGAAGGGCGCCCCGGTCTGCGGAGAGCCTTCTGCATATCGGGTGTCCTCCTTGGGGCTGTATTGGTGGCGGCAAACGCCCGCCATTGGCTACTGCTATACTGATCGCAAAAAAAAGTCGGGAGCCCTGCGATCAACGCGTCAACGCCGCTTCCAGCACAAGTGAAATGCCAAAGTGCATCCCACCCGACTCGTTTCGATCCTCTCAGTTGGTCTCGACTGCTCGGGCCGCTGTGGCGCCCTTAATAATACTTTGGCAAGATCCCAGAGAGATCTCAAGAGCACTCTAGGTCAAGGCCATGGCTGCAGCATCACCATAGCCCCCCACCAGCACGCACGTAGCATACCAAGATGCAGTCCGCAGTGTGCAGAGCCGCTCTGCACAAGCAGCTCCCGGTCCTGTCCCGGCGCCTCTCGACAACCACTGTCCTTGCGCGGTCTACTCATAGTGTATGTCTTGATCACTATTCTGCATTCCGGAATCCTTTTTCTTGGGCATGTTCCACTGACGCTACTGCTCGTCTAGTCCTCATCCAGATTTACTAGCACGAGGCCACGGAACTCGATCGCCCACGACCTCGATACTGCTTCCAAGTCCGCGGCCAATTCGAAAGGCAACTTCCGGGCTCCTTCAGGCACCGGTCCGCTGACTCCTAACCGAACTGCGAGCCAGACATACGACGCCTTTAAGAGGCTCGTCGTTACCCGCATCAATCTGGTCTTGGGGCTGACTGATGGCTGGAACAACAAATCAGCCCAATGGAGCGCTTTCGGTATCAACTCGGTCGAGGACTTCACCAAGGAGACTGGTCTCTTCCGCCTTGCGGTCGAAAAGGCCTGCGATCTTGCAAGTGCCAAAAAGGCAGTCACAAAGAGCGCCAACCCGTTATTCTTTTCGCTGCGGAAAGCATTCGTCGAGAACGACACTGTGGGACTCGGCAGAGAACTTGTCTATAACTTCCAGAACTTTCTTATGCGCTCCAGATTCCCGAAAAATATTGTCGCTACCCAACAGGCCATGGCGGATTTCAGACATCCCTACGAATGGTTTCCGGCCACGCGAGCAATGCAACGAACAATACATCTACACGTAGGACCAACCAATTCGGGCAAAACTTACAATGCCCTCAAAGCACTGGAAAATGCCCGGTCTGGCATATATGCGGGCCCTTTGCGGCTTCTCGCCCACGAAATCTATTCTCGCTTCGTTGCGAAAGGCAAGCAGTGTGCCTTGGTAACTGGGGAGGAGCAGCGAATACCCAAAGACGCGGACTCGTACTTTAGAAGTTGCACAGTGGAAATGACGCCCCTGAACTATCCAGTCGATGTTGCCGTCATCGATGAGATCCAGATGATTGCCGACACCGAAAGAGGCTGGGCATGGACACAGGCAGTGCTTGGCGTCCAGGCCCGCGAGGTTCATTTGTGCGGCGAGGAGCGCTCGGTCGACTTGATCAAATCGTTATGTGCCACCACAGGCGACAAACTCGTCATACATAATTACAAGCGTCTTAGTCCGCTCAAAACAATGGACGAGGCCTTGGGGAATTATAGCAAACTCGAGAAGGGTGACTGCGTGGTTGCCTTCTCGCGAGTGGGCATTCACTCCCTCAAGAAAACCATCGAGGCGAGGACGGGCCGAAGGGTTGCTATTGTGTACGGCTCTCTCCCCCCAGAGACCCGGGCACAGCAGGCTGCTCTTTTTAACGATCCGAACAATGACTATGATTTCCTGGTAGCCAGTGATGCCATTGGAATGGGTCTCAATCTCGAGATCAAACGAGTCATCTTTGAGCAGGTCCACAAGCGGACCGCTGTGACATTTCGTCAAATGGAAATTTCAGAGATTAAACAGATAGGTGGCCGGGCGGGTCGATTTCGTACAGCTGCACATGCAATTCAGGCTGGAACGGCCAAGGAATGGGAAACCGCCGCCGAACCACCAAAACAGATCGGTCTCGTCACGACTGTTGACCCTGCCGATCTCAAAATTGTACAGAAAGCATTCTCGCAAGACGCCGAGCAGCTGAAAACAGCAGGCATCCAACCACCCCCAGCCATTCTGGAGCGATTCTCCAGCTACTTCCCAAGAAATGTGCCCCTCGCTTATATTCTTGCGCGGCTGAGAGACATCGCTCAGGTCTCGCCTCGCTATCACATCTGTGCCACTGGCGAACAGCTTACGATAGCTAATCTGATTCAGCCATTTCCCATGCCGATCTACGATCGATGCGTGTTTCTCAATGCACCAGTCTTTCTGAGGGAAGATGACGGTATCAGGATCCTTCAAGCTTACGCGAGATGCGTGTCCTCCATGAGCGGGGGCCACCTTCTGGACATTCCCGAAATCCGACTAGAGATTTTGGACGAGCCAAAAGAAGCTGAGCCTTTTGCTCGTGCTCAGCAGTTACGAAAACTCGAAACTCTCCATAAGGCCATTACACTGTACCTTTGGCTGAGCTACCGTTACTCTGGCGTCTTTGATAGCCAGCATCTTGCTTTCCATGTCAAGGAGATGGTCGAGAAACTGATTGACGAGCACTTGGGCGAGGTCGCCGAATCAGATGTTCAGCGCAAGAAGAGGCTCAAGGTTATGCGGAAGACTGCGGAGAAAGACCAGCGCAAAAAGAACAGGCTCGTGGGTCATCGTGAGGGCGCCGAGGGCGCTGAAGACCAGCATCACGAGGTCCCAGGCGACTGGAACGAGCCGGGCCACGAGGAGCCATTGTATGAAGATAAACAAGAGCTGCAGGATGCTACTGCCTCTGCTGGCGAGGCGGGCAGCAAGTGAAAGGTGACATCCTGCGAGGTATAGACCGATGACATTTGGCAAGGCCAGGTATCGTGCGAGGTTCTATGGTATGATAGACTGTACAAATACTTGTATACAAGACATGATTGATGTAAAAACAAACATATTACTGGACGAAGTAGGTATCTAGATTCTAGAAGAAGCATGGATGTCAGTACCTGAAGGGAAGTGGCAGTGTTTGGCAGGAACCAAGCACGGAGCCTTTACTCCGTACCTGTAACACAAAGGCCGGCTTCGGAATGCGGTTGCTCTTGCTCTGGCAGTCTGATCTGTGGGCTCGCTTCTGAGAGCGTTGGGTGGCATCTCAAAAGCTGATAACTTCACATTTGTTGAATTTCATCACTTACACCAAAACAGTTTACGGAAAAAAGTCTATAAGCGGTATTTCATCACCGTCGCCCTCGAAGTCCGTTCCGAGGCTCTCCTAAGATCTTTATTCCTGATGGCTAGCAGCCCCTGAGGAACCCTCTCTTTAGGTTTATGCAATACCAATATGGGCTTATGTGAAATGGACGATGGTCCTGTTGCCAACACGCCGCGACTACGCCCGTGCAAGTCCTTCCCGACCGATGCCTGTTTAAGCCGTGCTCCTCCAGACAGAGTGATATCCGTTTGTGGCTCTCGACATTTTCAGCTATCAAGCTGGTCTGGTGGAGATGGCGCAACGAGTAAGCCGTCCACTGCCTCAGGCTTCTCAAACACCGCGAAGACGACAAAGACAGCCTCACCTACAAGCTCCATCTCCATCATCACGCCATCCTTGAGAAGGCTTGCGAGTACTGGCAGCCCTCGTCACGGCAGTACTGGTCCGAGAAACAACATGCTCGCATCGGACCCTACACCACTTATACAGGATAAGGAAGTTTACATTGATCCGCCTCGACCAGCAAGACCGGGTATGGAATAGGTTTGGTACCCAGCCGGTTACTGGGCGGAAAGAGAAATTGCTAGCCAGCAAGCGCCCGCATCTCGAGAATCAGCAACGCGGTACCACAGATGGGGCCGACATAGCAGTGACAAGACTGTGCCTAGCCAGTTGCACGACGATACTGTGAAAACTATAACCCTCCCCTCCCGAGCGCTTCGTCTGCGAGCTCTAGCAGGTCAAAAGGGCGCCCTGATGCCGTTACCAAGTCCCTACATGACCGAGGAAGCTCACGTGCAAAGTTTGCAAAACTCCGACTCATCTAGTTACTACAACCGCGACGGAGGAATGGCTTGCGCGACTGGCGGCACAAGCGGGACTGGCGACAGCTTCCCTTCAGACACGAGCTCCCGCTTCCCTTTTCCTTTGGCACCCCTGCCTACTCCTCATTCCACCGATGATCCATCAGAACCACTGGGCAGCTGGGCAACGCCCACAATGCCGGTGGTTGAGGAACACGCTTCTGCCGAGGGATACTCATCACGCACCAAGACAGTCGTCCCGCCTGCAAATTTGGAGTCCCCGCCAACGTCAAATACCACATCATCTGGCACTATCAAGCAGCCTAGGACTCCCAGAGTTGGTGGCAAGACCAAAAAGTCCTTGATCGCAAGGCTACGTTCGCCCAGAAAGAGTTCCGTAAGTTGCATATCTGATAGCTGGAATGCCAAGGCCATAGTCATGTTACTATGGCAAGTTGTTGTGGCTGAGCTAACAGAAGAGATAAGAGCGCTTCGGACATTCGTAGCGATATGCTAAAAGGTAAACAATCGGAGGTCCACTGCCGTCAGCATGATCAATCGCCAGCTCAAGCCCATAGCGTAGGACTCGCCCGGATCACCTCGATCCTCCGGAGTGAATGGAAGGTGACGGGTAGAGTCGCCTCTTTCAGTCTTAGGGACTTTGGGAAAAGTCCATGGCATCGCAAGACGTCGACGGTATCCTCGACGAGCGCCCCGAGTTCGGTACGAGAAGCTATGCGAGGGACAGTCCCACTGAGTACTCCTGCTGATGAGATTGGTAAGACAGCTCAAATTCGTCGCCCAGATCCCTGTGTTTTGACTGACCAAGATGCTGCAGACCGTTTCGTGTGGAACTCTTCATATCCAGCCGGCGTAAGTTAAAAATCTATATGATTGCGAAAGCGAAGGTGAGGCAGTCTTTATACGCTTAATAGAATGCTGACAATATCATGTAACAGGAGGCTCAGCGTATCCGTACACCACCCTTAAGGGAGGATTCGAAGTAGCTTCTACCGGCTCCTGTAGTATAGTACACTCGAAAGGATGATAGATTCCTGAGAAGGCTTAAAAACCCGAATCGAATTAACCTAAATGTATCCTACGAAAACAAGCCAACAACGCCGATTAAACCAGACGCTCCAAATTATCCAAAGTCCTGCGTGAAGAAAGACCTTCCGCCTACCGATGATCATTTACAGGCAGCATTGTCGAGACCGTACTGTCTACGATCTGGAGATGCTGTAATGGACAAAAGCGCGCCGACATGCGCTACGATAGCCTTTGGCTCCTCTCTGCTTGCTCAATGTCGCATCTACTCCTGCGACTGGATCTTGTGGTCGCCCTTAACAGCCTCAGCGTACGTTGGGGGCGCGTTCGCGCCGCTGGCGGGACCGGCAGACGAGCTGGCACCGTTGTCGTTGGTGGCACCGTAGTTTTGCGGTTGCGCGGGGGCCTTGTTCTTGGGCTGAGGCTGACGACCGTTGCCGGTGGCGGTTGGACGGCCCTGAGAGCCAGGCTGCTGGCTCACAAAGACGTAGGTGACACGGCC
This sequence comes from Microdochium paspali, assembly GCA_031142775.1. Lineage (NCBI taxonomy): Eukaryota > Fungi > Ascomycota > Sordariomycetes > Xylariales > Microdochiaceae > Microdochium > Microdochium paspali. The sequence goes on from JAVBIV010000007.1 coordinate 1,823,231, forward strand.
GGATTCGTTGTGCTGGGGCACCTGCTCGTAGTCGTCGTAAGGGTCCGGGAACTTTGCGATGACGTACCAGGCGTGGAGGAGACCCGGGAGCCAGCCTAGGCAGGAGAGGAGGAGGTTGATGAGGGAGTCGACAGAGCAGATGCCGCGCTTGATCCAAACTGTTTTGTGATGAGTCGATTGTTAGTGCTTGGTTCTGTAGGTATGTATGTCTAGCGAGATGTGGTTCGAAGAGTATGACGTACCAGGCAGCGGCGGGAAGAGGATGGCGAGGAAGCCGAGGAAGATGTCTGCGTTGCACATGCTGGGCGAGTTGGCGCGAAGCGCGTGTAGCTGGTGCACAACTTTGGGCTTTTGTTGTTATCGATGAGTTTGTACTGGTCTGCTGTGATGGTTCCTGGCAGAGTGGTGGGAAGGTTTGTGAGCCAAAGGAAGGAGAGAAAGAGAGTGGTGATGAACAACAGGGTCATGCGACACCAGCGACAGGGTTTCGCACACTGAGTTGGGGGTTGTGCAGCGGGTCTTTGTCTCTAGCGCCGCGCTTACAAGGTACCATTCCTTCTAGCTGTCCAGGCAGCCAGGTTCTTGGGGGGGGGGTCAGATGCTCAGGCATGGGCAGGCGGCCTGCCGCGGGTGGCTTAGCTCGCCTCTCTGTGGGTTGCAAGGATAACACAATCAGCCCTTCTTGAGCAAACAAGCTCATCAAAACGATATCTTTAAATGAAGCCTGTTGAATATACCCTTTTCGTAAGCCAACGCGAAACGCCTCGGCCCATCGGCTCGTCACGATGTGATTTGATGGGGTGCATGCACCAGTCCAGTGCAGAGCCTCCCTGCACCCCTGGCGGGCAGCAGACCCCTTGACGTCATCCTCCGTGGCCCCTCCGGTCGCGGCTGCTTTGTCCCATCGTCCCGCCTGGCTGCCCCTCCATGCCACAGGCGTGGGCGGGTTAATTGGCCATACAGCGTTGAGCCATATGCAGCCGCGTCGCTAGACTATGTACTTCTTTTTCCGTGGATGTAGACCCGACGGGACGGGGTTGTCTTGACCGATTTTTGCTTTTTACAGATTCCAGTAGGGCCCGATGAGCTAGACTAGACGGGCGACTTTTCAACACGCAGCATTCCAATTTCCTCTTCAACCAACGACAATAGACAGAAGTTCTCAAATAGAGCTTTCGACAAGCAACAATATACACGCCCTCTCTCATTGACAACGACAACGAGCAACCACAACAACACCTCCCGCAGTTCAGGAACAACACATCACTGGCACAATGGCGAACCAAAACCTCCCTGCCCTCCGCACAGCCCCAAAGGCAATCTTCTTCACAGACTTCGACGGCACCATCACGCTTCAGGACTCGAACGACTACCTGACCGACACCATCGGCTTTGGCCGCGAGCGCCGCATCCAGGGCAACAAGGACACGCTCTCGGGCGCGCGGACATTCCGCGATACCTTCCAGGACATGATGGACAGCATCGACCTGCCTTTTGACCAGTGCATCCAGACCCTGCTGGAGAACGTCCAGCTCGACCCCAAGTTTGAAGAGTTTTACAAATGGTGCCGCGCGAACAACGTGCCCGTCGTGGTGCTCAGTGGCGGGATGAAGCCCATCATCAAGGCGCTCCTGGGGCATTTGGTTGGCGACAAGGAGGTCCTGGAGATGCAGATTGTCTCAAACGATGTCAAGCCCAAGAACGGAAAGGGTATCAATGAGGTCGGGGGCTGGGATATCGAGTACCATGATGACAGGTTAGTTCTACTTCTGTCCCCTCTCTCTTTCGCCTCGTTCGGGAGCAGAGGGAAAGGCATCACGAGCAAGGAAAAAAAGTGCTGATTCCAGCTACGCAGCATCCACGGCCACGACAAGTCCCTCGAGATCCGCCCTTACGCGGCCCTCAAGGATCGGCCCATCATGTTCTACGCTGGTGACGGCGTGTCGGATCTCAGCGCGGCTAAGGAGACTGATTTGCTCTTCGCCAAGGTTGGGAGAGGTATGCTTCATTTCCCTACCCCATTGCTCCAAAACCACAACCTCAAATCTAGCCTTGTGCAAGAGAAAGTAGTTCGTGAACTGATGAGCTAACGTTGCGGAATCGGGGTGGCATAGATCTCGTAGACTACTGCGAAAGAGAAAACGTCCCGTTCACCGTGTTCCACGACTTCGGCGACATTCACAGGGTCGTTGCGGATGTGATTGACGGCAAGATCTCGGTGCAGGAGGCTGCCAAGGGTCGTGCTTGAAGCACACTTTTGCTAGAAGAAGGGAACTGAGAAAGCCGGCATGTGGCTATCTATTTAGAAGGGGAATCACCCAGAAAGACTGGCGCATTTCGTATAGATAGATCCGTGCCTTTGATATAGAGCTTGGATATAGAAGTTACCCATACGAATAGACCGGTGGAAATGATACATCTGCGAGTCTCACAAGGCTCATGTATGTTTAGCGCCAAGTTTACCGAAGCATAACTGCTTCTTGACCTCATATCTCACTTCTTATCCCCCCCATCATCAACGCCTCCACACTCGAGCCCTTCTTCATAGGCTCACTGCCCTGAGGAAGACACAACAATGCATTAGCACCCTTGAGACTGCCCACCCTCGAACTCCTCTGCCCCCCCGTACTCGTCGCCCGGATAACGCCATCTTTGCCAACAGACACGATAGCACGATGATACTCGACCCTCGCCTTGTCTAGCGGGAAGTCGTGCGCAAGGACAACAGGAAGCCTCGTCAAACCCACGGGAGAAACACCAGACATCTGATGCAGCGCGGGCAGTACGAAAAGATGGAACGTGACAATCGCGGATGCAGGGTTGCCGGGAAGCGAGAAGATGACTTTATTCACCCGTGAGCCAGAGTCGATCTGCTTGACAGGCACGGTAGCAAAGGTCGTCGGTTTACCAGGCTTCATGGCCACGCGACCAAAGTGTATCGTCCCGCCGAGGGAGCGCTCGATGGTCGGTTTCAGCAGGTCTAGCTCGCCCATGGAGACGCCGCCCGTGGTGATGACGAGGTCCACGCGGCCCAGCGAGTCGCGGAGGGTGGACTCGAGTGTCCCCGGCTTGTCCGCAGCGATTCCTAGGTCCACTACGGGAAAGCCGGCTTCTTTGGCGGCAGATATGAGGGTGATGCGGTTCGTGTCGCGGACTTCGCCGTGTTGGAGGTCTCCAGGGCGGTCGTGGTTGACGATCTCGTCGCCCGTAGAGAGCACGCCGACGATAGGTTTACGGTAGGTCTTGACCTCTGCGACGCCGACGGCAGCTAGCAGCCCGATTTCGCCGCCCTGTGCAGAGATTTGCTCGCCCTTGGAGAGGATGAGGGAGTCGGCGCTGATGTCGCTGCCTACTTCGCGGATGTTTTCACCCTCCTTGACGTTTTCAGCCATGATCTCGACTTCTTTTTCTTCCTTGCCGTCATCGGTCATGGTCTTGAGAATGGTGTCCTCAACCATGATGACAGATGTCGCCCCCGGGGGAAGAGGTGCACCGGTAGTTATGCGTGCGATCTCGCCTTCATTGAGAGCTTTAGCTTCCCCTGGGGCAGCGTGAGATACTGACACGACAGGGAAGACGCCGTTCATATTGCCGTCTTTCGGTACGACTACAGCATAGCCGTCCACGATGCTAGCGCGGAAGGCGGGGACGTTTTCACGTGCTGTAACATCTTCTGACAGAACGTGGCCGGCGAGATCGTTGTCGACTTTTGAAGTCGTGACTTCTGGGGCTGGTGTGCTTTCCTTGATCTTGTCTAGCGCTTCTGCTATCGAGAGCATTGGGTATGGAGACTCCCTGCTTCTTCTGCTAGGGCCGAGACTGGGATCATTTGATATCGGATTTGCGCCTGACTTCGTGTGTCTAACTAGACTCCCGTGTCCGTGTCCTCCATGGCCATGCTTGTGTCCGTGGTTGTGACCATGATGATCGTGGTGGTGATCATGACTATGACTGCTAGTTTGCGTCGTTGGTTTTCCGGACTCAGCAGTCAATCCGGCGTCCGCTTCAAGCTTCTTTACCCCCCCTGCGTGGATCGCTCGAGAGTTGGCCCCGGCAGCCTGGGCGCAGGCATGTGGCAGCGTCTTGATAATGGCTTGCAGGTTCTCCTTGGCACCTTTCGGTGATCCAGGAAGTGTGACTATCACAGATTTGCCTCTGACACCGGCGACCGGTCTTGACATCATGGCAACTGGAGGAAATCAGTTATGAGAACTGGAAGCTTAGCATGCGGAATTTGACTTACACGGAGTTACACTGAGCGACGCGGCCAGCATGGCATGAACTAGACCTGGCGCCTGTCTGTGTAGCAGAGCAGCAACGGCCTGGATTCTGTCAGCTCACAGTATATAATGCCATACACAATGGATAAAATTTCACCTCTGGAGTATTGTCTGAAACTGCGAACCCAGTCCCGCCAGTGGTCAGGATGAGGTTGAAGTTATGAGCGGCAACGTCAGCCCACAGCATGATCTGACGCTGGATCTGGGTGACATTGTCAGCTACAATCTTAGTCTCCACAAGCTCCCACTTCTCTGATCCCTCGTCTGCGAACACTTGACTCAGGGCAAAACCTGAAGCATCGGTTGATGGATCCTTGGCAGCAGTGTCCGAGACGACAAGCAGGGCAACCCTCAGTGGGCTCGCCATTCTGTTAGTGATGCGGGAGGCACAGCAGAGGATTTGACAGGCGCAGTTCCAAGATTGTTGAAGGAGAAGAATGAAATCGGCGGATATATGGAATATAAAGATACAGATTGAATTGGAGGCTTCGTAATGAATTGTCAATTACGGTTGGTAGTCACAGATATCCCAGGCGACCTCGGAGAGCTATAGCAGCTACCCCACGTCACTGGCAGCTACTGAACCCCACTGAAGGCCGCTGCTGCCCGCTTACTCAAACACCGATAAGATAAAGCTCTAGTGAGGAGCCAGCGCCGGCGTAAATCTTTCAGGGATCGCGTCGAACCCCAAGCCAGTCGCTCGCAGCTTGCAGCCTTTCTCATGCGCAAAAGCCCGTTCCACAATCTTTGAGCTTGAGGTGAGAAGTCGCACGTCAAATAGAAATATGGTGCGCATCAAGGAGCGGTACCTCCTGGTCAATATCCTTTACCCAACAGAGCTTGGTTCCAGACGCGGAGTTCCAGATTTGGTCCTCCTCAACTCACCCACCACCGACCAGCTCACTCCAGGTGCTCTGATTCGCGCTCTTCGCGCAGAAATCGCCATTAACTTTGGCGACTATGGATCCGGCGCAATTGAAGGCGGTGGCCTTTCTAGTTCGTCTTCTAATCCGAGCCATACAATCAGGTCCCAGCACTAACAAATCGTTCTGATAGTCAAGTACCTGTCTCCGGCAACATCGACCTTCATCCTCAAGATCAATCGACCATACTACCGTCTAGTATGGACAGCCTTAACCATGATGAACGCGGTCCCAGTTCGTGACGGCAAGCCCTGCATCTTTCGCGTGATCCACGTCACTGGCACGATTCGAAGAGCCGAGGAGGAGGCGATCCGTCGCGCTAGAGCGTTGTGCATTGCTGTGCAGGAAGGCCACGATCGCAAACTCCAGGACCCGTTAGGCAATATCTTCGGTGAACCAGCAAGACCCCAACGCCGAACCAAGCAGGCTGCTGCGAATGTCGCCAGCACCGAGACTTCTGTTTACGAGACAAGTGATGTTGAGATGGGAGAAGGCTGTGAAGGCTGAGGCAGGCCTGTCAAGGTCTTGCTCTTTTGATCAGCTTCACACCACTATCGCCAACAGGTGGCGGCATGCCGTCGTACGGATCATCGTCTTCGTCGTCAGGAATTAGATCGGGTGTAGTTGCGCCAGTCCCAAGATCAGCATCGGCGTTGCCGTTCTGTTCATCCCACTCACGCTGTTCCGCAACATCATATGCCTCCTTCGAGTCAATCCAACGCTCCTGGATGTCGCCCACTTCCATCATGGACCCCTCGTTACGCATAGCGATCTGCCAGACGGTATCATTGGCACCCTCGGCACTGCCAAAGATGTAGCCGCCTGCTCGGTCGATGACTCGGAGAAGGTGCATCATGCTCTTCTTGTTCTCGACAGCGAGCACCTCGTATCTGACTAGCGAGAAGTTCTCAACCAATTCAGCGACGGCCTTGTTCAGTCTGGTGAATTTGTTGCTGCGCATCGCCGGAGATTCCTGCTCGAGGTACTGTGTAAGGTACGTGAGGTCTTGAACCTCGGTATAGAAGTCGAGGTTGAAAGGCAACGGATCATAGGACGAGATTTTGTCGATCTTGGTAAGGACGTTGATGTGCGGTAGATCCATTTGCAGCATAGCGCGCAGAGTGAGGAGAAGGTTGGAGATGTACAAGGATGGCTGCGTGAGACAGAAGCTGTCGGACAAGTGGATAACTACAAGCTGTTGAGGAGCAGCGCTGTCAGCCTTTGCCGAGCTTAGCAACATCTGTAGTACTTACTCGATATCCAAGCTTTTGGAGCTTGAAGAAGATATTCCGTAGTGCCCCGTGATGCGTATACAGCTCGACCTGCCCGGGACAGTCAAACAATACGTACGAGTCCTGGAGCTCTTTTAAACCCTCTTCCAACCACTCCATATTCTGCTCTAGCTCCTCGAAGGCGTAGAGCACACCGCCGTTAGGTCCAAGGTGGTCTTCAGCCATAATGTCCTCGAGGGTGACGAGATCACGTATGTCGAGGGCGCACGGGTAGTTTGTCTTGTCGTTGGCGGGATCGAGGTTGACGACGGAGCAATCGCGGCCGATGGCGCTCATGAACTGGTGCACTGTCGAGCAATCCTGTTAGCTCGCAAGTTTGAGCCCATATGTATATAGAAGCCAGAGGGCGACTACTCACTGCCGTCACAATATGTGCTCTTCCCCGATCCCGGGCTGCCGAGGATGAGTTGTGCGAAAGGCATGATTGTGGCTGGCCGGATCGTCCGCTTCTGCGTCTGGACTGATGCAGCTCTATGCGATGACAGCAGGAAGAGAAAAATCAGTATTTCTTGTGCTCTAAATCTCTACGTTGGTTCAAAAACGCCACACAGTCTCGCGTTTCGTAGCGATACTTAGCGATCTTCTCGAGCCTTGATAATGTTTGTCGCAAAGCCAGCTGGCGACTGCCTGTGCTAGAGCTGTGCCCCTCCAAATGACCCTGGAGCTTTCCCCAAAAAGAGGCGGCCAACGACGGCAGAACAGCCTGGACAGCAGGGGTAGCTTGTTTATCGCAGCGCTGCATGTTGACTGCGACCTATCGATCGGCAGAACGACCATACTCCATACTCCGACAAGTATCACCTGCGAATTGTCTTTGCAGCACCTGGGAAATATCGAAACCAACAAGCAGATCCGCCTCTCTTCTCAAACGCCCGTGGTCCTAAGCACGTTGCAGCCAAATCTATTGGCAATAGACATCACCAGCCACCATGGCGCCTTGTAAGTCCCAACAAATCCCTGAGCTGCCTACGACGACCAGACCGCAGGTCTACAACTCTATTGCAGTCGCTGGCTAACACAAGATTTTTCATGGCATAGCCGCTCAATTCGAGCTCGCACAGCCCCCGAGCGACGCCGTATCATCCATAGCTTTCGCGCCAGGCTCGTCTTCACGTATTATCGCCTCGTCTTGGGACAAGAATGTCTACGTGTATTCGATCGATGGGGAGCGCTCTGAGGATGGAGTCCAGGGGTCATTAATACGCACGATCGAGCACCGTGCGCCTGTCATGGACGTGTGCTTCGGCGCGACCGACTCGGAGGCTTACACCGCGGGCATGGACTGGCAGGTCAGCAGGATCGACCTCGAGACTGGGGAGGTCTTCAGCCTCAGCAAGCACGAAGCGCCGGTGCGCCAGGTCGTGTATAGCCGCAACCACTGTACGTTTCCCTCTTTTCTCCAGGGGGCCTGAGACTGATCTTGGGCGAAGCCTCGTGACTCTGGTGCGTATACATTAAGTCGAAAGGCTGGACTAACTTCTACTTCGTTGCAGCAATTCTCATCTCAGCATCGTGGGACAGCACACTGCACATCCACAACACCTCGGACCCGTCAAGTCCTCATCTGACGATTCAGCTCCCTGCGAAACCGCACGCGCTGGCTGCGAGCCCGTCCAAGGTTGTCGTCGCCATGACCGCGCGACTAGTACACATCTACGACCTCGCTACGTTAGCGTCCGCCGCCGCATCCCCAGATCAAGCAACACCGCCGACGCCGTGGCAAACACGAGAGTCCTCACTCAAATTCCTCACCCGCGCGGTAGCCGCGATGCCCTCGGACGCCGGGTATGCTACGTCGTCAATCGAAGGAAGGGTCAGCGTCGAGTGGTTCGACGACTCGGCCGAGTCGCAGGCGCGGAAGTATGCGTTCAAGTGCCACCGCCAGACGTCGCCTGAGGGCACGGATGTGGTGTATCCCGTCAATGCGCTGGCGTTTCACCCTTCGTTTGGCACATTTGCAAGTGGCGGTGGTGACACAACAGTGGCGCTCTGGGACGCCGAGGCCAAGCGTCGCATGAAGATTTACCCAAAGTTTCCAGAAAGCGTGGCAGCCTTGGCGTTCTCGTCGGACGGCAAGTACCTTGCTATTGCTACATGCCCGGGCTTCGAAACTGGAATGGAGGACTACAGCGGAGAAGGACGGACCAAAATTCTCGTGCGTGAACTCAGCGAGACCGAAGCCCGGCCGAAAGGTGCCAAATAGACAAAATCACAAGACAGCAGCGTATAAGCGTCACGGACATTTCTGAACTCAGTCTTGCCGGACTGCATTTTCATTCAAGTGACTCAGCATTTGGACATTTCATAACGGACGTTCGTGGCAAACGTGCAGTGAAGATTCGCCTCATCTGCCAATTCTTCAATCAGTAAGGCTCAGTTATTATGCTCAGACGTTCGCTGACCTTACACAGTTACCGAGACTTCAAAGCATCTCGCGAAGTAAGACCCTAGCTATAATTAAATGCCAGCATGTATGAGCATTCATCCATCAAGTAGTCAACTGCCGCGATAACCGTGGCGCCTGGCTGACGCCGTTGCTCAAATTGGGGATCCCGTTATGCCAGGAAACCTCGCTCTGATGCCGCTTGATTCGGCTTTCCGCAGGCCACCCGAAGTTCGCTGCCCGCCTGACACGAATCATTTTAAAGTAGCTTGTGACCACATCGCCTCCATGAACCGGGCCTTGAGATGTGAACAGCAATGTAGGAGGACCTCCTCCGGTTGCTGTCGCTTCCGCCGGCTTTATCACTGCATCTCCTGGCTCGCCGTCCACGATTGACGATGTATTTGATGGTGACACCAGAGGGGAGTTTGATGAGATTGAGTGGTCATCATCATTAGACAGCTCGCCATCGCTCTGATCAAGTATAACCGAAGAATCATCGCCTGTTCCACTAATAGAACTCGCAATACTAGACGGCAGGTACTCGATCTCCATCATCAGCCCTTCGTCACTATCAGATTCATCGGAATCGACTTTCCACGTGCGAATTTGGTCCAATTCGCAAGAAAGGCGCGGCTCGCCATTCTCTTCATGCTGTGGAAGACGACCGAAGTCCTCAAATTCTATTATCCTGTGGCGTACCGGAGGGCATACGTAGCTGAAAGCCAGTGGCTCTGACCGATCCGCAACAGACCCAGGTTGCAGGCCCCGTGGCGGATGGTTCATAGAAGCTTCTGGACGTTCTATGCTTTCAAGACAGTTGGTGACATGATTAAGAGCGAGCCTTGGGTGGAAGACCGCACTGTCGTCTGTAAAGTCGTTTGGTGTTGGCCAAAAATCTCTCGCCGGACCACGTCTCAGTTTCAGCTGATGCTGCGTCAAGCGTTGAATTTTCGGCCGAAGTGGCGTTCGCTGTGGTGCGTTCTCTGGGTCATTCCCCATGTCTAGCTCAAGTGAGGTAATTGACGGTCCAGGTTTGGTGGCTCGCCTCTTGTGTCTGCCAGTTGAGAAGAAGGTGAAGTCAGGGACTGCTTCGGTATCTGCGAAGCCATCGCCCGGAGTCCAAGTCAAGCATTTGGCAGCTGGGACGGACACGTTTCTGAATTGCGCCTGGAATGCTCGTTTGCACGAGAGAAACAACTTGTGACCAGATTCCACAGCAGGTTCATCGCTGCTTGCTGATTCTGAGCGACTCGAACGACGCTCGGGCTCGGCCTCGGACTTGTCTTCTGGCAAGGCTGTTCGGCTAACAGTTGGCTGACATACTTGTTGGCGGTCCACTCGTCCCGCGAAATTCTCGGGCTCGACGTCTATCTGCCTTCGGACCTCGAGGCAAGATATGGTCGTTCTGCATGAAGATATCTGCGCTTGTTGTGTGTCGTCGTCCGGGAGCTTGCCATCGCAGCTTTCATTCGTGGCGAGCAAGGTACTCTGGAAGCTGACGTCCCTCTGGCTGAAGATAGCAGGCGTTGCTCTGGCAAGACGGGTCAGTGATTTGTGTTGCAGTCGAGCTGTAGGCCGGTACTCACGCTCGACTATTTTGCTTCAATTCGGCTATATCTGACTCGGATCGCTTCCTTTTGCGTTCGTCGTTGATTGTAGAGCTCGATGTCTGTGATCTGCCCATTTCACATTGTGAAAGCATCATCTCGTGGATAGAACAATGCATTGCTTTGGGGAAATGTTGTTTGATCAGGCCCTCGAGAGCTGCAGCAAAAGCCCACTGTGCGGCAGACCACACGATGTAATGGGACCGGAGGATGCGCTGTATTCGATCAGCATGGCCTTCGAGATTTTCATGGCCATGGCAGCACTTGGGATGCCTATGGCCTGTGTGGACCGAGCTCTTCCAGTCTCATCCTGCCGCAGGAGCACCTGCTCCTGCTGTCTGTCGGGGAAGGCGCGACCATACATACAATCTCACGAACCAATATGCACCGAGGCTGCCTTAGGCAACCACAGCAGCCATCAAAGCCATAAGGTGCCATTGCCTCTGGCGTGGCGAGACCTTCGACATGATTTCCCGCTTGGCATCGCACATGCATTCCTCTTAACTCCTTCGTTTGAGCATGATCCTCACAGCAACCGAACGGTAATTTGTACGCCGAGGTCAAAAATCTCGATGGCATGACTGTGCCGTAAACAGTACCTGGACATAAGAATGAGTAAATGTACCAGCCTGGACCAGGACCACAACGACCAAATCATGACGCCTGGACGAACGGGAGCCCCAGGCTAGCCCATATAAAACACAAGAGCAGTCTTCTGCATATCACGATTTACTTCTTGGTTTCACTTGAGCACCAGCCCAGCACGCTTTCACATCTACAACGAAGCACCCCATAAGCAGGTCTTCCTAGACAGATCGCCACCTTCGGCATCTCCATAACTAGTGATGATTCCACATTCTTTTTCTGGTCGAACACATGGCTGCGTCCCAATCCTCCGAGACTTCAGCTCACCGTCACCTCTTAGCGACAGTTATACCGTCGAGTTACCAGAGGCCCGAGTGTCTGTGCCTTGGTCCCTTGACACCTCTCAACCTGAGGACTGCGGGAGCCGAGCCACCTGCGCACTGATACTCCTAGCTGCTACGCCAACTGTTCTTGAGTATTGTCACTGATCAAAGAAACCGTTACACCCGAACTGCTAACTGCAAGCGAATATGTATATCTTGTGCATTCTGAAGCCAGCGTACATAGCACCAGGGGCGCGCACCATTCCATTGCCAACAACCGATGCTGTGTGAGACGCTATGTCATGTGGACCTGAAAGAGACTTTGTTCACGAGACTGCTCGTCTTGCTTTTCTTCAAGCGGATGCGCATGCAGAGGCAGGAAAGCACAAATGACGCGGAAGCCATGCATATCACTGGATCTGGTAAGACCTGCAACCTGACCCCAGACACTCAACTACATTGATCAGTGCCGCCGACTAATTCCTTCATGTATGCTTAACCCAACGGCATCCTACGGCTTTACTTCTTAAGTGGCACTAGGGTCTGAGGACAGCCCCGAGGTTTGCACCTTTGGACAGGAGTGTCTTCCACATTAGCTCGATGCACTGCGAGCCAGGGAAACTGGGATCACCAGACCGCTACGTTAGGGACATGTGCAGCGCAGCCTACCCTCGCCACAGCAGGCATCTACAAGCATGACTCAGTACGGCTCAAATTCGGGACAGAAGGCTCAGCAGAAACATCTCCGTTGTGCACATCGCCCCGGCTGCCCCGGGCGGGCTCTACAGTTGTGCGTGGCCTGAACACAAAAATAAGAGTTGCATGGCAGCGTTGCAATGCGCGAATTGCCGTGGATCGTTACAAGAACACTCATTCTCTGACTGGCAAGGTTACAGCGCAAGACAGTACCATCCGCAGGCCGCGGCCCCAGGGTGGCGATCCGCTTACTTGTGCTGGTGCACCCTTATGCCAACATTGGACATTGAACTTTTGAAAGTACATATCCAAGAAGGAACCAGGATCTCATCCAAACAAGACGAAGTCGACAGCAGCGATCCCGATTCGCTGTGTGTTGTCATACTGAGCGGAATGGCCTGGCCTATGTGGATATTGCCATTATCCACTCTGCTCTTCCGCGGAACGAATGTCGAACTGGTATCAACAATCAATGGCACGTAGTTATGTGCGTCGTCCAATAGTTGTCTGGGGACAAGAGTACTATGTCGGACCAGTCCCAGGGGAAAGTTCAACAATCATTGACTACATATGTCGATAGTTGACCCATGTGTGCACTGTATCAAAAGAGTGCGGCACAGCACGCAGCCCAGCCAAAGGGCCGAGAGAGCCAGCTTCAAAACTGCTGTCACTCTGGTTCAGTAAAGTATATGGACACGATCGGCTCGGTCAGCAGCCATCAAGCTTGGGACAAGCACAGGTGGCGTCCGGGGTCAGAGATGCGCCTGGGTGGCACAGTGACAAGGATCAACTATGGAGAAGTACAGTACCTAGGCATTACTGTTGCAGTGCCGGGGTTCTCTACCACTGCCCTCCCAGACCAGACTTTTACCAAATCCCGGGCAGGCCACTATACCAATACTCAAATCCCGAGCACGGGACCCTTTCTGCGCAATTCGGCAACTTTTACCCAGATCTCTTCGTGGGACGAAGAACGTACAAGGACGTCAAGCACTGCGTGTTCGGATTAAGTGCACAGTCTTCGAGAACAATGAGGCTGTCTGTGTTCTCTTGTGTTATCTGCATGGCAAATGCTATCTGCAGCCGGACCAGCTGAAGACCATTGCACGAAGCCTAGCACAGAGCCATGCATACGACCGTGACTTCCGTCCCATGGTGTGGCAACAGCAGCAGACACGACACGACACGACACCACGACATTTGTGAGGGAGGGATTGCCCCTTGACCTTGCCCGTCCCCATCCCCCAGGTGCTACGGCTCGCCAGAATCCATGTCTGGTGGCCCTGTTTCGTGTCGTCCTTCCCCCACCACACACCATCAGAACATATCCGCCGGCACCGAGAGTAGCCTGGGACCAATGACCGAGGTCCGTCGCGGGGCTTGTCTCCGTTCTTTTCCAACTGTAAAATCATACGATGGTAAGCAGTCGAGACAAGCAGGATGGCGGCGGCTATGATCCGAATCGCCGGACCATGAGTGGTTGTTACGAACCGTGTCCTTGCGCACATCCAGGCCAGGGCATGGTCTGATGCCCGGCATACAAAGTTCTTACGGCAGTGTCTCTCACTGCGACATTGATGTCATTAGGGTCGCTTCCTCCAGACGGGAGGCCCCCTTTTCCCCCTCCGACTTTGAGAGAATCGTTCTCTCTATTGTAGGTAGGTCAACACTGGGGCGTCAGCTACTAATCATGACGCTGACATTCACAGTGCTTCGTCTTCTTGTTCGCGGTCGTAAAGATGCCTGCAACGACACCAACTCACCACAATTGCGCAGCTGAACCCCTCGTTGTAATTATTGTGTTTGTTCATGAGAATCATCTAGAGATAAGTGCTACATGTGATATCTTTCTAGTACGACCGTGCGCCGACAGTAGATCAGACAACTTCCAGGCGACACCATATCATAAGACAATCATACTCGCAATAGTTCTGCCTGCCCGTGCGCCGACATGCGATCGAGGCGGGCCTGGCTGAAGCGTACATTCACGACCGCAACCACCGCGCGCGCGCTGCTCCTCGTGGACCCTGTTTCGAAAAGGGCTCAAAGGTCCGGAAGAGGCAAGCCGGCCCTGACTGTGACCAGCACGATACCAGATGATCAGTAAGTATGTTCTATGTGACAATCCGTATGCTTGACATGAAAAGAAAAACCCCGCTAGCCGGGAAGAAAGCTATAACAGCAGGAGTTATGGCTGCACAATCCACCCCGGCTCCATCAGAGTTGACCCCTGATCCTTGATCCGATGCAAGTGAGCCCGGGCGAGCACCAGATGGATATTCCCAGGTAGGCGGAATTTGCAATCAATGGCCAGCCAGCTTGCCGGCAGCTCGGTACCTCATCAGAGCCATGGTCATTGCTGACCCTGACCCTTGGCAGGCCTCACAGAAGCAAAGTCGCGAGAGCATTTACCGTTATAGTGGCAACAAAAACCGCCACAAGACTAGGACAGGCACTGCCAATAACTTGGGCACTCTGCAGAATTTACGAGACGCTGGCCCCTGCATGTGCAGGATAACCGGCCCACGTCGGCACGATACTCAGAAATCAGCACACCGTCATGCTTTCACTCTCAGTTTGCAGCACATATCAAACGTGAGAGGGCTGCCTCAGAATCAAAAAGAGAGAAAACCAGAATAGTTTGGATTCCCTCCACGGAAAGATAACCCAACCCGCCGGGTATGCTTTTCAGGTGGCTGCCAAGGCTCTCACCTGGGCACAGTCCCATATCGGTGGGGAAGAAATCGTGTATGTATGTGACAGAAAACCGCCGGCCGGCCTATCGTCTCCGATCTCTTGCAGGATTTGAGATGCAAGGTCTGGTGCAAACGTGCGTGCTGTCGTGGGTGATTGTTGCTCGGCGTAAAGCAAGTAATTAGAGGGGGGCGACACAGCATCTTTCGTAATGTGTCATAAAACGGTCCCGATCGTTCGGGATAGGCTGTGCTAGTGAGATTTAATGTTGGTCAGCAGTACGTATGCAAGTAATAACACAACGGGTCCCAACGCCCAGCCATGTGTGACCACAAACTTTTTTGACAGGCCGGGCGGGATGTAGCAAGGGCTTGTTTTTAGCTTCGTGTCTGCATGCCTGCAGAAGCAACAACGGCGACGAATGCGGCTACCCGACTGGCGGGCACATGTCATACTCCAGCTCCAGCAGCGCGTACGTCAAGCGCGACCACGGCTCAAGCTGCCCATTCATACCAGCCATTCCACTCAAAGAGGGACGCTGCAGTACTTGCTCGTGTCGACAACTTTTGCTACGGGTAAGTCGGTGATATTCACGTAAATTGTATTGCATAGCTTCGACGACGTCGAGACGGATACTTGCAGCAGCAGTAAGCACGAGTGGGAGCAGGAGTAAGGGCAGCAGATGGCGCGCCAGTGCTATGTGAGGCGCTTCGTAGCTTGCAAGATGTTGTTTCTTCTTGCCAAACAGCTTGCATCACACAAGTACAGTGACACAATTGACCTTCGGCCATGCAGCGTCAAGGCTGGACCCGGCCACTAGTTGGAAGTTGTTGCGCCGGATGACTAGTGGACTGTGTACTGTCGTGGCGAGAATGGCAATTCTCTCGGATTCCGTTTTCTAAGCAATAGCGTATCGTGATTTCGAAGATGCCGTTATCTCTCTCGTGTCTTTAGGATCTGGAATGACGCCCCCGCCAACTGAGGACCCTCTGAAGTTATGCTACACCCAGCTCGGTGGCGCGTGTGCACCCGTTGTGCAAAACGCCCCTGACGCACTCCATCTTAAGCTCCGTAGAGCTCAATTAAAACCCCGGGAGCCCGGCCCCTGCAGAAACGCCCCGTCCCGAGCGGCACGCACCAGCCACCTGGGCTCCCTGAGCACCTGGCGAGCGCTCAGACCACACTTTCTCGTGCGGACAGTTGGATGAGAGCCGTCTTTTGGGGGGTTTTGGACATACTGATCGGTGCAGCAAAGTGGGTGTCATAGCCAAGAGCGAGGGGCGTGAAGAGGCGGTCCAAAGAGCTCGGCGTCCTCTATGTGTCTGGGTGCCTTGCGCGCGGACAAAGGTCTTGTTATTGAATCATGGATGCTTTGTGGCACCTCGGTCGCCCAGCGTTCCATATCCCCGGGTCGCTCCTTAGCATGCGTACGCGTACTCACGTCGGACAGTCTACTGGGATCACCACCCACAAGACTTGACTGATCAGATCGCTCAAACACTACATCTGTTTCATTAGGCTAAGAGTTCCTTTACCGCGGTGTTCTGCGCCGCCGATGTGCAGATAGTGAGGCGCAACGGTACCTGCACGACATGATGCAGCTGACATGATTAGAGATTGGTACCTGATACAGCCGTCTCGTAGTTTGTGGCAAATTCGAAGCTGCCCAAGCGAAGCTGCAAAGCATACTTTCAAAAGGATTTCTTGTTGCTGGTCCTCGCCTAGATCGCCAAGAGCACACATGGCATAGGCGAGATCGCGCGGCCAGATGGAACGTGACGCGAAACTCGAGTCTCCAGCCACTTCCACGTGGGCCAGCACACAACGAGGAGCTTCCGGTCTTCGATAGCTAAACCCCACCTTGTTTGACTCTGAGACACAAAGGCAACACTGGGAAGTTCCTGGGTAAAGGTGAAGTTGACCTCCAAAAAACTAAACTCGAGCCGGAGTAGTGTTGGTGTCCGTTGAGGAGTAGCTTGTCAAGTTTTGATTGGACAGTCTACATGGCTGCTAATGCCCGAGACGTAATTGTGCATCCTCTTCGACCCAATAATCTAGTTGCCGAATTCTTCTTGTATGTCAAGGAGTACTCTAAGAAGCAATGTCTTATGGGAAAAGGAACAGTCTTCACCGGTCGCAACCCGCCCATAAGTGCTGAGAAGCAGCCTTGACCAAGCTTGCGTGGATCCTCCACTAGCCATGTACGGGAAGTCGAGATGTGACGCGAGAAAGGCAGCGCCGCAGTAGTCTTCATCATAATAGCAGTTTCGCTGCTGCTTGCTAACTAAGAAGAAGTCGGATGGTCATTGTCCGCGCCCGTAAGTGGAGGTCGCCATAGGGCCCACGCCAGTCACGCAGCTTTCCAGGAAGGACGGTAGAACCTAACGGAAACTCTCCAGCGTATCGAAAGAATCCAAGTTATCGGATCGAGCTGGGGATGGGGCCTGAATTTGAGCGTCTCTAGTGGTTAGGGTCTTGATGATCTGTCATTTAATGGCTTCTGCCCCTGTATGTTAAACAACACAAGATTGTTCGCATCGTGCTGCGGACTAAATGCCGGACCGATCGGGCGCCGTGATAGGTGTGTACCAATGTGGCCATCATTGAGATCAGACGGATAAATAAAAAGACAGCGTAACAGGTCTGCACGCCGTCCAGCGGCACAACAGCGTAAGCCGATCTTGACTCGGCGCGTGCTTCCCTGGTAGAGGCGGAATTTGGAACACTTGTTTCTTCGAGAGAGGGCAAGGAAGTTGCACGCACACACCCGGCCAGTCGGCTCAGACATGCATGCAGGGCATTCTTTTACCATGGCGTTGGGACAAAGCCGACGTCCGATCAGCCAGTCATCCTTAGCCACGCGCAAATATCGCACTGTAGCATTGCGTTGTGGGCATGTGCAATCGCTGTTGCAAGCAACAACCGCGCCAACCAAGCCCCTGTCCTTGCTTGTCAGAAGGGGCGTGAGGGTTGCGGGGACCGGCAGTGCGTCGAAGCCAAGAAGCCAAGAACCCAAAACCGCCGTGTGCAGCAACAGGCCACCCATCGAGCCTCGGATGATGGCTATCGCGGTGGGGAAATAGACGAGCGGGCGTGCTGTGCCAGGCCTTCACCTGGCTGGAGACCAATACACGAGTGCGTGCTCTCGTGAATCAGGCTGGCGTGAAGTGCGGGTCAGGAGCATATCCAAATGGTCGATTTGGGGGTGCTTTGACCTAGGCTGCGATGTCTGCAATCCACCCAACCGCGCGACATTGGAAGCAGCTTAAAGGCGCTAGCCAGACCACCTTCAGTGACCAGAACCTTTAGTCTGGAACTTTTGTGCATCTCCTGCCCGCTTCGTAGGGCCGAGGCGCAATATAGCCGACATGCCACGATTGTGGCTGAACGGGGCGGCTAGTCTAGAGTCTAGTCTGGCTTGTACTTCGGGGATAGTCTAGTGTTCTCGGTATCGTTCAGTGTGATCGTGACAATCGTCCACAAGGGAGAAAGCTGCAAAACAAAAGATGCCGTTCATGGCCTGCTGGCAAAGGTATAGAGGACTCGTCTCGCGGAGACAGCAGAGCTCGATTGATGAGTCGAGTCAAGACACCGCCATTCTGGCGACGCGGCAGGTGATGGGGGAGTGCATTGCAGCACAATCCACAGCACCGGGCAGCTGGGATGCGCTGTGGTTGGTCCATGGGTCTGAAGGCTGAGTGAAGAAGCGGGGAGGGTAAGCAGTCTGGCCAAACTGTCGGGTCCGAGATAGTGGCAGAGGTGCAGAATCCTTCCAGATTATGGACCACGACTCAGGTGTGTGCTCTGCAAGTGCTGGGCCTCCAAGTTCATGCTTCGACTATCTGGGACTACTCTGACAGTGCTCGTGGGGCTGAGGAGTATTAAGCCCAGGTCGTAGGTTTTGAGCTTCACAGAACGCCCGTTTCCGAATTGGTCAATGGCTGCCAGTCCAGCGATGTTGTGGTCATAATGGTGGATATGGCACACCTCGCATGATTGGGCGATGTACGCAGGCCCCCAGGCTTCTGAGGCGACTAGCCCGGTCTGAACTGGGGTGCCTTCTCGGATCCAGCAAGCGACCTGAGCATTCGGAGTGCTTGAGTTGACCTGGATGACCACAATCGCAACAAGCAATTGCCAGCTGCCGGAAGCTAGCACTTGATACTTGCAGACGCCACTTGCAACCGGTAGCCCTCCAACCCGTGTGTGTCGACCACCAAAGCTGCAGTCTCGCTCAAGGATATCGCACAGCAGCCATGGTAACAAGATGACGGTTTTACGGTGTACGTGCGTTGGAAGTGGTCGGCATGCAGCATGCGAGCCGTTGCTGTGTGGTCTATGCTGACAGATGAGAAAGAGCTGGTGCCATCATAGTGCAGAGCTCAATGTGCAGAACCTTCGTGGGTGTAGTTGAGCAGTGGACGGGCCAGGTGATGGTACCAGTGCTATGCACGGATAATGGACGGCCGCATGCAGCACGACTGCTCGGGCAGCACAACAGCCAGAGTCGCATCGTGGCAGGACCGGGCAGTAGCAAACGGCTCGACGGGCGCGGCACCAGCCAGCCGGCACGGCGGAGTCGGTGGTCAGGTCGTATGTCGGTCGTCGTTCCTCGTGGCACTCCAGTCTGTGGGCAGTTCGTGTCTCGCCATCTGCTGGTCCGCACTGCCTTTCTCGGGGCCCAGCTCGTTGGAAGAGTGGAGCGGCGTGGGAGAGAACCTGGCGGGAGCAAAATTGACGGAGGAGACCTCAGAGTCTAGGAGACGGAGACTGGCAGGGGCCTTGGGTGTGAGAGAAGGGGTGTAGAGAGGAGGGGGGTTGACATACCCTAATAGCAGGCGAAGCGGAGGAGCCTCAGAGGACTGATGGCTGGAATTGGCGAGTAAGCCGGGTGGTCGCTGAGCGTAGTACCGGTACCAGGTCCCGGGGACGAGGAACGAGGGGACGAGGGACGAAGGACCCGGGGGCCTGGAGAGGGATGGCATGGAGGAGGGGGGGCGTGTATGGCGTGTATGCAGACGGGGGGGTGATGGATGGGTGGTCTGGTTGTGATGCTGTGTATGAGCGCGCGGTGCGAGTCTGGGAGTCCGAGAGTCTGGGAGTGTGGCAGGCTGGGGTGGGGGAGGCGAGGCACGGCGCTCCAAGCAACGCCCCTGCCCAGAGCCATGGGTGCTTCTGCAAGCAGGTGTCATGGTCAGGTATGGTAGCGTACATGCTATGTGGTAGCGCGCGTCGGGTGCCTCGAGCCACCCCCTCGGCGCTCTTGCAAGGTGCGAGGTGCAGGCGCTCTCCACCACGGCTTGCCTCAGTGGCTATCATGGCCAATCCGTCTTCCAGGTCACTAAAACCGCCCTGTTCCCGCCCATTGTTGCTCCCAAGGGCAACCCTGGCTGCCTTCTTTTCCCTCCATGACGATTCAAGCCCTGTCCTCAGCCTTGACAACTTGACACATCAGTCTTTGTACCATCACCGGCAGGCCAGCAGCACCTCCATGAACACAACTTTGTCACAGCTCGCTCGACCCTGATCAGCAGCATACGGCTGTGTGGCAGCCATATAAAGCAACCGAGCCAGGATCCCACGGTAGCTAGCATCTACGCCGAGGCGCTGGTTGATAATCCAATTCACAGCGACCATTCTGCAACATGAGTTCATCAGCACCAACGCAATCGCCAACTCCAGCCAGGGGGAACAAAGGGCTGGGAAAGTTTCTGAGCAAAGCAAAGACTGTCTTCAAGAAGTCGTCGGACAGCTTACGGCGCACATCGACTGTGTCACAGGCAACCACCTCGCGACTAGCTCCAACCACGACAGAGGCGCCCATTCAGGCCAATGCACCAACGGAGCCTGCCCAGACGGCTACAGCACCAGTAACGTAAGTCACCAGAGTCGATGCATACTATGCAAGCAGGATCTGCGAGTTGCCACTGTTCATGTCCCTAACCTGCAATATGTCCAGCGAGGTGGAACCAAAGCAGCAGGCTATTCCCGAGGGGGCAACAAGAGTCTCGCGAGCACACATCCAGGAGGAAAGAGCACGACGGCTAGGTGCGAAATTCGGCATCGAGTTTGAGCCTCATGAGTGGGCACCGACAGAGGGCGATGTCCTACGGATTGAAAAGGCTCCTCGTATGCGCATCCATCGCCAATGCCACAAGTGTCAAACTGGCTTCGGTGCTGGCACTGAGTGTCCAAGATGCAACCACGTTCGCTGCAAGAAATGTACCCGCAACCCGCCCAAGCGAACGGATGCGGAGAAGGAGGCAGCCCGGGCTCGCAAAGAGGAGTTGGTGCGGCAGCGCAAGGAAAATGCGCCCATCACCCCCAGCTACGATTATTCTGACCTCGGCAAAGAGATTATCTTGAAGAGGCCAGTCCGGACGGGCACAAGCGATCTAGTCTACAGGCCACCACGGGTGCGAGTTCGCCGACACTGCCACTCATGCAAGACTCTCATCACCTCGAACTCCAAACAGCCTAAAACATGTGACAATTGTGGCCACAAGCGCTGTGACGACTGTCCTCGTCAACCGTACGTTCTATCTTCATTCTCAGTTCACTGGATTCACACCGCTGACACATGTTGCAGGGAGGCTCGCAAGAAATACCCTTACGGATATCCCCACGACGAGCCAGGCGTCAAGTTTGCGCCTATACATCGTTGTCACGAGTGTCGCACAAAGTTCCCCCGAAATTCCGAAGATGGTACTCCATGTTCGGGATGTTCTCACGCCAAATGTTCAAGCTGTCCACGGGTCAAGCCACGGAAGGTTGAGCCTTATCTTGACACGTCTCTCAAGGAACTGCAGGCACGCATGGCTGGGCTCACCACTGATGACCAATAACACCTTTGTCACCTGGTTCAAACCCGTCACTAGATACGCCCCGGAGAATGACATATTCTGTCTGTTTCCAACGATAGGGGCGGCAAACTTGTGAACCACTTTCCTTATCTGGAGAGTTACGCCCGAATGACCACATCTTTTACTTACAAGCATCGTCGACATTTACATTGTACAACCGCATGCGAGGCATTATCGTTTTGGTGCCAAAAGCTTTTACTCTTCTGTTATATTGATACCCGGCGCTGAGCCTCAGGATCTGTGGCCCGACGCTGTCGCCCAGAGCGCTTTTCTTGCGGGACTTGCCGTGCCCGACTGGAACTCCCATTTGGATCCATTGTCTAGCAGCTGGCGCCTGCGTCGAGTTTGGTAGACTTTCATTAAAAA
The DNA here is from genome assembly GCA_031142775.1 of Microdochium paspali. Taxonomy (NCBI): domain Eukaryota; kingdom Fungi; phylum Ascomycota; class Sordariomycetes; order Xylariales; family Microdochiaceae; genus Microdochium; species Microdochium paspali. The sequence goes on from JAVBIV010000007.1 coordinate 1,845,246, forward strand.
GAAAAAGAGTTGTTGGCAACGTGGGAGCGTCTGGCAGTCACAGTAGACTTTAGTGTTAGTGGTGATCCTGTATGCTGTATGTGTACAGAGCATGCGTCTGCCTATCAAGTCCAATGCACAGCAGCAACAATAATGATCGTCACTACTCACAAACAGTTCTATCTTAATAGTGAAGAAGTATGACTTTGTGCCTATTATGTCTGGATAACACCAAGACCACGAAGATAGACAGACGTGTCACTGTTAGAGTTGTGGTCATGTTCTTTTGAGAGGCCCCCCCTATGGCCGAGCAGGATGGGCCTTGTTTGATATTCGCATCACGTCAGCCACCCCCAGTGTTCGCCCCAACGGACGCAGTGAATCACGAACACTTGATTGTCTATCAGTAACAGTTTCTGCGCCATGAAAATTTGCCCGACGTCGTCCATTTACACGTCAACAACAAAAGCTATGAGCTGTTCTTAGCCGCACAACATCAGGGATACAACGGCCAGAAAGACGATGTCGCTAAGACGGCCCACCTTCCTCATTGGTGTCTCAGCGCAGTGAATACCTGGACTACACCTCATTCGTCGTTACTTTTTCGCCTCTTTGCCGGACGGAGATTGTAGTGCAAAGAAGCCTTCCCTGATACCCCGGAAACTCTTCCATGGCTGTTACCACTGGACGGCGGGCGGGCAAAGAAGCTATCTCAACTAGCGCCAACAATCTTTAACAGCCCCAACACACAAAGAAAGAAAGAATGAATGGATGAGAACCACACACATATACGGGCCAAGGGGTTCGAAACGGCAGTATGCGTTACAATAGCAGACCGGCAAGCCGAGCCGTCCGCTGACAGGGGAAGGGGGAGGGAGGCCCTCGAGGCCTGATGATTGATTACTCCTCCCCCCCCCCGCGCGTGCGAAGTCCGCTCAGGGATCATTTGATTCGACGAGGGCTAAAGCCGGCCGGCCGGCCGGCTGGGGGACGTGGGAAGTGGGAAGGGGGGGAGGCGAAGGCCTCAAGTGCCAGTTTAGTACCTACCTAACCTACCTCGCCGGCTACCTCTCTTTACCGTCGTTACGTGTGTAGGTGTGTATGCAGAGCGCGCATGTGATTCTTCGATTAGCCTCGCTTCCATGGTTTTGGGTCCGATCCCGCTGTGCTGTATAGGGAAGGTCCACGCAGGCAAAGAGGACGGGGGGACGAAGAAGAAGATGATGATAAAGAAGTAGAAGGGGTCCGTCTCATCGGGCGTCCCCGGAGGTCGGGGCGCGCCGAAACGTTGAGGAAATGGCTATTACTGCGTGCGTATGGGTAGGAAAGTTAAGCGATGCGACATAGGCTGCATGTATGCATGCGTGCATGCATGCGCGCCGGGGGGAGGGGACGCGGGCACTGGTGCCGTTTGAGTTCACCTAGATTTGAATCAGATCGGGAATTTTGTGGAGGAGGATGGTTTTTGTGCAAAGGGCGTAAGTGTGGGAGTGAGTGAGTGAGTGTGTGTGTGCGTGTGTGTGGAAGCGGACCAAAGCACGGTTCATGGGTTCAGTGACGTTTCCTTTTGAGACTGTGAGTGAGTGGCCTGGCCTGGCCTGGCGATGCAACGCTGCTGCTTCTTTCAACGTCAACTTGCGCGGGCTGGACTCTCTCTTGACGCGGGATGGTCAGGCAATGCAAGGTACATGGCCCCAGGCATGAATAGAAACGAACAGACTGTTCAGCTGAATAAGATGCCGCGCTTCTTAGCCTCGTCTGGGACGGAGCAGCTTCCACCTGGCCAGACAAAGTCGCCGAGGGGTACCAACTGAAGGCGAGGAGGGCGTGTGGATAGCTTGCTCAGCCTAGACTTGCACGCAGGCAAGCAAGCAGATGGACAACAGCAATGGGAAATTTCTGGCCGGAAAGACGGCTCATACGGGAGACGGCCTCTAAACCGCTTTGCGTTTAGTTGTCGGAATGGGACTGGAATCTGGCATCCTCTTTTCGGCAGGTGGGTTCTTGCGGGACGTGGTTTGGCTTTTCACGCTTGACGGCACGGCACTAGGCAGGCAGTAGGCAGGCAATAGGGCCTGGCGAGCCTGGGTAATCATAGGCAATCGTCTAGTACTGTTGTGGCCTAGAGTAGATTGTTCCCGGTGCGTGGGCGAGGCGGCGCGAAGCAATGTGTGGAGAAGAGGACTGTGAAGGCGAATAGTGGTGTTATTTGCTGTCCAGCATCGGGGAAAGTTCCGGACGGTCAGTGGCCTTGTACCAACTGTCATTATCAGATCATTCCAGCGACCTGGTCGACTTGCTGTACGTGGTCCCTGTCGACTGACCCGAGGAAAAGGTAATAACACTCGGGGCCCAGCATGGGGGAGGGAACTTTGACAGGGGTAAATGAGGGTTATTACCGTGTTGAGCAGTTCCGCAAAGAGGCGCACCCTGCTATGTCGTAATGCACCCTTGCATAAAAAGCTCGATTCAACCCTGGGCTTGGGTAGCAATTGCGATTAGGCCCGGGGGGGGGGGTAAACCCAATCCAACTCAAAAGCCCAGAGTCTAATAATGCGCCATGTTGCTTGTTCCAAGATTTGCCGGAGATCACTCCGGCGGCACACGCTCCAGTATGGTCTGATCTTTATCTTACGGTGACGTACTGACCTCGCCTTCGGGAACGGCGGTGTTGTGTGTTGTGGTGTGAACCGTCATTTGATAGCGGGCGTGACTGCAACTTCATCACAGCGGAAGGCACACACTACTGTGCCCCAGCGATCAGGCTATCGTGGCAAGACTAGAGTTTTGGCAAGTTCACCAGCTCGACCAGCGCGAAACCTTGCGAGCCGCGATTCGAGGTCGACAACCCACTCTGCGAAGCCCGTTGCGCCACCGCGGCGCGGCGCGGCCTTCTTCTCAGCCCGTGGGCGAAATGAATACTGCATGCCTAAGTTAGGCGTCATCCACGCAGTTTGGTGGGCATGACCTGGCAGGCGGAGGGCATCCGCACTCGCATGGGCAGGTCAGGGGATCCATTTCCAGGGTGTTCCCAACCAGCCGGACCGCAGTCCCAACCTGGGAGGCCAGAGCTGAAAGAGACGGACGCCAGCATCAGGACATGCCGGCAGTTGGAAAAACGTCTCGCCCGCCCGTCCTCTGCGGTATTGCTCCTGGCGGGCGCGTCCACTGGCTTCGGCGCGGGTGTACCCATCCAATCCCTGAAGCTGAATAGCCTACCGCGCGAACCATACGGAGTCTTTACCGTTGCCGTCCGGTGTCCGGAGTAATGCCCCCTTCATCCCCCATGCCGCTCTGCCCGTTCGTTGGTTCCGTGCATAATGCATAGAACACGATGAACAGGAGAAGCTTGGGGCGACCGGTGAGGCCAAGACGGCTGAGAAGGGTTCGCGTGACGCACGCGACTCTCTTCCCTGACGCGGCAACTCTCCCAAATGTCCCCCGCCCGGCTTCACCGGAGTTGCCTTGGCATGGTGGGAGTCAAGGCGTCCCGGTAGGCACTTAAAGACAGGTATCTAATATAGTTGCGATGGTGGATTCTGTTTCAGAGTGTGTCAGAGCCATGGGATAAGTTAGGTCTTTCTAGGCAACTTGGTGGGAACTATACTTGACAAGCGATGCTTGGTGAGCGATACCTAATGAGCTTTAGTCAATGCTTGAACTGTTGAAGTGTACTTAGTTACTATGCATGACGGCAACTTACTGTCCCCGCCGTTAGCTGAAAGTCAAGCAGAATAATCTCTGAGACATGCCTGTTACCCGCGAGTTGTTGCAAATGCTTGGCGTGTTAACTGTGGTTTGCACACTTGACACTCGCGTTGGTGGCTGAAGCTGTGCCTGAAGTTATTACTGGACTTGGGTGCTGTCACCCGCGCACATACCAATTACTTGTCATATGCAGAAGGTCTCAGGCCACAAGAGCTCGTGGGAGTTCGGATTCAGACACACGCAGGTCTCGCTTCTGAGACATAAGCCACGATCAGGCCATTGAGGCTGCGGCGGAATGATGGAAGGGGCGCACAAGACATGCCCAGACCTACAGAACCAGAGTCTGTGTGTGGGTGGTATGGTGGTTACACAACATCCCTCCACGTCCCAAGCGTTTGGGTCCAGCCCTTGCGCAGAAGTCTCACTCTCGCCCTCTAGACAAGTGCTCGGAGCCTTTCCTGGCGAGCTGGGTGGAGAAGAATGTGGTCGAAGAAGGTGCAAGTTGCGATTGGTCGGGCTGGCGGAACACCATCTTGGGACCATCGCGACAAAGAGACACGGCACAAAACGGCACGCTAAAGGGAGTTATGAGAAAGCGCTGGAGCGGGATGGGTGAATTGACAGCTGCCTAGCTCCGCTGATCACTGCGTCCCGCGAGATGTCAATGTGCTTGGTTGTGGAGTATCTGGTGATTCATTCCCCGGCGGCTGGATCAATATGACTGTATTGTCAAGACTAGCCATAAACAACCGAAATCCGTCTTCTCTCATATCTCCTCTGAACACCACAACAGATCCGGACTGGTTGTCAGCTGTCTGGACCCAAACATTTGAAGATCACGACGCTGTAAGACCAGTGACACTCAATTCTCGACATGTGGTCAGATCATAACCCTCCCAGCACATTTGCCGGGACAACTGTGCCACTTCTGCCAAGCAATCGTGATGATGTGATATATGCTTGACTCTTGAGAACGGCCTTGCCGGTTGAGATGCTCGATCACGGGTTCATGGCCTTGTCGTACACAAAGTCGCTATTGGCCGGCCTCTTCTCGCTTTCCTTTAAGCTCCCTGTGGTTGAGCGGAACCGTGTAGATTTGTGCCAGCCACTTTAGCGCGGCTCCAACCGGTACTAAGGCCGTGTCATGACCGGAAGTCACACCCGCTATCTCGACGTGGTGAATGTGAGAGTCAAGATGTGGCGTTCTCCACAAGTTAGTGTCACGGTGAAGGACACCAGAGTCGGCATTGAGAAGAGCCTCACTTGGTAAACACGTGGGATCGGCCTCGCTAGCTGAATTTCAATCGGCTCCACCATTGCTAGAGGGGGTTTGGTGTAACAACAACGACGGTCACAAGCAGTGAGACGAGGCTGGGGGTCCTCGTCGCGGAGAGTGAAGGACTGTATGACATTTCGCTTGGTGACTTCTGGAGAAGGGGTTATGATGCTGTCATAGCATGACCAGAACGTCACTGCGCTTCTTCTATGCATGTCTTATGCATGGAAGACTGCTTGAGCTTCTAGTACATTACGAGCTCACGCTCTAGTGCTCATGATTTGCATTACTGTACTCTAGCGACAGAGCTGGCTCCAGTGCCCAGCCTGGTGGCTTGCTTGGCAGTACACTAACTAGTACACTGACTTGCTGGTCTTGCTGATCTCGTGACTGCTAGGCTGGCTGGAGTCTAGCTAAGCTCACGCATCTCAAAAGGTGAAAATGACAGCAATGACTTAAGTCAACGGGCTACTGTCACTCAGATGTCGCCCCCTCCGACGGTACAGCCCTACATTCAACTCTAAAACCTTGCTCCAAGCTTTTCAACCGATCGGAATGCCCTTCCGACAGCAGCTTTCACATCCAACCCGAGCTGACAGGTGGCCCGCGTACACGGCATCTCCTCCCTAGCGTGCCGCTTGACCTGCACGAAAAACTGAAAACAGCTGCAGATAAGTTTTTAATACCAGCCGCCCGTCCGATACCACGTGTGCTCAGACCCAGGGCATACCAAGATCATCCAGTTGGAGGACGATCCTCGTTTAGCAAATTATGAATGGACAATATGAGGACGGACTAGGCCGCTTCGGCTAACTTATCTCACCAACCACAGACACGTCCACGCCACCTCCGCACAGCCTATCGACTTTTGACAGCTGCGGCTCTCCACTTCCTGCCGACCCTCGTCCCTGTCCGCTTGACAGATTTGTGACAACTGACACAACCTCCTGGTCTGACCGCAAGTCCCCGCAGACAACAACCAAACTCCGCTGGCGTGGAATGCCAAGTGTTTGTTGTAGACAGGCCAGGCCAATGTCCCAGTGGACGATCATTGTGGGCTGTTGAGACACTTGGTCATGAGGCGAACCTATCATACCCGAGTATTTCCGTGCGGCTGAGAGTCGCCCTCGCTGGTCACAGCCTCGTTCGCCTTACTCCCGACCACCAAGACAAGCAGAGTTTTGGGGTTTTCGGAGGGTAATTCAGAGGTTCCGGACGGCGGTGCTAATGTTGAGCTCTGCAGTGTCTCACGTCCATTCGAGAAGCCCCGGTGGCCACCACGCTTGGCGGAGTTTGACCGATTCCCGCCGCATTTGGACAACGATAAAGGGCGGGATATTACGTTCAACCGTGCCCTTCGGAAACGAACCACTTCCGCTGTGATACCTTCATGTGCCTGAAACACAACGACAAAGTGATATCACTAATTGGAATCAGTTTTTGATCTAGTGCTGAAGACATTATCACAGAGTCCCTGAAAGGGGCCAAAATGGTTCCGTGTGGCGAGGAGCGTGGAAATCGAGATATTTCACATGCATATCCTCGAGTCAGTGCTCTGCATCTGACTGTCCCGACGACCCGGAACACTTGCGGTGTCTTGAGTCAATGCAAGCAGCATCATTTTGCAGACCTGCGCCAAGCCCATGTGGTCGAGACAGACCGCTACTACAGCGACCGTGCTAATGTCCGTCGTACATGATAGTGCGGCAACGGCGGCTTCGAGAAAGCATCCTTATACACCTACACCTGAGGTCCTGGAAGCCGGAGATTTGGGGAGGGGGGGAGGGGAGCGGAGAAAGTCGCCGACTTGTATCCTTTGTACCTGTACCTGCGTCTCTTCAGAATGCAGGAGGGGAGTTTTGGCAACTGGGGTCGCTCCAGAGAGCATGTGCATTATTGCCATCCCCTATGACAAAGAGCTGGTGCAAGTCAGAAATCGATCGTCAGAAACAGACTGCATGCTTAGTACCAGTCCTCAGACACCTGTTGTGAACAGTGCGTAACGAAACTCTCACTCACCTGGGTTCTCTGCATAGACTAGCCGAGTCCCTCGTTCTGCCAGAGAGTGCTGTTCCGCGTGTCAGTTGGACAGAACAAGTCGTCTCAATAATCAAGCAAAGAAATACTTTATTTAGGATTCATGATTACGGGAAGCCCGTGGAACTAAAACGGACAGGATTAGTGGTAGGTATGTGCTAGAATAGTATTCGAGTACCAGTTCAGCCTGACAGTAGTTTATTTTCATTTTTGTTGGCAATAATGAATACTGAAAGTCAAGTATTTCAACGGTTGATGTTCTTCGCATGGCTATGTCAATGTGGGGCATCAGCCCTGAGATGCCCGTTCTGATTGGCTCGAAGCGCACCCAGTGGAGCTCGACACCCGTAGCGGCTCCCGTAGTTCAGGACACGACGTTTCGACGCGACATCGTTGAAGCCGGAACACACTCGAACGACGGGAGCGAGCACCCCAAGAGCCCCTCGTCGCCATGGCAGATCACCAGAAGACACTGCCTACGCAGGCCATCGAGCTGGCTCGCAAAGTTGCATGCGGCCATTCTCACCTGCTGTCGAAGCTGGTCCCGTTCGCTCTGCTGCTGGTCGACGCTGTGTTATGTGCTGGCATTATCTGGAAGATACCCTGTAAGTCACTTGACCTTTTGATCCGGACTGTGTGAGACAGGATAGTGCTGATATTTCCGTAGACACCGAGATTGACTGGAAGGCATACATGGAGCAGGTTTCACAGTTTGTTGCCGGCGAACGCGACTACACTGTCATCAAGGGCGGCACTGGGCCTCTCGTCTACCCTGGCTTCCATGTCTACATCTACACTGCTCTGTACTGGCTCACCGATGAGGGGCGAAACATCCTGCTAGCCCAGCAGCTTTTTGCACTGCTTTACATGGCAACTCTGGCATTGGTTATGTCGTGTTACTGGAAGGCTAAGGTTCGTCACAACCCTGTCGTGCAAATGCACGTGTGAATAGCCCGCTGCTACAAGGGCTGACTCTCTGGTGATAGGTTCCGCCATATGTATTTCCGCTTTTGATCTTGTCAAAACGGCTGCACAGCGTCTTCATGCTGCGGTGCTTCAACGACTGCTTCGCCGCGTTCTTCTTGTGGTTGACCATCTACTTGTTTCAGCGCAAGTGGTGGACTGCTGGCGCGCTTACTTACTCCCTCGGTCTCGGTGTCAAAATGACCCTTCTTCTGGACCTGCCAGCAGTGGGAATCATCCTATTCCTCGCCAAGGGCCTTTCTGGCAGTCTCAAGCTGGCGGCACTCATGGCACAAGTCCAGTACCTCATTGCGCAGACGTTCTTGCGCAAAAACGCCAAGGGCTACTTGTCACGAGCATTCGAGTTGTCTCGGCAATTCCTCTTCAAGTGGACAGTCAACTGGCGCTTCCTCGGCGAGGATATCTTTCTCAACCGCCGCTTCGCATTGACGCTACTAGTTGGACATGTTTCTTTCCTCATCCGCTTCATCCTCAACAAGTGGCTCAAGCCTACAGGCAAGCCTGCCTACGCCGTCATCATACCCCTTATCCAGTTCAAGTCACCCTTCACGGCCCAGGAAGAGTATCAGGTAGTCTCGCGGCTCACCCCGGCGTACGTAACGACGACTATACTTACGGCCAACCTCCTGGGCCTTCTTTTCGCGCGCACGCTCCACTACCAGTTTTACGCATACATCGCGTGGGCAACACCGTATCTCCTGTGGAAGGCTGGCGCGCATCCGGTGCTGCAGTATACTCTGTGGGCGCTACAAGAATGGGCGTGGAATGTGTACCCTAGCACACCAGCTAGCTCAGGGGTAGTTGTTGCGGTGCTGGCGGTCACGGTGGGACTGGTGTATCTACACAAGGAAGATGGGGAGTCCGTCGCTGAACCTGGGCATAGAGCCGGCTCCGCGCCGGCAGTTCACAAGAAGTGAGGATATGTCAACTTCAGTCCTCGCTCTCAGAGTCTGACGGAGGCATTCGCCCGACTGTCGACTCCTCCTCGTCTGAGTCCTCAGCATACGCGGAAGCTTTGGCAAACTCCTTAGGCCTATCACCTATTGTCAGCAATGAAGATAAATTGCCCCTACCCCACCCCCCCAAGCCAGGTGAATAAACTTACCAATAGCTCTGCTTCCGCCACTCCTTCTCCTCGCGCACAATGTTGACGATATCCCCCGTGACCTTGCCCTTGTGCTCCTCAGTTGGAGTCAGGTCCACGAGGACGTACCCGCCGCGCCGGATCCAGATCGTGTTGCGGAACCGGTCCTGCAGCTGTACCGTTACCGTGCGCTTGTCTGGCAGCACGCAGCTGTACAGACTGTTGCCCTCAGCCTTGAGGACCCTCGCGACGGACTGCTGCGCTGTGAGCTCGTCTGGTGGGGTCGTCGACTCTTCGGCTGCAGCGCGGACGTCGCGCTTGGGGCGGCCCATGATGGTCGTTGTTTGGGTGTTGTTGTAGAAAATCTAGGAATATATATATATATATAGAGAGAGAGAGAGAGAGAGAGATGTATGTTCTTTATTGTGGGGTGAATGTGCACCTTTGAAAATGCTGGCCGCTGTGACGGGTTGAAGTTCTCAGTGGCGTGGTTCATCACCAACGGAATGGAGAAAAGTGGTGAAGTTTGGACTTTTTAGTGGGGCCTTTTCGAGTCTGGACACCAAACCACAGAGACTGGCCGGCTAACAAGGCCCTCCTCAAATTATGTGGAATACGTTGAAGCCGAATGCCTTGAAGCTTCACACAACGTGTAGCAAAATGACATCCCTCTGAAAAGGTTAAGATGGGTCCTGTTCAGAGGACAATTCTCGTGGCTCATGCGATAAAATGAGATCTCAAATTTGCTCTTCAGCTCAACAGACCCCGTGATTTTTCCTCCGACATTCTTCAGTTTATAGCGGCACAATCTTCATAACAAATCAATAGCGCCCGCCAGATCTCGTTCATGAAACCTTGTTGTTGACATATTGCTGTGTAACGGCGTTGGCTGAACATCATACTTATGTACCAGCTCACGCATGGCCGCGATATAGCTATCATTTTGCCAGAAAATTGTCAGTGTCAGATCACCCTGAGAACAGCCCCGAGGGCGCATGCACGGAGTTGAGTCGGAAAACGAATTTAGAGCGAAAATGCAACCTGGAAGTTCCCAAGGGGTCTCCACGATATAGCAGACCAGAGTCACCGAGAATAAAACTCGCGAAAGTTAAAGAACACGTACCTTGCCCTGTAAGACGGATCGTCCTTGTACAAGATCGAGTCGAGAATGTTGACACGACTGTGGTCCAGTGTCAGCACAACTTCTTGGACGCTTGCTCGGGGGGCTTGGTCTTCGCCCTTCGGAAACGCAGCTGCTTCCGTCACAATAGCGAGACATACACGGAATACAGCAGATTCCTGTCGTCAAACTCTTCTGCAGGCTCAGAAGGGGCCAAGTGCTGATGGTAGTATTTTCTGTGTTCGTGACCGATCTTGTTCCAGGGCTGACGCCATACCGCTAGCTCGTCTGGAAAACGGAGTGTGAAAAAAATATCAGCCAGCCAGTACAACTTTGGCGACGGTGTTTTGCCCCCCTTTTTGCAGTCCATATTCGAGGTCAAGCTTGCGAAAAAGGAAATAGCCATACAGAACTGCCCCAAGTTTGTGTACGGTCTACCACTTACATTCGTTATGTGCCCAAAAGCTAGCAGCATCAAAAATGACAATCTGGCCCGCGTCCGACTTGACGCCTACATTGCCGTGCCACAAGTCGCCGTGGATTAGCACAGGTTCGATGGTAGAGTGGAATGGTCCAAGGAGTCGCGGAATGGCTTTGTCAAAGAACGATCCGACCAGGGCTTCCTGGTCGGGTCTACTACATCCAGTCTGGATAGTGGTGTCGTCTTGCTCGTTTCCAGGGCGATCAGCACGGGTAAGCCCTTCGCAGGACCAAGGCCCGCGGGCGCCGATCTCGACGCCGAGCAGATGTCGAGTAGTGCGGGTAAAGTACTCCTCCCAGGTATCCGACCAGCCATGCTGGATCGGAACATTGCCGTGGTACGTCGTTACGTCGAAGCCGTATCTTCTCTTCCTCTCTGCTAGCACGGGCTCTTGCTCTAGGTTTCCTCCCGAGTCGGCGTTCTGCATACTCGCTCGGTGGAATTCCGCTACGGCTTTTGCAAACGAGAGATTGAGACATTCTGGTAGTTCGTTCTCCATGGGCACAAACTCACAAAGGAGGAAGTGGACACTGGATATGTTTTCATATGAACCCCAGGCTAGCGGTTCCGGTACGAGGTGCGGCTGAAGTCTGTGTATCAGGCTCATGCTGACGTACTCGCTGCGGACCATGTCTCTTCCGATATTATCACGGGTCGTCTGTGCAGAAAAGATCAGTCATCTTGGAATACACTGCTTTGAGAGACGCCCGATTTCGCATATAAGGCCTGAAGTTAATGCGGAGAGTATACGCGCGTACCTTGAGGAAGTAGCTTTTAGATGAACCAGACGGAAGCACGGTGTCTATTCGTGCTGTTCTTGTCCAGAAGCTGGACCCATGGGGTTTGATTGATACCACTTGGCTCTCATCGGGCAGTCCTACCAAGGAGGTAATGAGTCATCAGCAAACAAACTATACTGGCGTTGAGCTACAAACAATGACTGTGGACTGCATACTTGCAACAACTGCAGGATCGACTGACTCGATCGCTGCGAGAGGGATATCCGGATCAGCGTCGCTTGATGACTTAGCAGGCGCCGTGGCATCCTTTGATTCTGCTTGCATACTGAATCTCACTTCTTAAGCTCGGGAGACTACCACCATGATTATGAGAGGATAGTCACGGAGACTGTTATGTTGTTGTGCTGGTAGAAGTTCAACGTGATAGTCATAATGTCTGGGCTTAGCTTAAAGTGGGACTTGAGGGCCCCTCACGAGGGTGAAGACCTCAGAACTCACAAGGTCATGCCCCAGATCTATTCTTGGACGGGCCATTCTGAAACCCTCAAACGCGTTTCTGATGCCTGATACGAAATGGAATTCCGACGGCGTTGGGTTTTGAGGGCGCGATCCCCAGACTGCAGCAGATGATGTAATAGGTTTGTTCCGTTAGCTAAACCATCTGACCTTCCGATTCCAACACCAAGCAGAGGGTTAAATTTAAAATATGTCATCGTTCAAGCGGTCATTGTCTTGAAAGGTCGGGCTGTAACCGCGAACAAAGATCGAAGGCCTGCTCAGATTTGAGCGGCGTTATAGTATCAATATCGTATTTTCCAACTGTTTTTGTTAACGAGTTCGAATCCTTGAATCATTCGGAAGTGGCGTATGTTCTAATGACGAATCTACCATCGTGTATGCTTGTCGCCAACATCAACTCTCAATTCGGATGAGGCCAATCGTCAGGTGTGCCCAATGTGTCTGAGTACCGATCTGCTTTGCAGGACCAGGTTGCTAACATCCCCCAGTCCAAGATACATGAGATAGCCCCAAAATGCCAGAAAACCTGTAACGCACCATCACAGGCATATAAGCGCTCTTGACTCCGCTAGCGAGCTTGATCTCGTTTACCGACCTCTTACTCCGTCCTCTTCCTCACACTAGGCAGCCCACACCAAGTCGCACCCATGACACCGAACAGCCCAATAGCAATAGGATGCAACACAAAAGTGCCTACAGCCTGCGCTAACAGGCCCGTGGTGAAGGGCGCGACCGCTCCCCCTGAGGTCCCAAAGGCACTGATAAGCCCCAAGCCAGCAACCTGCTCCGTCCTCGAGAAGTTCCGCGCAAACACCGCCGCAGCGCAAGGATACACAGGACCCAACAACAACCCGACGACAGCCAAGGACACAGACTCGGCGATGATATTGGGGACGAGCCACACCAGCAGCTGAAACACCGCCGCGCCGGCAATGAGGAGGTAGACAAACAATTTCTCTCCGATCTTTGCACCGACGGGGGACAGCACGAACCGCCCAACGGTGATGCCGGCCCAGAACCCCGCAGTGACATATCCCACGGACGAAGGGTCGCCGTTGCGTGTGGCAATGAGGAAGGAGATGACCCATCCGGAGATACTGACCTCCGCACCCTGGTAGGCGAAGAGGAACAGTGCCCCTAGTAAAGCCACGCGCAGACGGAAGGCGCGGAACATACCCGCTACGAGATCGCGGACGGTCGTTGTAGGTGCAGGGACACCAGCAGCTGAGGGGACTGACTGCTCTGCGACGCCGCCGTTGCTGGAGCGGCTCATCTGCTGCTCTTTCTCATAGTTCCAGAAGGACCACCCGCCAAAGGCCAGGTTGGCCACCGAGAACGCCAGGGGAAAGAGATAGTACCAGCCCCAGGGCACACCGGCCTGCGTGACGAGGGCAGTAGCGATCAGCGGGGCGACGGTGCCGCCGACGCCATAGCTTCCGTGCATGAAGCCCAGCATAGTCGTGCCGTTGCGTAGATTTGCGCAGAAAACGTTGTTCATGGCCAATGTGATGGCGTAACCGAAGCCGACGAAGAAGAAGCCTACAACTATCGCGGGAAATGGAGCCATGCAGACGAGTGGGAGGTAGCCTAGTATAAGCAAGAACTCTGATAGCATCAGAGCTCGAGATCGGCCGAGCGTGGATCGTATAGTGTCGATAAGGGGAGCCGCAAAAATGAAACCTAGTGCTGTGCCGATGAAGATCAGCGAGACGATGGCGTAGCCGATGTCGTAGTGTCTGGAGGTCATGTCAATCTCTTGGGTTCTTGAACCAGATAATTTTGATGGATGGTCGGGGATATACACACCTCTCCATGTACGGAATAAGAGCGCCAGGAGCAGCATCAGTCAGACCTCCGACAAAGTTGATAGAACAGCAAGTCATGAGTCGATATCTGTTCTTTGGCGGATTCGACAGGCTCGGCCGTATATCGAAAGCATCTTCAGGAGCCACAGGGCTCAGTTCGACATCAGTTTTAATAGCATCACCGCTGGCACTGGGTTGCCAGTCACCTGCTTGAGACTCTGAGCTGCTGACGCCGTTCTTGGGAATGCCTTGTGGTTCTTCACACAAAGGGGCTAAGCCTATACCATCTTCCTCGATCTGCGAAGTGGCTGGGGACGATCTAGGGAGAGCACGCCCTGCAGGCCTTGAGAGTTGTTGAGGCGAGCTGGGCTTCGCGTTGACGTGGACTAGAGAGTGGAATACAGTGTCCATTGTGCATCACTGAAGGTAAGCAATACTTGTCTGGGCATTACTGAAAATTTTAATCTAACCAGGGCCGGGACGACTCAGAGGCGCCGTGACTGGGAGCTGTTTATAAAGATGCACTCTGTTGCAACAATCGCAGCAAGTTGATTCGTGCTCGTGAGAAAGTCAGCACCTGGCGGAGTTGCAGCAAGCTCATTTGTGCCCAGGCTGTTGGCGGAGATGACAAAGCAGACAGAAGCACTGCACAATTACAAACATGAGCACTTGCTATTACAGAATAAATACACAATGACCCTCTGCAGCTCTCTTGGAGTAATGGATGCAGGCTGCATGCCGGTGTCGGACTGATCTGCCTAAAATGGTGGGTGGCTGTGCGTTGTAATGTGCTTAAGTCCATGGATCGTTTTGCACGAAGCCTGATCAGGAAGCTCCGCCTTGTGGAGAGAAGACGTGCCGCGAGTAGATCGTTACTTGGGGCATCTATCTGCCCGTGACAGTAAGCTAACAGTGCACGTTATGTTTATACAGGTTGAACGAAAGGTCATGTTCGGATGATGAGAGTGACTGCTCGCAGTTTCTTGGGACGTTGGTCGGCCCCTGTCGCCGATGAATTAGGTCGGTAGCTGTTAACCCTATCTAGCTGGAGAAATATTGACGCCTGACATGACTTTATACATTGATGGGGTTCGTACATCGCGAAACGCTGAAGCTATGGTGATCATGGTTTCTTGCTGCTGGCTTTCCGCCGTACTGACTCGACCAGCGAGGCGAGGTCGTCGTTCTTGTCTCCAGCCATCTTCTGCTTCTTCTTCAACGTGCGATCGCGAACAACTTCTTCAGGACCATCGTTCTCAAGGGTCTTGCGCTTCTTCCGTCCTTCTTCCAGCAGGTCTTTCATTCCAGGGGTGGCCTTAAACGATGGGTGCGAGGGGTCAATGGCGAACTTGTGGTCGCCGAACACAGCACCAAAACGATCGTCTGTGACATTCATTTTGAAGTCGTCTTGCAGGCCACCTTCGCTCTTGGCAAGAGCGGCGGCAGCGGCCTTCTTGCCCTTCTTGGACTTCTTGGCTTTGAGTTTCTCGGCACGCTCAATTTCCTTGATGTTGAAGTGTCCCGCGCGTTCATCGTTGTCGTCGTGGTCTTCCGCCATGATCTGCTGAAGCTTCTCACGTTGGGCGGCGTTCTCAGCGTCCTGGGCAGCCTTGGCCTCCTTCTTTTTCAGACGCTCCTCTTTTCTTTGAGAGGTCTTGGTCACTGGCTTCACGGGTCCGTCCGTGGTGAAGAATGGGTCATCGAAGCCAAGATCGTCACCTCTAGCTTCTTCCATATCGCCTTCGTCCTCAGCCTCAGCGTCGCCTCCATTGCGCTTTTGTACTGCCAGCTCCTTCTTGCGGGCTTTCCTCTCCTTCTCCTTCCTCTTGTACTTCTCAATTGTTGTCTCTTCTTCTTCGGGATCGGCCTTCTTCTTCTTACTTGAGCCGTCATCCATGAGTCCCGGAGTGAAGGTGATCTCCATGTCACCTACTGGCGCCGACTTGGATGATTTGCTAGTGGGCTCGGCGCTCAAGCCAAGTAGAGCACGCATCTTCTGCGCCTTGAGCTCTTTTTTGGAGAGTGTAGGTTGTTCATCTTCCCCAATCGCTGTGCTGTCTACTGGCTCGTCCTCATCTTCGCTGTCGCTAGCCAGGTAGGCCTTTAAATCATTCTCTTCCAAGTCGGCTCGGCTTCCAGTGAATGCACGCTTGATGTCCTCCTTGCGCGCAGCCTCTTCCGGGTGCATGTCCCATGTCAATTTAACCTTGGAGTGTTGGAGGGCGTTGGTGACGAATTCTGTAGGCTTATAGTTGGAAGGCATTTCCCTACATTCGTCGCGGGGCTCGTCGTCAAAGTCGACCTCGTCTGGGACAAACCGCAAGTCAAGGAAGTTTGACGATGTCTGGTACTCTGTACCATCGGTTGCCTGGTAGATCTTCTCAGCCGTAGCAGGGTCGGAGCACACCATGACAGCATAGTAGTATCGTAACCGATCGAGCTGATATGAACGCAGCGCATCGTTATCGAAATCCTGATCATCGCCCTCCTCAATGATATCGTTCTTAATCTTCTCGTCTTCGTCCTCGTCGCTGCCCAGCTCGGACTCTGATTCGGACTCTTCCTCATCGCTATCTTCTTTCTTCTTGAATATTTCTCGAGGAGGGCCCTCAAGCTCCTCTCTTTGCATTCGCTCCTTGCCGAATTCACTCGGGTATATTGATACGCGCTCAATCCGACCACCCTTGGGCGCAAAACTTGAGAACAAAGCCATGAGATCCGAGGCCTTGATATGGTCCCAGTCGAGATTGACAATCGCTATCCTCCTGGTCACATCGCCGGTCTCGACTTCTGATTGGGCGTCCTGCAGACGACTGACGCTAGCTGATGTGTCCACCTCTTCTTCTTGGGCCTCTGCCTCTTCTTCGTCATCGTCTGAGTCCGACTCAGATTCGGAAGATGAAAAGCCGCCGCCACGCGCGGGGTCGTAGGGCTTGTTGTTCGCCTTTTCAAGCTCCCGTTCTACGATGTCGTCGTTCTCGACTTCCTGATCAGAGCCAGACTCATCCTCGTCCTCGTCCTCGTTCTTGTAAAGCCGTTGTAATGCCTTCTTCTTGTTGTCGGACTTGAGCTTGCGTCCGTACTTGTCGACCTTGGCTGAAGATGTGAACTCGGGGTCCTTGAGCATGCGCGAGAAGCGCTTGTCCAAGGATGTCTTGTTGTTTTTCTTCGAAGGCAGTCTGTACCGAGGGTCGGTTTCAAAGCTGGCGAAGCGGTCATCCTTGGTTGTGGGTGCAGCCTGCCCTGCCGCGGCTGACTTTTGTGGTTTCCCCATGATCGGCTGCACTAGATCCGAATGCTGCTATGTTGTACAATTGAGGCTGCGGAGAAGGTGCGATGCTGGACCTGAACGTATTGCACCGAGACTTTTTCGCGATAACTTGAAGATCTAGGTATCGCGGGCTGGCTGCCGTAAGTGGACCTCAGAAACTTTTTGCGGAGCCGCGACTTTTCGGCCGGCAGTATTACGAGCGGTAGGAAGTCCAGCCCCACTGCAACGACCGGGTATGCTAAAGTGGAAGGCGGTCAAGGGGAGTTGCTCGAGAAATGGCGTCGGGCCCAACCCCACAGAAACGGCCCCGATTGGAGCAGCGCTGACCTCATCGGTGCAGCACGGGCAGCTACCCCTCCTCTCCCACCACACCCTCCGACACGAGAAGCAGTTTCCCCACGTCCTGAAGTCGTATGCAACCTACGTAATCGCATAACTGGAGTGTTACGAAGCCTGGCCGGGCTGCTCCGACGTCGCTCGAGGTGTTTACAATGATGGCCATGATCTGGGACAATCTGGTATGAGCGAGCTGGGTCAGACAAAGTTGAGGACTCTGGAGAACCCGGCGACAGAGTAGGCACAGGTCAAAGCAGCTCAAACCAACGTCCAGAGCTCTAGCTCGCGTGCAATGTTGGTTGACTCTGGCCGCTGTGTAACATAAGATAGCTGAAGTGGGCCGATCCCCAGCCTTGAAATTCGAGAGTTGGCTTGAGTCAAGGACAGAATATGAGCCTTGGACATGGTCTCCTGATGAACGAGCAATAGCTCAAGGTGTATTGACACGTACCTAACTTGTTTTTGGTCAGCCACAACACACGAGCCGGTCAGCGTCGCATCTCGACTGAGCCTTGTCTTCTTTGTTTCTGCTATCGTCCTATATAAGCTGCAAGCTCCCACGCACCCGCATTGGCCAAGCAGGAGGCCGCCTGGGAACTCAGTGTGCGAAACTCACACCTCAGCCCACTGCTGGCTGCACATGCCGACTGTGTTGCTTAATACTTCTGAACCGATACCCATTCAGAAACACCGCATCCTCGTTGCATTGCATCACCGGTTTGTACCGCAATCATGGATCGCCTCTTCAACAAAGCCAAGGACCGCCTGGAACAGGGCCTAAAGGAGGTCCAGCAGCAAGCCCAGGCGACCTTCAACATCACTGGCGGCGCTCCCGAGCACTCCCACACGCACGACGGCGCCTGCGATCACCACCACGAAAATTATGAGTCCAACAACCGCTTCCAGTCGTTTGCCCCTCCGTCCTCGGGAGACGTCAAGTGGTATGTCGACGGCGCCTCCTACTTTTGGGCCGTGTCCATGGCCCTCGAAAGCAAGTCGTCCCCGAAGCTGCATCACGTGAGATTGCCAGCAGCTAGTACTGACCTCCCCCAGACGCCAAGGAGAGCATCTACATCCTAGACTGGTGGTTGAGCCCCGAGCTGTACCTGCGCCGTCCTCCAGCCCGCAATGAGCGCTACCGTCTGGACAAGATGCTTCATGCTGCTGCGGAGCGTGGTGTCGATGTGCGCATCATCGTGTACAAGGAGGTCACGCAAGCCTTGACCTGTGAGTTATTCTCTACTCAATCTGCGCGACATATGGTGTAATCAGAAAACTAATTTTCACATCTCTCAGGCGACTCGGCTGTAAGTATAATCTCATTGGGATAAAGACGAGACATGCATATTTGGCTGTACGGTGACTAACACTGCATCCCAGTACACGAAACACGCCCTCGAAGGTCTCCACCCGAACATCAAGGTCTTCAGACACCCTGACCATACACCCAATTCTAAGGAGGTTCTGTCTGGCTTCCAGGGGTTGTCCCTCAAGACTTACAAGCCTGGTGAACTCGCAAAGGCGTCAACCAGCGCGCTCGCGTCCATCTATGGCCAGGTCGGCGAGAGTGTGCTCTACTGGGCGCACCACGAAAAGCTCTGTGTTGTAGACCGCAGAGTTGTGTTCATGGGTGGTCTCGATATGTGTTCGTACTTTGACGTTTCCCAGCAGACATATTCCATGCTAACAGCTTCACTTAGGCTTCGGGCGATGGGACACGATGAGTATGTCTTCACTGAGTGTCTATGGTTCATGTACTTGGACTGTCAAGCTAACCTATACTGCTCAGGTCACCCCATTGCTGATGCCCATCCTGGCAATTTGGACAACATCATTTTCCCTGGACAGGACTTCAACAATGCACGTGCATTTGATTTCGAGGGTGTGAACAATTGGAATCACCAGAACAAGTGTATGCAGACCCTCCAAATCCTCTACAGTTTCCACTGCTGACACTTTGGTAGTGGATCGCGCAAAGAATGGCAGAATGGGCTGGTCCGACATTACAGTCTCCATGGTCGGTCCTATTGTGAACAGCCTACTGGACCACTTTGTCGATCGATGGTGAGCCTCGCTGTTCACGCAGTGCCCGGACGAACCGCTAAAACTTGATGTATAGGAACTTCATCCAGGACGAGAAGTACTCGAAGAAGGATGCCGGCAAGTACAGCAAGCTTAGCCTCGATGGTGGTGCCGTAATTGAAGAGCACCACATTCCTCGCAACATGCACGAAATGCATGGACGCTTCAAAAGGTTCATGGGCGACGACGGCGACGAGCGCGAGCGCGAGGGTGAGCATGGAAGACATCATGAATCGCAGAGACGCCACGAAGAGAGGCACGAGAGTGCTGCTATCCAGCTCTGCCGGAGGTTCGTACTAAAAAATAGGCAACGCATACGTATAAGCGCTTGCTAATGCTTGCATAGCTGCTGCGAATGGTCATCGGGTCATCCGACAGAACACAGCATCGCAAACGCGTACCTCGATGCTATCACGAATGCTAAGCACTTCGTCTACATTGAAAATCAGGTCAGACTCTCCATATCTGCAGCTAGCGGACGCAGCTAACAACTGCTATAGTTTTTCATCACCGCGACTTCCGATGCTCGGAAGCCAGTCACGAACAAGATCGGCCTCGCCATCGTGAATCGCATCGTCAGAGCTTACGAGGAAGGCGAGGACTTCCGCATCGTCGTGATCATGCCCGCAGTCCCCGCCTTCGCCGGCGACCTCAAGTCCGAAGGCGCCCTTGGCACTCGTGCTATCATGGAGTTCCAGTACCAGAGCATCAGCAGAGGCGGCCACAGCATCATCGAGGTCCTCCAGCAGCGCGGCGTTCAAGACTGGCAGCGGTACATCGGGTTTTATAACTTGCGCAACTACGATCGTCTCAACAACTCGTCTACGATGCAGCGGGCCGAGGAGCAGAGCGGTATCTCGTACGATCAGGCCCGCCAGGGCTATGACCAGCAGCACAACCAAGGCCCACCGGTCCGCAACGAGGCTTACAGTCGCTACCAGTATGCCGCGGGTAAACAAGAGGACAGCACCTGGGACACAGTCTCGAGCTGCTACATGGAAGGCGGCATGGACATCCGTCAGGTTCCTTGGAATGGCAGTCCCGAGGCCGAGATGGACGCCTTCATCTCCGAAGAGCTGTACATCCATTCCAAGGTTCTGATCGCCGATGACAAGCTGGTCATCTGTGGTTCCGCCAACCTGAACGACCGCTCGCAGCTCGGTAACCACGACTCTGAGATTGCTGTCGTCATTGAAGATCCTACTCCTGTTCAAAGCAGAAGTAAGTCCTTCCACGCTTTCCCCCTGCCCCATCCCCTATCCAACCCCAAATAAATCCCCTAT
Organism: Microdochium paspali; assembly: GCA_031142775.1. Classification (NCBI taxonomy): domain Eukaryota; kingdom Fungi; phylum Ascomycota; class Sordariomycetes; order Xylariales; family Microdochiaceae; genus Microdochium; species Microdochium paspali. The sequence continues at coordinate 1,865,951 of JAVBIV010000007.1, forward strand.
CATCCGCAAATGACAATATCTGACTCGCTCTCCTTCTCCCAATAGTGACCGGCCGCCCTTACACAGCCAGCAAGTTCGCCGCCTCCCTCCGCCGGCAGCTCTTCCGCAAACACCTAGGCCTCTTGCCCGACCAGCGCTGGGACGCGCCCACGGCGGCCTGGACTCCCGTTGACGCCGACCCGCAGGACTACGACTGGGGCTCGCGCAGCGACCGCCTCGTCGAGGACCCCCTGGGCGGCGACTTCCTGCGTCTCTGGTCCGACACGGCGCGCACCAACACTGAGGTGTTCAGCAAGGTGTTCCACCCCGTCCCCAACGACGCGGTGCGCAACTGGGAGCAGTACGATGAGTTCTTTGGCAACAGGTTCATCATCCCGGGCAACGAGTACAAGGACGGCGAGGACAAGGATCCGAACCGCGTCATGTATGGGCATGTCGTCAGGTCCGAGTTCCCTGGTGGTGTGGGTGAGGTTAAGGAGTGGCTTAGTCGTGTGCGTGGCACGCTTGTGGATATGCCATTGGACTTTTTGGTTGAGCTAGGCGATGATTTGGCTATGGAGGGTGTTGGGCTGAACTTTGCGACTAAGGAGATCTACACGTAGGTTCTGGATGACCTGCGCTGGACGAACAGCATGGGACGATTAGGATCTCAGGATACGGCTATCGGCACGTTGGGGAGCACATAGCCCCAATTCGCAATGAAGCAGCTACCTTCTCGATATAAAACCAGCAATATCTAGTATTTTCTCTATCATTGCAGAAGCATGAGAGTCTTTAGACAAGACACACGGTACATCTTGTTCAATAGGGCATTATAGAAGTCAAGACTGTGTGAGACTTGCTTGCAACTTGATGTCCTGCGGCTCACCACTTCCGGCAGCCGGTCTATTACGGAGACGAGTCAATCGTGATGATCTCCACTTTTTGCGAGATCTTCTTGACGACCATATCGTCTCGACCTGTGACGTTTGGCTCTACAGCCATCGCCTGGTAAGTCTCTGGAGCCTTTTGTTTCTGGGAATGTCTGGCTAGATGGACATAGTATTCAGAAGACGCCTAGTCCTCGACAACATTGTGTCCGAACGACAAAGGAAGATCGGTGAAAGGAACGGCGCCCACAACAGCCTCGGACCTGTTCTTCCTCCTCCCAATGTATGGACGCTTGGCTTCCACTGAAAAGAAATGGGATGACACGGTTAGCATTGAGAAGGCAGAAAAGAATACGCCAACGCTCGTCACCAGATCGGAGTTCAACTTACTTCGGTTGTTCAGATAAGCCTGAACGTCGACCACCTCCCCCTTCGCTACGGAATCCTGCAAGCGGGCAGGATCAATGACAGTCATGAGCTTCTCGGTCTCGTAGAAGCGCCCACGGATTTCCCGTTCCATCTTCATCACATTTATGCCCTGCGGTAGAGGCACCCAATCGTAACGAACGCCCGCATGAGCGCGTACACGATCACGGAACGCCTTCTCTCGGTTCAGAACGTTTGGTAGTTGCGCGTTGTACTGTGGTGGGGGTTGCGAAGCAGGAACCTCTTCCAATCTTAGGATATCGCCGTAGAAATAGAGCTGTTCGGTTCCGCTTGTAGAGTCGACGAAGATGGCTTTGATGGTGAGCACCGTGGGAAAGCCCCGCGGGGAGGGTTGCTCTTGAGGACCTGGACGGATTCGTACTGCCTCGCCTATGGCAAGTCTCTCTGAGCCTAGGAAGACTCCGCCATAGAAGGCTCGTGTTTGTGTCGGCTCCGGCACGCGCTGACGATTAAAGGTGGAGTACGAGTCGTCGATAGCCATTACTGCGAGCTTTGAGGCTTCCATGCCAAGCAGGTCCCTCTTGTTTCGGTCATCTTGTGCGATTTGTCTTTGCTGAGTTTCCCAATCGATCTGGGAGAAAGGCTGGCTGGTCAGGTGGACGAGACTAGGACTAACACCTGGGACACTGAAGGCGAGGAAAGGTCTCATCTCATCCTCGGCCTTTGGAGCAGCTGGAATCTGCAGAGCAGAATGCGCGAGAGGTTTGACCAGACATCGTATTGGTTGCGTTGGTGTGGTTTGCAGGATCATGCCCAGGCGCCATGAGGGGCCGTTCTTGAACCACACAACCTCGCCATCACGGAACAGCACGTTTTCAGTGGGTGGGAGAATACGTTGCTGGTGTTGCTGCGTCTGTTGCGTCTGCTGCGGTTGAGTTTGCTGCTGTTGAGTCTGCTGCTGTGTCTGTAGCTGCTGGTGTTGCTGCTGCTGTGACTGCTGCTGCTGCAATTGTTGTTGTTGTTGTTGTTGTTGTTGTTGTTGTTGTTGTTGTTGTTGTTGTTGTTGTTGTTGTTGTTGTTGTTGTTGTTGTTGTTGTTGTTGTTGTTGTTGTTGTTGTTGTTGTTGTTGTTGTTGTTGTTGTTGTGGTGGTGGTGGTGGTGGTGGTGGTGGTGCTGCTGCTGCCTGGGCTGTCATAGGGCTCATCTGCTGAGCTTGTGCCTGGATTTGCTGCTGAGGGACAGCCTGTGAAGCCACTGCCGGCGCTACCTGTGGCCGAGCTTGAGGTTGTGGCTGCGGCTGCGCGGACGGAGGCTGGCCGGCTGCCGGCACCGGCTTTGGCGCTTGTGTAGGCTGTGTATTTGTGATGGGCTGTTTCGTTACCGCAGAGCCAACCGCTGTTGTCACAGGTACCGCTGGTGCAGGGACGGGCGTGGCAGTATTTGAGCTGGGCGCTGCTGTCTTGGCGGTTGTAGTCTTGCTTGTTTTCCGCTTGATGCCATTGGCTCTGGCGTGCTCTGTGACTGATCTTTTACATAGCGTACACTGGCAGTCCTGGATATCTTCGCTGCTGGTCGTGAGCCAGAAGAGGTGAGGCACGAAGTCTCTGGCCGCCTTGTACGAGTCACCGCTGGGGTGACCGTAAAGATAGAAGTCCTTCTCTAGATATTTGTTAGCAGAGTCTTGAAGATCTAAGGACCTTGGGAAAACATACTTCCAGCCCGAGTCTCGAAGTAGATTTCGTAGTTGCACGGGAACTCGATGAAGAAATCCGATCCTTCAAAATATGTTAGCCTTATCGTGACAGGAAGGTGTTTGAATCTCGCTAGGAACACCCACCTGCTAACCTGTCCTCTGGCTTGTAGAGCATATCTCTGAGAGCATTGCCTGCGAGGAACTCCCACCGCTCATACGCAGAATCTTCAAGAGGCACTGGTACACGGACACCGGTCGCGCTCTTGATGCTTCGTGGCTGGACCTTGCCGTCGCTGCGGCTCACCTTCCATTGGTGAGCCTCGCGTTCTCTCATCTTGGCTGATGATGCGATTGCCGTGCGTCAAGATGCTGGTTCGCAGGGGAGCACGAGTTGTATATGAGGTGGTGCTGGGCTAAGCTGGAGACGAGAAGCCCCCCGGTCTGTCGTTCCACAGCTCGAGCGGGTTGTGGCCAGACAGCAGACTGAACGAGTGATCGAGTGAAGGGGCGCACACTACAGCTCTCTCGGAATCTACGTGCATGTGCCCACGGGATACTGCGTGTTCCAATCTTGCCGATGGCTTGGATATGGACCTCGGCGCTTGAGTGTCGGGGCGGCAGCTGTCACAGGCGACGATGCGGCTCTGCGCACCTGGGCAGACTTCAAGGGACTTTGATGGGGTGCGACTGGTGGTCCTACGGTGGTGCATGGGACGTCGAGGTCTATCTGAATGCTCGAGCCTCGCATCTGCAACTCGGCTGACCCGTTGCACTTGCTCTATAGCTCGAGTCTCGCACGTCGCCAGTGATGGCGTACAGTGGTGCTGATGCTGAGTTTGAGGGCTCCGTGCAAGAGACACGCGCAGGCGCGATCTGAGGCGCACCCGTGGGCGCCAGTGGGTTGGACAGGCATTGGACATCTGAGTGGGTCCACAGTCGCCCTGGCTTGCAAGACGAGCTTGCCGGGTTACACTTTATCACGAGCACCTGCCCGTAGTCGGGAAGCAAAATAGGATCCTCGAGCTGAGCTGAGTTGAAGTATTCATCCAGCATTCATATGTCCAGTGCTTATCAATTCGGCTGATGACCTGATAATCTACCATATCGGGTCTATCGTCTTGATAGAATCGCTGCTCTGACATATAGCGAGAGCTATTAAGTTGGCTACTTGACTACCCCCAATCCGGGCCCCACACCACGCCGCGGCAAAGACCCCTGAACAAACCCGCCAAGCACCACCCGCACCCTCCGCTTGCGCAACCATATCGCAACATACAACACTCTGTCGTTCGCTCTCCATGCGCCGCACACGCAAGGACGGCTTATCACTGACACCATGCTGTCTTTCATATTAATACAAAACAGGCAGTAAGCAAGATCCATTTCCCCGTTGCGTCACAGCAGCTCGTCAATTCCTATGGCATCGTTTCGGATCGCTAACCCCCTTTCTCGAACTTCTGTAGAGGCAAGACTCGCCTTGCGAAATGGTACGCGCCATACAGCGACGATGAGAAGATCAAGCTCAAAGGCGAGGTACGTCTCCAAGCACGTTCTTCATCCCATTTTCGACACAGTCCCCGATACCCGCACCCTCCATCCACGCCTCCGAAACCACCACGCGCACCAAAGCCCCCCTCTCCTAACACTCCCCAACGATTAACATGCTCACCTCGCAACATTCAGGTCCATCGCCTCGTAGCCCCCCGCGACCAGAAATACCAGTCCAACTTTGTCGAATTTCGCAACAACAAGATCGTCTACCGGCGGTACGCGGGTTTGTTCTTCTGCGCCTGCGTCGACACCAATGACAACGAGCTCGCGTTCCTCGAGGCCATACACTTCTTCGTCGAGGTCCTCGACGCCTTCTTCGGCAACGTCTGCGAGCTCGACCTCGTCTTCAACTTTTACAAGGTCTACGCTATCCTTGACGAGGTGTTCCTCGCGGGCGAGATCGAGGAGACCAGCAAGCAAGTTGTGCTTACGCGGCTGGAGCATTTGGATAAGCTGGAATGAGCGCTAGAGGACGATATAGAACGCATGTGGAAGTGCTGTTTGCACGTTAGGGAGCGTTCGATGGGAAGATTTTGGTCGCAGAACAGTAGCACATTGGGCACGGCGTCTGGCGTTGAGAAAAGGGCACATTTCAGCATTCAATCTGTCAAGCATTCAGAGCGGAGGACTCTCCGCTGGCATCTACTTCGTACTATCTGTGAAAACCTCCAGCGCATCCGAAAGGGCTGCGACTTCAAGCGGTTTACGCCAAGCAATGAACCGCTCTTTAGTGTCGCAGTGACTTCGAGTGAGATAGCGCTCGATTACAGCTGATGCTTCGCAGCGCTAATCGCATGTACCGGACCACAAAATCAATGCCCCCTTTGCTCGAAGATGATTGCAATGCTTGTTACTCAAGGGAAGCGACAGGCTTTGGTCGACAACCCCAAACAGGAGATGCTCGGCCCTAGCCGACACGATCCTGGACGTGAGGAGAAGGCCTCTTATTCACAGGTTCAGTGAGATGTGATCCTCTTGTGCTTTGGGTCTGGGCTCCAACTACGGCTTTGGCTTCTCGTTCAGAAGTTCAATCCCAAATGCTGTCAGGAAACGGTCTGCTTCGTCGCGAGCTAACATGAGCTCAAGCTCTGCTTTGTCACGATGTCTCAAAGGATCGGTTTTCGTAATCCATGGACTGTCGTCTGCTGCATCTGATGACGCTTTCTGCGGTGTACGATGGTTGTGTCGTGGGCCATCGTCGGCATTGTTGTTGTCCTTGAAAGGGGAACTGTCGGCTAATCGCCCGATTTTTGTTCTCCATTCTAACGCCATCTGTGTGCTCTTCTGCATCTTCGATTGAGCCCGCCGTCCCTCTATGCTCTGTACAGGCGACGAGGACCCATCACTGTAGCTAAGACGACCGACTTCTTGGCGCTTTGCGTAGAGATCATCTTCATGACTATGTTCAGCTGTCCTTTTTCGTGATCTGTGGTAATGAGCCCCCTTATCCTCATCCTCATGGTGCCGAGCATTTAAGCCGTGAGCTGATCCATTTTCAAGCTCGGCATAACTCGCCCCGTTGGCGGAGCCTGTTCGTTCGCGCCCGAGCGATCTACCGGTAAGGATATGAGCTCGCGGTATCCCAGGGGAGAGTAGTATATTACTGGCGTCTGTGTGGTCAGCAGTCTCACTGTTCCACTCCAGACTGGCGGCGCGTCTCTGGTCGTTCAATGATCCAGGGTCTGGGTTCTCGGGGCAGAGTGTCACGAAATGAACACCGTATGCACCGCATATCTTGCAGCAATAGTCGCCCTTTGGAGGCACATCATAAGACGAGTCAAGATTCGTCGGGCAGCGCTGGAGCCAGTGTCCTGACGATGATTGCCGAATCAGTACGGTGGTTGTTTTTGTACAAAGCAATCACTCACCTGGGCGGCCACAGCGTCTGCAAATGTATTTTGCAGGTGGACTTCTTGAGGGGCTGTATGCCCAATTATTGTAGGCTGCCTTCGGCTTTTTCCTCGACGGACTTTTATGAGACAGACCCGATGACTTTCCGACCTTCGTCGTCTCTGACCTGTTCTCTGTACTAGGAGCATGGTTATTCTCGCGCGTGGTATCACGGTCACTCTTATCGTCGGATGGTGCCGCTTTGCTTGGGCGGCCTTTTATGCAGAGAGGCATCGTGTTCGCACCGGTCTTTCGACTGCCGAGGGCTGATTGTGCTTGTTGGTTCTGCACACTCTTGTGCTTAACTTCGAGGTTTTCTTCAGGTTCTTCCGCGACCTGTAACATCTTCACACGACTTTCGTGCATGATAGTGTCCATTTGCGGCTATGAACCCGATATGAAAACTCCAGGATGACTGACTGCGAGGCGCTTCTCTCGGTCGCTGTTATGTTGTGGACGTAGTGGTGGTTGCTTTGATTGGTGGTTCTACAGAGTGGGCGAAGGGGAAATGGCAAAAGTGTAGTGTCACCAGCTTGTGAACACTGTGAGTGTTCATCGAGGGTTGTATTAATGCGCGCTTGCGTCTGGATGGTAGACTGATCAAGTGCTGGAAGGCCAAGATTAAACAGGCTGCTCAAACGACAGCTTTATGAGCAGGTAGGGCGATTTTGTGGTTGTTGCCTGACAGGAGGTGAGCTGCCTGGCTTGTTCGGCAATGATGGAAGGAGCACCATTATTTGATCCTTTCTCGTTTTTTACTACCTGGTCGTATTCGACAAATATGCATGCTTCATCTAGCCCTTCTGCAAAAGACAAATCGTACTTCCGTAATGCGTGTAAGCATTCATAGGAAAGGCACAGCTCGGTTCTAAACCAAAAGCTGTCAAGATAACAGACAAATAGACAATAATGCCCAAGGAATAACCTAGTACCTACCTACCTCTGAGTGGGCAAACAAAGAAGGATCTGACACCGATCTGATTCACTACAAATCGTGCCAACTGAAAGAGCGAGGGCTTATGGAATCTGCGTAAGATGGATTTGCACCTCCGTCATTTAACAGGGGCAGCAAAATGGATATCTTGAAGTCTTCCAGTGCACACCCGTGAAGCTTTCTTGATAAGAAGCTCTGGGATGGCATATACTGAATGACTTCGCCACATGCAGTCGGTATAAAATTGATCGCTGCCCTACTGAACGCCAGGCTCGCCAATGCTACCTCTTCAAGGCAGCAAAACGCGCTGCTAGGTCCTCGAGGTTCGGCAGTCCGTCATCGGCCTTTTTGTTTGCTGGTTTCTTGGCGATGCCCGCGTCTATCATCTTCTTGCTCGGCCTCAACTCTGTTGAGTTCAGTGTGACTTTTGGGCGAGGGTTTTCGGTGGATGGGCTTGGAGGATTGATGTGCAGAGGACTGTTTTGTCCTATTGACTTGGGTGGTTTCGCACGGCCCAACTCCTCCCGTTTCTGAGCTTCTTTACTGTCAGCCGCGACAGAAGGGTCGATGATCCTTTCGGCTTGCCCGCCACTCCCTTCGTCGTCTTCATCATCTTCGTCCTCGTAACCTGGCGCTGCACCCAGTTGCCTGCGTCCAGGAGGCCAGTCTACACCATACGCCCGGGCTATCTCCTCCAAGTATCCTTGAACAAGCTCCTCTTTAGGAGGTGTCACGCTGAGTTTCTTGATCACTTTTTCAGAAACGCCTCCATCCTTGTTCTCCATGGCTGACAGGACAAACTCCTTGCCAAACTTCTCAGCAAGGAGCAATCTGACCGTCTGCAGCTCTTTGATCTCGGTCTTCGGCGCCGCGTAAATAATGCTCTTTACAGCCTCTTCAAGACCTGGATCGCAGGTAGACCCTTCCAGAAGCCCCGCACGGGCGAGCAGGAGCTCGCAGTATAACTCGAGAATCTCGTGGAGCTCGTTTGTGATGTCGGCCCGAATAATGTTTTCGACTCGGATCCGAGCAGAGTCGATCTTGCCGACTTCGAGCAGCTGGGCCATTGCCCTCCTCTGGGTCTTTCCCATGGCATCGTCTCTCTGTTGCACCATGCGTAGGCGTGCGATGGTGAGCTTGAGCTGCACCTTGAGCTTCGTCTGTAGGACTACGATTAGCTAGGGCTAGCTGGACAGAATCAAAGTGTATGTGACCTACAATGATTGTAGCAGCGGGCGCCATGGTCGCTGGTGTCGTTATTGCTGAGATGAGGTCTTGTGGAGACGCGACCAAGATACAACGATGTGCACGCGCAAGGTCGGCGATTTACCGCGTTTCTGTCTTGCCTGCTGTGATTGGGGTGGTGAGGTTGAGCTGCAGCTGCTCATGCTATGCGCCGCCGATCTTTAGGCGCGGGGCAGTGTCGTCACTGGTGTGGGGATCGTCTGGGTGCAGTGCCAGGGCCCTTGAGGTCGCCATCCAATCATGGCACAGCGCATTAGAGCACGCTAAAGTCAGCATCCACAGCTGCATCGTGGCTTGGGGAAGGGAGCTCTCCACTGTACAACCAGACACCAACCACCTGGGCAGGGCAGGATGAATCGCGCAATGCTTAATTATGCTTCGGAAAATGCTACCTCCCCAGTTTGCGCCGCGTCGAAATCACTCCTCCTGCCAAACATTGGACCCAGTCACTCTCTCAATATTTTCGGGAAGAGGCACTCACAGAAATCGAATTGTCTACATCCATCCATGGCTTTCATCACGTTCACGCCCTTGTCCTCTCGTTGCATTTATATCTCTTCTCTCTCGAGATTCAGCTAGCGAGGCTTCATAGGCAATCTTGCCTCGCGCTCCTTCCTAATCCGCATGTTATATGCATACTGAGCCGCCTCATAGAACAAAATACTCGATATTTTCCATCAGACATTCCAAATAGTGAACCTCGTTGCCTGCGCGACGATGGCCATCCATCAAGGCTCCAACAGAGGCTCCCTGCGCAAACTATGGGTAGATCTGTTACAATGGATCACTGGCATCAAAACCAACACCATGAGGAATAATAACTGGCAGAAAATACTCAAGAACAGCATCGCCACAACCATAACGCTCATTATCGGTATTGCTCCAGCCGTCGTCGCCATTTTCGGTCGATTAACCTATCTGGGCGTCATGGTTTCGGCGTTCGTGCCACCAGGACAAAGATTCGGACAGATGGCAGAAGGCCTTATTCTTGTTCTCCTGGGCAGTGCTCTAGGTATTTCCTGGGGTATGCTGGGCCTCTTCCTATCGCATCTCGTTCTCGAAAGCAACATATCAGCAGCATATGGCATCAAGGCAGCGTTCTTCGCAATCGCCGTTCTAATTCATGGAGTCTTACGCGCATGGACCCCAAGACTATTCCTCTGCGTCCTCTGGTTCGTTCTGATGAGCCTAGTAATTCTCACAGGCGGGTCGTCGGGCGTGTCACTGCTCCTTCTGACCGAGCTAGTCTACCCCATTGCCACAGCTGCGGTAGTGGTCGTATTGATCAATGTACTCGTGTACCCCTCCTTTTCGAATGCCCTCCTGGGTCAGTCCATAATTGGTATCCTGAATGAAACAATGCGAGGCTTAGTCGATGCGAATGATTGGTTTCTGACCAGTGTGGACGGACTGGGGCGCGCTGAAAAGGATATTCAGCTAGTCAATGGACTGTACACCAGATCTTCACCAGTATCTGAGCGCAACGCAAGACATGTCCAAGAAGTCAACGAATTACGCATTGGACTTGCAGTATTGTCTGAGCGCAAGACGAAGCTGAAAGCCCAGCTCGCGCTCTCCCAGAAGCAACAGGCAGAGTGCAACTTCGAACTTGCTTACACATTTCTTCCACCGCGGTCTCTAAAGCCAATCAGCGGCAATTCGATGAGTCGATTTGTAACATCTGCGATCGCTCTGATCAACACATGCGAGAGCAAATACTCGATGATTGGGGGGGAGAACGATAGAGCGATGGAAGACGACCGCCCCAACTCGCAGGCAAGCTCTGTGGACGAACCGAATGCACATTCAAATTCAAGTGAAACATCGTCTGAAGCCGAAAGCGGCAGCTCAGATACCGAGGCAAGCGTGCGACGCCTAAGCCGCAGGGCAAGGCATCTGCAACGCATAGAGCTGGTCAAACCGGTTCGCGAAATCGAAAGCGGGGACATAAGCCTCCTCGAACATCAGATATTTCAGTTGCGAGCGCCAGTAGTAGCGCTTCAGTCTGAGTTGAGGCTCGCTGTACAAGCGATAACCTCGGTGCTGGCTTACTGCTTCGATGTTTCGAAGCTCCCCCATGCGCACTTCAAGCCAGCTGGTATTATGATTGAAGATATCGATATGCGCATCGAATCATTACGTCAAGCAATAGAACAATTTGATCAAGAGTCTGCTACAGCATTGGGACAAGCAGCTTCTACGGTGTACAAGAAGGAGTCTAAGGTAAGCTATACATGTGGCAATGCCAACTCTGCCGTCGTTTATGTAAACTCGACTTGTGCTCTTATGCTGAACCTCCCCACTGGGAGCAGGATGGAGGGGTGTCCATGTTGGTCGGCGCCTGATTTGAAGACTAACACGCTGTCGAACAGGGAGATATCATGCCAAGGATGGAAACACATCTAGTATCGTCGCTTTTGATGAACCAACGACTAGCTGGATCTCAGATACTTAGCATGTTTGAACATGTCAGGTCACTCGCCAATGATCGAAACACCCATCACACTCGCAGACGCTTCTACCCCCCACGGATTAGTTGGAGGAAGTGGCTACGCACAGGCGGCGAAAGAGATGTGAACGTTTTACCAGAGAATGCCAGGAGAGAAGCGCGAGCTGGACATGGCCTTCTTGAAGACAGTCGGAATGACGAAAACTATGACCACGACGCAATCAGCATCATCGAAGATCCAACTGACTTGACCCAGGACACGAGTATACAGCCGATCTCTACAGTTTCAACAAGCTCAGGAACAATACCCATTCGGAAAGGGCCACAAAAAGCCGAAGTCAGCAGGCTTCTGTGGCTTCGAGGCGTCGCTGCCGACTACGTCGAGTTTGTGATGGCCTCTGACTCCTTTACCTTTGCCCTCAAATTGAACATTGCAGCTTTCTCAGTGACTTGGCCCGCCTTCGTCCCATCATTGAACGCATGGTATAATACCGTTCGCGGCGCCTGGGCCACGCTGCAGTTGATACTGGTGTTCGAGGTGTCTGTGGGAACTTCGTTTCAGAATTTCTTGTATCGGGCAATTGGTACTGTCGTTGGGTGTACCATTGGCTTGCTCGCATATATCATAGGTGGAGGCAATGAAGTTGCTGCGGTCGTCGTACTCCTCGTCGGAGTAGTTCCATCTTCGTATGTGCAGGTTGCCACCCCATACGTCAAAACTGGAATCATCACCATCACAAGTCTTGCTGTGATCGGCTTGTGTAAGTTCGAACGGAAGTGGATCTGTCCCGCGAGAGGACAATACTGACAAATCTTCACAGCCATATTTTCTGGGGGCTTCTCAGATCCGCCGTGGGAAATATATGCCAAAAGAATGGCGTGCTTCCTGGTTGGCGGCACCGTGGCCTTACTTGTCGAAGTTCTTTTGTTCCCGGTACGAGCCCGCGATCGTCTGGTTGAGTCGCTCGCCTCGTGTATCCAACAAATATATCAGATGGAAAACTCGATCGCTGTCGGAATTGACTCACCCGATAACATCGACGTGAGAAAGCACGCGGTGAATACTCACTTCGCCGACGCTAAACAGAAGGCTGAACAGGCGCTATCGGCTGCTCGCACATTTTTGCCGTTATGTTCCGTAGAGCCGCGGTTGAAAGGCAATTTTATCGGACAAACAATCATCTACGGAGAGACAATATTTGTTCTCTCCCAGATTATCGATCGTATGGACAACATGCTATACCTACGTCAAGCTTTCGGGTCCAGTGTCCTAGAAGAACTAAACAGAGACGTAGTCTCTTATCGGCGGAACGTGGCCGGCAGTATTAGCATCACTCTGTTTGCAGTACACGAAGCACTGACGACCAGACTACCACTGCCTCAATACTTGCCATCCAGCAGGAATGCACAACTTCGATACATCAGTCGTGTGCGAGAACTCCTATTGCAGAGGCCAACTGACGATTTCACTAGCAGACAGACGACCCGCCGAGGATCTTTAGTAGAACCGACGCAGGCCTTGGTGTCAGTCACCAAGCAGAGCTTTATCTCGTGGAATGCGGCCTCAGCTGGAATGATGGAGATCATAGAATATCTTGAGGAACTCGTGAATCTTGGGAAAATGCTCGTCGGTGTGAACGCCTTCCGAAGTGGCATTTTGGAGCACCCGAATATTCGCAGGTACATCGCCAAAGGTGACGCAGGGAGGATTGCTGATCAGGTTGGCGATCAATCTTCACACGATGACTCATTGCATATCACACATACGTTATCGAGAGGACTTCACAGACGCACGACTTGGCCCAGCAAAGCGCACTCTGATCCTGTTTGTCAGGAACGAACACGACCTGAAGAGATTGAGCTGCATCCATATAGTATCGACGATGCTGCGGATGCACAATGGCGTCGTGGGGACGAGATTGACTTACCGATGAGTCTCCAACGAGTCAGGACGAAACGTCTGGAAGATCTCGCGCGGATGAGGTCGGCACCGACTCGTGAACCAAGGGTCAGGTAGCAATTTCGGAAGGGCGAGCAGGCTTCCACATCGGCCACTCGAGAATGTGTGTAGCATTTTGCACGCAGCCTTCGTCCCACGACGCTGAATTGACTTCATGCGATGGATCGACGCATTCGGAGCGCGATGTCTGGCTCCTCACCACGGGTGATATGCGGCCCATTCGTGCAACCCGCAGTGCGTCGTGCCGTCCCGAAGGCGCCACACTTGGGTTAGACACGGGATCAGCTCCGCGTTTCTGCAGCCTGCATGCGTCAGCTACGCGCTCTCCAATTGGAATTGACTGTGCCGCCCGTGAGCGGCCAGTTCCGTGTCTGCAACGAGGAAACGCCAAGCGGTTGCAACAATGATCTTAGTGGAACACGTCTCCGTGAAGACGAAGCTGTGGTCTTTCAACACATTAACTAGTCTCTTTCCAATGTTGCATGCAGCGGATCGCCTGGTGGGACAATTTGTTTTGGTTCGCGTGCATGAGCTGGCTTTTTCTCCAGGGTGAGACACGGCTTGTTCATCGAATGCATGATCTCACTTGATATGTCGACTAGCATTTCAACCGTGGTAATCTTTACCGCAACAATAGGAAACCTCAAGACAATGTCTCGGCTACAAGAGTACTGTAAAAAGAGTTTGACTTGTTTCGGAGAAGTTATTGGAAACCGCTGGGATTATAGCTCAAGGGCAAGAGCATACCATAGTCACAAGTAGATCCATACGTGAGACCTCCTAGTATCATCGGGCTGGAGCTTTCACCGTGGTCTCATACTTTGGTAGCCATACGCTTAGACGTAAGTAGTATATGCATGCGTTCTTGTGAGTGTTGCGGCTCGCTGAGCCGTACTTGGGCAGATCTCTGCGTAATCATGGAGCCAATATCGTCATAAACACATGCAGATCGAAACTATCAAGCCAACGAGACATTTGCCTGCATGCAGCTGAAGCCACATCATTCCATCGAACCTGCTTGATCGGTGATGCCCTTAGATCGTGGCTGCTCTCGCCATATCAATGATCATATATAGCATGAAGCTTCTCGCACCGGAACCCTTTCTCAAAGCTGTCCTCCCAGACAACTTTTCAGCCAAGAGCAGGTGACTGACAGTACAATCAAAGTGCAAGATGGCCGATGACAACGATCTCGAGATATCAGCCTTCACAGGTGGAGAGACTAGCAACGATGTTTCCCACCAAAGAATCAGCTCTTACTTCATCGGCCCGCAGGCCGAGAACATGCAATACTTCAGAGACAATATCAAAGTTGTCTTGGACGAGGTCGAGGCCGCACGCAAGAATTATTTCCCTGGTGATGGAGTAAGTATCTGCGCTATCCTTTGGTTTCGCGACACCATCTTGGGACGCCCGAAAGCTAGAACACGTGCTGACATTCTGGGTTGTTTCCTAGAAATTCATCTCCAAGAAAGTCCAGAAAACGGAAGGATTCAAAAATTCGATGAACAGGCTGAACAATGCTGTGCGCAAGGCGGCCAATATCCTAGGCAGGACATCCGTACCATTCTGGTCCCCTCGCTACGAAGCACACATGTATGTTGGATGTTTTCGGCCGTTCAACCTCTCGATCTTGAAGTCCATGGCCAAGCTCGCATGCTAAGATTAATAATTAACCAGGTGCACCGATATGAGTATGGCCTCATTACTCGGCTACTTTATGACGATGATCTACAACCCAAATAATGTAGCCATTGAGGCGAGCCCCTTGTCCACAGTAGCCGAGATTGAGGTCGGCGAACAGCTGTGCGAGCTCTTTGGGTACAACACGCGTGAGGAGAATACTGAGGTGCCCCTTGGATGGGGCCATGTTACTTGTGACGGCACTGTTGCCAATTTGGAGTCTATATGGTAAGTTTCGTTCCTGCATAATGAGTGTTGCTCTTTTTCGTTCTTTCGGCTGACAATTCTCTATGAAGGGTTGGTAAGTGTGAAACTGGGCGAAGCCACTAACTTCTAGACGGGCCTCACCTCTATGTCGAGGAGCCTTACTGACGTTGCATATAGCCCGCAACCTCAAGTTCTACCCGCTCTCACTCCGCGAAGCCATGAAGCCCGGACAAGACCTCGAATTTGTGGCAGACAAGTTTTACGTCGAGACCTGCCAGGGGAAGCAGAAGCTTTTTTCCTCCATGGATCAATGGGAATTACTCAACCTCAAGCCTACCGACATCCTAGACATTCCAGATCGACTCTACCAGGAGCACGGCATTTCCAACAAATTCCTGTCCAAGGTCATGGAAAAGTTTGCCATCCAGTCTACGGGCAAGGGCCCGCTCGAGAAAAGCTGGAACATTGAGAAGCCTTGCCAGTACTTGCTCGCGGGCACTCGCCACTACTCGTGGCCAAAGGGAATGGGTAAGTTGTCACAACGCAGAAGGCATCCGCTTTCGTAAGAAGGAGTGGTTGTCCATAGATTGATCGATAGCTGACCATAACTTAGCTATTGCGGGTATTGGATCTCTCAACTGTTTTGGAATCGCCGTTGACGATGCTGCTCGGATCGACATCGACGCACTGGAGGCAGAGCTCAATAAGAGGCTCGACCCTAAAGATTCGGCCTACCACCAGGCTGTATATGCTGTTGTCGCTATCATGGGATCGACCGAAGGTAAGTATCCATTATTGCAGCTGCCGTGTGTTATGGAAGGTCCAAGATATTGGACTAGGCTGACGTAATGGTAACTCGCAGAGGGCGCCGTCGACTCACTGAGCTCCATCCTGGCACTCCGGAAGCAGTTCCAGGCCAGAGGTTTGTCGTTCGTCGTGCACGCCGATGCGGCCTGGGGAGGCTACTTCTGCAGTATGCTCCCCAAGAACTACCGTCCCGGCGATGTCATCAACTACCCGACTACCAAAGGGAAGAAGAGCGGCTTCGTGCCAGACGCCAGTCTGAGGGTAGAGACGCAGGAAGACTTGTATGCGATGCGGTTCGCAGACTCCATCACAGTTGATCCGCACAAAGCCGGCTACATCCCATACCCAGCTGGTGGTCTGGCCTACAGAGACGGGCGGATGAGGTTCTTGGTTACCTGGACTAGTCCTTACCTGTCGCGAGGCTCAGTCACGAGTATTGGTATCTATGGTGTTGAAGGAAGGTAAGTGTACATGAGCTGAGTGTTTGTGCAGCGACAGTGCAAATTAGCCAGCCTACTAAACGATTTCTCTCATGCAGCAAACCTGGAGCTTCAGCTGTCTCAACGTGGCTGTCTAACAAGACCATTGGCCTGAATCAAAAAGGCTATGGCTCCCTCCTCGGCGAAGTCACTTGGACCTGTACCCGGGTGAGTCCTCTGCCTGATATCATCACGACAAGTTCACCTTGCTAATAGGTCGTCAGCTCTCTGCCGAGTGGGCAGCAATGACCAAGTTTGGAGACCGTAAAGGCCTATTCATCTGCGTCCCGTTCAACAAGTTACCCTGCGAAAACAAACCAAACGTGACACACGATGAGATCGACGCGGAGAAATCCAGAATAGAGACCGAAATTGTCAACAAGTCGAACAAGGAGATCGTTGACTCCGATATCAACCGCGGAGACGACGCCAAAGCTATGAAACTGATGCGCGACCTGGGCTCGGACCTTAACATCAACGCCTTCTCGCTCAACTTCCGCTATTCCAACGGCGAGCTCAACACAGATATCGAGGAGGCTAACTACCTCATGCAGCTTGTCATCCAAAAATGTAGTGTGGAAAGCCCTGGCGACGACCCGACCAAGATCCCGCTGTACTTGACCTCGACCACTTTCTCTGACGAACTATACGGCACGTGCAAAGAGCACTTTGCGACTCGGCTCGGTCTTGAGAAGAGCACGCAGGACCTCATGGTCTTGCGCAATGTCGTCATGTCTCCTTTCCCAACTGATGGTACATTCATCCGCGACCTCGCTAAAAACTTCAAGGACACTGTAGAAGAGGCGGCAAAGGTGAGTGATAAGTGAACATCGTGTAACATCACGATACATCGCGTCGTGCCTACATATACAGCTACTGACGCCTGAATAAATAACTAGCTCGTTCGCCGTCGCAACGAGGTCTCCGAGGACATTCACAGCTTCCTCATGCAAGGTACCGAGCAGGTGTACCTGATCCACCTACCAATGTTCCACGTTGCCAACCATCGCCAACAACTTATCGTCTCTATCGATATTGAAGATAACAAGATGAAGGATAAATACAAGCAGCTCAAGGAGTCGTACTCGACGGAGCCGATGATCTTGGTAACACAGCACAAAGAACTGCTGCGCGAGATTGTGAAATCGGAGGGTCGTTTCGTTGGCCAGATCATGACCAAGGAGTCGTAAGTTTCGTTTCGGAGGCGCGATCCATCGGTGGACGATGAAGCAGCACAACTGACCCCTCGATTAGTGGCATCATCATGAAGAATGTGAACGTCAAGATCAAGAGGGAGATCGTCAGCAGGCCTTTGAACTCGAAATATCGCCTCGACGGATACCCCAAGAAATGCATGCCCTTCTACCTGTATGGATCATGTAAGCAACTTCTCCCTCTCTCTTTCCTTTCTCTTTTCTCTCTCTCTTCGCACAAGCTCTGCTATCCCAAAACAGTCACACTTGCAAATCCTGTGCCGACGGCCGATCATTGTTTCTCGAACCTAAACACTGCATGCGACCACAAACACACAGCTGACAACCCGAAACAGCAAACGAGGCCAACATCGACCACATCATTGTCCGTGCCCCAAACACACAGCTCTCAGCGGGGCGATGCAAGCTCGAGTTGACCGACGGCCCAGAGCTCAACGAAGAATTCTGGGCCAAAGACCTCGTCCTGACCGTGACAAACGTCTACGAGGCGCCCATGCAGCCGTTTCCGCCCAACAGCGAGATCGGCACCAAGCACGGCGCAGTGATCCGGCACGAACACCACCAGAAGCAGGACGACGACGGCAGCGGTGTTCCTGGCGCAACATCGGCGTCGGAGCTCAGGAGGGGCACGGCGATCATCACCTCCGAGACGCGCAGCGGCAAGCTGCGTGGGTCCGGGTTCTTCTTCCGCCCAGGAGCCGTGCTGGACGTGCACGTCTGGGAGGACGGGAAAAGGCGGACGTCCGATACCGTAAACATAGACGGGTTCAATGAAAACAAGCCGGGAGAGGGTGTTATGCTGCTTGGGTCGGGCAAAATCACACTGGGAGAGAGTGTGTTTGTCGATAGCGAGGCTATGAACATTGATCCGTTCAAGAAAGTCGACAAGGTCGCCGAGTGGCGGTATGAGTTTGACAAGATTGGCAAGGACCTAGATTAGACCAGCATCAAGTCTTGGATACGAACAAGATGTGGCCTGCCGTGCAAGTCTGTCTGTCTGCCTCAATCGTCTATAGTTTCGAAATGTGACATGGCTCACGGTGTTGTATAAACTTTTCAGAACCAACTACAAGCGCAACGCTTGTCCATCATCGTGTATGTAGTTCACGTGCATAACCTCACCTTCCCATCTCTAACCGTCTTGATCCCACCATCGGAAAAATCATATGCAACACTTGTGAGCAGATCTCGTACACACACACACACACACACACACACACACCCGTCATCCCCCAAACGGCCATCACGCGACCATGAAACGCTACTCGGCGCCAAGGGTCGTTCCGACGGATAGCTACTGAAAAAATTAGATCCATTTCCCGTGATGAAAGATGACCCCTGACGGAGTTGCAACAACCATGAACTTTTATCACTCTGCCAAGCCTGCTGGATACAGTGCACTGCGCTGATATCTTGTAGGGAAACGTCTGTGGATCTCTACCCTGCAGGTAATTCACCATACCCCAGGAAAACATTACGGTGAACAAAGTACCTGGTGACGTTCATTGGCCAGGGCCCCGTTCGTAAAGACTTTTGTCTTAAGTTCGATATGCAGTCTTACCGCAGCACCGGAACCGTGAAGGAGGGTCGGCTGCCTGGCCCTTGGAGCAGGTCATACATACCTCTGGGCGGCGCGGTAAGGTACAGACTTCCGTCCTCCCCCCTCTCTCTGTCTCTCCCCGGCCGGCGGACGGACGGATGGACGGACGGCAGACCGCGTGTCGAGGCCGCCGATCTCCCCCCTTACTCCTCCTACTCCCAATAGATCTATCTTTATCGGTACCATAAGCCCGGGTTCGACTAAGCAGCACAAACTACGTCATTTATGCTTACATCAGTTGCATATCTTTTCCTTCCCCAGCAAGACCCCGTGGGTTTATGTGTGTGCATTGTACCTGCAGAACTTGTATAGTAAGAGAGGAAATGACGGATAAGGACCCCAAAAGAATTACACACACCCTGCCTGCCTGCCTGCCTGCCCGCAAGTGCACCGGTGCTGTTGCAGTTAGTCAACAGACGGTTTAGCCCCTCGATAGCCCTACTGGTAGTACTCAGATCCCGACAAATGGCACAACGAGAGAGCCTCGTCCCCTCGATGTCCGTTGCCATGCACTTGTTTCTACTCAGCGGAGTGTGGGGGAGTGGAGGGGAGGGTTACCGGCCTCACTCCCCGTTACCGTTACCTAGATAGATCTGTCTGGCCCCCAAAAAGTCCTTCAGCCAGGCCCATCGCACTATTTGACAAGCGGACGTTACCCACCTTCCATTTCCGTGTAAGAACAGGACAGGATGCCGTCTGATGCAGGTCCTGACATTTTCGGGAACATACATGTGTGTGTATGTGTGTGTGTGTGTGTGTGTGTGTGTGTGTGTGTGTGTGTGTGTGTCTGGGCTGGCGGAATGTTCCGTGCAAGGACGTGTGTGATGTCTTCTTGTCCATTCTCTGCCCTCTTGTCAACTTCGCAAGCTTGTCTCAAGGGAGCCAAGGCCCTTGCGGCTGAGTACCATGGTCTAGTAGTGCAGGACAGTGCCATGCCAACCGACGGCCGTAACCCAACTTGCCCAATTCCCGCTGGACTGAAAAAAAGGTACCTCCGCCCCCCCCCCCCCGGTCCTCTCCGCCCCCCTCCCTCACCACCTCCCAGAAGCAGCAAAGGTAGTGTGATCTCCTTCCATTTCCTCTCAGCCGCAGCAACGGATCGGCACCAGGATTGACAGAGCGCCTCGCGAACAGGCCAATGAGAGGCTGTTCCGGGAATGAGAGAGAGAAAGAGAGAGAGAGAGAGAGCAGTGCGGAATGATAATACCCTATTAGAGTTTTTTCTGGATCTGCTGAAACATCGAACGAGGCGATGGTCAGCCAGCAAGCAGGGTTGTATGTTACTCATGCACGGCAAACTCACGTCACGTCACGCCAAGCCTATATCATGTCATGTCGTGTCAATGCGGATTGAGATACTCCGATGCGACTAAAGAAATCCTCGTCAAAAGATACCGTAGCCTTCTCTTCCAAAGAGTCTGGCAGTTGGGAATTGCAAATTTATTGAATTGCCTGGACAAGCAGGACGGTTCTTCATGACTTGATCAGAATTTGGGTTCTCGATTTCTTTTTTCCGAAAAAATAAAAATAAAATAACGCTCACGGCATCGCGGCTCGATGTGATGGGTCCCATCGCACGGAGACATCCACGCAGCACAGAGCCCGGGCAACGCGCAAGTAGCTGCGCGAAGTGCACAGGTCTTCTCTGCATGGCAACGTACGTGCGTACTCGTTGTGCTTCCTGGGACCGACCCTCCGTACCAGAACAATGGGAGCTGCTTGGTGCGGCTGGGCAACTAGTTCCTGCGGCTAGTTCATCGTGTGGAAACGGAACACAGGGGGCTTCGTAAGGACGGACGAGATCGGATCAGATCCTTATCCTTTTAGCGGCCAGCCCATCATTAGTGACTTAGTGTCCTGTGCTTTCTTTGACTGAAATAGTCAAGACGAGGGGACTGCCACGGCGGAGAAACCACGCTCTCGCTGAGCAGAAGATAGCGGAGCATTTTCCGCCATTGCAGCAATTCTTGCGATATTCACGTACCATGGGGCGCCATGTGGCGTCGGTCCGCTGCTCGAGTACACGAGTCGTGTCTTCTCGTACAAGGAGGCAGTTGGCCCCCCTTCGGTGTGGTTGACGAAGTGCCGCAATGGCCTGTGATGAGCTGGCGATGTCCAACATTGGTCGAAAGATGTCCCGGGAGCCCAGCCGTTTCCTTCCATATTCACCCAGCTGCTCCGAGTTATCAGTGCCACCCCCTGACGGACCGCAAAGTCAAAGTGCCAGTTCGGTGAAACGGTACTTGGACACCTTGGGGGCAGTCCTCATGAAGATAACTCCGAAGACGGTGTGACGACTTCCAAAGAATATCAGTAGTTCGTCAACCAGAACCCAACGAATCATTCTACTCACACGTTGCTTGTGGCTAAAACCCTCCACTTCACCAATATTGTCTGACCGCCCTCCTCCAAGGACTGCCAATACCCGATCGCCCGGGTCCAGGTCGACAAGCTGCTAATGATAGAGCGTATAGAAAACATTTTAAGGTTTCTATAACAAGCGTGCCTTGCGCCCCTTCTGCAGCGTCGCCCAGGAATCTGACCTAATTGCTGCACACCACTGGGAAACACGACCCCTTCCCGTCCGCCTTGATGCCTGAGATCGTGGACCGTGTGCCATGCAGTAGCTTGTAGAGCGCATGCGCTACCTAACGATAGCTACAAGCCACGACCCTAGACCCAGGCAACTCCGTTACACGGGCCCGCCAGCAAAGGCTTCCTGCAGAACAAAAGTCATGGCGCAAGACCGTCGGCCGACTAGCACGCC
Organism: Microdochium paspali; assembly: GCA_031142775.1. Lineage (NCBI taxonomy): Eukaryota > Fungi > Ascomycota > Sordariomycetes > Xylariales > Microdochiaceae > Microdochium > Microdochium paspali. The sequence continues at coordinate 1,887,686 of JAVBIV010000007.1, forward strand.
TTGAGCCCAGGCCTCGGCAGTTGTTGTTGCACTCCCCCCAATAGAAGACTCCTGTCGCGCTTGCGGTATTACGGGAACACTTCCGTTAGTTAGGTGAGTAAAGGCGCTCTGCGCACCTTTTTAGTGCGACAAAGGTGGGCACTCGAATCGTAGACGGCAGTGTGTTTCGGGATATGGCTGGGGTTTGTTTGAGGACGACCTCACTTGCGGTGGTCTCACAACTCTTCTTTCGACAAGCTCGTTCCGCTGTATACTTCAGGTACATAGTCGTCGATGGTCCCTCAGTGCAATAAACACGGACTGTAGTATCATCTCGGGAGCTGGCCCGCGCTGCTGTCGTGATTCGATGTATACGCCCAACGCGAGAGCCTGGCGAGTATCGGACCTACGGCATTCTTGCTGCAAAGCCACAAAGGACCATGGTAAGGCTGTCCTGGAATGGATAGACAGCCGACATCAGGGAAACGAAAGAATCGAGCGGCTTGCTAAGACTCCTCCAGCCTCCAGTCTGTGATGATGCGGCAGCCCCAGCCACCCCAGCGTCGATCAAAAAGCTTAATAGTTGAGGCCCCCCCTCCCCACCCTCTATTGTGCAGTCCCACACAGCTGGCGGTGCTTCCCCAAGCGCTACTACAGCACCGCCTGGAGTGCGACGGCTCGGGCTCGTAAAGTACGCTTTGGATCGCTTCTGAACTAACCCACCCTCTTGCATCCTCGACTGCCACGCTGACGACTTGCCCACGCGGCAGTTGACCGATGTGGCTGATTCTCCTGCGCGGCTCCTACTTGGGCTCTTAGCTCTGCACCGCTCTAAACGCCAGGCGCGGCAGGGGGCGACCAATCAGCCCGAGTTATAAGTGGCATGCCACCGAATATACTTTGCGCCCCGAGAGGCAAAGATCATTCTAGAACTTTTTTTTTTCGCTGGCGCCTGCGAAACCTGCTGTGCCGTGCGGAACAAGTATGTTCACCACATTCGAATCGCCGGGCTTTCTTTAAGTCGATCTGCATGGGACGGGGCAGCCGGGCCAGCAAGGTGCGTCTGGCTTCGCTACCTTGCTTGCTGCATATGTATTTCTGGGCTGGGACTGGTGATCCTGACGCTATTGATTCTGTGAGGGCGTCATCGTCCTTAGATCTTAGGAAGATGCTAATTCATGGTGGCCTCAGACGATTCCGGATCTGGATAGTTAAGCATAGCGACTTTCCCGGGACACCGCGCGCATCTCGATGGCGACATGGGGCGCCAAGTGGTCAACATTGTCTTGGGAGATGCCGGTCCGTATGCAGCCAGGCACGGGGCTCCTTGGGACCAGATCCGGCGGTCAGGAACCGGTCTGCCGGTGCCTGGCTCGAGCCTTTGCCACGACCTTACTCCATCGGCAACATCGGTCATGCATGATGCATGCGTGTCAGGAGTCTAAGTCAGGTGCAGGCTACAGGCCGGCGTGGTTGTCTTAGACACCAACCTGCGCAATCTACCCTGGCAGTGCGCGCGCGGCTATTGGTAATCAAAATCCCAGTCAAAGCAGCATGGCGGACATCAGAGCACGATGTGCGTTCCCGTCTTTGGCGACGTCGCATCCAGAGTCCATCCCCCCCCCCCCCCCCCCCCCCAAAACCAACGGGACGCGTCTCGCGGGCTTCGAGCTTCTGAGGAGACCCGTTTCCAGTTGTCGCAGATTGTGACTGGCCTGACAGTAGGCGCCATACGTGGGTGACCGCTCCAGTATTGTTTGTCAGCGCCCGGATTTTCAAGCTTGGAGGTCATCGCCAACGGGGCAGATGAGCAAACTCGATAGCTTGGAGCAGGCCAAGTAGTCTCTTCAAGGTGTGGCTGCCATCGTGGAGCAGACAATTTTACCAGAAAGCAACGCATGACGTTGCAATCACGAGTCATAGGCAAGAGCCCTTTTCAGGCTTTAGGAAAGGAAGGAGGACCCCCCCCCCCGAGATTATTATGCTCCTTAACTGAAATCATCGGCTTTACTTCGAAGCGCGAGCATGTGATTAGTACCCTTGCTTGTTTCTTGGTAAGGACCACACCTTTCGCTTTCTCCGCATCTCAGGAGGTCGGGCAAGCTTGAGCCTGAACATCAACCGAGAGCCGCAACACCATCTTTTTTGAACCTCAAAGGATCACCTTTTAAAAGCACGCGGAACCATCCCAATTGGGTCCTTCCTGAAAAGGGAAATTAATAGGAGAAAGCTGCATAGAACTAGAGCTCGCGGACTTTGGGACTGCCGAAGTATGTCAGCTCTAACCGAAACAGGTTTGGGTTTTCCCTTGCTCACTATCAGAATACAAATTGTTGTTCACAGTAGAAGACCGGTGAGTGCGAGCCTTTGACGCGGTTTTACCTTCGGAGAGTCCAATAAGCCAGATGGTGCTGAGGATGGTTCGGGCAAAGACGGTCCGAGAATGCCATGCACCGAATCGGCTGGGATCAATAAACCTGCAGTACAGCTTAAATGCGACTTGGCTTTCCGTCTAACATTGAGGTAGATTATGAGGATGAAGTCAGTTTGCCGATCATTTTGGGGCTGATATGACGCGTGTATTCGTGGTTGATATTTTCCAACATTCCAATCTGCGCGATGGCGCGAAAGCCGACATGCTTATGGAAATTCTGCACCCAGCATTAGGCTCAAACCTCGAGCTCGTCTCCTGCTCTGACGCGGCGCGCAAGCTGAACATGTGTTGTACTTGTTGGCACTAACGGCGATCAGTTGGTGGCCGCCAAGGCCGGGCTATCGTAAATGGGTGAGCTGAACCGCATCGGGAACGGTGGGGTCGACTGGAGGGCAAACTCGCTTTCTTCTCCCTTTCTTATTCTTCCCGTCCGGAGATGGCTGCCACGTGGTGAGTCAGGGCCGACAAATCAGGTAGAGGCACATTTGCGATACGTCGCCGGTCGTAGTGGTCGGCTCAGAGGAGGACCAGCTACACTGAATACTCGGTACTGTCCCACAAAAGAAGCCCCCTGATCTAGCACAAGAGGCGCTCACGCCTATTCTCATTTACAACCCATTCTGAGCTTATTTGCATCATGCGTGGGAGAAAAGCAGGGTCCGAGAGGGGCCACATAGCTATTGTGCAGGATCAAGGTCACCTGTCGTCTCAAAAGTACTGGACTGGCCGGTTGCCCTGGATTTTGAAGGCCGTAGATGTACAGGGCCGGTTGGCCGCGCAGGATAGACGTTGTTAGGAGGAGCGGTGTGGCGCAGCAGGGATAGTGCTTGAACAGAACGCCATCATCTGCCGTCAGCACAGTTGAATAGTTGTTCGTGTAGCACATCCTGGAGCAACATATCATGTCGCGCACAAGCTTTGGACCCTCTAGGTGGAAAGCCACTGGTAGGGATCAGCTCTTGGCTCACAAGGGAGTAAGCCAAGCTAGTCGATAATGGAGGCGTAAGAGCTTAGAAAGGACCATTGGGGGCTCATCCAGATACTCTGTACACTTCTCTGTCCAGTGTCTTGTGTCATGACTCGCTGCACTCTCGTCCCCTAGGCCAGTCTTGGCGCCTTGCCGCTCGACCATCAGGACCCTGAAGATCCAGATCGAAAAGAATCATGCTTTGTGCTAGGTCTTGCAGCTTCAAGGAAGCTATCAGCATGGCCGAACCGCTTTCTGCACTGTTCACCGCCATCGCAACGACGCCCACTGCTTCAGGTTCTACATTGGCAGAAAGCTTGGGTTGGCTACGCAACACCGTGGACTGTGAAAAGGCCAACGAACACGGACGTGCCACCGCACTTTGCCCAGCAAATCGCCCCCTAGGAGCCTGCGATTATTATATCATAGACGAATGTTGTAAGACCCAACTGATTAGCTGTGAGGAATATGGTGCGTCCCATGCTGGTAGTTCCTTAATGCTCGTGTGAGGCTATGAAGTAGTTGATCATGGCCCGGTTTCTCGTGTGATCGTGAGTGTCCAAGTAGTCGCACACGTGCACGCGACGAGTCATTCAGGTCGATTTTTAAGGGTATCATTATGCGACACGGTATACAGAGTGCATTGTTCAGAACTTCGTGTCTGCCTGTCGCCTTGATCTTGACTCATGTGCCATGAGCCGCGTCTGGCTCCCCACGTGGCGCTCCCCGCCAGTCTGGTACTGCGGGGCACAAGTTGCACAACAGTGCCTGAGCTGATTGCGGCGGGAACAACGTCGTTGTACAGCTCGACCACAGTGGCTCAACTGAGGCACATGTGAAGTTGCAGCTTAGTCTTGCCGTTTGCCGCGGAAGTGTCTGATATGGGTGGTGCTGACGACGGGCAGTCTATCGGGCATCGAACATGTAGCGTCACGTATGCTGCCTGCTATGCATCTTGTGCACCAAAAGACTTTGGCAGCGAGCCAACGTGTGGCAAGAGGTCTTGTTTATCAGGGGAGTTTTCTGAAACGAGGCGTGCAGGATTTAATGCAGGCAATGAGCCTGGCGAGCCTGGCTAGGCGTTCTATTCGACTCTAGAATATGCTGTGCGAGCATTGATCGTACGATGTAGGTAGTTCTGCAGTGGAGAGTCATGCCCTGTCCGCTGCGATTTTTTCCGTGGGTCTGCACGCTGCCGGCGTGGCTCGGTAATTTGCGCCTGCCCGGGAGCTGGCTGGTGATTGTTTATCTTGCAACCTGGATACCGCGAGTTGTGTTGCACAGGACCATGATTGTCCCCTCAGGTATATCCTCGGCGAAGCCGGCGCGCCAGCCACTCTTCTTCCAGCCAAGGTTCACAAAGGTTCGTTGGTGGATCGAGGGATCCCATTAGACACGACAAGCGTAGTGCCCATTGGCAATAGCGTTTGCTAGCGTGGAATCCCACGTGGCATTGCCGGCGCCAGCAAGTGTGCAAGTGGCTCTTGGTGGAGGAAAGTTCCAGTTGCTGGGCACGGCACCTGAGTCTCGCTACTCCGTACTGTCGTTTGCGTGTACGAGACGGCCCAACCGAGCTCATATCGATTCCGACAGACTTCTGAAGTGGAACGACTGCACCGAAGCGGGTCCAATCCCATGCAACGTAGTGCATGCAAAGGGTATCATATGCTACCTTTCATTCGTCGATGGCTGGGAGCACCACCAGGCCTGTATGTAGAACCATATGTAAGCTCTCTCGGACAGCGATTTGCGAACCATGGTTGCTTGCGGACCATCGGCCGACTCGCTTGTGGCGCTTTCACCGCTGATATACCAGGAGCTGAAGACCTCGTCAGTTTGCAGACCGTGGCACCGTGCATATAACACTGATTGAAGTCTGCGACATCAGGACCCTCGTACCATGAGCGTAGATGGGATAGCACCTGACAAGTCTCGTCGCAGACCCCCGTGTTGGGGCGAACTGCCGACTCCGTGGGCTTCCAGAAGTTCTAGAAGAATATGGACGGGGCGAAATCCCTGCAGGTTGGGAAATGCGGCGTAGCTAGGCTGGCCACAGCGCGCGACGACCACGTACGCCTGTCGAAGCGGAACAGAGCTGCGACCCACGTGGGCATCAAATCAAGCTCGCTAGTCAAGGACCAGCTTGCAAGGTCCAAGGCGCCGAAGGAACCCGCGGGTGGTGCGTGCCGGAATCGCTGAGGCTGGCAGCGGATGGACGTTGAGCTGGCAGAGCGGTGGTTGGCGTGCAGGGCCCGTCTGGTTCATGTGCCAGGGCTGCTAATCGAAAGCGAGGTGGTTCCATGCGCAGGGCGGTCTCGAGACTTGGGCATTGACACAGCAGGGCTCTCTGCGGATGAAGGTCTTTGGGAGGAGCAAACATTCGAGATGCCAACGCACGCAGCAGTCTGCAATGACACGCACTTTTGTCAGCAGACTGGCAGGCGAAGCAGGAGCCCACCTTAGCACCCACCCGTTTCGTGGTGGGCCTGAGGATGGTACGATTCAACACTGGGACCTTCACCGTGCCGCACCCGACAACTCTTGCCAAGACAGTGTCCTTTCCGCACTACAGAAGTCCCCTCCATTGAAGCGGCCACTTGCACCGATCCCTGGGCACATCACATAGTCGGGCGTCGCAGCAGCACGTTCTCCAGCACTCGTCACGGAGCAAAGCTACCACGGCAGGACGGAGTAGTCGGCAGCCTAGGCGCCAGCGAAACTGACTCGGCCGAGCCTTGTGATTTGAGACGGAAGCCCATCCTGCCCACCGGCGCTGCACGTGGTGACAGTGAGGTCTTTGATCAACACGACTCCTGACAGGTCGGAGATAAGCTCCTCGATATCCCCAATCTGGGAATGGCGAACTACCAGACCCTCGTTGCCGCAGCTTCTGGGGCGTCAGCCTGGCGGGTGTGGGCATGCACTTCACCGTTGTCGCACGTGGCAAGCCGAAGCCACGTTATCGACCGCAACGTCGTTTTTCTCCTCCGCACTGGGGGCGGGCGGGTGAGTGTCTGAGACACCATCATCTGCCCGCCCACATGATGACGTGAGATGACCTCGACGGAACGTCAAGCTGAACGTATGATCCCGAGAGGCCCACGCCACGACACGGTAGCATGAAAGTAGTCCACGTCCTGCACCTGATATCTCCTCGATCCAGATCATCCGCGACCGAGCAAGGGCAGCAGGAACGACGTGCCGCTCACCACATTTGGGTTTGCTCAAGTTTTCAGGGGTTGGGACTCCAGAAGTTCCAGCCCTTTGAGTCTATTACATGGACGTGCGGAGGTCGAGGAGCACAAATGTCTCCCTGGTTTGAGGTTGTGCACGAAACACACCTGTGTGCTTGGTTGACATCAGCTCAGCATCAGGGTCATCAATCTCTCAAGCAGACGGTCAGCTCAAGAAGACCTCAGGTTATCTACCGGATTATCGAAACCTTCATGAGCGCCACAGGCCGTGGCTCGGCCGCAGACGGACAGCCTTTCTGGGTCAACCACGAAAAGCCATTAATTTATATCTCAACATCACGGGATTTGGCCATATCGACCATAACATCTATGCCGCGCTAGTCTCGACGAAGCCGTGGTCGAACTACAAAAGGAGGAAGGCCTGATTTTGCTAGGCAGGCGCGTGCAGAAACTCACCATCACCAACCACCCTCATCACGGTCACATTTTCCAACGGGGGCGGCGGTGTGGTACGAGAGAAACGGGGAGGGGTATAGCATGCTGCGTACCATCCCTGTCTTGCCATGCTGCTTGTGGGAAAAGAACTGCAATTCATGCGTGGTGCTGCTCAGCTCTGGGGACCAGGCTCCCCTTTTCGGCAGCTCGACTTCACACCACGGACTAGTGCCCATGCTCATTCATACACTGTGCATCCCCACAGAGGCATCCATGATCCACGAACAATCCAAGCAAAGGACCCCAGTGGCATAGTCGAAACAGACAGGCGCAGTACATGAGTCTGACAAATCTTGCATGAGACTGGTCACATCGGCAGCTCTGGAAGGACAGTGCATTCCTGTACGCACTTGCACCCAAACGACGTTAGGACAGCGACTCTAGTTGAAGGTAGGGTCTTGTCAACGGCCAAGGCCAAGACTACTCCGTACATCTACTCCGTACAATACATGTACCTGGCCTTCCACGTGAGATCGGGAGTCTCGGACCTCGTGGCGACCCCTGCAATGCCATGCCGTGCCACAAGACGCCACGCCATGCCCTGGTCCACCTTGGTTCATCGCGGACAGACGGACAACGGAATCACCTGAGCAGAGAACAAGGGTATATGCACAAGTTGCATCACAGCGCGGCCAACTGCCAAGCGCTGCAAGCCTCTGCCCAGATGGCAGAGAGCCGGAGCTTATTAGGGGGCCAACTTCTCTGTGGTTGCCGAAGGACCTGGCTGGGCTGAGCCGCTGCCAGAAGCTAATACAAAGTGCAATCTGACCAATTTGAACGTGGACCTCGGGCCTGCTTTCGCGTGACAGGAGCGCATTGCCACGAGGCATCTTAAGGGCCAGCCGCCTCGTGGCATGCTCCACACACACGCACACACACACACCAGCACACAAGTACACAAGCACAAATCGACCCCAGCGCATCACCGTGTGCAGAGCAGAGCAGAGCACAGCACAGGAATCATGGCACAATATGGCGACGACCTGCCCATGCGCGCATAGTGATTCTGGCAATGGCAGAGAAAGCGGCAGACTTTTGCAGATGACCACCTGTAGCTCCATACCTTAAGGTAGTTAGCAGGGAATTATGAGGACAGCCACAGGCACCTCTTTGTGCTTTGTGCTAACGGCAGACGGTGTGAGGAGGTCTGACTGGGTAGAGGACGCCACAGACGAAAGGCCAGCCCAGATGCGCCCATTAATTAGTAGCCGACTGCGGCAGCAGCTGTTGGTGGCAGTGGCTTGACAGCACACGAGATGGACGTCGACCATGAGCGTCGAGTTGCAAAGAGCTTTGCTTCGAAGGCATTGGTAATCACCGCAGACTTTGCCGAATCGAAGGCGCCGTGGTTACTCGATCCGTCTCGACCGCAGGCGCAGATCGAGGTCAACAGCAAGCTCGTCCGCAGCCAGCCGATCTCAACTACCCTTGTGGAACTGTCTTGTCCCGAACCCGGTGTCCATGGCGGCTGCATGCTGCAGGGTAAGACTGGACGCCCCGTCGATAGCCTCCCAGTCACCTATGGTAAACTCTAGTTGTCCTGTTGGCCGTGAGCGAAAAGAGTCTGTGTGCCAGGTCAGCGACGGCTCTCGCCCACACGCCAGCTTATCCAAGTTAGCCGCAGCATCGGATGGCAGCAGCAGAGACACACAGACGGCCGGCCGGCCGGCCGACGTGGGCGGCGAGACTGAGTGAGCAAGCACCAGACGGTCGAGAGGTTGAGAGGGGTGGGGAGGAGAAGAACGGAAAGAAGGGGCCCGCCCACGTTGCCGTCCCATTCCCGCCCACCCACCCACTCACCCACAGTTGCATGCACGCATGCGCCCACACCCACCCATCAAGCCTGGCCAGGGCCGCCACGCAGCAGGGCACCCCCCCTCCCCAAATCCCCGACCAGACGCACGAGTCTGCAGAGGACCGCAGCGCGCGCACATGGCATCAACCACGCCGTTGTTTCCAATCTGGATCCATCTGGCCTTTTTTAAAAAAGACAGACAGGCCCGGTCCCTACTCCTAGCCACTCCGCAGTCTCCGTCCGCCCTCCTGCCTGCCTCCCCTTGCCCACTTGGAACTGCACCCAGAGTCAGATTGAGAGTCAGACAGACCCAGCGTCAGAGTCAGCCCCAACCAAGCACCACCACCGCCGTCGCCGTCAACACCCTCTGCCTCGCGTTGAAGGAAGAAAATAGCCCGAGGCGCCCCAGAGCATCCTCGTCCTCTAACCGCTGCCGGCTAGACTCAGTGGGTGCCCGCTGTTGCTGCTGCTGGTGCTCGTGCTCTGGCTGGCCTGCCCTTCCCTGCCCTGTCCTGTCCTGTCCTGTCCTGCCCGCCCAAACAAGCGCTGCGACTGCTGGGGGAAGGAAACCAGATCGCTCCAGCGCGCGAAAAACGAGGCCAGGACTGCCCACATTAAAACTGCGCTGGCCCGCCACACCCCCCTGGGTACAACACCCTCTCCCACCCATCCTCGCATGGTATGGTAGATGGCTGCCGTCTCACAACCACCACTACAACCACCACCGCCTCCTCCTCCTCCTCCTCCTCCCTCCTCGCAGGCACCGCCGCTCCCTGCCAGTCACGATAGTATCAGCGCTGCTGCCTCTATCCACGGCCTCGACGACTTCGACGACGACCTCAGGCTCGCCGGCACACGCTCGCCCTCGCCCGCTCTTACCGCACCATCCTGTCGCACCACCGCACTGCACCAGCATCACCAGAACTCCGCCTCGCTCTCCAGTATCCGCCTCATCCCCGCCCCGACACAGAGCCCGCCTCCGGACACCGCTCCTACGGAAGCCAGAGTTCCTCGTCGCCTGGCCACGCAGAAATCTTCGGGCATCCGCGCAATTGCTGCTGCTGCCTTCGACAAGACCTTCGCAAGCATCACGGAGCCGAATCCGCGTCGGCGACCCTCGTCATCGACCCTCCGGCGTCTGTCTCTCGCCCCAGAGTCACCTTCCTCACCCACCGCCGAGCAGGACAAGATCAAGGGTCGGAGTTCCTCCCGGTTGGCCGGTACCAATTCTCTTAGCAGACGGTCGAGTCTGGCGTCTCCAAAGGATCCCATCTCGACCCCATATTCAGAGACTGATCCCAGCCGTCCTCCCCCCATCATCTTCTCCCCCGAAAACAAGATGCACCAAACTTCCTCTCGCCTCCTCCGCATGACGGATGATGAGCGTCCTTTCACAAAGGTAAATACTGCCAGCTATACGGGACCTTCTACATAAGCCCTTGGAGGACATGCCCACTTTCAAAAACCCAATGACTGACCCCCTCTGATTATATGTAGGATTTCAAGGACCTCTATTCCACACTCATTGTCAGTTTACTGCCACTGTCTTCGCATCGTGTACGGTTGACTAGGATTGAGCACACATTCCTCTCGGAAGATGCCATCAACAACCTCGGTTCTTTAAAGTTTTCCCAATCCAATCGTATGCCTGACCCTAAAGATCCGTCACGCATCGTCACCACTACAACCACGACAACGTTCTCGATGGCCAAAGACATGGCACGTTCAATATGTCAAAGGTTTCTTGATGCTCGCTTTATCGAGTCGGCAGATGGCAAGTTGCAACAAACGTACACAATGAAGGGCTCTGTATGGCAATTGACGTCCAAGGGTGTTGCCGTGCTGGACCGGTTTTGCTCCCGGAACGGCATTCAGCAAAGGCAAATCGGGGATCTGATTGCCACTGGTGTCAGCCAGCTTTGCATACTAGAACGAGATCCTACCTCTGACAAGCTCGTCATGGACAGAGGCACGATGGAAGTTGTGTTCCGGAGAATGATTGGTGCCAACGGCCTCAACATCAAGTCAAGTACAAGCTCAGCAGACTCAGAGTCTCTCAGCGATTACAAGGATGGTCTAACCGGTGTCAAGATGGCGAGTGAGCGCAAGATTGCGGGCAAGGCTTACAAGGATACATTCACTGGCAAGGCGTGCTCAGATTGGCTCATGGACTGCTGTACAACTGTTGACCGGCGAGAGACCTTGGAGATGGCTTCTTTGTTTGTCGAGTACGACCTGATGGAGTCTGTTCAGCAAGACAGAGGCTACATGGCAACGTCACCCTCCGGTGCTCTTTTCCAGCCGACCAAGAACGCCATCTATCAGATGACGACCAGGGGCCGCGAGGTCATCAACGGCTCCGGCGGCAGAGGCCGCACCTCTGAGAGTGACGGTATTCCTGCGACAACTACGCGCCCTGGTGTCGCCAGAGACTCGAACACACAGCGCCTCGACAAGATTCTCAACGATGCCGCTCTGCGACTTCTCTTCCGCGAGAACCTTCGTGAAACGCATTGCGAGGAGAACCTGTCCTTTTATCTCGATGTCGACGAATTCGTTCGGTCCTGCAAGACTGCTATCCGCATCGCTCAAAAGAACCCCAACGCCACTTCCATGGATGGCATCAAGGAAATTATGGCTCAAGCCTATGGTATCTATAATGCATTCCTGGCTCCTGGTTCACCTTGTGAACTCAACATCGACCACCAATTGCGCAACAACCTCGCCACCCGCATGACCAAAGCTGTTGGACAGGACGTGGCCATGATTGATACTTTGCATGAGGTCACTGCTTTGTTTGAAGATGCGCAAAACGCCGTCTTCAAGCTGATGGCATCGGTAAGTATCCCGCTCGCCAGCCCTGTGTTCCATCAACGAAGATTTCTAACATGCATACAGGACTCGGTCCCCAAATTCCTCCGTAACGCCAAGTACGAGAGCACGTTGAAGAATTACGATTTCGATGCCGTCATCCTCGGCAACGGTCGCATCCCGGAGCGGAGTCAGAGCCGATCGAACCGAAAGTGACGGAGTTTTGGGCCATTTTGCAGGAAAAATCGCGACATCAGGCAGAACTCACCGCGTGTGGATATCACCGGTCAAACTTGCCCCAACGTATCTCTCGACCATCGACGCAATTCCATTTTCTCCAGCATTTTGACCGTTGAATTGTCCAACTGCATTGCGGCATCTTCCCTTCTGCGCATTTTCTTTTTCCTTGTCCTTCGACAATCGATTTGCCACGACGAACGCTTTGTCATGTATAAAGACACGCCTTTGCATTGGTCACTGCGGGGCCCCATTCACGGGTGGCTATTTGGGTATTCGCACTTCTGTGAGGCTCGCTTTTGCTTTTCAGGGGGACGGCGTTACAGGATATATCACAGCATAGAAGAACAGATCGAGACGGGGAGGCTGTTGGCACGAAAAAATTGATCACACCAATTACTGATCCATAACTAACCGGTTTTATCAATTGTATCATTAATCGTGCAGAAATATTGATTGCTTTACAAAGACATGTGCCACGAGATGCTGGATTCGCCTTCTCAGATCAAGAGGTAGGCTTGGGAACTTCAAGGCCATACTGTGGGTCGTGACAACAGCCAGAACCTGATGCGGAGAACACGAAGATGTAGAGGCGCCTAAGGGCTGTTGGGGTCGCTACTGGCAACAATGCACAGCCCATTGCGGGTAATGCTGCATCTGTCTTGTGTTGCTCCAAGCACTCTTGGCACCATTCTCGGCGCGAGGTCTCAAGCTATCTCTAACAGAGTTCTTGAGTCTCGAGCAAGTCCGGGTCGCGACGGGAAAATCCATCTCAGCTGATGATTTAGAGGCATGGCAAACATGAAAGAACGTATGATTGACCGACGAATATTGGCTGGCTCACCCACCCAAATGTGCTTGTCGTCATCGACTTGCTGTTTTTGGCAGCCTCGGATCCCACAAAGTCAAGGATACCACGACGGAAACGGATGTTCAGCATTCCAGCTCGGCCACACGCGGGAGCCCCAGCAATTGACAACGCCATGTCTCACAAAAAGACCATGTAGCTAAGTCTGAGACACACCCTGTAGAATGCTCCCTTCAGTACAGACGACGGTGGAGTATCTTGTGGGTTTATTTCGTTGGGAACGGCTGGTTGTCTTGAATTATAGTTTCGTTCCCCTGGTAGCGGCGGTGTCGCTCTCGACTGATTGAGTTTGGTGATAACTCTTTTCACTCTGCTTCGGGATGGCGTCGGCACTCTACATGCAGGAACAAGAAGCAAGAATATTCTACAAAAGCTTCACGACGGCTCTCCTTTCTTGTTGTGAAGTTTCGTCTCGAATCATGCTCCTCACAGCTTCGTATTTTCCTCCACATCTTCCATCGCTCAACCACGAAAGGCATTCGCTTTAGGTGAATTACCACTCTCGTTTGATACGCAACTCGTCCGCATCAACCACCAAGATGCAGAACAAGCTTGTTGTCGCTGCCGCTCTCGCGGCTATGGCCAATGGTGTTGCCGCTCAGACTTCTGACAGCAGCAGCACCACGGTCACCACGAGCACGTCCGTCACTGTCGAGACGAGCACCTCGCTTGTAACAAGCACCTCCTCGTCTGCCACAACTTCAGAGTCGGTTCTCCCCACCGATGTCTCTGACAGCAGTAGCAGCAGCAGCAGTGTGTCAACCAGCACCACGGTTGACACAAGCACTTCTACCTCGGTCGTCACGGGCACCACCACCGTCGATCCGACTTTCCTATCGAGCACGTCGACGTACAGCTACTACAACACCTTATACCCCACGGTGACTTACCAGGACTACCTGATCACCATTTGCCCTTACCCTACCGTCATCACTTACAAGGGCCAGGAGTATACTGCCACTGAGTCGGGACAGACCATCACTATCACCAACTGCCCCTGCGAGGTTACTTCTGTAAGTCAAACTACCTCAATTCTCATCCATGTATCTTCTTTTGTTGCAACAGCTGTTCTTCGCGTGTCCCTGCAGATCCGTAGAAAATAACGGTAGCAAAAATTGCTGACACCTATACTCAGGAGGTCAAGACCGAGACCGAAACCTCAACCCCAGTCGTCCTCCCCCCTCCCGCCACATACACGGAAGCCCCCCCTCCCACTGTCGAAACTACCAAGCCCGCTGTCGAGACAACCAAGCCCGCTGTCGAGACAACCAAGCCCGCTGTCGAGACAACCAAGCCCGCTGTCGAGACTACCGAGCCTGCGGTCGAGACTACCAAGCCCGCTGTCAACCCCCCTCCCGTCCAAGGGACCAACACTCCCGCTGTCCAGCCTCCGGTCGTCAACCCTCCAGTTGTCAACCCTCCCGTCTCTGCCGGCGGCAACCCACCTGCCAACCCAGGCACCTCTGGCGCTGGCGGTGCTCCGGGCACCCCGACCAAGCCTGCCGGTGGTGTCTCGCCCACCGTCAGCGTGACTACCCTCCCCACCAACTCGATTGTGCCAGCTGGCGCTTCGACCGTGCAGGGTTTCAGTGCTTTTGGTATTGCAGCGCTCAGCGCTGTGCTCTTCTTTATTCTTTAAAAGGAAAATGGAGAATGCAAAGGCTACCCAAAGGATATTTGGCTTCACAGGCACACTTAGCAACACGCCAAGACAAGTTCTTTCAATTTTTATTAAAACGAGATTCAAACACGTGAGCACCTGGGGAGATCTTCCTCTCCCATGGCTTTTGCCCCGTGTGATTTACGGGAGAGAGGGATCAGAAGCGCGGGATGGAGAGCTAGGATCTAATCTGTAATACGGGAGTCGTGTATCTAGGGAGAAAAGCAGTCCAGCGGGACTGGGAAGTAGAGAATGGCTGGAATCGTCACGTAATAAGGGAGGTAATTCTATGAGAATCAAACGCGCGGCTACAACCATTCAACAAAACACGGCAGTTTGTGTGTATGTTACGGATTTTTGTCAGCTCATTCATGTTGGGGTTTCTCCCTCACGTTTCCAATCGTGAACTTGAACTTCAAATTTTCTTCTCGCTTGATACTACTACATACAGCTACGTTGCCTATAACAACGTCGACGAAATGGGAAAAGCAGGGATTCCCCGCGGAATGACCACACCAACACTGAAGGACGACGAGAAACACACACACACACACATACGGGTCCAACCAAGGTTCAGGCACGAAAAGAGCTACTTCAAGACAAGTAATACCACAAGATTCGTCTAATCAAATGAGTGGGTTGAAGCGGAGACACCGTGGTATCACGGCAGCATCATGGCGAACACGTGGGAAGTTTAATCCGGATGGACTTTTGAGCGATTGAGTTTTGAAACGTGTCTGAAGGTTTGAAGCCCCGCGCGTCTTTCTCTTTTTTCTCCTCCGGCGGGGGGGGGGGGGGTGCAATAGACAGCCTAAGCGGAGTGTCTGCCAAGCTTTCCATTGGGGGTAACTGTGAAGCTCAAAGTTCAAGACCGGAATGATTCAGAATTCTCCCCACCAAAACCGGCGATTCCAGCGCCCCCGAGCAGGCGGTGATCGCCAAAGGCAACTGGTGTAAAAGAATGATCTGCGATGGACGCGGGTTCCAATTGGAAAAAAGTTAGGTCGTAGATCTAGGCCAGTGAGAGATGCGCCTGTGTTCTGCTTTTACTCGCAGGCCGCTCGGGTGTTGACGATGACAATTTCTGGGTAGAAATTCGAAGCGTGACGACGGCAACGGTGGCACGATTGGAGTGAGTCTATTGTGATGTCCATATGGATCATTCTGGCAGTCCTGCTTCTTATCTTCCTGGGTTTTGGAACTTTCCCTGCCAGGCTGGTAAAGAGAGGGAGTTGTGTTATGGTCAACAGAGGAAACGTTGCAGTCGAGTCATAGAATGATGACAAATTTTAGTGCTCTGGATTTCTCCCATGGCCTAGACATTCATTCTCTCTGATGGACGAGTAGTTCAGACCCACAGTCACGAACTTTTGATCGTCGAATTTGACGATCCGCGGCCCGAGGATATAAGCTCCGGTACATCTTACTCTTATTATTATTATTTTGACTGATTCATCATGCTGGCGCAAAGAAGCCAAAAGCAGCCATTTCCCTAAACGTCGACTCAGGTTCGTGGTTTCCTTGGCCTGATACATGCTTAGTCTATAAATCATGTGGAGTAGCAGATGAACAGCACATCCAGAGCTGGAATTATAACTACAATAGGTGCCGCACTATCCACGTCAACAGACACAGGAGTGGCTCCCAGCTTGTGTGCTTTGTACAGACCCCTGGTCGAGCTCAGGTTGCACAATACCTGCTGTCCCGTCCTTTCTGCTTCTCGAGTCAGGGAAATCAAATATACAAGCTCTAACGCAACGTTGCAACTGCGTTTTGACACTTGGAAGCTGGTCCAAAGTCAATATGACACCGGGATCTTCCGACCCCTTTCAAATTCTACTGGTGCCTTATCAGAAATGCAGACTTTGGTATGTACTGCAGTTCATCTCGAAAGGATGATCCAATCAAAACACGACAGTTCTGATAAGGCGCCATGTCAAACGTAAGCGCTCAGCTGCATTGCTTCTACAGGACGAAGAAGCTTGCTTACGGATGTGTGTCAACAACAACGCCACCACTGTTATTTGACTCACTCGCTCCACGAAAGTCTTGCTTGTGTTCTTCGCAGAACTGAATCATTCCGTCCAGTCGTTCTAATAGAATTCTCCATGTTTTTTTGACCAGAACATGCACTCTTTGTAAACACTGCGGAAGCACACAGTCATGACTCAATGGCTGTCCATCTCGAATAAGAGACGCTTGTTTGGTAGATTTTTTTCCCGAGCCGAAACAGTCGCTCCATTGATGATATAAAACCTATAAACCGTGATGTGCCTCATAATCGCACAAGTGCAATACAGTGATATGAATATATCATCGGCTTTGCCCTAAACGTGGGCCCTCCATGGCGTGGCATCTACTGTTCTCTTCCCTTCCTCTGGATCCTCGCCAAAGTACCTGCATATCGATCATATCGATGCTGGTGCCTGGTCTCGTCTCCAACCCTTGCTACGCATATTGGCCTCGATCGTCTTCCAAACATCCTCGACGATCTCGCGATCTCTCCACCGGCTAGGGTCCGGCCCTGTCGTCGTGCCCTTCCATCTGTCAACACCAATCGACAGCACCTTGTGGCCCCATGACTTGACGTTGTCTGGCGGCTGGTCGCCGCGCCAGCCTAGGTATATGCCGGGGATGTGCTTGAAGAGCTCTTGTGGGCTACTCCATTTGTAGCTCTTGAACTGCCAGGTCTGTCCCGTTGTGAAGATCGCTACCACGCGTGTCCAGTACTCGGGCTTGAACTGCTCCGGACCTTCGACTAGGATGAACCGCATAGGGCGGTTCGGATCAATGTCCTTCATTAATCTATTGATGTGTAGCATACTGGCGCCCGTGTAGCTTGCGGCCTCCGAGTCTGGTGGGATATATTGCCCTCCCTCAAGGAAGGACTTGATATTTGACATGCGTAGCAGCGAGGACGCGGACGGTGAGAGCAGGATGATTGGGTCGGGTCGCTTGGGTTTCGAGTGCGTCGCGAGTGTGGGGTTTGAGGATATGTTTGTCGTAGGTTGTACTGGCTTCTTCGACACGAGGGGCGCCGCGAGCTTGCGGACGTGTGAGAAGTCCTGCACGATCATGTCAGAATTCTGTCACCAGCAAAATTCGGGACTGAGCGATACCCCCGAGGAAAAGGTGGGTGCCTTACTGTTGGTTTTATGCCGCGGAGGACGCTGTTGCGGTCTCCGAGCTTACGTTCGCTGTTGTATATCCCCGCCAACTTTGGATCGAGTGTGCCCTTGCCAGACCTGCCTACTGTCCCGCCAATTGCAGGCGCAGCGGCCCCCTTCGAGGCCAGAGCTGCTGCGGCTGTAGAAGCAGCGCCGTCCTTGTCGCCAGCTAATGGTTTGATATACTCAGACTCCTCGCTCGCGCCCTCCAGCCATGTGATCAGGTCTAGTCGCTCGACGAACGCAAATTTGCGCACCTGACCGCTTGTGAGCTCATCGTTAAGTTGCGAAGCGGATGCATTGTATTCGGGAATGGCGACTTCGCGCTTGAGCCAGGCAAAGTATATACTGCGGAGATCGACAGGCTGATCGTTGGATGTGAATCGTGTCGGCGTGTCGATGGGTAAAGATATCCGTGATGGTACTGAGAACGTCAAGTGTGTGGCTTGCGCGAGGCTGACCTCGCTGTCGGACGCGGTCGGGACTACGGGGCTCCCTGCTGCAATGGCCTGCCGCAGCAAGAGGAGAGGATCCTGCTCAGTTGGAGCCATGATGTGGACATATAGAGCGTGCTACCACGTCGTGATGGGTTTGGTGGTAGCTGAAGAGCAGCGAATGGCTGTCGCGGCGTGCTCGTGGTGTTTGTCTGGAAGAAATATGAAGTTTGAGCAACGCGCCAGCCTTGCGACTCGGCGCTGGACCTTGCAGGAGCTCCCCTGTCGTTTGACTCGGTGCAGCGCAACGCTGCAGCATACACCAAAGTGGCTTAGATAAGCACGACCCCAACGAGGCTGCCCAGATTATCGAGACAGTGTCATGTACCCTCCACTTCTACAATCGACTATAGGAAGGATGATTGATTTTGTTGTTCATCTCGTGGCAATCCCATGGCTGCGTCTGAATGAGCCTTGAGATACTCCGTGGATATTGCAATGCTCCAGATCCCAGCTATCCCCTATTGAGCGTATTTCCACTTCCTTTAGGATTGTTCTCTACAAACTCATCCCATTCTCGAGCCTTCATTGTCTCCGCATCGGCCTTCTCGTAGTTATCTTCATCCGGCTCTGGTATTCTTCCGCTCGCCTCACCGCCGCCCTCGATAATATTGCCCCTTCTCCTCTCCTCGTCGAGGTATTCATCGATAGACATGGTTGGCAGGTTGTGGCCCGGGCGGAATACACCTTTCGTCAACTCCTGTCTGTTGGCTGTGAGTGTAAATGGACGCAGGGGCTTTCCTTCTTTGCTCAACAGTGGTCCTTTGGCCCCAGCATGGATAGGTTGCAGCGGCGTATCTAGCCTCGCCGAGAACATCTCGCTGTCAAATGAAGCCTTGCGCCGCCGCTCATCATCTTCAATGGTCGTCTCCTGAGGCATGAGTGGTATCGGAGCCTGAGCAAGCACCTCCATTTCCCGGTTAATGCCCTCCAGGCCCTGAAAGGTCTGGTGAATGTTCCAGGCAATGTCGGCGAGGTAGAGCTCTCGGACCGCTTCCTCGTCGCCTCTACCATCGTCAAAATAGCGCGGATTCCGCCTCATGAACTCAAGCTTCTGCTTCATTTCCTTCTCGGCCTTGAAGTTGGCAATCTTGGCATTTCTCCTCGCAGCTGGGTCTGAGGTTGTGATTGTGGAGAACGTTCCTGGCTCATCAACATAACGCTCAAAGAGCTTGCGGTCTGATTCCGAGAACAACGAGTAGTTGTCGACGAGATGCAAGAACCTGGAGTACGCATCACACGCGACGTTGAGGGCAGACTTGCGCTCCATAGGCGAGGATGTTGAAACTTTCTGCAGCAACTCAGCCATGCGGTAGCTCACTAGCAAATACGGCAGATCTGAAGTGTTGATGTCCTCCAGGGTTTCGTTTGGGCTGAATAGCGAAATCTCGTTGATGATGCTGATGCAGTCTTCGTATAACTTGAGAGCCTGGGAGAGATCATCCTGGTATGCGGACGATATAGTGTCGTAGCTATTTTCCAAGGCCAAACGCTTGGCCTCGGCGGTTGCAAAGACCGACTTCAGAGTCCTTGGTTCTTGCGCCATACTGCAGAGCTTCTCTGATGGACGGTGTGCCGCGGAAGACTCCTGTAGATCCCAAAGGGCGCAAGGCACGGGGGAGATGTGATGGAGATTGTCGTAGAATGCGCTGTGGTGGCGAAGAAATGCTTACGTCTTCATCACGTTGTCGTCGCCGTTTGAGTGCAGTGCCACTTTCTTGCTTGCAGCAGCGAGGGGTCCGCCTGCCTGCAGGCTGCAGATTGCAGTTGGGGAAGGCGAACCCCACACCCAACACCGACTGTAGGCAACCCTTCATGCATCTGATCATGGACTCTCGGGCCTTCCAGACGGTTCAACCGATATATGGCTCCCGTAATGTTCCATGGCTTTGTGCCTCCTTCGACCAGAGGCCCAAGTGCTACATATCTAGATCACCAGACCAATACCCAACCTCAGTGTCCCTGGCTCTCTGCTTCTAAGCAATCTTCGTTGTCCTGCCCTCGAATACTGAAGATGACATCGTTCTCATGTGTGAATACCTGCGGACTAACAAGATCCCAGACCTATCTTGTCAGTCAGTCCCGGACGACCCAGCCTCCATGCCTGGCACCAGAGTCGCTTTCACAGAGCAGCAATAACAAGGAACACAATGCAGCATCAATGGGTGCGAACAAGCCCTTTGCGTTTGCGTTTGCACATTCACATTCAAAGTCGTCAACTGTCTCCAGCATAGCTGTCAATGCATAGATGATTCACGGGGCTCCCAGATGGTTCAGCTTGATCATTTCTCCGAGCAGCATACCACTGATTAACCACTCGGCACTATCCAGCACAACGTACCCTCTGCCGTTGTGTCATGACGCGTTCACGCCTGTGATTCATATTCAAGCGCGACAACCTGTCTTGTAAGCTTGTACAAACAGCTGCATACTTCCGGTCATAAGGCTTTGCAAGGGTGTCCGTGGACAAACCACCCTGCTTGCCTCTTCCAACACGCCCTTTGCTCTGGATGGCATTATTACCCTAGTATTCATTCGTTTGCAGTTTCACCTGGCCGCTGGAAAAATACTGAGATTCTCCTAGACATGAAACAACGCCATTAAGGCCTTCGTCTCAATCCTGGAAGAACGAATGAGCTTCATGTGATATCCATGAGCAGTTCCAGCCAAGATGGAACCACTTGAAATCCACGACAAATATGCTGGAAGCGACACCGGCAGCGATCGAGAGGACAGCCTAGATGCTGCAGCTAAGTATGACAAGCTTGCGGCTGAGCGGAGGCTGCATGAAGACTCTTCTTTTACACAATGGCTCAGAGCAAGGCAGAGTCGACTTTCGAAGGCCGTTTCTGCCGACAGCGAAGCTGTGAGCTCCGAGACACAAGCAGCGGAAGCAAAGCGCATAATCACGAGCCCGCGGCAGTACCAACTGGAACTCTTCGAGCTCGCCAAGAAGCAGAACACGATTGTCGTGCTAGATACTGGTGGGATTCCCTGTCTTCTATCGTCGATCCTTTAAAATCTGTTGTTCTTGCCTTCAAAATGGCTCCTCAATACTGACCCAGAGGACAGGTTCTGGCAAGACCCTGATCGCCGTCCTGCTTCTTCGCCACACCATCGATGAGGAGTACGAGCACAGAAAGAATGGACGATCACCCCGTGTGTCTGTATTTCTGGTATGTAATGTTGGGTAAGACGTTTGTGAAGCTTACGCTAACATTGGTGCAGGTCGACAAGATTGCTTTGGCCAAGCAACAGCATCGTGTCTTGAAGGAGAATCTCGACTGCAGAACTGCCTGCTTCGCCGGTGACAGCGATGGAAAAGACCATGTATTTTGGCAACAGCAGCTTGAGGAGAATCAAGTCATCGTCTGTGTCGGTGCCGTCCTCCAGAACTGCCTTCATCGCTCCTATATCAAGATGGAGCAGATCAATCTCCTGATATTTGACGAAGCCCACCACGCAAAGCGGGAACACCCATACGCACGTATCGTCACGGATTTCTGCGTCCCACTCCAAAAGGCTGAGAAGGAACTGCCTCGGATTTTCGGCATGACTGCATCACCTGTGGACGCCAAGACGGACTTTGAACAAGCAGCATCGGACCTCGAGACATTGCTTTACAGCAAGATCGCGACGGTCGGAGATCTTTCAACATTGCAGAGTTCTTCTGTCCACAAGCCCGTTGAGCATATTATTGCGTTTGGCCCTCCAGGGGATGCTTTTGAAACGGCACTACTACAGAGACTCAAGCCTCTCCTTGGCAACATACGCGCAGCGGCCAAGGCACTGACCAATGCCAGACTATGTACGTCCGAACTCGGCCCATGGTGTGCGGATCAACTTTGGCGGCTCGCCTTCGATCAAGAAGGAGATGGCCTGCAGAGGCTTCAGATGAGGCTCGAAAGCGACATTAGCGACATGGCTGCCCGGGATGATGCTTGTGAAGCAGCACAGGCGGCACAAGACCTGGTGGATGCGCACCCGTTTGTAGACTTGGCTTCATCTCGGTTGCTCGTCACCAACAAAGCGCACACAGTCTTTGAGCTGCTCAGGGATATATTCCGTCCTGGGGTGGATAAATGCGTGATCTTCGTCGCAAAGCGTTATCTGGCAGTGCTCCTGGTGGAGCTGCTTCAAAGCGAGGCTATGAGAATCGAGGGCGTTAACGCTGCGAGAATGGTAGGTCAAGAGCAAGAACCTTAGTAAAAGCGCCCGCTGATTTTATATTATAGATTGGCACTGGCAAACCCGGATGGGGAGAACCCACGATGTCAATTCGAGAGCAGGTCACTACAATCCAAAGATTCTTGAATGGCGACGTCAACGTACTTGTGGCCACCTCTGTGGCTGAGGAAGGCCTCGACATCCCTGATTGCAACATGGTTGTGCGTTTCGATCAATGCAATACCATGATTCAGTATGTTCAGTCACGAGGCAGGGCTCGCCAGGCAGGCTCCAGGCTTTATCACCTGGTGCAAGCCGGCCACCATGGTCACCGGGCGTTGATTTCGGACATGCAAGAACAAGAGATGAGGATGCGCAGGTTCTGTGCAACGCTGCCTGAAGATCGCCGAATTGATGCATATGTCGCTACCGTGGACGACCTTTTTCCAAAGCGAGCAAATGAGCCCAGCCTCAAGATCCAATCTACCGGTGCCATGCTTACCTACAGAGTAAGCCTCGAGATTCTCGCTAGCTTTGCGCACTCTCTACCTAGAGGAGCGTCAGGCAGAGTGCCTACTCCGGAGTACATTGTTCGATCTGCAGCCGGCCTCTTCGTCGCAGAGGTTCGACTGCCTGACAATGCTCCGATCACGCTCATGGTTGGAAAGCGGGAGACATCTAAGCAGCTTGCAAGATCCTCAGCTGCTTTCGAGATGTGTAAAGAACTGAGGCGTCTCAAGTGTCTCGATGAGTGGTTCCGATCTGTCTTCACAAAACATCTACCGGCAATGCGAAACAAGCGATTGGCCTTGACTTCAACAAAGGTGTCGGGGTACGCCATGCAGATCAAACCTAAATTCTGGTCAACTCTCAATTTTCCGCAAGAGCTATTCGTGACTGTTTTCAAGTTAACATCACCTTCTGCACTTGGGAGAGCATCGATTCCACTTGCTCTCTTATCCCGATTGCCAGTACCGGCTATCGGTGACATCCCACTGTTCTTTGCTGACAATAAGACTTCTTGTGTGCGTCTCGTCACTACCTGTCCTCCCATTCCTGTGACTGAGAAACAGGTTAACGCCATCACGAACTTCACCCTGCGGATCTTTAGGGATGTGTTTAGTAAGGAGTATGACGCCAAGCCGGAGCAACTTCCATACTTCCTCGCACCTTTGCAAGGCAGTCATTTGGCCGACTTTAGCTGTTTGCAGCCGGATTTCAAGACAATATTGAATTATAAACAACTTGACACTGTCATGAGGGTGGATTACTATGCCTTGGATCAGCTCACTGAGAATGAGGTTTGTAATAGATACATCATCGATCCCCACGATGGCTCTCGCAAGTTCTACACAAAAGCCACGACATCTGGTCTCAGGCCATCGGATCCTCAGCGACCAGACGCGCCAAGATCAACACGTGTGTCGAAAACCAGGAGGGAAGCGCGAGACGACATTTGGAATTATAGCGTCAGCTTGTGGTCGAACGCAAGAAGCAAGATCCCGCGCGACGAAGATCTGAAAGTCTTCGAGGCAGAACATATCACCATCAGACAGAATCTCCTTGACAGTACCGAGAAAGCCAAGCCGAATGGATTATGCTATTTGGTCTTTGCCACGCTCAAGATCTCAGTGGTAAATAGACCCTCCTAAGGATTTCTAGAACACTCTCGGCTGACAACATTTAGCTCCCAACTGACGTCGTAGCCATGGCGTATCTCCTTCCTGCTGTGATGTTTCGCCTCGACTCTACACTCATCGCTCTCGAGGCTTGTGCAAACGCCGGGCTTTCCGCCATCAACCCTTCGATGGCTTTGACTGCCTTGACGAAGACCAGCGACAATACTGGCGAGCATGATGAGGAGCAAATTAATTACCAACCTGGAATGGGTGAGAATTATGAGAGACTTGAGTTTCTTGGTGATTCGTTCTTGAAGATGAGCACTACCATCGCGTTGTTTGCACAAGCTCCACGAGATAGCGAGTTCTTCCAGCATGTAAACCGTATGGTGCTCATCAATAATGGGAATCTCTACCAGCATGGCCTCGAATACGGCCTGCCACAGAAGATCAGATCCAAGGCATTCAATCGGAGACTGTGGTATCCAGAAGATCTCGCGCTACTCAAGGGCAAGCGGATCGACAGCAGGCTCGGCAGCCAACAAGCCAAAAACCGAAATCATACCCTGGCCGCCAAGACCATTGCCGACGTGTGCGAGGCCTTGATTGGCGCTGCGTACTTGACGGCACGAGATCACGGGGACATGGACCTCGCCGTTCTCGCAGTCACAAAATTTGTGCAGGACAAAAAGCATACGATGGAAAGATGGGCAGACTTTTACCATAGATACGAAGTGCCAGCCTGGCAGACTGCTCAGAGAACATCAGCTCAGCTACGCCTTGGCGATGAGTTGGAGCGAGAACTCGGATATCGATTTGAGAACCCAGCACTGGCCCGTTGTGCCTTCTCTCACTCTAGCTATAGCAATGCGCTGGAAGGTGTACCTCACTACGAACAGCTCGAGTTCCTCGGAGATGCGCTACTGGAGATGGTCTGCGTAGACTACCTCTTCCGAAACTTCCCATCAGCGGATCCCCAGTGGTTGACGGAGCACAAAATGGCGATGGTATCGAATCAGTTCCTCGCTTTCCTCTGCGTGGGCCTGGGTCTCCATCGACATATGCTCTCCATGGATATAGATCTGAGCAAGAACATCACGCGCTACGTGGAAGCTGTGAGCATCGCCCAAGAAGAAGCCAAGAGCAAAGCTGTGGCTGCTGGTCTCGCAGCGCACGATTGTCCCAGGGACTACTGGGTGCAGCTTCAGAAACCACCCAAGGCCCTCGGCGACATCGTCGAGGCTTACCTCGGGGCCATATTCGTGGACTCAAAGTTCGACTTGGGCAAGGTTCAGAGCTTCTTGAAGACGCAGATCCAGCCTTACTTTGTCGACATGCAGGCTTACGACACGTACGCCAGCAAGCAGCCGGTGACCCAGATGATGCATACCCTACAGGAGCGTATGCACTGCCAACAGATTCGTATCAAGAGCGCAACCGTCGCCCCGGCTGACGAAGGAGCCAAGGTCACAGACGACGAGGGCGCTTGTGTCATCATGATCCACGGGGCGATTGTGCAGCATGGTGTTGCTGCGAGTGAGCGGTATGCCAGGATCAAGGCCGCCAAGGAGCTCAACAAGGTAATTGATGATATGAGCGTGCTGGACTTTCGAGAGAAGTATAGCTGCACTTGCAGGATCTCAGAGTAGAAATTGGGCTGGGGTTTTTACGAGGATGGAACTTCACAGACATCCGTATGTAACCTACCATGATTAGCCGGCCTGGACAAACCGGGAGCACCAGATGTGCTCTTTGGACTATGATTTCACATCATACTCAGTGACTGGGTGCGAGCCTCTGACTATAATGATTGCTTCAAAAGGGGAATTAGGTGCAGAAGTTTTTATGCAAATGACATTATCCTTGTTAAATGTGACAGACCCCTGGCTATGGAGTATCTAGCTGCCAATCAAAGCTCACGAATGTGCCTAATCTAGGCATCCTCGGGAGGAACAGATAAATTTCTACGCAGCGAAAATGCGCTCCGTGAGACACTGAGATACATGCTATACCATGATGAGAGAACAAGTTCTGTGGACATCTTCTCCAGCATCTCATCAATCGGATCCTGCACTCTGCCTATCGATCGTACTCGGTTAGGCTCAGAACACCACAGTCTGCAGATGCCTGCTCAAAAGGATTCTCCAAAGAATAATTCGCAGCACCCCGGGCGGTCCGGTACCTCAAATGAGCCAGCTCTCTTTGAAGAGTCAAAGTGTCTCAATCACAAACTGTCCTGTCCATGCAGTCTCCGCTCATGGTCCAGGTGAGCTCAAAGGCGTCTTGCTCAAGCCGTCCGCCGTCATACTTCTGGGCGCTCATAATACCTTGCCGCAAGTAAGTTATTCGGGGCAGATTAGCATCAAGTGAGCGAGTAAGCTCCGGCTCTGCGCCACCCATCCTCGGTCATTCCAGAGATGGCGATGATGTGTGGCATGAGATGAGCGGACAAAACCCAACAGTTCTCACGGTGATTTCCTTGGTCGACTTACACGGCCCGGGGGAGGGGGTTCCCCCGTATTTTCGGACACGGAGACGTGTCGCGGTGTCTAGACACGACCACCAAGCACCGTCCGCGAGGTTGAATCGGCATTTTCAGATATCCTATCACACGCCTTTCCCCTCATATCTGAGTTTTTCTTGGAGAGCACTGCATGAAATATGAACAACCGGTGCTGGTTCAGGATAAAACGTCCGATGGAGGAAAGCAGCCTGGTTCTCGAAGGTGTCCGAAGTTCGGCCATCAGCGCAACCTTCCAGCAGCACGGGAGAAGGGGAGCGCATGCTTAGAAGCCCTCGCGCTTACGTCACAGGACCGGGCCGTCCTGAAGCGGCAAGCAGCTCATGTGGGGTTCCCGCGCCGACAGGGCTCGCTCCCCTCCGCAGCAGCAGCAGCAGCTCGTCGCCGTGGCCCTGTCTACCGTTGACAAACGACGACTTCTTAGCTGCCTTGCCGGGCGTTCTTGGACTCTCCTCGTCGTACAAGCTTGAATCTTTACTTGAGAACAGCCAAGGGGTCTTTTTCGACAATACACAAAAGGGCCACCACACAGTCTCGCCTGATCCCAGTTCACGACGAGCCGACGGCCAGCGCAACTCCGCTACGAGACACCATCATCATCATCACCACCACCACCACCACACTCTCCAGCATAGCACAAAACAACACTCACAACCATGGCGACCTCGGACGCCCCGATCCCGCCTGCCCCGAGCGGCGACGACAACGACAACACCGCCCCGTCCCAAAGACCAGCATTCATCCCCCTCGAAGCCAACCCCGAACTCATGACCGCCCTGCTGCACAAGCTCGGCCTGTCCCCGGCCCTGCAAGTCCACGACGTCTACTCCATAACCGAGCCAGAGCTGCTCGCGTTCATCCCCCGCCCGGCCCTGGCACTGCTGCTGGTGTTCCCCGTCAGCGCAGCCTACACATCGCACCGCCTAGCCGAAGACGCCGGAGAACCAGAATATTCTGGCTCGGGGCCCGCGGAGCCCGTTGTGTGGTACAAACAGACTATCCGCAATGCGTGTGGCCTGATGGGGTTGTTGCATGCCGTGAGCAATGGGCCTGCGAGGGGGTTCGTCCAGGACGACACGCCGCTGGCGCGGTTGATCGCTCAGTCGGTACCGTTGAAACCTGTGGAGAGGGCGGCGTTGTTGGAGAGGACGCCTGAATTGGCGAGCGCGCATGCTGAGGCTGCGAGCCAGGGTGCTACTGCGGCGCCTGATGCACAGGACGACGTGGATCTGCACTATGTGTGTTTTGTAAAGACTGAGGATGGTGAGGGCAACGGTGGTACGCTGTGGGAGATGGATGGGAGTCGCAAGGGACCTATCAAGCGAGGTACGCTGGGTCCGAATGAGGACGTCCTTAGTGAGAAGGCTCTGCTCTGGGGTCCGTTGAAGTTCTTGGAGAGAGAGGGCGGTGACATGCGCTTCTCCTGTGTTGCGCTGGCAGGTTCTCTAGATTAAGCGAAATGAAAGAGGAAAACATCACAAGGTGCGAGCAGAATAAAATAAATCGATACCTCAATCAGCAAGAATAACAAAGGTCCTTTTGCGGATGTCAACACCATTCATGGGACTAGTCCTTAATGTCATAGTTCTTGTTCAATCTATGCTACTGGTTGCATTCTAGGATTGTGTTAGGGGCCGCCTTCAAGCGTGGTCACGTCGACATAGACACCTTGGAGGCGCCATTGAGAATTCAGAACTGATTCTCGAGGAGACATATTGACGCCCTACCAGCTGTTCTGTGGTGTGATTTTGTAGCGAGGTCGAGTTGCAAGCGTTCCAAGAGAGCTCTCTGCACGAGCAGGGGATGATGGTGGCGAGAATGGCATAGACTCTGGCCCAAAGTAAGCTCGAAAGTCCTCGGGGGCGCAGACGCAAGGCATAAGCAGTTCCTCAGCATCAACCAACCGGATCAGGCACTCTTCGTCCGGAAGACCATCAGAGGCATAAAGCTTGCCTCGACACGTGCGACAAGGTGAGGAAGATCGTGACGCAAGGCCATAAGGCGCAGTAAGTACTGGAGTCCAGGATGCCATATCACCACCCCCAAATAGTCGTCGTGTGGCCGAAGTATCCTCCATATTGCCTCGTGAACCATCAAGGGCATGTTCCTGAACGTCACCATTAGCTGCAGCACCCAAAGCAGTCGTTTCTGGTGCTTCTGCTAGCGGCCGAGGGCAAAGTGGTGTGTCCTTTTTGTCCTTTGCTGCAGTTTTCTCACGCTTCTTGGCGAGTCCTTTCTGCTGACGCTCGTGCCTGTTCTGCTCTTTGACGGAAGCTTTCTGGTGGCGCTCAGCTTCCTTTTTCTCCTTGCGTTGTTGCTTCTTTTCCAATTGAGCCAGCTTCTTGAACCTTTTGGTCTCCTTTGTACGTTCTTCCTTTTCCTTCTTCTCCTTTCTTTCAAGCTCTTTGACTTCTTTGCGAGCTTTCTCACGAGCAGCCTTGATACTGGCCTTGGCTTCCTCTTGTAGACGCTTGACCTCTTCTTCCTGTTGCTTAGCTTTCTTCTTGTCTGCAGCAGACGGTTTTTTCTGCGTGTGATTGTTCATGACATTGAGGTTTTCTGTCTCTGGCTCTGGTTCCGGCAGCAAGACCGTAAGGCTGTCGCCATGCTCGTCAGTCTGTGGTGGGCTGAGAGTACTTTTTCCCTCATCCTCGGCAGTTTCATGCTTAGGATGGAGAATATCACGGGCGATACTCATAGCACGGCGAGCACTGTTTTGGACAACACTCGGGCGCTTGTGATCGGAGAGCTGACTGTCCGTCTTGTTGGCAAAAGACGATTTATGTCGAGCAATAGCCGTTTCGGACTTGGGCTTGTGGTTCAAGACATCTTTCGCGACCTTCTTGATATCCTGAATCGACTTGCGTCCGCCATGATGCTCCTTGGTGCTAAAGCCCTGTTGCGTCTTCTCAAGGTCCGCCTCTTCAGTGAACTTCGCCGCAGTCCGGGCAGTATTGGGAATATTCGAGGACGGAAATTGTGACTTATTGTTCAGGGTAGCTGAGCCCAAGGATTTATTTGCTTGCGCGGCCTTCTCTCCAAGAAGTGAAATCTCCCGTGGAGGGTGAGCCGACATGTTGACGGCTGTATCTCCCAGCAAATATTAGCCACGAGGATCCATTTCAAGACCTCATCAAACCGAACAACCCGAGTTGTAGCCGTCAGCACCAGAGAACTTACGAATCGCCTCCTCCACGTGAGGAGAAGAATTTGGAGACACCTCATCTATCTTCGTTGCCGCATCCTTCCGCTCGTCTTCAAAGGTCCCGCGAGGCGGCTCCTGCACAGGCAGCCAATGAGGCCCAATCTCATCGACATGACGCTCGGGGGAGTCAGGCCGCCACCCGCAGTGCTCAGAAGGCTTCTGGTTCTCGGCACACTCATGAGTGAGGTCGTCCAAGAGTGGCTCGGGGCTATCAGGGCGCCAATTGCAGCTTTCTGCCGGGGTGGGAGAAGCTTGTAAGCTGGACGCGTCCTTAGTCTCAGCCATGATGACCGTTGCGGATGAAGAGTTGGTCGGGGTGTGAGGTTGAGGAAGGGGATCGGGAGAGGTCACTGGCGCGGTGGCGTGTAGCTGGAGCACGCGTTGAGACGCGGCGACCATGGAATGATCGTATGCAATGTATGAAATAGACTAGACGATACTGATGGGATGAGATGTGAAAGAATGATGTAGCAATGGCTAGGGCTTGGCGGTGGTTAAGATGCTTTCGATGGCGAGAGTGGGTGGCAGATGTAATGCATGAAGACTGAGAACAAGCGCGAGAGCTCGGCTGCGGTGAGGTTGCTCAGTGAGGTCAAGCATGCCTGCCTTCCATTGAACAAGGTGGTTTCGACCTGAGCAGACAGAACAGCATCGCTCCTTCCAGATGTCCTCAAGTCTGCCCAACGTTCCCGCCGTATCATCGCAAAGGACCTCTGAATTACGTGTAACTTAGCCATCACAATAAATCCAGGTGTTCGTGAGAAGCAGCCTCGTTTCATTTAATTCTTTTTTAGTCCCCAAATTATCGTGTTTATATGGGCTGCCAAAGCTTTATCAGCAGTAGTAGCACCTATTCTGACTGATGCCGCTTTGGTAAACAGTCGAGGTGAGGCCATTAGTCGCTACCCATTCGGCGACGCCGGTATCGGGTCGTAGAAATCTACCTTCAGTTGGAAGAGCCTAGACAGTCTACTTATCTGAATATTGAAAGCCTATAGGGCCTGAGAACGCCGAGAAGAGGCGTTTTCTGGTTGTTGGATTCGGACGTCACAACCAACGCACAACTCAGATGCTCAACGGGCACAGAAGTAGGCAGTGCCGTTCATGTGCATCACGTACACCTGCCAGCCGTCCAATATAAGCAGGTTTTTCTGCCAAAGACAAAAGCAATACCAAAACAAGTGTTCGGGCTCAAGTGGAGGTTCGCCTAACTTCCAGATAACTTCTAGCAGAACGAATCCCAATGTTATTCGGGTTCCGTAGGGACCGTATAGCTTGTGACTGCAAATCTCGCCGACAACCAGATTGCCACAGCTTGTATCCAAAACTTTCGTGGTGCCCATGGGTACCTCAGACGACTGCGAGCTTGGCGCATAGACAATGGTTGCCAACGCCTATCAGATCCTGGCAGCACAAGGAACCGCCACTTAAAGGACACTAAACGCATCGGACGCTCACTAGCCTGTCTACTAAGCATACGCTATTGCAAGTTCACGCCAAAGGGTCCGAGGGGTCCTCGTAGAATGGTCTGTACATTGCTCCCCACGTGTTCGTCCCTGCCACCGCATTAGTTACAGCACTGGGGTCGCGCAACGCCACTGCGTCGCTCAAGTACCGTGCCGCAATGGCGAGAACATAGGCACCGACAAACGTGGCGCAAATATCCCCGCAAATTTGCCAGCACTTTTTTCAATAGTCTCAGCGCCAACCTCCGTGCGGCCGATCACGCTCGGGTGTAATTGTCCGAGCCAAGGTGCTGTAGTGGGAAAGTGCATCATAGCAACATCTGGTGCCGATAGCAGATGGAGCTCGTGGAGTACCAAGGCCTATCGATATAAGAAGTGATCTTCTTGTCCACCGAGCTACAAGGTTTCGTTTGTTCCCTGAGCAGAGCTGCGGTAGTCAGAATCGCATGCCGCTGAGATTGACCCTCTGTAACTAGTAGGCAAAATACCGCATCCCGTTGCCAGCAGCCCTCAAACGCCCGGTAAACCAGATGATTGCTTGATAGCTAGGTAGTTCCTGGTGGATGTTGTCGGGCATCGACTCGTCTAGGACCAAGTCCGTCGGAACGTATTTGGGGGCTATAATATAACATTACTGTACCTATAAATTAACATGAGACATATGCGCGTGAGTGTGCATGCGAGCGGGGATAACCCATGGAGCGGATCATCCAGCCGAGCCAGGAAAGGTTTCTCCCGCCGGTGCTTGGCCAGCAATATCGTGCACTGCTGACAATAGCGAGGGTCTGGGGATAGCGCCAAATATGTGTGGCGTTGATATAGCTGGGTTCTAGTTGTCCACGAGACTACAACTACAACCCAACGGCACACCGGCGACTACCTGGCAAAAGGGGGAGGAACAGTGCTGCAGCTGCCTAGCGGTAGTACGACACGCGTCACTGGTGTTCAAGGCGTGGCCGCGTCGTGTACAATTATGCAGTATAGGACTGACTCGACGTCTGGCAAGAAGTTCCTCCGGTGCCAGCGGCCCGGTTCAGACCCTTAATTGCTGGTCACCCGGGCACGGCGCAGGGACCGCTGCGCACTTAGACAGACGCAAATGCAGCAATCTGCATTCGAACTGAGCATGTCGGTGGAAATGCAACGGGCACGACAGAGTTGTTGAAGCAACCTCATATTCCTCTCTCAGAACGGCGGAAAAACAGTTCGGCAACACATGCAAGACCACCAGTGGCCGAATGCAGTCAGCATAATCAACTCCAAGCCCAGAGAAAATGATGCAATACCCAAAAATGAAACGATGGAAGAAACACGGCAGAGCAGGCCGCGATCGTGCCAGGACCTCGTTTCATATATCATGCAAGAGGCAGCGAGCGCCGCTGTGGTGGATGCGAAAATTAAACCTTATACTGGGTTGGCTGGGCCACCTAATTGTGAGATATGACTGGGTCAGAGGGGAAAGACGAGCACAGCACTGTTGAACACGTCCAGACCGGGAAGCCCTGACCCTGAAGGCTACCATACTGGTAAGTTTACTGCTGGCGCCAACCAAATTGCCACGATCTCGACGAGCAATGAGAAGTCGCTACATGTGGGATGACCAGCGTCTTAGCTGGGACTTATGCCAGAAGCCTCGGGCGTGCAGCCCCTTGAGGGTTGGTGCCAAAGAAACTTGATATGGAGAATGTGGATCAGACCGAAGCCCACTTCGCAGCGGGCAGGGATCAGGGGTCCTTCCGTACTCCCGCTGGGGCCGCCCGAGATATTGGATCCAAGTGCCTGCATGGTAACGGCAAGCATTCCAGTGCAGCTTGCTCCTGTTGCGCATCTTGCACGTTGCTTCTGTTGTGCTTGTTCTATCGTGCCTTGGCTCAGCAGCGTCGCTGACTGGATTTTGTCTACGACGCTGGAAAAGAAAAGGGCGCCAGGTGTGGAGAGAGCACGCCACGTAAACTGTGGACCGTAAAGTCGCGATCAATCGTGGGTACACGCGTCTCGCTCGCTGCAAGCCCAGCTTTGAAATGCTCGTAGGTACCGTTTCGGAAACCTGATGGCATCCCGCACCATGATATCATGATCCGAGTCTTGCATGCCTATTCGAGTGTTGTTGCCGGTCCTCTGATTGAGAAGTGACGGGTGGCTTATGCTCTGTGAAGTGATTGTTAGATTCTTTGTGCATCGCAGTGCCGGGCCGGAGTACCACTAGTTTGCTAATGCCACCGAGCGGAGGTTGTATGCTGCCTCGCGTGAATTTGACTGATGTTTGTTGCTTTGAGCTTCCAGAAATAGGGTCTGTGGTGCTTTGGTGCTTGTGCAACGCGGAAGGGCATTAGCAGATGCATTGCTGACAGTTTGCAATATTGAGGTATATTGATGTATTGCTCGATTGATTGATTGGTTGGACTAGCTCTGCTGTCGTATCACGGTGAAGCCATCATGATGGCGGGTGTAATCAAGTATGGACCTTGCACCCTCAAGTACATTAGTTACTTAAGTACTGACTGTGTGGAAGTGGTGCGGAACAGCTGCGTCTGTCCATCCAGCCTTCTGAAGTGCGAGGAGGGCGAGGAGGGTGAGGAGGGTAGGAAACTGCAGATCGTCGAGTTGTGCCTGCAGGCGAAACAAACCAAACGAGGCCAGGACGATGAGGGGCCCCCACCTGCACCTCCGATCGCTCAATTCGCGAGCTGGGACCCTGGCCCCGGCGGGCCTACTACGGCTGGCACCTCAAGGCGCCCTGCTCGCCCTGGAGGCCCTGGAGGCCCTGGAGGCCCTGGAGGCCCTGAGGAGGTACCCTAATTGGGGGCGTGCGGGTGACTCAGGAGAATTGTACCTGAAGGCATGCACTCCAGGGGCACAGCCAGCCATCCCATCGCAATGTTCGCGTGGCATGCATGCTCGCCGGCCATTTAGCTCGCCCGCTTGCATCGCGGTGGCGTTGGTGCGACGCTCGATCCGCGCGAGCTGTCGACTCGGACTCCTGTTTTAGAGCTAGAACGTCGCACTGCAGCACCACCTCTCAGTCGTACCTGACCGTTGGCTGGCTGAGGGCAGCTTGCACCGTCGTGTTACTACTGCTAGTTACTACACCAAACCATCTACCTACCTCCAACGTGGCTGCCCACCTGCAGGTGGAGATCTACATATCCACCACAACAGCATCCTGCTGCTCCTGTTTACCCACTCCCGCTCCGCCCTTTATCGCCATCGTCTTTTCTTTCCTCTGCTCTCCTCTGATTACCGGCTCTGGACTGCCGCAGGCTTCCTTTTTTTACCAGTGTTGTGCGGCCCCAGAAGCCCAGTCGGTGGCCACCATCACACTGCAGCTCTGCTTGACTGGAATGTGGTAAATACGCCCCCAAGTCACAACATCCTCCATCTCGCCAAGTAATTAATCGCAGAGTCCTCCCGCACGCTGCCTCGCCCTTGCTCACATTGTACCTATTACACCACTCTCGCGCACCAGTTGACGGCAACCCTCGCGGGCTCCATTTTACAAGACTCGTGTCATCTGCTCCTCCTGGCACGGCCATTTCCTCCTTGTCCCGAGGTCCCTGCTTTCAACGCCTGTGCTTACCCGTTGGCCCCCCTCCCTCTCTGACGACAGCGATTTCAAGCTCGACGCACCTCCCCCGGTCTGCTGCGATACACCTCATAATCTGCTCCTTCGGCCCGCCCTCTGTCCCATTCCTACGGCTTTCTTCCTCGCCTGTGCGAAGTGCGCTCTCGCGGCCTCTTGTAGCCGTCACAAGTCGCCTACATCGCTTCCCGCCCTTCCCAACGGCAACTTTATACACGCTCAGCTGGGACAGCATGCTTCGATAACCATAACGAATAGACAAGTCATTGTCTTTCTCATACACCAGCCAGCTTGACACGCTCGCCAAAACGAAAGCATGGGCTTCCTCAACGTGTTGCTCAGAAGGCAGCGGACCTTGCCCGAGAAAACCCTCGATCAGACATCTTTCCTCAAGGCGCAAGCATATGAGAGCACTACTGCCTCGAGTCCTCCCATATTAGGTATGTCATTGACCGGGTCGAGACATTGTAGCGTCTGAGTGTGCAGACAAGACTGACAATACGTAGGCACTTATCCTGTGCCTGGAAATGGGTCCAATCCCATACTCATTGCAGCAAACCAGCAGTCGCTGCAGGTGCTACTCAACACAGGCGACCTGACGTCACGCGGAACACCCCTTTCTCGATTACGCAGTGGAACTTTGAGCCGCCCTGGCACTGCTGCCTCGACGTCCCGAGTAGAGACGCTGGTACGCCCGCGGACAAGTTCTGGCCCGAACTTGAACTCGTTGGCCGCCCTTCAATCTCAGATTCAGGCTCAAGAAAAGAACAGTCCTCACTTCAGAGTTCCTGCGAGGGACAGCTATCTTCCATATCAGTTGCCGCCGAAACCGTGGGTCGATGGCGAGCCCACAAAACGCCACAGCCTTAATGCTCGGGCTTCTGTGATTTCGTCTTCTAGCTCAGTGCCAGCATCAATCGGGAACCACAGATCTACTCCGTCTCTTGGTTCGAGATCAAAGACTCATATCGACCTCTTGGACGCCACAATCAAGCCTCTCGACTTTTACGACCGCCTATCAGCTACAGGTTTTAGGACTTATGGCGAGGATGTTGCAGATCGCAACCGACCTCAATCGATGGCATCCAGCCACGCCGAAGGCAGCATCGAACAAGAGGATGTGCGCGGGCTACGAAAGCGCCATTCCACGGGCTACAGCCTACGAACTTCTTCCATCCGCCCATCTTCGCAGCTCACAATGGAGCCCATCGAGGCCACACGAGACGGTGAACTGATCACGAAAAGAAAGGCCAACAAAGCGGCTAGACGGCAGTCGATGCCGGTGTCCGTCTCAAGCGATTCAGCCGTTGGGAACGGCCAAAAGTCGCGAGGCCATGAGGTCGAAGCCGCAGTATTTCCAATGTCGCTGAAAGAAAAGGCCGCGGCCATGGCCGCAAATGAGCTGGCGATCATCAGGGCTACTGCTGCTATGCCGAGGCCGAATCGGATTCGACTCGATGCTACTGAGGAGGCTTCGCCGACTGAATCTGCTACCAAGCTGGCAAGCTCCGCAGGGCAAAGCAGCACAGCTGTCCAAGCCAAACTGGACACGTCCACCAGCGCTGTCCCACCGCAGGATACTATGCGGAGCGCAGAATCACCTCGACAAAACGACATCGAATCACGTATACATAGAGCACAGCCACGTTCGCGCAACGTCAGCGGCGCGTCACTGACTATGAGCAGCATCAAACAGCTCGACCTGGACAATCCTATTCCCGACAGATCAAGCTCTTTGCGAAACTGGTCGATGACCTCGGGCAGCGCTACTGCGTATACCTACGACTACGAGTCGAACCCCTTCCGCCCGCAGTCTAGCCACACGACAAAGACTTCAGTCGATCTCACACCTTTGACACCCGCAGTGAAAGGAGAAAGTTCAAATCAGGCATCCTTGCACTCTCCGGCTTCGCGATCTTCACTCGACCATCAACGAGCCCACCCTAAATACCCATCGCGGCACACCACACTGAAGAAATCGCCTCTTGGCCCTGATATGGGCTCTACACGGTCCAGGCAAGGTCCAACGGCGACAAACTTACCCGATAATGAATTTAATATTGATGATTATGTCTCCTCCGACGACTCTTTCGGGTCACCCAAGAGGAATCGTAGCGATGAGGAGAAGGAGCTGCTTTTCACGGACGACTCGTTTGGATCGATGTTTCAGCTTCCTGGCCTGAGTAAGCCGGTACATCGAGAATACCCCGAGCCACCTCGGTCCATGGACAGCCAGACCTTGTCTTTGAACGCCTTCAACGCCTTCTCGGAATATGAAACATCTCCTTCATTTGGTCAGGTTTCGTCAATGCAAGCACGAGCACACAGACAGCCGAACTCAAGGCCTGCTACTTCAAACAGCAAACGCTACAATAACTTCACAATGCCTTCATACCTTGACGATGATTGGCAGGAAAGGGAAGACTCTGGTATTGATGCCGATAGCGAAGATGAATGGAGTATGGATATTCCCATGAAAAGAGCCGCGCCAATGCGCCAGCATCACCAGAGCAGTCCTGGCAGGCATTATAGCCAGGCACATCGCATCAGGATCGAAGATGACTTCGACTATCGTCATCACAAGTCGGCCCGCCCTCGCCTTGACAGACACCACCAGCCGCGGAGTCACGATGCGCCGCGGGTATATGTCAGAGATTACTGAGCCACGAACTGAGTGGAGCTCGATATGAATCCTTTTGGACCCTGTCCTTTATTTCTTTTCTTGCCGCACCATTCATCACGACTACTTGATTCACGGCGACTCCGATTTTGAACATTTTGCGAAAATACCCCCTTGCTCATCACGATTCATACTTTTCCTCAGTGGAACCTTTCTCTCTAGACCAAATATGGATTTTGGTTTCCTCGTATATCTTAAACGTCTCCTTTTCTTTCGTAGATTCGAGCCCCACAGATGCATGGCTACACGCCTCGACGCGATTCACGACACTTCACTTTTCATAATCGGCAATACATGGCCTTTCTTTTTACTACTTCCTAGAAATGTAGTTTGGTGATTAGGACGCGGAGGACAAACACAGGAGCTATTCTTATGGCGGCGATTTGCCTTCCCAAAATAAAGAAAGAGAAAGAAACAGCTCGTGTTGCAATCAAGATCTTGATCATATACTATACCCATTTCGCTAATAATACCACGGTAGCACCACAAATCGCGCTTTTTGAATCTGGTGATCAGTTTTAGGCCGAAGCCTACTTGGTCAAGACTACAGTTCAATGACGGGAGCAACGGGCCATCAGGTAGAAAGTCAAGGAAGCAATTTCTACAAGTGGCACAAGGGTGAAATAGTACGGTGTCACCTGTCGATCAGGCCATTTCAGATCTCCAAGCTCCCACGTTTGCCCGACCCTGAGACCTTGCGGGACGATCTAGACCAACAAATAACCATGTGCGTCGGTTTTCTGTTAAAAGCCAGCACCCAGTACTCCAGCCCTACTACATCACTTTAGCCTCGAACTAATGTTTTCAAGAGACGTCCCCTTTTCTCCATCCCTCTTCCTTCTCTTCCTATCTGAAGGTCGCGCGTGAGATTCACAAAAAGATAAAAAGCGATGCGCATATCTAGCCTGTAGATCCCGACAGCTTTCCCAAAACCGGCATACAGCAGTTCTTACATGACATCTGAGACCGTGGTGCCTGAATATAGCAACGAGCTGTGATGTTTCTCTATTCCAAGTGATTCATTTTCTCCTATCTTGAGCCTTTAGACGGAAGCCGTTTTTGACATGTGACACGTCAAAGGACCTTGATTTCAGAAATTCGTGGATGTTCGTATGGTCAATTTAAACTGTCAAAATGCACCTTGTATAATCCTTATGGAGCTACTCAAGATATAAAAAAAACCCACACGCGAGAGCCCTGCATCTTGCCTGTTACGAAACTCAACTATGATCACGGAACGTGTCGAGTTAAGGGGTCGTCAATGGTCTCGAGATTATATTATGTTCTAAATTTGTATATCTATGTGGGCATGGCCAGACTTGCCAAACTTGATCTGATGCGTATATCCTCGCGCCTTCATGTGCAGCTGAAAAAAATGCAGCCTTCTCGCTCTCCCGCTCCGCCAGCATTTGCCCAAGCCAACGGCGCCTTAAATGCCCCAAACTCCGTGCAGAAAGTGAATTACCGCACATGCAATGTATATATATGACCAAAGGTTGAAAACGTGTCAGGAACGGTTAGAGTTGATGCGCGCGCAAGATGGTTAATATGGCCCCTGCACAACGCTGATAGAGAAAGAAAATGAGGTCATGCATGGAGCCAAGATATATGAGGAAGCAATGCAAAGGAGGAACCCGACGCGATCATGAATGGCATTTTCAGGCGACGTCAAGTCGTGGACAGTTCATGATCGCGTCGAATTCCTCTTCATTTGCTCTACCCTCTCCTTCAAGGTCTGCTGTCTCGTCTCCTCAAGTTCTTTACGAATGTATTCGTTGAACTCATCGGGATTATCGAGATACAGGTGGTGGCCAGCCCGCTTTACAACAATGACCTTAGCACTGCCGTTCTCGCGTGCCTGCTCCTCGGACGTAGCATTCTGCAGTGCGCGCTCGCGGGCCTGCCGCAACTTCTCCGCCGCAGCGAGTCCGCCAGTCACATCCATCCAGTCGTTCTCGCCATACATGAAAACTATTGGAAAGCCAGTCTCTTTGGTCAAACCAGATGGGGACGGCTGCTCGGAAGGTGCTGCTGGAAGTGGTTGGCGGCCGACATCCTGGATCCTGTTGATTATTGGTCTTCGGGCGTGAGCACCCGGCGCCAAGAGGTATGGAAGCGCGTACTCGCCACTTCCAGGCTGTCTGAAGAGCGAGTATGCATAGTCATGCAGAGTCTGACGTTCTTCCTCGGGCAGGTGGTTGAATCTGCGCGAAGTCCAGCCAGAGACGAAGCGCGGGCCTAGAGGACCTGTGAGACGAACTATGCTGAATGGGGAAACATTGGCGTCCCAAAGCCAAGTGAGCCAGCCTGGATACGGACGCTTCCTGGGTGTGTTGGCCCCGGAAGAGTTTGGACTCGTTCGGCTGTTTCGCGTCGTGGCTTTTTGGTCGACCGTGAACTCATCCTGGAAGGTGGATTCTTGAGGTTCTGGCATATCCGCATTGACTGCGTATGGGTCCTCTGGAACGCCCACAGGGGAAGCGAGGATCAGCTTGTTGAGGTGACCAGGATACTTGAGTGCGTACGAGACAGCAAGATAGCCACCCATCGAGTGTCCAAGCAAGGTGAACTTTTCGATTTTACGGATCTTGCGCCACTCCTCAAGGGCATCAACGAACCAGCTCTCGGCCTCATCGATCTTGCCGTTCGGATCCTTCGACTTGATGTGGAATGCTGGGCGCGTCGAGTTTCCCATGCCCAACATGTCGAGTGCGTACAGCTTCCAGCCCTTGCTGCGGGTTGCAGGCTCAAAGTTCTTGTAGAAGAAGCCAAGCCCAGCGCCGTAGCCGTGGAGCATGACGAGGGTATTATCAACGTCCTCGTTATCGCGCTGTACCGAGAACTCGTTGAGCTCACGGTTCCTGCCGGACAGGGGTACCATCATAGATCGCCATGTTCGAGGGCCGAACGGATCTGACCGTGCCGAGGACTGCACAGCGCCGGGATGGTCTGCAGAAGGGGTCGACTCGAGAGAGCTGATTGCCTGGCGGAGGTAGGGAATGTGGGCGATGACGTTGCGCTCGGCAATCGGAGGAGTAACACTATGCCACTGTTGAAAGAAATCAGTATACGTAAGCTGTGAGTGAGTAGTGACAGCGAACGGCACTGACCCATTGGGAGGCAGCTTCCTTGTAGCTAAGAGGGAAGAAAGCCGTCTTTGTAGGAGGGATGCGGCCGGTCGGGGGAGTGGGAAGATGCTCGGCGGACGCAGCGGCACCTTCAGAGGCGTTGACGGGGGCCATCCTGCGAAACCGGCGGCGGTAGGTGTAGCCTTCGTGCTGGGACTGGTCGTGGACGGCAGTGGCCGACGTGGCGATTGTGCGCAGAGAACCTGTTGTCGTTGCTATTGTTGGTGTTGTGGTTGCTCGAGCCCTGGTGGCGACGTGGGCAAGACCGCTGGGGGAGCGTGCGATGGCAGTCAGAGAGCGAAACTGTTGGGGTGTACGCATTGCCCGGGGGAGGCGAGGGCTTATATGAAGCGACCTCGAGCTGCGTCCAGGGCTGGTTGGGTGTGGGAGAGGCGTGTCTAAGCGGGCATGGAGATAGCAACGAGAAACATCAGGCAGGCAGAAGCAAAGGGAAAAGCAGAGAGGAAGGGGGGAAGAATAAGGCAGGCACCTTGGAAATGGCTGTTGCAGGACTTGAGGCCAGCCAGCCAGCCAGCCAGCCAGCCAGCCAGCAAGCCAATGTGAATGTGGGCTGAC
Organism: Microdochium paspali; assembly: GCA_031142775.1. Taxonomy (NCBI): domain Eukaryota; kingdom Fungi; phylum Ascomycota; class Sordariomycetes; order Xylariales; family Microdochiaceae; genus Microdochium; species Microdochium paspali. The sequence continues at coordinate 1,928,729 of JAVBIV010000007.1, forward strand.
GACATTAAGGCAGGACGCGGCGCAGGCACAAAACATGGCCACATGGGCATGCGCTTCCACTGGGAATGCAATCAACGCCGCCTGCAGGCCGGCCCCGCCACTACTAACTCCGTGGCCCGTGGGGGCTGGCCCGGCGATTGCAATGCCGCTTCCTGCTAATTCCCGCCTCTGCGGACACCGCTGACTCGCATTTCTTCTTTCTCAACGTGTCGCCGGGGAAGCGAGGAAAGCGAGACTGGCAAGCAGCCTGGGGGCATGTATGCCTGTTCTTCCTCCTACAAGACATAGATAGTCTCATATCTAGTTGATTGCTGGTTTTCTTGTCTGCGCCGTCCCCGCATGGTCTTGCACAGCACCAAGAGCCTCTCGATGAGTCGTGCTGTCTGCCCTCAGACAGTCACATGCGCAGAATGTAGACCGCAACCTGGCCATGACCGCTGTCTCGTGCCATGGCCAGGCCCACCCGACTACAAGCTGCTCAACAATGCAGGGATGCACTTGTATGTTGATGAGAAGCCGTGCTCAAGCGCTCGAGTCGGTGAAGAAGAATCGAGACCCTCTCATCATGTTACCGGCCCGGCAAGAAAGTGCATCAAGCACGTTCACTTCACCACGGCCCGCCAGCCCATCCCGAATAAGTACTTAGATACTTGCAGAGAATACCTACAGGCAAGGTTAGCTTACCTTGAGGCAAGGCACGTATGGAGTACTCAATGTGCATGCATATATATACATGTACATATACATGTGTCTGCGGGCGTCGAGCCGCGGCCCCGCAAAAGTGGTCACTGGTCGAATGACGTTGAGCCAAACAGCCTGAGCTTCCACCACGACCAGAGGAACCTCCGGAGGTCCGACTCCACGGCTACTTGCCTTAGCTAAGTACTTCGGTGGTCTCAGGAATGCCCAATATTCCACCCCTTCGCATGCGCCCTCGGCCAAACCTCAGCACCCTGTGCTCAAAGTGAGGCCCTGACCTCAATCGACTTGCCCTCGGGCTCCGCCAGCCACCTGTTACCTCGTGGTGGCAGATGTTCCCATCGCACGACTGACCGTGCTCCTCTGATCCGACCCCGACGAGCTGCCCGCACTTGGCTCCGATCCCGAATACACACAACCACCATTCACACAGGTCCGACTGCTCTCTGAGCCGAGCACCTGCCCACCATGGTCGACTCTATCGATTCGATCGTCAAAGGCGCGCCCCAAACAGACGTCAAACCCCCTCCAATAGAGCCCATCGGCGAGATCAAGCCTGGCGATCCTCTCCATCACACTCCCAGCTCGCCTTCCATGATCTACCTCAACATGCTCATCCTCGAGGCCTCGCTACGCGCACAATTCCTCGAGCTCCGCACACGGCGGCGGAAACACACATTCTTCCTCGGTCTGCTCGCCATATGGAATACGTTCTTCGGCTACTGCCTCTTCTTCGCACCGCGAGAGGATGGCAGCGGCATGGGAGGCTCGGTCTACTGGATGGTGGACATGGCAGAGAACGTGTGCTTCATGGCTGGAGTGTTGACCGGTGTGTTGGTTTGGGCCACGGGAATCTGGGACCGGGGCATCCGCTGGCCGCGCAGATGGCTTGGCATATCTAACAGAGGTCTGCGTGGCTTCAACTGCAAGCTCGTCGTCATCAAGCGGCCGCTTCTTGTCGAGCTCTTCTCTACAATGGCCTTCTTCTTCACATACGGGGCCTTCTCCAGCACAGCCGGCCAGTACCGCTACATTGATCCTTCGATACTGCGTGAGGTTGACCGAGAGCTCAACATCAACCGCCAGGAGCACCCCACACTGCCATACATCACCATTGGGGACGAGGAGAAAGGAGGACATGAGGAGGACTTGGCCCCTGGAGGTGACTATGTCAAATTGTTACTGCTGGCGAAGCCTTTCTCGCCCAACTTCCGCGAGAACTGGGAACTGTATCGCACAGAGTATTGGGACAAGGAGAACGAAAGACGAAACCTCCTTCGTGTGAAGCTGGCAGCACATGATAAGAAGCTTGTCAAGGACCGCTACGGTTGGCGATGGTGGCTACCATGGTACAGGAGTGCCGCCCACGCTCCACTCGCCCACGATGATTCCGACAAGCACCACAACGCGCCACATCTGCATCATGCACACCACCACCGAGCGGCAAGCATTTCGAAGGAGGAAAAGCGGACACGCAGTGGGAGCATACGCCGGAATAGCTCTTCAGCGGGCTCTACGCGCAGTCGCACGCCCGGGGCTGAGGTTGCGGATGATGGCACCACAGTGAGTCGGCGAGCTAGTGTCTCTTCGAACGCATCGGACAAGAAGCGCAGGAAGCATCTGTCATCGGGCTCTCGATCTAAACGAGAGTCGAGATCACTGACGCCCGAGATTTCGTCTCCGCTCGCGCAGGCCAGCAAGACTAGCGACGATGTGGCATGATGAACTACTAGATTGGTCGGATCTTGTGAATGCTCGGGAGAGAATGTGTAGTGTTTGAATGAGAAATGAAGAAAAGAATTGCTATGTAGCGTAACTAGCGGTCTCAATTCAGTCTGGAGCCCTTAGAGTCTTCATTACTGTGTTCTCCGTGCATTGAACGCCATAGTCTCTAGCTGTTACATCGAGGTTGAAGTCGGCCGGATAACTGCCTGGGTGCAGATGACTACATGCCTACTGCTGTTTCCGGGAGCCTTGGCACATGGCAAGCATCTGCGATTGTTAGCATAAAGATTCATTCCCGAATCGGGAGAAATGCAACGTTAAGGAGCCAACCAACGACATCGAAAGGCGCGACCCACTGAGTGTGCCAGACGCTATCTGGAGCCTGCCAATCGGCCCCCAGAACATCGATGGGGTGAGGAGTGCAAGACAACCTTCGAAAGCTTAAGGCAACCACACGGCACTCTTGTGTGGTCTCCCTGACATGATGTCAACCTTTGCGGGCGTCAGATCATGACAGCCTCATGAGGCCACAACCCTAGACCGTGGATTATCACCACCCCCTTATCCTCGGGCAATCATTCTCGCACTCAATCCATTACGCGAAGCTCCAGAGCCATCGATAATACAGAGTGATGACGCCTGATTCTTCGACACACACCACACTCCACAGTCAGCCGCCGCGATCCCTGTCATCAGCCGCCATCATCCACTCGCGTATCCAAAGTCACTGCTATTGGACTGTGTCTGATAACTACGTTCTATTGGCCTACCGCCGCCATAGGTGAAGCACGTCTGGCAGCATTCGAGCATTCCGTCATGGCCCCGGCCGAGACCCGGCGACACCTCGCCGTTGCAGCTGCACCGTTCTCATCTAGGCCGCCCAGTCCGCCCGCGATTGTCATCCCGGCTGTGCCTATCACCAGTGCGCTGCAGCCCATAGTCGTGAAACCCAACTTCGAGGATATTCGGCCGCCCTCGTTGAGTGCTGAGGACTTCAGCATTATCACGAATGGCAGCAAGGAGCAGACCGCTACAGACTCCGCACTCAACTGGACGTGGAAGAGTCGCCGCGAAGCTCAGCCCATCCTGGACTTCCTCTATCTCGGGCCGTCCAGCGTCGTCAAGGACCGCGATTGGCTCAGGCAGAATGGGTTCACCATGTTGCTGGCTGCTCGGACTTCCTGGATGGCTGGCATGCAGCTGCTGAGTGTCAACCGCGTGGCTGAGGAGCTTGGCATACAGGCAGAGCATGTCGACGTCTCGGACAACCAGGAGCTCATCTCCGCATTCCCCAGTGTTGTGCGCAAGATCAATGACCACATGCTGCGCGTTCACCATGAGCAAGCCATCGCCAGTGGATGCCGAAACGGTGAAAACGACGAGAGCATGGCTATCGACCACACCAACGTCAGACGCGGAAGAGTCCTCGTCTTCTGCGAGTCGGGAAACGAACGGTCAGCTGCTGTGGTAGTGGCATATCTCATGGCAGTGTATGGCATCCACATTACTTCAGCCTGCCAGTTTGTACAGTATTGCCGGTTCTCAATCGGTCTAGACGATAACCTCAAGCAACTTCTGAACACATATCAAGGAATCGTCGAGGCGCAGCGAACAGTCAGCGCTTTCGAAACGAATCCCAACAACACTCTGTCCGTACCCAGTGGCTGGCACAACGGCAGTGGTGGTCTTACCCACAAGCGAAGCATAGAGGATGCCATGTGCTTCGAGGGCAGTGACGAAGAGATGGATGGCGTCGCTTCACATGACGCAATGCTAGACGCTGAGAGATATCGTGATCGGGCTGAATTTGTGCCCTTCGTCGATCGTGCCGACGACTTCTGAAGCGAGCGTTAGTTCTCGAGCTACACTGCTCGGCATTGTCCGGAGAAATGAAGAATAAGACAAGGGCATTGCATGGGAAGACTTACACATGATGGAGTTTTGTTTTTCGATTGGCGTTGGAGGACAGCTGCACATATCCCATAGCGTTGATTTATATATATGTCAGTCACCGTTCACGAATAATATAGAAGGCAATGGCCGTCCTAGTTTCTTCACGGCTCACTCGTAGACACTGTGGTTTCTATTCTTGCAGTCCGTACTATGTCTAAGGTGAAGGCCCAAAGATATTCCAAGCAGTAAAAAGCAGAGCTCGGAGGACAAGGACAGTCTGATTAGCACTGCGCGGGTATAGGTCTCGTATGCTGGTGCTGGCTGCGGTGGCAAAGTCGATGCCTCAGGTTCCAACTGACGTCCCGTGGACAACCCGGCCTCCTCCAGACCCCGCGACCCCGCGCTTCATCCCACTTGGAAGAGAAGATGAACGAGTTCCGGACAGTTTATTTTGGCTTAGTGCTGTGCTCCCTCGAGTTGAAGCCCTAGAGGTTTGCTGCTTGCAGACTCGGCCAACCATCTTGATATCCCACCCTGTGCCCCTCACTCTCTACTGCACTCAACCACTCGTGCGCAACCACCACTCTTCTTTCTCGCAATATCTTGAGCAGCCCTTTCTTTGACTTGCAATCGTCAGCCAAGACAACACAGAAGCGTAAGAACCTGCGACTTACAGAGAAAAAGCCATTCAGCTGATTCCTTACACGAACCGTCCTGCTCGGGAGTACTTCCAAGCTCGACAAACTTACCACGGCGTCACTCCAACACACTTGCCTGCCGCGAAGAACTAGACCACAGATCCTCCATCTTCGCAAATTGCCATTCGAGCAGTACCCTCGCTTGGTTATCCGCGAGCCTACAAACAGTGAGTGCTACCACGCAGTGCTACTCACGTTCGCTTTGCTTAACACTATGATCGAGTCTCACATAGTTGACACAAACCACTAACACGCTTTTCACAGTAGCACAACTTCTGAATCTGCATTGGCTAGCAGCATCAACTCTTTGGACATTTGGTGCCTGGACAATCTATCGCAACATCACCAACATCTCACCAGATCTTCACACAATCTCGGTCATCTTAACCATCACTAGGGTGTGAACAGTCAATGAATTCGACCTCCATATCACCACACCTCTCCTTGAACCCCGTTAAACCTCCTGAAACCAACAAAAACGAACGGTCGTTTCGCCGCCGAATGCTGGCTTGAACTCAAATCACACAGCCCTCACATTCACCTCACGTCCAACAATGGCGGCCCTCAACTTCTACCATGAGGTTGATTGCATGATCCCTCACCCCCTCAAGCTGAAGAGTCACACGGATGTCGACAGCAACTATGTTGAAGACTTGGATGAGATGTATCCCGATATATTCTCGGACATTGGTCCAATCTGGCGCAGAACTCCCACTCCTCCCGCTCCCAAGGAAGTCGAGACTGCGAAGCCCAAGCTCACCGTTCAGGAACGTCTGAAGACTGACATCTTCGCATGTGACAACATCGATCTCAGGGATGACCCTGACTGGTACGGCCCCTGGGCTGACGAACGCAAAGTCCCCGACGAAACGCCATGCGTTCAAGACCCTAGCCGCGCTCTCCAGATCAAGGCCCTAACCACGCACTGGTGCAAGTTATCCGAGAAAGTCAAGCACTTGCTCCTCAAAGTCGCCACCGACTATCAGCTCTATAATCATCGGGCCCAGGACCTCACAGCGTCCAAGACCCGCCGCTCTGTCTTCAACCACGCCCTAAGAGATCTCGCTGTTGAAGACGGCAAGGTCATTGACCAGCTCATCTTGCAGCACTTGGTCAAGCGCAAGAAGGTCACCGCTGATACGGCCAACTTCTTCCCCCAGAGACATGAATCCACGCTCGCCAACACCAGCAGCAGCGAGGTCGCAGACATTGCCGGACAAGCGAAAGACTACCTCGACCTTGTCAGCCGCGAGTATCTCATCCCCGCCCTCGCGCAGAGCGTGTACCGTGTGCAGCCGAACTTGCTCGACACCGAGTACTTTGGCTTTCCCGAGTTCCGGGCCAAGTGGCGGCCTGCGCCGAAGTCGATTGCCGACAAGCAGGCTATCGCCGCATTTCGCATCACGACCAGCGGCAAGGCCAAGTGCAGCGAGAGACTTCTTCTCCGCTACATAGATCTGCCCCAGGGCTCATTCATCTACGGGGTCACTGGCATACTCCCCTTGAAGGAGGCCGGCCGTTACACATTCACCTACCCCGAGGCCACCGGCCGTCTTCTTGAGAAGAGAGAAGGCAACGAGATCCTGCTCTGCACAGCGGCATCGTAGGACGGTGCTGCACCAGATGCAGACTCTATCATATTGAAAAACACCGAGTATGACTTCTCCGACGACACCGCTCTCCACCCCTCGGCCACTACCTTCCCATCGAAGCAGCTCGTCAACTCAGTCTTTCACAAATCATGGGCTGCCGGCCACAAGGCGCCCGTCGGCCCCGAGCGGTACGAGACAGACTACCGTCTCGAGCAGGTGGACAAGAACTTCAATGGATTCCACGGCTTCCTCCAGTTCTACCTGCCCAAGGGCTTCCAGGTCACCAGCCCCTCGGGCAAGACCATCACCTTTGACAAGCAGTTCAGCAAGCCTGCCCCAGTCACAGGCTCCTCTGACGAGCCCGTCTCTCCAGGAGTGGGAGGATGGTACAGCATTGTCACCAACGGCTTCGAGAAGAATGCTTTCAAGTCCCAGCATCAACTCGGATTCAAGAATGACTTCATCGTGAGAATGAAGCTCAACCAGCCTACCGCCGTCTTTCGTGATCTGCAGCTCATGCCCCGCGTCATAGAGCCTGGCGTGCATGAGTTCATGGTCGCCAACGACAACCAAAACGAGACGCAGCAAGTCGTGGACATGAAGTGCCAGAATGGCCGTTACTACATGAGCCACAACATGCAGGCGCCGCCCGCTGTCGAGAAGACTCCAGAGGAGGTCGAGGCCGAGAAGCGTCAGTCCCTGGCCCAGCTCAAGACTGTCAAGCTAGTCATCATCCCTGACGAGAGGATCGAGCAGCTGATGCGCGGCACGTCCGCCTCCAGCCCTGGGGATGCCGCGGATCTGATCGGGGCCGCTGTGCTCAAGAAGAGGCTTTCGAGCATTATGGAGCTCGACGAGGGCAAGCCGCCCCAGCCCGCAGATAGATCCGCCTCTGTGCCAGTGTCGAGGGATAATATAGCTGAGAGCCGCGGAGCAGCCGCAAGGGGCACATCCGTCCACGAGGTTGAGTTCACCACGCAAGATGATGAAGAGATCAAACGCAGAATGATCCTCAGCAAAGCACAGAAGACCCTTGAGCCATACAAGAAGTGGCTTGTAGATCAGCACCAGAGTGATAGAGACAATGTTCTCAAAGGTGTCTACAATAGCCAAGAGGAGCAGGGAATCCTGGAGGCCCAGGGGGTGGGGGGGGAGATGGGAATGTATTCGTCACCCGAGCCTGCTACCAATGCGAAGCCGAAGCCGAAGACTCAGAAGAAGCGTTCTCGGGCAGATATCGAGGACGACGAGGAGTGGGAACCAACGAAGAAGCGATCGCAGGCTCGGGTTGAGGATGAAGAGGAGTGGACTGAGCCCACCACGAAGAAGAAGGCTGCTGCAAGACCTACGAAGAAGGTCAAGGCTAACAACGTCCTTGTGAAGGAGGAACCAATTCGGCCTGCGCCTGCTGCGAAGAAGCAGATACAAGGCAAGCCCAAGGCGATCGACGTCAAGTCACAGAGCACTGCGAAGAAAGCAGTGGCGGCAACGCAGAAGAACGAGCAGACTGCAAAACAGCGAGAGGAGACACTCGCGCGGGCGACGCCCAAGAGAGCCACTACTTCTCAGCTTGACCAGAGGCATGTCCCCATCAAGATCAAGGAGGAGCAGCCGCTGCCACCGCTTCCCAAGAATCGGAAGCGCCAGCGCAATATCGATTTTGAGGAGCAGGATCGCAAGTTGAAGCGCAACAAGAAGAATCACCTTATGATTGAGCTTCCCAAGCAGGAATCTTCTGAGAAGGAACTTTCCAAACAGGAGGCCCCCACGAAGCTCAAGCGTAACCCGGCCATTGAACGATGCATCAAGACAGATAGGGGTATCACGCTTAACCGCAAGCGCGAGCGTTCTGTCGAGCAGGATGATGCAGAGCGGGAGAGAGATAACAAGCTCAGCACCAAGAAGCAGGCTGCCAAGAGACCTTTGTCTTCCACCATCTTCGCCAAGGAGAACAGAAACACAATCAGAAACAGGGCGATCAGGAAGGCCACCCAGAGCAAGACGACGAACTCGCCTCAGAAGGAGAGGAAGGCCATCGTCACCCAGAGAGAACCCTCGGAGGACGAGTACTCCAGCGGCTCCGACAGCGATGCCAGCATCGACAGCCGCTTCCAGCAGCAGAGCACCTTCCAGCAGGCTGCTCTAGGAGGTGCCGCTTCGAGCTTTGGAGAAATAGTGCCCGCTGGCACTGATCCCAGCACTGGCCAGCCTCTCTTCACAATGCAGGTGCCGCCGGAGCTCATTCCCATCATGGCGAGTTTGCCTCCCGGCACCCGCATCACGGGTCTGCCTGGCATGATCCCGCCTCCTGCACCAGTTCATCAGCAGGTCGCGCCGGCTCTTTCGCCTCAGCAGGCCACTCAGCCTCCTGCTTCGCCTGTCCGGCAAGTGTTCATACCATTCCCGCCGGACATGATGCAGCAGAACCCGGGCGCGAGCGAGAACGGCGCCGCCCTTCAATCCCAGGATTTGACTCAGCTGCAGAACAGCTTCGTGCTAAACAACTTCGCTGCGACGCTGAACAGCAACCCAGCCTTGGCGCAGAGTATGTTCCAGGCCTTGACTGCCCAGCAAGCAGGTTCGCAGCTGCCCACACCAACAACACCTACCTTTCCTCCGAATGTGCAGGAAGGTGCAGTGGCGCGTGACACACAGAGAGTGCACGAGGCATCACAGCATCGGGAATCTGTGGGACTTGACGATGGGCATGGTCGCAGTGGCTTTTCACGATAAACAGGAAGAAGAACACGATGGTCAATCTAACGACTTTCAGAAGATAAATGTTCGAGACAACATATGACGAGAAAGTTGATTCACGATTTGATGAGGAAAGCGGCCATGATTTGTGTGAGAATGAGGAACACAATACCTTGACAACAAGATCACGAATAAACGACGAAGAAGTGAACACGCCACCAAGAGAACGAGAACAAAAAAAAAAAAAAAAAAAAAAAAAAAAAAAAAAGAGGGCGGCAGAGGAAAGACAACCACAGCATTCACAGAGAAGCGATCACGAAGATAGGAATGAGTCTGCTTCCAATACGAGCAGGGGCAGGAGAGGAACACATACCATGACGAAATGCAGACGGGGTCTTCGATCTGAGAACGAAGACCATGCATGAATTACCTAGACCTGTACCAAAAGAGGGGGGTTTTAGAGATTACTTTGAGTCTCACATTCTGGAAAGAAACTTCTCATACAGACACAAGCGCGATCATAGCGCAAACATAACGGACGTTCAGATCACATAAATTGCATAACTCAAGTGCCAGGTGAAGTGTCCTGCTGCTCCGATCTCCGTGCGTCGTGTAAGTCGAGCCCGCAACGGGATATGCAGGGGTTCATCACGAGTGGATCAACCCCACCACTACGCAAAAGTGGAGCCTCGCGGAGAGAGCGTGCGACGCAATCAAGCAGCCCGAGCTGCCAAACGGTATCATCATCGCCCATCCACCCAGCCCCCGTGCCAACAACGACGCCGGCTTCAAACTCCTGCCGCAACCACACAACGAGGCAGCACGAGCAGCCACTCGCACGCCCACTGTAGCCTCGCGAATTGTCCAAAGGCCTCCATCACGATCAATCACATCCAAGTACCTGCATACCGGGCTGGGCGCAAGCTTGTTGAGGCAGGGGAAGCTCCGGGTTGCTAGACGAAGTCAATTGTCTTTAGACACGACCACCGGGATCGACCTGTCGACATAGTTCCGAACTAGGCGTGGAAGCAGCGGGCAGTGACAACACACAGCGAACGGCCTTATCGATCGGCCATCCTTCAATTCGCGAAAAGGGGGTCTCACATTCAACACTCTCTTCCCAGAACAACGTCGCCACCACTGGAATCGACGCCACCATACTCGCCAAAGTAATACACAAACACACACACACACACACACACATACACATAAACGTCACAATGGCGCCGCGTATCGAGCCCTCAGAGATCGAGACGTACTGGAATATCTTCAGCACGCGGACTAATGGCGGGACACACCTGACGGGCGAGCAGGCAGCGCCCTTGCTCAAGAACAGCGGCCTGCGGGACGACCAGCTCGAACGCATCTGGGACGTCGCGGATATCGACAATGACGGCAACCTCGACTTTGAGGAGTTCTGCGTGGGGATGAGGATCATTTTCGACATTGTGAACGGGGTAAGTGGCGGTATTCTTGATGTGGCTTGCGGTGTTTATCTTTGTGGATTGAAAGCTTGGAAATATGGCTTTCTTTTTTTCTGGGGAAACTACTGGCTAACTGAGATGTTCTGTGCATCTATAGGAATACGCAGATGTCCCAACGACGTTACCAGACTGGCTTGTGCCCGAATCCAAGTCCCACCTCGTGCAAGCGAACCGCGCTGTCACGGGCAAGCAGGTGCAGTTTGAGCGGGTGGAGGACGATCTTGACGAGCCGGGGCTCAAGGACGGCTTCGATTGGTACATGAAGCCCGCCGACAAGTCCAAGTATGAGTCGATATACCAGGAGAACAGGGACATGCGCGGAGAAGTGTCGTGTAAGTTGGAAGAATGGGGACACCAATCGGCAGTGCAAGGGTGTTGAAGCAATGACGCTGACAATAATGCCGATAGTCAACTCCCTCTCGGACCTCTACGAGTCGCTCGATGTCCCGGACACAGACATCCGCTCAGCGTGGAACCTCGTCAACCCGCAGGCTGCCTCGACCATCAACAAGGACGCCTGCCTGGCATTCCTACACATCCTCAACAACCGACACGACGGATACCGCATCCCACGGACAGTACCAGCATCACTCCGCTCCTCCTTTGAGCGCAACCAGATCGACTACCAGCTCGACAGCGACCGCAACAAGCCATCAACGGCAGCGTCCCGCTGGGCCGCGAAGTCAGATGAGTCCACCGCCACGGGCCGCAAGGCCAAGTTCGGCGACCAGTACCTCACGCGCCTGGGCCGCAGCGGGTTCAAGGCTCAGGGGACAGACTTCAGCACCGCCAAAACGGACGACTGGGAAGAAGTCCGCCTGAAGCGACAGCTTGCCGAGCTGGAGGACAAGATGGCGCGTGTCGAGGAGCAGGCCAACATCCGCGCGGGCCGCGGTGCGCACGGGTCGAGGGACAGCAAGCCGGCCCTGGTGAAGCGCGAGCTCGAGCAGCTACTCGACTACAAGCGGAAAGAGGCGCGCGAGCTTGAGGAAGGGTCCGGGAAAGTGAAAGCCGGCGGGGATCTCAAGTCTGTCCGCGAGGATCTGAGTACCGTCCAGGAGCAGATTGATGGGTTGGAGGCGCATCTCAGCTCGCGGATCAAGGTGCTTGATCAGCTGAGGCGCGAGATTGAGGATGAGAAGGCGAATCGATGAGGTGGGAGAAGAGTGAGGGGAGAAGGAGGTTTGAGGATAGACATCATGTACATAGACAAGCTGTCGAAAGGCAATCCACTTGGAGGGTTCTCGCCCTGCATTTTTGTGCAGGATTGAGATGGAATTTCGACATATCGCGAAGTCCCTCCTGTTCTGCCCTGGTGCTACGGTTGTGCATTGGTAAGCATTTTTGACGTTCGTATTTTTCTAGTTTCACGACTCAAAATAGTGATATCAACACGTCAACGCGACGGCCAGTACCCACAGAAATGACGAATTTAGTTTGTGTTCACAAGTCTCCAAGGATGCAAATCTCCATTAAGTCTAATTAAGTATAAAGTTTATCTGTGTGAAGCAGGGTATCATAAATTGATGGAAAAGGAAAGACTAAACAAGCATAATTAAGCAGTACCATCCAATCGCTCTGCTATGACATATAGGTCATAGTCGCTCTTCGCCACTTGATTGCCAGTGGGGCGTCTGGCTGTCCACCTTCTCCAGGCCCGGTCATGACGCTTGGCTCGTCTGCCCATTCTGGAAGAAGTTGTGCTCAAAATGCGCTGCCATTCACCCAGCCTGGAACCCTCTGGACGCCAAGTGTCTTGCCCTTCATCATGTACGTGAAGTAGGAGAAGACCTTGACCACTCCAAGGCGGCCGACGCCGCGGCTCCGGCCGACAGACGTAATGTTGACTTCGAATGGCATGAGTGAGACCGAGGTTGGGTTCTTGTCCTTGAGAACGAGGTCGAGGTTTTTGGCGAGACCGGTGGCCTGTTGGTCTGCGATGACGAAGGTGGCCTTGGGCCTGGCGACAATATCACCAGCCGCCCAGACATTGGTTGCACCGCCTACGCGATGCATATCATCGACCACGACAAGCTTCTTGTCGTTGAGAAACTTGGCGGGGACGTACTCTGAGTTGGGCACGACGCCCATTGTTGGGAGGTACAGATCTGCGGTGAGCTTCTCGCCGTTTTCGAGGGCGACCTCAGTCTTGCCAGTGTCGTCGGTACTGGTGTTGGCAACACGTGCGGACGTCTTGATGGTGACGCCAAGCTTCTTCAGCTCGCTCACGGCGCCCGGGGCGATAGAGTCACCACCGAGGATTTGATCGCCGCCGGCGAGAAGGGTAATCTGCTTATCCGAGCCGTATTCGAAACCGATCTCGCCCGCGAGCTCGACGCCAGTGGCGCCAGCACCGGCGATGATGATTTCCTTGGCAGCTGCGATGCGGTCCTGTGTATGCTTGATGCTGGCGGCAACCTCCTCGTAGGAGCCATTGGCCTTCCAAGGGACATGGTCATCGATGTAGCGGCTACCGGTGGCCAGGACGAGCTGGTCATACGAAAGAGATTGTTCTGCGTCGCCGACTTTGACGGTGACCGTCTTTGCATCCGCGTCGAGAGCCTCTGCTGAGCCAATGATGAGCTCGAAGGAGCCCTCAGGGTAGTGTTCAAAGCCCTTTGCGATGGGGAGGGCATACTGCTCCTCCTTCAGCTGGCCAGGGACAACGGCACGAACTGAGGCCATGTTCCAGTAGAAGTGTGTGTTCTGTGGGCAGTGGTTAGCCATGAAAGTCACAAGCCGCAGTATTGGAGTATAGGTCGTTTGGCTAGTACCTTTGTGACAAGGACGACCTTGAGGTCCGAAACAGACTTTGCGGTCGTCTTGAGCAGGGAATGAGCGACGCGGATGCCCACGTAGGAACCACCGAGGATCAGGACAGTCGGCATGGCGGCAGTGGTAAGTGATAGTTAGTGTGTCTGTGTAAGAGGCGTCGGGGGTGGGTATGATATGGCGAAGAGATGCGGACAGGCTGGCGGTCGGAGGGCTGAGAGGTGCCTGAGCTCTTATAGCTGCCATGTCGACAGCGCCAGCATGTCACCGATAGTGTTGACAGGCCGCGTATGGGCAACTTGCTCTGTGCCTCGGGCGTGTTCTAAGGTTCTGCTAACGAGGGTGCGTGCATGTCTCGGCCCCGGGGCGGATTGCAAGCCCCACTTCTGGCGACCCTGAAGTCAAGTGAAGCAGCAGCAATCACGACCAGGAACGAACCTTCGGGAAATGAGCGAGCCTCACGATTACATGATGCACACCCGGAGACATTTCAAATCCCCCTCCAAGCCTTGCATCGATGAGTCATTCGATGTCCCGTACTGCACCTGTCCCGTCTGTCCTGTTTGTCCTGTCTGTCCCGTCTGTCCTGCAGCAACCATCCTCTCGGGCCAAGCTGATCAAGCCCAGCCCAGCAATCAGGGCACAAAGTTGCCGACCGGGCCATCTCCAGTCCGTCTCTCGACCGCCCCCTCCCCCCCCCCCCTCTATCCTCCGGGGACCTCCCGACTGCCGGGTCCCGGGTCCTGTCATCGAGGAGTCCAGCATGCATGCACATCCCAAAACACCATCGGTGCCTGGAACAACCCGAGATCGTGGATGCCAGTCCTGTGGGGCCCCGCCTTGCTAGACTCAATACTACATAGTACCATAGTAGACCCTGACAAATACAGCACCCGCTATCCCGAGTGCCTGTTGGTACTTTCTAGACGTCTTGACGTCTAGAAGTTCATCTGGCCGCAAGGGCTCGACATATTATATACGACACATTATATGCGCCGTCCTTCCCATCTCAAGTCTGGATTCACAAAGCAATACGGGCAATGCCTCGTCCATCTCCAGCCAGCTTCGAAGGAGTCAAAGCCCGATATCGTGAAGCACAAAGGTTGAGTGCTGAAGGCACTGTTGATGCTACTTGTGTTTGAGGTGCTTTGCGGGGAAAGGGAAAAAAAAAAAACAAGTTTTGCACTGGTTTCACGTCTCGTCTCCATGTGGCCAGCTGCCTGGCCGTGTGTCCCCTAAACCCACTCTGCGATCTAGAGTAGTTCTGCGATACGGACACTTTCAGAGACTTGACAACGCCATCTCCAGCGACTTTAGCTGAAGTCACAGCGCCAACGCCATTCAGCAAGACCCAGGGGGATACTTGCACGAGGCTTGGCCTCCGGACCAGCCTGCTGTGAAATGACGTACGCCGGTGGTTGAAGACTTTGGCATCCCACCCCGGCACAGAGAACCGCATCTTAAGTAAGTATACTTATACTGCTATGGTACGGTCATCTACAAGGGGACGGGACAAAGTCGGTACTCCGTAGTTCTGCACGGCCCTCGCATTTAGTAAGCTGGCCTTGACTCTGCCACCTGCTGACCCGCGCGGCCTGGGCTTGGGAAGCTTGGCGTGAGACACCCCACCCTGCCTGCACCTGCACAGCGGGCCCTGCTGCGCTAAGCCGGAGCTGTTGCTACAGCACTCTACTCTGTCCACCGAGGCAAGCTAGCTCAAGCTCAACATATGACGCCAGTGCCACAACCCCGCCATCCAGGGCCCTGCCCGCAGCCCTCCCAACAACAATGCCCACGCTCCAGACGTCGGCTCGTTGCTGCTGCTGCTGCTGGTACTGCTGGTGCTGCTGCTAAGAATAACGGTGATAGTAATATGGTGACACTGCGAGCACAAGCACCGCACTCCAGCTCACTCCCGCCCGGCGACCGAGGAGCACACCGAATGGATCGGATCCATGGCCATGACCCAACCACCCGGCCCTGTTCCACCGTCAGGTCAGGTCAGACACCGACTGGCTCGTCCCTGAGATGGATGGTTCCCCCATATCGGCATGGAAGGAGCCCCTCTCCGCAGAGTCCCTGCCTCCCAGCCTGGTCCTCGGGTGCATGTGGCCGAGCCTGCTAGACTAGAAAAAGACAATCACCTGCCACTCGTCTTGGTCCAGCCTTCTCTCTCCCTCTCCTCCTGAACAGTCTATATAACATCAACGACCATAAACAACACACTTCCTCCCCACTACACCATAACACACCATAACACACCACAACACACCACACCACTCACACTTCCCCCACCGCCGACATGTCTACCAGCGCCGAGTTCGAGCAGGCCACCGTCGACTCCAAGAAGTTGACCTCCAAGCCCGAGAGCTTCGACCTCCTCGAGCTCTACGGTAAGTTACCCCCGCCTATGCTCCTACCGGCGCTACACATCGCAAGCGATCTCTTTAATCTCCTTGCTGACACTGCTTGCTGCAGCTCTCTACAAGGTCGCCAAGGGCGAGGACTTCAGCGCCGCGCAAAAGCCCGGCATGTTTGACCTCAAGGTAAGCCATCACATGCCGCCCACTTCACAGCAATCCTTCCCCGCTTCTCCTGTCTCGCGACTGAGAGGGCCGTCCACCGAAAAATTTCTACCGACCTATGGATGCTTCGATCAAGACAGCTTCGACCACGCAAGCGACCTTGAGACACGCTCTTGTGATCCGCTCCTGCGAGGACCACCACACACCTAAAATCACAGACATCTCGCTAACAACTCCTCGTTTTCCCCACAATCTAGAACAAGGCCAAGTACTCCGCATGGGAGAAGAAGGTCCAGGCTGGCCTCTCCGCCGAGGACGCGCAGACCCAGTACGTCGCCAAGGTTAATGAGCTCAAGGAGTCTTGTGGCTTCGATGCCAACAAGGAGCCCGAGGCTGTCGGTGCGTAAAGCATCGCCATCAACGCCCTTTCGCTTCGCTCCTCCTTCCGACTACACCACGCAATCTTCCATGGCACGTCTGCGACGAGATCGACAAACTCTTCGGTGCCGCTCAGAACGACCGACGGGAGGTTTGAAATAGCATCCCGGCGTTGGTACTGCGATTGTTCGAGACTATTGCACGACGTACTAGTACATAGCATGAATACCCCGAATGAATACATAACGATAATTCATGATCCAAACCTTGCGGCCAACATTTTCTATTGTAAAAGCCGGCGGGGACGAGCTTGTGTGGTGTATACTACTTGCATGCTTGTTCTACGCAGGATGCAGGTTAGGTTCTAATGATTTTTCAAAAGTTCTGCGGGCCAGTCTTCGGAGCATATTCAAGCCCTCATCTCTGTATTTACCGTACAGTCAGCCTTCCTGTTGTGTCCAAACCCGGCCTTTCCAGTCCGGTTCCAGGTAGTTCGCTTTTGTCACCCAAGGAAGCTCACTTGTGCCATATTGGCGTAAAGGCAGGTCATACGGCACACGGAGCCCGACCACGTCTGCAGTAGGCTCTTTCTCCAACGCTTCCTCAGATGGCAGGTCAGATTTGAAAGTGCCGACCATCCGCGCATGAGGACTGCCAGCCAGCAGCTCGGGCCATACCATTATACCGACCTCCCAGGACGCGATCTTGACGTCGCCAGCAGCATTCGGCGCTTCGCCCCAGGCCTGTCTTGACATGTTTGCAGAAGTAAGGAGTGCCCAATCGATTGTGTCACTATTTTCGTGGTACCGGATATACGTTTTGATGTGGGGAGCTGCTCGTTTTCGTCCGGCCTCCTTGTGCTTGCCAGGCAAATCTGAGCGCGGTGTATAATTGGTTAGCACAGAGGATAACCAGTTCCTGCTGTATGATGCAAAAGCCTTGTCTGCCAACTTACCTTTACCCTTCTCGCTGTCATTGGCCCAGTGGCAGAGCATTGGTCGCATGTATTGGAGTTGCTTGGCCTGCTGCTCAGACTTGATACTCATATGTATCGATCCTCCCGACGCATATCCATCCAGGGAGCGTCGGATTTCATCAGGCGTAGGAAAGACAATACGGAAAACAGGATTCGTAGATGCATTGGTTGTCGAAGTGAATGACCGGAAGAACGTGCCTTTCAACCAGGTATCCCGTGGTCCGAGAGTGGCAATTGAAGAGATCTGCGCGACGACTTCTGGCTTGCCATCGGTCTGTATTGGTACCGAACTCAATGTCCTCCTCACAGCTGCCCAGCCCCAAGAAGTCTCACCGTGCTCAGTTTCAATTTCATGAGTGCCAGGCACACTAGCTATTAAGGCTCCCCGAACCGCAGAAAAATCGTACTTGACTAGCTGCTCAACCAGCGAGGCACAGACATTGCGCCTGGAATTATAAGCCCGAAGATAGCTCAGCAAGTCATGCTTGAACTTCGCGCCCTCTCCAATGGTAAGGTGAGCCGAATTGCTTGGAGAGTTGTGCGCTGGCAAGTTGATGAGTTTCGGAAGGATGGGGGATTGCCAGACAGCATTGGTCATGTTAGTCCAGTCCTTGGCGATCATGTTGGCCGTATGTATGATGACCTGGGCCGTGTCATTGTGCCGGAAGAGGATCATCATTTTAGTGTGGTGAGTACCCAGCATGTGCGGCATATAAGCTGTGTGTAGCTTTACGTTCCTATAGCGAGATGCTTGTTCCTAGGAAGGTGGCGTGGTATCAACATGTGAGATCCAATGGAAAGACTGTACGCAGTGCACATGAGCAATGTAGTGGTTGCCTACCTCAAGTGCGATTCTGCTTGTGTCTTCACGCTTCCAGAATCCATGGACTATATGCACATTGACGAGATGTCGTGTATCCTCGTCGAAGTGAGACATGGTGAAGTCAGCATCATGTAGATAGTTGAACTGCCAGCAATCCGATATGAGTGGATCGCCAAGCAGGTCTGCAAGGGATACTGTGTCGACGTTCATGTCTGGGCCGAGATCACGAATCTTGGTAAGCTGGAAGGGCGACGGGATCACGCGTCGTGCGGGTGTGTCTTTGAGCTTTTTCCCGGCCTTTGGCGGGGGCCGACTGATTGGACGACTGAGCGACTGGGGAGATCCAGCATAGCTGTGCGAGGCTATATTGATGTTTGCAGGCGCTTCGTTGTGCTCGGCGAGGCGTTGCCGCTTAGCACGATGTTCTTCAGCCATGCTGTTATAGTGAGTGTTGGCTGCAAGTCTTGGCCTCGTGGTGGTCTCGCGCGAAGCTTGAGAGTCAGGCTCAGCAGAAGGGCAAGAGTGCATATCTCCAGTAGGTCCACACCATCCCGCTCATGGATGCTATGCACGCATGTGTTGGGGATCGAGGCGAGCGGCTCTGAGAAAAGTGCAGTGTTCGGGGGAACCTTGAAGGCATGACTCCTTGTAGGCGGGAGGACAGAGGCCGTCACCAGGGACGGAGCTCATCGAGGTTGGTGCTGCCTATTAGGCACAACTGCTGATAGCGCCGCATGGACCATACACTGTTGATGCAACGAGCCCGCATCACCCCGCGAATCTAATTTGAACGTCCGGCTATACCTCGTCGCTTGAATCGACAACTGTGATTTGATGGTTTGCAAAGCAAGGGCACCGATGTGAGTTGTATGAAGAAAAAGGCTCGCTCTCAACTTATCGCCGCTTCTGCAAGGATGGTATGTCGTCGTCCAGGCCCCTGTCGATGCGCAACGGCAGAACTGCAGCGTGTCAGCAGCAACATAAAGTCACCAGGATTAGCGAGGAAAAGCCCGATACTTTTCAGGCGCCCAAGAGGTCCAGGCATCTAGAGTGGAGAGTTCAAAAGATGACAAAATCCGGCTTACAACCTTGAGACCTGGGCTTGTAACCTCCGCGATGCACTAATTACGAGATGGTACTAATCAGTTGCCTCAGGGATTCCGTTCAGCCTAGTGATCCTGTCGGCGTAGTGCATACTTAGTGTACCTAGCCAACATATGGTGAGTGTACTTTATGCAGTGAGTGATACATCTTGCTCGTCTTTCGAAGAGCATACGGGTGGAAATTGGCACATTGAGGATGTCTTTTGGCCGCCCGCTCACCTTGCAAATGCTCCGTACTGCAAAGTGGAATGCATGAAACGCACAAATGCCATGGCAGTGCCCCTGCAGTTGCACCAAGCTTTCTCGATACCCGATGCTGTGCCAATCGATTGCAGTGTCTAGGGAAACCCGTGTCGAGCGTCAACGGGGCAGGTCAGGGGTTGGGCCTGGCAGCGAGGCCAAGTACTTGCGGCCTCATCTGGAATGCAGCCGAGAGACTTCCTGTGCCGCTCCTGGGATGCGAAACCGTAGGTACTGGGTGGGGCATGGCCATGCAGCTCCCGGTAGTGCCGCGCGATAGGCCCAGGACCGCAGACCTGAAGGCCCCCCCCCCCGCCTCCCCCTAATTACGACAGCCGCAGCGGCGTCTACCCAGGTGGTCCAGCTGTTGCGTGCTTGTGGTGGACAGAGCCCGGTGGTGTGGCCAGGCTGGAGAGACCACAGAGACCACAGAGACCACTCTCACCCCGGACGTCAACGGCCTCAATCCCGTCTCCTGCTCCCTCCACGCCGCCTGCAAGACAGCGACCGACCACAAGTGCGACGTCCCTGGCTGGGCCTCCCGCTGAGCCTCATCCTCCATCTCTTCCTCCTGTCCGCAAACCCTCATCACATCCGCCACCACGACCACATCAGCGCCCTACATAGTAGCGGCTGCCTCTGCGCACACAACGCTGCCTCGTGCTCCACGATAGTACAAAATCGGCGACGATCGACTCGGCGTCTGGCTCAATGTACCTCGGAGTGTGACGCCATAATCTGATCTGGTCTCTCTTAAACATACACACACATACATTGACCCGGGGGGCATCAAATCTCGCGTTATCGCCCTCAGCCTCACCCAAGTCAGTTGGGCTCATGACATCGACAATACCAAGATAGCCTCTCCCTTCATAATCGTTTCAGCCCCAAGTTCACGACAAGTAGCCCAACTACGATTTTGCACCGGCGCAATCATGAGGCTTGCCTCGTTGGCCCTGTTTCTGGGCGCTGCTGCTCTCAGCGCTGCGCAAGCCATTGGTGCTGAGAAGTCTACAGATACCGAGCACGAGAACACATACTTCAACAAGCAAAAGGTTCCTCCGTTGTTGGAGCTGAACAGCGATAACTACGAGAAGGAGCTGGGCCTGTCCAAGAACCTCGTGGTCAAGTTCTTCAGGTATGTTTTTTGCAGAAAGTTGCACGAGACAACCTCCGGCTGGCCGTGAGCGCACATAGAAATTCTTGCTGACATGACTCTTGGCTGCAGCCCGTGGTGTCCGCACTGCATAGACTTTGCCCCAACATACCAAACACTATACGAGTTCTACTACACGCAATCAGTAGACGATGCCAAAACAGGCAAGGCCGTGCCGTTTGAAGAATACTATGACCTCCGCTTCGCCTCCCTCAACTGCATCGCCTATGGCGATACCTGCACAAAGCTCAACATTGGTACATACCCTCAAGTCGTCTTCTTCACGGATGGAAAGGCCGTGGACGCCGTCAAGGGCAACAAGAACATGACTCTTGAGTCTGCCTTGATTGAGAACAACATCAAAGACCAGAAGCCAGCAAAACGCCCAACAAAGCTTGAGCTGCCGGAACCTGGAGACACATCTTCGCCGGATTTCCTCGCCAACGACGGCACACCAAAGAAGTCGAGCGACTCGGGCAAGACTGCAGAAAACATCGAACTGGTTAAGGACGACGTCAATAAGAAGGAGGATGTCAAGGCCAAGGAAATAACTCCCACTAAGCCAAAAGTCGACCCTTGGGCTGCCGCAAACGTCAAGCCTGCGAAGGCCACCTCCACACCAAACCCTCAAGGTATTTCTATCTCATTAACGGGAGAGAGCTTCCAGAGCCTTGTCACCATGACCCAAGAGCCCTGGTTCGTCAAGTTCTACGCTCCGTGGTGCCACCACTGCCAGGCCATGGCCTCCAACTGGCAGCAGCTTGCCAAGGAGATGCAGGGCAAGCTTAATGTCGGAGAAGTCAACTGTGATGCGGAGTCAAGACTGTGTAAGGACGTTCGCCTACACGGTTATCCCACCATTCTCTTCTTCCGTGGAGGCGAGCGTGTCGAGTACAACGGGCTTCGTGGTCTGGGCGACTTTCTCCAATACGCCAACAAAGCTCTGGACATTTGCAGCGGCATCCAGGACGTTGATCAGGCATCATTTGAAGAGCTTGAGAAGACGGAAGATGTCATTTTCGTCTACTTCTATGACCATGCCACCACCAGCGAGGACTTCTTAGCTCTTGAGAGACTTCCTCTCAGCCTGATCGGCCACGCCAAGCTTGTCAAGACGAGAGATGTTCACTTATATGAGCGCTTCAAGATCACGACCTGGCCGAGACTCCTGGTTGCTAGAGAAGGCCGTCCAACTTACTACAACCCGTTGACTCCCAACGAAATGCGCAACACCCGACAAGTCTTGACCTGGATGAAGTCTGTTTGGCTCCCGATTGTGCCCGAGCTGACAGCGTCGAATGCTCGCGAAATCATGGACGGCAAGATTGTGGTGCTTGGTATCCTCAATCGCGAGGATGATGAGGCCTTCATCAGCGCTAAGCGTGAGATGAAGAGTGCTGCCAACGAGTGGATGGACAAGCAGATCCAGCTGTTCCAGATGGAGAGACAAGATCTTCGCGATGCCAAGCAGCTGCGAATCGAGGAGGCGGAAGATCGCAACGACCAGCGTGCTCTGCGCAATGCGAAGAGCATCCGTATCGACATGAACAGGTCGGATCGTAAGGAGGTAGCCTTTGCCTGGGTTGACGGCACCTTCTGGCAGCGCTGGATTCGCACAACGTACGGTATTGATTCCAAGGATGGAGAGCGCGTTATTATCAACGATGAAGATGTAAGTGGCCAGGATCAGCATGTCGAGAATCTAAAGAGGGAGTACTGACATATTGCAGAACCGCCGTTATTGGGATCAAACCATCACTGGCAACTACATCATCCCCTCTCGTACTTCGATTCTTGAGACTATTTCCAAGGTTACTGCCTCGCCACCCATGCTTAAGCCCAAGCTCACGATCTCGGCCTTCGAGAAAGTTTTCTTTGACATCAAGATGGCTTTCATAGATCACCCTATCCTTTCGTATGGTGGAGTAGCTCTTACTGTGCTATTTGGCCTGCGGCACTTCCGCGGGCGTATGCGCGGTGGCCGCCGGATAGCAGAGAACCTTCCCGTCAAGGAGATCCGCGAGGGTCTTCTCGGTAACACTGCGAACGGCAAGACAGACTGAGCTGTGAGTTTTGTGGTTTGTGTAGCACGTTCGAGAAAGTGCGGACAGTGTCGGATGTGGTATACAAAAGCCTCTATAGGAAGTCATGCACAATGTGGGCATTGATGAGAAGGGCGGATAGAGTAACGGGCGGTTGACACAGTGAGATTTTGCATGCCTTTTACGAAAGGCCAAGCTCAAGGCCATGCGTTCAAAGAAAGCTTTCTGTATAAAAAGAAACAGTACCCTTTTTTTTTCTCAAGAATTACACATATATTCGTTTTTGGCCTGTCTCGTGCAAGTAGGCTCGACTCGCAAGTGTCAGACTCCTCTGTCTCAAAGACTTTGCTCCGTAACTTTTCCTTCATGTCAGCCTTCTGGAGACCTTGAGGCTTTCCTCTTGACCTCGCGATCTTGAAATCTCGTCGATCAGCCCAACTGCCAATGTACGGACACAGGCCTGCTAGGTGTCTCATCATTCGATGCCAACGACTCCCATTTTCTTTGCAACCAGTGTGCACACACAGGCACAAGGGAAGGAAAACGGCTGGTAAAATGATGCATGCCCATAAAATCACGTCGCCTCTCCCGCATCTTTCAGCGACGCGTTCGGTGTGTGCCACAATATATATATATATATATATATAGAGAGAGAGAGAGAGAGAGAGAGAGAGAGAGAGAGAGAGAGAGAGAGAGAGGAAGTGGGCATTGGTCAGGAAAATTGAGTCCGGTCTTGCACAAATTTGCTGCTTCAGTGAGGAGTTTTTTTTGAACCTGTTTTCAGTAATCTAGTAGTAGATGATGTTGAGTAGGAAGGCCAAAGTTTTTTTTTTAATAGAAAGAGGGGTTCACGCAATTACTCGGAAACACTTCTGTCTGGGACGCCTGTGATTGTCGTGAGCCCAGGCCTCGAAGGATTTTTTTAACGCTTGCTGGACATGTGCAATGCCTCCATCTGCGGACCCTCTAGAAAAATTACCCTCTCCCAGCCATATAGACGGTGGACGTTTCCGGGTATCATGTGCGTCGCTGGGTGGAGCTTGTTGAATTATAATAATCATGACAGTTATATAAAATGGCGAAACATGACACACCGAGAAGCCTTTCCCAAGGAAACGATTGGATAACATGAGCGTGAAGTGCTGTAGAACGAACCCGGTCTAGAATTGGTTTATATTTCGGGTCAAGACATTGGCACGATGGCAGCGTTTACTGTCTCCTGTTGATGTAAATACCACTGGTCTCGACGCATCAACTGCTGCTGGGAAGTGGAGTCTGATGACGATGTGAGGAGAGCCGAGAAGGGATGGAAACGGATCCGATGCCGCGGTCTAGACTTCCGGGTCATGGGGAGGAGGGAATGATGAACCTGCTAGACGACCGCTACACACTTGTCACTTTGTCGTTCATATCTCGTCCGTCTAGCGTGCTTGTCGGGGTCGGGCAAGTTCATGGGCCTAGCATGTTCTACACCAATATCAAGTGCAGCCAGTCGTGGAGGAGCGGATATATCTTTTAGCCCTGCGGATGTAAGCGGTTTTGCCTAAAACGATTCTGTGGTTCAGACTCCATTGCACGATCACACTTGCATACAAGCCACTGACGACTGTGGTACAACAGGCACTAGATAGTCTGACAACAAGCACGATCTGGAGGAGCTATCTGGTTATATCAGTCATATCGGTGGGCAAGGGAAGAGTCCCGATCCGGAAAGAATATAGCATAGGAACTGGATCCACAAGCGGAACAACAAACTTTGTTTGCGACGCCTTACCATGTGCGTCTGAGGACGTTGTGCGAATTCTATTTGCGCCTGGGCGTTTCTGGCAAGTGATTCCCGGGCTCTTAGGATAGTGCAAAGACGGGTGGAGCCTAAGTGTGAGCAATGGCACTTTGCTTCATCCGTTAAACAAGGCATTGTAGAGGAGTTTGCTCGCCACATGTTGGCACACAAGCTACAGAGCTCCCGCATAGTACGACGAGCAATCTCGTTGTCCGAGTCATGGAATGTAAAGCTTACATGCCTGGAGTGATTGTTCAATTCTACTTGGGAGCTTGAGACCTTGGGTTTGGATCATTTTTTAACGCACACCCTTCCAAAGGAAACAGGCAGTGTTCCAGTGACGATGGGCTGGGGATCGAGTCGTATGAAGATGTCAGCTTCTGGCATGCCAAGCTTTCGTGGCTTTTATCCAAGGCCAATCGCCAAGGCTGCAGTCCCTGGTAGAGACATACAGCCGACGGCTGAACGGAGTGTGCTTGTGATGATGGGAGTCGCGCCGTGGTAGAAACAGACAGCCACGAACTCTGGCCGAAAAGAGACAACACACTACCTACGAGCACGAGGCTCCGCCTTGCGTCTTGAAAGAGCGCCGCAGCTGCAACTCTCAGGTTGTGTACGCCCGAGGCTGTAGAAATGACTCTAGCGATGCATGGCTAGACTTCAGCTTGAAGGACGGCAATGCAGCCACTTCGGCATCATGGCGGCGGAGCAACGTGAGACATGCCAGTAATAGCAGCCATGGTCAATCTTTGTTGGCAACCCAGCTAACCACGTACAGCCTCGTACAGGCGTTGTGCCATAAATTCCTGTTTGAACCTCGCTCGGTTTGCAGGCACATTATACTCACGTTGCATACTCTCAGCACCAGGTTCCGGGAAAGAAACTGCCAGTGTCGATAGACAGAAACTAGTTCGGGAGCAGTGTCAAGTAGACACGGCGGTGCGCTATCGCGTCCTCCAGTACTTTGAAATGGCTGGTGGGCTTTGCGAGATAAGTATGTGGCAAAGAAGCTGTCTAAGAGCGCATGCGCCGCTAAAGATCTGGTGTCGCATGCCAAAGCAAGGTCGGCGCTGGTAGGCTGAAGTGTCGCAAGTTGAGTTCGTGAAAGGCTGTGCATGTTGGGGCATGGTTCAGCTTCGAGGTCATGCCCTGCACGACAATGTGCCACCATGCCGGGCTGGGGCTGAGACGACGTCAGGGCCTGGTTATGGTGTGGGCGAGTGGAATGTGGA
This sequence comes from Microdochium paspali, assembly GCA_031142775.1. Classification (NCBI taxonomy): domain Eukaryota; kingdom Fungi; phylum Ascomycota; class Sordariomycetes; order Xylariales; family Microdochiaceae; genus Microdochium; species Microdochium paspali. The sequence continues at coordinate 1,954,547 of JAVBIV010000007.1, forward strand.
TTGGTGGTCAGCCACCCTGTACTGCTGCAAGGCCCCTTTCCACTGGACCTTTCCCACCCAATGCCTGCAGCCCCAGGTCTTTCTGTCCCGGGCCCTGACGATCCCAATGATTGCCATCCGTGTCAGTCAACGGCGTCGTCGGTTACGCCCGGTATACGAGCGTCGATGAGCTCAACCCAACAGATGTGGCCTGCACGCCCGTCCCAGTACAGCCGGGCCACTGCTTTTCTGTGCGCGGTAGCAAGTTGCACGGCCATGATCGATGTCGTGAACAGGAGCAAGCGTCTTTCCCGTGGTGGTGGACCGCAATCTTTCGGGCCTACTTTTCTCTCGCAGTCTCCATGGCAGCCGTACGCCACCCCGGAAGGAGAATGGACCACCGATACTGTGGGTGTGGTGGCTAAGCGTGGCCTCTCCCTCTGCTATTTCGAGCTGGCAGCTGAGGAGCCTCCTCGACAGTGCGTGCTGCACCAGAGCTTCCGCGTAACCAACTATGCTGGCTGGGCTCGAGCTTGATGTGATAGATATCTTTCTCTGCTGCGAGGAGCTCGGCCGGTCGGCACGTGCCGCAGCCAAAGACATGTCTTGTTTGCTCGCGGACAAAATTATGAAAGGCCAAGCAAGTAATACAACTCGTGCTAAGACTGGATGACGTTGGCTCCCCACGCACGGATCTGCTGGATTTGACCGTCTTGGGGGCCATGCCTCAGCGGATCTGCAGGGCTCACGCAAAACAGTGCTAGGCTACCTACAGTAGACCCTGGACGTGTTGTACAAGCCGTGGCGTGGTTGGCAGTTTGGTATTAGGTAGCGAGAGACGGACGGCGACCGGCGAGACAGAGACTACATATTAATTAGTAAGTTAGATTAGCAAAGAAGCGAGAATTGTGTGTCTTCCTTTTGCCCAGGTTGAGGGAGGGATGGCGTCAACGGGGTCTTGGTTCAAGGCCAGCAACACGAGGCGTTGATATGCGAGGTCAGGGACTCTCTGTCGCCCCGAAGAAGGGCATGGAGCGCATGTGCAGTCAGTCAGTCCACTGGTGGCTTGCTCCCGCCGGCAAGTGCAAGTGCAAGTGGAAGGTGTCACGTGTTAGGTGCTAGTGCAGGCGCTTCAGATGCACCAAATCCACAACAGATGTGCACATACTCGCCCACATGCACAACACCACCGTCTCCAAGATCCCACGCTTGCGACATTGGATGATCCCCATCAAGCCACTTCCATCAGTCCTACCAGGCTATTCTGTAGCGGTGAGATACTGGCCTTACGCTAGTGCCAACCGTCGAAGCAGCTACTTGTACGCCGCCCTGCCGCTCAAACATTAGGGCTCGCTGTCATGCTGACATGGCGCCCACAGACTTGCAGCCGCCAGAAACAGCACACCGGAAGGACGCCATGCACAAGGACTCCATTCACCAGGCAGGCAAGCTGCAGATAGGCCATATTGGGGAAAAGACAACGTGACCCTCTTGGCAGACCCGAGGTAGGCAAGCGGGTGACCATTATCCGCACACAGCATTTCTCTTTGCAGCACAGCAGTAGCACGACATGAACTCAGCTCAGAGGAACACGACGACACCCGCCGCCCGTGCATATCGATTCTCCCTGTGGCTGCTTGCCTATCTTATGCTGCATGTTTCAGGAACAGGGTCAACAGGAACGCTTTCTACGCAGCACGCCCAACCCGTTGCTGGGCGTTGCCCCCTGGCCCGTGAGGTTGTGGGCCTGCCCTGTCTGTGCTTGTACCTCCATCGGTGGGCGCCTCTGGCGAATACGGATTACGACCCTGGACTTCCGGGTCCTCCAAGGATCGAAGTCAGAAGGAAGTGGGCAAGTCCACGATCCATGGGCCATTGGCATAGCCTTCTGCGACTCCACATGCTCGGCCCTTGCCAGTGAGAACACGCCTCACCGCTGCAGCAGGAATCAGAGGCCAAGAGCGCGGCACAACACTGGCGTCGAGGTTATCGCTCGGCACAGACTGCATGCCTTATTACGCGAGCTTGTTTATTTTGAGACGCAATTTACCAGGAACGAGACGGTATCAAGGGCAACCCTTTGCACTAATACTCCTGCTGGCCTGGCGTTTTACACAGCAACGACAATATTTCTGAATACTGTACATGCTGCCAGCATGCTCAACCGCTGCAGACTACGTGTGCTGGACTAGGTATCTGCAAGTACATTAAACAGAATACGGGATCGGTAGCTGGGATGAACAAGGGGGTTGCTTGGGAGCTCTGCAGCTGGCAGAGCCCCCCTCCCTGCCTCCACCAGGCATTTGTGCTCTGGAGTATTTGGTATGCAGGTTCACCGAACTGCCGTGGTCGTCTCCGCGTAGGCCCCGTTGCGTTAGCAGTAACAGTAGGTTCCTGCAGCCCGTTGTGCCGACGAACTGATTGAACAGACCTCCCTACCGAGATCCAACGGGGACGGCCCAGTCGTGACGCGGCTGTTGGCGGTGCGGAGTACATACATGTGATTCCTTATTGTACATACTGTAGGCACGGAGTACTCGGTCCACAGCACACGAAGCCCACGAAGCCCACGTCAGAAGGACGGAGGAGTCGTCGCCCTTCACGACGAAGACCCCCCCTGCAGCAAGCATGACAAGCGTGGTTGCTTGCGTGCGCACTTCACCCCCTCCCCACCCGGCTCCACCTGCAGCAACCTCAGGCCCTGCCTTCAGCCCCGGCAACAGCACAAGCGCGGGCTCGGCCACGGCCTATCAGTGGTGGCCTGCCCTGCTAGGGCGATCGCTTTTGACCGCGAACTGCCCTCGCCATGTTATATATTAATTCCTGGCAAGGCCCCAGCAGGCGGTGCTTGTATATATCCATCCGAGGACGCTTCTTCAAACAGACCAGAGCCATCTCTTTCGAATTTCAGAGGATTTCTTCCGACTCGGCTATTCAGGGTAACAGACACAAAACCTCCCATCCTTCGACACAGGTTCACCACTGTAAGCCTCAGCGACAGGGTTATCACACCAGGGGCTGCTTGCCACACACACATCAGGGTCAGGCCACCCTGTGCCCTCCTTCCCGCCAAGTTCCTGGGTACCACCACCCTTAGATCGACCCTCGGCTTGCATCATCCATAAACAAGCCGGCCCGCCGCTGGCGTGATCTCATCATATAATCACTGCAAGAACAAAAAGAAACGTCCACGGTCCAACCCGAGCCACGCCAGGGAAAACCTGTTGCCTCTTCCATTTCAACAAGGTCCTGTCGCCAGTGACACACGACTGCTTGCAACCCAGTCACAGTTACTAGCAGTTCTTCGCCATCAGAACATGCGCAGATGCCCTTTCTCTTCAGCACGGTCTAGCTACTTGGCCCCTTAAAAGCTGCTCTCGACTATAATACTTCAACATATATCAAACAGGAAAAAAAGACGACCGGTCTCGACAACTTGCACCATGGGCCACAACAAGAGCTTCTCAGTCGCTCACGCCGACGATGACTTTGAGTTCGACGAGTCGTGCTTTAGAACATTCTACAAGCCTTTATCCAACCTTCCGACCCCGCCGTTGTCGTCTAGGACCTCATCCATTGGCCCGGCGAGTCCAATCTTTGCCCACGATGTTGCTCCTGAAGACATCAATGCTGAGTTTATTGGTAAGACTTTTTTTCCTGTTCCAGTCCCGAACACCAGGCTAATTTATGCTTGCAGGGCCTGCCGCACATTTAGCTCGCATGCTACCGCCTAGCGCATCATTCATCGAGCCATCAGTCTCAATCCTGCAAGGCATGTTAGCACGTGCTCATGTCTCCATGGACATCATTGCCCTTGGCGTGTGCATCCTGGATTCGCTCAAGTCAAAGTTCTCGCGCCGGTGGCGGGTGTCTTTCCCACTCTCGGCACCCACGAACAAGCGCCATACGCTATCCGGACCTGTGCAGGCTCAGCATATCGACTCAGTTCTCCCCGAGGTCATTGCACTCGGTGCACTGATGATCGCTACCAAATTCGTGGAAGATATGCAGGAGCCTACTCGTTACTTTGCATCGGTTTGGGGGCAGGACCAGTGGACGTGCGAGCAGATCAACTTCACCGAGCGATGCATTATGGAGAGTCTGGAGTACCGAATCATGCCTCTTTGGGACGAGGACTACATCAAGCAAGCACGACACGACATCGAGATGGCACGCAGGGAGTTCGTTAACGAGATTGCCACAGCTCTGGTGGCTCGGGAGGAACATGCACAGCAACGCACCGCTTCGGGCAGACTTGGTCTGCTTCGTGAGAATAGCATTCGGCACGGCAAGTCGATGAGCGCAGGCCATGCAGTCGTCGGCCATGGTTTCAGCATTACGCCTGCCGAGACACCGAAGCTCGAATCGCCAAGCACATTCACCCCATTGGCATCACAGAACCCGTCACGCGAGGTTTCTCTTGCAGCAGCCTGCGAGGCGGTACAATCCCCACAGCATGCGCTTGTTGGGGACTACTTCAACCTGACGCTCGAGGACAGTTCGTAATCTGCAAAGGGGACGGGAATTCAACTGCATAATCTAGCAAGCATCATTATCATCAGCATTGTCATTCACATCATTTCAGCAGCATCATTATCCGGACATTCATGTTAGCATCGGAGTTCAGGGGAAAACCTTCAGAGGGGTCTGGGAACGAGGCGTTTTTGCTTTTGTTTCGGAGCCTGTATCACATGGCGGCGGAGTTCGAAGCCGAGGTTGTCATATCATGATCTGGAAAGCAAGCGTCTATTTCAGGCATCGAGAACTCGTTTCCATCAAGGGCTCTTGTGGAGTAATGTAATCAGCGTCATCTGTATTTGGCAGAAGGCCGAAGCATCATTATTCAGGTCTAAATACCCAGTCCTAATCGAGCCGCGGCTCAGACACACCTGTAATACAAGGCATCGTCGAGATCAAATCCCATGAATATTGCAAGAACGGCCAAGTTCGTCGCACCTCAGACTCTAGTAGAAATCAAAACAAAGAGCCTCAAGACTGTAAGCTGCCAAAGTTCGTCCCCTTGCATTGTCAACTTGCTCGACAAGCAGAGCCGCATCGAGGACCCACATCCAAACCCAATGGCGGGGACGCGATGCGTCATACCATTTGCTACAGCTTTTAGCATGTGGCTGCTGCATGTGGGACGAGGATTTTTTCTCGGGGTCCAGCCCGCCGCGACGACAACCTTGAGGTCTCATGCAAGCTGCGCCAAAAAGTTGCGATAAAGCTGCTGCGATAACGAGACCCGCCAGCTCGCTTCCTGTCACCATACTGCCACTCGGGCAGATCCCTTCGCACTTGCGCTTACATTCTGCCGTTAGACAAAGATAATTGGTGAACAACGAAAAAGGAAAACATTGTCCAACTCGAGGTATTCGAACACTTGCAGATACTAGCCCTGGCAGAGCCGATAAGCTAGTCATCCGCGCGAACAACACAGAACGCACATATACCGACAATCACAATAAGCTTTCAGTCATGGCAAAGAAGAGAGCGAGGGAAGCGGACGGCGCGTCGGGGCCGTCTGACAAGATGGCCGTCGACGGCGCGGAGAGCTCAGATGAGGAGGTAAAGCAAGCACCATTTGCCCGCGTCCTCACAATCATCCCATCCCACTCCTGTGCTCTGGGCCAGCAACCGTCGTCGAGCCAAACACGACTTCAACCCGTTCATCTCGGCGATGAGAAACTCTCAGACAAATGTGAAGCTAACACGCCTCTCCCCCTTTCTTTTGAGAACAGGACTTCGACATGGTGAACGTAGAATTCGAGTGGTTCAACTTTGACGCCGACATTGACTTCCACGGCACGAAAGCCCTGCTCCGCCAGCTCCTCGACGTCGACGCCTCGCTGCACGACATCTCCGGCCTGGCGGACCTGATCCTGTCACAGCCTACGATCGGATCCACGGTCAAAGTCGACGGGAAAGAGACGGATCCGTACGCCCTGCTCACGACGCTGAACCTGCGGGAACACGCCGGTGTCAAGGGGAACAAGCCTGCGCAGGAGCTGGTCCGGTACCTCGCTGATAAAGCTGCCGGTCCTGCTCTGGAGGCGGGCTCTGACTCGGGGAAGAAGAGCAGTGGGGGCGCGGGCAAGAGTCTCGCGGGCGGCGGTCTGCCTGACCTCCTGCAGTCGCAGCTCGCAAACGAGGGCCCGGCGACGATAGGCCTGGTCCTGGCGGAGCGGCTGATCAACATGCCCGCCGAGATCTCGCCGCCGATGTACAGGATGGTCATTGACGAGATCGCGGACGCGGTGGAGGACAAGGAGCCCTACGAGTTCACGCACTATCTCGTGCTGTCCAAGACGTACCAGGAGGTCGAGTCCGCGCTCGGCGGTGGGGAGGACATGATCATCGAGTCCGAGGACGACGGCAGGGGCGGCAAGGCGGCGACCGCGGGCGGGAGGAAGGGCAAGAAGCGCGGCCGCAAGTCCCTGCAGGACGCCGGCCCGATAGCGGACACAACGTGGTACTTCCACCCCGAGGACGAGGTGCTGCAGAGACATGCGCTTGCGTGGGGCAGTTATTCGTTTACCAAGCATGACGAGAGCATTGCGGACAGCAAGCGCGCTTTCCAGGAGATGGGCATCAGGCCGCAGGGTCATATGATTTTGATTGAGGCGGGCAAGTTTGCAGGCGCGGTTGAGGCTATTAGCGAGTATTTGGCGCCGCCTTCCTGAGAGGAGCCGTAGAATGACAGTTGAGTGATGAGGACATAAAACAAAAAGTCAAAGCACGATGTATGATTATGAGTGCTGGGTGTTGTTTTCTGAGAGGTTGGTGGTCATGAAGAAGTCGCTGCGCATGAGACTATGGTACTACTTGACTATCGTTTTTTTTTTTTTTTTGCTCTACTCTACAGGGTTTACAAACAGGTCCAACAGTCTTCTCTGGTAGGATGGATGGCTGTCCAGTACGTAATGCTAGGGGGCTTGCCATCCGGATTGGTCGACACGGGACAGCCCAGGCACTGCTCTGTAGCGGCATTGTCTATATCTGCTTCAGTCTAACCTTTGCATGAGATAATCCACCTCGACCACTTTCGTCAACGGAATGACAAAGTCCCTGTACATGGAGACAACAGCTTCGACATTGATTTTGCCGTCTTCATCCGGGTCGCCACCTGTCGATGGATCCGTCCCGTACGTCTTGGCCTTTAGAGCGAGCCGTGCGAGGACCTGCTTCTCTACTGCTGCATTGGTGATGGATTCACCGATGCCGTCGCGGTCGCCGGCCTTGATTAGCCGCGTGTACAGCTCAGGGTCACTCTGGAACTTGCTCTCGGCAACAAACTTGCCAAAGTGGATGCGCCGCGAGAGAGCCTGGAGACAGGCAATGTCGCAAGTGGCGGAGCTGCCGTAGTTCTCTTCGGTCTCGCCGCGGTCGGAGCGGCCAAAGTCCGGGCAGACAGCAGGGAGGAACTTCTCCGTGTAAAACTGCTTGATCTGGTCGTTGACGTTGACGTCGTTGGCGTGGAGGATGCGGGGGTAATTGAGGGGTTTGAGGATGGGCTGCTGGAGGGCCTCGGGGAAGAAAGGATACTCGTCGGGGGCCTCGTAGCGGCGGATTAGAGACTGGAGCTTCTCCTGCTCGCGGAGGTACCAGTCCATGAAGGAGAGGTTGGGCAAGTCGACGCCGGCGAGCTGGATGGCTCCGGGCTTGTAGATGGTGGCATTGAGAGGAAACTGCACACGCTCAATGAGATGGAAGGTGATTGTGTCCTCGAGACGGATGAGCTGAAAGCGGATGTTGGCAAGGTCGAGGGCCTTGGAGGCGTCGCTGAGATCGATGATTGTGTCCATACTGTGAGTGTATATGAACACTGCACATCTGCAAATGGAAATGGCAGGTAAGAATTCGTCTGGGCAGCCTGAGGCACCACCAAAACGACTCGTCTACGGAGTTATGGTTTATCGTGATGCTGCTTGGGGGGACACAACCATGCATGGATGACCGTCAAAGTGGCCGATGGCCGAGATTCGGCTCTTGGACTTCCGGCTCCGGAGCATGGCGAAGGATTCTCAACCAGTGCCGATGCTGGACCGGCCCGAGCTCGTCAAGGGCCAGCCAGCATCCTGTCGGAGGGGGGCAAGGCCTCACAACAATGAACCAAAGACATACTTGCAGATGGTGGGAGACGGAAGATGAAGGCTCTACTTAGATTTCCAGGTGGCCATACACCTTTGGAAGGATCTGGCTGCCATGCTTGCCCTCCCGGCGTGTCTTACAGCCGGCGCAAGCCTGCCCCCCCAAGACAAGTAGACAGGCAGGCAGGCAGGCAAGCAAGCGGAACAATGCAAAGCCTGCAAAACGACGAGTGCAACTGGCGGGCTATGCTTACCCTGGAGATCCGACTAACTGACTACAGACACAGGTGAGCACTGCATGACGTTCTTCTGCCAACACCTCCACCACCACCACCAACACCACCAACAGCCAGCCCTGTAGTGTCCTGGTCAAGCGCAATTCGGAGGCTGGAATCCGGCCAGCCAGCCCAGCCTGCGTGGGTCTCCTCCCACCTTGCATGCAACCAACTGTTTTACCCTCGCGACAACACCCACCGATCCGGCCCGGCCTGCAGAGAACTCAACCTGGCAGAGCCTCGACCAGCTCTCGCAATAATTCCTACATGCCCGCAGCGCACAGTTGACGGCACAAAGTCTCAGCTCAATCCCTCTGCGGCCTTGTTCCCCCCGCGCGCGCGTGCCTTGCAGCACACATACAGCACTCCGCACAGCTGCCGCCACCACCGTCGTTGGTTGTCCCGTGCATCGCGTGGCTACCGAGGCTAGACCTGCCCCTCCATCTCTCGCACAGCTCGCGACAGCTTCACCCCCGGGTCCAAGGTCAAGTCGCCGCTCGCTACTGCCAGCCAGCACGAGGCACCAGGCAGTAGCTTGGTTGCGGCCGCCTCCCTCTCCCGCCATTGCGCATGGCCGACTCCGATGTGCATCATGCTTTTCACGACGAAGCCCCCGTAGGCGAGGACTCGATCCTCTCTGTGAGTGCCTTTCCTTTGCGCGCAGTCTGCACTCGACTGTGATACTGACCTTGCAGCGACAGACCCGAGGCATCGAGGCTTTCACTCGCAAGGTGACGACAACTGCGAGCCATCTCGTGGGCCCCATCGCCGACCAGGGAGCCGCGACAGGCTCCAGCTACCACTATGCCATGGCCGAGGTGCACAAACAGCTGCGACGGCCTGGCATCCAGCGCAGCGTCTTCTCAATGGCAAGAACGACACCAACCGATCTCGTCCGCTCAAAGTTTTCGACCGCGGAGATCCAGACTCGCGCGCTCTCATACTTGTCAGATGAACTGCTACAGAACATCCCAGAGGATCAAAATTCATACTCGCTGTTCCAGGGTTTCCAGGCCAGCCACCCAGACTTCCAGGAGGAGGGCAGAAAACACCGAAGGCGAGTCTCGAGGGGTCGCAAGATGATCGACGACCGTCCCAACAGCCCGGCAAACACTCCGCAGCACTTGCAGAAGCTCAAGAAAGAACGTTCCTCGCTCATGCATGAGCTCGAGATGCTGAGCGTGCGCAAGAACATGGCCTCAAGTGAAATCCATGAGATCGACATCAAGATCTCCAACTTGAGCGGGATGCGGAGGATAATCTTGGACAGACTGGCTGGTCTCGAGCAGGAGGAAGCGTTGATCGAGCACGACATCTCAGACATGGACGGGCGCATAGATGATGCGGAAATCTTAGTTCAGGAGGCCGAGGCTATGGCCGCGCACACACCCATCAGGTCTGACGAGGACGATCTAGTCACTGACCAGGAAGCCGAAGAGTTCATGTCCCAGTCTGTGTATGAAAAGCTGCCTCCAGACCAGGGTACGGCGACAAAGCAGAACAAGCGAGCTCGGCTACGCACTCGCAAGTCCATGCCTATACTCCACGAGCATTTTGAGCCAGGAACAATGATCCGCGAGATCAAGGCGCACATTGACGATGTCTCAGCCATGGACTTTGATGTCCCCTTTGGCACCCTTGTCACCTCTGGTATGGACGACTCGGTGAAGGTATGGGATCTCAATGCAGGACTTTGCATCGGTTCCCTGGAAGGGCACACTGCATCGGTCCGAGCCCTCCAGGTTCAGGACAACTTCCTGGCAACAGGAGGCGCCGATGCTACCATCCGGCTCTGGGACCTGAGCAGAGCTCACTACGACCCTCAGGGCAATCAGTTTGGTGAAGGCGAAGGGGAAGATGAGGGCTTGGCGTTTGTTAATGCCAATGATGAGCCGATTGAGCCGCCGGAAGGCAGCATGGCCGACTGTGCCCTCTACTCGCTCACCGGCCACGTTGATGAGATCACATCACTGTACTTTAGAGGAGACGTTCTCGTTTCTGGTTCGGCTGACAAGACATTGCGGCAATGGGACCTGGAGAAGGGCCGATGCGTACAGACACTGGACGTCATGTGGGCAGCTGCTCAGGCCTCGGCGACACTCGGTTCGGGGGAAACGACATGGAGGCAACCGGCACGACCGGCGTCGAGATCGGCAGACTTTGTAGGCGCTCTACAAGTTTTCGAGTCCGCGCTGGCTTGTGGTACAGCGGATGGTATGGTCAGGCTGTGGGATCTGCGCAGCGGTCAGGTGCATCGCAGTCTGGTTGGCCACACTGGCCCGGTCACGTGCTTGCAATTCGACGACGTCCATCTTGTGACGGGCAGTCTGGACCGCAGTGTGCGCGTAAGTTGTTAGCCCATCCACCATTTCAAGAACTTGTGGCTAACTCTCTCCATAGATATGGGACCTGCGGACTGGCTCCATCTTTGATGCCTTCGCCTATGATAACCCAGTCACGAGCATGATGTTTGATGCGCGGCGGATTGTCAGCGCAGCAGGGGAGGACGTGGTCAAGGTGTACGATAAGATGGAGTCGAGGCAATGGGATTGTGGCGCAGGCATCACGCAGGCCGAGGAGAACAAGACGCCAGCGATCGTCGAGCACGTGCGGATCCGTGATGGCTATCTTGTGGAAGGCCGTCGCGACGGTCTCGTCGGCGTCTGGGCCTGCTAAGGCGATGCGTATAGAAGCCCACGAATCCCAGACATGAGAAACGCCAACTTGTATGAGCTTCCTACCACTTACGAATTTCTGACATGATTGACTGCCAACGCCAGTTGACAATCACAAATCATTGCGAGCAATGAGAAAGAACATGAAGTGACTGCAATAGACTCGTGCGATCGCAGGGCCAAAGGCCAAGGACGCACTCTAATATGTTGCCAGCAAAAGTATTCGCAGATGCATGAGCTAGTCATGGTCCTGAAGTCAGCCAGCATTACACAACCCGCGGGAGTCGTAAACTAATCCAGAGTGTGTCTCTTTTCCAGAGATGCGATAACTTGACTAAGGGATTGGACGGCCGTCGAGAGTTGGTGCATTGCCAGACTTTGCCTATCTAGTAGACTACTACCCCCAAGGCCCTGCTGCCAAGTCAATGAACCACTTTACAGTACCAGTTCTCGAATTACTCCAGAGACTTCAGCACGGTAGTCCCGTATAGCAATCGGCAGGCACTCTAGCTTCTCTGTTATTCGAGCAGCGAGCCAGCAGGCAGAACGTATCAGCACTCTGACATTACTCTTCAGTTCGGCTAAATCCGCCGAATGTAACCGGCGGTACAATGATACTTTTGTTAAATCCCTCACCCTCACACCTCAACCGGCCTATGATATCATATACACGTACATGTCTGGGTTTATCTCGCGCTTGGCAATTACCCCTCCTCGTCGGATATGTGACTACTGAGCAATTTCCTATATACTTAAGTATCTTGCTAAAAGACTGCTCTTTGTGTCAATCGATCATTGCTCTAAAGCTCTCCCATATCACTCGCTGCGATCAAACCTACCATTACGCATCACTTATCACCTACCAGACCCTTATACGACTCTACGCACAAGTTTGTAACACACTGTCCTGATTAATGATACGAACAGCACTAACTTTTACACTGCGGATCTGCGTAGTCCACGGTACTATTTTACCCCATGGCTCGAGCAGTAGACGCCCACAATGGTGGCCTTTCAAGATGTTATCCAGAGAGTATCGTAACCTATCAGGTAAAGTTTGCGACATGAGCCGGTGCCTGCTCTTCATCATCGTCCTGCCCACATCCTTGCTTCTCGAACAATCACCAAGCTTATGGGCCTCCTGGACTTGTTTGCCTAAGTTGGTCGGTTTGTGAGAGAATGAAGGAGGGAGAGATAGGTGATGTTGAGCGTGGCTGAGATCATACGGCCTTAACTTGATCTGGATAATACCAGCGAAAGGATCATGCTCACCCCAAGCCTCCCCATACTCATATGTTCATATCGTTCTGACTTTGGCAGGTCGATAAACCATAATGGCACCCCCCGCAGCTGTATCGCCGACTTTCAAGCACGTTGCTCCTGCAGCTGCCAAGCTTGCCACGATCACGCAGAACACCCAAGTCACTATCCAGCATGATGGTGGCGACACCACCATTGCCGATATGGAGGGCAAGTGGGAGACTTTCCGCTTCGCCCCGATCCGCGAGAGCCAGGTCTCCCGCGCCATGACCCGCCGCTACTTCTCCGACCTCGACGAGCACGCCGAGACGGACATTGTCATTGTGGGCGCGGGATCCTGCGGTCTCAGCACCGCATACACGCTCGCGACACGGCGGCCCGATCTCCGCATCACCATCATCGAGGCCGGCGTCGCTCCGGGCGGCGGCGCCTGGCTCGGGGGGCAGCTCTTCTCGGCCATGGTCATGCGCAAGCCCGCAGATGCCTTCCTGCGCGAGCTGGGAGTCCCCTATGATGACGAGGGCAACTACGTCGTGGTCAAGCACGCCGCGCTCTTCACCTCGACGCTGCTGTCCAAGGTCCTCGCCATGCCCAACGTGAAGCTCTTCAACGCTACCTGCGTCGAAGACCTGATTACTCGCCGCTGCTCAGGTGGGGGCCCTGCTGAGGAGGAGGAGGAGGAAGGAGAAGGAGAATCAGGGCTGCGCATCGCCGGTGTGGTGACCAACTGGACGCTCGTGTCGATGCACCACGACGACCAGTCGTGCATGGACCCCAACACCATCAACGCTCCAGTCGTGATCTCGACGACGGGCCACGACGGGCCCATGGGCGCCTTCTGCGTCAAGCGCCTCGTCAGCATGCAGCGCATCGAGAAGCTCGGCGGCATGCGGGGGCTCGACATGAACGCCGCCGAGGACGCCATCGTCAAGGGCACGCGCGAGATCGTGCCCGGTCTCATTGTTGGCGGCATGGAGCTCTCCGAGGTTGATGGCGCGAACCGCATGGGTAAGTCCAACTGGGCAGAGCTGCCCATATCTGATCCCCCAGCAAGTGCGGAAGACATGCATTGTTCGTTGAAGAGAACGCCTGCTAAACCTTAGACTTTGGGTCTTTTGCGTCGTACAGGTCCTACTTTTGGTGCCATGGTGTTGAGTGGTGTCAAGGCTGCAGAGGAAGCTATCAAAGTCTTTGACCTCCGTAAGCAGCAAAATGCTGTCTAGAGTGGGAAATCAGGCTGAACGATCAGGAACACGGAAAATGGGAGACAAAAACACTGTCTAAATTGATTGGAACACACTCTTTCATTACATCATTTGACTTTCTCACACAACCGACGAAAAATATCTTTTTTCGAAGGCCAGTCTTTCTTTTCTCAGATTTTGATAATGTACCACAACCAGGGAATGGTTTGACAAGAAGTCGCTCAACAATAAAACGGCAATACTAGCACAGTTTCTTCCTGGAATTTTGAGACTACATATATGCTTGCGTCGAGGGTGGCTTAAAGAACATGAACTGATGGTCCCCGTTATAAATCGTACTTTTACAATCCATCAAGAATGGCTGCATAGCTCTGTACGGAAATGGAACACAAGCTACGGACTGAACTTAATAGGGTTTCAATGGGAGCTAATAGGTGATCAGAGCCGAGACCGGCGGTTTTCAGGACTAATGGAACTCTCATAGTACTTGTCAGGTATTTGCCTTCTGTAGAGTGTGTAAAGGGTAATAATCCAAGCTCGTAATTAGAGGTCTACGACAACCCTACCTTTAGGCTTTTCGACTTCTAGCCGTCTGGGCCTCTGAACGGCTAGGCGCCCCAACCACTAGACAGCAGCACCTCTAGACCTCCAGGTGTCTTGATTTTCCCGTGGCCTTTGTAGGTCCTGATGAATTCCCAGTGCTAAGAGGGCTGGGCCTTGCACATACACCCCCCTCCCCCCAAAAGATTCCGTGAAAATGACCTGGTGGGCCCCTTGCTGCTTGCTTCGGTACTCAGATGTGAGCCGAGCCGTGTGCGGGGTAGCTCGACTAGCGTCGACAGCCAGCAGGGCGCAAAACGGCGAAAGATGGGGAAAGCTTCGTCATTGAGCTCGCCCCTCGTCCTCTATCTGGTTGCCGCAACACGAAAGTGTTTAGCAGATCTGGTGGAACGAATTCATGCCCCCCCCTTTGGAGTAGAACATGCTTCATTGAGCTTCTGTGCAAGTTGTACGAGATTCAGGCAGGCGCATTGGTAATTGTTCAAGAGCAACACCAAGCAGGGATGGTCGCTTGGCCCCACTGATATCACCGGTTCACTTACTTTTAAACCCGGACCTCATCGTCAGCCAGTCGGACTCATCGGGTCGTCATTCTCTCGTCGTCATATGGAGTATTCTACAGCAACTGCCTGCAAGGTCCTTTTTGTGCTCCGCAATGGCCGGCAGTGGACGTGGCTTGTGCCTGTGGACAGTGGATAGGTCTGCTAGGATTCTGCGATCTGCATGCCTGTTTCTCCTCTCCATAGAGACGCGTGGATATATCCGTAAAGTCCGAGACTGGGCTTGTATCATCGAGCGGAAACAGTGACGGGTTTAGAGTATTTTGGGTTGGCGGCAACGACCCCTCTTTCTCTCAGTCGTACTTCATTACTTCAGCACTAGGAGTTACAGCTTGTTCTCTCATATATAAAAAGTGTTTTTGACCCGGTCTAGACTTCTGCATACCTTTCCACAACAACTCTACTTCAAACCTCACTCAACCTACCAGTCCGCATCCTCCAACACGTCACCATGTCGAAGCAATCGCCCATGGCCTCGATCCTCCCCAGGGCGCCAGAGCCAGCGAGCGCTCTTGGCCGCTACCGGATGCTGTCCCCAACAGCTGCGGTTCGCGTGAGCCCTCTTTGCTTGGGCGCAATGAACATGGGCGACGCATGGAAGAGCTACATGGGCGAGTGTGACAAGTCCACGACGTTCGAGATGCTCGACTACTTCAAAGCCCAGGGCGGCAACTTCATCGACACGGCCAACAACTACCAAGACGAAGAGTCCGAAAAATGGATCGGCGAGTGGATGGCCGAGCGCGGCAACCGGGACCAGATGGTCATCGCGACAAAGTACACGACAAACTACCACGCGGGACGTGGCGACAAGGAGATCATCGTCAACTACAATGGCAACGGCACCAAGAGCATGCACGTGTCGGTCCGCGACAGCCTGCGCAAGCTGCAGACCGACTACATCGACCTGCTGTATGTCCACTGGCTCGACTACTCGACGGGCATCGAGGAGATGATGCAGTCCCTCAACCACCTCGTCGCGAGCGGCAAGGTGCTGTACCTAGGCATCTCGGACACCCCCGCCTGGGTAGTCAGCAAGGCGAACCAGTACGCCCGCGACCACGGACTGCGGCAGTTTAGCGTGTACCAGGGCCGCTGGCACGCCGCGAGCCGGGACTTTGAGCGAGATATCATCCCCATGTGTCGCGCCGAGGGGATGGGCATCTGCCCCTGGGGTGCCCTGGGCGGAGGCAAGTTCAAGACTGACGAGCAGTGGAAGGCCGCTGAGAAGGAAGGCGGTAGAGGGGCGGTGGCCACCGAGGCGGACAAGAAGGTCAGCAAAGTTCTCGAGGAGATGGCCAAGCGCAAGGGCACGTTGATCACGAGTCTCGCGCTGGCGTACGTGGTGCACAAGACGCCTTATGTTGTGCCTATCGTGGGCGGGCGCAAGGTCGATCATCTCAAGGGCAACATCGAGGCATTGAACTTGACCCTGACCGACGAGGAGATCGATGAAATCGAGGCTGCGGTGCCCTTTGATATAGGGTTCCCTCAGAACTTCCTCTTCAGGGATGGCAAATTGCCCAAGGCTTATGGAGACGTTGCGCTGCTGGGTATGGGTGGCCAGACGGAATATGTCGCTGAGCCGCTGTCGGTTGCGGCGGCCAAGGCTGCTAAGATGTAGATCACTGTGTAGATGATAAAAAGAGAATAAGAAATACTGGCCAACACTTGAAGCTTCTGCCTTGCGTTCAGTGCAGTCTCGCTTAGTGAAGCTTGTTTTACCTTGTAACAAGAGGCGCGCCGTGGTGGGATACTTAGACTTGCAGGCATTGGGTGGGCTGGACCGGCACTCAGGCCAGTTTATACAGTAGCTAGCGGTGGACCCCTGCAGATACAGTAGCCCGCCCCTCTGTTCTTTGTGCCTGGCGCCAGCTCATTTGAACATATCTCTCTCAACCACCTTCTGGAAGTGACGGGCTACAACAGACATCCATTCACCTTCTCCGCAAGGTCATCGCATGGAGCATCGTGGTGATCTATCTTGAGACCCGGTATTCATTACCCCTGCGCAAAGAAGCCTACAATTCTCGCCATACTCTCCGTTGGCCGCCGCCCTATAGGAGGAGAGTTCCTCTGGCATACTGAAATCGCCAAGCCAGGTCTGGTCCAAGGCCCATGTCCCAAGAACAATACCCTGCTGGCATTGGATCCTCGAAAAGTCATACTCATTGCATGAGGTAATGTCCATAGTCCGGCTTGTGCGGCTGTGGTCGCCCTCCAAGGCAAGAGCATACCTTGAGCAGGGGAGCAGGATCGCTGCTTGACAAGCAAAGTCACACGCCACCTCTTGGACGAGCGCGTTATCCCGTACAGAATCATATCCCATCTCAACCTCCACCAAAGGGGCAAAATACAACTCGTAGACATACAATACAACAACTACACACATACTCGCCCGCGCCTGCACCAAACGCAAGCATGCCAATCTGCATAGAATGCCAAACTCCGGTCCGAACCCTATGGACCGCATACCGGGGCTCAACCCACGGGCCCTCGTCGTCGTCGGGCCACAACATCCGCCTGACGGTCTGCAAGAACTGCGGCCGCTTCTGCGACAAGTACGTCGAGCACGACTACGTGGTGCTCTTTATCGACCTGGTCCTCATCAAGCCCCAGGTGTATCGTCATCTGCTGCACAACACGCTCATGCGGCCAGAGGGGGACCGCTGGGACAAGAGCATCGTCCGGCTGGGCGTGCTGCTGCTGCTGTTCGATGTGTATCTGACCTGGGCGCGTATCGAAAAGTTGCTTACCACGCAGCTCGTGGGCGGCGGTGGTGGTGAAGCGGCCGCGGGTGTGGGAGGAGAGGGCGTGATGCTCGAGCCGCCAGAGCTAGCGAGACAGCCTATTGTTCTGCAGTACATGTTCTTCCGTGAGTTTACTCTCCCAAGCATTCGCCTTACCTCCCCTTTTTTCGATTCGGACTTCTTTGTCCATATTGACATCCAGGATGCTAACACTGTATATCCTCACTAGTAATACTCTGCACCCTGTCAACACTAGCCTTCCACCTGTCCATCCGCTTCCTCACCTCCTCCCCCTTATCCCCCCTCGCATTTCTAGGCCTGCTACCGCAATACCCGCGCCCAAACTCGGTGTCCACTGCGCTCCTCGTGTCCTCCAGCACCAAGCTCTTCCCCATCCTGATGGTGGTGTGGGACTACGACGTTCCTGCCGCCGCGCGGAGTCTCGGTTGGGCCGTGGTCGCAAATAACGTCGAGGCCCTCAAGATCCTGCTCGACTGCGGATATGGTGTCGCCGTGCTGCTCGCGGCTGCGGGCGCGCTGAGCAGGTGGGCTGTGGGAAGGGGAATCCTGGCGATGGCCGGGCTGGAACATGTTGATGCCGTGGCTATGGTTGCAGCTGGTGGTGGCCGAGGAGGGGGAGGGGGAGCGTTGCCAGCTGGAGGTTTCACCGGAGGGGGTGGCGGTGTTGGGCTGATGGACGGGAGGGCTTTGGCGGATTGGTTTGGGCACTTCAGGGAATGGGGTGGTCGGCTTGCCGTTGGGTAGGAGGCGATGGGGTTTTCAGGATCAAGAAAGATACAATTGTGGAGTGGATTAAGGAACCTGACAGTGTTGAATATGATTAGAAAGGTTGCACGCCACTGCCAAAGATTGGATCCGAAACGCTTGATGGTTACTATACACATGTTGCTGAATGAACATGCCAATATTGCTCGCAAGTGCTGGGCGTCATACTTCCGTAGTACCAGTCGCAGGAAATGGCAAGCGCACTTCGGTCCTGTCTCCCCTGAGCTGCCTACCAGCATGAATCACAGATTCCCCGTCTAAAATAACCCTTTTGCCCACCGCGCAGATGGTCGGACTTCCGCGTATGTACAAATCTGAAAGATGTCCAATTCCTCGATGCTAGTCCGTCCGAAGTGAAGATCGTACTGCCTGGAGCTAAGACGCGAAGTGTCCCCTTCCGGCGGCAGTAGTGCTCGATCGTAGTCGACAGCGTTTGCCACTTCAAAGTCCTTCGATGCCTGTCATGGATGCTGTCCCTCTACTGAATATGAAAATCTACACAATGTCCTTCTACTCGTGCACAAACTCCTTGCGCAAGTCGCTTCGTTTCGGTACGATAAGAGGGTTGAGCTGTGCGAGAAACGTGATGGCCCACATGAGGTAGCAGGCAATAAAAGCGATGATCAAAGATGAGCGCCATGTTCTGTAGTGTGTGTCAAGTTTGGTCAGCATTTAATCGTTCATTGCATTTCGATGGTTTGCAAGGTATCGAGTTTGATGTCTCGTGCTTCAACTAGTTGCGCTGGTGAAGCTGGGGGACAGCATCGCTGCACAGGACGAGCTGGCAGCGCGGAAGAGGGCGCGAGCGATGTAGGACCGATGTACGCGCAAAAGAGTGGTATCTGAAAGTGTTGGAGGAACATACGTCTGGTTCTCGCCCTTTGGTGAAAGGAACCACGCTACGACGCACATGACGGCCACGACGGCGGCGCCAACGACGATACTGAACCTGTATACGGAATGGTCGATCAGTTATATGTTGGTGAATTCGAAAGCACAGAGGGCGCTGCCCCGAGCTGCGGGAATGAAAGGCGCGCGCCCATACCCTGTCGCCATTGTCGGTGATGGAGAACTGTTCCAATCTTTCGAATCAATGTTTATTGGGCTGGGTCGCCGGAAATGCCGGTGTTCAAGGGAATCTACAAGTGGTCGAATATCGAGGCGGTCGAGAATGGAGCTTGTACTTGTAGGATGCAACGTGGATGAGCGCGGATGAGCGCGGATGAGCGCGGATGTTGGTGCGAGGATAGAGATGGAGAGTTGCCTATGCCGCTGATGCAGGCAAAAGGACGAGCACCTGCCGTAGACACTGGTGGTCGGCGATGATGCAGCTACCAGCAGCCAAGCACAGCTGTGATTGGTCGCGCAGGAGCAGCTCTAGCATGGTACGGCAACTATGTGGGTCTTGGTCCCAGCGTGCCTTCCTCGCTCATTCAGCGGCGCAGCAGCGGTTGATAGGAAATTCATAGGCAACATCTCATGAACGTTTTCTGCAAGATTTTTATTCCAAAAACATCACCCGCACCCGCAGCACGTCAGTCATCTAAATGAACATCATGTTCCCAGTAAATGCACCAGCTTCTTTTTGCTCAACTGTTCACAATTTCCCCCCATCAAACCCGTCAATCTCATACTTGAGCCCAGCCCTCTTCCTTGCCGCGCCATAAATGCTTGTGAGGTCGCCCTTCTCAGGACCCTGGTGCTCCTCGACATCTTTCAAATACCCGTCTGCAACCAAAACAAGACTCGGCTCGACACCAACAGCCCTCGCCACTTCCGTAGCATGCCGCATGTCTTTGCGCGCATTTCCAGCCGAGAACAACGGCTCCTCGCGCTTCCAGTACGCTCCGTGGAGCATGCGGTCTGCGTAGGCGCTGTACGGGCCTCCAACGAGTTCGTTGACGAATTCCTTGAGCGGTGCAAGGCCAACGCCCGTCTTCTCCGCCATGGTGAAGCCCTCAGCTAGGCACGTAACCATGGCGACAACAAATGTGTTACCAATGAGCTTGAGCTGCAACGGTTTGGTGTAGGGTTCATCGGGGAAGGAGATCTCGGCCTTGCCCATCACGCCCTTTATGTACGGGCGGACCTGTTCCAGAACTGCTGAGGGTCCCGCGGTGACGAATGTGAGTAGGCCTGCATTGGCCATGCCGGGGGCGCCGAAGACGGGGCTCGCGACGAAGGATGCCCCTGCTGCTTGTACATCGTTCGCCACCTCCTCGGTAGTCTCTGGGTGGATTGTCGAGCAGTCGACAAAGATCTTGCCTTTGACCTGGTTTTCCTGCTTGAGGACCTCGGCGAAGACGGCTTTTACTGCTGCATCGTTGGTAAGGCAGGAGAAGATGATGTCTGCTTTTTGAACAGCTTGGTTGATATCCTCGACGACCATGGTCTTGTCAGATGGTAATGTGGCGGCGAACTCGTCGGAGCGCTTCTTGGTGCGGTTGTAAAGCAGCAGAGGCTTCTCCAGATTGCCCTTTTCGACGAGGTTCTTAGACATGCCCTGTGATTACATTGAAAAGTCAGTGTCATGGTCCGTACACTTGCGTCGTGGTGGGTTCGGGGCAACGTACCCGGCCCATATTGCCAAGGCCGATCCAGAGGAGCTGAGGCGCCATGATCGTGAAGGGAGATGATGATTATGTTTAGTTGTTGAGGGAATGTCTTGCCGAGAATACTTCGCAAGATTTTCGTGATGGGAATGTATTAAATAAGCTATGGCGATTTCGCAGCTCGATATGCAGCGGGACATGTATCGTAGGTAGGCTTCACCCTCTTGCCCAGGTGGAGGCGCTCTTTTATGTCGAGACTCGGCACTCCTCCCGCCGTGAGGGGGACAAGGGAACGGGCCAGCTTCCCCGCAACCGACCGGGGACATAGGGCAGTTCGTTATCTGGAGCTATCTACATAGTAGAGATTGGAATTGCCAAAGCCAACTCGTCTAAAGTCCCCCTTGCGTCGTCACCTCGACGAAGCTTACTGTTGTTGGCTGTCACACAAGAGTTGGTCGACAGGGTTTCCTGGGACTCGACATGCCCAACCAACGCGCAGATCATGAAGCTACTACCTCGTAGAGCTAGACTGTTGGCTGCGCCAATGGCGGCAAGGCTAACGTGCGGTCTTGTCCAAAGGACGTTATCTATGGCCAACAACAAAGAACACAGCCACTGTTACAGCCCTTTCACAGCCACAAGCACTGCAACACCTCGCGTCTCGCGCCTCCGTTCCTGCTCGACGACTCGTACATCTCGCGCTACCGACAGCCCTCATCTGTCGACGCGGCCAACAAGTGCGCCGCCGCGTATGCTCACCTGAGCAAGTGTCACCTGTGCTCGCGAAAATGTGGAGTAAACAGGTACGAGAGCGCGGGCATGTGTTTGCTTGATTGGGGAGAATGTCAAGGTGAACGTGATTGCGCCGCACTTTGGTGAGGGTTGAGTCGACCCGTCCGATACTACTAGCAACCAGGGGAAAGAGTGGACAATAGCGCACATGTCCCTGGGTTTCTACGAGTACTCAAGGTACTTTAGGTGGGCGTGTGTTGAGAACGAAGACGACGACAGAGGCCTGTCTCCAAGGCCACAATGGCAGCGGCTCCGTCTTATTCTGCGGGTGCAATCTGCGCTGCAAGTTCTGCCAGAACCACGACATTGCGCACCAGCGTAACGGGGAGGATCTCGCGCCCGAGGACCTGGCCAAGTGGTACATCCAGCTCCAAGACCTGGGCGGCGTGCACAACATCGGTCTCGTCACGCCTGAGCACGTCGTCGCTCAGGTCGCACTGTCCATCCTCCATGCGCGAGACATGCGACTCAAGGTGCCCGTCGTCTACAACACATCGGCATTTGACAGCATGGAGAGCCTGGAGCTGATGTACGGGCTTTGTGGGCGTGTGCCTTCCGAACTTCAAGGTCCGGGAGAGGAAGACGAGCAGGAAACTGCTCCAGGCTGATCACTATGCCGACGCCGCGAAGCAGAGCGTCAAGGAGATGTATCGCCAGGTGGGCGACTTGGTGTTCACGGGCGACGGGATTGTCCAAGAGGGGAAGTGCTGGTGAGTCATCTCGTCATGCCGGGTAAGGAGGCCGAGGGCGCGCGGATCATGCGGTTCCTGGTGGAGGAGGTGTCGAGGGATACCTTTTGTGCATGTCATGGAGCAGAATCGACCTGTCGCGCATGTTGGAAAGCTAAAGAGCAGCAGCAGCAAGAAGACGTCTGGTGGTTCTTTGAGCAGTGAGCTCAAAAAGGTTCCGCAGGAGGACAAAAAGTTCGGGTATGCCGATTTCAACTGGCCCGTCACAAGCAACGAGGTTGGCTTCGTCCGGAGGGCCTGCTGCGGAAGCTGCCGGTCTGTGGCGGTTCAATGATCCGCCTCGTCATGACGGGTTTGCTATGTAAAGACAGACCCCGGCCATTGTGACCCCAGAGCAAACGTTCTTAGCCCGCCTTCTAGAACTCTAAGGGGCCGAGCAATCCGTCTATCATGACGGACGCGTGGAGTGCCGGCATAGGTAGGGGCACGTCCCGACAGAGGAAGCAAGCCCGCCGAGGATTCGGGGGTTCGGAGAGATGGGGCTCTCGGATGTGGGACATGGCCCGAGTGCTTGGTCATTCTGTATTAAAAATTACGGGGACCTTGCCAGCTCGGGAAGCGCATCTGGAAATGATGCCTCAAGCAACATGCAGCCTCAACCAATGTGCTTACAGTCGCAAACATTGTGAGCTTGTTTTTGTTGCGTGCCATGTAAGACCGGTCGATTACATGCATTACTTTCTGCCTGCGGCACAGCATCGCATGCGACGGTCCCCGACCTTTCGGAACGACGGTCGAAGGAAAGAGCGATGCAGACATGTGAGCTGTATTAACGCGCGGAGACAGGCTGGTGCGGAAGGCACCGCATTAGCTAATGGAAACTGACGAGGATCCACGATGCGTCTCGTCGCAACCATCACGGGGCCCGCGACTTTCACTCCCCCTGCCACTTCTCTCGGCCTCTCAGCGTTGTCGTGATGCGTCATGGCGGGCTCTGACTCTTATATACAACGGTCCCGAGCTCCTTTGATCGGATCTTCTGTCCTGTGCAAATCACTCTTGATCCAGGTCTCGCGACAACAACCTTTCAACGCACACGAATACATTCCAAAGGACGCGTCCGTCAGACTTTGGCATTACAACCCCGGGGCCTGAACATTTGCTCCGCAGTAGCTGCCTTCTGCATTTTCATTTCATACGGAGAAGATGGACGAGAAGAATAGCGAGCCAGCCCCTCGCGGCGTGGTGCCTGCGTGGCTCAAGCGCTGGGGAGGCATGCACTCGCTGGGGCCGCCGCCAACATATGCTCTTTACGTGTGGCCTTTCGTCGGCGCATTTTGTACTCTTTCTCTCCTGCAGGCTGTCTTCGGCCGCTCTTGGTACTTCATCGTGCGCGGGTCGCCAGCGCTCGTCACCTCCTATGTAAGTTCAGCGCCCCAGTCACGGCCAGCCTGTGCTCCGATGTGCTGACACCATCACGCAGGGAGCATCTGTCGTGCTCTGCTTTGACAAGATCGAGTCGCCCCTGGCCCAGCCGCCCGCTCTGATAGGTGGCCACTTTGTATCTGGCTTGGTCGGCATCATCATCAGCAAGATCCTCTATGGCTCGGCGACACTCGAAGATGGGGCCGATTCAGAGTACACATGGGTTGGGGCCTCGTTTGCCACAGCATTTGCCATCATCGCCATGCAGCTTACCAGGACGACACATCCGCCTGCCGGTGCCACGGCACTTCTACCTATTCTGGACAAGACTGTCAACAAACTGAGCTGGTATTTCCTGCCCATCCTGCTACTTTCGTCGACTCTCGTCCTGGTGGTCGCGCTCCTCGTCAACAACATTCAGAGACGGTACCCTGTTTTCTGGCTCGTTCCAAGCAGGCCGACCGCTCCAAAGATGCCGACGACGCCTGCGCCAGCCGCAATGAGCCGTCCTGTTACCGAAATGCCGCCCCAGTCGTCTCCAGCCGATGCCCCTAACCCATCTGGCGTGCCGGATGATCTTGAGGCAGGTCTGCCGCGGAATCATGTCAAGAGGTGATAGCTTTACTTGAATTCCATATTGATCGCAAAGCACCACAGCATCAAGTCTAGTTCTGGTGTCAAGGACGAATTGCGATGCATACAACACTTGTGCCAGTATAGGTCTTGCCGATCTGAAATCACCAGAGCCAAGTTCTGATAGGCTGATGGCAGCATTGTGGTAGTCAAGACCAACCGTGAATAGAGCACTATGAATCCGAACTTAATCGGCACCATGTGAAGTCGAAGAAGCAATGCCAAGACATGTTGTGTGGAACCATGCTGGAACAGCTCGGAACACAACCCTGTGCAAGTGACAGCACTGCAGGCCCCGCCCTGGAGATCAAGCTCCGCCCTATTCAAGCGCGTCCCTGATTAAGAACTACCCCACGTCGCGTACTCAACTCCACCATTTTCGTCTACATGTAAGAGCCCTAGCTCGTACGGCTTCGCACCTTTTTCTCTTGGGGTGTTGCTCATGTAACAGTGCTGTCTCGGTGTAGATCCTGCAGCAGGCCAGTCTTCCGTCCTGCTTCTTAGACAATGGCTCTGCCATTACCAACTGGCCTCATGCCAGCCGAGGTTGCTTTTGTCTGTGAGATGGAGCTGGTCACTGTGGTTCCTCGGCAGAGACTCGAGCCCATTGACCTTCTCAGCGTGAGTCCAGCCATTGCGGAACACTTCGCTCCTGATACGTGGCCAGGACACTGACAAACTACCTCGTTCTGTCCAGGGTGAAACTCCAGCTCTCCGACCTCCTCACCGCGCACAACTTCCCCTTTGGCTCGCCCTCCTCCTTAAGAAGCAGCGCCGTGCAAACATCGTGCCACCACCGTGGCTACATCCAGCCTCCCTCCAAGAAATAGTCAACTACGAGACCAAAATCGAGCCCGCGGCATTCTCCCCGCCACCGCCGCCCCCAATGCGCTCCGACGGCCGCGGCGGAGCGAGATCTTTCGGACGAAACAACCTCGACCACAAGCCCGGCGACCTCCTCCTCTCCCCACCCTTCCTACCATCTTGCACAGCCGATGCGCCCTCAGGTCACCTACCCTACCACTGGCTCGAGGTCAGCGAGACGCTCCTGGCCCACGCGGCCGACGACATCCCCGCGGCGGCAGAAGTGCGGACATTGCTGCGTGACTTGCAAGAAGTGCGAGCCGCCAAGATGCGCGGTTCTACGACCCAGCTGCAGGCTGGTGATGGTGTCGTCCCCCTCCGGGGTGTGGGAGCCATGGAATTGAGTGAGGCTAGGGGTTTCATCAGTGGTGTCGTCGAGGGGGTGAGGAAGCTTGGCGCTAGTGCTGAGGCGACTCGGCGCGAGGAGGAGGAAGAGAGGGCCAGGGATGGTGGCGGCGATGATAGCGACGAAGAGATGGACTTCCAATAACCTCTAGGGCTGAGCGAGGATCATGACGTTTCATCGACTAGCTGGTTAAGCGCTGTGCCTTGAGCTCACGCACACCAAGATCCAGGTTGCGCTATTCCAGGGCTTCGTGGGCCAACGTCGACCAACGGCTATCGGGTTCTCGTGACATGGACGCAAATTCAAACATAACAACCTTGTCCACGAAACGCCATACAACGCCGGAGGGTGAGCTGATCCGGCAGTGTCGGCATTCGTCTTGAAAACCGCAGGAGCCGGGAATAGGAATTCCTTGGGGCACAAATGCAGCTTCGAGACCGAGACTTTGCATTGCCAGCACACCGACTACACATATGGGCTCCTTCAGCACCGTTACTCCTACAGCACAGGGGTTGCGCTATTCTAGCAATCCTGACCATGTGCCAATCACGTCGACACGCCAGACTCCAAGCATCAGAACTCAACCCCTTCCACAACGGTCGAGAATGGGAGAGACAGGTAGGAATCCTGCCCATTGAGACTGCCCCTACAGCTGACTGATTGGCTTTGCGTCGTGCCAGAAGGACACAATAACGCCAGGAAAGCTCAAGTATATATTTGAAGTAGAGCGGACGTCCTCGGGTGGAAAAGAGTGAGGATTACTTGGCAGGGTTCAAGTTGTGTAGAGAAACGCCTGGGCTCGAATTCCGCAGCTGCTATATGGCTGGTGACCGACACTTTTCAGTCAACTTATGGATGACTTGCAGCAAGGACGTTGTGGCTTGTTCCAGATTTGGAGCATGAGAAGCTGTGGAGATTGGCTCACGACCACCAGCAAAATCTGGCCATGTGCTACAGTTTGTAAGTAGGGCGGGAGATAGACTGCCCGATATGGCGGGAGATAGACTGCCCGATATGGCGGGATTAAGGGCAGGGGAAACCATGGCCATATCTTTGAGGAACATGGCCGAAATAGATTTTGTGCTGAGGGGGCCAAACTCGGCGCTTTGAGTGTGAGATACACGGCGTGCGACGACATTACTTGCACACAACAAGATACCCTGCTAGAAAGGCCTGTTCAGGTAGACCGTCGGATAAGCAATGCAAAGAAAATTCGACAAGATAGAACAATGAGGCTTGAAACTGTTGAAACTGCATCTCGGCCCACAAAGAACGCATGGAAGCTTTGTCCACTGCCTGTCTCTAGAAATTCACATCGTCATTGTAATCGATGTCCACACATCCACACAAATATTCCTTCGGTGTTCTTTGTCCAACCTTGTGTCTTGCTTCTATGCCAACTCACTGGTGCCAGTCCGTCTGGCTACCTGTCCACCTAACCAGATCAAATCGAACCCAAACATCCTCATCTTCCCAGTCCAAAGCTCTACTACTTCTCGCCCTTCATCTGCGTAATTCCATCAGCACCAGTCTCGACAACCTGGAAGCCCGCGGCATTGCCCGCGCCCTTGGCGGCGCGCTCGTACGCCTCGTCGCTCCGGTCACAGAGGACCTCGATGTCCTCGTCGCTCAGTACCCGGTCGCCGCCAGAGTGCTTATACAGCTCCCCGTCTTTGAGCAGGAGTGCTTTGAGCGTCTCCTGGTCAAGCGCCCCTTCGCCGACTTCGGCGCCGCCGCCGTTGAGTTTCTGGCCCATGGTGCGGAAGCCGCCCTTCTTGATGACGAGTTTCTCCAGGCGGCGCTTCGCGTCCGCGCTCAGGAGGAGCTCTTCCTCCACGGTGCCCTTTGTTGCGAGGCGGTAGATTATCACGGGACGGGTCTGGCCTATGCGATGGCACCGGTCTTGGGCTTGAAGGTCTTGTTGGGGGTTCCAGTCGCTGTTGGGTGAGGAGAAGGGGGGGGGAAAGTTAGCAAGTGCATTGAACTAGAAGCATATGTAACAACATACCTATCAAACAGGATGACAGTATCAGCGCTGGCAAGATTGATGCCTTGCCCGCCAGCCCTCGTAGACAGCAGGAAGATCTTGTGGTCCGGGTCCTCGTTGAAGTCCTTGATCTGCTGCCTGCGGTCGTCCTGCGCAACGCTGCCGTCGATGCGGCACACGTTCCAGTGCCGCAGCTCCGAGCAGTAGTCGTGCAGGATGTCGAGCTGCGTCTTGAACTGCGAGAAGATGAGGACTTTATGGCCCCGCGCAAAGAGCTCCGGCAGCAGGCGGTCGAGCAGGAGCATCTTGCCCGCCGAGTTGACGATGCTCTCGTCTACGGGGATCGTGGTGTCGTATGTCCATGGATTGTAGAAGTTATGTGGGCTATTACAGACTAGACGCAGCTGCATGAGCGGGTTGCCTAGCTTTTTGTCTGCGATTTGTTGCTCTGGCCGAGAAATCATTAGTATGACATCATCGCAGAATGCTCAATTTGAATGACTTACTCGCCAGGTCAAGCGTAGCTGCCCGCTCAAGCTCCTCTTCGTCTCTGTCGTCCATCGAGTCCTCATCGTTGTCATTGGCCTCAAGTTGTTTGGCGAGCTTGGCTTCGAACTCATCGTCATCCAACCGATCATCGTCCGAGTCGTCCTTCGTAGCATATGACACTCTCGCCCTGCGTGATCGTCCCCGAGGTTTCGTGCTCGTCGCCGGTGTTGACTGGCGACTCGACTTGGTGCTCTTGGTAGCAGAGGCCTCGCTCCCTGGCGATACCTTGCGCTTCGACGAACTTCTCGCTGGTATCACCGGGCTCTTGCTGTGCTCGATCTTGGGAACAGGACCTCTAGTCTTGCTCATCATTCTAGCGAAAGCGTTGTCGGGGGCTGAGGCGCCCTTCTCTTTCGCCGTGACACTCCGGGCTCGTGACGACTGACGGCTGGACTTTCGCGAGCCTTGTGGTGTGTTCGCGGTCTCTGTAAGCCGTTCAACAACTTTGTTCTCCAGATAGCTCCTCGTGTCTGTGTTCTTGTCGTTGATGACATTGTAAAGATCGGTCTGCTCCTTCGTCATGGGAGCAAAGAGTACGTATTCCCGCTTCTTGGGCAGCCAGTGCGCAACATCGGCTTTTATCCTCCTCAGAAGCAGAGGCTGCAGAACCTTGTGGATCTTGGATACAAGGTCTTGACTTTCTTTGTCCTGGATGAATTGTTCGGTTCCTTCTTCATCCTGCAGGTCGCTGAAGTCGAACCAGACTTCAAACGCTTCCCAGTCCATGAATGTGTCGGGCATGAGGAAGTGAAGCAACGACCACAATTCTTTGAGGTTGTTTTGCAGCGGCGTGCCTGTAATGAGTAAGCGGGTTGCTGACTTGAATTGCTGCAGGGTTCTGAATAGTTTCGCGTCTGCGTTCTTCATCCTGTGACCCTCGTCCTGCACAGCTATTAACACTCCAATTCGAAGACTAGTAAAGACTCGAGTATGGACTCACCACAACGATAAAAGCCCAGTCGACTTTCATCAAGTTGGCATGATCTCGCAAGACCATCTCATAGCTTGTGCACACGACGGGGAACTTGTCATTAGGCCGGCCCTTTTGATAATTCCGCATGATCCTGTTCTTGAAGAGAACTTGTCGTTCATCGGGAGTGCCATGATATAAGACAAATGGGATTTCCGGGGTCCACTTATGAAACTCATCCTGCCAGTTCGAAAGTGTACTCAGTGGCGCAATCACGAGATGAGGACCGAAATATCGCTCTTGTTCGCGAAGCAGTGCAATAAGTGAGATGACTTGGATTGTCTTGCCTGTGAACTGGTTCAGCATGCCAGACTGGCGTAGACCAACAACGACCCGACTTACCCAAACCCATCTCGTCTGCGAGGATGCCGCTCATTCCTTGTAGGCAGATCTCATACATCCATGTAAGACCTTCCAGCTGATAGTCTCGCATGGTGCCATTCTTCATAATCGTCGGCTGCTGTTTCAGCTCCAAGCCCGCATCTGCAAGCGCCTTATTGTCAAAGTCCCGGCCGACACGACCTAATGCTTTCGTCTTCTGCGTGAGGATGTCGCTGAAAATCTTGCTCTGACGAAGCAGCTCATCGAGCTCCTTGGCTTTCTGAGCCTTCTCGTGCGGCGTGAGGTCATGCTTCCTCTTGCGCTTCCGAGCTTGTGCGAGGCGATTCGCCTCAACCCTGGTGTTTTCCGCTTTTGCCTTCTTCTCTTCTGTGAGCATTTGCTGCTCAGTGACCGTCGATCCCACCGCCATTGTGGCTGGCTGCTGCGACTCTGGTTCTGGTGGTGATGATGGGGCGGTAGAAGCAGCGTTTGAGGCTTGACGAGAGGATCCCCGCGATGCTGAAGTTCGTGCCATTGCTATTGATTCAAATTCTTCAGAGCAAGTTCACGCCCTGTTCATGACAACCCGTAAAAAAAGCAATTGCACCTGGTCACCCGTGGACTTGTCACCAAGACTAGCCGCTAAATCAATGATCTCATACCTGGCTAACGCGACGCGACCCAGCTTTCGCCTGGGACGCGCAGTAACGTGACTCTAGACCCCTGACTTGCTAAAGTGCTTGCCTGGTGCTGGTGGCTGCTTGTGCTGTCTGATTGGCTTTTCCCATCCAAGATATCCACTTGCCAGCCATGACACATGCAGCTGAGTCATCAGCTCCAACGCTCCATCTCGCGCTCCTGTCCCCAGCACTATATAATCACCCAAACCTCATCCTCCATCACCACATTCCGCCATCTCGAACTACCACGACGACGAGCGTTGCGCGCACGCCCAGCTTCCACCTCACCTAAGTCAAGAAGCTTATCAAGATGGCGACTGGCGCGCAGAACTTCTACGAGCTCTACCGTCGTAGCAGGTACATAGCTGTTTCTCTATAATACGTATATCTGCACAAACAAACTCCGCATACCCCATCGTGATCACGAGTAGCACATCTGCTCAAATACACGCAAGCGCCCGTGGCTAACTGTAAACCGCGCTCTTCCGCTCTTTTCCCAAGCAAACAGTGTAGGCACCGCTCTAACCGACACGCTCGATGACCTGATTACCGAGAACCGCATCGACCCTCAGCTGGCGATGAAAATCCTGGCCAACTTTGACCGCGCTATCACTGAGGTCCTGCAGGAGAAGGTCCGCTCGCGCCTCACCTTTAAGGGCAGCCTCGACACGTACCGCTTCTGCGACGAGGTCTGGACCTTCCAGCTCAAGAGCGTCACTTTCAAGATGGAGAACGGTAGCCAGGTCGTCTCGGCCGACAAGGTCAAGATCGTGTCATGCACGGCCAAGCCGCAGGGTGCGAACGCTTAGGCGAGCAGGGAGAAGTGGACACAGTAATGGGCCGAAGGGCCGCGACAATGGTCGAACACTGCGCTCGCACGCGAATCTCTTCGAGTATCAGACAGATGGCCTGCATATTCGGCGCGGATAGACACGGCAAGCGTCGGTGTCGCCATGGACCATCACTGCTGTACATGGCGCACGACATTGTCCGGCGTGTTGTCCGGCGTGTTCAGGCGATACTTATATGCGTCAACTGCATGTTTCATAAATCTCAGCAAACTGCCAAACATCTACGAAATCCCCCCCCCCTTTCCGGCATTGAGGCCGATAGCAAGAGTCTCTGCGCAATTAAAGATTTCAACGGCGTAACTGGCGTTTTTATTTGAAGGACTTCCATCGAGGAAGGATGAAATCTATTCAGATTGGTACATGTTCACTAAGGCAGGCTAGAATAAAGACTCAGCACAAGTTGATACATTTTGATTTTGTTTATTGCATCAGGCCGCGAATATACTCGTCTACCTATCAGGTCAAGTTGCTCAATATGCAATTAACGCAGACATCTCTGCCTAGAAACACAGAAGATCGGTATTGTGTCTATCCAGATTCGCTCTAACTTGCACAATCTAGCCTCAAAGCTCACCAATTTGCGGCACGTCCTCATCCTCGACATCACGCCTACGCCCAGTCTCTTCATCGTCGCGGTACGCACCGCCACCAAAATCGTCCCCGTCCTCACCAGCATCATCACGATATGAGCCAGCAACCACGCCTCCCTCCCCTGCAGCCTCGCCAGCTTCGTTGACCTCTTCGGCATCACCTCCAACATCCTTACGGCCGATGATGACGTTACCAGCCACGAGCATCGAGGCGCCAAGCCACCACAGAGGCGGGAGGGACTCGGAGAAGATGATGAAGCCCAGAAGTGCGGTGATCATGAAGTTTGTAGATGTGTTCATGATGGAGACTTGGGTGGTGGAGTTACCCTTTGCTAGGGCCTGGGTGAAGAGGGTCCACATCTGGTGTCATAAAACGAGTCAGCCGCTGTTTCCTTTTCTCGGGAGTTGAGGCAATGGGATGCTGCTTGATGGACTCCAAAGACTACTTTGCAAGCGACATGGGGTTGCGACTTACCACTCCGTTAAATACGAGGTTCAGACTGAAGAATATCTGAAGGGGCCCCATGTTAGACAACGTTTTCCTTCAGGCTGAGAGCATGAGGGCGAATCAGGACTCACCACACGAACAACAAGCTCCACGTAGACATGACCGTCAGGCACGCCAAAGAGGCGAGATATGCCATTAGCAATATTTGTAGTCAAGTCATTGGTCGTCCTACGCAATCAATTAGCACCACAAGTGTCAAGAAGTTCAGTGCAGTTACATTCTTTTTTTCCTGGCGCAGATCCAGTGCAGCCCGTGAATACTGATGAACTCCAAGAACTGGAGAGAGTGCGTGAGACTTACAATTTTGCGAAAACGCCATTGAATGCAGCACAAGCGCCACTCGCCACGGCAAACACGACCCACTGGTTCCGCCTGGTAAAGGACATTTCGGCGTCGAGGTCCGTCTTTGCTGTAGCCTCTTTACTGCCACGATCGCCGTGCTTGTTTGGCGGTGGCTGTAGGTGCTCGGCGGCTGTGTTTGCACCTACGCGGGGACGTTGCCGCAGGCCGGCAGTCTTGCTGCTGACGTCGGTGCTATTCGTGTTGGCCTTGGATGGAGGATCCGACGAAGTAGATTTGGACTGGGTATTGGCGTGAAAGGAAGGTGCCGCCATTGCGTGCGTGTGTGTGCGTGTCCGTGTGGGTGGGCGGGCGGTAACAGATCTGATACAGTAAGAACTATCGGGATACGACATCCAGCAGCACAAGGCTGACGAATTCGCGGGACAAGGTCCGGGAGTCGTTGCGGCGGCGCCATGCGGGAGTGGGACTGAAACCCGGGCAGGCCGATCGGGTCGCCTGCGGTGACTTGGCAGGGATTAGCTTGCCCCAATGAGTGAGCGAGCAATACGCAAGCGTCCGGCTCACCACGACACATAGCCAGTTTTCTAGGCTCGCTAGGCAAAGCTGGGCACATCAACGAGCAAGTTTGCTGCAGATCAAATATTAAAACCAGCCACACTCGGTCCCAGACACCGGTCTCACAAAGCGCAGTCACTAGCCCAAGAACGGTCTCCGCTAGCGGACACATGTGCCGGCTGATGGCGTGTAAGAGGCGAACTCTAAGCGGCGCGTGGGGAGAGGAGATAGTCAAGTGAAAAGAGGTAACGAAGGGGAAGCGTCTTCGCTGAGGTAGTCCAGAATCTCTAGTCCGAACTGCCCATTGTACGAGTGGAGCGCAATGAATATATATAATGAAAATGTCCGGCACATCCGGATACCACTACCAGGCAGTTTATTCGCCCCTCAAATAGGAGTTGGAAACTATGGAGCTGAAGAGGTTCAGATATCGGGTGGTTTCTACGTCCACAAAAAAAAGAGAAAAAAGAAGGCTTTATATCAGGAGACATTCGGGGCCTCTAGTTGTAACTTAACGCCATCTCCTTTTTTTCTGTACTTCACGAAGGTTTCGGACGACTCGCCGCACATACCTCTCCAATCTTAGAGGCCCTTCAGCAAGTCGTGCATGTGAGCTTGTGTCTGACTTCTGCTGCCCTGCCATATCTGTCTACTGCACTAAACTTAGCACATCGTCATGCTCTAGTCACAATTGCACAGCGACATCCGCTCGGAGCTGTATTGAGCTCAAGCTTATTTTAACTACGTAGTGATTACGCGAAAGTTCAACGAGACACGCGATGCTTATCTCATTCCATTCAGCCAGCGGCACGCTATATAGCAAAACGATATCACCGTCGACTATCTAGCTCGAGCCCATCATCACCGACGTCCTCGTCTCCATCAAGGATCTGTCCGTTGCCGCCATTCATCGGCCTGAGCTCATCGATATTGGAGCTGCTCAGCCTGATCCGTCCCCCAGTTGCGCCAGATATCTTGTCCGAGAACCAGCCGCCAGCAACATTGAGGAAATGCCAGAGCTGCTGCTCGTGACTCTCGTTGCCGTCCTTGTGGTGCTCGGTGCCGGCTTCCACCTTGAACTGATACTTGAGACAGTCCTTGACTGTGACAAGACCCATGAGTCTGCCATGGTGTTCGATCAGGATGACACGCGGTCCTAGTTTCTGAAATACCTCCATCACTGTTTCTAGTGCAAGGCGAGGATGCACAGTAATTGGTGTGGCGTCGACGTATGATCGCAGGTCAATTGTCGCAGCTGATGTGCCCGACTCTGTAACGATCGGTGTAAGGGGCATGACCGGGTTCGCAGTATCTGGCCATGGCATGAAGTGACACCTCGCATCGGCACTGATTAAACTTGACCGGTCTCGCCGCAAGCGGTCAATCGCATAGCGAAGCTCGGTCCGTCCAATATATCCGACAAGTACTCGCTTTGTCTCGTCTTCCACGATTGGAAAGCCCTGGTATTCGGGTTGTTGCAGCAAAGCTTCCACTGCCCCTAGAGACAGGCCATTCGCTGGTATGACGACTGGGTCTGGTGTCATGACAGTCGAAACAGGCACGCCAAAATTGTGCTCTTCCTTGTTGTCGAGGAATGGGAACCCGTTGAACCAAATCATTCGATCCGCGATACCGCCTCTGCCGAACAACTCGGAAACAGCCTTGGTGACGCCTACCACGATCATAGTCGGCAAGATGTACGTGAGCGCACCTGTCAGCTCAAACATGATGACGACGACCGAAACAGTGATGTGCATGATCCCGCTGAGGGCTGCAGCGGCTCCGAGGAAAGCGTAAGTGCCAGGCGTAATGCATGGCCCATCCGGCGGACACGACGCAAAGAATGAGCTTTGCGGGTTGGCCTCATAGATGGCTTGCACAATGATGCCTACGGTCCGTCCAAAGGACGCCCCAATGGCCATAGACGGCACGAAAATACCAGCCGGGACCTTGCAGCCGTAGGACACGATGACGAGGAACATCCTAATCATAGTCGCCATGACTAGCGATAGAACGTTCCACCACCGCCTGTCCGCATCGCAAAGCCCGTGGTAATCCTCGGCGCCCTCACATTCTAAGAACAGAATCTCCATGCTCTCGGTCATGTCGATCTTCAAAAATGCATTGTGGTAGCAGATTACGGCTGTGCCAAACGCCAGCAGTGTGGCCTCCAGGATGGCGTACTGTCCCAAGTACTTCTTCCTGAAGGATTGAACACGGAGGTTCCACTTGATCATGAAGGCACCGTACAGTCCACCGAAGATGCCAATGATGATGTAAAATAGGACCTCGAAAAAGTGCCATGTCCGATCATATTTGACGGAAAACATGACAAGCTGCCCCGTTCGGAAGGGATTCATGGCGGCCAGCACCGCTGTGCCTACCAGTGCACAGAAGTAACTGCGCCACATGGTTTTCAATGGAAAGTAGTTGCACATCTCCTCTAGAGAGAAGAGCACTCCTCCGATGGGGCTGCCGAAAGCGACTGCAACTCCTGTTGCGGCAGCAGCACTCAAGATCTCTCTCGATTTTGAGGCATTTCTCCGGTACTTTTCGAAGAACCGCGAGACGACGTGTCCTGTGCACACGGCGTAGTGAACACTGGGGCCTTCTTTTCCGACGGACAGGCCAGAGGCTATTGTCAGCGGCAGAGCGACTGATTTGATCAAGAGTGTCCAAAAGCCGAGGAATCCCTTCATAATGAAGCCGGCAATGATGCATTTGATCTCCGATATTCCGGAGCCAGCGGCGTAGGGCGCGATCCCTCTGACAAGGACTGCGGCTGTGAAAGCGAACAATGTCTGGAAGTAGGTATCGTCAGCGATGGACCCGTATCAGACCGCGTTCATAGACTCACAGCAAAGAGGATATAAATAAAGTAGTCGAACGGCCCGAAACCCGACCAGCGCTTCCAGTCGTCGCAGCCATTGTCTTCACCCCAGCAGCAGAAGTTCTCATTGAGATAGAAGCCCGTCGAGCAATACCCGGTCTTGATGTCGGATAGCCATTCCGTGACGACGCTGAGGATCGCGGCGTTTAGACCTATCGCTGCACCAACCAGAGTGACGACAACCCAGCCTTGGGCGGCGTCATAAGCCTCCCATAGCTTCATTCTCCATGTGACCCCTCCAGTATGGGCCAGGCCAGCCAGCTTCTGTCGCCGTGCCATGCGGCGCTGTTGTTCCTGTGCGGCATCTTGGACCCAGTCTGTTGATTTGACTTAGTATATGCGATCGCTTGCGCCACGTAGCTCTAGAGTTGTGCTATTCACCTATTGTTGTGAAGTCCTAAGCAACTTAGTCAGTCTGGATCCTCCATCGTCCAATATTCAGCCCGGGCAGCAACGACAGATGAATTGCCAAGTGCGCGGGCGTAGTGTTTCCATACCTCGTATCTCTTGATCTCGGCTATCTCCTGCTCTATATGCTCTTCGATGAGCTCCTCGCCCGGGAGAGGTTGGGCATGGCCCCGCTCTGCGGCGGTCGAAACCGCAAAGGACAGACGGGAGCTGATAGAGGGTCGCCGGAAAGGCTGCTGCCGTCGGGAGGCTGGCGAGAAAGAGCTCGTCCTCGAAATCATCGCCTCGTCATGTCCGATAGTGGGCGCGACGCCCAAAAGATCGAGTCTGTGCGATCCGAGGAGGGTTGGTGCGACAGGGAACTCGCGACAGTCAAGGAGCGATCCGAACCTGTTTGTGGAGAGGTTGTCTTGGGAATTGAGGTAGTTCGAATCTGCTGGATGTGGTTTGCGGCCTGCGGGCTGATTATGTAGTACGTAACGCCAACCACTGTATGCACGATTAAGTTATGGGAGGACTGCCGATTGAGGGACGATCCTGGTCGACAGACGGGTCCTGGAGACGCAAGGTGACTCGGGTTGCTGACTTGGGACACCAAGCTTTCCGCGCCCGCAGCGCCCTGCTTTGGGGTCCCGCCACGACCCTTTTGGGGGACACAGTGGGCTGCATCCACTGTACACGAGGAGGAGACCAGTACGCGTGCGACACCGCCGTCAACGCGTCTCACAAAGTCTCAATCATCAGCTCGAAGAGCCTCAACTTCACGACTTTAAGTGCTTCAGGCTGTTTCGAGTTCGGCTCCAGGTTGATTCCAGAGACGCACCCCAAAGATTTTATGCCCGTTCATTCCGCTCCGAAATCAGGGCTTCTTGCTTGAGCAACACATCAAGCATTGGACAAAATCTCATTCCCTTCACGGGCGATACACCACACACACTGTGAACATGCCGTACAACACGACAGCGATTCCGCCTCGGCAAGAGGTGACAGGCCAAGCACAGCTGCCTCGTAAGTATGAATGTGAAGAACAAGGTCTTGGGGATACGTAGGCTAACTCTAACTGTCCGTACGTAGTGTCCAGAGTAAAGAAGATCATCGCTCAGGATCAAGACACACATATGTGTTCAAACAATGCGGCCTTTGTCGTCACACTGGCTACCGTAAGTGGCTCTTGTTCGTCATGAGCGTGAATCGCAAGTGCTGCGGTCATCAGACAGCTCGACGCATGCGTAGACTTGTGCTGGATCACTTGCTAGGACCTCCGATTGACTCTCGGCATCAGGAAATGTTCGTCCAATATCTTGCCGAGGAGGGTCTTAACATGGCCAAATTGGACCGAAAACCCAGAAGAAACATCCAGTACAAGGATATAGGTAATGGTTCCCTTGCATCACTTAGCAGTAGAGTTTGGACCTAGCCACTAATACATAACCTTACAGCCAACGCTGTATCGCACAAGGACAACCTAGAGTTCCTCTCAGACATGGTCCCCAAAACAGTCCCCTTCAAGCAAATTAAGTCTCAGGCTGCCGCCATGCGAGCACAAGTCAGCGGCGAGGGGAGCGCCAGTGCCAGTGGTGTGGCAAGTCCGGCGGCTGGCGCTGGCGGAGCGGGTGCTGAGGACGAGTCACAAGCAGTTTCGGCAACTACGAACGGCAGCGGTGGCAGTCACAAGAAGCACAAGGCAGGCAAGAGGTCCAGCAACACCGGACCAAATGTCGCGGAGCTCCTCTCAGGTGGTGTGCCTGGTACCAGACCACCGCAGGGGGATGATGAGCAGGATGGACCTGAGGATCAGCAGCAGAGCGAAGCGATGGGTGGAAGGGATGGAGATATTCCTATGAGTGGTTGAGCTGTGTGGTCGGATTCGAGTTGCGCGCATCATGGCTCGGATGTATGAAATATTCGAGAAAAGAGGCTGGGATTTTCAGGTCAAGGGCAAAGCTGAAATATTCGTCCATAAGACTGACAGACCGCACGAATGCGCATGGGTTATGACGGATATAATCAGACTGGATCAGAGTTTGGTTGTACGGCCACTTGTTTTTGTATTCTTTAAGCATTGCCATGCACTTGTCAACAGACAGTGCTCTCTGTTGAGGGTTTCAGATACTCGTCTTATTGTGATTCATTGATCTCAACCACGACCTGAGTAAGGCATGGCTAATCCTCCATCTCATCGCCTGCGGTCTGTACACCAGCGGGTATTCTGCCCTCCCTGATCATCGTCTCAAGCTTCGTGATCTCGTCAAGGCTCGTCGCATTCTTGATCATGTCCTGCAGTCTTTTCTTCTCCTTATCCGTAAGCTTCATACGCGACATGCGCGTCGGCAAGCTTGTCGTAGAAGCAGACGAACCGCCGTTCGCCATGGCTGACGAGCCGCCATCAAACGCCTTTGACCGCACACCCATGATCTTAGACGCTAACTCTGTTGGCGCATCGGCGGTCTCTCCGAATAGCTCCCGGGCCTGCTGCCGTTCCGCGTCCTTGACTTTTTGGAAGTCGAGGAACCGTACGGAGGGACACCGCCACAAAACCCAATACCGGTAGTGCTATAGGGTTAAGCAGAGTATCAGCAGCAGACTCTTCTTTCATGATTCTGGGTGGCCTCTGTATCGATACCAATGGCCTTTGAGTAGAGTCTTACCTCCTTCTTCGTGACCGGGTTGTCCCTGAGTACCAGATGCGTTAGGCGCTGTAGCGACCCTAACGGATCCAGGTCCGCCAATTCTCTGAGGTTGTTGGACTCGAGTTGTAGATTTGTGAGGTTCGGGATCGAATTGGCGATCGTAGGCTGTATTGTGGCGACGCGGTTCCGGGCAAGGAGCAGGCTCTTTAACCGCGGCGACAGCGGGAAGTTGCCAAGTACCTGGATATCATTGTCGACAAAGTCTATGGCATCTTGGGGCTGCAGCATATAACGACAGTCAGTCCCA
This sequence comes from Microdochium paspali, assembly GCA_031142775.1. Lineage (NCBI taxonomy): Eukaryota > Fungi > Ascomycota > Sordariomycetes > Xylariales > Microdochiaceae > Microdochium > Microdochium paspali. The sequence goes on from JAVBIV010000007.1 coordinate 1,993,538, forward strand.
TCGATCTCGTACGTCGTATCAGGAGCCAGGAAGATAAGACTTACGCCTGCGACTCCCAAATTCTCGATGTTTGGAATGCGATGTCCTGTGAAATCCGGGTGCCGACACCAGAGGGGGGCTTGCTATCAACTCTGCACTTCTGGGAGAATCCTAGATCAGGAGCGTGTAGCATCTGTTCTTTTCCAACGTACCTCGGAGATCGAGCTCGCGCTCCTTAAGGGCATTGAGCCACGACGGCGAGTTCTGCAGAAGCTCGGCCGTGAGTCTCATGGTTGCGTTACCTGTCTCGTGCCGGGGTTGTGGTGGTTGCCGTGACTGCTATATGGATGTGACCGCGTTCGTTCGAGGTCACGCCAGCGCTTGTGATTGCGTGTACTGTCGCTACTTGCACAATGACTACACCCAATCGCAGGTATCAAGGTTCGTATAGGCTGAGGCAATCGGGACTGGGCTGCTCCTTCACCTGCAGTCTGGTGCTGCGCTTGCAGACCCGCGGTCGACGAGGCTAAACGAAAGGTCGGGCCAAATTCGCAGCGGCTGCCGGCGGTGGGGCCTTTTGTGGGACCTTGCCCGGCCTTCCACTGCTAGCACAGCGCTCAGGCCTGAGAGACGACATCAAGACCCTCCAAGCTCTAATAACACAGCAGCAACAACCACTTAGACGATATTGCAATATCATCGCCAAGAGACGACTCTCACCTGCAGCTCATGACCACAGTGGCTCACTATGTGGTTGAGGTATCATCTCCGACAGAGAGTACGACTCTCCGGAACAATGAAGACCCAAAGCGGCCCATCGTAATCATCACCGAGCTTGCCAGCAGCGTCGCATAAGCCGCATCTCTACCCTCTACAACGTCTCACTTTGGATATATGAAGTGGCCACCCTGCATCAGTCAATACACTTCGCCGATATTGCAAATTATACAGAAGCCACGCAAGCCACGCGGGTTGCGACGCAAAGTCTCATTTCCAGCCTCAGTCGGCCAAGGATTACTAGCATGCCTACCTACTTGTGCCATGGCTTCCGGTGGCACCGTATGAATATCCTAAGGCACATCGCCCGCAAGGATCTCGAAGACGCTGCTCTTCATTGGATCATTGCTCCCCACAGCAAGGCCCAGATCATCCAGAGTTTTGAGGACATGTTGGACGACTCCGCTGGTCGAGATCACGCGGACCCTGAGACCGACGCCGCCGACGCTTCCGCGGACAGCAAGGAGGATCATGAGCCTCTTCAGGTAACCGCTGAGGGGCTGCCCCTGCAAGCGAGTCCACAAGGAGAGGGCTACAATGCCGAGAAGAGGGTCGACGACACCACCTTGGAAGAGTTAGCGGCAAGAACATCGCCACTACTGCCAGGTATCACCCTGCTCGAGGAGTACGACCCCAACGACCTCGATACTTTCGCGGCTCCATGGGCTTACGTGGCGGACTATGCCTTCCGGGTGGATGGGTCGGTGTCTGTGGCAGAGCAAATGAGGAGCTATGAGCAAGCGCGGAGCAAGGGGGCCTATGGGGAGTCCAGACTTCCATCCCATATTGGCGAGGACTTGCCTACGGCACCGGCAAAGACGAGCATGCTCGACTTCATGACTGAAGGGCTTGAACCACGACCCACAACAAGCAAGGAGAATTATCGGTCATGGTTAGCCAGGGTGCGTGACGAGGTCCAGGGCAATGAGTGCATAGACTGGTATATTGTGGTGTGTGGCGACGAGGTTCGGGACATATCGTCGACAGAAGAGGGAAGCGACGACGGTGAAGATCTAGTCAGCCAGGAGCGTGAAGGCCAATAGGGACATAGCCAAGACATGTCTGCCTCTGAGAACAAACTCTCATAAACAAGGTCAACTACAATTTCAACCGGCTTCTAGAAATGCCGATGCAGCACTCATCAGTGTACAAGGCGGCATACGTGGTGGGAAGGTTTGCATGGAACCGACATACCAGCCAATTACACCATCTCGTGCGACGCATTGATTATCGCCATACAGAAACGTACAGTCATCGCATCTACTTGTGCATATATGGTTTGAGGCGCAGCAAATTGAGCTGACTCGAAGCGTTTTTCATGAACAGGCACGAACGTTATGCGTCAAGCTCAGCCGAGTTGTCGGGTGCCCATACATCCACGTTGACTACAGTAGTAGTGATCCAGGCACCATCTTATCACATCGATTCACTAAATTACCTTCGCCACAGACGCTATATCACAGACCATCATATCCAGTCTGGGCATGGTGCAACTACGATTCTTGGCACAAATCGGCGGAAATGGAGTAGTCATCTCGTCGCAACCTACTTTTGGAGGAAACACTTTGAGACCAAGACAATGCCGATGTATGACCGCGTACGAGGCGCCGGAGCTGTATAATGCCATTACCACAGTTGAGAAGCGAGACCCGCGTCATCAATTCTCGATTTTTGTGCGCCACTCCTGCCCAAAGTGGGAAAAAGTAACTTGTATGGGTATCGCAAAATGCTGTCGCCACAACGGTCATTCGATTTCTCGATTGTTCCCCGCCCGGCCCGTGGATGAAGAAGTCATAAGAAACCCTTCAATAAAGGCGTCACACGGGAAATCCGGAGCCGAGAGTTGTCAAACTGGACAGAAACGCTTTTTTGACTCAACCCCTGTTTATTCTGCGGGGTAGCGGCACGCCGGCGACTTACAGCTCATAACAAGCTGCCCTTGTGGAGTATTGCCCTGAAGAATATCGGATGATGGCGACAACGGTGTGGGCTATACCGAGCATTCGATCCGAGCCGGGCCTGTTGATGTCGTTGCGTCCAAGATCAAGATCGTCTCAGGGATGGTCTGGTGATGAGACCCTCGCTATTCATGATGCGAGTGCAGGTCGCCCTGACAGGGCCGGGCCTGTTTCAATAACAAGCCACTGCTATGGCAACGTTCGTATTTGCACGCCACCAGCACGACCGGCACGAACAGTCACATCCAACAACTCTAAAGGTTCTTCACGATTAGCCGGTCCCCCGCGGCACTTGTCCAGGACCCCTGTAACGAATGACAGCCTCCCTAGGACTCCAAAATTTGTGTAACATTCACAGCGACCGCCACCGCTGCCTACCTACCCTGCTGACATATATCTTACCCCGACTATGGGCGCTTTTTGGCTCCTGCACACCACCCTTCGCATCCTCCGGAGCCATGAACGGAATCAGAGCAACGTCATCTAAGAAATTTTAGCTGTGGATCGTGCGCAATGCGACGGTACTGTGGCACCCCTTACCCAGCCTGTATTGCAACCACTGTTACTTGACGGCCCGAATACCAGAAAGCCCTGCTTACCATGTTTACTCAGGGTGCACCTAACTTAATGTCCAGCTAGATTTTGCGGCTTTGAAGAAATAATGGCGGTTGCCATTTCTGCGGACTCTGTCTGTTCACTTTTGGGAACTGGTGTTTTCGCAGCTTTGACGCACTTCACTCAATTCATGTTAATGTGATTCAGTCCTCAGCAACACAAGACGATCGAATACCGGCATAACACCAAACAGCCCACAAACAATAGGCTGATGAGAACTATTGCTGCGGACTCAGGCGGGACAGAGCCGGGCGCTGAAAGAATACCTGACTGCCGTGCTGCCCACCCTGTCCAAACACACATCGTCGCAGAGCGCTCAATATACATCAGACGTTCTGATTTTTCGTCCGAACTTAACCCTTCCATCCCGGTGTCAGATCATCTAAACTTCACACTCTGACACAAGGTTTCTCCCTTCTCGAAACTTCGTCTCAACGCGTTGCGATAGCATGACAGAGTATGCTTCCGGCTGCTAGGGTTCATGTCATCCGTCTCCACCCCCTGCGAGGATCACTGACATGATAAGTGTATGTGTGTGTATGTGGGTGGGTGTGTATCACACCGATCCCCACATCCTCTCCCCGGGGGACTTCCCGAAGGGCATGGGGAGATGCCGTAGTAAGAGCCAGCGGTTGACGTACATACGCTCTAAATACAATAAAGTGCAAGTCGAGAATCCTCCCAAACCCCCCCGGAATCCCGTGCCGTCTAACAAGCGGCATCAGTGGGACATTCCCCATCGGCCCAATGCAGGCACCAGATCATGACAGGCGTGCCTGTATCCACGAAGGGTGTTTGGGGCGGGCGGGATGGGAGCACAGACAAACTCCACGAACTTGGAGGCGATGTCAATGATTGGCATATTTTCGCGTCCCCTGCTCGACCCGATTAGCGAGCAGGGTGATGTGACTGCATCGGGCGATAGGCGACTCAAACTACCGTCTCTTCGAGTCAAGTCAGTTGGCTTCTCGGAGAATGCCGCACAATTGCATCTTGTCAGCGAAGGGTTTTCCCGCCAGCTCCTCCTCTGCCCGTTACCTGCACCACGCGCGTGGCCAAGTTTATTTCTTCACTTCCCCGCAGTCGACCGACATTTGAGCGGGATGGGGCGCACCCCGGCTTCTGCACTTAGGTGAAGCGTATGGCCTGCATGCGGAACCACCTTAATACAGGCGCAGCAGGAGGGGGAAAGTATTCCCTGCTCCTGTACCTTTTGTGCCTGAAGTCAGGTACCAAGCTGCCGATGGCGGCGACAAGAATGGGTGCTTCCCATTGCGACAGTGTTTGAGCTTTCGGCTCCGACGCGGGTCGATGACGACGGAGGCATGCCCTCCGTGGTCAGGCGCTGGGCGGCTACACCGCACGCTGGCAGGGTCTCCAAGTCATGAAGCTGGTCCACGATGCTGTCTCTGCCCCACACATAACAAGACGCCGCCAAGCGAGCGTCCATATCGGTGGCGGGAATGTTTTCGGCGTTTTGTGGCTGAGGACTTCGACTGAGGACCGGATGGCGAAAATAATCGTCAGTTGCAGAACCTGCCGCAGGAAATGACGTGTGTGTGCGAGGATCGTCCGTGCGAACTGCGGCGGTCGTGTTGACCTCAGGAGACATATATCCCCATGCTGTCTATACGCAAATTTGTAAGGCCGGGCCTCCGGTCGTTTTCGAGCCCATCGCACGTACTTTGCCTTTTCAAGCGTTGTCGCAGACGAGACAAAGGCTGCAAACCGGAAAGGAGAAAGTCGTGTACTATCTCCATAGGGGATAAAGAACTGTATACCACATTCTCTTGTGTAACCTTCGCGAGTTTGCTTTACATGCAGGCTGAGCCACATCATTGACACGAGGTGCTTTCTGCAAGGGACATCTGCCAAGCCCATGGTTTCCATACCACGCCTACTAGTTCGTGAATTGTGAAGCTGGCCGGTTGGAAGGTCTTGTTGATAGCAGCGCGAACAGACAAGTTCCCGAAGGCGAGGATCAGCCACAAGCCGCGACTTGACTTGGGATATTGATCGTAACGCCCGATCAGATGGAATTGTGCATCTATTGACTTTAGCCACTTTTTCTGTGATGGGGCAATACAACGCAGGCCACGTTGAGCTTTCCCGCACGTGGATCTCTGTTGCTGATGTGGCATGGGTGATGATCATTCCTCCCAGGTTGCGTGTAAGCAGCACGTCTTGTCCCCTATGAATACGATGCCCCCCTCCTCATGATATAGATTACATTTGAATGAGGTCCAACTTCGATGGTCATGAAGTCCTTGTCAGAACCTGGGAGCACCCATGCGAGTTGGTGCTACCCCTCAAGTCAATTTCCTGACCTATGGCCAATGGCGTACTGCTACTTGGTTGTGTAGAACTCTTCGAAATTGGTCTCCACACCGAGCGGCGTCGTTGGCCATGGAGCTCTTCAATATCAAGTCAACCGGGTGATCACTAAAGCCGGCTTTCCCAAATCATGGTCTCTAGTTCCTCTATAACCCGATAATCTCAGGATGTGGAAACTCTATTGCCACGTACCCACATGCTCGCTTTCTTCATCTCGGGGACCTTGGAGCCTAGCTAGACTCATCATGCAAGGACGAAGTGTTTTTTGGCGGACTGACGCGTGAGCCGCCTCGTAGATCCGAATTCGCTGCTGCGCATATCCAAAGAAGACAGCACTCCGACGTCGTCCTTAAGCAAACTTGCGAGCGACCTGATTTGCCTGCGGAGATTTATTATGACTGTGTAAGGTAAATATAGTGCTGTGAAAACATCTTGGGGGTGTATGAAGCACCTCCCTGAGAGTGTTGAGCCATGCCGACCCATGTATGCATCGTACATAGGGCTTTCAGTGTCCACAGATACGAGCTCGAGCGACACCGGTGAGTCTTACCTTGATGCTCCGAAATGAGCAACTCCTCCTCATGGCGGCAAAAATCAGAGGAAACTTCTAGATATATTGCACGGACTGGGGATACAGTCCAATAGTTCTCAAGAGGATTGCAGCCGGAGGCAGAAAGTGAGACCCCGAATACAGGCGAAGTCTCAGTGGATATCCTAGCTGCTCCGCCATATCGGACGATCTGGCTGCAATCCGTCGCAATCAAGCATTCAGCTTTAACATCTCTGTGTAGACCATGTGGTGCTGCTCTTACAACTGTTGTTTGACGTTCGGCAAGTCCGGACATGGCACGTGATCAACTATTGAGCAATGGGCATTGTGTCTCGTTTATCGCCCCTTAATTTTGACTATGGCAAGATGATCTGGAGCAAAAGTTCGGATGACGCTGACCTCGGCGTTATAAATGTTACCATCAGGGTACATATCCCATGCGACGGAGTCTAGCCTCAGGAGCAGCTTAGTGTTTGGGAAAACTGTAGTTGGCGCCGGCAGAGATCGTTCCCGACCATCGCGCGTGTGAGGTGCTCCGGCCTCTGTAATGCGCCTGCCAATTGACAAGGGTGTACTCGCTTTGTTGAAGTAGGTAACATCCTAGCCGCCACAAGATCGGACGACGGGTAGGTAGTGAAACTGCGTGACAAGGATCAGAATAGCTGCACACGCATTGCTGCTCAAGATAATAGCACGCGCAATAGCGTTTCAAAATTTCGTGGGGTAGCCTAGACATGGATACTCCCGCTGCTTTGATTCAGAGTCTCCGAAGATCGCGAGTGGAGGCATTGCAACGCGCGACGCGAGCTTTGGCTTGCGGGCTGCAGCAGCTTACATCCTGGTGCTGGGAAATGCTGCACTGAAATGTGGCGTGTGCATCTCCCTCTATAGCGCGAGGCACAGGCAAGACCTCCTTGAGCATAGAAGATGCTACTATGTAAATGCCGACAAATTACTTGTGGTGGCGACAAGCCATGACGGGACCCTCCTCCTCGTGGATGTGTAATATGAGCATGGCAAGGCGTGTCCTTGGAACCAGATGTCAAGGCAGTCTAGGGTTATCACAGCTCAATAATGGACGCCAAGCGAGGTGGCAGAGTCCGTGCCTTGCTTGGATGCGCTCGGAACAGTACCGGTATCGTCCCAAGTCCTCAAGCAATGTAACACAACCATTTCTTGCGGCGACTCTTGGCGTCTATCATATGGCCGCCGTGGCGTGCGCCGCACGTATGGACAACGTGGCCGGGAAAGTGGATTCGGCTGGCCGAGGCACAACATGAATGAGATGAACCTGTTCTTTGGCCGAGCATATAGGACGGTTGCTTCGAATCAGCTGTCAGATCGACAGCATACGACATTCTATATTCGTGATGATGCATGCCCGATTGAGCCTCATGATACATTCGTCGATCTCCCGACTTGGAGCGCCGTGGCTGGACCACTTGAAAGCGGCACCGGAGAAGCGCTCGCAGCATTCAGCATGACGGGCTAGTGATGGACCTCGGATAACAAGGGTGTGACGGGATCGGTAGATGTCCGGAGCGCTGAACGTCTATCTAAACTGCCTGGATGAGCGGAGAAACGGCGGAGACTGCTCGTCAGGAATATTCAGGTGCTGGTATCACCACCTGTCATGCACTTTGGCAGAACGGCTAGACAATTCCGGTGCGCCGCGCGAAATTTGGCAGAGAAGTACGGGAGTGCCCGCAGCTGCTGGGGTCCTAACCATGCGAGCACCTTGGTGCTTGGCTGATATGAGCGTACCTGGACCTGACTCCTCCGTGCGACGTTTAGCTGAGCCGGTCAAAGCTAACCATCCTGGTGCGGTACAGAGCGTGTGTAGTAGGAAGTCGAAGCAAAGGTGGCTGTGGGCGTTGCGGATCCAAACCACATGCCTTTATGCCTGTATCTGGAACCCGGTGAAGACCGAATTTGCCCGGGACTTAGTAAGAGCCAAGCAGGCATCTGTGCGGCCTAGGTAGGTAGGACTTGCTCGCAAGGAAGCTGACGACATCTGGTGACTGCAGCGTCGACAAGAAGCTCATGGGCTACCGCTATGTCCAGCTTCACGAAGTGGCTGAGCCGTCTGGCTTGATGCGAGACAGCGCGAATGCTGTGCAGGTCAGGCCCGTCCACATGCTGTATGGAGGAAAATCAAGAGCTGCGTCCGTGATGGCAGGGGTGGCCTGGCTTGTGATCCGCCATGGAGCACAACATCGTTCGTGGGGAATGAAACTCGACGGGTTTGGACCCTGCAGTCCCCATTCGCGGCTCTGGCGGAAAGCCTCCATGCACGAGAAAGTGACGAGACGAGGAGCAGAGAGCCCAGAAGACCAGAGGTGGTGTGAATGGGATAGCAGTCGATAGGCTAGGCAGGGAGGGCATCATACAAAGCCCGTCGACCGTCGAGTATGGACGATGAGCAGCCGAGGCCTTGGTCTGTCGTATGGTATGGAGGAGCGACGCCTTCTCCGCATCATGTCTGGTGGTTGGACCTCGTCAAGTGACAGACTGGCGACCTGCTCGATTGAGACACGGATAGTGCGGGGGACTGCTGTGCGATGCCTGGCCGGCCAAGACGCTTTCCGTGATTGGCGAGAGAACCGACCAATACTGGTGGGCAGAAACTCAACGTCGTCAACGCGCAACCATGGTAACATCGAGCTCCTGTAGCGTGGCATCTGGCTTGCGCACAGCTCTCTGTGAAGGTGCTGGCCCAGATGGACCGGCAAGCAGGAGACGGCATGGCGTTGTTGTGTTGCATCGTGTCAAGTCGTGGGCGGAGGCGAAGAGCCATGATGTCTGTCAAGCGGAGTGGGGGGAGAAGCGAGCGAGCGAGCGAGCTTAGGCACTGCAAGTGGCAGCACGACTCGCTCGGCTAAGCACCCCGCAAAACACCAGCCATAGCTCTCTGCTCAAGCTACATGCCGTAGCTGAGCACTAACCTGGAGGATCAGCGGTCACTCAGGGAGGAAACAACGACCCTGGGAGGCACGATGCACGAGGCACGCTGCACGCACGACGCACAACGCATGATGCCCGCTTCTCTTCCTGCTCACTTGCGCCTGCTGCTCGTCCCTGAGCCACCTGAGTTGAGGTGTGCCTTGGCCCAGACTGGACGACATTTCGCCCATACCGGTCAGGATCAGAGGCCAGCGAGACCACCTGCAGCTGCAGCTGCATCCTGCAAGTGCTGCCACCACCATACTTGAGCCTCCACCACCCCGTGAGGTCTTGACGCCATATGGAGCGTGTGCTTGGGCATCCCCATGGATCCTCTCCATGCCCTCCCTCACGAGCCTGTCCGTCGGCTTCGAGACAGCCATCCGCTTCCAAACCCAGCACCCAGCACAGTCCGCGCGACCCGTATGCTCAACTAGCTATATTCCCGCCATTACGACCTACGGGGTTCCTGGCCAGTCCAGCTCATGCCCTCAGCCAGAGCTTCAGAGGGACCAGGGCTGCCATCCGTCCCTGTCCTTACCGCAAGACGCCTTGGACTATCCTGCCTCGCCACCTCCGCTCTGGGCCAATATCGACAACACCACCTTGTCACCAACCAGCACCAGCATCACCGTCGTGCGGAGCGACACCAGACTCCAAGAGCAAGGCAGCCACTGGCCGCCACATCTGGACCCTCAACCGGCAGCAACCAGTCGGCTGCCGAGCATGCTGTGCAGGGTGTACAACTACCCATTGGCTGTGTCTGGCCAAATCTCAGCAGCAACAGGGAAAACTCTAGGGCCAGGGTCCTGGTCGTGTCATCCGCTCGCCGGGCAAGGGTTTAAATCAGGGGGGGCGGGCGTTAGGGGGTTTGGGGGGGCGTCTGCTGCAGCTTACCTAGCTTGTCCCGTCCCGCACGCCTGATCGGGAGGGGAGTCGTGTTAGTGGACTGGCCGCCGGATTCTTCCTTGAGCGTAGCACTTAGGCAAGCTTGCGAAGGAAGAAACCATGATAAACCCCGTGGGCTGCTTCCCCAGATCCAGCCTCCGAGCCTCTGGGCCTCTCTAGCATTCCCATTCTCGACCAACGACAGACATCACATGTCGGACGCTAAGGCTCCCTTCCCGGCAGACTCTCAACCTTGCTACTTCTACCCTCCTTCTCTTCAAAGTGCAAGAGTCTGCATTTCTGTCTTTTTGTACCGGCTACTGGACGGAAGGGAGATTAACGACAACAACAACAACAACAACAACATCGGCTTCGCCGGTGACACACGACTGGGCAGTGCCTGGTAATCGTGTTGTCTTGTAGCTTTCCCACCGGCGTCAGACTGGAACACCTAGTGGGCGCCCCCCCACCAGCTGGGGTAAGCAAGATGTCGCCTTCGTCTACAGGCGATTCTCCGCATTCCATTGGGACCGGCAGCGTTTCTGGCCGGCCCTTCCCTTTAGCTACCCGGGATAGCTTCTCCGTCGACTCCCAGTCCCCCCAGCTCAACCCTCTCAGCAACGGATCTGGCCTCAAGTCACCGACGTCTGGCAAGGTTCGCACGACGAGTTTTGGGCGCGACGGCCTGCTCGGAACCTCTAGCAAGGGTTTTGGCATGTCACAACCACTGGATCCGCATCCGGAATCCGGCTCCAATGGCTCCCACAGAGCATCTGGTGACGAGGCCCCGAATCCCCTCAAAAGGCGCAACACAGATGCGACAGTCGATTATCCAAGGCGCCGTGCGACGATAGCCTGCGAAGTATGCCGCTCACGAAAGTCGAGATGCGATGGCACCAAGCCCAAATGCAAGCTTTGTCTAGAGCTCGGGGCCGAATGCATCTACCGCGAGCCAGGTATCAAGCTGGACGCAGGGGACAAGCTTATCCTGGAGAGACTTAGCCGCATCGAAAGCTTGCTACAGATGTCCATGGTCAATAGTCATGGTAGTGCAGTGCACATTGCGCAGGACTCGCCCCCAATCAGCAGCGGAACTGCACTTAGTGGAGAGAACATCATGATACCAGGGGCTCAGGGCAATTTTGGATCAAACATGTCCATCAATGGCTTCGGGACTTGGGCAAACACTGTTCCAGGCACAAACATCTCGACGATGCCTAAAGTCCACACGAGTGCCGCTCTGCATTTGCTACAGTGGCCGCTCATTCGCGATCTGGTCGCTCGTCCTTACGATCCTCAAATCATGCTGCAGCTCGAGATGGCACGGGAGCCACTGAACAACCTGGCGAAGACACCATGCGTCGACCTTTCCAACACGAATGCGTACATCGAAGCGTACTTCGAACGTGTTAATATCTGGTACGCCTGTGTCAATCCATATACATGGAGAAGCCACTACCGGATGGCTTTATCAACTGGCTTCAGAGAAGGCGCCGAGAGCTGTATCGTTCTGCTCGTCCTCGCCCTGGGACAGGCGAGCCTTAGGGGCAGCATATCTAGGGTCGTGCCACAGGAAGACCCGCCAGGCCTGCAGTATTTCACTGCTGCATGGTCTTTGCTACCCGGAATGATGACGGCCAACACTGTGCTTGCAGCGCAATGTCATCTACTCGCTGCGGCCTATTTGTTTTACCTGGTGCGGCCACTCGAGGCATGGAACCTGCTTTGCACGACGAGCAGCAAGCTTCAGCTCTTGTTGATGAACCCCGGCCGGGTACCCGAGGATCAAAAAGAACTCATCGAGCGGATTTACTGGAACTCACTTCTGTTCGAGAGTGACTTGCTGGCGGAGCTGGATCTGCCGCATACAGGCGTAGTCCAGTTCGAGGAAAACGTGGGCCTTCCTGGCGGATTCCAAGGCGACGAAGCCGAAGCCGTTGGCAGGGACGAGCTGTGGTACTTCCTCGCTGAGATTGCGCTTCGCAGGCTTCTCAACCGTGTCAGCCAGTTGATCTACTCAAAGGACTCCTTGGCATCGACGACTAGCCTCGAGCCCGTCGTGGGCGAGCTCGACTTCCAGCTAACGCAGTGGTACGAAAGCTTGCCTGCTGCACTTCAGTTTCCTTTCACGAGAGCTCCTCTTCCAGATCCCGCACAAACCGTGCTCAGGCTAAGGTTTTTTGCATGCCGCACCATTATATACCGCCCTTATATCCTGGCCGTTCTCGACAATGAACATGCCGTCCTCGATCCCGCAGTCCGCGATAATTGCCACAAGTGCCTCGAAGCCTGTGTTAGGCAGCTAGAGCACATCTCAGCGCAGTGAGTTTCCCAAATTCTTGATACTGCTTGTCTCGTCAATGCTGAAGCTAACTTCGAACTTCTAGTCACGTGGGCCATATGCCGTATCTTTGGCAGGGCGCACTGTCAATCGTTGCACAGACACTGCTGGTGATGGCTGCAACCATGTCCCCATCACTATGCAGCATCTTGCTCACGCTACTGCCAACACGCGAGGCTATTGACCAAATGATCAATGAGGTCATCATTGATATCGAGAGGATGTCTGTCCTTGCACCCAGCATCAGTCTTGCTGCAGAAATTATCAAGGAGGCTGAGGTCCGCCGCCGCAACTTCCTCGGCGGATGATAGCGCGAGTCGCATGGCTCTCAAGAAATCGCCTCTCAGCTTCTCCTGTGTATTTTCGTCACATTGGTCCGGTTGTGCGTCCAGGTGGTTTGGGTGGATGGCGCACGCTCCGGCAATATCGCTAAGACGTCACATCACGACTGGCCAGCCAGCGTGACGCCAATTAGCGAGCTGCTAATTATCCTTCGACACCGAAACCGAAACAACTCGCGAATCGGGGGGCACATCATCTCGTGCTATTTTGGTAGCACAGTCCACATGGCTCGCATGGCTCGCATGGCTCGCATGGCTCAATGAAACAACTCTGATGATCCCAGCGAACGATCTGGGGTTTGGCGTTGCACCCTGGTCGTGCAAGCCCTTGCCAGGCTTGGGCTGGTGCACGCACGGTCCTGGTTCGCGGAAATTGTGTGCGTTGCAGTCTTCGCGAAGGCGGCCCGACACTCCGGTTTCTATCCACTTGCCAATCCTGCCGAGCTGCACCCGCAGGCACCCGGCTGTTGGTAACCCCAATAGCTCTTTGTGGTATTGAGGTGTGGCTTTATGAGGCTACCCTAGCTTTTTCGTAGGATCGGCTAAAGCTGCAGCTGCCGGATGGCGCTTTTCTCGGTGTTTTATTCTCATTGATCGTCTTGAATGCCGTTGTTCGTGTGCCTGACAGCCTCATGAGTCTCCTGGAGAGACGTCACAGGTACCACCACATCTCCTTGCAACGTCATCTTCATACACGTTCGGGGATGCCGGAGCTGAATGAGGTTCTCACGCCGATATACCTAGATTCAGCAAATACAGAGACACTTGAGAATAGCCAACCACCTTTTAAGAAGATTACATTCGTCCTTGTTACGTGGTGATGTCAGTGAAGCGTCTCTTGCTCGTCGGCGTGCGGTCATGGTGTGACAATAGTGTGTGTCAGCCAACCTTGGCTTGCATGGCGCCTGAAATTGAGACTAAGTTATTTCGTCGCAATGTCATGAAGTCGTTACACACATCAAGCGGTCATCTGAGCTGCCACAAGAATTTTTCCGTGCTCACATACGTCATCCTCCGACGTCTCAATAACTCAACCATTTCGTCCCTCAACCCCCCTGGGATCTATCACCAATTCCCGTTCCCTAACTTAAGCCCAAGAGAGAGCAAAAACCTCCGCCCCGGCCCTCGAGACACCAATCTCGACGTTGCCGTCCTCACTCTTAATACTCTGGGGCACCTTGCTCCCACTCCTCTCCAGGACAATCTTCCGGCTCGCGGGGTTGGCGGGGAGCTTGTAAAACTTCCTGCCGGACGTGCCGAGGAACGCCTCGAGCCTATCCTGCGTTATGTCGGCCTCGCTGATGATTCCTTTCTCTGCGGCGTCCTGCAGGGCGAGCAGGACGAGCTGCACGGCTGCCGGCTGCGTGAACACTCCTGCTGGCGGCGGTTTGGAGGATTTACTGGCGAGCGGGTGCGGGGCTGAGTCGGAGCCGCTGTTTCGACGGGAATGAAGATTTGTTAGTCTATTTTGCCTTGTTCTTCTTCTTCTTGGTTTATATATATATATACGTGTATATGTGAGTAGCAAAGCGTGGTTTTTTATAATGACTATAGGAAAGGAGAATAGATCACCGTGTAGAACATGTGGTCGACGGGCAGGTGGGGTGTTTGGGGCAATTCATAACTGAGAAGGGGGTTTGACCACTTACAAGAAGAACTTTGGGTTGCCGCTCGCAACAGTCTTCAGCAGGGCGTCGCGGTCCTGGGGCGTCTTGGGAATCGGCTTGCAAAACGCGTGGGGGTCGACCTCGCTGATGTCGCCCGTCAGGTAGAGGTGGTGCGCAGTGATGGTTCCTGTAATCCATTGGATTCATATCAGTTAGTTGTCACAGCCCCCTCGCCGTTCGTTGAATATTTTCAAGCAGGCTCTCGCAGTTTGAAAAAAGAGAGGAGTAGCATGGCGAAAACAAGCCGCTCTATTTTTTTTAAAAAAAAAATTTTCGGAGTACACGAAATTGGCACGTACCTGCGACTTCCGGCCCGCAAGCTTTCACCGCGTCGATGGCGGCAGCCGTAGAGCAGTGTTCCAGCACGATACGGAGCTTGGGGAACATTGCGTGCAGTCTCTGGAGGGTGGGCAGGAAGGCCTCCTCGTGGGTGAGGTCCTTGGTCGGCGGGTTTCCGGGGACCTCTCCGTGCAGGTTGAGCACAATGTCGTGCTTCTCCATGGCAGCGAAGGTGTCCTTGAAGGCTTCGACAAAGTCACCTGCTACTCCGGAATCGGAGTTTGTCGTTACACCTTTTGAGAGGAAGAGAGAGAATATCATTAGTTCGACGTCTTGGGGGTATAAGCACCAAGGTTGCAGTAGTTTGATACCTTGAGGATAGAGCTTGACGCCGGCGATACCAGCGCTGGCAGCCTCCGCGATGACTTGGGGAGTAATGGAGGAGTGCAGCTATGTCATGCCTGTGTTAGCATGGGTGGATGTCTGTCACAACTGGATTACTTACATAGAGAGACATGAGATAGTTCACACCTGGCTCGATCGTCCGCAGCTTAGTCTTGTATTCCAGTGCCTGGGCGACCGTGGTGACTGGCGGTTGCAGGTTGGGCTTGACAGGAGAGATACTGTTAGCCGATGACCTTGTGGAGCATGGGTCGTCAACATCTGGAAAGCTCACCATGACAAAGACGGTATCTACTCCGCCGCTGCGGATATGAGGGGTCACAAGCTCCATGACCTGAAGAGAAGCGTGCATCAGTTGAAATGTCCCTCGTCGTCAAGAGCGTGTAAGCGAGAATTCTGGTTTAAGAAAATGCAATGTTGCAGACCTCGCCCTGGCGCAGGTGGACATGCATGTCCGCCGCTGCAGGCAGCTCCAGCCGCTGCGTGTCTTTCAGCTGCATCGCGAAGTTGTGTATTTAGCAAGTCCGACTGTTGTCCTGGTCGAGCATGCCGAGGCGATGAGATCAAGGGGATGCTGGAGTTGTGAAAGGTTTTTGGAGCCAGAGAGGGAAAGTCGAGATGCAGCCCCTCCCCCACAGCTGGGCGCTGATCCCGCAGGGCAGGCCAATCAGTGACGTCGCCTGTCCAGCCTCTTCGCCCAGAATGGTGTGGGGGTGGCCTCTAGAGCTACCTACTTGAGTACTTAGAGCTCGAGCTAGCCCTGAGCTCGGAATGTTCACCCAAGGCCCCCTTCAAGACGCAACTGAGGTATTCACCAATCATCTCTAAAAAAAAAAAAAAAAAGCCTTCTCAAATCATTCGTTGGCTATGCAATCCCTATGCATCTTAAACACGACCCATTCCCGTTCACCGTGCTGACCCCATACTTCTATTCGTTGATCAAAACCTTGTTTCAGTTGGAATTGTTCTGGAAACAGTTTCGATTGTCTGAGCTAGGCCGACAACTCTGCATCATGTTTGTGTCAAGGGGGAAAGGGGAAGGGGGGGTGATCCTTCTAGTTATGCCGCTCAGTCTGATGCGTACTACGGCTCTGCCCACAGCTGTCATGCCCTCTGCGACCCAATCAGAATGAAACTAGAGCCATCTCCAGCACCCACATCCCTCTCTCTGACTTTTCACCTCCGAGTTAGAATACATCGCGGCCGCTGCAAGCCAGGGTAGACCTATACACGCACTGGGCTGGCGGCCAGTGCTGTCGAGGTCAACACGTTGGGTGCAACACACGAGCCTACAAAACGCAGACGTAGTTACTTCACAACATGGATGATAGACTAAGAAGGAGGCACACGACGAAAAGTTCCTGACCGCCTGCATCTGCACTTATTCACCCTAGAGCCTTGCAAGGTCTGAGCATGTAGACTTGCATCATGAGCCACAACCGTCATGCCCTCCTTCCGCACTGAAAGGATCACGACATAGCATGCTGCGCGAATATCTTTGATGGTCGAGCACAGCCCTGGGAGTCAGTTGAAGGAGGGTTAATCTGCGAAAGGGGTTCTCTCACGGCTTTGTAGGCCGATGTGCCTCGCAGATGGGGCCAAAATTGTACATGCCCTGTGTTTGTCTTGGTCCTGCAAGAAAGCCACGAGAAGAGAAGGCACAGCAACCCGGCTGCTGTCCAAGCACCAGCCCATCAAAGATTGGTGCTGAGTAGTGATCCCAAGTGGTCGAGTACGGCGTCGTGCTTGCTGACATGGCTGCCCACGCGCTCTCCTGGCAATCCTCCTCCTCCTCCTCCTCCTCCTCCTCCTCCTCCTCCTCCTCCTTCTTCTTCTTCTTCGCCGCCGCCGCCGCCGCCGCCACCGCCACTGAGGAGGTCGTAAGTCGGGGCGAGACACCATGGAAGATCCATTATATTCTGCCCGTCACACTGGTCCAGAGATACTTCTTGTCCGTTCCTGTTGGGAAGTGGCTTCTCGATGAGCCGTGGTGAACTTGACCGAGGGGAGCACAGGACTGGCTCGATGAAGATGGAAAAGAATTGCAATCAAGCGTAGGATGTTGCATGTCACCAACTCATAAGCTCAAGCCCTTCAAGAACATCTTGGACACGATAGTCGTTCTTGCTGCTTATTTACCATTCTTCTTTGGGTGTTCCTGAAATTTAAACCGCATCACATTGCGAGCTTGAGATTTATGATGCCCTTTGCGTATTTTGTTCTAATGCTTGCTATGAGTATAAATCCACCCTGTCGGCGCAGCGAAATGTTTTGTAGGTAATGAAGAATCAGAATGCTCTGCGGGCGCATTCCATAACGCCAAAGTATATGTATGCAAGTCATGCAAGTCATGCAACACCACATCGCCTGCTGCTGACTTTGGGCCTGGCTGTTGTTAGTCAGCCTTCTTACCCTTCGTGCCGCTGGCTGCTCGTCCACGTAGCGATGCCTGTCCACCGGCATTGCTGTTCAGCCCAGTCGTCCCTTGGAAGCTCTGATCTAGCAGACCTCGAGATCCAGTCGTTCCAGCACCGTCGTCACTATTAGTGTCAGTCATCTCGATCAGATCCGAATCTTCCTGAGCAGCCGGCCGCCGATTGAAAGATCTAACGCGAGGAGTACTGGGCCGCTTCTGCCATGCGCCACGTAGCCACGTCTCCACAGATGCAGCGGCCATTTCGAGCCCCATGCCTCCCCGTGACGAGCTAGGGGCATCCCGACCTTCTTCCCAGGGGCTCTCAACGATGCCAGCACCGCCACCAGACTCGCTGGACTTGCTGAATCCGAACCGCGCACTCTCAGAACCCATAACTGACATTGAAGGTAGCGTGTCGATATTGAAACCAGGCATTCTTTTGTTGACCCAATTATTCAGCGAATCGCCTGCTGGGCCTGGTGCGTGTACACTCCTGCTCATCGAGCCTACGCCACCTGGCTTCCGCATCCATGCCGGTGTGCGATCGGTTTCACTCAGACTGCTGCCTCTGCCACGTGTGGAAGGCGATGAGCCCAGACTACCCATCGTCGGTCTTACGCTCATGGCACTTTGCCGCCTGGAGGAAGAGCTTTGGCTAGGGCTTTTCGCAGGAACTTCGGAAGCGTTTGTTACTGCCCTTGACAATTCTTGGGAGTGCCGCGGGGTCGACAAGGTTGATACCGTGTTGACACTGCGCTTTCTCCTCGGGGGGAAGTATCCAGTAGCTTTCCTCGGCACTCGCACAATCTCCACTGGCGTTGGGACGGAGTCAAGTTTTACCCACCGAACGTGCGTCCAGGGATCCGCCGGTTTGTCTTCATCGACCTGTGGCACCGAATCTATCTCACGAGCTCGCGAGCTAAAGAAGTCGTCGTGTACAACATCCTGTGGCCTTGGCGATGTTCCCGATCGCTCTGTAGGCTGTGGTGTGGCTGCGAGAAGATCGACATGCTGTGAATAATATGAAGGAGCTTCGCAGGGTCTGCCTTTGATCTCACACGCATCTACTGGTATGAGCAGATGCTTTCGTACTTGTATATTGCTTTGCGACCATAAGCCGTTCGTCTTTCTGAAAGCCTGCTCCTGGCAACGATAGCGCAAGACAATACCAGCATATGTGTCTGTCGATTGGACATGGTGTAGGTAGGCGAGGTGATCCTCTTCGACCGGTTCCAACACCTGAGTTGACTCCATCTCGTCTGAGTTCCTTCTCTTGTATTTGCCCAACACATCCAGCCCGCCATTGACACCTTCGTGACTCTGTAATAAGCTGGCTCGTTTTCGTGCCATTAGTTGTGCTTCGCGCTCGCGCATTGAACCTGCAGCAATGTCGTCTGGCGTTGGCCGCTCATTCGATGGTGGCGCAGGACCCCAGCTGCCAGACGTGGCACCAACACCACTGCCCATCCTGCCAAGCCCCTTCCATATTGGTTTCGACTTCGCCTTGCCGCTGCCGCGACTGCTGGGCCGAGAAGGCTCGCTAGTATACCCATTGTCGCCGCTCGCCATGAGAGAAGTCGCAAAGTCCTGGACCGAGGCCCAATTGGAGGCCCATGTGCCGTCAAGTAAGCCGCGCGAGAAGCTGTTGGAAGGGCTGGCTCGACCACTCGAGTTCGTCTTAGATTTGGCAGGGCGCGAGGTGATAGGGCTCACGCCTCGACTAGCTGCAGGACTCCGTCCAGGTGTAGGGACGGCGGACGCTGATGCCGAGCCTGGCATGCCGCTCATGCCACGACGATTGCGGGGTCTCATGCCAGCTTCGCTATCGACGCCGGCGGGCATGAGTCCTGTCGAAGGCATCGGCGCCGGCCGCAGGGAATCGGCCATTATGAAATCGAATGAAGTCTAGCCAAGTTGACAGCGGTGGAAGACCGGTACGGCTAGAGCTCGAGTTGTTCACCTAGACATGAAAGAGGATGGCGATCGAAGCGATAGGGGTGTGGTCGGTGGGGGCACGTTATTCTGGTGCGGCAAAGGAAGCGAGCTGAGCGATACGACCTAATCTGAGTGTAGTCATGCACAAAGGAGCTGTTGAAATGACATGCGATGCGAAGGTCCAAGACGGCGGTGGCGGCGAGAAGCGAAAGTGGGCAGTCGTCGGCAGCATGGAATGAGAGGGTCGACAATGGGTGACAGCGGTCGAATTGGTAATGTGGTTGATCTCGCTCGCTATGATCTGTAGCGATGCTGATATCGGATGCTGGGAAGCGGACACCAGAGCTAGCCGGCGTGCGGGCAAGCTCTCGAGGATGCTGACGATGTGGCCTGGTGCGGCGGGTGGTGTTGGTGGTGGTGGTGAGCCAGGTCCAGAGGGTCCTAGGAGTCACTGCAACGAGACGTGCGGAACAGGGGTCATCAATCGCTGGAGGCACTGTGGGACAACTGGCAGGTAACTACGGATAGCGTACATACCTTAAGGTACTTAAGGTACCCTGAAAGCGTCTGCCTGCTGCCGCGACACGTCCCGGGGTTACGCATCCAACCTTTACGTCAACTTTGGAAACGCTGGACCCGCACTGCTGGGCGGACGGCAACACGGCGCCCGCGACGCTTTGAGCATCCCTGGAGCCACCTACTCCGATGGTCTGACACATGCTCGAGTGGGGGGGGGGGGAGAGGGAGGGGGGGCGGTTGCGAGCATGGGCCGCCTTTGGCTTGTGCAAGCCACAACCACTGACGAGAACAGATTATCCCGGGGTCACCATAATAGCTGTCAAAGATACCCGTCGTGGGTACTGTGAGCCTGGGATCGCATAATTTAGCTATCCACACAATCACAGAGATCGTACTGCTGCACGCTGGCCCGAATACTAGAGCATTGCCAGAAGCTGCTCAGACCAGCCCAATAAATCTCCCGTAGATCGCTTGCTCTCTTAGGACATATCAGATCTGGATCAGCTGCTATTAAATAACCCTTCGATGTTTCCAAGCAATTGAGCATCGTTTGACTCCTCTTTCGCCTGCTATGTGGTCTGAATTCTCACGCCAAAATCAGCTTTAGAAAACCAGCCTCGAAGAACCCCTTTTTGTCTTCCCATGTTCCACCACCCGAGACAGTCAGCATAAATCGGCTCCACGCCGTCGTCTTATAAGCTTGAGTGTCAACAGAACACCCACCACAGTCCAAGTCAAGTTTCATGACATGGGAATGTCCAGGTTCGCTAGGTTGATGTCGTTTCCGTTGATGCCGAAGAATTGGAACCTATGTGGTGTTAGCTCCCTTCTGTACCACCGGTCTTATGATGCATACTTACCAGTCTTCCACGTTCAAAGTAGACGGCGCCGGCTGGCCGCTTGCAGATCCAGTGCTCCAGCTGTCGCTTGGGCTTTGTCCGTCCTGGGCGAAATCACCACCGCTGTTTTTCCAAGCGCTAGCGCTGTTGCCGTTGTTTCCATTCTGACCAGAACCTTGATGTGCATGAGTGAAACCACCTAGTCCTGAGTGAATTCCGAGGTTAGCTGCGGCCTGTGGTGGACTCATTGACTTGACATAGGCCGTCCCCTGGAAAGGTCCGATATGGTTGGGCCGCTCGTGTGGCGAAGACATACCGGTTTGCATCGGTCCAAAGGTTGAATCCATACCGGAAGGGCCTCCTGGCGGCAGAGGGATGTGCGAGCTCTCTGGGAACAGCTGGTCCGGCTGGAAGTTCTCCCAAGTAGATTGCGATAAGTTGGGTGAGTTGCGGGTCACGAGGTATAGGTCTGGCGGCGTGGCTGGAACTGAGAACGAAGGATTGAAGGGCGTGGCAGGTCTTGTATGCGGGCGACTGTTTGTGCCGCCCATGAAGGCATCGCCAGGTTTGGTGTGGGGGGATTGTAAAGGCGGTCCCATATGTTGTGGCTCCCCCCGTGGGGTTTGCGGTCGTGACCTTTCGTAAGATTCCTGGTGCGTGGGCGTCGTTACACTGAAATCAATGGCCATTTCGTCGTACTTCCGCTTGGCTGCCTCCTGTCGCATCTGATGGGTGGTTTCTGCTTGAGCAAAGCTCTGCTGGTTCCGCTTGTGATGCTTGCCTGCTGCCTTCTGTAAGCGTTCCTCGAGGACCTTGTTTCCGAGGATGGACTCAAATAATGTATAGACCATCTTTCCAACCAACCATACGCGGGACACTTCACGGAGCGCATCCATACATATGCGTATCCTCTCTTGTGTGACCTGCTGTATGGAAGGAACAGGCGATCGCATCTGATAGACGTGCATGATCAAGGCTGAGAAGAGGCTATAGACTATGAAAGCCGGACAGTATCGTAGCTGGTCATGCGCAGACAGATGCTCAATCAGAGACGTAACCATTCCAGCAGCTTGGAAAGCAATGTTCCGGGAGGGATATGAGGCCTCGTCGAAACTTCGGCTGGGAGCGTGCCCTGTACTTGGAGGCATGTGTGCCCTGTGTAAAAGGCAGAGTGTGGTATAGTAGTTGGAGTGCAACAAAGCGCTCCAGAAATGATGCCGCGGCATCTCCCAGTAGACGATCTTCGGGCAGTTCTGTAGCCAGTCTGCGAGCGCCATGTCGCTATGTGTGAGGTCAATCGCATTCTGCCGACGCCCTTTAGAAGCCACTGAGTATTGCTGAGACAGCACCAGGCCCATAATCTCGCAAAGCTTGACGTATTGTAAAAAGAACTGCACATGCACCGGGTCCGGAGCAAACCCGCTGGCATGATCTGGCTCGTCCTCGATGAAGTCGTCCTCGGTGATCATTTCCACGTCAGAGTCATCTAGGTTGATATTGCATGGCCGACCAAGAGCGACCGCCACTGACCGGTCGCGCGTGAAGAGTGTCCACCACACCCGCTTCCACAGTCGCTTGTCCGCTTTGCTCAATTGCGAGCTCTCCACGCTTCGGTGCATTCCGGATCCTTGAGCCACGATGGTAGCCACTCTTGTCCAGTAGAAGACGTTCTTCGTTACGTCCTCAGGACCCTCCCAATACCAGCCCATTAGAAGGACAGATTGGACAATCGTGATCCGATCATCTTCGTAGCTGGCATCGTAGAGTGCTTTTGCTCGTTTATAGAAAGTGAGAGCAGCGGGTGTAGTCGAGCCAGTAGCGTCCATTAACTGGGGATTCGTGCAGACTCGAGAACCTGCTAACAGGACAGCTTGCAAGAGCAGCAGCGAAGGCGGATTCTTGGGGTCGCGATACTGTCGCATAAAGCGGCTCTTGTTGATCACTGGCACAATTGGGTGAACCCATTTGAAGTAGGCGTCTATCAACTCGTCGCAGAGTGCCCGCGGTGGCAGCAAGAAAGCCCCACGTTGGTGGAGGATATCAATCTCAATGTTGTCGAGTTCTGTAAGTCGTGCCCTCGAGCCCCGGACGTTTTCTGGTAGGGGATAGTGCACGACATCAGAAGTGCCCAAACGATCATTAACTAGCAGCGTCATGTTGGACGACTCGCCCAAGAACGCTACCCGGCCAGCTTCCGTGATGGGTGCCCGTGTAAACTTCGGTTTCATCACCAAATTAACGAAAGTGTCGTTGTCGACCTCCTCCTTGCGAGCCTGAGCATCAGTCAGGGCGGTGGCTGGAGTGCCCTCAACCGTGTGGTAGACGACCGGTCTGGCTTGGAAAGTGCTACTGGAACCGGCTGGAGGCGTGTGCTGAGGGGGCAGTATAGGCTGCTGTATCTGCTGTGGCGGCATCTGCGGCGGCGCCGCCTGTGCGGGTGATTCATCGATAACATCTCCACGCTCACTATTGCAAGATTATCAGCGGCCGTGATCCAAAGCGTGGACCAATAGGTTTCTAAAGACAAAGGGGCCCCCGACCTGTCCGAATCCTTCTGAGTATTCGCTTGTGCCTTCTTGCGCTTCGGCTGTGGGATTTTGCACTCGATTTGAAATGCAACACAGTTTGTGCATGGGACACCAAGGCTGGCGGCATCGCATCGGACCTGTACTCGTCATGTAAGTGTGTACTCAAGTGGGCTTTTGTACAGGTGAAACCGGCTGAGCAGCGTCAACGGTGTTGTTGATATACACCGGATGCGCGATGGTGGTGGCTGAAATCCATTAGTCTCAAGAGTGGCTTACTTTTCGTGCATGACATGTCTATGAGAGAATCCATGTTAGTGAGTCGTTCGTAGTGCCCGGACAAATGAGCACGAATGAAATCGCAGAAGTGGACACCAAGCTGGTGCCTCGGCACGATTGTGCAGTGCGCAGCTAACTAGCTGCCCCACGATAAAGCAAGAGAACAGCACGAGCCGCCCACGAGAGTCGCTTGTCTCGTGCACCTGGAGGATACAGACATGAGGGGGAAAGTGCATACATACCTCGCATGCCCTCGAGGCTCGTTGCCTTGCGTTCGTCGTGTCTGTCAGCACATCATGTTCAAGGTGCAGGCGTTCTTCCTCCTCGACCATGCTGCGGAGCGGGGGGTTCGCACCTTCGAAAGCTCATATGGTTTTGCGCCGCCAAAGCCGCTGCGGCGGCCGCTGCGTCGCCGTTCATTTGCGGCTGGCCGTTGCCCGTCATGGGCACATTGGGGTTGCTGCCGTTCGGCGTGCCTCCTGGCCCGAGGTTCACCAAATGGCCGCCATTGTTGGGATTGGTAGGCGTCGGGCCTTGCGAAGGAGATTTCGACTGCTCGACCGGTGTCGAGCCGCTTGGGCTGGCTGCCATATCCATACTCGCGACAGAGCCACCAGCGCGAAGGATGAGAGTCGATGAGAGTGCAGGCTACAGGAGTTTGCCGGCTGGCCTCTGCTTCGGAGGTCAAATCGCCCAGAGTTAGAGAGGCCGATCACGTCGCGAAGACCACACGCGGGCCTTCAGGACCTTTTTTCTCGATCGGGTGGCGCTGAGCTCAGTGCAGATCTGGGCGAGGTTGGTGCGTCGCGTGCGCCGGATCGCGTGGTCGGAGACCGGGGCGACTGTCGCGTTCGATGTCGTGAGAGTATGAGAGTGTCGTCGAAGGGTGGCAGGGCGCCTTGCGGACTGGCGGACTGCGAAAGGGTTGGAGGCGGGGGGGTTGTGACACTCCTGTGCCAACGTCCAGTGCAAGTGCTTGGTGAGGAGCCTGGAATTGCGTGGAAGGGGCCTGCAGTTCGTGGCCGGTGGGTTTAGCGGTGCCCAGTGGTGTTGTGGCCTGTCAAGTCCGCTGCGCTAACGTCGCAACACGAGCAGTGGGTGTGCCCAAGCCACGGTACGCTCACCCGCGGACTCCAGTGGGTTTTTGCTACACAGATTGATGGAAATCCTTTGAAAGGTCAGCACCCATCAGTCCTTTGGTGACTCAAACGTGATTCAGAAGACAGACCTTCAGAAGAAGCCCCCCTGACGGCTCAGATTCTCGCGTGGTCTGCGACAAGGTCACCTCCTCCCGGGCCGCCGTGTCAGCCTGGCTGTGCTACCTGATTCTCAGCCAATTGATCTGGGGAATGGTTTGTTGCAAGGATCTAACGCAGAAAATGTGCTCTGATGATTTGTTGACTTCTTACACTACTCTCGATCTCTGGGATGAGAAGCTCAAATCGCAGAAGACAGGCAGTGCATCTACAGCAAGGACTTCAATACTCTGAGAAGAATCGAAATAGGTCCACGGACACGAGATCGCCCGCAACCTACTATGTATAAGCGAGGGTGGCTTCACGATCGCCCTGCTGCTCCGGACACTAACGGGCTGGTGCCGTTGTGCCTCCGAGACGGGACAGCCAGGCGTTGTCACCCTCCCTGATCCTGCTTACAGGGGGCTTTTGCGGGGTACGAAAGAGCACAGGGTTGAGTGTGCCTGTACTACAGGTGGAATACATGTTTCTTGCAATGACGAGCTTGGCTCATGAGCTGCGTGACGCCCGCCTGACGGAATTTGACTTGGAACGCCTCGTGATGCGTTTTGCCTAACAAGCATCTGCATATTAGTATGGCAGGGGACAAGACATCTGAAGCCTCTGACCCGAACCAGGCTCAAATAACACGCGAGGCATCATGAAGACGAATTCGTCGGCCAAATTCGGATCTTTCGGCTCATTCCACGACCGGATACCTACACAAAGAGTCACTGGTGCCTGACCCAGGGTTGCCCAAGGGGATGCTGTCAGGTGGATGTGGAATGGAGGGTATCGGCCGAGTCCCCGCATCGT
This sequence comes from Microdochium paspali, assembly GCA_031142775.1. Taxonomy (NCBI): domain Eukaryota; kingdom Fungi; phylum Ascomycota; class Sordariomycetes; order Xylariales; family Microdochiaceae; genus Microdochium; species Microdochium paspali. The sequence continues at coordinate 2,019,176 of JAVBIV010000007.1, forward strand.
TCCCTGTCCACACGTTGGCGAGCATGTGAGAATGGGTACAGGCAGCTCTGCGTAGGTCTGCATCGTGTCCCTGAGCCTAGAAGCATATGCTTCGAACAAGGAAAGGCCCTGACATATGATATCTAGAGGGATTCAGCTGGAGTGCAGCCATTAGTTTGTAGGTTATTTCAGGCTTCTAGTTTTCAGTTGATGACAATGGGAATTCTGTGTAATGCCTATGGCCTTCAGGCTGAGTGACTTGTCGCTTGCAACCAGTCTCCAGACTGGGCAAGAATGAAAACCACATGAGCTGCAAACATAGCCTCTTTTTGAAGCTTCGTTGTTGCTTTTTAAGCAGCACTCATCAGTTGATACTTCTTGTAAGACGCAGGAAGCAGCTCGCCATTATGTGTAAGAGGCTTGGTTTGCATAAGGAGGCGGGGTTGCAGCTCCGGTTGCGTTCAGTAGTCCTAGCTCTAGTTACCGAGGCATTTCTCTTTTCGGAACAGCCTATTTTCGTGTTCGCGAAAGCTCAGCACCACACTTGCAACAGCGAACTGTCTCTATACCGCGCCTCGGTCACAATTCAGTAAATTTTCTTACTGTGGTATACAAAACGGGTTGTGGTAGTATGCATGAGTGGTTAGATCAAGCAATATATATACTTGCGTGCTAATTGCAATGGTCAAATCATCCGCCAGGCAACAATTCCGAGTACCTACTTAAGTACTTTAAGTACACACCAAGATGGCTTTATTGTGCTGCACCTTAAATATATCTCATATGGATTCGAGCTGACAGTGTGTGGCTTATAATCAGTACCACAGTCACGTTTTTTCATGCCTTGGTTGATCTTGTGCAGTATACATAAGCACCACCCTTGATATTATATTAACGGGTGTCTTCGTGCTCAAAGTGGTAGCAGTGGTAACCTTGACGTCGACAAAGTATGCTTCTGCAAACAATGCAGACACGTCTCCAGTGGAATCTTCAGATTGACGCAATGCTCAATGTTCACTCTCTTACTGGACAATGATTATGTGGCTTGAAAGCTCATCATTCATAATTGACTATGGCCAGCACATTTTGTTCGAGTCTTAGGTTTTGTCTTGTGTATCGACGGACCCTATGCGAATTCGCCAAATTTGCCATCATCAAATCCCAATTGAGCAGCAGCCTTCTGCTTCGCATCCTTTACACTCTGCGCACTTGGTGGTGGTGGTAACAAGCCTCCTCCAGACTTGGCAGCAGAAGCTGATGGCGGCGGTGCTAATGAAAACCCAGACAAACCCCCTCCTGACGACCCCATCGATAACTCCGACTCAGCTGCTTTCCTCCTCGCAAACCGTCCAGGTAAATTCACTGTGATTGTCTCGCCCTCCTTCAGACTCAAGTCACGCTTCTCTGCACTATCCGTCCTCGAAACGCCAGGTTTCTGCGACGGTCCGGTTTCCAAGCCAAGACTCTTGCGGGCCTCCTGCAAAGACACACTGAAGTCGAAAGCCTCGGGTCTCTCTTCAAAGCCAATTCCAAGCGTGGCTTTCCTTCCCTGCTCATCCTGCACACGAAGGGCGAAGAAGCGGGAGCTGTCGGAGACAGAGTCAACGATGGCCTGGCTCGTATACGGCGCGGCAGCGAAGAGCTGACCCGTCTTGGCGTCCTCGAGGACAATATCAGTTTTCATCTTTTCCTCGCCATTGGACAGAGTGACTGATGTCTCAATGATGCGAAGCCGCGAAGTGAAGATTTGGCGCTGGCTGTCTGCTGTCCAGCTTGCGGCCACATGGCCCTTCCCCGGGACGATGGGCGGAATGTTGTAGACGTGGACTGAATTGGCGATGAAAAGCACTCGCTGGATGGCATCAGGACCGAGTGAACGGCCCGTGGCTGGATCAAGTGTATCCATTTTTGGTGATTTTTTGGAGTCAAGGCGCGGCCGCAAAAAACTGATTATGCCAAGACTCAGGTGGTGTATATTCAAGGGCCGGGCTCCTTGAGGAACAGTGCTTGACTGATAAGACCGAAGGACGGAGAATGTCACCGCGATGAGGTCGTCAATGATATTTAGACTGAGTCCCCCTTCCAGAACCTGGTGGATCTCAGGGTCCAAGAATACCGTGCTGCACAATGCATGCTCTCCTTCAGGGGTCGTGTTCCAATGCTGCGGCGCTTGAGCTGTGGAAGCTTCCGGGTAGGCTCAGTGTTCCTTGCCAGCTTTTAGAGGTTTGGTTGACGTCCTAAGACATGACCCCACATTTCTGCGGCGTGCCTCAATTTTCCCCAGAGCTCACTTGGACTGGTTTGATGGTATGTTCCGCTTCGATCGCTACTCCGTTCGAGAGTCCAGCAACGTGGTCCGAACAGCACCTGCGTCGCCAACATGACGACTCCGGCCGTATCACCCGGAGCTGCGCTCCTGAGGGCGTCGCGCATGTTCTCGATTCCCACTGCGATATCAGCACCACCGGGCGACTGGTCAACGGCGACTACGCATCACTCTGACACAGCTACGAAGCACTTCCCCACGCGCCTTTCCGTCACCACGACACAGGCATCTCGAATCAATGGGGACTGGGGATTCAAGCGGTCGTTTCCCGCCAAGACGACCTCGAAGCAGACGATACCTCTGATCCGGGTCAACCAGGTCGATGCGATTGAGGAAGTTACAGATTTTGACTCGGCCTCCGACCACTCACTCACGCTGCTCAAGTTCCAAGAGATGAATATGGCCATTTCAGTGCCGCCCGCACGGAAGTCTGATGTATATGAAAGCTACACGAAACCGGTCTCCGTGTTCGAGGAGGACAGCGACATTACAGCGTTCGCACCGGGGCAGGAGCTAGAAAGCGAGAACAAGCGATGGCGCTTCAATGGACCATGGTTGGCGGGCATGGCTGACGGAGACTTCGAAAGGTACTTGGAGAAGAGCGTTCGTAACAGACGCAGCGAATTCCGCAGTTATCTCAGACAACATATGGCCAAAGAGCGGACGGCCGAGAAGCGGAGAGCAGCACTCGAGGCTGGGCAGGATGTCAAGGAGGTGGCCGAGGTGGCCGAGGAGGACATCACAGACGAGATCTACACGGAGAACCTGAGGAGACTCCGGGCCGACCGCATCGAACTGTACAGACTTATTAGCCGTTTCTTGGACCTTGCACCGGTCTCGATCGAGGCGGAAACCCAGAACATCGGCTCTATGCTTCACAACGTCAGCCGCGAGTTCCGCCAGACGGGCCCTTATAGTGTGCATGGCCCTCCCATCACACACCCATCCGCAGGTCTATCCTACCTCCGCACACGCAATTTCCAGGAAAACCATGCCCTCTACGGACCTCAACGCGACCACGCTCCAGTTAAGAGCAGGATCCTGCACCCGCGCCATAATCCCAGCGCCGTGTTCAACGCGGTGATTGGCGCCGGTGGTTTTGTTGCGCAGACCTCAAGTGGCGATAACTCCATAGGCAATCGGCGATCAACCAACGCAAAGGCGCTGGAGGAGTTTGACCTGTCGACGAAGGGCGGGGCTAAGAAGTATTTTGGCATCAGATCTGCGACTGTCGACTCGAATGGGCGAATCAATATTGCCATTGACGACAGCCCCGCACTGACTACCATGGTAGCGCAGGAGGCGCTTGGCGAAGCTGAAGTATGGCAGCAAGCCTCAAAATCGTCAGATACAAACTTGGGTACTCGAGCTCCAAGTCGCCTCACGAGTACACCGCACCGGGCATTTGCTAGTGGAAGGAGCTACGGTCTGAGCAGCGAACGCCAGCTCTAAAGTGTCGGCCAAAGTCATGCCACGGTCGTGTAGACTAAGAAATGTATAATATTGTCAAGCCACTTCATATATATGCGCACGATGTCCTACAAGTCATCAAAGATGCTTTCAAGAAACAAACGTGAGCCTGTGTCTCAAGAGCTCAAACCACGTTTTCGTGTAAGATATCCTGCTGGAGATCAACCGGGCTGACCAAAGACAGTCGACGTCTCTTGTCTTGTCCTGTGGGGCAAGAGCATGGTACTTGCCTACAGGCTTGACTGGTGCTTTGTTCAAGAGGATTTAGTCATCAGCTGGTAAGGTCTTATCGATGAGCCTTGAATCGATTGTGTGCACAGACCAGCTATTGACGAGAGCACTGATCCAATCAGGCTACGGAAGTGGATAGCCAGCCCCGCTGTCCCGACGTGCCGCGCACACACGGAAAATGCGATCGCTCAAACAATTTCGCTGAGGATAGTGTGCACATCTGCGACTCTAGTGGCAGCCTCATCATCGACAATTCGTACCCAGCCGCCAGCCTCGACAACGACGATCGCCTTAACCACCGAAGTTTAGGATCCCATATATATCAAACCGCCAAAATGGGTAGAGTTCGCACGAAGACCGTCAAGAAGTCCGCCAAGGTCATCATTGAGCGGTACTACCCCAAGCTCACCTTGGACTTCGAGACCAACAAGCGTGTCTGCGATGAGATCGCCATCATCGCCTCCAAGCGCCTCCGCAACAAGGTCAGCACGCCTTAATCATCAGCCCTCTGGTGCAGTTATGCTCGCAGGACTGCGTCTCGTTCAATTCAATATGCAGAAAAGATGATTGCTAACCGTATGGTTTCCCGTTTTGGAAATACAGATTGCCGGCTACACTACCCACTTGATGAAGCGTATTCAGCGTGGTCCCGTTCGTGGTATCTCCTTCAAACTTCAGGAGGAGGAGAGAGAGCGCAAGGATCAATACGTTCCCGAGGTCTCTGCTCTCGACTTCACCCAGAACTCCGAGAGCGGCCAGCTCGACATCGACGTCGAGACCAAGGACCTCCTCAAGCACCTTGGCGTATGTCCCACTCACCTTGCTCACAATGGTCTTGCACCGGCAGTCACTGACATTAGGCTTCTCGCATAGTTTGACAACGTTCCCGTCAACGTCATCCCCGTTACCCAGGCCCAGACCATTGAGCGCCCGCGCCGCTTCAACGACCGCCCCCAGCGCAACTAAGCGGCGACCATGCAAAACGAGTAACGAAACGAGGAAAAAAGGGTGGGTTCGGATTTGGCATTTAGGGCATCTGACATTGCATGATGATATCTCTGGGCTTATAACGGCGTCTTATTCACATTGGAGAGACGAATGTGAGTGCAAGTTTTCACCACAACAACTTGGTCTTAGTCACTACCCCTTCGACAAGACCGGCGCAGGCAAGGAAAAAAAAAAGAAAATATTTCCCCCACCAAGGTGTCCCTGATTCTGCTGGCTTCATGCCACAGATGATGGTTGATTGCCAATGCTCGCCCCCTTCTCCGTGCATGAACATGCCAAAGAGCTGCATGGCTCGTAGAACTTACCATGCGGACTCATGGTAATGTTATGACTATTGACTTTGACCACGTACGACTGATGTGAATTGTCGAATCAGCACGGATAAATGTGTGCTTATACCAGCGTCGAGGAACCATTTCGGCCAATATTCTTAGCTTCGTTGCGGCGAAAGGATCTTTGGCAAATGCATGCGATAAAACTGAGATTTTATGGCACATTGCGGACATTGCCCCTATGCCTACGGCATTCGTGTCCATGAGCTTCTGCGTATCTGTAAGTAGTCATACGTGGGTATCATTTCTATCGATTTTATGACATGGCCAAATTCCGTCTTACAGTCTATGCCATGCTTGTGACTTGTGATCACGAGCTCAAGACTGCTCGGCATCTTCTGCTTTCGTCAATATATCTTTGACCTCGGCAGCCTCCTTCGCAGTGACTGGTTGAGGGACAGTCTCGCTTTTCGGGTCGAACTTGGGCTTATAGCCATCAAGAATCATGTGCGCATCGTCACCACCCGCATCTGGAGCTAAGACCGGCTCCTTGGCCTCCATCATCACCTTCTTTTCTCGAATGGTGACTTCTATGTCCCTTCGAGCAGCCTTCGCCTCATCCGCGTCGCCACGCTCCAGAGCTAGATCTTGTGCCTGCTTCTTCGCCCTTTGGTCCGCATCCAGCTTCACAGCAGCCAGCTCGCGTGCCACTTTGGCAGCCGGGTCTTCCGCTGCTTCTCTCTGGGCTTTCTGTTGCGCGGTCTCTTCCTCCTCGAGCAGCTCAATCTGTATAGAAGGGATACCTGCCCTCTCCCAAGCCGCGGACTCATTGAGCTGTACCTTGACATACATAGCTCTCCGGGCACACCTCGTGCTGCACCACTTCTCAATCTCGGCCTTGGGCACAATGTTGAAGTCCTTGGTACCGTACCCGACAATTTTCCAATCGCCGGCTTGCGAGACTCTGGTCTTGGGTTTCGGGCACAGCACGTATCCGCATTTCCCCAGGATATTGCGCTCCTCGATCAAGTCGTCGTAGTCGGTGGGCTGGAAGAGGCGGATATGGCTAGTGAATGTCGATGCGTCGGCCGGATGCGGATCTGCTGCTGTGTGTGGTGGCGATGCTGCCTGGCCCCCACCTCCTGATGGAGATTGTCGCGAGTTGTGGTAGAGGGGCAGCTTAGAGAGCTCGATGACCGAGTCGGAGATTATGTCCTCGAGATCGCGTCGCTGGTGTATCAGGGTCGCGTGATGAATGGCTATTCGGCGAGCCTCCTCTGGCGAGATCGCAGGTTTAGAGGATGTGTCGTTAGAAGCTGATGCGTTCGAGGTCCTGGCGACTGCTGGTGCAGACGTTGGCTTCTTGAGGATGCCCTTGGGCTTCGGGGGCTGTTTCGACGCCATGACTGCTTGTGAAGGGTAGCAAAGGGCGCGAGTTACGATGATGATGTGTTACATGAGGCTAGTGAGCGGAGTAGGCGAGTCTGCAAAGTTGGACAGATGTACAGTCTTGAAGCCGTGTTTTCGTGGCATGAGACTTTTTCGGGAGACTGCTGATGGTGGGTGGGATACTGCCGTCTCGGTGGGCCACGCCTCCCACCGAGACTCTAGAACAACTTTGGAACACTCATCAAGATTGCAGTGCACAGTCTGCACAGAGCTGCAGACCTTTGAGCTGCTCAGCCGCACGGGTCATTCAATGCGGCAGCAAAGCCGATGTTGGTGCTCCAGCCTCATGACCCCTCCACGGTGCTTTGATTGTTGCTGCGAGACCAGACTGGCGGGCGTGCGGGCGGCTGTCGCTGCCTGGACTCCGTAGCCGGGCTGTGGCTTTCATGCGGGGACCTGCTCTTCCGTCTCGCGCTCAATGCTGGTGGTAGAGTTGAGTCCGTGCGCGCTGACGTCGTGTGCTGGTCATGGCAGATGAAACGTCTCCAGCGAGCTCGTTTTGTTGGAGGGGGAAGCTGCGTGCGGCAGGCCTACGTCCAGTCTTGGACATGCCAGTAGAAGAACATACAAGCCCAAGCATGACAGGCTCGCATATGCACTTGTCGGTAATTTCGATGGCAACCGACTCCGTGCTTGTTTGCCACATTGCCATGCTCGCCTCGCTCATGGCTCTGCAGTCCTCGACCGACGTAGTGGATGTGAAGCAGGGCGATGCCCATTAATTAGCCCGCAGCCCATGCCGTCAGATACCCACTTGAGTGCTTGCACTTCCGCCTGTAGTGGAAGTGGCTGCGCTCAAGCAAGCCCGGACTTGCCCCAGCAGCATCAGCGCCCTCTGTTTCCGCGTCCTCGCACCCTAGAAGCTCGTGGCGGCCGCCAACCCCTCACCCGCCTCGATCCTGCCCTGCCTGCCTAGCTCGACCATCATTAGCAAGCCCAGGCAACCTTCACCTTCCTCGCCCACCACTCCAGTCCCAGCACCAGCATCGCGCAAGCGAGATCTCTACGCTGCTCTGTCTGGCTTTACTTGCTCAACCTTCTCCGTACCTGGCTGCTTACGGCTCTGCAGCCTCCCGTGGCCTTTCCATTCTCCGGAGCTGCGCGGGAGCTCATCTCGCCAGAGTCCACCATGGCAGCCACGCCCTTCAAGGTCAAGGCTCTCTACGAGTACTCTTCGACCCACGAAGACGACCTCCCTTTCTCCATCGGACAGATCATCACCGTCGTCGAAGTCGAAGATGCCGATTGGTATGTTGGCGAGTACGTCGACGACAGCGGCGCCAAGCATGAGGGTATCTTCCCCCAAAACTTTGTCGAAAAGTACGAGCCTGTCGCTCCGCCGCGGCCTACGAGACATCGCAAGAGAGATTCCGATATTGGTCTGGCCGCCATCGCTTCTCCGCCCTTACCGCCGGCCGACGCACCCGCTTCGGCTCCTGTCGAAGAACCCACAAAGGCAAAGGCGGCCCCGGAGCCGGAGTCTGCTATGACACAGCCCGAAGCAGTTGAGCCTCGATCGCCTCAGGCCAAAAAGATTCCCAGCATCCCATCGAGCGAGCCGGAGAAAGCTCCCAAACCAGTGCGGGCGGCACAACGAGCACCTGAGCCCGAACCCGAGCCAATACCAGCTGCAAAACAATCTGAGCAGCCTTCCGCGGCTGCTAGGCCTGTCCCACCGCCCACAAAAGCTCCTGCGTCAGAGCAGCGTACTGCGCCACCTGTTGCTGCGAAGAGCAATGCGTTCAAGGACCGTATTGCGGCCTTCAATAAGCCAGCCGCCGCTCCAGTCACGCCCTTCAAACCTAGCGGCTTCAGTGGATCGAATTTCATCAAGAAGCCGTTCGTGGCGCCACCTCCCAGCAGGAATGCGTATATCCCTCCTCCTCAGCAAGCACCAGTTCCAAAAGTGTATCGCCGCGACGAGGACCCAGAAATCAAGGAGCGGGAGGCAGAAGCACAGGAAAATGCGGAGAAGGCAGGCCTCGTCCCAGGAAGTCCCAAGGAAGGGGGAGAAGAGGACCAGCCTAAGCCAATGAGTCTCAAAGAACGTATGGCCATGCTGCAGAAACAACAGGCAGAACAAGCACAACGCCATGCCGACGCTGTGGCGAAGAAGGCCAAGCCCAAGCGTCCGTCTAAGCCCCGGACAGAAAGCGATGCGCATGCGCAGGCACCACTCACCGCAGTCGAGGACGACAACATGGCTCCGTTGGAACGTGGAGAGACAAATGACGCAGCAAGCCGGAAATCAATTGATTCGACCCGAAAGTCTGTTGACGAGTCTCCCTTGGCTCGCCAACCTCTGCCCGCTCGCCGAAAGTCCACGCGCGGCATCGAGAACGACGGCAATGAAGCCGACATGTCCGGTGCTGGAGACACGACGGAAGGACAAGAAGACCTGACCGAGCGGGACGACAGCGATGCAGCGCCGCAATCGCTCTCTCGTGTTCCGACGGTGCCGGCGACACAAGGGACCTTGGAGTCAGAGGACAAGGTGGGGCACGATCCTGCTCATGCTGAATCGGAAGAAGCTCGTCAGGCTAGCGAAGGCTCTGCAGATGAGCAAGCAGGAGATGAAGGAGACGAAGAAGACGAAATAGATCCTGAAGTCCGACGAAAGGAAGAGCTGCGTGCTCGGATGGCCAAAATGAGCGGTGGTATGGGTATGGGAATGATGGGCATGCATGGGATGCTGGGTATGGCCCCTCCGCCAGTACCTGCGGCCAAGAAAAAGAGAGCACCACCACCAGTCGGGCGTCGCTCAAGCGAATATAATGATGACGTTCCAACCTCGCCTCGTGGCGCACCACCTGTGCCGACCATGATGGCTCTTCCTGGGATGGGGAAGCCCCCGGCACCATCGCAAGCTACCGCGGAAAGTGAGGATGAGGGAACTGCAGAGACAACGCCAGTCCCAGTAGCCAGTCCTGAAGCCATGTCGCTAAAAGGTGAGGGAGGAGATCGCCGCGGTTGATTTGGACGCCGACTAATTCAATTTGCAGAAGCCACGAGCGAGCGTCCACCTCCGCCTCCGGTTCCTTCAGGATGTGAGCAGTCAAGTCATATTTCTTTGTAAACAACAATCTGACCTAGCAATTTCTTAGCTCGTCCGCCACCGCCTCCTGTGCCAGCCGGGGTCAAATCTCCAAGTGTGGGATCTGAATCGGATGACGAGTTGTCAGAGGGCCAACAGAAGCCACAAGACGACGACGTTGCTGCTCCGAGTACAAGGGCGCCTCCGCCACCGGTGCCTACAGCAGCTCCTTCCCTGCCAACCTCGCCTCGTGACGAAGAAGTAGCTGGGGACGACTTATCACCCACTACAAATTCGGTCCCAGCTCTCCCAACAAGACGGCTTAGCAAACCACCGCCTGTACCTGGCGCTGCTCCCCCTGTTCCTGGTCAAGCAAGACCTCCGCCTCCGCCGCCACCTGGGCATGCCAGCCGCCCGTCTCTAGGTGGTGCAGAGTCTGTTCCAGTACCAATGCAACCTGCCCATCTGGATAACGGCGAGGAAGAGGAGGGCACAGCCTACGAAGGCGACTATGATACCGATATTGCTTCGTCTGCACCACACAAGGACGCCTTGACAAAGGCTCATACCCGAGAGGATAGTTCTGACAGCCATAAACTAGCACAATCACCACCATCTGTTGCACCTCCAGTTCCTGGCGCAGCAGGTCCGAGAGCGCCTCCTCCGGTGCCCTCCCAGACTGGCCCAGCTTCAAGGAAATCGGTAGACGTGCCACGCGCAGCACCACCGCCACCACCGCCCGGTCGGACGCCTTCCTTCCCCATGGCCACAGACGAGGACTACGATCCCTACAACCACAATTCACTTCACAAAGTTCAAACTGGTTTGTCCCAAACCAGCGTCTCGCCGAGGCTCGAGGACGTGCCACAGTTTTCCGAGCCGTCTCCTTTCCATCAAGCGCTTCCTCCGCCTCCGCCCACAAACCGAGCTCCACCCACGGCGCCCCCTCCTTCGGGACCACCACCAGCTCGAGCATCGGCCCGTCAGTCGCTCGACGTGCCTAGGCAGTCTATGGCTGCAAGGCGGTCTGTGGATGCGGCTCGTGCAACCGCCGAAACGGGTTTCTTTGCCAATGATGTTGACTTGGCCGAGCATACAAAATGGTGGCTAACACCAAACGGCGTCCCTCCCGTGTTCCAAGGACGTAAGGATATTGTCGTCGAGACGCAGGAGTCGACTTCGACTGGACAAGCTGGAGCCATCTCCGTCAATAAAGTGGTGAAAGTGCTCTTTCAGGATTACTCACAGACAATCATCAATGTGGATTTCGATCCACAGGATGCCTCTTCTGGTGAACTAGACCAGCAACATGAAGCCCCACCGCGGACTCTGAGGCAGGATGAGCTAGAAAGTGCTTACGAGACATACGGCAAGCAGATTGCCCAGGCGATGAGCGGCAAGAAGGAGAGTGTACTAGGCGATGGCACACCGCACGGTCTGGTGCATGAGCTTCTGAAAGCCCATCCCGAGGCTCTGGGTCCTGTCGGAACCCGCGCCTTTGGTGCCTTGGTTTACTCCAACATGGCCAACGCAGCAACACAGACCAATGACGAGATTCGTGCTGGGGACATCATGTCCATCCGCAACGCGAGGTTCCAAGGCAAGCACGGTCCTATGCATGCGAAGTATTCCATGGAGGTTGGCAAGCCTGATCATGTGGCTGTCGTGGCCGAGTGGGACGGTACCAAGAAGAAGGTCAAGGCATGGGAGCAGGGTCGCGAGAACAAGAAGCTGAAACAAGAGAGCTTCCGTCTTGACGACTTGCGCAGTGGTGAGGTCAAGGTCTGGCGCATAATGCCGCGGAGCTGGGTCGGCTGGGACAACGCGCCGAACTAGGAGTTGTCGTCTCTAGCGGCGGTAGTGCGGACCTCGTTCGCCTCGGGCCGAACTTCCTATGAGTACACATTGCCCATGCTAGTCCGCATTAGCACTGACAGCGATAGTGCATCTGTTGTCTTGCCACGGCGTGCGAAGAAGCACGATTCCTTGCAGGGCTGGCTATGGAGTAGCTCGTGAAAAGCTTCTCATGGACGAGAATCAGCCGGAAGAGCCTGTCTTGCAGTAAATAATAATAGCCGGATTGTACAGCATTTCCACTTCTAGTGTATAGGTCAAAGATGTATAAGCTGTTTTCAGCACCAGACTTTCCAGTCGAGCTTGCATTCTGCATGTATGATCTCGCCAAAGCGCCTAATTCGTCAGAAGGTCTCATGACTTAGGCCAACTAGTGGGACGATGGTCCACGTGGTGCCATATATCGAGCTTGCCGTTAGCGAGAGATCCAATTCGGAACAGCACCTGGCTAGCTCATGCTTGGGCATGAGTCAAGAGAGCATATGGAGTACATGCACCAGATTGCCGTGCAGGTGTCTGTGCCTTGCTTCGCGGCATAAGTGCCGATGTCAAGCTAGGCTTGTTCTTGTCGAGATGAGGAATATTATCAAGATAGGGGGCCCTGCCAGCACAGCATTCTGTGGCAGGTGCTCCTCTGCATCGTGCACGTCCAACGCATTTAATGCCCGGAATTGACGACACGTATTCAGACCATAGGCTAGAGAGCCCACAAGGATTGCCAATGTGGGAGACCTGAGTTCAGCAGGTGTCCGAGCGTGCGCACTCGAGTTACTGAAACCCCTGGGGACTTGCCTGGACATTTCCAGATCGTGACATGTCTAGCAGAGGGTTACGGCAACTCGTTACCGGACGTGTCAGAAAGTGGCTGTAGTTGCTCTTGAGGATCCACGAATATGCCGTATAAGCGCCTATGCGGCACCGAGCACCACAATCAGAGTACTGGGATACGTGTAATTGTGAAGATCTCGAGCCCTATCCTGGCCATCCGTCTTTGATGATCGACAGGAATATATGGTGCTGCAGGTGTAGACTTGTCTTTCAGGGTCATTGCCAAATCCGGCAAGCAAGCGGCTCTGGCTTTCGGATCGAGTGACCTAGAGAGAGCTGAGGTACCTGCTTGGCCGTTGGCGAGAACAGAGAACGGCAGACAACTGACGTGCAGGCGGGTGTCAACCGAGTCAAAGTGCTGCATTGCGTCCGCTGGGGGCCATAGCCGGCTCCGGTTTCGTGATGAACCGACAGGACAGTGGAGAAGTAAAAGCACGTGTCAAGCAGACAGGATGACAGACAACGGACGGACGAAGAGCGAAAGTGGAAGAGCCGATCTTGTGAGCATAGGTACAGCATAGGATTGGGCAGCAGTGAGGAAGATCCCTGCCTACGGCGTGCTGGCGAATGAAGAGGTGCCACACATGGCGCCGGGACGTGTGGCCTGCAGGCGGGCCAAACTGAGGCGCAGGAACCAGAGACAGCTAGGTCCCATAGTTGGGCAGCTCCGTGCCGAAGTCTGTACTGTGCACGCGGCAATGTCGTGGGCAAGTTGCTGGTGGGATAGCGCTGCCCTGTCCGGTTGAGTAGCTGTGGGCTCTTGTCTGATGGTGTAGCAACGGCCCGGCTGGTCGGGAGCGGGATGGCCGTCCAGTCTTGACAAGACGCGGGCCAAAGGCGATGGAGCGGCCCGGAGGCAGGAGGAGCAAGCCCCGACGAAGCAGGGGGCCATCGTGAGGTCGCGGTCGTGGGGCCAAGAAGATGGTGAGACGGGGAAAGGTGGTGAGTTGCGGCGGCGTACATACTTCTTGGGCAGACAACAACGGGTACCGGCCGTGCTGGTTCGAGGGCCTGTCCTGGTCGGCGATCACGGGCTACGGGTCTGGAGAGTGGTGAGAGTGGTGAGACTGGCCCACCTTTGGGACGACCGCTTGACGTGCGACAAGAACGAGGGCGGGTGCGGCGTGGCACACAGAGCCCAGAGATGACAAAAGGCAACACAAGGTTGGAGTTGGAGTCGATGAGGATATCCAAGAGACAGGATCAGGGCTTTGAGGACTGAGGCAAGAGCGGACAACAGCGGTTGCAACTGCAACGGCAACAGCAACTGCAACAGCAACTGCAACAGCAACTGCAACGGAACCTGCAACGGCAACGGCAACAGCACTTGCACCTCGACCCCCCACCATCACGACGACAGTGACCACTGCCACGTCCAGCCAGCCACTCAGCTGCCAGCAGCCAACAGCCAGCAGCAGCACAAGCCCAACCGTGATCCAGCCTGTGCCGCCAGCCAGCAACGCCCACCGCTATTACCTGCCCAGACGAGCCAGGGACCAGGAACTAACAGCAAGAGCCAGAGCATCGCCATGTGGCCGTGCCCAAGGCCACATGTTCGCAGTGGTGCTGTCTATGTCTCTGCCTCTCTCTCTCTCTTTCTCTTTCTCTCTCTCTCTCTGTGTGTGTGTGTGTGTGTCTCTCTCTCTCTGTCTATCTCCCACACACACATACACACCCTCCCTCGGTGTCGTCACTCTGGCGCCCCGGGGACATCGGGTGCCCAACGGCCCACCAGCGCATCGTCGTGCCCTCATGCTGGAGAGCAGAGGCCAGCCCGCGCTGCTGGCCCTTGTCGCACGTCCAGATGCGGGCTGGTGCATCGATCAAGATCTGACCACCGCCAGGGTCTTGCAGCCTTGACTGTCCACTTACACGCTGCGCACTTCTCGGGTCACCTTGCTGGCGAATCGCACCTCGCAGCACGCCTGGCCCTCCTCCGACAACCTCCACTTGGAGGCCAGCGACGATTCAGGCACCCGGCACGGCCAGCTTGGATAAGCTCTCCAGCTCAGGTCGAAAACCGCTGGCCTCTGCACTCCGGCTTGCTCACCATCCAGCCGGCCTCCGAGACAGGACCCTTCACCCAGCCTCGAGCTTCCCTCCTGTATAAGTGCTTCTCTCGTCACTATACCACACACATATTGTTCATACAACCCATACATAGTCCAACATCAACATCTGCCGGTCAAGGAACATCTATACTTTACCCGGCCCCAGTACCGTCATGTCAACAAGACGAGCAGCTTCAAGGCAGCGTCGAAATACCACCCAGCCTCCTGGACGTCGCGTGGACTCTGATAGCTCCCTCAGCGCCGGTCCCTCATCAACACGTCCGCGCAGGCCCAAGGCCACAGGCCAATCTCACCCACAAACGCCGTCACGTCACTCCAAGCCCCGTTCCCCTGACAGCTCCGCATCCGAGTCCTCGGGGATCCAGCTCAGTTCTGGACCATCAAATCCATCCATCCCACGACCCTCGGCTCGCTACTGTGCTTCTCAGAGAGAGGACCTCTCTCCCGCCACGTCATTGTGCGCACGGTCTTCAGTTGAGACGTACTCTTCATTGGCTTCTGCTGAGGAGCTCGCAGACACCGACTCGCAGGATGGACTAGATTTCGATGACTCAGACATACCGGAGCTGCCACCGTATCAGCATGACATCGAGGAATACAATGTCCGAGCTTCGTCGCCCAATGAGTTCCCAACATTGTTCCCGTCTCTGGACCGCCTCTCCATACGGCACGATGACTTCACCTCTGACGGCAATATGAATCTCCGCATCGAGACTCGAATCCCAGGGCGTCACAAGGAGATTGTTCAATTGTTTCATCTTCGCATGTATGACTTGAACAAGAGAGAGTTCTCCCTGCGGAGGTATTGTCGAAGCTCGGGCCGTGAGGTCTGTAATTCCAAGCGCAGATATCTCGAAACAACGGATGACGGTCGGCCAACGCTCCAACGATCCATGTCCAATGCATTCCAGAGCCTGTCCGGCCGGCCCAAACCCAGACGACTATCTACGGCTGCGTCGATACGCTCTACCAAGTCTATGAAGAGTCGGCCTGGTACTGGCTACTCCACATCTGGCAGTCTCGGTGGCGGGTTCGCCGACGTTTTCGACGATGAATTGGCCATCGAGGTGAAGCCAAAAGCCCGCCTGCAAGCCACAAACACCATAAAGCTCGAATTTTCCAACTACGCTCGCGTCGACCTCGAACGGGTGGGCGCACAGATGTCCGGTAAATGGCAATATGAGTGGTGGGGTATCAAATATGTATGGAAGCGGGTGGTCGACAAGCATACCGATGCTGTTTCGTTTCATCTCATCAGAAATGGCAACAAGGCTACACCCGTCGCGCATATCGTATCAGAGACTCGTGCTCCAAACCAAGTCATGGTGGATGAGTGTGCCGGCGGCTGGATTCCTCCTTGCCACATGTGGATAAGTGATCCAAGCATCATTGATGCAACAGCTGATGTAGCCGAGTACGTTTTCTGTCCTGAATGTGCAGGGATGCAAATTTCAAATACTGACTTGCAGCAGTGTGATCATGGCAACCGGCTTGCTCGCTTTGGTAGACGACTGTATCAGGAATCGCTGGCAGAGCAAGAAGCATAGCCGCCTCGATCTCTCTCAGGCTGAGAATCCACGCTCATTTGTACAAAAACTCTTTACTCGTCGCCCCTCAGAAGCTGGGCCGAGTCCACTGCGTTTCCAGCGCGCAGGTGCGGCGGCTTCATGAAATTGCCCGCCCGCCCCTTTCCGACAGAAGACGCCAGCATGAGCGTCGATCAGCCTTGTCATCGTAGCCTTGTTTTCTGTTCTCAGCAGGCCATTTTCTTCAATCGTTTAATAAGCGTTCCACGGTCCAATCCAGCCTTGCATTATTTCCAATCTCCTAATCTGTATCCATTCTCACTTGCGCTCGTTTTGATTTAAAACCATAGATAGCAGCGACTTGGAATTATATGCTTAAAGCAATGCAATCTCACGCAAATTTTGCCAGAGATCAAACATCTGTGACAATTACCTATTTTCGACTGCAAGGGGTAATTCCACATCAACATCTTGTGAATTAACATGGCCCATTAGCAGCAATTAGTTCACGGACCACGTGTGATTTCGCTCTATCATAGCGCGTACATCTAGAGCCAGGATGAGATTTGCTTCTGATGATTGGATCTAAATGCTGATTCCTTTTTGTGGTACAAGTTCCGGTGGTTTGTGGGGATGACGTTGATGTGCAACGTCAACCGCGTGTTACAGACACGGAGGATATGCATACATGACCACAGCGTTATGTCGAGTTCACTCGATTGTGACTTTGACGTCATTCTCAAGCCATGCGCCACTTGTCATTTACGAACTAAATGTTTCTTCATGCCGGAACAACCCAGGTTCTGCACTACGCTAATGAATGCTTGCTAATTTGCGTAACCATGTTTCTCGAAAGACTATTGACCTAGCTCTAAACACCACGGATTGATGCCTACCAGTGACCGGGGACCAAGACGGAACAATCTGACCGAGACCGGATGACCTGGTTCAGTGACGAGATAAGTCAGTACACTGGGCATCACCAGCAGTGCCTCAAACTCGCCGTGTGCTCGCGACCTCATAGCTCTTCGTCGTCATATGAACTCGCCGACGTCTTGAACCAGACACCAAAGTCGAGCTTCATGAGCAGCCTGTCTATCCCGCCGATTCGCTTCGGGCGGTACTGCAAATCATCGTAAAGAATACCATCTTCATCGTTGCCGCCCGGCGCAGCTTGATGTCCATGTATCGTCATGTCTTCGTTCTCAAGATCGGCAGCGCTGAAGTCGAGGTTGTTATTGTCGACTCCGTTGTCACCCTCCATCTCAGTGAGGAACGAAGAGTCCATGCTCAAGCCCCGCAGCGCCGCGATGGCTGTCTGGACTCCAGATTTGATCTTGCGCTCCACGTCGCGGAGTGAGCCGCGCACATCGCGCTCTTCTGCGGCGAGGTTTGAGAACGCATCCACCACGCCTTCGTCCTCTTCGAGGTCAGCAGCTGCCCAAATACCGTGGAGGCGGTGAATAAGCGCGACGAGATGATCGAGGTGTATGAGGAGGTTGTATAAAGGGTCTGTGAAAGATGGCCGTGTGAGAAGGAGTCTCCTTGTCAGCATCTTGAGGTATCGCCGATGAGCAATGGCCAGGGATTGTGGGTCGTGGTGAACTGTCTGTGGTTGCGATTCTGCCCTCCCAGCACCGCCTGAAGCCGTGTATGATTTAGGACCAGCCTGTGTCGGATCTTTGCCAAAGCCATCTGCGCCGTCTCTGGCACCGTGAGCTGTGCCAGGTCTGCTGCTTCGGATCGTGCCGTCAGTCTCGTCCGCTGCGAGCCATCGGCGAAAGTCCTCCCACAAGCCCTCGACCACCTCGACTTGGAGATAAGCTTCTGTCTCGGCAAGGAAGAATATGGCAGAGCTACAAGTAGTCCATGGGCTTCGCATCATAGAAGATCGTGCATCCCAACGGTCCCTTAAAGTGCGCGTATAAGCGGCGCCTCTCCTAGTGCAACAATGAGGTGCTCGGGGAGGTGCCGGGTGCTGCTTGCGGAGAGAGGTGATTTTCCACAGATCTGTCAGGCGCAGGTGTGCTCGCCGAACTGACAGGAGATATGAATTGATGACTGTGTAGACTTGGAGGTCAGACTCGGAAAGGAAAAGATCGAGTGGCTCCGGGATGTTCATTGTGAGCACAGCAGGGACCGAGAATAGGAGGTTGCGAAAGGGCGTCTGCACTAGAGTGTCACAAACGTGACTCCCGCCTTCCGAGGTGCTCTTGCTTGTTGATGATGTCTTAGACTTGGACATCGTCAAGCGAAGGAGGTCTCTAGCAAGCTCGAGGCCATCGTCCTCTTCAGCATGTTCTCCTTGCATTGTGCCAACGAAAGCCATAGTTCTTGCGAGCGTTGCGCTGACTTCACCCTCTTTAACTACCACAGTGTTTGCGCCATCACGCTTTTCGTATGCTAGCCCGTCTGTTCGTTTCCACTTGCTTCGTACCTTCTCATCGGCTTGTTGTGTCAGTGCCATAGCGAACTCACCACGACCTAGCAGGAAAAAATCGCGGAGAAGGTGCAAGAGCTCAAAGACTTTTGACATAGGTAACAACTTCTGTAAGGTTGTTCTTGACAACGTCATCCGGATGGAGGTGACAGCCCTCGTCAGAGCCACACTTTTCAACGGAAAGGAGAGTGCCGTGAACAGCTGGATTTCTTGCGAGAGACTGTCAACTCGCATACCGCCGTAGTGTGAGGCTCTTCTAGATCGGAGCCGATCGAGTGATACACCAACGAAGAGGACCGAGTTTGCCGCTGATGGCGTGACGAACGAGGGAACAAGAGAGGGGTTAATGACATAACCCTGGTGGATGTACTGGTCAGCATTGAGTCTTGCCAAAGAAGCGAGACCGAATGGTTGCAAACTTACCTGTTCATCATTGTCATCCTTCTCCACGAAGAAGTCATAACGCCCGGCAGCTGGAAGTCGTCCAAAGAAAATCCATGCCGAAAGTTGGCGCAGCCATGCCGACTCTGCCACCTGAACAAGACTGAGTACAGTTTCCTCAATATCTGGATATCCAGTCTGCAGCTCAGCCCTTAGATGATCGAGAAGAGCCGCAGCATGACACGACGTCTGTCCCTCTCGCTCTCGTATCATAAATCCGGTGAGCTCCCACAACCACTCAAGTCTCCTCGTCCACCCAGCAAACTGTCCAACGACCGCAGTAAGTGGTACAATATTGTATGCCCCCACAAGCGCAGCATCGTGCTTCAGAATTTGTTCTTCCACATCCAGAGTCTCACGCTGCAAGGCCGCAAGATGAATAGAGCTGATACCCGTCGACACGGCGCGACAGACAACCGACTTGTGCGCGGCGCTGATCTGCGATGTCCGGCTCGCGAGCCGGCTGTGCAAGCTGCTCAGGTGCTCCGCCGTCTGAAGGAGCTGCCGTTCTGGAGGCGTCAGTACGATCGTGGCGGCAAGACTGCTGTTATCTGGACCGGCCTTGGCCTCAACGCTGTCGCGGAGTAGCGGGGACTGGTGGCCCGACAGCGCGAGCAGGATTTCGTGGAGCATTTCTTGTGCCGGCAACTACATGTGGTTTTTGCGAGTCAGTATATTCGGTGTAGTCCTATTGCTGGCGCTGTACCGGAAGAGGCGTGGTTGACTTTCGGACCGGGCGACGGCAGCGCCGGCCACATAAAGGAACGACGACATACCCCCGTAGCACGGCTGCTGGCTTCTTGGACTCAGTGCTGTCTGCTATGTCCTGGAAGAGGAGGATTATGGACCCAAGACATTCGTATCGACACATTGAGACACAACAAATGCAAGCTGCAGCCGGAGACTCAATCCAGTGGATGCCGGTTGTCCTAGATGCTTGCGGCTTGTCAGTGTCGGAGGTGGGCCACCTGAAGAGAGCGTGTGTCGTTCAGGCCTTGAAGCGCCCCCGAGTCGATTGAGAAGTGCGCGTGTCGTTGTTGCAGATGGGTGCAATCCGCGATGCCTGGCGCTCATCCCGCTAATTCTCACATTTCCTACTTCTCTTCCCGCGCGTTGCTCTACGTTTCTATTTTTGCCTCAGCGTCAATGGCTTGATGAAAGCCGCTACTCCTGCCGCAATGCAATTACGAGACGCATGTGAAGGTACGGACGGCTTGGACAGTCGCGTTGTTACGCGTCACGTGGGGTAAACGTAGCGGACGCTTCGACTGCCCGGGCAGCCACTCTGCGAACTGGCCAGGTGGGGCCAGTTGATGGAAGCCCTTATAATATGACCAAGTCAGCCGACGGATCTGTTCGTTTGTCGTCCATATCATCCACGTAGTCTATTCTAGAGGACGATACTTGTTGCACATTATTCGCGATTGCTTGCGAGGCTGAAAATCTACGTCGTCACAGTATTTCCCCTCGTTCTCCTCACATACAAATCCAAAGACTCTTCACCATTTCGCAAGAAGTCATCGGGATGGCTTCTTCTCTCCAGCCAAGCTGTTCTTCTCGCCATCTTCAAGCACGCGCGAGGATTGGCCACTCGGACCAGCCTCTTCATGCTGCCTGACGATATCATCGCCAACGACAATCTCGCCTCCGCCCTTGACCCTACCTACAACCATACCCTTGCCAACGGCTTTGATGATGGCTCTTCTGGAGACACCCGTCACATCGATATAGACGAGACCGACATTCTTGACGCTGCCTCCAAGATGTCTCGACATTTCACCGGCCTCTTCACCCCACCTATGGGCAACCATGTTTGAGGTGTTTGTTGTCGCGGCCGTCATCAGATTCCGTGCAGCCTGATCTATGCCGTCGGCCACTGTTGAGAACGCCATCATGCTCTTATTGAGAAGGCTTGGCTTAAAGTTCTCGAGCGGCTTGCCATCGGGCCCATATCCTCGACGAGCGTTAGGGTCCTTGCCTTTATCGCGTCCAGATAGGTGAGCACCCAAATTCTGGGCGACTCTGGTCACCTGTCCTACAGTCTTGGCCGACACGCCGGCGACATCGCCTGAGAATTTGCCTATGCGACGCACGCGTTCGTGCGTGGTAGGCTGGAAGGTCATGGCTCTCTCTAGTGGTTTGGTGTTGCGGACGAACGCATCGGACCCAGAAGCCATGGCTCCGGACGCCATATTTGTGGTCGTCATGATTAGGCGGGACACGGCAGTAGCCTTGGTGACCAAAGTCGACTTCCTGTATGCAGGATGAAGCTCTTCCTCGATCGTTTCAGCGGTTGCTGGCACAACCGCAAGCTGCTTCATCCCGCCTTCTACTGGCATTGTGATTTCCACCGGGGCTGCAGCGCGATATCATCAGTATCAGCATCGTCCCCGCACAGCACGACCATTGCTTACCTTTTGAGCCGGGTTCGACTTTGCTGTCGAGGACCTCATATCCTTCTCCAAGCTCACCAATGACGCTTCCATCTTCCTCGTCGATAAGGACGATCTTCCCGCCATGGCTGTTGCTGCTGAGACTGCCTTTGGCGTACGCCTCGCCAGGCTCGTAGCGCCCGGGATCGTAGGCTGGCAGCTGCTCCTCGGCTACCACTTTAGACTTGCTGGTTGAGGAAGATGAAGAAGCCTTTCCAAAGGAGTCGGTAGGCACCGCCTCCTTAGCCTTGGCGGTCTTTGGTGGCGCGGCTCTCTCCAGGAACGCCGTGCATTGCGCCAGGATGGTTTCAAAGGTATCAACGTCTTCTTGGAGGCCCTTGCGACTTCCTATCGAGGGGAACTCGAGCCGCGTAAACGCACCGCTGTCACGGCCGAGATCCCATCGCGGGATGAGATAGCTGTTAGGTGGCTGGTGGTAGATCTGTGTCGTGGCGGGCAGAGGTAAGTCGAGCTCCGGCGGCAAGTGCAGGTGCAAGTAGAAGTCCTCCTCAGCGTCTTCCCCCTGGCTAGCATCGAGCGACGATGGATCGGCGAACGGTGACGACGTCGGCACCATCAGCAGGGACAGCGTCTGGGGTCCTGCCGGTGTGAGCGACTCCTCTTTGCCATAGGCAAGATGGTACGCTGATACGCCGCGGATAGCATAGAGCAGCTTGGGATCCTGTTATTCGCGCGAGTGGCCATGCTTAGTTCTGCCCATGGTCACAAGGAGCCGTTGTAGACGATTCACGCCAGGGTGCTGGAGTCGCGAACTTACATTGTGTCCAGACGCCATGTTTGCTTGACACCTGAGTTCCTGGCTCGCACTCGAGGGGTCCCAAAAGTAGCTTTGCGGCCTGCCGACTTAGGGGTCCTTGAATCCCGCGTGGCTAGAAGGAAGCTATTTGTTGAAGTATACTCGTTTTGCTGCAGTCTGCTTGACACGGGCAAGGAGGGGTGGTTGGTCTTGGTCGTGGTGAGGGGTAGTCCAGTTTGTCGGCTGCTGCAGGCAAACGCGGACCACGAGGCTCAACCCTATACTCGGTCGAGCGTATGACAGTCAGACGAATGGTCAAAGGTGTACAGAGGTGCAGATCGTACAGCTTCAGCATTTGCACCTCTCATGATCTTGCTGTGGTTATCGATCTTTCGCGGGGCCTGGTGTGGTGCCCGCTGTGAGGCGTCATTGCGACCTTGGAAGCGCCGCGAGAGGCCTCTGGAGCGACGTCACTCAATAGCGTACGCAGGCTGGATCGCCACCAGGGCTCGGCGCTACCCACCGTCGACAACCAACCACACTTAGTCACGCAGGCGGTTGCCCAGATAGATGCCACAGAGCACATGCCTGGACAGCATAGCCACAACAGAGACAGGCAAAGCGCACGGCGACGGCCAAGCATGCTGCAGGGCAGTTCATGGATTTCGCCAGCAATCCCCCGAAGCAAAGACGGCAGCTTGCCGCCGGCCCGCCCACCGAGAGAGCGAGGCTCATCTGCAACCAACCTGGCTCGGCCAACAAGCTCGGCCGACCAGTGACGTTGAAGCGCCTCAGCCCATTGCCGCCCGCCCGCCCGCCCTCGTGGCAGGAATTTTGAGCTCGGCTCCACAGCGTCAAGTGGAAGGTTCCCTGCCGAGCCTGTTGGCCGCCACGAGTGGGACCACTGAAAGCTGCAACTTTAAATGTTGGCTGACGAGGCTCGACGTTCATGCGTCAAGTTGAGACACTCCATAATATGTTGGCTGTCGTGTGGTGCGGTAAATTCCGAGTCGGCTACTTGATTATCTGCTGGCCCGAGGTGCGTTGCGGCAATCCTTTCGTCTTTCTTTCAGTGGTGCGGCCACACGCCAAGCCCGAGCTTGAGTGATGGCATTATAGCTAGAGAGGCATCCGGGATTGGGACTTTTCGAGTTGTCCAAGCAGCAGTCAAATATGCTATGCAGGCCAAAAAAGCTCAGGAATCTAGAGGTTCTGACGTCCTGAGATTCGAAGGTCTGATGGTCAAGGCGTTTAGACGCTCGGACAGCTACAGGCAGACGTATCGCAAACCTCGTTGGTTGCGACCAGCAGCAGCTACTTCTCCAATAGATGCCGCTCTTCTTAAATGCCAGTGCTAGACGACGACTGGCCTTGGAGCCGCTGGCAGTCCAGTATCGGTAGGTCAGCAAGTACTCGGATGGGATGTATCTGAAAGCGGCCCGCCAGAATGCACTGGCATGCGAGTACCTCACTGTTGGTGTCCCGTCGATCACTCCAAGTTGGGGGCGCATATGCGCTTATCGTTGGTCTAGAGCTCGAGCTGCAGACGCACACGCTATGCAGGAGATCGAAGTCTGCAGGTGCCGATGGGGCGACGAGCATCTCATCTCATGATGGTTGCACATACAGGCGCACTCGAGACATGCCGCTCCTGCACGACTTCATATCTTGAAGCGGCTTGTGAGGATCTGTCAGGTGATTTCTTTTACATTTTATGTCACCAAGACCATGATGGACTGGATAGCCATGAATAATAGCACAGCATGCCGCCAGAGACTAGGCGTGTAGCGGTCGGGAGTAGGCTGCCAGCTTTGGGATCGATCAACAACTTATGGAAGCCATGATGCAGAGATTCTTAAGGTCGAGGTGGGTGTGCCGGGTTCTACGACACATTGCTCAATGGACCCGAAAGTCGGGCTTACGACAGTCGGCCATGTTTTCCATGCCGTTCCGGACTCGCGACGGGGCATCACAACCAAGATCTGTCACAAAATTGGTCCTGCCTCCTACCCACCTGCCGTATTCAGGCCCTGCCGTTGTGGTCCTCAAAGGTGCACATTTCTGGCGACCAACATCAGCGCCTTTTCTCTGTTCCTGCAGAACGGTCGACAAGCTCGATGGGCAATGATGTGAACACATCTGGGCCCTTCTACTCACTGAATGGTTGTTACGAAGAGTGCTGCGTCAGCTAGGATCGCATACGACGCTGATGCCATGCCAGGAAACTGCGAGGTGTGGAGGCATCCTTGCTTGCACTGACGGTCCCGTGATTTGAAATGAGCCGTGGTGAGATCTCGCCATGCACGTCGCTCTTAGCTAGATCCGCGCCCCTTGCTATTATGCCTGTAAGCCATGCTGTTGGTTCCGCAGATGACAGACAGGGGCTTTCTAGCACAGCCTCCAATCAGCCTACAGACTAGTAGTCACCAAATAAGCCTAAGATCGCGCACAGGTACTCACTATTTTCTGGATCGCTGGTCTTCGACGACGACGACGAGGACGACGATATTCAAAAAGGTATCATTCGTCTTTCATGCAAATTGCCCTTGTTAATAGGACAGTCGCTTCTTCCGGTAGTGCGCACTGCTGGTGCGCTGCAATTAGTGCCGAGATTACATTTTCCTCGATGTGTGGTCCTGCCATTGTGTTGCTACTGCGGCTGGTTTTTGGCATGTCTCCGTGCCAATAGTCGGGCTTGTAAAGTAGCCTAGCTCATTGGAACATGGACAGTCATGCTGTTTGCCACTTTCGTCAAAATATCCAAGAGTCGACGTCGAGGTTCGGCTGTTCGAAGATCCCGCTGGCTTCGGCTGAATGCAAGGGCAGGCAAGGCGAGACAAAAACAACTCCAATAGACCCGCACGGCCCGCACGCGCAGCCCCCAAAACCGGCCACAATGTGAGCAGAAACTCCTTTAAGGACGACCGAACGATGGGTGATCGAATTTTAAAGCTGGGTGTGCCGATCTCCTGAATGGCGCTGTCAATGGTCAGACTCGGCGGGGCTAGGGCCCTCGGCGCCGGACTTTGCTCCGGAGGTGCATCAGACACCGGGTTGAGGGGTGTCTCGAGTCTGGGAGCTATTAGTTGGCGCGTCCACTGGGGCTCTGGATTCCCCTCCGAGTGGGACCACGCGAGACCGGAAAAGCGTAACTAGGGGAGAGACTGGTGGAGCAAGCGGCCCCGTCTTCATGGCATGGGGTACACCGACCTGATTCCAGGCAGGAAAAGACGAGGGACTTGCTTGGAGGTTGGGACTGACGGAAGAGCCGTGGAGCACGTGGGCCGTACGAAGCACAGTCATCGGAGTCGGGCCAGGATCGTAATCACTTGTCGCAAGTGTGGTGAACAAAGTTTGCAGGGACCCCTTCGCCTGTTGCAGGATTTAAGAGACGTGCTGCATTCGCTGTGAGCGTGAGCTAATGAGTCGTCGGCTATCTTTGGTACTGCTCGAGTTACTGTTGCTGTCTGCGATCGGACGGCTGAATTTCAGGACCAAGATGTTCGTGGTGGTGTCGAACATGCTTACTAGAACTAATACACATGTCTTGAGCTACCTCCCTTCGAGCGGTGACTAGTACCAAGTGCCTCAACATGGGCCGTTGGAACAATCAAGGCTTCAAGAACCCGATTTCTTGGGGGTGGTAGCCGGTATGGTGCGTTCCGGGTTGCGTCTCGTTCAACAGCATGGCAAACCAGTATCCTCGCTCGATGTATCCAGACTTCAGGGCGACGGCAAATGCCGTGCATTGGGCATTGTTCATATGAGACCGGTCCCTTGCAAATGCTGATCCATGTCGGATCATCGCCGTGTTTGGCACTTGGCGGGACGCCCAACGTGCGATGGATGATCGAGGTCAGTTCTGGGTAGGTACTGGAGAGGCGCCGGACACGGGTCGAGCGTGGGCTTAGAGTGGTTGAGCGTCGGGCCGTTACGACTCTGGGGTTGCCGTGGTCGTGCCGCTCGAGCTGCAGGCAGAGAATATGGCTTGTTGCGGCATGCCTAGCAGGGTTAGTGATTTGTACTTATACATAAAGGTATGCTTGTGAGGACGCGCTGGCCCGTTAGCCACACCCGATCCCTGCTGTGCCCGGGCCGAGCTGAGGGACGACGGGCGTGGAAGTGCTGAACCATGTTGCCGGCGCTGAGCACGGAGGGACTAGATAGATTACTTGCCTCGTCAGGTAAGTAGCTGTCCCTGATAGGCTGGTGGATGCGAGATCCGCGAACTTGAAGTCAAGGGTGAAGAAGTGCAGGCTGCTGCGATGCGATAGGCACGGGAGCTGTAGCTGAGGTGGGAGACAATCGCAAGACAACCTTGGAAGGCAGGCGTGGGAAGATGACAGGGACAGTGGCTTGACTGCCCTACCAAGTGAAGGGAGGCAGTACAGGTACAGGCACAGGCACAGGCATGTTGTGATGCTGGTCGGCTGCTCTAGAGGGCTCATCAAATGGTTGCGGACGGGCTGCAGCGGCAGATGCAGATGGTCAATCGCAGAGAAGTCCAGGCCAGGGTCCCCTCGAGGCCTTGCAAGTGGTGCAGGTGGGCTGGTGCCGCCTTGGCCACGTACGCCAAGATTCCCAAGGCCGCGAGGGGGTGCGCATAGACGAGGATATGGCCGCATACTCGAGTACAAAGTAACTAAACCACGCCTGCGAGGGTGTGGCCGCACCTGCAGGACGCAAGCTTCCTCAGCTAAAGCCACTCAACGTGCTTGTCCATGGTGGTTCCAACTATGGAGCAGAGTGCATGCCCGGCGGCCGTTGCTGCGGCGGCTTCACTTGACTGGGAAGTCATCCACGCTCCGTCAACGCCGGGCCTTGCACGCCGGTCGAGTACCGTGCCGTACCGTACATGTTCTGGTAGCTCATCTGCGACTTCGTAAGGTGCCTGTACCCCTGCCGCTCCTGCCGCGATGCTGCTGCGTCCCCACTGGACAATATTCCTTCTGTCGGTCTCGAGCATGCCACTATTATCCTCCTCTTTCTGACTCTTTCCAGAAACCATATACTGATTTCGTCTATCGTCCGTCAGCCTGCCAGCCTCTTCACCACCGCCACCACCACTACCACCACCACTGAACTCCATGCCACTCTTCCACGACCGCGCTTCGCCAAGCTCTCCTCCACCACCTGCCTGGGCCATATCCGTCCGCCCTGCTTGAACCTCTTGGAACGACTCCGCCTGCTTGTCGTCAAAACACCTCTTGTCCGAGCTTGTGCGACAGCTCGGCCTACTGTTATATTCACCTGTCAGCCTGTTCATACAGGCTAAACCGGCACAATTAGTACCCCAATCCGCATTCAGTCCATCCTCTCGCCCCAGGACGTCACAGACATCCGCGATCGGCCTTCGTTGGGTCTCTATCAGCTCGCACAGAAGCGGCACCTCGGTGACGGTTCGGCCCTCCCGCATGCGCCCCTAATCCCGCCCAGCCCGCCTGCGGCTTACGACAAGCTTCCGACAGGTCTGGCACATTCGCAAAATTCCACTTATGGGGCGGGAGGAGGGGTGTATGGCCATGATGAGCGAAGACCGATCATGGTCGGCGCCTACGATGGCAAAAAACAGACCAAGATGCGTCCGCCAATGCGGTCTAGCATAGCATGTCTCCGGTGCCGCAAGTCCAAGATCAAGTGCGAGAATACTGGTGGCTCTAGCCCGTGCGAAAGTTGCGTCAAAAGTGGCAAGAACTGTGTGTTCCAGCCACCCGAGGGCAATCCTCCGCCCCCAAAGCGGAACGAGCCACCGGTCATGTCGAAACAGGACCGTGATGGGGGGTCGGATCGGAAGCGACTGAAGCGTATTGACGAGATAGCGAGGTCTGATGGCCAGAAGGGAACTACATATGCCGAGGAGGTGCTGTCCGCACCTTTCCTCACCGAGGACGTCTGGGATCAGGTTCTCGATCTATACAAGCTGCACTTCGCGCCCGAGCTGCCTTTCCTGCATCTGCCGACAATGAAGGAGAAACTCGGTCGCAGGTTCAAATCACCTGGCCCGATCGACGTTACCCCGGAGTTCAATCTGGTACTCCTTGGTGTGCTTGCCCTGACAGCACGGTTTCATGCGGACTTGGTCAAATATCTAGTACATATTACCAGCAACCAGGCAGGAAATGTTCGGTCGCGGCCTATGCAAACACAGATCGACCCTGCTACCGCCTCTGACTACTACGCTGAGATCTTGGGCATGGCCCTTGGCCCAATACCAAAGACTGCTTCGGTTGAGCGGGTGCAGGCAATGCTCATGCTCGGCCTCTATGAATGGAGTCAGACAAGGCCGAAGCCTGGAGGTCTGGGCGCTTGGATGTCCGTAGGTGGTGCCATCAGACTTGCTCAATTTCTTAAGCTTGGTCTAGTAGACGAGCCGCGTGAGGCAACAGTCACGCGTTCTGAGCAAGAGATCCTTGAGCGAGAAGTAATGCGGCGAACCATGTTTGGCTGCTTTGTACTCGACCGCATGCTTGCATGCGGAAAGGGCAGAGTCACCATGATACAACGAGAGGATCTCCTCATCCAATTACCATGTTCAGAGGACAAGTTCGATTTGGCAATCGAAGTCAACACCGGCATGCTGTCTCTCCATAAAAACGAGCAGGAAGAGCGTCGTGACATCAACGACGATAGTGTGCTCAGCAGGTTCATACGCTTGGTTGACATTTGGGGGGATATTTCTAGATATAGCTCCAACGGTGGCAGGTTAACTGAAAAGCATCCACCCTGGGATTCGAGGACAACTTTCCACCAGCTCAGCCAGCGACTTCAACTTTTCGACGCTTCTCTACCAAGCACTTTCAAATTTTCCGAATCCAACTACAGGAGACACGAGAACCACCAAGCGTCTAGTGCTTACGTTCTCCTCCATATGCTAAGATGTATCTCTCTGATCATGCTGCATAGAGAGTATATCCCATTTGTGCCAATACGATGCAAGGGGCCCGAGGGACCTCTAGACGAGCCCACACTCCGCAGCAAGCAATACGAATGGACTCGGGGTTTCTGGAACGAGAGCGCCGAACAAGTCTTTAAAGCCGCCAAGGATATCGTTGAGCTGGTAGAGATATGCGAACGCAAAAATCGATTACCCCAGTCTACTCTTGTGCTGTTTGGCATCTGGACCGCCGCGTTCGTCGGCCTTTACGCCCATCATTTTCCTCATATGGACGAAAAACAGCATATGAAGGGCGATCAGATCTTACGCAAGAACGATCCTTCTGTTCCAGCAGTGTACCAGTATGGACCGACCGCAGTCGTATACAATACCCTGGACAAAATGTCGACCTGGTTAAAAATGGCATCTACGTATGTCTCGATACTGATCCAGATGGAAAAGTATTTCATCGACATCAAGCAGGAATTCTACAGGCACGAAGACCGGCATCGGACAGACCTGGCCGAAACGGCGAGGATGGCGACGAGGAGGGTTCGCGATGGTGGTTCCGGCGGCGGTCTCGAGGAGTATGAGATGAAGCCACAGCTCAAAGACGTTGGCGCCTTGAACCTGATCGACTCGGATCGATCGCGAGCAAGCACAACCGACCGTGCCTCTTCGACGGGTGCCGACAGCCAGGGCCCCATCAGCACCCCGAAATCTACCCCTTCCTTCACGGCAATCAACCACGGACATGGCCTAATGATGTCAGCAAATGCTGATGTCAGCCAGCAGGCCAAGCTGGCGTCGTCATCTGACGTATTTCTTGAGCCATGGGGACATGGTGATGGGTCTCAGGCACGCACAATGCAGTCTCCCAGTCAAGATCAGGAGCGCAGTGTACAGAATGGAGTCCACGACAACGAGAGCATGTTCACCGGAAACCTCACCACAGATGAACTCTATATGCATGAGAACCAGCGTATGCACTGGGATCTCGATGCATGGCTATGTGGTGACCTTGGTGACTTACCGGGGCATTTCTGGCCCCAGAACACGTCAAGATGAGGAAGACCAAGTCTAGACTTGGCCGATTTGATTTGTGCAGAGCCAGGCCTTAGCTTCGGCATTGGCACAACCATTACACAAGGATATTAGACCTTGGCCTGTGGTCAGGCGAACGACGCCATCGCCTCAGTAATGGCACACAGGAAAACAAAAACCGGTGTGGTTTGCAACCCAACTATTCCTTGCAATGTTGCAGTTTGTCATTTACTTAGCCTACGTTCGAGCGTACACGAAATGCGAACATGAATTTGATCGACTATGAGGACCGTCTTGTCAATCACGGATTGACAGCTCCAGTGATGTCTATCCGGGGGTTCTTACGCCTAAGAGCATATAACAAAGTGTCTCCCTCATGGTGACTGTTATTGGCGAAACCGACAGCCCCGCAGATGACAGACGGGTGCCGACATGAAGGACATTGCCAGCCGAGGCGCCGGAGCAGGCAGCCGTTGGAGGGCTACTGCGCGACACTCGTCACAAAACATGTGGGAGATATGCGCGGGCACCAAGCTGCATCACCATATCACATAGACTGGTCCTCCATCTATACTTTGGGTGCGGGTTTTCCTCTTGCCAGATTCTCGTTGCATATAGTGCTTAGCTCGGGTGCCCCCTGCGGCACCTCACGACAGCCCTTGACTTGACAGAGCGAGCCTGGCAAGGCAGGCGGAGCAAGGCAGGCTAAGCTGTTTAGGCACATGGCGACGGCGAGGGCCGAAAGGAGGCAGGCCGGTGTGGTGACAGGCGCAGGACCTGAGGGGGTGGCAGTAAGCGGAAACTATGCCGGCGGCCGTGTATGGTAGAATCACCAACGAAGGATGCGGCCTGGGGCAGGGGGCGGTGAATGGGAGACTGGGCGAGACCTGCAGATCCCTGCCCATGGTCAGGGCATCCATGAATCCTGGTCATCGGAAGCGGCTGCCCCCAGGTTCCAGGGTGCAAGGCGAGCCAGGTCTGGCTGTATGCTTTACTCGGCAAGCAACTGCAACGCTGAGGAACGTGTACGTACTCAAGTACGCACGGCAAGCGTGCAGTTTGTGGGAAGCTCCGGGTCGCGAGTCTCCTCTTGGCATTCAGTCACACAGCCGGCCGTGGTCAATAGCCAAAAACCTCACGTTGCAGATGGCGATTGCTACATAGTACGGCTTGCCAAACCTGGAGACCAGGATTTGCGCCATATGTGTCACCTGTAGGAAGGCTGATGAGACATGTTGGAGGACCCGGCAACTTGGAACCCGGCGAAGATGCGGACCTAGTTGATTCCAGAGCCCTGTTTCTGAGGCTGGAAGCTAGAGTAGACTAGCTCATGGCCCGAGGGTCAACATCATCCATGGCTGCGCTACATACAGTACTCGATAGTACATGTTTAGTAACGGCGCCAGGATACCCGTGTAGGACCGGACGTGATGCCCCGCCCGCATACGCCCCCCAAGGACAACCACCACAAGTGCGACGCGGGGGCCGGACGGTCGCGCAGGCGGAAAACGGGCAAAAGGACAGGTTTCTGTATGCTCACCAAGCGTGGGAGGTCGGGCTTTGCTGCGACGGTGCAATGGCAGGCCGCCGTGGATCATCGTGGCGTGTTATTGTGTTGTTGTGTCGCATGGGTGATGGATGATGGAGGTGGCCTGGGAGCATTGTGAGCATCGGAAGCATCGGGCCTGCACGGCGACTGCAGGGGGCGAGCAGGAGTCGCCTTGTCCGCCTCCCCGCCCCCAGTCAGTCGGGCCGGCCTGGCGCCCAGAGCGCAGCCTTGGCCTTTACTTCGGTTGCATGTTGGTGTGGCGCTCGTGGTGTCTGCGACGTGCGTCTTGCTGACTGCAGCCTCGGGGCAACTTTAGTTCAGGGCTGTGCGTAGCTGCAGGTGTTTCCCGATGCGCGGCGCAACACCTGGTGGCCTTGTGGGGGGTTGGCCCGCCAGGGAGAGAGACTGAGAGAGACTGAGAGAGAGAGAGAGATCTGAAGTCACGTACACACACACAACCACCAGCATCGTGCAGCTTCGTTTTTCGCTGTCCCGGAACACGTGTGTGGGCACCCCTCCCCCCATCTGTTTATGCATGTATATATACTTTGGAAGCAAGAAGCTAATCCACCGTTACAGCAGTTGGAGCACATCAGTCGACTCTCTCCACGACCACTGCAACATGGCCAGCACCGGCCTACATACTCTTTTCATGTACTCGGCACGGTACCAGCCGTCCGGAACGAGCCGTGCTTGCGAGCCTGCGGGCGTGCGCAGGTGGTCGGTCCGCTGTCAGCGACGCGCATAATCAAACCGGCCGATTTCACCCCCTGCCATGCCTGGCCTGCCATTTGGTGTTGAGATGCGCGGGAAGCGAGCCAATGACCAAGAAGGGGAGGCGGGGGCGACCGACCATAGTGGACTGTCAGCAGCGGTGGGTGGACACGCGGAGCAAAAGCTCTGAATCAGCTGGTCGAGCGGCGGCTCACGAAGCATGTTGCATTGTGTCTTCGAGGTTTTTTTTTTTTTTTTTTTTTTGGGGGGGGGAGGGGACAGGAAGCGGGCATGCTTGCGAGCTCTACCTACACGTACGCGCTACTTTACTTTGTAAGGTATTGGGTCGCACTTGGTTGGTACCCTAAGGGGTTTGTTAGTAGGGTAAGTAGAGCGAGCCGCAGGCCTCGAGTTGCAATGAGTGTGATTGAGTGTCTCGAGGCGTGGTCTGAGATCAAGGTGCGTGTGATCAGTGGATAGATGCCCGGGCAGCACAAATCGGACGAGCAGATGCCAAATGGTAGTAGGGTGGTCCCCTCACTGCAACCTCTCGTTTCGTCTCAGGGTGGTGCGAGGCGGGTTCTGCTCCACCCGACGCTCTACCACTAATTATTACCATGTATCCTCCTGTCCTCTCTTCCGCACTCCCCGTATGGGCCAACAGACCAACAGAGCATGCCTGACACACCATCGGACCAACCAATCAGTATCGCAAAGGCACTTCGGAACCCAGAGAATGCTCTGTTCGTTTTTCCCGGCCGGGGGGTAGCCAAACCTCAACAATCCCCCGACAAAGTCTCGGCCGGATAGAATCCTGGGCCAATCAAAGTCTAGCAGTCCTGGTAGAAAAGGCAACCAACACTGGACACGCAGCGGGACTTTATGCATGCCGCGAGATCCAGCACTGGCTGCTGCTGCATCTAATGTCTGATCCAGATGGCATGGCATGGCATGGCAAGGCGGGGCTAGTGTTGTGTCGATGGCCGGGCAAGGACATGGCACGCGGAGATGTACCTATGCCTGGCCACGATGCGACCAAAGTCAGACATCCCACCCTTGTATGTGCTCAGAGACGATTGACCACCTTGAGGCAATGATCTTGAAGTGCACGTGTGATGATGTCCTAGAGTACCGTAGAGCTCTACCAATTATCAGGCCTACCGTACAGGCCCCTGTGGCACGGCCAGTCGCGGCCTAGTCGCGGCCCAGGACGGACCAGACCGGACGGGCGGGGCACTGGCAGATTCCCATGGGCCAGCACTGCGGGGGGGCCTGTATTGTGCATGTATTGTGCAAAATGCCATGCTACATAAACGTACTAGCACTCCGTACATACAATCCACATGCTAAACCTTCCGCGAGGCTGCCGAGGGTGCGAAAAAAAAAAAACAAGACAAAAACGTGTCACTTGTATGTCCGCAAGCGCCGCAAGGCTAGAAATACGCACTTGCAGGTGGCCCATATTGTCCTGACTAATCAGTAGCGCATGACCTTTTCGCACCTGTTATGCATGTGCTTTGGCATCTTTGCTCGATCTGACCACTACTGGGTATCGATAGCGCTACAAGTCGCTAGGTAGTCGCTGATGAATACCCGTACCAGTACCTCTAGCACGGGCGAGAATAGGTGCCACCAGCGCTGTGACTGACCTCGGGAGTCAAACTGGCTTCTGATTGGCCTTCAACTCCTGTGACGCCCTTATTATAGCTACCCAGGTACTACTCACTTTGGGTACGTACTTAAGTACTTACAGCCTCGCGGCGCTGGCAGACATACCTGTCGCACGGGTTGTATTTGGCACCTACCTCAGCAGTCCCCCGAGGTCGCCCGCATTGTACTGTACTTACCGTCTTGAGTAAAATATGTGTAATGGATACACGTTTCCAGCACCCGCCGCCCCACGCTCGACCCAAGACTGACATCATCATTTCGTGCCGCTGCCCGCTTCCCTTGGGCCCGCGCCGACAAACACTGCCGCCCTCCTTCCCCGCAGTATACCTACCAATGACCTGCCTAGAACCTGTCTCTAGTCTCAGCCAGCCACCTGGCCATCGCTGGCGCGCAAGCCGTGCGCATCATCGTCATGTCATCATCATGTCGCGAGCAGGTACTCACCGGCGTATCCTACCCATTATCCCACCCGGATCCCACATCGTGCTTCTCCTCCTTCTCCGCGCGGCCCTAACGTCGTTTGCATCGTATGCTCCGGTCCAGTCTTGGCCGTGCCGTTCCTGCATGCCCAAAGTCGAATGTCCTTCTTCTCCTGCCTTTAAAAGCACTGCTTGTTGTAACTAGATTACCCCAATGACAACATCGTTCTCGCTCTTTGTCAGGCACAATCAACTTGTACCTGTCTTCCAGTGAACCCAATTCCATATAACAAGACAAGAAGCTATCACTTCCTGCCTCGTGCCTGTCCCGCCCACGCCCATTATAAGTTCAAAGTACCCTAGTCCTTGTCTGCACCCTGCTGTGCCCGTTGCTGCTCTCCTAACGTCGCTATCAACCGAGCAACAAAGGCCAAGATGGCGGCCGAGTTTGCTCTGCGGCCCTTCGAGGGTCCCCTGCCCAACCCTGCCAGCCTGGCTCCGAAAAAGTCGTCCAACAAGTCGGCTGTCCCACGCTCCCTGCCCGATGCAATCGATATCATCGACATCCGCTCCGATGCCGTGGCCTTTAACCTCAAACAAGAAATCTTTGAGCTCTTCCGCCCCGAGGAAGGGCCAAGGCAGCTCCCGACCCTGCTCCTTTACGACGAGAAGGGCCTGCAGCTGTTCGAACAGGTGTGCTAGGCTCCCCCCCAGAGGAGCAAATCACCGTCTTTGCTTAATGCTAACAGTCTTGCCAAGATCACGTACCTCGAAGAATACTACCTTACCAACTCGGAGATCCAATTGCTCCGCCGCAATGCCTCGAACATTGCAAAGTCAATTGCCAACAACTCCATGTTCATTGAGCTTGGTAGTGGGTACGTTCGATCCTCTCATGAGCTTTTATGTCGATTCCGATGCAGGAATACGTGACTGATGATCATGGCCAGAAACCTGCGCAAGATTTGCCTTCTGTTGCAGGCATTGGACGACGCCGGCAAGAATGTCGACTACTATGCTCTCGACCTATCTCGCGAAGAACTCGAACGCACTCTAGCCCAGCTCCCAACCTTCAAACACGTTAGGTGCCACGGCTTGCTTGGGACTTACGATGACGGCCGCGAGTGGCTGAAGCAGTCCTCTCTGGGCTCGAAGCCGAAATGCATAGCGAGCATGGGCTCCAGTCTTGGTAAGCACGGGCGAGGACAAATGTATAGACATTAATGACGGTCTGCTAAATCCTCTCACAGGCAACTTCTCTCGCGACGGAGCTGCGGCATTCCTGAAGGACTTTACCGAAATTCTCAAACCGTGTGACACGCTGCTATTTGGTCTCGATGCATGCGCGAACCCGGGCAAAGTTTAGTAGGTTATCAAGATAACCTTCTGAATACCCTGCTCTGAATACTTGCTTACGCCTATAGAAGTCACGCTTACAATGGTTAGTGGCTCCATGGACGACTTGAAAGGGGACATTTGCTGATATGTAGACAATGTAGACAAGTACGGTGTGACTCACCAGTAAGTGCAACTGGAGACATGCGAGCCGACAAGCTGATGTTCGACAAACCATGCTGACAATTCATGTCTCATAGGTTTGTCCTCAATGGACTTCTGCAGGCAAATGAAGTGCTCGGGCAGCAGGCTTTCAACCTCGAGGATTGGAAGATCATCGGAGAATACGTCTACGATGTTGAAGGTGGACGCCATCAAGCCTTCTATTCCCCAATTCGTGACGTGACAGTGCTCGGTGAGCACATTCGAGCTGGCGAGAGAAT
Source organism: Microdochium paspali (assembly GCA_031142775.1). NCBI lineage: Eukaryota > Fungi > Ascomycota > Sordariomycetes > Xylariales > Microdochiaceae > Microdochium > Microdochium paspali. The sequence goes on from JAVBIV010000007.1 coordinate 2,055,344, forward strand.
TCAAGTGGAGCAGAGCCTCAAGTTCTCAAGTGAAAATCGCAGAGAGCTACTGCGCGCTGCTGGACTGTTCGAGAAGAAGAACTGGACCACAGAAGACAACGACTACGGTACATGACAAACAAATCTGTGGCTCAAATGTAACAATGCTGACAAGGACCTGTTGGTCTCTGCTGCAGGTCTTCATATCTTTGCCAAAGCCAATTCGCCATTCGAAAAAGAGCCCTCGAAGTATGCTGCGACGACCGTTCCTACCATCGAAGAATGGAGAGCTCTCTGGGAGAAGTGGGACACTGTCACCAGGGAAATGTTGCCGGACGAGGAGTTGCTTGGCCAGCCCATCAAGCTTCGCAATGCTTGCATTTTCTATCTCGGCCACATCCCAACATTTCTCGATATCCAGCTTACAAAGACCACCAAGAAGGCTGCAACCCACCCCAAAGACTACTGGTTAATCTTCGAGCGTGGCGTCGACCCAGATGTGGACAACCCAGAGCAATGCCATGCTCACTCGGAAATTCCAGACGAATGGCCCTGCGTAGACGACATTCTAGAGTACCAACAAAGAGTCAGGTCTCGTCTAGTAAGTCTCTACTCAGACGGAATTGAAAAGATCCCTCGTGACGTAGCTCGGGCCATCTGGGTGGGCTTCGAACACGAGGTTATGCATCTCGAAACCCTGCTGTACATGATGCTGCAAAGCGACAAGACTGCACCACCGACGCGTGTGCCTGTTCCGGACTTCGACCAGCTAGCTCAGCAAGCAAGAGCCTCACGAGTTGAGAATAATTGGTTCGATATCCCGGCTCAAAATATCGATGTGGGGATGGACGACCCTGAGTCGGACCTCACGACGGACAGACCTTTTGGATGGTATGTAAAAAGCGAAGTACGGAGAAATCTCTCAGTATTGACAAGCAGACTTTTAGGGACAATGAGAAGCCCTCGCGACATGCTCGTGTGCACGGATTCCAGACCCGGGGTCGCCCGATCACGAATGAAGAGGTAGGCTTAGATTCCCAGGACGTGTAATCCAGCCACTAACGCAACGTAGTATGGTCGATTCATGCTGCAGACAAATACTACGAAGCCACCAGCGTCGTGGGCTGATCAGGGCCTCTCGAACGGTACCACGAATGGCCATTTCAATGGTTTTACGAATGGCTCGACTGGAACGTCTGAGCTGCCGTCAGCCTTCCTCGCCGGGAAATCGGTACGAACTGTATATGGACTTGTTCCGCTCCAGCAGGCTCTGGACTGGCCTGTATTTGCATCGTATGATGAGCTTGCGGCCTGTGCTGCCTGGATGGGCGGGCGTATCCCGACCGCCGAAGAGGCACAAAGCATCTATGCCTATGTCGACTACCTGAAGCGCGAAACTGCCGAGAACAAGCTCGGAAAGACGTTGCCCGCAGTGAACGCGTAAGAAATTATCCAAGTCTTTTCTACTCCAATTTTTGGTTCATAAAAATTAACCTTCAATACGTGCTCCGCAGGCATCTCAGCAACAACGGTGTCCAGGAGACGCCACCCTCGTCGACTGCCTCTCAGGATGAGGTCGACGGCAAGTCTACGTCATTGTACGCCGACCTCAAGGGTGCCAATGTTGGTTTCCAGCAATGGCACCCGGTAGCCGTAACTGGTCAGGGTGACATCCGTCCTACTGGTCGTGGCGAGATGGGTGGTGTCTGGGAGTGGACGAGCTCACCTCTGCGCAAGCACGAGGGTTTTGAGCCGATGACACTGTATCCTAACTACACTGGTACGTCACTGACGCGATGAGAGGCTCCAGACATGTAAATAGGAGATTTTGACTGACATTGATGACTAGCCGATTTCTTCGACGAGAAACACAATGTGGTCCTTGGTGGTTCTTGGGCCACCCACCCCAGAATTGCTGGGAGGAAGTCCTTGTAAGTTGCCGTCTCGCTCACGACCTCACACGTTGACGTACCTCATCAGGCCATCGTTCGACATTCTATGGAGATCTAACATTTATATCTCGTCGTGATAGTGTCAATTGGTACCAGCGTAATTACCCTTACGCCTGGGTCGGTGCCCGAGTGGTGCGGGACATCTAACAGCCGCGCCAATCGCCAGCCAATTCGCCAAATTTGCCAGATTTCCATCGCGTTGAGATACAGACTGAACTAGTCCTGAAATAGCTTGTGGTTATATTCGGTCAATCAACACAAAGCGCAGCACACTCTTTTCCCGTGGTCTATGTCCTCTACTCTCATGACCTCTTGGATTGAATGCGGATGACCATGACCTATTCTTCAATCCAAGAGGTCGTGAGAGGAGATGACATGGACCACGCAGACAAATACTGGCACTTGCACTTTCGTCTCATAATACCGATATGTATTCGCCTCTGAACACCGTACGAAATATGCGACTAGTCAAGTGTCAAATACAAGCTTTTTTCGCATCATCTGACCTGACCTGCTCTGTCTTGGTGCCATACCTGCACAAAGTGACGGTTCTTTGCTGCATACAATGCCTGCCATGCTTCATGCCTCCTCCTGATGCTAGCCCAGCGGTCTCACTCAACCTCACAACGGGCCGACAGCTTCGACCTCTGGTGCGCACTGGTGCGCCCTTCGGTCCTTCACGATCCCATTTATGAGCTCAGTCAAGAGCTAACCATGATCCCTTTTGGTGTAGAAGACCACAGCACAGATATGTGCTCATGTCAATGCGTGATACAAGGTTGGCTAGTCGCAGGCGGGTTCATCGCCATCTCCATCCTCACAACCATTTCCCTTGATTACATGAGCCATCATAAAAGTGTTGCTCAGTGTCAACCGAGTCGCGGTCTGGCCGCTCCCTAGACGGGCTGAGAGCGGTTGTCTTTCCGCGTGCCAAGCTGTATCGTAGCGTGCTCGCAAGGTCTTCCCAAACACTCTATACATCCCCACGCACGGGGGTGGTTTCTTTTGTAACATTTGACGGATAAGGGTTTGTCTTCACATCAGGAAGTCGAGGATCTCCTTGCTCACGGCTGAAGGAGCGAGGACGCCGTGGTCGGCGAAGAATGATGTGATGAGTTCCGGCGGCTGTGCAGTCACACTTCGTTAGATGTCCGATTTACTTCTCACATGATCGCGTCGTAGCCACAACCACGACCGCAGAAGGGATTCGGGTCCATAGGGAAGACATACCGTATAATCAACAGGCTCCGCGGCAGGTTTGGTATCCAGCTTACTCCTTTCCTCCATATCCTCATGGGCCTTGCTAGCATGGAAATCGAGCAAGTTCTGCTCGAACCCGACGTCGAACTGATCCAGAGGGAAGGTCTTGCCAAACTTGTGCTGCTCCCCGGCCACGAAGAAGTCCTTCTGCGCGGCCTTGGCGAGCAGGGCAATCTGATACGTGCCCAACCTGGATATGATGCCGCCGTTACTGGTGACGGCCTCGGCGCCGACAATGACCATGCTGACCTTGCTCATGGCGTAGGCCACCGCAGAGTCCGGGATCGTGGCGACGGGGATGCCCTTTGCGCGCAGGGCGGCTACGACGCGGTTCGCCTCGGTGGCCTCGGCCTCGTTGACGACGTGGATCACCTTGAAGCGCCGGGGCGGGTCGCCAGCGTGGTGGCTCGGCTCGGCGGCGCGGCCAAGCAGGGTGCCGACCACGCGCGACCCGCCGTGGGTGAGCACGACCGAGCCGTCGGCGATGAAGCGCCTGCCCAGCGCGGCGATCTTCTCGCGGGACTCCTTGGCGCGGGAGGCGAAGAGGCGCCCGTTGCGCAGCAGGTGCTGGCGGACCTCCTCAAAGTTCTCGTGCGGGCTGAGCGGCATGCTGTCGGGGGAACCCTTTGTGATGGTGGTGGAAGGGTCCTGCTTCAGGCTCATGACGAGGTACTGCTGGAACAGGTCGGTGCCGTGGGACAGAGGGATCGGGTTGGCCACGCTGGCGAGGAGCTTGGCCGACTGCGTCTTGACGAGGTCCATAGTCTCGAAGACGGTCGAGCTGCGCGAGTGGCCTAGCGCTTCGATCAGGGCCTCTATCGCGGCGACGGGCATTGTGAGGTCCGGGTCCTCGGACAGCAGGCGGTGGTAGACTTTTACTATGTCGAAGTTTTCTGTGGAGGGGAGCGGTGGCTGGTCTGGGTTGTTTTTGTTGTTGTCGTTGTCTGCTGGAGTTGTCGCCGTTGCGGATGGAGGTTGTGCGAAGCGCATCGCGAGGTCTTCGGTCATCGCTGGGGCAGCATCGTGGCTCGCGACGGCGGCCATGTTTGGGTGGGTATGAAGGCCTGCTGCAGGAACAGGCTTGCTTTGTGTCGTCGAGCGTTGGCTGGCGTAGATGGGAAGAGGAATGTGCTGGTTTGGAGAGCTTCACGCGGTGGTGAGTCAATCAAGGCCGGACGTCACCAAAAGTTTTGGCGGGGTCCCGTGGTAGCTTGCGATTGACGATCCGGCTCGCGGGGTGTCGGAGCTGCAGCGTGTGGTCCTGAGCAAGTACCCTGCCAGCTGAGTCTCTGCGGCAAACTACTTTGACACTACTTAGAGCTGCTCCACTAGCTCAGTCAGGGTCCCTAGCCCCCAGCCGGTCCAGCGTTGGGTGTTAGTCTCTGCAGTTGGTACAGAATTTCGATATCGGGCATTTCTTACCTTACACCCTCTCTTACTGGTAATAACTGCGGAATATCTGACTTATCCGCCAGGCTCTTACGCAAAAGTCTCCTTGGACCTCGTGCTATAGATGTCTGATTTTATGCCGCGACGATAGCGACACAGACAGACAGTTATACGAGGAATGCTCAGAAGGATGGCCACCACCATTGCCTCACAGTCCTCGGCGGCTCTCACCTTTGACCTCGTAGCTCGGTGTTCAGTGAGTTATCCTCGAAAATCAACCAACCCATTCTACTTGCGCCAAATACTGACTTGTCATAGACGACACGAGCCCGGGCGTCAAACTTGACTTTGCCTCATGGCTCAGTGCAACTCCCAATTTTCATGCCAGTGGCCACCCAAGCCTCACTGAAGGGCCTAACACCAGAGCAGCTTGAAGAGACGGGATGCCGGCTATGTCTGAACAACACTTACCATCTCGGCCTCAAGCCGGGCCAGGACGTTCTTGATGCCGTCGGCGGCGCGCACAAGCTGCAAGGCTGGAACCACAACATTCTCACAGACAGCGGAGGGTAAGTCAAGTCTGCCTCCCCATGTTTTCATCTCTTTTTCTTTCATCGTCATATCCACACCATCTAATCTCCCCTCCCAACTGAGACGTGCTAATGACACAAGGACAAAAGCTTCCAAATGGTCTCCCTCCTAGAGCTAGCAAACATCACCGAGGAAGGCGTCCGCTTCCTCTCCCCGCACGACCGCAGCCCAATGCTGCTCACGCCGGAGCACTCGATGAGCCTGCAGAACAGCATAGGCAGCGACATCATGATGCAGCTCGACGACGTGCTCGTCACCACCTCCCCGGACCACGCGCGCATGCGCGAGGCCATGCTGCGCAGCATCCGCTGGCTGGACCGGTGCATCGCCTCGCACAGGCGGCCGGGCGAGCAGAACCTCTTCTGCATCATCCAGGGCGGTCTGGACGACGACATGCGCCGCGAGTGCTGCGCCGAGATGGTCAAGCGGGACACCCCCGGGATCGCCATCGGCGGGTTATCCGGCGGCGAGGCGAAGAGCGACTTCTGCAGGGTGGTGGCCACGTGTACGGCCATGCTGCCCGAGCTGAAGCCGCGGTATGTCATGGGGATCGGGTATCCGGAGGATCTGGTGGTCAGCGTCGCCCTGGGCGCGGACATGTTTGACTGCGTGTGGCCTACGAGGACGGCGCGGTTTGGAAATGCGATCACCAAGCACGGCGTGCTCAACTTGAAGAACGCCATTTATGCGGATGATTTCGGACCAATCGAGGATGGGTGTGGGTGTATTTGTTGTCGGACGCCTTCTTCTTCTGCATCAACAGAGCCGACGGGAGAATCGTTACCAAAGGTACAAACGGCAACGGCAACGCCAGGAGTACAACATCCGAACAGCAGCGGGATCAACGTGACGCGTGCCTTTGTCCACCATAACGCAGCTAAGGAGACGGCCGCGGCACATCTGCTTACCATCCATAACGTGTGGCATCAGCTCAACCTCATGCGCGAGGTCCGGGCCGCCATCGTTGAGGATAGGTACCCGGCCTATCTGCGCCAATGGTTCGCCAACTATTACGGCAGCAGGGAAAAGTACCCTGACTGGGCTGTCGAGGCGTTGCGTGGGGTCGGTGTGGATTTGCTGGCGTGATGGGCTTGCAATGTCTCGTGTCATGAGGAATAGAGGTCATGACGGCATGGGCATGGTGAAAGAAACGGCATTGTATTGGCATATCATCTAGTAAGTCAAAGTGCCACTGAAAGAAGTTGTCAAGCAACATAAATGACCAGCTTGTGACATACAACTGGTCAATATTCATACAGTTCCAATATAGTATGTGGCCAGCGAACATGCGCTGAACCACGCCGAAGAAGAGTATGCAGGCAAGTATATACACAGGGAAATAAATAATGGCCGTCGCGGGCTGTCGGACTACCGAAAGATTTGTAGTGGCCTGATCGCAGGGCGCAAACCAGGGTGTTGGAGAAATAGACGAGGGGTATATGTGTTGACAAGGTTGGCGATCAAAATTGGTGGTCTCAACTCAAGAGAGCCAGGGAAGAAGACGTAGCGTTCTACAAGGTCTATGTGGTGGCATAACTGCTGATGCTCTACCAGCTGAGGACAGCCAAGGCGACAGCTCCGGCACAGACGAGCAGAGACCCTGCGGAATCACGAGCAGTCATAGCGGCACTTGTCGTCGTTGTCGTTGGCGAGGCCAAGGAGTTAGTTGCTGAACCGCTTCCGGAGCCGGTCATCGGCGGCGCCGAAGTCGTGGACTCGACTGCAGCAAGGTGCTGAGCGGTGGGCGCCAATGTGGTCTGACCGCCGAGGCCCAAGGATGGAAGGGCAGCCGCAGCTGCTGCCGTCACGATGCCGGCATCGGTAGTGCCCAAGAAATCTCCAAGGCCAGAGCAGAATCCAAGCATTTGCGTAGCGGCTGTGTTTGTCTGCATGTTAGCTATCATTCACTCGTGTACAGCAAGGCTATGGGCAGATTACGTACCACTTGCCAAAGATGGCTGGTTAGCTGCTGTTGCCCAGTCGGAACACTTGGTCGCAAAGTTATCAAGGTGTCCAGGGATCCAGGTTGTCGTCTGCTTAGTGGAAGAGTAACTGTACATAATGCGGTTAGCGGCTGAAGTGGCAGCATAGTAAGCAAGAGTGCCGAAACGGTTGTCAACTTACCAATAGCACTCAGCTTGGGACTTGGCTGGTAGAGAGCCGAAGCCCGGCGTTTCCTTGATGCACGCAGCGCCGATGGCCTGCAACGACAGACAGGCCGGGGCCACAGACGGTGCCGCAGACGCTGCCACCGCAGGGCCAACCATTGCGGTTGTCTGGGGGGCTTTCGACTTGTAGCTATAAGTCTTGGAGCAAACTCCAGACATGTTGCCTTCAGGGCCACCGGGACCACAAAAGCTTGCCAGTCCAGCCCATTCTACGAAGTCTGTTAGAGTTGAATCATGTCGGGTTACTGCAGGACACGAAAGACATACGGTTTATGGCATCGGTAGACTGAGGAGCAAGGCTTTTGATGTAGGCGGCGCATTCAGCGGCCTTGCCGTCAAAGAGTTTTGGTTGGAATTTTGCTCCATTACAGCACAAGCACTGTCCAATCTGCTGGGCGTCGGCCTTGTTGAAGTTTGGGATAATGTCGGCACAGCTGACAATAGCATCGTTGACCTGGCCGCAGGCGTCGCCGAGTGTGGCCGACGGTGTCACCTGGGCCGCGCGACCTGCGTCAAGAGGAACAACCTCTGTGGGCACAGGCAACCTGGTGCCGTGCGGGACATCGCGAGCACGATGGAGGTGGGCGTGGTGGTGGTGGTGATGATGGCCAGCGCTGGCCAGCACGTGGCCCGCCAGGAGCAACCAACTGCCGATCAAGTGAGCAGGAGCCATGATCTCCGTCCGAGGCTGAAGCCGCCGTGTCTCTGAAGCTAATTCGGCCCCCGCGATCGCCTGTTCGCGTCAGGGTATGGTGTGCGGCCCGTAGTGCGTGAGAGATTGACAGGTCGTGGGGCGCAACAGCGAAGCGCTGACTGTTGTTGGATAATACTACACTCCGGATGCGACGACACTGGCTGACACCAACAACAAGACGCAAAGACTCTCTATCGGGTGCCGCATTGCAACCGGGAGCCCACGAGGCTTTTGTTCGGCGCCCGGCGGCGGCCTACGACTGGGTGCCGAGCTTGCAATTTTAAAATGAAGCGTGGTCGCGGAAGTTGGCGACAGGCTCGACAGGCCCAGGGAAATTACAAAGGGCCTGGTGATTCGTCAAGCCCACTATCGGTGCTGCCAGGGGCTGCCGGTGCCAGCCCGTCGCAAGTCGCAAGGCCAGTCAAGTGTCGTGGTGAGCGCAAGTGGGTCGACAATAGTCGCCGGGTCCCAAGGCTTTTGTCGAAAAGTCCGGCCCTTGGTCTGGTGCCTGAGTCCAGACCCCTGCCGGGCAACAGGGACCGCTGCTCGATTCGGGGCCGTGACGCAGATCGTGAGATGGCATGTCCCGGCTGCGACGGCCGCAGCAGCTTGCAAGACCCGTTCCGTCGGTCCTTGTGCTTGCATGGGGATTTCAAGGCAAAGCAACATCGTTGCTGCTCGAGGCAGATGGCCCCTAATTAATTGTGCAGCACGGCTGACACATCACACACCATGCAAGGCTTCGATTCATGAAGCTTTCTGCAAGCTGCTCCCCGGCATCGAATCGCTCGGCAGATGGCAATAGTCTGCAGCTAGGTACCGCGGAACAAGAGCGGTTGACGAGGCCCGTGGGTAACTAAAGATCCTGGTGTCAGCTTACCGTCTGCAAGCGTCTGGGAATAGCCTGCAAAAGTCCATATACCATTAATCACAAGTTATAAGCAGCCAGGTGCCGCCTTGCAGACAAGTGCATATTGGTTTCATATTGTAGCGCTGGCACGGCTCATGTGGTCGAGCGGTTGGCGAGTCAGACTGTGCTCAATTTGGTTCGTCTGGCTGGCGAATGCAGGCTGTTTGGGGGCTTTTCATCCTGCGCCCAGTTGTATTCTCATCATGGTGGTGTTGTTGGTGGTGGTGGTGGTGTGGGTGGTGATGGGCACAATTGGCATGCGCTGCTAGGAACTGGCGTGTGGCAGGAACAATAAAGTTACTACCGAAGGCATGGTGGAAAAGGAATGGCCTCGCGTCATGGAGATGCTGGAGTTGGGGCCATTGCGGATGACGCCTTGGTCACACAAGGTCAAGGCTGACCGTGGCTGACCATTACCGCAGAAGCACCAAGGGCGTTCGTTACGACTGGAGCTGTAAAAGGGTGAAAGGGGCGGAAGGAAGCCTGTTCATCGACAGCCTGGAACGACCGTATGAGCACTCGCGGCAGCCACTCCTCGGCACTGGCGGCTTACCCCACACTGCACTTGCCCCGATGGACAGGTTCTGTACGTAGCCCGCCGCACCCCACCTTCTGACTATTACTGTTCCGCCGCACGATCGTCATCAGCACGTGCGGTCTGCTCCTTCGCCAGACAACACCTGCGTCTTATGCCTGTGGTAGTCCTGGCAATCGAGCTGTAGGAGCCGCCGGTACACAAGCACCAGCCTTGCGCACATCGCCTGCTTACTGGGCCTCACCCTCGAGCTCTGCCGGCTATATCTACGACTCGCCGGACGGCTTCATTTCCCAGGTGACTTCCCTCCCGCTTCCCCACACACCAAAGAACTTACTGCTACAAACAACTACAACAATCACCGTTACTGATTCCGCAATTTTTCCCAATGCAGATCGCCCGGGACCAAGCATATCCTCATAGCCATAGCGCCATGTCTCAGAGATCAACCACAAAGGCCATGGGCAACCTGACCCTGTCCACACCAGCCACGAACCCGCAGATGGGCGCAAAGCCCAACAAGAAAGTCGTCGCCGACTCGTGGGAGGACGAATCGTCCGAAGAGGAAGCGCCAATGTCCGCCACAGCTCTCCAGTCCCCTTCTGTTGCGTCCCCCATGATGGGCAGGCAAGGCGTCAACGCCCCGCCTCCTACGCCCAGCTCGCCCGCCAACGCGACCAATGCTCCATGGCAAGGTCCGGCTCCAGGAATGCCCAGCATGCTTCACCCTCACGGCGGCGGCTACGCAGACTCGGCTGCTGCTGCTAGGCGGCCAGAGAAGACTGATGCCGTGGCCAGGCGCATGATCGCCAGTGCCCTCGGCGTCAAGGCGCCAAAGGCGACGGAGGAGCAGAAGGCATACGACCGTGCCGTGCGGGACGCGGAGCGCAAGAAGAAGGAGGACGAGCGGGAATTGCAGCGCAAGCGTGAGGAAGAAACAGCTCGTGCCAAGCAGGCCATGTGGGAGGACTAAGTTCTCCCTGCAGTCACACGGCTAGACTGTACCGCCACCGATACACAGCAATCCTTTATGACATATCTCATGATATCCTTGTTTTCATGACCACACGCACCATTCCTACTGTACATTTTGGTTTTCTTTCACGCATACATGTATATAAATCTCTTCATGGCTCTAAGGCGTTTGGGAAAGGCTCTCCGATCAATTGTTGATGGAAGCGATCAACATTCATGCGTTACTTACATTATACTATGTCTATCTCGATACAATGATATCCTCAATTCATTGCTCCATAAGCTTCCATCTTTCTGCCCAAGTATATTGAAAAATGGCAGGATTTTCCCATGGTGTCCGAAGTCTCTTGATTCAGACTGAGCGCTCCCCAGCTCCTTCGACTATACTGCCCTGGTACGGCAACCCCTGCCAAGTAAGAACGAGCTCTTGGGCCTTCTCCCCATCAGCCCCGACTCCATGATGCTGAACAGCCACACCGACGCCCTCAAGTCCTTGTTCTTCCGCCCGACGGTTCCAGAGCAACTGCTCGACTTTCCCGTCCTTTGAACACGATATGAACGCCATCGGCCACTGGCTGCGGCCCAGCGAGTCCCGCACGCCCTTTGTAGCGGGCTTCTGCGCAACTAGGATCCCCACGACGCCGCCACTGGTGTGATTTTTGTCGTCGGCACTCCTGATGCTGTTGCTACGCCAGCCGGGCGGCGCGGCTACGAAAGTACCCTCCAGCTCGCGGACGTGTTGAGGTCCGGCTTTGGAAGTATATGCCTTGCACTGGAGGATTATTCTCAGCGTGGTGGTGATCGCTATCTTGGTGCCCTTATTGCCGTTATCGACGACTTCTTCCGGCTCGGCTTCTGAAGCTGCCGAGTGGCCGGAAGGAGGAGAAGAAGAAGAAGAAGAGGAAGAGCTTGAAGATGCAGTGAAGAGCGCGGGCACAATCCAAGTCCCCAACAGATCAATCCCGCCGTCATCACGGCCGCCTATGCGGCGCAGGTCGAAGCCAAGCCTACCAAGGGATGCGGCAACTGTGTACTCGTAGTGTGTGCCGATGTATGTCGTGGATTTGGGGCTTAGTCCTGTGCGGGCGGCGTAGGCGAGGTATGAGGAGAGGTCGTTGTGTGCTGTAGTAGGGGGTTCGGGGTAGTGCAGGGTGAGTTTTGGTCGAGGTGTGGGTGGTGACTTGGAAGAATCTGGTGTTTCTGACGATGAGGATGCTGACGATGATAATCTAGAGTGTACATGTGGAGTTTGTGAGATCGATTTGAAGGCGATATCAGTTCGGTACAGGGTTGTTCGTGAAAGAGAAAACGCTCTCGTGAGATGTCGATACGACGACATTGTGCGCCGTGGTCAACGTGGTATCAGACCACTGAAGTCAGTCTTGTCATTGTATCGGTTAATGAAGAACTTTCCGACTAGACTGCATGTATTCCACTTTCATACAGTCAAGCCGCAGTTTTGTACGCCGCACATCACACATAGCCAAATTTATCCATGTGCCGTGAGTGTCGTGCGTGAAAGATATAGGCTGAGTTATAGCCTACTTAAAAGGAAAGTTATCAGACTGCGAAGTCGACTGTCATGGACCCCTGCTGCCGAGGAAGGCGCCCCACTTACTCTGGCTTGAATTCGGAGTGCTCCGCCCCACCAATTCTTTCAAAACACCACCCAATTTAGGTGGGAACCCGAAAACCGCTACGGCGCCGACGCGTTAACCTGTAAAATCGACAATTAGGCGATATAACCTCGTAAATCTTACGATACTTCTTAGTATTAAGGACGGCGTCGTAATAAAGAACCCTAGGAAGCGTTTAACTACGCTATAGAGGGTGTAGATACGCGTATTTATCGTAGAGGGCGCGTTAAACGAGGACGTAGCGCGTTAGCTTAACTACTACGTTTAGACGGCGTATCGATATAGGCGGGATTAGCTAAAGAGAGGCGAGCTACTTAATCGCCTAACTTATAATATTCCGCGGAACCGTAAGAAGATATCGCTAGAGGCTATAGACGTAAGTATAGCGGCGGTTTGCGCTAGCTAGTACTCCGTTAACTTACTAACGATAACTTCTTTTCTAGGGCCTCCTTAAGGAGCTAACGATATATAACGACCTATACTTTAACGAGATATAATAGTTCCTAGCGGAGCAATTTAATACGTTTATCGATATCTCTACTATCTCGAAGCGCTTTAAGTCGAGCGATTAGTCGAATAAGGCTATTAAGTCGAAGGCCCTCTAGGCGTAGGACTCGTAGTAAGCGCTATATCTTTATAATACCTACGAGATAACCTCTAACTAGTTCGTCTTCGTAGATAAGTCCGGAATCGATAGGAGGAATAGTCGTCGTTAACGTAGTTAGGTACTAAAAGGATATACTCTATACTAGTTAAAACTACTTAATCGAGGCGAACGCTTTAATATATTACCTACGTTAATAGTTAATAGCTTTATTACCTATACTCTATATATCGGGTCGATAAATCTTATAGGCTTTATAGACTAGCTTCTATAGGAGGTTTTACTATTAATAAATCCGTTCCCTAGGCCGCGGTTAGTTCTAGTAATAGATAACGTATCGTTCTACTATTTAATAGAGATTTATAACGCCTATAAAGCTACGTAAATTAAGCTTTAATATCTACCGCTATACTCGCCCGACTTTAACCTAATTAAGACTACGTTTAGATACCTTAAGAAGTATATTAGACGGTAGGCTCGGTAGCGAGATACGGAGTTCTATAGCCTAGAGGACTTTAGAAACTTCCTCTAGGAGTATATTAACGAGATTAGAACTTATAAGAAGCAGATCCGCGGGTTCTTTAAGCGAGCGTATATAGGTTAAGACCTTAATTTAATAAGGTAAGGTAGTTTAATTATATAGTTAGTTATATTATAGGAAATCGAATATCCTATCCCTCTATATCCCCTCCTTATTTTACAAGGTTACTAGGAAGGTAGGTAAATATTTAGATAAACGTTTACCTACCTCCTCGATAGCTATATATATATACGTAATTATATATAATAGGGGTTACGAAGAGGTAGGTAAACGTTTATCTAAATATTTACCTACCTTCCTAGTAACCTCGTTACCTTTAGGGGGGGTATATAGGCTAATCTCGATCGAGGCCTATATCGGAGTCGAGTATATCGTAAAGGCGGTAGAACTATAAGGAATCGAAATCGCAACTCTTATTAATAATAGGAGGTAGCGGGGCTTCGTTATTATTATCGAGATTACTCGGGCGTAGTATTATAGCTATATATATAATAAATAGTTAGCTATAGCAATTAGAGGGGATAGAGGAGGGGGTCTACTATCGCCCTACTTAAGTCTAACTCGTCTTCTTCTTCTTCTTCCTCCTCTATTTAGATAAGGTATTTCGAGAGCCTACGGACTTCCGGCCGGAGAGCTAGGTTAACGCCGTAATAAGAGTACTACGCTTTAGGGAGGTTATAAACTCCTCCTATAGTAATTCTATCCTACTTAAGAGCTCGGAAGAAACGCTTAATATCGGACTTTAGTACGGTACCTTATAGCTAAAGCGTACTCTAGAAGGTCTTTAGTAAGGTAGGCGAGTCCCTCTATAACGATAATCGCGCTAGAGAAAAACTAAAGATAGCTTTAGGCGGAGGAGGGGTTAGAGGTAGTAGAGGATATAGAGGTTATATTCTATCTAGCCCGAGATCTTCCTAGCCTATCGTAAAAAAGAGGTCGCTCGGTATAATAGTCTCGATAGTTAGCGCTCTCGAGATAGTATTAATTAAAGGTATCGGAACGTAGCTTAGTTACTATCGGACCTACTATTAAATAGTAGCCCCGAGGAGGTTAGTTACGAACTCTATACTACTAATATTAAAGATAACGCTATTAGAGTTATAATACTACCCGTTTATAGCCCTCTATTAACCTTACCGGCTTAACGATATCCTATTTAAAGAGGGAGTATCGTACTCTCTATTCTCCTTCTTACTTATTATCTACTTATATAGTTCGAGCGGTAGCTCCGTATACGTTACCTACCTAAGAGTAATCTTCTTTACCTACTACGTAGCGGCCCGAGGGCTTATAAAGTAGTAATATACGCTATCTTTAATCTAGTAGAATAGTATATCGCTACTAAGGAGCTTTTTACTATTAGTATACTTCTATTACTTCGGATATAAAAGGGCTACCGTAAGTTAAGTAAATATATTATAAAAAAAGCCGTTAATAGCGTAGATACCCTACGAATCTATTAACTCGTACTTCGTCTTCTTTAGCTTCGTTTTCGATATAGTATCGGTTCGTAGTATTACTATTATTAATAGAGAGCCCGGGACTACTAGAGTACTATATCTAAATAACGAGAATCGTAATAGGCCTCTTAACGGCGTTTACTTAATTAACTACGTAATCTATAGTTAACCCGGAAGGAGACCGTACGGCCGTAGCTTTAACGATATAGTCGGAGTCTACGAAGTTATAGGTAGAATAGATATAACCCTAAATCGATAGATTAGATAGATAATCGCCGGCTTCTTTAAGTTAACGATACTCTTTAAGCTATTAAACGCCTGCTTTATATTAACTTCCTCTCCTAACGGGTTACCGGCGGCCGGTAGGACGGCCGCTACGTATTCTATTTTAGCGCCGGAATTATAGATAGCGATAATAAGCTCTCCGTCTATAAAAGTAAAGTTATATTAACTATCCTACTATATATTAGCGAACCTCGTAACTCGTATAGTATATCTTATATAGCGCTAAGTACTATAAGTCTTCTAGAACTCGCGAAGTACTAATATTCGTAGGCCGGCTATTAAAGAGACTAAAGCCTTCTCGGTAGTAGGAATCGGCCTATTATAATAGATAGTACTATCTCTCTTAATTATTAAGCTTACTTTAAACGTAAATAGGAGTTCTAGGTCTTCTTTAAATAGATCTAGTAGGCTTAGAACTAGTAATAATAGTAGAATCGGTACTAGTAATAACGGCGGAATTAGAGTTAGTAATACGAGATTAATCGGTAGGCTACTTAGGATAGCCTCTTATTCTATATCTATACCGCTATTAGAGGTTACTAGCGCTAAAGATATTACTAGCGCTAAAGATATTACTAGCGCTAAAGATATTACTAGCGCTAAAGTAGCTATCGAGATACTACTACTCGACCTAGGTAAAGTCGCGTTAGAGGAGACTTATAGCCTATTCTTTACGCGTAGTATAATCTTCTTAGGCGTCTTTTTAGTAGGAGGTACCTTCGCTTTATTCGCTGCTTTACTTTAACGTGCTACCGAGTTTTCTCGCTATCTCTTCGCCTATATATAAGAGGCCGTACTAGCGCCTAAAGGCGTAGTAGCTAGGCGCTTCCTTAGCGGTATCTCTCTTAGAGAGATAATCTTATATTAGTTCGCCGTTTCGTTAATCCGTACGCGTCTAGATAAGCGTAATTAACGCGATATCGTAACTTCTCGGCTTCGAAGAGGTTAGCCGTCTCGACGGAGGATAGAACGTAGGGACGTAGGGGGGTAACGCGGTAAGGATAGGGGCGCCGGCGTATTACTACGTAGTAATAACAGGGGTAACGAGGGCTAAATAAACGGTACTATATAGTTCGACGACATCTTAATACTATAAATTATCGTGAGATCGGGCTGCTATAGCTATTAAATAGCTACTATCGATATCGGTTTAACCTACTAATACCCGGCGCCGTAGCGGTTTTCGGGTTCCTACCTAAATTAGGTAGTATTTTGAAAGAATTGGTAGGGCGGAGTACTCCGAACTAGAGGCCCCCCCGCCGGCCGCGCGCGGGCAAAGAAGCCCCGTACTAGAACGCTAAGGGCTATAAGTCGAATAGAGTTACAATTCCGACAAATCGTTAGTATAGGAGTATTATCGAAGTTGAGATAATTAGTACAGGCTCCCTTTGGCCTACTTCGTCGCGAATACTACCGTACCTTATTTTTCGATCTTATTAACTAATACTATCTCAGCTATATAAATATTAGTTAGGAGACTCGATATGCTATAATTATTCTACTATCCCTTAAAAGTTCTAGCCTCGTAGGGCAGACTCTCGGGCTCGGATAGCTCCTCTCTTAAAGGACGACCTATAATAATCTCCCGGATTATTACGCCGTAGAATACTACTACCGCACCCTAGTAAATAGTAAGGGTATTCTAGGTTTAGTTTTAGGTTATTTTTACCCTAATTACTCCTTACCTTACTTACCCTAGAATAGTACTACTTAAGTAATAGAAAGTTAGAGAGTATTAAAGCATCTAAGATAACGTTAACGATACTCGACCGTTAAATAATTACTATCCTCTTATTTCTAGGTATACCTAATAGAGTTTATATAGATATACTTAAGTAATAGATCTCCGATTACGATAAGTTAATAATATAGATAGTATAGTTACGGAATATATACTTCGGCGCTAGTCTAACGAGTAAGATACCTTATAGGCAATAGCTATAATAGTAGCCGATATATTTATAGATAGGTATGAACTATTCGTACTTGTATTACTTAATCTTTAGTATATATAGTACATTAAATAGCTCAAAGATAAGGGCCGCCTACTTATTAAGGACGGCGCTTTCGTATTCGCTACTACCGATAAGACTAGTAGGTTTTTATTTTAACTAAACGATAATTTATACTAACGGGCTTATAGGGACTTTATATAGCGTCGATTATCGAAGTAAGCTTCGACTATAGATATTTCTATAGGTACCGAAGTAGTAGGATAAGTATAAGGTAATTAGTAGGGTATATATCGTTAGGCGAAATCCTTCTTTATATCCTAGAGATATCTAGCTTATAGATACTATTAACGTTATAGCTCTTTACTATATCTACGATATTATCGTATTTCTAGTAAAGGGTTACTAAGATATTCCTTCGATGTATTCTAGTAGCGATCTTAATTAGGATAAGTTCTTTATTATCTAGGATTCGAACTTAGTCTAGATTTAGTAATATCGTCCGATATATTATTCTAGTACTCGATTAGTAGCGGATAAGGCCGTAGCGATAGATAACCTTACTAAATTCTTTTTTAGTTATATAATAAACAATTCGCTTGGGCTTATTATATACGCTTACCTTATAATAGTAGATACCTACGGAGTTATATATCCTAAAAGCCTTAAGTTAGCCGATCTTTACTTATAGGCCGTTAACTTTAATAAGACTTAAGTACTAGTAGTAATAAGTAAAGATCTATAGCCGAAAAGCTAGCTATACTTTATAGAAAAGAGGAATAAGTCGTATAAGTAGAAGTTAGTACTTAGCTAAATATATAACCGTATATAAAAGGTCGACTTCCTCCCTAACTATAAGCGTCCCTTTAATTAGCGGGTATTATATACGGGGCTTCTTTACTTACGCGCGGCCGGCGGGGGGGCCTCTAGTTCTTAACTTAAGGATAGAGAGAAAGAAAGATAGTAGTACGCTATTTCGCCGCCTTAAAGTAGTTCTTACTTTAAAGGATACTATAAAGGAGACTACCGCGTACTACGGTATAGCGATAGTATACACTAGGCTAGGCTCCGGAATAGTAAGGGGGTTAAATATATAAACTTACTTATATTAATAAGGGCGAGTAGTAGTATGCTTAAGTAGACTTAGTATCGAAGTTACGGTATTAGCTAGCGGTTATACGTCTCTACTCCTAAACGCTAAAAGATTATTACTAGAATAACGGTAAGTACTAAAACGTAGTAAACTCGAGTACCGTATATTAATCTTATCGACGACTTGTCCTCGAGGTAACTAGCTCGCTTACGGGTTAATATTAATAGCCTTTTGCGGGGCCTAGTAGCGTAGTACTATACTAGAGCTTTAGATATCGTAGAAGGTCCTACTATATTAGTAGCGAAGGTTGACCTTAGGCTTTGCTACTAAAATAGGTACCTACTAATATCGTAGAAGGTACTACTATATTAGTAGCGAAGGTTAACCTTAGGCTTCGCTACTAAAATAGGTACCCTACTAGTATACTCTATTAGTAGGGTAATAGGGTTTAATAGTACCCCGGGATACCGTAGTAGGCCCTATTATATTACGGGTAAAGGTTCGTACTAAGCTTCGTCGTTGAAGTAGGTATAGTACTAGGCTACCTATAGTACTTATAAATAAATTATATAATACCTATATTAGTCTTATATATAGTTATATATACTAAAGCGCCTACTAGTATAAATTTACTATAGTCTCCGCTACGAGGACCTTTAGTCTTTTAACGCCCTTAGATATTTTCTTAGGAATTCGGGCTATTACCTACGAGGTTAGGTCTATAGGGTATAAGAACCGTAGGCCCGAGAGCGTTTTTAGCCGTAAGAGTTATATATACGTACTTATAAAGTCTAGTAGCCGTTCCCTACCTATCCTATTAGTAGTACTATCTATACCGTATAGTCCTCTTCCTTATAGTATAAGACTAAGCTACGCGCTATCTAGCGTCTACTCCTAGGCCTTATATTCTATAATATAGAACGTTAGTATAATCTTTAATCCGTAGCGAGGTACTTTAACCTCTATTAATATACCTCTAATATAATTCTTACCTTTTAACCGTACTCGGTCCTTTAAAATTAGTACTAGGCTAGGGTCGAGGCCGTCTAACTAGATCTTCCGTATACCTAGGGCCTTAACTAAGAGTACGAGTAGTAGCTCTATAACTAGAAGTACCCTTAGAGCGATCCCGATAAAGTTAGAAAGAGGATCGGGAATAACTCCGGTAACCTCGAATTTAGCTCCGTTTACTAACCCGAGTACTTAGTATTTATTTCCCGTTAATACGACTAGTATCCCTATAGTAACTAGTAGGTAAGCCGGTACCTTAACGTTAGAATCGTCTATCTATAAGAGTATTTCTTCCTTACCCCTAAGTCTAATATCGGCGGGAAAGTAGTATTCTATAATAAAGATATAGGTAATCTAGTCCTTTAATCGCGCGAATTCGATCGTTACTTATAAGTTAATTAGATACCGGATAGCATTTAAGTAAACGATTACCTTTATTATCGCGTTTAGTATTATAGGTTCGTTAAGGTTCGCTCGGCTATTTAAGATATCTATATCTTACCTTTATTATTAGCCTCGTCTAAAACGTAATAGAATTTATACGTACTACTTATCTTACGTTCTTATCTACTAGTAGAGGATTACTACCTTATTGAATTATAGCTAAAGGTTATACCCTATCTTATAGTCTTTAGAACTACTATAGGTATCGTATAGTAGTAATCCTCCTTATACTAGATAGAACTAGTAAAAGTCTCCGGTAAGGATTACTATAGGGACCCCTCCGAAGAGTTCGTTATAGCTATTACGGAGTACTCGTAACTTATTATTAATTCTATAAAGAGAGGCTCTAGATAATATACTATATTCGTCGATAATTAGTACGTCCGTCCCGCGCTATCTCTCCTCCTTAATTAACGAGGCTAGTCCTCCGCCTCCGTTCGTAAAGATACCTATAGCCGAGTAGTATATAATACCGTTAATATTAGCTACGGTAGAGCTAGACGTAGCGGTTAGACGTAATTATTATATATAGTTCCTCGTATAGAAGGCGTCCCTAATAGAACTAATAACCCGGCTTTTCCCGGTGCCTCCTTTACCGCTAAGGTAAAGAAGTAGCTATATCGGTCTAGTACCTTCGAGGTGGGCCCCCTCTAATTACTACGCGTAGGTAGTCTTATTCGCCTCTCTATAATTATCGAGCTCGTATATAGTATCTATTACTAGCTTTAATACCGAGTACTACTTAGTATTCAGAGGTCTATACTACTCTCTAGCTAGGTTATACCCGTCCCTTAGTCTTTCGCTAATACTTTCCTAAGAGAGCTCGACTCCCTATCGTATAAAGTACTACGTTAGGTCCCCTACTTTAAATTTAATAGTATTAGGGTTGTTATCGAGGTTAGACGAAGCTAGAAGCCCGTCTTCGTTTATCCCGATTAGGAGATCGTCTTACGCGTAGTAAATCTATTACTAGAATGTATTATAGCTATATATATCGTCGTTAGGATTATATTAATTACGCCGTACCTTTTTCTCTTTCTAGTCTAGCTATTTCTTCTAAGTACTCGCGAGCTCTTTTAAATATTTCTTCGTCCTTACCGTATCTACCTATCCTATTATTACACCTATAATTTGCTAGTATACGGTAAATATCGTATCGCTAAACGGCGTTTTAGCCATACGGGAGTTTATATTAGTTACGCCCGTAGTAACTAAATATATCGTTTAACTTATTAACGGTACTCTACGTTTCCGGCTAGCTTAAAGGTAGCTATTAATATTACGCCTAAACGACCGGACCTTATCTTCGTTACTAAGTCGTACGGGTTCCGTTCTAACCGGGTCCTCTTCGTTTTCCTCGCCTCTAAGCTCTCTACTATTAATAACCTTATCCTAATCTAATCTTACCGCCTATAGTTTAGCGTCTTTTATTATATCCGCGCCTAATTTACGTAGTAGTTCGAAATTACTATTAATATTCTAAAGCCGAGGCTTTAGCGAGTCTATTAAGTAGTCTAACGTTATACGGATAGTATCGGCGTTATAACCTTATATATCCTCCTAAGGGACGAGGAGGCTAAGACGTACTACGGCGTTTCGCTCGTATACCGACCCGTATACCTTATCTAGATCTAGATTTAGCGGTAGCTATCCCCTTAGTACCGGCACCGAGATATTATTAGAGGTTTTTACGACCTAATAGTAGCCTAACGTCTAAAGCCGTCCGGAGAAAGCGACCCGAGAATCTAGCTAAGGGGGCTCTATCGGAGCTCGGTCTATATATATAAGCGATATATAGTCGTATAGGTATAGTATTCGAAGCCGGGCCCCGCGGTTTACGTAGGCCTTAAGTATAGGTAGCTTGCCTTACTCCGTTATATTAAAGAAAATCGAATTAGGTACTATACCTCGAGGATCCGAGTAGCCTACTTCCGTAGCTTTAGTCTAAAGAAGTTACTATCTCTTCCGTAGAGCCTAATAGATTACGCCCGTATATACGGTAGTCTATCGTTTATTATTATAGTAGTAGTTATCGTAGCCTATAATATAGCTATAAACGTCGACGGACGAAAGTTCGTTCTACGTAAAGATCTTATTCGAGATCTTCGTTATTAGGCTAGGCCGGGGTATAGTACTCTCGATATTACCTACGTCGCTAGCTTAATAGTATATATTATTATATTTTATAGTAAGTAGTACTAGACGCTAGTATATAGGCGATTATAGTTTCGTAGCGTAGTTCGTAATATAATATAAGAGTACGTATATTTTCCCTTTAGAGAGAATTAGCGAAAAGTCGTAGTTATATCGTATAGTAACTACTACTATCTTATTCTACCTAGCTATACTACTATCCCTCCGCTTAATTCGTAAGACGCCCTAATCGTCTAGTAGCGTTCGCGGTTAGATTAACTATAGCTACCCGAACCGATATAATAGACGTTTACCGAGTATTCCTTTCCTAGATCTATTCTTACTTCTATACTTTCGGTATATTACCGAGTACCGATATTTCTATGCTATAGACGTAACGAGGTTTACTTCGCCGTCCTACTTATTAATTAGACTCTCCGTAGACTATCTAATATCTAGTTCGGGCTATAGGATTACCTCTCGGTTATTAGTACTATATTAGTCTACTATCTAGTTTACTATCTCGATATCTAGGTCCTTATAGAATATATTATTAACCTACTCGATAAATTTATTTTTCGTTACTATTAGTAAATTATTTATATCCTCTAGTAAAGTATCTATTCCGATATTGCCGAAGTACTAAAGTAGCCTATATAGGTAATATACGCCGCGGCTATTCGTCTCTAACGAGCCGAAGTAGTTACTCATAGGACCGAATACGCTATTTCCGTCCTATAGGTAGACTAGGTTACTAAAAAAGGCTATTACGTATATATAGAACTACCTTACTAAGGAGACTAGGTCCTAATTAACTTCCTTCGAAGGCCTTATTTTATCGAATATAGCTCTACTTATCTCGTCGAGGTACCTTACGCTTCTTAAGGTCTTTCCGATATTAATCCTAATAGGGGAAGATAGATTATTTAGGTTAACGGTAAACTATACTATTAGGATACCGTACCGGATAATTATACTCTTTAGTCTATCCCGTATTACTATTTTAGCTTTATTAGAAAGAGGCTACTATATACTATATATAGAAATCTCCCGGAGTAGCTTAAGAATATTAGGGTTTTCGACTAGGAGGTAGTTCTCTATCCTTATTAAGGCTACGAGTAATTCTTCCTTAGTAATATTCTTAATATAATCGTATAATAGGGGAAAAGAGGTATAGGTTACCCGACCGTTACTAATTCTAGAGCTATTATTCCGAATAATATAGTTAAAGACGAGTAGGGGGAAAACGGCGTACGTAGCCGTATAGGCACCGTACTATATTAGTTTAAGTCTTACCTAACTATACTTAGATTTAGCTTATAGACGTCTTTTAAGACCTATATAGGTTCTACTTACGTTTTAAGGCCGAAGTCTCTCTCCTCTATTTATCTATCGATAAGATATACGCTATTCGTTCTTCGGGCTAGTCCGCTAATCCCGTAAGGTAGTATCTTAGGGAATGTCTACTCGAAGAACGTCGTATTCTAGGAGTTAAGGAGCTAACCCCTATACCGTACTTATATAAAGTAGTGTTTATTATATCGTACTACTCTAAATATAGAGGTTGAATCTAGCTCTATAGTACTTAGGGAGTCGTATATAAATACTAGCCTCTAGAAGTATATAGCCTAGCCTACTACTAGGCTAAAGAATCCAAAGGACGTATATAATACCTCTACTTCTAACCCGCCGGACTTGTTATCGAAGGGATCTATATAAGTATAAGGTATTAATTAGTATATAGTATAGGGATCTAGATTATATTACTTACTATCGCCGTCTTACCTAGCCCCGCCCTCGGGATTAACTATTAATAGACTCGTATCTATAAGGTCTATATATTCGCTTTAATTTTCGGCTATAGTACCTTATATTTACTTAAACGTTAGCTCCCGTCCTAGTTCTTCTAGAACGTATATTAAGCGTAGCGCTTATTCCTCCTCTATATTATCGATAACTATTATTATATCGATAATATTAGGTATTAGTATCTCGTTTTAGGTATCGAAGTAAGATAAGAATACCTTATTAATTATAATATATTCGTATAGGTAGTTATTCTCCTTAAGGAATATTAGGGTACGTAATATAATATCCTTACGTAACTTAAAGAATAGTAGTAGGTCGCTCTCCGATAGAGGCCGTTTACCGACCTATATAACGTATATATTTCCTTAGACGTCTTCGAACTTCCTCGGGAGAATACTCGTAATAGTTAATACGTTATTAGTAAAGACGGTAATATATCCGGAGAACTTTTAATAGTACCCGTCGTATAGGTTACTATTTCTTAGATTAAGTATAAGTTTCGTAACTATACCGACCGCGTAGCCGAGTACGATAAATCGCTCCTTAAGGAAGGTAAGATCTTCGATTTCCGGAGGGAATAGATACTCGTATAGCACCCTTAGTTAATCTAGGCGGTAGCTATCTAGAAGCTTCCCCTTTTATATAGGGCTATAGTATTTTAGGTATACCTTCGTAGTTATAGTAGAATCGGCTATACCTATAGGGAAGTAAGTAGCGTATACTAGCCTAGATATAGACTATAAGGTAGACTTTTCGGATAAGGTTAGAGATAGCCGGCTCCGAACGACCGTAGGGAACTCTTCTTCCTAGTAAATATCCTCTAGTTCTAATAGTAGTACTTAAACTTAGTAGAGCCTATACTAATTAGTAGGTTACTAGTCCTCGTCTAGTATATTATACTAGAATCTTTATACGAGCTTAGCCTTCCTTCTTAGTATTAGACTTTCTAGGAAATCGAGTTATTCTAAGGCTACGACTCTACTATTAAAATTATCGTTTATATCGCGGATATATCCTAATAGTATTATCAGAGTTTCTAAGTTAGTAGTAGAAGTTACCACGAATATTACGGACGTATAGTTATAGATATCTTAGGGTAGCGTAACGTCGAAAGTAAGTTATATAAATAGAGCTAGACTAGCTATCGTTTAATATATAGCTTCGCTACTAAAGCTCGCTACGCTACTTAAACCGGTATTACTACTCTCCCCGTATAGGAATAATCTATATTATCGCCGGCTCCCTCTACTATCGAAGACCCCCTATAATATCTTCGGATAATTTTCTTATCTCGCGGTACCTATACTTTAAACGGGTTTAGGCTATTAGATAGCTAGGTTCGATAGTAGATTAAATTCTACGATATAGTTAAGATTAAGAAGTTTATTTTTAGTAAACCTCTTAGCTAGTAAAAGCTCCCGATAGTTATCTAGGATATAGATCTAATAGGGGTAGATTCGATTACTTAGGGTCCGATACTAGGCCTAAGTTCTATACGTCCTATAACTACCTACTCGGGAACCCCCTTTACCTTAGTCTACTTCCCGTAAAGCCTAAAAAATACGGCTAGTCTATTATTAGACTACTACCTAGTCGTTAAATACTTAGGCTAGATATCCTATCGAAACGCCCTCTTGTATAGCTTATATAGGTAGTTAGTTTCGTACCCTCTAGGTATATATAGGTCTATCCGTAGAAGAAGTAACCTTTTCGTAAAACGTCTTATATAGCCGTAGCTACTATTACGTTCGTATATTAAAATCGAAAAGAGGGGGTTACGTAGGGTAGGTAGGGGTTTTAACTTAGCTGGGTATCGTACGCCTTACGAATTTAGGGGTCTAGGAAGTCCCCTCTATTCGCCTTCCTATCTAAAACCTATTAGTCTCTTTTATTATATATATAATACCTTTATCTATACCGGTATTAAAGGAATATATACTTACGATTTCTACGTATTAAGCCCTCTATCTC
The DNA here is from genome assembly GCA_031142775.1 of Microdochium paspali. NCBI lineage: Eukaryota > Fungi > Ascomycota > Sordariomycetes > Xylariales > Microdochiaceae > Microdochium > Microdochium paspali. Next base: position 2,080,737 of record JAVBIV010000007.1, read on the forward strand.
TTCGTTTATTAGGGACTCCCGTACTATAATAGCTACTTCTACCCCTTCGACTCTAACCGCTACGTAAACCCTACCTATATCGAGGTCCGGCGTAATATCCTCCTTATCTATCTCTATTATAAGATAAGTAGCGGGAACCGAGTTTCCGTAGATTAATAACTAATTCTTAGAGTTTAGGTTAATCTATATTTAGGTATTCGTCGATATCGATATTCCCTAGGATAATTTCCCTATTCCTACCTTACGAGAGCTACTAGACCCGGTTAGCCTCGATATCGATATTATATTCTAGATACGGGATACTATACGCTCGAGTTAGGCCGAGGACTAGCTAGTTTTTACGTCCGGTACCTTTTACCCTTAGGCCTTCTCCGATCGCCTAGACCCCGGCGAGGATATATCGTCGACTAGTATATAGAGGTACTTACTTATAGTAAGGGGCTAGTCTATCGTAAAGTACGCCTATTATTCCCTATATCTAACTTATTTCTTTTACCGACTTAACCCCGCTAATCCCCTCCGAGGCTCCTAGATAAAGTCCCTAAGGCCTTTTAGGATCCGAAGTTACCTATTCCTTATATATTTATTAGTAAGGTATACTATCGAGTCGAATATCTAGAGCTCCGCCTTACGAGTATAGCCGCCCCCCTTTTAGCCGCCGGTACCTTTATTAAGCTTTATTTTTTCTTTAGGTATAACGAGTACGCCCGTATTAGTAAAGCTAGCCTACTAAAGGGTACCTACGCCTTTTAGATTTTTCTTATAATCGGCGATACTTAGTATAAGAGGTTTCCGTTTATCCGAGCTACGGGAACGGGCTCGTCCCGTACCGGGGCTTATATACTTAGTCTTCGAGATAGCTAGATCCTATATTATAAAGGAGATATTATAGGATAGCTATCGGCGAGCCTTATAACGGTAGCGGGTTTCGAGAGGGGGGCCTAGATTTAATATTCTCTGGTCTTAGTTATAAGTCCTAGTAGCGACCTCCGTCTTTAAGGTTCCTCCGCCGGTACGTTTATAGAGCTCCCCCCTATAACTTCCCCGTCGGTAATACCTAGTAGAGAAGAGCGTAAGTAGCGCTTAAGAAATCGAGGTATAGCGCTTCCTCTCTAATTAACTATCTCGCCCTCCTAGTCCTCCCTTATTTACGAAAAGGGTATAGTAGCCGTCTAATACTCCCCCTCTAACGAGAGCCTCGCTATACTAGATATTAACGATACCTTAGGAGGAAGCGCGCCGGCGGATAAACTAGCCCTTTCGGCTACTAGTATTAGCTAGCCCGTATAGTCTATTAGCGGAGATAGTATATACTACTTTTCCCTTTCCTAATTAATACTAATTTTCTAATAGCTATAGAGTATAAGAAGGGGAAGTCTACTAAAGGACGTCCGAATAAGCGTAAGCGATAAGGTCGCTATTATACGTTCTTATTACGGCTAAGCTTAAGTAGTCTTATCCTCGGTTTCGGTAGTTTCGCTTATACTTAGCCTAGGGTTATCTCTTCCTTTTACGCTAAATACTAGGGTTATAAATACGTAGAGCTACTCTAGGTCTTTATAGTTATATTCGCCTACGCGCCTCTCTCCGAGGGATAGGAAGGAGTAGAAGAGTTTATCTACGGATATTAAGACTAGGAAGGGGATATATACCTTATCTAGGAACTCTAAGTTCTCTTCCTTATCTAGGAGGTAGCGTATATAGATCGTAACTAGGAACGATATTATCTACGCTTTCTTCTTCTTAAGCTTTAGCTATTTCTCTTATAGCGTATATTTATCTTCTTTCTTATAGTTAGTAACCGTTATTTTTAAGTAATCGGAACGTAGTTATATACTCTTTTTAAATAAATATCGGTTTACCCTACTATTATATAAATAGTTAGTATAAGTACTATAGAGGGTCTTATCTACGTCTACGTTAGCCGGCGGAATTATATAGTAATTCTAAGGCCTATAGCCTACCTTATACTACGAATAGCGCTCGCCCCCTTTTATTTAGAGTTCGCTTACCTAAACGAGAATAGCTACGAGATTCGATATTCGTAATATAGTAAATTTCTACGTCTCCCTAGCTCTTAGGTTTTACGCGATAGTACGTACGGCCTCTAAGCTACCTAGCTTCTTAAACCTCGCCTTTCCTTTTATAGCCGGGAGCTTCTTATATATCTCTAGATATATCTAATAGGCTACGGTTATACTAGTGATTTTTAGGTTTAGTATACTATTGCTTTCTTAAGTTGCGTATATTAGACCGTCTTATTACGAGGGTTGCTAAGTACGTATACTTTCCGTATTTAGTATTATAACTATAGTAATTTCGTAGCTACCGGCTACTTTAACTAACTACCTAAACGAGTCCGTATCGCGGACTCTTACTATTAGCTTAAGAAATAGTCGCTATCGCGTAACTCGTACTAGTATAGGCGCGTCTAGGGGAAGGCTAGCGAGAGAGTACCTAATTCTTAGTATATTAGCTTATAGAAGGTAAGTCGGGTTATAGAAGAGGAGGGGAAAGAGGGGAGAGTTCGGCGATACGGGTTATATCGTACTATTCCTACTTAATAAGGTAGAGGATATTACTAACTAATCTACTTTATACGCTAGCCTATATAGATAGGTTCTACTAAACGCTACGATAATATTATTAACTAATACTTTTAGAGTAATATAACGTAGGACCGATTGAAAGTACTATATATAAAGTTTTTTAAGTAGTTCTAGACGCGCGCGTAGCTATTAATAACCCGTTTTTAATAAATAGAGGCGTAACTAAACTTCGTATTTATTCTAGGGCTATCTACCGTACTAGTATAACGGGTTATTAACTACTATATAAAATAACTCTAGGTTTATAGGTTATTCTCTAGCCGGGCTAGGTAGCCCTTAACTATAGCAAAAGGAATATATAGCCCTATTAGTAGCTACGTAGGGGTACGCGTAGGCTTCCTAGATAGCCCTACCCCGCGCGAGCGTAGCTAGTAGTACTATTATTTTATAGGTAAAAGGGCGCCCTAACCTTCGTAGCTATTCTAGGGGAACCTAATATACCTAACGTACTAATAAGAGGGGTCGTACTATAAGCGGTAATAGCTATACTATAGCGTTTAGGTTACCTCTAGATTACCGGTAAAGCGGCTCTTAAACCTTTATATATAAAATAAGGTATACCTAGGCTATCGCTTTATCTTTTAGTAAGGCAAGGTTATTATATTAATATAGTTATAACGACGCTACCCTACCGATAGCCTCCTACTAATCGTACCTAATATATAATATATATTAGCGAGACTTATACGTCTACTAAGGTATAAGTAGTAGTAATATATATAATAGAAGGCGCGAGAACCGTTAGTACGCTATTTATCCGCCTCGAACGTAACTTTGGTTTTATTTTATAAGATATACTATTACTAAATAAGACGCTTCGTAGATTCCCTCGTACTTAGTACTTATACCTACGCGATAACTAATAGTATTTTATTCTACTATCTTAAGTAAGAACGACGAGGGCTTTAAGGCCTTCTAAACCTTCGTACGGAGTACGCTATCTTAAATATAGCGCTCGTTAAACTAACTAATATCGGGTAGGAAAACTATACGCGCTATATTAACGAGGGGTAGAGACCGGCTTCTATACCTATATTACCTATCTTCGTATATCCGAATAGCTAATAAGCTAATAATAGGCTGATCTTAGGCTAATAGGCTCGTTGCGCAACGAGTATATTATACCGTAAGGCGAGGTCTTCTACCGTATATAAGATCTTTATAATAAAGACGGCTCGTTCTATACGGATAAGATAGGTACCTTCGGCGTAGACCTATGCTTAATTACTAATAACCTATCTCGGCGTAATAGAGCTATATTATCTAAGATATAAGATATAATATATAGCCTTAATTAGTATATAGATAATATAATCCTATTATATCCTATTATACCTCTAAAAACTTAACGCTTAATTATATACGCTAGTACTCAAAGTACCGCCCCCCGTGCCTTAGAAGCTAAAATAGACCCTTAGCCCCCGTAGCTTAAGTTCGGGAAGACGGCTAGAATCTTATATATACTTAGTTACCGCACTCGAGTATATATAGCCGCGAAGAACTAGGAAGATTATAGCCCTATACCTAATAGATCTTTCTTATTTCCTACTCCTATCTAGTAAAGAACGTACTATACCCCCTTTAGTTCTAAGGGAATTAGGGATAAACGCCGTAAAGGATTATCGAGTTAACTTTTTTTTATATTCTATATACTTTACTAGCTTTAAGCTACGTATCGCCGATTCTAATACGATACTATCGAATATAGTCGCTTTTTAACTAGCGGAACTCTAGTATAGATACCGAGACCGAAGGATCCGCGGTAAAGAGGTAAAAATACTAGATAGGAGAAGTCGGAATCGCAAAGTATTAGTAAGAGAAGACCTAGATAAAGATACGTTATAGTAAAGTAATAATAACGATACTAATACGTATTCTAGCGTACTTAGGAGATCTATAGTATTATATAAGATTACCTATAGAAGTAAAATAAATAAATAGTTTCTTAAAGGGTCTTAAGTTTAGAGAGATAGAGGGTAGTTATAGGACCTACTATCTTATATACTAATTAAAAGTATATAGTAGCGACCGCTACTACGGTAATCGAGACTTTCTAATTACTATTAATACTTAACTTATTCTATACGGGAATAGAATATATATTAAATATATATTATTAGCTAGATACGTAGTTGGGTAAATTGCGAACGTAATCTAGTACTTACGGTCGCTATTGTTATATAGCGGCCCCCTAGCTATACTAACTTTAGTAGTAGGCGCTTACCCGGCTCCGCCCGCTATACTCCTAGTAGGCTTAGCCTTCTACTTCTTTACTAATATACTACTACTATATATAGTAAGGTTAGCGAGGAAGTAGCGCTAGTTATAACGCTCTACTATCTATTTCTTAATCCCGCCCGGTATTATTAGAATATATATATAGTACTTATCTACCTTCTAACTATATCGGTAGTAACGCCTAATTGCCTAGCGAATATCTCTATCTATTAGTAGGATATCGACGAGGATTAGATAGTTAGCTCTCTATAGCTTAACGGCCGCCCCTAAGTACCTTATAGTTAAGAATAGGATTATCGGTATTTCGTTATCCTAAAACGAGAATTCGGCGATTATCTTCTAGCTCTTTTTAGGGTCGAATACTAATAGATAGTATAGGTAATTAACCTTATTTCTAAACTTCTTCCTCGTATATAGATAGCTTAGGAGGGCCGTAGCTAGGACCTTAGCTAGTATAACTATATTATAGATAGCTATCCTACTACTACTATCTATATAGGTAATCGGCGTATAATTAACGAGAAGTTTCTATACGATCTCGTCGATCTTCTTAGTCTTAGGAGATAACTTTATAATTTCGTTAATCTTTTAGTAGTAGGCTATATTAAGTATAACTTACGGACTACTAGTATTCCTTAATAATTTAACCGATACCTCGATATCTATAGCTCTAATAAGGTTCGTAAAGTATCTAGCGTTAGGGAAAGAGTCGTAGATACGCTTAGGTCTAATAATAGGTATAAACTAGAGAACCCGTAGGATAGCGACGTTCTCGTCTAGCGATAGATCTTTATCTCTCAGACGCCTAACTTCTACTTCTAGTTAACTAGCTCGTTAGCTAAACTCTACGGTATATTCTCCTTCTATATTATAAGTAACGAGCTTAAACTCTAGCTTAGTCTAGTCTGTAATACTATTATTAAAGAAGTATAACGACTCGTCGCGGCTAATTATAATCTTCTAGAACGTCTCATTCCTCGCTACTAGAAAGTTTAACCTATTAGTATATATAACCGGGTTCTTACCCGTAGAGGTCGCCCGCTTATATAAGGAAATTAAGTCTAAGTACCCTACCTTAGTTAGACCTATAATCTCGAACTTCGATGTATAATCGATATACGTTTAGAACCGTACTAGGTCTATAGGGCTACTTTCCTACGGTATACCGGATAGTATTAGAATTCGCGGGTTAAATAAATAATCTTTAAGCGCCTTAACCTAGCGCTAGGGACCTATTATCTCTCGAGATCCTTTATATAAGTAAAACTCGTCTATAATAATAAAGCCGCTAGCTAGGCCGACTAGTAGAGAGGAGTTATAGTTAGGTTTCTATCGTAGAAAGGGCCTTCCTTTAGCTAGGGTATCCTTATTAAAATTAACTCTCGTATCTACGAGATCTCGCCCGAGTAATCTAGGTATAAAGGAATACCGTAACGTTATAAAGATATAAGCGTATACTCTAGCCATAGATAAAGCAACGATAGCTTTACTATCTAGCCGAGGTCGTAAAGTTCTAGAAAGGAGGTAGTCGGTAGTAAGGTCTACTTACCCGTTATCCTAGCGGTACTTTATAGTAGGGCTACTCTTAATACTAGGCTTCGTATAGATAAAGACTTTCTTACTCTTAACTAGATCGCTAAATACGAGCTAGTACTTCTCTGTAATACCTATAACTACGGCTACTAGTATTATAAAGGTTATATAACCCTTTAGGATATTATCTAGGATACCGGCGGTAATATAGCTACGGTAAAAGCATAGGAACGGGTAGTTATACTTGACCGCCGTACGGTACGGCTAGCCTAAATCGATATTAACCGGATCGTACTTCTTACTACCGACCTAATACTTATAATTAAACGTTAAGTAGATAATAAGTATAATAAGGAGTACCTATACCGTCTTACTAGAACCGGGTATATTAGTATTAATTATACCGGCGACTCTATTAGCAAAGTTAAAGATCGTTATTATCGTACTATATACCTAGAAAGGGTAAAAGCCGAAAGGAGAGCCCTTAATATAGACTAGGTCCTTATTAGATATCTTAGTGTAATTAATACCGAGATACTCGTAGTAAAGCTTCTATTCCGTAGACGAGTAATCGGTAATAGTAGTCCTATTTATATCTTCGAAATAATCGGCGTTATTATCGTTACCTAAGCTAGAGTTATCTTAATCTTCGGATAAAATATTATTTAAATATACCGAAGAAACGTTACTATTACTATTAATCTTAATAGTAATATCTTTTAATCCTACGTTATCCTTAATATATACCGTAGCGGCCTAGAGGACCTTACTATTATCTTAGCTAGTAGAAATACTAGTAGAAATATTTCGTTATATATCCGTAATCTAGTTATCTCTTAACCGTATAGTAATAGTATTTTCGTTAAAGTTACTAGGTATATTAACTAGTAGAGCGGGTACTCCGATATCCGTAGGGTATAATATTATTAAGGATAGTAGCTAATACTAGTCTAGCTAAACCGGGGGAGGAACTAGATCGTCGAGTATTATCTCGTTACCGCTAGTACGCGTAACAGAGGTATTATTAGGTAGGGGAGGTAGAGATATCGTATTTACCGGTACGTTAGGTTAAAGTTTAGATTCTAGTAGAAACGTATAGTTAGTAGTACTCGGGTAGTTAAGTACTATATCTATTAGCCCGCCGTCTACCGGAGTAGGTATATTATCGGTAAGAGTATCTATACGACTAGGTATTACTACGCCTAGGCTCGGCTCTCTAGGCTACTATATAGTAGTACTAGTACCTATAATTATCTAGTTAGTATAAACGTCGCTTAACTAAAATAGATTTCAAAATAACCTACTAAGAACGGGTACCGGCGGTATATAGGTTATCGGAATAGGACTAATATAGAGCCTAATAAAGTTAGACTCCGCCTAAGAAGCCGTAAGCGGTATAACGCTAAGATACTTAATAGTACTAAATACTATCTCGAACTTGTACTTACTTCGGATATTTAAGTTTAGAGGCGCGGAAAACTAGTCCGTAGGTATCTAGTATATACCCTTAGGACTTCGATACCGAAGTCGAAGCTAATTTATAAGAGCTTTCTAGTCGTAGCCGCGAGGTATAGGAGTAGAAATAGGGTTATTATAGGCGCGAATATAGTAGAGTAGTAGTAGACTAGGTAGTAGTTTCTAGATAGACTAAGTATAACGACGCTACTAATATAGATACCGTAAGCTAGGACTAGTTATCCCGGGTAAAAGCTAATAATATCTACTATCGCGACTACCTAGATATTAATCTAAACTAACTATATAAGCCGGATAAATATTTATTAATACCTAAGTATAATATTATATTATATAAACTAATAATAAATATACTAGTAGTATTTATTACTAGCTAGTACCTCTAATATTAAATAGTATATCTAAGAGTATCGTTAATAAAACGATCCTTAAAGGTTATTACTTAATATTAATATATATAGTTACTAAGAGTATACCGGGTAGACTAAATATTAACTTTAAATAAGAGCTTTAATAGGACGTTATACTAACCTTAACCGCTATACGAATAACTTATCTTATAGTACGTTTAATAGGCGAGTACCTATAAAGGCGTAATACTATACCTACCTACGCTTATAACTACGTATAAATATACTAAAGGTAAGTACGTATAGGATAGCCCGCTAGTATACGTAATACGTAGGAACTACCGTAACGTCCCTAGCGATAGCGACTAGCGGAGAGGGTTTACCCCTACTATTTACATCCGGTAGATAAGATAGTAGTAATACGCCTAAACTACTAAATCTACTTTTAACCCGTAAGAGTACGAAGTTACTATTTTTGAAATATACCTAATAATTACTAATAATAAAGCTAATATTACGACGCGGTATTAGTATCTTAACTAGTCTCTATCTCTATAGAGAATAGTATTATAAACGAGCTAGAAAAGCACCCCCTATATAATACTATAAATAGAAAACGTCGAGACCGCGTATAAGGTATAGAAATAGTCGAGCCGTAGACGAAACGCTAGCGGATAGAAGTATATTACTAGTAGCAATAAGATATCCCCTAGTAAGTAGTATAAATAAGGTATACTAACGAAGTTAAGCTATATATACTCTTCCTCCGGCTTTATACTAAATAGCGTACTACTACTATTTATATACTTTCTCTAGTCGACGCTAATATCGAGATATTCTAGGGCCGGCTACCAATCGCCTAGGAGCGGCTAATAACCTAGTTCTACGAGTATAGCCTTAGAGGAGGGACTAAATACTAAATTACCGGTATCGCTTCGACGATATTCTAGGGTCGTAAGTTATAGGCCGACGTATATATTAGATACTTTATTAATAAGTACGTTTTCTTCGGACTAGTTATATCTAAATATAACTACTAGTATATATACTACTATTTCGAAGCTTATAGACTAATAATAAAATAAATAGCTAATAACTAAGAATAGCGAACTAATAGAATAATAGCGAGATAGGAATACTTCTATTATAATACCTTATATAGTATATCTTACGTTAATAGCCCTATACTAAACGTTATAATAGATAGTAAGTAAAAATAACTATTAAATCCCTAAAGTTTAAAGATTAGCTACTATCTAACCGACTCCCTCCCGCTCCGAACCTCTTAACTTCTACTTTAAATCCCTTTTCTCTTATCTCTTTCTTTCCTTCTTTAGCTGCTTATTACGTTCGCAGATATCTACCCTCGACGACGACTTTTTCTTATTCTTCCGCTTATAATAAGCGGTATAGGCGAGAGTACTTTATTAACGGTTATTCTAAAACCTCTCGGCGTCCGCCTCTCGACTATCTAGCTCGAAAGCGCCCTAGAGTATATAACTCGCGGATCTTAGGCGTAGATATACTATATTAGTTAATCGCGTAACCGATATAGGAACCTTAGCTTATTAACTAATAATTAAGCTTCTAACTATAATAGATAATATATATAGGAGGTATACTATACTACTCTCTTATCTTAGTAAGGTCGGGCTACTATATATTAGTAGGAAGCTAGTATATTATAGTTTAGCTAAATAGCTTATAATATCGACTTAATCCTAGATAATAGTAGTAGGCGCCTTTATCTAAGGAATCGGCCGTAGGGTAACCGTAATAGTAGTTTTATAGATAGCTATCCCTAGTTTCTACTCTTTTATAAACTCCTTCTAATTATCTAAGATCTATTAGTACTCCGGGACGGATTAAGAGGGCGTATTAGCTACGGTACCTAGTACTATAATATAATCGGCTTTCGTCCGATCCCTCCCTAAGTACTATAGCTTAAGAGATCGGCCGTCTTCGGTCTTATATATACCTCGCTTAAGGTAAAGGATAAGGTTAGTAAATATAAACTTAGTCTATCGCCGATATATTAGTTCTAAGTACGTATATAGGTCGCCTAGACTAGGGAATATAGACTAACCTTATTCGCATAGAATATAGGGGCGCCTAGCGTTAAGCCTAGTAAAGCTACCCGATAGAATATCTCGTTAATTAGTACAATAGGAATATTATCCTATAATAGTATAAGTAGGATATTATAGAGTAGGATATTATAGAGTAGGATATTATAGAGTAGAATAAAGCGCTTACCTCCTATTTAAAGGTAGGAATACTAACCGGCCGTTCCTAATAACTTAAGTATTCTATAAAGCTAGGCTATACGTATTAGTAGAAGTTCTATATATACTTAGATAAGGCGGCTTACGAGGTATTTATAGTCCTCCTCCGGCTTAACCTTTATTACGTAGTACTAAGAAGAGATAGAGGCTAGCGTATAGGACGAGGGCGGGGGTTGCTAGAAAACGCGCTATAGAAAAGGATAGCTACGATAACTAGTAAACTTAATTAGAGATATAATACGAAGAGTAGTCTCGGTCTTCCCTATCCGGCTAGACTAGTAGTACCGCTATACTATATAAGGATATACGGTCTCTATATAAGGTTGGAGTACGTTTATAGTAGGCTTTAAGGATCGAGGCGGCGTATAAGTATCGTAGGGTAGAAGTTAGGACGAAACCTTACTAGTTACGGTTTTAGTATAGTATAGTATACGTTTATCTTATCTAATAATAGCGGTATCTAGATTATACTTATAATAACCCTAGTAAGACGGTACTCGTTACTAAAGATACCGGAGCTCTAGCTTTATATCTAATCTATATTCTTAATTCGACGGTATTATAAGAGGAGAGCCGAGCGTATATATAAGTTTAGTAAACCTAGAAAATATTAAGTAATAATTAAACCGATAGGTATAAATACTATCTCGCGTATCCTAAAATAAGTTAGTAAACGGAACGAGCTTTATATCGTTACGGTTTATTACGGTTTATACCTAGGAAAGTAGAAACTATCGTAACGCTTATATATAAAGTAGCTTAGATTTAGTAGATATAATTTACTCGATTCGTTCGAGTTATCCCTATCGACTAACTAACTTAGGAGCCTAGTATTTAATATAAATAGATGCGATAGTTCTTAAGGAGTTAAATCCGATAAAACTTATCTATCCTAGATATAGCGTAGCGAAGCAACTAATAAATAGACGGAGCGATAAATAGGGTAAGTAAAGGCTAATTAAAAGTTCTTACCGCTAGTACGACGCCCTCCTAGCGCTCGATAGAGCTAAATAAGTCGATATATTATTATTATATATACGTAAAGCGATATTAATACCTTTATATCGATATAGGGAACGAGGTACGCCTAGGCTAGTAGGTAGTATCTAGCCGGGCTAGGTAGCTCTTAACTATAGTAAAAGGAATATATAGCCCTATTAGCGGCTGCGTAGGGGTACGCGTAGGCTTCCTAGATAGCCCTACCCTACGTAAGTATAGCTAGTAGTACTATTATTTTATAGGTAAAGGGGCGCCCTAATCTTCGTAGCTATTCTAGGGGAACCTAATATACCTAACGTACTAATAAGAGGGGTCGTACTATAAGCGGTAATAGCTATACTATAGCGTCTAGGTTACTCCTAGATTAGCCGTAGAGCGTCTTTTAAATATTAATAAATAAAATAAGGTATACGCGTAGATCTATATAGTAGCCTAGTCTTATCTTTCTTACTATAACTCTACGGCGCGGCCGTAAAAGCTATAAAGAAGTTATTATTAGTAGAACGCCCCCCCCCCCTAGGAAAGAAAAAACGAGAGCGAGAATTATAAATAGCTAACCGATAGATAATTACTATTCTTATACCCGTCTAAAGCTATAGTTGTAATTATAGAGCGTACCTATTCTATAGGTTAAGCTTCCTAATAATAATAGGCTACTAGCCACTCTACCGTAATATAGCTATCTAGGTTACCCCTAGATTACCGGTAAAGCGGCTCTTAAACTTTTATAGATAAAATAAGGTACCTTAAGTATAAGGTATACCTAGGTTAAGACGCCTACTTTTAGTAATTACTACGGTAATAATAACGCTACTCTACCGGTAGCCGTCTAGTAATTATATATAATAAATAATATATACCGCTAAAGCTTATATACCTACTAAGGTACGAATAATAGTAATGCGTATAGCGGAAGGCGTAAGAACCGTTACCGCGCTATTTATCTACCTCGAACGTAACTTTAATTCTATTTTAGAAGACTAGCTATTACTAAATAAGACGCCTTATAATCTACCTCGAGCTCGGTACTTACTCCTACGTTATAACTAACTAAATCTTATTCTACTATATCGAGTAATAATAATAAGGGAATCGAGACCTTTAAAACCTTAGTATAGAGGATACTATCTAAAATATAACGCTCGTCTAACTAACTAATATCGGGTAGGAAAACTATACGTGCTATATTAACGAGGAGTAGAGACCGGCTTCTATACCCGTATTACCTATCTTCGTATATCCGAATAGCTAATAAGCTAATAATAGGCCGATCTTAGGCTAATAGGCTTGTAGCGTAACGAGTATATTATACTGTATAGCGAGGTATTCTACCGAGTATTAGACCTCGATAAGAATAATAGCTCGCTATATACGGATAAGGTACGCTATTTACGTAAGTTCTCGGAACTACTCGCTAACTATAGATATTAGCGTAACTAGGCTCTATTATTAGCGACGAAAGATAATATTTCGGGCCTTTATTAGTATATTCGGGATAATTATAGAACGGCTATCGACGGCCGATAGCTTATTATTCTAGTAGATCCTTAGGGTAGTATCCTATAAGCTTTCGAGGCCGAAATAATACGTAAGTACCTCGCCCTATTATATATAGCTATAACTAAGTAATTAGTATATTAGACTACGGTCCTCGAGTACGTATATATATAGAATAGTACGATACCCGAAATCCCGGTTTCTCTATATCGCGTTTTCTAGTTACCGATAAAAGAGCGTTATATTATCCCTTTCGTAAGGATAAGGGATAAGCGCCTAAAGAGTATAGTTATAAGATAACCCTGTAGCTTATTTTATACTAGATTTTATACTAAAGTAGTAACCTAACTTTTATAGCCTAATATTACCGAAATATAAGCGCTAGTTAATATATCTATAACTTATGCTAGCTATAACCGATATAACCGTATATATATATAACCGAACTCTACCTTTTACTTTAATAACTTTAACGCTAATAACGCCTAGTTTACCTAAATATACGTTTATATATATACGAGATATAGGCGGTATTCCTTAAATCTAATCGAGAGGTATAGGCCGAGAAATACTAGCGTACCTACGATACGGAAACCGGGATTAGTTAAGAGTACTGTATATTACTAAAGCCGCGGAAGAAAAGAAGTTAGAAAAATAGAGCTCGGGTAGAGAGTAAACTAGGTAACGTAGTAGAAGAAGGAAATATAAACGACGATATAGTAGAATTTTCTAGCCTATCGGAGGACGACGATATAGAGGAAGAAAATATAAACGGTAACGCGGTAGAATCCTCGAGCCTATCGGAGTATAATAACGACGATTCCTTAGATTAACTGTAAGAGTAAGAGAAAAATACCTACCTAGCTATTTCGTTTCTCTACCTAAGGGATAGAGAGGGAGAAACCTATACGTATCGTAGTTACCTAACCGTAATAACTTTAGTAGTAGGCGCTTACCCGGCTCCGCCCGCTATACTTCTAGTAGGCTTAGCCTTCTACTTCTTTATTAATATACTACTACTATATATAGCGAGGTTAATAAGGAAGTAGCGCTAATTATAGCGCTCTACTATCTATTTCTTAATCCCGCCCGGTATTATAAGAATATATATATAGTACTTATTTACCTTCTAACTACGTCGGTAGTAACGCCTAATCGCCTAGCGAATATCTCTATTTATTAGTAGGATATTAACGAGGATTAGATAGTTAGTTCTCTATAGCTTAATAGCCGCTCCTAAGTACCTTATAGTTAAGAATAGGATTATCGGTATTTCGTTATCCTAAGACGAGAATTCGGCGATTATCTTCTAGCTCTTTTTAGGGTCGAATACCGATAAATAGTATAGGTAATTAACTTTATTTCTAAACTTCTTCCTCGTATATAGATAGCTTAGGAGGGCCGTAGCTAGGACCTTAGCTAGTATAACTATATTATAGATAGCCGTCCTACTACTACTATCTATATAGGTAATCGGCGTATAATTAACGAGAAGTTTCTATACGATCTCGTCGATCTTCTTAGTCTTAGGAGATAACTTTATAATTTCGTTAATCTTTTAGTAGTAGGCTATATTAAGTATAACTTACGGACTACTAGTATTCCTTAATAATTTAACCGATACCTCGATATCTATAGCTCTAATAAGGTTCGTAAAGTATCTAGCGTTAGGGAAAGAGTTATAAATACGCCTAAGTTAAATAATAAGTATAGACTAGAGAACCCGTAAGATAGTAACGTTCTCGTCTAGTAATAGATCTTTATCTCTTAGACGCCTAACTTCTACTTCTAGTTAACTAGCTCGTTAGCTAAACTTTACGGTATATTCTCCTTCTATATTATAAGTAATAAGCTTAAACTCTAGCTTAGTCTAGTCTACGATACTATTATTAAAGAAGTATAACGACTCGTTGCGGCTAATTATAGTCTCCTAGAATATCTCGTTCCTAATAGCTAGAAAGTTTAACCTATCGGTATATATATCCGGGCTCTTACCTATAGAGGTAGGAAAGGAAGACCGAGTATCTTTTTTAATTATATCCTATTCGATTATACCCGTACCCTCGTATCTTGATACGAGTTTAATATAGTATAAGTTTAAGACCGTACTAGATCTATTTAGCTACTCTCTAATAGAGTATCCGGTAGAATAAAAGCTTAGTAATCGTATTATAGTCCTCTAGTAGTCCTCTAGGGTCTACGTCTAACTCTAGGGCTATTCTATCTCTCGAGATCCTATAAAACTCGTCTATAATAATAAAGTCGCTAGCTAGGCTGATAAATAGAGACTAGCTATTATTAAATTTCTATAGTAGAGGGGCTATTCCTTTCTCCCCCGTTGCCTCGTTATAATTAGATCTCGTATCTATAAGATCTCGCCCGAGCGACCTAGGTATAGAGGAATACTATAATATTATAAAGATATAAGCGTATATTCTCCTAAAGGCCGAAGCGATAATAGCTTTACCCTCTAGCTAACCTTATATAGTTCTAGAGAGAAGGAATTAGTAGTTAAGGTCTACTTACCCGTTATCCTAGCGGTACTTTATAGTAGAGCTACTCTTAATACTAGGCTTCGTATAGATAAAGACTTTCTTACTCTTAACTAGATCGCTAAATACGAGCTAGTACTTCTCTATAATACCTATAACCGCGGCTACTAGTGTTATAAAGGTTATATAACCCTTTAGGATATTATCTAGGATACCGGCGGTAATATAGCTACGGTAAAAGTACGGGAATAGGTAGTTATACTTAACCGCCGTACGGTACGGCTAGCTTAAATCGATATTAACCGGATCGTACTTCTTACTACCGACCTAATACTTATAATTAAACGTTAAGTAGATAATAAGTATAATAAGGAGTACCTATACCGTCTTACTAGAACCGGGTATATTAGTATTAATTATACCGGCGACTCTATTAGTAAAGTTAAAGATCGTTATTATTATACTATATACCTAGAAAGGGTAGAAGCTAAAAGAGAGCCCTTAATAAAGATAATCTCCTAGTAGATATCCTAATATAATACTAAGATATATATAGAAGCCCGTCTAACCCCTACGAGTATTCGGTAATAGTAGTCTTAATAATACCGTTAACCGCTAGATAAAATATTATCTATATTTATATATATAGAAGAATTATTACTACCGCCGTTAATCTTAATAGTAGTACCTTTTAGTCCTACGTTATCCTTAATATATACCGTAGTAGCTTAGAGGACCTTACTATTATCTTAACTAGTAGAAATACTAGTAGAAATATTTCGTTATATATCCGTAACCTAGTTATCTCTTAACCGTATAGTAACGGTATTTTCGTTAAAGTTACTAGGTATATTAACTAGTAAAGTAGGTTCTCCGGTATCCGTAAGGTATAATATCGTCGAGGATAGTAGCTAATACTAGTCTAGCTAAGCCGGGGAAGGAACCGGATCGTCGAGTATTATCTCGTTACCGCTAGTACGTATAACGGAGGTATTATTAGGTAGGGGAGGTAGAGATATTACGTTTACCGGTACGTTAGGTTAAAGTTTAGATTCTAGTAGAGACGTATAGTTAGTAGTACTCGGGTAGTTAAGTACTATATCTATTAGCCTACCGTCTACCGGAGTAGGTATATCGTCGGTAAGAGTATCTATACGACTAGGTATTACTACGCCTAGGCTCGGCTCTCTAGGCTACTATATAGTAGTATTAGTACCTATAATTATCTAGTTAGTATAAACGTTGCTTAACTAAAATAGATTTTAAAATAACCTACTAAGAACGGGTACCGGCGGTATATAGGTCGTCGGAATAGGACTAATATAGAGCCTAATAAAGTTAGACTCCGCCTAAGAAGCCGTAAGCGGTACGACGCTAAGATACTTAATAGTACCGAATACTATCTCGAACTTATACTTACTTCGGATATTTAAGTTTAGAGGCGCGGAAAACTAGTCCGTAGGTATCTAGTATATACCCTTAGGACTTCGATACCGAAGTCGAAGCTAATTTATAAGAGCTTTCTAGTCGTAGCTGCGAGGTATAGGAGTAGAAATAGGGTTATTATAGGCGCGAATATAGTAGAGTAGTAGTAGACTAGATAGTAGTTTCTAGATAGACTAAGTATAACGACGCTACTAATATAGATACCGTAAGCTAGGACTAGTTATCCCGGGTAAAAGCTAATAATATCTACTATCGCGACTACCTAGATATTAATCTAAACTAACTATATAAGCCGGATAAATATTTATTAATACCTAAGTATAATATTATATTATATAAACTAATAATAAATATACTAGTAGTATTTATTACTAGCTAGTACCTCTAATATTAAATAGTATATCTAAGAGTATCGTTAATAAAACGATCCTTAAAGGTTATTACTTAATATTAATATATATAGTTACTAAGAGTATACCGGGTAGACTAAATATTAACTTTAAATAAGAGCTTTAATAGGACGTTATACTAACCTTAACCGCTATACGAATAACTTATCTTATAGTACGTTTAATAGGCGAGTACCTATAAAGGCGTAATACTATACCTACCTACGCTTATAACTACGTATAAATATACTAAAGGTAAGTACGTATAGGATAGCCCGCTAGTATACGTAATACGTAGGAACTACCGTAACGTCCCTAGCAATAGCGACTAGCAGAGAGGGTTTACCCCTACTATTTACATCCGGTAGATAAGATAGTAGCAATACGCCTAAACTACTAAATCTACTTTTAACCCGTAAGAGTACGAAGTTACTATTTTTAAAATATACCTAATAATTACTAATAATAAAGCTAATATTACGACGCGGTATTAGTATCTTAACTAGTCTCTATCTCTATAGAGAATAGTATTATAAACGAGCTAGAAAAGCACCCCCTATATAATACTATAAATAGAAAACGTCGAGACCGCGTATAAGGTATAGAAATAGTCGAGCCGTAGACGAAACGCTAGCAGATAGAAGTATATTATTAGTAGTAATAAGATATCCCCTAGTAAGTAGTATAAATAAGGTATACTAACGAAGTTAAGCTATATATACTCTTCCTCCGGCTTTATACTAAATAGCGTACTACTACTATTTATATACTTTCTCTAGTCGACGCTAATATCGAGATATTCTAGGGCCGGCTACCGATCGCCTAGGAGCGGCTAACGACCTAGTTCTACGAGTATAGCCTTAGAGGAAGGACTAAATACTAAATTACCGGTATCGCTTTAACGATATTCTAGGGTCGTAAGTTATAGGCCAACGTATATATTAGATACTTTATTAATAAGTACGTTTTCTTCGGACTAGTTATATCTAAATATAACTACTAGTATATATACTACTATTTCGAAGCTTATAGACTAATAATAAAATAAATAGCTAATAACTAAGAATAGCGAACTAATAGAATAATAGCGAGATAGGAATACTTCTATTATAATACCTTATATAGTATATCTTACGTTAATAGCCCTATACTAAACGTTATAATAGATAGTAAGTAAAAATAACTATTAAATCCCTAAAGTTTAAAGATTAGCTACCGTCTAACCGACTCCCTCCCGCTCCGAACCTCTTAACTTCTACTTTAAATCCCTTTTCTCTTATCTCTTTCTTTCCTTCTTTAGCTACTTATTACGTTCGCAGATATCTACCCTCGATAATAACTTTTTCTTATTCTTCCGCTTATAATAAGCGGTATAGGCGAGAGTACTTTATTAACGGTTATTCTAAAACCTCTCGGCGTCCGCCTCTCGACTATCTAGCTCGAAAGCGCCCTAGAGTATATAACTCGCGGATCTTAAGCGTAGATATACTATATTAGTTAATCGCGTAACCGATATAGGGACCTCGGCTTATTAACTAATAATTAAGCTTCTAACTATAGTAAATAGTATATATAGGAGGTATACTATACTACTCTCTTATCTTAGCGAGGTTAGGCTACTATGTATTAGTAGGAACCGGTATATTATAGCTTAGCTAAATAGCTTATAATATCGACTTAATCCCGGATAATAGTAGTAAGCGCCTTTATCTAAGGAATCGGCCGTAGGGCGACCGTAATAGTAGTTTTATAAGCGGCCGTCTCTAGTTTCTACTCGTTTATAAACTCCTTCTAATTATCTAAGATCTATTAGTACTCCGGGACGGATTAAGAGGGCGTATTAGCTACGGTACCTAGTACTATAATACGATCGGCTTTCGTTTAGTCCCTCCCTAAGTACCGCAGCTTAAGAGATTAGCCGTCTTCGGTTTTATATATACCTCGCTTAAGGTAAAGGATAAGGTTAGTAAATATAAACTTAGTCTATCGCCGATATATTAGTTCCGAGTACGTATATAGGTCGCCTAGACTAGGGAATATAAACTAACCTTATTCGTATAGAATATAGGGGCGCCTAGCGTTAAGCCTAGTAAAGCTACCCGATAGAATATCTCGTTAATTAGTACGATAGGAATATTATCCTATAATAGTATAAGTAGGATATTATAGAGTAGGATATTATAGAGTAGGATAAAGCGCTTACCTCCTATTTAAAGGTAGGAATACTAACCAGCTATTCCTAATAACTTAAGTATTCTACGAAGCTAGGCTATACGTATTAGTAGAAGTTCTATATATACTTAGATAAGGCGGCTTACAAGGTATTTATAGTCCTCCTCCGGCTTAACCTTTATTACGTAGCGCTAAGAAGAGATAGAGGCTAGCGTATAGGACGAGGGCGGGGGTTACTAGAAAACGCGCTATAGAAAAGGATAGCTACGATAACTAGCGAACTTAATTAGAGATATAATATAAAGAGTAGTCTCGGTCTTCCCTATCCGGCTAGACTAGTAGCGCCGCTATACTATATAAGAATATACGGTCTCTATATAAGGTCGGAGTACGTCTATAATAGGCTTTAAGGATCGAGGCGGCGTATAAGTATCGCGGGGTAGAAACTATAACGAAACCTTGCTAGTTAAGGGTCTTATATATATATATCCGGTAATACTATTATTTACGTTATCCTTATCGGGACCTTAATATAACCGCTCTAGTAATAACTCTAGTTACTTTACTTACCGTAACTCTATAAATACCTCCGCTACGTAGATACCTAAGGTAATAACGTTATAAAATATATTATAAACTATATATACCGGAGCGTTAGACTAACCGTATTCTAAGTATCGTATATATTAATAAAATAGGCTTTTGAGGTATACTAGATTTAAGTACGAAGGTTAAAGCGCCGCTTTATACGTAAAATAAGGGACTACTATAATTAGCCTATATATACTAGATTTAAGTACGAAGGTTGAAGCGCCGCTTTACACGTAAAATAAGGTACTACCGTAATTAGCCTATATATACTAGATTTAAGTACGAAGGTTAAAGCGCCGCTTTATACGTAAAATAAGGTACTACCGTAATTAGCCTATATATACTAGATTTAAGTACGAAGGTTAAAGCGCCGCTTTATACGTAATATAGGGAATAGCCGCGACCGCTAGATTTAAATACGAAGGTTAGAGTACCGCTTTACACGTAAAATAAGGTACTACTATAACTAGCCTATACGCACTAGATTCAAGTACGAAAGTTAGAGCGCCGCTTTATAGCTTAGATAAGAAAGTAGGGGGCCGACGAGAGGAGGAAAGGGGGACTAAAAGCTCGGATACTCTAGGTTTATAGTTATGTCCGAAACCTCTACGTAATATTTTAGAGGTAGGCGGCGGCGGCTATACGCGTATACATACGGGGCCGTACGTACGTAGGCTATCAGTTTTAATAGGGTCTGCCAAGGCTGTTAATTCCTTATCAGGCCCAAAGGGGCTAGCACCTAGTCCGTGCCCAAAATTACCAATCGTAGAAGACTCCCCGTACAAAAATCCCAGGACAAAGAATCCCCTTAGCTTCCACTCCGTTCCAGCACGGGGCATTCAAGCCAGAGTACTGCCTTTGCGCCCTGCATTGTGCCTGGGCCGGAGCGCGTCACTGCTTGCACGCCACTCAGGAAGCGCATCGCGGATGCACCCCTTCGAAGTCCAGTTCCGTCCATCAAAGCTCAGGCAAATCGGGCATCGCAATTCTTCGTACCTCCGACCACCGATTTCATTCGATTCAGCATGGGCGACCGCCTTACACAACTCCAGGATGCTGTCGACCAGGTACATCCCTTGCCTACCGTTGCTTGCAAGCCTCGCTCTTGCTGCCCCTCCTCATTTGCAGTGGCTTCAGGTCAATTGAGGCAGGAGGGCTTTGGACTGACGTATGAGTTTGTCGAATCTCTAGTTTGCGACGCAAATGGTCGCATCGATACACTATCTAAACCGACATCACGATCTAGAGCTCCTGGGTCCCAAAGACCAGATCAACCAGGCTACGAAGCAGAACGCCGAAGAGGACCAGAAAGAGAGTCAGTCACACAACATTCTCACTCCAGGTGGATGGTCATTTGTCGAAGCTACAATGTTGTTGGCCACACTTGCAAGCATCATTGGCTATGTGATACCCTTAAACGGACCAAGAAACTGACGTTGTACCCTACGGACTGCAGTTGACCCACACCCAGCCGACAACTTCAACGCCTCGCAGCTTGAACTCGCTCGCGACCTCATAACGAAGGAGCAGCAGATCGAATACCTCATCTCGATACTACCTGGCCTGCTCAACAGCGAGCAGGACCAGGACCGCACGATCAAGGAGCTCGAGGAGGAGCTCAAGGTCGCCGAGGCGCAGCGGCAGGATGCAGTCCGGGAGAAGGAGGTCACAATGAAGAAGCTCGATGAAGTGATCCGGAGCATACGCAGACCGTAGACGGGAACCAGAACTGGGCATACGTGCTTATTTAAAGAGTTGTTGTGATTTGGCACTGGGAGAAGCGAATTGCTGGACAGCATGGCGTTCTGGCGTTTTACTCTGGATGCAGCCACCAAGTGTGCGAGGATGGCATGGCAGCTAGAGCAGCAGACTTTGTAACCTTTCTTGAACCCCTTCAATTTCATGATCTATTTGGAACTATAGCGCCCATTTCCATGGACCGCCCTGTATAGAGAGATTGTGGATTCTATTATGCCTCCTTGGCCGGATCTCAACTGAACGAGCCGTGGGTCTATTCATGATGGCACATAATTGACTTAGGCGGACTTGAAGAACTGAGGGTAGACCTTCCGCAGTTCCTCGAGGCTCTTGATCTGAAACTGCGACGCCTTAGTTGGCGGCTCCGGTAAGCCCTCTTCCACCAGATGGGCCGCAGTCCAGCCGAATGCTTGTGCTCCAACACAATTGCTGTGCGAGTCGTCTTGATGGTTCGGAAAAGTTAGCATGCGTCTCTGTGGCGTCGTTATCAGCTAACCAAAGGGAGAGGCTCACCAACGAAATAGCAGTCCTCAGGCCGCTCAACACCAGCCTCCTTCATCGCCTTGGTAAACATGTCCCTGTGCGGCTTGCAAATGATCGGCAACGTAGAGTAGTCACAGTATGTCAAGCCCTCAAAGAGGTCATCGATCCCGAGAAGCTTCACGACGCGCTTGCCGTGGTTCACGTAGGCGTTGGTGAACAGCCATAGTCGAACTTTCGTGGTGTCAATGTCCTCGAGCAACTTGCGCAGCTTAGGGTCAGGCTTGATGATGTCCTCGAGTGGCAGGGCATCGTCGACCTTGGCGTTGTACTCGAGCGGGTCGATCTGGTGGTGTCGTACAAGGCCCTCGATTGCGAGCTCGTAGTCCCGGTAATACGTCTGGTGTAGACGGATTGCTTCAGCCTCGTCCACGCTTAGTTGTGTGGCGAAGTACGAGTCGATCAGGTCGACCATGAGGTCGTGAACTTTGGCACCTTTACATTGAACGCATGTGAGCTGGATGGCTCTTAGATGAACAGTTTACAGCAAGGGGTTCACTGACTTCTGGGGTAGAGGCAATTATCTATGTCGCTGAGTAGCGTGTTAGTTTGTGAGAACGCTGCGAGGGGTAGGAAAAGTTACACACAAAAAAAGCACTGGTTTGTGCGAGTCTGCCCCGTCTGGGACTACGCTTCGGGAGCCCATGTCGATGCTTGAAGAAGTGTGAAATGAATAGAAATGCTTCTGTGAAAATATAGCGGTGCTGATGTCTTTGACAGAGGTGCGAGCGATGCGAGGTTGGGAAGGTGAAAAGTGGCGAATGAGAGGGCAAGAATGCAAGCGTCGTTGAGTCGATGGCGTCGATCAAGTCAATGAATGACCAAGGACCAGGCACGTGTAGATTGGTGACAGGCTACTGACCTGTTCTCGGCTTTTATCTAGCAACTCCACAGCATTTCCGCAAAGTCAAGCCATATTTATATATGACATCTGAATATATGAACATACTTGTATAGCGGAGTCGCATTGCTCTGTATAACAGACTGTGCGGCAGTTCCATGGTGTGTGACGTTGCATTCGTTAGTCTTTGCGGCGCTCTGGTGCTGCCATCTCCCCATGTTGAGTCACCGGCAACGAAATCGCAAGCACGCTGCTGTCACCACCACCACCACCACCACCACCAGGAAGGCGTCTTTCTACAGAAATTTCTGTAGATTCAAATACAACGACACATACTGGAGTTGCTTGGCCTTCATTGCCGGTATTTGGTGTGCAGCCTCGTCGCAATGTTTGCTTCTACTCAGGTTCCTCAGGCCGCAAGTGCGATGCGCCTGGCTGGACCCACAGCCACACAAAAAGTCCACTTGTACTTGAATAGCCAGGAGGAGCCTTGCTTTGTGTGGCGGCTGGCGCAAGCGTTCCTTCCTGCCTCGAACAACACTGTTCTTGAGTCGAGCTGCCCATCAACACGCGCAACACTCTCGCGGTCCCATGGCTACCCCGTGTTTTTCTAGGCACCAAGCTCATCGTCCTGATTCTTTCTCGTGACTGTTGTCACCAGAGAACAGAAGCCTAAGATACATTTCTAGACAAGGCGCAGCGCAGGTCGCGCGTTGATGGTGCTCTCGCTGTCGGCTCACTCCTCCGCGCGTCTCAGCCATGGCGTCCGCAGCCACGGCCGCCGAGCCTCAGACCATCTCGGCTCATCAGCCAGCATCGCTGCCTGGTAATGCTTCTGCTATCGATGCTGACCCTGACATGAAAGTATTCCTCGAGTACCAGAAACTTGCCCAATTCCGCGACACGATTCTCGCAGGCAAGCATCCCACGATCAAGCTTCCCGTCCCAGCAAGCAAAATTCCAACAGCCCCGAGGGCACACCTTGCAATCAACAATCGCGCGCATGAGCAGAACGCGAAGCAGGCCCGCCAGTCTTCTGGCAACCGTCGAGCAGATAACCCTAAGGGCTCGATAAATGGAGGAGGTCACCAAGCCGTCGCTGTAGCTGCAGCTTCGACACAGCCCATCCCAGCTGCAAATGGCTTTCCCGGGACAGCAGGAAATGGCGCGCCTGAACTCGATCCGATATTCCTAGAGAAGTCTGACGACCTGGTCCGCGCCGAGCTTCGCGTGCAGCGTCAAAGGCTGGAGAAGTCGCTCCGAGAAGAGCTGGAGCAGCGCAAGGCTTCTGCGAAAGCTGCAGCACAAGAACCCGAGTCTCTGCTCGAGTTCAACCTGTCCGAAGTGTTGGTGAAGGCTTTGACACTGGTCCAAGCAACCTCTGCGCCTTTTGTGCCAGATGCCAACGTAGCTGGTGATGGTTCCGAGTCCAGTGATTCTTTTGACAACAACACGTTCTACTCAAGCCAGCACGACACCCCGGAGCCGCGTGGTGCTTCGGTTCGCCAGGACAGTGTTCCTGCTGCTGTTCCTGCTGCTCTTGAAGAGGATGTGACTGAGGGTCTTCAAGATGATCCGTACTCGCCCACACAGAACTTCGCATTGCCTCCAGCACCCGCGACTGTCCCGACAGCCACTGCTGCTGCACCGCAGACAGTGCTAGGCAACGGACAAGATACTTTGCTGTCATATCCACCCGGTCTTGGAACCACAGGCCTGAACGCGGTAACCAGCAACCGCACTCACCCGTCCCATCCCAATGGTTTCCAGCGTATCCAGGCCCCTGACAGGACCATCACCCACGAGGTACAGTACGTCAGTTCAGGAGATAGCGGGACTAACAGTAGAGTCGGTGACTTCGGCAACCATGAGTTGGATCGGGCTGCAAACCTCTCACAATCCCGAACTGTACGGCACCATATGTCTGATGCTGATGCCATGCGGCAACCATCACCACTAATTCGTGCCCATGACTTGTCCCCTTATGCACCACAGCCTGCTCACGTCTCGCAGCTCACCTTCGGAGCACAGTCTTCCATCCTCGAGACGGACACCCCTGCACTGCAAGTCGCTCCCGCACCGATTGCCGCCCTGAGACACCAGGGCAGTGCCGCCACGAGTCCGGAGAGCTCACCACCGCACGATCAAAGGTCGAAGCGGAAAGAGCGGAAAGAACGGCGCAAGGAGAGAAAGAAGCAGAAGGTTAGAAGCAGGCGAGGTCTTGACTCGCCGGATATCAAGCCCGAGCCACAATCACCATCCCCAATATCTGCGCCAAATGTGGCTCGTTCCGCAAAGCGGCAGAAGTCAGATCGTGGGCAGCAGGATATTGTCGTCGTTGAAGCACAAACAAGTGTCCGGCCAGTCTCGCAGGACTTCCCTCTGCAGCCTATTGTAGAACCCATGCAAGGGGAAAGAGCGGTACCATACGTCTGGGAGCGTCCGGAGGACCCGTCGACGCGATCTGGGCGATCGTCAGCTGTCCCGTCCATCTATCGTCCAGAACAACCTCAGCTCTTCGAGAGGCGGTATGATGAACCAGGAGCTCAGTATGTCAGACGTGTTTACACCCCGACTGGGCAACAGGCTCAGTATGTTACCCGTGAAGCACGGCCGCTGCGTTCTGCGACGTATTCGATCACACAGCCAGAATATCGTGAAGTTCCCGCATATACTCAAACCACTCGCGCAACTACTCGACCATACGCAGATCGAGCTAGATCGAGATCTCCGGTGATGCTTGAGCGACATTCACCAACCATGGCACCACCAGGGCCTCCAGCCCAACCTCAGCGGGTCGTTGTGGACCAGTTTGGTCGTGAGTATTTCGAACCACCATCTCGCCCTGTCAGTGTGATTCGGCACTCGGCTGTGCCTGCACCTCGAACAAGAGAACAAGAAATCATTTATGAGCGAGGTCCTGCAAGAGCGATATCTCGCGTTCCTGCAGAAGCAACTTTCGAGGAAAATGGCGTCATCTACAGACGGGTTTCGCCGGTGTACGGTGGAAGACGCGTGGTCACGCAGCCGGAGTATGGTCGCCCAGATTACGTGAAAAGCTATCGAGACCGGGACTATTCGACACAGCCAGCTACACATCCACTCGAGGAATACATCGAGTATCGGCCGCTACCAGAACGTCGTATCCAAGAAGAAGCCGTGCCTGGGAGCTACTTCCCTAGGCCCATCAGTGTTCGACCTCAGGAAGGCGTACAATATTACAGCGACGCCCGAGTGCAGAGTGTGCATACGGAAGCGCCGTCCAGACATTATGCTGCAAGCGTACATCCGGAAGCGCGCCGGGAGCGAGTCCCAACGGCGCCTCGCCAGCCACAGCAACACCCAGCCTCGATGACGCAAGAATACGATCCACGTTCTGCTGGCCAGGATCTGCCACCTCCACTGCCGCCTCAGCAGCTGCCTCAACAGCCCCCACGTGCGTATAGTGTGCGGCCTGTTGAGCATTATTACTATGAACAGCAACCAATACGTGTCGAAACCCAAATGGCGTATGGCCAGAGATCAGCAGCCCGTCCCGCACCGCCGGGGGAGGTCGTGTATGTGGACGACGCAACTCGGCCTGTATATAGATGAAGTCCACTCGAGACCAGCAGAGTGGACTGGAATCAATGACTTGGCATCTGGAGCAGTAATGTAGTATTTATGTACGTGAAGGATAGTCGCGGGAGCATTTAGCTACTCAGGAGTTTCGGTTTATATCCGACAGCGAGCCTGTCATTACATTAATGACCATCATTGACATGACATTTCGTGTAGTTCTTGCTTGTGTCTATAGCTAATCGTGGTGAAAAGCTCGTGTTTATCATAGTCTGGCAATCCCCAATCATCACGGTCTGCTATATCATCAGTGGCAGTGTTGGGGGCAAGCAACCCCAAACTACAGCTTCGCAGCATGATAAGGTCTCAGATCTCTGCGCAAAGAGGTTGAGGTTAATGTCTTCTCCCCTGTAGATTCTTCCATTGCAAAACAGCCGGCCATCCAGAGTGCAGTACAAATGACGGAGGCATGGTTGTGTATGGATTGCTGGCTAGACTCTTGGTATGCTTTCATGCGTCCAGGCACAACCTTAGAAGCCGGACCCACCCCACACGTCTTCGTGTTACCTGGAGCTTCAGTAGTTTTAAGACCTGGCGGTTACAGTGCGCAGGGCAGTTTGGCCCACAAAGCCGCTGAACCTTGATGGTCAGCCATACGTAGCAAAACAGTGGCTTTTTGGCTAGTGGGGATCTCGTCATGCTCGTGATTATGGAGCCAGAGCAGTTCAGCTGCGATCAGTCTACCAGGCTTCCAGTTTCGTGAGTCTGGCCACCAGCTGGCGAGTGAATCTACTTTGGGGAAGAAAGCCACAATGGTTGGAGGTGGTCCAAGACAAGGGTATATACAGGAGGCGTCATGACAGGGCAATCTTGGTGACTTGTTGCGTATATGAGTCGTGTCGTGTCGTGTTTGTGTGTGTGTGTGTGTGTGTGTGTGTATTGCCATGTTTCGCCCACGTTTCTGGTCAAATGTCGGCACTTCGCTTGTAGGGTGTTACGTCGCGTGCATTCTGCACAATATCAAGGCCCGCCGGCAGGTTGCTCAACGACCAAGAAATCCCAGTTGTCCCCAGCACCCGGCTCTGCCGGGCACTTCCGCGTGGACTGGCGGGCATGGCATCCTTGGAAAATGGCATGCTTGGTTGTCCAAGTCCGTCCGACCTTGCTGGCGAGAGTGGAGTTGGCTGGCATGACATGGCATCCATCCATGAATGGATGGCTGGCTGGCTGGCGTGCATCATTCGAGACAGTCGAAGGTCCTGGCTTTGTGGGCCTCTGTACAGTGATTCAACAACTGTGTGCTGGCTTGTCTTGTGTCGAATTGCTTAACACACGGTGCGTCCTCGCTGTGGGTTGCGTGGGCTGGCTGTGGCTATCGAGGCCGATCACGGCCCTTGCTCAGCGCTATCGTTTGTCGCGTCATGATACTGGGGGACGGGAGTATTAGACGAGGGCTTTGTCTGTACATGCCCGGGTCATGAAACCAGCGCCACGAGGGTCGCCGCAATTTGACAGAGAGAGTGACAGGTCTCGTGGGATCGGCGCCGAAGACGAAGAAAGAAAGAGGGACGGCAGGCGCACTGGGGCGGGCGGGTGCTGATGCTAGTGATGGGATTGTCTCTGGCGGGCGAGGCGCGAGCGGGTACGTGCGAGCTCCGGAGGGCGTGCACTGCCACGGCGGTCCAATGATGGGCAGATGCGGGTGTCTTGTGCTCATGTGTTGGCTGACGCCCGGACAAGGGACACCTGCAAGAGAGGAGGAGTCCAGCCGGCTGCAGCTGGTCCGGGCTCTGGTCCAGTGGTTGAGGTCATTGTGTGCTGTGCGGACGGCGGCCAGCCCGTTGAGCCCTGGTGGTGTGACACAACTCTATTAACCAGACAGGCCGGGAGGCTGTGGTCGCTGGACAATACAGTATAATGCTGCAAATGCAGGTGCAAGTGCAAGACGCGGGACACCAACGACGGTCTGCATATCTGCAGTGCGGCTTGGCGAGGGTGAAGGAAACATGGTGTTGCAGGTGGTGTGGCATGTGTGTCTGGTGCCTGCTAAGTCAGAGCGTGCGTGAGCGAGTACGTACGTGTCTGGCCAGTCCGTCCTGTCAGCGGGCGGGCGGGCGGGCGGGCTGAGGGCTCGCTCGCAGTGGTTGATTGACCTAGCCCTGGAGGGCTACCGGATTGGCGGATAGGCGGGTTGGCGGGCTGGCTCCCAGTCCTGTCCTGTCCTGTCCTGTTGTGTCCAGTCCAGTCCACTCCAGTGCCGGTGCCGCGCGGAGCGACAGGACCTCGAGCTTGCATCTCACCTTCAGGTCGCCCTCTCTCGCTCCTTCTCCACACCTTTGACCTGGAACCCGGTGATATTCCCTTTTCCCCATCGTGTGCTGCGAGCGTCACAGAAGAGGAGGAGCACCACACTTGCACGCCGCCAACGCCACGCCTTCCCTTCTCGAAACCCCGCCGCCGCTTTCTCTTCGTCAGATACCCAGCCGCGCTTTCCATTTCCTTTCTTTCCAAGATACCCCCTTCTCGCCGGCTTCGACAATGCAAAAACTCGCAAACATGAGGCACTGGCCGGAGCGGATGAGCCCAAACTTTGGTGCCTCCTCCCGCACTCCAAACATGAATATGCCGGCCATAAACCCCCATCAGAAGACCGCCGTCCCCGGGGCGCCCCTCGCTGGGCCCTCGCCCGCCGCCGACTCGACTATCCATTACGCCTTCAATGTGCCGTTCGCCTCCGACCTTGCCGGCCCCAATACCGAAGAGATTCTCCACGCAACTGGCGACTCAGTTATGAAATGGACCCATCCCGGCGACGCCCCCGACGACGTGGCCGTCTTCGAGCTGCCCGTCCACACTCAGAACCTCAAGACGCTGCAGGAGCTCTGCAAGACGCTTGCCCACGGTCTGCTCGCTGTCGAGGCCCATGTTGTCACCACGGAGCGCGAGGCTGCTGGTGTGCGGAGTCAGGTCGTGACCGTCTGCCTCTCGGGCTCGCCGGAGCTCGTCCACAAGAGCCGCGAGACCATCCTCTCAAGCACTCCGTTCGCACTGGTATGATTGACCGCCTCTCGTATGGTTACGCAGCTTCGTCCGTGCCCCGCAAGGACGCCTCTCTAACCAAGCTTCCCCACCTGTAGCGCTGCACCACTGTCGACGTCGATTACGGACTCATCGTCGACGGCAAGACTGGCCCCAGCCTCGTGAAACATGTGACGGACGCCCTTGACACCTTCGCAGCTTACTGTGGCGTTGACATATTCATCCTCGGCCCCAAGCTTACCCCCACGGTCGACGGTCTCAATGGCGACGTCGAGGTTATTCGTGACCAGAGATGGCGAGTCGCCATATATGGCGATAACGAGTCAACAGATCATGCCAAGACCCAGGTGCTCATCTTCATCGATAAACTTGTGCGTACTGTGTTTTTTTTTTCATGGGGGTGAGACTGTGAGAGTGCATATGTGCTCGTTTTTGCTAACATGACGTCTCGCACAGCTTGGTCGAACTTATGATGTTATGAGGATCGACAGCACTTTGCATCCCATTGTGTGCGGACGTTCTCGGAAGCATATCAAGGTCATTGAATCTGCCACCAACACTGCCATCTACTTCCCACCCTTTGCTGCCATGTCTCAATACTGCCCTCCCGAGGCCCACCGCCGTCCACCGGACGAGATCTACATTACCGGAGAGAACCCCCAAGGAATTGAGCTGGCCAAGCGCAAGATTCATGACCTGGTGAACCGCACCAAGCTTTTCATGAAAGACGCCCTGGTCTCCCCTGCCAAGATTGACAGCATCATCCTCGGGCGCATGGATAAGGTCCGCAAGATCATGGACAGCAACGGCACTTATGTCATGTTCCCACCACTGGCATCGCAGCGCAACATGATTCGTGTTCAAGGCATAGAGGGCCTACAGATCGAGCGGACCATGAAAGAGATCATGACTCTGGTACGCCCCCACGTGTCGGCGCTTGGCAGCACACATATTGAGGTCGACTGGCTAACTGATTACAGGCTGGTCAATTTTACTATGCTTCTTGGTGGTTTCAACCTGGAGGCGCTATCCAGCCGCCCACAACTCCAGAGATCCGGACCATGTTCGGCGACATGTGTGCACAGTCTGGAGCTGACATCTCGTTCGACAAGATGACATTCACCATGACTGGCTCTGACGACTCGGTACAGCATGCTCTTCACGTTCTCTCTAGCACCAAATTCGCCAGCAGCCCTACACAGCATATTAGGGTCAAGATCGAGCTCGCCAATGAGCACAAGGAGTTTGTCTCCGGCAAGAAGAACGGCAAGATCAACAAGATCATGACACAGAGTGAGTAGTCGGGCGGATCTCAAGATGCCACGCATGGGGCAACTACTAACCTGGAATGCAGGCAACGTGCAAATCATCTTTGACAGCTTCCGCGAGTATAATTTCGATATAGATGTTATCGCACAGATGTATGGTCCCATGAAGCGCGGCTTGGAACTTGTCGAGCAGGAGATGCCGGCATCGATCTCGTTCCATGTTCCAGACCAGTATCACAAACGGATTATTGGTATTGGTGGACAGCACATTCAGCGCATCATGAAGAAGCATTCCGTCTTTGTCAAGTTCTCAAATGCCATGGATCGTGGTAAGTTGTCCTTCAACGAAACAATTTTGTTCGATACAATGACTAATGCGACAAAAGGTGGTATGGGACGCGAGGATGACGATGTCAAGGTAGACAACGTAATCTGCCGCACACCGGCTCGTAATGCTCAGAACCTCGAGCTTGTCAAGTCCGAGATCCTGGACATGGTCGATCGTGCTGTGAGTAGTTTTGAACCATGGGTTATACCTCATTACAGTGCTAATCATCATGTTGGTTGCAGCACTCCGAGTTTACCTCTCAAGTGGTCCAGGTCGATCGCCTTTACCATCGCCAGTTGGTTGCACGTTTACCAGAAATTGAAGAGCTCGAGAAGAAGTGGAACTGCAAGATCGTCTTCCCGAGCACGGAACAAGCTAGCGATGAAGTCACGATCACCGGTCCCGAGTGGCAGGTGCCTTTATGTGCTGACGAGTTTCTTGTAAGTCCTCGTCATTATACGTTGCCATTATCTAAAGCTAACTGTGTGTCAGGGCATGGTCCCCGAGAGACACGAACTGATTTTGACCAGAACGCCATCACTGGTCAAGTACGTTGAATCTGCTGCATTTGTCAACGGGCTTGTGGCCAAACTCAAAAGTCAGCACGAGGTTGCCCTTGAGGTTCACGAGAGCTCTGAGGAGAAGACGAGTGACGGCGGACGCACCATGACCTTGCTCTGGAAGTTGACCCGAAACAATGCCGGAGGACTCCGCGATGCCATTGAGTTCCTGCTGCAGGAATTTGCAGCCGCTGGTGTCGACTGTCAGATCGTCAAGGGCGAGCTCCCACGACCGAAGTCCGACTCTTTTGAGGACACGCTCCAATACTTCAACTCGAAGCTGCTACAGCAAGCCCCAGCTCCCGTCGGTACGGACTCTCCCACACGTCCTGCCTTTGGTGACGAGCCAGCTCCTCAGCGTCCTGCAACGCTTTTTGAGAAACTGCGGAAGCCAACGCAACTGCTGTCGTCTCTTGATCGCCGCAAGAACAGCTCGCATTCTGTCAACACTCTGTTCAAGGGCTCGAACAATGTGTCCAAATCATCTCTGATCTCGATAGAGTCGACCCGAAGCTTCAATGCGGACCGCAATCCTTGGAACGATAGTGGAGTCAATTTGCCCGACGAAGATGGTGGCAGTCCATGGCCTAGTCGGCTTTTTAGTGTTGGCTTCGACAACAAATTGACTGCCAGCAACATCCCTCACGGTGGTGATGTCACTCCACGACACAGTACTCGTGCCTCTGGCGATAGTGGTCGGCCTTCTACATCGCATTCGACCAACTCCGGGTTTCCCGGACCTGTCGGCTCATTCCGGTGATTCACCACGACACCCGTTGAGGCCGGGAAATCTTTTTCAGCTGAAGATTGCGCTCAGAGTTCACCCAAGACAGTCCCGTGACTCCTCGCGGATAGCACGATTTGGTTACTCTACATTTCTTGTTTTGTCTTTCGATGTTTGTTCTTTTTCATGATTCCCCAAAAGGCCTGCCAGCCTGACAGCATACGATTTGATTTGAGTGCGCATTGCATCACTAGAAACCAGGACAAAACTCCGTCCCACGCATGATACCACGACCGGCGGCTGGCGGACACGGCGATGCCGGTCAAGCGCTCGAAGAATTCACAGATACCACGGCAAGAAAGATACCACGGGAAGCAGCACGATTCCCAGCGCTAAGTACAAGATACCGATTTGATTTCCACTGTTTTTGTTTTTACGTGGGTATGGCGTTGCCTTTGTTTTGGCCTGGTGGCCTGGTCTAGCCTGTCACCTATATGGTCCTTGTCGCCCCAATGGCTGTGAAGCCAAAGAGGTGGACGACGGACTCGTGCAGGGAAGGATGGGGTAGGGACCACAGGGTTGTCTTCAAAGAAACACGGATTGTACAATATGGAGACAGGAGAGGAGTGGCAGATATCAATGATACCCATTTGCGTGTTCGACCATGGGTAGTCCAGATGGCTTTTTAGTAACCGAAGCCGTGTGGTCAGTCCGAGTGTGGGACTTGGCTCCTGTCTATGTCAGATGATGCTCCCGCGGAGTGGGGCTCGGGCAACGGGCCCGACGCTATGGAGCTCCGCCCGATCCACCCAGAGCCGTCAAAATGATGATGCGCGCGGAGAATTATTACCCTCTTGCTTCCATCAGCCAACTGCTCCAAATAGTTCTCTTCGGCTTTGGTGCAGGCTGTTGAGACCTTGCAGGCATCATGTCTGAGGAACGGCGGCAAAATCCCTCCTGAGCGCCATGCTGCATGCATGCAGTGATCATGTCCGCCGGGTGTAACGCGAGCCAGCCCATGGCCAGAGCCTGGTGTTAGTAGGGCGCCAGCTGTCTCTGCCCTTGTCACGACGGAACCCCGCAACAGCTACATAGTATGCGCCGCAAGGCCCTGGAGTTACTTGGCTCGAGTTGATCCTCAAGCCCAGGCCTGAACTGTCGAGACTGGGAAGTCCAGCGCTGCCGGCACGCGCCTAGGAGTGAATTTCTTAGCGCATAAGCCAGCCAGGCGAGTTGCAGCTGGGCTAATACCTGGTTCAGTTGCGGTGCTTGCTCGTGCAAATGAACAAAGCTAACCCCACCTGTTTCGTACAAGCGCAGTGACGACTGCCAGCCGCAACGACCGCCGCCTCGAAACGCCTCGCCAGGCCAGGCCAGGCCAAGCCAGGTACAAACCAGGCATGCAGGGACACGACCAGAAATACCCAACTCGACCAACTCCAACTTTCCCAAACCACACCAGACTTGCCAGCCCATTCCCTCGCACATCATCGCCCCTCGAGATCACTTCCTTCATATCCTGTCGTGCGATCGAGCAGGTGGTCTGCGGCAGAAAAGGACGTCGAACCACTTTTAAAAATAATCGAGACTCGTGACACCTCAATCACCACCCGCATTACTGCCCGAGGAATCTTGGTCCTTACCTCTGCAATCTCTCGTTCTTTCTCGCGCTGCACTGCGACCTCACACGGCAACCATCTGCATCACTCAAGATCACTAGCTGCTCAAAGCCAATCTCTGGTCTTCACATCACGGAGTTAAGCGTGATCAGCAAACATTCATCTATATCGTCTTACACACGACGTTGTTGCGGGTAGCTTCAACCCGTGCTCGCGAACTCATCATCCGCACCCGCAGCCTTACAGGCGAAAGCCTCCTCCCACAATTCTCACCAGCAACAACACTCTGACACGTCTGACTTCCCATGATGTCTTCCTCGCCAGGCCTTGAGGCCGGGAAACAAAATCCAGCAACGGACCTAAAGCAAGCCGAACCATCGCAGGCCGGTGGTGACAGCGTGCGGTACGACCCGGTGGGCTACATTCAACATCACGACGAGCAACCAGTAGCAAAGACACAACCAGCTCCTGAACTCACGTCGACCTCTGCCGGCACAACCCCGACTGACAGCACTGCCGAGTCTGATGTATCTTCTACGGAAACAAACAGGGACGCTGAGGGTGATGAGGAGCGACAAAAGGACGACGATACTGCTGTTGGCGACAGCGACGATGCTGTGGATGACTCGGAGGACCTGGACGAGGAGTACGTCAATGTCCGAAAGAGCACGAGCTTTTACCGTCGTCGACAGAGCATGAGCGACACGCGGCTGCAGCAAGTCTTGGGCTTTCCCTTCCGCCCATTCGTTCGGCCCTTGACCATCTCAGATATCGATAGCTGTGAGGCGCTGGAGAATGCTGCATTCAGCAAGGAGCACGCGGCAACGAGAGAGAAGGTAAGTTAATATTCATGTGGCAAATCAAGGATGCTCGAATTCATCCCAACCTAGGTTCTCAATAGGGTTGAACCACTAATATTGTGCGACAGTTCGAGTATCGGCTGACGACATGTCCCGAGCTGTGTCTTGGTCTGTTCTGTACAGTACCACCCAGCGTCGCTAAAGAACATGGCTTTGACATTGAGACTTACAAGACGGCGAAGCCTGTGGAGACAGGGCGACCCGACGGCAGTGTGAGTGTCCTTGTAGCGCACATCGTTTCAACAAAGTGTGCGGGCGATCTCGTTACGGATGAGGCCATGGACTATCCCAAAGACTTTCGGGCCAAGAAAGGCACCCCTGGCCCGACAGGACATCAGCCGCAAGGACACACCGTCGCTCTGCATTCACTGGCTGTGCATCCAAAGCTCCATGGCTGCGGGCTAGGCAAACTTATCGTCAAGGCCTATCTGCAGCACATCAAGGGTGCAGCAGTGGCTGATCGTGTCTCGCTGATTTGTCAGGATGTAAGTGGTTCGGCTTTCTTTGCTAATTTGTACTTCAAGGCAGTAAGTTTTGGTGCTTACGTACAGAACTAATAACGATTTGTAGTATCTGGTGAGATACTACGAGAAGCACGGGTTCCAGAACATTGGAAAGAGCTCTGCGCAGTACGGTGGTGGCGGATGGTATGATATGGTGAGTGCAATGTCGCATACGGTCGCGATGGCAGCAACACGCTAATTGTCCTGCCCTCAGTCGTTCCTATTTGGGAAGGAAAAGCCCGTAGCCTACGGCAATGGCAGATAAAAGAGTGTGTTTCTTGTCCTCGGCACAGGCACACTGCGCTGCAGGCGCTTGAGAATGCGTACACTCCGGGCCTCAGCATGTTTGCGACAATTTGTTGATCAGGCTCTACATTCAGAGCCATAACGCTTGCTGTTGATTTCATATTAAATTAGACATGAGAGATGAGCGACCCTTTACTGGCAGGAACGCCGTTGATAGACTTGGGAAGGCTCGCAAACGTTTGACAATATAGACTTTTCGGGGGGTTCCCCCTAGCTCACTCGACGGAACGTCTAAGGACAGTAGACCATGTTTCGACCTGAGCCTACGTTGTTTTCCGGCATCTGCTGTGCGCAGCTGCATTTTTCTCTCCCAAAAGACTTTCTCCTCGTGCGCGCCCAATTGCACAAGTCTCCTCTCCGAGTCAGATCACTTCTTTAGTCGGAAGCACCGTACGTAGCCCGATACTCTTCAAGCCTGACGATATCCGCATCCGCAATCTTGCCCTTCATTCCCGTCAGGATATCCTCCAAGTTGACAATCGCCAAGATCGGAATTCCATATTCCTTCTTCAACTCTCCAATCGCACTGCTCTTACCGTCAGGCAGCGTCTCCTGCCTGTCGACCGCGACGACAATACCAATAACCTTGCCGCCAGCATTGGTGATCTTCTCAATAGCTTCGCGCTTGGCAGTACCACTCGAGACGACATCGTCAATCACGAGCACACTCTTCCCCTTGAGCGGGGCACCGACCATCACACCACCCTCGCCATGGTCCTTCGCTTCTTTCCTGTCGAAGGTGTAGCCTACGTCGGCGTACACGTCCGGGTGGGACTTTGCGAGCGCGTAGAATACTGCGGCCGCCAAAGGGATACCCTTATACGCGGGGCCGAAGAGGACATCGAAATTCCCGTGGACCTCGGGGGAGGTGGTGATTGTGGAGGCGAAACTGTCAACAAAGGGGACGTGGAGGGCTCCCGTGAAGAATGAGCCCGCGTTGAAGAAGTATGGAGACTGCCGGCCGGACTTCAGAGTGAAGCTGCCGAAGCGCAATGCGCCGCCGGAGAGGGCGGCGGAGAGGAGGGAGGCTTTGTGGGGGGCTAGATCGGGCATTGTTCGTTTTGTGGATTTTTGGTGTTGTTTTTGGATGTATGGCTGGCAAGTTTCTTGGGATGGGACGTTGAGCCTGTCTTCTTTACGAGAGTGCTCTGCGAAAGAAAGAAAAAAAAGTTGAAATGGAGCGGACGATATCGGACTTTCGTCATATGCTACAAGCTCTTGTAAGCCAGGTGGGGTTCAAACAGACGGAATTATGTCTAAAGATACGATTTCACAGTGCATTCAAAGCATGACAACTTCTTGCAGGGTACAGGAATCTTGAATCGAGCCGTTCAACCAAACCAGAACGCAACATTCCGAGCATAGTCTTTCGCAACCTGAAAACCATAAACCTGGGAGCGTCCAGAAAACCGTGGCGGGCGGGGCAGGCCGCCCTCGACAACTTTTGGACCCCGGAAGACGGCGCGGCGGAGGGGCGGGTCTTCCGGTGCTTATCGATAGGCCGTCACATTTTCTCGCCGCTGTGCTGCGCCCGCGCCGATTCGCTGGCGGACGCCAAGATTTCGCACAGAGTGGGGAGCGCCGGCGGGCAATACTGAGCGACCGCCTTTTTTTTTCTGGCTGTTGTTGCTAATGCCGATTTGCCCTGCCCACCTCGCCCGCCTGCAAACTTCAAGGGTCTGCTGCCAGTCGTTGTGTGTCGTGACTTTCCGACCAGCCCGTCTGCTTCCTCTGTTCGTGTAGACGATCGAGGTTGTTCCTGTTCATCTGCATACACACTCGACCGCGATTTCTCGGTTCACCTCAGGCCCCGTAACATAACTCACAAGATGGCGACAAAAGCGAAAACAGCATGGAAGGACATTCCCCCGTAAGTTTTGCGATCTCTGGGTCTATTGATACTCTCTTCCGCCATCAAGTCCGGCAGTACTGACACCAGGTCTTGTTCTTCATACACACAGAGTCCCTACCTCGCAAGAATTCCTCGACATTGTCCTCAGCAGGACACAGCGTCGTTTGCCGACCCAGATTCGCGCCGGTTTCAAGATCTCCCGTATCCGTGGCTTCTATACCCGCAAGGTCAAATTCACACAAGAGACCTTTTCCGAAAAGTTCGGCCAGATCCTTGAGAGCTTCCCTCGTCTTCAAGACATCCACCCTTTCCACAAGGATCTCCTCAACACCCTCTACGATGCCGACCACTTCAGAATTGCCCTCGGCCACCTGTCCACGGCCAAGCACTTGATTGAGACCATCTCTCGCGACTATGTCCGCCTGCTCAAGTACGCCCAGAGTCTGTTCCAGTGCAAGCAGCTCAAGCGCGCTGCCCTCGGTCGCATGGCCACTCTCACAAAGCGCCTCAAGGAGCCGCTCGAGTATCTCGACCAGGTCCGCCAGCACTTGGGCCGTCTGCCCTCGATCGACCCCAACACCCGCACGCTCGTCATCTGCGGCTACCCTAACGTCGGCAAGTCGAGTTTCCTGCGCAGCGTCACCCGCGCAGATGTCGATGTGCAGCCCTACGCCTTCACCACCAAGAGCTTATTCGTCGGCCACTTTGACTACAAGTACCTGCGCTTCCAGGCTATCGACACTCCTGGTATCCTGGACCACCCGCTCGAGGAGATGAACACGATCGAAATGCAGAGCATCACAGCCATCGCCCACTTGCGGTCCGCGATTCTGTATTTCATGGATCTGTCTGAGCAGTGCGGCTACTCTGTCGCTGCCCAGATTCAGCTCTTCCGCTCCATCAAGCCTCTCTTCCAGAACAAGCTGGTCTTCATTGTTATCAACAAGATCGATATCCTGCGGCCTGAGGAGCTGGATGAGAAGACTGCACAGGATCTTCAGTCACTGCTGTCCGCTGGTGACGTCGAGCTGCTCCAGCTTTCTTGCAACACCACCGAAGGTGTGCAAGAGGTCAAGAACGCCGCCTGCGAGCGCCTGCTCGCTGAGCGTGTGGCCCAGAAGCTCAAGGCTGGTACATCTGCGAGCGGCGCCATTGGCGGTCGTCTCGCGGACGTTATGGCTCGTATCCACGTTGCGCAGCCCATGGGCGGTGCAGGACGTGAGACCTTCATCCCCGAGGGTATCAAGAACCTCAAGAAGTACGACAAGAATGATCCCGAGCGCCGGGTTCTCGCTCGCGACATCGAGACCGAGAACGGCGGTGCGGGCGTGTTCAACGTCGACCTCAAGGCCGACTACCTGCTCGAGAACGACGAGTGGAAGTACGACCGGATACCCGAGGTGTTCGACGGCAAGAACGTCTACGACTACGTCGACCCTGATATCGACGCCAAGCTGCAGGCGCTCGAGGAAGAGGAGGAGCGTCTCGAGGCTGAGGGCTTCTACGAGTCTGACGAGGAGATTGACGACGCTGAGGAGGCCGAGATCAAGATGAAGGCTGAGATCATCCGCGAGAAGCAGGCGCTGATCCGCAACGAGGCCAAGATGCGCAAGTCGCTCAAGAACAAGGCCATCATGCCCCGCAAGGCCATCAAGAAGCCCCTGTCGGAGCTCGAGGATGCTCTCGACGTGCTGGGTGTGGACACGCACGATCTGCACTTGCGCGCGCGCAACCTCGAGGGCTCTACGCGCGGTCGCTCCATGTCGCGCAGCCGCCTGGGCACCGAGGACACAGCCATGATGGACGTCGACATGACGGCCAAGGAGCGCCTGCGGTCCAAGAGCAGGCCGCGGGACCGCAGTGTCATGGCGTCCAACCGCCGTGACGACGGTATCCAGGACGAGGACACCAAGGACAAGCTCGACCGCCAGGCCAAGCTCAGCCAGAGGAGGATGAACCGCATGGCCAGGCAGGGAGAGGCCGATCGCCACGTCGGCACCACCATGCCCAAGCACTTGGTAAGTTGTTGCCTCAGCACAGTCCCAGTCGTTTTGTGTTTGCCGAGAATAGCAGCTAACATATCTGATGTCTATAGTTTGCGGGCAAGAGGACAGTCGGAAAGACGGCGAGACGCTAAAAGTATACAGCATGTTGATATCCTCATGGCGGCAATTGCTTTCTCTCGTGTTGGCGCTTTCCTCTGCTTACTTATCATTTATACTGGTCGTTCTGTTAGCGGGCATGACCATGATGACCGCTTTGGGAGCCGAGAGAGAGAGAGTAGCATCTTTCTCTTTTTATGACATGTTGCGTGTCTTGACTACGCGGAGTTTTTGGCGTTCGAAAAAGAATTAAGAGAGGAGAGACTGGTTGTGTTTTTCATTTCGAAAAAAATCAAGGTAGATGGTGGGTGACAGATCCCGAGGTAGAGAGGGAGAGAGAGAGCATGTAGATATAGCATCAACACTGCGTCTATTCTTCACCGCCAAAAACGTTGCAATTCGGTGATTTACATCAGATGACATTCACAAATGAATCTTTTCCTGTGTCAACGAATCGTCGTCGTCGTCGTCCAAGAGCTGCAACTATGCAGAATCGCCGAAGCCATCGTTCATCTCGTGTTCCGATGTTGCTTCGTTGGTTTCAAAGTCAGAAGAGCTATCTCATGCAGCTCTGGCGGACCCTCCCCCCTCCTCGTTTTATCACAGAACTGTAGTGTCCTATGGACGGCGAAGGAGAACCGGTAATAAATTTGGTCTTTCTTCAATAAAAAAAAATAGAAATAAAATGCAGGTTTTTACCTGCAAACATGTAGATACAAGCAGGTAGAAGTAATTGGAACCCCGCCCCCCTGGCCCTATACACACACACCCCCTTCCAGTACAAGGAAATCTCACACCATAAACCCCGAGCAAGAAAACAAAAGGCCGTTACCACCCTCACAAAGTTCAATTTGCCGTGGTAACAATTCTCTTTTCACACGTGAGCAGTACGTCAACCCCGCGGACGTTGGCGCAGCTCAAGAAGAAGAAGAAGAAGAAGAAGCAGAGCATTATTCAGAGAGGCGATCGAGACTACACTCTGTTCGAAAAGAGTAGCCAGTCGTCGTTGTGTCGAGGAGGCAAGGCTCCGAAAGTGTGCTGAGAAGATCGAGGAGATGGCTCGGTGAGTACGACACGCATCGACCAAGACTAGGTGTCCGGACGGGGCGAGGCTAGCACTTAGCGGACGCCGGGTTACAGCTGGGGACGGGTCCAACAGGTGCAGTGCCACAGGCGAAGATTTGGAAGAATTTCCCGAGCTTTCGTTGCATTATAGGCCTGAGAGGGTGATAAGCTGAGTGTATACAGATAAGTTTGGCCATGTTTGAGCATGCAGAGCGCCGATGCCTCTCTCTCTCTCTCTCTCTCTCTCTCTCTCTCTCTCTGTGTGTGTGTGTGTGTGTCTCTCTCTCTCTCTCTACTGGCATGGCTCGAGAAGGGTTAGAATATCTGGGACGAAACGCAACAAGGAATTCAGGTTCACTAGTCTTATCAATCACTTCATCAATGTTAAATCGCACCAGGTTTTGACAAATGCCGTGGCATCGTGTTGGATATCATTCAATCTAGAACGCTCATATCTAGACCATCTCATCAACGTCATAAGCCACCCCTGAGAGGTCGTGCCTCTTGTCCCGGGGTCTCACCCCCAGGTTTTCCCTGTTTGGGTCTTCCCGTCATAACCCAGTCCCATCTTATTGTGTCAGATGTTGGAAAATGTGGTTTGTTGAAACCGTACGCCATGCTACCAACCCTAGTTCCCCGGTGACACATCTTTTTGTGTAAAAAATCCGATGAGGGAACCATGTAAGAATGTATCTATAACCGACAAGATTTCGTAAAAACGCCGTTCGCAATGCTAGAAGAAGTTGATTCTCCCGCTAATAATCCCAGAGATTCGCCTCAACGGAGTTTTATAGTAAGTATTAAGAATATGCAGAAAGAATGCGCGAGCCCCGCTTAGAAGTTGAGCTGCTTGGGCTGCTCCCAGGTGAATTCCTGGTTCGTACCAAAGTGACCGAACTTGGCGGTCTGGTTGTAGATAGGACGGGTCAGGTTGAGCTGCTTGGCAATGGGGCCGGGTCTCATGTCGAAGTTCTGGCGGACAATCTCGACAAGCTCCTCAGTAGACTTGCTGGAGGTGCCGTAGGAGTCGACGTGGACCGAGCAGGGCTCAGCCACACCAATGGCGTACGAAAGCTGAACGAGCACACGGCGGCAGAGGCCAGCAGCGACCAGAGACTTGGCGACCCAGCGGGCAAGGTAGGCGGCGGAGCGGTCGACCTTGGAGAAGTCCTTGCCAGAGAAGGCACCGCCACCGTGGGCACCCCAGCCACCGTAGGTGTCGACGATGATCTTGCGACCAGTGACACCAGCGTCACCCTGGGGACCACCAATGATGAAGAGGCCAGAGGGTTGGAGCTGTTGTGCACGAGATTAGTCTCAAGGTCGGACATATCAGGTAAATGCGAGGACAACTTACGTGAAGGATGACGTGCTCGTCAAGGTACTTCGAGGGAATGACCTTCTCGACGATCTGGGACTTGAGCTCCTTGCGGACGGTCTCGGTGTTGACGCTCTCGTCGTGCTGGGCCGAGATGACGACGGTGTGGACACGGAGAGGAACGACAGCGCCGCCCTCGTTCTTGTACTCCATGGTGACCTGGGTCTTGGTGTCAGGGCGAAGCCAAGGCAGGGTGCCGTCGCGGCGGGCGTCGGACATGGCCTTGTTGAGCTTGTGGGCGAGCAGGTGAGACAGAGGGTGCAGCTCAGGGGTCTCGTCGGTGGCATAGCCGAACATGAGACCCTGGTCACCGGCACCGAGGTTCTCGAGGGCATCGTCCAGGTGGAGACCCTGGGCGATATCGGGGGACTGCTTCTCAATGGCGACGAGGACGTTGCATGTGTTGTAGTCGAAGCCCTTAGCGGACGAGTCGTAGCCAATGTCCTTGATGGCGCTACGGATGACCTTCTGGTAGTCGAGGTTGGCCTTGGTGGTGATCTCACCAAAGACCATGATCATACCGGTCTTGGCAGCAGACTCGCAGGCAACCTTGGAGAGGGGGTCCTCAGCCAAGCAGGCGTCCAGAATGGCATCGGAGACCTGGTCGCAAATCTTATCGGGGTGACCCTCACCGACGGACTCAGACTAAAGAAGGGGGGCGGAGAGTCAGTGGATTGTGTTGAATTTTTGAGGACAAGCAGCATGGCCACCAAGGTAGCAGCGCGGTGCTGTCTTCAAAAGAGGACGAGGGAGAAACTCACGGTGAAGAGGAAAGCACCCTGGTTGCGGGGCTTGGTGTTGGTGGCAGCGTGGCCATTGGTACCGTTGGTGGCAGGCATTGTGAATGTGGAAATGGGTATCGGTGAAGAAAGGACAAAAATCTCAAGACACGGAGGGTTGGCGACGGGAGATTTCGCGACGACTGGAACAACGAGGACGAAATACAAAGACTGGAACCAGGCGGGACAGTCTCTTTAAGTACTCGATTGGGGAGCCTTTGTAGGATGGGATGGAGAGGGAAGAAGGGGAGAGCGCGCAGGAAAGCAGCGGCCAGAAGATTTCTTTTCAATGGCGTGGATGGGCGGCCTGGTTGCGCCCAGGGCAGGCTGCCAACGGCCGGAGGGGCAGAAAAGAGCCGGGCGGAATCACGTCTTCGGCGGGTTTTGGCCAGGAGACGGCTGCAGCACGGGATATCGGTATGGCGGGGTACCTGCCCCTGGCCGCTATTGTCTGTCAGCGCCGCAGGTACCCTTGGGGCCGGGGCGGCAAGCAAGTACCTGCCGTGGTACCTTTTCCGGT
This sequence comes from Microdochium paspali, assembly GCA_031142775.1. Taxonomy (NCBI): domain Eukaryota; kingdom Fungi; phylum Ascomycota; class Sordariomycetes; order Xylariales; family Microdochiaceae; genus Microdochium; species Microdochium paspali. The sequence continues at coordinate 2,124,414 of JAVBIV010000007.1, forward strand.
CTCGATCAGTGAGTGGGGCACATGGCGGTGGGAGAACGCAACCAAGGCGGCGACCAGCCAGGGGCGCCAGCAAATGGATTGAGGATATGGGAAAGAAAAAAGCTGCGAGCTCGGATGGCAGGTACTTCTCAGGTACTTGGCCAAGAACCATCCAGGCAGCACAATGGCACCCCCACTGCCCACAGATGGCTGGGGCTTGGCCGAAAGCGGGAAAGCGTCAGCTTGCAGAGATTGCGCCATTGCCTTGCCCGCCGAACCTGCCAGCACCGACCGAGGCGGGCGCCCATCCATCTTGGCCGTGATAGTGGCTTTGACCAACCATGCGTTGTCTAAGGCGACCGGCATCTGGATCAGAGTACCCGGTGCCAGGATTGGGGATCCCAGTCAATTGGAACTGGCCCGAACGACAATGATAAGTTTCTCGCCCAACGTACTCTCTCAGCGATCAACGTTGACGGCGCCTGGCCCGGCAGTGGCCTTGTCGATATTGCCGAGTCCAAATACCAAGGTTCATTCAGTTGGAGACACCAAGTCGGTTGTTTCCAAGGTCCGCCGACAGACTTTTACGCTATTTACGAGGTGTCTCAGACACTTCCAGACAACAGCACACTCTCTCCCTCCACATCTCGAGGCGGTCTACTCGATGTCTCGCTGGAGTCTCGCAACAGCCTCGCAGTATCTGTCACCCTGGCCTCGAACGAGCAGAGGCCGTCAGCCTTGGGCCGGATGATGGCGATGGGTCTATGTGCCAGCTCTGCCCTGCCATGACAGAGACAACTACGGCGACATCTGCGTACGTGCGTGCCAGCTTCTCGCCATGCCACTCGACAGACAGCCCGCATGTTGCATGGAGAGACGAGAGCCAGACCCGGCAGGGACAAGCCCCATCGGCCCAGGCCAATCAGTGTGCCCTGGAGGCTGCACGCGGTCTGAGGTCTGGCAGGAAAATGGTCCGTCAACGAGCAGCTCGAGGCGGTGGACAGAGAAAGGGGAACACAGAATTCCATCCCAACGGGACATCTGTCCGGCTTATTCTGTCCATCGCGTCGCAGCTTTCTCATTCCGTTCCGGCTCCAAAGGCCACTCGCACTTGTTGAAGCGACTTCAAGAGCGTGGAGCCAGAACAGATCCCTGGTCTAGCGGGGCATCAGAAAAGGACCCTTGCGGCAGCTGTTGAATCTCAATGTTATCGTCCACCTCGCCAATGAGCCATGCTGACAACACTCACAACGACGACGCAGTCTTGCTATGTAGGTCACAGAAACTGTGACAACCAGGGCTGCAAACATGACAGAATCTCCCTCCGGCGCGACTCCGATGCTCGGGTGCCTCCCTCCCTACTTAGGTTCGGGGGTACCTGAAGACTTACTTTAGTCCCTAGGGTGCGACAAACGACGTGAAGGCGGTGAACAAGTCTCAAGTCTGAGCCGTCCATCGTTGCGGTGTGCAATGGGTCTTGTAGGGAATAGGGACTCATGGAAGCCTATGGGCTTTTGCCCGACTACTTCGATGGGATATTTGCGGCTTTCGCCCGACTAATTCGATGGGTATTTGCGACAAGTCGATGGACTCTGCTGGAGTTCTGGTACCACGGTCCTCATGCCGGGACATCAGGCAGGTATCCGCCCTAATTATCCTTCGCCTTATGTAAGGCCGTCGACGCTTGGCCCATTTGCCCCACATCAAGAAAATACGTCAGATCGATTTTCAAGTAGGCTGCGCTGCAGTTGTCAAGCTGCCCCTCCATGCAAGTGCAGTAAACATTTGCCGATGCCCCATTGACGCAGCCCGTGATTTCGCAACCAGAATCAAGCACTTGATGTATGTCTGGATGTGGTGGTCTCTCAACATCAAGCGTCAGAATTCGATCTCAGCTGCCAGGACATCGAGACAAGCCGGACTTCTTCAACAGCGGCATCAGTGAAGCTGCAGAAGTTTAGTGTGCAGTCTTCATTCATCCGAGCCATCTAATGCGACTCGGCGCGTGTATTCACGGCTTGCATCGTCCTTTCGTCGTAGACCACACACATCGACCTCCGTCAAACCGCCAACATGAGCAAATTCGGCGTCATGGTCATGGGCCCTGCCGGAGCCGGCAAGGTGAGTTGTCGCTCTACACGCCCCAAGACGATGAAACCGCCAGCGAGCCAAGCAACACCATGACAACCGCATCGCAGCTCAATTCAGATCGGACACCGCGTCACCTAGACCACTAAACTTACAACGTCTAAATCACCAGTCCACATTCTGTGCCTCACTCATAACGCACCTTAACCTGAACCGCCGGTCCTGCTTCTATGTCAACCTCGATCCCGCGGCCGAGACCTTTGAACACCAACCAGACCTCGACATAAAGGATCTCATCTCTCTTGAAGACGTCATGGAAGAAATGGGTCTCGGCCCCAACGGCGGACTCATATATTGCTTCGAATTCCTTCTCGAGAACCTCGATTTCCTGACGGACTCACTTGACTCCCTCACGGAAGAATACCTCATTATATTTGACATGCCCGGCCAGATAGAACTATACACCCACGTCCCTATCCTTCCCGCGCTCGCCCGCTTCCTCACGAGGTCAGGAAACCTCGACATCAGGCTATGCGCGGCGTACCTCCTCGAAGCGACCTTTGTGGTCGACCGCGCCAAATTCTTCGCCGGCACCCTCAGCGCAATGAGCGCCATGATCATGCTCGAAATACCACACATCAACATCCTCTCCAAGATGGACCTCGTCAAGGACCAAGTCCGCAAGAAGGACCTCAAGCGCTTCATCACTCCCGACGCGGGCTTGCTCGACGACGACCCGGCCGAGGTCGCGCGCCTCAAGGCGGAAGGGCGCACCCTGGCCCAGGAGGACCAAGACGACACCGTGGGGCACAAGGACCCGCTCGACTCGGACGCCGTGATGCGCGGGACCAGTTTCCGGCGACTGAACCGTGCTGTTGCGGGACTGATTGAGACCTTCAGCATGGTCAGCTACTTGAAACTGGACGTGCAGGATGAGGACAGCGTGGGGGCGATATTGAGCTACATTGACGATTGTATTCAGTATCATGAGGCGCAGGAGCCGAGGGAGCTCAAGGACGAGGAGTTTGACGACGAGGATATGGATGGGTAAGGTACGATGATATAGGTCCAGGAGGTTCATGAGGGCTCGTGTAGCTGGTGCTGGCGTGGAGGGTCCAGAGTCGAGGACGAACGCGACGAAAAGAGCTGTGAGTCCAGGTGGCAAGATTTGCATTCCGAGACAGGTCGAAAGAACACAGACTATGTGTGATTACGCTCGATTTCCTGGGCATACGCCGAAGTGGTGTTAGGGTAGAATTTTTTTCTGATTTGCATAGCGAAAGGCGCATACTGTTGTCAATCATATCACATTCTTCATCACATGATACTGCGCGTTACGTTTGATATTGTGTTCAGCATCAAATGTCGCATCATGTAGGAAGAAGGCAACAAGCTACTAAAAGCGTGACTTTGGTGAATATTGAAGGACACTACGCAAATAGGTATATGTACTAGGCCGCTGCCGAACGTACGCATTGAAAGGTTGTATACAAGTGGCAGCGTTCGCTGTAGAAAGCAGCAACTCAAGCATGCCTGCCGAGAAAAAACAATAAACAATACTGGGAGTGTTCTTTTCGTGCTCGTAACCAAAAGCCAGGAAGGTGAAGGACCAATAAGAAACCGGCTCGGACACAATGTCGACTGTCCAAACGCCTAAAACGCCTGCTTGATCGTTTCCTCGTGCCAGAGAACCCCATAAATTTCATACATCGTCCAAGAACGGGAGAAAACATAACGTGGAGGTAGATAGATGTGTACGGTCCTCCACCAAATCGTTCGATAAGTGTCGTGATTTTGATATATTTGAGTCCATCATTGCAGGCAAGCGGCTATTGATGGATTTCATCCTTTGTTGTTTGTGGATGTATGCCTTGTCGTTGTTACTGTGGCGGGGAACGAAGAATGATGGCCTCTCTCTCGACTACTGCCTCGGCAACATTGCTGGGGATGCAGGAGCTCAAAGATATCGTTCGTTTCTTTGCCACGCAGCACACTGGCAATGGATGCTCATCGAGAGCTGCCGTACCGATAACCGCTACCCGCTGACGCGCGGCCACCAGCGCCAGCACCAGCAGACCAGCCTGGCATGGTCTGGCCTCTCGTCTGCGCATCATACTTCTGGTACTCGGTCCACCAGATGTCCTTGACCACCGACGCGTAGCCGGCAAGCTTGCTGGCAACAACGACAGCATCACGCGCCGTAGCTTCGGGGCCGCGCTGCCAGATGGCGGCAAGCGCAGCAACGACGAGCGCCCAGCCGAGCATGCGGAAGAACAGGCGGGTGAAGTAGAGCATTGTCCGCTGGACAAAGAGGGCGATCTGGATGGCGGCGACGATGAGGACGAGCATCGCCCCGAAGAAGACAAAGTCGGGACTCGAGCTCAGTGTCGCGATGAGCCGGTCGATTACGGGGGTGATGAAGGGCGCCAGGATGGCGAGTAGCCCGGACACGGTGCTGTGAGTGAGCTTCATGACTTGCTGATAGATGATCTGGACAGGCGTTGAGTCGGCGAGGACATGGTCGTGGAGGAAGGAGACAGTGTTTTCGGGAAGGAAGCCTGCCGCCATTTTGAATGTTTGGTCAGTGACATGGACAGTTGGATCGACGGACGGATGCACGGCGATGGATGCGCGGGGTACTGCCGTGGGCCCTCGTGGTTGCTGCCCTATTCTTGGGCGGCGTCCGCGTGCCTCATCGTAGAGGTGGAGGTGGAGGCGCGGGCAGCTGTGGCATGTGATTTTGGGTTTGGAGACGGGACGTTTGGGCGAACTTGACGCACCTTGGAGGAGGCTCAGCATCCACTGGTTGTCGGAATGGACGTTGGCCATTATGGAGAGCGAGGACGGTAGGTGTGGCTGGTGAGACGATGTCTTGGGAAGATATGTGCGCACGACGATGAAGGGGAGTGGTAATGGCCGGTGCGGTTGTTGTGGTTGACGTGGAGGTGTGGTCTGGTGTTGTGTTGTGTTGTGTCTGTGTCTGTATCTGTGGGCGCGCGTGCTGGGATGTGCGTGCTCAAGTGGCCAGGGCCAAAAGCTGGCAGGAAGGGTGATCGGCCGGGAGTGGAGTGGTGTGGGCGCCAAGCTGCGAGCGACAGTGGCTGCAAGTGGCTGCGAGTGGCCCCGAGTGGCTGCGAGTGGCCCCGAGTGGCCACTGGCTATTAGTTACTGGCTGGTGGGCCCAGCACTGCAGAGCTGCAGAAGTGCAGAAAGGTGCAGAGAGCTGCAGAGCTGCAGAGCTGCAGAGTACCTGGCAATGGCAATCAATGGCGGGTTACAATGACGACTTTGGATGACGGAGTGCGCGTGCACGTGCACATGCACATGCAGTTGTAGTCTTCACAGTACAGTACCTACCCAAGTGCTTCCATAGTCTAGAAGGCTGTCACAAATGGGTCAGTTGCGAGCTGGGTAAGGTGTTGCTGTCTGACTTGACAGGCTGGGTAACACGCTCACACACGCACACAGACACCCACACACGCATGCAAACTGCACCAGCTGCAGAGACTTTACAAGCGGCAAGAGGCAGACGGCACAGTCAAGACGCAATCGGGCAGCCACAGGACAAGAAAGGCAGGATGTGCCCTCCAGGATTGGAGAGATGGTGGACACGTTGCCCCTTGTGCCGTGTTGTTCGCCCATCAGCCGCCAATTTGCAACCACGTTTTCTCGGCTAAGCTGTCAAACTTGCGTACAGATCGCCGGCCATGAGAGCGCAATGAATAGGGGTTCTCCCAAGTCGTCAGCCAGCAAGCAGATTGAACCACCGCTAGGCTAGGATGGAATCCAATTTTCCTTTGCCTCCACCCTGTCTACAAAGCATCGTGGCTCGCGTGGGCAGGGGTCCTCCAAGTCTTCAGGGTCAGTTCGCCCCACCGGCTCGCTGGCTTTCACGATCCTCCACTTGAACCTTGGAAGTCTTGACTTTCGACCTTCTGAGAGGGTGGCGAGATGATCCGCCAGTGGCCCAACTAGACAGCCCGCCCCGCGCGGGAGACGCGACATCGTCGACGGCGCAGACACCGCTCTTTCGTGCATGAGACCCAGTCTCAGACTCTGACGTTGGGTTCTGCTGCAGATGGCGGCATCGGGCGTCAGGCGTCGTGCTGGCTTGCATAAGGCCGGCATGCTTTGCAGCGTAGCATATCTTATCCTGCACCTGGTCTTGTGATGTCCAAATTGCTCCAAATTGCGCCAAGAGCCTCGGGTGTGGCGCTCCTCGAGAGCGCCTTGACATGCGCCCGCACTGGAGCTCATCTCATCTCGACCTGGACATGTGCTGTGAGGGCCATTACAGATGAGTGTATGTAGTCGATATATCAATGCACAGCCGTCACAAAAAACCAGGGCTCTCTGTGGGGATCGTCGGCCTTGCTGTCTTTTTCCTGTTTCGCGGACATGATTCATGGACACGGGAGTGCACATACTGTAGTATGTTAAGTATGTAGTGTGTGTAGACTCCTCCTGCACAGGCAGGTAAACAAGGAAAGGTGCTTTGTAGTCCCGCGCTGCTCTGTCAGCACCTGCCACTGTGGCGTGCTGGTTGTGGCGCAAGCACGGCTCAAGCACGGCGCGCGGCGAGGTGGCTCCTGCCGGCCTCGGACCATTCCGACGCGAAAAAGTTTGGGAGGTCCGGCCGTGGCTCCGGTGGACACCAACGTCGCGCTCCGTGCCTTCCGTCTACACCGGCACGCATCCGGACAGTCGCTCTTTCCCTCTGGTGTACTCCGCACACCTTCAATGGCTTGACACTGGACCTCCACCAGACGCAGACCACGCTCTTTTGTTCATTGTCCTCTTTGTTTCCGTGTTCGTCAGCTCCTAGCATTATTTGACAACCTCCAGGTCTTGCATGATTGTCGCGCAGTGAGTCTTCTCCGTGCTCGCCGGCCCCGGAGCCTGGCCACGGCCCCACGCCCGGCTGCTCTAGCCATCCGAGACGGCCGTTGGCAGGTGCAGTATAGAAGTAATTTGCCATGAGCCTTCTTCACGCCGGCCATGGTGGGCCTCTGCTCGTCGACCCGTGGCTACATGGAACGAGTATCATGAGAGCCGTCCTCGCCCGCCTCAACTGGTCCACTGCCGATCTCGACTTCACTCACGTCGGCTCCGTCATTGCCATTGTGGGCGCGGCGCCTGCAGGCTGGAGGATCCTGAGAAGGGCTTGGCACGAGACATACAGCTGGATCCGGCAGTTCTTCCTTGCCTCTGTTACGATTCCCGGCGGCGATCCAGTCAATAAGAATGTCGTCAAGTGGCTTGTCGCCAATCGTCCTCGACAGCATCGCACCTTTACAGGACGGACCGAGATGGGTCGCGGAGACGTCACCGATCGAGCCGCTGCGCTAAAGAAGACGAGACGCGCGGTCCAGTATGCACCACACTGGGATTCGAGATGGTTTTGGTACCAAGGCAGACTCTTCGTCGCGTCCCGAGACAACTTTAGCACTTCCGCCATGTCTGACCCGGCTTACGATGGCGTTGGAGGCGAGGAATTGACGATTAGCTGTCTGGGTTGGTCAATCGCACCGATTCAAGATCTCATTGAAGCAGCACGGGAGTTTGCGGATCGGCAAACCCAATACTTCGTCATCATCTACGGTCGCGATCGATACGGCATGACATGGCAGCCCAAGTCACGCAAACCGATCAGACTGCTTGACACCGTACACTTTGATGATGGTTTGAAGAAAGACCTACTCGATGACATCAGAAAATATCTTGATCCACGCACTCAGCGACGCTACGAGAGTCGCAGCATGCCGTATCGAAGGGGCTACCTGTTCTACGGTCCTCCGGGTACGGGCAAATCCTCCCTTTCCACGGCCTTGGCCGGCGAGTTTGGCCTAGACCTTTACGAGGTCAAGGTGCCCAGCATAGCCTCCGACTCGGACTTGGAGCAGATGTTCCAGGAGATCCCGCCGCGATGCATCGTTTTGCTCGAGGACATCGACGCCGTCTGGGTTGATCGCACTTCGCGGTCGCGCTCGCCTGATCGTAGAAGTGAGCACAGCAGCGGTAGCGGCAGTAGAAGTGGCCATCAGCGCTCCAATTGCACATTGTCTGGACTCCTCAACGTTCTTGATGGCGTTGGGTCTCAAGAGGGTCGCATTGTCATCATGACTACCAACAAGCCCGAAGCATTGGATCCGGCTTTGGTCAGACCCGGCCGCGTTGACATGAAGGTCTTTCTCGGAAACATCAGCCCACAGTCAGCAGGCCAGATGTTTGTGCGCATGTTTTCGCCAGACGAGATGGCTAGTGACGGTCCTGTGGTCGACATGGACAGGATTCGGGACCTCGCCCAGCAGTTCGCAATGGCTATTCCGGAAGACTCTCTTGCTCCTTCGCAGCTCCAAGGCTATTTCCAGCTACACCTGGATAGTGCCGAGGATGCTGCTGCGGGCATAGCTGCGTGGGTACAGAAGGAGACGGCACGACAGACAGATGGCGGTTTCGAGGTTGTAATAACAAACGCCGAATGAGGCGTGTAACAACAACTGATATTGAAGTCAGAAGGGCATTATAGAAGTATAGCACAATGGCGTTTTTGTTTCCGTTGCTAAGGCTCCGCCAGAGATTTCTGGGTCTCATAGATTCCGGCGTTCAGTAAGTTTGGCTGTTTCTCGATCGAGCCTCAAGTCTGTATAGATTGTGTTATAAAGGTATTGCGGGATATGACCATGGTCACACGGCTTGTTCCTCAATGAAAGTTGATTTTCTCGCGTGAAGCACACGCACTCACTATGTATTGTCGCAAACGTGTCATCAGAAGCTCACATGACGCCAGCGAGGCGGCGTGCACCAGCCCTGTCGGTGAGGTCACTTCGAAATTGTGACACACTTTACCATGGTCAATCTGCCAATGAGCATCTGGTCATTCGAGATGTACAGAGTTCCTGGATCAGAGGAGCGTCCAGCAAAACAGCTGAGACGGAGCGCCCACATATGATTGAATTGGTCCAGACATCTTATGATAATTTCACTGGCTGACCATGATAATGGACGGAGACTTGCCTTAAAGCCATGAGAGCCCACCTTTTCGACCCCTATAGGACTAATGATTAGGAGCTGTTGCGTGTCTGTGTGTATGTGTGTACAACACAACCGATTAAGAGCTACAAAGATTTGGCAACCGTGATCGTTCGAGATAAAGCAAAGTCTCACCCACATGTTTCGACACGCGGGGATCGGGGATATCGAGTTAATGCTCCTTCTGTCCTGTTGGTGTGCAAGATGGTATTTGTGCTGCTCACATCACGGTCGATATGTATTCATGTGATCCCCGTTTTAGGGGGACGGGGATGTTCTGACAGACTGGTCAACGTCGACTATACACAGATGCGAAGCACGACGACGACGACGACGACGACGACGACAGAAGCGGAAGCCGGGCGCCACATCAGTAGACTTCGTCGCCCTCCCACGCTGTGCTATAAGCCAGGAGAACATGCCGCCGTGGGCATCTCGTTCCTGTACGGTTGGAAGAAGGGGTGGGGGGGGGGGGTCGGAGATTTGACCAAGCGCTGCGGGCCAGAGATGGCATAATGACATGTACATGTTGGCGCCAAACGGCAACTGTCTACGGCGGCAAACTTAGTTGTGAGTGGTATCCGGCTGTGTTCTTCATGGTACGCACCCGAAGGGGGGGGGGGTGACGCAGATGTGTGCTTCGGTAGAGGATGAAATGTCGCGAGAGGTAACACGGGCTCATCTGAGCTAACGGCTTAGGTCGGGAGATATATTACCAAAGGCAGGCACCATGACGTCTAGTTGCAGCGATGGATAATCGCGCAAGTGAGAGGAATCATAGTATAGGGATAGTGTTTGGTCATTTCCAACGAGCTCTATTTCTCTCTTTCTCTCTCTCTCTCTCTCTCTCTCTCTCTCTCTCTCTCTCTCTCTCTCTCTCTCTCTCCTTCCCAAACGGGCTGGACACTCATCAGCGTTACCCCAAGTGTATGTGTGTGTGGTGTGGTGACCGTGACTGTCAAACGCACCACCAGCCCAGCATTGGACATATATTCTACATGTATAAGATGGCTTGTATTGTGTATTATGTGCAGGCATGTGACGATCGACCGTGCTGCGAACGACCACCCTGCGTGCGTCACGAGTACAACCGTCAGGATACCTTGCACAGCGCGGTGCGACGCTGCAAGGTGGGGTAAGGGGGGAGAGGGCGAGGGGGGAAGGCCATTGGATGGATATACGTGACTTTCCGAGTGCAGAAGAGATGGCAGATGGCTGAGAATGGAAGTTTATATAACCTGTCAGGATCAGGGTGTGTTAATTACATCTGTCATGCATCACCGGGCTCCCGCAGCCCAACCAGGACCGAACGAAACCACTTGCCTTTTCTCTACTCTGTCGAACACGTGGTAGGAGGTATTGCACTATAATGCCTGGATAAAGACCGATGTGAGCACGTAGGCAGACCGAACTGGTTACTTTATTGTAAATACGGATTTGCATGAGTCGTTGGAGGTCAACTCCAGCAGCATCTCTCGAATGGCTTTTTCATATGTACATATCTCGTGAACATTCACCCCCCCCCCTTCACCCCTCGTGTGAAGCTCGGGCTGGAGGAAGTTGGCATTGTACTACAAGACTCTCTCGCGCAACTCATGATATATTTTATTTATTTATTGGGTAACATGCGATATACTCAGCAAGTTGTGCAGACGACATCAAGCTGGGCACTGAAAAACAGTACACACAATAAATACACAGGGAAAGCAGCAGACATCCGGCTCCCCACCGTACAACCTATGTGGTCCGAAAATCACATGCCTGGGGAAACCCTCAACCCACCAGGCACACTTTGCAGCGCCCATGACATGATCCTCCGCGCAGCAAACTTGGGGAACGATGGAACCCCCAATCTCCGAACGAGCACAGCTTGGTTCGCTCAGCCTATTTTTCCCATGTTGAGTGTCGTCCGAGGCCTACGCAGAGCAACCCACTAGGACCTCCTTCCACATCGCGGGCTAGACTGAGTAGATGCATGTGCAAGGAAGATAATACAAAAACAAGAAATTGAAGAAGAAAATAAAGGGAGCTTTGGGCAGCAGCAATGCTATACTATACTGTACAAGCATCGCACAATCCGCCCCCCGCCATGGCTGGGGAGGGGCCGTTAACGTCAAAGCTCCTGGCCTTGGGATCAACACAAGGGTCTAGCAAGTTTCGCGTTGTTCGGGGGGGGGGGGTTTGCGATTTCGTCCAGGACAGGGATTTTCCTTATCTCACTCTCGCCGACCCAAGAAGTGTGCGAGGTTGTTTGCTTCAACCACAAATTGCCGCCGGGCTTCTCTTGATTTGCTCTATGCTATGAATCCCAGGAGAAGAAGATACTTGTCAGGTAGTTAAGCAGAAATCCGGACGAAACGAGATAGTTCCCGAGGGGTCTCAGACACATAGGTGTGGGGATGTGCATTGTCTCGTTTCCCCTGTCCAGAGCCTATCCATGTCTGTCGATGTCTTTGTGTGTGTGTGTCCGCGGGGTGGCTGCCATGTCTGTCCGTCTCCGCCAACCTGGGTCGTCTATACCAACTCGGCTTATACGTATATGACGCTTCTGGGATAAGAAGGGGAAGAGCCAAGCAAGACAGGATGGCAGACACACAAGACAAGGACTGCAACAAAGGGCGTGGCCTCCACACCCACTTGCTAGTCTAGCTGTTGAGCAGATGACCAAGAGAGGATGAAACAATATCCTGACACGGACCCAACATGATGATCTGGGGTCGGGTAGATGCTGGATGTGGGAGGCCCGAGGTAAGCCATAGCAAGTGCTGCGACTAATTCGGCCCATTGTGCAGGACACATGTCTCGCAGCTGGCTGATAATGGCGCATTGCATCAAGGTGGGCGAGCGGAACTCTCCACTTCGTGTGGCTATGAACCGCACGTGGAAGCGCTGAAAGCCGCCCTTTTCTCGAAACCCACAGGCAATATCTATCCCTCACCACATCTGTCAAACCAAGGGAGGCACCTCATCCCAATCGCCGTTATGAGGCATGCGAAGAGAGGGAGAAAGAGCAGAAAGGCAGGGCGATGATGACACAATGGTGGTCCCTCCGTCATTCTACTATGTAAGAAGAGCAATCGGCCAGGTCGAAACCTGAACAAAAGAGTGGGGCGCACGTACGGTTCTGATTGGTACGCCATGCTAAAGTGCCCCCACATCTGCCACGCGCCGTGCTCCACAAAGGACGGCACGTCGCGCACAGCCTCTGCGGGAGCTATCCCCATTGCAACCGTGCGCATGCAGGGGCTCCACTGCTGCTCTGCCGAGGATTCGCTGCAGGTCGATGCGGGGTCGTCGCGTACCTGACGCGTCTAACTTTGACGCGACAACCGCGTACCGCGTTGAGTGGAATCAGGGACGACGAGCATCCCCCGCCACGTCGTCCATGACGATGTTCCCGCATTCCTCGGCCGCAAGAGAGCAACCTGGCAGAAAGGCTGCGAAGCCACGAGGGTGTGTCTTGTCCTCAAACGTTCACTGAAAAATTCAATTGCTCTTTGGAATGCCGAAGGCCAATGAGTAATTCTGCTGTCGTGTGTCATGATGAAAAAAAAAAAAGATGAGATGCTTTTGGTGAGGCATTGGATTGTTGCAGCGTCATCAAAAGCTTTGTTACCAGTATGGAACAACTTCTCTCATGAGAACATTGGTGCTGTTACCCATCCTCCACCGCCTGACGCTGTCAACAATGAGCTCAGGAACTGAAACTCTGAGGGAGCAGACGCCGCGGGAGAATCACGTATATGGGAGCCAAATAAAATTGCGATGATGTAGTGGGACAGCAAGTGTGTGGTGCGAGGGCTGCCGGGTTGAATTTGGAGCCCTGCTGCCATGACGAAATAAGAGTTTCACGTTTGAGTTGTGCGGCAGGCATTGAGATGGAAACATGGCCGCCAGGTGCGAGGCCTACCTCTGACGCAGCTGGCCTGGCAGGATCGCTAGAGATCCTTAACCAGCCGGAATCCAAGCCGATGCTCTGCTGCTCACATGAATATCGCTCAGGCTTCTAGGGTTGTTCGTCGGCAGAGATGGATCAGGGGATGAGATGAGGTCATGGTGTTGGAGTTGCAGCGGGGCGTTGATGTTGATGTGCCGCTGGGATGGCAATGGGCATCGACCGATCGATGTGCGACGCTCCCTCGGCTCCGCTGGTGTTAGCACCACCAGGACTTGCTCGCTACAAGGCGATCGGTGACGACAGGACAAGGACTGGCGTCTAAGTTCTCCTGGCCAAGTAGCGCATCACCACGACATCTAGCTCATACTCTACGGGCCACACTTGACGCCGGACTGCCTTCCAGGTCATGGGAAGGAGGTGCAAAGGGAGACGGTGTACGGCTCCGTACTACGCAAGGAGGTGCGATTGTACCGGACACCGAACGTGAGCGGTGCTTTCCTGCCGATAGTCATGAAGGATCCGCACACATGGCATTTTGGCTGTCGGGTTAAGAGCGGACAAGAAGACCTGCGTGATTCATTGACATTGCGGAAACCGTCCATCTTGTGGTGAGCGGCAGTCGATAATGTCAGACGAGCTGACGGGGAGGAAAGAGAGAGGGACAGAGATATAGAGAGTCTTGTGGCAGCACATGATGCAATACATTCGTTCTTCAACATCGGCGATGCTCCCTGGAACCTAGAAACTCGGCTCCAGAACACGGAGCCAAGGGCGAAGACGCCGCGGTGGACTAGGACGTCGAGATGGTGTGCAAAGGTTGGACAATGGAAGTCACCTGCGGCCATGCCCGAGAAGCATGACTTGCCTTGCCTCGAAAGCACCCGCCCTCGCATGGCGTGGCGTGCGGCAGACGACAACGTCGGCTGGAAAGGTCTGCCAGGCGGCTGCATACACTAATTCCTCAGTACCCTTACTGCCCAGACTCGACGCTGCTGCTGCTCAAGACCTCGACCCATTGACCTCGTCGATGCACTTGCACCCAAGACAAGAAGCCAAAGTGGTTGCAGGTGTGAGTGGAGCCTCGCTCAAGTGTCGACGGTCCCACTTAATGCACCCGCTTCGACTGCAACCACCCCTCTGCTCATGGGCGTCTGCTCGCGCCTTCCCTGCCTCCACTGCGTCCACCGCCAGCAGAGCGAGTCAGACAGGCACAACGTTGCCCAGCGCACGCCATCTGGGCAGCTAACTCCACGCCCTCGAAGCCGCCCGTCCATCCTGACCTGACAGCTCTTCGCTCCCCCCGGGCGTGCTCTGCTTCCGGCTGGCCAGGGCCCTTCCAGTGCTGGCAGTGACGGGCCAGCCCACCTGGACGTTCCTGCCCTCCCAGATAATAGGCGCCCCCAGCCTGCCCGTTGCCCCCTCGCCCGCATTCCTTCCATCTCCATCTCAACACCAAACCAAACACTTGCGCAACTCAGGAATTCTCTTTGGTCGCACCCAGCCTTCACGCATACCAACCATCCCAACCTGCACTTTATCGTGGTGCTCTTGACAACTTCAACATACTACCGCCTCCGCGCACTCTCTGCCTCGGTCTGCCTGACCAGCATTGCGACTTTGTGCCTGTCGCATTCCTGTCGCAACCCAGCGCATACTATATTGCGCCCGTCGTCGCATACGTGAACCAATTCACTTCCCCACACACTCCGACACCAACGCATCATTCCCAACACATCGCAGCCATGTTGATGCCCTCGGCCATCTCCTGCGATGCCTCGCAGGCGCCAGTCACCCGCCTGCAGGCGTCGCTCTTTGCCTCGCCTCCCGCCAGCCCGCCTGCTGCCTCCCACAACGCCTTCGGCAACATCTTCAGCTCGTGTCGCGCCCTGCAGTCGATGCTCACATCACCATCCCCAAGCTCTTCGAGCAGCACATATAGCCAGATGCCCACACCACCGCTGGCGCACGCGGCTCTTCCCGAACCCACGCCTATGAAGCTCAGACTCCGCGCGCGCAAATCAGACAACGAGGCCGCGCCGCGCAAGAAAATCACAAAGCGCAATGCGCCTCCGCGCGGTCGCAACAAGCGCCGCCGGGGCATGGATGATGACATGGGACGCGATGACGTTGATAGCGAGCTCGAGCTAGAGCATTCAGAGTCTGAGCAGGAAGAAGAAGCCGGCCCAGCCCAACCAGCCACACCAAAGCGCGCCCGTCTTGCGCCTGAGGTAATACCACTCGGGCTCGAGCGATCAGACTTCCACAACCTGGCCGCACTACAAGGACTCCAGAACGTACTGTCGCAACCGCCCACAGACGCTGAAGTCGAGACCGACGGTGAACGCTGGACAGTCGAAGATGACCGGATCTTGGTCGAGCTCATCCTCGAGAAGCTAAAGTTGTCCAAGTCGGATTGGCAAGACTGCGCCCGGAGTCTTGGCAAGGATCGCAGCAGTGTTGGCCGACGGTGGAAGACACTAGTCAATGCTGGCGATGTCGGTCTCAAGAACACAAGGAGTCGACGAAGCAAGATCCACGCCACATGGCGATGATCACTAAAGCCTATCGACCCAGTCCTGCATTCCTGCGTTCCTGCATTCACATTGACCATTTAGAGATACATCTTCTTTGTCGCAAGCATATCCTGGGGGCGTCTTTTGCATTTCTTGTTTATTCAAAGCCGCTCTCTAAGAGTGAGCCACCATCTGTAGCGGAGTTTTATTTTCAAGTCGTGACCAAAGAGTCACTGTGGCGTCATCGCATTCTCAAGATATCCAAACCATCAATCCTTTTACTCAATTTCAAAACATCATGTCCAAAGAGTTTCGCATCCACCCTCAGTGCCGTGCTCGAAATCCAAGCCCAATCGAACACTGGACAAAGCATTTTCCGTAGCTGTTATAATAGATAATCTCAAACTTACATCACTTTCATTTCACTACGCGCTCCTGTGGGCCAGCCTGCTATACATGGCCTGCCCCTTCGACTTACAGCGATTCACTATTCCGTATGCCCACTTCCTACTCACCCAGTCTCTCTCTGGATCGTCAGTGGAGCCCCCCTTCCTCACTTACACCTCACCACAAGTCACACCCATGGGGTCTTTCCCCCCCGCACAGCCGCCCAGGAAAACAGCGCATTGTCTCAGACAATGGCCCTGCTGCACCTTCGTTCGGACAGGCAGGACCCCATACGGATCAACCCACAGGTTCAATGCGATAGCAAGGCCACCGAGTAGTTGCCGAAACAGACCTCTTTGGTGTCTCTCGTTCTGGTCCTATCTCTCTCCTCATAGCGATTGCGACGCTGGGGAATACGTGTCTCTGTGTGTAAGCCATACTAGGACGATGAATATGTGGGGATCACCAGCGAACATGCACGATCTTTGACGATGGCTTACACGCGTTCGGTCCTTGCGTTCAGTATGACACCCCTCGCACATGTATGCCATACCACGGGGACGGAAAACCACTCAAGAACAAACCCCGTGCCCGTGTGATCCCAACCGCCCATGGACATAACCACTCCGAGGCGGGGGGGAGGCGGGGGGGGGGGGATCCTGCGGCTCTAGGGCTCTCTTTACCGCCTCTTCGGCCGCCTTGCTCTGCTGCACACACACATCATGCGTGACATGGGATAGTGTGCCCACGTTCGGAGCGAGCCCGTCAGGCAAGACAAAGCTAGGCCAAAAAAAAAAAACACAGAGCAGGGCGAGGCCAGGGGTCCAAGTCCATCTAGTACAGCACGGCGGCGGCGCGAAGACTACTGTAGTTACTCCTCGAGGCACCCCCGTTTCTTGCCAGCGCATGTGTGTCCACACAACCAGCAGAAGCGAGCAGGCAGGCGTATCAACGCCATGCCAGCCAGCTGGCCAGCGGCAAAAAGCGATGCAAGCGGGTTATATTCCTGGTGTGATTCCGACGACGGAGCGAGAGAAATTGGACCCCCCTTTTTGCTCATTGTCCCACGCGCGCGCAAAGCCCAAAGTCCATCCAAAGAATTCTTTCTTGGCCGTGACGAAAGCAGCCGCAGAGCAAGAAGACCCTACGAGGGGGGAGAGCAAGAGAGAGAGCTATGGCCATCGGCTAAGCGACCTAGCGCGCCGTTAGTTCTTTACGCTAGGCCTAGCACACTTGGCCCCCCAGGCAGCTCCTGCTGAGTTTTTGCAAGGTTGCGGTCCGCACGCGCTGATTCCTCTTTGGGAGAGAGACAGAGAGAGACACCACGGCTAGCAGGGACCAGGGGCGCTCCGGAAAACTTGGGGCTTGTGGACATCATCATAATCATCAATCACCATTGCTCTCTGGCTTCTGCGGTGGGGGCGTTGCTCTGCAGCATACCAATAGAGAAGCTCGGAGAGCGGTGAGGTAGATGGTTGAGCGCTTGAGGCTGTCCGAGGGCCGCAGGCCTACTGTATCTCCATTCTGATCGCGTTCGGCGCGTGCTGTGACGTCTGGATTCGCGAGAGGAGGGGCCGTTTCCGTTCAATGTCTTTGTCTTTGTCTTCGAAGACCCCTTGTCTGACTGAGTGAACTGGGTGACTGGACAAAGTTACGGTCGTTACTGACCGTCATTCAAGAACGTTTCTTTCCACATAAGTGATAGCTCAATGGCGTGTGCTAACAAGGTTGAACGTTGCGTCCCGAGAGGTTGTGCTGCTCGTCGGGTGCCCTGCCTCAAGGTTGGGAAATTGCCAAGCACAGAGGGATTTTCCAGGGGACCACCTTTGAGGTTTGCTTAGCCTGTCAGGGCCCCTGCGTGCCGTTGCGTGGCCGCGGCCGCTGAGCGCCGGCCTTGCCCGGCCGGCCATGGCCCGTAACTGACGCGTCAAGGGTCCAGCAATGTTCGCGTCGTCGTGGGTGGTTTGCTAAGGTATGCTGCAGCTTGGGCCGGCCGGGCCTCTCTACCAGCAGCAAGCAGAAGGACCTTGGACGAAAAGCGCAACGCCCTTGGCACGATTGACTGTCTGAGTTAGCGCTCAGTGCCCCTCTCCCTTTTCAGGACCCCGACTTTATCAAAACCAGACCGATTAGGAAAGGATACTTTTCTTTTTCTTTTACTGGCTTTCCCTTGTTCGAGACTCGATCTTCTTGTTCGGTGGTGCTTCAGCCGGACTAGCTCTCATTAGTTGTGAACTACGACAGCCTTGGAGTTGAATGTCTTGCATAATCGCAGTGGCTGGGAGACTTTGTTCTGGAAACACTAAGACACATCTATACTGAGCACACACACGCAAGACACAACTAAGGGTCCCCACGCCTAAAGTGGAAGTGCTCAGCCGCGCCACAAGGCTAAAAAATCAGCCGTCCAACCTCAACGATCAATCTTTGGTGGTGGGCTCTTTCGTGCGGGAGCACAAGTGCATGCATGGGCGGAGCATTGGGCCCGCCCGTTCGCCCTCCCCAGAATGGCGGTAAAGCAAGGGAGTGACGTGAATGGGTGCGGTGGTTTTACAAGCAGGTACGATCGCCGATGACGAATGTTTCTGATGTCTGATGTCGTGCATGCTGAGAGAACATGAGGGGCTTTTACTCTTGCTTGACAGATCTGGACGTTCTCGCTGGTCTGTCCTGGGTTGTGCCCGGGGTCTCCTGGCTGGGCATTGCCATGGCTTTCGACAATGGGAAGTTGAGATGCTGATTCTGATATCTGGTTGCACACGTCCAAGGTAGAGTTTGTCCAGGACAAAGGGTCCAGTTGGGGGCTTGAGTTATACTCTGGTACCTCGCGGAATGCAGTTCTCAGGCATCGCGCATGTTTTGAACTTAACTCAAGAGGCCTCTGGCATGCACTCAGACTGACTTAACTGACTTGGAGAGCTTCTGAGCAACTAGATCCAAAGTCTTTTCAACCGCTCCGCCATCACCCGACGAGTCCACGACCACTTGACTTACATCTCTAGAACTCACCAGTTACTTGCTTTTCCACGCACACACACAGCAAGAGAGAGAGACAACCCCGTCCAGTTCGTCCGCCCTGGCATGCGCACCTCCTCTCACCACTATGTCCCTGTGCTAGCTCAGAGCGTTCTGCCCCAGCAGCTGCGGGCTCGCGCTCGAACAGAAGATGAGACTAACAATGCGGGTCCTTGCCAGATCGAGCAGCGCCATGCTGGATTGTCTCTCCAGAGTACCATTCCGTAGATCAGCTGACTCTTAGCTTGTACTGGCCCGCTCCCTTCCAAAGAAAAGAGATAGTGGCTTGACCGGGTTTGATTCGCCCTGCTCTTGCTCATTGGGACTAGCGGCGAACAGCAAGTCCGTGCCTTGCAGGTGTGATAGGCGTGCGCTGCACGTATTTAGTGCCATGCATGCATGTCTCTGTGGGGTATAGGAGCAGTTCGCATGTGATCACTTCCATGCAAAGATGTGGTGTGTGTGTGTGTCTGTGTCTGTGTCTGTGGTTGGTCTGAGGCTCCTCGCCGCTCTGTCTTTCTTTCTCTACTGCGCTATCGTTGTGTGTGGGCTAAGCTGGCCTGTGGGGACCGTTATTGCATTCAGTTGATCGCCGCTATTGTAGATGTGGGAACTTTCAGAGTCTGTGTGTCAGCGGTAAGGTAGCGGAGTTCGCCGGGCGAGGGGCGGCGGAGTTGAGGCTGAACGTCGTTCCTTGGGAGTCATGCTAGCCTCTTGTGGTTGCAGGTCGAAGACAGGAAAACCATACCATCGATATGTGGGAACGCCCAAGGCGTCAGTGATGATTTGCCTAGTAGACAGAATGACCATCCACGGCAGGCTTTGGAAGACATTGTCAGGCTGTATTGCTCATGTTCGCTCATATCCTGTATGCTGAATTCTGATGCTTGTGAATGTGCTCATCGACTGTTTGACTCCTTCACTCGACTACGAAATCCTGTGACAATTAAACCACGTCGAACGTGGTTGCTGCTGCAACTGTAACAAAATAGCGAGTTACGTAACCCCCAGACGCAGCTTCCCCGCTGGAGCAGGTTTGCGTCTTGGCTTTGATTTGAATTCTGGCAAAGAACGATATTGACGACTACCGTAGCGTGTTTGCCATACTGCCTACCACTGCAGGGTGGTTAAATATTTATATTGATGTGTTTGAGTGTCCTACCTCTAGTTTGCTACTGGTTTCATTTTTTCGATGTTCTTTGGTGAGTTTTTGATCAAGCAGCAGATGATTAACACACCGCGACGTTTGTGTGTAAATTTCTCCATTGAAGAGTACAACAAACAATGTTTCATTTGGGGGACTATTGTCAACAGCCCAAATGGCGCGTAAGCCTCTTGTTATATATCCCAGCATGGCACATTGAAGCGAATCGTCGTTTTCTTAGCCTCATGGTCTTAGAATGAATCAGACAGTCAGGCTTCAATGAGCAAGCTACTTGTGATATCAATATATTATTCGGTCAGGAGCAATGGCGATGTGCTCCGTATCATAATCACTATCACAAGCCCATTGAGAGCAAGCCACAGTGGACTGAACAAGTTTAAGGCGATTACTCTAGCGCAGCCTGAAGACGGGGATACAGTGATAGTATCGGATACTCTTATATACAAGATGACTGCCCTTACTCACGTTTGTCTGGCCATGCTTATGTCCAATGGTTGCCTAGCTTAGCTTCAGCACGCACAAAGACAGCTCTCTCTTACACATGGCTGTGTTGCCACCAGGAGGAACAATCCTCCGCAGCAAGCCTCAGCCAACCTCACCACCCACTCACCGTAACCACGACAACGCTTCATATACCCCTATAGACCTAGGCATCATCACCGGCGGGGAATAAGCTCGCTTCTCCCCGTCGGTGACCCAAGTGTCTACAAATGATTACATGGTAGAGTGGTTTAATCCCACCTGCAGGTCAGTTAAATTGATACTACCCATACCGCGGCAAAGCCAAGGTCGGAATATCAAAAGCTGAGGGACAACCAATATGAGTAGGCCGGCATACATTTTTGGCTGGCGGCGTCCTCAGTCCTGTTACTGCCTCTGACTGGCGCTGAGCAGGGCGAAGGACACGAGTTCAACTCGTGCTGTGTAGTGCTCTCTTTTGTAATTGAAGCTCTTTTTGGGGGTTGGTGAGGTCTTACTGAATGGGGTATCGCGGAGGATTGCTCTGGTGATGATGGCGGACAGCCACTTATGCCGGGGAAAAGGTGCTTGCCTTGTACACAGCGACTACTTAACCATACTATTGATATTGCGGTGATGAATCAAAAAAGTTTTGAGCTGCCTGCCTGTCGCTGACGCAGTTTTTGGAACAAAAGACCATGGTTGGGAGTGACGGTCAGGACAATCTTTGGTCATACCCCGTCACCACGGCGACCACCGCCGCCACAGCCACATCCTACCTCTCGCTGCCACAACTGAGGCCCAGAGCTCGCCCTTAGTGCCTGAAAGTAACTTCACGATGTTTAATTCTTGGTGTTGAGGCCGCAACCGCCAGCTCGCACCAAGGCAGCCAGCTATATCCTGGCACTCCTATCCTCCCACTCCTATCCACCAGGCGATCTTTCGCATACAGACCGCAGCAACTATGCTCCACCAGGCATGGAATGCAGACAAGTAGCATGCGCACGCAATACACAATGCCGCGGTGTGAGGCATTCCGCCCTCGCGATAAAGTCCGATGGCACGTTGAACCGAGGGAGAGAGAGAGACGGTGCGAGTGAGGCATCTCTGTTTGTATAGTGGCTATATGATCGCTATAATGATCTGGGTTGTTCCGCTCGCCTGACCTTGATCTTCTCCGGATCACGCAGATCTAATCCTTTGAGACGCTGAGTATTTCTTTTCTTTGGATATCCTTAGATCACTTTGATCAGTCGAGATTCGGAGTTCGATTTGTCAAGGAAGATCAGAAGCATCAGCCAAAACGGAAAGTCTACAGACAACGTCAAGATGGCCAACCGGAGCGAGACTAAGAGAAAGGTCTCATCACCCGATCACGAACAAGATAAGGAGCGCAAATCTCCCCCCGGTCAAGAAGATGAATCGTCTGTCGCTTCAGACCATGTATCTGAGACCAAGAAGGGTACGTTGCCGTGTTTCTTTCGTCTGTCCCAAGAATTTCCACCCAGACTCGCTATTCCGCAAAGAATGATGTAACAAACCCCCAAGAAAGAGCCGTGTTGTTCTTGGAACGTCGCAAATAGCATAGCTAACTTTTGGTTCCTCTTTTCCAGAGGGAACTCATCCGGACAAGCCCATTGTCGCCTCTTCAAACGAGTCCTCGTCCAGTGCTTGCAGCAATGAAGAGTCTGCGGCTCACCGGGAGGTTTCTTCTGCGAAATCGACTCGGCAGCCTCGGCAGCCAGTACCTCAGGAGACTTCGCAGTCAACAGCCGCTCAAGAGAACCCGCCGCCAGTACGTCTGACCAAGAACTCTAAGAAACGCACATCACTGCCAATCACGCGTCACGAACTGAAGAGCGGACGCGGATCGTTGCCGACCAGTCGTGCTGCTAAGACTCCTGTTCATGCTACTCAACCTGCTGGCGGAGTCTCCCGACCTGTTCGTGCTTCTCGGGCTTCTGTTCGGACAGTCCAGACTCTCCGTCGTCCTAGCCATACTCCCGCTCGCCCTGCCCCAGCTCCCGGTCGCACTAGTACGTATACTGGCCGTCGACTCCTCCCAAATGGGCGAACTCTTCTCCCTACGGCGCCAACGCCTTCATACATGGTCCGTGTGAAATATCGGCCGGGGAGTATGCGGCTGGTTAATGGTCGGTACGAGCGAGTTGCTCCGGAAGGAAACACTTTGGCGTCTGGGGAAAGCCAGAATGCCCCGGGCCTCGCTACACCTTCGCAAGAAGCTGTCGAGGTAGCCAGTTCATCGGGCCCGGCAACATCGAGACGTCCACAGGCACCGAGACCTGCCTTCGCAGTACTCGCAAATGGAAGAGTTCCCGTATCTGTGCTCGCAGCAGCAGCAACGAAGGCATTGCCACACGTCCATCCCACGACGCCAGGGATACCACAAGCACAGTCGCATGAGAGAGAGGCAGATCAGGTACACCTGACCTACGACAGAGTATTTGACCACGATACAATATGTAACACCTGCGACCGTACCCTCGGAGAAGTCATCACAGCAACTCATCGCGGCGACGGGGCCAACATCGCCCGCCTGGCCCGTGTAGCCCAGCAGTGCCGCACCTGCGGACGGAACACCTGCCGGGCCTGCTTTGACGCCGACCGGCAACATCCCCAGCACCCTCTCCACCGGCTGAGACTGGACTGGAGTGCTCCTGCCAGTCCTGATGTTTCTTCCACTGCTCTTCGCGGTGGCGGCAAGGGTAGTAGTGAGGGCAGCCAGATTGAGAGCCCGCATATTTCTCAGGAATCAACACCGGATTCGATGGTTGTGAATTTGCCTAGAGGTTATTCGGCTGATGTTTACAGTACTGGTGGAAGTATTATTGCTGCTGAAAGTCCTTCTGCCACTGACGGTGCGAATAACTTTGGCAATTTGGAGACCCCTTCCCGCGCTTCGGCTGGAAGGGTTGCTGGTTATGGAGTTTCAACGACTACAACCGCGAGTATTTGTAAGTGCCGTCCGACTTCGATATCACTTTAGTGTTTCGTTCTTTTCTTTTAGCAAGGTGTCAAATTAACATTGTCACAGCAAGCACTGCCCGCCGCAAAGCCCCCTTCAACCCTGAACGCAGCCGCCAGGATGGAGGAGGTAAGGCCGATAAAGTCGTCCCTCCGGCCTCTCCTTCGATCCCGGACACTGAGAATCTGCCCTCGTCACCTGTTGCGCCCCAAACCCCTTTGTCTCCACCGGCACCTATCTCTGAGCGTCCGTCCAGGGCCAGGCGCCCCCCTCCTATTAACACGGAGTCGGGTCGGTGGACTGCGTACAATTTACAGAGAAGCCCTCGGAGAAGCGCTCCACAGCCCAGCCAACGTCGCTCGCCACAGTATCGCTTTGCCGGGGGCCCGGACTTGCTGCTGGCGTCACCCGATGAAGAGCAAGATGGAGAGGGTGTTCGACAATACTACGAGGAGCACTGTGCTGCTGTTCACGCGCAGCGCCAGTGGGAGGCGAAATTGGCTGAGGATGCTGAACGGTACTACAGGCAGCATTGTGCTGCCGCCCACGCGGGGCAACAGCCGCATCTAGCTCCTTTGCAGCTGCCCGGACAACAAGCACCGCAGTCCTTCCGGACCGTTCTTGCTGCGCAAGCGGCGTCCCTGCAACAACAAGCCGAGCAACAGCTGGCGACGCTACAACAAGGACCGCAAGAGCAACAGTCTCTCGACCTGAGCGGTCCAGGCCCTTTTCTCAATTTCTCGCCGACGGATGCTACGCGCCCCAGCATCTTCCGTGATATTGGAGACACCTGGTCCCACGGCTCGGACCGATACACGATCGACCTCTACAACAACTGGCTGAGCCCCCAATGGACGCCAACCACGACGCTGTTTGTGCGCAACCCCATCGACCCGCGGTCCATGGGCCAGCCGCTGGTCGACGGCCTCCGCGAGGCCCGCGCGCGGACGGACCGGCTCTACCGATCTCTGGAGGAGGATCCCCACACGTGGCACAGCGATGAAGCCAGCTTGGTCCGCGCAAGGGACTCGGTCAGGAGAATGGACGCCACCTGGCGCTCGCGATTCGATCTCGCTGCGGAGCGGCAGATCCGCGGGCTGCAGGCCGCGCTGGCGACGGTCGAGGCGGCCTGGAATGTGGAGGTGCTCACTGAGGACCACCTTGTCATGGCGCTGACCAAAGAGTGGATTACAGGCATGAAGTCGGTTTTCGATCACTACTATCCGAGGCGGGGGTAGGGCTCGAACAGTGAGCTGAGCTGTTACGGACTGTATGGCGCGATGAGTTGTCGGAGAGCAGCGCTTCCTCTGTCGGTTTGGGAATAAGGGCTTTCGAGCCTCGAAGATCTATAGCGGATTGATGCTCTGATGTCTGGCTTTGTCGGTGTTTGATCTTGTTGTTGTACAATCGCTGTCGACGGATGCAGAAACGACTTAGCGTTGACCAGTTCCTTGTTGCTGGTTAGAGTTTCGTGCCGCTTGCCTTGTAGCAAAACTCTTTCTTGGTTTTCTGTAGGTTGATAGCAGAATAGACCCACGGGGTAATAGACTAGAAAACTCTCATAGACTTTGCCTGGGTGCAACATGTCTGTGAAAGGAGAGACCCTTATTCCAAAAGTTGTCGCAGTAGTGACGTTGACTTACACGAAGTTCGGAAATATTACCGGACATCCCTGCAACTTGGCCAATGCTGAGCTAGCCCGAATTCGGCCTAGCACCGGCCGCGCGTGGCTCCGCTGGTGTCGCAACTGCAACCTTGAGACTGGAAACTGTTGCCCTGGACACCACCAATCTGAGTTGCAGGCACGATCTGATTTGGTGGTGTGGCACACCTTTCATCTTCATCTTGCATCTCTGATTCCCCATGTGTGGCTGCCTCTCTCTCCCCCCGGGCAATGCGTCCCGACAAACCAACAACTCGAGGCTCGCAAGCATGGTGGATCTCACGATCCGGAACCTCACCATCACGCAGCTCGAGCTCAAGCTAGTCGAGCGGTTCCACATCCGGCCTCCTCAGCGCGGCATCACCAGCAGGCTCACCGGACTCTTCAACTCGACCTCATCAAGTGCAGCCTCCAAGCCCGTTCTCGTGGAAGATCGACCCCGCGACCGTCGCGATGTGTCCATCGTGATTCAACGCTTCGAAACAAAACCCACAGACGTTCGCTCCCCCGATCCAGGGCGGGAAATCATCCGTCTAACATTCGAGCACGAGGGCCACAGATACCGCCTCCAAATCCCCGGATCATCCACGCGGAGCATCGTCCTTGAGCGCCTAGATGGCGCCCCGAAGGAGTACACGGCCGTGTACATCCCAAACGGGTGCACGCTGGCAATCTTCAGCTCCGCGAACCTCGCGAGCTGGATGAGCGAGCTCAAGGACGACTACCCGCTCTCGGCGCTCTCCATACCGGGCACACACAACAGTCCGACGTGCCACGTCGCGCTGCCGTCGGTGCGGTGCCAGGCAGTCGGGGTGAGGGAGCAGCTCGACAACGGGGTGCGGTTCTTCGACGTCCGGGTCTCCGTGAGCGAAGGGCACGAGAACTTGTCGCTGGTGCATAGCGCTTTCCCAGTCTCCCTGACGGGCACAAAGTACTTTCGTGAGATGCTGGACGAGATTTACGCGTTTCTGGACGCGAACCCTTCGGAGGCGCTGGTGATGAGCGTCAAGCGCGAGGGGACTGGCAGGGGCACGGATCAGAGGCTATCCAGGATCCTCAGGAATAAGTTCTACGAGGACGATAAGGAGCGATGGTTCGCACAACCGTGGATTCCCCGGCTCGGTGAGGCCAGAGGTAAGATTGTGCTTCTAAGACGACATCATCTCGACGACAGTCTGCGCGACGAACACGACGGGAAAGGCTGGGGCCTGGACGGGAGCGTATGGCCAGACAACTGCGAAGACGGCCGCTTGGGCAGCGGGATCGCGCGGGTGCAGGATTTCTACGAAGTCGGCGAGTCAACCAACATTGGCAAGAAGATTGAGCTCGCGCGGAAGCACCTCGAGCGAGCCGGGGCAAGGGTCGGTTTCGCGGACAAAGCCAAAGAGCCGGAGCCGTTCTTTATCAATTTCCTGACCGCGAGCAACTTCTTCAATGCGAGCTGCTGGCCGGAGAGGGTGGCGGCCAAGGCGAACCCGGCAATTGTCGAGTATCTCTGTGTGCGACATGGGGAGGACGGGAAAGGGCCTGATGGGTTGAAGATAGGCGACGCTGCTACTGGCATTGTTGTCACTGATTGGGTCGGGCAGGACGGAGATTGGGATTTGATTAGGTGTGTCGTGGGTTGGAATGCGAGGCTGCAGTTAAAGGAGTAGCGGCGCCATACATAAAGTGACTATAGTATAGATTGTAGACTTATTAGACAGCTTGAATAGAGGGAATGCCTTCCTCATAACATGCCAAATCGTCGGCAGGTGCTAGAGGATTCAATGGCAAGACTCGTCCGTGAACATCGCAAATGCACCAATGCCCATGATGTAGGTATGAATTAAGCATATTCCACTCCGCAGCTGCAGTGCGGGGGGACAAGGCATCGATCAATGGCGATCTGTTCGATCGCACCCGGCCAGAACAGGGCAAGGGAGGAGCGACTCGTCCGTGAAAAGTGGGCGCGCTCTCTCAAGCGTGACGTCACTATGCGGCACACGCTCGTGTGACGGCCCGCAAGGCTGGGGAAGCAAGAAGGCCCCATCTGCATCGGGGAGGAGGGGGGGAATAGCTTCGCGAAACCTGGTAAGCTGCAGCTTTGCTGTGCTTGGCAAGAGCCAATCGTTGGTCCCAGCTCGCGCTTCCATGCCGCCGTCGTTGCTCAATTGTGTGGTCATGTGCCTCTCTCTGCTGCCCTCCTCCTTTTGTCGCTGATTCTGGCTGCCTAGGAGCTAAGCCCGCATCGAACGATTGTGTCACCTACCACAACGCACCCTCCGTCATAAGAGAGCGTCGTGCCTCAGTCTTACCATCATCTGTAACTTCCCTCCTCCACGTCAGCCCCCACATACCAGACAGACACTGCGACTGAACCCAGACCATCACTATCACAGACACCAAGACGATTTCGGGTGAAGCAGAACAGTCACGATGCTGCAGAACTACTACCTCTCTCTCTTCCTCCAGCTCTTCCTGGCCATGTTCGCTTACGCAGCCCCGATCGCCGACGAGGTCTCCGCCAAGGCGGCTGACCCGTGGCAGTACGGCACTGGCGGCGGCATCGTGGGATTCATCGTTCTGATTCTTGATATTCTCGTGTGGAGTAAGTCTTTGTTCCCTCGTCTTCGCCCCCCCCCCCTTCACACCCCAAGTAAAGGACAATTACAGCACAGAAATATGGTATACTAACACATCCTCCCGCATCACAGTCGAGGTCCTCAAGTCCAACCGCCCCGTCAGCCACAAGCTCCTCTGGTGTCTGCTAGTCTTCATCTTCCCAATCGGTGGCATCGTCATCTACTGGCTCTTCTCCAACCGCGCCGCGCACAACAGCGGCGGCTACGAGCCTTTGTAAACGTTGGGCTTCCCGTCGAGATCAAAAATGCGTCTGCCAAAAAAGGTCGAATCTGAGGGAGGGAGTTTAAAATAATCTGCCACGCCCCCTCCCCCTCCTTCGCGGTCATTTAAACCAAAATGAGCCACATGAACGCATACACGAACAACGATGGACAAAGTCATTATACAACTTCAAGATGGTACATGGGGTCAACTTGCAAGCGGCAGGCATGAGAAGCGTGATAGTGGGTCCAGGATCTACTTTAGCCGCGAATCGGCAACTGGGACTACGCGCAGGAATTATCAAGCAAGAGTTCTGAGCGATTGAACTTCCTTTATACACACACACCCACACACATATGGAGATCGCTTGCTAGTCGGTAAACGCGGAAATCAATACAATGAATGAAATCGGAGGCACAATCAATGCCATACTGCAACGTGCACGGCGTGACGCAGTGTTTTATTGATTTTGACAAGTCCTTGTTACCTTGGTGTCTTGATCTGTCGGGCCAGCCTGGCTATGTCTCTCGCTGTTGGCCCGAACTCCTTGCCGTGCAAACATGGTACATGGTACGCCTAGCGTCCTATGAATGTTGCCCGATGTGAAATCGCCCTTCCGAGCCGAAAAAGAGCATTGCCTTGTCAAGAGCATGATAACCTCGCAAAGATAACGACCACACCGTCTTAGGCGACCTGCAGTTCTTTCGTGACGGGCCCATATTTTGTGAAATGACGTACTGATCACAGGTATCGCCCAATGTAGAATCTCCCGGGGCTGCATTGAATATCGAATTTGAGCCGCCCAAGGTGGCTACAAATACTGCAAAGTCCGTGATATCCTGTACCACATACACCATATATATTGTTGTTCTATTTGCATATCGGACACACGAGACCTTTAGTCTTAATCATCTCTAAGATGATCGCTCTGATAGCCACCTCGCCTCTCGTCCCCAGAGCCAGGATGCAGCTGGGATGGTGTCCGGGAGTGGCCCCGATTCGGCGGGTTGGGAATGATGTCGCCGTCCAGAGTAATCATGCTGCTATCTACCTGCCGACTCTCGTCGTGGGCGAGCAGGCCTGCGTCTTCGTCATCCGAGTCACTGTCGTCCTTGTCGTCCTCCTCGGATGAGGCGGCAGTCTGGTAACCACTGCCAGGGGTCTTGCCAGTCGCCTCTACCTGAGCCTCGCTGCGCATCTTGGATAGCTTGATATAGTTGTAGCATGCGATGGCGATGATTGTCACAATCAGTCCGCTAATGTTGATCGGTGTAAGCTTGTCGTCAAAGACAGCCGCAGCCACCAAGATCGTGACCACTTCCTTGAAAATGCCTGCAATTGACAAGGTGACGACGCTGCTTCGCTTCAGCAGAGCGAACTCACTGGCCGTCATGAGGAATGCAATTGTTCCCGGAAAGAGCAGGATCAGTGGTGCCTTGACAGCTCCCCACTCTTGGCTCAGTGCCTTTGCGCCCTCGACGAAAGCGAAAAAGCCCTCGACCGGAATTGCGATGATGAGCAATGCCGTGAACATGACCGGCGCGAGGAAGAAAATGCTTGAGAAAGGATTTGAGGTAGCTGGGTTGCGCAGCAAAAGGATTTGCGTGAGAGCCCATCTAAATCCCGAGAAGAATGCCGCCGAAATGATGAGGACGAAGCCTGTCAGGTCGAATTGCACTTCTCCAGCAACCATCATGATGACACCCCCAGTCATAGTCGCGATGATTGCCACCAGTTTCCATGTCGGCGACTCGAGTCGGAAGAGGAAGGCGAAAATGAGCACAAAAGCCAATGAAGAGGATTTGCACATTGCTGCAGAGCGTGTTAGCCAGCAGGAAATACTACGGATGGGCCATGTGAACGTGCAGGGATTCGCATCCCATAATACAACTTACTGTAGAAGGTGAGAGTAATAAATTTGAGCGACATGTTGCCAAGACCAATGTCGAGACCAGTTGCTGCACCGCAAGGTGCTATCCTCGTCAGGTAAAATGACTTGGTCATCGCTGGTCTATCGGGCTCGGCTTCGTGGCGGGATCTGCCCAGGTCGGATTCGCGCTGGGCATTTGGTCGTAGTGAAGGGAAGAAATATAGTACTATCGAAGCTAAGGAAAATTGTACGAGCATGTGCATAGATGTCGTAAATAAAGGGAACGGAAAGTTGAGTCGACTCGAGTCGAACATCCACTTGTTATACTGAGAATCGTGGGAATAGAGTCAGTTCTGCTTTGCCAGAAATGTACCACTGCTCCCGGGGCTTGGAAGCAGCAGTCTTCATGGAGATCAAAGTCTGACAACGTACCAGAGATATTGATAATGAGAACATGTACCAGAGACCAATCAGGCACAGGTTAATGGCAAGCCTCCTGGCGACGTGGAGATCGGCTTCTCGCTTCTGCTCCTCGGACAAGTTCTCGCGAGCGACCCGCTGGTCGAGACGTGTATTGCGCCGCTTCTTTGCACGTTTCCTTCGTTTGTCCTTGTTTGTGAGGCCAGTCTCCTCATCGTCGTGGAGATCCTCATCTGACACGTATTGGTCGCTTTCCAAGTTGGTGCGGTGATCTGGCCTGGCGAACTCTGATGAATTGGCCTCCTCTGAGATCTTGGGCGCGGCTTCGCTGGGGCCACCCTTGACGCTATTGCCTCTGGGTCGCGTTGTGCGGGAGGAGATCGGTGGGATACTCCCGGATCCCGTCAAGGTACTCCGGCGGCGGCGATGGCCGCCAGGCGTGATGGGGTCCATCTCGATGAAATTGTCGTCGGGGTTGGCGAGAGAGGAGGCCGCATATGACGGTGAGGAGGAACGGCCTATTCCGTGACCATTGACAGCAGGACGGCCGGCGCGGAAGCTGGTGGAGGCGGCCGAGGGGGAGGAGGCGCTGGCGTCGATGAGGCTCGGGGACTGCGGGAGAAGGATGTTGCCGGAGGAGTCGAGGATGTTGCGCGAGGAGTAGCTGGAAGGCAAGGAGAGGTGAGCTGACGGCTGAGGGTGTTGATGCTTTTGGGAGTGGAGCTGGCGCGGAGGATTGGAGGAGGAGGGTGTCGATCGATGGTTGGCGGACAGAGACGACATGATCTGGACGTGAGGTCACGGGAGGCCTTTGTTGGTGGCGGGCATCGAAGATTGGCAATCGTCGGGTGAGTGCAGCAGTACCCAAGGCTAAGGGACGCTACATGGTGTAAGGTACGTTAGGCAGGGCACACCCGCGTGGACCTGAGCGGGACGGCACACACGCACACACGCACACATACACACACATACACACATACACGGGGCACAGAGGCAGGCCGGCAGTTTAGGGGGTATCCAGTCTGGAGGAGGCCCTTGAGCAGCCAAGGAGCGGCCTCGATGGCCGACGTGGCCCTGCCTGGGCGCGATCCCTGAGCACCTGGAGCAAGGCCGCAAGGGACTCTGAGTGGGCGGGCAGCGGGGCCGCTTGGGGAACAATGAGAGCTGGACTGAGCTGGACTCGAGGCATCCCCTGTCGAGGCTATCGACGCCTCGCGAGGATCTTCAGTGGGCCGCCAATTTGCACTGGCGGACTGTCGGAACAGCCGGTACGCCCGGCACGAGCAGCAATCACCTGTTACGAGCCCGTCCGAGCCCGTTGGCACTGCTGTGGCTTGTGCCAAATCCTCCATAATTGGCAGGACATCGTAGGGCTGGTCACCGTGGGAGTGACTTGGCTAATATACAGCACATTCCACACAGCTCGACTGACTCCTGAGCATGCCAGGCCTGCCTGTGGTGGTGAACCCCAGACGTGTCGAATTGCAGGGGCTCGTCCAGCTGCGGGACAAAACTCTATCTCCCTCTGGTGCTGTCACAAGGACCTGCCCGAGGCTACCCACACGCGACCACTTCTGCAATCGTATTGTCCCTACTTTGATTAGTACGCTAAGTGCCTTTGGATTACATAATGTTGAATTTGCCAGCCGAAGGTTGGCGGTTGTCAACTATTAGCGCACTCCATCACGGGAGCTTGTCGACACCGGGTCGCGCTTTCCCGGGCCACGCCGTCACCAGACTCATCACCGCTCTTTTCCCTGATTCATGCCGAGTGCACGACGGTCACTGTCTCAAATCTCAGTGCCTCCGCCACCACTGAGGATGCAGACCTCAGGTTGGCAGCACCATTCAGTGACCCTTGCCATGAAGGCATCGACAGAGACAGGCACAGCAAAGCGAGTCCAGCATAACCCCAGCAGATCCGTCCGTACCTACTCGAAGTACCCAAGGTAGGTACAAAGCAGATACCTTCGCTTCCGCCACCAAGGTCAGGGCCTTGGTCCTCGTGCCCACCTGCATGGCAACATCGTCAAGCCACGATCTGCACCCTCCAACGCCAAAGTCGAAGAACAAGTCATGCGCATCGACTTGCACCCCTGTCTTCCCCGGGTCTGGCGTCAACTTGGCTGCCGTCGATCACTGTCGATGGCTGCCCGCCGCCATGCCACCGCACCTCACCGCAACCCGGGACGCATCATCCCTGCTGCACCGCAACCCGTGCCCGGCCCACGGCACCGGCCACCTCCGCGTACAGCCGCACATATATCGGCCCAGATACCTGGGCCAGAAGACGGACACGGAAACGACATTCACTATAATTAATTAGTTGCTAAGGAACGTCCTCTTTGAAAAAACTTTGGTATCAAATTGCATAAATCATAGGTCTACAGGTCAACACCCGGCAGCGGCCATCTCGCAATGTTGATCCCGAACAGCGCCTCTGCGAGTGTGCCTATCTACCCTTCAAGACACATCCCCATAAAATACAGTCTTCCAGATAGAACAACTCCACCGGCCGGGCCATTCCATCGAACAAGACAAGAGAGAGCTCCTCGGGGCAGACGACCCCGAGCGAGCTTCCTCGAGAGAAAAACAAAGAAAGAAAAAGAGGGGGGAGAGGAGAGAAAGGAAGGCAAACAACCATCGTCAAAACACGGGCTCACGTCTAGTAAGTGAGGCCGAAGAAGTTGAAGAAAATGTTGAAGAAGCCAGACGCAGTGATGGTGCTGATCACACTCTGCACAATCTCGAGCGGGATGGCGAGGGCACTAGTGATCAGGCTCAGGAAACTGATGTTGCCAATGACCTTCTTGATGATGGCGCTCAAGTCGAGGGAGCCCGACAGGAAGCCGTTGACAAGCGCAGTGAAGGTAGCAGAGAAGGCAGAGTTGCCGAGGAGGCTGCCAACAGCGGAGACGATGGTGCCAGAGGAGAGGTAACCGGAAATGATAGCGTTGAAACTGCCCAGGCCGCCGAAAGCCCAGTTGACAATGGATGAGGCGCTGCCGGTGCCAATGATGCCACTGATCTGGCCTTTCCATTGGGAACCGAGCATACCCTCGAGTCCAGCAGCAAAATTGGCAGAAGTGCCGAGAGCGGCAATGATCTGGGACGTGAGGCTAGCGCTGAGTCCGAGGACATCGCAAACGTGGGTCACGAACTGGGTGTCCGTCAACATGCCGTTGAGGTCTACAGCAAAGTTGCCCTGTGAGCTGAGCAGTGCGTCGAAGCGGCTCATAAAGACCTTGTCGCTAAAGAGAGCTTGAAGCTTGGCCACCACGTCGGCATAGTCACTGCCAGCCACACTGCTGGCCAGGTTCCAGTAAGCAGGGGACTGAGTGTTGTTGACGAGGTATGCGCCATAGTCGAAGTTGCTTTCAGTCAAGGCGCTCTTGGCGGCGTCAAAGATGTCCGAGTCGCCAACAATGCTGGACAAGAAGCTCAGGTACTGGGTGTTGCCCGCGAGCTGGGCGGACTGCGTGTAAGCCGGGCTGTTGCCGGCACAGGCGGCGACCTGGTTGATAAAAGTCTCGTTGGTGCTGAGCTGGGCCGTTTGGGCGAGGAACTGCTGGTTGCTCATCAACTTCTTGACCTTGACCAAGGTCTCGGCGTTCTTGATAGTGGTCTGTGTGTTCTGGGCAAGCGAGGGGTCCTGGAGGAGGATGATTGCCTGGTCGCTCACGGGGCCGCCAGCGACGATGCTGTCGAGCGCATCCTGGACAGGGTTGGAGCTGGTAGATGGCGCAGAGGAAGAGCCACCAAGGCCGGGAAGAAGGCTGCCAAGGGAGCCGAGGAGGTCGCGCTTCTCAAAGGTCACGGGCACGGCGGTGACGGAGCTGGCGCCGATGATGGCGGTGATGGCGACGGAGTACTTCATTTTTGCTTGTTGGTGTTGTTGTTGCTGCTGTAAGTCGTATGTGATGTCAGAGGCGAGGATGCCGGTCCTTGCAGAAAAGAGCGTAAAGAGTTGGCTGAGAGAGCGACTGGATGAGAGCACGGGCTGGCCGGCGTGTAGTTGATAGTGAGTGGAATGGTGGGGAGTGAAGGAAAGGATGCCTGTTGGGATGAGGAGGGAAGGGAAAGTGAGGTTGTTTGACGGTTCTTGATGGGATGATATATAGTGATTCCCAATGTGCATTCTCTTGGCCTATTTCCCCGCTTCGGCTGCCCAACACAGAGATAGGTCTCGCCTCCATCGTGGTGGCCGCTCAGGTACATTACACGATGAGTGTCATGGCGTTTTGGTATACATGCGGCACAGGTAGGGATGAGGCGATCAGACGAGGGTCGAGCCAGGACAAGGGTCCCCGGCTAGAGGGGCCTGCAGTTGGAGGACGGGCACTACGGCAGTCGAGGGCGGTGCAGTATGGGCTGACACTTTGACATGTCGACATGTCTGGCGTAGAGTGCCCTGCATCTGTCAAAGTGTCAGACCTGATGGGGATCCTGGGCTCCCATATTGCCTGCCCGGCCGATCTCTTCCTACCCTTGTCCAGATTGACCACATTCACATCTCCTCGGTCTGTTTTTGCGTGCAATATATCCATAGCATCTTGTTCAGTTTCACCATACGGGCATTATTATGCTTGGAGTGGTGAGTTCCAGCGTATGTGTGCGAATGAATGATGCTCGGCAATCGTATATTGCGAGCGCAAGAATCATGATATCCTTGCACTTGAAGAGTCGCAGTAGTACTTTGAGAGGTTGCAAGCTCACACAGACAAGCGAGCCTAGGCCACGGATCTACATCGCAGTCAGGTCATCAGCCCATAGCTTCAGCTGAACAAAATCCCATCCGGGCGCTAATCATCCTGCCAGCGACAGTCATAGCTTAGCGAGGCGAGGTTCCCAGAAAGTGAAGAACACAGCCACAACAGTCCGTGGTCGGAGTGATATCCTGCTCTCAAAAGCATCGGGACACTAGTATAAGCGAAAGAGCCAGGGCTAGAACGAAGGATCGGACGTGTGGGGGGGGAGGGAGGGGGTTGTGAAGTTATGTTTCGAATCTTGGTTTCCTGCTGATCGACATGCAGAATTACCATGGCGGCAGGGCAGAGTACCTCAGACGGGCGCCAATGCAGGTGATAGCCCTCCCTGCCCCCCTCCCCAATTGGCTTGTGCTGATCTGCGTGCTTTGCTCGCGAGGAGGGGAGATACCAGGGATATGCCGTGACGGGGGGACGGCTAGCATAATCTGACATGACATGGCTCTGCGCACATGTACCTGGCGCACATGTAATGTCATGCAAGGGACTCTGACTGCATCTGCGAGGTGAACAACTAACTACTGCAGGGTCCGATATGTAAAGCTCCGGGATCGCAAGCTCGGTGCTGGAAGAACGGGTCTTGGCTCCCGCAGCACTCGGGATTGGCTGGGGGGGGAGGCGGTGCGCCGGTGGTTTCGGCCGTGGCGGGGCGGGTGTCCGAGCGGAGGAGGTCCGGGGGTGGTCCCGTTGTCGTCCGCCTGCCTGGCCCCCCCCCCCCGGCGCGCCCCGGGAGCTGGCTAGTCTTATGCTCCCCATCCAAAATCCCCCGGTCTTTTTGGGGTGTCTATCGCTCCTTCGCTCAAGAATCCTCCGGTACTGCCTTTTCTGGGCTGGTGAATGGTGCTATACGATGGGCTGAAGGATGAACTACGGAGGTACCCCTGCTCATGTCAAATTTCAAAGACAACTACATGGTACGATTTGTAGAGAGATATCCCAAGTCGGGCTGTCGTCGGCGGATTAGGTGCGCAAGTTAGATGCGGCACGGGCAGACAGACAGTCCTGTCGTGCCACACACTACGGATGACTTGTCGGCCGCTAAAGTCTAGCCTCGAGTCCGCCGCTGCAGAGGGCGCTACGTTTCGAAACGTCTGTGCAGCAGGGCGGCTCTTGCTTGGGAGGGACACGCCGCGTATCCTCACAATGGCCGCTTTTCGTCTGTGCATGCGCGAGAACACACATACACACACGCACAGATGTAGATGGGTACGTTGTTATAAACTGCATCGCGCACCATCACGTCCGATCCTGCTCCGAAACATGGTTATATTGTTTTCGCGGTCTTGGCAGGCACTACTATACGGAAGGCGGCACGGGGAGACAGACGCTCGTGGACAGAGAAAGACTAGATGATGGGAATACTCGAACCCCATGAAACATCCCTATTTCATGCGCAAGTCTTCCCCCATGGTACCCGTGCGCTAGCAAAAAGCATTCCCCCCGACGCTACGGCAGTCCACAAGGCGAGGTGGCTGGGCATGGTTTGGTCGTGATAAGATCTGAGGGGATCATCTTCTCCTCCTTCTTCTTCCTGGAGACTTTTGGTGAATCTGCCATGGGTATACCCATGAGCGAGCTCGCATGACTTGTCATGTCTGCCTCGTATAAGCGATGCGGAGCCCTTCCTCGGTCCGATGCAACATTGTGTCACGGTCTGAACCGGTCGAAATCCGGTCAATGCTGCAATCTCAACATTGTCTGATGTCTGGAGGCCGAGTGGCAGGATCGACGAGTCTGGAGGCGAATCATCAGCACGTGGTCAGGTATCGTTTAGATAGGCCACGGACACTCGGGTCTGTTCATATCGAGGGCAAAAGGCCAGACGAGTGAGTGAGTCGTCCGCTTGAGCTGCAGCTGCAGCTGAGCACGGTGGCTCTCGGTCTTCCTGTGTGTGCCCACGAACAACATGAGCCGATTGTGAGAGTCCCTAGATTGCTTGCTCGCTCGCGAAGGAATATTACACTGAAGATCATGTATTCCTTCGCTAAGCGAACCGAAGACCAGCTGCAACCACAAACATAGCCCCTCGCCAAAATATCCTGTCCAACGTCTCATTTTCTTCAATCCTCACATGATCTCATCTTTCGCCTGGGAGTATGGGAGCCGTTCAACACCACCGCCTCACTTTTCTGATTCCTCTTGGCCGCTGGCCAAATGGATGCTTTCACCTGCTCCCAGAAGAATCCCTGAGACGCCTAGGGGGCGTTGTCCGCTCGGCCAGCAGCACGTCCGCACGAATCCCCAGGTGATCAGTTCGACCCTCGAAACCGTATATTTGGTTTGAACTACAGTCATCAGCCTTTCTTATACGCAAGCTCACAATAAAGCACATACACCTGGCAGAAGGGGGTACCGTCGGGTCAAGCAGCTCACTGCGGACCGATAGACGTCCACAAAACAAGCCTATCTCCCCATACCTACTCCTTCGGCCCCCTTACCCCGTCTTTAGCGCTCGTATCATAATTCCGGGGATAATACAGCGCCATGACTGCAGCGTTGATGCTGCCAAAGACGATGTCGAGGAAAGGCCATTTACGTGGCTCAATACGCAGGATGGTGGCAGTGAAGTCCCGTGGGATTAGATGATCCCGAGAGCATCAAGATCCCACCATTACCGTGGGAACTAGTGTGGCAGGTGTGACCAGACAATTCTCTCAATCTCAGGAGATAGGATACGGGAGGGGGGAGACGTCCGTTCAGAAGAGACTGCTAGACAGTGTAGAGACAGATAGTCCGCGCGCGCGGGCGCGGAGGCCGTTTTACATGACACAACACGAGGGAGTACTCCGCTATTGCTTCTTCTCCCCGCACTCAAGATGTCGGGGCGATGGCGATTTTTGCGGCCGGCTTGATCCCTGCAGCACGCAGGTGGGAGGATAGCTGGAGTGTTTACTCCTCGCCGCGGGGGACACGCGTGGCCGCCTTTGCTGGGTAGGAGAACGTTGCGTGTACTAGGTGTTGTCTGCGGTGTGGTCTGCGTAGTGGTAGTGGTAGACATGACATGTGGTTCTAATGAGGTGACATGGGATTTTCCCGGTACTGCCCGGTGAGTATGCGTGCCCGAAGTTGGCTTGGGGGTTGTGTCTTGCCTCGATCCGCGTGCGCCTGCAAAACTCAACGTGCCAGGTTGGGCAAGACTCTGGTTGAGTCAAGTTGTGGAGAAGATGCCGCCAAGATTTGGTCCCTCTTGAAAGAACATGAACCTTGTGTAAGTCTTTTGTGGGTGCATAGGTAGTAGATACAGCGTTGTGGTCGTGGTGATCAACGTGGGCGGTTGGATGCGCAGAATCATGCATTCTTGGTTGCTCAGTTTTGCACTTTGGGTCCATGGCTAGCTCTAACACAAGACTCGAACCACACATCTATATTAAATGTCTTCATATTTCCGTCAGTCGAGCTTCTGAAGTCATGGGGGTATTCTGGTGTGAAGCAGTGGTGCTTGGTATGTTTGTGAAATTACTGGTGGAAGTAGAGATAATTCTGTCATAAAAATCATGTTGTTCCAAGTTACATCACAACAAGAAGAATGAAGGATAAAGAATCATGCCTTGAACTTTTTGTTTTTTTCATCTCTTATACTTGAAATCGATACGTATATTTTTATGGCTGAATTTTGGTTACTCTGTGAAATGTGAGACATGCGAAGCAGGATGTACGCATGCGCTCCCCCCTGAAAAAGAGGATAAAAAAAAAAAAAAATAATGAGCGATTCCTCGCTCACCCACGCGCATTCCCGACATCAACCCATATCGTTTCTACCATCTCGAGAAAGAAAAAAGCCGCAATTCAAACCACAACACCATATTAGGGAGAGAAAAATTTTTTTTTTAAAAAAAAAAACCTTTACGCAGAACCCATCTCCCGGAACAAAAAGGGTGTGAAAGAAAGACAAGAAACAAGTGTGAGAGCAGCTCTCAAGCTAACAAGAAAAGCCCCCACGTGTGTCTACGTTCTACACTTGTGTGTGTATATCCCTACCTCAGAAAGTCATTCTTATCTCAACCTGTCTCACTTCACCTCACCTTACCTTATCTCAATTTAAGTCTAGTCGTGGGCAAAAATCCAAGACAAAACACCCCTCCCCTTCTATCCTTGGGTTCCTAGCTCCGGGCAACTCTCCGATGTTCGACGCTAATTCCCACCCTGGAGGGTTGGGGGAAGGGGGGGCTTGTGCAACTCCCTATGGCACATACCATGTCGTTATGTCTCAGAAGTCGCGACATACGCTGTGACGCGACATATTTGTCCTAATTTCCCAAATATTTGATAGCAGCATGTAATATCAGTGCTTGTGTGTGGCGACTCTGCCAAGCAACCCCCTTGACGGCGTCCCAGGTGCATTCCTCTACCCGTATCTGGCCATTCTGATATTCCGCCGGCCAAGTTCGAGGTGCTCAAGTCCTGTCATATCACCAAGGCGGGACAAAAGTCATGTTAGAATCAACTGACAAAAATCCAATACAATTCAGCAATCTACGGATTTAAGTACGCCCTCGAATATTTATATATATATAATAACCCAGTACTCCGTTTAAACATGATTGTTGTGGCATAGTCATGAACGCGTTTATCTTCTTCTTGATGCTTGACATAAACTGTGATGTTGCACTTTCTACGACAGCAACTGCATCTCCTCCTTTCGGTCTGCTGCAAACTCGTCCTTGTACCGCTCCCACAATTTCTCGAGTTCCGTGATGTATAAGTCATGTAGCCTATCGACTTCCGCGGGATCCACGTTGGCTGACCGTACGACCTTGATAGGCGCACCAACAACAATGTTTAGAGGATGGCGATACGGCATCATGCCGACGTCGTAATTGAAAATACCGCGTCCGTGCATGAAAGGCAGGGTAAACTTCCACACCTTGAGGATGAACATTTGCAACCGATGCACCATGGGGTGCTCGCCAGGCTCAAGCTGATCATACAGGCTGTTCTCGCCAAATGCTAGGACAGGCACAAGATCGGCGCCCGTGCGCACGGCGAGCTTGACGAAGCCCTTGCGCTCTTTGAGAATGAGGCGCAGGTTGCCCGGGATGGCCTCGAGGGACTCCCTCGCTCCTCCGACCACGATGGTGACACCGCGGCTCATGCCATCGCCGTCCATGCCGCCCTTTGTGAGAATATTGGCGATCGACTCTCTGGACACAGATCGCATGCCCATGGCCAGAAGATAGTCTCTGTAAAAGGGAACGCGGAAGTTCGAATCCAGCGTCAGCAAGCTGTTGGTAATGCCAGGGAATTTCTTGCTGAAGCCAAGCGCATCTGTGGCGAAAGCCGCCCACGCGCCGTGCGAGATGACGCCGTGCGGGTGATATCCAAAGATGTACTTGCGAGTTGGTGGCAACTCATGCGTCTTGTGCAGCCTAGCGGGAAAGTACCCTGCGAACAGGTGCCACAGGTAACTACGGCGAATGCGCTCATTGCGGTACTTGAGTGAGCCATCAGTGGCAGATTTGTCGTTGAGGACGTGCAGCAAGTAGAGGAGAAGCAGGGGCCATAGCAGGGGATTAGCACAGCAGGCGCAAAAGAAGGACACAGTGAGCACAATGCAGAGACTGTGGAGGAGCACGGCCAAAGTCTGTCCTCGGCGCTTGAAGGGCACGTTCAGCGGCACCCATCGAATGCCTCCATTTTTCTTGGATTTGGGGGCGGGGTGCACCATGTCGGCGCCCATGTCGTCAAGGTCCGGGTATGAATCGTCGTCCTCTTCCATGTGCGTGTTCTTCCGGAGCGCGGAAGCGTAGCTGAGTTTGGAGGCGTTGCTGAGACTGTCGAGGTGGTCGTTCTTGCTATTCCGGTTCTCATCCTTGGTGCGGAATGCTGGCTTCTTGTCCTGTGCGTCCGACCCATAGGCTTCTGTAGGAGCTGGGAAGTTCTTCTCGTTGAGTGTCGGTTCTTTCAACGTCGATGACTGCGATCCTCCAACATGAATAAAGGAGTCCTCTTTCACACCAGTACCTCCAAAAGAGTCATTGCCTTCCGGCTGGCGAGGATCCGAGGTGACAGTCTGGACCTTGATCGTGTCGTCCTTGACAGACTGTGGCGGAGAAGGCATGATGTTTGCGGGCGCATCAGCCATAATGCTCGATAGACTGTAAGAGTGATGCGAGCGCCTTGAGATATGCTGCGGCCTAACGCTTCCAGCCGTACTTGAATGCCGAACCGGTACAGCTGGGCTGGGTGGCCTTGGAGAGTAGTAGCCGTTGGGGATCACCTACGTGGCGCATGCTTGTCAGTCTCTAGCTATTGGCTTGTGGATGGGGGAAAACCTACCCAAGTGCCTGGCGAGTCCAGCGTCCGTGAACTACGCCTGCTGTTGCTACCAAGCTGCGTGGTGGCAATGGTAGGGACAGAGTCCGCGGAATGCGAGGACGAGTGGCTGGGCTGGCGGCCTGGAGGAGTGACTGAGGTAGGAAACAGGTCAGAATGTCTGCGGGTATCAGGGTAGCTGTTCTTTTGTGCGCGTCTCGACGATGGGAGCTTTGAGCGATGGAGGCTCTCTGGCCGGACGATGCGCCGGCCATGGAGGTTGGGCAGATCGGCCATCATGATGGGCAGTCTTGACGCAGCAGCGGCGAGAGTGACGATGATGAGGATGCAGACGAGGACGAGGACGAGGACGAGGACGAGGACGAGGATGATGATGACAACGGCAGTTTCCGAGATGTCGCAGGCGACAATGGGACTGGACAGAGCTCATAAAAGGTGAAGGCTCAAGACGGCCGGCAGGGCCTCATTTCGTGGACTGTCTCGGGCGTGCAGAAAGGAATGGGACGAGAAGCAGGGCTGAGACACAACATACCGAGATAGAAATGTCGCTGCGTCCTGTTGGGGGTCACAGGAGACGGCGATGGTGACGGGGGCTCAAAGAGTTCTTCGCGGGCAGGGCTCTCCATGCTCCCCGCTTGTCTGCAGAAAGCGTACGAGTACTGATCTGCGCGGCGAGAGAGTGTGGCGGGCGTGCGTGGGTGCGCGCGGGTGCGTGGTGATGACGATGACGCCCTTGTGTGCTCGTAGCGCGAGTCTGGTCCAGCTTCGGGCAAGAACCTCCTCTAGCAAGAAACTGGAACCGCCTGCACCAGCCGCGGTCCCCGATGCTGTCTGTGCCTGTGCCTGCCCAGGTGTGTCTGTGCCGTAACGGCTGTTGTGCTGTGGTACTGGCTCCGTCTGGAGACGCAGAGGCAATCTTGGAAAGGAAGCTTGGCAGGTCCCGGTGCAAGCACAGCTGTCGATCCTAGAAGACACAGCACAAGGAGGAATAATGGATGGAGACGAGACAGAGGCAGGCTGATGCTGCCATCGGGTGCATTTTGAGCAAACTCTTTGCAGTTGGGTTCGTCGGGCGCGCTGAGCTGACGTCGCGCGACCTGGTGTGCCACATGCAAGAGGCAGGGATTCTGGCGATCCACCGTCGTCCCCGAGCCGCCAGCACGGACGGGGGCCCACCTTCCTCCACTGCGCTGCACTTCAACTGCACTGCACTGCACTGCACTGCAATGCATAGGCTTGATGTTCGGCTAAGTCGGGCAGTCAAGGTTACACATAATGACGTTGACCGCTCCTCTTGCAACACTGTGCACGTCTGCACGAGCTGCATCAAAGACTCCACTTCATCTGCCAATCCGCCGAGGTCCACGTGAATTCGGCCAGACCTGTTCAAAGCATCCAGAGCCTGTTACGTGCTCGACAAGCATGAAATCAGATCATCACTTTGAGCATCACTAGACGCTAACACCAAAACCAAACTACAGACATTGCCGCACTGCGGCCACCATGATGAGATATGCCAAAGAACATGGTCATTCAAATTTGGCTGAGACACATGAGGGAGATCCATAGTGCCTGAATCGACGCTGATGCTGTGCTTCCAAGAACGAGGAGAAAAAACCTCGGCCACCAAGAAGAAACCGTCTGCCTCAACCCAACAGCTTGAGCCCGCCTTTGGTCTTCTGTCCAGGCTTCGTCACACCACCGCCGTGCGCCCCCAGGTGTGCCTCATATGGACCATCATTACCTCCACGACCGGCACCACTCCCTCCTCCTCCTCCTCCTCCTCCTTGTCGATGCTTGTTCTTGTTCTTGTTCCACTTGCCACCGTGTTTGTCCTTCACATTGACCGTCTTAATCTCCGTTGTCGCTTTGCTCACCCGCACGGGGTGGCTCTGGATATATTTGCCGTTCATTTCCTTGGCCGCTTGGAAGAACTCGTCGGGATCGCTGAACGACACAAAACCATACCCCTTGGACTTGTTCGTCACTTTGTCTCGGATCACCCGCGCCTTCTGCAGCGACTTCCATCGGGAAAAGGCCTTGTGTAGACTTTCGTCGGTCGTTTCTCCAGCGAGGTTACCAACAAATAGACGCAGGTGCGTCGGGTCCCATTCGAGCAGTGTGTCGTCTGTCCATTTCGTGCCACCACCAGAACGTATTACCGTCTTCTTCTTCTCGGCACCGTTTGCGTTCGCATCGGTCGTGGCAGGCTGGACGCCAGGGTATGTGACGCTGTTCGCAGCGCCGGCTTGTCCAGCACGCACCGTGGCCGGCGCAGTCGACGCAGTCGGGTCTGTGACATATGCGCTCTGCCATTGTGCGATCTGCGCAGCTAGCTCGGGGTCATTCTCATCGGACCGAACTGCAGGGTTGCTGGATGCAGAGCTAGCAGGCGCGGGAGCCGGGAATGGGTTGCGGATCTGAGGTGCGGCGGAATATGAAGTGGCGTCGGCTTGTTGCGCGCCGTAGTAGCTGTGTTGTGTTGCCTGGTATCCGGTTGAAGCTGGGTACTGATAGCCAGGCGCGCTCATCTGGCTCTGCCCTTGAGGCGCATATTGTTGATAGGGCGATCCATAGCGGCCAGGCGGAACGGTCGCGGTGCCGCTGTATGAAGGC
The DNA here is from genome assembly GCA_031142775.1 of Microdochium paspali. NCBI lineage: Eukaryota > Fungi > Ascomycota > Sordariomycetes > Xylariales > Microdochiaceae > Microdochium > Microdochium paspali. The sequence continues at coordinate 2,168,370 of JAVBIV010000007.1, forward strand.
GGCGCGCTGTAGGGCGAGGCACTGATGCCTGGGCTCGATGTGTGTGATGTTGTTGCCGACGAGAAGGCTGGCTTGAAGCCCGATACTTTCGAGGGCGGCGGTCGAGGCGGAAGCGAGCTAGGATTGGCACCTGGAGGTGGCGGATACGACATGATGAACTTGCTGCGCGTCGCAGGTGAATTGGCTTCCTTTTTCAACACGTACCTCGTGAGCCTGTTTTTCGAAGCCTCAGAAGACAGGTCCGCGTTTGCCAAAGGCTGCGCGTGCCGGGTTTGGGGAAATACGGTATGGCACAAATATGATCCGCGAGCGGCGAAGCGCAAGGACTGGGCTGGCAGGACTTTGCGCGGCAAAGCAGCGTCGCTGTGAATTGGACTGGGAGTGTTGACAAACAATAGCAGCGGTCGGAGTCGCGGCGGTCGCCACTTGGGCATTTGAAAGTGGCTGCTCGTCGCAGCCTTATCTTATCGAGCCTGGAAGATGTGGGCGAACGACGGAATCCACTTGCCTTGGTGTGCTATTACATAAGGCGCCCTGGGAGCTGAACTGCCCCATGCCTGGCTGCTCCAGCATTTTCTAGAACCTCATGATTTGAGACAACTCAATGATCTTCGGAATAGTGCCTGGTCACAAATTCAATCCAGAATGCAAACCCCCGCAGCTCTATTTGGCGCAGCTTGATGTACAGGGGATGCAGAGGAAGGCTAATTGATTGTTATCATAGAACACTTAAGTATGCTGTAGGATTTCACGACCACCGCCAGCTTGGCTCTGTCTGGACATCATCAATGTGACGGACTTGATGGCACCATGGAGTCTTGTCGTCTCAAGTTCAGCTAGGCTCACACGACTACTCCTGCAATTCTGAGCCACAGTCCGAAACAAACTGAGCAGCACTTTTACTGATTCTTTCGCGCACGGTCATATAAAATGCCACTGAAGTCCAGTCGTGTAGGGCGATCACATGTATTTCCGTCCCGCGTTCGCCGGGCTGTCTTTGTACAAGGGACCAAGTAAGCACACCCAGCCAAGCATGACCGAGCGTGTTGGACCATGTTTGTGACATCCGGGCCGCAGCGACCGGCTGTGGGGAGTTCCAAGTTGGACCTTGTGCATGTCGGCTATTGAAATGAGGAGTTACTGGCTGTCTGCAATTCTACGCAGATTCACGAGCAGCCAGCACGCTGCTTGATAAATACACAGGACGCTCGTGCTCACAGCCTTGGCCCCTGCTCGCCTGCTTGCCAATTCAAGGCATGAGACGACATCACTTCACCCATCGATTGGATCGCTCCCGGAACTGTCTGCAGTCAGTGTACTGCACAAAACAGTACCAATGCACATGTACGGGTATGCTTCTTTTGCCGCCCGTGGGGGTCAACAGTTTGTGACACACCTTTGAAGGATAGTATGACCTAGTGGATCTTATGGCTCTCTGTTCAGCCTGGATGGATAATTGTGGACCATCTCCGCGGCGGAAGGTCTCGTAATAATCGGCGAAGTTGCTATCTTAGTTAGCCTGAACCGGTATCGGTGCAATTGTCTCCGCGTTCAACAGGCTATTTCGCGCAAAGAATGACCCCCAACACCAACAGCTCCTTATGTAAAGCTCAAGACCTCAGCTCATGCCTGGTGTCTGCAGGGTGAGTCGGCCGCCACGCTTGCTTGTGCGGGATATAGACGCTCGGCAACCCCTCGCCTATGGCACTTCGCAGCACCGACTATCTAGTAGTTTTATAGGGTAGCGCATTGCCATCTTTAATCGGGCCGTGTCTCGCGAACAAGCTCGGGCAGTTGGCCTTCAGAGGCCCCCACCGAGATGCCCAGGCCGCCAATCCGCTTGCCGCACTTTTGAAGTACCGCTTGGTCAGCTCAACGTAGCAGGGATGCCATCGGCATTGCGAAACGCGAGTGAAGCGACTTCTGCCTGTAGACCTCCGCCGTGGCCTGCCCACAGCCCGGAGCCAGATGAGGAGCCCGGGCAACAATTCGATTCTTGATTCTGGTCAATTGGTTCAGTTGAAGAGAGCTGCTAATTCCTTAATGCTTTCGTCTGTCGTGGCTGGTAACGAAAAAGGTGCAGAGGTTTGGCCATGAATAAGCGTCTTGCGTCGCCGTCAAGAAGGTTTCATGAGGTTGTGGGTAACTCGTTGCGGATGAGGTCATTTGTGTCCTGCGACGGGTCCGTCCAGCATCACTCTGGCAGGATCTCCAGGGCACCGCAAGGACGCCGAAGTTGCAATCGTCGTACCGGAAAAATCATGATTTAGAGGCTGGGTCTCTGTCGGGAGGTATCCTCCAAGGCCGCAGCGTGTTGTTCTGTCGAACGCGCCGCCGAGTGCTTGAGCTTGAAGCCACACTCGCCAGCCCCAACCACTGGAACGGCTTCTCAAGGTTTCGTGCTTGGGCGGAGCTGCAGGACTCGAGTCCGGCCGCGTGCGCCGTTTCTGCATGCAAGGCGCGGATGATCGGACTTTGACGATGGCCCTTGGCGAACGCCCCTGGCCAGTCTGAGGCGGATGTGGTGGTTGCCCCTCCAAAATTTTGGGGAGGGGGTCCCAGGTGGTGCAGTGCAGGCACTGGCGGGATTGCATGGTGACGGAAGGGGACCCATCAGACATACAAATGCGCTTCCGCGCGCGCCGCCCATCGCCGTGTCGCCCTCCATTCCCCTCAACAACCCAAACTTTCCCTCTTCGTCCTTCGAATCCAGTATTGACTGCTGGATCTGCCGACTGCGTCGCCTCACGTACTTTCTATTGCCTCATCGCCCTGTGCTCGAACCCATATACCATCGCCCATCATGTCTGGAGCTGTGTAAGTCGCTGTTGATCCCCCCTCCAACCCCTCAGTTCACCATCATCGGCCGTACTGCCATCCGCGCCTTGTGATTACGTCGTTAAGCCCCCCCCCCCCCCCAAATGGCCCCTTCTTGATGCTGCTGGCATTGCTTTTCGAGTCATCGCGATTTCAGTTTTGAGCTTTGCACGCTATCCTCCGAGGTCAAAGTCTCACTGAAACGCCTCGATACCCCTCCAGCGCTCGTCTCAAAAACATCACCAACTCCGTCCTAGGAGGAGGTCCAAGGCGAGCATCAAGATGATCCCCGCCCTCATTCTGCACTTCTCCCCTGATAGCCGCCGTCGACCCTAGCGACCGAACTCACCAGCCTATCCGACATCGAACTTGAGCATAGTGCTGACTATTACCAAAGGTCCGACCTTGGCCTCATCGGCCTGGCCGTCATGTAAGTTACTTACCACTTGCTCCTCGTGGCTCCCGAGTCATGACTGTCTCTTATACTGACGCAAATGGGATGCAGGGGCCAGAACTTGATTCTGAATATGGCTGACAACGGCTTTACCATCACTGCTTACAACCGAACCGTCTCCAAGGTCGACCATTTCCTCGAGAACGAGGCCAAGGGCAAGTCCATCGTTGGCGCTCATGACGACAAGGAGTTCGTCGCCAGCCTCAAGTCTCCCCGCCGTATCATGCTCCTTGTCCAGGCTGGCAAGGCCGTCGATGACTGGATCGAGAGACTGCTGCCTCTTCTCGAGAAGGGCGACATCATCATTGACGGTGGCAACTCTCACTTCCCTGACTCTAACCGCCGCACAAAGTACCTCCAGACCAAGGGCCTTCACTTCGTTGGCTCCGGTGTCTCCGGTGGTGAAGAGGGTGCCCGTTACGGTCCCTCGATCATGCCCGGTGGTGACGAGGCTGCGTGGCCCCACATCAAGGACATCTTCCAGGCCATCTCGGCCAAGAGCGATAAGGAGCCTTGCTGCGAGTGGGTTGGCGACGAAGGTGCTGGTCACTACGTCAAGATGGTCCACAACGGTATCGAGTACGGTGACATGCAGCTGATCTGCGAGGTACGTCGTCCTGGGCGAACAAGCTGAAATGTGGTGCAGTCTTTAACACCGGGATCCTTTAGGCGTACGACATCATGAAGCGCGGTCTCGGCATGAGCGGCAAGGAGATTGGTGATGTTTTCGCCAAATGGAACAAGGGTGTCTTGGACTCCTTCCTCATCGAGATTACTCGCGACATCATGTACTTCAACGACGACGACGGAACCCCTCTCGTCGAGAAGATTCTTGACCAGGCTGGTCAGAAGGGCACTGGCAAGTGGACTGCCATCAACGCTCTCGACCTCGGCATGCCTGTCACCCTGATTGCTGAGGCTGTCCTTGCCCGCTGCTTGTCTTCTGTCAAGGCTGAGCGTGCTGAGGCTTCCACCAGGCTCGAATTCGTGGGCCGTGTGTCCAAGTTCGAGGGAGACCGTGAGCAGTTCCTCGAGGATCTCGAGCAGGCTCTCTACGCCTCCAAGATCATTTCCTATGCCCAGGGTTTCATGCTGATGCAGGAGGTACGTTGCTATTGACTTGGTTCTCCTCCAGTGGCAGACTCGGGCCCAATTGCTAAACAAAATCTCTCCCTAGGCCGCTCGCGAGTATCACTGGAAGCTCAACAAGCCCTCCATCGCTCTCATGTGGAGAGGTGGTTGCATCATCCGCTCCGTGTTCCTCAAGGACATCACCGCTGCTTACCGCAAGAACCCCGACCTTAAGAACCTTCTGTTCGACGACTTCTTCAACAAGGCCATCCACACTGCTCAGCCTGGCTGGAGAGAGGTCATCGCCAAGACCGCGCAGCTTGGTATCCCGACTCCCGCCTTCTCGACCGCTTTGTCGTGGTTTGACGGCTACCGCACCAAGGACCTGCCTGCCAACCTGCTGCAGGCTCAGCGCGACTACTTCGGTGCCCACACTTTCCAGATCAAGCCCGAGTTCGCCAGCGACAAGTACAAGGAGGGTGCGTACACGCACGTCAACTGGACGGGCCGCGGAGGCAACGTCTCTGCTTCGACATACCAAGCTTAGGTTTATGAAATGTAATGAGGAATCTGCCAGGGTGGCTTTTACGCTTGCTAGTGGTGTTTAGGCTGTAACTTGAGTACACCAAGCAGCACACAGCAGCAAAGGGTTTATAGAAAGAAAACAAAATGCAATGCCCCATACCATCTCAACTGGCCCCAAACTTGATGTCTCAGGAGACGGCAAGATTGCTATTGATCAGACCACAGAAGGGACGTTCTGCTGTGTTGTTGCAAGATTGGTCATTCCTAATACGACGGAGTTACGGCTGCCCAGCTGCTTGCCGCTAACTTAACAGTACGGACCAGGGATAGAGGTCCTCCGTCGATCGATGACTAAGCACCATCAGTGGGACAACACTAGCCACAAGCCGAGTGTTTGTGGCTTAGCGTCTGCAAAGCGGTGGGACTACGGTACCTGGCTGTTACAGCAAGAGTGACCCGCAGCTGCGCGGCTCAGCCAGAACGCCAGGTCGTGTCGCGAAGGTCGCGACCATTCAGTGTTCGCCATCTTTTGGATTCGTCCAGCCCTGCATTCGCGACATCAATGCGCCGCAGCCCACTACACTGCGCTGCGAACACTTGCAATATTCATCACACACTGTTGATGCGATAGGCTGCGCGCCTCTGTCACGGGTGCATTTTTCTCGTCCACGCGACCGTCCTTGGCTGCCCAGCAAGATGTCGCAAATGGCTGACCCAAGTTTCGGGGTGCATAGAGACCTGGTACGTCACAAGTCAATCATGTGCAAAGACCCGACGGATAGCGACGCATCGTGCTGACTGCAAATAGCTCCCTCATATTCACCTCGTGTCGACCTACCGGTACCCTGTCAAGGCGACTATCCAGCCGAACGAAGTCACCTCGCTGCTCATGCAAGCTCCCAAGATTGCTCGCGATACGGCGGCATTCTACTGGACCTACCTCGACAAGCCGGAAAATGGCTCCATATTCCTTACATGGCAGCCCTTGCAGCAGATGAACGTCCAATTCGCCAGTGACGGCTTTGTCTGGCCACCGCAAGAGACCTACTACCAGCAGGAGGTTGGCAGTGGAGTCGTACGTCACCCGTCCAAGATTTATGTCTCTACTTGGTTGGGCAAGATCTCTAGAATGTCATGGACTCACTAACGAGAGCATAGATCCTTGAAATGTACCTGCAAAAGGCAGGCTTTGCATATGGAGAACAGTACGCGATGCACTCTCGCCGACGCTTTCGGCTTATTCCCCCAAACGTCCCGAACCCGAATGCGCCCCAAGTCGACCCGAGCTTGTGGATCGTCCACTACGGCCCTAACGAGCCCAACGACCGAATCCATGTTAGCCAACTTCCCCGGGACAACCGCACGCAGCAGATTCACGAAACCCGGAGCTACCTTTATCGATGTGGTCAGATTCAACGCAAGGAGTTCATCCTTGGCGACCGGACCAATTGGCCACAAATTGGCTGGCCTCGCGAAGCCCCCAGGCAGCCGGTTTATGCCGGCAATCGAGGAGTGCCACAGGCCATGGCCTATCCCAGTCAAGCACCAACACCCACTGGACCGCCCTCAAAACGAGCCAGAACATCCCAGGCTGCACATGCGCAGGGTGCACCGCCGATGGGCGCCCTGGCACATCAGGATAGTGCTTACGACGACGATGAAGACACCTCTCGTGGTGACATGTTCGATCATTTAACCCCTCGAGAGATCAGTGTCCATAGGTATCGTCAGAATCACGAGTGGATGGAGGAAATTCTTTCATCGCCGTATAGCCTTGGACAAATTGGATTTGCGGACATCGGGCTTGGGCTCAAAGGCGAGCTCTCAGGCCTAACCGAAGGCATCTTTGAGTCTCAGGACTACAAAACTCTGGTCCAGCCTTCTACAACTGAGGCAAAGACTCACCTAGACCCCGAGCAAGCTGCCGAGTTTCGCAAAAGAGTTAATGAGCGTATCGCTTCCACGAACTCGGAGATTGAAAGAATGAAGGCCGAGCATTCGCAAAAGTTGGCGCGCTTCAAGAACAACTCGATTCTGACCCGGTCAGAGAAAGAGCTCCGCACAGCCACCGACAGCTCAAGTACAGATGGTTTTAACCTCGAAGGTCGCAATGACGAGCATGCGGACGGGTCCAACCACTGGCAGAGCAAGTCTACAAAGACAGTCAATGCCATAATCGCTTCGGTCGAGTCGCAACTGGGCCGACATGCGGAGGCCGTTAGCGAGCTTAGAAGGATCCAGGAAGGAGGCTATCAAGAACCTGCACCTGAGCCCATTGCCGAGCCAGAACAAACGCCAGGAGCAATCACGGCGCAGGGAGCGTCGTCAGGTGGTGCAGCCAGTGGCAGCAATGAGATGTCACGTCAGGACTCGCAAGCCGGCTCCAATCACAGCGGAATCATGATTGGAGATTCCGACATCGACATGGGCGGAACTGCGGCTGGGCTCTTGGATCAGATGTACACTGGCATGTCCTCGACTTCGACGCCTAATAACAACTTCCCCACACCACAGGCACAATTGTCTGCAGCTCAGTCGAATGTCGCCACACCAGTCAATGCCGCCTCACCACATACAGCGCCTCCGCAGGTCGGCACAGGCGGAAATGCCGATATCAAGATGGGCGGTTCCGAGGCCACAAAGACCAATGATGCACCAGGTGCAGTTGTGCCTGACCAGGGCTCAGGGTCTGGAGACTGGGTTGTTGTACCCAAGGATGGGGTAACACCTGGTAGCAACGGCATAGGTGCTGGTACAGTGAACACTGACAGCAACGCTGGGGCAAATGAGCTGTCGAAGTCAACAGTGGGTAATGCGGCGGCGTCAAGCAGACAGGCCTCTAATGTTGGCACGCCGGCAGGAGGCTCCACCGGTGACTTTGTCGACTTTGGGTCTCTTGGGGATCTTGACAGTGCTGGAGATGCCCTTGCAGGATATACACCCGGGGACATGACGGCTGATCTCGATCTAGGTACGGAAATGGACATGTAGGACAGGTCTCTCGGGTTTTGAAGAGTTATCATCGTTATTCACAGAAGGTGAGGTGGTCTGCTCTCGGTACCGAGTAGTTGAGCTTTTGCAGGTGTCCATCGCGAAGGCGTTCTCAGCAGGAGTCACATGGCGTTGCAAGGTAGAGACAAGACAGGTGGAAGGAAATATTCAATTGAAATCGTCAGATATAAAGAGCTGCAGATGTACCGTGCCACACCTTGACTTTGAAGGAAGAAGGCACGCACTGGAGCCCTTGGCTTTGTGGCTATAGAGCACCCTGTTTGCATGTGGTGTCTCTTCGCGGTATTACTCGTGTGCTGAATACCTACCTGATTTGACGAGTCAAGAGGTATAATTCAACGGTCCGTGGGATCTGTGTCCAAGTCTGCTGCTGGCTAGTGCTCCCTTGACAGCTGCGACCACCGAAGTTTGTGGCTACTGTGCTCATCTCAGCTATTACTCCTCGTGGGACTGGGATGGATGGTGCGTGCATTGCGAAGGGGGCTGCTGTTGTTGCATGAAACCGCCCTGGGTGAGGTTGTCGTTGCAGAGTTGCAAGCCTCCGTGTCTCGAACCCTGGGCCAGAGAGCCGCAACAAGGGGTCTCTTGGGGCCCCCCTGTCAATGACTGGGTGATGCAACTGGCTGCCCTGGATGTGCTGCGAGAGACTAGTGGGGCTTCGGGAACCACCTTGCAGGGGGGGACAGCGATTGGGTTTTGGGATGTGTGAGACGACTGGTAACTTGGGATGAAGGTGCATCCTTCAGGCGACCTTGTTGATCTGCAGCGTGCCTAGAACCTTATACTCAGCATGCACGAAGTGTCAAATTCTAAAGTGATATTCGGACCTCGATTGATGTCGACAAGCAAGCACGTGGTGCCATAGCCATAGCCGGTGCTCAGAGAATGCCGTGGTTCACCACATACCGTACCAACCAAGACAATGGAAGCCGGGCACGATACCGACAGGCGATGCCAGGGTGCGAGAGCCACGTCTGATACTTAGATAGTACCTACCTGGCTTCCAAGAAAGAAAGAAAACACCGACAGACTCGACCCCGTGTCCCTGGAGAAGCTGAGCTCGAAACCTGGACCGGCAGGGTATCGAGTGCCGTCATGAGCAGCGTCCAGACTACTCTGTACTTTATGCATGGATGCCTCCCCCGGCACTCCGCTCCACACCTTATTCCGGCTATCCCGCAGCAGGCAGCCGTCTCCGCTCTGTACTGACACGGAACATAGTCTCTTCCGGTGGCGACCAGGAGGCTCGGCTCCTAAGTTTCCTTCCAGGCCTTGGCATCGCGAGCCTCTCCCCGGTCGAGCTTGCCATACTCTGCAGGCTCTCTGCAAGTCTTCAGACAATGCCCAGCCGGGCGTGCAGGGACTGCTCCAGACGGGGCTTCAGGGGGGGCCCTTACCCCGTCGTTCGACCCGATCTGCTGATTCGTTCGATTCCAGGTGCCATCAGGACCAGCCCTGTACGGCTTCAATCGTGACACTGTTGTAGGTGCGTACGGAGTGTGCCCTGTAGATCGAGGACTCTCGAAGTTGTTTCTAGGCCCGGGGTGACCTGGATCCTGTCTGACCGACGGGACCTTTGGCCCGGGTTGATGGCTTCCTGCCATATGACTACTGTTCGTTTCCTGTCCCATTCCGGACTGGTTTCTTCCCTTTCCTTCTTTCCTTCTCCAGACTACTGACCGCAGTTTCTGTCCGTTCTTTGTTCGCTTGTCCGGTCTTCTCTTCTTCCATTCTTTGGTTGTTCTTCGACACTGCCTGCTGGCCAGCAATTCTTTTTTTTCGTACTGTTGATCAGTCAATCTTTATTCTGATTCTCACTACCGGCACGAACTTTTTTTTTATATTTCCCCCCTACTTCTTTCAAACGACTTTAACGCTATACGCCACCGAGCTCTGCGAGCCGACAATATCGCCTGCAATCTACACCCACGAAGAGCCAAAAGTCCCCCTATACTAGGACGCGGGACTACTCAATAAAGTCAGATATCCAAGATAATCAAATACCATCACCACCACCAACACAAGGATCCACAAAACAACACACGCAACAATGAAGGTCTCCCAGTCATCAGTAGTGTTCGCACTCCTCGGTACTATGTCCCTGGTGACCGCCGCTCCGACTCGACGGGCTCACGGGCACTCTGCGCGCAAGGCCAGGATGGGGCAGCTCTCACACGAGGTGGCTCGCGCTCAGGGGGGTTTCGGTGAAGGAGGTGCTGGCGAGGCGGTTGTGCCTCCTGCCGCCGAGGTCACGCCTACAGTCACAAGCACTGAGCCTACCAGCACTGAGAAGTCCGAGGGACAGGCCCCCGAGAAGACGGAGAAGCCGGAGAAGGGGAACCAGCCTGACCAAGGGGACCAGTCTGGTCAGGGAAACCAACCCAGCCAAGGAAACCAGCCTGAGAAGGGGAACCAGCCAGAGAAGGGGAACCAGTCTGACCAGGGAAACCAGTCTGGTCAGGGAAACCAGCCTGAGAAGGGGAAACAGCCAGACCAGGGAAATCAGCCTGAGAAGGGTAACCAACCAGAGAAGGGGAACCAGTCTGGTCAAGGAAACCAGCCCAGCCAAGAAAACCAGCCTCAGAAAGGGAACCAGCCCGACCAGGGAAATCAGCCTAATCAGGAAGACCAGCCCAACCAGGAAGACCAGCCTGGCAATGGAGAGAAGCCAGGTAAGGATGGAAAGCCAGATGGAGAGCAGAGCCCACAGAGAGGGGACGGAACAGATGGGGGAAATGAACAGCCCGCGAAGACCACGACTGAGAGGGCTGAGAAGCCTACAGATAAGCCCGGGAAGCCCGAGAAATCAGAAGAGCCAGCGCGCGCGACCGAGAGCAAGACCAAGAAGGCTGAGAAGCCTACCGAGAAATCCAGGGAGCAGGGGCAGACGACCGAGACCAAGTCCGAGGCCGCCGCGAAGCCTACTGACAAACCCGGCAAAGATAGGGGATCGCCCGACGATGCCACAACGACTACCGAGAAGAGGGGGAAGCCAAAGGTGACGCCACCGCCTGCGCCTGCGCCTATCGTTGCTCCTCCTGCTGAGGCAACCACTTCGTCGGAGATTGTTACTTCTTCTTCTGACGCCGTCGCTTCGTCGTCTGAGAATGTCGCTAGTACTTCTGAGAGCGTTGCCTCATCTTCTGAGGTCGCCTCCTCTTCTGAAGCTGTTGTCTCCTCTTCTGAAGCTGTTGTCTCCTCTTCTGAAGCTGTTGCCTCTTCTTCTGCGGCCGTCGCCTCTTCTTCTGCGGCCGTCGCCTCCTCTTCTGCGGCCGTCGCTTCCTCTTCTGCGGCCGTCGCCTCCTCTTCTGCAGTCATCTCCTCCTCTTCTGCAGCTGTCGTCTCTAGCTCCGCGGCGATCGTCTCTTCTTCAGCAAGCATTACTCCTCCTCCTGCTGCAAGGCTGCCGCCAGTCTCCAGCAGTTCTCTGCCACCGCTTGTTCTCACACCTCCTGCACAGGCTCTTTCCAGCTTTTCCGTGTCTGCTTCGGCTAGCTTGTCTGTCAGCGCGCCCCCAAATCTCCTGCCTGGCACGCTCCCTATTCCCCCAGCGTCTTTGGTCCCGGCTGCTTCAGCCTCAGCGTCCGCATCTGCCTCCGCTTCTGCCTCAGTGTCCGTCTCTGCCCCTGCCTCTCAGTCTGCGATCGCGTCTGTATCTTCTGCAACATTGGCAGTCTCTCAATCGCTTTCGTTCAGTGTGCCGGCTTCGGTTTCGCAGATTGTCATGCTCCCACCGGCATCGGCGTCTGCTTCCGCCTCCACGGCTATTGAAATGATGCCTACGACTGTGGTAAGTAATCTTGCATCTGAAGAGCAGTCAGTGAGTCAATAGTTTGCTAACATTTTGTTCCGAAAAGCTCTCTGCTTCACTCCAGTCGATGGCCCCGCCTCCTGTGTTCCCTACTCTCTCACTGCCTGCGGCCATGCCTTCCGAGGTTGTCACTGCTCCCTCCGAGTCCATGGCTTCTCCTCCTGGGGAGACCATGGTCAGCCCTCCCAGCGAGTCTATGATCCCACCTCCGAGCGAGTCTATGATCTCACCTCCGAGCGAGTCTATGATCCCACCTCCGAGCGAGTCCATGATCCCACCTCCGAGCGAGTCCATGATCCCACCTCCAAGCGAGTCTATGATCCCACCTCCAAGCGAGTCTATGGTCTCTCCTCCTGGTGAATCCGTGGTCTATCCTCCCGCTGAGTCCATGACCTACCCCCCAAGTGCGAGTTCAATCAGCGTCCCAAGCGAGACTCTCGTTACCGCATCTAGTGGGTTCAGTTCCGTGCCTGTCGCGCAAAGCTCAGCTCCGCCCTTCGCCAGCGCCTCCAGCGCTTTTGTGCCAGTACCTACAAGCTCTGGTCTGGCCATCGTTCCCTCGAGCTCGGGTTCCGTTCTTCCGACTGCGCTTCCTGCCGTTCTCCCCAGTGGTTCTGGCGTCATCGCGTCTCCTGATGCTTCCAGCTCGCCCATCCTTATCCCTGCTGCTAGCGCCCCCACCGTTCACGCGGCCAGCCTTGCTAGCTACCTCTGCGCGGGTGCGCTGGCCTTGTGGCTTCTTTGAGTCACATAGGGTCCTTTGATCAACTAAAACGTTCTGTTTAATATTTCTTTTAGTAGTTGTCATGGAGCCAACCCGCATAGGGATGGTGTGGTGAGAGAATGTGACTGGACCTAGATATGCGTTGGTGTTATTGTCAAGGCCCAGCACATGGTTGGCAGTATAAATAAAGTACTTCGTGCCGTATCTACCGAATGTGCCTATTAAAGTGACGATCTCGGTCTGATTCTGTCGTGCTAGGTTGTGTCGCAATGTTCTTACAGCGCCAGAACCGTGTAAGATGATTGGCCGAGAGTGGAGTCGTAGGCACTGTGCGAGTGATTATCGGTACGTTGAGCAAACACAACCCAAAGTCATAATAATTTCAAATGTCATGTTGGTTTTGTTATGTAGAAGTGCATGGCTTTGTTTCAATGTCAAAATACAAAGTCTAAAGTCTTGCCTGTAATCAGAGGTGCTTCTGCTTCGCGACTTTGACACGCAGGACTGCGGAAACCATAGTGCAGCGATAAGATAAGCGCATTACACCTCCCCGGTGCTAACCGCTTAGGTTGACCCAAGCTCTTTTGACCCGACAACTCTCCAAGATTACCTGACTACCTGCGAATTAACGCCATCTTCAAGATCGCATCCCGCGACGCTGGTCTGGCCTTGCAGCAGAATACACGAACTCTTAATGTGCCAGTATTCATGAGGAGATCATGTTTTTTCCTCACGCGACCAAGTCGCCGGCGCTATGACCCCACAACTGCGACCTTCCTCTCACCCCGAGCCGGCGCTGGCGCCGCTGCCCTTGGAGTATCCCATCAGGTGACTTGCTCGCGAGATGGCCGGGCCGGTCTAGATGCGACGGCGAGTCACCGCCCCTTCAGCGCCACGACTGTCGTCCCTGCGCGCTCGGGGGCGCAAGATACGCCTCCAGACGACGAGACCCGGCCAGGTGGCCATGCCGCCGCAGCAGACGCCGGCGCGGTGCGGGACAAGGAACATGGCAACTTGCTCACCCTCGCGATCGAGTCATCCTGTGACGACACCTGTGTGGCGATCCTGGAGCGTGAGGCGCTCTACTCAACGACTTCTTCTTCTTCATCTCCTTCTTCTTCGGCAAGAGGGGCCGCCGCAACACTACACTTCAACGACAAAGTCACAGCCGACAGTCGCGACTTCAAGGGTGTGTACCCGGACCTCGCGGTGCGGTCGCACGTGTCGAGCATGGCGCCGCTGCTGCAGAGGGCGCTGCGGTCCTTACCCGCCGTGACGCCCTCGGTCGCCACGGATAGTTGCCAGCAGGATGGTGTGGATTATACTGCCGCGGACAAGATCGTCTGGGTCGACGGGCGGCCGCGGCGGAAGCCAGACTTCGTGACTGTCACTCGCGGGCCGGGTATGATGTCTAACCTGACCGTCGGGCTCATGACGGCCAAGAGCCTGGCCGTGGCATGGGATGTGCCCCTGTTGGCGGTGAACCATATGGAATCGCACGCGCTCACGCCGCGGCTTGTCCACGCTCTGGAGAAGGGCAAGGAGAAGAGCAACTCGCCAGGCCAACCATCAAGAGCCGCAACAACAACAGCATCCGGCACGGTGCTGGCGAAGCAAGACAGCAAGGGCGAGGGCGAGGACGAGGGAAATGCCGTGTCGGCCACGCACAAGCCCGAGTTCCCCTTTATATCAGTCCTCGTGTCCGGCGGGCACAGCCTGCTCGTGCACTCGCGCGGGCTTAACGACCATGCCATTCTCGCGCAGGCCGACAACATCGCCATAGGCGACCTGCTCGACAAGTGCGCCCGGCTGATCCTGCCAGAGTCTTACCTCGCGGCCGCAAAGGACGTCATGTACGGACGCCTGCTCGAGGAATTCGCCTTCCCACCGCCTACACCAACAACAGCCTCTGGTGACGAGACAACACCAACAACACCACCTCAGACCCACAACCACCACTACGACTACAACTACCAACCGACCATGAACCGCCCGGACGAGCAGCGCATCTACACCTCCCCGACCGCGTCGAGATGGTGGCTCACGCCGCCCATGCACCAGTCCGCAGCGATGCGGTACGACTTCTCGGGCCTCAACGGGCGCGTCAAGGCCATCGTGGCCGACGAGCACCCTAACCTCGACGACCAGGAGCGCCGCGAGCTCGCGCGCCACACGATGCGCCTCGCCTTTGAGCACCTGGCCAGCAGGCTCGTCATGGCGCTCCGGCGGATCAGGGAGGAGGAGGAACTCGTCGCGACGCAGGACGCCTTGTCCTCCGCCTCCTCCTCCTCCTCCTCGTCAGACGCCTCCGTCCCGTCGTCGTCGACCACCACGTCCAGTACGGGCTCCATAAGAACGGTCGTCCTGTCCGGCGGGGTGGCGTCGAACGCCTACCTGCGCCACATCCTCCGCTCGATCCTCGACGCGCGCGGGTTCGCCGGCGTGGAGCTGGTATACCCCCCAGTCCCCTTGTGCACCGACAACGCGGCCATGATCGCCTGGACCGGCATGGAGATGTACACCGCCGGCTGGCGGTCCTCGCTCGACGTCACGCCCCTGAAGAAGTGGCCACTCGATCCGGCGGACGAGGCTACTGGTGGGATCCTGGGCGTCGATGGGTGGTACCGCGAGGAAGGCGGGAGAGAGAGAGAGAGGGAGGGAAGGGAGGAGAGTAGTTGCTAGAGAAGGAGGCGGGCACTTTTTTGCCAGGGGACCGAGATAAGAGTGTATAGTGTAAGATCTGTTGACGTGTAGAACAAGACCTTTGTAAAATTACATATGTCCACGAGATACGAATCGATCGAAATAATGAAGAGTGGGGTTTCTTTTGCAAGAGTCCTTATGATCGAGCATATTTATCTCTCTCTGGAGCAATGAGACCATCAACTCTCCAGGACAGGATCGTGGGCTACACGGGACCTGAGACTATGACTTAAGACTTTACGTACTGGTTCTTCACGGGTGAGAAGCAATGCGAGAGTACTGCTAAGTATGGCAGAACATGACCACCCGCTAGAGGCAATATCGTGATTATGCATATACCAGGTTTCGCAAAACTTCACTGAATGTGCGAGTTCTTTATCATAGTCCTCATCTTTGCATCGTGAATGAGCTGTTCTATATCTGCGAATTCATTGCCACATCTACTCCAGCGCACTCGTGACGTTGCTGAACTCGCCCTTCTCAAGCTTCGTCTCCCAGAACATGGGGTTGGTGTCCATGAAGCCGTGCTTAGTCCAGCCCGCCTCCTTGACATGGTACAAGTTGACAAAGCCACCAGAGTACGCGTCACGATGAGCAGCAGCCAGGATACTTCTCTTGCCGAGCTCAAGCGCAGCCTCGTCACTCAGGTTGTAGTCGTACTCGGCGTCGAGCACACCGTACGCAAACGTCTGACCGGAGCCGACACAGAACAGGTTGCCCGCGAGCCGCGTGCCGTCGCTGTCGATATAGTACAGCGCCGGACCCTCCTCCTTGGTGACGCCCGCACACATGGTGCCCATGGACAGGCCCATACCTTTGTACTGATAGACGAGGTTGGCAAGGATCTTGGAGGCCGCGGCAACGCTGATGCGGCGCTTGTGCCGCAGCTCGTGCAGGCGGCACTGCATGCCCAGCCAGCCCAGCCAGTACTGACAGTCGGCGGCGCCTCCGGCCATCGTGCCCAGCATCTTGTCGTTGATCTCAATGACTTTCTTCACGGTTTGCGAGGCGATCCAGTTGCCCGCTGTCGCGCGGGAGTCTGTGGCTACTATAATACCGCCCTTGAAGCGGAAGGCGAGGGTTGTCGTGCCGTGGGCAATCTTGATCGGGCAGTCGGGGTTTGACCGGTCGTCGGTAGCGGCGCGGAGCCAAGCAGAGGGCTGTTCCTCGGGGTTAGCATTGTATTTGTGTTTGTGAGGGAGCGAGCATTTCTACTATGCGAGGTCATCGTCGCAGCTCCAAGCCTTTTTGTTTGTAATACCCAAGCCAGGAACGCTAGGATCCTCCAAAGCTACGAACTCGAACATCGACAAACGACCGTGGACCCGTAGAAGTCTCCCGTGGGGGCAATACTGACCTGAGCTACGGGAGGCATGGCGAACTTGAGCGACAAGGACGGCGCCATGTCATCCTGGACATCATCGAAGCTGTCCTCATGGTGTGTCTCGCGCTGGAGAGCCGCAGGGCGGCTGTACCGGTTGACGAGGGCATCCATTGTGTCGAGGAGGGGTGTGTGTGTGTGTGTGTGCTAGCTCGCTGGCCAGCAGCAAGGGTCACGGCGATTGGTGCTCTGTAGGACAGCACGATGCGGTCCCTTTCTGATATGCGAGCGTGTTCTCAGATATCGTGGTCTGTGGGCTGTCGGGCTTGTTGACCGTGTTCAGGTCGGCGTTGCGTGTGGATGTGGTGGTTGTAGGCTGGCGGCGGGATGACGACCTCCAGCCAGCTGTATCTGCTGGTGGTGGTGCTTGCTGCTGTCACTGGGGCTTGGAGCTCAAGGCAGCGGACCCCACGCGTACGGCGTGGCAGCTCCACTGGGAGGTGCACATACTCCGTCCAGCAGCTGCAGTGGGGCTCAGCTTGAAGCGCCTGGAGTTCCGCCTCAACCTCCGAGTCCTCGCCAGCTGCATCGGTCTGTCAAGTCCTGTCAGTGAGTACTGTACCACTTGCAGCTGCAAGCCAACCGAACAAGGCACCAGGTCTCGAGCATCCGATAAGTCAATTTCAGTTGTTAGCTTCTTATACGACTCGACTCAATCGAGCAGCTTCTTGATGCTCTAATACAACAATGTCTTTTCCCTGAACTTCTAACGGACGGAGCACTCTCGAGGCATCTAATGAAAGAGTATTGGTTTCCAAGGTCTATTACGGAAGGAGATCGAGATCGTACTGGATATATGCCAAACAAAAAAAGAGATTAACTTGCATGTATATGTCACGTGTGCATATGCTGGGTTGTCGTCCGTTCATGTACGAAACCACTTCACCCTGGGCTCTCTACAGTTGGCAGATACAAAAAAAAAAAAAAAAAAAAACAATGCCCAAGTGCCCATTACAGAGGGCATCAACCACCTGCTCTTATGGTCAAGAGCCGAGTTCGCCGTCCTTCAAAGCACAACGCCCCCAGAAACGGAAATCATTGCTCAGTAGGCGCCGCGGTATCCACCGGCGTAGCCGCCCTGGCCATATCCATTGCCACCATAGCCTCCCTGGCCGCCCATTGGCGCCGCGTTGCCAAGCAGACCCTGGCTCTGTTCCTGGCCGAATGGCAGTGTCGGTGTTAGAGCACGGTTGTATTGGTTGCCAGGAACGCTCAAGTTGCCCCCCACGGCCGGCTGCTCGTAGACGTAACCCTCGTAGGGCGTAGTAACCGGCTCGTGAAGGCCCTTCTTCTCGTCCATTACGCTGCTGGTCACGGCGAAGGTGGTCGTCGATTCCTTGCCCTGGCCCATCAGAAGCGTGTTGCGGGCGTCAAGAGGAGTCAAGTCCTCTGCCTCGCGCTCAAGTCTCTCCTTTTCTGTTACATGCGATATGTTGTTAGCAAGTGACTGCCAGAATTTCGGGTCAACAGTATCGGATGACTTACCCATCTGCTTTCTGCGCTTGCGGTGGGGGTTCTCCTTGCAGCAGACAATAAAGGCGTTCCACACAAGGAGGATTGCTAAGACGCCGGCAAGAGTCGATTGCATGACAATCAGAACAACTCCGACCACAGTCTGCGTCGTCTGAGAGATGTGGAACTCGTCCACAAAGACCAGAATGCATACGATGGAGAGCACTCGGACGACCTGGATGGCGATGTTGATGATGTTGGAAGATCTGCGCTCAAAAGGTTTGTTCCACAGCAAGACGCCGAGCATGGCTGATTCAACAATGCACAGACCAATCGTCTGAGCCATGCCGGCGCCGTCCAGGGCAGCCGTGACGAGGCCTTTGGACAGCATGTAGAGGATGACGGGCACGAATACCCACCAGTAGCTCTTCTTGTATGCTTCATAAAAAAGACTGTACTTGACCCAGGTCTCTTTGTCCTCGTAAAGTGCTGAAGCGTCGCCCTCGCTCTCTTTCAGCTTGCGGCTGATATACCAGATCTTGAAGGTGAAGAATCCTAGGACACCAGTGAAGAGGGCAAGCGTCACGCCCGCCAAAGTCATTGCAGCCCATGAATCACCATGGGTAAACTGGTAGACTGAGTAGAGCACCCAGACACTGTACAGAAGCATAATGAGCGAGGTGATGGATCGCGCAATGGAGCCCCAGTAGTGTTCACGGAACCCCTTAAGAGATTCGGGAAACTTGCCCCAGATTGACCAGGCCTCGAGAATAACTTTGACAAGCAGCATGCTGAAGATTATGGCGGCAATGACGATGGCAGTGAACAAGAGGACAGTCATGAAACTGTTGGAGGAAGGGACAGACAACTGCTTGACATACGCCTCGATACCAGAAACGGTAGATTCAAGGCCTCCGGGCTGCTGCTGGCTGCTAGATCCTGCATCGCCACTGGTCGTCCCATTGACCTCCGTCTCGATCTGGCGCGCAGCGAGGGTCATAAATTCGTGGACGGCTCGCTTAAAAGCTGTTGCCTGGGCGTGTCCAGTGCTGCCGTCGGGAAAGACCAGCGTCTCGTTCTGCAGGAGCTGGAAGTTGTCTCTGGTGAGATTGCCGCCAGTGGAGCCTCTGAAGTTGTCGATGGAGATTTGCATGCTGGACCACGGGATTATGCCCATTGAGAAACCGAAGTTCTTGGTGAAGCTGCGGTATACTGGAGGGAGGTTGACGGAGAGCATGCCAAAAGAAGCAAAAGACTGGAAGACGCCCATGACCTCTGTGAATCCCGGGCTTGTCACTCCCGTGCCACCGGCTGCGGAGGCACCGACACCGGCGGCACCGGCACCGGCTGCTGAGACACCGCTGAGGACAAGAGCAGCACCTGCGATGCCTGCAGCAACATACGACACCGATGGAACACTCATGGTCTTGCCATTCGACACCTGAGACTGCACGCAACCGGCTTCGACGCCCGTGTCCATGTTCGTAAGGGTCACGGAGGCGAAAGCTGCGATATCGGGGATTTGAAAGGCAATAGGTGGGATCATGGCAGCAACCTCGGCGGGAACGGCCTGGGTGCCACGAGCTGTGAAATTGCCGGCAGGGACGGGACAAAGCTGCTCAACATAGGTGTCCGGGTCGCAGGGCTTGAAGCTCTTAGTGTAGACATCCTGGCCATAGGCCGAGACTTTGAGGGTTGCTGTTACATTTTGGACTTGGTTGCTGCTGCCTGCGAGGTCAAAAGTCACGATCTTAGCAGAGGCATCGAAAGAGACGTCGACCTTGTTCACGTTGATGTCTGACGTGAGGTTGCAGTTCTTGAAACCGCTGGTTGTGAGAATGTCATCAGCAACTGCCCCCGCGACGAGGGCTGCGGACCAGATGACAACGTTTCGTAAATTCCACCTCGCCATTTTTTCGATGCTTCCGGAAGCGACGATTCCTGAACTGCCTGAACGATTGGACTGGAAGTCGACTATGTGGGACGTTTGCCAAGGTCCTTGTGCGGACAATGGATGCGCACTTGGTGAGTTTGGTGTTCTAAGAAAGTTCAACGAATGCGGCTTGGTGTCGTAGGAGCCGTATGGGAGTGTTCTCGTGCAATATATGTTCTAGTTGTTGGTAAGTATTCGAAATAGGGAATTGTCCAACACGATAAATTTTCTGGATAGTCGTCGGTCCGGAAGTTTCGAAGGAAGCGAGAGTCGTGGACGTTTTTTTGAGAGAGAGGGCGAGAAAAAGACGGGTGTGTTGAACGTCTGATCAAAGACGGCAGGATCAACCTGGCTGAGAAGGGAAGAAGGAAAATGGCGACAGAAGGATTGCCGTGATGGCGTCGGATGGCGACGTTGCTGTGAAGCAATCACCAAGAAAAGGTTGGTCTATGGCGAAGTCGAGAAGGGAAAGACAGAAGAAGTGAGCGTGGGTGGCTACGCCGGGGAGTGCTGGGTTGTCGTCGGGGGTGCTGGGCGGGATGGCGCTGCCGCCAGCATAAGATGAAACACGTCGCCTGGGAGAATGACGGCACGGGGTAGCCACGATGCAGCAGAGAGAGCGTTGAAGTGGTGGGTTCGTTTACACAGAAAACGAGACAATCGAGCAGAAGCGCCGGCCTTTTGGATGCTGGACCAGACGACAAAGAGCACTGACAGCCAAGGACGCTATGGCCGGATCTGCCATGGGCGGCACATGCACTACCATAGCAGGCGGCGCGAGCGCTTCAATTTGTTCCTCGATGGCAAGCACGTTGTCGTCGCATTCACAAGCGTGGTGAGCGCGTGTCCGCAGAGCCCCCCCCCCCAGGGCTCCCCCTGGCAGTTGTGCAGTGAGTGCATGTCTCGAGCCGGCTGGCTGGCTGGCTGGCTGGCTGGTTAGGCGAGCTGGGCGGCAGACCCGCCTCAGACACACAGCCCCAGCTCTCTCTCAAGCCCCTGCCGCGCAGGCAAGCCCTGGCAGGGGCCCTAAACAGTGGGCTGGCGCATTCCAGTCGCTGGCTGGAAGCTGTGATTAACGGCCGCCGTCTCTGGCCGCCGCATCTGCCCATGCCGTCGATTGGCTGGCAGCGCCTGGCCGCGTGCAAGCGTGCCTGCCCCTGGATCCAGCAATGGGGCTCTGCCAAGAGAGCCACAGCCAACCCCCAGCCGCGAAACCGTCTTCTGACGCCCGTCTTTGCCCTCTCCAACTGCTCAGCGCTTGACCAAACGGTTACTCCGTGCCTGGGGCGAGGTTGGCGGCGGTGCGACGATGGCTTATGGAGTGTCGTCTTTTCTCGTCTCTTTCTCTTTCTCTTTCACTCTCTCCTCTGCTCTTCCCCCGTCTCATCTCATCTAATCCGTACGTACCCTAGGGGCAAGGTAAAGAGGGAGAGTGCGAGGTTTGAGTGGGTCCTGCCCGTCCCCTGCAAGGAACCCTGCAGCGACCTGCAGACAGTCGGGCGTGCATAAAGTACGAAGTCGAGCGTGCACGAGCGGCCCCTCTGACTGAAACCACAAAAGGCTCCACTCTGTGCCTTTGGCTCTTGATACCGTACGGTCGTGTCTTCCTTTTCCTACCTTTTATAATGCACGCTTTTTGAGCCATACGACTGCCAGACTCTCTGTCTGTCCGCTGCATAATACTGGATCGCGTTCCGGTTGACACTCGTCTCATGTCTTCCATGGTTCTTGACTGATGTTGTTGTTATTGTCGCTGTTGTTGTTGTTGTTGTTGTTGTCGTCGTCGTCGTCGTCGTCATCGTCGTCATCATCACCACCACCATCTGCCATCCAATCCAGCTTGCTTCTTCGGATGATCACCCTTCCCTCCTTCCCCGCCTGTGCCTATACTTCGTCTCCATCTTGAAGTCTAATTATTCTGCGGCTCCAGGGGGTCGAGGGGTCTTTCCAAGGCAGGCGAGGTAGGCTTCATCTCAGACCAGAGCGGCGTGTGAGGCTGTGTAGCAAACAAGCACCCAGAGGAACTGATGATCGCCATCTGCGGCCGCTGACCTCAGGAACACGACCAACGCACACACCATCATCGAATGATTGGATGATCAACAGGAGACAAACTTCCTTGTCCGTAAATCCCTACGATGATACACAGTACTGAACGCTAATTATTCCGTTGTCCATCCACTTCGTGCTGCAAGGACGCCCTGCTCAGGTTATCAAAAGTACTATATCTGGCGACAGCCAGAACCCTTGTCTCCCCCGTGTGCAATGTTTGCTTACAAGGTCACAAATCAGCAAGCAGACAGGAGCCTGGACCAGCTGTTCCACCATCCTTGCGATACTAACATTTTCAGTCTCACTTGTCCGCATGTCTTATACCGCTGCGACAAGAACTCGAGTCATCGACAGTATAGTCATTTGCATAGTAGTCGGTCTATTTTCCACAGAGCTGTTACTGCCGATGTTGCACGACGCTAGCTCTGTGTGACAGCCTGGCTTGTGTCCCGGTTCGCAATCCAAACAGCCTCGGACTCACGAGGTTCCAGGGACCAATAAAGACTTTTTTTTTTGTCAACCTCTCTCCAAGTAGATGACCACTCCGGGGACCATGGAGGCGTGCTTTCACAGTCATCTATCTGCTCATGATACCCGGACAGACCGATCTAGTTCTTACCGCTCGCACCATCTCACCTGACGCCTCGCCTCAAAGCGCATTCCAGCAGCAGCGACATTGACCGTCCCAGCCATCATTTTCGCCTTGCACGCGTCCGCCTTGACCACCCTGCACGACTTCATTGGCGACTGGGAACACCGCGTCCAATCCCCACGCGATCATCATCATGCACAAGCGCAGATTTATACAACTTCATGTTAAAAGATGTGCAAAAGGAGGCAGCCAACCCAATCTGCCCCAGATCCACACTTGTGCGGACGACCCGACTCCGCGGCCCCCCCCCCCCCAATGCATCCCCTCCTCCGAGGCGCGCGCACATCAACTGGGCTTAATTGATCGCAAGCGCGCGCACGGCACCGCGATGATCTATCTAATCCAGTTGTCCCGTCCACGATCGACGACATCCGATTCCCGTGCCGTGCGGCTCCTCCGTCATCCAGGAACTTTGAACGCCCCCCCTTGCCTTCCCGTCCAGCGCAACGCGCAGAAACCACAGGGCCGAATCCAGGAACCACACCACGGCATATCGCACCCTCCGGCTCGCTGTGTTATGACCCCCTTCGCGATGACGATGATGCTGCCGATGCTGATGCTGCTGATGATGATGATCGCTCCTGCAAAAGTAATAGAGATCTGCCCCCTCACACGAGTAAATCGTTCCAGTACTCCCGTACCGACGCGGAATTAGGCCCCCCCCTTCAAACGATCAACATCATCAACCGTCTGTCCTTTCAGGATGCACCGCCGTACGCAGTGCGTATTCTAATTAATGCACATGCAAGTCGGACAAAGCTTTTCTGTTCTAGTGCGCTGCATTATTTGGAGGGGGGCATCCATCCATCCATCCATCCCCCATCGAGCAACCACCGGGAATCTCAAATCCTTTTCATGGGCGGAGCTCTGGTTTCGGTTTTTTTTCAAACCATGGCAACACACTGCTGTCTGTATGTAGTACGTGTATAAATCAGGGAGGCCTGACCGCCGTGCTGGTCGGCCTTGTTTGGATTGGATCCCCCGACTCGAGCGCGTAGCTTGAGTCGTGAGCAAGTTGCAAGTCATCCATTCAGGATAGCTCGCGACGTGACGTGACTGTTCGTTACTCGTGGGGATACCTACCTACGTGGCTAGATAGCGAGACAACACCCAGCAGCAACTTGTACACGGAGGACATTCCAACATCACGAAGACTCTGGCGCATGGACACATGTCAAACCTGACCAGATCACAAAAGCGACTAAGACAAAGCCCGAAGGTTGGTTAAATTCGTGCTCTCTATATTTCAGAAAGTGCCGCAGAATACAGAAGAACGCCTCGCAATATCCAAAAGGCCCTAGAGATGAAAAGAATGGCTCGAAAATATATAGAAGCGCGTGCAAAACAGAGTGGTATATGTTTATCCATGAGTCATTGATCCTTCGATGTGCCCAAAGGGAGACAAAAGTCAACGCGGTCTAAGGTGCTGTCGCTTCAAACGTAAAAACGGAAAATGCACCCAATCATATCCAAAATTGCTGGAACTGCACAGACATGCTGCTCGGGGCACTGGACATGCTGGCCAATAATCTGCAGCCTCACCCGCTTCACTGATGATAGTACTGCAGAGGGTTCTCATGTGGTGACCGCGAGTACGGTGAGGCGGATCCTTGGTGGTTGTAATGCGGCGTCGCCTGGTGCATTGTCTGCACATTCTGATTCGGCATGAGCCCGTCGTACATCATGGGCTGCTGCATTGGAGCACCCTGGATGCCAAGGGAGTTGGTCTGAAAGTCCGGGAATGCCTCCATCTCGGGATTTGGCATGTTCACATATGACCCAGTGCCGCCGAACTGGCTGCCATTGGTGACAGCCACTTGATATGGCGCGTGCGGCATGTTGTTCGGCATCTGGTTCACCATGAAGCTCGACTGCGACGCAAATCCGCCATCCGAGTAATATGTCGTATCGATCGGTGGCGGATACGTGCTCGGTGGCACCATGCCGAGGGGGAAATCGTGCTGCTGTGAATAAGTAAAGTCGCCGGTGGTGGTCGGTACGAACTGGTTAGCCATAGAAAATGCCTGAGGCTCCTGTTTGATCTGGTCCTGGGGAACGTGGAAGGAACCGTAGTTCGGAGGAGGGGCTGACACCGGGCTGATGATTGTGTCGACGTTGATATCTTTCTTGGCTACGAGACCCAGGACGGGCAGACTGATTTTCTCCATGTGCTTCGCAAGATGGACTGTGAGCTTCTTCCACGTTGGGAAAGTTTTGTCACAGAATCGACACGGTTCATCCACCGGCTTTGCGTCCGTTTCGGTGTGACACTGTTCCACCTTGGACCATGTTGGGTCTGAGTTGCCAGCTCGCTTGATGTCCGCCTTGGTCTTGACTGTTGGCTCAGGAAACTTGTGCTCGCGCACCAAGTGCTGCAAGAAATTGTCTCTTCGATAGCAGACGTGTCGGCAGTCTTCTACGTCACAAGTCCACCATTCAAGATGGCGATGGCCCTCATTCTCGTGCCGTACCCAGTCAGCTTTGCGCTTAAACAACTTGGCGTCTCGGCACCGGTCCCAAGTGCAATTGAAAGGCGCCACATCCTCATGGACGTGCTTCGTCCAATCAGATGGCTTGGTGAATTTCTTCTTGGTGAAACAAAGCTGGCACTCAAATTCAGCCGGAAGAGAGGTGGTCGGCGGCATGGGAATACCAGGCGGGAAATTCTCGCTTGTCAGAGCGTCGACTGGACTGTCGTCCTCACCACGAGGGTCGGTCCTAGGTTCAAAGACCCTGACCGTGCCTCCCTGAGAGAAGCACATGTTTCCGTTTGGACATGAGTGGTTGTTTGCAATGCGAAGGTGCTTGACTCTGGATTCACAGAGTAACTTGTAACGGACGACCATCAGGTGTGCAGTCCGATCAACGAGTGAGCGGTACTTGTCATGGACTTGTCCATCGGCATCGGCCATGGTTGGGTTCAGGTGCAATATGTGACTTCTGAATCCCTCCATAGTAGGAACGATGTCTGCCTGGCTATTGGTTTCGAGCTGAGTGTCATCATCCTCGTCTTCGTCCCCATCATCATCCTCGTCGTCGGCTTCAGCCTTTGTGCGGCTTTTCGCAAGTTGGGCAACGGGCGGCCCGCCGCTTTTCTTAAACAGACTAACTAGCGCACTCTCATTTGTTGTGAGATCTGTCTTGCTCCGAGGGCGAAGCAGGGTTTTCTTTATAGGTGGAACATTGAGTGCGCTGAAGGCGCCGAAGGGGCTCTTCGGTGATGTGACAGAGGCAGCACTAACAGAATCATGGCGTGTATGATGCTGGGTTGAACCAATTGCAGCCGCCCCGGCAGAGATTCCAAATATGGCGGTGTCCAGACTGGGAACCGGCTTCTTGTTGAAACCCCAGCTTGGCGAGCGGCTTGGGGGAGCAAGACTATCTTTGGACTCACGGCGCTCGGGCTCATAAGGACGGTCTGCTTGATCCGGAGAAGTCTCTGTTGTTGTGGTTGGACGACGCTTTCTCGTACTAGTCTTTCTTACAAGACTCACCCCACGGGAGATGAGACTGGGACGTCGCACATGGTTGTTGTCCCGACTGCTGATGGACAGCTTCTTGAATATGTTGCCACTGACCACACCTTCCATATCCATTATGCTCGGAAGGCTGCGGCGGCGAGTACCCCAGGTCGCAGCTCTTGATACTATCGAGACATTGTCAAACTGCTGTCGTCGCTGAAGTTTCGTCATCGCTGCTTGCGCCGTTTCCGGGACCGTCCTCTCGGTCTGTATAGGTTGCATGCGTAAGCCTAACTCCCAAGGCATGGTGTCTCTCATGATCCGAATGTCTGCATCGTTGGCAGAACCTTGGCCGGCGTCGTTGAAGTACATCTGCCCTTCAATGTGACGATTTACTGTCTGGTCGCCCAGAGGGATTTCTTTCGGCGACACATTATCATCATCGGTCTCGACCTTCTCGGCAGGCTGGTGCTTGATGTAATTGGGATCAACTGATGCACTCCGAGATCTTTTGATCCAGTCTTGCACGCCTTGGTTCCTGCCTTCAATCTCTCGCTGCGTGGCTTGCTGGTTGATGCTCAGGTCCACTTCGTCGTTTGGTCTATTTCCAGGCGCAATGCCTTGCCGACCACCAGACGAGGACGATCTGCGGCTCGCCTGGGCGTTTCGTGACGCTCCAGAGAAGGTTGATCCTTCGATGTTGCCGGCAAAGTCACCAGCAGCACTGCGCGGGCCCGTCACTGTTATTGGGCTCCCAAGCAGCCCAGCAGCAGAGTTGTTGGTGTTGTTGGCTCGCCCGCCAGTCTCCCATTCGGAGACGGTCACGCGCGGGCTGATCATGGCTAGTGAAGTGTACGCGACTTGATTCTCGTCACCGGACCAGCCCCCGTCGTTTGTGTCTGGTGTAAGCTGTGGTGCAGTCTGGCTTGAGTCTATTGATTGAGGAGCTGATTGGCCGGCAGCCTGATGCAATATAATGGGGTTTGTCTTTGTTGAATGCACCGGCTGGATGTCAGGGAAGACACCATAGGTGTGGGTGATGGGCGTCTTGTCTGGGCTGATGGGATAGTTGGGCGCCTGCCGGGCTGGCGGGGCTGAGACGAGGTCCGGGAAGGGCACAGGATCGTCTAGAGCATCGAAGTTTACAAATTCTTCGCCCATGAACGAAGGGGTATTGCTGACATCGACGTTGTCGAAGCTGGCATTAAAGAACTGGTCGTCCGACTGCTCAGGCACAAAGTCGCTGGAAGGCTCTATACCAAGGGACGACGAGTCAGGAGTGTAGGAGAAGGCGTCGGGAGAGGCGTTGCTGCTGAGCACATGGGCCGACGAGTGCGGCGACAGCAGGTGCGAGTCTGCGGGCGTGATGGGATTTGTGAGTGTGTAGTAGCCGGCGAGGCTATCACCAGGCATGTGCGATTGTGCGGGGCGGGGCTGCTTGCGATGGGCTTGGTCGCGGGCGCCCGAGTAGCCAGTGAAGGAGGAAGACATGGCTGTGTACGCTAGTCAGAGAGGCGAGGCGGTGCTTGGGAGGTATTAAGTATGAATGTATGCGCAGGATGCCTCTGACCGCGCTGCGCGTGGTTGCAAGCAGAGAGTGCTCAGTCAAAGTTGGATCGCATGGTCTCGTGCAGCGGGCTGTTGGTGGTGGAAGGAGTGGGGAGGGGGTCCCAGTGGTGTGTCTGTGATGAGAGCCACGGCACGGCAGATGGCCAACATCAGCAATGCTAACGGCCCGCTGGAGAAATGTTGGTGCCGACCGTGCACGAGCAAGACTGACTGCGCAAGGTTCTCGCGTGGCAGCGATGGCAGGAGAGGCACGACAGAGGTGATTGAGATAGGTGGTGTAAGTAAAGTAAGCAAGACGCGAGAGACAGAGACCGGGACGAGAATGGCGTCTGGTGGGACGGACGGGTTGACAGGATCAAATGCTGGCGGTTGGAGCGCTCGAGCAAGTGGCAGGTGCAAGTGGAGGAGCAGTCCAGCGTGGTCGAGGTGTGGGCTGAGCTGAAGGACAGGGACGAGGGGGGGGAGGGCCTGCCTGGTGCTGGGGGTCTGTTTCTGGCTCTTGTCTTTGTGCTTCCAGGGTTCCCATAGGGTTGCCATACGTTTCCCATAGGGTTCTCTTCCCCGTGGGCGCTTACAGCTCTGGGCAGCCCCCCCAGCCCGGCACCTCGCGGCCTCGCACAGAGATGGAAATACCCGCTGCGCCAGCCGCAGCCTAGGCCAGCAATGCCGTCATAGGCCAATTGCTTGCTCTCCCCTCCCCCCTTCCCCCCGAATCCGTCCGCCGCTCCACGAGGCCGTGCAAGGTCAAGGTGTGGCCGCAGACCTGAGGCGGTGGTGTCGATGGTGTGCCGCAGCAGGGCGACTCGTGGGGGCTGAAAGGTACAAATCCGGACAAGCTTGAGTCCAGGCAGATGTTGTGCTGATACCTCTAGGTACTTACGCCACCTACTATGTAGAGTAATTGCAATCGTAATTGTAATCACCCTGAGGATACATACTAAGTAGGCGGTTTCCTTCCACCCACTTCAAGGCAAGCTCGTCTGGTCCAGTTGAGCTGTCCGAGATGGTGCGCGCACCACAAGCACAGCTCCAGCCACCCCTGCTCCCCTAGTCTACTGACTGTATGCAGTCCTATCTAAGATGGCATGTCCAGTATCTCAAGGCGACATGGCCGTCGGGTGCCTGACCCGGGCCTGCCTGATCAAGATCCCTGGCGGCCTCGGTTGCACCACCGCCAGGCGCAGCACAGTCTGCCCGCTGCAAGGCGTTTCCTGCAAGGGGACAATAGGTGTGGGTGGGCCCGCGAGGCATTCTCAAGTCGCCCTTGGGGCAAGCGAGTCTTGGCAGGCAAGACAGGCAAGACAGACAAAGACATGATCCACTTGCGGAATGCTTCCTCTCCCATGCACGTGTGGACTCGAGTCATCCGCAGTTGTCCGGTATGCCTCTCCAGGTTGCCCTACCCAGCCATGGCAACAGCGTCATGCAGATACAAAGCAGAGTGTATGAGATCTCGTGGTTTCTCTGTATAAGCGTGGTCCTGGAGGCCCTCTCTCTCGTTTACTAGTTAGCATCTCTGTCAGCCTTGTGTCAAGTACATCTCGTGTTTCTTCCATCTCGAAATCTACATCTTGCGAGACTGCTCCGTTAAGGAGTGGGGACATCTTGTAAGCTGTGGACCACGATGGACAAGGCTTTGTCCCCAGTTCACATCAGCCTCCGCTGCCACGGGACGGAGAGAATGAGTGCCACGAGGTCAAGCTTTTTGGTGTCTTCTTGTCGCACGGCAGCTCTTCCGGCACAGCCACACTGGGCATAGCTTTGCCTAAACCTCAGCTTGTCCAGAGCATTGAGACTTACTGTCTCATGACGCGACTAGTCGCTAGGTGAACAAGTCACTCATCTGCAAGTGCCGCTCCAAGGGTGAGAATAACTTGATGGTCTGTCTGTCTTACTCCCAAGATACGCTACCTCGCCGGCGGAGCAATCCTCCAATCATGGAGAATACGCTTCTAAGCGTCTAAAGTTAGGACGACGAAGCTGCGGGTGGAGCCGGTCCACATCCCCGGCTCCACCCGCCCGGCTGGCTTGGCACTTGCACCTGGACCCGAGCGAGCAGCTCAACGTCACTCCACGATTGCTTGCAACCATCGTCCTTACCAACCGGTGAGCGAATCCATCACTCGCCACACAACAACGGCGCAGCAGGCGCCCCATAGCACTCTTAATCACATACTCTCTGCACGACACACTGCGGCCGCGACCGGCTCTGCACCGCGGCGAGGCGCGCCGACTTTGCTGTTCATTCTCATCATCATGTTCCAAGTAAGTCCTTTCTTGTCTCTCATCCCGAGGCCTGAATCATCCTCATCTCCCGTCAGGTCCGAAGCCAGTCTTCCCGCAGCATAAACTACCATTTCTTTGGCACAGCCATGCATTTTTGCTAATTCGCATCCTCTCCTCCTCCAGCCCGGCGCAGAAGACCGCTTCCATCTGCGCCTACACCGCGCGCGGTCCGTAGTTCTAACAACACAAGAGTGCGCCCCCCCCCCCTTCACATCCTTCTCCACCATCCCATTCACTCCCACTTAACTCCTGATATCCCCCTTTTCCTCCCACGTCCACATATGCACCACCATTCGCAAACTAACTCTCCACCCTCCACTCCCCCATATATAGACTCGTCGAGATCCGCGCGGCCCAGCGCACATTCGAGGGCGCATATACCCGCACCGCGCTCTCCCTGTTCAGCTTCTCCCTGATCATCCTCAAGATCTTCACGTCCGAGTTCTACGCCATCGGCGCGCTCTTCGCAGTCTACGGCGGCGCCGTCCTCGTCTGCGCCGTGTACAGGCGGTACCAGGGGAACCGGCAGTTCTTCACCTTGACGGACCAGGACAGCGGGCAGGTGTCCCGACGGTTTCGCACGAGCGGCAACACCGTGCTGATCTTGACGACCTTGAGTGTGGCGGCATATGTTACTTTGATTGTGCTTACGTGGCAGCTTGTGAGCTGAATTTTGGGCGGGACATTGGAAAGGTGAAGGGGGGATGGGGATGAGGCAGAGTATGCAGTGGATGACGAGAGAGGAGAGGCAGCTCTCAAATTGAGGGCTTCATCATGGGCTTGTCGGCCGAGTGTAGCATGGCGTCGGTCCAGCAGAAGGATCAGACAGCCGTCGACGCCGACTTGCGAACAGGTTTCAGGCTGCAGCCGCAGCAATCCGAGTTGAAGAGAAGATCCGCCAAGGGGCTCGCCCTTTCCACCGTCAACATGTTGACGTAGACTGTTCTTCGAGACTGTCCGGATCGGGCTCCTTGCATGTGTCTCTCGTGTGCGTAAGAAACAAGGCGAACGGCATGGGCGTTTCTCTGAGCAAGTGACAGATCAGCACTTGTTGAAGCAATAGCGTGATAGGAATTGGAAACGATGGATTCGCAGGCGACAGGCATGGCTTCGGCGTCAGCAACGGCTACGGTTTACAATATGACTGGCAGTGCCTTTATGTTTCCATTGAAGATCGGCGCCGTGCTGCAGCAGGGCGCGGGCATAAAGGATGATGGCAAAGGGGGCAGAAAAAGAATCGTGAGGAAACGATTGGGAGAATAGGAGAACATTGGAGATCGAGGCCGGGAACTGAACGTTTTCGGGTCAGATTCCCGTGTACACAAGATTCTCAGTCATGCCACCCAGTTTGGATTGAGCGTAAGAGGTATATAGTAAGTCAAGTATATTATAATCGTGGCACGTTTTGTGCTCTTGTCTATACTGTATGGTCACCTTGGCTATGAACCATGGAGTGGGGAAACGAGAGGGGAATAAGCAACAAATCTCCGATGGTGGTGGTCAAGACATCTCTCAACGCAGCCCCGTGAATCAAAACAACAACCTTTCGCCTTCGCCCCCTCTCTCTGAACGACGACGCTAGTGCCCAATGGACTGATGCCTACACTCTCTTCGGCTTTAGACAATACGTGTTTCTTCTTACAGAATTGAATCCCACGCCTATGATGGGGCGGAGGATTCGATAAAACAAAAAGCAATATTTTCCAACAACTCCCAAACGCCTTGAAGGGCCTTGCGTGTACTAGCCCCAGTGATTTTAGTGCATGATCGTAACCTGATCAGGACGCGTTGCTTTTGCAGTACATTTGTTGCTGTCATCAGACCCGTTTCTCTCCCGGGTAGTAGTGTGCCTCGGGCATGCCATGGCTAACGTGATGGTTGCTCTCGAGTTGAGGTTTCATGACCTGCGGGTGGTGGTATGGCCCGCTGCTGTGGTTGTGGTTCCCGTTGTTGACATACCACGTCGAATTGTACTCTGCATTCGTTTTACTGGGGTAAGGGTACGGCTGCTGTTCTTGCCAGGGATATGCGGATCCCGTCATAGATGGTTGTCTCGAAGTTGGCGCAATGCTGACCTGTGCGTGGTGAGCTTCGACGGGCGATGCCATGGAGCTAGGGATGACCGCTGGCGTGTAAACCTCCGTGCTCATGGACGAACGGCGGTCGAACGAGCCACGGTGGGGGTCATGTCCAGCAAGCATGACATAGTGCGGCGCTGCACTATCTTCGCTACCGTATGATAAAGTCCGAGATGGTGAATGCATAGAGTTGTCCCATTCGTCCTCAACCCGTCCCGGAGCAGGGCCTGCAGCAACGTTGCTTATCGCTTGTGGCCATTCTGTGGGATGCTGGTGTGTCTGTGGCGAAAAATGGCTATATCCAGTAACACCAGAAGGCTCGTCTGGGCACTGTTTCCACGACCCCATTTGAAAGTTTGGGCCACTTCCGTGCTTCGGGCTGACGGGTTCTGAGCCTAGCCAGTTGCCATATCCCATCGGATGTCTCGATCCGTTGCTATCTTCGGGTCCTGATGCCTATCAGTCAGACGAGTTTGAAACAAACTACCGAGAATCTTGATGCACTTACCGCCTGCATTGTAGTGCTTCAAGGTCGGTGGCCCCATGCTTTGGCATGAAACCATGTTGGGCGCGCCCGAGTATGGTCCATAGCCGATCCGTGTTGGCAGTTCGTGCTTGACCGCAGGCGAAGACGATGTTGATCTAATTTTCGAAGATGCAATAATGCGGTTCTTTGGTCTGGCTTGCTGGGCGCCGCTGCCTTTGCCCGTCGCGGGTTCCGGTAACAGATCGACCGGTTGAAACTCACACTCCCTCTTGAGCTTGATACAGCTTTCGCAGCGCCCATGAGTACTCTTGCTCTCTACCTTGCAGCGAATCTTCCGCCGACGGCAATGACCTATTCAGTTCAACTAGTCAGCTAAAGTCCACTGCCGACCCCTCAATCGGGGTACAGAGAGTGAGGGAAGCTTACCACATGCCACCGATGATCTATGGTAGCCCAACTTGTTGCGGGCTTTGTTGTTACGCGTCGCACCTCGCTCCTCGTTGTTACTCTAGTTCCCGTCAACATTGCCCATTTCGAAGCAGATACCACACAGAAGACTATGCCCAGAACTACCAATGCCGCAAGCAAATGAGAGACAAAACTTACCGGGAACGCGGCTGATGTTGGAGAATAGGTGGGCACCGAAGCTGTGGTGGCCGGCTCTGTGTTCGCGATGGCGTGAGGTGGCCCGATTGGATTAGACATCATGATCCCTTTGGGCGGAACGAAACCCCCAAGGCCCCGGTCTGACCCAAATGAGCCCTTCACAGCTGGAGGCTTCGAGTGGTAGGGTGATGCAGCGATAGCCATGACGTGATCTCGTGTTGAGTGTTGGTGTCTTTTACTGAGTAATCTGTGGCCTCTGCTCTCACAGCCAACAGACTCGGTTCGGGTCGACGATCCAAGCTTATGCCGAGAAGAATCCAAAAAGAGACTGGGCAATGTGCACTGAGCCTTGGAAGATACTTTGGTGGCTAGGCCCCAAATGTAAATTCAGATCCGAAGTTTGAATAATATGCTTATGGTCGAACGAAGGTGATAAACCATCCAAGTATTGTTGATGGTTGCTAAGGATAAGAAGCCTGGGCGGTGACTCAAGTCCCCTTATGCGTGTCGTCCGATGACTTGTATCATGAACAAGTCCCGTAGGGAGATGATGACGATGACGCCTTAGCGAGCAAACAGATAGTGCACTGAGACTAGATACCTCCGGCCGTGTGAACACTGTAGTTTGCCGACGATGGTGAGTCGAAAGATGAATCGAGGAGAGCACTGGAACGGAAACCGTCTCAGATGGGCATGAAGTGCTTGTATACTGACGACTGGGACGTCTGATGGCACTAGTGATGAGCTGCCACAGGAGATCGCCAGTAGGTGATGTTTAGTCTCTACTAGCCCACTTAGACGTGGACATGGACTTGCACCGCATGGGACCCGGCACTTGGAAGTTTGACAGAACGACAGGGTAGAGCCCGCATCTTGCCGCCGGCCAGTCGATCATTTTTACTCGAGTGTTAGATATGCCCCCCCCCCCCCCCCCCCTGGTTGAAAGTAGGTAGCTAGAGGTGCCATACTCCGTACGCTTACCGCACGTAATCATTTCCCGCTTCGGACTATGGGCGAGTATCCATGTCCATGAACCAGACTACTCTGGGACTAATGCTCTCTGCTCTTTTTCTTTTGCTGGATAGTCATGACCACTGAGCTTGACCCTATGTACGCTCCAAGACACAAATCAGCTTGATGACCTCAAGTCAAAGCTCCGCGGCCGGCATGACCCCTTTCCAGACATGGGGCGTGCCATTAGCGAACAACGATGTCACTTCCTACAATAGGGCTTCTGTATGCGCTCCGCATGATCAAGCAATTGTAGAGCGACATGCAAGCGCATCGCCAGCTGCGTCGTACTTAAGGCTCGACAGTGCAAGCCATGGCTGAAACCTCCCTTGTCGAAACTTGACCGGTTACGACCGAATGGGGAAGAATGGAGGCGATGGTCGACTCCAATGTGCCCAACACTCGCCTCTGTGCGAATGACAATGCCCAGCAGGTCATACGGTCGCTGGCTGGCCACCACTCGCCGGCGATAAGCCAGCTGGACACGGTGGGCGCAGGCGTGACCCGCCGGGGGCAATGAGAGCTGTGAGATGAAGGCGGTCGAATCGTGCAGGGGCTGGCGGATGGATCTGCGAGGCACTTAGGCCGTGCGTCGTGGCTTGCTTTTCCGAGGGGTCCAGGCTTGAAGGATCGACGTCCTGGGCAGCCTGGGCATCCTGGGACAATGCGCCAGCTGTGCGAGGAACAAAGCTGTGCTGTGCTGTGCTGTGCTATGTTGTGCTGAGCTGGGAGCTCGATGCTGAGGGAGCGGGTGCTGGAACGAGTCAGTCTCGCCAATGTCCTGGCACCTGGTCCCAGGCCAGTCCGGGGAAGGCGCGGCCCGGGGCTTCCTCCGGCTGTCAAGACAGGCGCGTTCCTGCCCCCTAAACGTGACTGTCCAGGACTCTGGGTAGCTGTCCAGTAATATTAACAGCTGAGCGAGTACGAGCAGAGCCTCGAAGTCACCACCACCACCACCAACTCCAGACACCACCTCACGAACCGCGATCTCCAGCGACATCTTGGCTGCCTCCGCCCCAACCATCACTAATCACGTACTGTCGTCGTGGCACCTGCACTGCATCTCCCCTCGTCAGGCGCCGGCACGCCCCTGGCTGTCGCCGCAGCGCAACCTCACATTGCTCTGCGTCGCCATCACTGCACTGCTTCATGCGTCAGACTGCCTGTCCGCCGTCCGCCGTCCGCCGTCCGCCGTCTATTCCACATACGCCGGGGCTGACGACACCGTCAAAGTCTTTCTGATGATGCCCGTGGCATCCTGGCCCCGCACCCCCACGCTCGACACACAGGCACAGACACAGGCACAGGCCTCCTCCGGTGACAGCGAGCCCACGTTCCCCAAGCCATGTCTCACTTTGCACGCCCTGCGGCCCAACGCCTCAATGTTGGGACCGGTTTCGCGACGCTCCTTTGTGACTTGTCACTGCGGTCAAGATGAAGACTACATTCCACCTCGACGGGACTTGCATACAACGCACCATGCGCGTCTGTCAGTTCGAATCGGAATCCCTGCCGTCGGCACGACCGTTCTGGGCTATGCGAAGTCTGTAAGGTATCGATGCGAAACCCCTTATCTCATGCAGCTGGCCGAGCATTCGATCGCACTGCGTCACCGGTGTATTGCGACAAGCTAGCGCCGGTAACTCGGGCATGTCATCTTGAAGACTGGATCAACCACTGAACACTCTGAGACAGCAGCGAACGCAGTTCCTGTGCCAAATCAAAGCCAGGCACAGCGACTGTGCTGCCTTGGAACAACTCAGTCTAAGCGACATGCGAAAAGAGATGCTCCTGTCCTGTCACGATGGCACGATTCTGAGGGATCCACTGTCAGTGCAACCATCAGATGTGTCGCTCATTATGGTGTCGCGCGGGAGAATCCCCATCCTACACAACCTCACATCCATGGGCTTCACGAACAAGACGTATGCATGCCACGAAAATATCAGCGCTGCCCTAGAGGCAATTGAGAATACACCGTACTCGCGGATCCTGCAGGTATCGGCATTTTGTCACGGCCCATAATGCACTGTCGCTGTAGGCCCAACGGCACATACAACAGCACTGCGGACTCGGAGCAGGCTCCGGGGGGGGCTGCATGGGTAAATTCCAAT
Source organism: Microdochium paspali (assembly GCA_031142775.1). Lineage (NCBI taxonomy): Eukaryota > Fungi > Ascomycota > Sordariomycetes > Xylariales > Microdochiaceae > Microdochium > Microdochium paspali. The sequence continues at coordinate 2,204,569 of JAVBIV010000007.1, forward strand.
TGGCAAGACAGGTGGTTGAGTGGGCTTGCTGACTTTCTAACCACAGGCACCAACACAGCTCGAGCGTTTTTTTTTTTTTTTTGACGTACAATGACCTGGCATGACAGCCGCGAGGTGACCCAGGGGACACCAACTGGATTGAACCGGGCCAATGGCTCAGATCCGGTGCCTGAGTGAGGTTGGTGCTGGTCTTCCAGAAGTGCTGCCGAGAACACAAAATGCATAAAAAAAGCAAGCACATAGCGCAGGGCAGTATGTCTCAGCTGGGCGCCCAAAAAAGCTTGGCATATGCGACAGTGTCGGATGTTCTTTGGCCCAACAATCCGCGAAGTGTGCGAACCCGTCGCTAATTGTCTAATTCACGAATTCTCCGGCATATCGCTCGTGATCAGCGATCTTCCGGCTAGTGGGTCGCGGCGGTCTGCTCCGCGAGGTTTGCAAAGGCTCGGCCCGGGAAACCTTCGTTCGCGCCGTCGTCTGGTGTTGCGCTCGCGAGCAGCCCAGCAAGCCACCACTTTCGCGCACAAAGTTACGAAGCTCATGGTGGGCCCACCTGGATTGTTCGGCGGTGCCAGACGATAGATTCCTGCAAGGTCGAACTCTAAACGACCTGGCAGACTTGCCAGGCTGTCAGTCCTAGGGAGGCTGGAATATGACCAGTACTAAGGACAAGCCGCCCCAGCATTACAGAGCATCCCAAGTGATCGCCCAGCGGGGAAGGTTGACCCAGCTCTCTTGACGCGAGCCTGGCCATGTTTGCTTTCAGGGTCTTCAGTGCCCGCACTGTCCGACCAAAGTATCAGGGTATCTGCACGCACAAACTCTAAATTGGCTGCCGCTGTATCTACCAACATGATCAACCAGCGTGTCAGGCAGGACATGGCTCCAGCACGTACTCTGTACTCTGTACGCCTACGTGCTCGAGCAAGCCTTGCAACGACGACGAGGTGGAGGAAGAGGAACATCATCACATGGGTGCCGTCGTGAGCTGCAGCCGATTGCAGAGCTTCTGTCTGCGCAAGCTCCCTTAACAGCTGCGGATCTAGTTGGAAACGGATGGTAGGACGATTGTGGCATCCGACCTTTAGCCGCGAGGAGCATGTGTCTCCATGTTGGAGACGAATCTTCCTATTTTGGCGGAACAGAGCTGTGTCAGGGCTCATCTACGCGGAGCGTAAGTAGCGGTCGAACCTGCGCCCGAATCACGGCCCGATGGTTTCCTTGTTGCACATCACGCCGCGGAAGCAAGCGACTGTATCTCGACGAGGGGCAGGGTGCGACGGGAGTGATGGAGCATGTCAGCCGGGGCCAGAGCCTTCCCCGTGGTAGCCTTCGCCGTGGTCCCAGCTTGTTGGTTGTGCCGGGCATTCCAGGTCACGAGCCACCGCCCCCGGCCGACGTTCTCGACGCGTGGCGGAGAGATGGTATGCGATTACGATCTCGTACTGCAGCGTACGCAGGTGTCTAGGTACAACATACCAATTCAGCTTGCCAGCAGGTTGACCAGCCAGGGTTCCTGTCTTTGCATAACACGACCTATCGCAAATGAGGTGCACGGGTCTTAGAAGGACAAGGAGTCACGTTTTCATCTGTTGATTTGCTGCAAGAGATCCATCAAGAGCAGGCCCACCGTGGCATCGGCTATCTCACAGAGACTTGGTGCCACCTCAGCTGGCAGCGCCCCTCTAAAAATATTGAGTTGCAGCATGATTTTTCAGAGGATGAGGCGGTCACGCAGATTCGGATGTGGAGTTTCGGTGGTTTAGGCGCGCGTGATCGAATTGCCGAAAGTGAAGGACCCCTACCATGATAGCTTGGCCAAAACTTGCTCGATGCATTCCGCACATGCACATTGTCGTGGCTATATACCGTATGGTAAGTCTCATGAAAGACTAATCCTAGTGTCCTCGAGATACTTGGTCGGCTAAACTTGTGCGGATCTGGTTAGCCTGCATGGACATCGCGTTTGAGGCTCTTCGCCTTCCCTCAACCAGCCGAGCTGCCCAATCCCGCCGCTGCCACCTCACCATGTCCTTGCTGCAGACTCGCATAAGTCGTCCGCTACAAAGGATCGGAACTGCTTGTTTGGCATGATTAAGTGCATTCCCTACGCTACCGCCGTGGAGACTCCATGTCATCCTTGCCGAAACCTCTGGCACCACTGCGATACACAGCATCGCAGCTTCTGTTAGATGAGACGAGGGATGGACAGCGCACGATGCCCTAGGATCCTCCCACGCCGAGAATTTGGACTCCAACTGATGAATAGGGAAAGACCTTGCGAGTTGAACCAATTAGGCAAAGGGAAGCCTCTTACGTCATACCATACCATAACTAGGGCCTCGATCTTTTGTGAGTAGCAGCCTTCGTTGCCAATATCGCCATGGTGCTTGAGCAGGAGGGTATGCCTAGAAGTGCTATTGCCCCGTGCCGGCTAGCACGCTTGTGTCCCACCTGAAGAGCCCATGTTTGGTGACCAATAACAGGCTCGTTCGGCGCGCTGATCTCTGGAAAGGAATGTCGTGGTTGGCTTACTGGAAACTATTCCAGCTGCAGCCGCGAGCCTCGCCACGGATATTATGTACTCCAATTGGCCACAGTGGGTTCTTCTCGAGAGCAAATGGCAATGTTGAAGCAGAAGGCAGCCTTTTGCCATGAAGCCGATGATACTTCCACACAAGGCGGTTCACCTGGCACGCTATTGGCACATGAGTTCTCCAAACGAAGATCTTGCGAAGACACCGCGGCCAAGCAAACGCTTTGCTTGAAACATGAGGCGATACGAAAACCAATCAGAAGCATGTTCAGAAGATAGGCAAGTGTATCGTGGTGAGCCTCATTGGCAGCAGGATTCACATACGGCAGCTACTCCGCAATGGGCACAGAGCAGTTGTCTCTGCCAAATCCTGCAAATCTGTCTCTAGGAGCATGGACTTTCCGGCAGTCCCACTAGCCGAGCAGACGTCTGAAAAAGGGAAGAGAACCCTGACGATCCTGATCTGTCGTGGTGCCCTCGCGCAGTTGGTGCCCACGTCATAACCACGCTTCACTCTCAGGACTTAAGCGCATTCCCTTCGATGACGCGGCCAGTGCCTGCCCATCTGATTACAGAACAGCCGCTGTCGGTTAGGCAGTAAGAGTCCTTCACCCACTTCGTTCGAACCCATTGTTGGGACGATGAATTCCAACCACGCCAGAAGAAAACAGCGCCGCTCCCCGAGTCTTTCTTGAAATTGACGGCAGGCAACACGGAAGCCATGGACCTGATCCCTTTGTTCTAGATCTAAACAGACAACTACCCATGCTCTCAGCATTCTTCTGCCCGCGCAGAAAGGTCCACACTCTCAGCGCAGCTCGGATTCGCTGCTCATGACAGTGAGTGGAGTATGCTTTTGATTTGTCGGGGGTGAGGAGGAATTTGCACGCATCGATGCCTCATGCCACTTGTACCCCTTGACAGCACATTCTTCCTCGGTGGTGACTTTGAAGTGGGCATCGTGCTTCATTTTCGAAGAGACTCGGTGAGCTCCTCGCCGGTGAATGCTGCTGTAGTCATTGAGTTGGCTAGACCGGGCAGTATGCATGTTGTCATTGGTCTGCTGATCAGGAAGGCCTCGAGGCGTCAAGCTGGTGTCGTCAAGCTGGTGAGTCGGTCCACTACTCGCTCGTCAGTCAAGGAAACACGACGACGAAGGCCCACAGAGCACAGTCGAGAGTTTAGGCGTACAACACGCTAATAGTCCCGGGGAAAGGGGAGGCCCGTACCGGCACTTGGCCAGGCTCACCAGGTTAGGCCCGGTAAGGGAAAGCCCAGCGCGACGGGGATCACGGGGAAGCCGCCTTATGAAGAGGAGCTAGCAGAATGGGCCGCCCATGGCAGATCTAGCGCCGTTGATGCCCAGGGCAGGTCGAATCGCTGCCATCATGGGGAAGATCGTTTTCTGCGGCAGGTTGGAGCAGACAACGTGGTGCTCGCGCTCTTGATCGGGAGGCGGCCCCTCTCCCCCTTCCTCCCCTTTTCCTGCCGAGTACGAGCGACAAGGGGAGGAGGCTAATTCATCCACAACCTCCGCCATCGTATGTTGCAGGCTTGGCTGATTTGCTGCAGAAATTCCCTTGAATTAGCGGCGGTATGCTGCCAAGCCAACATACAGAACTAAGATGGGCTAATGCAAGCTATACCATAGGTAGGCAAACAAAGAGTGAGACATGTAAACTCTATTATGTTGTCGCTCTCCGACCCGGCTAACTAATAGCTCACAGACCCAGGAACCCACCGCATACTGTTGTTGTTACTGTTGTTGTTGTTTCTGTATCCAGGTATCCTCCCCACTGGGCACTCGATTGTCCCTCTGAACGAAGGCCCTTTTCTCGACTGCTTATTGCTCGCTTCTGGGCCCCTCGCCGGCGTTTCCAAACCATGCAGCTCGTATAGCGCGGGAAAGTGACCGTCACGGACGCAGGCCATCAAACTAACTGGTTAAGGTCTGGCAAGCGGCCCATCGGAGATTTTGCACGATAGTCTGATATGGCGGAGTTTCCACAAGCGCTTAAACTAGCCTGCGCCATTTTGGACACTCATTTTGTTTATGGGGAGAAGGGGGGGAGTACGTCTAATAACCATGCTACGAGTTATGCATACACAGATGAAGAGAGAAGAGATAGAGAGGGGGGAGGGGGGGAGGAGACAGGGAGACAGGGAGAAGAAAAAGCAAAAGCTAGCAAAAAAAAAAATGAAAAACACAAAAAAGACAGTAGCCAAGTCTGTTCAACGCAGAAATACCAAAAGTCCCCCCCCCGGCCCGGCAGTGTGGGCAACGCAACGTGGATTAGTTTCGTTTGGGATGAGATTACATCGGGGGCCGGCTGGGACGAGATCTGCTCATACCCACAGGCGCATATAGCTAAGTGGTTATGGAATCCAGTCCGTCGGCTCGGTGGTACCACTGCATCCACAACGGATTGTGTTTTTTTTTTTCCTTCCTTTCTCTGTTTCCTTTCCTTTTTTCTTTGGCGCCCTTCTAGAAGCCGTGCAATCTTGGCATTGCTGGTCTCTAGTCTCTCGGAAGGTTTTTTTTCTTTGTGTCTTGCTGTGGGTATTTCTTTTATTTCGGTAGTCGTTGCGGGAGGGGCCAGGACAGCTAAATAAATGTGCTATGTAAATAGGTGCTCCCCCCTTCAATTCATGTACATTGATTGGTTGTAATTATGTATTAGCAGCAATGAAAACGTTAGGGCGGGCTCGTTTGGGACGATGATGAAAGGACACACACGCGCGCATACCCCCCCCCCCTTCCCTTTCCGCTCCCCACACAACGCACTAATTCCGCCGGGCGTGGTCGCGTGCCTGGCGGGTAGGGATCGTGGGAAAGTTCTGTTCTGGTCTGTTCTGGTCTGGTCTGGTCTGGTCTGGTCTGGTCTGTCTGTAGGTGTGACTGTCGCGCCGGAGCCGAGCCGGACATGGCACGGTCGTCGGGGGTGCGTCGAGGCACGAAGGCGCCAGCTGGATCTGGGTTAGTGCGCGTGTGAAGGGGGAGAGGAGAGGAGCGAAGGATGGGTTTGGGATGGGATTGCGAGTCGGGTCGAGACGAGACGAGACGAGGCGTGGCGTGGCGAGGCGACGGTATCGGTGTCAGTGTCGGTGTCGACGAAGTCGGTGCCTATGCCTATGCCTGTGCCTGTGCCTGTGCCGGTGTCGGTGGTTGACCTGTCATCTGTCAACGGATATGCCGTGATGACGGGGCAGGCCAGTCGGGGAATCCATACCCTTGTGAAGATCAGATCAGGCGATGCAGGCAGGGAGACAGACAGGCAGACAGACAGACACAGAGACACAGTGACACAACACAGATGGAGAGAGTGCAGGGTGCAGAGTGCATAGTGCATACAGTAGTGCGGTAGTGGGCGAGTGCAGAGTGCGGGAGTAAGGCAGATAGAGTTCAGAGCTGCCTTGTTAGAGCAGGCTCCCGAGCGCGCCGCTCCCGCCTTCCCCGACCCTGGTGGTGGTGGTGGTGGTGGTGTTAGTGGTGGTAGTGGTGGTGCTTGTGGTGCTTTGTGGTGGTGCCGCTGCTGCAGCACACATGCGTGGGCGCGAGGTGTAGTTGCGCTGGGTGGTGTGACAAGGCGAATTAGGCCCAAGCTAGCAACCCGAAGCCGTTCCCCGGCGCGTTGCTCCCGAGCGCACTACTGCACACTGCACTTTCCTTTTAACTTTTGGCAGGCCCAGACAGGCCAGGACACGACAGGATAGGACAGGATAGGCCAGGCCAGGCCAGGCTCAGATGGGCGCGTGTGACGACTAAGTGGCCGAACCTGGCTGTCGGATCTCTCCGGATGTCTACTTTGGGACTGGTCCTGTCATCATCATCATCTCCCCTTGCCGCCGCCAGCCTGTCTGTCGACTGCCTGTCACCCAGCTACCCGCCCGCGGCATCTGTCCGCGATGGCCTGCCCGTATGGGCAAATGCACAGCCAGCAAGTCAGCCAGCAAACACATGGACTACGCACGCTGCTCTGGTTAGTTAGTTACCCCCCGACCAGCCCTGAAAATGACCATGACTGACTGACTTCCGGGGGGGCCACGGATCTGCCTCGTCCTCATCTCACCTCACCTCGGTCCACCATTTAAGTTTGCGGACGACTCGAGAGCTGCGCTAGCGCTGGTGTTGGTGTCGATGCTGGTGCTGATGCTGCTTGTGATGCTTGTTGCTGTATCTCTTGTCGCGTCTGGATGCCATTTGGCATCGGCAGCAGCAGCAACAGCCGGGTCTGGTTGTAAGTCGGTGGTGGCGCAGTCTCGTCCAAGGGGGCCGAGGCTCGTTCCATCAGCCCACCCGGTGAGCCTCCTGTCACCGACCTCATCGTTCCATCACCACCTTGGCAAGTCTCGGTGAAGCTCGTGCGCAGCCAGTTGATGAGGGCCTCGACGTCTGCTCTCGTTGACATGGCACCCACACTGGCCCGGACGACTCTGCAGCAGCACGACAAGACGTCGATTGAGTTAGCACCCCCTTCTTCAGCAATCCGCCATCCCGCCACGGGTACGTCAAGTAAGTACTTGGTCAGATCTAATGAGGGAGTGACTGAAAGAAACCAAGCTACTGGGTCCTCTGTCTGTAACCACGCAAAAAAAGAAACAATGCATGTAGAGCGTGTTGTAATTACCTGCCTCCCAGCAGCAGCAACGGCGACTTACCCAGTAGGTGTCCTGTGGAGGACTCCTTCACCTGCACGACCGCACATGTGGCCTGCTTGAAGTGCTCTTTGCAACATCCATGGCTCATAGCCGAGGACCGTGTATATCCCGCCGGGGTTGCAAACACCTACGTTCTCGAGGTCAACAAAGTAAAACAAGAAATAAAAGATGGTAGCCAGCATGACTTGCATCGAGTCTTTTCTCTTCTGGGCCAAAGACAAACTCACCTCCGGATCGAACATATATCCTGGCCTTATTTGCCATTTCCTCGACCGTGCTAAACGAAACATACTGTCCGTCCTGCCCGAGCACATTAAACGCAACGGCTGAACCATACTTCGTAGCATCGTCCGTGAACATGTCAGCTCGTGTCGAGTTGCCATCGCCGTAGACTCGACACATTGGCCGACCATTGGGGTGCCGCAGCAACATCAGCCCTTGTCGAAGCCGTGCCGCCAAGTACTGTGTGTGGTCGGAGATTGCCTCCATCGACCTGAACAGCCGCTTGTGGACATCGATGGCCTCCCCGAGCGCCAGGATACTGTGGAAAGGGAGCGTCCCGTCCTCGAGTCCCTCGTGCAACCTGTCATCGGGACCCTCACGGCCTTTCGATTGATGAAAGACATCGCCAATCACGCCCACTGCTTGGACAGTGCCCCCTCCAAAGTACTTCCTCAGGTTCAGGATATGACCTGATTGCCTTCGGACTACCAAGGCGCCCACATCGGGGAACCCAAATATCTTGTAGAAGGACAGGCAAGTGAAGTCTGGGGCCAGTTCTGGATCCGCAAACACTCGTGACATCGGGAACGTCATGGCTAACGCCGCAGCGTCCAGCAATGTATATGTGTTTTGCAAGTCGTCCATGTGGCGCATCTCTCCAGCCCACTCCAGGGGGAGTCGCCTTCCAGTGAGATTGGACTGGCCAGGATAAGCGAACAAGCCCAACGACCGATGCTCTTGTCGGTTTATCCTCGCCGTTCCCGGAGATCGCAGCCAGTCTTCGACTTCGGCATCACTCTCAAAGCAGTGAGACTGGCCGTATGTCCACTCGCGAACTCCGACAAGGCTCGTGTGGGCGTCGCGATGGTAACCATACCAGAACGACCTGGAGCGTGTCTTTTCGCCCAGATCCCGAAAGGCTTCCCCGACGAGCTTGATGGCCGCCGTGGCATTGGCGACGAAAACCAGATCAAAATGCTCCGGATCGGCCCCTAGAAAGTCCAGCGTCTTGGAGCGAACGTCCTCGACCACATTCCCTGCCAGCTTCGCGGGAGAGTTTTCCGAGTGAGGGTTTCCATACAGGTTGGTCAACATTTTATTCGTAAATGCTTCGATGGCGGACTTTGCGTATATCGTGGCTCCGCTGTGGTCCAGGTACACACCTGGTGGATTTCGCAATCTGATATCAGCTTCTTGCCGTCGCAAGCGAGATCCAAGTGATCTTTTTCTCTTGCCCAAGTCTATTTCCTCACTTACCATCCTGCATGTGTGGGAACTCAATCGGCCGGAGCCGATCAACATCGTCGTTGTAGCCTTTTATCATCTTTCAAAAGTGCCGGAACAGAGGGAATGGCGACTCAAGCTGACTCGTACGTACTATTAGCAGACGTGTATAACGGTAGTCAAATATGAAATATGGCACTCCCTTTGCCGCGAAGTGCCGAACCGCAAGATATAAATGTTTCTGAATTCGGACGAGGAAAAGGAAATCCGCGGGAATGTGGGCCACACCAACTTGTCAGCTCGACAGGATCTGGTAAGATGCCAAAAAGTCATCTGTGACGTGACCCACGATCAGCCTTCAAGAACAGCCGCACGCATACTCGGGTGGCGTCAACCACCCTCGGTTTTTGGGGGCTCTCAGGACGAGTGGCGGGACCCGTTGTGCATGGTATGTCGAGGCAGGCAGGCAGGTAAGCCGGAACCTCCCGTCAGCTCATCCCAGGCCACACTGCAGTATAATCTGGGTACCAACCCGATGTCTTGGGATCAGCACTACGGCAAACCCCCCTGGTTCGCAGCCCGTCAAAGGTGCGCGTGAGTAATGGATTATGCTGCGCTCGCAAGCTGGTCGAGAGAATCTGATCGCAAGTTCGCCCCCCCCCCCCGGGAAAAAACGATCGGGCCGCATCTTACAGTCACATCGAGCGATGCTGTCGTCTTCGGCCAAGTCCGCTAACTCTTTGGTGATCCAGCTGGGCATTTTCACAGATGAGCCCTCCTACTCGAAGCAAGACGAAAGGGCAGATCAAAGACAGAGACCAATTACGATACTCCGACATGGAAACATCATGTGTAGGAAGATTTATCAGGGAATCATTCTATAAGGTCCCTATCCGGCAACTAGCCTCCGAGAATTCCTCGACAATATGAACCGTCAGCCCGTCGTGCAAGACTGGTTCCGTAAGCGGAGAACCGTTGACTTGGCTTGGCACCAAATCAAATTCGTCAACCACATCGCATCGCCATCGAATGTTCGGAGACAACGAAGCACAGGGGCGGCCAACCAACCCAGGGCGATTGCGCCAATACCAAACACCACTACAGGCGCGCGGGGAATTCTCACCCTCCTTTCCCCCTCATTATTCGAACTGATGGTCTGTGGGACCCCCCCCCCCCTTTCTTTCCCCAAAATGTGATCACCGCGCATATTGTGCTTGCTGCGATCTGCCCTAGGCAGCTTCACATAGATGCATGCAAGGCCGCAATATCACATACATGGGGGGACCCGGGGAGAGGGGAGGGGGGGCAAACAAATGCTGACCACCCACACCCATCCGTCGTCCCTGGCACTTTCAGCCCCATGCAGCCGATGCAAGTAAGATCATTGAACAGCCACTTTTGTCTAAACTAATTAGCTGGTTCGCCCGGTTTTTTCTTCCAACGGCAGATCGATCTCCGCAGAGAACTCCGCCATCCAAACACGGCTGGGAGGCTGGCTGGTGAGCTGGCAGTTGTTGCTGCAGCAGCCTCGAGATTTAATCACAGGAAACGACACGCCTTCGCGCGAGGCCGGTGTCTGGCGTCATCATGTCTTGTTGCTGTCGTTTTTCTTCAACAAAAACAAACGCCACCGGGGCTTAGCAGCATTTTTCCCAGGCGGATTATGTCATGCCATCTCATGGAACTGTCAGGGAGGACCCCCTCACGTGAAGAGACACCGGAATTAATAGTCGGTGTATTAATCATCTTCGCGCGCCAGCGATGGTCATCTTTCCCCACCGCGTCTTGGGCAGGACAAGATTGGCTCAGGCCAGCACCTAATTTTAGCTCCCGCGCTTCTCCGCTGTCCCCGCCCGCCCTGTTTCTCTATTTTTTTCCCCTTTTCTCTCCCTTCTTCTTGATATCAAAGGATGATAAACGGATATCATCTGACATAATAAGCAGAGAGTTCATCACAACCGAAGTTTGTTTGCCTTTGGGCAAAAAGGCTTTTATATAGAGTTCATAATTGCCAGAGCATTATCTCATGTTTGCTTAGTAAGAGAAATTCTTTAACGAACTGTCGATCATCTCATTGAATACCAAAACACAACCCAGCCCGACTGTATCAATCCAGCCTTTTATCTTTCCCTAGAGTGCGTACCATTCAACTGCATACCAGCGATGATGACATGTCCCCCCTCCGCCATGATAAAACAAACCAAAAAAATAAACAAGATTGGCAACAAAGACTCCCAACTAACTGATCGCAACTCTCCTCTTGCCCCCGTCCTCCTCCTTTTGTGAGGACGTCTTTCCCTGTATATATATATATTTTAGATTTAGCTGCCACAGATTTTGGGGCGAGAGCTTTGTAATGTCAGTCTATCATCTGATGGTCGTTATTTTTGTGTTTTTTAGTTTTGACGTTTGCAAGTTTTTTTTTTTTTTTTTTTTTTTTTTTTTTTTTTTTTTTCTGACTTTTGCATCGTGGCCATGTAAATGTTCTCATTCGCGTTCCGAGCAATCCTGTTTCCCAATATGTGACGTGACGCAGTTGACGGGAGAGGGCGAATTTCATGTCACTGGAACGTGTGCCAGGATGATGGCGGGATAACGACTCACATAGATGGCTCCACCATTCCGGTGCTTGACCGTGACTCGGCCACAAGACGATGAATGCTCTGAGAATTAGAGCCAGCTTGAGAAAGTCCAAATCTGGCAATCATGCGTCATCAACATGAAACGACCAGCTGCACTTTGTTTGTATAAATGTAAGGTGCCTGGCTTCATAGTTACTGGGGTCAGATATTAGCCGGGAGGCGGGGGATCTCAGTGGCCACCCATTGTGACTAAATTCTTGGAAACACTTCACTCCATAGCACTTTATTACATTTGACGAAAGATTTTCAAAGGCTAAGTACAATTTATCTTCATTTGCTTGTAAGCAGTGTCTATCCTATGTGCACCCCTCGACACCATTATCATATTACATCATTATTACTACGTAGTGTAGTGCATTGAACCCATACCATAAAACACCAGATGCCTGCCAACTTTTAAAGGAGGAGAGTCCAGGCCAAAACGGGAACCAAAGCGGCGAAAGTGCCAAGTCCAGCCACAACGCTGGATGCAGCAGCGATGGGAATAGTCGTGGGAGTGACCACGGGGATCGTGGGGTATCCGCTGCCGGTGGGCAGGATGGTTGAGTTGGATGGGGACTCGACGAGTTTGAAGTCAGCGCAGGTGATGCGCGTCACGTTGGCAAAGTGGAAGACGAAGCTGCGGTTGCCGAAGAAGGAACCGCCAATCTCGGGGTTGATGGACGAGAATGGGTCAACGTAGCTGGCCGTGAAAGGATCCGAGGTGATCTTGCCGTACTTGCCAGCCAGGTCGCCGGTCTGGCAGAGGTCAGGTGTCGCAGGGTCGCAGGGAGGCGTCTCGCCGCGCTTGAAAGGGTCAACGTGGCCGAGGGTGTCCGTGCAGTTTCCGCCGCTGGGCGCGCTGGGGTTGACGTGCAGGTGGTAAACTATTTGCGTGCGTGTTAGACTCTTGTGGTAATCTGGGGTTGGTATCATTCCAAACCCGGCAATAAGAGGTCTACTTACGGAAGGGACCGCCCTCCTTGGGAAGGTTGGAGAACTGGACATCGAACTGGACACCAACACCGTCGGGGCCGGCCTTGGCAGTAATGGAGCCCTTGACATTGCCGTCGAGAGAGCTAGCCTTGAAGAAGGGCTGGGCAGGAAGGGTAGCAACGTAGGTGACACCAATGGGGTTGCCGCTGACAACGTCGGCGGGGATGAAGTCCTGGGCGAAAGCACCAGAGGCGCCAATGAGGGCGGCGGTCGAAAGCTGGGAGAAACGCATCTTGATAGCTGGTCGAGGATGCAGTGTAGGTGACGCTAGTATGGCGTGGGGCTGATGAGGAAGATGCGAATGTAGGCGTGCTGGTGATCTGACGAACGGAGACTGGTGATGAGGGAGCAGATCAAGAGGAAAGGGAATGACAGCAGGTGGGAAGCGAGACAGTTAAGTACTTGAAAGCGAGGAGAGTTTGATGAGCTAGACAAGACATGTCATTAGAGTGGTGTTGCACGAAAGCAGTGCCCCACGGAAGGAGCACCCGAGGGCGTTGATTGCTCCTGCCCACGGAAGAACCAACCTCAGAACCAGACATGCATGTGGCCGGCACATGTGTGTGCACTGACAGAAAGAGAGTGGCATCCAAGCTTCCACGTCGACTCCGCAGCCACGCCCGGCGGCGTGTGCCGTGACATCCATGATCCTGCCCCTTACTATGCTTCGAGGCCAGAGGTCAGAGGCCAGAGGCCAGAGTCCTGAAGTCATGATGCGCCCAGCAACCAACCCCCCCGCTTTCCCGGGGTAGTAGAAACCGGCACCGGCCAGCGACAGCCAACGACCACCCCGGGAACGCAAATGTTTCTGGGACACCAAGACACACAGACAGTCACATACATCACATACACGGATGGACACAGCCACAACAGCCATAGCCTTGCTGGCCATGTTCCTGCGCCAACACGCGGCTACCAAAGCAGCCAGCCGTTGTCCCTTGCGTGCTCACACTGCTCAGGCCATCCACTGCCGCATCCCGCTCACCAACGCCCACAGCCAATCGCACAATGAAGGCGCACACGCCCGCGTTCCGCAAGCCCTGAGATTCGCCCACAGACATCCGGCTCACCGGCAGACCCTATCCAGTCCTGAGGCACGCACCGGAGCGGCGCTCAGCGGCCATGCCAATGCCCTGTCAACAAGTGGCGGCGCCTCCATGATGCCGCCAGCAACTTATCCAACAACCAACAGGGAACTCTGTTCCGCATCCTGAATCAATTCTCAGTAAAGTACGGAGTACCCTGCCGCGTGGATACGCTAAGCACGGATCCGGGGCCGTCCAGAAAGCCCTCAGCATGGATCTCTTCGTCATCCCCATCGTTGACGCGTAGATCCTCAGCCCGATGCAGTCAATGAAGGCTGGGCGTTTCGTTTCACAGGACCCCTGTCGTCTGCGCATCGCTAGGCCTGGCAATCGTCGGAGACAGGCCCGGCTGTCCCAGCCCAGAGACCAATACCACTCTAGCTGGCTCACCAAGGATGCCTCTCTCTGTAGCCCACAGGCACTTGGCGTCATGCGGATAACGATGCATCCGTGCACGGCTGGCTGCCAGATCCGGAGGGCTAAGTCAAATTCCGTTCCGACTCAAAACGAAACGTATACAACCAAGCAAATCAGGTGCAGGACAAACGAGCACCTGCAAGGCGTATCGCCCATATTGGCTGCCTCACACTTCATTGCAGACGCGTGGCAGGGAGACTCTGCATGCTTCGTTGCGTCGATGAGACTTCCCGGCAGGGCGCTGTCTGCGAACGACATGACCAATTAGACGCCTGTGCCTGAATATGCGGGGCTGGGCCATCTGCGAAGCTTTTGGGGGATCTAGTCTCTTTCTGGCTTCTCTAATGACTGGCTGAGGCAACCTCTGGCTGGAAATCTTCGTGGGAGGGCACAAAATTCGTTTCATGGTTGTTCCGGAGACAAGAGCCACGGGCCTGGCACTGATGTCGTGGACATACTGGCAAACTAAGCTTTGCCCAGAAACTGCCGTCCGCCCCTTCGCCCAGACGCCGAGACCTTGTGGCGGCATGGCAAAGTGGCTTATCCTCCACATGAAATGAGTAAAGCCAAGGGTCTCGCGCGACACACATATTAACCCCATGGCGGCATCTTGGATATGAAAAGCCCTTTGAGAACCTGGTGATGCTCGACTCCATGGGTATATTCCTCTTCCATTAAATCTGCTATCGCCCATGACTAGTTGCTAATTCGAACACACTATTGCTTACTCCAGTGTGACCCCCACCACTGCCACGGGAGCGGAAGTGATGTTCACTCCGTTGTCGCAGAGTCGTCTTCTCTATGTCCTCGATACTTGGCATCCAAACGTTTGGGCAACTTTGTCGATATCTGCAACCACTGAGCCCATCTGGCTGAACATCGCAGGACGCGTGGAAGCGGCGCACGTGGCGCTTCGTACCACTAGTACGGGGTCAAAACTGTTACATCCCCCACCGAACGCCACAGCGCATCTGGCTCACCACCCGCATTTACTCCCAGGGTCGTCTTTGCGCACTCGCTTTTCGAGTTCGCTCTACAGCAAAGAGCATGGTGTCTAAATCGACTTGCCTGAAACGACTCACACCCTGAAATCCAGCTGTACGCGGCCCTCCTCATTCAATCCGATGTATGCGTTTCAGGAGCATATCGGAAGTGCTGAGCTAGAAAACTGAAGCAGCCGTCCTACATTCGGTCATTGTCCTATACCTGCTTTCGGAAATGCTCAAGATTGCACATTTGCAAGTTTCATCGAGGGATGGAAGGGTTCGTATTCACCTTTTTCCTGTTTCGTGACTCAAGCGCCACTTCAATTCAACTAGTTCGCGCCCCGAAAAAAAAATCACCATCGCTCTCGCGCGCTTCCTACATCGCACTACAGCTATGGCCACCCTGCTCCCCTCTTTGACCTGGAAAGGAAAGCCGGGGCAAGCGTTGACCAATGTGTGCGCTAGCCACAGTTCCCTCGGACCCCTGTTGCCGTTGTCAAAAAATAAAAGTACTCGCTCGACGTACGTGTATGGGACACGCTTGATGGTGGTGCATCGCGGAGAGAAAGAGAGAGAGAGTGCAAGACCCGGGTAGTGTCACTGCTTGAGTGATATGATGATGGCTTGGAAGTATACGGCCTTTACTGCATCGCGATGAGGTCCGCGTTAGACCACCCTCTGGTTCACATTGTAGATATGGATGCTGTAGGTCTGAGGGTTCACGCGAGACACTAAAGGATGTGTATTGCAAATTTGTTTCTTGTTTTTCTCTTTTCCCAAACCAGGCCTTTTGCCTTTTTTCTTCTTTTCCTTGTGGGAAGGAGGGGAGGGGAGGGGTGGGAGTAGAAAATATCAGGGTGGCGGATGCTTCAGTGACGACAAGTTTTCGATAGCACTTGAAACGTAGACGAACAAGCCCCGCATGCCAGTGTCGCAGATTTCTTGAGTATTGAGTATAATCGATAGCCTGCTTTCGCACGTCCAAGAATCATTATCTAGACCTCTTGATGAAACCTTTCACTTCCTCATGATCCTCTCAGTAGCGCCGGCGTTCATTTCTGTAGAAACAATAGTAGTTGCAACAGCCTTCTCTCGTCACGGGTATCTACACACTTATACGTCATCCTTTCTAGCAACATAGCATCATGCTCGTGGTCCCCCAATGGTCGTTACCCACATCTTCGTGTGCTTTCTGATTCATCTCGGTTTTGAAGTTGCGAGCGCCGTGCCCGTCCTCCACGATATCATGAAGTCAAATATGGGATGTATGCTTGTTTGCATATAGAAGGTAGACAATGGTATATGTGCGAATGTATATGTGGAAAAGGGGTTGTGTAGCGTGTGTGTACACATATGTACGGAGAAGACCAAGCAATTCGCTTGAGTGTCGGTAGCACATGGAACAATGGCCCGCTGACAGAAATACGCCTGATATCGTCATGATTGGCTGGCTAGATCATGATGTGCTTGTGTCGAGCAAAGCAATTGTGCCATTCATTGCATGTTTGATCTCTTGTCATGTTCACGAGCGCCTACTTAGAACATCCACAAGCCGAAGAACAGTGCCAGGACGAGACCCACAGGCGAGGCACCACCGCGGACGGGCGAGAAGCTGCTCGACGGCAGGTTTGTTGGTACGGACATCAAAGTTGTGGATTCTTGCACAGCCGCGACACTGCTTGTTGTGCCGATCGCAAGCTTCGAGGAAGAGGTCTTGGTGGATGTAGAACCCGCAGTAGAGCTAGTGGTGGGGCTAACGATGATGCTGATGGTGCTGCTGGGAATGATGCTGGGAATGCTGCTGGTACTAGTGCTAGTGATGCTACTGGACGCAGTTGTTGTGGAGGTTTTGGCAGCAGGTGTGCTGCTTGGTGTGATGGCGGGCGTGGTTGCTGGATGGTTTGATTTTGTTAGCAAAACCCGATCTGTCGGGGAAAGAGTATAAAAGTGTACATCAAACACTGTCAGGCACGGCGTAACACCTCTTGGTAGGTCAAATCGACATATTGTTCGTTCAAACTCACAGGTTGAGGGTTGCGCCTTGGAGGATGTCGTCTCTGGGATATCGGGCCCATTCCCGGGAGCAGGCCGGCCATTCCATCCCAATCCTGTGTCAACATTGCGATACCAGTTGGTCGGGGCATCTCCGAGACAGTCGCCCACGGTTGTGAGCTCGAAGCCAAATTTAAGGGCCTGGTCGATCATGAATTGAGCCAGATTGACCACAGTCTCCTGGTGTATATCATGGGAAAGGGAGATGAAGGATGAACCTGTCGGATTGCCGGAGGCAAGAGCGCCACTGAAGATCTGGCGTGCCTTGTTGTAGTCACCTTCCCAGTCCTTGGTATCAAGATCGTAGTTGGCCTGAGAAGGTGTAAGCCACTCAACCTACCAGTGCGAAAATTTCATACAATGCTCGTGGTGAGTAGTACACACCACATGGTAGCCTAGGGCCGTGACATCATTCGCGCAACCGCCACCGCAGGCCGTGTATGGTGGCCGGAAGTAGGTAGGGAAGACACCAATGATGGAAGCGATTGCAATCTCGTTGAATATGATCTCATTCCTTCTTTGGTCCGTAGTGATCTTATCAAAGTTGGCGTGCGTGTAGCTGTGACTTCCAATATGGTGGCCCTCGTTAAACATTCTCTTGACCACCCCGATATATCCCTTAGTAGGGTCCGTGATCAAGCCATCGACGTTGTTGGCGTTGAGGAAAAATGTAGCCTTGATTTTGTTCTTGGCCAGAAGATCCAGCAGCGCCGCCGTGTAAGCGTATGGACCATCGTCGAAAGTGAGAGCAACCTTTCCGGGGACGGTGCACGATTTGAGGTTGGGCCCATACGGCACATCACCCAACTTTGGCCGGGTCAACTTGGACGTGTCTTTGCCTGGCGGTGCTATCCGGGCACTGATGAAAGCAAGGTCCCGGTCTTCGTTGTGAAAGTCGTGAGCAAACACGAGAGAACTGGCTAAGAGGACTGCCCTGAGCAGAGTCTTTGGCACCATATTGTTGATATGTCGGAAGGCGGTATTGTGAAAAATGTATAGCCTGAGCGATCGAGAATATTTCCCGCAAGGAAACTCGACATCCTCGACTAGTGATTGTCGAAGTAAAAGTACAGAATGCGCTGGACGCGGAGACTGGGCTAATTCCTCCAGGTAGAATATTCAGCCTCGATCTAATATGACTTACCAATACGGACATCGTCGCTCTTCCGAGGCTCCCCCCGCGCCCTTAGGGCGACTGGGTCATGCATGGCGAAATGAGAAGTAGCGTGCGGATTTGCTCAAGTGGTTGAGCATCGTGTTTACTGTCTCGGGCCAAGGCTCGGGTTGCATATTGTTCCTGGGCTGGTCCAGAACCGACCCAGCTTGGCGCCAATAGCCGCGCTCGCCAATGGGGACCCTGCAACCAAAATCGGAGAATCCATGCCGTAAAGTGCATGAAAAGGTGAGCCTCAAGCGGATCAGCATGCATTCAATCTCCCGCGACCCATCGACCCTTCGTATAAGACATGCTCGATCTGACTGGTTTCCACTGTTCGTGTCATCGCGTGTGAGCCAACAGTTGTTGCATCTCCACTCGGCTACCAGAGGCTGCGTTGTGCTGCATCGTCGGTCGTCTTTCTGGTGGCTTTCGCAATGGTTCAGACTATCACTAATGGCGGACAGAGAAGTCTGTAGTGACTTTTTAGGCCAGCCACATTCTGGGGCTATCCGGTCATCTGGTTGTCTGGGAGGGGCTTGCTTCACCACTTACCACGGGGGTTGACTGACACGTGGGACTAGCGCAGTTCCCGCGAGTTTGCGTTGCATTCAATGATCCATCATGTCCTAATTATGTACCAGCCGCTTCGTCGATAGCTTCACATAGTGTGGGGGCTCCCAGAAGTCCACCAAGCCTTGAGCTGATGACAGCTGCTGGGATCTTGCTGAGTGGGTCAGCGGGCCAGATCACTCTCTTTCCCTCACAAAGGCGCGACTATTTCGCACGTTTCAAGATCTGTGTCGGAGATTCTGGTTGTTATGTCGTAGAAGGGTGGTCCAGCTGGTTAGCTTGCTAGGAAATCGTGCGTGGGAGTGGCTAAAGCGCGGTGACAAAGACCGGCGAGTCTTGAATTGAAATGAAGCTTTGCAACATTTGCTGCATGTTTTGGTGTCTTCTGTGGTGATGCATGATGCAAGATACTGGCGTTGCAGAAAAAGCAGACTCATTGGTCCTATTCATTTTCTTTTGCGGAACATGTTTTCGAGTCATAAACCATTCTGTGCCTCGATGACGTGCATGTCAATACCAAGAAGGCTGCAGTCTCTGCATAACTTTGTGCTTGTACTATGAGCTGGAGTTGATCGATTGCGATTGCTGTTTCTTGAAGTCTTTTGTGCTGCATCCGGGATGTGAGGGCGCAGCATAGGCAGGGTACTCAAGTAGGTAGGTTGGTTTGAACGTCGTTCGTTCTCCATGTGGACTAACTAATTTAGGCGTATCGTCAAGCTGGCAAGGATACTCGTCCACAAGGACACGCAAGTATGTACGGAGTATGCTGCACAAGTTCAGCGCGCCTTGTCTCGACAGCAATCAGATCTTGTCTGGGTGCGAGTGTCTGGTCACCAGTCGTTCTGCAGCCGACAGGGGCCCATGTCCACAGCGGGAGGTTTCAGAATTGAGCCTACTCTCTGACACTTTGTCCATACAAGCCCAAACCGCAAAATTGTGAAACCGGGCTCCAGCAGCAATGCAGCACTGGACGAAGGGGCACGAGTCCAACTTGGCACGGTGTTGTGAGAGGAGCTGCGATGACCACGAGTGGCGGAGGCGCAGCCAGGACGTACATTGGGTTGGTGGAAGCGAGCCTAGAGTTGATGCGTGACCTGCGAGACGTGCTGACGTGAAGGGTGCTGGTACGCAGTCGCGGCGGCAGCATGGTCGCCGACTGCAGAAGTGCTTGCAGGTGTAGAGGGGCGAAGGAACCAACAGGATTTGCTCTCTCGTACGAGGGTCCTCGTCCTCTGGTGGTGGCGGCGGCGGATGTTGTGCAGGGGCAGTGCAGGGCAGGCTGAGGACGGACGGGACGGACAGACGGACAGGAATATGTTGAGTGTTGTTCGCAGACTCTGCTAATGGCTGGCTCTCCCGAGGAATACCAACTCAGCAGGCGAATGTCGTTATTGTCGTCGGCCACATTGGGATGGTTGAGCCTGGAATGCCCGTGCGCCGGGCAGGACGAGGACATGACGAGGACAAGACATGGACAAGCCAACGACAAAAGCTTGGTGCGGGTGAGGCTGCGGCGATGCGGCTGGGCCTTGATGGGCCTTGAGGGGCCTTGAGGGGCCTTGAGGGGCCTTGAGGGGCAACCGAGGAAGGCGCAGTGCAGTCTGGACCGCACGGACCCGCCTGCCTCGAGGTGCTGCTGTTTGGGGGCGCCGTTTCTCGGGCTACAGGCTGAATGGATCTTGGTTGCAGCGCGCCCACTCCCATCTGCACAGCACAGGGCTGCCGATGATGGCATCGCCCGCTCGCTCCTCCAAGGGCCAAGGCACACGCACGATCCGGATCCCAGCACCTACCTCAAAGGTAATTAATTACCTACCGGGCAGCCCACACAACCGACCAGCAACCGCCAGACTGGCCCATGCCTGCCAGGCCGCCTTCCTGCCGCCTCCCCCTTCTCCCAAACGCCGTCGCAGTTGGATTTCTGAGCACCTTTGACGCTAATAGTCACCACCGTTGTCTGCTGGATTGTTCCTGAATCCCTTTTGCCTATCGCTCCCTCTTGGGCCCCCATCTTTTTCCCGCCAGCCTCTGTTCAACTCTAAAAGTTAGAGCTAGAGGTGCCCGTACCAACCCCCCCCCCCCCCCCCCAACCCCACACCCAACACGCAACACCAACCGCTGGGATACGGGGCGCTTACTGCGCGACTTGGTTGCCCTCGTCACCTCCCAGCTGCGCCACGCCTCCTGCCGACTCTGTACCCGCCATACACAGTCTTGTCGCCGGCCCCGACGCTGCTGCTGCTGTTACTTGAGCACTCTACTGCCATTTTATTCCGGTCACAATAGAACGTCGCACGACTACTGGCGCAGGCTTCCGCCCCTCCCGCCGAACAACCTCTCGGCTTGAAACCCCCCTCGCTCCCACTCCTGCGACAGCTTCTTGGTGCTCAGCCGCACGCCACTCATCGTCGCACTTGACAGACACTTCGCTTCCAGCTCACCAGCCTTCGACCCCTCCTTTGGCGCACGAAAAGGCCCTGATCCTTCTTCGACAACTCACGGCAGCAGACCTATCATTCCACACCTTGTCCCTCTTGCTAAACGAGACGGCGCCAGGAGCTTTTGGTGGACACGAGCATCTAATAAGACGAAACATCAATCAAGGCGCCTTCCTGCACGCATTTCGGCCGCTGGTCGCAATAACTCGAAACGATAATTGTCGCGCTGTACACCAATACTCGTTTTCACTGCACATGATATAGAGAACCGCTCGAATAGTCGAACGCCTGCTTCGTGCGCATCGCGCGCCACTTGGTGCAGCACAGCCGTTCGGCGACGTCCTTTCACCCGCTTCAATATCGACAGCAGTCACCATGGATCCACGAGCAGTAGAGATTGTCCTCGATACAGCTAATGCGCTGTATGCGAGGGCAAACGAGACTACCACGAACCCGGACACAGAGAGCCGGCCGGCTTATTTCAAGGCTATCGGTATTGGCTTGGCTATTGCTTCCGGATGCTTCATTGGTGTCTCTTTCGTCATGAAAAAGGTTGGCCTACTCAAGGCGAATGAGAAGTATCACGAGGTCGCTGGAGAGGGCTATGGCTATCTGAAGAACTTCCACTGGTGGGCTGGCATGACCCTGATGATTTTTGGCGAGATCTGCAATTTTGGCGCCATGATCTTCACTGATGCCGTTCTGGTCACCGCGCTCGGAGCCTTGTCGGTTGTCATCACTACGATCCTCTCTGCCATTTTCCTCAAGGAACGACTCAGCCTCATCGGCAAGGTTGCGTGCTTCTTGTGCATCCTCGGAGCCACCATCATCGTCCTCAACTCCCCGGCCGAGTCGGCCGTCGCCGACATCCAGGAGATGCAAAGCTATGTGATAGCTCCAGCATTCCTCGCATATGCGGGCTGTATTATTGTTGGTATCGCGATCGCGGCTTTCTGGCTGGGACCAAAATACGGCAACAAGAACATGTTCACCTATATCTCGATCTGCAGTTGGGCTGGTGCTCTGAGTGTGGTTGCGACCCAGGGGCTCGGCGCCGCCATAGCTGCCCAGGCTGGCGGCACGCCGCAGTTCAACCAGTGGTTTTTATACGTCCTTCTCGTCTTCATGATAGGAACCTTGTTGATAGAGATCATTTTCCTCAATGTAAGTCATCTACAACCATCTGCGATGCCGATCATCCCATCTAACGAATTTCGCATGCTCAGAAAGCTCTCAATATTTACAATGCCGCCATGGTCACGCCGACCTATTACGTCTACTTCACGAGCACCACCATTATCACGTCAGCGATTCTGTTTAAGGGTTTCAAGGGCACAGCAATGCAAATCGTCACAGTGGTCATGGGCTTTCTCACTATCTCATCTGGGGTAGTGCTGCTGCAACTGTCTAAATCAGCGAAGGACGTCCCTGACACGGCAGTCTTCGCTGGAGATCTGGATCAGATCCAGACGATTGCGGAACAGGAGCAGCCCGAAACCGAACCCAAGGCAGACGCCATCCGCGGCGCTGCTGCTATTGTCCGTCGCTTTTCGACAACCAGGCAGAAGATGGAGGAGGAAGAGTTCAGACGCCTCCATGAAGAGAAGCAACAGGAGCGTCTTGCCACAGTCACTGAAGATGGTCAGCCAGAATACCACTGGGATGGACTGAGACGCCGACGTACCACGATCGGCAGCCAGCATAGTAGGCGAGTTGCAACACCTCGGTCTATCGAAACGCCTACACATCCACCACTGGGTCGTTCTCGCTGGCCAACCGAAGAAGAGCTCGCAGAGGAGCGCGCTCGAAATATGTCACCGGGCCTCTCTAGCATCGTTGGCACTATTCGCAGTCGCGCACGGAGTGTGCTGGTGCCTGGTCATCCCAATTACAATCAGGACGATGAATATCCGCCACTACCGCCACTGCCAAACCAGCAAAGCCCCATGCATCCCGTCCAGTTGACAGACATTAGCTATAGTGGAGCCGCAGGCCTTGAGTCGGGCAGTGGTCCGCACATCCATTTTGGGCACTCACAGCGTCCGAATACGAGCACCAGTTCCCTAGCACCGCCGACACCACCGCCCCATGGCGGCAACTACGGCGCAAAGCGCCAGTTTTCATTCTCGAATGTTTTCCGTCGCCATCAAGCAGATGGTGCATTGGAGGAACAGGAGGAGCCGGAATTGCCTGCACCGCAGCCTGCGCGACGAGGACTGCGGTCTCGAGGCTATTCGGAACGATCGATGCCAGCGGTGACGGATGCAACCGAAGAAGAAAGATTAGGTCTCGTCAAGGGCGACTCTGCGTCTTTACCGGCACCACCGCTCTATGCCGATGAGATGGAACAGGCGGGCTACAGATACGAAGACAATAAGCAGCCGTATGAAACACACGGCAGGGTCATTACCAGCCCGCCGCGCCGACCTAGTGATGAATCCGAGCTCGAGACGATGGACTACGAGGAAAGCCGCAGGAGGTGGAGAGAACGCTCAGAAAGCCGTAGCAACTCGCCGCCGAGAGGCGGCCCGCCCAAGAGCTCCGGTGCTTCTCGTGGTAGTGGTGGAGCTTATCGTTAATACACGAGGCGACAAAGCAAGCACCTAGAAGTTGAGGAACTCATGTGGGACCCCATGGAACGATTTAATGACACCATTGTTGATGCTGCTGAAGCGTGCTCCTGGCGAGCCAGCTGCAGCATCAACACACTAATAGAGTAGACGGTGGCCAGCAAGAGAGCAGAGCGGCGCATACGAGCCGGAGTGCATTTTTCATGGATGCAAGGCGTTTAGGAATATGTTGCTTGGGATGTCCATAGGTGTCGTGGTCGTCATAGTTGCCCTCGCTCACAATGAACTTGCAGTAGTATAGTGCGACGAAGACCTTGACCACACGGTAAAGTAAAAGTAGGATACATGGCATCGGTACTGATTTTAAGGGAAATAAAACAAGGGTTCATTCTTCCTAAAAATGCGAGTCTGAAGCAGGACGCTGTCCATCTTGGTTGTGAATAAATCAGCTACATCAGAATTGCTGGTGTTCTGAACGCTATGTTGATTTGGCCCAGGCAAGCTATCTAATTGTGCATGAGCCCGCTTCTGAACTTGCCTCTCTGGGTTCATCCTAGTTCTAGTGGGCTTTTACATCATCCTGGTTGGCAGGCAGGCAGGCATCATAATTCTCAATCAAACAAGCAGCAGTCAACATTCTGCCAACAACACTCGAAACAGCATTATTTCGATACCACGAAGTATGGCTCAAAGACCAAAGCTACTGCTTTGCTTCGACGCGTTCGGCACCTTATTCCGCCCCAGGTACAGTGTGGCCAAGCAGTACGGTGACGTTGCGCGGCAGTGTGGTCTCCATTCCATCCGAGACGAAGATGTAAAGCCCAGCCTCATGGCTGCTATGAAGGCCGAGTCGAAGCAGAACCCGAACTTTGGCAGGGCGACTGGACTGGGGGCCACGAAGTGGTGGACGAATGTACGTTGGCTCAATTGACGCTTTGAATCCCCCAGAGTACAGAAGATGCAATGTACGATGCTCGAGAACGATGGCTGACTGGATCTGCAGGTCATACATAACACTTTTACGCCGCTCCTCGCTGGCTCGGGGCAGAGTATCCCTGCGGATCTCGCGCCGATGTTGCTGCACCGCTTCGCGACGGTCGAGGCGTATGACCTGGAGTCAGCCGACTTGGTACTTCAGCTGCGCTCTCTCAGGAAGGCGAGGCGTTCGTCGGGAGAGTCATCTGCCACGGCAATCTGCGGGCCGAGCAGACTTTACGACGAGATCGTCATTGGCGTCGTCACGAACTCGGACGACCGCGTGCCGGGTATTCTGTCCTCTGCGGGGTTCGATGTGAGTCCCCTGCGCTACGGCACGGAATTGACGAAGCCAGGTGGCGTGCTTGACGAGACTGCGAATCAGGACGGGCATGGGGATGGGCTGAGGGGTGGTTACGATATTGATTTTCACTGCATGTCGTATGACGTTGGCGTTGAGAAGCCTGATCGCGCAATGTTCGAGGCGGCCGAGTCAATGCTGCAGCGTGTTCTTGCCGTTCGTGGGACCGCCTCAAGGCCAGCTGCTGGCGAAACGTGGCAGAAGATTTACGTAGGTGACGAGTATGAGAAGGATGTGAAGGGATCGCTCAATGTGGGATGGCACTCGGTACTGCTTAGCCAGGACAGTCCTGCAACGACGCCCGATGGCCGTCCGATACCGATGCTTGAAGAAATGCACGAAAAGGCGCCAGGGGGCGTCGCCGGACTATTTGGCCAGTCACCTGTCATCGGTATCCGGAGTATTGGGGAGCTAGTTAGATGGCTACGCAGCGATCTTTGAAGCTACATGCGCCAGAAGCCAGCATCGCTACGAAATTCGGATGATGCCTTTAGTACCAAGCTGCGCCTCAGCCTCAATCTCAACTAGATATTCACTACCAATCAGCCCCGACACCACTAGCGTGTTTGCAGGTCGTACCTTTGCACAACCAAACACCCAGCCGTGGGCAGCACTTACGACCTCGCAGTCCTCCTCACGCTTGATCATAACTCGCGTGCGGGTGACGTCGCCCATCGACCCGCCCAGGGCCTTGAGCGAACGTTCGATGATGTCGAGCACGGCATATGTCTGACTTCCTGCCGAGCTGCCACCGAGGACAGGGATCTTGGGCACTGAGCTGTTTGCTGTTGTACCGGAGACCCGGATGGTATCTCCTGTGCGGACGGCGCGGCAGTACCCCTGGATATCTCTTAGCAGGAAATTTCAGGCGGAAACGGTTAGTTCGAGTAGAGATATAGGGATATGGGAACACGTACGGCAATAAACTCCCACTTGTTGCCGGAAGAGTACTCTATCCTCATACCAGAAGAAACGGCTTCCCTGAGCGCGTCAGACTTTGCCTCTTCTAGATGATGTGACAAATCCCCTGTGACGGTCAATATCGGCGCCCTGCGGTACTCGTCACCACAATCTCCGGGAATATCTGTCAGTGCCTCTTGCGCCTTGGCAATCAGTGCCACATCATCGTCTGTCAACTTCACCGAAAACGCCTCGAGGTTTCGTGCTATATACTTGTCCGAGTCAGGCGATAGCCTCGTCCCAACAATGACGGCACTTATAGAGGGCAAATCCAGCACATATCTCGTCGCAATCGCGGCGATAGACACTTCATGCCTCTTCGCCACGACAGATAACGCCTCAAGCACACCCTGGAATGTGTGCCAACCGCCGGCTTCCCTGATGAAGCGCAGATACTTCCTCAGGCTCCAATTTAATGCCTTATCGCTGTCCTCGGGCTGGGCTTTTCCGAGCCACGTCTCACTCAGGAATCCGCCAAGCAGCGTGCCATACGCGAGTAAACCAACACCGTGATCCCGGCAGACCCTCGCCATCCGGCCGCGGACTACCCGGCGATCAATGACCGAGCAGGACACCTGGTTCGTGGTGATCTTGAACCCCGAGTTGACCAGCAGCTCGAGATGGGCGGCGTCGGTGTTTGTCAGGCCGATGTGCCGCACTCTACCTTGGCTCTGGAGCTCACGCAGGTGAGACAGGTTATGCCAGTACGTGTCGTCGGTGTAGTCCCAGATGTGGTACTGCAGAAGATCAATTGGCTTGTTCTGTTCCTTCAGCCCCATCCGCGAGGCGGCGCGGTCGACAGCCTCGACGGCATGCGAGAATGTCTTGATACCGTTCTCAGCCGGACACCATTTTGTGAACGCCGTGATGGGTCTAGTCCGCTGGTTCTCCACGGATGAAGTGGGAGAAATGGTGGTGGTGTTGTAATGTCCGACCACCAGCTCCGCATCGCCGTAGTGGTCCGCCATGTCGAAGCAGTCCAGTCCCGCGTCCACATATGGCCGCATGGCAGTGGCGGCCTGCACAATGTCCACGGACGAGTCGTGGCCGCCAGCGAGCTGCCATAGCCCGGAGATCATGCGGGGAATCTCGAGGTCCCCGCCGATGGTGGTTCGTTCGGGATTGGGCATTTCGCGGGGCAAGAGTGGGCACAAGTCCGGGAAAATAAGCAATGCAATGACTCGCTGGGTGCTTGGGCACGGCTATAGCGCTTGCTCGGTCGTATCACAGGCAGGAGCGAGGACTGTCTTACAAGTATAGCAGGATTGATCGGTTCGGCTCGGGTCTTCTTCCATTGCGGGACGCTCCACATCCGTCGGCAGTGGGGAAGTGGGGGGCGCCAAAGTGCCGGGACCGGGGAATCGGGGTAACTCAGCCAACCAGGAAAAAGGCGGCATGCGAATGCATCGGCCATCCTTGGAAGATGTTGGAGTGTATTTGGGTGAGTGTTGGCAGGTTTCGCCGGATGGCGTCACATGGGGAAGTCGCCTGCAGAGAGGCTGGGGAAATACTTCGGAACATGCACTATTGTCTCCTCCCCAACATAACCACCGCCTGCGTCTTTGTCGTTTGCGATGTTACAAGACATACGGCGAAATCCTGTCATGACGTGCCTGCAGCACTGCTGTTGCGAAATCTGAAATGCATCAAGCGCAGGTGCGAAATACAGCATTGCTTTCGTCTGCCCGGGACAGTCAGTTGCCAAGCTCAGCCTTCGTCAAGCCAAGCCAGTCCGACTTGTGGGCACCAGCTTTAAGCATAGGAAACAAGCTTTCGCCCGATCTTCTACAGGAGAATAAAAAGAACAGAGCTGACCGTCCTGACTCCACAAAAGGACCGGTAAGGGCTTGCGACATCGTCATCCCGAGCAGTTTAGCTCGGCATCTACTCCAATTTTCCCCACGTCTTTCCCCGCGAAGTGGACGTATGTGGTTCTCTACTACGATCGGCATTCAGCCGGGAAATCTTTGTTTACTACGACTAGAGTTTGTGATCCGCGAGCTGGCGCCTTTGGGCTGTTCCTATAAAGAGAGCACATCAACATGTCATTCTCGAGATTGCAGCCGCTTTTGATAGCTTCTACTGCTCTGTTCTTCATGCTCATGATAAACCCTTTTCTCCCGTCTTATTATGAAGTCATGATGGCACCTCACGCCCTATTGCTGTTCGGTGCCGTTGCTGCCTCGGCGCAACAAGTCTATATCCCAGGTGTCTGGCCGGAGCTACCAAGCCAATGTAGCACCTGCTCAGACGCCCCTTCGGAGCCGACCTACTCGTTCACGCCGTTCTCCTTCACCCAGACAGAGACGACAAGGACTCCAACTAGCGCTACCCCTGGTCCCTCAACAACGTATGCGCCGCCGTACAGCTCCCTGAGCCATCTCGTACCCAATCTCTCGACAACGAGCTGGGGCAATTGGGACCCCAATGCCACCGTTACCGCCACAGACACCCAGAACCCTTATGGCCAGGCAGCTTGGACGGCACTATGGGAGCGCGCAAACATTGCTAACTTCACTTTCCGCGGCATCTACAGCACCACTGTAGAGCCAACCCCTGTGCCCACTAGCGAGCTGATTTTGCCGCCGCCAGATTACTTTGGGCCGCAAGACTGTCTCAAGTTTCCCAAGGGCTTTGAGTTTGGTGTCGCTGGATCAGCATCGCAGATTGAGGGGGCCGTTGCCGACCAGGGCCGTACCCCAACGCTGATGGAGACGTTATCGGCTGTGAACAAGGACTACGTGACCAACGAGAACTACTACCTCTACAAGCAAGACATTGTGCGTATCGCGTCCATGGGCGTCAAGTACTACTCCTTCTCGGTCCCCTGGACCCGCATCCTGCCGTTCGTCTTCGAGGGGTCACCGGTCAACCAAGAAGGCCTCGACCACTACGATGACCTGATCAACTTTGTCATCGAGCGCGGCATGATCCCCGTCCTGACCCTCATCCACTTCGACACTCCACTACAGTTCTACGGCAATCTATCAGACACAACTGCGAAGCCACTCGTCGGGTACGTCAACGGCGCCTACCAGAACGAGACCTTTGAAGACGCCTTTGTCCATTACGGCAAGATAGTCATGACGCACTTTGCCGACCGCGTTCCGATCTGGTATACCTTCAACGAGCCACTCCTATACAGCGACAACGGTAAAAGCGTGGACACGGTCATCAAGTCGCATGCGCGACTGTACCACTTCTACCACGACGAGATCAAAGGCACGGGCCAGGTGTCGCTCAAACTCAACGACAACTTCGGCGTTCCCCGCGATCCCAAGAACCAGTCCGACGTCGACATGGCCAACCACTTCAACGAGTTCCAGCTCGCTACTTTTGCGAACCCGATCTTCCTCGGCAAGGACTACCCAGAGGCGTTCAAGATGACTATCCCGGACTACGTGCCCCTCTCCGACGAGGATCTGGAGTACATCAACGGCACAGCGGACTTCTTCGCAGTCGACCCGTACACGGCGACGGTGGTGTCTCCGCCATCGTACGGCATCGCCGCGTGCGCGAGCAACTCGTCGGACCCGTTCTTCCCGTACTGCGCGAACCAGAGCACCCTCACGACCACGGGGTGGAACATTGGATACCGCTCGCAGAGCTACGTGTACATCACGCCGACTTACCTCCGCACATACCTCAACTATCTCTGGAACACCTTCCGCAAGCCCGTCGTCATCTCCGAGTTCGGCTTCCCCGTCTTCGCCGAGGCGGAAAAGGTCAACCTGTCGGATCAGCTATACGACACTCCGAGGAGTATCTACTACCTGAGCTACATGAGCGAGGTCCTGAAGGCCATCTGGGAGGACGGCGTCAACGTGAAAGGAGCATACGCCTGGAGCTTTGCAGACAACTGGGAGTTCGGAGACTACGATGCTCATTTCGGCATCCAGACGGTCAACCGGACGACACAGGTGAGAAACTATAAGAAGAGTTTCTTTGACCTGGCGGAGTTTATGAATGCCAGGCTGCAGGACTGATGATATACCCGAAATTCTCTTCCTGGAGCATGTTAGGGGGACGGCATAGAGTTTGCCGGTTGGGGCAATACCCTTAAAAGGTAATCGTAGCAAGATCAAAAGTATTGTTTTGTTTCTTCTAGTGGAACCCAAGGTTCCACTTTCTGTACCCAACCACACCAGGGTCGAACAAATACATTATCAACTCCTGCTTCTCTACTTGAAATATGCTCATTTCATGGTATCAGCGTGACCGGGGACACTGTTGCATCCTGCAGCGAGAAGCAAGGCATGAAGCTGCCGCTTTCCATCGAACCACACAGGCCTGCTGAAGACATAAGTCCCGATATCAACGTCTATACGACGTATCGGTCCTCTAACGACAAGGAGAACTGCCTGGTCCATTTCGGCAAGTATTGAGTCCACCAGAGTCTCGCCTGTTTTGAGACGTCGTGAAGATACACGAATAGCAGAAGCAAGGTCGTCTGGCGCGACGAAAAGTACAGCTGAAGCCTATCAACTTAAATTCAAAATGACGATGGCAAAACGCCTCCGGTAATTGCGACTTTTCCCGTTCCCGTCGGGATTATCAGATAGTCACCGTTCACCGTGTCAAATGACTCTATCACGCCTGGACAGTTCAAGTTGAACATTTCAATTTTGGCGGTGTTGAGGTTCCTGCTCAGCTGCCGTTCTCTGATAGTTGCTGAAACATACAGCACACACAGAGGGATTCTCCCAGCCGGCATCCCCTACGTCCTTGAGATCTAGCCCTCGCAGCACCTCGACTCAGTACACGATAGCGAGGACGCAGCCGCCATCATGAAGGGTCCTTTACCGCGAGACCAACGCAACCTAACCCGACACGCTGCACAAGACAAACCCTGCTGTCATAAACTTGGCTCCATGCACAGAGAATCAAATCACCTGGATCTGCCCCGTGAGCTCTCAGATCCACAGAACCACTGCTAAGGAATGTCCCCTATGGACACAAGAACCACGAATCAGTGGTGCACCAAACCCCTCCCCCACTCTTCCAAAAGTGACAGGTGTTTCCGCGCCCCGCACAGCCGCCGTCTGAAGTGCGGGGTGAACTCAAAGACAACATCTTATCTCTCCGATCTGGCGGTTGTAAACCTTACCCACAGTGCCAACGTGTACCTCTTCCGCGTGTTAATTATAGGCTAGGTACATGGTTCCTGGCTACCTACAAACCGGTCGTTGCCCTCGCGGCTGTAGGAATCGGGAATCTTAGACACTCTCGATACACTTCGCGGGCGCTAGAGACGCAGAGGCCCAAACTCAAAGTCCCGACACCGGGCCAAGATTGGGCCGTAAGACCGTACCGAGTCGTGAAAGCGCGGTTAGCGAGGCCCCTGAGAGACGTATGGACCCTTATGTTAGCCTAGGTAATGGAAGCTTTCCGGGAGCGTTAGCGGGAACGAGGGGCTATGGAATTGGTCAGTGCCCAATGACTCTGACTAGTATATCTTAAAACCTTGGGACCGCCAGCTGCGAGTTGTCGAGCGACTTGTCAGGGCACAAATCAGAAAGATCAGCGAGTTCACGACAAGCAGAATCAGAGAGAATCAGTATGGCTCCAGCTCAGTCGAATAACGGGGTATGGGTGATTGCCGGAGCGTCTAGAGGCATCGGTCTCGAATTCGTCAGGAACTTGCTCGAGCAGCCTGCGTCTAGCACCAACGATCATGCTGGCGTCAAGGTGATCGCGGCAGTGCGGAACGTGAACAACGCTCCGAAATTGCACGAGCTTGTCAAGTCGCTCGGAGCCGAACACCGATGCGTTATCGAAGAGTGTGATGTTTCCAGCGACGAGAGTTTGACAGTATGTGCGCAAAGGCTGTGGTGGTGCTCCTTCATACTTTTGACGCTGCACCTTCTCTCCCAAAGAGATTCCAAAGACTGACTTTGAGCAGAAATTTGCGAGTGTCATTAAGGGCCACATCGACAGTGGTATTACAATCGAGACCATTGTGCTCAATGCTGGCATATTACAGTATCCCAACCGGGCAACTGAGGTGTAAGTTGAATTTCCACAACACAGGGATGTATCCAACATGAATTCGGCCGAGTCACACTGCAGCACACCCCCCTCACGATGCATGGCTAACCGCTGACCGTAACATAAAGGTCATTCTCCGACTTCGCGAAACACCTACACACAAACACCATCGGCCCGATAGTCTGCGCCGCGAAACTCCTCCAGCTGCCCCTGCCACCAGTCAAGCTCGTCTTCATCTCCTCGGACTCGGGCTCGACCCAAAACTTCCTCTCCTACGAGGACGGCTTTGCAGCATATGGTGCGAGCAAGGCAGCACTGAACCAAGCGCTACGCCACATGGCTGCTGAACTCGGGAGGTCTGAGGAGCCGAGAAAGAAGCAGACCACAGTGCTGGCGCTGCACCCAGGAGAGGTCAAGACGTGAGTGACAACACCCCCTCCCCCCCAAACCTCTTAGCATAGAAGCTTCTGGCTTCAGGGACTGACGTACATGCCGAACTTGATAGAGACATGGCCAGCGGAGATCTAGGCTGGGAGGTCAAGGGCATGATCTCGGCTCCAGAGAGCGTGTCTGCGATGATGGAGGTCATTGCTGCAAAGGGCGTCGAAGACACTGGTACCTTCTGGCGCTGGGACGGCAGAGTAAGTCAAAATTCCTACAACGTACACGTTTCAAGCGGCTTCGACTTACTGACGATGCCTGAAATAGACTCATCCCTGGTGATTTGTGAGCCAGCTTTTATTTTTCCTATTTGTGGGACAACTAGAAAAAAAAAATGAGAATACATTTTATACGAGTTAAAATGCTACGTCTTCGTGAAGTTTCTATGCTCGCTTAAGTCTGTCATGGCCGGACATTACCACCCAGGTGTAAACTCGCCCTGTCCGATTCCTGACTTTCTCGACCATCTTCTCTGTACAGATCTTCCACGGCGGCGGTAGCACATTCTGCAGCCAGCCATCATGGCCAGCCCAGCTGGGTCAGCTGAGTCGACTTACGCTCCGACATCTATCTTGACGAACCTATAAAACACGAACCACAGCACTGAGAACACCGCTGTCATACCTTGTACTTCAAGAAATGTATGCATATACCACGAAACGCGCAGACACTTAGGGATGAGAAGATGTCGCCCAGCAGGACCGCCAAGCTGTGCGGCTAAAAGTCTTGGCCGATCTTGTCCCCGAATAGGAAAACCGCCCACAACAGCACGCATTGTCATTGGCTCGCTGGACTGTTCTGCATCTCCCGAGTCTACCACGCTGGCTGTGTGCAAGAACTCGCGCATAATAGTACAGCTTGTGGTAATGTCGTGCAAAAACAGGATCAATGCACAATTATAAGCACTGATATCTCTTGAATGAAGAACACGCATGACTCAACCCGTGAGGGGGTACTGCAGACACGAGTCATTCTTCGGAGAGATCTCGGCGGCGGTTGGAAGCGCTCGTTGGCGGCCAGATATTTGGGCATAAATAGAGCCTCGATCACTCATTGTACCGTGTTAAACAGATCTCTCCTGAGAAGACGGAACTCAAACTCTATGTATGCGTCACTGTTCTGTCAAACCTCCACAGGTAACCAGTGTGATTTGGGGTAATTACTTTGTAGGTACAGTACCGGTATGGGGTAATGCGGGGTTCCGTAACTCCATCTCCAACGTCACGCAGTGTGCATAGTTCCCGCGGGACAACAGCAGCGAAGTGCAACCCAACAATATCCCACGGAAAAATTTCGCCATTTATCTGCTTGGTCGCCTCATTTGCGGTCTTGCTCGCAACTATCCTCGACGAATTAACACCAGTCCAAAGTCCTGCTCGACCTTGATGCGAACACAAACGATGGCCGCCAAGCACTTGCTATATGTGCTCTTTTCCAGCGTGCTAGCCAGAGCCAGCAAGCCTCTGCACACGCGAGACTACTTCTACGTCGGGGGAGAATATGTCACGACATCCACTGGCGAACATCTCTTTGTGAACCAGATGTATGTCGAGCATCTGACCCCGGCAAACGTCACACAGCCGCATCCGATTGTATTCCTCCACGGCGGCGCCCAGTCCGGCAGTGTAAGTGGCATCCAGCAGCTACAAGCCATAATTGACTACAGACCAAGATCTGTCCGTAGACGAACCACTGACTCGGCCATGTAGAACCTCCTCACCAAGCCAGACGGTGGGAGCGGCTGGGCAGACTGGTTTCTCGAGCACGGCTACGAACTCTACCTGGTAGACGAGCCGACGCGAGCACGTTCGCCATGGAACCCAGCCAGCGAGTTCCCCCAGTCGGCCTGGACAGCCGAGCTCATATCTACACGCTTCACGGCGGTCCAGGACTACAACCTCTGGCCCCAAGCAAAACTACACACCCAGTGGCCCGGTGTAAGTCAACATCCCACCTTGCCCTCCTGCCCGCCCTCCCCTCCTGATAATACACACACGCCCTGTCCTTCGTGACCATCATCCTCCGCCCCAAAATTTACCAACGGCACGCCCCTGACTATGACCCATCGCCTAGACCGGAAAGCAAGGCGACCCAGTCTTTGACGCCTTCTACGCGAGCAACATGCAATTCATAATCGACGGCAGCCAGCAGGAACGCACAGTCCAGGCCGCTGGCACCGCCCTCCTAGACAAACTCGGCCGGCAGGTCATCCTCATGACCCACTCCCAGGGCGGTGCCTACGGGTGGCTGCTCGCCGACGCCCGCCCAGACTCCCTCGCAGGGCTGATCCAGATCGAGCCCAAGGGCCCTCCCTTCCACGAGGTCATCTTCTCGACAAACTACACCCGGCCATACGGCCTGACCACCAACCCGCTGACCTACTCCCCTCCGCTCTCCCCCGAAACAACAACAACAACAGGAGCGACGACAGCAGCAGCCAACGAGACTTACCTGCTGTCCATGCAGGTGGTGAAGTCCCCCAGCCCGGGAGAGCTGGTAGACTGCACCATCCAGGCCTCCCCCGCGAGACAGCTGGTCAACATCGCCCGGGTCCCCGTCCTCGTGGACACGGGCGAGGCCTCGTACCACGCCACGTACGACTACTGCACCGTCATGTTCCTCAAGCAGGCCGGCGTGCAGAACGTGGAGTTTCTGGAGCTGGGCAAGGCGGGGATACATGGCAACTCGCACATGCAGTTTATGGAGAAGAACAGCGACGAGATCGTTACCAGGCTGCACGAGTGGATAGTCAAGACGGTCGCGGGCAAGGGAACTGCTTCTTGAGGCTCTCTGCACGGGGCTATAGAGGTAAAGGAGCAGTGAAGGGGGAGGGAGGGGCAGACGGACTTCCGCCCGATGTCTTGGGCAAGATTAAAAACTGTAGGGTAAGGCTTGGAAAGGATATGTATAAATATCGATGCGTTCAAGGCAATTTGGCGGCGTTTCAAACACAATGCCTGTTCAAACAAACTGATATTGCACAAAAAGAAACGCTTGTGTGTAATTGGTATCAGCAGCTACAAAATCAGACCGCGCTTAAAGTAGAACGCCTAGCGCTTGGTGCAAATATCGATCGTAGCAATGTCGTAACCCAACAAGATAACCACACCCGTCTTCGTTCAACCCGTTAAGACCAGAACGTCAAGGTCTCCGCGCCATCACAAACTCTCACAAGGAGACTAGTCGTCCTCCCACCCACCAACGTCCCCATCATCATCCTCATCCAGGTCAACCTCAATCGTCGTGCCCAACGCCTCTTTACCCTGCCGAATCATCTCCTGCAATCGGGCATTGAAATCATTGATCCGAATATCCGTCTGTCGTTCCTCCTGCTGCCGCCTAGCGGCTAGCTTGCGAGCCTGCTTGTCCAAGCGCGGACTGTTCTCGCTGACCTCACTCATTGACTCCCGCTTCTTGAGCTTGCCCCCGGATACACTGCCCATACCGGACAGCGATATTGAGCTACCTGAACGCCGGTGGCTGCTAGATAGTGAATGCGGGATTGGGCTAGAAATCCGGGGAAATTGTGACTGTTGTACCGCTGCACGGTTTGGCGAGGGTAGTGGCGATTGGCTTTTCACCGGTATCCTGCTAGGAGGAAGATCTTCGGGGGCAGGCGAGCGTGTCGAGGCGAAGCTAGCGCCCGAAACACTGGCCGCGCTGGCACCACTGACACCAATACTGGCCCTGCTAGACTGCTTTCTCGGTTGTGTGGGCGTCTGTATCCGACTCACGGGTCGGCTGATGCGGCGAGTGCCGATGGACGGGCGATACGGTGACTGCACTGCGAGCGATGGTGACGACTGTGGCTGGATAGAATGCCGCCTGTTATTTTCGCTCTCGTCAACCATGACCCAATTCCTGCGCAGCTCCTCCCCGGGGATCGTGCCGCTGATTTGACGCCGCTTAGCAGCCGGCCGGGGAGTCGAGTCCGGCGTGTGGTCCCTGAAGATTGGCCCATGCTGTAGACTGTTGTTATCGGGGAATGCACCTGGTGTGCTGTCCACACTATATTTTGGCAACGTTGGCACGTCGTGCTCGTTGCACCAGACCTCGCCCTTTGGCGCAGAGACCGTGGGCGTTGAGATCTGGAAGCCCTGGCCACCGCCAGCGTGGAAGCCGCGGAAAGCACCGCTCTTGCAAAAGTTCCAGACCTTACCAACCACACCACCCAAAGCACCTAATGCGAAGCTGCCCCATCCATCCGAAGACTTCGGGGGCTCCTCTGGCTGCGACTCAGCAGTAGTGTACCGCGATAAGGGCGTGCCATAGACTTCATCTTCATCGTCCTCCTCCTCCTGCGAGCGTCGTGACCCGCCATCTCTCCTGTAGTCCGTGTCCGAATATATGCTGTCGTCTATGCTCTCAGACAGGTGCTGCTCGATTGCAGGCCCGGGCGTCGCAATCTCACCGGCTAGAGTGTATCTAGAGCTGCCCCTACTAACATTCCGCCTGCCCTGCTGTGCCTGTGGGAAATTTGATGTTTGTCTCGCCCCCAGGTCGAGCCCCAGGCCCCAATGGCTAGAGAGGTCTACGCTTGCGGTGGCATTTCGCTTGCGCTTGGGCGTAGGGTTTGTAAAGTATGAGTATGCGCCAGAAGCAACAGCGCTCTTGCCCTCATAGATCGAGGTGGACATCGATGGTGAGGTAGGTGTTCGGTAAATGCCTGGGTGGACGCCAGAAAGGGTGCCGCGCCTACTCGACGATTCGAAGCGAGTGTTGTACATTGCGGCTGGTCCGCTCAGGGACATGTCCACCGGAGACGCTGATAAATGATAATTGTTGATGATGTCGATTGGTCAAGTGTGGATAGGTAATGATAGAAGTTGATTGTCGAGACCTTGTTATCGATGGGGTCAACGATGCACTGGGTCCAACGGCAACCAGAGCGCTGATCTAGTAACTATGCAGACGGGTGAATGCCTGGCCTTGAACCGACCGCAATGTATCGAGTGTCGTCGTAAGGCTCTAGGTCGAGCTGCTGGTGCACCAGTTTCGCCAACGAGTAAACCGTGGTTGAGGTCAAAGTCAGCCGATAGCGGCGACCAAGTCGTCGTCGTCGTCGTCGTCGTCGAGGAGCGAGCCGTGTCCCGGACCTTATCGCACCGAGGCAAGCTGCCAATGACCAAGAGTGGGGAGGGCCGGCACCGTGTGCGCGCGTGACGATGGAACTAAGGTGTGTGCGTGTCTTGAAGATTGTGCAGACTACCGGCGCAGCCTTCACAATTGAGGTAAGACAGGACTTCTCCAAGCTCCAACAGCCACAGGCACTGATTAGTGCGACCGAGGCAGGCGTGTCTGCCTGGACGTGGTGCCACAAACAAAGAGGTGTGGCAGGCAGGACTTTTTCCGACACTCGAGGGTCCAGCCTGAACGTGTCGCCTGATGACCTGACCGCGACCGATAGATTGTGGATGGTTGTGAATGAGGTTGTTGTGACGGAACTGCCGGCTGTCAGGGGTCGCGACAGAGAAATGGAAATGTCCAGGCGCAAGCACCTGCAGGGAGATGGCAATAAGTGACGTACTAAACCTGGCCAGGTCGACAGCGGCTCCTGCACCGTCTTGAGACAAAAAGCATTGACGAGGCTGCAGCACAGAAGAATGTCAGAACATGAAGAACGAGCAAGTCGGAAGCACTACGATCATGATGACCTCTAGTCTTGCACATGTCTCGATACCAAGTCACAGCTCAGGGTCCAAGGACGCGATCTTGTGATGGGTCGACCCCGGCTTGTTGGGATCCCAGCCCCGTTGCCTGGTGACGTGCCGCCCACGAATCAACAACCTGCCTTTTCCATCCACGCAAAGTGGGTCGGTCATTCGAGATTCAATGGTCTCGTCAAGACTTTCTAGGAAGACATCCCAAATCTGGGATGTCGAAGCTTGCTCCGGGCTGTATATGCTTTGGTCTTTAGATATGCACATCGATTCTTTAATCGTGAAGCAGCGCGATTTCCGCATTTGTGGCGTGCGTCGTCTTGTCGCTGCCGCCGTGACAAACTCCCAGACATGCTCGAGACTCTCCCCGGGCCCAGCATGATCTCGTGCGCATCTTCGCTCACAAGCACTGCGATCTCTCTTCTCATCACTGCTCCCGGTTGTAGTACGCCTCCTGCTGCGTGATGTGATCCCCCTTGACGCCGCCCTGGAGCCCCTGCTGTCCGACAACATGCTTCTTGCCGTTCCAAAAGTCATCCCTCTCCTTCAAGATCTCTCCCGCCCACACCCTCGTCTCGGGAAGTGTCATCTTGGTCGCGACATATGCAAACTCGCCCAGGTCGAGCGTCCTCTCCCCGCCACCAGCGCGCTTCTCATACTCGACCATCTGGCACAGAAGCTCCATCTTGTCGAGGTCATGCACGAAGTGGCTGTCGATGGTCTTGCTGTCCTCGTACTCCTGCCAGATGGCGCGAATCTCCACGCCGGCCAGACCGCCGTGCAGCTTGCCCAGAAGGCCCTTGCAGATGTAGTCCATCGTATCGGCCTCGCGGCGGTTCTTCTCGGTTTTGGGCACACCGTCGACGGGCGTGATGTCGCCGACTAGTGACTCGGCCATGTCGTGGATCAGGCACATCTTCATACACTTGTTGAGATCGAGCTTGGGTGCCAGTGCGGGTGGGCACATGAATGTCATGAGCGACATGCGGTACATGTGGTCTGCGATCGACTCGCCTCTGTTCGTTTGCCAAGATTGCGCCAAGTCAGCCTTCATGTCCTCGTCTGTATCTACGTGGGTTTGCGGTGCACTCGAAGGACCAGAAGGAAAGAGTAAATATAGTCCGCACCTCTCAATACCAAATCTCCGCCAGCCCTCGCGCTTTGTCGTCTTGAGGCGCTCGAGCATGTGAAAGAACGGGAGGGGCGACTCAGTGCCCTGCGCGGGCGCTTCGGAACCGATGGCCTCGAGGACCTTTTCGACAGTCCAGTCGCCCTCGACTTGGGGCATAGGCACAAGGCCGGGATCTGTGTGGTGAGTATGTTGCCATAGGTTAGCGAACGGTCTTGGAATGTACGATGTCCTTGGTTGTGGCCTTATGCGGTGTATGAACCGATACATACCTGTGAGGCCGTTCTCCAGCGCCATGACTGTGGTGAACAGATTTGACGCTATCTAGCTCAGGTAGAAGAATGCTGTGAATGGATTTGCGACAAGTCGGTGAATAAAAAGCGTCCGGCGTCGCAAGAACGAGGCGGGCAGTCTAGCAACAGTGATAGTGGGTTATCGGTGTTTGCCCACGAGCGCTCGTGGAAAAGAAAAGGGACCAAAACAAACGGCTCGGAACGACACTAGTAGCTTGGCTAGCGACAGGAACAATCTCCTCTTGAGGTTCTGCCGAATGCAAGGAAGCAGAAAATGTAGAGAAGAATTAAATCGTTCTAGAAACTCCGGTGTAGAGATAATCAACCAAAAAGGACTGAATCTCGCATTGCACTGTAGCCAGGACAGTCACGTAGCAACGTCCGTGCTCGCGATGTTATGCAACTGCCCGCCTAGCCTGCATGCAAACACTATTTATTATTGAGTGCCGGCCCAAGACCCGACAAAGGCCGAAGAAGCAGGCTGCGGGTATGCCCGTGCCCACTTATGTGCAGTGACGACACTGGATCAGATAAGCCACATACACAGTCTTTGGCCAATTGTTGTCTCACTGGGATGGGTGTGGCACAAGGGCAGTCATGCCGGCGTTGTTTGATGCCCAAACAATGGTTGACCACAGTAGAACAATCCACACCGCATCACTATCCTTGCCCATGCTCTTGTTAGACCACAAGGCATTCCAGGTCATTTTTTGGGTTCACTGACTCACAATCTCCAGGGTCTACTGCCCTAAGCTGAGCCCGATTCATACCTAATGAGCATCAGTTCCAGAGAAGCGGCAATGCCGCCAGCAAGATACCCAAACAAGATTGGACCAAGCAGTTGCGATTGTTGGTAGAAGTATGTACGACAGTGTCATATCCATTTCTGACCTCACGCGCCGAATGAATTAGACTTATTGCACTTATCATGAGTCTACAGGTCAAGTTCTATGATATACCCTGGCTTTCAGCACATTGGATGCTCTCTACCTTATGTAGGTACCTAGGTACTGACAGCTGCCCCCACCCCTCGACTCTGTGTTCAGGTATGCTCGCTCCATTGAGGCCCGTCGAACGGCCTCAGAGTGCATCAAGGATTTGAATGGCGCCGTTGGCTGACGGCAACACGTGTTTGGTGCCACACACCAGGAAGGAGGCGCCGACGCCAAGGTCGTCTACGGCAGCGCTGTATTGGCTTGCGGGCGTGGCTTTCTACGCCTCGCGCAATGCGAAAGAGCTCTTTCAGATTTAGAGTTTGGGGCTTGCAATGGGCGCCATAGGGTTCGCAGACACTGCGTCAGCGGGTCGTACCGTCTGCTACCATAAGGAGCACACAACAAATTACGCGGCCTTCTGATTTGAGAAGCAGTGCAAGCTGCGGGATCCTCACCGACTTCACCAGTAGAAACGGAACAACAAAGCTCTGGTCATTGGGTCCTAGAGACCCGCAGGCTGGGTCGCGCTTACATGGGGAATAGTCGATGTAGTGTAGCATTCATGATCGCGTAAACTCAATAGTATCGCACTCCTGAGACCCTGGGCCGGGTATCCAGCGGCCCGCACTTCAATAAACAGCAATGGTCATACGCGAAAAATGATCACGCTGCAGGGTCTCACTGCAGACCAGCTCAGCCCTGAGCTCCTCAGAGCACCCAAATACGTCACACATATCGGTGTCGCCTAATGTTCTCCCTCTTCTCATCCAGTCTCATTCTTCAAGGCCAAAGAACTTTTTGAGCACGTCGGAAGCCTCCTTGTAGTTGACCTTGAGATCCGCCAGAGCGTCCTTGATGCCAGCGAGACACTTCTCCTTATCAGGCTCTGATTTTGCCCCTGTTGCGTTCAGTTTGTTGCCGAAGTTCTGGATTTTTTCGCAGTCAACTTTGACTTTACTTAGGCCGAGGGTGGCAGAGCTGCCCTTGAGGTAGTGTCCCTTGGCAGAGAGCTGTGGCAGGTCTTCCTCTTCCCTATCGACAAACACTATACGTTAGCTGTATCGCGCCTACGGCACAATGATGAGTTTGGATCGGGGGAAGCGCGAGTCCTGATCTCATCCGAGATTACACCACGTCACCCCAAGCCGGAAACCGCGCATGGCAAAGATGCACACGGCCGAGGTATCTTGTCTCTGGAACGAAGGTTAGGATGTGAGACGTACAAGAGCTCATCGAGTTCATCGAGAGTGGTCTCGGCTTGGGAGAGGAAGTCGGCAACAATGTCTCTACTGAATTCGCGGTCGTCCTCATCGTCATCCATCTCTAGGATCTGCTCGAATGTTTCATGGTCGATGACCTCAGGAGGCAGGTCGTGGAGACCCATGGCTGCTGCTGAGAGATGCGGAAGCTGATGATATGAGCGTGATGTCGCGGCGGATGGCAAAAATGCCAGGCGAGAGCGATGCTGTGGCGGAGGCACTGGGGTGTAGGTCCAAGGCGAGTTGGTCGATGCTGACGGTCGCAGTCGTCGCTGTCGCGAAAATGCGCAGGCGCTCCGACCTCACCTGGGTGTCGAGGCGAGGCGGGGTTAGGGATGTCGGCTGAGGTTGCGAAGGGGGGGTTTATGTGGAAACTTTGGAACGAGGGCTGCCGGTGGGGTGTGACGGCATTCACCGCAGCGCAGAAATGATGCACAACGACGTCGTCGGCGCAGGGCTGGCCCGCGGCAGCCGGCTGAGGACGGAGGAAAGGAACAATGAGGCTACCTCGAGGTACCTAGTGTAGCGTGTGGTATCAGGCTGGCGAGGAGGACTGGCGACAGGGCGGGCTGCAATGCTGGCCAGCTGAGAGAAGCACAAGGGATTGAGGAGGTTGCTGTATCGCAGAATTAGGTTATGGCTCCCGATCTCGAGGCCAGCGACGTCAGCCGCGAGATCGTCGCGCGTGAATTACTGAAGGGGAGCAGGTCTAGGGTCGACCACGGTTGTCCAAGGCTGCGAGGCTTAGCACTAGCCAGCGCAAGAGGGAGACCCTGCAGTAGCATGGCTGACACATGGAATGAGGGCGGCTCCCCAGCATCTGCAACTGCAACTGCAACTGCAACTGCAACTGACTGCTCGAATGCGCCCTGAATGCAGGCAGGTCCAAATTGGTGAATGCAAGAGTAAGCGCCGACCTGCAGCCCAGGTCGCTACTTCCTGGCCCCTGTGATTGTGGTGGTGGTGCTATAGTATTAGCCGCCTGCAGCCTTGGGAAGTCGAGCCACTCGGCACGGCACAGCACAGCCGTGTCGTTTGCTGTAGTTCCTTCAGGTCCAACTGCACTGTACAATGGAGCATGGTCTCGACTGCTTCCTTCCTCTTGGAATCAGACACTGCGGACTTTGGACTGGCGACACTTTCTCAAACACAGGCAGACAGACAGACAGACAGACAGACACGCACCACCCCGACTCTGTCATC
This sequence comes from Microdochium paspali, assembly GCA_031142775.1. Classification (NCBI taxonomy): domain Eukaryota; kingdom Fungi; phylum Ascomycota; class Sordariomycetes; order Xylariales; family Microdochiaceae; genus Microdochium; species Microdochium paspali. The sequence goes on from JAVBIV010000007.1 coordinate 2,247,308, forward strand.
ATCGTGCTCAGGTGGCAACTCGACGCGGGTGCGTGTCGTCCCTGGCCCGGGATGGAGCTTCTCCTCCTCCCCCTGCATTCCTGCACTCCTGCATCGCTCCACGATCCGAGCCAGATCCAGCTTCTGTCCAGATCTCCCGGCGTCGCCCTCACCCACACTGAGTCGGCTTCTGCCATGCGGCAGCCACAAATCCATCCATCTGCTCTGTGTATGCAGCACCTGCCGCGACCCAGCCCTTGATGCCGCCCTGCAAGATGACACTGCGCATCTGCTCGCCGCCCTGGCCCTGCGTCTCAATGTGGTCCTGGAACCAGCCCGCTGCCCGCGTGCCCCTTCCGCTGCTCGAGCCTGGCAAGTCGCAGCCGTCAGTATCAGCTGCGGCAACAGTCACTGTCGACAACCTCTGGGCGGAAACAAAGGGATACCGGGAGTCGTACCGCAGTACCAAATGATCTGCTTAACGCCTGCGCCCGCAAAGAGCCTGTACAATGTGGGGATGGTGGGATAGAGCGATTGAGCGGGGAGGTTGATGGATGTCTTGATAGTGCCGCCCTAACTCCCGCGATTGCGGCCGGCTTTCAGTAACTTTTCACAATGAGGAGCTTCAGCTGTTCTAAACGATCCGACAAGACTCGAAGCGATGTACGCAGGACAAACCTCATAGTCGTTCCGCCTCAGATCTACCAGGACATAGTCTCTACCTGCCGCCCCTGTCTTGAGAAGCTGGAGCATCTGCTCGCGCGACACCGCGCCCGGCTGAGTGGTGGTTGGCGCTGGAAAGGCCGCGTGCCATGGCTTGGTATCATCGGGCGAGTTGGTTGTCGACATATTGGGGAGTCGGGAGTCGGGAGTCGGGCTGGAAAGCCTGAAGACGCTTCTCGACTGCTGATGGCCTCGAAGGCGAAGATGAGGTCTGTGGTCGGTGGGCACGCTGCTCTCTTGAATGAATTTCCCCCACGATACGGAGTAGGCACGATCGGTCGCTACGGCGGAGGTTCCACATACCAAGACAGTTCTAGGGTGAAGAACACTGCGGGAAGTTGTCATGCCCCTCTTCTGATTGGTCGTTGTGAACCCGGACGAAAAAAGATCCACATTCTGCCTCCCTAATGTTCAGCCTCTACCAAACTTCAAGCATTTGCGCGAAGGCATTGTTTTGTTTTCCCAGAAGTACGCCTTCTTTCGATCCAATCTGATATTCTTTTACCTCGCTCTTTGTGAGATTCGACATCGGCATATCAGACCTGATTCGACACCCCCTGCTTAAACTACCTATATCCACAACTACAGGTACGCTGCCATGGCCGCCACTTACACGGCCGATAGCCCTGGGGCGGGCAACGATGCAGACATCGAAAAGCAAGCAGAACATCAACCACTATCTACACTCAAAGGTCTCACTACCGCTTCTGGCCCCAGTTCGACCCCAACACAGAAGTCCTTAGGTCTGGATGTTCAAAGTAATGGAGACGAAACCACTGCTGTTAAGGCTTTGGGCTGGCTCGATAAATTGCTTGCTCTCTGGATCTTTCTCGCCATGGCCGTCGGCATTATTTTGGGCAATTTTGCGCCTGGGGTCACCGAATCACTGGCAAAGGGCCAGTTTGTGGGTGTGTCTGTGCCAATAGCTGTCGGGCTGCTGGTCATGATGTATCCCATCCTGTGCAAGGTACAGTACGAGACATTGCCCGAGGTGTTCTCGCATCGCGGTATATGGAAGCAAATTGGTTTCAGCATTCTCATGAACTGGATCGTTGCTCCTTTCCTGATGGTATGGACTCTCCTGCTGCTTTCTAGACCTGTGGCGATTACAGTCTTGTTGTTTGCTAATTGTTCCACGGTTGTTGTGTTTTAGCTCGCATTAGCCTGGATGTGCCTCCCAGATGAGCCTGAACTTCGCGCAGGCCTGATCCTGGTTGGTCTTGGCCGCTGTATTGCTATGGTGCGTAGAGAGACCACCCTTCATGCCAGCATGACTCCTAAACGCTGACACGTGGGGTTTGCAGGTCCTCATCTGGACCGATCTTGCAGCCGGCGACGGTGACTATTGCGCCATCCTTGTCGCAGTCAACTCGATTCTCCAAATGGTCCTCTTCGCCCCGTTGGCGGTGTTCTTCATCCGCGTTATCAGTCGAGAGTCGGACATGATAGACATCCAATACGACACAGTCGCCACCAGCGTTGCCGTGTTCCTCGGCATCCCTCTCGCAGCAGCTATGCTATCCCGCTTCACCTTACGCAAGGTCTTTGGCGGAGAATGGTATCGCCGCGTGTTCCTACGCTTCGTCGCACCCTGGTCCCTGATCGGCCTGCTGTACACGATCCTCGTCCTTTTCGCGTACCAGGGCCGCCAAGTCGTTCACCAGATCGTCTCCGTCTGCCGTGTCTCGGTGCCGCTAATTATATATTTCCTCGTCATCTTCTTCTTCACGCTCTGGACGACGTGGCGCCTCGGCTTCAGCTATGCACTCAGCACGACGCAGAGCTTCACGGCCGCAAGCAACAACTTTGAGCTCGCTATTGCTGTCGCGGTGGCCACTTTTGGGCCGTACAGTAACCAGGCCCTTGCCGCTACGGTAGGACCGCTGATCGAGGTGCCCATTATGTTGGGGCTCGTGTATGCCGTTAAATGGATCGGGCGAAGATGGTGGAAGAGCTGAATCAACTGTGACCTGCGCAGTTCTGCCTAGTGTCTTTCAGGATGAAGGAACAAGTTCCGCTTCCGTTATGGCCTTGCTTTCTACATAGATCCTCCTTTGGATGAGACGAATTACCAACCATGCTTAAGTGTTTGCGATTCCGTGAATAGAAAGCCCGTCATTCGTTCCAATGATCAAGGCGTCTCCACCATCAGCTCGAACAACTTTGTGTTCTTGACCTGGCATTTGCTCGAGCTTGGACAGCCGAGCAGTATCCTTGCGTCGCTTATGTCGCCGCCTCCTCGCAGATTGGCGATCATGTCGGCCGCCTCGTCGCAGGACGTCATCTCCGCCACAGCCGTGGTATCCTGAGGACGCGAGCTTGATGAAAATTCTGATAGAGTGTGACCCGTGCTGCCCTTGGGTTGTCGTATCGTCGCTACCGTCGTTGTTAGCGTTGCTGGTGTCGGCCTTGTTGACATCGCCGCCGTTGTGGCGGAGCATATGACCGTGTCTCGTCCTCTCGTGCTCTCAACTTCGCAACGCCCAGCATCTTCCAGCCAACGCCCACCGACAGCATCATCCGGACGTCCTCCCACCGCTGGTCGGAGGTACACACCGCCCCCAACACTCCCACCGCTCCAATCCACACCATGACCCGTACTCCCTCCCTCCCTACCCTCCCCATTCGCCCTCACCTTCACCCACTCCCCTTCCAACCATCTCTCGACATCCCCCCTCGCAACACTAAAGCGGTCTTCAAGCAGACCCATTAGCATCTCGTTGCGCCACACCACTCGCCGCGAGGCGGCTTGCATCTCCACCGACGCCTGGGCGTCGCGGGCCTCGTACTCCCTCACCCGCCTTTCCAGGTCTGCGGTGTGCTCCCTCCTGCGCGCGCGGGAGCGCTGCTGGTTCACGCGGGACTGCGTTGAGGACTGCGGGATGCGGATCTGTGGTTTCATAGTTGTCCAGTAAGATGACAGAACAAAAAATCGAGACAACAGCAAAAGAAAAGTAAAAAATGGAAGAGAAAGCATCAAGGAAAACCACAGAAGAAGGGAAAAAAAAAAACTCAGAAAGAAGAGCTTGGCCAGAGATGATGATCCCTTAAGGGCACGGGTACGGTGCGACGAACGGGAGGCTAGTTCTTGTGATATTGCTCCCCAAAAAAGAGAGAAATAGAGGGAAGAGAAAGGGCCCAGTATAGATATATACTGGACTCACCTTGCGAGGCATCTCCGCGGTTCGCGTTGCCCTGGTTCTTCGTTCTCTTCAGGTCTGACCGAAGATCACTGCTATCAGGCTTCAGCAACTGAGAGAGAGACAAAAAAAGCGCAGCTGAAGCTTTTCTAGCCCAACGCTCGCCTCTCGAGAATCGTAGCGATACGCGCCGCCAAGCAGCATGAACCCACCCACTCCACGTCGCTGGAAATCGAGCGAAATTAATAGTCGTTATCCTGATGTTGCTTGAAAGGACCCCGATGGAGCTCGAGGGGCTTGTTTTCGAAGACTCGAAAGCAGAAGTTTGATGAAGAAGGAGGCAGGTGTCGCGTCGCTAGGATGAGTACCTATCTACTTAGTGTATGACGAACGAATAGGATTGAGTTGAGGTTGCAGCGCAGGAGAAGTTCCGGGCTAAGACGGTTCTAGTGGGTCCTTCCGGTCTTCCAAGTTCCGTCGCTCGGCTCCCATCTAGTTCCGCTGCGACTAATTCGACGGTGTCATTCAGCAATGCACTTCCAATTCCGTGCGTTCAATGATACAGCGTCTCACAAGCCAGACTGCTGCTTTATCATACGAGAAGATGCGCGCTAGATAGATGCACGACAGGCCCTAGAAAGTTCGTACGCTCGTGCTTAGATATTTGAACGCGGGTATCTTTACAAAACTCCGGATGCGTTCATCAAAAAGCACTTCATCCTACCTCTGAAGCCTCAAAAATATCCAGGCCCTCCTCGCATCCCGCCCGACATGCCTCCACGAGGACCGCCACGACCCCGACCCCGAGGACCTCCGGGGATCCAGCCAGAATCAAAACCCATCCCTCCTCCACGACCAGCACCACCAAATGCCGGAGATGGTGCCCCGCGACCTCTTGGCCCTCTAGGCGCTGCTCGTGGTCCTCGCGGTCGGTCTGGTATGTCCTCGGGAATCGTCTCCTCCACTTCGATCTCGTGCTCCTCATACTGGTCCTCGGTGTGCTGCTTGACAATGTCGCGTTCCCGATATGCCTCGTCAACATCAAAGACGAACCTGGTTGTGCGATCCCTTCGTGCCTTCATCTCTGCCGCTCGATCAAGATTATTGACTCCATTGGTTGGACTAGTGATAGCGCTCGTGCCCTCCTTCTCCGAACCAGTCGATGGGGAAGGTGGAGCAGCCGCTTGAGCACACTCATCGCAATGAAATCGATATCGTGGGCTGCCTCGTTGCTCGAGCTCATTGTTAACTTTGATCTTGATGTCGATGAAGGCATCAAGATCAAACATGAGTCCGACTCGCGTTGACTTTGGCGCCAGCGTATACAGGTCCAATAAATCCAGGAGGCATTCCAGCACCACGCCTCGCTCAGTGTGCCACTTCACGCTGGGGTCTTCTATCCGGAAATCGTCGATACGCACTCTCGTTAGCAGGGCTGTGAGCTCCACCACTGCTAGAGACATGGCAAATGTGGTGTGCTTGATAGGTACGAGTGTCTTATACAAGTCAAAGGACATGGCGTACGCGACGGCGAAAAAGTCCTTGGCGGCATGTTCATCGCTGCCCATATGATACTTGACAAGTTTTGCAATGATCTTTTGCGGATTCCTGACACGGAAGTCGAAGCGTAAGGACTCGAGAACTTGCCGCTCTATGCTTATCATGCTTTTGGATGGTACATCGAATGTCTTGTCGTCTTGTGTGAGTTGATTGTCCGGGTTCTGTAGGTTCCAACGTGCACATGCCAAGTCTCTTGACTTCTTGTGCGTGTCTTCGACCTTGCAAGCTGTGAAGAGGCAAGCCATTGCGGCCTCAAGGTGGTTGTAATCGTTCGGATGCCTGAGTCGCAGTTTGTGGTAGAACGTGCAGGCAGCATTATAGGTTTTTGCCGGACTGTATGATGCGCTGCTGTTAGTCTCCGAGCCGATCGAGGTTGCATGAAGACCGTGCTCTGCTTACAGCTGGAGCTTCTCCCGCACGGAGTCTATGAGTTGGACACCCTCGAGGCGCAACCTGGCCTCACGAGTGAGGTCGGCACCGCGGCGGTCGAGCTTCTTGCGTATCCTCTGTTCCAAGAGATACTGGTGGCTGACTTTGAGACCGCCCGGATTTGGGCCGATCGGTTCGTTCGCTCTCAGAGAATCGACTGGTGTGACAGCAGAGCCGTCAGTCATTGGCACGTCCCGGACACCATTCCTGGCAGCTGTATCGGTCGACATGACAGGACGTTGGGTCTTGGATTGAGGCAGGAATCTGTCGCTTTGTAGAGCTTGTGGTTGGAATTGCTAAAGGTCCTGTCGTATCGTAAGAGAAGCCAAAAGTTGTCGCAGGCTCACTGATGGCGCAACGGACTGTGCATAGTTTTGGCGAGCCTACGGTAGTGTGCGACGAGCCTTGCCTGTGCTGTTTCCGCAGGATGCTGCCAAGACTGAGTCGGGTGTGATGTCTGAAGCAGTATCTACGGCCATGACAATATCGCGATTCTGGCGCGCTCTCGAGGGGCCCTGCAGCAAGTATCGATAAGACCTGGCTTGGGGGGTGCTGCGGCCGCTCTCGGCGCCGGGCCGAGGCGCTAAGAGCGCAGTGCCAGCCGTGCCAGCCGTGCCTGCCCCAAGTCCCTTGAGCACTAGGGGTCCGAGACAGCGACCTCAGCCAACCAAGCAACCCTGTAGAATACAGCCACACTGATCATGTGTGTTCCTGTAATATTGTTGAGCCAGAAAGCAGTATGCGATGAAGCCTGGAGAACGACTCGTGATATTGTTTAGAGGCTCGAGGTTAAGGGGTCCCAGAAGGTTCAGCTCCGGGAGTGAGTGGTAGGATGCAAGCCCGAGTACGCTAACCAGGGCCGCGCATTCATTTTAGCGCTCCCTCGGCACGCTCAGGCAGCCACTTAGGCCCGTGAGGTAGTGACGTCCCTTGACGCAGGTGCCGTTTCAAGGCGCAAGCAACCCCAACTTCGTTGAAGCGCTCCCTCCACACCTGCGACCTTAGCACTATCTTCCCCGTCTCCGTCTTCTTCTTCATCTTGGTCCCAGACGATACCATTCAAAATCTTTTGCAGGCCAAGCATCTCACATCAAGGTTCGCCATGCCTTTCGCCGCCAGGACACAGCTCTGCCTCGCGGCTCTTGCTGCTGCCGCCGTCGCACCCGCTCTCGCTCGTCCCTCAGTGATCCAGCCTGCCTTCATCCGTACACAGAAGAACAGTCCAGCAGCCTGGTCTCCCAGCGACGACAACGGCGATGATACGCCACTGCCCGTGGTCATCTGGCACGGCCTAGGTGACAACTTCGCCGCTGAGGGCCTGCAGTCCGTCGGCGACCTCATCGAGGATATCAACCCGGGCACTCTTGTCTACTACATCCGTCTCGACGAGTCGGCCACCTCCGACCGTTCCGCCACCTTCTACGGCAACGTCACTGAGCAGATCTCCAAGGTCTGCGCCGACCTTGCCGCGCACCCGATCCTCTCGACCGCGCCCGCCATTGACGCTGTCGGCTTCAGCCAGGGTGGACAGTTCCTCCGCGGCTACATTGAGCGCTGCAACTACCCGCCCGTCCGCAGCCTTGTCACCTACGGCAGCCAGCACAACGGCATCGTCGACTACCGCGCGTGCAGCGCGACCGACTTCCTCTGCCGCGGCGCCATGGCCCTTCTGCACGGTCAGACCTGGTCCGACTGGGTCCAGTCCCGCCTCGTCCCCGCGCAATACTTTCGCGACCCAGCCGATCTGGACTCGTACCTCGAGCATAGCAACTTCCTCGCCGACATCAACAACGAACGCATCCTCAAGAACAAGACATACGCACACAACCTGGCCAAGCTCGAGAACTTCGTCATGTACATGTTTGCCCAAGACACGACCGTCATCCCCAAGGAGACGGGCTGGTTCAGCGAGGTCCTCGGCCAGGATGTCGTCCCGCTTCGCCAGCGCACCATCTACAAGGAGGATTGGATCGGTTTGCGTAAGCTCGACGAGAAGGGTGGGCTGCGCTTCAGGTCGACGCCTGGCGATCACATGCAGTTGAGCGACAAGGCTTTAGGCGAAGCGTTCAAGACATTCTTTGGTCCCGAGGGCAAGAAGTTTCCAGCAGAGGAGAAGGGCGAGGAGGTTGCGGAGCTGTAGTTTTATGTTTCTATGGTTTTCTATGTTCCAATATCAGCATTCCTGTTCTTCACATACAATACATAGTCATTGGTTTGCATCTACTAGTCAATTCCACGCTATTCGCGTATCCGTTATCCCAGCTGTTGTGTTTCGAGAAGGACCATCGTTTGGCATGACATTCTACCACGAGTGGATTCAATTGCCAAGGCGTACAAAGTACTTGGCGCCCTCGATCGATCTCTGCGCGCCGCGGCGCCTTACTTATCTCCAGGGCACCACGGGAAAGGGACAAGTAGCACAAGAAATGTTCATATAGTGGACATCAACAAAATCTTATGCTAAATCGTAGTTGTGACCCTGCTGAACATGCAAGAAGAACCCCATGCAGAATCAGAACGCCTTCCCAACGCCGTGTGTTCATCTCAGATGACCTTTTCGCTCAGGCACCTTTTTTTTCTTATTTGAGACGATCATGCAAAAAACCTCTCCACCTTATCTCTTCCCGTATTCTTTTCCCCACCACCCTGTCCACGTCGTTGTTGTCGTCATGGTAGGAGCCCTTTGCTGAGAGAGCACGCTTGACCGAGTTCGCAGACCCAACCTTTAAGCGTCGATGGCCTTCTTCGCCGCCTTCTTCTGCTTCTTCAGCGACGCCTTGCGCTCGGCAATCTCCTTGTCCAAGTTGTCCTCGCTGGCAGCGACATTGTTGCTGCTAATGGCGCCCTTGCCCTTGCCTTTGCCCTTGCCGCCAGCAGTCTTCACCTCGGGTAGCAGCTTGCCCTCAACCTCGGACTTCTTGGACTTCTTGCCCTTTGTCCCCGCGGCGGCAGAAGCCTCCTCGTCATCGTCCTCGGACGCCTTGCGCTTCTTGCCAATGTTGGCCTTCTCGTTCTTCTTCTTGTTCCCGTCGGCGGATGCAGCAGCCTCGAGGGCCTTGGCCTCGTCGGAGCCGTCGGCGACAATGTCCTTCTCCGCGTCGACCCAGAGCTCCTCGGTTAGCCAGATGGGCAGGGCTGCGGAGGCAGGACCCTTGACGTAGATACCGCGCACGTTGTTCCACTTGCCGGGGACGAACTTGCCGACCAGCGCACCCGCGACGGCGTCGATGTTGGCGGCGACCTGCTCGGCGGTGAAGCTGCCCAGGCCGACGCGGACGGCCGTGTTGGTCGTCGGGGAGAGGTTGACGAGCGCCGAGGACAGGGCCTTGGTGATCTCCGCCGCGAGCTGCGGCGCCGTGCAGGCGTTGCCTGGGTTCTCCTCTGCGTTCTTGGCCTGCTTGGGCACGCGCTTGCCGTTCTCCGAGGGCCGCGGGGCGTGGATGGTCACGGGGATCGGTCGCTTCGCGGTGGACTTGTAGAAAGTCTTGCCGAGGGTGGCAGGCAGTCGGTTGATGATGCGCGAGTCGCCGAGGAAGACGTCGTGCTCGGCGAAGAGGGCACGCTGGGTTTCGAAGGTCTTGAACTTGGCCTTGAGCTTGTTGAAGTCGATCACACGGGTGATTTTCTTGCGCAGGTCCGCCGGGAATGACTCGGAGGCGACGAGGTTCTTGAAGGCGCGCTGCGGCTCTGCTGTGATGAGGCACACGGCGAGATTGGGGTCTGTGTTGAGCGAGTGCGGCAGGGCGATCTTGCCGGGCTTGAGAGATCTACTGTCCGAGATGTGACGTTTTGTCGTCAGGGTGAGCCAGATGGGCTCCTCCGCGGCTGCCTCTTCTTCGTCGTCTGAGCCTGCCAGCAAGTCCTTCTTCGAGGCTTTGTCGACTGTCTCCTTGGCGGCCTTCTTCATGTGCGCCAGCAGCGCCTTGGATGCCTTGAGTGTCTGCATTGAAGCGATTTGAGGTTAGCAGCCCGCCCAATTGACCCATCGTCGAGAAATCTGGGTTCAACCATGATCAAGGACATGGACATACCTGATCGGGGTTGACCTTGGAGACGGTCATGTCTGACCGCAGGGTCATTTCCTTGGAGGGAGCCATGTCGTCTGGCTGGACAGCGTCGTGCTGTGTGATGTGTATATGTGTATATATGTATGCGACACAACGAAGGGGAGATCCAGACGTTTCGCAAAAAAAAAAAAACTGTCCCACGGGGTATCAGAAAGTCAGTATCGCGTACGCAGACAACTTTTTTTCTTTGCCGGTGAACTGGTTGGAGTACACTAGGCTTGCGCCGGAGGCAGCTGCTCAGTGGTGCAGCGCGCGCCAGGCCCAGCCCGTGGGGCAGAAATTTTCCCAGGGACCAGCAGCCAAAAAGTCGAGGTCCAGACGGCCGATAAGCGCGATAAGGCAGCCCTGCTCGGAGCTACAGCAAAGCCAATCAGGGCGGCGGTTCCATACTTGGAAGTGTACGCCTCTCTAGGCTGTCTATCTCTAGCCTGGCCTGGTGGTGTTGGCCACCCAGAGACTTCAATGCCTTACATCGAAGGGTGCTGATATCGCCCATCGACTGGAATGTGCATGAATCGGCACCGAGTCGAGGGGAGCAAACGCATGACGAGCACTGCTTGTCCAAGTCCTTTGCTTGTGTGACTGTTATGGTCTTGGCTGTTGTCAGCTTGAGGGCAATGCTATTCATTCCTATGCTCCATCACTGACCTGGGATGCCATAGTAAGCTCTACCTGCACCCTGAGGCAATCATCATGCTGTGCAACATCGAGTTAGGATTTGGCCCAGCATCAGCTGCCCAGGCATGGCATGGCATGGCATAGCATGGCATAACATTGCATTCCACAGCCTTCGCCCAAGCAACCTGGCCAGCCCTGTGTAGAACCAGAGCCTGGGCTGGGCTGGGCTAGGTCCGACCCTGACCACCACCTTCTGACTCCAGCAAGCCGTTGATTGGGGTCTGGCTCCGATGACTGCAGGTCCTGCATGCGGGAGCTCGGGGAGCAGCGAGTGCAACGGTGCAACCCCAGCCGGCACGGGGGCAATGCTCGCATGGGCATGGCGTGTGCCATGCATGTGCGGCGGCACAAGCAAAGCATGCTTGCTCACCAGGCAAGGCAAGTACATGAGTGACTTGGACGGTACCTCTTGCGCAAGCTGCCCTTGGTCCTTCCGCCTCCTCCCCTGCTGCTGTCAATCTTTCTCCACATTCTGCTCAGATCACCATACCCTAGAGTACATAGTATCATGGGCTCGGGAGCCGATGGAGGCGCACACGCGTTCGATCGTCGTCCTGCCGCTTTCTCCATCGCATGTATTATACAGCATGGGCCTAATGTTCCCGCCCACCAGCCGAGATGACGGCGACTGGCCAGCCGTATGGCCAGATGGAAACAATAAAAAGAATCAAAACTTACAAGCAGAGTTGAATCCAGATCGCCCGTTTCCATTTTCACCGCCTTACGCCCCTCCCATGAGTCCCATGTCAGAACATGCAATGCAGGATCATCCGGAACGTCTTGCGAAACCTGCTTGTAGTCATTACCCATGACTGCCACGAGGGCCACGAGGAATACCGGGTCAGAGTGCCCTGTAATACTCCCCGCGCTTTGCGCCACGTCCGATTGTTGAACGCATGCGACGAGGGCCACGATAGCATGCCTTGAGCTCGATCAGCGGTCGGTCGTCGGAATGGTTGAGCCTTGGTCCCTGGTTAACATCGCGAACCTCGGCGATTCATTGCCTCTCTGGGCGGCCAAAACCCTGTTGCCCCCCACGGATAGCTTCCCGTCAGGCGGGCCAGGAGCTGCCCATCCCATCCTTGCAGATTTCTTGTGGATATTTCTGAGCCTCCAAAGGACGAAACGCCGCGGCATCACCCCGCCACGACCGTTTCACGCAGCGGGAAACCCGCCCTAAGCCGTCTCCATTCGGGTCAAATAAATGCCACTGCTCCAGACCGCGGGGACAAAGAGTCGAAACCGGTGGCTGGCTGAAACCGCCATGACTTTCTCCATCGTCCGAGAGATGGTTCGGATAGTTTGACGGACGAAAAGCCGCGCGTCTCCTCTGACGGGAGTTAGGCTTGCTAGCTATGCTGCCGTCATGGAAATTTCCGAATGACATGCGCTATGCTGAGCAATGTTGTCGAAGACTACACATTTTGACAGACTTATAGGAGCGATGAAAGTCTCGGGTTTCCCCGCACTGACGAGACCCTGAGCTTGTCGTCCGGTCTAGCCCGCATGGTTTAGGCTTGACTGCCTCCTCCGCAGCGGCACGGAGCGTGCTTGCCGTGCTCATCCAAAACGTGAGATGGTGACGCTGCCCCTTTGCTGCTGGTGTGTCTGTAGTAGCTTGCGCGGCGTTCCACTCCAATCGACCTCGCACGCGCATCAAAACAGCAGGAAACTCGAAATTGATCCGGCAGTAGACGGTGAGCAAGACGATCGAGGCTGTACACTGCAACTTAACGTACATTGCGAAGCAGGTATTTACCATGATTGGCAGGTGGTATGGCGGCACTAATTGGGCGTGGCCAAAGCATATGGTCGCTTGCTGTATCCCCTCTTTCCATCTGCTTGCGCTCACGAATAAAACTGGCGACATTTGTGCAGGCGGGCCACGTGCTTTTCAACAAACATGTGGACCCCCGCCAAATCTCCTGTTGCATACAAACAGAACAAAAGCTGTATCCCGTGATGATGGCATGATGGAAACAGCCTTGTTTGCGGGTCTGCATCTCGCAAATGACACGTAATAGGTCATGGCCTTGATTATGTGAAGCCACCATGTGGAGAGTGGTAGCATGGACGATTTTGAGAGGCGACGAGAGTAATTCGGGCGCAATGGGATCGTTGTCGACAATATCCATACCCTGAGCATCACTTGAGAGCTTGCAAACATCGCCTGCAAGCAGGCAATCACGCTCATGCCTCGGCTTTCATGTATGCTGAATGCTTGTCGGATCTGCGAAATGTTGCAGCCAAGTGCTGTATCACCGTTGAAATGCGTTGCGTCGACGGGGATTTGGAGGCGTCGTGATGCAGTAGGTGTGGCGCTGTGAGGCGAGATTGCGGACTTCTGCTTGTGCTTCACGGAAATGGATACGACGCTGGCGAGGAGCGATTCGGCTACGGGAGGAACTCTGCCTGAAACCCTCCGGACTTAGTTAAGTGCTTGACATGACTTAGGCGCACCCACGGTGCACCGTCTTATGCCTGGCTATAGCAGGACCAATATATGCCATCCTCAGCGGACGTTGCCCCGCATATAGATACGACGAATGACAGGTAGCATGTGCACTCAGGAACTCGCGCTTGGCGATGGGCATACTCCCTAAGGCCAAGTCGGGGTCGTAGTCTAGCAAGGGGTGAGTTCGTTCCACAGCGGTAGCTCTTCTCCCTTTGGCTCATGTTGCCCAATGCGGTAAATGTGGATAGTGTGCGATGCTCTGTATTGCGTGTAACACGTTCCTATTAGAAGAAACCGAGTATTTGCGCTGCCTTGTGGAATTTATGATGTAGCTCACGTTCCGGGGATGGTGGCATGCTAGCGTAAAGTTTGTGCTTGCAGGATCAGGCTTCGGGGATTATTGTGCCAGACATCAAGGCGGTTAGAGTACTGAAATCGATTGGATCCTTCGAGTCACAAAGTCGGTGTTCTATGGGGAGCATTAAGGTTACTGATGCAAGATCGAGAAGGCCCAATCACAATGACCAGGCACGTCGACCACACTCTTTCGGGGACTTGCAATCGCATGCTGCAAGGCTGCACCGCACCCCTGGATGTGCACGCCATCATTGACGAGTCAAAGCCAAGCTGTAAGCCCACATAAGGTCCAGTCTGGCGATATCGCCCTTCACGTGCTTTGCACAGAACTATCCGTAGCAAACACATCTACGCTCAGTACGCCCTAGTTGCATCTTAGAGTTATTCCTAAGCAATGTGCTAGTCTGGAATGATTTTCCTTTCACGGCCGGTGTTTCGAGACTTTTACATACCCGGGAAATCTGATGAGGTTGAGACACACACGCAGTCCTGACTGTTTTCAAGCATATAAAGCCCGTCGATATGAGCTTACGGGCTTGGTTTTGTACGGCCTCAGGTGAAGTTCCAGAAGCGAGCCCACGGACTGCCGGACATCCTGGGCCGGCATATGGCTGACAATAAAAAGTTGACGTTGATGCCGCGATGAAATACTTGCGCTGCTGGAATGAAAAGCTTGTTAAGAACGCGTATGTAGACGTGCTAATCGCCTGCCACTACGGACTAAGACACCTCGCGTACGGTCTGCAGGGAGCCGGCCAGCTGTTGGGACCATCGCTCAGGGAAAGTGGTGTTTCAAGGTCGTATGCATTTTAACCGAAATAGGGAGGACTCTCTGAGCGTCTTGTTTCCAGCCCCTGTTGCGATGAACAGATGCACGCAATCCCTATTGACAGGCTTCAGGGAGTGACGACATTTTGAGCCCCGCTTCAGTTGGCACAATTTGATGCTGTTAGACTGAAGCCGAGGAGCCTCGATTCGGTAGCGATCCTCGACACTTGTGGTAATGAAGTCTCAACATGCGCCGCGTGAATAAATGAAGTCATCAGCGCAACTGCCATGCAATGTGTGTTGTTAGCCAAAGATGCGGGTGGAACTCAATTCAGTGGCAGGCTGGTGAGGTCTTTTAATTGGTGATCGGAGCATCGAATGTTGTGTTGAGTGCTCAGCAGCAACGGCGAGTGATCGTCGAGGCTGCCGAGGCTGCCTGCTCGTTAGGAGCACTCCAATTACTGGTTTCTGATATCCCTGCATGATCCTCTAGGCGACAAGGTACCTCTGTCAGGACATGGCCACAATGGGCACAACATTGTGCAACATGCTCAGCGGCGTACGTATGCTAGGCGATCGTGTTCGCATGTCTGGCTGTTCGTTGTCACAGGCCAGTGCGCTGTTTTGAAAGATGCGAGCGAAAAAGTATTAGTGAGCACTACTCACCATGAGACGATACGCGGATTGGAGGGGGCTCCATCAGAAGAACTTCAAGTGCCCCGTTGGACCGTTACACGACTGACTCACGGCAAGCACGCTCCGCAGTAAATCGGGCATTTCGGCATGTCTATTGTAACAAGGGATTATCCGTGTTTCACGATGACGTGAGCTCAGTGACTTCCGTGACAATATCGAAGCACCATTGTTGTGATCGTTCCTCCATGACTCGCTGCGCACGAAAAATGCCTTAGCAATTGCCAAGTGGTTTCGTCTACCGGTGTGCTTGTTGGGCTTGTGCGGACAATTGTGCTGGGTGTGGGACATCGCCATAGCCCCTGAACAGCGCGAACGAATGAGAGTCCTGGGCAGTGGGTATACTCCGTACTTAGATCTGGCTCTGAAGAACACTTCGAATCCTGGCGGGTACAGCAAATAGTGCTGCTCTCAAACCCCCACCGTTCTCGGCCCCCCACCGGCTTCCACCAGGATTAACCCGATGATCGTGTCGAGTGTCCGGCTCTTGTGGCGAACGGTCTTGTCTCTTGGAAGCCAGGTGGTCAGTTGGAACTAGGAACAGGCCTTCAGGCTCGGTCCGTGGCTGCGGCAGCAAAGGTCTCAACGGAGGAATTCTGGTGTTGTGGTGGTCCGAGGAACTTGCATGTACCTAATTGCCAGTTCTGCAGCTACGGTGGAGGGTAACCTGGAACAGAAAGCCTGGCAAGCTCATGATGGGTGGCGTTCGGGTTCGGAGGAGCAGGGGTCATGCCCGCCCTTGCAGCTCAAATCAGGTGCTCCATTGCTATCCCGACCCCTGTAAAGCAGGTGACTTGGGCGATACTTCTTGGCATGGCTGTCAAGCATATGCCGCACAGCATGGTGCTTACGGAGAATGAAGGTGTGGGCATGCTTGGGGGCCCTGAGGGTCCAGCCACACCACACCTGCACCGTCGGCCAATGCTGTCTTGTTGCCGCTCCAGGGTCTGCTGCGAGGGATGTGGTATCGAGGACAGCGATGTGCTCTTTAAGACTCGGGGTGTCCCCAGCATTGCCACAGCAATGGGGATCCCTCCGATCTGTCAGAGGTGCCATCGTTCCCCAGGCCTCTTTGATCACTTCTCGTCCAAGGTCGACATGTGTGCGAACTTGTCCTGAGCAGAGCTCAACTACGCAAGGTCCTGTGCTGGAATCCTCAGTCACCTTCGGCTCTATTTCGTTGAGCAAGCTGTGTCTTGCTGGGTGCCTGGGAGCGCCATGGAATCTCTGTGAGTTGAAGCCTTACTGGATGCCCACCCGAGGGCTTGTCCATGTCCTTCACCCGTTTCCTGTTCTCCTATTGTTGTCGACTGACCATGGCTTTCTCGATGTTGGTAGAACAATCACCACGAGCTGCGTCACGCTTGGGAGCACCATTGCGAAGGTGACATGGCTGCTTAACGCTGTGGTGAGGGAGGTGCGAGAGTCGCGGTCGGTGCTCGACAGCCTGTCGCGTGAGCTGCACTCGCTCGAGGGTGTGCTGGATCTGCTGCAGGAGGATGCAGAGTCGTTTCCGCCGAACCTTGCAGCTGACACACCGGAGGTGCTGGACCACTGCCAGGCCGCCCTCGACGAGCTGGATACGCATCTGCTTGTGCTGAATCGGACGAGGATGACGAGCCACGAGCGCCGGAAGCTGTGGTTTGAGTCGGGCAAGGACAGGTCCATTGCGTTGCAACACAAGCTGGCTGCACACCGCGCGGTGCTCGGTCTGGCGATCGACCTGGTGGGAGCGTAGGTTCTTTCTTTCCTCGAGTCCCCCACACCTACACGTGAAGGTGGCATGCATGGAGGGGTCAGCCACGACTCAGGCACTTGCACCTGGTGTCAGACTAGCTGGAGATCACCCGACGCTGACGCTATGCAAATCTCCGCCGTATAGGACCACCATTCGCGAAGTTCGTCTTGAGGCCGAGGCGGGTCGGCCCACAACCATCCAGAGGCGTGCTAATGCCGCCGACGCCTTTAGCGACATATCGCGGATCCTCGGCGAGATGGAGGACGTCCATGCGCAGGCCAAGGAGCTCGAGCACGCCGACAGCGACGGCTCTTCCCCACTGCACCGCTACATCATGACTGTCAAGGCGCAGGTCGAGGCTGTGCTGAGCAGTGCAGAGCTGGCAGAGACAGAGCAGGGCGCCTACGTCTCTGGCAAGGAGCTGTTTTCGGCATACATAGGCGATGGCCCAGACAGTGCCATATCGATCAACGAAGAACCCTTGCGCAAAACCTTGCAGGACGCAATCGCCAACAAAATGGACGAGTCGGACTCTCACAGTAAATCAGACAGCGAGACAGCCCCCAGGAACCTGCCGAGCCACGGGACGTACCTAGACATCGACGGCGATGGCGACGATGGCTCGTCCATAATTGAGAGCATCTCCATCAACGAGATCATAGAGACGATTACTCCCCCACCGCGGGACGAAACGGCGACCGTTGATGAGCTCCTTGATAGTCTTGGTGCTCTTCCAAGCCGCGCTCCAACACCACCACCAAAGGACGTCAAGCGTCTTGAGGCTGCAAGGAACAACATGGTGTCTCCGTTTCTTGATCTTGATGTGCCAGAACCGGCCCCCAACAACTACGGCATCTTCACAGAGATCTCGTCAAACACTAGGAAACAATCCTCTGGAACTGGCGGCAAACTTGACCGGATCTTCGGCTCTCAACGACGCAAGCCGGCACTGCGGCTTAACCTGAAGCACAGTGAGGACTTTGGATATATGCCTGGGAGAGAATCGCCACCAAGGCCGGGGACCCAGTCAACTGGTACGAGCTCTTCCCACGAGAACGCACCGGCAGAGTTCCGCCCTTCGTCACCAATCATCAAGGCGAGCCTCGTCCGACGCTCTAGCAAGAGACTATCAGTCTCGTTGAAGAAGTTGCCACTGTGGTCGCCGACCGATCTCCAAGAAACGCACGAGGATTCAGAGTATTCAACTGTATTTGGTGTTTCCTTACAGAGGAGCATGGCTGTGGCCAAGGGCACCTCCAAGACACACCATGGAGATAATGGCGGCTCGTCGCGTCGCGACTTCCCCCTTTGCATGCAAAAGTGCTGTTTCTTCATCAAGCAAGACGGCGTTGAGGCTCCGAACATCTTTGCAGACTCTGGAGATGCTCATCGAGTACGACGGCTCAAGGATGCTTTCTCACGTCCTCCCACATTTGGCAACGACATAAACTGGGCCCACTACACTGTCTACGATGCCGCCGATCTCATACTCTTGTTTTTGGCACAATTGCCCAAGCCTTTGGTGTCGGAGTCGATCGCTAAGCGATGGGTGGCACTCGCCAGGCAGTCGACATTTAGCGGTGCCGTTGGCAACCGTGCGGATCAGTGCATCGACTTCTGGGAGGAAGCACTCAGCGCTCTTCGTGGCCCACAACGTAGCCTGTTCAAACTGCTGCTCAATCTATGGGCCGACGTTGCAGACGCATCTGATACAAATGACATGACGGCCGAGCGCCTCGCCGGTGCCATTATCAAGCCACTGATGCACATCCACCCAGAGCGGTATGACACCGATTTTGTCCTCGCACTTGCGTATCTGATCCGCAAGAGAGGCGAATACATCGACATCATGAAGTCGGACAAGAAGATTAGCGAAGTTGCGAGAATCAGCCGCATCCACCGCATCCAAGGCTTCTAAGCCATCGGTGCACACTAGCACTATTTATTGCATCTTCTCGAACAACATGCCGTGGGCGGCAATCGCCACTTCCACACTCGGCCATTCGCGCTCAAATACGAGCCTTTTTATGTGCTTTTATACTGACTGACGGTGCTACATGGAGGGAGCACCAGAGTTGCCGTGAGTGATGCGATGCTTTGAAAGCATGTTTCTTGGAAAGCCGGCAGGCAAGGATATGATGGGAAACCACGAACATGAAAGCCGACGTTTTAGGCCGGACTTGCAAACAAAAGATACCCATCCTCGTTTTTTTTCTTCTCGAATACACGAACCTGTTTTTCATCTGATTGAAACATCATTGCCAAGATATGTACGACGCCCGCAGCACTATAGTCCCAGTTGGGCCTTGATAAGTGGCGTGGCGGATGCCGAGATTGGATCATTCGCAGCACACTGAACTAATTGAGGTGCCCATGACCTTTATACCGGGTCAACTTATAATGAAATGCTGAAGAGGCTGGATCATTAAGACCGGGAGACGGCCCGCTCGGCAGAGACGTGTCTCACGGCTATTTTCACGCGAAACAGCCCTTAGCCTGATGCGAGACATGAACAAGGAACGGGATTCTACTGGATCGTTTGACCAGAGGGAAACCCCTGTTTGCAGACCAACCCTTCATTTAAGCCAGTAGAGCACATGGCATCATTATTCGCAGACTATTGAATTTCGTTGGTGACAAGAGTATGGTTATAATCAGTGGTTGAGGAGTCTCCTCTCAGCCGTGGCGAAAGCGCGCCTTTCTGGGGACTAATGATGGTGACGATGATGGGATGAATGGAACTGGCCTGTGGGTTGGGCGCGTGGTTGTTGCAGGGGTTCCCTGTGCAGAAAATGGTTTTTCTGTAGTGGGAGCATCGCGTTCTTGGGTGGAGCTTGATGTAAGTGACGGGCTGGATAACTCGTAAGTACTTAAGTACTTGTGTTAGGTAATGGTACAGCCACCATGCCTGAGCAACAATAAATATGCCGCGGATAAACTATTCAGACGGTGCTACGTAGTGTCGAACGGTGCCAAAGGCATTACTGCTGAAGATGTCAATCTCGGGATGGACAGAGTTGCCCGAGGATAGAGGCCAACTCGGGATTGGCAAAAGATGATGATGATGACGACGACTTGCGAAATGTCTTGTGCTGCCCTAAAAGTCCCGCGTCGTGAGGGACGCTGAGACTTACGGCTTTGTCATAGTTCATGCTTGCATGTGACCCTCGTCCATGTATATCTACCTGATGCATTCAGGGTTATGTAAGAGTTGGCATTCATGCCAGCGTCCAGGGCCGTGTGTCGGCCGCATTCAAGACGACACAACCAAGCGATCGGGCATTGATTTTTGAAGCCTGTTTCCATGACGATCTAAACTCCAAGCTGGCCGCCCATGTCGACGAGATTGTTCTTCCGCCTTTCTTGGCATCCCACCGACCATCCCGCGAGACGAACGAGAGGCTGGGTAGCTCGCGTCTGAGCGTGGCACTTTGCAAAGTGCATACGAGCGGAGCGGGAGGTCAGATTTAGTGAGGGGCAGCGCTGTAGTGCAGGCCGAATTGGGACGTGCAAGTGCCTGCCCGGGAGCGCTGGAGCCCACTGACGCGGGTGCGCGCGCTGGGAGTGGACTGAGACGCGGTGCACGCCTTGAGCACGCCCACCACTTTGACACGCCAAAACTCCACTTAGACGGGCGCGGCGTGTGCTGGCCCGACCTCATACAACCTCGCCTGTCCTCCCTTCCCATCTGATCTCCAGTCCTCACCACACGCTCCCGGGTTTCTTTTTCCTCCGCCCTTCCGACCAAGACACTCCAACACACACAGACTTGCATCTCCCACGATCAATTGCCAAAGGTAATCCCCACCGACATCCTCACACGCCATATACGCTATATACCGCTGCCGCTGCTCGCACGTATCTCCTCGGACACGCCAACTAGACCATCCGGCCCAGTCCGCGTCAAAGACGTGCCAGCCATGAGCTCGCCCGTTATCAAGGCCATGGCAGGCCCGGAGGCTGCAGACCAAGAGCCAACCCTCCCACCTTCGTCTCTTGCCGCTGCGATTCCTTCATCAGTTGGAGTCAAGCGGTCAGCGGCGTCACTTCTGCCAGCCTTTGAGCCACTGTCTTCATCACCTGGCCTTCCTCGCCCTGCCAAGAGGCAAGCCCGCGAGTCTGCTTTCGGTGGCCGTGGCACTGCCTCATTGAAGTATCCTACGCCTATCCCGACATCCAGTACCGGCATCCTTTCGTCCTCGCCGCCCCGCCTTCAGTTGTGTCCCGAGGGTCGACCGACTCTCTCTCGAACCTTGTCATCCGTATCGGAACGGGCACCTCTCTGTGCAGTACCTTCAATCGAGCTCAACGAGAATGGCGAGATGCTCCTGATGGGTCGCTCGAGCAACTCTTCGCACTACCAAATCTCATCCAACCGGCTCGTGTCGCGTGTCCATGTCAAAGCGCGTTACCTGCCGAGAAGTTCTCCCCTGGAACCCGGCAAGATTGAGATCATCTGCAATGGCTGGAATGGTGTCAAGCTGCACTGCCAAGGGAGGACGTGGGAGCTTGCCAAAGGCGACACTTTCACGTCAGAGACCGAGAACGCCGAGATCATGCTCGACGTCCAGGACAGCCGTATCCGGCTCCACTGGCCCAAGGTGGATCGCCACGATGCCGCAGCTAACCTGTCGGATTCCTCATGGGAAGACTCTCCGCAGACTCGTCCTCGCCACAGACCCACCGGCTCTGCCTCTGACCTGCTTCAGTGCAGCCCGTTGCGTAGACCGGCACGCGTGCAATCCCCAGAATCGCCTACGCTCGGTCTCAAGTCGTCGCAGGTCAGCTTCGGCTCTCTGTTCTCTCCACGTGGCGGACTAGATGAACAAGTTCAGATCTATGAGGATGCCAGTGCCGATGAGGAAGAACTGCCCGCTGCAACTCACGATATGGACATTTCCTTCGCCCATACCGAGATTGCCCGGAGCTTCTCTAGCGACCTGAGTGACCCGGAGGATGCCGACCCCAACGAGGAGAACGATCCTATCGTGCACTCTTTCGGCCCCTTTGGTGCCAACCTATCCAACCGCCTAGCAGCATTCGCCACGGAAACCCCGAAGCAGCCCGCGCGCACTTCATCTGGCAATTCGACAACGAAGCCATCGGCTGAGCCTGAGGAGCAGCCCATCAATCCCAAGGTCAATATCCTTGCCGTCACCAACCACGTCGTCAACCAGCTGGCCTATTCTCGACTCTCATCCAATCCACTTTCTGGTATTCTCAACAACCTTCCTGCGGAAGAGAAGAAGGATCTGAACCGACGTGATCTGCGTAGGATCATCGAGAGCACCAAGTGCATTGGTATCATCTCGCGAACAGGCAAGGATGCTGCCGGCAAGGCCCTGGAGAGCGAGTACTACTATATTCCCGAGCATGACTCGGACGATTCCCGCCGGTTAGCCGTCACGGATGGGCTGAGGAAGCCGAGTTTACGTGCCTGCAGAAAACAGCACAAGGTATGTTTTTATTCCAACCACTCACCAACATTCTTATTTGAGTTTGATACTAACATGAGTTGATAGCAATATTACTGGAAGCGCCCGAAGACTCCTTAGAGGCAGCCTCCATCATTGCATCTTGTACACACAGGAACTGCCTAAGCACAGGTCGATCTGCATTTGCATCCAGATTTTGTCACAATACCCCGCCAGCTTGTGTTTCTTGTTCATACTATATCATTGTTGCATTATTCCTGGGCTGGTAGAGTCACCCGACTCGCCCGGTGCTTTTCGCATAGCTGAAGGAGTTGCATCGGCTTTTTGTTTGATCTGGCGACAGGTTTGGTCTGCCACACGTTGTTTTACTAGAGCCGAGGGATTTTGCTTTTAGTTGTATTAGTCACTTAGCATGGTGGAGTTTTAAGAGGACATGCCTGTAAGATTGGTGGTCAGACAAAAAGACCACGTTCCGATGTTATCGGCATGACCTGAGGGGTAAAATGTAAGGCGATTGCAAAGCAACTCGATTTGTGCATTTGGGTGTGTGTAAGTTGTGCAGCATCACAAATGTGAATACATGTGAATTGAACGCGATGTGCAGTGTGGAGATAATGATCGCGACTTGCCCAAAACGGCAGGTTGAGGTGGGCCAAGATGGAGCTACCCCGCATGGCACCCCTGTCGGAAGCCCTGCAGGCAGGCCTGGATGATGGCGATGGCTGGAATGAGGAATGCGGGATTGTACACGAGTCCTTCACGTCGTGAGCAGTAAGGGATGATCAAACGTATCATAGTGGATTGGATTTGATCTGTGGAAGCAAGCTCATCGACCTGCTTGGACGCTTCGCGCGATGAACATGCGAGTGGGCGGATGCCGTGCGTAGGCCGAGGTGCAATTACGTCACACCCGCACCCACCATTTGATAGGGTGGCTGAATGCCACTTCATACCCAGAGGAATTGGAGGTCCCCTTGAGCAGAAGCCCGCACGGTCTTTTGAGTCCACCGATTGATGCTGACACTAAACTTTCACACTCTGATGCCTCTGATCGGGTTGATGTGCTGTGGAGTTGTGTGTCTCCCATCGCCAAGTGGCTCTTCTCTCCTCGCCGGCCACTTTCTGGAGCGTAGATCCCCACGCGGAATTGTGTAGTATCGCAGGGACCCTGGCGTCGTGATCGGTACTTCGTAGGCTAATTATACCATATATAACCCGAGAATTAAATTCGCGCATAGAGTCGGTCGCCTGTCACGAAAGGTCTAGACAGCACTTTGTGTGCGAGTCTTGAGAGTGTTTTTCACGAACAAGGAGCAGCGTACTCAGCGAAATGAACTTAGTTGGCGTGTGCAAAATTACGACATATTTAGAGACCCGTATATGTAAGATGAGGTGTCGTGATGCTGCTGGTTGGGTTGTGGTGGCGAGAAATTACCACACTTTGCATTTTCGTGCTGTAGCGCAGCTCCCTTCTTGTTGCGGGCCGCTACGCTACCACCACCACCAACAAGAACGCTAGGCCAGCGGGGAGGACCCCGATCGGCACAGTTTGTGTGAAGCTGCAAGCTTTGGGGCTCTCGACTGGATTGGAGGGAAAGAGAAAGGGAACGAGAAGGGGTGACGCGGATGATTCGTTCCGTGGTGTGATGTAGCTGGTCGTTTTTGGAGGGGTTATTATTAAAGGGTCCTACCTCCTCTCCCAACCAGTTGACATTGCCTCTCATCCTCGCTCCCATACAACAACCAGCATACATGACAACTGTGCTACTCGACGCATATTTCAACCACCATAGCCGGCATCACTAGAAGATAGCACAACTTGAGCCAAGGAACTGGTATGTGAGTCTCGAGGGCTTTCTCTTCGCCGCTCCCACGCGAGGTCATGCGTCGCACCGGAATGGCCTCCCCCACTACGATGCCCGTAACACGACATCGTGCTTAAGTCAATTAACAGCAATTTCCCAGCTGACGAGACACACGAAATTGACGATTACGCTCATAACTATTTACCGAGACTTTCAACCACCACAACCGAACCACACGTCGTAACGAGCCCGTCTTTAATTTACACAGATCATCAACAATCATCTGCCCCCCCTCCCGGAAAGCCCCCCAAAAAGAGTCAATCAACACAAAAAAAAAAGATGTCGTCCTCCCGCACCCAGCCCCCGGCGAAAATCGACCTGACATCACCAGACCTCCCGCGTAGCGTGTTCCCCCACGCGAACCCCGAGGCCGCTCCGACTTCCCCGCGGCTCGAAAAGTCGGCCGCCCGTGCCATGAGCTCGACGGACTCGTGGAAGCCAAGCATGGGAGCCAGGAAGCAGAGCTACCACAAGGAGGACCACAAGCACGCGCTGCAGATGAGCGGCATCTCTAGTAGCTGCAGCTGCAGCACCAGTGGTGCGGGGGAGACGGGATTCAGCGAGGAGGCCCACTGATGAGTTCTTCGCCGGTGTTTTTGTCAAATTTCTTTTGAAAAAAGCAGAAAAAAAAAAGGATATCTGATAAGTCAAGGAATCGGCAATGACGAGAGAACCGGGTTTCGTCTCGTCGTCGTCACGGGGGGCGTACTTTTTCTTTTCTCTGGCATCAGCCTGTCTCTGGAAGCGTATCTAGGGAGCCTACCTTCTTGCTGTCGTCCTCAACACATATCGTCTTTAGCAGGAGAATTTGGAAAAGAAGAAAACAAAAGCAGACCCTCCGTAACTTTGCAACCCAAGTTGGAACGAAACAAGTGAAGGTCATGGATCAGCCGATAACGATCGGCGCCTTCCATCCAGCAATTGAAGCTCTTGCCCGGTTAGCTCAATCGGTAGAGCGTGAGACTCTTAGCAGCCCAAGTTTCCATCTCTCCCATTGCGGAGGATGAACCCGAAAACTGTTCCTGGCATCTCAAGGCTGCGGGTTCGACCCCCGCATCGGGCTCAATCCCCGATGCGCTCCTGATAACAGGAGCACGTCGCCTCTCTCTCTTTTTTTTTTTCTTTCTTTTTTTTCTTTTCTTCTTGACCTGGCTTGTGTCTGGTTTCGAAAGTTTGCCTATCGCGGCCGTAGGTACGCGTTGGAGATTTGGAGTCGAAACATGCATGTAACATTTGTAAAAGCGGGGCATAAAGTGGAGCCATCCTTATGCCCATGGGTGTGGTCTAGACAATATCGCAATCAATACAATGATACGCAGGTTCAGTCAACCCTTGGGTATACACCTTTCATGGAAATTATTGTGTTAAGGCATGAGCGGCAATGGGGAAAGCGAACGTCTTCGGCAGTCATGGACGATTGCTCTATCCATAGTCATTGTCAAATGGGAGATGAGGCACATATAGAGTTGATCTTGTCGCTGAATAGAGGTGGTTAACGGAGTAGAGCCTTTGCGGTAACAATACATGCAGACCTTATAGACCTCTTGTGATGACTATGACTTGAGGTGATAATATCCCAAGTGAACTGCACAACGCCAAAGCCCGTGAAAAAAAATCAAGAAACTCCGCTCGCGAATGACGTTCGCGGTTCCTAAGCAACGCCAGTCAGGATGGATGCCAATAACCCCGTCCCTTACTCATATACTCTTACAACCAAATACTTGTCAGTATCATTCCCATTCGCAATTGCATCAACCTCAAAACCGCCCAGACCGTGGATTCGGCCTAGCAAAGTATTCCGACACCACGCCCGTAGCGTACGTCACGCCCAGAGCAGACGTCCCCGCAAACAAGACCTTCTTGCCTAGTCCCATTTTCTTCCTTGTGGGTGTCGAATGTTGTTCTGTGCCTGCTGTGTCTTGCCCAATAGAAGCTGTTGTCTCCGCCTCCTCCGCAGAAGGTACGTCGTAATTGATGAACCCAGTCGGCGACGCAAAGGCTGCTGCGTTCGGCAAAGCCGTTGGTGTGCCCATGAGATCAATGGGGTTTACCCGTTGCATCTTCGCACGAACCTTGCGGAAGACCAGGACGTTACCTTCACCTGACACTATTTCGAACCCTTCGGCTTGGAGCGGAGCGAAGTACGGGAAGAATTTGCTGGGGTGCGTGAGGCGCAGTAGGATATCTGCAGGAGCCGAAGGTGAAGACTGATCATGGACATCTGACGTAGTCTCTGCGATGCTGATGTTCTGTGTTGCGGAATCATAGGCAAGCACTCGGTAGATAGTGGGCTCTGCGACTTTCGGAGCAGGAGGTGCTGTACTTGGATCAACATAACCTTGCCCGTCGACTTCGGGGTCTCTGTGATATGGGAGTCCGTCATCGACCCGAGATGCTGGAGGCTCGGCAACTTGTCTGGACGGCCGATCGTCTCGAGGGCGTTGTGTACCGTACGTGCGGACGAAGGTCGGCCCCTTCGGTTGGTCTCGGCACTCTTCCATGTACGCAGTCTCCAGACCTTGAGGCTCGGACGAGTACGAGTCGAGTTCAGCACCAAGTCTTGGCCGCCTTTGTGGTTGAATCTTGCTTGTCCTTCTGTTGCTGCGACGATTTAGTGCAGGCTCAAGTCTTGGTTTGCTTGGTGTTGTGTCTACACCCGATGTGTAGATCGGCATGGTGGAGGCTGCTTTGAGTTGCGCGGCGAAAGCTTGCTCCTCAGCCTGGATGGCAGGATCTTGAAATTGTGTGGCCATGGGTGTTTTCCAAGATTGTGCGAATTGCTCTGGGAAATCTCTGATATAGTTTCCAGTCATAGTAGGTATGCTGTGCGGGGCCTCAATGGCCTCGGAGGCTGTCTTAGTTGAGCTTTGGTTGAGAACCCTGTTATCACAATCAGCGACGTCGGCCGGCGCACGGGATAGTTGACGAGGATGCGCGGGATCCTGTGGGGATACGGCTGACCGTTTGGGGGATTCGGCAGGAACTCCGTGGGTGTTGGAGTCGTAAACACATACAGGTTCGGTTTGTTCAATACCAAGATTCCCCATCTTGTGGGCGAGATCGATCCCATCCCCAGCAGCTACAATGTGATCCTCTTGTTTCGAGTCATATTCCTCAAGGCAGTTAGCGACCTCATCTTTCGGAGCTGTCGCCTCGCCCTCCAGGGCTTGATCACGGAAAGCCAGGTACTTATCCAAGTCCCCATACTGTTGGAAGGGCTCGTCAGCGGTGGCAGCAGCCTCAGGAAAATCGTCAAAGACCTTGGGCTGATATTGTGATAGGTCTTTGGGGAGTTGTTCGCCAAGCTTTTCAGCAGCTTCCCTTTCCCTTTCTTGGTGCATGTAAGGCTGATACTGATCAAGGTCCTTGTGCTCAAGGTCCTGCGTTTGGTCGGCTAGGCGTTCGTTGTGTTGGTACGGACCATAGTCTCCAAGGTCATCGTAAGCAGGCTTAGCAGCCTCGTTTTGCAAAGCCTCGTTGTGCAGGTATGGCTGGTAGCTATCCAAGTCTTTGTAGGAATGGCTTCTGGAAGCCTCAGCGCCTTCATTGTGCAGATACGGCTGGTAACCTTGGAGATCATTGTAAGCCGTGTCCGATTTAACCTCTTGGCCCTCGTTGTGAAGGAACGGCTTGTATTCATCAAGATCCTCGTAAGCTTCGCTGTCCTTTGCTTCGACATTCTCGTTGTTGAAGACTGGCTTGTACTCGTGCAGGTCGCTGTAGGCGTGTTTTGATCCCTCACCAAGCTGGATCTCGTCCACGACAGCTTTCTTGTACTTGTCAAGTTCGCCTTCCTGCATTGGGAAGTCCTGTTCCCCAGGGGCAAGGCGGTTGAGCGAGTATTCATCGCCCTCTGTTGGTGTGAAAGAGTATTTGCTCGCCGAAGTACTGTCAAAAGTGAAGAGTTGTGGTCCAGGATCGGCCATGTCAGCAGGCTCGGCAGAATCAATGTTGACATTGCCATATTTGTTTAGTTCATCCGTGGGCGGAGGGCCACTGGAGTGATGTGGCTGTGCTCCGTCAAAACTTGGGAAGAGAGACGGCTCAGTCCCGAAAGTCGTGGCAGTTGTGTTCAAGGCTGGTTCAGCGGGTGTTTCATAAGTTCCATATGATGACTTGGGGACTCGGCGGTTGGTGATGGGATCGATGATGTAGTCAGACTCGGCATTGCTGCCTGGGTCCGGCTTTGTTGTGTCGGTGTAAGCCCGCGTCTGAGCAGCTCTCGAGTCGCTACTGCTTGCCTCATTCGACTGCTGGCGTCCGCGTGAAGCTGAAGTTTGACTGTTGAAGTGCCAAGACTGCGCCGAGGCATATGCCCGATGAGTGGTTGGCTCATCTTGACTAGAAAAGTTCCAGCTCCACCTGGCCTTGCCTGACCCGAAGTGACTGCCCATCATCCGCTTGAAGGCGGACTTCGCATCGAGATGGAGTCTTCCTTGCTCCAGGGACATGTGGCGAGTCAGGGCATCGACATATTTCTGCTTCACCAGCTGTCGTCGACGACGGAGCTCGCGATGAAGCGCAGGGTTGACGTGTGCCGCCCATATCCCGAAGCGGAAACCACGAGCCTGGTGGTCGAGCCTGGCCGCGGCCAAAGGAACAGCTCGAGAGTTGAGGAGAGCCGTGTGGGTGGTGGGCCGAGGCCGCAATGTCGACTGCCGAGCGAGTGTGCTGGACAGCATGATGCTGTTCGTCTTGGAAAGGTCGAGGTGAGCTACTGCAACATGCCAAGGTGTGGGGGATATGTGTCCTAAACCTAGGTGTTGGAGCTGAGAGTAGACTCGTGGTATTTGCCGTCCTCTTTCTTGTGGTTGTGGGACGATACGGGCAAGTGATGTCGCAGCGATGTGATGGTGAGGATTGATTTGAGAAGGACAAGAAGACGTACGTACGGGAGTGGCGAAGCTCGAGACAGCTGGTCGCGTATACAACGTTGGGGTACCCTAGTGAGAGTAGGCCAGTGTCGACTTGACTTTCGGAAGCTAGTACTGTCCCTAGCCGAGTCGTTCTAGCATCGCAGCAGCGAACCTGTAAGCGTGTGCGAACGGAGGTGGAGGAAGTTGAGATGAGCAACTTTGGAGATGAGCAAGGAGAGCTTCCGAGCTCAAAGAGGCGAGAGGCAAGAGCGAGGCCAGCATGCAGGCAGACTAGTCCGCGTGGAGGAGGGCGTTGGACTGGCCGCTCACTGGTCGACCTAATGTGCGCCCCCCCCCCAGCTGGGCTCTCGAATCCTGTTGGAGACGAGACGGGACAGAGAGGAGACGCGGCACGAGCAGCATCCACAAGCCAGCCGAGGACTTGCCCAGGTGAGCCTTGAGCCGGCTGAAGTCAAGCCTCGAGTGTAATCCCCAGCTCAGTGCTCAGGTAGGCTGTCAGTCAGCAGGGCTATTAGAACAATCAAGGCCACTGAGAGATGTCATCCACAGGCGCCAACACCGTGCCCCATTGCTGGAGACAAACACCCGCTGGCTTCTGACTGGCTGCGGGTAGAGGCTCTTCGGGTGTTTGCGGGGTAGCACCCCCACTGCAGCACGGGCCACTGCCGGCCAGTCTGGGGCGCATCCCGGCCGCCTCGGGGTAAGCTCACCGAGCCAACCCCCGCTCAGATGAGGCCTTCCACATCGTGGACTTGTCATCGACCCGGGACGGAACTGACTACGCGAGCACGAGGCGAAACCTTCTACAGGCTGCTCGCTCGTATTGGAGATGAGTGGCGCTGCGAGTCTTTTGAACTGCGCCTCGCAATGCTAATGCGATTTCATAAACTCAAGTTGTAGTAGCTAAAAGCCCATCGTGAAGTCAGGTCGTGCCGCAAAATAGTCGTCGAACCGTATCCTTCGCTGATCTGAAGCCTCAAGCGCCCACTTGATCCGAATCTCCTCAGCAGCACATATTGGGGCCAATGTTCCACACGCCTGCCCGATCAGCTCCAGGCCCCTGGACACCAAGTGCTGCTGAGACGCTAGAGCCCCTGCCGCACAGTCAGGCCCAAACCCACTGATCTCAATACCGCATATAAAGGCGGGGAAGAACACAAGCTTGCCAACCTCGCGAGCGGCTTCCAGGTTGCTGAGGACTGGTCTTAATGTGTTGACAAGCACCTCGTGCGTACTATCTCGTACTTCGTGCATCTCTTGCGTCAACTGTGCCGCATCTCGAGAAGCCCAGGTGCGTAGAGAGGTGTTGTCGTCCCAAAGAAAGTCCTTGCCCTCAGCAATATCAAGCAACAAGGTTCCGATAGCATACAATAGCACCGCTGCGTGCCACATCACTGCCACATCCAGCCAAATGTCGGGTGTTTTCTCTGTCACCTCTGGCGAGGCACTCAGCCTCATGGGCGTCGCACTACCACTTTCGGAACTGTTTCGAGCCGTCGACGTCTCTGATCCGGATGAAAGTGTCCTCGACGGTGTGCCTTCGTACTCAAACTCGACGAATTCCCCACTTTGACTCCAGCCTCTGGAGTTCTCCATTCTTGCTGCCCATTTTGGGACATTAAATGACCGTATTGTCCCGAGGACCATTCGAGTGCCCGCTTGTCGTCGCCATCGCATTGAGGGCGGGTCGCAGTAGTGCGTAAATAATTGACCAGTATAATGACTTGGAACAACTCCTCTGGGCAAGGAGCACTGATCGCCAGATTTGCTTGGAACATGTTCGGTGCTGCCTGCCAGTAATGAAGAGCCATTGATGCCGCTTCAGACATGTTTGGGCGCTGCGTGGATGTCGTTGTCGCTGCAAGGGCATCGATTCTGCATGTGGTAGTCAGACAAAAGTCCTCTCCGTCTACGCAAACAAGGATGACTTACGCCACGAATATTACGAGGAGTGGCCGAAAGTGGTGGTTTTCTGCAGCAATTTGCTTCAGACCTCCTCTCAGCTTGATAATGGTTCTGGCACCTTCGAGACGTAACCTCCAGTCGCTAAGCGCAGATTGTTGGATCTACTTGAGCAATCAGGCATGGCCTAAGGGTATGTGAGGTTGTTCATATGTTTGGTCATACCGTGCACTGAAGGAGGCATAAGACACACATGAGCGTCGAGTCGTTTGTCTGAGTGTCGCTCGAACTGAGTCGACGGTTGACTTCTTGAAGTGCCCGAATACGAAACGGGAAGATGTCCTGCTCTCTGCTCCGAGTGATTGCGGGTGTCTGTGTCACGTGTTGGCTATCGGCCTCGTCTTGCATGGCCCGATGTAATGTAGCTGCGGTGACAAGCATGTTAATGTTCACTCGGGGTACCTGCCATATACGGGTGACATCAACCTTGTACGGCTTGAAGTGTGTCCGAACAGATAGGAGGTCACCGCTGACCATCTCATTGTCTGCATCAAATCGTGTAAGTCTCGAGGCAGAGAGCGGCGCCTACCAGTGTTTTGTGGAACGGAATATGTTGCCATTGGCTGGACATCCCGGGGAATGCCGGAAATTGAATAACCAAGACTTACAATACTCGATGCTATCAAAGATGAGCTGTGCTTCATAGTACAGCGGATGCAAGGGATCTCGAGGAACCCGTGGCCGTTGTCCGGGGCGGCCCGCTTGTCATCACGGTCTTGCATGCGTCCGATCCGTTGATCAAATGCACATTCGGAACTTGGATAAACGTGGTCGTCAGGCACTAGTTGCTGGCCTCGGATATCAGTACGCAAAGGATGAAACGACACCCCAAGTACTAAGGCGTGATGATCCTGAGTCGACGTTGGAGCGGGACGATGTTCTTTTGTGGTGGCTCGAGAATCGGGAGCGAGGATCTAGTCCTGGCACGGACGATGCGGCCAGATCACCGATAGGGGTCCAACTAGGCATGAAGCGATAGTAGACGTTACGAGCGAGGATTCAACACAACGCTGGGGATTCGTGATAGGACGGCGACCGAGGGTGTTATCTCCTCAGTCGGCGTAGGCGTCGGTGCGGGAGGCGTCGTGCCAAGAGTCCAGGCGTGTGCGGTGGCATCCTTACCCAAGGTACAATGTATAACATCAAGGGTCACCGAAGCGTGATGGACCATGTTCGTGTGAAGGCTCTGTCGCCATGGGCATCGGTTGAGTTGAACCTCACCCTGCTACATGACATGAGCTTGATGCAGATTAATATTGCGAAGCTCACGGATGGCATTAATCAGGGCAACGGCGGCGCAAGCGAGTGGTGCCAGCCTTGTGCAGGTGCATTTCATCCCTACTGATCCACTAAGTAAGGTACTGACAGAAGGTGCGATCCTGCTTGCGTGCTATTGCATGCGCCTCAAGCAAACGATTCTGGGCCATGCCGAAGACTTAGAAAGCCGCCGATCTGATCACTTGCAGGTCTGCTTGAAGTATAAAACCTGGGAATTATGCTCAACTGCCTACCGTTACGGTCTTCCTCGGATGTCTGTAGACTGAAAACCCTTGTATGGTTGTATTGTGCTTCGTGTGAGACAGGCACAATATGTCTTGAGGCAGTGGTGATGATCCATGGCGCAATTGGTGGATGGGACAGCTTCACTCCAAACCACAGGATCTAACGAGCCCTATTGCTCATGGCTAAAACTTGGTGACTGAAAAGAAAAATCTGGAGTACATCCGTCACGCAGCTTCTTCCCGAAAGACGTACTTGAGGAGCAATATCTGTGGTAGAAACGCATCACTAAAAGGTATCCTTCATTGAGGATACTGTTCATCTTTGAAGACGACCAGAATATTCGCGGAGCTTGCCAGATAGTTGACATAGGGCTGTTCCCCGGTACCCACCATGAGAGCAGCTTGGGAAACTTACGCGAAAAGATTCCAGATTCTTACATGAGATATTTGGCCTCTAGAGTTACGCAACACGGCACAATGTTAATTACAAGGAAATCCCACGTCGGCAGTTGAACGATTGGGTCTAAAGTTGGCGCTTTTAGTCAGGTATGTCATCATGGCCGCATATGGCAGCGGCAGAGCTGGAACCATGACGCAACAGTGCGGCCCAAGGTGCGAAGCTAGTGCGGCTGGCGTCCGAGACAAGCCACTTGCACAGGAAGCGGCCGTCACTCAAGGTGGGGTTCCTGGGCTAGCTGGTTGGAAACTTGCAGGTTGCGAGCTTCGAATCCTTCACGATGATCAAGTCGTGTCTGTGTAGCTTAGCTGATGGCATTCTATATTGATGAGAATTGTTCTCGCGCAAACTGCAGTGCTTGCCTCACAAGCAGGGTCTTTGGATATTGTTCTGCCGTCGCATCTGAGTTTGTCATGTGTTCCGATTGGCGCCCATGTGATTGAGGGGCAGCTTCATGAGGCGCGCTGGCGGGGGCCCGCTCTGGACGACCCCGAAGTTCCAAAGTTGTTCCGCTTGACCTACGCAGCTCGCGTGCTTGCATGGGGACACTCGTCACCTGCAACAAGATGGAAATCCACCGTGGAGGTTTTGGCAAGACCACCACGCCGAGTTGTAGTCTGGTTGCGCAAGTACAGCTTATGGTCGCCGGCGTTGGTGGCACAAGCATGTGGGCTGATTCGAACCAAGAGCTCCGCCAATGTGGGGGCTGCCAGGGATTTGTATGTGCTCGAAGGAGCTTGCCCGTCACCACCTGCAGCAAGCTCTAGCCACGTCATTGAGTTTTGGCACAGCAGAGGCCGCGGAGCGGAGGAGGACCAGTAAGTCGCGAGGCAGCCTGCTCGCCGGACCTGGACGGGAAAGGGTGAAGGGGAGGGAGTTCCTGAGGCGCCTGCCCACCTCGGGTGCTCAAGTGGTCAAGTGTGCGGCGCACACGACAGACAACCTTGGAAAAGCCACTTGCTGAGACTCCGCTGTCCCGCACCCCTCTTGCTGGCCGGACTGCCTGCCTACCTGTCTGCCTCGCTCATCCAAAAGCAACCAGTCCACCTCCCGGTTGCGTCCGTCTTCGCTCATCTCGTCACCTTTCAACATTTCTGCCACAACTTCCTGACGCCGTGCCGAGCACTCTGCCAACCCAATCCAACATCCTCAATCCTCTCCAGACATATCTAAACACCAGTGCTCACCACTCGAGACCATAAGCAACGACAAAGACCATCGTCATGGCGCCCCCTCCGTCGCCTAGTCTGCCTCTGCAGGAGCGCGTGCTCCAACTCGTCAAGACGCTCCAGTGTATGAGGCCCTGCCCGCTCCCTTGCTCTCCCTCAGGTTCAAGCGCAAGCTAACAGACCCTTCAACAACAGTCGCCTGGTTCTCTGGGTAAGTTCATCGCTCCTGGTCAGCCCGTCTGCCCCGAGGCGACGCAGTGACAGCTTGGTTGCTTCGGCGAGCTGAATAAACGCTGCCTGCAAGCGCTAGCTTAGTCAATGTGGACTGTGATGTAGGAGAAGCGCAGCGACACTGATACCTTTTTCTTCGTCTAGACATCTTGTGCTGCTGCTCTGCATTGCTCGGTACTCACTTTCCTACATCACCTTCAACTACTACAGCCGCATGGCCCGCTTCTCGTACCGCCTGGGATTCATCTCCGCCGCCCTCACATACGGCATAGTAGTCTATAAGACCTTCAGAGCCCGCCAAAAGGTCGGCGCCAAGTACCCCAGCAGCGTCATGGGCCTTGCTTCCGATGAGAATGTCCAGTACCTTGGTATGGTTTCCTGTAGCACTCTCCCGAAGCGTGGTGTCGCCACTTTCCATGCGACTAGTACTGACTTTTCCATACAGCCATGGCTCTTGTCTGGCTATTCAGCCCTCAGTACCCTCTGGCCATGCTGCCATACGGCATCTACTCAGTTTTCCACGTTGCGACGTATACACGCGCCAATGTCTTGCCCACTCTCCAGCCCGCTAAGACTCCTGCTGGAGCGAACGGTGCCAAGACTGAGAACCCCGCCGCCAATGTCATCGGCAACTTTGTCAAGACTTACTACGATTCCTCTATGACGATTGTGTCTGGTCTTGAGATCCTTCTCTGGATTCGCCTTCTGCTGGCGGCCATCTTCTTCCAGCGCCGCTCGTGGATCCTCATCGCCCTTTACACTGCATTCCTCCGCGCCCGCGTTGGCCAGAGCACCCACACGCAGAACTCTTTCAGCCTGCTCGAGACCCGCGTCGACTCGCTTGCCGCTAACCAGTCTACTCCTCCCGCAGCCCGCCAGGTTTGGGACGGTGTCAAGACTGCCGCACGTCAGTTCCACGCTGCTACCGATCTCTCTAAGTACGCTGGCAACGGCGCCGCTGCTGCCCCTCCCAAGAAGACCTCTTAGGTGACTCGGCGATTTCTTGTCACTTCGCGTCGGGTCTACAAGTCACTGCCGACCCAGGTCACGAAACTTATGGTGATAGAAGTGAGTGACCAATGCCGCCAACGTATTCGGAACAATTTCGAGTATGGCCAGGAGAATAATCTTCAGAGGACTCACGAATGGCTGCGCACTGCCGTGTGAAGACTGGAGTACGTACACAGGCTTGATGTATGGGAGTTGCCGGGCCAAATGAGCCTCAGTCAAGGCACGGAAGTACCAGGCGCATCACAGAGGGTGGCAGTCCTGAAGGTTCTGAAATCGGGCTACGCCACTCACGGGAGAAACGGATCGATGCGCATATGGAGGATCAGCGGATGGAGTTGATTATATCCCAGTGTTTTCAAGTAGTTCATCCATTAGTTTCAGCAACAAAACTACCATTTTCGCATTTCCCAACAATTATTACAGCATTCTTATGTCATGAGATTTCTTAGCCCTCCAATGCTTCACCTAAGGGCTTGTACAATTATACTTTGTGCAAGGCGGAACACTATTTCATAGCATGGCACTTATGCCGAGTGCTCGTGCTTCGGTGGTAAAGCTGCGTGGCGCTCTTTGGCAACACTGTCGCTTGCCCCACGCACGTGGGCGTCATGCCCGATGACGTAGCCCCACTCGAGGCCCTGCTGATCGCCCTGGGCCACCAAGCCTGCTCTCACTGATGGTCAACCATCCAACTCCAGGTCATATGTTTCGACTTCTTTGTATTATCTCCAGATTGTGACATGCTTAGACTTATAGTCACTCTCATGTTCGCTGGGAACTTTGCGCATTGAAAAACACTGCTGTGATTTCAGTGATCGCGAATTCCCCCAGCTTCGCGTGCAGCAAATTGGCTACACGGGACTCTTGATCAAGGCAGATCACCACCGACAAGCATGGCGTCTCTACTTCGCCAGATCGTTGCTGGTCCACGAGCCAGGCACCCCGAAGCTGGGCTGGATCTGTGCTATGTGACTGACAACATCATCGCCACGTGAGTCTCATCCTATTCTATTTCCTCCCGACCAGTTGCCTGCACACCACACGCGTCGTTGCATTGCGTGTGATCACGAGTTCACACTGACTGACTCGACCACCAACTTCTAGATCAGGGCCATCACAGACCTATCCGCAGCGAGCCTATCGCAACCCCCTCGACCGACTCGTTGCCTTTCTCGACTCAAAACACGGCGAGAATTGGGCAATCTGGGAATTCCGCGGCGAAGGCACCGGCTATCCGGACGAGCTCGTGTACAACCGCATCCGCCATTACCCATGGCCCGACCACCACCCACCGCCGTTCCGGCTTGTGCCGCTCATCGTGGCGAGCATGCGCAACTGGCTGCATGGCAACGACTTGCACGACGAGCAGCCCCGGCCTTGCGCCGTTCCTCACGACGCCGACAAGCACAATGACGAAGCGGACGAGCAGGAGAAGCAGCGGCTTATCGGACAGGTCCTCAATTCGTTGCAAAAGAAGCACAACGAGCGCGTGGTGGTAGTGCACTGCAAGGCCGGCAAGGGCCGCAGCGGCACCATGGCGTGCAGCTACCTCATCGCCGAGTGCGGCTGGACGCCCGAGCAGGCCCTCGCGCGCTTCACGGAGCGCAGGATGAGGCCCAAGTTTGGCGCGGGCGTGAGCATCCCCAGCCAGCTCCGCTGGGTCGGATATGTTGACCGCTGGACGCATGCAGGGCAGAAAAAGTACATTGACCGGGAGCTCGAGATTGTCGAGATTCATGTCTGGGGGTTGAGAAACGGGGTGAAAGTTGCTGTGGAGGGGTTCGTCGAAGACGGGCGTAAGATTAAGCCGTTCCATACATACAAGAAGGGCGAGAGGCAGATTATTGAGGGTGATCCGCCAGGAGGAGGTGGTGTTGTGGACATGATGTATGAGTATGCTGGGTATTCGGGGCCATCGAAGGATGAGCAGAAGAGCGTCGTAGAGGATGCAGAGACTGAGAACACGAAATCCGGAGAGACAATCTCGCCTGAAGCTGGTTCAGGGTCGCCAGCCTCTGGACTTTCAAAGAAGGGCAGCATCAACAGGAAGACGGCTAAGCTGATCCGCCGGCTTTCACAACCACTAAGCTCATCCAGCGATAGTCAGACTGCCAAGCAGGATAGTCCTGCAACACCTGCATCGACCTCTTCGACACCCGCGACATCTGTCCCGGCCATCAGCGCAAGCGACGAAGCTGAGCCTGGCGGCAAGGCAGTCATTTTCAAGTCGGAACGTCCCGTCAGGGTGCCTACAAGTGATGTCAACATCACCCTGGAGAGGAGAAGCCGTGCTCCAGCCTCTGTGGGTTTCACAATGGTCACCGCAGTGGCGCACGTCTGGTTCAACGCCTACTTCGAGGGTAATGGCCCGGAACAGAACGGGGAGCCGGACACCGAGGGCGTCTTTGAGATCGAGTGGGACAAGATGGATGGGATCAAGGGCAGTTGGCAGAAGGGTGCGCGCGCCGCAGACAAGATCGCCGTGGTGTGGCGAAGCATTGTGCCGAAGAATACTGCCGGTGCTGCTACGGGCCCCGTCCCTTCGGGGGCTGACACAAACAATGTCACAGGGGAAGTTGTCGTAGAGATCCCCAAGGACGGCGAGCCAGTTCCCCAGATGCAGGCCGCAGACTGGAAGGGCGCCAACGATGAGGACGCGCACGAGGAGCGCCAGCTCGGGTTGCGCGTGCAGAGCCCCGATAGCGCGTCTGTCAGCCAAGCTAGTAGTATCAAGGAGTCTGCTATTGGCGAGCTCACAAGGGCGCAGGCGGATATTGGAGATGATACTATTGGGGTGAAGAGCGATGTTGACGGTCCCGAGGATGGTCCTGGCGTCGGAGTCGGAGCTGGGCGGGAGGTCGATACCAGCAAGATGACTGACGGGGAAAAGCTTGAGGCCTACGCCCAGAAACTACCTAGTCCTCATGGTCAGGGGAATGCTTAGAGCAGAATTGGACCAGGACTTGAAGAGGTTCCCTTGCATGCGAAGGTTGCTGTCCGTGTTGGAGCCCGCCTCCACGTTCGTGTTGTGTAGATGGGACGAGATGCGCGTGTAAACAGATTTTCTGTGTAGTGTTTGAACAAAATTTCTATCCAAATCCCATGGCGAGCGTTTCCATTGAAAGAAAGAGCTTGATCTTCTGAGCATGGCTAGAAAGAGTTGCTTACTTGAAGATAAACAACAGATGAATAAATGACTGGCAGGATGAAGGAAAATGGCACTGAAGCAAATGCCGTTTGCGTCGTAGTCGACAAGTTTAGACAACCGATACCTGTATGGGAAACCCTAGAAATTAAACATGTACTTTTTTTCCCTTCCAGGTAGAGGATTATTTGCATTCTAGGGAGGTCGCCTAATGTTTTGTAAGGGCGCGCTTTCGTCCGAGCTAGCATTCTGCCATTTGTGAAGAGAAAAAAAAAAGAAAAATAAAGAAGGGCAAACTTGTTCGTATTGGACTGTGTGGGAGCTTTTCATTGTGGTGGGAGATGGGACGCAAAAAAAAAGAAAAAGAACCCTGGTTGGATACTGCAGATGGCGACGTGCAGTTCCTGAGGGAAGTGGTGTACGTAGTGGCTGACTCTCTCTTTCTCTCTTTCTCTTGGTCTTGATGGGAAGAATTGGAGCTCTGATGTACGAGGATTCCTGGCCACGGCGGAAAGGGGAGAAAGACTGAACCGAGAATACGAGGCAATGCTGCAACATGTGTTTTGATCTTAGATACGCTGGACGGCTCAGTCGGACAGTGTTCGTAGAGTCACCAAGTACGCACACAAAACCTCGTCACGATCCATGCCGTGCCCCAATTGTGCATCATCTACTCGGCATGCACACACACGGCCATCTTCTGTTTCTTCTTCTTTTTTCTTTCTCATTGTCTCCATTAATCGATCCCCGGTCCAGTGTATAAAAGATGCCATTTCGCGGGATCTCGTGTACTCACTCATCAAAAGCACCAAGGTATTGAAACTCACTCACTTCTCCCCCTTGCGGAGGGGGGAGAGGGGGAGAGAAGAAGCACTGATATCACTTCCCACCACCAAGGACGCCAGGATATCCTGCGAGTCTCGCAGCGACTTGATCTTGCTGGAGTCCAGCTCGTGCAGTCGCAGAAGACCTTTGGGCAGCCCCCGGCCTCGCCATAGTAAGATCACCGCTTGTGATTTGCGGGGAGGAGCACGTTGCGTTGTCCGGAGGGCCGTTGATCGACATCACTTTTGGAGATGGTGCAATTTCGTTGTGTTTTCATTTCCAGGCAAGAGGGGTTCTTTTAGGCCATTTGCGGAGGCGAGGATCTTGATACTGGGCTTGGCAATGAAGAGCGACGGAGTGGTTGAGCCCGGGGGACGGTGTTCGTCTGTACTACTGTTGTCGTCGGTCGAGGACGTGATTAGTGGAGGTATGATCTAGACCAGACTGTGCGACCTGACATGATCCGAATTTTTTCCATATCTGATATGATAAGACGATCATGTTTCAACTCTATCGATGCGGGTGCGCACGTGCATATAAACATCTTTGTGCGTCCATATGCGCGGACGGATGCTGTCAGTTGAGCGGACAGTCAAGGGGGGGGTTCCCAAGTGTGGACAAAAAGGAAGGCGGCAGTGTTTCGACTTAACATGAAACAAGGCCGGACGCAACACTACCGGAGCGAGCAACAGACAGGCGACTACGGCAGGGGCTCTAGCACGTTGATTGGCGGGAAGCGGTAGCGGATGCGGTAAATCAGCTAAGATAATTAGACTCCTTCCCAAGACCCGTCGAGATCGACATCTGGGGCCTTGGCTGTTCCTTGTAGAGTGGCTCGAGTGGGAAGTGCAGGCCGTGGTGGTACTTGGTGCACTGGCCAGCAGTCAATTGAGTGGGCAGGCCTCGTGGCAAGGGGGGGGGGGGACTGCAACGACTCGCTGTCGGTAGTTGGTGACGTCTGTATCGTTCCCTTGCAGACGGGGCTTGGTGCGCCGAGGCGATTGGCATATGCAATAATAGGCAGACGTGCAGCCGCATCCAATTGATTGTGAAATGCTTGTCGCGATCGTCAGGGCGCGGAGCAGAGTGGAGGGCCAAGCCCCGAGGCTCCTTGTACCGAGGCGTGCTTGGGCAGAGTGCTGAGTTGGATGTAATTGGGATTGTACCACCGTGATGGAGACAGCTTGCGTAACCCCGGGCGAGCAGTCCACTGTAGAGAGTTTGCCGGCAGAGGGCCCATGACGACTATGCAGGCTTCTGACTGCTGAGAATAGAAGCCTGCCAAGCGTGCCTGTGGTCGTTGGGCGACAGAAAACATGCTGAAACTGAGGGTTGACTCGAGTTGTGCAACGTAATCAATGCAGGGCGGGGAGCAGCACATGGCAGCATTAACGCATGAGCATAAGGCTGCAGCCAGGCGGCAGCACCGCCCCATCAAGCATGCGGAGGACAATGTCCAAGGTCACACTATAGGTCAGATATCAACGACTTGCTCGGGAGGAGGGGGAGGGGGAGGGGGAGGACCAAGAGGAGGAGAAACGGGACGAGGAGCAGACATCGACTGCCTGGTTGCCTACTAAGTACCTACCTGCCCGAGGCTACCTACCTACCAGTAACTTGGCCATTGAGTTGAGCAGGCCCGGCCGGACCCCTGACGCCACACCCGCTGAGGCGGCGTGGGAGTGGGAGTGGGAGTGGGAGTGACCATGTCATGTCTCGTCCAGGGTTCGGCATCCTCATCGATCCTCATCTGCCAGTGCAGGCATGTCGAGGGCGATCGTCTGCACCGCCTGCTCGTCTACATAGCATGGCCGGGATCATGTCACCCATTGATTGACTGTCCGCCCATCTCCAACTCTGCTCCTCCACGGCTCTTGCCAGTTTTGGTGGTGAGCGGCATCGGCTCGCCTGGTCCAGATGTTGTCTGCCTCATCGAGTCCTCGGTGGCACCTGCCCCATCCCTCGAGCCAGAACCATCCATGTCTTGGCCCAGTCTTGCCTCATGTCCTCCTCGTCCAACCTCTGATATAAATCTCCTTCTTGTCTCCCCTCGTTTGTGAATACAGCCCCTCTCACTTACCACGCACACTTGCAGCGTACACTCACACACAGTCTCTCTCTCTCTTCTCTCTTCTCTCTCGCTCTGCTTTTTGGAAAAACGCTTCCGTGAAGCCTTCACTTGCACGCCCACAGAAGCCTTTTTGGTCCTTCCTTCGAAAAGTCGTTTCCGCACTTCCAGCTGGTCCTTGGCTCCTTTGCACTTCTCGTCCTCGGGCTCAGCACTACATCGCGCCATTGCACGACGCCAGCCCAAACCCATACTCGTGGAGACCATCAACTTGACCCAGACATCAGTACAGAACGACACAATGGCTCGCTTCTTCGCTCTCTTCGTTGCCGCTGCCGGCCTCCTCGCCCAGAACACCTCGGCTCTCCCAGCTCCGTTTCACTTCCCGCATCACAACGGTACTCATCACCACCCTCACCCGCATCCTACTGCTACAGGCACACCTTTGCCTTTCCCCACTGGCGGCTACCCCGTCAACTTCCCTCCACTTGGTCCTCCCAAGGAGCGTTCCCTGAGGACTCCCAACCTCAACTTCCCAAAGCCATATTAGGGGGCTGGCATTGGCGGAGGACGCATCGCGGGCGCTCACGACGAGCCCTGGGTGAGGTGGATTAACAACCACTAGACGGCAGGAGAGGCTGTCAGAGATTTGAAGAATTTCTTCTAGGAACCAGCAGCAAGAGAAGAAAGCCTCGAAGCCGCAGTCCTTGGCGAGACAAATATGGTCCCGTTTGTAGGGGTACAACCGCTGTGACGACGTCTCTGTATCACTCATTTGCAGACACGAGCGTCAAAGGACGGGCAACACATCCGGTTGGCATTAAGTGAATGCCTCGAACCCAGGATACAAGGTATGGTCATGTGCCATCATCTATCGCAGACTCAGCATTCGCTTCAACATACCTACATCGAAAGCCAGACACTTTTTATCTGGAGAACTTCGGTTTATCCTTGTTATTTATTCTTCAGTACAAATTACCTTGATGGAACTATGGACAAATATAGACATATCTGCCAAAATGATGCTTTCATGTCGACTGCTTCTTTTGCTGGTGAACATGAGAGTTCGATCAAGACCAAAATTAACCAATTAGGACAACGGACTGTGGCACGGCCCCTGAAAAGCTTTCTCAAGGTGAGGCTAGCGGTCGACTTGTACACAAAGATCGGCGGGAGGATATCTACATGACTAAAAGCTGATGTTCCACCAATGGTTGATGTGAAGACGATTGAAACTCCAAAAACCCAGCCGCAGGCACGACCCAGGGCCTTTGCATACAAAGAGCCGGCGGGACACAAGCGCCGCCTCGAGACGCCATGGAACGCCACAAGAGCTGAGCTGAAGTGCTTGTGTTGAGTGCTTGGCGACCATGACAGGGCTACGAGGGCTTGGCCTTCGCACGGGCCGAAGCTCAAGGCCACTTACACGTCACTTTTGGCGGGGCCTGAGGACAATAGCTCATTATTGACGCAGCGGCACCTCGGAAGGCATGCCTGTACTTAGCTCGGGGGCAGAA
This sequence comes from Microdochium paspali, assembly GCA_031142775.1. Classification (NCBI taxonomy): domain Eukaryota; kingdom Fungi; phylum Ascomycota; class Sordariomycetes; order Xylariales; family Microdochiaceae; genus Microdochium; species Microdochium paspali. Next base: position 2,289,959 of record JAVBIV010000007.1, read on the forward strand.
TTGCAGAAAATGGAGTAGCTGGAGAAACCCCAGGCTTTCCCCACGTCAAAAACCACCAGGATGGCTGGGGCTCGCGGTCCACTGACTCGGGGACGCCTCGTCTCGGGGCAAATACGTGATTCTGATTGGCATTCGGTCTCGCCAGCTCGGCTACCGAATCGCCGACTGACCGGAACGTGGCCAGCAACGGCCATCAAGTGCTCGCGCGACCGTCGGATGAGATGCCGATGCCGCTTTGCCAGTGATGGGTCGGGGCAGCTATGGGGAAGGGCCAAGCAGGCCGTATATTGTAGGCATTGAAGTATACGGTATGACCCCGGGTCAGACGATATCGGACCATTGTCCTTCCCAGTACAGATACTACCTGGGTTGAGCATATTACCCCAAGGCGCATACAAGAGACTCCGCCACTCGAGCGCAATCGACGAAGATGGGTGGCTTCAGGGCCATCGAAGACCGGCCGACGCCGCCCGAAGTCTACAACTGGCGGTTGTACTCGGAGGCGATGACCATCGCCATGGGATCTCTGCTGTACGTTGGTTCCCTCCAGCACTATACTGCTCACAGTACTAAGTCAAGAACCACAGCTTCGGCTACGACTCTGCCTTTATTGGCACTACCATCTCGCGACAAGCCTTCAAAGATGCCTTTGGCATCACTCCCGCCAATGCCAACGACGTCTCGAGCAATATCACTTCCGCGTTCCAGGCCGGTGCCATGGTCGGCGCCCTGCTCAACTTCCTCGTCACCGCCAAGGTCGGGCGCAAGTGGGCTCTCCAGTCCAGCGTAGCGATCTTCATTATCGGCGCGGTCCTCATGGTAGCGACATCAGGCAGCCTGTCCATGATCTACGCCGGCCGCGTGCTCACGGGCATTGGATGCGGTGCCATAACTGCCACCGTCCCGAGTTACATCGCCGAGCTCTCCATATCGTCCATCCGCGGCATTCTCACGGGTTTGTTCGAGATCACATACCAGTCCGGCTCGATGGTGGGCTTCTGGATCAACTACGGCATATCGCAGCACATCTCCCCCGCCAACTCGGCGTCATGGCGCATCCCCATGGCCGTCCAACTGATCCCCTCGGTCCCTTTGTTCATCGGGGTCTTTTTCCTTCACGAGTCCCCGCTCTGGCTGGTGCGCAACAATCGCCATCAAGAAGCCCACGCGGCGCTCGAGTCGCTACGCAAGCTGCCCGTCTCCCATCCGTACGTGCAGGAGGACCTGCTCGCGATATCAAGCCGTCTTGAGGACGAGGCGGCCATCGCATCGGCCTACGGAAGCCCCTCGTCCAATCGGGCGCTGTTCCGCGGCGCCATGAAGGAGTTCTCGAAGCCCGGGATGCGCAACCGCGTGCTCCTCGTCTTCTGCGCGTTCTCGCTGCAGAACCTGTCCGGCGCGGCTGCCATCAACTACTACTCCCCGACGCTTTTCGGGTCGCTGGGCATCACGGACGTCGCCCTGTACACTGGCATATACGGCCTGGTCAAGGCGGTGGCGTCCATCATTTACTACATCTTCTTCGTCGACATGCTGGGACGGCGGAGACCGACCATCGTGTCGTCGGTGGCGTGCTCGCTGTGTCTGTGGTACGTGGGTGCGTACGTCAAGATCGGACACCCCGCGGACATCATCAACGCCGGGGGCACGTTGGGTGCTAGTACCGCGGCTGGGGGCCAGGCAGCGACGGCGATGATTATGATTTATTCAGTCTTGTAAGTCTTGACCATCCCCCCAAACAAATCTGGGCATTTCAACAAAAAAAAAAAAAGATAGTCAAATCGCTAAACAACCACGGATGCACACGAACAGCTGGTCCTTCGGCCTCAACGGAATCCCCTGGATCGTGTCCGCAGAGATCTTCCCCGGCGCGCTGCGCAACTTCTCGGGCACCTTTGCCGCATTTACGCAGTGGCTGATCCAGTTCGCCATCACCAAGGCGCTGCCGTACATCTTCAGCTCCTTTGGCTACGGGACGTGGTTCTTCTTCGCCACCTGGATGATCATTGCCAGCGTCTGGGCCTTCTTCTTCCTGCCCGAGACCAAAGGGCTGACTATTGACCAGATGGATGTCATCTTGTGAGTATTTGCTCCCTTCTCTCTATCTCTCTTTGCATATATATTTATCTACCCTTTTGCCCCCATTTCACTTTTGCAACTTTTCCCCTCGCCACTTTTGTAAAAATATCACGCCGTCTCTTCTTCACAGGGCACGAGACTAACAATTTGTGTGTATTCGAAAAAAACAGCGGGTACGAAAACTCGAACTCGGCCTCGTCAGCCCACAACACCGGCGGCTTCGGCATCCCCCGCACAAAAGTGACGACACGCTTCACCCAGGACGCGCGGGACAACGCGGACGCCACCGCGGCCGCGGAGCAGCGCAAGACCGGCGGCGGCGACGGCACCATTGCAGGAGGAGTTGGGGGAGGGGGCAAGCATTCCCTCGAGCACAACGAGGAGGTTTGATGTCCGAGATGCTGTGCTATGCTGTTCTCTTTTATCGCTCCCTGGCTGCGGGTGTGGCAGGAAGAAGAGAAAAAGAAATGGCAGGGGGTGGGTGGTGTTAGTTCAGGAGGAGGAGGAGGAAAGTACGCTTACAGGATCGTGAAGTGACATTGTGGGAAAGGGGGCGGGGAATGGCCGTGAGAAACCATTTATCATGGCTTAACGAAGGCTCAAAACGCCGGCACAATGGCCTTGCAGAGAAGCAAATTCCCTCGGGAGCAGAGAAAGCAGTACTATCCGTATGAATGAAACAGATGAATGTGTTCACATGGATGAAAGAAAACCGCCTGCAGACTTGATATGCACCTTTTGCTAAAAGGTTGCAGTCTGGCTATCTGACAATAGCAACAATCATACAAGATCATAGAAATGGTTCTTCCAGCTAGATCACATGTCTCGCAGTTCGCAAGAATGTAAATGCAGGACGACTTGATGTAAGTGGCTGTTCTTATAGAACAAGACATGTCTCTATATTCTTTCATACACGAAATAAAATCTGAGAAATTTGGCTTCTCTTTCTCCATCAACACCCAAACCCCCTTCGCCAAATGATATCCATTCATCCCATGCTCGCGCTTCTACACTACCGCCACCCTCCCTTTCCCCGGTTCAAATCCACGCTCTCAAACGCCGTCCGACACAGAGGACAGGTGTTGTTGTTGCTCGTAGCGAACCACTTGTACAAGCAAGTCCGATGGAAAGGGTTCTTGCACGTGCGGCACTTCTTGTCTGGCACGCCCTTGTCCGAGCCGATGAAGCTGTAGCAGATAGCGCACTCCGTGTATCCGGCCATGGCGGAGACAATGTTTCGCCGGAACGCGGTGATGCCGTCGATGACACTCCCGTTGGAGAAGGCGATGATGCCCTGCGTCGTGAGGAGCCAGCAGTTCCATTTCTTCTCTGAGGCGGCTGCGCGGTGGACGGTGCTGGCCGTGACGTTGTCGAGCGGGAAGTTGCTGGGCAGACGGATCGTCATGGATGCTTCGACTTCATCAACCGGGTAGCCCACGTAGAGGTCGCGGGTGGTTCGGCTGACTTTTACCGTGAGTTCGTGCTCATCGCCTGAAGGAGGGTCCTGGTTGGCAGCCCACTCCTCCACAGCGTCGAGGGTGTCGGCGATGACGAGAGGTGAGAAGTACTTGACAAGCCAGGCGTGGACGGCGATGGTGGTCTGCTTGGATGTGCAGTCCTTATACCACGTCTTGAAGAGCCCTGGGAGGTATTTGAGGGTGCAGAAAAAGAGGTGGATGAGTAACCATTGCATACTCCTCTCCTCATCTTCCGAGTCCGCAAGTTTAATGTCGTAATTGCGAATGTGCTCTGGAGTGAAGCCAGCCTTATCCAAACTGAGCGCGTGCGCTGCAGAGTGGCCAAGGACATCGAACGTGAAATTCATCAAGGGACCAACGTAGTTGGCTTGCTTGAGATGGTCGGCGTAGTCTTCTCTCATCTTATGGGGTACAGCCTCGAATATATCGAAGATGACATGCCATGTCAACAGATATGAACGAATGCTTGTCGGAAACTTCGCGAGCATATCATCCGTGTAAGCATCAAGGGTTGGTGCCTCCAGTAACAGCGAGAGCAACTCGTCGGGAAGGCGAGCTGTCTTCTTCTCAAGTAGAAGATCCACCGCGAGGGCTTCAAGCGACGTTGGTAGCGCCCGATGAAGGAGCGAGAAAGCTGCTGTCTGCAAGGTACGTGAGTCGCTCGCGAGCAGACTGTACAGGTCAGAGACGTCCTTCAAGTGGGCAAGAGGAATCTTCTCTGCACGCCGACAGATCATCCCATCAACGATCTCCAGAGGTTGTGAAGCTTGCTCCCTGGGGGCATGCAGGAGGGACAGCAGCGCAGTAGAGCGACGTTCCTGACTCGTTTCCAGAACATCAACAAGATCATCGTTGGGCTCCTCAAGAGTCTCTAGAGTTGACAGCAGCCGCAAAGAGGCATGGACGGCTGCGGTTCTTCCATCCAGCGGCACGAAAGGGTCTTTCTGCCACAGATCGAGACAAAAGTCAATACTCTTCTCCCAGTAAGGCCCATAGACTTCCTTGATGCATGGTAGTAGGTGTCGCAAACTGCGGCAGATTTCGGCACAGAGTTGGACGTCAAGCTCTTCTGGCGTCTCAAGCCAAGACGTGATCTGCCTGACAGCAAATACGAGCCTGTTGTTTGCAACGGGGAGTTCTCCAGCAGGGTAGACCTCGGCGCAGATGTTGAATAGCACAAGTGTAATCAGTGCCTTTTCCTGGCCGATTTTGGCCCCGGCAAGTTCCGACACAAGACGATTACAGAAAGTGTTGACAATTTTCGAGCTAGCAAGGCCTTGTCCCAACCCTGATAAGACTGCCGCAGCACCGAGGGCAGTTGTTGGCGCGGCCTTTAGTAGTTCAGTACTCGAAAGCCATTGTTCGGTTTCGTTGCGAAGACCGTGGGCCTCCATGAGTAAAGATAGTATCTCGCCGAGCGGTTTCGCTGCATAGAGAGCAGGGACATCGAGACTTCGAGTGCTCTCAATGAGGTTGCTAATAAGACGCGACATGACTTGGGATTGTGGCGAACCCGTGCTGTCCTGCCAGCCATTGGCCTTTACGGCAGCACTCGTCAATAGTCGGCGTACCGCAGACACCATGTTGGTAGTCTCTTCTTGTATCGAGCCAGAACTCGTAGAAGCCCAGATAGAGTTCTTACCAGAGACTGTTACCTGGTCAGTCGCCAGCTCAGCGGTGATGCCCAGAAGCATGAGGATCTCCGCTTGAGTGTCTGTGCTGAGCTTGCCGTGGTCGAAAGATGTAGAGAAAAGTTTGGTAGTGTACAATGCCATTCGACCAGGGATTGAGCAGCCATTCTGGTCACGGCGGACTCGTCCCCCTGTCGTCGCTTCTACAACTGGGAGGAAGTAAGCCCCAGCTAAACTGCTTGTGATTGACAGTGAAGGGTCTGGATTGATCCGCGTGATGGCGGCCAACTCTTGCTTCCAGATCGACATATCCGGGAGCAGAGCAGTGAACTCAATATCCTGCACAGCCTCGATGACAAGAACCGCTTGTTGAACGAGTGTCTCAATGCCAAGCGAATTTGGCCCGACATCATTGATATTGTTTTGAACGAGTCCGACGACGCGCGCATTGCTGCTTTTGCCTCCCTGTAGTCGCTCATGAAGCTCAGCTGCTCCAGGATGGCCGCCTGCATGCTCCGAAAGACTCAGCAGAGCTGTCATCATAGCCATATGCGTTTCTTCGTCTTGCAATAGAAGTGCTGAGTTCTTGACCGCGATGATATTGAGTGCTTTGACCACACCTGAGTTGGCCGAGCCCGAAGCATCGGTGATGTGAGCAACGAGCTCTTTCACAAGCTTCTGCGCGGCGGTGTCGCTGATTGTACTGTTGCTAATGACTGCTTGAAGCAGTGGCCAAGCCGCGTCTTGCTGTCCAAGAGCGCTTTGAAGACTCAGAGAAACGATGGCTTCCTGCAAATCGTCTAGAGAATGTGCTAGAGACGCAACCTCGTTGGTTGATAGCAACGCAACAAGCCCTGATAAGGCCGTTGTTCTGTCTTCCGTCTTAAGCAATGACCCGATGGCCACGGTCCACATATCAGTGAACTCCTTCTGTCTGGAGCTCACATCGCCCAACAAACGCAAGGAGGAGAAAATATGAGAGGCGGACTGCGTCTGCAGCAAAGCGTGCAATTCATCGGTGCATGATATCCTCAGAATGCTGAGTATCTCATCAGTCACGGAAGATGAAGATGCAAAGAGCTGTGGCGTCAACTTGAGGGCAGACTCCAGTGTCGCTGCGGCGCCAAAGGTCTTCCAATTTCGTGTCTGCAACACTTGGAGCGCCTGTTGCAGCAGACTTAGTGATAGATCACTAACAAGGTCGGGTATCGGCCGAACGGACCCTTGGGTTCTTTCGTGAGCGACGAGAAGATTGGCCACGATGGAAAACCACCGGTACCCTTCGCCTGCGATCTTCTTCTGGGAGCTGGAGTAGTCCTTAGAAGCCTCTGGCGACGAGTTGCGCAGATGCTGATAGAACATGTCTTGGAGGCGAGCCCATTCTTGTTTTGTGGCGTCAAGGAGAGCTGCAGAGGATGACGTAGTGGTCGTCGTGTAAGCTTTGATCAGTATGAGTGGTAGAGATGCGGATGACCATACTGCAAGCTCGGGCTCGGAGTATAAGTAAGCTTCGTAAATCGGGAACACGTGCTTCTGGACGAGATCCAACCGTGACTCATCTGTATCCAAGACACCAAGAAACTGTTTAACGAGACTCATGTAGCAAGTCCACGCCTCGCCGGCATTGGTGCGAAGTTCGCTCACAATGCCTTGTCTCAAGGACTGTAGAATGGCCGACACGCCCTCGAGATCTGTGGGCAACACGCCGGCCGGTAATGAGGCCAGCAGGCTGCTTAGTGAAGACCAGTACGCGCTACCACTCTGTTGTGATCCTTTCTCGAGAAACGTCTTGAGTCGTGATACGACGGACTTCTTGCTCGTGTAATCGGTCGTCCATACGCTTGGAAGCTTGCCTGTCAGGGTAACTAGGGCCGTTACAAACTCGGTCGCGGACCCAATCTGCGAGCTCTTTAGCCCCTCAGCAAGAAAACACTTGCTGATGACCTGGGCGTCGGCCTGAATTTGCTCGAATCGGTTCTCCACGCAGACACTCAGAAGATGGCAGGTCTGTCGTCTCACAGCGACGTCGTTGGTCAACACGCCGGCCCAAACGCTCTCATTCTCAAAGAAATCTCTGTACATCGAGTCGCAGGTCTCGGTCTCGGAGCTGTCCAACCGCTCTAGAAGACCTAGCACTAGCGCGCGACTGTATGATATGACTCGATGGTATTTCGTCTCGGCATCGTCGGGGCTCGTGGTGCGCTCATCGCTCAAGCTATCGGTCGTCTCCCCAAGAGCAGCTGTCGCGTATTCGAGGATCTGAGGCTGGCACTTCTTCCAGAACTGCAATATCTTGTCCTCGCTTGTAAACACCGCCGTGAGGCCGTCATAGGCCGCGCGGGCGACTCCCTTGTCCCTGTCGAACGTGCCCGCCAGCCACGTGCCTACGATGCGCGGGATCTGCTTCTGCGCCCGCTTGCGCGCCGAGTTCATGAGTTCGAACTGGACACTGTGCGCAACTTCTCGTATCCTCCGCGAATTGTCAATCGCTGCGCGGGGGTACACCTGCGCCCAAGCTTCGAGGATCGCATCTTCAACGCCGCCGTCCTTGTCGTGTGGGTGTGCTTGCGCGTAGGCGACGAGGTCTTCCACACCGCGCTGTCGTGTGGCTGTGTCGCGTTTCTGGATGTTCTTGAAGGCGATTATGACGTTGGGATCGGATATGGAGGCATAGTCGGCGAACTCGGACAGGTACGAGAGGTTGCTGGCATTTGTTGTTGAGAAGCCGCCAAAACCGCCGAAGCCGGATTTGGCAGGGCCGTTCCTGGCAGCCGCTCCGCGAGTCCGCGCGGATTTCATTGTCTAAGGTGCTGGTTGGATAGTCGGTAGCCGCTGCGTCTGTGATCTTTCAGCGTTCCAGTCGAGTATGTCTCAGAGTTGGGGTGTATTCTTCGTGGACCAGCAAGGGAATAAATGGCGACTGGTGGGGTGTAGGCGGACTTTCGTGATGTAATCAAAGCACGACGAGGGGTCTGAAATGTGCTGGAACTGCAGCAGCCGGTCTGAAACGCCCTTTACAATGACGGATAAATTCGAATCACAAGTACACTCAAGGGAAGGAGGAAAAAGATGCTATATCATGACGACTCCGATTTGTGGTCGCTTGGAGCAAAAAGCTCAGCTTCTCGGCGTTGACTCAGTCGGAGTAGAGGCATTTTGCAACGATGTCATCGGCGAAAGCTGGCGCCCCGCGGTGGGGCCGTAGCCAGCTTGGACAATAGGGTAGGCTTACATAAGCACACGTGCACTAGACTCTAGGCTAGGTGCTGTAGTGCCCGGCGGAAGTGCACGACAGTAGTTGCAGCGAAGGCGTCGCCATCAGGCGAATCGTCACGTGGGGAAATGGCCATGCATCTATTTGGTGCATCTGCTGTCAAGGAGATAGTATCACAGACATTGGCGGGGGTAAAGAACTGTGACAACACGATTGAATTACTTTGCACGTACGGATGTACAGATATGCTTACTTTTAACCTAAAAGCCTCATTCAGGGTCCTCAGGCCAAAGATACGCAAAGCAACGTGCCTTGGCTGGACGCGCAGCAGGGGTCCAGGCAATTCCGGGGTCACAGCCGGGCGAGACACGGTCATGATTATTGGCGGAGCAATCTTGATGGCACAATCGACTTGTGCCGTCCCCATTGGCGCATGGGGAAGAGGCTGATGTGTTGGCAAAATGTAAAAAAAAAAAAAAAAAAGGGGGAGGGGGGCTGGAAGTATTGGTTGAGGGGAGAGAGTGGCAGCGACGTCGCATGGCCATGGGTGATATGTCCCTTTGGCCTGAGTAGCATGAAGGGGCATGAGAGAAGCTTGACAGGTCTGGATGAACATGTAAGCTTTGTCGCCAAGACTGGTCATGACGAAGAAAGGACAGGCCAGTAGGGCCAATGACAACAACCATGAGCAGGCGGCGTTTACTAAGAACGGTGGTTGGCCATGTTTGGCCGGGCTCCGTTGTGGAAATCACTCCGCCGCCCCCGGTGGCCGATGCTCATGGGGTCGTGGCAGGCGCAGTTTCAGCTCGAGTCGAAATCAATGCCGTCTCAGTAAGGCAGCATCAACAAGAATCGTCCGTGTAAGCGGCCGTGTACCTGGCTGTGAAGTGTTACGACGGACCGGCCAGAAACGGTGCTCAGAGAATATGGATATTGACCAGAGCTTGCCTGGAACTATCGCAACGTCACAAGCTGGGACGAAGCGGGGAGCTCTAATGAACTACTTGCGCTAACTAAGTAGGCATCGTGGCTGGGCATCAAGGCCCCAGGAGATGAGCAGCGGAGCAAGACAATCGAGACGACTGTCCCCCCCCTTCCCTGAACTGACGCTGTCGACCCTTGTTCGCAGGCTGTAGCACCGACGGGCTGCAGCGTGACGTAGCAAGATCTGTGCACCAACACCCCTGGCAAGCCTGGCCATCTGAGCGCCACCCACACCCACCAACTGCTTAATGAGCTTATTTCGGTGCTAGTCGCTGCTTGTTTTCCCGCGTGCGGGCGGCCTCTGCATAGTATCATTTGTTGACGTGGTGCATGGTGGCCCTAGCAGCTCACTCCGACTGGCAGCAACCGCTTGGCTCCATCAATTCCTGTTTTGGCGCGCTGCTTCGTGGTGGACTACCTCAAGCGCCATGACCAGTCCTTGTAGCTGAGCTGAGCCCGTGCGGTCTGGCGCTGCATGCGTGCCAGGTCAGCCACATATTACCTATCATCGTCCTCACGCCCTCCTCCTCCCGTGGCCATGATCCTAACTTTCTTTTCGCACCTGGTGCTTCAGTTTCCAACCCTCGTGTCGCCAAGCTGCCAAGCTACCAAGCCATCAAGCTGCCCATCGCCAAGGCATTACTGCCATTTGCTGGTCCTGAACCATAAGGACTCAACAGTCGCGACTTCAAACATCGCGACGACTCTTCGCTGCTCTCACAACACTGTCTCACGGCGTACCGCCCATCATGCCCAGGTCAGGCCCGCTCGACAGTCCCGTTCCGGGAGGCCGTGAAAAGCACCGCCGCAGCTCTCGGGACCCGACTCTACCGCGTACTAGCCAAGATGTCAGAAGTGAAAGCCGCAGTCGCCAGCACCGCAAGCGCAAGGGTCCAGTCAAGGTCAAGCCCGCTGGCGAGAGCGGTCGCACTGGCGTGCACCCCATCAAGTTTCTCCAGATCGTCTGGAGGTCGACCAGCTGGCTCTCCCGTGCCGTCAACATCCTTTGGCCTTTTGTGCCTGCTGCCATTGCTGTCAAGTACACCATGCCCGACAGACACGTCCTCATCTTCAGTCTCGCCTACATCGCCATGGTCCCCTGCGCCAACCTCATTGGCTTCGCTGGACAGGAGCTCGCTCGCAAGATGCCTCACATGACTGGAGTCCTCGTCGAAACCACGTATGTCCCAGGTCAATGTCGAGTCTTAGAAGTGGAGTCGTGAGAGCTTCCATCACTAACGTCCTTGTGCCTGACCAGAATCGCCTCTATCGTTGAAATTATTCTCTTCATGGTGCTGCTCAAGGAAGGGCAGTACTATGTCATTCAAGCTGCCATCCTCGGTTCTATCCTCGCGACCATGCTCCTCTGTCTCGGCCTGTGCTTCTTCGCAGCTGGAATGCGACACGAAGAAGCCACTTTTGACGAGGCCATCAGCGAGGTCGGCAGCGGTCTGCTGCTCATTGCGTGCGTTTGATCTAAATTGCCCAGTGCTATTGAGAAAGATATACTGACTTCGTGTGCAGCGGCTTGGGCCTTGCTATCCCGACCATTTTCGCTACATCACTGAAGGCGGCCAGTGGGGACAGTGTCAATATCGAACTTGCCGATATCACCACTAGGACCACGCAGATCTCACGAATCATCGCCATCCTGCTGCTGATTGCTTATGCTGCTTTCATTTGGTTCCAGGTTCGTCTTCTGTATTTTGATTGGTTCTTGCCTTTTAGCACAGAGACGATAAATAAGTGGCCATCTCTAACATAGCAAAATCAGATGCGTACTCACCATGGTCTTTACGATGCCGTTTTCGAGCACGACGAGAAGCGCGACCGTGATGGTCACAAGGACCTGGCTAAGGAGAAGCTCACCTTGAGCGAGTGCGTCCTCGCCCTCGCAATTTCTGTGGCGCTTGTCTCTGTCATTGCTATTGCTCTTGTGCATGAGATTCCCGCGATCGTCCTCAGAGGCGGTGTGTCCGATCCTTTCATGGGTCTCATTCTCGTACCCTTGGTTGAGAAGATCGCGGAGCATCTTACTGCCATCGACGAAGCATGGGACAACCAGATCAATTTTGCGCTCTCTCACTGCATCGGCTCGACCATCCAGACCGCCATGTTGAACGCCCCTCTTGTTGTGGTCGCTGGATGGGGTCTCAACGTAGCCATGGACTTCAACTTTGAAATCTTCGACATCATCCTCTTGATCCTGGCCATCATTACCGTCGGCAACTTCCTCCGCGATCAGAAGAGCAACTACCTAGAGGGTCTTCTCTGCATCATCGTATACGTAGCCATTGCCGTTGCGGCATTCTACTATCCGACACCAATTGTCGCCGAGGAGCATGCTCTTCATGCTGCCGGTGGTGCCGCTGCTGGCGGCCATTAAGAGTTCTTTTTTACTCCGTTCGTTCATGGCAACCTAGGCGATCTCGCCTTGCCGAAGCTCCCGGGAGTAGTGAGTGTGGTGATCACATACAAATAACACCTTGATTGTTCACAAGATGACAATGAGTCAGCGGATGCGGAAATGGGCTGAAATTCACACTAGTTCTTTACCTAGCCAGCAGCACAGCTTCAATGAATTAATGAATGACGACTTCTGTTATCTGCCTTGGTTGAATGGATGATTATGCGGAGGCGTTCAGGCCCCTACCATGCCTTCATGTGCGGCGATAGGTTTTATAGACCTTGAATAGCTACTCTCTCAGCCCAACATACCCGCCCCAAAATCCTCGTGATTGAAAAGTTAACATCTTTCTGATTGCACTTGCCGGCAGTGGGAGCAACGGGCTAATGAGACTGGCAATATGCTCTCTGTCGGCGCTAACACCCACCCGTCAGAAAAGTCCCCGCTCCGCCCTCCCGCCCAGACCAGAGACGGAAAGTCTCCGAATAACCGACTGCATACCACCAAACCTCCAGTGTTTTGAATAATCTTAGAGCATACGCATGTAATTTTCTCCAAAGCCCTTTGGTCACACTCTGGAATCTGGCGTTCGTGGTGGGAGTCCCCGACACCCGTGCTCAAAGAATGGAACACGACCTTGGAGGTCGGTGGTGTATTGTAGAAAGTCTCCGTGGACATGGTAGCAACTGGGTCCCGGCCATCGATGAACCATGATGAGAGATCATGGCACTTGCTCACGCTAGTGCTAGCTTAAGGGTCATAGCAAAAGTGTCCGAGATAGCTTGTGGGCATATAAAGATGCCGCTCCCGACGTTGGCATTGTTCGTGAGAGCAACCTCTACCACATTCACAACACGTCACCATTAGACTTCACAACTGATTTGGCTGAACTACAGCCCTCCTTCAGGATTCAGAATCCAAATCATTGCAAATTATCCCCAGCACATCTCCCAAGAGCCAAGCAGCTAACTCATCAGAAAATTCACATAACCACCAACCCGTCCAACTCCTCAACCTCACCCAGCATCCCCTCCACAATGCCGACTCCGATAAAAGCAGACGTTCTCATCTTCGGCGCCGGACCGGGCGGTTTAGCAACCGCTGGCGCGCTGGCCAGACAGCTCTACACAACCATCGTCTTCAGCGACCATGCCTCCCCGTCCGGGGCTGGTTTCCGCAACAGCAGGACAAAACACATGCACAACGTCCCCGGGTGGGATCATCGCGACCCCGCCGAGTTCAGGGCCAAGGCTAGGCAGGATATCCTAGCGAGGTACCGGACTGTCGAGTTTCGGGACGTCGGTGTTCGAAGCGTGCGGAAGCTCGACGGCGACGACGCGGTTGCAGCATCAGCAGGGGGATCCAGTGCAGACGATGCAGTGGAGAAGCAGATGGATGATGGCGGTGCTGTTGTTGATGTCGCGGTTGATGCTGGCGCTGCCGACGGTGGTGGTGTTGCTGCTGAGCGTGGAGGTGGAAAGGCATCTCCGCGACAGGACAAGATGCGCTTCGAAGCCACCGATTTCGACGGCGTGACGTACCAGGCCCGTCGACTCGTCATCGCCAGCGGCGTACGGGACGTCATGCCTGAGGAGGAGATCCCCGGGTACACTGAGCTTTGGGGACGGACAATGTAAGTCGCCATTCTCGCGCACCCGGACCTTCTTCCCCTTTTCTACAACCATCACTTCCCGAGGTTTTTTTTTTTTCTTTCTTTTTTACTCTCTCTATCTTTCAAATTTTCTTCTGTTGTTTTCTCACGCGACAGTCAAGGGACTAACCACAACCTCGGGATATCGTACTAGATACCACTGCCTTTTCTGCCATGGCTATGAAGAGCGCGGGCACGCCACCTCTGCGGTCCTGGCGACCGGCTTGCTCGCCAACGTCCAGCACGGCGCGGGCGTGGCTCGCATGGCGGGCAGATTGGCGGACACCGTTGAGGTGTTCACGAACGGCAACGAGACTCTGGGCGCAGAGCTGCGCGCGGCGCTGCGCGACACGACGAGATTCCGCGTGGTCAACGACAAAATCGCCAGGGTTGACAAGGATCCTGGGGTTGCAGGGGATGCCGGGCTGCTAGTCACCATGTCGGATGGGAGTGTTCGGAGGGAAGGGTTCATGGTACGTCCTGCGATATCAAAATTCTCCCCTGGCATCGCGTTCACTGATGACTTGTATACGTTTTACTAACCCACAATATTATCGTCGGGGGAACAATCAGGCCCACATGCCACACGTCCAACTCAACGGACCCTTCGTCAAAGATCTCGACCTCAAGCTCACGCCCGGAGGCTTCATCGACACCGGCGATGCCGCCGTGCCGATCCCCCAGACCAACGTCCCCGGTGTTCTGGCCGTGGGGGACTGCGCTACCATGATGAGGGCCGTGCCTACTGCCATGTACATGGGTGCGTGTGCGGCGGCTGGCATCGCGCATGACATCACCAATGAGGATGATGAGAGGCGGTAAATTGGGGGGCTTTTAGAAAGTGGTGAGAGGACGGGGGAGCAGAGGACTATAGTCTTATGATGGATATGCAGCACAGGGGCAAGAATGGTTTAGTTGAGTTGAGAAAGAAAACACGAGATGGTGTTAATCTGGGGGATCCTTCAGGCTTGCAATATGGTGTACTTCGCTGAGAGAAAGCTCACCATGGAAACAGGCAAGTTGTGAACGAGTGGAGGAAGATTTGAGTCGTAGATGGCACTTTGTCTGTCTTCCTTAATTAAACATAGTGAACCCATGTGATTAGCTGGCGATCATGAGAAAGTTGCCCACAAACCGTACAAAGTGATTCTGCAACTCGCGCAAAGGCTTAAATTCAAGCTGTACAGGTCTCCGCCTCGGCTTCCCATGTCGACTTCTTTCTCATTTCAGCGTTGTGCTGGAGTCCGCGACATGGATCCTTGGACCCCGGAGCCGTAACTAACGGCCCTGGACCTGGAGACCCTCCGAGACATGAGGCACTGTACAGCCATCTCGGATACATACAGAAGCACCAAGAAACCGGCAAGATTGCAAGTCCTGAGGCGTATCGTCTTGAACTCGCGTACTGTATACACACTGTATCCCGATATGGGTCTCTCCATCTGGGGGCCCAGTTTTTGCTGACTGACACCTTCAGCCCTGGTGCGTTATGCTTGCGCGTTATGCTGAGGTGTTATGCTCTCTAGCGACCTAGTTCTTGCGTGGGAAGATTCAAGCATCGAAAGAGTCATGAACAGACATTTCTCACTAATGACACACACATATATACACTGGTCTCTGCTCTCCCTGGTTGTGCTTAGCAGTTATGCACGTCTCAGCCGTCGAGATTCCGGCCATTTCCCCCAAAGGACGCCTACAACAATCACTCAATAACATTATAGAGAAATCACAAGCCAGAAAAGGATGGAACAGCACCAAGAAAAACACGAATCTTGGGGAACATCATCAAGTATCGACTCCGCAGCCATACTAGCCCCAGAAAGCGATACGATATTACCAGATCCACAGCATAGCAGGCCGCGGACAAGACAGCGCCTGCACAAGCCGGCTACGCCACTTGATGTGCCAGATATTAACGACGATGCTGCTGAGAGGAAGCGTGTGTTGAATGTCCTTGCGCAGAGGCGATATCGTAAGTCTTGAGCTGGCATTTTTGCCCAGGTTGTGACAGCAGGGCTGACAATGGACTCAGGAGATCGCAAGCGTCAATCAAAGCGCAAGAATTTGGCTTTGGAAATAACTGACGCTGCCAAAAATGATTGTCGTTCAAGCCATGATGGGATCTCAAGGCAAAGACAGCCAGACAATGAAAACTTGGTCAAATCCGCAGCTGTGAGGACTGAGACAGGTTCCCATGCAACTTCAGAAGCTCGAGTGCCAGTTTCTATCTCGTCACTTTCACAGCCTTCACCACAATTAGAAGGCTGGACCATGGACCTCTCCGATCTCGACATGTCACAAGCGGTGTTGAAACCGACACTATTGCAGCTAGACTCCAGCGCTTCCGAAACACCAAACTCGTACTCTTCTCTGGATATGACACATCTGTCCAGTGAAGACGAGGCCATACTCGCGGTATGTGCAGCCACCGATCCAGCCTGCCTGCTAGGGTGGTCCAACCCCAGCGACTTTCCGGAGACGAGTGAAATTGCAAGTAGCTCGTCTTGGTCTTCATCTTCGTCCCGCGGTGTAGGAAACCTGGGAAATGAAGGCGACTTTCCGGACTCATACTTATTGCCCGTCACAGAGCTCATCCTGCTACGAGCCTGCACCCGTATCGGAGAACGGATACAATGCTGCAATCGTATGTGGCAAATAGACGCAAACTCGTCTTTCAACGACGGCACCATGACCTCGCTAGCAACGAGCATGCTCCCACTGTCTTGGCAGCCCACAAAGTCTCAGAGCACAATACCACACCACCCCATTGTGGACCTGATGCCGTGGCCGAGCGTGCGAGACCGGCTGCTGCTGATCATGACACTGCCGGACTCGCAAAAGCCTGCTTCTTTAGGGGCGGGCCCGATGGCGGTGGCCCAGCTGGCGTATGACATGGAGGACAGCAGCGAGGGCTTGCGTGTCTGGGGCGGGGACGTGTATGATCCGATGGCCTGGGAGGTCGGGCAAGTCATGTTTGAGAAGTGGTGGTTTGTGTTTGACCGGCAGGTCGTGGACCGCAGTAACTATTGGCGGAGGATGAGGGGGGCCCCGGAACTGAGGATGCCTAGCCGGATCGAGGAGGTCCAAGGCTGATGTTGGTAGGAGTCGAGCATGATTGGGAATGCCGTGTAGCGTGGCGTCCTTTGTTGAGCTCGTTGTAGACAATCTGCATATGTGGCAGGCTGCTTGACAAGCTCATACAAAGCAGGCAGCTCCTGGGCAAGTCTCCGACAGGTCAAGCAAAATGCTACACCAGGGTCTATTGACGATTGCGGTAATTGCAGCGTAAAGATCGATTGCGGTGCGAGTCCAAATGCTCATGTCGATGTTGATCAAAAGGTCTATCTCATGCATCTTGTCGAGTTGATCCGAAACATGCTGCACCGTTAGGGCGTGGCGTGCAGATGTGTGATGTTGTAGCCTTGGGGGCCGTCGAGTTACTGTGGAGGCAATTTTGGTTGTCCATTGGCCATGATGGCTAGATGTCTCACTTGACACAGCTGCTGATGTTATCCAAATTATCCAGCGACATTGTCCTCTTATCCAGCGATCGAGGCGAATGACATCAGATGGACTTGCAGGGTGCTTGCAACCTCCGAAGTGGCACCATGCAACTCAACATGGGGAGCTTACTTGGGGTCCCCTAAGGTGGGCAAGGCGGTGAAGAGGCTGAAGCGAATGGCCACCGCGGGTCTCTGGGTGCGCTGCAGGGACAACCCTGGGTGCTGTGGGGCAGGCCAATAGATTCTGCCGGTCGGGGGCTGCCGCGCGGGGACATCTGGAAGTCGCAATACGTTGTACAAAAAAGGAATGGTGGCCTCCCCACCTCAAAATTTTGTCCAGGGCAGAGCCTAATTGCAGCTAACTCGTGGCAGGATAGACTTCAAGGCTGTCATTGACCGCCACGCTGCTGGCCACGGCAAGTTTCTGGTGGTGATTCAGATGGCCCAAAGTGATTGGACAAAGCGCATGCCTTACAATAGCGGTGGGAGAGACACGGGCGAGCAAGACACGTCAGTGCAGGCAGCTGCCCTGCCATCTGCAGTCGGCCGTGGGCCTTGCACTCGGTCTGCGCTGAACCTGGCTCTGCACCCCGCCGGACCGAACCCGGGCCCCGTGTTCCTCCAGAGGCGTGCGAGTGCCAGAGGACATCGGACACCGCAACTGCACAGCCCTTGCTCGTCGAGATCCAGCAGGACCGCAGGGAACGTCCCAAGCAAGGAGAAACGTGGGGTGTCAATGTGACATGGCTGACTGTGGCCAATTGAGACATGGTCCGCCACCTGCTGCACGGGTAGGTGCAAATAGAGCACCGTACCGTACTTAGCGAGTTAGTGCATCCTGCCAGTGTTGTCTGGAGTGGGTGCCCGTAGCTGCGCCGGTCACCGGCCCAGAGGCGGCCAGCAGCTACTCCCGCGACCACAATTTCCCACCTGCGGTTTATGCATGTGGCATGGCTCGCTTTCTTTCGATCGACGCTCGCTGCTTCTGCCATACTCTATCTCTACCTGCCCGTTCCAGTCGACCGCTGTCTTTCCTTCTCTTTCCCTCTCTCCATCGCCGGTGCTGTGCCTCGAGACCGCACATATCCTTCTTTCCCCTCCCACACCTTCTGGCACCCTCTGTCTCAGTCACAGACGCCGAGTCTATTTTGCCAGAAATTTCGACGGCTCGGTGACTTCTTCCACCTGCCTCTATATTACCTGGAAGCATCCCCTCTCCTCCCGCTTAATATTGTATAAGCCCTCTTCCCTCTGTCAGTAAGCAAAGACGCCCGTTTGTGCTTATGCTCTGCATCATTATCGATTGGAGGGACACAAACACGATCCTATCATAGTTGCTAACGTCCACATCAATCTAGCCATCTGCTCTGTTCATGGTCGCCTAGTCATCACCCACACCTGTCCTTGAATCCAAATCTCGTTCTACTATAATTCGACCCCGTCCATAGTCGCAAAGATGCATATCCGGGACATGGTAGCGGAAGCCGAGAGGAGCGGCCAGCCCTCCTTCTCCTTCGAGTACTTCCCCCCGAAGACCGCACAGGGTGTACAAAACCTCTACGACCGTATGGAGCGCATGTACGACTTCGGACCCAAGTTCATCGACGTCACCTGGGGTGCTGGTGGCCGTATCGCTGAGCTCACATGCGACATGGTCGCTCAGGCCCAAGCCTACTTCGGCCTCGAAACCTGTATGCACTTGACGTGTACCGACATGGGCGAGGAAAAGGTCAATGACGCCCTGGCCAAGGCATACAAGGCTGGCTGCACCAACATTCTCGCCCTCCGCGGAGATCCCCCAAGAGCGTCGGAGAAATGGACCGCCGCCGAGGACGGTTTCCAATACGCCAAGGACCTCGTTCGCCACATAAAGAAGCTATACGGCAACCACTTCGATATTGGTGTAGCTGGCTATCCGGAAGGCTGCGATGACAACAAGGATGAGGAGTCGCTCTTGGACCACCTCAAGGAGAAGGTCGATCTCGGCGGCACTTTTATCGTTACGCAGATGTTCTATGATGCCGACAACTTTATCCGCTGGGTTGGAAAGGTACGCGAGAGGGGAATCACTGTGCCGATCATCCCTGGCATCATGCCGATCGCCACCTATGCCAGCTTTATGCGTCGCGCCACGCACATGAACTGCAAGATCCCCGAGGGCTGGATGGCTGCTCTGGATCCCATCAAGAACGACGACGTTGCTGTGCGTGAGATGGGCAAGACGCTTGTGGCCGAGCTTTGCCGCAAAATCATGGCTGCGGGCATCCACCATCTGCACTTCTACACAATGAATCTTGCTCAAGCCACACGCATGGTTCTTGAGGAGCTTGACTGGATGCCTACTGAAACACGCCCGACTAAGAAAGCGCTCCCCTGGAAGCAGTCCCTCGGTCTGGGTCGTCGCGAGGAAGATGTTCGACCCGCGTTCTGGCGCAACCGCAACAAGTCCTACGTCTCGAGGACACAGGACTGGGATGAGTTCCCTAACGGTCGCTGGGGTGATTCGAGGTCACCCGCCTTTGGCGAGTTGGACGCATATGGCATTGGTCTGACGGGTACCAGCGAGTCGAACCGCAAGAAGTGGGGAGAGCCTCAATGTATCAAGGATGTTGCCCAGCTGTTCGTGCGCTACATACAGAACGAACTCGATTCCCTTCCTTGGAGTGAGTCTCCTCTGACGAGCGAAGCCGACTCCATCAAGGACAGCCTGATCAAGCTGAACCAACGCGGCTTCTTGACGATCAACTCCCAGCCGGCAGTCAGCGGTGTCAAGTCCAACCACCCCGTTTATGGCTGGGGTCCATCGAATGGATATGTCTACCAAAAATCATATCTTGAGCTGTTGATCCCGCCATACATGTTCCAAGACGTCGTCAAACGCATCGAAGCTAATCCAGACATGTCCTACTACGCCGTTACACAGCACGGCAGCCTGGTGACCAATGCACCTTCTGAGGGACCAAATGCTGTTACCTGGGGTGTCTTCCCCGGCAAGGAGATTGTGCAGCCCACGATTGTGGAGGGCATCAGCTTCCTAGCTTGGAAGGATGAGGCGTTTCAGCTTGGAATGGACTGGGCTCACTGTTTCGAGGCCAACACACCCAGCCGAATCCTCATCGAGGAGATTATGAATGACTGGTACTTGGTTAACATTGGTAAGTTTCCATATCATCCCATGATTAGAGTGTTCCATTGGGCTAACATATCACAGTCAACAACGACTTCCACGACCAGAAGTCCATCTTCGAGCTGTTTGACGGCCTGGCAGCTAACGACCTCGAAGCTCCACCCACACCCCCTCTCTCCAAAGCTACCATCAATGGATCCTTGTCCAATGGTGCATATGATACTAATGAGGCTGTTGCTACTACTGCGTAGTAGTGTATGGCTGAACAAAGATGCCGGCAATCTGCCATATTTTTCAACACAACAATCCACCCCCGATACAACAAGCGGTGTGGTACCAGAAATGTCTTTTTCAACAAGCATGTAGCCTCGGCGTTCTCTTTTTTTTCCTCACTACTTTCTGGCTTTCTTGGTTTTCAGGGGGTACCAAAACGAACGAACTTTACGACAATGCTCAAAGGAGCAACTTGGATTTTTCAACAAAAATCGGAAGCGGACGGCGCCCTGGAAAATCATTCGGCGATCATCCTACAAATATTCCATGGCTTGCCAAGCGCGAAGCCTGGAGCAAATAGTGTTTATGCATATCTCAACGATACCCCACGGATAGAGGAAGGAAGACAGCGTTGAAGTATGGTCGGTGTGCCGTGCTTCAGAGATGGATCAGCGAATGATATCAGCGTGTAAGCTCGACATGGCGAGGATCGAGCTAAAGGACAGCAAAAATAGGATAGACACACAAATCGATCTGAATTATGTGCTGTAACTGATATATGGCCGATTCGCTCTCTGTGTACTTGGACAACGCAGAGTAGAAGCATGCCATCTGGCTAACTTGCGTGGCAGGTGATATAGATCCTGGCAGATCCTCCCGCATGCGGTACTCATTTCGCATATGTCCCCCTCGATGCGATTCTAGCGATGTCCATATGCGACAGGTCACTATTGATACGGTAACCACCAGCTAGCTCGTCCTCAGACACGCTGATCCGCACCGTCATCTTCGCCTTGAGCATCAGCGACCTCAACGGCATCGCCTCCCTCCCTATTTTCGGCATCCCCTACTTCTGCCTCCGGGTTCCGCACTGATGGCGGTGGACGTGTATTAGCCACAGGCTCCTTCCACTGCGCCATGAGCATCTGCGGCAAGAACATGTCGAACGAGACGCGGACATCTGTGCAAGCCTTGACGATGTGAAGCGCCTCCTCCTCCTCCTTCTTCTTGTCTACCTTCTCACCGCCGACCTCCTCGGCGTTGGTGGGACTTGACACGTCAGGTGAAGACGACGAAGACGACGAGAGGACAGGAATGCCCAGGTTAACTTCCCAGCTAACCAGCTGAATCTTCATCCCTACCTCGCAAAGGGAGAGGAGGGTATCCTCGAACAGGACCCGAATGTCCGCGCTGCTGTCGGTAGATGGGGAGAGGAGTTTGTCTGTCGCGCGGCTGCGTGGGACGTTGTCGTACCCACTGTCGATTATGGTTGGGCGGAGAGTTAGAAGACCCAAGGGCCCAGAGCGATGGAGCGGGTTGGTGGTGTTGGCTTCTTCATCTTCTTCTTCGTCGATTGCGTCAGAATTCTCGGGGTCGTCAGCGTCGGCGGTGCCTTCCTCGGAGTTATTGGCATTGTTATTGATGTTGCGGTTGTTGCTGTCTTGAACAAGATCGCGGTTCTCAAAGCCGGCTATGGCTGCGAGATTGATCTGCATCTGTGCGGCGAACTTCTCCCGATCGACACGGACTGCGCGCTGGATTGCGATAATCACGTACGCTTGTTCTCTGTCTTCACTGGTTCTCCTCACCTCCTTTTCGGCTGAGGCGGCCGCGAGCGATGGCGCGAGATGCTCATATCCCGGCGTGCAGGACAGAGCGGCCGAAAGGAGCGCCATCTGCTTCGACTGCTTCTCATCGGGAACATCCTCATCGATACGGCACACAGTGGGCTCATTGCGGTCATCACCGACACTGGGCAGGAGCAGCGCGGCGGCAGCACGGTGGAATGGGCCGGGCAGCCGGTCCGACAGGAGATACGTGGCGCGCATCTCGGAAGGGGCAATGTCGCAGATGTGCCGCGCCGCGAGGATGTTGTCCTTGTACTCTGGGCAGACGTCGTGCGTGAGGACGTAGTTGAGAAAGTTCTTGACCAAGGCGGTCGCTTTGGTAATTGCGACGTCATCGTAGAGGTAGAGCTCTGTGATTGTGCGGGATCTTTTTTGTGCCAAAGTCCTGGGTCAGTGATAAGGGGCCAGACAAATTGTTTGAAACCTGATCTAAGGTACCAGTAACAGGCAAAAAAAGTAAAGGGAGAAAATGGGTTTGAGGTATTGAGAGGATTACTCACAGAAAGCCCTTCACGATGCCCTCAAAGTCGATGACCCAGTCCTTGCTACCCGGCTGGTAGAACTGCGTGCCGCCGTTCCCGACAAAGTCCCTCGCCAGGGCGGCGCGCCGGGCATCTTTGCCACCTTCCATGTCCGCGAGCGCCTCAATGTCCTTCGCGATGCCGGTGAACTGCCTCTGCTCGCTGTCCACGCCGCCTAGGAACATGTACTTGTTGAACATGAAGGTTTGCTCCGGGTCCATCTTGCGGCGTGCGCGGTAGCGCTGGATGCATTCTTCGATGCGGCTGTGTTTTTGGAGGGAGGAGGAGTTAGTAGTTTTGGTCAGATCTGCGGATGGTTCGTTGGGGTGGATGAGAGAGGGGGGGGGGGGGGGGGGCTTTACTCGATGAACAATCGGTGCCTGCATTGATGGTTAGTTTGCAAGACGCTTCGTAAGGTATATACGGATCGGTAGGGTTGCTTGTAGGGATGGCTTACTTGGAGTACAACTCTTCCTGCTCGTAGAGTGCTTCGGCTGGAGTCAAGGGGGTATCTGCGTAGAACTCTGGTATAACTATCAGCATTGCGTTCCGCCCTAACCACCAACGGGACAGTGGTTTTGTCCTTGTGCCCCAGAGATGTACCTTCAAATCCAGTGACGATGTTTCTCTTCTTCTTGCTCTTGTTCTTTCTCTTCTTCTTTTTCTTAGTGTTTAGCGCATCTTGCTCCATGTCAGGTGTTGCATCATCATCCGCGTTGTTCCCAGCGTGACGATCACTGTCTGCATCTTGGGTTGCATTTTGGCCTGTGGGATCTTCGTCGGAGATCGCGGCTCTTTTAGACAGACCGCTCATCTCGTCGTGTGTGTCGCTGGCAGGATGTGCTCCTATTGCAGCGGTGGTGGCTGTGTGAGTGAGTTGGTCATGACCCGATGCTGACATGGCGAGAGATGACAAATTGTATGCGGATGGTGTGGTCGATCGCGAGAGATTGTGCTTCGTGATGGCACGAGTTCAACGAGTCACTGAGCGGTGTTTCCTGCACGAGCAAGAGGCGTGGAGGTCACAGAAGAACGCGCGGTTGTCGGCGTGTTTGTGCTTATGATGAGGTGGAACACAATGGTAGACTTATAAAAACGAAAGGATGAGGATGCCTTCCTGGAAAGTCGCCTCGGTGGAATGTTCACAATATGCAAGTCATTGCTGCCTGTTTAGCCATGAATGGCGTCTCTCGACTGTTTGTCAGGGTCAATGAGAAACAATGTTACAATCACACAGGGTGCGGCTGCCGTTTGTTAACCCATTTCGGGCGTATAATTCAAGATGGAGCTAGTATTCGGCTCTAGCACAGTGCCACAACGTTACTGCGCGAATTTGACTGGCGACGAGCGGAAGACCTCATAATCCTGTTAGCCAAGTTGATGTTGTCTCTGTGTATAAGTCCTTTCATGTTGATGAACTTTTGTCGCGACGTGCTCGTGTATGTTCCGATTGCCAGGCGACCCATTTAGGCGGCATCGCGGATCAGAATGAGCTCAACACCCGCGCAAGTCGCCTTGCAGCCCGAGACCTCTTCGAAGCGGGACTGGTTCTCCCTGCAGATATGAATATAGAAAACAATGCGGATTGATTACAGTGATCGATGTAGACGCAAGCTTAACTATTAATTTCGTTGGACTAGTACTTCCTCAAGATAGAGAAGCTTTGGTGCACTTTATTGGCGGCGAGCTTTGACCAACCGTTGGCCAGCTCATTGCCGTCTGGCAAGACGAGATATTCTGATGACCCGAGCCATACTTGCATCTGTTGTGCAAGCCAGATCATATATGACTGGCACAATTCCCCAGTACAAGACAAGCATCCTTCTTGCAGCCCTCGCACGATCATTACATTGTCTACAGCCTCGAAAAAAGGAGTATGAAGTGTCTGGCCACATGACTTGCAGAATGCCGCCATAGTCGAGGGCCTTTCCCACAGAGCAATTGAGAAATGGCAGCAATAGCATCACAGCACTCAAGAAGCCAGATTCATCCACGATACGCCTCTCTTGAGGTTGAAGAGATAATTATAGACCGACAGGCCAGGGCAAGGATGCTTGCCGTGCCTCGCATGAGCAGCAGCAGGGCCAGGATGCGTTGCAGCGGACGACACTGAAACTGGCATGAGAAGGACCGAGGGTTGTCAATCGGCCGAGCTGCGTGGTGCAGGGATGATGTTGGATGACACACAGGCAGTAAGTACTGGAAGTAGCTTGAGAAAAGTAGGGGAGGCATTTTGCGACTCAGGACCTCGGATATATACTAAAGTACTTACTTGCCTCAAGTAAAGCAGCAGGACTAGTGCCCTCAACGGTGGTCAGGCCGTGGGCGCTGTCAATGTAGCGAGCGCTCTGTCATGTCATGGGAGCTGCAGTGCAGGTGGACGAGTTCTAGAAGGCTGCCGGGTTGCAGAGAAGGTTGAAGGGACGCTCGAGGGGCATCCCTGTCCGAGACAAGCAGGTGGAGCACTGGAGCAGTGGAGAAGCCACAGGCACTCGGGGGGGAGCCTGGCGAGGTCGGCCCTGCCTCGCGGGTCGTGCAATGGGAATCGTGCCCCGTCCGTCTAGTCGCATGTTGCCCGTCACCAAGACTGTGTCTGATCTGATGCAATGCAGTCAATTACTGCGACGAGACGCCGCCGTGTTCTTGCCCGACTTCCCGCCAAATATGTAGCAGGCTGCCGTTACTCTCCTGCCCTGCCCTGCCCTGCCCTGCCCACTCACAAGGGCCCTGCCGCGTGGCTTTTGCCGACGTTGCCTTTGCCCCTGAGCTGCCAGCTCTGTCCCCACGCACTGAGCAGCATGAGATGGACGCCAGTCTTTGTCCAGCCAGCACTGCCACCCCAACACCCTCCTTTGTCGGCAGCGCGCCAGCTCGCTCAGGCGCGCAATTGGCCCAACGGCCTGGCCACTGCAATCAGGGCAGTGGCACTCGCCAGAGCCGGGCGCAGTGAGCACAGGTCCAGACTGGACGCAATGGACGCGGTGGCTTCAGGGCAGTGCTTATTAACGCTCTGGTCATTTCCAACAAGGGGCCCCCCCTCGAACCCCCGACCCCACATCACCCCCTTCCAGACAGTCTACCACCACCAGCACACGCCGCTGTTCCTCGCCTCGCCCAACATCGCAACCCGGCACCCACTCGACCTACTGCACCCACCGCACCTTACCTATCCCATCCTTCTTCTTCATTCCTCTGGCTGCATCCTCATTCCCATCCTCCTGCTTCATACGACCTTCAGCAGCCAAAATGTCGTGGAAGCTCACCAAGAGTAAGACACCGCCTCCCCACCCGCCAACCCCCTCACCACCGCTTCACCACCACCCATACTGGCTGCCCCGACACTATCTCGGTCTTGTCAGCATGCCGCCATCGTGCACCGCTATCGTGCACCGCTCGCCCAGAACCCCAGAAAATGTGACTAACCTTTCCCACAGAGTTGAAAGATACCCATCTTGGGGCTGCCATTCCTGGCTTCTCCAGAACCCCCTCGGCCACAACAATTGCCGACAAGGACGAGAAAATGACCCCCGCTCCTTCGACGCCCGCTTCCAACGACCCCAACGCCATCGGTATGACTTCCGCGACTTGGACCACGAGTCCTTCTCATGTAGTCGCTCACTTAGCTAACTACTACCACCACATGCAGCCGCCTCGGAGGCTCTAGTGCAGGAGCCAGTACAAAAGCCCCCTAAGCCTGGTATCCTCGTCGTCACCCTCCACGAAGGCCAGGGCTTCTCCTTGCCAGAAGGGCAACGAAATGCCTTCAGCTCCCAACATGCTAGCGGCTCCATGTCGACAGGAAACGCGCTCAACACAGCTGGCTCAGTCAGGCCTGGCTCCTCGTCTCGCCAGATGGCTGGCTCGCTCGCCAACGGTTCCGCTCGGCCTCAGACCTCTGGCGGCGGCTTCTCTGGAATCCCTTCGAACCACGGCCGTATCTCGAGCAAGTACCTCCCTTACGCCCTGCTGGACTTCGACAAGGTTCAGGTCTTCGTCAACTCGGTTTCAGGAACTCCAGAAAACCCTCTATGGGCTGGCGACAACACGCAGTACAAGTTCGATGTGTCTCGCGTCACAGACCTCAATGTGCACCTCTACATGCGCAACCCCAACGCGCCACCAAGCGCAGGTCGGAGCCAGGACATCTTCATCGGCGCTGTCCGAATCAACCCACGCTTTGAAGAGCGACAGACTTTCGTAGACGATCCGAAGCTCAGCAAAAAGGACCGTGAGAAGGCTGCTGCTGATTTTGCCAACCGGGAGCGGACCCTTGGCCACTCCGGACAGGACATTCTGGACGTTCAGTACGGCACAGGCAAGCTCAAGATCGGTGTGGCATACGTTGAGAACCGAGCGGGTAAGCTCAAGATTGAGGACTTCGAGCTTCTCAAGGTTGTTGGTAAGGGCAGTTTCGGCAAAGTCATGCAGGTGCGCAAGAAGGACACGAACCGGATTTACGCCCTCAAGACAATTCGCAAGGCACACATCATTTCACGGTCAGAAGTCGCGCACACGCTGGCTGAGCGTTCAGTCTTGGCGCAGATCAACAACCCCTTCATTGTGCCGCTCAAATTCACTTTCCAGTCACCAGAGAAGCTTTACTTCGTCTTGGCATTCGTCAACGGTGGAGAGCTCTTCCACCACTTGCAAAAAGAGCAACGCTTTGATGTCAACAGAGCCAGGTTTTATACGGCGGAACTTCTCTGTGCGCTCGAGTGCTTGCACGGCTTCAACGTCATCTACCGCGATCTCAAACCCGAGAATATCTTGCTCGACTACCAGGGTCATATTGCCCTTTGCGATTTCGGTCTCTGCAAGCTTGATATGAAGGACGAGGACCGGACGAACACTTTCTGTGGTACGCCAGAGTACCTCGCGCCTGAGCTGTTGATGGGGCAGGGATACAACAAGACCGTCGACTGGTGGACTCTTGGTGTCTTGCTCTACGAGATGTTGACAGGACTGCCTCCATTCTACGACGAGAACACCAACGAAATGTACCGCAAGATCTTGTCCGAGCCTCTGCACTTCCCCAGCGCCGACATTGTACCGCCAGCAGCGAAGGACCTACTGGCCAAGCTGCTCAACCGTAACCCGGAGGAGCGTCTTGGTGCGAATGGCAGTGCTGAGATCAAGGCTCACCCCTTCTTCCATGCCATTGACTGGCGGAAGCTTCTGCAGCGCAAGTATGAGCCGACATTCAAGCCCAGTGTTGTAAGTAGCCCACACCCAGAAAATCGACTGTAGGAGATGTGGCGAGGAGTTTGAGCTGACATGGTTGATTATAGATCGATGCACTTGACACTGCCAACTTTGATCCCGGCTTTACAGGCGAAGCGCCCCAGGATTCGTTTGTGGAGGGGCCCATGCTTTCGCAGACCATGCAGAACCAATTTGCAGGATTCAGCTACAACCGGCCTATTGCCGGTCTCGGCGATGCAGGTGGCAGTGTGAAGGACCCATCGTTCGTTGGTAGCATCCAGGATCGTCGCTGAGCAGCCAAGCGAGAGAAGTGATGGTGACGGGGCAGTTGAGGCTACGCATGGAGGAGGAGCAGACTAGTGGCATTTTCATACGGCGTTTAGGGCAGGCGTTATTGCACGTTTGGAGAGGGCAGACAACAGACGCAGGATTGAGCTTGATTTCTTTTGGTGAAACTCCTCGTCTGCAGAAACGGCAGCATTGCATGCAGCGAAACGGCCGGGCCCCAGTAGATAGACACAAGACAGTCTTGCGATGAGACATTTCTCTCCATGCTGTATGGCGCTCTAGATACCCAAGCAGTCGGCATCCGGGAACCCGTGCAGCGAAGATGGTGTTTCTGTCTGTCGCGGTGGAGACAGTGGGGGGGGGGGCGCTATTACTGTACGTGAGGCACTTAGACTCTGCGTGCCGGATTGGCTGCCTCCAATTTGCAACAATTGCATGACAGGACGGCGCCCCGCCGGTTCTCTGAATCCCGTCCGGTCCGTAACGGGGACAAGGGACCAGCTAGGTAGCCGCCGCGTCCCGCTGCTGCCGGACAGAGCTCACAACGCGCAGGGCGGATTGTTGTGGTTTTTGCTTGGCAATGCAGGTGGTGCTTTTTAGTAGGAGTAGTAGTATACAGAGTAGATCTTTGTCACTGTCTAGGTATTTGTGAGAGTCTATCTTCTCCGTCTTGCTGCTCCCTCCCAACAACGTGCCTGGGTGATGCTTCAGCTGCACATGTTGAGCTCTGAATTTGGGTCGATGGGAGGGAGGGCTAGCTCTTTGGAAGTTACCCCGCCAGCAAGCTCGCCAGCGCCAGTTTGATGTCATCGACCAGGGCTGCTGCGGGCCCCATGTCAGCAGCCTGCATTTGTGTTGTCTGCTTGGGAGCCACAGTACAAGCGGAACGATGGTGATGGGAAAGCTGGGACTGAGGCGAGAGTGAGGAGTAAAGTCGCGCAATGGCTGCAGCTCGCCACTCTGTGGTCGTCGAGGAGGAAGTCGATTGGCTGCGGCTGCGGAGGAGGAGGAGGAGGAGTGTTGTGTTGTGTGGTTGCTGCTGCGGCAGTTCAAATTGCCTGGCTTCTCGAGAGGACGACCCCACCATCGTCACCATGGTGCTTGCTCCCTGTCCGTTGCGGGCAGTCGCGACCCGGCTGTTCCTCCTCGATTTTATCCCAGCTCGGCCATTGCTTTCTCTAGCTCGAGTCTGCCGCTCTGACCCTGTCTACAAACTCTTACTTTCCCGTCTCCCTCCTCGACTAACACCACTTGAACAATCGCAACAGGCTTGCATTGTAACAAAACTCCACACACATAGCCGCCAAGATGCCTCAAGCCACCTCTCTCTCTAGTTGGGCGTCGCTCGACGACCACTACCGGAGTACTGGCAAGACTTTCGTCCTCAAGGAGGCCTTCTCCTCGGACCCGGAGCGCTTCTCCAAACTCAGCAAGACTTTCACCGTCGATGGCACCGACATCCTCTTCGACTTCAGCAAGAATCTCGTCACCGAGGAGACCATCGACCTCCTCGTCAAGCTTGCCACCGAGGCAAACCTCGAGAAGAAGCGCGATGCCATGTTCAATGGAGACAAGATTAACTTCACCGAGCAGCGCGCCGTCTACCACGCCGCCCTCCGCAATGTCGGCGGCTGGGAGATGAAGGTCGATGGCCAGGATGTCATGAACGTCAAGGGTGGTGTCAACGATGTGCTCAACCACATGAAGGAGTTTTCTGAGCAGGTCCGCAGCGGCGAATGGAAGGGCTTTACTGGCAAGAAGCTCACAAACATTGTCAACATCGGCATTGGTGGCTCCGATCTGTAAGTGGACAGACGTCCTTCGAATACCTGCCGTGGCGAGCTGCAGTCTTTGCTAATGCGTCTATTCATCTTCTTATAGCGGCCCTGTCATGGTGACCGAAGCTCTCAAATACTACGGTGCTAAAGACATGACTCTTCACTTCGTCTCAAACATTGACGGCACCCACATGGCCGAGGCTCTCAACGCCTCTGACCCCGAAACTACCCTCTTTCTCGTCGCTTCCAAGACCTTCACGACTGCAGAGACCACCACCAACGCCAACACGGCCAAGAAGTGGTTCCTCGAGAAGACTGACAACAAGGGTGACATCGCCAAGCACTTCGTTGCACTCTCCACCAACGAGCCCGAAGTCACCAAGTTTGGCATCGACGCCAAGAACATGTTCGGCTTCGAAAGCTGGGTCGGTGGTCGCTACTCAGTCTGGAGTGCCATTGGTCTCAGTGTCGCCCTCTACATCGGCTACGACAACTTCCACAAGTTCCTTAGCGGTGCCCACGCCATGGACAAGCACTTCCGCGAGACGCCCCTCAAGGACAACATTCCGGTCTTGGCTGGTCTTCTAAGTGTCTGGTACAGCGACTTTTTTGGTGCTCAGACTCACCTTGTTGCTCCGTAAGTCACTACATGATCAGTAGCATGTCAAAACTGCAATAGTAACAACATGATAGCTTCGACCAATACCTCCACCGCTTCCCGGCGTACCTCCAGCAGCTTTCCATGGAGTCGAACGGCAAGACCATCACGTCGGACGGCTCTCCCGCCAAGTACACCACCGGCCCGATCCTTTTCGGCGAGCCTTGCACCAATGCTCAGCACTCTTTCTTCCAGCTCGTCCATCAGGGCACGAAGCTGATTCCGACTGACTTCATCCTCGCCGCTAAATCGCACAACCCCATTTCCGATAACCTCCACCAGAAGATGCTGGCTTCGAACTACCTTGCCCAGGCTGAAGCCCTCATGATCGGCAAAACTGCCGACCAGGTTCGTGCTGAGGGCACTGCGGAGGAGCTGGTTCCTCACAAGGTCTTCCTTGGTAACCGCCCTACCACTAGTATTCTTGTTGGTGGCACCATTGGTCCTGCTGAGCTTGGTGCTCTTATCGTCTACTACGAGCATCTCACCTTTACCGAAGCTGCCGTCTGGGATATCAACGCTTTCGACCAGTGGGGTGTTGAGCTCGGCAAGGTCCTCGCCAAGAAGATCCTGTCTGAGCTTGATGGCTCTGACGTGGGCAAGCACGACTCCAGCACAGGCAGCTTGATCAGTGCCTTCAAGAAGTATGCCGCCTGACTACCTGGGGATGAGCCAAAGACAACTGAACGCCCTAGGCTGTGATGAAATAAACTCTCGCGACCATGAGCTAGTTTGCGCCAAGCATAGCAAGTAGTATAAAATAATGATGGAATGAACGAGCATTAATCACCAATCAGTGGTATGCGTGCTTTATACGCCAATGGTGTTGCGTACATTCGCACAGATATCGGAAGTCCACGTGCGCGCGATGCCAGAAGATATTGTCTATTCGCTCGCTCCAATGTGAAAGTACTTAGGTTTCCGCTGGGGAATCAAATCTACAGTCCAACTACGCCTAATCTGTAACCATGCTCACCAATAAATCGACTCTATGGCAAAAATGGGTATCAAGAATTACAACTGGAGTTGGAGCACACAAAGATGGCTTGCAAAGCTCGCAGAATCTAAGCAGCTAGCTAATTAGTTAGGGTCATAGCCTCGAATGGCATGACCAGCCACAATGTCGTTTCACTGCTGCCCTCCTTTGCTAGACTCCGCCGGCGAACGGGCTCCACTAGAGTTGCGAGAAGCATCGTTTCCTTTGGGCGCAAAAGACAGCTTCGAGGTTGCAGTAAAGTGATGACCGACAAGCTTGCCAACCTTGGTGGGAAACTTGGCTGGACTGGGCGACACAAGATCGGATCTGGTGTCTGACATTTTGCGCCCAAACTGCGCAGGCGTGCCCATGTTTGGCTCTAGGATTTGCACAGGGCCGGATAGGGGTACGCTCACGCCTGGAGGACCTTCTGGCTGGTATGGGACGAAGAGGTCCGGCTGGCTTGCTGGTGTTGGCGTTGTCGGGGTAAGTGGCGATTTCTGGCTGGAGTTCTGGCTGGAGTTCGGTCTACTACGCTGCGGAAACGTGGAAGTCTCGATCTTGATGGTGGGGCTAGCGTTATGGTCCTTGCGGATTGCGGTGTCGTCTTCGATTCTAACGCTTAAGACAGCTGGCGGCGCTGTGAATGGAGCCTGCGGTGTAGCGTTGGCGAGCAAAGTGCTTTGATCAGGCGCATCTAAACCTGGCGTCACAGGCGCTTTGTCCCGTGCAGGAATTTCTGATGTACTCGAAGAAGTGCCTGCCTCCTGTTTCGTTGGCTGTGAAGCGATACCACTCAACGCTGATGGTCCTGCTGATTCTTTTGCCATGGCAGCCTTCCTTTGTGCCTCAGCACGAGCTCGCTCTTCCTTCTTCTCCTTCGTGAGAACGTTGATTTTGATCTTTTTCATGCCATTCGTGATGTTATCCAGCTCTTCTCCGTTCAGGGACGCTCTGGTCCGTGCTGGTCTCTCAGATGCTGGTATTGATGGTAGTGGCGGTGTTGTGGATACCGCAACTCTTGTTCTTGATGATTCTGACGCGGTTCGGACAATGGCCGCCTTGGGTTCCGTGGTTGCAGATGTTGCAACTGCCGTCTCTTTGGGCTTACGGGCACGAGCCTTGGCAGGGGATGACCTTGGCGTCGCTCTTGTCTTTTTCACGTTCAGGGCAGGTGGCATAGAAGACTGTATGGCGACAGGAGGTTCGCTACCAGCAGAACTGGGGGAAGGCGCAACTGTGTCAGTACCTTGCTCCGGAAATTCATTGGTGGTTGCCAGGATAGTGGACGATGCACTAAGTCGTCTGCTCTGGCTTCTCGAATGTGTCCCCTGTGTCGGTGTTGGAGTATTGCGGTCAGACGTCTGTAGAAGTCAGCTTTCTGGGTCGAAGGCGTGGATAAATTTCACACGTTTAGTACTCACCTTCTCTCTAGATGTCGTGACACCACCGACTGTTCTTCTCCTGTTCTTTCCAAAGTCCTCTGCCTCAATCGTCTCGCTTGCCTTCGCTGGTCTTCTTTCTCGCAGCGACATACGTGTTGATGCTCGCGGAGTTGGCGGAGGCTGTGGTTTATCGGCGGCATCAAGGGCAATGGCGGCAGCTTGTCGAGCTCGCCGAGCCTTGGTCTCGGCATTGAGCTGATCCCAGCTAAAGCTCGTTGTCTGTCGATCTCCAGGTACAAGCAATTTTCCAAGCTCCTGTACAGCAGCGGCCCATGGGACGTCCGGGGGTGGCGGTGTAGGCACGCGGTACAGAACGGCTTGCGTGCCGCTCAAGCCTGATGTACCCGACAGCCTACGTTTTGTCTTGGCGAGATCTGTCTCTCTGTTTGTTGAGGCGTGTGTAGGCGAAGAGTACGTCGGGGCTACGGTTGTTCGTGGCTTCCTAGGCTCTTGTGGTAGGGGTGAGTCGTAAGAATCGAAATGATCCAGCTCTTCTCTTGACCACCATACTGGGTTGTAAGGGAATCCCGGCACGGGCAGAGCACTGATATCCACCCCTGTCAGAGTGCTTCGCCGTCTCCCTACTGAAGCAATCCTGCTGCTCAGCTCCTGATTGAGTTCTGGCTTGATCTCATCCTTAGGGTTTATCGATTCAGTGCCTGCCAGCCCGCCAAGATGGCTCAAAACGCCAGAGTAAAGAGCTCGATCACTATATCCGCCTTCCAGCACACTGATCACTCTACCGTCCACACTCAGGCCTTCTTCTGATGCAATCTTGACCACATCTCTGGTGAGACGGGCGTAGAACTCTGTTGGCACATTCACTTTGTGACGCTGCATCCCATCAGTTTCATACTCGCTGGCATCGAAGCCGGCAGACAGGAAGATTGCACCTCGTGGCTCTTGGCCCAATGCACGAAACTTCTCGGTCTGCAGTTTGCAGTATTGGCGAGTCTTCTCCAGAAGTATGGAGTATCTAGACTGGTAAAGCTTCCAGAACTCGACCTCGGTCTTCCATTCGTGCAGGTGGACATTCCAGACATTCTGACCGTGGGCGTTGTCGATGCACACGCTCGCATTCCGAACCTTCTCCTCATCACCCCATTCGCAAGGGAAAGAGTTGATATCGTGTACGCTGAAATAGCCAATCGATGTCTTCTTCCACGCCGCAGCGTTCTTGGTAAGGGCCCTTTGGTTGTGCTCCCATGCTATTGACTGCGACCCGTCACCATGGTGCAGGTCGAAGTCGATAATTGCAGCATGTGTCAAGCCGTGGTTCAGTATCCCATGCATGATGCCAACGTGCACGTTGTTCACCCAGCAGAACCCTGAGGGATATGAGGCCGAGCAGTGGTGCCCAGGTGGACGCACGGCCACGAAGGCGCGTTTGTGGCCCGAGGTGGAGAAGATCGCATCCACGGCGTCACACACAGCCCCAAGAGCACCTTCGAAAGCGGCACGCGATTCAGCGCAGAGGTACAAGTCGCCCTCGTGGAACTTTTGAGGAGGTTTGGCATCAGCGCCTCGGTCCATCTCGGGTCGCCGTAGCTCGTTGCCAGTCAACGCGAGCTTCGTATCCGCGGTCTCGCACATTAATCCGAGCTCCTCCATCCATTTTGTGCCGTGGACATTGGTGACAACACTATCAGTCAGAGCCACCGAGCGAGTGGTCTTGTGTATGTGAAAAGGCACACTGTCCAAAGTTGTTGGGTCTAAATCCGGGTGTATGGGATGTTTGCCCTCGCTGTGCCTGTCCCCGAGCCGCACGTATGCCATAGCCACACCCAATACACTAGCCGCTAACCTTTCTGGCCTCTCAACAATGCTGAACAAGTGTCCTTTGCTGGCCTTGGGGCGGGAGAAGCGATGACCATAGCATGCATCGTGTATGATGACAATGGTTTCGGCGGAATGTGGCCTGTTGGTGGCATGCAGAAGCTCGAGCTCCTTCTTGAAATAGTCTCGAGCAACCGATGCTGGAGTTGCGGCGGGCTTGGGCACATAGTCGACTGCGAGTTGAGCGTGAGCGGTCAGTGGCGATTTTGGTGGGATGCTTGGCGAGCGCAAGCTGGTGTAGCTCGACTTGCGAGATGGAGCTCGCTGGGAAGTGGCGCCGTTGGCCGACCTCAAGGACGTAGTGGATGCCTTTCTAAGAAGCGTGGGTGTTGCCGAGCGGGAGTGAGGGTTGCTCCTGTCATTGTTGGAGGATGCCTTGCCCACTGGAGCCCATGACGGGCGGCAGCTAGCAACTGATGGGGAGCGTGGCGGCACATGTGAGGATACGGACAAGTTTGATGGCGAAGTCGAGAGCGATAGCTTGCCCAGTGACTGAAGCAAGTCGGGGTCACTCTGCGGCCGGCCGTTGGGTGCTGGAGATGATGGCACGTCGAGCGGCCGTGTTGTGCCAGGAGAGCTCATGTTGCGGGCTGTGGAGGGGTGCGTGCTGGTGGTGAGCTCGATGTCAACCTTGGAAGGTCCCGGAGCGAGCAGCGGGCGCAAAGGCTGTGGCGGTCGATGCGACTCAGATACAGCTGAGGTCGCTGTGTCTGCGACAGGGCGCCAGTCGGCTTCCAGACTCGGGCAGTGCGCTTGTCGGCAAGGAGGGCAGCAGTTGTAGATGTCGTGAAGTGCGTATGCCCCAGGGGCACTTCAGGAGGCCTGGCGCAAGCTTGGAAGCATGGATGGCTTGCACTCACGCGTCGCGGAAGGCACCAAACAAGGGTCTCTCGTCCAGATCGACGTCAGCCTGGTTTGGCATGCACAATGCACCTGCACCTGCTTGTGCCTGAGTCTGGTGCGCGGGCCTGCCTGCCTGCCTACTGCTGCAGTGGTGGGGTGCCGCCCCTGTGATTGGTGCTGCCTCGGATCTCCGCGCCAGGCAAAACAATGCCAGGCCAAACAAACTTTGGAACATTCGAAGCCATGGCCAGACACGGCACAACTACCATGTTGCTGTAATTGCGGCAATCTTGTTGCCGCAATGAGAAGCCTAGACAGCGACTCTCTCAAATTGAGGGCGAATATAAGGTTCGTTGGTGACTTGATCAATAGCGTCCATGGTGAGGTTGCACGTGCGACACGATCGCCACAGTATTTGTTCAATGCGGACGTGCTTCTGGTGCATTGCTAGAACAATTGACCCGACCCATGCAACTCCAACGTCACACTAACGGTATGGCCTTGGAGCTCATGTCTTAGGGTAGAGCTGCACGGCTGGCTTCTGTCGGGACTGCACTCCATCGTACGCCGACAGCGGAGCACCCAGCCCAGCATGTGCAGTGCCCCACTAAAACTCATCGGTCCCTCCAGATTTCTAAGCATATCCCACCTTCGACCCATCACCACTGTCCCTCAAATGGGAGTCCACAGTCGAACTTTATCTAACAAATTGAATCGAGCATCTACATGTGACAAAGGCAGCCGATAAAAACTTCATAGCTTGCCAGAAGACAATAACCGCTTTGGGACGACTTGAGCCTTACCACGAACGACAGCCGTGATCGGCTCACAGCCCCTCCTCCTCGAGGGACCACCGAAAGCCAGGCTCTCGAATCGACTTGCGCAGCCACTCCATCTCGCCATGGCGCCATCTCTGGAAGAACCCGAAAACGTCGAGGACGTCCTCGAGAACCCCCTCAAAGTCAAGCCCCAGCTCGTTGCCCCCGAACCAGAGCACTGCCCCGGACCCGAGTCCAACGATGCCGGCAAAGCCGACTCGTGCGCCGGCTGTCCCAACCAGGCCATCTGTGCCTCCGCCCCTAAAGGCCCGGACCCGGATGTGCCTATGATTTCACAGCGCCTTGCGGGAGTCAAGCACAAGATCCTCATCCTGTCAGGCAAAGGCGGTGTTGGGAAAAGTACGTTCACTACGCTTCTCGCGCACGCTTTTGCCACCAACGACGAGTCAACAGTAGGGATCATGGACACGGATATATGCGGACCTTCAATCCCAAAGATGATGGGCGTCGAGGACGAGACTATACACATCTCGGGCGCAGGGTGGTCCCCCGTCTGGGTGGCCGATAATCTAGGCGTCATGAGCATCCAGTTCATGCTGCCGAACCGCGACGACGCCGTTATCTGGCGCGGGCCAAAGAAGAACGGCCTCATCAAGCAGTTTCTCAAGGACGTTGAGTGGGGTGATCTCGACTTCTTGCTCGTCGACACCCCTCCCGGCACAAGCGACGAGCATTTATCCGTCAATAGCTTCTTGAAAGAGGCAGGCATTGACGGAGCAGTCATGGTCACTACACCACAAGAAGTCAGTCTTCTTGATGTACGCAAAGAGATCGACTTTTGCCGCAAGGCGGGCATTCGCGTGCTCGGTCTCGTGGAGAATATGAGCGGCTTCGTATGTCCCAACTGCACACATGAGAGCCAGATATTTAAGGCGACAACTGGTGGGGGCTCTGCGTTGGCCAAGGAAATGGGCATTCCTTTCTTGGGAGAGGTTCCCTTGGATCCACGCATTGGCATGGCTTGTGACTACGGAGAGAGTTTCTTCTCGCATTATCCAGAGAGTCCAGCTTGCCGGGCCCTGAAGAAAGTTGTCGTGGGTCTGGCTGAGCAGATGGGTCTTGACAGCTCCCGTGTCCTCCCCGGGGAATGAGTAGCACAGGCATGAATCGAGTTCTGAAATATCGAGGTTGCCAAGCCCCAGAAGGTCGCGTTGAGTGGCAAGCACAATACCGAGAATACGGCAGCATCTTTGTCTCGAAATCATCCGTGTACAACGGAGCACCATTTAAACCTCGTCGCCCGGGTTTTCATTCGCTAAGATAGTGTTCATGACCATCGACACCAGTGGCCTGGTCTTCGCTGTCGTATTGACTCTATTGCTGGTCCGCCCCCAGTATCGCGGGAACTTCCTCAAGTTGTTCCGCACTATCGATATCAATGACCTTGCCAACCTCGCTGGTGTTGCGCATAAGCTCCTTGGCTCCGGCATACATCATGCGAGCCGAGGCGTTGCATGTATTGGGGAGGTAGTAGAGCATGACGTAAGGCACTGACAGGCGTCCAGAGGGCTATTCAAATACCACGAATGTCAGTCTGGGCGTAACACAAATTTACAAGCAGGTTATATGAAGGGGTGATTTATCGGTTCTGGCTCAAAAATTGGTTGTCACGCGAGATGCTGCGCCAGAAAATGGTGCCCGGGAAGGAAAGAGGACCGCATACAAGTGTGAGGGGATAGCTCAGCAGAATATAACGCGGCGAGTTGTCGGGCAGGTCGTCGGCTATCTCGTCCAGACTCTTATATACGACCTTGTCGTCATCTTGCCTGATTTCGAAAGTCTTCTTGTCGATAAAGTCTGTATTCCTCCACAAATTTCCGTGTTCCTCGTGCTAGGTCAGCCTTTGTGCAGTATTTAAAATCCATGGTTTATACAATCGAAGAGTTGTCGGACCGTATGTGTCGTCGAGCTCTTGTTCGGGTCGTGCCCCTTCGCGGCGGCCAAGATTGTCGGCTCGATGCGCGCAGGGTCGGTAGCTCACGTACAGATAACCGCCTGGGGGCCGCTCGCACGAGACGTCGTTAGACGGAATTTGCGCAGCTGGTCTTTTGACTCTTGCGAGAAGGTATACAGCCTCGCCTCGGAACTCTGTTTGATGGTGGAACCACATTTGTATGGTCAGCGGGGTTACAAGAAAGTCGTGGGGGGCTAAGCGTATTTGTGCGGGCGTGTTGGCCTTACCATTGTGCTTATTGTTTGTTGATTCTTTTATCCGACAAGACTACAAGACCGTGGATAATCGGTTTCGTGTCTTCGAGGATCAGATGTCGCGTGCTGACTGTGAGTTCATATGGCGGAGGCTTAGATCCTTCTAAAGTCGGCGAGGGGTCAGTTAATCGCGAGCTTAGCAAGCTCTCCCCCATGGCGGGCTCGCAGGGCGACGTCGGTGCTGCGAAAGTGGGGAGCCCATCCATGCCGGCCGGATAGTCTCAAAGTACTCAAAACTTTAAAGTGCCTTTGATCTGAAGCACGAATAGGTGCGACTCTCACGAAGGGTAAAGTATCCTGTACTTGAGACTGGGGTTTCGCACTAGCCCCGGCTGTAGAACTCAATGACACCCCGGTCCCTTGGAGCGGTACTCATCGTCATCACACCCACCTGGATGGCTCGCTCCCTCACTTGCGTACCAATCGTCGTTCGACCTTCGCAGCAACGCATACCACACTACTCAAACACCTCGATCACATTCTCGCCTTGGTGGTAGAGCCTATCCCTCTTCGCTCCCTAGGTTCATCTCACCCAACCGCCGAGTTTTCACTCTCGCAAGTCTGTTGAGAAATAATTCCCTTTTTTGAGACTCATGATCTCCCGGCTGTCCCAGCTCGCCCGGCACTTATCCAATCCACTCCCGAACCTCGGCCATAGCTCCGCCGCAGCAGCAGCAGTACGACGTAACAGCAGCGGCATAAGTGGTGTTGCCTCGAGAATCATGGCTTCACCCTCTGGCACGGCGGCCGCAAACCATGCAAGGACAATCTCCACGGCGGCGTGTCTGATTATCGGCGATGAGGTTCTTGGTGGGAAGGTACGTCTTCTGTTCTACCGAGGGTTTCTTTACGAAGGGCTACGCTAGAATATAGATATCTTCGGGGGAAAAACAACAGGCTAACTTAGTTGGTAGACAGTTGATGTGAGCCATTGCAGGACAATGCAGCAGAAATATGCTGATGTTTACGGGCGCTGACAATGCTGCATGTAGACTAACTCGGCTTACATGGCCAAATGGTGCTTCTCTCTCGGAATTGTACGTATTGTCTAGATCTCTGAAGGATTCAGGTTACAGTATAAGTGAACTCACACTTTCCGACAGAACCTGAAAAGAGTCGAGGTCATTGAAGACGACGAGGATGAGATCATCGAAGCTGTCAGACGGATGAGCCAGCGATACGACTTTGTTGTTACAAGCGGCGGCATCGGACCAACGTGCGTCCCCCCCTACTATTCCAGCATATCTAGAACATCAATCACCAAAAAGAAAAGGCCCAAATACTCACAACCCATCGCAGACACGACGACATAACATATCAGTCCATTGCCAAGGCCTTTGGCCTCCCGCTCAAGCTGCATCAGGAAGCTTATGAACGCATGAAGAAGCTCAGCAAGCCCTCCAAGACGGACCCAAACTTCAGCTGGGACGTCGAGTCGCCCACCAAGACGGCGCGGCTGCGCATGGTTCAGCTCCCCACGGACGAGTCTCGCGACTTGGGCCCCCAGGCTATCTTCCCCGCCGAGGCGCTGTGGGTGCCGGTCGCGGTGGTTAATGGGAATATTCACATTCTCCCCGGTGTTCCGAGACTTTGTAAGTGTTGCGATATCATAATCATGAGAAAACTGGTTGTGTTTTACCTATGCGTTGGTGACTTGATCTGAGCTGACACCCTCCCCTTACACGATATAGTCGAGGCACTTTTGGACGGCTTGAAGCCCTCGCTGCTCGAACGCCTCGTCGACCCAGAAGGCAAGGGCATCAACCGTGTCCTCATCTCCACTCCGCTCGGCGAGAGTGCTGTCGCGAGCTACCTGACAGATTTGGCCGGCCGGGTCGCCGCAAAGGGTGTCAAGGTTGGCAGCTACCCCCGCTGGGGCTCACAGCACAACACCATCACACTAGTTGGCAGGGATCTGGAGTATCTGGAGTCGCTCGTAGACGAGGTCGTCGAGAACACAAAGGGCAAGCGTGTCGCGGTTGAAGGCGAGGATGACGAGCCTGTAGGCCTGGAGAAGGAGTCCTGATCTGCAGCCCGTGCTCTTGTGCTGCAAAGTATCAAATGCTTGGATATTGCCAAGCCTACCAGACAATAGAACGTGTTAGCGCCTAGGGAGTGTGCCCATCACGCGTTGCTTTCATTCATTGAGGAAAGAACATGGACATGATGGGGAGAACATGTTGTGACGATTTCAGCAATTTGGCGACTGGCTAAGCTTGGGATGTTGCACAAATTTTGATCATGCAGCACAATCGGGAGCAAAACACGCTGCAAAGCCCTTGGAGATACAAAAAAACACAACCGAGACCATGTGCCAGTGCTGCGCCGGGAATTGTCTCGGCCGATGCTGCCGTTACCCCGAGCACGTGACAGAAGTCAGGAGACGTGCAGTTATTTGTGTTTTGGGTCACCAGTAATACGAGACGATATCGCACATACCACCACCAGCGTAATCGAGTGCTCAAAGCGTATGGCGCGTCAACTGCAACCGTGGAGCTGTGAAGCTGAGGAACTTTTGGTCGACCTGAGAATTATTGCTCTTTCGGAGTCCGATCACCTACTACAGTCTTGGATGATCTGTGACGGCTCACGCATGGCAATCATGGCTACGATCTTCTTACTCATCTGCGCCTCTAGCCTGATGCGGTGTTCTTAAAAGATCGCCATTGGCACCATGAAACCTGACAGTCGTACTCACCTGAGCGTTTATCCAGGGATGGTCGGCTCTAGTTGACGTGTTTCATTAAGACCAATCACGTACTCGTCTAGTGTCGAAATAAGTCCACATGCATGGTTGCATCGTAGAACGGAGAGTAGGGACGCCGGGCACCACCCCTGCCTGTACAAACATTAGGAGACTGCAGTCTCGATCGTACTCGT
The DNA here is from genome assembly GCA_031142775.1 of Microdochium paspali. Lineage (NCBI taxonomy): Eukaryota > Fungi > Ascomycota > Sordariomycetes > Xylariales > Microdochiaceae > Microdochium > Microdochium paspali. The sequence goes on from JAVBIV010000007.1 coordinate 2,331,348, forward strand.
CCATTGCCCCTGCCTTTGGGGAAGAGACGGCAAGTGTGTGTGTATGCCTGTAAGCATGTGCTGGGGCGGAGTCGTTGCGTGGCCAAGATCTACAAACGTCTTCGCGGCGCCCTCGTCCGCCCGTTGTATTACCAAAAGACATGCTTTGAGGCAACAGCATCAGGGGTCAGGAGATTGATGGCCAGGGTCCCTTTTGCCGGCTGCCGGGGTTCGTGAGAACTAGGTCTTTCGGCACTGGCCGACGCACCCCCAAATGATTACTTGGGCATCTTCTGGTCTTTGTCCCGGATCGGACGAACTTCCGTGATGGGAAGGTTTATCATTGTAGGGTTGCTTCGAAGTGCGCTCATGTCCGCTTCAATGGCCAGCGACACACAGATGTTGCCAAGTTGAACGATGCAGCCATGAGGATTCGAGAACTGCGGCGTTGGGAATTGATGCGAGGTCTGCAGCGACGACAAAAGACCTGGGCAGCACTCTGCCACCAGATTCGCGACCAGAACGAGTGTTGTCGTGAGCCACCCATGGGGTGTAGGCTTGGCACAGTATTGAGTGCTTGTTTGACTGACTCGGTGTAGCAGAGGATTGGCAACGGGCCGCAATAGCACGGGACCCACTGATTCCAACTATTCGATTAACTCAAGGTCAATGCCCGTGCTTCTGGACGATCAAGCTTCTCGAAGAGGTGTGCGTTGCGGCTGCTGACCTGACATATTATGCGACAGACACATGGCCAGAGAACCCTGTCCAGCAGGCATCACATCGGACGAGCCTAGCTACCCTATGGTACAGTAGATATCCGAGCTTTGTCTGCACTCTGTACTATGTAGTGATGGGTCCTGGTTCGATACAGCGAGACCAGGTGGGACTCGATGTGGTCGGGTCATGTGCTTCGCGCGACCCATCGGGCGGGATGGGTATTGTTCAACGGTGAGAGCATCTGCAGCACCAACAAGTAGCGAGCTGGACAACGGGTAGTTGATCCACGCAAGGCCATGGCTCGTGGCGCGCATACATGCATCATCCTTGCAACGGCGAGGAGCAAGCCGCTCGTTGTCGTCGATAGACCCTGGGACTGATAGGTGTGCAGCTTTGAGCATTTGATGTCGGGACTTGATGTCGTCTGCGTTTGGAGTTGGCGAAGTCGATGGGCTCGTGGGTGCAGAAGGATCACGTGCACCACTCCCCAGCCACGGCATGCTTGGAAGGCACGGAATCAAGCGAGCTGGCTGTGCCTGCTATTATCAAGGGACCTTCTATTTAAGTACCTTAGGGTACTTGAAGTACCTTTTACCTTATGTTTGATAGTCAAGCTGACATGACACTGCCGCATTCTTCCCAACACTCGAGCTCGGGCTCTCTTCGCCTGCCCAAACTTCTCCGGCTTCGACCATCCCAAAACGAAATGATGTGCTCAGTGTCTGGTTGACTGCTGTGGGCGGCGGTGGTGGTCCAAATTTGTCTGCATTGCGCCATCAGCTAGCGCACAACGCTTTGCTCCCTTCAAAATCAATAGAATCGCCGACGACGCACGAGAAGCCTGCCCAAACCGTCCGCCAGGAACAAGCTGAGCTCCGGTTCGCCTTATCGACAATGTACGGCGCTCCTTCAGTCAACTACTCCACTCCAACTTCCGTGCTAGAGCATGGCCTGCACATATGGAGTATGCACACACTCCTGCCCGTCGATTGTTCTTACTGGTTGCTTCTTGGGCGAATCAGACCACCTAGTGACAACGAATCACTGCATCACCAGTGCCTGCAGACGAGCCATGCGGTCTTTTGACCACGCCGCCGCTTGACCTGAAGCACGCTTAACATTGAATCCTCCAGGGCGGGCGCTGGACGGACAATCCCCTCCCACGATGCTATCAAGCTAGCCAGCTGACCACCACGTCGCGCCTTGGGCTCGATGATGAGCAACGTAATCCCAGGCGGCCCCCTTTTCGAGCCTTCCCCAAATGGCCAAGCCGAATCCCGGTCAAACCACTCTTCGGCTTGAAGACTGTGGATCCCTATGCCCCTGCTAGCGGAGAACATCCTAGACTCCTTGAGGTGGTTTAGGAGGTGGGGGCTGCTCCGTGGAGGGAACCCCGAGTCATCGGCAGTCATGAGTGATACCTACTTCATTGGTACTTGGAAATGTCGAGCAGGGAAGATGATACTGAAACCAACCTGAGGGTCTGCGGCCACCGCAGGATATGCACGCATATCGTGGCGAAATATCGTCTGGAGGAGTGCTTGCGCAATTGCGGTTCATCCGACAAAACGGGGTAGCTACAGGCAAGCCGCAGTCGAAGTGCTCCATCACATTTCGTCCACAGGCAACGTGGCTTGCGCCTCGGAATGCAATCCTCCTTGGTGGCGGCATGGCAACTCCTGTTCCCGGTCCCTATCCAGCTCGTTCAGGCAAGTTGGGCTGCGCAACGGCTGGTGTGAATGCCCAGGTATGTAAATGTAAGTACTTTATCTTCGCCATCCCGTGCCCTCCATTAGGATGACGATTGTGCACCACAAGCGCGAAAGGCCCTTGGCGCGCGCTCGTGCTCCGAGAGACTGCTGCCGTGTTCGCTTTGGCTGAAGGTCGGTCCGCTCTTCGCAAAGACCGGTGCATACTCTTGAGCAGGCGCCAAAAGTAGAGAGCTCAACATGCCTAGCCAGCGATGCTAGGACCGAAGCTGTCAATAGTCTGATCTCACCCCACAAGCACATCCGCGCCGGCTTGAGCATGAGCATGCAGGCAAGGAAGATTAGCTCAAGCTCGAGCTTACGGAAGTCCTGTGCGTATGGCCCGCCTTTCAGCAAGTTGCACAGGGGCCATGGCCCGAAGGAAATGGCCCGAGACTATGAAGTTGAATATGGCCAGGAATCTTGCGGCGCAATGAGATGTATGCTTATTATGAAGACTACCTACCGCGTACCTCTCTGCCCAAAGCACAGGATACTCCGTATTGGCAGGAACGTCGTGGCGATGCAGTGCACAGCAGGGATAGCTCGAGCTGCTTTGGGTTGAATACCAAGGGCAAGCTGCCACTTTGAATGTGCTCTGTGAGGTTGAAGCTCGCCAGCCGAACAGTCCCACAGGGGCTCTCTGAGTCGGCGGGCAATAAGCTAGTACTGCGGCGTCGTGATGATCGTCACGGCTGCTGGGTGGCACTCATCAGATTGACTGCAACGCCAACACCCCCCAAGTGCTGGCCGCCGCCCGTGCGCCGTCTCCTTAGGGGAGCGATGGAGCAATCAGCGGCCCCGTCCTAGCCAATGAGAGCCGCCTGCTCTTCTCACACCCACCATTAGCCCGCCACTCACGGCGCCTGCCCACCAGGCGCGAAACCCCCCGGCCCCCTCTGCCAGGTTGCCCCTGGGGCCAGACGCAGCAAGTGCTGCTTGGCCTGCGTGCTGCCGACAATTGGAGCGTCCTTGTTGCTTCCGCCCCAAATCTCCCGATCCCACCGCCGGGCGCTCCCTTACTGTTCCTCGCTCAACCTGCTCCTTCTCCTCACCTTCTGCCCTCATCCTCCACGCTCAAACCTCAAAGTGCGGCATCCACATCGCGAGCCAGCTTCGTTCCATTCCATCTGTCGACGACTCATCCCGTCCTCTGACCGAACGATCATCAGGCCGCAGCGACTTTGCATCCGTCGTCACCGAGCCATCGTCGCCAACCTTCGTTTGCGCGCCACAGCTCGTCCCACGCGCCTCGCCCTCCCAACTCGTTCTCAAACAGCGCCGCGTTTGCGAAAGCATCGCGTTTCTATTCACACACAATGGCTTCAAAGGTAGTCAAGCACCATTATCGCTCATGGCTTGCAACGCGTGCTCTTGCTAGACCACGTGGCTGACCAACCGTCCCTGTCTTCAGTTTCTGCGAGAATATAAGCTCGTCGTTGTCGGCGGAGGTGGTGTCGGTAAATCTTGCCTGACAATCCAGCTCATCCAAGCCCACTTCGTCGACGAGTACGATCCGACTATTGAAGGTACGACACATCGCCGTCCCGCCATACAACTTCCCGTCCACTGCCTGCGCAGGGGCTGTGGCACCCAATTCTCAAACTTGTTTTCCGCTATCTGAAACATTTGCCACTCGGTGCCACCAGGCCACAGCTGACAATCTCCCAACTGCATCAGACTCTTACCGCAAGCAGTGCGTCATTGATGATGAGGTCGCCCTGCTCGATGTGCTCGACACAGCTGGCCAAGAAGAGTACTCTGCTATGAGGGAGCAGTACATGCGCACAGGCGAGGGTTTCTTGCTTGTCTACTCCATCACTTCTCGCCAAAGCTTCGAGGAAATCACAACATTCCAGCAACAGATCCTCCGTGTGAAGGACAAGGACTACTTCCCCATGGTTGTAGTCGGCAACAAGTGTGATCTTGAGGGCGAACGTGAGGTCACCAGACAAGGTAAGTCATAGTCGCTTCAGTTTGTAGTATTTGTGCAATTGCTGATCAAATTGATCTGGACAGAGGGTGAGACACTGGCGAGAAACTTCGGCTGCAAGTTCATCGAGACATCGGCAAAGTCGCGCATCAATGTCGATAAGGCTTTCTATGATATTGTCAGGGAGATCCGTCGTTACAACCGTGAGATGCAGGGCTACTCTGGAGGTGGCAGCGGCAACGGCGGTGCCAGCGGCCCAACCGGCAAGATGGAGATGAGCGAGGGCGAGTCGGAAGCCGGCTGCTGCGCCAAGTGTGTTATCCTATAAGGGTTTCTGCTCTGGCCACTTGATTGCGTCCGCAGACTCGGAATGCTCTTGTCGCCAAGGGTCGACACCACATCAACTCGGCTCATACATGAATGCCTCGATTCAGCTGGAAATGCGACAATCGGGTATCTTTGGCGTAGGGGCGTGGAATGCCATGAACAATGCGGTCCCACCTTTCACCATATCGATCTCAGTCTCGGATAAATCTGGGTAGTCCCAGTCACGAGAAGAAATTGCACGACAGAGACGGCATAGAATAAACGACATATCTGTGGATGTTTTGGGCGGTACACAATTTCTAGAGAGTATCGACGAGGATTCAATCGAGGCGACGAGATGTCCGCCACGGTCCGCGGGCGCACACAAAATTTCAGGAACTGGATCACGATCAACCAACACTGACTCTGTCTCCCTTCTTTCTCCCCTTTCCCTTTTCTTATTTTTCTTTTACTTCCTTCTGAGCCACCACCGATATGTAATGTCGCTTGTTGTCTACGATTTCTTCTCACACGCTTATATTTGGGTCATACCCGGGTTTTCTTGGCCGCATTTTTTCCAGAAGCAGACAGGACAGTGATTGGCTTTCTTGAGTCGCAGATTCCCCAATACAGATCCACGGCGTTAGGGCTGTTTCTCTACTATGCTCTCACTGGCCCAGCTTGCCATCTCGGCTGTGATGATACTGTTCAGACATGTCGTGAAGACTATGCATGTTGCCAAACCTGGCCACGAGCTTAACTGTGCCGTTTCGTGTACGCGATGACTTGTCTTGTTCACACCCTTTTTATCAAAACCCTCTAGCCCAATCCGCATGGGACAAATAATGACCTTACTGGCCTACTGGCATTTCCTAGTCAACTTCATCCCAGTGCAGCGTCCAGAACAAGTACCGTTCTACCAGCCTATATACACGCGTGGTCCACCGATGAAGAGTCCTATTTCTCTAACTACCCCAGAATCATAACAAAGATACTTGAACAGTGGGAATGGGACTATGGGCATTGATCGACACGATGTTGCCTGGGAAAAGAACGACGACAACGACAGGCAACGGTTTGGTAGATAATCATCATTATTTCTGGGTGATATCGTGCTTGAAAGGCGGGGAGGGGGCTGCCTGTGCCTCGCAGGTATTCTCTGTTAACTGCAAGGTGGTGCATGTGCGGCTTCCCTCGGTCGGGGCTTGTCGTTTATGCTCGTGAAGGGAAAGGCTGAAAGACCGGTCATTACAGAGCTGCAGGACTCGAGTGTTAAGTCCAACACTCAGGAAGGGAATAAGGTGTTGTTGGTATTTTGCTTGCGAGTGAGGTGTATGTGAAGTCGCATGTGTGTGTATGGCTTGTTTGACTTTTGGAATTGTGACAGCACGGTAGAGGTAGTGGTATTTTCTTTTTGTCTTCAACGGGGAGAGGAGATAAATGCTAGATAGTGGGTGGGTTATACTGTCCGGATTTATTTGCTTGGTCGCTCGCTCTATGACTGTAGACTTTTGCAAAGAGAACTCGAGCAAACTCATTAATTCCAAGAGAAAGTGAGGGTAACAACGGATAATGTTTGTTCTCGTCCAGTGTTGATTTTTCTTTCTTGCATGAGTACGAGATTGATGTAGTTTAATGCATGGCAGCTTTTGTCTTTTTAGGGTATGTTTGATTGCTTGATGTTGGGGAGGTTTCTTTTTTGAATTTATTTTACTGATGTGACGGTCGGGATTGTGTTTGTGGATCATAGCATTCCGTCGTGTTTTAGTTGTTGCCGCCATTGTTGTTCTTGTCGGCTTGGCTTGTAGGGCATGGATTCGTGTTCTTTAGAGATATATGGACTTGAAGTTCTATTGTGTACGTATGTAAGTTTGAGATCACACCAAGGCAAGAAAAGCTGTCCTGTGTGCTAGGTCAATTACTAGCACAGCCAGATTCTGGCAAAGGAAAATCGTCATGTCGGCAAGGTCATGTCGTGGTGCTGGAGCTTGTGCTAAACAATCATCTTAACAATAACAGGCAGGCGTCGTTGGGAGGACAACCACAAGACACCTCAGCACAACGGTTCTGGCAAACACAGAAGACTAGTAGTTTAAGAAGTTCCGGGAGCGTTTCAAACGCGGCCTACCAGAGGCTCATATATGAATAACGGTGAACTACTGTGCAGTATTGAAAGAGCAGGCAGGATGTTGCCTCAGGCGAGCCTTGCTGTTAGAACATGCCTGCCACTTGAGTATCAAAGGTCCGTCTTAGGATGCGAAACAACGAAGTGATGGCACTGGAGTATTATACATAAGTAGTGTCTCAAGAATGGCAGGCATTTCCAGTACTGATTACGAGCGGGCAGTTTGCGGTCTTGGTAACTACGACAACAGAACCTCTGACAAGCCATATTGACAACATCCACGTTGCGTAACCAGAGTAACTACATTGTGCTGAACACTCATCGCAACGCTTGATAGACGAAGGTGTTCTAGACATCTCAGCATTGTATCAACTGATGACGGCCGCTTCTCGACTCGATATCAACATCATAATCGCCAAAGAAGCAGAAGACACACCACCACCACCACTATCATAATGACGTGGCCGCCAGATCCAACCAAACCACCACCATTTTCGAGTCTCATCGCCGCTGCCCACGCCTTATCCTCCACATCCTCAGCAGCACTGACCAGCACCAACAACCGTCCACACTTCGATGAGTTCACCTCTCTCCGCCTCTCACAAGCTGGTTTCCCGCTGCTGGAGCACGAGACGATCTTCCTGCCCCAGTTCACCACATACAACCCGGACCAGCTATGGGGCTACTTCCTCCGCAACGGGCTCCACGACCGCAGCAGCAACAACAACCACCTCGCGCAATGGCAGCTCACGGTGTGGAAGCGGGCGTGCCGACCCGCGCTCTTCGCCAGCGGCGGGATCGCGCCGGGAGGCGGCGGGGCCGGGACAGGCACCGACGCCGGGTCCAGCATGACGTGTGACCGCTGCGCAGTGTATGGGCTGCAGTGTACTCGGTCTCCTGTGCTGTACGCGGTCGCCGGAGCTAGGCGCGCGGCGGCCGCTGCGGGCGCAGACGGGTCGAGACTGGGCAGCGTCGCTCTGGGGCCGGGCATGTCCACTGCCACGGACGCGGGCAGGGCCGCGGACGGGAGTGTGCTCGCGAATATCCCTGCCGGTAGCGGTCTCGCGGGGGATAATAATGGGTTCAAAGGGAACCTGTGGGCTGATGGGCGGGATGGGCCGCGGACGGTGCTCGTGAGCAATGCGGTTGTGCCCGTCATGCAGGGCGCTGGGAGGGATCCGGAGACGGGCAGGTTGTACAGCGACGACCCGTTCGCTAGGGATAAGCCGGCTCTGTGCTGCGATGAGTGTTTCAAGGCGGGTGGGCTGTCGGCCGCGAGGTGTTCGCTGTACGTGCATAATCCGGGCTCTGTGGCGCGGAGGGTCGAGGCAGTTGAGGATGCGATGATGGAGAGGTGGTTTGTTGATCTTGGGGATGAGAGCAGCAGCGATGGGATCATGACACCACGAACACCACGGACACTACGCACATCGAGGCTCAGAGCCATGCCAAGGTACAATCCAAGGTGTTTGGCATGTCTGGTCGAGGATACTGCTGAGGGCTTCGGCGCCGAAGACCTGAAGAAGGATGGCCGGAACCTGTGTGTTTCGCTTGAGGGTGATACCAAGTGTCGGCGGTGTCGAGAGGAAAGACGCGACTGTGTGTTTGGTCGTGAGCTCATTGATCTCAACGCCAAGCTGGAAAACGTGTTACCAGCTCTAGGGGCTGATGACGGAGAAGGCGGCGGAGGTGGAAACCCAGGACCCAGAGGCCCGGGAAGTAGTGGTTTCGCAGGTGGCAGTCGTTGGGGGAGTGGCTCGAGAGGCGGAGGAGGTCCTTCCCATGCCGAAGGTTCTAATGCTTTCATGGGAAGTTTCGGCAGAGGCGTCGATACTCCCGGAAGCGGCTCAATCACGACCTTGGGACAACGACGAAACGCCAACCTCAACCTGCGATATATCCCAACAGACCGTTTTGTCGGGTCCAATATCAGCCTCAACACCAGTGCCCATGGACAGGCCAGCCAAACTGGAACCGGCGCTCCGAGCCAGTCCCAATATCGCAGTGTGGTCAACCTGCGTATAGACACCAATCTCGCGAGACAGAACAATGACCCGGAGGAACTATCATCGGCCACGATGATAGCGGAGAGCGGCGACGAGGGGCCTTGGAATAACGGTAGCAATGGAACATTTCAGCTCAACCCCTTTGCGCAGACACAACCGACTTCAGGACAGTCTACGTCCCTTTCTGGCCTGCCAACATCCTCCTCTACAGCATCACAACGACCACTCCTCCCAACTAGTTTCCTCGGAACACCGCTCCCGGAAATCTCCCCTTCAGTCTCGCAAACACCCGCAGCCCTGCAAATCACGACCAAGAAGAAATGTCAGACCTGCGAAAACAAGGTGATATCAGGCTACAAGGGCAAGCGCCCCGTCAAATCCTGCGAGATGGACCTGACCAACGGCCGCGGGTGCAAGCAATGCGTCAACTACGGCCTCGTGTGCGTGCTGGACGAGTACGTCCTGCCGCGCCACCGCGAGCCAAAGAGCTATGTCGGCTTCACGGCGTGCGACAGCTGCAAGGACGCCGCGTGCGCTTCGGGCCCTGCGGGGCTGTCGGGCGACCACTCGGGAGGAGGAGGAGCCGGACACGACACGCGCAACGTTGCCATCGGGCCCGTGGACAAGGCGAGCCTGCTGTGCGACCGGAAGCAGCCTTGTGACCGGTGCCGCGCCACGGGGTCGTACTGCCACCGCTCTGTGAACAATGGGGGCCGGATCGTCGGGCTAGTCGGGTATGAGACCCCTGGGGCCAACCTGGAAGGGTTCTATCTGAACGCCGGCAAGGTGATGGGCCAGCCGGGCGTGCTGCACACTGTGTATGGTACCGGCAAGGGGAAGCAACACTGGGTCATGCCGATGGATTATCACTTCCAGTATCTCGATCAGATTGGTGTGCCGCGGCCTGCGTCGGCGGATGAGATTGTTGAGTTACCTGGCCGGGAGGGAGGAGTGCCGATGTGGTTGAAGAAGTTGAGGAAGGAGATTGAGAGGAGGGGAACTGCTGCTGCTGCTGCTCCTTCTGCTGTTGCCACCTCCTCGTCCGCTTTCCCTGCTAGGGAGAGTGAAGTTGCCAGCGCGTTCACTCGGAGTCTGGGCATCACCGACACAATGACTGCTGTCGCGCTTGACGAATATGCAGACGTCGTGATGGGTGGCGTCGATGACGTCCCACAGGACGGCTCGGCTGCTGCTTGGCTCGCAACACAAGCGGAGGGTAATGGACACGATGAGTTTGACGAGTGTGCGTTCTTTGCTGAAGCGTTCTATCGCATGCCGGAACATGCTAACGAGGCTCCAGATCTGCAGGAGTGATACGGACATTGAGCGGAAATTGACGATCGGCGGCCATGATATCTGCAAGGCAGTGTCAGATACGAGTTATTGGAAGATATACCCCGGATTGAGCCACAATACGATAGAGATGAAACGGAACGCAAGTTGAATTCGTGTTTAGGTGAAGCACCGTAGCAGAGTAATTATACATTGTTGCCCAGTGAGCAAGGATAGAAGGCTGAGTACTGTCATACCTCATGTCTCGCCTGCAATTGTGCGAGTTGATACTCACTTACTCACAGCACAGAAATCGGCGACGAGATTTTGAACCCCATGATCTTACGTTCTCTTGTGGAACTCGTTCTTTCATGGTGGATGATGTGTCCCCCCCTCAACAAACAACAACATGATCTAGACCGAGGAGAACCACTTTCTCCTAACCCAGTACACGACCAACCCGACAGCCCAGAGCGCAAGCAGCACAACAGCCTGAGCAGGGGCGAAAATGGCGCCACGGACCACGACAAAACCGCTGACCACTACAAATATGCCTGGAACGATGACGAGGGGTTTGTACGGGCGCTTCAGCTCCGGTTCGCGCCAGCGCAGTACGAGCGCGCCTAGCACGGCTAGGAAGAAGAACGTATATTCTCCCAGCCCGTTGAATGTCACAAGCGCGCGGAAGCTGCCGAGCACAATGTATAGAGCAGACAGCAGGGCAGAGAGTACGATGGCGTTAATAGGCGCGTCCGAGGCCTCCTCCTCGCCGGCTTCCGAGCCCGCTGCTGCCGGATCTGGGAAGGTGGAAATGCTGGAAGAGTCATTGGCGGGCTTGACTTCAGGACGACCGAGACGACCGACGACGGAGAAGATGCTTGGGAACCAGCCCGTGTTGGCGGCGGCCACGGCCATGCGGCCTGCGACAAATGAGTTGCCAAGCAGCGAGCCCGCTACGACGAGGCAGATGACGATGGCAGCGACAATGCCAAAGCCGCGGCCCATGAGGCGTGTAATTGCAGTCTGTGATCATTCCTTGTTAGACACCTCAGTGGTGATGTGTAAATCACACAAGGGGATTGGACTCACCACTGCCACACTGTCAGTAGTCGATACGATATTCCACGGCAGAAGGACATAGTACGCAGCATTGGCCGCGAGGAAGCATGCAATAATGGTCGGGATGGCGGTGTTGATAGCAAGCGGGAGCTGCTTGGCTGGTTGGGACAGCTCGGCGCTGATATAAACGGCCTACAAGGTCCATGCTGTCAGTAAGGCTCCTTGCTCTGCTGTTCGACAAATCGCATCTCAGTCTGTGTCAGCCGTCATGTCAGTCATCATGTGAACGCACCTTGTCCCATCCCGAGTACGCCCACAGCGCCCCGTAGAGGGCCGTCGAGTAGAAGCCTAGTATCTCCCATGTCCCAAGACCCTGCCAGTCATTTACACTCCCGTCAGGGTTCACAACAGGCCTCGTGGTGAACCAGTTGCGCTCAACCCAGTCCCGGTCGCCGTCATCCCCAGGCGCCGTGCCGATGAGCTGCATAATCACAACCACAAGCCCGGCCAGGACGACAGCCGCAATGGCCAGGAACTTGGTGCCGACGAAAAACTTGTTGAGCTGGGTGCTGGCCTTGGTGCTGATGCAGTTGGCGATGCTGACCAGCACGACGACGACGATACTGAGCAGCTTGTGTGTCCACTCCGCGGCGCCATCAGTGATTCCGCGGGCAGTGTATATGCTCTCTACGAAGACGATGCTCAAGATGGCTAGGGTGGCAGGCATCACCGCGACGATCCAGGTCCACGCCGCCAGGAACCCGAAGGCGTCGCCAAAGCAATACTTCAAGTAAGGCTGGACGCCGCCCTCGCCGGGGATCGCTGTGCCGAGCTCAGCCATGGTCGCGGCGCCGGTCCATGCCAGGATGCCGCCGACGAGCCAGACGAGCAAGGCGGCTCCTGGAGAGGGCGAGTTGGTGTCGATGGCGCCTGGGGAGGTGAAGATGCCACTGCCGATGACGATGCTGATGACAATGGCGAAGGCGTCGAGCGCGCCAAGCGTAGGGTTGAAGGTGCTCCCGTTCCCGTTGCCATTCCTGTTCCCGCCGGCGCTGGTGCTGGCTGCTGCGGGTGTATTGGCCACGGCGGACGCGTCATTGGTCGCAGTGCCCGCGTAGCCTGAAGCCATGGGGTGCCGGGATCCGGACAGGAGAGGCTGTGATGCCGCGGCGTCGCCAGCATCGCCGGCGTGGCGTTGTCGCGATGACGGCGCCATTGCTACTTGTAGTGGTACTTGGTGTAGTTGTCGTCGACAAGAGTTTCTCTGTGCTAGCTGGGTTGTCTAGTCAAGGCCGTGTCTCGCTGCACTGCTCCAGGCCTCATGAGCCTGGCTCACGTACAAAGAAGTCAACAAACGTTGTGGACGTTGTGAACTTTGTGAAACAGCAAGTTGGCAGCCGTTGTTGAGAGTGAGAGTCAGAGTCAATGTCAGAGTCAAAGTGAGAGTGTGATGGCGTACCCCAGCCTCCTACACCGGCTTGCTGCGGAGGTCTCAGCGTGGACTGTCCTTACCAGAACCGGAAAGAGCCCATGTCGCTCGGACTGGGGTTGGCCGTGCAAGCACTTGTACAGTTGCCCTCTTGTAATTACTCAATGTACAATAATACGCATGCACGAACGACGCCGGGAGTATCGCATCATAAAGTTGAGATGTGAGGCTGTGAGAGCAACAGCAGAAGCAGTTCAGACATCAAAGATGCACAAAGCGTGCCTACCAGGATGCCTCCAGACCACCTCCGAGATCAATTGCACCTCCGCCTTGTCCTCCACACAGCCTCTACCTACAGGTCAGCAGGTTAATCAAGTAGCAACTCTAGCGCACAGGAGCCTAGGTATTATCAAATAGCAAAACGAAAGTCCCTCTCATCCTTGTATTCCTGTTGCCATCATTGTATTCAATCCTGTGTACCATCTCTCTATGCTGAGACATTATCGACTTAGGCCTATCAGAAATCCGCGGACCTCTAATTAGCAGCAGCAGGCCGCAATGATCAACACAAATAAGTACATGCCCCTGGCCGCCTTCCAACCCCTTCACGCCCGCTTCTCAATGTGGATCCAGATATCCTCAAAGTAGGATATGCCGCCCTTGTAGATATACTTGCCCACCATTCCTTTCCCTTCAGTCGGCGCCCCAGGGACCATTCTCGGCTCAAAAGTGCGGAAAAACTGCAGCGGCGCCTTGAACAGCTCCATGTTGGCAATTTCGCGGCCCAGGCACACGCGCGCGCCATACCCAAATGTCATGCTGTACTTGTTCATCAGCTTGGCCTTCTCCGGGTCCTCGATCCAGCGCTCCGGCCGGAACTCCTCGGCATCCGCACCGAAGATGTTGGTGTCCCGGTGCACGATCCAGGGGTTGCAAGTGACCTCACAACCCTCGGGGACGAACTTGCCAAAGAGCTCCAGCCCACCCTTGGGCGCGAGGCGGGGGAAGATGTTGGGCGCGGAAGGGTTCAGGCGCATAGTCTCGCGCACGCAGGCCACGTAGTAAGGACACGAGGCCATCACGTCCTCGTAGGGCGGCAGCTCGGCGGACCTGACGCCGGGCAGCTTTCCTGCCTCCTCCGCGGCGCCGATCTCGGCCATCATCTTCTCGTACACGTCCGGGCGGGACAGGACGTTGCGCATCAGCGCCTGGAACGCGGTCCCCGTCGTGTCCGCGCCCGCGAGCAGGACCAGCAGGATCTCGGCCTTGATGTACTCGGTGTCCAGGGGCTTCCCCTGCTCGTCGCGCGCGTCGATAAAAGTCTGCAGGAGGTCGACACGGCCGCCAGCCTTGCCCTCCTCGATGTCCCGGAAGCGCTGCTCGAGGAGCTTGTCGCGGAAGCGCATCAGGGCGCCAATGCCCGATTGCTGCTCTGGCGTGGCCACGAGGTTCTTCTGACCGAAGCCGGTGGTCTTTACCCAGTTGGTGAACGGGTACAGGCGGGCCATGATGCCAAAGGGCACCAGGCCGTCGTGGAAACCCTGGATCAAGCCGCCCACGTCGCTCTCCTGCTCGATGAAGCCAAAGGGAGCCCCGAAACCAATCTCCGAGATGATGTCGTACGCCATGTACACTGCCCAGGGGGCGAAGTCGAGCTTCTCGCCCGTCTGCGCGAACAGCGTGTCAAGCTTGTCGAGCCACCGGAAGATGTTGGCGTCCACGAGGGGCTCCATCTTCTTGATGTTGGAGTAGCTGTAGGGTGCGGCGGCGACCTTGCGGAAGTGCGCGTGCACCTTGTGGTCCTGCATGTTGAAGAGAGACTCGGTCTTGCCGAAGGAGCCTGTGATGTAGTGCTTCGACTTGTCTGCATAGCGGCTGTAGATGTCCGGCAGTTTCGTTGCATCGCTAACCATCAGCATCGTTGGGGTGACTCGAATCACGGGGCCTGGTGTTCATTGTTAGTCCAGAGCTCCATTATTGCAAAATATCATGTGCTAACGTTGCGGATGTGACCTCAAGGGCAAAAGCAGCGTACCATATTTCTTGTGCAGAGCCTGGACCGTCTCACACTCGTCCGCCTTGACATTGTGGTATGTGAGCCATAATCTCGTCACGCTGCCCCAGAACGGTCCCGGGAACTTCGCTAGAGGGTGGAAGAAGCGGTAGTAGACTATCTGTGAGATAGCCTTGAAGGCGATGTAGGCGAAGCCCAAGCCGAACAGGTTGGCGATCGACAAGAGGCCCATCGTTCCAACGGCCCGTGCCGACTTGGTTGAGCCGTGTGAGCAGGGAAAAAAACAAGAAAAACGCCCGTGACCAGTGTTGGGCTTCTAGTTCGGGTAGAACCCCCAACTGCTCGTTGCTTTCCTGCAAGTGATTCGGAGTAATTACGGGTGGTGGTGGAAATTGCAGTGCCAGCCGCGCTATTGAAGCCCAGGAATCGCGCCACGATCCGGTAAAGATAGCAAGAAGTAGGATGCAGCCTCCAGAGCGAAGAGGAGAAACGAAAGCAGTTGCTGTTTCCACAAGAGTAAGTACAAGAGACGTACTCCAACAACGTCCAAGTTGCTACCCCGCGAGCAGTTTGCCCTTTGAAGACCCCCGTTCGAGGTCTCCGCCTTATGGGATCCCCTCCCACGTACACGTCCAAACCTGCGTCGCCACGCAAGAGGCACACATCAGCAGTGATGGCCATTATCTGCTCCACTGCTGCTTCGTCGGGCACTTTGGCCCCTGATCACGGCTGACATGATCTGCACCGTGCATCGATGGTGCCAGGTTTGCGAGCAATATTGATCTTTCAACCCTCAAAGCCAGACCTGCTCCCTGTCGAGCCAACAGGCTGCGCTGTGCCCGGCCGCAGGGGAATGCATTATGCAGGGATCGAACAAACAGAACTGGGGTCCGCATGCCACAGGACGCCTTGTATAAGTCTTTGTGAGGCACACAGACAAGGGACTGTCCTCTATTTCCCGTACAGTTTGAAGCCAAATGAAATTGAATCCCCGCCCTAGCGTTGACATTGTGTCGACAATGGCTAGGCCTAACTAAGACATCTGCTTCGGGCCTCTTTTCTTCATGACTTCTGCGTCATTGTCCGAACTCATACTCAGACCTGGAGATCGAAAATGGGCGCCTAAGACAGCGTGATTATCCTAGCCATCCGTGTGCGAAGAACAGGTCAAGTTTGGGGAAGGACCTTTCCCAGCAACGCGTTCAACGAGGAAGACATCCTTGCCCTTTCCCACACGGCAACTACCCTAGATGGCATATCTACTCGCTGGCACTGTTGGATGCCAACCCGTTTGACTGCATTGGACCAGTTTCAAATGTCGACCCATCTAAAAGGAGATTGAGAAACTCTCTCTTCTCCGGCAGGCACCGTTGCAGTCCCGTCCTGCAAAGCAACAATGACACGTGAGACCGCAGGCTCCCAGATGCAACGGGACAAGCTTCTCTTGTAAGGAGGAACTCTTCTGCTTCCGGGGCAGCGTCCCCGTTACAGTTGGGAGCCGCACACCGAGGTCTCAATTTATGCTCCACTAACACGTTCGGCTCCAGCTTGCCGTCGAGCCCCGGGGCCTAGGCCCTTCTCTGCGAGGTCCTGTTCAGCCTCCATGGCTGCCCATTGCCAATGGCTGGTTCGATATCCACTTAATTATGCATGTCTATACGGACTAAAGCTGACGGTGCAGATCCTGCTAGGGGTCGGGGAACGGCCATATCCCTGCTGCCGGACGCTTCTCCACCCGGCTAGGTATTGGTCCAGGGGTCCTCGAGGCCGTTCCGCCTGTCGTGCTCTGCCCAGTGCGTCACTAGGTCCTTGGCCATTTAGGCAGGTCGCCCGTTGCGGAAATGCACATGCCGTGTTCAAGGATGTTCAGGAACTCCTGCCACGAAGGACAGGCTTCCCACACCATCTCATTGGTCCGGACTTAGTTGCGCTGATGAATGTTGGTGGTGGAACGATGCAGGAAAAGTAAACGCTGCCGAAGTTAGCGCAGCCAAGTCGAGAAGGTTACATGTGCCGTGTTTCACTCACAGAATGAGTTCGAGAAGGACTCGTACCCCTTGACATGTCAGTCTCTAAAAGTTCTTCATGTTGCATATTCCCATTGAGGAGATGCATGCAGCCTCTGTCGACCCGGAACTTTGGTATTAATGGCGGCACGTTGCCGGGGCTGAGATCAGCATTGATCGCGATGACTTTAATGGAGGAGGTAAAAGTTCTTGGCCTCGGTTGTGGCACAGCAGTCAGGCTTAACCATACAGTACTTTGTACGAATTTGCCTTGCTAGAGCATTGATCCAGCGCTAAAACAGCCGAAAAGCGGCAGCTGGCAATATGGCATGTAAATATACGTCCACTATTGTGGCTACTTCTCAGATACAAGATTCTAGCGGTTGATAAAGACGGGTTGTAAAGTATAGATAGCATTCCCGTGTCAAGCTGTAGTAATCCAAGCCGTGTCTCACAGCTGTTAAGCGCGGGTTGCTGAAGTCTTTGGCGAATCGGTACCTTTGAGACGTACCTCCGTATTCTCGTGGAAGTGGGCTCGGATGGCGGCAAGTGGACTTATCTGCTGCTGAAGAGTCCACTTGCCGTTGGGTTCCGCGGGGTGAGTTCCGCTGCTCCCCTGCAAAGACGGGGGAGTTGTTCCTACAGAATCGCCTCAGTATTCTTTTGTGCTTGATGAGAAACAACGGACAGGGCAAGGTGCCTACGTCAACGTCAGATCCATACACGCGTAATCTGGTTTTTGCTGTTGTCAAGCGTTCTCGGGGGTTGTTATTGCGCAGTGTGGTCCAGAAAGTTGTCGGGCCTGGGGCCCTTGGACCTGACCTCGACCCTAGAGAAAACCACGGTGTAACCATAGCAGCAGATCTCGTACTAAAGCTTATTGTCATTTCATCTGGCTTCATAGGCGCTGGATCAGGGTGTGCTCCTACAACGTTGATTGTGTTGCGACCAGGAGCTTTGTTGTGTCGCAAAAGGCGAGTCAGAAAAGATTTGCCACAACGAGGGGTTCCGCCCTTGCACTATCGAGTCGCCTTTGGCGCTCTCGCCATGGGTTTTGCTTTTTCTCGCTTGGTCTGGTTAACCTGGTGTTGATGCAACTAGCGAGCTGGGTGCCGAAACCGACGCCTTGGACTCGTGATTGGATCTGCACCCGACAATGCTCTACTGATGCGATTAAATTGGCACCCAGCTTGACTAGCGAGGAGCGTTGTGCCGAAGAGTTGTGACTGTCCGTCAATCATGATGATCTCTGTTGGCGGGCATGGCCAGGGACGGAGAGAATGGTCCCGCTCTGAAGTGACATCCGGGAATATGGCTCTCTATGGACTTGCCCCCACTCCGACGCATTCCCAAGGGTTGGCACATGTGTGTTCGCTGGTCAGCCTCAGCTGCTGGGTGGGACTGGTCGGACACACAGTACCGTCTGGTGGATTCCCAAGGACAATATTATGTAGCCAAGCACTCCTGCAGATGGTCGAATAACAGATGAGAGACGGGAAGTATCCACATCTGCCGAGGACCCTCTACTTTTCTCTTCTCAGCTCCAGATGTTGTTCACGATGCACGTGTGGTTGGGGAGGGATAATCACATGCTTGGCGAGTGCTTTGAAGAAGTTGGGAAACATATAGTGAACGAGACTATGTCGGCAGCATACTGCCTGTGTGCTAGGAAGGAACCAAATCAAAAGGATGACCTTGCGAAAAATGAAGTTCTTGCGCAACGATTTGGAAAGACCCTTGATACCAGGTCTCGACAATAGGCTGAAGTTCGGTTCTGAGACATGGCTGCATGTTTGGAACTCTCAGGATCCATCTCTACAGTGACAGTACCCGCGGCTAGGCTTAGGTAAGGCCTGAGCAAGGAAAGCTGCTTTTCTTTTTTCGACTTTGTGACACTGGCGTCGGAACTGGCTCACGGACGCAACCGCTGCGAGGGCCTTGTTAGCCGGCTCGGCTCTGCCTCCGTGCCCCAAATGTCCACTGCCGAAGTGCAGTGTGCTCAGCTGAGTTTTCAGGCCCCTTTCGAGAGCCTGGCGCCTGTGGCATCCACGTGTAATGCTCCGTGGTTTTTCTCTCACATAGTACGATACGGCCCGTATTTCAAATGTTGGGCTGATTTCGTTATGGAAATGGTCTGATTGCGCATCAGGCGCAAAGAAGTTGTAATTAGAAGCTTGCATGCTCGAGGAAAACTGCGAGCTTATCACTCTCGACCAGGGATCATCACTCAGCCCGAAAAGTTCGGTGCTTTGAGTGGAAAGCAAGTGGCTCTATCCCGAGAACCGGGGACGGATCCTCACCCGCCTTCCCCCATATGATCGTCGTGTTCTGGGCATCCCTTCATCAGAGGAGACAGAGAGATCGCGGAAATATTGCGCCATGTGAGGAGGACATGGACTGTACGAGCCATGGAGAGGCTTTGGTTCCATGATAATAACGACGATCCATCTCAAAGCCGGACTAGTGCGAATCAGCTGGCAAGGGTCGTTCCAGCGTAGAGCAGGGGGTTTGATGTTGCCGCATGATCCCCGTTGCGGAGCCGCTGCCGGTGTGCAGGGCATTGTGTCACCATGGCGAAAACATCAACGGCAGATCACCACGAGGCCTATGCCCCGGCACTTTCTCGACTTGTGATGTTGGTGGCTGGCTTGGAAATCACGTTGATGTGCTCTTGGCCTTGTGTGCCTCAGCTTGAGCAGCGATTCTGGTCAAATTTTCCGTCATTGTCTCCCATCTGGGTGGAAGGCCGTAACTCAACAGCTTGTGGGCCACAATTAGAAGGCCGTTAGCACTACATAATTATGTTGTATTAGTCGCGGATCTAGCCGAGCCTAACGCATTTTGCACGACTGGGAGTGCTTTTTCTGCATTCACCCCTCAGGCCAGGTCCTGGCTGGCTTCCGTGCACAACACGATCGAATCGCGAGCCGTGGCTACCCGCCTCTGTGGACTTGTGCAACGAGGGCTGACAGTCTTGCGAGCCACTCATATCTCAAAATCGCAAATGTGCCAGATGACTTGACGTCTGAATTATTAGTGACCGTGAGGGAGCCAAGCCTACACGAGGGGCAAGCTTTTCTTTTTCTGCAATACTCCTGTGTGGCAGAACGATCGTCGTCACTACCATCCTCTTTGGATCGTTCTTTCATTCGTTCATTCGTGCCCAAGATGACCCTTGCGTGTCTGTGCTCAGAGAACCAAGCAGGCAAGAAAGCTGAGGCCCAGTCGAACTTGAGTGGCGTTGAGATCTGCTCGTGGGTTACCAGATGGCCAAGCTCGTGCATTCATATGTGTGCCATGATAGTAGACGCTCAAGCCAAAAAGGTGGCATTTAGGGGTCTTTCGTTCCTTTTTCAAACTGCATCGTTGAGCCAATGATGCAGTATGCAAATCGCCAGAGCTGCACTCAGCATCCCTGTGACCGGCACGAAGACATGTCGCCTGCGGGATCGTCCGAATCAGGCAACAAGGAGGGTTCGTCTCAAACCGCGGAAGACTAGCCTTGAAGATACTTGGGAGCCGATAATCTTGGCTTGGAGTGAAATGACGGAAGATTCGTAGCCGGTTGGGCACAATGCCACTTGGTGACTCGCAGATATCGGTCACGGCATATTACATTGACAACCCGAGGAGAGCAATGGTACACATTATTGTTGCTCTTATTGATATCCGTACCACTTGGAAGACAGAGTAGCTCTTCATGCCGAGATGGCAGTCGAAGAAAGTTCAGTGTGGCTGAGGTTCCCGACACTGTGGCCAGACATGCCCAAACAGGCTTTTTTGCAATGTGGTCAGGGATGTCGAGACTCTGTTTGAGGACAAGTTGCTGGCCCCCGAAAGAGTAGAACGACCATTTTTGGCCCCTAGCATTGGCAGCCAGCCAAACAAGGATCTCTGTACGCACGGCCAGGGCGGCTTGCAGATAGAAAGAACCGGATCCTTGCAGGGTGTCTTTGTTCGCTCGAAGTCTATTTGATTCCTGAACCGTGCCTGAATATTCCGGCACTCAGCCCATCCGACGGGCCCTTGGCGCTAGTGCCTACCTGCATATGATCGACTTGCTCTCCCGTTGTTGTGTCTACAACTCTTTGAGACATCATTTTTAGGGGTCGCAACGGCTGACAGACAGCAGACTATAACGAGCACTATACATAACGGCCTGCTCGTCAAGTTCGACTTAGTCACTTCCCACTTGGCCGCAAGCCCTTTCTTCGGCACCGTCAACGAAGTGTTGAGCTCTCCATCTGATCACGACAGAATTGAACCCCAAAGTTCTTTCTCTGGGATTTTTTAACTGCGGTCGATCGCACTGTCTTTGCGCCATTTCAACGCTGGTGTCGTGCGAATCTTTTCGCCCCCCGAACCAAAAGTCGAACCCCAAGTGGGAGCTACAACGTTACCATAATCATCCGCGAGACTTGATTCTCACAGTCAGTCATTGGCCGAAAACGACTCAACATCTGAAATCCTAAGTCTCGTCATCGTCGGCAACCGAGAACTTGCTCTTCTTCGACCTCCCGCAAACTTTGCGGACCATCAGCACCATGGCCACTGAGTCACAAGGACCAACCGTGACTGCGGTGGCTGTTTCTTTCACCGTCATCACGCTCCTGGCAGTCTCTCTGAGAGTGTGGGCTCGTATCTTCCTCGTGAAGTCCTTCGGCACAGATGATGGTGAGTTTTGACCTTCAAAACACAGTAGAACGAATGGAGCACGAATAATAACGTGGTGCTGGTCGTAATAGCTTTGATTTGTGTAGCAGCTGTAAGTTGTCAACTGACCCAGAATTCGGATGACTTCCTATGACAACAATAGACTCACACAAGCTATGAACAGACCCTTTCGACCTCCTTCGCAATCATTACCGTTCTAGGTAGGCTTCACATATCCTAAACACGTGGCTTTGCTTTTGAAAAGCTAGCACCATCGGGATAAGTCTGACTAACACTCCTTGTCCCTCCACATAGCCGTGAACCATGGTCTTGGGCAACACATCGACGAAGTGCTGAAGCTCGGCGTCCCCAACTGGATGACCTACATGCAGCTAGTTTGGCTGTCGTCCATCTTCTACAACGCGACGCTGGGCTTCATCAAGATCTCGGTGCTGGCGCTGTATATGCGCCTGGGAGATCGGATGCTGCGTAAGCTCGCGATCATCATGATGGTCGTGATCACCTGCCAGGCAGGCGGCAACGTGTTTGCGTGCATCTTCCAGTGCTCGCCGGTTGCCGCGGCGTACGACCAGAGCATTACGGCTGAGAACAAGAGCTGCATCAACATCAATGCCTTTTACCTAGCGAATGCAGCCGTTAACATCTTTACCGACTTGTTAACATACACATTGCCGATAAAGCTTATAATCAACTTGCAAGTCAGCAAGCAGCAGAAAATTGGCCTGTTCGTCATCTTATGTCTAGGGCTATTGTAAGTAACTACGGCCCTTTTACCTAGCAACAGTATTGTCCATCGGCATAAGCAAAGCTAACATTCTTCCTCCTTACCTCCGTGCAGCGCCTGTATCTCCTCCATAATCCGCATCACCTTCATCCCACAAATGCTCGTCGACCCAGACGCGACATGGGTCATCTCGAGCGCAATGTACTGGTCGGTGATCGAGATCAACATCGGCATCCTGGCCGCTTCCATCCCGTCATACAAGACCATCGCCAAGCGCTACGCGCCCAAGCTCCTCGGGACATCCTCGGGCGGCGGCTCGCGCTCGCACAAGAAGTCCACCGGCGGCGGAAGTGGCATGTACAGGCTCTCGGGCTTTCAGAAGATTAGCAAGAACAAGAGCGGCACGCACGCCAGCGCGGGCGCGAGAAACACATACCACGACTCTACTACTATGGATGTGCCGAACCTGGACGCCAACGGCGCTGCTGCCGCCGCTGGGGATGGCAAGCATCGCAGGCTAGGATCTACTGCTGCTGCTCAAGGAGGCGGCAGGGCGAGCCCGCAAGTCGCTACGAGCATCGAGCCGTCGTCCAAGCTGGATCTGGACAATTCGTCCGAGGAGGCGCTGTGTGCGCCAAAGGGCAAGATCAGTGTCAAGACGCAGATTACCACGCGGTATGAGAGCTGATCTTGCTGCTGCTACGATTGAGATCTGTGATGGACGAATCTGAAGGGGGGTGACTTGTCGAAAATTAACGTTCTTCATTGACGTTGGAGTATGGTGAGGATGTCCGCTCTTTTGTGGTTTGGCGTTTTTTCTTTAGTAGAACGAAGTCCCGCGGACGAATGTATGTATCCAGGAGGCAACAAGATTATTTGTCTGTATCATACAACATGTACCCTGCTCAAAAGACCCAGTTTATTGTAAGGTAGTGTTTGTAATTCTGCTTTCCTTGGACCATAGGAACGATTATATCAGCGGAGTCTGGCAAAAAGAAAATCAACCGATAGTGCAAGCCGAGCAAGCTGGGCGTCTCGGCTTGCCTTAGAGGGACTGCGTAAGCCACGGTTCCAGAGTCAAGATTGATGGATGGACCGGGCTCACGTGATCATTCAGTACCCTTGGCTTGAGGATAGCTATTCGAGTGCCATGACAACCTTAGGGTTTCCATTAAATTTGACTAAGGAATAATCCATTGTGAAACCACTTTCCAGATCAATGGATCGTTTTTTAGAGCTTTTGTCCAAGACAATTTCAACTTTGGATTACAACGTCTGATTTGCCAGAAAAAAAAAGAAAAAGAGAAAGAAAGAAAGAAAAAAAAGAAAAAAGACCAAGCTTTTAGCCGATGCACCTATGGAACCCTTTGAAACATGCTGTTTCTGGTCCAAGGGAGGAGGATCTTGGCGCCAGAACATAGCAGAATTGTCAAGAAGAAAAGGACTTAGGCAGGTGTGGAAGAAGGATTGTGAGCCTCAGATGATATGCAGGGTCCGATTGTCGGCAGGACTGCCGGTTCCACTTTTATCATGTCGGAAGACTGACTCTGGCGAGATATAGGTGAAAGTGCGACTCGGCCCAACGTCCAAAGCTACACAATAGTGCCTGAGCTCACAGCACACATGCATGCACCCAGCACTGACGTACCTCACAGGTATTGCATAACAACTGCCGAAAGTCGTGAGCACGGTCTTGTCTTGCCCGTGCCGTCGGTACGGGTAGTGGAGCGGAGCCGGTGCCGGCGTGGAGGTGCGCGAGTGTGGAGAGAAAAGCGGAGTCCCCGGTGCGGCTGCAGACTACGAGGGAAAGAGCGGCCCAGTTTGGATACATTGACAAATCAGAGCACTCAACAAGCGACATGCGCTCCACATTTTGCGGTGGGGACGCCTTTCGACATGTCGTTCAAAGGGCGCGCCTGCCCGTGCGAGTGCTGACATGCAGCAGCGGCGGCAGCAGTCTGTCGTAGCTAGGGTGAGTGGAGTGAGGAGTCACTCCCACCTGCAACGGCGACGCCTTTGATGGAATTGCTTCAACGGCAAGCAGTGCCGCGTGTTCAACTTGACTGCGGTGGTCCTGCTTCAAGTTCTCAATCTGACTTCGCACCGTCCTGTCTTTCTCTTCATTTTGTCACCAACAAGAAAGAAAAGGCAATTCTACCTTTGCACGAACCCGGTCATTGGTGGCAGCATCTGATACTGGGGCTTGCCTTCTCCTGGTCGTCGAACAACTCTTATATCCCCAGGTCTCAACTTGGCATTTCCGTCAGCACCACTTCCTGCTTGCCAATTTGAGGCCGCCCTTCCATCTACAAGTCGACGAAACCGGACGCACTGCAGTGATTCGGTGCGCCCTTGCCCAGCATGACAACCATTGACGAGCTCGAGGAGCTCGCCTTTGTCGACTGGTCAGCTGCAGCACCTGCCACTGGCCACGCCCTTGCCTCTACATCGACAACTACATCGACATCTATGTCGACATCTATGTCGACATTGCCCACTGGTCCTGGTCTTGCTCCTGCTGCGACCCCAATGGCCTCGACGGGTCCCTCCCTTACCACCGCCAGTGTGCAAGACCCCAACCTCGATCTGGTCTTTAGCAACATCGACGGCGACGACTTCTCCTTCTGGGCCCTCGAGCACTTTGAAAATAACCTGCTCCCAGCCGCGGACCTTGGTGTGCCTCCTCCCACGTCAGAGCTCGACATGGAGCCAGCCCTGAGCCAGATGTACTGGGTCACCCCAGAGCGGCCCTGTGGTCACTGTGCCGCGGGTGGCTACCAGTGTAAGCGACTCAAGGAGGGTAAGTACAAGGGCTACTGCACGAGCTGTGTCGCCCTTCGGTGCGAGTGCAGCTTGGGCCCTTCCGTCAACAATCTCGCTGTCGAAGGCGGCGAGACATTCCCCCATAACCCATGGCCAATCATGGGCGACAGGCCTGCCACCCACATACTCCTCGAGGACGATCTGCTCGATGTCACAGAGCCAGCGCCTGGTCTGGCGGCCGTCCAAGATGTTTCTGAAAAGAAATCGCCCCCTCGGCCGCAGGACATGCCCAAGATTGGTGCGAGGTTTTCTCGCGAGTCTGTCAAGATCCTCAAGAACTGGGTTTCGACACACAGCCGTCACCCATACCCGACAGAAGAGGAGAAGGATACGTTGCAAAAGATGACGGGGCTCAACAAGACACAGATCACCAACTGGTTGGCCAACGCAAGGAGGCGTGGCAAGATCCATGTCACGCGTGCCGTCTCGCCTCATATCGGCCGAGGGTACGTCCAGGCTGTCGACATACCACAACGACGAGACCTCGAGGGCCGTGTGCAGGATATGAACCCCCTTCAGCGTTGGCAGAACTCTCCGCCCGAGAACGAACCCGCGTCCGTCACGGCTATCGCACGTGCCGTGTCGGCATCGGGATCCATGTCCGACCGGGCAGCATCTGGCTCCGGTCGCACCAGTCCCTGGATCTCAAACTACTCAGATGATGGCTCCAACAGGTCTCTTTGCAACCAGTCATCTGCGTCCAGTTGGGGCACTTCTCACTCCAGTGGCGGCTCGTTCGCCTCTGCTTTTTCTCATCGCTCTCATGGCTCCGGCGGGTCGATCCCTTCGTTTGTGAGATCGAACCGAGGCCGCAGGCGGAGGAGGAGGGCACAGCCAAAGGGTGTAGATGATAGTCTTGTTGGACATGCTCTAAAGACTTTTCAATGCACTTTCTGCACCGAAACATTTCGCACAAAACACGACTGGCAACGCCACGAGAAGTCTCTCCACCTGTCTCTCGAACGCTGGGTTTGTTCACCAGATGGACCAACGTATCTCGATTCCGAGACAGGCATGGCCAGCTGCGTCTTCTGTGGCGAGACAAACCCCGATGAGGCCCACGTTGATTCGCACAACTTCTCAAGCTGCACGGAGCGCACACAAACAGAACGCACATTCTACCGCAAAGACCACCTCCGTCAACATCTGAAGCTGGTACACAACGCCAAGTTTGCGTCCATGCCCATGGAAAAATGGCGGGTGAGCTCGCCAGAGATCCGGTCGCGATGCGGTTTCTGTGGGATTGTGCTGGAAAGTTGGACCACCCGCGTTGACCACCTCGCCGAACACTTCAAGACCGGTTATACAATGGCGGATTGGAAGGGTGACTGGGGTTTCGAGCCAGAGCTTCTGGATCTCGTGGAGAACGCGGTACCGCCTTGTGAGGCTCCCAGCAACCTGAGCGCCCTTGTAGATACGTGAATCTGACTGTTCTACGATAGATCTCATTGAAGAGGAGCGCAAATCGCCATTCCCGTTCATGGCCAGCCAGAATGGCCCCATGTCTCCAGCGAACGCCTACGAATTGATCAAAACAGAAATGCGGTATTGGATGGCCAACTTTGCCGGCGACCAAGGTCGACCTGCAACCGAAGACGAAAAGCGCCAAGAAGCCAATCGGATTGTCGTCGCAGCCGAGATAGCCGGGAAGTCCCCATCTGCCCCGGCTGGGTCATGGCTCCGCGACCTCATCGTGCAATCGGGTGTCCCTACCAGTAACCCAGTCTTCTTGCGGGCGAGGGTCCAGAATGAGAACAGACTGCCCTTCCTGCGCATCAACGGCAAGGCAGACATTTTTGATGGCTGCGAATTGGAGAAACAGCTCCATGAATTCGTCCAATCCCGCATACTATTAGGCCTAACAGCGATGGACTCCGAGTTACAGGTCGAAGCTTGCCGTATCATCGGACGGATTGAGGAAAAGTCCGGGATGCCATCTGACGACTTTGCGAACTTTCTCGTTGCTCTAATCAACTCATCGGAATGTTGGCTGGCGGACTTCAGACAGCGAGCCCAACTGGCACGAAGTGAGGATTTAGTCGATTGTGACAGGCGATCCAAGGATCCTAGCACGATTGATTCCACAGTTCACAACTATACGAGACTGGATCGTGAGCTTGGCCAATTTTTCCAAACTCAGCTGAGCCTGGGTAATGAGCCATCTGATGCGGACTTACAAAGAGAAGCTCGCAATATCATCTATAGTAATGATGACGAGTGGAACCAGACCGCAGCAGACGATGCGTGTTGGCTGACCGGCTTTCGCCAGCGAAACGCTCCTCGGAACCTGTCCAACAACACTTCCCCATCCTCGGGGTCTTTCGGCAGCCAGCCTACAACAACATCAACTTTCTCAACGGATATGAGCTCGACAATGAACCAGGATATCACATGCCTTGGTCAGCCACCAGCTTCAGCCACGTCAAGAAGTGTTGGTCCTCACTTCCTGAACGATGCAAATTGTTATCGGAGACTGTTCCGCGACCTTAGGCGTTTCGTGGTTTCCACCACATCAGAACACAACCCCAACCGACATATACCAACTGATGAGGAACTACAACACCAAGCGAGATGGATCGTGTACGATGAGTAAGTCTTTCCCCATAATCAAGCACTTTACGAACCGCATACTGACCGTATTCTCAGCGACGACCCGTGGAACCAGACCGCCGCAGACAACGTTGAGTGGCTTCAGCGTTTCAAGCGCGAGACAGGCTTGCTGCCTGCAGAGTCCGGCCCAGGCCTCTCGCCAAACACACCAGACTGGAATTCATCACGTGGCGGCACCGGCTTTGCCCCGCCATATATTTACCCAAATCCAGCGACTGCGATCACCGCAGGCGCCGAGTCCGCGAACGTGGTGATGCGAGAGGAAGCCAAGCGGTTCCCCACAGACGTAGCCACGACCTCACGATACGTCCAGAACTTCACACAGCGTCACGGACCACCAGCAAAGATCTTCTGCAGTCGAGAGCTCGAGGCCGGACTCACCGAGTTCGTGAAGCGGGAAGCTGCGCGCTCGGGACTGATGCCCAGCGACGCGGCACTCCGACAGCGAGCACGCGACATCATGGGCATGCAGAAGACGTCCTGTGACGACCCGGTCCTGCTTGCCAAGTTCAAGGAGGCCACGCAGCAGTGTCTCCCCGCCGGCGGCGCTGACCTGGGCGCGATGGTCATCTCAGAGATGACTGAGGCGGGGGACATCTTTGACTTTGAGTCGACACTTGCACCGCCACTGGTGTCTGTGGGCTCCCAGGGCGCGTTAGCTGTACCCGCGGCTAGTGAGTCCGATGTGAATGAATTCGCCTTCACGGAGCAGGAGATGATGGACATTCTGGACGATATCAGCCCAGCCTAGAGTGCTGTGCAGCAACAAACACGGGGAGTTTACATGACATTGTTCTGATTCATGAAAAGGCATAGTTTTGTCTTGGAGAAGTTAAGGGGTTACGAAATGTTTTTCCATTCGCGATTAGTTATGGGTCCAATTGTTTCGATCAGAATTATAACGATTCCATGTATGCACAATCACTCAGCGTCAGCTCTAGTCAAAACATTTATATCGCTACCACATTGAGCTTACGGTCAATTTTGTAATAAAAGGGGGCGTTTTTTTAAAAAAAAAAAAAAAAATTTCCCAAGAAAAGCGTATCAGTCTAGCAATGTGCGAAATCTCCCATCATCATAAAGACATCAGGCCAGACAATAGCACAGTGAATAGGCCCCAAGATTTAAAAGAGAGAAAGGCAAAAAGAAAAAAAAAACTCTGGCGGAAATAACCACGGCCATAATCTGAAATGATATCCCGCGCGTAGCGAGATCGCACACCCAATGTTTACTCAGATACGTAGGTCGGTTAATGCGGATCAAATAAGGCTATGCTGACAGCAGGGACGAGGGAGGGAATGAACCCGAGAAAGGTGCTGGGAAAAGAATAAGGAAAAGGAAAGAACTACTGGGCTCAGTCCGTTTCACTATGAGAGCTGGTTGGTCACGGCCAGTGATACTGAGTGAGAGCAGCTTCGTCATGCACAACCCAGAGAGATGCATTTATGGAACTTGGAAAAAAAAGACTTTAGTGTATTGGTGCCAAGAATATCACGGTCCGCTCGCTAATGCCGAAGAAAAGTTGACAAGATCCCACATTAAGACCAATCCATCACGGCTGTGTCGTGGAAATTTATTCTCGCGTTGTCCTTTTTATGCCTCCCAGAAAATCCCAACGCCCTCTTAACTCCATCATGATATCGTTGCCAGCTCGAGAAGCGGGGCGGAATTACAAATCTCAAAGACGGATTTCGTCACGCTTATCCCGAAAAGAAGCCACTTGCGGTTTTGAGCAGAGCAGCATGGACAGCTTGGCCGCCGATGTTTGGCACTTCCAGGCTAGTGTCGGCTTGTGGGCCGGGTTTCAAGTAGCAGTTGCCCGGTGCAGTGCCCTTAATCGCAATTGTGCGATTGGTCCAGTACGGGATAAAGCTGACCCCAGCGCACGTCGTCGTCGTCGCGTTGTTTATTGTTGAGTTGCCGGTAAGCTTTGGTACACTCTGAGTCCATGAAGCGCAGGCGTCTATACAGTCGTCGAAGTTGCCCACGAAAAGTCCCATGAGAGGAGGGTTTGGTGCGTTTGCGTTGCAGTAGATCTCGAAGACGGCCTTGCCAAAGACTGTGTTTGCGAGACTTAGCAGACGCTTCTTGATCAAGGTTCACATGCCATGCGCACTTACAGGATGAAGTGTAGGTCGTCCCCGTCACTGTTCCCGGGTCGACGGAACACCCTTTATCGATTTTGCTGAAGTCATTGGGATCCACGGTGGAGTTGACCTGTGCCAGAGCGGCGTTGGCGGTGGCAAGATCTGTCTGGGCCTGATTGGCCCGACTCGAGGCGATGCCAGTGCCGGCTGCGAGACCAATGACTGCGGCCGAGAGAATGGCAATAATGACGGAGAGGATTAGGACAATCAGCTGGCAGCCGAAGGGATATCGCTTCTGTTTGACATCAGGGACGGGCGTTGTGCCTTGGTTGTAGCCGATGAACGTCGAAGACGGCGCAGCGTTGGGAGAGTATGACGGGCTCGAAGGATAGTTTGAGTAGAGTGTGCTTGGATCTTGTTTGTA
This sequence comes from Microdochium paspali, assembly GCA_031142775.1. Lineage (NCBI taxonomy): Eukaryota > Fungi > Ascomycota > Sordariomycetes > Xylariales > Microdochiaceae > Microdochium > Microdochium paspali. The sequence goes on from JAVBIV010000007.1 coordinate 2,361,287, forward strand.
GTGGCCATATGGCGATAGTGGGGGCTCGCTTGACGGCACCGGCTCAGGATGGCTGGGTGGGTAGTGGACTTCAGGATAGACGTGAGGAATGGCCTCGGGCGCTTCGTCATACTAAGGAATCGCGAAGGTTAGCCAGGTGGCTCTAGCCGGGATTGTCCAGTACGAGATCCGGGGGCGGCCTACTCGGGGCGCCATGGCTGCGAAAGTCTGGCTATTAAGGTTATCGCAAAGAAGGTTCTGCCAGGCGTCCACCACTACCACGAAGCTGCTGCACACGGGCAGTCGCTGTTGTTGCTCCTTGGTGCGCGGGTGTGGATGAAGTTGGAGAAACGAGAAAGCAGAGCTTGGCGACGAGCTCGGCTGGGCGGTGCAAGATGGTGTAAAAGGTGCCTGCGGCGGGTGGGCCTGCAGTCTTTAGCTCTATTAGAAAAGGAAACAGGCGCGAGCCTGGCAAGGCGAGCCTGGGATTGACAACGGACGGGGCAGGCGCCATGTCACGTCGGGGGAGGGGGGGCGCAGTGGGATGCAGCTCTGCGGATGTGGAGGCTGGCGACCAGGCCTGGCCGAGTGGTGAGATTGAGGCACCTCGACCACACACGGCCCTTGGGCCCCCTGGTGTCGGCAAGTCATAAGCAAGTGGCCTGACTGGCTGACTGGTGTGTCTGCGGTGATGTTGCGGCTGAGACTTGGGTTACCAGTTACCAGCTGGGGGCCGGGCCGGCCAGGCAAGAGAGGGGACCCCTCGAAGAGCCTACATAGTATGCACTTGATTAGGTTGGATACATAAAGTGCCCGAGTAAACTAGCATTTACCAGATGGAGCGCGAGGTGCATGTTAGCGGGCGTGCCCCTGCTTGGATGCTGCGAGTTGACAGCTTAATTAGTTACCTTGAGGTTGGTGGTGGTGGTGGTGGTGGTGGTGGTGATGGTGGTGGTGCGAGGAGCCTGGGCCTGGGCCTGGGCCTGGCCTGGGGCATGGGGCATGGGGCGTGGGTGCTCCAGGGCTGCATCGCGGGATGGGGGCCGAGGGCGGGATTAAGGTAAGGAAGGTACCTGGTTACCTTATTTCCAATGGTACATAGATCAATACGGCGGCGTTTCACCACCGCTTGGCACTCGGGGCGGCACATTCTGGCAGCCGCCGCCTAACAAGGAAGGAAGCAGCCGCCGGGGCTCAGCCGTTGCAAAAGCTTGACGCCTCAACTGGCCCAAGCTGCCATTCTCCACGAGGCGCCCAGCATTCTTCACCATGCTGGTTAGGACATGGTAGCTCAGTAGGCTATTCAACCAATGGTCACGACGCAGAGATACGGTATTATCCGTAATTGTCACCACAAAGTCCTGCAGATCGTCAGGTCCGTGACTCGAGGCCCGGCGAGACTCCCATTCGCCGCTGCCCAAGGCGCTTAGCTAACCACCGTGTCCTACCCACCTGCCATGTCAACTCACAAAACCTCATGGTCACGATCGGTATAGCCAACCCACGACACGTGTCCGACCAATCCGACAATTCTCGTCCGATGCCAGACCAGGCTGCGCGCCACATGCGTGCTCTTCCCATCAAACGCCACGACTACTGTAGCTGCGGCGGCTCATCTCAGAAGCAGGTGTTGCGAGAAGGCTCCCTCCCACACGGCTCGACGCACCCGTTTTCTATGTTCTACATGGTCGCAGCACCCTTGCAGCGCCACATGGGATGGGCCGGCAGTTGTGTCTGGTCATCTTGAGAACAGTGGCAATCAGCATGTGTTTCCCCGCCCTCTGCATATGCGCGCGCGAGCCCTTGTCAGCACTGTGCATGCAGTAACAAAGTCCTTTTCCTATTCGGGTCGTCAGGTCTGCCTACCTTGTATGTCTTCGCTGCCTACCTCCCTCGTCCATTCAGCCCAGCTGACGCCAGCGTCGCACTCACTCCAGATATACGACCCAGATTGTGACCACCTAGAGCGCTGCTCCGAGCCAGTGACACAGCTATCTACACGGCAACACCGAGAACACGAGCTACTCGCCATGGGTGTATCTACTGCGTGTAGCGCTGCCTCAGTCTCAACTACCAGAATTCAATCTTATAGAACATGGCCAACCGCTGCCTCACATCTTAGTCCATGGTCAGATGAGCTCCTCATGCATCTAATTACCTGAATGCTCTCGCCTCACCCATCGCGCCACCCGATAGACATGGAAGAGTTCTGTCATGGCAGAGTCTAGTTCGATACGCTGTCAACTCTATGATGGGTATATGCTGCTGCCGCGATACATCCTCCACCTCTAGAACCTTCGCACCACCGCTCAACCAAGAAGGCTGACCATTGGTTCCGGCCACGAACCCCATAACAACGGCCTATCTCCGAGCCTGGCGCTGACCGGCGCAAGAATCTTGAGCTTTTTGCGTTTCTCATCAACGTCCGCAACGTACACGAAGCCCATGACGTTAGCATCTCTGATCGTGTCCGGCGTGTCATGTATTGACGCATACATGACTGCCAGTGTGCAGTTCTGCATCATGAGAGACGGCTCCATCCGCTGCACCGAATCGCCAGCGAGGGCGGAATGATCGTCGTCATTCGTAGAGTCTGTGCGTTGATGGTACATGTCAGTCAGGATACTCGACAGTCAAGGTGGTCTTACAAAGCTGTCTCACCTTCGCTTATCCGCCATAGTGAAAGTGCGGAAAAGTCGACCTGCTGTGTGAACGGAGACAACGTGTTCCTCGAGTCGCCAAAAAAATACTCTCGGATCGCAGCCTCTCGTACTTGTTGCATAAAAGTAGCGTCTCTCTCCACGACGCCGCCCGACTTATCCAGCCCAACTACCGTGACCTCCTCGTCGAGACTAGTCCTGTAACTGCCGAATCGCCTCTGCAGATCGCTTGTCATGCGCTCTGATCCTACTACCACAATGATATTGACTGAGAACTCTGCCACGACATGTGCAAGGAGGTCATATGCTGTCCCGTCCTTGGCGCCAGGATTAATGATGCCAGGACTGTCGATGAGCATTCCTGAGGCGCGAACATCAGGATCATCAGTAAAACGCGCAGTAGCGCTGACCGACAGACTACTACACACGCGCTTGTACAGCTTTGCGTTGTGCTCGGGCTGTTCCAGGCCATAGTAATACGACAGCGGCAACTTGACGGGGATTGGGCTCGGTCCGCTGGTCGGAGTGGATCCCCACTCGGTCGTGATGTCCATGAGTGTGGCGAAGACGGCCGCACTCAGAGTTCCCGGCAGCGCGAGCATCCCTTCACTCGGGTCGGTGCTGACCACGAGCGGCTGGCGGTCCATCCGCGTCGCCCAGCCCATCAGCGTACGCACGAGACTTGTCTTTCCCGAGTTCGACGGCCCAACAACGAGCACGCGCGGGCCCATGGCATCTGTGTCTCCTCTATCGTGGCGCGACGCGGCCGCCGACCGCAGGCCCTCGAGCTTGAAGTGCAGATTGACATGGCTGACAGACGGCGTCTGGTCGGCAGCGGAGGGCTCGGCGGTGTACGCGTCAAAAGTGCCCTTGAGGCAGGAAACTTCGAGGGAGCAGCCGTGCCAAGTGTTGATCTTCGACTTTGTCGCGGTGAAGGTATATGCATTGCCCGGGGCGAGCTCTGTGCCGTCCTTCTCCGCGGTGCCGGAGACGAGCTTTACCGCGAGCTCTGAGCCGTGGGGGACTTCGAACCGATATTCCCAGAAGGGCTGGAGATCTAGTATCGATGACTGTCCTCCAGGGCCGAGGGCGCCGGCGCCGGTCGCAGAGGTTGAGGGGCCTAGGCCACCAGTGTGGGATGCGGTGTCCTGGGGAGGGTGAGGGAGTGCGACGTTAGCTGAATGCTGTCTGGAAATTTCGAGACGAGGTGTCTCTTAAGAGGAGCAGCATCGATCGAGAAAGGGCGCATCGTACTGCTGGCGCGAACTGGCCGAGGCCAGGAATGCCCGGAATGGACATGTTGAAATGGGGGATTCGCGCGGCGGGGGAGGAGCGGCAGGAGCTACTGCTCAGCTCATGGCCTGGTCGTTGCCAACTGATACGCCACGCTCTGCGGCTGTCGCGGTCGGTCTGATATCACCACTTGCGTCGTTGCAATCCTGTGCCGTGCAATTGCAAGTCAGTCAGTCGTATGGCGGCAGGCTGGAGAGGTTCTGGTCGAGAGGTGAGGCTGGGGAAACTGCAAGAAAGCTGTCGCAGCTCATCAGCCTTGCAGCTTGCGGGCCAGGGCCAGGGAGCTGTCCCAGGGTTCAGGCGGGCGTGGAGTGGGTCACCGGCCGCAGAGCAGGGCGGTGTCCAAGCAAGCCGTATAATAGCCAGCCTATCGTAGCCTTGACGCGGCTCGGCGAAGGACTCCGAACTAACAAGCTCGGCAAATACCTCGTCCTCGATGACAGCAGTTGCAGTGCAGATCGCAATCGTCACCTCTAGGCCACGGCCCAAAGATACATGACCCGCACGGCAAAAGGTTAGGGCAAGCTGGGCCAAGGCAGCACTCTTGGCAGTGTCCGTAATCATGCTCTGGCGTCCATCGTCGTTGTGTTGGAGGGAGCTTCCACAAGTCAATAGAGTTCCGTCTTGATATGTGGAAGGACCGGTGTGCAGGCCACCAGGAAGAGGGACCCTAGGCTTTATAACAGTCGGTCCTTCGGGACTAAAACCTACTACGGCAGCCCCGGGCCCTTCGAAGGCGATGCCTGTCGATGGCACTTCCTTAGTCCATACATCGTCTAGAGCACAAACAACGTTGCAAGCTCCTTCAACATAACAAGCAAGAATGAAAAGTGTGTGATTCCGATCATGAACTAGCTCACAAGCGCCATATGCAACGATTTGAAACGCAGACGTCCACCTGGATAATGGATCGACTGACAGCCCTCAAAGGAAGTACCAGGATCACTCCACGTTGCACCACGGTGAAGGTGGTTCCCGTATTTTTAACTCCGACCTAAATTGGGCTCCACGAAGACTCTGCAGAGTTAACAATGGCGACCCTTGATCCGTTGGGATGGGTCCGAACAAAACATTCATGATTCAGGGGTACGTCATGCTGTCCTTTTTTGTTTTTATTTTGGGTTGTGTCCCCTCCCTCCCGCTTGAACATACATCACGCAAACTATCACACACCAGTCGAACCCTGTGGAATACTTGTCGACTAAGGGGCTTTGCAGACTCAGCCGGAAGCCAGGAGAAAGAGAGGAGTTACGGAAAAAGAACAATAACAACATGGGTGCGGCGCCGTCGGTGCCGACGGATCCGGCGCGGACAGTCCAAGTCATTGGGGCGGGTTTCTCAAGGACGGGCACGGTATCGGTTCAGATGGCGCTTGAGGTCTTGCTCAAGGGTCCTGTTCTTCACGGTGGTACACAGCTGATTACGAGAGAAGATTGTAAGTCTTGTTGACTTATTGACTTGTGATTGATGTGTTGCTCACGCTCACTCCGAAAGTCTGCTTCCTGATCGGTGCGGAAGACCTCGGACATCAACGACTCCAGAGGCACACCACCTGGCTTGGTTTTTTCCGATACTGACTTTCCGCGAATCACCAGCATACTGCAAAACCTGGCACCAAGCCTACCAAGCCCGCCGCGCATCCGATCACATCGCCACGCTCAAGCACGTCCGCGCCGCGACCCAGGGGTTCGTGGGAACCACCGACCTGCCCACAATCGACTTCATCCCGGAGCTCCTGGAGCTGTACCCGGACGCAAAAGTCGTGCTGGTGAAGCGCGACCCGGACTCGTGGTACCGCAGCACCTTGGACATGACGGACCAGGTCGCGATGTGGTGGCTCAGGTACGTCCTGGCGCCCTTTCCCGGGTGGCGGTGGCTCTTGCCCTTGATAGACGAGTTTGCGGCTTTCATGACGGAACTGCAGAGGAAGGAGATCAAGGAGGTGGCTGCTGATGGGAGCGTGGTGGTGAGGAGACAAACGCCAGAGGAGAGCGAGTTCGGGCCTCGTAAGTCATCATCTACTTTTCTTCTGCGCGCATGAGTCTGAGCTGGTGTACACGTCTTTCAAGTCATACACACACACACACACACACACACACACACACACACACACACACACACACACACACACACACGCTGACCTTGGGAAATTACGAAAAAGACGCTCTCGGGAACTACCACGCCCACGTCCGCGCAGTGGTCCCCCAGGAGAAACTTTTGGAGATGGAGCTCAGTGAAGGTTGGGAGCCGCTTTGCAAATTCCTGGGCGTGCCCGTGCCAGACCAGCCGTTTCCTCGGGCCAACGACTTCGCGGCCGTGCAGAAAACAGCGCAGTCCATATTGGTCCGCGTTGCACAGGTCTGGCTTGGGATATTCGGTGCAACGGGAGGCTTGGTATATCTCGGGGTCAGGGCCTGGCGGAGATGATCATAGGGGAGCTGGAGGGTGATGATCTTGCAGTTCAGCGTGTTTGAAAGGAGTCGGTGGTTGCCTGATTAGGAGACTATGCCCTTCTCGTCTCTCGTCACTTTCTGGTGGCGTGGAATTGGGTAATTACGTGGCAGGCGGCGGCACGGCAGAGCAGTGTACCGCAAATGGCGGGCGTGGTGGAGAATGATCTTCTCCATCGCTGACACTACTTCTAATGGCGGTCAAAGAACTCCGTGACAATGGAGCTAGCGTCGATGTGCGGGGGCCACTCACTAGCGGCGATCTGGGAGAAGTCGATCTCTGGGAAAGCCCAGCAAGGTCCTACGTCAAAATTGAGGCAAGATCCGAACTGTTAACATATTTATGTTCCCGTCATGTATATGGCTTTGTGCCCATCAGATGCGATATGCGAGGGAACGGGCTGGCTCCTCCCGGACGGAAAACGAAGAAGAGAGAGAAGTGGAAAGGAAAATGGACACCAACACTCACCCATACTATCAGTCTTATACCGCTCCATACTTACCTTCCCCTCCCCCTCGCCTTCACTACCACGGGCACCACAAGTCCAGCTGAAATACCCAACATCACCCCGGATTTCCTCCCCGAGTACGGCGCGAACGCCACAAAATGCGAAGACAAGGTGGGAGAGCAGGACAGCAGGTTCACGAAACCGCGGCTGTTAGACGTGCTGCGCCTCCGTGTAAGTCGACATGTTTGAAACCAGCAGGTCCTGGAGGATCGATCCATAGTTCCGCTAGTCGCACGGACAGCGAGGAGGGGATGGGATAATTGCTTGTCGTTACCCAGTGGCGTATATCCGGCCATCGTCAATGCAGTATTTTGACCGCAGGGTGTTGAGCAGATCTGGGAGGAACTGCAAGTCTATGTCAACGGAGACGGCAGCGTGCGTTGTGCCGCCCGACGAGCTATATCTACTGTCAGATGCAGTTCAAACAGATAGCCTTGGGTAAGGTTGAAGGTATGAAGATAAGACTCACATCGACAGCATCAGAGTAGACCATGCTTTTCTGCACTGCACAATGACGTGATGTCGGTCACTTCGACCACCCTCCTCACGTAAAGCACAAGGCAGAGCATACACCCGCACAAAATTGATCTCCGCTGATCTTTGTATCTAACTCAAACCAAGCACCAGTACTGTCGGAGTCATGAAGCCCAAGGGTGACCAGATACGCTGTAGCCTTGTCATAGTCTACCAGACAGCTGTATCGAGTATCTACGTTTGCGGCCGTTTGCTAGTAAGACTATGGAAGTGTGTGCGTCCGTAGAACGAGTGCATTTTGCCGCATCCCGGAGTGATTATCTTTTGTCTTCCAATCGTCAATAACGCTGCCGTTGTGGTTCCGAGGGATGGCGCTGCCAGATGCGGTCGGGGTAATCACTCCGCCGCAGAAGAAGGTGGCTTGCGCACAGGACCAGCAAGGGTGCCACGAGTTGGGGGCTATGCACGGCGCCGCATTGGATGACAGGTACGAGCCGCTGGGGGCTTGCGGCGCTATCAAGTTGGTGGCGATAATGAATTGCGCGTCTTTTATGTCGTAGAACCATCTATCACAATCAAATCGACATTGGTAGGAAAAGACAGTTAATCGTTGTGCTTGCCATGCACAAGGACACATTGGTATCACTGACTTCTGCGCGCCTTGTCTGGTGGTGAGCTTGTTGTTGCACCGCGACGTTTCCCATGATCAGCAATTACATATCCCTGCACCATGTTGGCGTTCCATTGTGACCTTGCGACCTATGAGAGCGCTACATAGAGGTTGTGCATAAAATTTGAGGTGCTGGAGACACCTTGATCAGGGACCAATCAGGTGTTAAGCTGGGTTGTGCTAGATAATTGTGGAACACACTCAAAGACACTCCAACGCAGCGACCCGGGGCCCAATGCAAACCTCAGATGGCAAGCGCCCTCGCATCCGAATCCGATGTGGCGGGACGTGCGCATGGAGGTCAAGTGCTTGTCCCTCTTAGCTTGGGCTGGGCCGGGCAGGCGGCTCAGGTCCCATGTTGAGCGCAATCTTGGATCTGCAGGTTGGTATTGCTAGTGCGAGGCAAAGACACATTCGTCCGAGCTAGCAGCGCCTAATCGCCAGTGATTATCCCTGCTATCGAGCGCCACGTCCTCCTCGTAGGGCTGGCGTCGCCTCTGATAGTCCATGTTAGTCCCGATTAGTTATTCGCCCCCTGGGCCACCGGACTTCATCTCGTCCGAACGGGACAGCGGACACACGCTCTCCCCTATCAGGTCCTAGTCTCATGCTTGGGATGCGATCGTACACAACAACCCTGCAGTCACCATTCACGCGTTACCGAGCATAGCCCATTGGTTGCTTATCCCAGCTTGCTTTTTGGCAGGTGGGCACCACGGAGGAAACCCATGTTTCTTTCGGCCTAGCCATGGCCGCCCGAGAGGTTCTTCGTATTTCCCTCCGAGGGTTGGCCGTTGTTCCCACTGTCTCCCTCATCGACCACATCTTTGTCAACTGTCGATCTCACAGGACGCCCAAGGCGTAAGCGTGTGCACATACCAGCGTCCAAACAGCAGGAAGGACCGAACAATTCTTGCGGAACGGCGCAGCCATGTCTCACTGTAAGCATATGTCACTCCGACCCGACAAGCCTATCTGCTGCCACGATACTCTAACACGTCAATGCCAAACCAGCCTCGCCGCCGCCGCAGTACGTTGACAACGGTTCTTCGCTGCCCGAGGTCGTTGCCCCCGGCCAGCATCCGTACGCAGATGCGCCGCAGGTCATCAACTCGGGCGCTCACAACGCACCTGAGTTTCACTACCAGTACTCTGGGCAATATCACCAGCAGCTTCAGCGACACCACCAGCAACAGTACTTTGACCAATCGCCCGAGGCCGTTCCTGTTGTTGACGAATACAAGGGCAATGCCATTGCTGGCGCCGGTGCTGCCGCTCACGAGGTCAATGGCGATGGTGTAGCCCCTGCCGGGGCCGAGGGGGCAAAGGCCGTCCCATTTTGGCGGAGCAAGCGGGTGCTGTTGATAGCAGGGGGAGTGCTTGTGGCTATCATTGTCGCGGCCGTGGTTGGAGGTGTTGTGGGTAGCCAGAAGGCCAAGTCGGGCGTGGAATTGTCTTCTTCGTCATCCTCTACGCCGCCAGGAACGCAGACGGCCCAGCCACCGTCTTCAGCGACAGGCACAAGCAGCTCAGTACCATCAGCCACGCCTGTTCTCATGCGGCCCGGAACAGTGGCGGGTACCAGCATAGGTATGTTGGACTCACGCAATTGGCTGCCACATCACGAACAAGCACTAACAGCGACTTGTCTCTACAGCCAGCGGGGTTTTCGCTCAGGGTATCCAAGTATTTTGGCAAGACGATGTGACATCTCAGATCTCCTACAGCGTCTACAACAACGGCGGAGACTACGGTCCGCTTACCAAGCTCGACCTAAGCCAACCTCCCACCGGCAACACCTCTCTCGCCGCAACGTCGTGGTTCGTTGACAACAACGTCACAAACAACGCCATTGTGCAACTCTACTACCTCATCGAGACCGACTCTCAGACCGGCCGCGTCAACATCGCCATGGCAGACCTGATCTGCACCCACAACCAGACATGCACGGAGCAAGACACCGTCATCCTCACGAGCAACGTCACATTCACCGAAGTCAACCCCTTCACCGACATTGCGGCCGTCTGGCGCCGCGATCCATCCATCAAGTACAACAATCGCGTCTACTTCCAGGCCAAGGACACGGGCAACATGATCGAGCTATCAGGCGACACGGCAACCACAACAGGCTGGGCTCCCAAGGACCTCGGCGTCCAGGCGCAGAACGGGTCCAGCCTCACTGCCGTCTTCGCCCCCGGCTACACCATGGAGCTGTACTTCTTCGACGCCAACAACACGCTTTCCCAGCTTGTCAATACCGACCACTGGGCCGATCCCACCGAGATCAATGTCGACCCCCATGAGGGCGCGGGCGGCAGCGGCACGGTCGAGGCCTGCTGGGAGCCACAGGCCAACTTGTTCATGATATACTATGTCGACAACAAGGGCGACATCATGGAGTACCTCCGGGACGGCATCGGAACGAACTGGGACGGCGGCATGTCGCCTACAAGCCAGACGGCGGATCAGACCATCACCTGTGCCGCCTGGGACTCCACTGTGAGGTTGTACTACATGGAGAATGAAGCCATGACGCGTGGGACTAGGGGAACGACGTCGTGGACGATTGATCTTCTCAGCAGTGTATGATGGATGCTGCGCTATTTTGTTGAACGATTTTACATGAGCGGGTTTGGTTCCTTGCATATAATTTTGCAGTACAGCGTAGTAAACAATATATCTGTATTCAACAGAGAAATTCTTTCAAAAGACCAGTAACCTCCGTACTAGTGACGGCAACTTCATATCATGGGGATACTATGATAGCAGGCAATGAACAAACAACATTGCAGTCAACGGTTGCGCTGCATGTATTGCCTGGATTTCATAAGAAGAATCGCCCACGCGTAGCCTTGCAATAACCCATAGAACTCTCGCTGTCGCAACCGGGTACCATCGTTTCATAAGTCTTTGCTGATTCCCAGAAACCCAGCTCGGCTCTTCAGAAGACTGCCTTTCCAGGCCACCGTTAAATATGAAGCTTTTATTTGAGTGGGTCTGGTCCGGACCATCCCAAATCGCCAAGCAAAACACCGATCCCATCAACATCCGCAAGGTTCAGCACCATCACCACACACCTACGGCGGACGATACCTCATCACCGGAACTACCCAATTATAAAATTTAAATTTGTATTTGTCGAATCCCGTCAAGTTCCCATGTCTCCACCCCAGCAAGTCCCAGATCCCAGACAGGAAGCAGGACTACCACCCCTCCCGACCCTGACGACCTCGCCACGAAGACATCCAGACTGCTGTCTCAGCCTGTCGACCACGCTCTTGCAAAGCAAACTCTCACATATCCAAGCCGCTACCCCAACCTCAACCTCCATCTCCTCACCATCACCATCGCCATCACCGCCACCTTCCCAAATTGATAACGAGGACAGACCACGTCCAGCATGCTATGAAGACGTGATAATATCAATAGGTTCCGGATCCGGCCTCCTCGAGGCCTGCTTACAGCAATACATCTCCACACATGCCCCTCCTCCACGACCACAACAACAAGCCGGAAGTCATATACCAACAACACTGTGTATAAAAGGCGTCGAAGTCAAGCAGCAGCTCTCCGCCTCTTCTGCGCAGCAGCAGCAGCAGCAGCAGCAGCAAGGATTGAACCGGTACCTCCCTGAGCACAGTCGGGAGTTGGTCAGGGGCACTTGGGAGGTATGGCCGGGGATCCTGGGCTCGCCTGATAGCCGACAAGCCAAAGACAGAGGCGACGACAGCGACGCAGAGGGTCCACATGGCATGCCAGCGCAGCGTTCGAAGGCTGACGGCGGTGGACGACTAGAGGAGGAGGAGGAGGAGGAGGAGGAGGGACATCGTAAGAAACAGCGCCCAGTAGCCTTGATGTTCGTCTATCCTCGCCTCCCAGCGCTTGTGCGGAAATATGCCCAGGCAGTCTTGTCCGCGGACCCTGGATTCACGTCACCATCGTCTCTGTCGACGTCAGTCAAAGTCATAATCTACCTCGGCCCGCGGGTAGACTGGCCCGACTTCCAACCATGCTTCGAGCGCAGCGACGACACCAAATACAAGCTCGAAATCAAAATCATTGCCGGTGAAGAGGCCGGGTTGTTGGAGTACGAGATGATGGCAGTTGTTCACATTCGTTGAATAGTATAGTATGGGTATGCAAATACTGCGGACATCTCATTTCCGCCCAGCATTTAGTCATGGCCGTGGCGTACTCATGATATCCAGTCATCACCAGCATCATAGTCCATGTCACCCTGATCCCTCGAACCATGGCCACCATCCATGCCAAAGTCTCCACCACCACCGTCCATCATACCCTCGTCATCGTCATCTTGGATTTCACCATCTTCACTACCGGCTTCCTCCTCCCCGTCTGTCTTGGCGGCCGTTGCACTAGCGAGAGGTTTCCTGCTAGCGGCAGCAGCGGCTGGCGTGATGTTCTGGCCCCACGTCAGCTCGAGCTTCTCGTCGACGCCGGCAAGCATGTTGTCCGATGAGGCAAGACCAGCCATGAAGCGCTCTGCAGTTTTACGGTCTTTAAAGGTGATATGTGTTGACTCAGGCTCGGCGCGGATGTTGTCGAACTCGCCAACGCTCTGTTTATATTGTTAGCTCGGCGCGACACAAGATTGACCACCAACACATCATGACTTACAAAAAGATACTGTCGCAGCGCCTCGTCATTGGCAGGAACGGTGAGGTCCGCCCCTGATACAATGACAACCTTTGGCCTCAGGTCAAGCGAGTACTGTGCATATGCCGCGTGCCTAGCTTCGATAGCACCGGGCCCACCACCGCCGCGACCACCCCGCGCAGCATACCCGCCACGCCAGCCTCCGCGCGCGCGATAGCCTCCCCTCCCACGACCACCCTGACTGGCCCACCAAGGCTGCTGCGACTCCTCGGGGGCGGCGTCCGGATCGATCCCCAAGAGATCCGCCTCGGCTTCTAATGCGGCGAGCTGGGCCCGCAGTGCATCTGTCTGAGCACTAGATTTCCTATCGCCGCCGTGGGCAGATGGCGAGGCAGAGCGCAGCTTGGCGTCGAGCTCCCGCTTCTCCGCGAGATGCCTTGTGCGCCGCTCCTCTAGATCCTGCCTCTCTTTCTCGAGCTCTTTCCGCCGCGCCATCTTCTCCTCGTGGATCTTTTGTGCCTCGGCTTGTTTCTGTATGAACTCGTCCAGATCAAAATCGGTCTCCTCGGGCGCGTCGTCTCGACCCTTGCCGTTAGCATCATCGGACTCGTCCTTCTTCCAGAATACCTTGACAAAACGGTTGTCAAAAATGACTTTGGGCGAGCTCCACGCAGCATTTGCCGCCTCCCACGTTTCAAAGTTGAGGACAGCAAGCCGCCGATGGTCCTGGATCGTAATATCCGAGATTGCGCCAAATTGCGAGAAGAAGTCGCGTACTTGCTCCTCGGACAAGTTCTCTCTCGGGATATTCTGCACCACAATCTTTGTTCGTGAGCGGTCGTGCACCGGGCCATTGATGGTGGCCACGTCGGGCTTTCCTTTTTGTCTCTTAGGCTTTTGAGTCTTTCCCTGCGTATTCCTTTCGTGCTGTTGTCCGTTCTGGAAGGCCGTTTGCGGCTGGAACATGGCAGCCATGGCCATGGCTGGGTTGCTTGGGTCGTACTCAAGCGTAGAATCTCCATTCGGCGGTGGCATAAAAGTCGGCAGGAACACTGAATCGTTGCCATGTTCAAATTTGCATTTGTGACCTCTGGCACAAAACCCTTTCCTATCATAGTCCTTGCACCGTTTCCGCTTCTTCTTGGATTTTTGAGGTCCTGGCATACCAAACGCGCTCGGATCTGGCAGAGGGATTCCCATTTGTTGCAGCATCTGGATATTTTGAAGGATCATGGCCGGGTCGATCGCTGCAAAGCCCTGGCCGTTTGCGCCGAATCCGTTCCCTTGACCAAAGTTTGGCATGTTGCTATATGGATGCTGCCCAAACGTGCCGTCCGGCGGCGCAGGCCCACCATTGCCCGTGGTACCATTCTGCTGGAACTCCCTGCCCGTTTTCTGATGTTTCTGCGCAGGCGCGCCACCCCGTGTCGGCGCAAAGTCCAGTATTATGTCGACATCACCATCATCGCGGTCGCTTGCTCGTCGCTTTCGGGACGATGCACTCTGTGCCGGGCCGGGCGCGCTTTGCTTCTGGGCCTGGGGCACGAACGGGGCGGCAGTCGGCGCCCCGACGGTCTGGGACTGACGGCCTGCTGGAGGAGCTGGCGGGGCCCCCGGGAGATATGATTTGTAGTTGATGGCCTGGAAGATGTCGTTCGTAAAGGCGACAGAGTCGTCGCTGAGGAAGTCGGGGATTTCGGACTCAAAGAGCTTGCGGATGGTGGCCTGGTCGCTGTCGTGGCGGAGAAGAGCGAGGACGTAATCGGCAAGGACATCCGAGTCAGCGTCGGATCTATTAACGAGGAAAAGAGTTAGTGAGGACTGAGTGGGTAATCGGATAGGCATCATACATAACAACTCACGTGTCAGCCAGGCGCTTGACGATCCACGCCTTGAGGTGGCCCTCATCCTCCTCGGCGAAGAGCATCGTGGATAGCCGACTGTCTATATTTGATGCAGAACACCGTTCAAGACTTCCGACGGGTTTGGTGTCCTTGTGCTGCCTCTGGAGAGAGGGGGGGATCCGGAATACTGCACTGCCGGTAGTGGTGATGGTGATGGTGATTGCTGGCTCGTGGATGGCGACAGGCACCTCGAATATCCAGCCAGACGTTTGAAGATTGTCAATCCGGCGCGGTGCAGGGGTCTCGGGCGGCGCGTGGGCCCTGCAGGGTTCTGGAAGCAGCGCCGTCCACATTCCAGCCTCCACGGCTGTCATCGCCCCAATTAAGTAACCAGTCCAGCAGTCAATCAGCGAGTGCGCGGGGGAGGGGCACATGCAATTCACCCAGCAGGCCGAGCATCATCTTGGTGTCACTTGCAGCACCCAGAGTCGCAAAACAGGGCACCCTGGTAGACGGCAGGCCTCAAGCAGGATACCAGGTAATTATCACTTGATGCTATCGTGACGCTGGTGTCTTCCAAGCACGGGGGAGCATCGATTGGCCGTCGCATCTCGCCGCATGTCCTCTGGTTCGAGGTCCGCGGACTCCATGGCAGGACCCGCGTTCTCTTGAACCACTTACCGGTACAGTACATACTTATACATACTTAAGTACTTATATCCTGAGCAACCAACAACGGCTATCACATCCCCCCCCCCTTCCAGCCCATCACCACATCCGCAAACATGGCATTCACAATGCACTCCCACTCCGGGCAATTTTGCCCGGGCCACGCCAAAGATACCCTCGAGCAAGTAATCCAGCACGCCATATCCCAGGGCTACAAGACAATGGGCATGACAGAACACATGCCCCGGACTGCTCTGTCCGACCTGTACCCAGAGGAGCTCGACGACCCGGAAGCTTCCCTGGCCGTGCTCTCCCCGCGGCACGAGGCGTACCTGCTCGAGGCCCAGCGGCTGCGCGACAAGTACTCGTCCCAGATCCACCTCCTCGTCGGCTTCGAAGGGGAGTGGCTGCGTGATGAGTATGCTCAGCTGGTCCTCGACCTGGCCAGCCACGAGGCTGTCGACTACTTCATCGGCAGCGTGCACCACGTCAACGGCATCCCCATAGACTTTGACAAGGCCTTTTACCAAAAGGCGCTCGAGTCTGTCGACGTTTCTGCTTTCCCTTCTTCTTCTTCTTCCTCCGGCTCCGACTTCACCTCAGCGTCAGCGGGGAAGCCGACAGAGGAGCACATGTACGCGCGCTACTACGACCAGCAGCTCTCCATGCTCCAGACCCAAAAGCCCAGGGTGGTAGGTCACTTCGACCTGATCAGGCTGATGGCCTCGTCTCCGGACCAGCGCATGTTTGACGCCGAGGCGCAGGCGCCGCTCTGGCCCGCCGTGTGGTCCCGGATCACGCGCAACCTCGAGTACATCCGCTCCTACGGGGGCTGGCTCGAGGTGAACTCGGCCGCCCTGCGCAAGGGTCTCGCCGAACCGTACCCGGCGCGGGACATTGCCCAGCAATGGATCAAGCTGGGCGGCAAGTTCACCCTGTCCGACGACAGCCACGGCATCGCGCAGATCGGGACCAACTACGCCCGGACTATTGCGTATTTGGAGAGTTTGGGGGTCGAGTCAGTCTGGACTTTTGAGAGGGTGGGCGAGCCGGCAAAAGCCGACGGGAGTGGGCGGAAGGCCGAGTTGAGGGATGTGGAGGTTCGGCTGGAGGATGTCAAGAGCGTTGTGAGTAATTGGGAGCCGTGACGACCGTGGCTGCGGAGATGAGTACGGCTGTGGCCGGCAGGACTTTGGGAAGTCTCCATTATTAAGATGTAAGGGAACATGTGGCTCGCATATAGAACAACACTGGTGGCTAGGTGGTGTACGCGGTTCGAGTCTTATGGGTAAAGAGCAGCGTTGATGTAGATACGAACTTCAAGTAAGTCAAGCGTGTTCAACACGAATATGTAGATGAACAAGAACTTGCCCAGACAGACTAGAAACAAGCGCGTGATCTTGAAAGTGCCAGCACTTCTATTGCCTCAACGCTGTGACAAAGCGGTGCCGAGTCATCAAAGAACGTCAAAACATCAAATACACATAATTTCCGGTCTTGGCCATGATATTGATGTCCACGAAAGTAATGTTAGATTATTAAGAAGTCCAGGTATTTATGGGATCGGTCATTCCGCCAGTATATTGCACTGTATAGTCCGTAGGAAACGATCATACGCGTCGTAAGCTCTATGTAGCCAGCCGTCATCGCTGCAGGCACCGTGAACGGTGAGCAGACTTTCTAGGAAAGCTCGGTTTGTGCTCAAAAGAAATTCGTTAGGGATAGCCGCACAGGCACTTTGTTGTTTCCCTTGTTGATTGGGGGTATCATATCCTGGGATGTTGCCCTAGGTGAAGTTATAAAATCAAATCGCTGCCTCCGTCATCAACTCTAGTACGAGTGCCCGAGAGGGTAAGAAAGAAAATTAAAAAAGGAAAAGGCAAGTGCTATGACCGGATGGGATCCATCGCCGCCGCCTACGCAACATCGCCAGACTCCACGGTTTCCAGCCAGGACTTGACAGCAAGTCGCAGTACGCTCTCCCTGTCTCGAGCACTACGGTACGACTGCGACGTAGCTTCTTCACCCTGGCTGTCTCTCTCCCGACGATCCACAATGCTTTGCACCAGACCGCTCAGCGCAGACAGGACAACCGTCTTGCACTCTGCTCGTGGCACCTCGCTGTAGCCGAGCTGGCTGGCGGTATTGTGGTCAGTCTGGTCAGGCACTGAGATCTCACTGTCACGGCGATCCCTCCTCTTACTCACGGAACGCGAGGATGTGGTAGACCCTTGCTTGCTCGAGTCGAGACCATGAGCAATGACTTTCTCAACAGCATCAATCAGGTCCTCGTCCCAGGTGAAGAGCTCTTCTACCTCAAAGTGCTCTTTGATTGGCTTTTCATAAGGAGAGAGTGCTGGCGTCATAACAGACGCCGCCGCAGTGAGGAAGCCGACGCTACCACTACCACGATCCATGACAACTTTGGGCCTGACCAGGCGGCGGAAATGAATGCGCTTGATGGTGAAACTGGTGGTGTCTGCCACTAGAGCACTGCTCACGTCCACCCATTGCTCGGCTGGCCACTCAACCTGAGGCGCGCTAGCATATATGATCGGCGTAGGTTCAGACCGCAAAGAGTCCTTGACGCGTTCTATCAAGTCGGGTTGAGGGGGGACAGCTTGAAGCATAAAGTCGGGGTGGAACTCGCGCAACCATCCGGCACAGTTCTGCGGGACGTCGCCGTCAATGGCAACGCGAGAAAAGTGCTCGAAACTATCAAGGCCGCTGCCGAGCCCCGGCGTTGATAAATATCCACTGCTGGAGGGCGAACTGACTGCCGTCTCAAATGAAGTCAGATACTCGGGGAATTGGATATCTACGTCAATGACGCCATCATCGTGGTTGATTGAAGTCTTGACCGGGGATTCGAACGCCCCTGAAGGATCCGGAATTCTTGGTCGCGGCTCGAGCACTTCGCTGAACGCTCCAACCCCCGGCTTTCGCGGTGATGTTGGTGTTTGCAAGAGCTCATCATCGGGAATCCGGCTACTAGTATGCCGATGCGCAGCAGCCGTATCGAGGTCTCGCACTTCCTTGACCATTTCGGCAAGCTTGTTGCCCTTACTTGGGCTGCTCTCGGTGACTGGGGTTTCAGGCGTTTCGCTCGAACCAGTGGCATCCAAAGTTTGTGTGGTCGATGCTGTGGAATCCCGACGGCGGGCGCTCCAAAGTCCGCTGATCACGCTACCCCATCGCGAACTCTGACTCCTTGAACCGTTGCTGCCATGGCTGGCACGACTGCTGTCGCCTCTCGTCAAAGTACGCTTCAAATCGGTCGCAGCAACACTGCTGTTGCTCCCAGGCCGCTCGCTATGATGAGACTCTGTCTTCTGCAGTGTAGTGAAGTGAGGAACAGCTTCCTCGGGCATCACCGTGTTTGTTGTCGCTGCGCTGCTCTTTCTGGTCGAGTAATCTGTGGTTATCCCAGAGAGTTTACCTGCTCGAACAGATGCGGCATCAGACGGTCGACGACCATGACGACCGTCCATACTCAAATGAGCAAGCTGTGCAGGGATACCTGTTGCCGATCTATTTGTTGTTTGCGACTGTATGCTAAAGCTCCGCTGGTGGGAAGCTCCCTTGATGCCTGGCCGACGGTTGATCTTCCGGCGTAGTGACTCTTCCTTGAGAATCGGGATGATGTAGGAAGCCGGAGGAGACTGACCGTAGGCGGCAAAGGATGCAGAAGTCCCTGGGCGGTGAGGTCGGACTGTCGGCAGTTGCTGGTTCGCAGGAAGAAAAGCCGACAGGAGGAAGATGAGTCGACGGGCAGCCATCTTGTCGTCTGCGACAATGATGGTCCGAGACGACAGCGAAGTATCCTCTTCCGTGCGGTTTTTTTGTTGTTGATAGTGCCGTTGACGATACCAAGTAGGCCCAAGAGCTTGGAGCCAGTCGGTGTGAGTCGCGAGAAATCCAGTAAGAAGCTTGAAGAAAAAGAAGCCGTGTTCTTTTCCACCTGCCCACTTTGCGACCCATCTGGCCTCGTCTCGCCAGGGGCCCCATCTGTTTTGACCCGTAACAACTCTGGTAGCTCTCAGACCAGACACGATGCGGACACGGGCGTCATCAACTTCCGCACCGATATGGTGATCTTGCATGAGACAATTCGGTTGTAGAGTAATCAACTTTGCGTTGGTCTTGGGGGGCTTCATCTGTGAAGAGTCTGAGCCTCGTCGACTCGATAATGAGCCACTCCTGGCCAGATGTGCAGCTGCGATATTTGGAGGAAGCGGATCGGCGATGGCGAGATCAGCCTGCTTCAACATTGGGAAGAGTGCGGTCGCGACCGTGCTTTGCAGATGCGTCAACGTTCGCATGATAACGTCCCAATGCTGAGTAATCGAGTCCATCCGATCGTCCATCTCCAGGTTGTGGATGTAATCTGTCGACTCGTTCCCGGATCCCATGCCTACCATGGTCCACCCAGAACGACGCGCAGAACCGTAAGACGCCGAGAGCGGCTCGACATGGTCACCGTACGATCCAGGGCTTCGGAACATCGACCGCCCAGCAGAGTCACGCATGCTCACAGGATTGCTAGGGACCTGCAGCACCAAAGCCACTGCGTACATGGGCGTTCGCTTCTGTTTGGGCTGAGATTTCTTCTTCTTCATCTTGTTGTCGTCAGGAGAACAAGGGAAAGGGAAGCCGCCCATGTCTTCTGATACGCGACCCATCTGGGTCGAGGGTGATTCCGCATCGTCCAGGGGCAAGTTGACGGGAAACAAACGAGTGATGAGAATCTTCCTGCGGTCGCTGGTCTTTGTATAGCCGGTACCCGAGCTGAAAGGCATCTTGTTATCCGAAGTGTAGCTCTGAGCCAATCTACTGGACCTCATGCTTGAACGACCTAGCGAGCCCCTGCCATCGCCGAAATAGGTGCTAGAAAGATCCACAGTACGTTGTTCTGAAGGCACAATATGGACCTTGGTGGATGTCCCTTTATAGGACAAGACCTCGCTGTTTGCAAAGATGCAACTTGAAAAGCTAGCCAACTCTTCACGATACTCACGGGTCGATCTCTGTGCTGCTGTTTCAACATGACTTTGAGACCGCGACTGGATTGAGCCCCGACGATCAAAGGCACCTTGTCGTGGCTGCTGCGGGCTTCCTGACTGGATGACCAAAGGTCTTGTAGGCTGTCCCACACTCCCCTTTCGCGGCTGTCCTGGACCACGTCGAAGATCCATGCTCGAATTCCGATATGAGGGCGTGGTTGTGGTTGGACTAGTCGGCGATGGGCGCTCAGCAGCCTCCGCATTCTGGCAAGGGTGGCTGTCGAATAACAGGGACGGATGGACAGAGCCAAGGCTGTCCTGCATAATGATAACTCTCACATCTTTGGCGTCCAAGTCGAGTTCACCATCGTAGTCGAAAGCGTTTGCAAGTGCGGCGAGGGGCACAGTTGATGCTGAAGGCAGCGGAAAGAGCTGATCTGGACGTCCAAATAGAGTCTCTGCTTCAGGAAAGAGAAGGCTACGGGTGTGAACATCCTCCTGGACCGATTCCGGGGTAGGGCTCGCTGGCGTTGGCCCCTGTGTGCCTTGCATGGGGTTCGGAGCTCCTGCTGTCAGGCTGAAAAGTTTGCCCAACATTGTGCCGCTTGGGTTCGAAAGGTTGCGATCAGCTGCGAGCGATGCTCTGCGAATCGAACGTCTCGGTAGACTCGAGGTTCAACAGGTGTCCACGGGAAGGACCGTAGCAGTATACGAAGTCATCTTTCTGTACTGCTGCATCTGAATTATACGAAATATTACCGTGTTGTTGTTATGTCGACAGTATGATTCGTCTGCACGTGCCTAGACGTTGTTCGCTTGCTGACTGAAGCTTGTCGGCACTGCAAGTAGAGGCTGACAGGCGATCGCGCGTCAGGTCGCACAAACAAGCAGGTTGCAGAAGAATTGCAGAATGCCGTCTTATGGTCGTGGGGATGACGTCGGTTGTGCGTCCGTAAACGGCCTATGGTTGTCTCTGAAGCAGGTGTTGGGTCGTGGCGTGCCGGGGAAATAAGATGGCGATCGACTGACACGCACGAGGCGGTGGTGGTGGTGGACGGATCTGGCTGAGATGGCTGGCTGCGGCTGCAAGACGCCCCGATGTCTCGCAACGGTGAAGTATCAGCGACGACTCGCTGGCGGCTCTGGCGATGCTGGATAGTGTCGATGTGAGACACTGGACGACGGCGATACGACGACACTACGGCACGACGACGACGAAGACGACGACGACGACGACGTACGCCGGAGGAGGAGAGGGGGACGACCTAGGTCAGGTCAAGCACTCGAGCAAGGGCGAGGCGGGGACCTGTCAAGTCAAGCCCGCGTCAAGACGGACGGCATGGGGCGGAGCGGGCTCATGGCTGGGACATGAACATCGATCGTGCAGTGGCATTAGCAGCGGGAGTAGCAGCGGCAGGAGCGGTCTCTGTTCTTTGCTGTCTGCTGATGGTGGTTGGGTGGAGCCCGCCTTGTCTCTGCAAGCAGCCCAACCTGAAAGCACCGAGACCGAGGGGCCGGCGACCGGCTGGGGGCACATGGGCGCGATGGGGCACCTGGGACGCCTGCTAGCGCTGCCGCGACGGTTGGCAGCGACAAGGAATGCCGCCGGCTGACCTTGAGGCGGGCGGGTTCCGTTGTCGGCCTCATGCACGCCTCAAACTAGCGGTGAATGGACTCTGTCCAAATCGAGGGGCAAAAGGCCGCAGGCAGAAGCCATGCCCCCACCCGCTGTCGCGAGTCACGCATCAGCTTCTGTTCTGCTAGCTGCTAAGGCCAGGTCGGAACCAAAGCCGTTGTCTTGTCGAATTCTCATCATGCCCGTGCCGTCCGTCTCTAAGTTACTACCTATCTATTATTATGTTCAGCAGCCCGGGCACCTGTCAAACATGCATGGCATGCGACAAGCGGCAGGCAAGCAGCAACAGCGTCGAGCGACGCCAACCTTCTCGAAACATCAGGCACAGGCTCCGACTATTAGTGGTGGTGGTACAGACTCCCCCTTCCCGCCTAGGAGATAGGAGATTGCATGCTGATCCAGCCCTGGCGGTTACTGATCTCTCTCGCGGAGGCCGATTGCCCCATTGAATGGGTGGCACTGGAGCAGCCCAGCAGGCATTGCAGAATGGATGGTCACATTGCGCGGCACTGCCAGCCGACACGACCCTCCTCGCCTCGATGACTGCGGAACCCCTGGCCTGGTGCTGGTGAGCGGAACCCACACAGGCCAGGCGGGCGGACATCGACATCGACAGGCCCCGGCCGGACATCAGCCTCGTTGCTTGTCGAGGACTGGCGGCCGAGACTACTGTAAATAGTAATAGTGACTGCACGGAGTACACCTCGACCTCCACAGGCAGAGGCCACGGACGGCAACTCCTGCTCGCGTGCATCTCGCCTGCAGCTGCTGCAGCAAGCATGCAACGCTGCAGATGATCTCGACTCTGCTGCCACCTTCTTGAGCTTCAATATCAGCACCGCCAGCTCATACTTTACATACTCTACATACTGTGCGTGCTGCGCGTGCTGCCCCGCAGAGACCCGACGACTCTGATCGACACGACTGCTCCGCATCTTCTCGGTGCTTTGTATCGACACTTGGCCGAGCTGGCATCGGCCTCGGCGACAATGTTCTAGCCCCTGCGAGAGGTTGCCGCCTTTGCCATGAGCAACCCGGCCATTCATTACCTTATGAGATCCACCTGCGCGTGTTTGACCCGCCCAAGTCACGAGCCAGCATCGACGAATGCTGGCCAATGGCACGACCGTCGAAAACACATCTGGACCCTGATTCTTCACGAGCGAGGGTTCTATCCGACTAAGGCGCCCCAGTGTCTAGACGTAGTGGCATTTCCACTAAGATCCCTGCCTCGCCTGCCACCGTGGTACGACCATGGCAAAGTCGAAACCATGTTGGCAGATCTGGCTCAAAGAAAGACCCATGTTTTCAGGCAGGAAAACAGTGCGGCAATGCCTCTTCTCCACTTGGCATCCGTAGCCGCATCCGATTGCCCCCTCGAGTTTGGTTCTGGGCCAAGCGAGGTCCTCATTGCTAAATCCAGGATTGCCAGTGTGTATCATCTCACCAGCTGCCCAGCTCCGACCTTGCATATTACAGTTCAAAAGTTAGGTGGCTGTCCTGGGCTCGACCTCAAGCTTTTGTCATGTCCAACGCACCTAAAGTTAAGCCACATGCCATCTTCTGGGGATGTTGAAGGTTTGCGAAAAAGCAAGGCTGGAAACAGCGCGTTGAATGTATGAGATGCATTAGTCCTGCTGCCGAGACGTGCAGATACGCACAGCTGACTGGTAGCTCGAGACTTTATTCGTTTGTTGTCAAGGTTGGTAAACTTTCTTTTCCTTGTCCCCCAGTGTTGGTGGCCCAACTAGAAGGTTGCTCCTGAGCTTGAGACCACCTCAAACCTACCCCGCAGGCACTTGTCGTTGCGCTTTCGGCAGCGTGCAGAAGCCCTGCGATTGGATGCAATCTGCTGCTTGGGCCTTGTCTCGAATTCCAGAGGGTGGTTCGTCTAGCTGGCTTACATTAGGCTCCAAAGGTGCACATGTTGGAAAGCACCAGCGAAGTCTGACTGTCTTCGTCTTGTGACAATGATCTCATGGTGTCTGCCCCCGCATTACGGCCGCGCCACATGTGGGCTTATTCGTCGGCAAATCAAATGGACGACATGATATCCAATCCTATGCCTGTTATCTGAGTTTGGAATATGTTGTCCTTGCCGCGTTCGTTGCCTGCGTTGCTTTTCAAGCTTTGGCAATGCGACTCTCTGCCCTACACTCTTGGAGGTGCAGACCTCTCTCTGCTGAAGCTTGCTGAGTGGCTCTAGGGCGCCAAACCGCTATATTGTGATGATTGCCTTCCCCTTTCCTAAGTGTTGCTGCATCAATTCTGCCAGTCTGGGCTGACTTCAATTTCAAGGATGAGATTGAAATTCTGGTATGGTATATGCATGATGCCCCTGACAACGCCGGAGCTTTTGTCGCGGCGGCTCTTGTGACCCGTCCACTAGGACGCTTTGGACCTGACACATCGAACTCGATGACAGCGTCATGCATCACCAACTCTCGAAGTACAATGACCAGTACCAATCACAACCAAATAAAGCTGCAAAAAATCCATTCAACTGCGTGATGATGATTGCATTCTCTGTCAACGAGGTGATATCACCTTGGCACGCACAACAATTTGCATTCTCCAACGATCTACGAGCACGCACGGCTAACAAGACCGGCTTATAAATTCTATAAATTGCTTGCAGCCTCGAAAACCATGACGAGCATCCAGAGGGCTTTCCCGGGCACACTGCATCGTGTTGCATGTAGATTTTATACCCAGAGTCAGAAGAACGCTGCATTTGTGACGATCAGACAGGCCTCAAATACTCAGAAGACCGACACTATTGGAAGATCGAATCGAAACTTCAGCGCCTCAACTGCAAGACAACTCGCCAACCCTATGGAGGCCATTAAGGTTCGAAGCATGTATTTCTCGAGAATGATCTCCCAGGCTGATTAGCAAATATTAGAACACACTGGCTGAGAACTTCGGCCGCGCTGGAAGCTTAGGAACCCACCACTTCTCCCTCGACGATGTCCCAGACCTCAGCGGAAAAGTCGCCGTGGTCACCGGGGGTAGCGAAGGCATCGGATACGGCTGCACGCACACCCTACTGAAGCACAACATCGAGAAGCTGTTCATCCTCTCGACAGATGCTGAAGTGGTGGAAGGCGCCAAGGAGGCACTCGCGAAGGAGCTGGGCCAAGATGCTGCGAACAAGACGCAGTGGCTTCGATGCGACCTTGCGGACTGGCACCAGACCAAGGAAGTCGCCGAGACGATCAAGAAGAGCACCGACAGGCTCGACATCCTGATCAACAATGCTGGGCGCGGCATCATGACCTACCAGCTCACCGACCTCGGCGTAGACCGACACATGGCTGTGAATCACATGGGTCACGTCATCCTGACTTCATACTTGCTACCATTGCTCAAGGATACGGCCAAGAATGGCAACACGGTCCGCATTTCGTGCCAGGCCAGTAACCTTCACGAATCACCGGGCAATGACCTCAAATTCGCCAGTCTCGAGGAGCTCAACCGCGACCTGGGTCCAAACCCACAGTACGGCCGCAGCAAGCTCGCCAATATCCTCTACGCGCGGTACCTTGCGCGTAAGCTCACACATGGCGGACATCCCAATATTCTCGCCAATGCAACACACCCAGGCATCGTGAGCACCAAGATGAGCAAAGTAGACATCCTCGAGCCTTACCCGCTCGCCGGCTACGGCATGGCCGTGGGGCTGGAGCCATTCAAGAAGGACCAGTTCGAAGGTGCTGCGCCGACTATGTATGTTACTACCGTGACCAAGGACTCGGGCGAATACATCTGCCCGCCAGCGATCCCGGAGCCTGGTAGCGAGATGTCGCGCGACGAGGAGCTGGGCGATCGCCTGATGGAGCTTACGCGGGTGATCATTGTGGAGAAGACGCGCGAGGCTGGCAAGCCGATTGAGGACTTTGAGCTGTACTAGATGTTGTGTAAATAGCTAGAATAGAACGTAAATCGACTCCGCTGCTTTATCAAGCATATGCCGTCCGCGGCTTCAACAGGATAGCATTGTTCAACTGCGGTCGATAACCTCAATACGTGGGGGATATCCCTGGCCTGAGGTGAAGAATGGCAGGCGGTGGGTCGCAAGCTGCCGATTCTGCCGGCCTGGGGTGCTCGAATGCGCTTCCAGCCGCGGCGGCATTTGGAGATCGGGGCTGTCATTCTCACATACTTGACTGTTACGGGCCCCAAGGACCAAAGATGTTCGTCTGATTGTCATGTTCCTGGATGTCTACGCTCGAACACGCCCGCATAATGCGCAACCCTCACCATTCACCGTCGGCAATGGGATGAACGGACACCATGTCGCGGAACGGTTTTCCACCTCCCTCGATTCCCCGCCGAGCGTCGCAATGGGCCTCACACCTGCGCCAGACGAGCAGAGGCAGCGCTGAGCAGCCACATCCGCCGTTTGAAGGTCCGCGATCGCCCGACACAGTCTCGAGCCACTCGACGATCCGCGAGTCACAGCACCAGCAGCCATGGCGCTTCTCCAACCGGGTGTGCACCATCACGATCAACGATTCCATCAACCAGGAAGACATCCTGCTCAACCTTGACCACTTCGGGGGCGCCGTCAAGCCTGGCATGCTCATGTCAATTGCGGCTTGCAAGGTAGACCAGGAGCGGCCTGGGGCGGGCATATTCGGCACGGTGAGGTCGGTATCTTTCCAGCGACTGCGCGATGCTGAGATCAATGCCGCCCGCAACGGCAACCCAGAGATCGACCCGGACCGCAAGTACATCTTCGTCGCCAAGGACATGTCGAAGCAGATGAAAGCCTTGCAGCCTAATGCTGAAGTCTACGTCGCGAAACATGTTGGAGACGCCTTCAACTTCCGGAGAGGCACCCAAGTTGTTCTTGCGCCTGTCGACGACAACACCCCAGCCATCGAGGCCTCCCATGTCGAACTCACGTTCAAGGACATGTACCTCTCCCGCGCCGACATGTGGAGGCTCGCAGTCAATGACCTCGCAGAGAGGACCATATATAAGGGCCAGGTGATATACTTCATGGGCACGATCAAGGCGGTCGTCTCGACGGTATTTGTCGATGGTCGCAAGGTACACTCGGCATTCTTCGGTAAGGAAACTCGCCCTGTGTTCCGCAGCGAGTCCGCTCGTTATGTCCTCTTCATCCAGATGGCGCGAGAGATGTGGGACTTTGATGCCGACGGGTCTGGGGAGGTGCTGTTTTACAAGGTGGTCAACGGGTTTCTCCCTGCGTTGTTCAAGAAGTGGGCTATGATGCAGGTCAAGCACCTCGTCAGCATCGTGCTTTTCGCCCGGGTCGAGTACGATGTCGGCATTACCGCAGATCTCGCAAACACGAACATGCACGACTACTACACGGGATTCCAGACGACCGGTAACAGAAGACCATACAAAGACTTTTACCGGGTCGTCGTCAGTGAGATGTCAAGTGGTGAATGGACGACCATTCTTCGGACTTTGAAACGCGAGCACAACAACTTCAGACGTGACATCAGCATACACCATGAAACAGGTGCAAACCAGGATATGGGGATTCCAGAAGATGCCAACGCTAAGGGGAGCACGTCGAGCAGCCGAGTTCGGGCGGAGTCATCGCTCGCGATGCACGGAAACTTCTTGGAGGCTATCAACCTAGCATCTCTGGTCTACTCACGAGATCACATCGATCGTGACCTGTTACGAACTGGCATCTCAGTGGTTGTAATTAGCCCAGGGTCTGGAGTGTTTGAGGTTGAGCACGAGGCGCTCCGTCGATCCACGGAAGCGCTGATTAGCAATGGCATCGGCATCGATCTCATCTGCATCGGCAGCATACCACTACACTCAGTACCCTTATTCCGCTACCGTAATCCCCATTTTCATGTCCGAGGGCAAAGAGCGAGAGCACGGTCACTTCGCAGCAGAGATAGCACACCCAGACAGCCAACGCCGTTGATTGGTAGCTATAACACGGTTTCTGGCTCGGTTTCACCTACCAAAGTCGGGGAGACGTCGAATAGGAATGCTTTGGTGTCTGCGAGACTACAAAACGAGGAGTGGGCGTTCGCCATACCGCAATGGCTGCACATCTCGTATTGGACAGGCAAGACCGAGGGCGCCCTTTCATATCAGGGCATCGCTCTGACCACCACAGGCCACGACATCGCAGGCAGCGACGAAGAGTTTGCCGTCCGGTGTAGGCTATATGATCTGCAGATGCGCAGTGTTTTGGACACGAACGAGATTGAGACGCCGCAAATGCACACAGATCCAGATTTCCCCAACGTCTTGGGCATATTGCAAAGAGATAGGGCTGTGGATCGAAAGGCGCTCGTGCCTGGAACATCTGCAACTAATGGGCATCCGTCGACCAAGAGCAATGAGACATTGCTTGAGCATGTCTATGGTTTTCACAAGTTCAACACCGAGAGAATGTCTAAGAGTGCAGAAGCTCCTCTGTGGAAGAAACTGCTGCAGTTTGATGAGGGCAGGGCACGTCTGCCTGCATCACGAATTGTTTCTACAAAGCTTAAGGTATATGCCGATATGGAGGAGAACACGCGGAAACGGCTGAGCGAAGATGCTGGCTTATTTGGCACCTCTATTAATGGACGAAGACTGGACATTCCCACAGTCAACTTGTCCTCAAGTATTGCTTCATCTACCACATCACGCATGGACACGATGGAGCGGTCCAGTTCGGACTCTTTGTCGATGTTCACCCCCACGGCTCGGAGGGACTCGACCGCGACCATTCAATCGAAACATCTCGCTCCACGAACACCGAAATTCATCAGACAGATCAGTTTAGGGCAGCGTGGCTTTGGCATTGCTGCACCGAAAGCTGCCATTGCTGAGTTAAAGACAGAGACCGTTAATGCGACGCCGATGACCGACAAGATGAAAAGGTCCCCATCAACATCGACGCTGACATCGATGAAGACTGTTTCGAGGACCGAATCGCCGAAGAGGACGCCGGTCGCGGTTGAAGTATCACATGCCGGCTCCAACCTCGTGGCCCAGTTGGACGAGATTGGGCCGAGCACGCCGAGCCGACCCATTTTGATCAAGAACTCTGTCTCGGCTATTGACCCCATTCGAACCCTCAAAGGCAATGTAGAACCAGTCCTTGCACGGAGCGCACGACCGGATGACCGTGACGTAAGGTCTTCGAGCGTGTTACGAGCCGAGGATGATCAGAAAATGGTCTACTCAAAGCTTAGAGCAGGTGGACTGCCCGAGCTGCCTTCGACACTGTCTCCAACGACTGCTCTGGCTCCTTGGCTTGTGGTGCTGAACCCATCGAATCCAGAAGCGAACAAGGTGGATGACTCGGTTCTCTTTAGTCGCTGGCAGCACGTGTTCCCACGACCCTCGGAGATGAGTGTGATGAAGTGGAAGTCTTTGTCTTCGCCAGCTGCTGTGCCTCTAACCACTGAGTACTTCCCTGCTAAAGAGCAATTTGACACCGAGTACCAGCGACAACCCTACACGGTGACGCAGAATCTCGACGACGAGTACGCCGATGAGATCAGGTCCCGTGAGGACCTACTGCGCGAGCTTATCAATGCTCGTTTCGCTCACGGGTTCCAGGTCGTAGTTGGTCCAGCGGTAGCCAAGGCTTTTGGACAGAAGACCGTAAAGGCGGCAGACCTCCTGTCTCGTGCCAAGCCACTTGATGACGGGACGAGCATCTTCATGAGTATCGGGAACACGATACATCAACTCTCCTGCGCAAACGGCACTGAGGTCGATGTTAACATCTACACACGAAAACCCACGGCGGCCTCACAGAGTGATGATGCTTACAGGACGTATAAGCCAGCGATCAAGACTCTGTACGATCCCTGCTATGTTGCTACCGAACGAGATATCTGGGCCACGCAGCCTGATCGCAATTGGAACTTCATCGACTCGTTTCTGGCTGGGCATACAGAGGAAATGACGGACAATTTGCGCTTCTGGAGAGCCAGATTCGTTCTGATACCTGTCAATGCACACTCGACTCCGAGGGATTACAAAGAAGCCCACGGTGTCGATGACGAAGAAGAGACTCGTCTGGAGGGCATCAGAAAACTCTCGCAGTTGTGGCTCAAGCATCGTTATCTGCCCCCTTCTGAACGGCAGTTTCAGAGTGGCGGTGATCCAAACCCCCTTGACATTGTCTACAACACTGAGGATGCCTCGACTGTCATAGCAGCCGAGCTAGAGTCCCTGCCGATTGTCGAAGGTGCAGACCAGTCAATGCGCAAACCGCATCTAGTGTCAAGCAAGGAGCGATTCTCCAAGACCAACTTCAACCTGACACAACTCGCTGAGGCTATTCAGCAGCCTGTCGAGTCAGGCGGTATTCGTATGCAAACCCGTCGTTGGCATCTACAGCGCTACTCAAATTGTTTCATAGGCTCGGAGATGACGACGTGGCTTCTGGCGAATTTCGAGGACATTGAAAACCGCGAAGAGGCGGTCGAACTTGGCAACTCACTCACCTGCATTGACGACAAGTCGAAAGACAAGGACAATGGCAAGGACGCGAAGAAGGATCGCGACCGTGGCATATTTATCCATGTCGACAAGAGACATCCCTTCCGTGACGGGCAATACTTCTACCGCATTGTGAGCGATTATGCCAGGCCTAATGTACCTGGCTGGTTCAACTCACGCAGAAAGGACACCTCTGTGCCTGCCACGCCGACCGCGGAGAATATTCCTCACCCAACGCCGCGAATTGGCTTTGCCGATCCCTCGCGGCCGACGTCTGTCCACGAGCCCAACTCCCCCAAGTCCAGTGCCACAACACCAACGCTGCAGTCGGTGGGCGGGAGGAAGCCGAGGGTCATGCTGAGCAAGATGATCAAGTACGACGTTGACCCTCGCAAGCGTTCCTATCGCCCAGAGAGGATCAACTTGCACTATGACCGGCTACACAACCCGGACAATTGTTACCACATTCGGCTGGACTGGGTCAATGTTACGGCCAAGCTTATCGAGGATACTCTGAAAACCTGGGGCAGTATTGCGAATCAACATGGCCTCCGCTTAGTCGAGGTGCCAATCTCAGAAGCCTGCAAGATCTCAGACATGAATCCATTTCGGCGACCCATCCGCGTCAAACTGGCTGTTCCGCCACCGAGTCAACGGCCAATGACTTTCTACTATCCGAACACCACGGCGCCTCAGCAGCAGCCAGGCAGGAACTACTACCAGCGAGCGCTCTTGCGCAAGTTTGACTATGTCCTAGACCATGAGGCAGCATCTGCATTTCCGAGCAATGTCCATGTGTCATACTCGTGGGGCGCTTTAGACTTCAAGTACGCGCAGTACATACATCGGTCAGGTATGCTCCTCGCACAAGTAGCCGACAACGGCGACATCTTTTTGGCCGCGAACCGCCTGTACAGCAACAGGACGACGTCGCAGCAAACTAGTCAGTCTCGAGCGGGCACAGACATGCAGGCACCGCCACCGACAAATGATCGTGTCGCGCAACTACTACATTCTTCCGCGCACACTCTCCGCGGAGGAGAAGGCACCCCCGTATCCTCGCCAATGTTCAGACCCGTCCTGTTCGCGTCCCCATACAACCGTGCACAGCAATATGGCGATGTAGGGACGTCACTCGGTGGCCCAGGCATGAACCCTAGTGCCGGACCCAGCTTTGGTCCAGGAGCACACTCAGGGCCTAAACACCTCCCTACATCGGGAGTATTGTCAGACGTAACTGCCGAGGCGCGTATCAACGAGATTGCACAGTTCTGCAGCGACCCGAAGCTACTTGAGGCGTTCTATAAACAGACCCTTGAGCATGACACGCAAGCAACACCCGCTAGTGTGCCCGCGACCATCCCCGAGGAGGGTGGTGGGGATGATAGTCTCGCGGATATCAACATCCCCGCACTGGGTTTACCTCCTGGTGTATTGGACTACAGCGGCTCTAGAGATGGAGCAGGCAGCAGTGGCAGCGGCGGTGGTCTTTTCTCAGGTGGGGTCAGCAGTAGTGGGTTGGGCGGGGGACTTCTGGGTGGAGGAGAATCGTTCTCGACGATGAGTGTGAGTTCGAGATCCGGTACGCCAAATTCGGTAGGGGGTGGGATGGGGCCGCCTGGAGAGCCGAGGTCGCTGTTTTTGCGGAGGGCCAGTGTGCAGCACAATTAAGACGTGCCGCGACTCTGTCCTAGTGGAGAAGAGATTTGTATATAGAGTGAGGACTTCTTATGAGAGCTGAGGCTCTCATGTAAGTATATAGTGAAGTGTTGCGTGTAACACGTGATAAGAAGGCCAATTCACATATGTACTCTCCGAAAGATTTAATGTGTTGATATCACCAAAATCTGTAATGTTGACTGGGATCGGACTTTTGCACGATCTATATGACTTACTCGTGTGAGTCTTACGAAGGTGACCAGATGAATCAAACAGCAAGCATACTGCAGTTCCCGGACGGCACGAATATCCAGGAGCACGTATGTCATTGAGGAGGATCTCAAACTGAGACTACAACACATATCATCTTGGAAGTGAATTACCACACCTAATATCATCTTTGGCAGCGTACACGAAAATAGCGGAAAGGGCTACTAGCAGGCCGTGTGGATGCATGGTGTGTTCGCTTTTCGCAAATTTTGGTTCGCCGCATGCCTCGAGCCAGTTTGCTCATACTGCTGATAGCTGTCGACGACCGTCGGCGCAGATGGAGAATAATAAAAGAAGAAAGAAAAATAGGGGCGCGAGGGTGTAGGACGCAGCTGTGACGGACGGCTAGTTTTGTGCGGCGGGATATATGATGGAGGAAGAAGGCGACAAATCTGCCTTGTCGGCCTCTGCTGTATGATCAGATTCTTATGAAGTGTCGTGCAAGAGTCGGCCTCACTATTTTTCCTCTTTTTTTTGTTTTTTTTTGAGCTGAGTCTCTCGAGAACTGCGGTATATTGATAGACGACGTGGGTCTTCATTGTGAGACCACTGGTCTCTGGGTTCTAATTGTGGACGTGGTCCTGGGGGTGCAAAGGGCCTTGCTGGCATGTATTCGTGGAGAGTCGGACTTGCGACGGTTATCCGGTGTCGTCTTGGAACAGGTGGAACGCGTGCTCGGTACGCTGGGCCCTCCCTGGTGGCTCTTCCATGTGGGTCGGCCTCTCTCTCTCTCTCTCTCTCTCTTCACGCGCGGTCAAAGTCTGTGGGAGGTACCACACTTACACACGCCGGGAGGGAAGTAGCTTAGAACTTTTTTTTTTTAATATCTTCTGTGTGCTGTGCTCTACGCTTGAGGTGTCATACACGTGGACCGCGCGGGCTGTACCAAGGGTTCGGGGTCTCTGTTTCTGGCAGGTTATATGTCCCTGCGCGACCTGCGTAGTGGTTCCAGGGTGAACCAGAGATATGGGACCGTTGGATGCCCAATGTGCTGTTTAAACTTGGACGTGCCGTGTTCTCCGCTTTGAGCTCGGCGTGTATGTACCACACACTTGTCGAGGATGGGAAGTTGAGATAAGGTTTTTAAGGTTTGAGGGAAAGCTCCGAACGGGGACGAGGGGACCAAGTGTGCTACTCGTCCAGTACATGGATGGTAATGGATGAGAATGGCATCGGAGATGAAGGATGATGGTGGTATATAAGAAAACCATGCGTCTCTGCAGTGGTATGGGATCGATCTGCCGAGCTGTTTCTCAACTACATGTCGTGAGAACTTGAACTGCCTGTGGGGATCTTGATACGATTTCGAGCAATGGATATCGACCTTCTCTGGCCTCTTCCATACTGTCCTGTTGTCTAGAAAATAAATTCAACAGTCCTCTGAGCTCTGCAAAAGCCAACGAGGTCCAGCAGCACCTTTCGGACGACCACAATCGCATCACCACGGCTTCCTTCATCGAGACTGATCCATTATCACACAATACGATCATCAAGTCTGCCTCTTGAAGACAACATACCAAGACTCATACCAGTTCCCTAAACTACCCAGGATTATAATATCATCCACGTCCGACAATGGGCATTCTCGACTCCCTCGAGCAGAAGGCATGCACAATGTTTTCCTCACGCCGCATCCGCAACACCCAATCCAAGCGGGCCGTTGCGAAACAAGAGAAAATTTCCCGCCGGGATTTCAGCCACCGCGAGTTTCACGGGATCTTGGGTGATGGTAACCGGGGAAGAAAGGAGGAGGAGGTTGGTGATGAGGATGATCATTCTGCCCGGTTGAAGGATGGGAGTGGTAGCACCAGCGACGAAAATGCGGCTATGAAAACAAGAACAAGAACAAGAACAAAAACGACGACGACGACGGCGAATGCCCAGCCTGTCGAAAAGACTTTTGAGAAAGCCAGGGGATGTCATATCGGCAGTGGACGGGCTGGTACCTGGACAGGCGGTGCTGCGAGCAGCAGCAATAGCAGTGGGGATAGCCTCAAGCTCACTGAGCGAGAACACGACAAGAACCATGACCACGCCTCCGCCAACACGACCAACAATAAAAATGTGCAACCGAACGTTGCCGAGAACAACAAGCAACAACCTACCCACGACAGCCAAGACAGCACCACATCTGTCCCAGCGGCAACATCACCGGCCGCACAAACAGATGGCAAGACGTGCGAGAGAGCTTCCGGATGTCCCGGTAGCAAAAGCCACAGCAAACACCTCTGGGAGGACGAGGTCGAGCGTCCTAGCATCAACGGCAACTATCCAGGCGCAAACACGTCGCCGCGGGCACAGGCATTCCTTGCTGCTTATTACGCCAGACAGCAGCAGCAACAGCAGCAGCGACAGGAACAAGAGGCACAACAAACAAAACAAGAGCAGCAGCTGCAGAAGCACCCTGTCACGAGCGGAAACAAGACAAATAAGCCCCGCGCTCCAAAGTCAGCACGCAAGTCTCGCTTCGTGGAGGACTTTGAGCACACTGCACCAGGGGTCATCGCCAAGCATAACGGCGACAGCGAGTCTGTGGCCTCTGCCACCGCCGCTTCCGCGATCACCCCAGTCGATAAAAGCACTACCCCAGACGACAAGGGACCGGGATGCGGTAGTGGTGGTAGTGGTGGTAGTAGTAATGGACTCAGGGACAGAATCGACAACCTGGTGAGCAAGCTCGGCAGGACGATATTGCTGCCCAAGGATAAAAATAAGGCGGGATATTCGAAGTACAAGGGAACCATCAAGGGAAACGGCAAGGAAGAGCAGGCAGCCGAATTGGCGAGGATGCTTGTCGGGGAATCTGCAGGGCGGCGGTAATGTTGTGGTTGTGGTTGCGGTCGCTTACACAGATCGATGGTCGGGATTATACATACTTTGCAGAACCATGCACCAAACAGGATGGGTGGGGGGGATTGAAAATGGGAAAAGTGGCCTGGGAAGGCAGGGTAGGTAAAGCAAGTACCTAGGTAGATACAGTACTATGGCAGTGTGTGGCCGGGGTGGGCGGATAAGCTTAGCATAGCGGTGGTGTAGGACCCTGGGGTCTACATGACAAGTGCACAAACACAAACACAATAAAATATACACACACCTGACCTGACCTGGCCTGGCCTGACCTGAGGTGCCGGAGCAGATCGGATCTGGATAGAATCGGTGTGCCTGACCTGTTTGTGGCATTGTGGTGCATCGCACGTTGCAAGTCGTGACGCAGGGGGTGATGGGGGAAGGGGGGGGGACAGACACGTGCAGGCGCGACAGTGGAGATGACGTACGCGCACGGCCGCAGGGTGAGGGTCTAAATGTGGGCCTAGCAATAAGTGGAGACGGCGGAGAAGCCCCGATCCAAAGAGAAGCTTGAGTTGCAAGTGTACTTACTTAGTTGAGTAAGTAGCTAAGCGCTGGAGTCGGTACTTGGGTACACGCAGTAGTCGAGTGCTTGTCGTAACTTGGCGTGGCTTGGCTGGACGCTTGCCGTCTTGCTTGGTGAAGCTTGGGGCGCTTGGCACGTCACGCCTGCACATTCTCTGTCGGTCTGTCTCTCTTTCTCTCGTGTGCTGACGACGGTTCGGTTGGTCAGAGAGAGAGAGAGAGAGAGAGAGAGAGAGAGTAGACTGGGCAATTAGTGCGCAATAAGTTGCCTCGTTTTCCAGTGGAAGGGCAGAGAGCAGACGTCATGGCGTGCGGGCGCATCACGACCAAGGGGAGCAGTGCCGGCGGCCACACATGTCATTGAGCGTCACTAGAGGCGACCCTGGGCTGGGGCAACGAGTGCCAGCGTGGTACCATGGCAGAAAACAAGCTTTTGGGTTTTCTTTGGCTCTGGCTTTTGAGTATTGGCTGTTGGCTCTATCTAACGTGACGCCCGTCGAAATGAAACAAGCAGCCCCTGTCCCGAGGCCATTGCGGTCTGATCGCATTCTTACTGTACTGGATGGATGGACTGCGCTGGCATCCCAGCCCAGCCCAGCCCAGCCCAGCCGAGCCCTGCCGTCCGTCTTGTTGTTGACCGTCTGAGCCGCTGAGGCCTCTCTGCGCGCCAGCGCCAGTGCCTCCTTGGCATCCATCCATCGTGCCTGTTTGCCTGCGGTGGGTTTTGGCTCTTTTTCGATTCATTACTCCTGACCTCCCTCCGCCCGCCCCCTTCTCTTGTTTTGTTTTCTTCTTCTGAACCATCTGTCGACTTGCCTGCTGTATCTACATACACACATCCATCCTTCCATCCTTCCATCTCCTCTCCTCCCGGTCCACTCTGCCACCCGAGCAGCCCACTGCCTCGCGACGCGACTCCTCGCAGTCCTTACTACGGCGCAGGCGTCTGCCGCCCTCGCCCCTGGCCACCGCCAATCCTGAGCAGAGCGCGACTCGGCCCGCTGCTGACTCTGCGCGGAGAGTTTGAGAGTTTGACGTCGTCGCCCACCACAGCCACTTACTAGCATTCCACACATACGCGTCCACCATGGCGCCCTCAGAATGTACGTCGTGCGCTTCCGGCTCTTCCTTTCCTTGGCCTTGGCCATCTCTGCCCCGGCTTTTGCCTCTCGCTAGACCTGTCCTTGCCACGCACAGTCGGTAGCGCCCTGGGTAGTGCCCTGGGTGTTGCCGCGCCGTGCTGCGCTGGGTGCTGGACTTGGACTCTACAGCGTCTGTAGGCTGCCTCCTTTCCTTTCCGCAGGCGCTGCCCACTGCCCACTGCCCACTCCTCGCCGTCCTAGTTGGCGCCTACTCCGCCTGCCGCCCGCACCACCCACGCAACCCACGCACCCAATACACTCATCATCACCGGTCGGTCCCCACCCGTGCCCTGCATCGCCAATTCGTCATCCACCCCAGCTGCGCCCCCAGGACCACCAAACCCTGCAGCCTCTCTCTCCCTCTCGTCCCATCGCGACCTGACTTCCTTATTGTCTCGCCGCTGTCCGCCCTGCCCTTCCCTCCACAAACGCACCATCCCCATCCTGCCCCCTCCACCCACGAGGCGGTCATCTTCAATAAACTCTGCTCTGCCAACATGACCTCGACATCCAGCTAGGCACACCCACCTACATAGGCACTCATATTAACACCATGGACGCCTTCTCAGTCAACTTCGCAAAGATCAAGCGCCAGGCCCACAGCCTCGGTCGCCATGACTCGTCCAACTCCTCGAGATATAACCCCTTCCGTCACGTCGACTACGGCAACGGCCGCCGCGCAAACACCTTTCATGACGCAGAGACTGGCAAGAGTGCCTTCAACAGCGACAGCCCCGATGGCGGGGCCGTAGCCCATGCCCAGACCGCGCCCGTCGGCGCATCGCGGACGTCAGGCGATAACCAGAACCCCTTCTTGACCTCAGCCACTGCCAACAATGCGCCCGACTCCCAGGGTACCGTGGCCGAGAGCCCGAGTACTCTTAATGGCGGCAGGATCAGCGAAAAGGACTATGAGGATTCGTCTCTCGTACGACGCAACGTCCAGAACAAGGACGCCCCCAACGGCAACGAGAGCGGCAACAGGAACCCAGAGGCTGGAGCAGACGACGCAGAGCCCGAAAAGCCCAAGAAGAAGAAAACGGGCTTCCTCAAGGACATCAAGCCCAAGGAGCCTTTTACCGTGCGCAACCAGATTCAGCGGACAATTTTTAGCTCTTGGATCAACATTCTTCTCCTGGCTGCCCCGCCCGGCATCGCCATCAGTTATTTGGGTGTCGATGGCAAGATTGTCTTCGCCGTTAACTTTATCGCCATCATCCCGCTGGCAGCTATGCTCAGTTATGCCACCGAGGAGATTGCTTTGAGGACAGGCGAGACTGTCGGTGGTCTGATCAACGCCACTTTTGGGTATGTTTGCTCTCTAGAATGTCACATACCCTCGGACAAAATGAACTACTGCTAATACTCATCCACAGAAACGCCGTCGAGCTGATTGTTGCTATCATCGCCCTGGCACACAACGAGATTCGCGTCGTCCAGACTTCGCTGATTGGCAGTATCTTGTCCAATCTGCTGCTCGTTCTGGGAATGTGTTTCTTCTGCGGAGGTATCAACCGCCGAGAGCAGTACTTCAACACCACCGTCGCGCAGACTGCGGCCAGTTTGCTCGCCCTCGCGGTCGGCAGTCTGATCATCCCCACCATTTTCTCGCTCACCCCCGGTATTCAAGACAACAGCAATGCGAGCGTTCCGCCTTTGTCGCACGGCGTCTCCGTCATCTTGCTTGTTGTTTACATCTGCTACCTGTTCTTCCAGCTCAAGACACATAGCGCTGTGTTCAACGAGGAGAGCCAAAAAGTCCCGAAGAAGCCTATCTTCAAGAAGCGGAGTCAGGACATGTCCGTTGCTTCGGGTATTGCCAGGGCTGGTGCTAGCTCGGCTGGAGTGCGCGAGGAGGATGGCAGTCTCAGCACGGTAATGATGCAACCCAAGACCCACAACGAGAGCCAGGACGACGACGAGGACGAAGAGGAAGATCCTCAGCTCAGCACCGTTGTAGCATTCGCCACACTCACCATCAGCACCGTCATCATCGCATTCTGCGCCGAGGGCATG